>JAYKKI010000056.1:9787500-12452875 GCA_039881145.1 Druceiella hillmani | reverse complement strand
AATTGGAATTAAATATATGCTTATATCTGGAACACGTTAAATGTCACTGCCTTAGCTTTTATGCAATTTATTTTGCCTTATTGTTTTCAACGAACTACATTTTTTTGTTTTCTTATACAAATTATTTTATTTTAAGCGTATATATCCAAGCGATATAATTAATGAAAAGATATTGAAATTATCTGAAAACCCAATATGAAATTTAATCTCAAGAAATTTTAAATCACTAAGGAGTATTAAGCACGGAAAACTGCAAACAAGAAAATGCACACACACACACACACGCTCACACGCTCGCACGCACGCACGCGTGCGCATGCCACGTACATATATATGTATATGTGTGTGTGTATATGCATATACACATATATATATATATGCATACATATGTATATATATATAATATATATATATATATATATACATATATATATATGTATATATATATATATATTTATATATATATGTCTAGATTTTTTGTTTTTTTTCTTCTAACCTCATAATAATACAAACAATTTAAGCAATTTTCTTTTACCAATTTTCTCAGTGGAATAAAACGAATATTATTAGTTTTATTTGGGAAATAATATTATATTTGGATGTAAGTGGTTGCTATTGTTGTATATATGAAAATAATACATATGAAAAGGTAATTAAAAGAAGAAGCTGAAAAACTTTCTGTAACTTCTTAGTAAGTATATATTTATACATCACAAGTTGACATACAATGTGTAAGACTCAAGTATATTATGACTTCAACACCCTCTTATCATTAAAGTTAACCGCCATCTCTACTGCTCCTTTGGCACCGATTTACTCTATATCAATTAGTGCATTCATGTATGAGACGTCCCTCTAATGAGCAAAAGACGGTAATGGTGAGTGCTAAATATCTTTACCTAGGTCAATTGTTAAATTTTACATTCTGAATTAATTTAATTTTCAAGATTTTAGAACTTAACATACTATAATTAACTAAATAAACCTGAATGGCAAGTTTGAGAAAAGTTTTAGAAGGAACAAATTTATTAGGCGTTGCCGTTTTGAAAACTCTAAAATATTTTAAACAAGAAATATACAGTTGAACATAAAATTATGCGTAAATGACATCAACCCCGCACAATAATGCTTACTAAAAATAATATTACAAACAAAAATTTCCTATTTAACTCAAGAAGAGGATTAGAAAAATTTACCTTAAGTACGTTGATGAAAGTCTGTTTTCCCTTTCGCTTTGGCACCTTCGGTACTAAAATGAATAATACGTTTTTCAGGGTTTCATAATTATCTGAATCCTTATAATCTCGTAGCCCTTATGTGTGTCCTTCCTTTAGTCAAAATCCCAATTTTACAGTTATATTTAATAAAATTATGCAGGTATATGGTGCGAATAAAGATGTCATTTAATATGAAAAAAACATTTTTTACATCGCCTCCTACTTACTAAAAAGTGGGGATAAGAAAATTAGCGTACCCCATTGTACAGCAAAAATATTTAAAATGAAGTTTAGGTTCCGTTTATCGTTTGACAAAATTATAAACCCCAAAGTCGTTTGCAATGTGTTCCTCCCTTCTATTTCTAGATAAGGTAAAAGTCTGAGAAAAACCCCGAATATATACTATGATGACTACATTCAAATAAAAATATTATCAGTAATCCAATTTCATAACTTTTGAGACTATCTACAAAGAATTTAAAGCATACTGAAATAACGCAGATGGAATTTACTCGGCGACGGAACTCGCTTGTTAACTTTAGATACATTAATATGTATTAATAAAATATGTTTCGCAATATTCAATTTTAAAACCATGTTATAAATAGAAAATTAAAATAAGACCTATATTCCATCACGTCACACTGCATTTCGAACAAATTTTTTTGTTATTTTAAACTGTTCTGCGGACACGAGAGACATATCCTTCTCTGCAATGTATGTCTGTAACATACAATAATTTCAATCGGTCACGGTTATTCGTCTGTCACTCAAGAACCTCTAAAAATACTAATGTCACATTAACTAATGAATTTTGTAACATCTACTTATAAATTACGGTAGGTTTATACTTACAATAACTCAATTTAATTCATTTATTAACTTCAGTTGTTTTGTTCTAAATTTATTTGACTACATTTTATTAATTTCATTATTGATTCTTAACTGAAGTCCCTATGATTAATTGAAAATTTCACTATAATTTTATTGACGAACTTTATTATAGATCATTTATTGAAATTAAATGAAATGTTTCTTATTTGAAAATAATATTATATGATAATTGTTACATCAAATTGGTCACGCCGTGCCCACTGATTTTAGTGTCAAAATCTCGCAGTTCAAATCATGACCTTTATTTCATCCATGAGAATTCATGGACGAAGTCAAAGACATAGCTAGTTTGTAATAAACTAACTGGTGCTCGTAACTTTTCTTGCTTAGTCGATAAGAGCGATAAATATTTTATTATGTGTTCGAAGTCAAAGACATAGCTAGTTTGTAATAAACTAACTGTTGCTCGCAACTTCTCTCGCTTAGTCAATAAGAGCGATAAATATTTTGTTATGTGTTCGAAGTCAAAGACATAGCTAGTTTGTAATAAACTAACTGTTGCTCGCAACTTCTTTTGCTTAGTCGATAAGAGCGATAGATATTTTATTATGTGTTCGAAGTCAAATACATAACTAGTTTGTAATAAACTAACTGTTGCTCGCAACTTCTTTTGCTTAGTCGATAAGAGCGATAGATATTTTATTATGTGTTCGAAGTCAAAGACATAACTAGTTTGTAATAAACTAACTGTTGCTCGCAACTTCTTTTGCTTAGTCGATAAGAGCGCTAAATATTTTATTATGTGTTCGAAGTCAAAGACATAGCTAGTTTGTAATAAACTAACTGTTGCTCGCAACTTCTCTCGCTTAGTCAATAAGAGCGATAAATATTTTGTTATGTGTTCGAAGTCAAAGACATAGCTAGTTTGTAATAAACTAACTGTTGCTCGCAACTTCTTTTGCTTAGTCGATAAGAGCGATAAATATTTTATTATGTGTTCGAAGTCAAAGACATAGCTAGTTTGTAATAAACTAACTGTTGCTCGCAACTTCTCTCGCTTAGTCAATAAGAGCGATAAATATTTTGTTATGTGTTCGAAGTCAAAGACATAGCTAGTTTGTAATAAACTAACTGTTGCTCGCAACTTCTTTTGCTTAGTCGATAAGAGCGATAGATATTTTATTATGTGTTCGAAGTCAAAGACATAACTAGTTTGTAATAAACTAACTGTTGCTCGCAACTTCTTTTGCTTAGTCGATAAGAGCGCTAAATATTTTATTATGTGTTCGAAGTCAAAGACATAGCTAGTTTGTAATAAACTAACTGTTGCTCGCAACGTCTCTCGCTTAGTCAATAAGAGCGATAAATATTTTATTATGTGTTCGAAGTCAAAGACATAGCTAGTTTGTAATAAACTAACTGTTGCTCGCAACTTCTTTTGCTTAGTCGATAAGAGCGATAAATATTTTGTTATGTGTTCGAAGTCAAAGACATAGCTAGTTTGTAATAAACTAACTGTTGCTCGCAACTTCTCTCGCTTAGTCGATAAGAGCGATAAATATTTTGTTATGTGTTCGAAGTCAAAGACATAGCTAGTTTGTAATAAACTAACTGTTGCTCGCAACTTCTCTCGCTTAGTCAATAAGAGCGATAAATATTTTGTTATGTGTTCGAAGTCAAAGACATAGCTAGTTTGTAATAAACTAACTGTTGCTCGCAACTTCTCTCGCTTAGTCGATAAGAGCGATAAATATTTTGTTATGTGTTCGAAGTTAAAGACATAGCTAGTTTGTAATAAACTAACTGTTGCTCGTAACTTTTCTTGCTTAGTCTATAAGAGCGATAAATATTTTATTATGTGTTCTATATGTTCTTTTTGTGGATTACAATGAATATACATGAGCTTTATTTTTAACTGCAATCAATTGACTTCTAAATTATGACAGGTTTATATTGTAAGAATTTAATTTAATTAATTTATTAACTTGAGTTGATGTGTTCTAAATTTATTTGACTATGTTTTATTAATTAATTCCTTCATTGATTGATGACAAGCCACAATAATTAATTAAAAATGTCACTATAAATTTTATTGCCTAACTGCATATTGATCATTTATCGAAATTAAATTAAATGTTTCTTATTTGGGAATAATATTATATGATAATGGTAACATCAAATTAATCATGCTGCGCTCGCTGATTTTGGTTTTGTCAAATGAAATTTATAATTATGTATAAATAAGTTTTCTCGAATTGAATTGTTAAAATTGTGACATTAATATAATAAATAAATAAATATATAAATAAGGTATGAAAGTTTTAAATTTTAATTTAAAAATGCAAACGTGTAATTTAACCTTCAGTTCGTTTAATAATTTTTCGTCTTTTAGTTCGTAATTTTCTCGTGAACGAAGTCATATGCACAGCTAGTTTGTAATTAATTAGCTATTGCTCGGAATTTCTCTCACTCAGTCAATACGAGCGACATATATTTTATTTTACGTATATATGTATTTCTTTTATTTAAATATAACTTGTAATCCTTTTTGTGGATTACAAGTTATATTTAAATAAAAGAAACCTTCGTCTTGGCTTGACCTTTAAGATTACTTTGCTTGCGACAGTCTCAATAATATATGTTTATTAATCTTATCTCACGTACTTGGTGTTTTTCATCATAAAAACAAGCAATCAGATAAAAAAAAAGAAATGCAAATACCTTAAAGAAATTATTCGATAGAAATAAGTGGTAACATAGATTATATTGAATCTCATATATCATCCCGGTGAAAGTTCTGTTCAGAACGGTCGTTGTGTACCGCTCTAATAATAATAGTTAGTGCACTGCTCTAATAAACGGATGGTGAAGCAAAAATTATAGTTTAAAAATACTCCCAAATTATAGTTTAAAAATACTCCTTAAATTTTTTTTTCCAAAATATTCATTGTATGTTTTATTTACTTAATGATACCCATTATATCGCAGAATTACTTTCATTCACTTTCCATTTCTTGATCAGGTTGTATCAATGCTGTTTATTTCTTTACTTTGGAAAGCAATATATATTGAATAATAAAATATTCCGCCACGTCTGTCGCTTGTGTGTACGCAATTTCCCGAGTAATTGCTGACCGGATTTCTTCCCATTTTTATTAATAAATAGATTTATTCATGAATTTACAATTTACAAATATTTTGTAAAAAATTATCCAAATCCGATGATGACGAATGTCGATGAGGTTGGAACAAGTATTCATCGTAGAGAAATATCAACGTATAAATGTTTAAAGACACATGAAAATAATGTAAGGCAATACTTTCCATCCTTAAAGGTTCTACAATAAAGTCTACGACAGCATATGTGTATATTTTACATAATGCCCATAATAAATGTTTAATCTTTAAAAAAGTTTCTCAGTTTTTAGAATTTATTATGCAAAATTATTTAAACCCTCATCAAATTAAAATTTATAGCCATTTTCCATATCACATAGATTAAATTTTCCTTACATCTCGTATTTCTCTAACGCATAGTTAAATTTACAGCTTTATTTTTAAATTAGTAAAAATAAACAAGCGGCTTTTACGCCCACCCACGCGAAGCCAAAGCAGATCACTAGTAGAGAAATATAAGTCCATTCAAAGGTTCATATCCATGCAAAGCCAACAAGGTTTCAGCCAACAATTTCAGCTAGTCAACGATTTCAGTTCCGACTCTTTACAAATAATAATAGACTCGTTCTTTGTTAGACACGTGTAAACTTATAAAGTGATATTCAGGGTACATACTGTCACGTTAACGCTAAGGTATGTTAACGTGCAGAAAGGCGGTCAATAGAAGGTCGGGCTATCAAAGTTTTGTTATGTTAAATAAACTAAAACGTTATAATTATATCAGAATAAGGTTTGTAAGAATTGTAAAAGTTAATGAAATCTACAGAAAAGTTCCAAGACACATATGGCTAATTATATTTTGTTATAAACATTTTTATATCAAAAGATTGAGCCGTAAAACTTATATAGTTAAATCATTGTGAAGTCATCAGTAAAATAATTATTACCTGAAAAGTATATTGAGAGAAAACGCAATCACGGTCAATTATTTGCTTGGATCGAGCACGGAGAAGTAGCTAGTTAATTAATGGAATATAGCCCATTTGAAATTAAGATCTATACTGAAGAAGTCGAAAAAATAATACAACTATTAAACTATAAAAAGCCATTGTGATAAAATGGTAAATGTATCCGCGCAAGGAATATTGATTATATTCTGACCCAACCCGACAGTTTCGTTCTTAAACCGCTATAAAGGAAAAAATATTTTTCTTTATTGTTATATATTTCATTCTAATTGTTTCTCTTTCTGAAGGTCTTTCTTTATCCGACACTTATTCACAATATATATATATATATATATATATATATATATATATATATATATATATATATGTATATATATGTGTGTGTGTGTGTGTGTGTGTGTGAGGTGATGGCGCATTGAGAATAGCAGACATATTATTTAACAGCTTTGACAGCACAGACTATTTAAATTACGGGTATAACTAAATGATCTTAAAACGAAACAAACATTTTTTGAACAGACGAACATAATTTATTTTCCAAAAATTTGAAAAATCTGTGTCTGCTCTGAAACATTGATATTTACCAATTTTATTACGTATATCAACTAACTATTTATTCGAAAGCCACCACAGTTATATATTACTTTTTAACAACGGCCAGCTTCCGACAGATGGGAACTCAAAACAATATACAACCTTAAAGTCGAAATGTTCAAAATAATTATTAAATATTTAAAAAATTAGAACAATAAACCTTAAAATGTACTTGTACCACTGAGATTACTTATCGTCACTCATTTTGACGTCATTTCATGTACGTCACTTAACATAAACTAAGACCACCAGGCGATTACGGATTACTCTTTTACAACGGCAGAATTCCGACAAGTGAGAGGTCAAAACAAAATACACCCGAAGTATTCAAAGTGATTCATTGAATATTGAAAAAATGGACACGATATACTTTAAAATGTACTCTAATTATTGATATTACTTGACGTCACTCATTTTGACGTCACTTTATACACGCAGCTACGTACTTTATGCCTATCACTAGGAACTAGGAAATTGTACCGCCAAAACAAAACATCTTCCAGTTAACAACACAATGTACACATCGCAAACCGTAAGTAAACTTAACACGATGTACACAGAAGATTCTTTGAACAGCAGCGCACAGTACACGAGGTATTCTTTGAAACTTGATAGCTTGTATTAAATCGCTCTACGCACGTCGGGCAAAGAGACAAGGGTTTGAATTTAATTCAAAAGCGAATAGTTCGTATTCTCTTTGTCATGCTGTCAGTTGAAGACGGCCGAGTTTCTTTTGCCGTCTTCCTTTTACATCAGTGAGTTGTAACTTCCCTGTTTATTTTGTTACTAACATTATATTTCTAGCTTTGCATGCCTAGCTTTTCATAGTGCTATAATATAGCACTTTGAAAAGCTAGGCATCTCATGTGTCGCTCATATATGTGTGTCATTCATACATGCTCACGTGCGTGAGAGTGAATTAGATAGGTGTTGATATTTAATAAGTATCTAAGCATCACTTTCTACTTATCATCGAGTCCAAAAATCTCTAATTGTAGTAATATTTCACAAATTTATTCATGTTTGGAGACAATATTTTCCCGCAAAAGTTTCAGTTGAATGCTCGTATTAATAAAGCATCACTAACAGAAGTAATATTTTCCAAATATATTCATTTTCGAAAATTATATTTTACTACTACTTACATACTTTTAGCACTGGAGTTTATACAGTCTAAGTATAAAAGAAATACGCATTCCTTCTCTTGCCAATTTATGACAATCTAGTACTTTGCAATAAGTCGTACGAATTTAGGTTGTAGTGTGGATATTTGACTGCAGAAGCCTTCGTTGTTACTTTCTAGCAAACTTGTGCATTTTCATGTTCGCCTGGTCTACAGATCAACGAGAAATTTGTTTAAAAAAATTGTAATCGCGTGGGTATTCTTCTTTTTATCAAACTGACAAACAGATATACAAAAAGTAATATTGCATTGACATCCAATTGTGAGCTACGTTTTAAGTTTCAGGTCTCTAGTTCAACGGGAAGATAGTTTAAAATCATTTGCAAAATTTGTACTGGACAAATAAATAAACAAACCGACAAAAAATCATGCTGATAAAAAGCAGTAAAATGGTGTCAGTCGTAAACGTATCGACATATTAAAACTTTTACTTATGAATTTCTCTATAAAAATCTTAGAAACAAGCAACTAAATAACAAGTTTTGGTTGCCAAATAATCCATTGAGGCAAATCAAACGAGCATAAACTCAGTGCGTTTACTGTTAAAAACTAAAAGATTTTCATGAGAACCTTCCTCCTCAATCATCACTTCCTTCTAGTTACAATATGCAATAAAAGGCCTCATTGAGACGAGTCAAACGAGCTCAAACTTGATGTTTATTGTTAGCCATTGAGATATTTCCATTATCACTGTCCTTCATTATCAACCTCCTCCCTCCCCCTGATTATAATATGAAACTAAAGAATTCATTGAAATGAATCAAACGAGCTCAAACTTGATGTTTATTGTTAGCCATTGAGATATTTCCATTATCACTGTCCTTTATCAACCTCCTCCCTCCCCCTGATTATAATATGAAACTAAAGAACTCATTAAAATGAATCAAACGAGCTCAAACTTGATGTTTATTGTTAGCCATTGAGATATTTCCATTATCACTGTCCTTTATCAACCTCCCCCCTCCCCCTGATTATAATATGAAACTAAAGAACTCATTGAAATGAATCAAACGAGCTCAAACTTGATGTTTATTGTTAGCCATTGAGATATTACCATTATCACTGTCCTTCTTTATCAACCTCCCCCCTCCCCCTGATTATAATATGAAACTAAAGAACTCATTGAGATGAATCAAACGAGCGCAAACTAAATGGATTTACTGTTAACTATTGAAAAATTCCCATGACCGTCTCGCTCTTCCTTCATCGTATCAGGTCGATGGTACCATATTATTACATGGTTATCAGAATCGCATAAGTTCCCAAAGTTTCAAATCTATATGGTATTTTGAAGTATTCAAAAATTGACTTGCTATTTTGCTTGCATACATAATTACATATAAATGAAACTAATGAAAGCGTATTAATTATTCACAATTATCAAAAAACCACAAGAAAACTAATTATGATAATGCTTCATTTGAATCAAAGTAACCAAAACAAGCGTGAAACTTAATCATAATTACAATATGATGCGGTATAACTAATATACAAATAAAAAAACATCGAAAGAGAATATTATATTAAACGAAACCTAAAACAATTGGATAGTGGTAATCTCTGTTTAATAAGACCGAGAAGGGTTACATAAAGTCAATAAACAAAGAAAATTAATGTTCGAATGTAGATGATCGAATTAAACAACGTGTAAATGGTGATAGTGAAATACTTATATAAAAAAGAATGGAGCACAGAAGTTGGTGAAGATAAAACGTTGAATCAATCTATTTAAACACTCCCTGATATAAATGAAACAACAGTAAATTTATTTCAAAAGAGGGAATTGAAGTCTTATATTGGAAGAGCAGTAACATAATGAAATAAAGCAGAAACACCCGGATCAAGGATTACGAATAACTGTCGAATCACTGCAATGTAATGGTGTTTATGAAAAAAAATAAAAAGCTAAAGAAACTTTACGATGGTGCCATAAAACACCACCCGTATTCATAAAATCACCATGTTTCTTCTCGCTAGAAAAACTAACTTTGTATCGTAGTCGCAATGTTAAAAGGTTTATTTGTTTGTTAAAATTTGGTGTAACAATACTGTAACTAAGTATACATAACGTCACTCAATTAAAATTTTATTTTATTTTACTACTAACAGATTTACTAATATGATTGGACGATTTCACACAAAAGCAGTAGATTTATCCTAATCATAACAAAAAATTGTACCCTCTAGAACCTGAGATGTCGAAACACGTAACTATTGCAACGGCATTCACGAAATAGTCATTGTTCTCTACCGCACACGGGCGATCTATGAAATCTATAAAAAATAGTTTCGTGAATGAAGATTTTTTTATCAGTTTTTTGTCTTTGCCTCCGGAAATACTTTTCCGATGACTCAAAACAATAAATACCAAGATAAAAAGCCTGGAATTTATCCAATTTTTATTCAAATTAGATTATCTTAATTTTATCGGATATGAATTTAATCTTTTCAGTAGCAAAACTCAAGAACCAAACAGATTTCCGAACTCAGAAACTTAATGTTTTGTTCATTTTGTGAAGCACTATCAAATTAAAAGGTCATAATGAACTTGACGACTTTTAGATAACACCACGTACATACCTATATATGTATATATGATCATAAATATGCGTACGTACATCTACAATCATTGGAGTCTTGAGAAATAGAAATAATGCGCAAAGACTTAATAAGATTTGATATCTCATTAATAAAATTGGCAAAAGTTGCGTGAATAAAATTCAATATTAAAATTGAATCAAGCGATTAAAATATTAATATGTTTCAATATACTCTTAAATCCTTCATCCAAGAACGAAGAGTTAAATTCGATGAATGGGTTCACAAATTAATTTACTCAAAATAATTACTTGTCTTCTCATAACGAGTATAGTTTGCAACCACAACATACGAAAAATGAAACATACTACTAAAAATACATTTTAATAAGAAAATTGAATTTGGCATACGCATACGCACTACTTACAGCCGCAGTGATATGCGGACCTACTGAAAAGAAACCCGTCCCATTTTAGCTGACACGGGCGACAAAGAGAATACAAACTATTCGCCTTAGAATTAAATTCAAACCCTTGTCTCTTTGCCCGACGTGCGTAGAGCGATTTAATGTATGCTATCGAGTTACAAAGAGTCTTTTGTGCACTATTAGAGAATTGTTGCTATATATTTTCTGATATCTTCTTGCTGTTTATGATGCAAGTATTTTGATCTCATACTAGTTAATGTAGTAGTCAAATGTTGCAAAGGATGTAAAACCAAAACATCTGTGGTTTTACACGAGGCTAATATTCAAAGGTTTTTGAAGAACAAAATCAGATTTAAAATTAGTTTAAATTTCAATTTGATTTTTTAAAGAAGTGTCTGGTACAATCAATATACTTTTGCATTAGTTGAAACCATTGAGATAAGTATTAGATCCACTCTTCTTTAAATGTTTCTCCGCGACTTTTTGCAAAGCAGATACAGCTTCATTTTAGCTCTAAGTCTTCAAAATTAAAGATTCAGTTTAAAGAAATCAAACTAACAACTTCTTAAACACCTTTTTCAAACTTAATCTTAAATTTTCAATGATTTACGCTTAATTAATACCAAGATCCAAAAAAGCTCGTAAGTAGTCATAATTTTGTGTGTCAGCTTTTAATATGAATAACAAGTCGTAAATTTTATCTTCAAACGGTATTGTCGCAAGCTCTTTGATTATCGTTACTAGGATATATAGAACCGGAATTAAATACTCTATTATGATTGATTTTCATCATCAAATATTATTGGAACTCTGTTGTAACGATGCATATTTCTGATTGAGACTACACCATAAATTATCGCGGGAACAATTATTTGGTATAAAATTTATTTTGTAACAAACAAATAAATTGACACATAATTATTGTATCTATCATAACTATCTTCGACAAGTCCTAACTAACTTCGTTCCATAACTATCTTCGACCATTCCTATCCTTAGATACATCCAAATGCCGTATTTTGGAACCTTTTCTTTGTAACTTCAAATAAAATCCTAAACCAACCGACGAGTAGTCAATTAAAGATTTTGTTTAATTATACATCGTAATAATGTAATTTGTTTAATTATATACCCTAATCACTGTACATCTAATTCAAGCAGACGGTCGGAACAGGTTCATCTTTAAGGTTATAATTCTCGTTCTTGAACTTCTGGAATCAAATTTTGCCATCTGCTAGAACGTCGTTGACTCGCTATACATTATTTACAGCGGTATTCGTATTGTGACACAGGCAAAACTCACAGAAAGAATAGTCTGCACTCGATGTCGACTTATATACATTTCGTACAATATAACGCGCTTGAAGCTAACTATTGTAAATCGACAGCATTTCGGCCAATTTACATCCAACAATAAAATGTTTGAAATATTACTTTAAATTTTGCAAAACAATTTCCGACTTATGGTTAAAAAGTTTATTAGCATAAAATCGATGTTGTGGTTTATAATTATGCTATTCAATACTCAGTTTACTATATCTTACTAATACATAATAATGACCTACTAATACCCTAATACATAATAATGTTATAACAATGTAGAAAAATTAAATTATAACATTTTACAAAAAATTATATTATTTTGCTTCTGCAAAAACTTATAATTTAATTAAAGATTTAAAATTAGATCCTAAAACTGAACGACACATATAAATATTCTAATCATTTTAGCCATCAATTTGTAAGTTTTCATTTCTTTGGATAGGATGAAGCTAAGCATTCTTTATTCTGCATCGTTTTTTGTGTGGTAACTAAAAAAATTTAATGTTCTTATCGACGTCGAATTCAATTCAATTTTATCTGATTCTTAATTTTCTTTCAAATTTTAATTACCTGTTAAATATTTCAAGATTATTTAATAAAACTAAACTGTTATTTCTGTACCGATAGTTTTATGGACTACAAAGTTTTTTCGATGTTTCACCCGATAAATATTTCATTTCTTTCATTTCCAATATAAATACGTCTCTAAGATAAACTTTATTAATTCTAATATTATCATAAAATCCCTGTACCAGATCACGATTCATAAAAAAGCGTACGTAAAAAAAGATAAAAAATTCTCACCAAAATGCAATAAAAAAAAATTGTGCGTGTCAACTCCGACGCGCGACTGGAGTTTACTCCTTAAGTATGTCACCTTCCAAGACACTTGGTCTTGGAAGGTGACATAGGTAACGCTATATAAATATAAATATCTATATCATTAAATGTGAATGTAAGATTCTTTAATAAAAAATGCTGACAATATAATTGTTTTCAAGTAAAACACAAATGAAGAAGACCAAATTTATACGACAAAATTAAAACATTTAATAACGTTACACGAAGAAGTTAAAATTAACACAGACTTTTTAATTTTGTCACATCTTAATATAAGTGAACGATATTATTTGTTACATCTTAATATAAGTGAACAATAGTAAACTATGTGTGTCACGCACTGTCATCGCGATTACGCCATAAGAAAAGGCCAAATAAACGTACGATATGAACCTAACGGTTACACTTTTTTTAATACTCTGAACTTCGTACGCTTTGAACTTCTGATTTTACTCATCATAAAATTTCATATCGAGCACTATTTATGAAAATCAGTTTTTAATGATTAATATTGACATACCTAAAACGATTTTTATACTCCAAATTTAATATAAGCATCATGTATTAAAAGTCAGTAATGATCTAGCTTGTATTATAGTAAAAAAGATATTATAAACAATGTAACTAGTATGCAGCTTGCGTAACATTTAATTAGATTAAAAAGGAAAGTCCTTTCACATTAGACTTAATAAGGGATAAAACGCTGGTATCTTTTGAGAATCACTCAATTCAATTACAGTTCTGAAATCACTCTGTATAATCTGAATACCCTGAAATACTCTGAAATCACTCAGTTTAATTGCAGTTTAAATGACCTACAATCGGTAAAACTGTGAATCCTGATAAAAAAAGAATAACTTTCTTTTAATAATATTAAAACTCGTCATCGCTCTGTCTGAATATTGAAAAGTAAAAAAACTCGTGGAGACTCATTAACTCTTCTCACTTGAGCAGAGTTAATGAGTTTTACCCTAATATCGACATATTGAACAAGTATTTCAGACTACTTGCGAGTCCTACATTAACAATCAAACTCTACTGAAAATACTTTAAAAAGAAGAAATCGTCATTATATCATGATAAATTAAATCAGTTAACCTATTTATCTCGGCTAATGATTTGATCTAAATGGATTACTATTGTATTGAAAATGAGTGATTTCTACATACAGGTTGCATGTATATATGTATGTATAGATCACATGGATCGAATTGAGAACCGGCTTCTTACTAAAAGTCGGTTAAAGAATCTAGGCACATATTGATCAGTTCTTAAGATCTAAGCGCTTAATGCACAAAATGTACATCGTTTCATTTTGGTTTAAATAAAATACTAATAAATATTACATTACTTTATACTATGCTCTATTACATTACATAATAACAGTACCATATGGATCTCATCTATATTGAACAACAAAAAGGAAAAATCTCTATATCTTTTTACACGTTAATATACGAAGGTATGGATTTCAAAAATTATTTTTGTGTTAAAAAGCCCATACACTTGTTATTGACATTGGCTATATATCTAAAAAGGTTTTATGTGCGCTTTGTTTATTTTTTTAGTTACCTTTGTTTGTATAAGCTAAAAAGGTTTTAAGTTTGCTTTATTTATTTTTTCTAGCTAGTTCCTGGAAGAACTCGCCCAATTTAAAAAATTAGTTTTTTGTTAGAAAGCGCATAATTTAGAAAACATTGTAGATTGTAAGTCCATTGTAAGTAGAATAAATGTAATAGAAATCGGGATACACTGCTAAAACGGTACAAGGTAAAAACACACCGGCTTATTTATTAACTGATCATACCGAGTACTCCCGTCAATACAAATCCGATTCCAACGAATGATGTCGTTTGGCGAGTGAAAGCGTTTAGCTGATGGAAGAGGTGAGGTAGAACAGAACAATTAGGATATTTCTAATCTGGCGAAACTAGTAGTCCCCAGGGCACAGATAGTAGGTAAAAAATTAAATAATGTTTGTCTTAATGAAGAGCATATTTTTGTGTCTGCTATATACATGTGTGTGTGTAAATGTGTGTGTCCCCGTGTTGTTGTGTGTTTAAATGTGTGTGCGCATGTGCGTACGCGTGTTTATGGGTGTGTATTGGTGGGGGTTTTGGTGTGGGTGTGTGTGTGGGTGCATGTGCGTATTGTTATATTCTGTACTTGCTAGGAGGATTGCTTACACAGCACCTATCTCATGATTCTCGTAGTAACATGATAAGAGCATCCGGCTGCCAGAGTATTGCATTACCGTGACAAGCTCTGTTCCCAGGCCCGTCAGCAAACTCCACTCCCAGATGCATCAGCATTTCTTATCTTTTATAAACCCTGGACCGAAGCTTCACGTGGCTCAGATAATGACAGTTCAATCCAGTCCTTAGTCCGCGTCAGTCAAGCGCGATCAAAGTCTAACTAAATATTTTATAAAATATAATAATTGTAATAATTCATTAAATGATAATATCTAAGAATAAATTGTTTCTTTTTATATTAAATTTTGAAGTCGTCATAACAGTACGCGTGCTTATGGGTGTATATTGGTGGGGGTGTGGGTGTTGGTGTGGGTGGGTGTATGATTGTCATACATATTTTTTCTTGATAAAAGCCACGGTAATTTTTCATTAAAAGACGGAATGTTTTAATTTTTATACATCATAAAATTGGCATCTCTCGGCATCATCAGACGGAATGTTTTTATTTTTATCCATCATAAAATTGGCTCTACGTTGATAAAATTTACATAACTATGATTTTGGTGATTTAATAAAAGTTATAGATTCAAATATTTTATTGTTAGACATATATATACGCACGAACGATACGCACGAACGAAGTCACAAGCACAGCTGGTACAGTAAATTCTGGTGCCTGCTTCAATACTTTAATACAGATTAAGTACATAACGTAAATATAATTTTAAGCAAATGGGAATTGTATTATTTTAATTATTACGTCCGCATTTTTACTCAACTAAATAAAGTACGACGTAAAACAGCAACCTTGCCGCTACAAGCAACATACCATCATTTTCATCGTCTGAAATTTAAAATATATTACTGGAAGCAATATTCGTAATAAGAAATTAGATAGATAAGGATGTTAGAGTTTTATATTTGTTCTATAAATATCTTTTATAAGTAATAATTCTTTAGTCCATTTAAATTTTCTATACCATTGTCAGAAATCCAATTTCATTCATTTTATTCATCCTAAGTCTTGATTTCATTCAGATGACCCAATTTTTAATGCAAACATTGAATGCAAATATTAATAAGTTTTATAATTTAGTTTATAATTGTCTAAAATACGTGCAATATTTTTTATTTTAATAAATTGATTAAGTTGATGATGATAATTAGATAAACCATTAGTAATCAGTTTGTACAGTAGTGCCAATATTCCGTAAGCAATTGTACATATATATTCTTAACGATCACTTAATCGTTTCCGCAAAAATTTTTAAATCATTATTATGTTTTTTCAGAGTTATGGTTTGTTTTTTATAGGCTGTCATTCTTAAATATACGAAAATAACATGGATACTAGTACTATCCCTCAACCTGCGTTATAATTTCTATGGCATATCGTATTTTATCATTACCTGTAGACATGTAAGTAGGCTTCGAAGTTTTGCTTTCAAAAATATCTGTAAATTACGTTAATGTTGAAAATAACGCAACATGGAATCTGCCGTATAAATCGATTTAAATGTTTTTATCATTGTTGCTTCATTATATATTCTAAGTATATAATTAAAATTTCCTTTTGCAGCATGTTCATTTCGTTTTGCGCTGAAGAATTTTGAAACCTGCATTTTGAAAAAGAATTGATCCTACAGTCAGACACACAACTTTTTTTAATAAATCCAGTCTATGTCATTCCAAAAAGTGTTTTATTGTCAACGTTTTGCATAAAATATTCGTACACATTTTTCTTCTTTGTGCTTTTGTCAAAATGATTAAAGTGTTACGCTATCACGCAAGAAGAAGTCAATGAGAATAAGTGAAGAAGCGTGTTTTAAATAGGAATGCTAGCAGAAAAGAACGTGTGTAAATATATACGTATTACGTACTTACGTACGTGTGCTTTCAAATAATTATAAAATCGAAGATAACATCCGACTGACTATGAATTTTTTTTATTTGATAGTGCTCATAAAGCTTGAGTTACATCAAAAATTTAAACCAATGTCCTACAAAACGCAGAAAAAAATAATTGGGTTACAACCGATTATCTTTACCTCCTTTTCATTTCTGTTCTTACTGTGGTACATACATACAACATACTTTAGCTAATGACAAGCACATATTAGTTTTAAACTGCAATCTAACGGTTAATAACAAGTAGACCTTGGAAGTAAAAATAATTCGATTTGTAATATAAAATGTTTAATTTTTTAAGGCCAAAAATTACTTTCTGAAATTAATATACTTGACTGAATGCAGCTGTCTTTAAACGCCTCAATGGTCCTTTTATCTTCAACTTTGAAAGAACCAGGGCTACTGATTAACAAAAACATTTCTGACAGCCTCAGGTAAATGACTTCAAAGTCTCAATTTTCAGCCTAATAAATTGTTAAAGCCTTTTTAACAATTTATATCACTTGAAACTTATATCTAATAATATCAAGCGCCTTCCTTCTCGCGCTTGACTGTGGAGATAAATGCTGTCGGAATACAGTCGACCAAAATATGAAATTTGAAAGTATATGATCGGTTAAGTTTTGTCAACTTTCTTTAGACACTTAATTTAAACACAATTAAATGAAACTACGTGATGTAGTATTATTTCTACTTTCTTTAATTTCTTTAACCACGACCTAGGTTTCGTTGTATTACAACATCTTCAGGTGGGATATTAGCAAAGATCCTACCTGAAGATGTTGTAATACAACGAAACCTAGGTCGTGGTAAAGAAATTAAAGAAAATAGAAATAATACTACATCACGTAGTTTCTTTTAATTGTGAATAATGAATTTCTACAAAATTAACGCCAAATATATTCAATAATTAATTTAAAGCAAAGACCGGTCGGTTGCAAAACTGGTTCTCATTACAAGGATCCTGTACCAGCATTATTTAAAGTCATGTGTACTTTAATAAACAGATATTTATTTATTCTTAATTTAAAAAACGTGATTTAGGTCAAGATTTAACTATACGATACCATATTTGCATAGTAATTATACATTATATCATATATAGTAATATAATTGAAAAGTTTGTATTTTTATTACACGTAACTTACAAAATATTATAATTGATCATAACTTTATAGTTTCTTAATAAAATAGCAAGATATTTAGAATGTAAAGCAAGCATTCGAAGTACCCATAGTTTAGGGTTATCACGATAAATTTGATAATCAAAATTACCCACAGTTTTCAACTGGAAAATTTTTGTTATTATTTGTGTTTAAAAAAATTTCCAAATTTCATGTTTCCACCTTATCTATCGACCACACCTTTCGACCTCAGTACAAACGGACACGGGTTTCATAGAAAAAGAAAGCAATTAGTATAAACGGATACAAGAGTGACCATGTGAGACTCTTCCCATTTCCTTTAACGATACAGAATCCTAAAAATGATTAAAATAAAATGCAATGAACGTAATGTCTGTACGATTAAAACCGAAACGGGCAGCTGATATTAGTGTTGCGAAAGACAATGGTATTTCTGTTTTTTGCTAGTGTTGCAAGGGGAAAGTGTTCCTTGTTTTTTGTTAGTGTTGCCAAAGAAAATTGTATTCCTTATTATTTGCTAGTGTTTCAAGAGAAACATTTTTTCCTTGTTATTTGTTGCAAGTGTTGCAAAATACAATTTTATTCCTCATTGCTAACCCATTCCGCTTTTGTTTATTCAACTACATCATGCATTTTTCCCACATTAATTGAAAATATTTTCTGGTGCAGCTGTAACCTTGCCTAATATATATATATATATATATATATATATATATATATATATATATATATATATATATATATATATATATATATATATATATATATATATATATATATATAAATATATATATATATATATTAGGCAATGTATGTATACTTTAAAAATTTTAAAATAAATAATGTCATAAATGTTATCTAAATCTTGTATGACGAACAGATAGAATCGGATTACTTATTTCATTACTGAATTAATGGAAATTCTCATTTAGCCTCCATTCATAAATTATTGTCGTGTCCACTGAGGCGTTTAAGTAAAATAATTAACGATAAAAATAAACATTATACAAACTACACTCCCGACGTACTTCCATGCCACACTTTCTCAAATAAATTCTTGTCTATGGTTTCTCATTGCCAGTAACAACAGGAAACAAACAAATGAAAGAATATCATTAAAAAGGAAAACCAACTGCTCGTTACTCGAATCCGCGACACGTTAGAGCTAACGTCACAAAACGTTCGAAACGTTTAACTCATCACGTTAACGTAGTCCTTACGTTCGCAATTTGCCGCCCATTGTTACCGGATGCGAGCATTTTACTTCCGTCGTAATGTGACATTCGCATTGTTCCGTCACAATGGTGACTAACAACTTTTCGCGAAACTCATTATTTTTTCGCTTCAGGTGAAGCTTTTCTTTCCAGTATTTTCGACGTTTCCTCTTCATCACAAATTATTTTCTTTTATTGAAAAAATATAATGTTTTATGCATTTTTTTGTTAGTAATTTAAAAGTATTATTATATTAGTATAATTAATTGATTAATTTATAAATAATTTTTCACAAAAAAAATTAATTGCGTGGAAATTTACAAACAAAATAATAAAAATTTCCGTATACATAAAAATATTATTTTTGAAATATTTGTCGGTTTATTAGTTCACTTAATATACAAGAGTATCTGAAATAGAAGGTGATTCTGATAAAATTCATAAACTAGAAGGCATTTCTAATAAAACTTCAATATGTGGTTTATTCTCTGAGATTTGTGGTAACATATACGCTTTGTACTATTGTAATCGACCCATAAGAAAACGAAGTAGAATAATTTGAAATTTCCATACTTAATTAAGAAAAAGTATATATAATAAAAGTATATCTTAAGTAAGAAAAAATTAAATAACGTTACATGTATTTTAGCGCTCAACCTGCATCTAACTTAATAATGTATTCCAAAAGTTCACGCGAGCGAGGTCACGGATACGGCTGATACTATATATTTTCCAAATCGCTGCCCTCTGTGTTTTAACGAAGACTGGAAAATACAAATATAATTTTAAGCAAATGGAAATTAAATTAATTTCATTTTTCCTTACTACGTTTAATCTCGGGTAAAGAGTAATACAGCCAAATTTCCGCTACAAGCGACATAGCATATTTTCTTTATCTGAAAACTCCAATACATTACATGAAGTAATATTCGCGATAGGAAATTGGATAGATACACGCTCGAGACCGCTGACGTACATTAGTATTCCATATTGCTTTTATGAATAACTAATATACATCTTTTATTATTGTTTTCATTTTGTTTTTCTTTAGTTCTTTTAACTTTTCTATACCTTTCTCATAATATAATTCGTCGTTCAATAATCTATTTTATGTATTCTGTCCATCTAAGCCAACTTTTAACACAAACAATTTAGTTTGTAACTGCTCAAAACATATTGAAATGTTATTTAATCAAAATAAATTTATTGATAAGGTACTAATAATTAGATAAATATTTAATTACCAGTTCCATAATGGTGGTTAAAAGACTTGGTAACGCGTCCGCAAATAGAACAGAATATATCATCTTTAAGTGTGATGTCACTTAGTCGTTTGCTTATAAAATTAAATTAATATTGTTTTCTTAGTGTTATGTTTTATTTTAAGTATTATTTATTGAGTTTGTAGTAATATACACGCAAATAACATTAATACTAGTACTAATTTTATGATTCATTACCAACTTGTTTCATTTTTATTATAATTTATGTCATAAACTTGATACTTTATGATTATCTGCGTACATGTAAAGATGTTTATAAAATGTTGTGTTCAAAAATAATTATAAATTATATTAATGTTGCATACGCAATAATGTGAGATATTGGATATAAATATTGTTTTAATTCTTTTTTGTCATTGATTTAATATTATATATTTTATGCTTATATTTAAAAGTTTCTGCTTATATTTTAAAAATATTTTATATTTATATTTTAAATACACCGATTTTTCGACACTATTGATAATTAAAATAACGCGTATTGCAATCAATAATATATACCTAAAAATATTCTGAACTTACGAGCGTAACGTTCACAGCGCAAAACTTTCCCCGAAGTTTAACTTTTCGTTTCACAAAGAAAATAAGAGAAAGCTACTTTCGCTATAGCCACATAATACGACTCCCTAACTATACTCGTTCACATGAAAGCATCTTCGTGATAAAACGCTTATTGAGTCCGCGAGGGGAATATTGATGGCGGCCGGTGACCTGTGTCAAGAGGACGAAGGATGTTCGTCCTTCAAGAACGATATTGCTTTTCAATGTCATTATATTTTACAGCCTCTTTTATTTGTATTTTAATCCATTCGCCGTGTACCTGTCGATATAATCGCAAATGTACCAATCTTTTTATATAATATTTTAAATGATAAGGAAAATGTGAATTTATTTTTGCTGTCACTGGGTAAGATTGAAATTATATAGTAATACCTAGTAAGTCAAACTGTATATAAATGCTTTACGAGTCGACATTTGTTGTTTATTTCTTTAGTCATATTTATTAACAAATTACGTTGAACTTACACGACTATCATATTTAAAAAGAACCACGTTAAACTTACGTTTACCTACACGCGTACGCTACACCTCGCGATTTAACTGCAACTGCGTAATCGCAACATAACACGCACATTTTTTAGCAACGCGATAGCAAGATATCTCCTTCTCGTTTCGTCACTAGTGCGCTAATCAATATATAATATCACGGTGTACTCTGATTGGTCAATATCATTCTTATGCATCTATTTGACTGTCCGTTCATTGCAAACTTTGATCATTTGCAAGCAGCCTAATTGTAATAAATGAAACTACAAGTTATAACGAACGAAGCAATAATTTAAAACTTCAAATATTTAACTTCTTTTCATTTCATAGTACTCAGTCATCTTTACAATCTGTATCGAAACTTTAATATTAGCGGTTACAAGAATACACAGTCTCAATAGCATATCGCAATAGCTACTACAATGCGATGTATAAAACATTTCATTCGAATTACCTTCATTACACCAAAGCATATTAATGCAAGAGGATACTCGTATATTTTATTTTATTTTCTCACATTGTCCTAAAATAAGAAAAGTTAAATTCGCTTATTGTCACGTAACGGAACAACTAGCTGAAGGTGATATTTATAATTATATATATAATTATAAATATCACCTTCAGCTAATATGTTTATCGAGTCCGCGTGAAAAATGTTGATAGCGGCCGGCGACGTGTGTCAAATCGACAGAAGATACTCGTCCTTCGAAAATGATATTGTTTTTCCGTGTCGTTATCCTTCGAGTCGTTTCTACGTAGCCAATTATGTTATGACATTCTATAATTGTAATAATTCTAAGATTCTTATACTTTATGTTCCGTACTAGCCTAACAGATGAAAACGATTCCCTTATAGAAACGGCATCCATAGAATGAATAATAATTTGGATGCACGATAATTACAAGGATTCCATTTTAATTATATAGTAATACAAATCTACTGAGCCTACACTTTAAATTTAAATAAAACATTGGAATATTAAACTGTATTTTAGGTTTTGTCAGAAAAGAAAACATTAATAGTAATTTGAGGGCCATAAAAAATATAAATTTTATATTTGTGTTAATTTTTATTTAAAATCCCTGGAAACTGTAATATTTTAAGATCATACCCATTTTTAAAACATAGCAACAAAAGGAAAATGGAGAAAAATCTTGGAATAGATGTATTAATGTTCAGAAATGTGGCATTAACATTTTATCTACAGACATGTGAAATAATGATCGAAGAGTTTGTTTTTCTACACTGAAAAAGCCATTTTCCTTTTTCTCACCTATTCCCGTGTAAGGCAACTAGCTAACAGTCTATGTAAGGGACCATTGTGACAAAACGAGTATCCTATCGAGTATCTGAGGGGAATATAGGTAAAGTTCTGTGTGAAATAAATGGAGGACATTCATCCTTGGAGGGCGAAATTACATTCCCGCGTCATTATTTTTTTGAATTCCTTTGTTTTTTTTCCTGAATCTGTGTATCATGTTTCCGGTACTGTATCTGATCGATACTACAACTGATTTTCTTAATTGAAAGTAACGTCAAGCGACGTTTTCATCCAAGTACAATTCGATCAATATTGGTTACTTTAGTTATCTAATAATAAAGTAACACAGGTACTGTTCTCAAGTAACCGTGAATAAAATCTTCATCGGTTACAATGACGAATAATTTTAACTTAATGAAAAAGGCAACACTGTAGCCTTCTCTAGTTAAGGGTTTGCTCTTACTGAGATCATAGCAAAAATTCTCTATTTTATTGAAGTATTGAACACTTCTTTTACTGCGGTAAAATGTTACATTTATAGAGAGAGGGTGGTCGCAAGTAAAATAAGTCTTACTTGTTGCAGTTTATATATATATATATATATATATATATACATATATATATATATATATATAAACGTAAAAAATGTAACGTTCATATTCAAAATTCGAATGGGTTCCGGAGTTATTTAATTATCAGTAAAAAAATCTAAAAGTTCTCCTATAAAACCAGAATTCGTCGATACTAATAAATGTATTGCGATAATATTTTAAGTATGTTTTTATTATAACTCATTACATGTGAAAATGGTTCACGCAATGTAGGTGACAGGTAGATCACCTTCTGTGAAAAGAGAACGTATGACTTTGTCTATTTCCTAAATCAACTAAAGATGATATACTAAATCCTCGAGCCGATAGCAGATGTTTTTAATTAATAAGTGGTCATATAGGTTTCATTGTGCAAAATTTCATAAAACAATTTTTACTTTTCTCTTCAGGACAAGTCGAAACTTTGTCAACTGGCGTATTTCCGGAAAATTCACCTAATAAAATGAAAATATGTAAGTGCAAGGAGGCATTTAAAAAATCTAATAAAAACTCTAATAAAAAATTTCCATAAACTTTTTTCGTCTTAGAAGTTTCGCTTCCAACATGCCAGTCAACGACGGCTCCTGTTTGAGTGATGACTCACTTCGTAAGGACTAATGCGACCGATAGTTCTCTATTTTGCGTCTTGTTCATACACTTATACGCACCTATGAGCGTTTCATTTTTCACTATAGTTGTAATATACTTACCTTACCCCACGCGCTTTCTCTACACTAGTCTTTAAAAGGCGACCAAATGCGAATCGGACTCGCACACGAAAGGTTCCACACCCCCATACAATCAGTTTTTATATTAAAAATAATTTTTGGTAAATAACGGGATAGATGTCATAGCAACACATTCTTCGTAAAAATCTGTTAAAATATGCTGGTAATAACAAGATGCTGGCAAAATTTTTAAGTTCTTTGACATTCAGTATATAAATTTATTATTCTTTCTTATCTATTAATTTAGAACTTAGAACTAACTAGCTTTTCTGCCGATAATACTGTGGCTCGCTCGACCGCGAGACCTCCGCTCGCGCCGGCGCAGGCCCCGTACCGAGCAGCCGTCTAGCGCCGCAAACCAGAGCGCCACATGGCGTGCCGTCCGCTAATGTTTCGAGTTCTAAGCTTAGTTATCTATATTTTATTGTTTGTTGTTTTACTATTGAGTATGCACTGGAATCGTGCCAAATTTGATGTCTGCGTTTATTTAACTTGTTTATTATTTGCCTTATTACTTGTGATAGAGGCCATAGTCAAAAATGTTCTGTGAAAATTTCAAGAATCTACATGTTACGGTTCACAAGATACAGCCTCTTAAAACCAGACTGTTGAACCGACAGACGAATAGCAGAGGATTATGAATTGGGTCCCGTTGGGACACTTTGGCTACAAAACCCTAAAAAGTGTTTTATTTTTATTGCACTCCAATTTCTTAACATGAAAATTTGCAATATCATCAAAAACCATTAAGTACTTCAAACATTTATGTTTAATCTCCCTGTGTGAAATTTAAATGTCGTGTAAATGGTATAGATTCCTTTAATGTATGTACATTTCAAATTTTATATGAAAGTAACTGGAATAAAATAGACAGTTACACATCTGGAATTATTTTAATATTAATTTCCCATAAATTAATTACTTTGTCTTTATTGTTTTCAACGAACCATATTTGACATTGTTGTTTCATGCACATTATTTTATTTTAAATATTTATGGTCAAGCGACATCAAGAGAAAAAGGTATTGAATTTACTTAAAAATAATATCTAAATTGAATTGACAGTCGATTTTAAAATACTTATTCAGTGCGAAAAATTGCAAGAAATGAAAATGGACCAAGCAACCAGAAAATGGGTTCCTATGTTCGTAGCACGGTTGTTCACACATATATATATATATATATATATATATATATATATATATATATATACGTACATTTACACGATGTCCGGGAATAGATATCGGACAAAGAAAGATGCTATTCATTAGCTATAAAGGAATAAATTGTCGTTGAAATAAAACGTAAAACTTTTTCTAATTGAGTGCAAAAAAATATTACACATAACTCTTTTTAACACACCCAATACTTGCCCGGAGGGGGGTGTTTAACCGCAGTGGCGATGTCGCAGCTGTTTGCAAGTTATTCACCCGAGCGGCGCCAAACAATGTGCGTAAGTATCGTGTGTACGAAAAAAAATGTTTTCATTTTTATAAACAGTTATCCTCAAAAACTGCCCTTTTCCTTCCCCGGCAATTGCTCTCATACCCTGTTTTGTGCTGTCTTCCCGCTTCTCTTCTCTTTCATCTCGCTTCCCTCTGTGCCCTACTTTTTAATTTTAACGTATTTCTAACTCCATTATTATTAAATATATCACCATCAAGACGTAGTAGTAACTATGCTGATATACATATAACCAAAGGTGTAGTAGTAACTACGCTAATAAACAAATAACCAAAGGCGTAGTAGTAACTGCGCTAATAAACATATAACCAAAAGCGTAGTAGTAACTACACTCATCCAAGGCGTAGCTATGCTAATAAAGATATCACCAAAAGCGTAGTAATAAATATGTTTTACATTGATTTTTGCTTCATTACTAGTTATATTTCACTAATATAAACATGTCGCATTGTTTGAATACGTAAATAAAAAAATATTCAATATTGAAATAATTATATATAAAAAAAAGAAAATATTAGGTGGGTTCTCTTGGTTATACCGATATTTTTTGCATTATTTAAATTTTGTTAGTATCTTTTAAAATAGACTTATTTTTAAACAAATCAGCTGAACACTGAATTATAACCACAAGATCATTTGGTCGCAATAAAGTTTTACTTATAATAATAGAAAGAAAACATACGAATAGCAGAGGATTACAGGAAACTGAATTGCTTTTACTGTTATAATTTTAAAAAATTGACACCCAATTTTTCAAAAAACCAACCTGACTAGAGTCTAGATCACCTGATCCTGACTCAACCAACCTGGAGAGTCTGGTCGAGAGTATGGATTGGATCAGGGAGGAGGTAACCAAATTTTGAAAAAATATAAACATTTTAAACGAAAACACACACTCTACATGGAATTAAATTTTTTTTCCAGCATTTAATTCACCACTATGAAATTTTCATAAAAACCGTTTTGATTGATAGCTCTTGATTTCTAGGAAAAAGGTGGTGGTGAATGGCAGATATATGGCAGATGGACACGTTGTTGGTCTTACAACGTTTTCGTACGTCCTTTTAAGGTACGGAACCTTAAAAATAAAAGAGCTGTAGAAATGATAAGGAATAGTTTTTACCATAGTCCTTGTTTCAGGCTATTTCTGAGTGCGTGAACAGTACATTCTTTTAGAGTTTATTCCAAATTTTGCAAGACAGAGGAAGTTCTATAAAAGTAGTTTACACAGAAAACTTTACTGGCGTAGCTATACGTAAAGTGGATAATTTTATTGGTTTATTTGTTTTTTGTGCTAATCTCAGATACTACACTTTTGATTTCAGTCTTATTTGCATAGCATCTTTTTCGTGCACACAATACTTCCGCACATTGTTCAACGCCACTCTGGGTATAACCAGTGAACAGCTACGAAGACACCGCCACTGTGAGTAAACACCGCGCTCCGGGCAAGTGTTGGGTGTTTTAAAAAGAGTTATAATTTTTTGCATTCAATTAAAAACAGGGCGTGTTTAACGTTTTATTTTAACGACAATTTATTCTCTTATAGCCAAAGAATAACGTCTTTCTTTATCCGACATCTATTTACGGACACTGGGTATGTCATTAACTGTGATTTATAGGGGCAGAACAGTGGTACAACATATGGAAAAAGTCAAAGCCTACTATTTAAACAATACAAGGTAGAGAGAGAGACCGGCTCATTCCTTGTCTGACCATTCCGAGTGCCTCCGTACCCTACGACCAATATCGTTGGACTAATATGACGGAAGCGTTTAGTGCCCGCGGGAAAATACAAGCTCAGTGAGGTGGCAAGCCACACCAGGCATAAAAAATAATTTAAAAGTGATTATGCGAATTGTTAAAAAAATCTACAGAGGTGAGCCAAATAGAAATGTCTACGTAGGTGAAGCAAATAGAATTTGGTAAATGGAGAGTTTATTCCAAATATTCAAGGTCCGACACAGAATATTCTAATTTTTCCAATATCTTACAAAACGTGACTTAATGTTTCAATCATGTCCACATTTTTCAAGGTTAAATTTTTTTTTTAAATCATATTTTTTTAAACCAAATAATACATGAAGAAAATGTGTATGCAAGAGGACACAAAGCGAATAAAATATAAATGCAAGAAGACGCAACTTAAATAAAAAGCGTGTGCAAGAGAATATGAGACGAATAAAAGGTTGGCAAAAGAACGCAAGACAGATGAGAAGTATGCGCAACATGAAAAAAATATGTGTATAAGAGGACGCATGACGAATAAAAGATATGTGCAAGAGGACACAAGACGGATAAAATGTTGTGGGAGGGGACGCAAGATGAACAAAAGGCGTTTACAAGACGACGTAAAAAGCATAAAAGGTGGATGGAATGGGACGATAGACGAATAAAATATCTGTACAAGAGGACGCAACATGAATAAAAAGTATGTGCAAGAGGATGCAAGACAAAAGTGAAACTAATCACGTTTTACGCAAAACAGATAAATTTTGAAGATTGTATATAAAATAATAAACTCGAATTACGAAACAGGAAATTCAAATTTAAAAACTCGGGTGACATGTATTTTGTATAGTATTGAGAGTGGTTAAGAACGCATACGAGTACATAATACGAAAAGAGTCGGAAACAACCGAAACCATCCGACCTTTAATGGTGGGTTGGAGCAATGGACCTTTCGCTCTCTCCAGTTTACTCTCATATATTTGTTACATGCTGAGGCGCAATGCAAGTTTCACTTCACGTAATAGAGCAAGGAAGTATTAAAATACATAATTAAACGAAATTAAAAGTGTTCGTAAAGGATAATTAACGGAATTTCAGGAATTCAAAATTCCAAAAAAGAAACTGATCATGAGAAGTTGGCCATAATTTGACAATACATAAAAAAGACAAGTACTTTAAGCGAAAGTTCACATTTTATCTGGCTATCCTTTATTATGGAGACGGTGTTTTACTAATCCAAATGAAAAATTACTTAATCAATTGAAACGACTTCAAAATCTGTGTGCTCAATACATTTTCGACTCTTAAAAACGTTACCATACTTCTGAGCATTGGTCACGACTCGAATGATTAGATGTTCGTAATCAGAGCAACCTCCATATTCTATGTTTTTTTTATGTATATCCCTAGTAAACCCTGGAGTCTAAGAGCTGTCAGCCCACAATCTTCAATTACGTTTTAAAAACAAGTAACTCAGCAAACAACTTATTCGAATGGAGAATTATTTACATATATACTAGTAGATCAAGAAATCACTTAAAATATAAAGTACGCCTTTATTCAATCCTATGTTACACCATGTCAGTTTATGAATGACATAAACGTTACGGAATTAATAGCCTTTAAGCAGATGTCCGCATGTTGTATCATTATGAAATCTTTATTTTAAGAGATACTGTTATGTTTGTCACATAACATATAGATAGATAGCTTTATTTTGATAGTTTAAAATGGCATACTTTATGTAAATGTAGCTAAAACGGTGGACGTTATGGCTGATTTTATAAGTTATTTAAATAGATATTTCTATAATTAAATTAATTCCTCCTTACTATTAAATTGTTTCGACAAACTCAAAGGAAAGACGACTAAGTTTTATGTTCACTTTATAGAAATTATATCACATATTTAATTAGACACCAACAAATTTCATCTGCTACAAAGTATTTTGCACTTGCACAAACGCTGATGAAATGTATCGGTGATATGAAATCCGATTTAATCTTCCATTTCAATTAGTGCATACACATATGAGACGTCCCTCTAATGAGTTAAAGAGTGAGTGCTAAGTATCTATACCTAGGTAGATTGTTAAAATTTACATTCTGAATTAATTTAATTTTCAAGATTATAGAAATTAAGTTAATATGCCATAATTAACTAAAGAAACCTAAATAAATTGTAAGTCTGAGGAAAGTTTTAAAATGAACAAATCCACTAGATGTTGCCGTTTTTCCGAAGTCTGGATAATTTTAAACCAAAAAATATTTGGTTGAACATAAAATTATGCGTAAATGACACCAATTGTGCCCAATAATGCTTACTAAAAATAATATTACAAACATAAATTTCCTATTTAACTCAAAAAAAGGATTAGAAAAATTTACCTTAAATACGTTGATGAAAGTCTATTTTCCCTTTCGCTACAGCACCTTCGGTACTAAAAGGAATAATACGTTTGTCAAGGTTCCATAAATACCTAAATCCTTATAATGTCATCATGGTGCTACATGTGTCCTTACTTTAGTCAAACTCTCGTAATTTTTATATTTATATATCTTAAAATTATTCAGGTATATATTGCAGATAAAGATGTCAAATAATATGTAACAATAATTTTTGTACATTAGTTCCCAGTTGTTAAAAATTGGGGGATGAAAATTAGCGTACTCCATTGTGTAGCAAAAAATGTTTAAAATGAGGTTTAGATTTGGTTTACCGTTTGATGAAATTATAAACCTTAAAGTCGTTTGCAATATATCACTCCCTTTCATTTTCAAATGAGGTTGTGTAAAAGTCTGGAAATAAGCTTTAAAAATAGGCTTTGATAAGTACATCCAAATAAAAATATTCTTATTAATTTTGAACTTTTAAGCACACTGAAACATCGATGGAAATTACTCGGCGACTGAGCGCGCTAGTTTACTTAAGATACATTAATATGTATTATTAAAATATGTTTCGCAATGTACAATTTTAAAACACAGATTTTTATTTTATAGCTTGGTTTATTTAATTTAATTTTATTACAAATATAACAAATAAAAAAATTAAAATGAGACACGAAAACTAGTATTGCATCACGTCACAACCGCATTCGGAACTAAACTTTTTATGTGCTTTTAAACCGTTCTGCGTGCATGAGAGGCACATCCGTCTATACGAATTCAGATAATGGTAATCAATCAATCGACCATAGTTTTTAATTACTAAGTTTTAAGAAAGTTAAAAATAAATATATAACGTAACTACTCTTTGGCCAGTCTCAACAGGACTGAGTAAATTGATTATTTTGGTGGTTAAGACATTACATCACAAAAAAAGAAATATTGTAACATAATTCATATCTATAGGTACAATAAAACTATTGGAATCGGTATATCTGTACATTGAAAATGTTTAAGATAAGTTAATTTAAGGAACATTATAAAAGCAGTAGAACAGAAATGTATAGTTTTTGGAATTTTCGTCTGTTTGTATGTGAATCTGTTTATCTGTCCGATCATCACTCAAGAACCACTGAAAAGATTCTGGTGCGACATTAACTAATGAATTTTGTAAAACATACGAAAATACATGAGCTTTATTTTTAATTGCAATCGGCTTACTTGCAAACAAGATACGAAATTTTAAATTTTGGTCTAAAACGCAAACGTGTAATTTGACCTTCAATCTAATTAAATTAATAATAGCCATGTGAACGAAGTCAGGACACAACTAGATTGTAATAAACTAGGTGATAATTGCAACTTCTCTAGTTTTGTCAATACGAGCGATAAATATTTTATTACACGTATATATGTGTTCTTTTTGTGGCTTGAAATTAATTCTTTACCTAAGTTTCGTTGTGTGAAAACATTTTCATATTCTTTTACAAATACCCCACTTGAAGATGTTATAATATAACAAAACCTAGGTCGTGGTAAAGAATTTAAATAAAGTGGAAATAATGCTACATCACTTAGTTGCATTTAATTGTGAATAATGGACTTCTACAAAATTAAGATCAAATATATTCAAGATTAAAAGTTATGATAGAATTAAAGAAACCTTCGTCTTAGATTGACTTTTAAGCTTACTTTCCTTGCAAAAGCCCCGACAATACCTGTTTGTTAATCTTATCCCACGTACTCCATTTTTATCATTGTAAACGTCTCAGTGAAAATCTGATGCAAATTAATTCTGTATTTTTTTTTATATTCTAACACAGAAACAAACAGATAAAGAAAAAAGTAATAAAAGGCAAATGGACCCAAAAAGGCAAATGGACCCAAAAAAATTATTCGAAAGAATTCAAAAAATTCAAAAATTATTCGAAAGAATTCAAAAAATTCAAAAATTATTCGAAAGAATTCAAAAATTATTCGAAAGAATTCAAAAATTATTCGAAAGAATTCAAAAGTAACCTAGATTACATCGAATCTCAGACATCACCCAAGTGAAAGTGTCATTCAAAATGGTCATTGCGTACTGCTCTAATAATAGTTTTTTTCCTCAAAATAAATTTTTCCAAAATATTCATTGTGCATTTTCGGCCCCCGAAAGATTTTATTTGATATTAATTATATCCCAGAATAACGTTCACTTGTTCATTTCTTGTTCACAAACCTATTTATTTATGTACTTTAATAAACAATAAACATTACAAAATAAAATCTCCCGCCACGTCTTTTTGTGTAACCGTGCAATTTTTCTCAGTAAGTTTTGAATGGATATTGTTTCCATCTTCTTTAATGGATAGACTGAATGACGAATTTATAATTTACAAATTTACCCATTAAATAATTATGAATGTCGTTGAGGTTGGAAAACAAGCATTCGTCGTAAAAGAATATTAATGTGTTCTGCCTTAAGGGTTGGAGGCACGTAATAACTATATAACGGTCTACATAAAGGTATGGAATACATAAGATATAATAATGCTCAAGTTGAACAATATATATAATATTGTTCATCTTAAAAAGTTCTACAATAAAATCTTCAAGACCATATATATGTATATTATTTAAAATCCATAACAAACATTTTATTCTTTAAATAACACATAATTTTCCAACCCAATTTTCTAAAACTTATAGTGCAATACAGTCTTCTTTATTATCAAATTAAAATTTATAGACATTTTCTTCATCTTATAGAGACTAAATTTTCTTTACAAATTGTAGTTTTCTAACGCATAGCTTAAAATATTTAATGTTCTTTTTAAATAAACAAAAATAAACGCACGGTTTTTCACGACTACCCATGCCAGGACGAAGTAGTTCTCTAGTAGAGAAATAAAAGTACATTTAAAGGTATTAATTGTTTGCTTTATTTGATGAAAAAACATATTCCTGCCAAAAAAAAAGCCAACCAATAAACAGATCGCCTTTAAGATACATAAATTGTTGAATTCTATCTAAACTAAACACAATTTTTGAACATAAAATATTGGTGGAAGGTCTTATCTTTTTACATATATTTACAAAATAGCCATTCATGTTTATTAAAATATTCTATGGGACATTTCCATACGGTTTTAAATAATTTGTCTTCATATTGTGTTTACAATGTAGATTCCGCACATTATGATAGTACATTATTAATTTTGTTAAAGTTTAGTCTTCCTGTTCAATTTAACGTGGTTTTTAAGACGCGGGGAAACGAACGTTGTAACACAGATTTACATAACGGAATTTGGGAGTTTGTATGTAATAATAATGGACGTAATTAAGAGGAACTAACAAAAGTAATTATGTAATTAAAAAAAAGGTAAAATGTGACAAATTTCAAGTGTAAAAAACCATATTATTATTAATAATAAAAAACCTATCGAGAACGCGTCGAACTCGCACTAAGAGTGTTCCATACGTGTTTCATTCATACGAAATTTGTATTGATAGAAAATAAATTATATTTTTCAACTGTACATGACATGCAACCATTCAAGTAAAACTGTAGATGATATGGCTAAACAGCTAAATGCATGGTCATAGACCCTGGAGAGGCGGAGTCTTAGGTTGAACAGAATCCAGACTGAATAAATGCAGTGTAACGTGTTTGGAAAGAATACCAAGGACACCCATCAGTGATGATAGAAGGAACTTCTCTGAAGAAGGGAGAGCAGTTTAAGTATGTCGGTTTAATCGTAGCTCAGAAAGACAGCTGTATAAAAAAAATTCTGGCTCAATTGGAAATTAGTAAGCTGGATATTATTTAATGCTAGAATACCCATCAAACTCAAAGGACGAGTTTACAAGCAAACAGTACGACTATCTCTGATGTTTGCCGCTGATAAGTGGGCGAACAAAAGATGCTCATAAGAGTTAGAAGATGGAATAGAATTAAATACGAGGATATTAGAGGAACGTTTAATCTTGTGAATATTAAGAACAAGAAGGCAAAATCGCTTACTTTGCAACGAATAAGTTATGAAGCGCAATGAAGACCATATGACTATGGCAGTGATAAAAATAGAAGAAGGAAAGAGAGGCCGAAGCTGACTCGTTGCCACCTGGAAGAGCACTATTAAAGAAGATCACATATAACTATGTACTCAATGACAACACAGGATGGACTGTTGTGGCAGAAACATACAAGGAGAGCTGACCCCAAATGAGTTACGGGACCACCATAACCAGGAGAAAGAAGATGATAAGCAATAATAATTTAATTGGAATTAAAGGATTTTGGGTACATTTTGGGTTAAACTTTTAAACCATTACAGCAATATTAAAACAATGTACAAAAACACTGTAAACAACATGAAAATATATTCAAAAGTTATCTGTGTTTAATTATTACAGTTATAACCCGTTTTCTGTCATAAAATATGGCTCTCAACATTTTGTTGTGTTAAACAAACTAAACCGTTATAGATAACAAAATCTATAGAAAAGTTCGAAGACACATATGGCTAATCTTGTTTTGTTTTATACTTCACAATTGAGCAGTAAAACTTATGTAGTTAAACCATTGTGAATAACATTAGTAAAATAATTATTACTTGAAATGCCTATTAAGAGAAAATGCAGTCACGGTCAATTATTTGCTTGGATAGAGCATGGAGAAGTAGCTAGTTAATTAATGAAATATAACCCACTTAAAATTAAGCTCTATGGTTGTGTTATTGTATCTTCTCTATTGAATAGATACAATAACACAACCATCTACCTATAAAAAGCCATTGTGATGAAATGGTTAATGACCTGCGCAAGGAATATTGATTATGTCCTGAACCACGCTTCTACCTAGACACTTTCTTAAACCGCTATAAAGGAAAACATATTTTTTCTTTATTGTTATATATTTCATTCTAATTGTTTCTCTTTCTGAAGGTTTTGTAGTGAAACAAGCAACCTTTAAAATTTGGTCATTTCCATGAGGTCATCCGTCCGTCACTGGCCCACAGTTTTATAATTTTAAATCTAATTTCTTGAAAGCAGGCCACAAAAGTTATTTAATATTCGCTTAAAAATTAAAATAATAATATAATAAAGAAAACATGAAAAAATAAGCTCATCAAAAGTGTAAAATTATCTGTTCTAAATCTTCAATAGACAAATTAAAAATTGTTTTTTTTATGAAAAACAAATACAGTTTCTATTGATCCAGCGCGATAAAATAAAGTGCAGATCATAACCTATAACAGTCTCCATATACAGATGTAACATACAATCTATAAAACTCACAAGACCGAATGGGGTGTCGAAAAACCTACAGATAATTCGTAAAAAGCGAAAAAGGCATTCATTTTGAAAAAGAAACAACTAAGATCAATTTCAATTAACAGTTTATTTCTAATTCGTTTCCATGTAGCTATTGTGTACATTCATTAGCTTTTTGTTATCATTTTTGTTTTGCTATAAACAATTCTAGATATATTATAAATTTAATAATTATATATGTATTTTTGGATATAGCTTTTTTTCGTTTTTAATTATGATTACATATTTTATTTTATTTTTTATCCTTTCCTAATTGTAAATCGCTCAATTTTTTGGTTTTTATATTTCAAAAATATGATTTTTTAAATTTATATTCTATTTATGTTCTTCCGGTCTCCTTTTGCCATGCTTCAGATGTATGCATGATTTAGATTTTGAAATCTGACGATAATCCCATATAAGGTTAAATTAACTTTATCGCGCCGTATTCCACTACCCATTTTTTGTATTTTATTTTCAAATAAATCGTTTAAGAATTTTTTTACACTTTTCTCCTAACCAATGTACCAACGTCACATGCAGAAACAAATCTTGCTTGACAATAGATTAATGGAAATTGAAATAAGTAATTAATCATTCTGTAAAATTATAGTTCAATTATATATAAAATTATAGTTCAAATATATATTATATATAATATAGTTCAAATTGAAATAAGTAATTAATCATTCTGTAAAATTATAGTTCAATTATATATAAAATTATAGTTCAAATATATATTATATATAATATAGTTCAAATTGAAATAAGTAATTAATCATTCTGTAAAATTAAGAAAAGTAGGAAAAATTTCGATGTTTTTTTCTTATGTTAATATATTCATTATTAGAGATTTGACGGTTTTGAAACAAAAAATCTTGATCTCTTATTTCCCTTTGATTTATTAACCACATTGACCAAATTATTTTAGAGTACTTGCTAAATACGGTTTACACGCTTTTGCAATGGGTTTTTGACAAACCTTGTTACAAAAATAAGGAGGGGGACAATTTTAAAAGGATATTGCAAAATGCTTTGAAAACATATATCTTGCAAGGAAAATATCGTACCAAAAATAATTTCTTGACATTTTCAATTATATTTTAAAACATTTCTACAGTTATAGCCTAATAGATGGAGTCCGCGATGTTTTGAATACAAAAAAGTGAAAATACATTTCAATTTTATCTTTCAAGTTCCGCATATATTTAAGATTGAAAAATATTATTTTCTTTCAATATATTGGCGTAATTCAAATACGTCTTCCTGTAAAAATTGATTCGATTTTGCACTAAAAGAACTATGATACTATGATATATTCTTGAAATTATAAAGGTACCATTATTGTCATACAGCGACAGAACCAACAAAATATGCGTTTCTAATCACATAAATATCGTAAATACTCTTCCTGATGTGAATTCACGTAATTGTTATAACATATACGACATACTTGAATTAATAGTAAATAATATACATAATGTAGTTATATAAATCGTAAACATTTATTTATCGCCATTAATTCACGAATGCTTTAGGTGGATTTATTGCCAAACGAGCAATCTCTTTTAGTCAAACAAAACGCCAAGTAATAAAGTGTATTATGTATTGTAGACTTGCAAAATAAAGTAAATAAACATCAGTTAAAACAATTAAAATAAAAACCAGCAAACTAATAACAAAGCGAACAACCATGCAAAGGAAAATTTAAAATAATAAATGTGTACGTGTACTGACTATATACACACAAAACACACACACACACACACACACACACACACATATATATATATATATATATATATATTTATATTTATATTTATATTTATATTTGTGTGTGTGTGTGTATGTATAAAGACGAGAGACTGGATTTAAGTAAGAAAGCCCAAGAAATCAGAATCTCCTGTCCATCTCCCGAAAGGAATTACTTTCAGACGACGAGAGTAACTTGATGGCGCATTCCGGATATCCATATTATTCCACAGGTTGACAATATGGGCTGTACACACTAAGGGTATGACTAGCTGATCTTATAAAAGTACATATGAAATGTAATTCCACCAGCGAAACGAAACAAAGATTTTTTGTATAGACAAACTTAATTTATTTTCCAAAAAAACTTAAGCCTGCTCCGAAATATGGCCATTTACTAATTTTAACACGTTTTATGAACCAACTATTTAAATAAAAGAGACCACACTTATAGATTACTATTTTACAATGACCACCTTCAGACCACCAAAAAGCGGATAATAATAATTTAGATTAAAATAATGTTAATTTCCACGTTTTTAAAACGAACTAAAAATTTAAAATAATTTCTCGTTGGCCATAAAGATATATAACCCGATACAGATTTATATCCCCTCTAAATATTGCCCTTGAAATTCGTGATTGTGCATTTTAAATATGAAAATACTTATAAAACTTACAATGAAGAGCTCAAAACAAAATAGTATGTATTAAAGCTGAAATGTTTAAACAACTTATTAAATATTTAAAAAATGAGAACAAAAAACCTTAACATTTGATACCAAAGAGATTACTTGACGTCACTTCATGTACGTCACTTAATATGAACGAAGAACACCACACTATTACAGATTACTCTTTAATAAAGGTCAACTTCCGGCTCAAAACAAAATACATTCGAAGTGTTCACTAAATACTGAAAAAATGAACAAAATAACCTTAAAATGTACTATATTATTGATATTACTTGACGTCACTCATTTTGACGTCACTTTATACACGTAGCTACAAATGCCTATGCCTAGGAACTAGGAAATTGTACCGCCAAAACAAAACATCTTCCAGTTAACAACACAATGTACACATCGCAAACCGTAAGTAAACTTAGCACGATGTATACAGAAGATTCCTTGAACAACAGCGCACAGTACACGAGGTATTCTTTGAAACTCGATAGCTTGTGTTAAATCGCTCTACGCACGTCGGCCAAAGAGACAAGGGTTTGAATTTAATTCAAAAGCGAATAGTTCGTATTCTCTTTGTCAAGCTGTCAGTTGAAGTGGCCTCTTTTGCCGTCTTCCTTTTACAGCAGTGAGTTGTAACTTCCCTGTTTATTTTGTTACTAAAATTATATTTGTAGCGTTTTATGGGTATCTTTTTAGAGTGCTATAATAGACTCGTAGGTGCTCATGTGTCGCTCATATGTAAACACGTACGTAAGAGTAGGATAGAGAAGTGTTAAGATTTGACAAATATCTAAGCGTCACTTTCTACTATCACCGACTTCAAAAATCTCTAATTGTAGCAATATTTCACAAATCTGTTCATGTTTGGAAACAATATGTTATCGCAAAAGTTTCAACTAAATGCTCGTATTATTATTAATAAAGCAGCACTGACAGAAGTAATATTTTCCAAATTTGTTCATTTTCGGAAATGATATTGAACTGAAAAAGTTTCAATTAACATTCATATTTTTATTATTTTATACTTTTTATTTATGCGTTTTTTATTCAACGGTTATTTGAAGTCGATTAATGTTTTGTTAAAAAGATTTATTTTCCATTGTTAATACTTATAATATATCATGTTAATAAATGTCAAGGATTTATAGAGAAGTTAATTATACCCCTCATATAAAATCAAAACGGGCATTTACAGCGTTTAATGAACATGAATATATACATATATAAATATATACTTAAAAGTTTATTAATTTATATAGCGTAACGTATTAATTATACAGCGCAACATATAGTTCACATATAATTGTTCATTTATTCATACATACATGTTTTTAATTTTAAATCAAACAAGTATTTTTATAGCTATTTAAAATTTGCAATCACGAATTTCAAATGAAAAAGATATCTTTAAAGTTTCAAGTCTCTAATTCAATGGGAAAACAGTTTAAAATCGTTTGAAATGTGGTAAAACAGTGTTGACCGTAAACGTCGTATCTACATAATAAAAAAAGTACTTATACATTTCTCTATTAAAAATCTTAGAAAAAAGAAAACGAAAAAAACAAATTTTCACCTATTGAGACAAAACGAACACACACTACCAAAAAGCGGATAATAATAATTAAAATTAAAAAAATGTTAATTTACCACGTTTTTAAAATGAACTAAAAATTAAAAATAATTTCTCGTTGCTCATAAAGATTTATAACCCGATACAGATTTATATCCCCCATAAATATTGCCCTTGAAATTCGTATTAAACTGAAAAATTAACTGAAAGATTTTCATGACCACCTTCCTCCTCAATTATCAATTCCTTCTAATTAGAATATATAATAAAAATATTAATTGAGACGAGTCAAACGAGCTCAAACTTAATAGGTTTATTGTTATCCACAAAGTTATTTCCATTATCACATCCTTTCTCCATCATCAGATCCCCCCCGGGTTATAATATGAAACTAAAGAACACGCTGAGATGAATAAAACAAGCTCAAACTAGGTGAATTTACTGTTAAAAATGTAAAAGTTCTCATGATCGTCTCGCTCCTCCGTCGTATCAGATCGATGCTATCATATTATTATATTGTCGTCAGAATTGTATAATTTGCAAAGCCTCAAATCTATGTGGTATTCAGAAGTGGTTAAAAATCAACTTGCTATTTTGCTTGCACATATGTTACATATTAATAAAACTAATAAAAACATGTTGATTATTTACAATCATCAAGAAATAACAGTGAAATTTATACTCATAATGCTTCATTTGAATCAAAGTAATCAAAACAAGATCGAGTAGCTATGTACATGTAAATATGTACTAGTTAATGTGTGAAAGTGAATTTAAAATGTCCCAATTTAAAATGTTAAGAATAGAATTAAAAATATCATTGGAAGGAAAAAGTATGTTAAACGTCACCAAAAACATTTTGATAGTGTTTCGCCACATAGAATGAATCTCTGTTTAATGAGATCGAAACATTTTACAAAAAGGCAATAAACAAAGAAAATTTGGATGATCGAAATAAACAATGTGTAAATGGTGATAGTGAAATACTTATATGAAAAAGAATTGAGTAAAAAAAGTTGGTGAAGATAGAACGTTAAATAAATCTATGTAGATACTCTCCTATATAAATGGAATAAAATATGAGATTGTAAATAAATTAGTACAAAAAACAGTAAGTTTATATAAAAGAGGGAATTGAATTTGAATTGTTTATAAGTTTATATCAAAAGAGGGAATTGAATTTGAATTGTTTATAAGTTTATATCAAAAGAGGGAATTGAGGGCGTTGTACTGGGAGAGCAATGAAATAATGAAATAAAGGAAAAACACCGGGATCAATGATTATGAATAACTGATCTTTGTAGTATAATGGTGTTTATACAAATACGTAAAAAGAAAAAGAAAATATACAAAGGTACCATAAAACACTACCTATTTTCATAAAATCCTCTACCAAAGAAAGAATTAACTTTTTATCTCAATGACAATATTAAAGGGTTCTTTTTGATTAAATTCATTGTAAATAAATATTGTAAGGAAAAAATATCTCATACTATCGCTGAATTAAAGTTTTATGTTATTATAGTTTTAAATGACACAATCACAGAAATGAGTTCATTAATTCCCAAGTCAATTATAAAAGAAAAACGTAAATTCACACCTGGTTAATAATTGCTTAATAATATTAAGATACTTTTAATTCTATAATCGAATTTTAAAATAAATATTGATTAAGTACCTTAATATGTCACTAAACACGAACTGTCTACCGAAAATACCGCCAAATAAAGTAAATTAAATCGAGGCAATGTTTGAGTCACACTAACAAAGATGTGACGCAATTTTATAAATCAAATAACCTCGTATATAATTGGACGATTTCACGCAAAAGTAGCAGATTTACTAATATGATTGGACGATTTCACACAAAAGTTGCAGATTTATCCTAATCATAAGAGAAACTTTACCCTCCTAGAACCTGAGCTGTCGAACCACGTAACTATCGCAACGGCATTAGCGCAATAATTGTCGTTTACACGTGCGATCTATGAAATCCATAAAGGACGATCTATGAATGAAAAATAAAATTCAGTTTTTTGTCTTTACCTCCGAAAATACTTCTCCGATGACTTAAAACCATAGGTACCAACATAAAAAGCCTGGAATTTATCCAGTCTCCAGAAAAGATTAAAGTTATATCCTTAGTTTTATAGGATATAACTTTAATCTTTTCGGTAGCAAAACTCAAGGACAAACAGGTCTCCGAATTTAGAAACTTAATGTTTTGTTAATTTTGCGAAGCACTGTCAAATAAAAAGGTCATAATCAACTGTATGACTTTCAGATGATAACACAAGGTACATATATATATATATACATATATATATATATATATATATATATATATATATATATATATATATATATATAAAATCATTAGAGTCTTAAGAAATAGAAATAATGCGCAAACACATAATAAGGTTAGATTTCTTATTAATAAAATTGGCAAAAATTGCTTGTAATAAAATTGAATCAAGCAATTAAAAATATTAACATGTTTCCATATACTCTTAAATGCTTCATCCAAGAACCTTTTAGTTAAATTCGATGAATGGGTTCACAAATTAACTTACAATTATTACTTGCCTTCTCATAACGAGGACCATTTGCTACTGCTACATAAGAAAAACGAAACTGCCCACTAGAAAAACATTTTAATAAGAAAAGTGAATTTAGCATACGCATACGCACTACTTACAGCCGCAGTGATATGCGGACCTACTGAAAAGAAACCCGTCCCATTTTAGCTGACACGGGCGACAAAGAGAATACAAACTATTCGCCTTAGAATTAAATTCAAACCCTTGTCTCTTTGCCCGACGTGCGTAGAGCGATTTAATGTATGCTATCGAGTTACAAAGAGTCTTTTGTGCACTATCAGAGAATTGTTGGTATATATTTTGTGATATTTCCTTGCTGTGGTATGATGCAAGTATTTTGATCTCATACTAGTTAACGTAGTTAGTCAAATGTTGCAAAGAATGTACAGATGTTTTGATTTTACAAGAGAGTAATACTGAAAGAACGAAATCAGGTTTAAAATTAATTAGTTTAAATTTCAATTTGGTTTTTTAAAGAAGTGTCTGGTACAATCAATATACTTTTGCATTACTTGAAACCATTGAGACAAGTATTAGATCCATTCTTCTTTAAATGTTTCTCCGCGACTTTTTTTCAAAGCAGATACAGCTTCATTTTAACTCTAAGTCTTCAAAATTAAAGATTCAGTTTAAACAAATAAAACTAACAACTTTTTACACAACTTCTTCAAACTTTATCTTTAATTTTCAAGAATGAAAAGCCGTGATGCATAAGTTCGGGAGATTTTTTTCCTGGGTCATTAATTCTTGAAAAATCTTGTAATTTCCCATGACATTAGCTGGAGCATTGTCGTAGTTAAGTTCTTCCATCAACATTTCTTTTATTTCAGATTGTTTTCAGTTCGTCTACTGCAAGCTTCCTGAAACGTACATTTATGCTTAATTAATAAGTAATACCAATATGCAAAATAGCTCGTAAGTAGTCAAAATTTTTTGTATGATTTTAATAAGAATAATAAATCGTTAATTTTACCTTCGGTCCGTGGTATGGCACGATATGCTCTTTGTATTTATATATATATATTTATATATATATATATATATAAATACATATATATATATATATAAACGAATAGTTATATCGAGTTAATTAATAAGTTTTTAATACCGATATGTTTTTACAAAAATATTTCAAAATATACATCTCGCAATAAAATTCAATTGTATATGCACAAACTTTATTTATGACTTGTCGCCCTCTTGTAGACAACGAGAATGGGTCTTCAGCATAAAAATCTAATAACTTCAATTAAAAAAAAATTTACAACGTTTATTGAAAATACATTGTAATTTGTTATTTTTGTTTATTTTCTAAACGATTGCTTATATTTGTTATCTAGTTCGCTTGTAAGTTAGCCAACCAAATTTCTGATACTAATTATCTTTATTCATTGTAAATCTCACCGGACACTAATTCCAATCAATGACATCGTTCATACTCTACCCGAAGCAGCATTATCTCTCTAGTATTCAGTTTAATTTTAAATAATAAAACTTTTATTTGTCATTCACATTTGCGTATGATAAATGACAAATGACAAATGTATTCGCATTAACTATACAGTTATGTAATTTATGATTATGTAACCAATTTCTCATAACCAGTTACCAATTTCTTCAGCCAAGCAAAGTTTCATAATTCTATCAACAATTCTGACAAAATCAACAAAAAACAATCAACAATTCTGAAAAATTAAACCATTTTATTCTATATGATAGATTTGTAAGCTTGGCTCATTGAAAGCTTAACTGTTATTGATCGAACACGTTTTGCGCTATTTATATCTTGCAATAAAATATTCTCGAATTTACGGCAATCTTTTTAGGAAAGTCCCAAACTCGTGGCTAAAAACTTTGAGCCAACCTAATATAACAGATACTAAGAATAGAGTGTATTTTTAGACTAAGTTTATCTACATTACCTACTCTTACATTATGTACTTTAGTTTATCTACATATATAAGACATCTATTTAATTATTTCTTACACACTCTATGGCCGACTAACAGATTTTCTCAAGGCTTTGCACATATAAATGTATCATAAATACAAATGATTTAAAGACAAAATTAAATTACAAGCAATGAACAAAAAATACAAAAATACATCGTAATTGAAATTGACATTGCTCTATTTAGTAAACTACCAATAGTAAACTACTAGATTCAATAGTAATCCACCGAGCAACTCCATTACCATATTCCTGAAACAGTCCTATCAACCGGTTCAGCAGGATAAAACATCTAGGCTAGGATCATCTCGTAATACTGAGTTTATCAATGTGAGCCCATAAAGTAAGACTTAAAAAGGATTATTTCCCATTATATATTATATATATTCCCATTATCACCAAAAATGTTGTAACACCAAAATCTATTAAACATTTATATATCTTCTTCAACATAAGATATATGGAGTTTCATATGAATGCTAAGATCCTATGCAGATGGAAGCTTTAGAACTTAGTTCAATCAATTTCATATTTATAAACGAGCATAAGCGGGACGGAAGTACGTTAACATTGCACATTTCACCAAATTAAAATGCAGCTTATTGCTCAAACTCCACTGGAATACTGAGTCTATACTATGTTGGAACAGCTCATTAATATGTTGGTTGTTAACACCACCCAAAGAAAGTGTCAAATCATCTATAAAGAGAAAGCAACGAGTGGTGCTAACAACAAGGGGCAAGTCACTTTTTCTTATGAAAAACAAAAACGGATCTAAATTACTGTTTTGGCTAACTCTATATTGAGTAATAATGAAACATTTTAATGAATTGGAAAACATACCAACCTACAATGATTTTACTAGAAAAATAATATTATCAACTTGATCAAATGCCTTTTTAAAATCAAAGAAGGCAACATCTACCAAATCTCCTCTCCTTAATCTCCATAGCCACATAATTCATAAAATTTGTGGGGTCAGTGACAGTGGGACACTTTAATAGGAGACCATGCTGGCAATCAGTCAGCAAGAACTGAAATCGCAAATAATCACGGCGATTCTGAACGGTTTCAACAATTTTAGCAAATAGAACAGTGCTATAGGTCTGTAAATTTTTTACATCTGGCCTAGAACCAGACTTGGGTTTAGGAGTCACCAGGAAAATCTTCTGAACTAATGAATAAATTTCAGAACTTACAAAAATTTTTATTACGATGTGAACAGAATATTTCTACTAATATGCCTTATCCGTCGCTCAAAAAAATATTTATGGTAGAAAATATGCAGAGGTTTTATAGTAATGAATATATGCCGCCTGTCGGATATATCCCAAACAACTTATATTGATAGTATTTATTAAAATATTTCCATTTTCTCGTCATTTTAATTATAAATAATTTGCCCTAAAAAATTCAATGTACGTAATCCGTGTCGTTCTAATTCAATCCATAATTATCGACTAATTTTTGCTCACATCAAATCAAATATCCTGATCAATCAAAAACTCATAAACTAAATTAAAGAATTTCAACTGTATTTATATTAAAATATCTAAATAATTAACATAGCATACTTACTCACATCAAATCAAATATCTTGATCAATCAAAAACTCAGAAATTAAATTAAAGCACTTCAACTGTATTTACATTAAAATATCTAAATAACTAACACGGCTTAGTTGATCAATCAAAAACTCAGAAATCAAATTATAGAACTTCAACTGTATTTACATTAAAAAATCTAAATAACTAACATGGCTTAAAGCGGCTTTCGCCACAAAATCAACCCTTTCGCTAGCAAAAAATCAGCACTCTTTTCACCGTGCGTCCATTTATCTACGGAATGATGATGTTTATGGTGCGGGTGGCAAAAAAATGTAATTTTTAATGTCGCAGAGCGTTTTATTGCAGCCGCGTGGGTACAATAAAATGGAGCGGGCTGAGCCGCGCTCCAAATTGTGATTTGCGACGCTACCTGCCTTTACCGGGGTGACCTCGACGGGGACTCGACAGGACGTATTCGGGCCGAGTCGCACTAAGCTCGCAGATTTGGATAAAGTATAAAAAGGAAATTTATGGTGACATTCTGGTTTTTGTCTCTTATAGCCCCTTATTTGTGATAACTTAAGAGAGATACTTAAAGGGGTGATGTAAAAAATCACTGTTATGCAATTGTGGATAAATGGTGAAATTAATAGTAAACCATTGAAATATTTTACGTTAAGTATTCGTCTCATAGACTGAGCAAACCTGTTTCTCGTTTAATACATTTCTTAATTTTATAAACCAAATTATTACAAAATAGAGTTCAAGTGGATTCTATGGAAATTAAAAATTATATTTTTCTACAACCCACAAAGCTAACTAATCATTCATATCATTGAAACTACTCCCATATTCAACATAATAGGTTTATACAAATTAATGATCATTCACAGGTACCATATTAATTATAATTTTAATTTATTATTTAAGTAATTTTGAAACCACTAGGAAAGTGGATATTCTTATTTAGGAGACATAAAACTTCAAAATTGATAATTCGGAACTGAAGCGGGAGAAAAATGGATGAGAAAGATACTTGGCATAAAATATTTTTGAAATAATTTCTTTAAAATACTTAATTTGTAATCAGTCTCTATGGCAAATATAAACTTTATTAATAAAAAAATGAAACGGTATAATAAAAAAATTAAAGAATTTTTTCTTGTCTTACTCACTTGTTCCATTTATTACAAGAATCAGTTAAACATATTAAATTAGAAGAAAGAGACAACGAAATAAAAAAAAAATTGAGAAAGGTCTGATTGTCTTGAAAAAAGTAAGATTATCGAAGTAAGAATTAGGAAAAAGTCTATTATCTATTAAATAAACTATAAAAAAAATATATTTAGGTTGCAAAAATACTTTCAAATGTGACGATAACAAAAATAACTTTTGAAAGACAGAAAAATATAATAAAAGATAATTTTAAGGTAAAAAAGGAAAAATTTATATCTTTTTTTATATTTTCCATATGTCAAATGTACAATAAAACAACAAAACTAAAGAAAATGAGCTTAATTCCTGCATTTGAAAATGAGTAGAATTAATTTAAATTCTTTCTTTTCCATATATGCTTTACAAACAAATTTAGCTTTTATTCCCAAATCTAATTTTTATGTCTTATAAGAAATTACTTTTAATAAAACTCACAAAAAATTTAAGAAATTAGCATTAATCGTGTTTTATTCACTTTTAAATCAATAAAAATGTTAAAAGGCAAATTGTTCTTGAGGCAAGCTGTTCTTGTTTATTCCGTGCATACCATCTTTCGTATATCCAGCAGATATGAATTACTAAACTAGCAGCTTACTAAACGTATCAAAGTAGCACAGTGAAATCATGTAATCTTAACCATAGTCCGCTAGACTTGGAAAGAATATAATAAAAACCTGTCAAGGACGAGTAGAACTCGCACTATGAAGATTTCGTGCACATTTAGATACTTATAAGCAGTTAAGAGTACACATTACTTCCATTAAACTATTTAGAAATGTATGGCCTACTATAGCTTTATAATATATTGCCTGCTATACCTTTCACAAGTGTTAAAATTTGGTGCGTATTTAAAAAATGATAAGATCTAGGATAATCACTATAGTTTTCATACAACCTTTACCTAGACTTCTAAAAACCTTATATTTTCACAAGCTTAGGTTGAGTAGTTGAGGAAATAAGGCCAGAAAACTTATTTTTTGGTTAGTTTCCATTATATCTCTGACCTGACCCTTTCGAATACTGACCATTTTGAATAATGTACCACGCTTACTTACACTATACACTTAAAAAAAATCAACTACTTAATTTTGCCTCCCGAAATTTCCATATAACAGTTTTGAGCGTTAACTATTAAAACATGCGCAGGTCAATATATCCTATGCTAAATGTCAAATTTCTACATCAGGCAGTTTTCAAGAAAAAGGGTTATAACAGACAGACGCAGACAATTGAATGAAGATCATACAAGGGTTTAATTTTTCCTTTTGAGGTACGGAACCCTAAAAAAAAGTTAATATATTTAACACCAATATTTTTCAGGGTAATAGCATACACATTATATATCGTCATGCATTCTCACATCAAATATTTTTGAAATAAGCGATCTATTTTTTGTATAAAAATTAAGTATTATGAGTATTTTTTTAAAATACAAATTTTTTAAATGCGTCAATATTTTGTGGAGTCAAGCGTACTAAGATAACAAAAATTACTAATTTACATATTTCTGTTGACTTTTGCACTCCCCAAACTATTTAAAAAACAAGGACTAGGACCATGACAAATGGAAACAAGCTCTCCCTCAATGGGCTATACACAAAAAGGAAATCGTTAAATTATGCAACTTGTGGGGTTCTATACTTTTGGTTATAGAGACGATTTACAACTTTTTGAAGCACATTATTTATCAATCTTAAAATGCTCAACTGATCAATGGTCTTTCTACAAGAATGCAAGTTATATAATGTGAAGCTTTCCTCAAGACTTAAATTTTAACTATATTATATACACTATTTCCACTACCTGTATGTTTCCGAGCCATTCCAAAACCTGCAAAGATCACCAATATTGTTCCGAAGCTATTATCTAATTCTTCCGCTCTGGTTGGAAATTATTCCTTCATAGTAATAAATTTAGGATTTCCATTTTTCATTCAAAGCAATTAAATAAATTAGTTCATTTTTAGAACGCTCTAAACACCTTGTAGATCGTCCCACCCTCTACCAAATCACGCTGACTAAATGTAAATTGTCCTAAAAATCAAGTAAACCTATTTTATTTCATTGACGCATGCTCTCTAACAAAATTCTACACGCATCGGTGTATCCATCTCAATTAACTAAACATGTTCCATGTCATGCGTATTGAACACATAAGTACAAGCTAAGCTCTCTCTCTTAAAAAAATCTATGTAAACTGGCACTGAAAGCGCTGTGTCCCGATAGGAATTGTAATGTATAATAGCCAGGTTTGAGCCAATTTTTATTCACTCTCGTCCCACGTTACATACAGGAGCAAGTCTTTCTCAGCCCTTAGTCCCGGGCGAACCCCCTAAACCGATATAGTCACGCCGCCACCGCGACCAGATTAAAAAACGCCACCGCGCCGCTCGCGAGTTATTGCGCGCATAATGTAGCGATTTGCATGAGGCAAGCTGTTCTTGTTTATTCCGCGCACAAATTCAGTTCAGTGTTTTATTGGAGAATAAATGAAGACAAACGACGTGCATGCGTGGCGGTGTACGAGAGTCGCTCAACCGTTCGATTTTTGGACTCAGGTCGCGTTTGATGAGGGTGATTTGCTTGCTTTGTAAGCTATCATGAGGTAGCTACTTTAAAAATAAATGTAATTTTAAAAAGTGGTTAAAAAAGTATATAATTAATATCATTCTGATTTGGTGTACTAAAATTAGGGGCAAAAACTTTATCCCGAGTTTATTCATATTTCGAAATTTGCCTTTTAACGTTATTCGTCAGTAAAGCATTACTCTCTACCACAAAAATAAACAGTATTTATATTATTATGCATTTTTTCTCAGGTGGAAATTTGTTTGCACAAACTATTCACAATAAAGGTCTGAGATCGCCGGCCCAAGTAAGCAGTCTTAAAAAGGCTGTCCGTCAGATAGATTGTAACTAAGAGAAGTATTAAAAATAGTTAGTAATACCTGTTCGTGTTTAATTCTTTTAAAGCAATGGTATTGGGTTAGTCAATCTATATCCACGAGTTCAGGACTTTTCTAAAAAGATTGTCAAAATTTTCAATATGTTTTATTAGGAACTAGAAATGGGCCATAATAGGCTCACTTCATGATTGATAGCTCCAAACCTTCAAGTACATCAAAAAAAATAGATTCGAATTGAAATCAACCACGGACTCTCAATTTATGAATGTTTATCAATAATTAGTTGAAAATCACATCAGCTAGACGAAAAAAATAAAAACTGGTGATGACAAATGCTTTTACATAAACGAGGCTTTTAGTGTCCAATTTGAACTGAACGTCGGAAGCTAATGCTAAGTTGCTACTAAAATATCATAGCATTATTTATTGGACGTTATTTTGGGAGGATCTATAATGAAATTAAGATATGTATGGCAATTTAAACAACTAACTGATAATCTAAGCAGTCAACAATTCTATGACAACGCTAGACCACTCACGGCAAAATATACTGGTTTAAAATGGCAGGGGTTACGTGGGTACGACTAGCAACCGATATTGAACCATGAGGTTATCATGTGTTTAGAACTCAAAACAATTTTATGGTAATATCATGATAGTTCTATTAAACTATTTACACAGTCTAAATTTTTGGAACCTTAATATATTGCCAATAATATCTTTACGCATATTTAAAAAAAAATGTATAATCCCACATAGAATAAGTAATAATCGATTTTTTTCCTTTACTTATGCTATAAGAGCTCCCTTATCAACTTAAAATACGTTTTAAAGGGCCATATATTTTTCTTACGTCAGCCAAAAACTCTATTTTTACAGCAATGGAAGGCTATAAGCCTCAGTATTCGAAAAAAGTCCATTTCTTAATAAAAGGACTTTCGGCGGAAGGAAGGAAGTAAACTGATCCTGTATGAGTTCCGTTTTTTTTCATTTTGAGGAACGAAGCACCAAAAATTAACTGAATCTTCAATAAAATATGATAATTTTTATTCTGAAGGGACGTTTTTTTTCTATTACGGTGTCCTATTGTAGTACGAAAATAAAACGTAGACTATTCTGAAACAAAGTCGTATTGAGAATTATCCAACTTTTCGCCATTATATTAGCCATTAAGGATAAAAGAAACTTAAATCACTCGTAAGTAAAGGATGAAGCGATTCGATGAAATGAATACAATCAACGATTTTCAAAGTAGCACGATACCCAAAATAAACAAGCGTAGATAAAATTACTATAGGTTATTATCATAGTAAATTTATCTACGCTTGTTTATTTGGCGTAGATAATAATATATATAAGCGTAGATAAATTTACTATATATAAATTTAATACAGGTTATTATCAAAGTAAATTTATCTACGCTTGTTTAGTTGGCGTAGATAATAATATATACAAGCTTAGATAAACTCACTGCAGATTTATCGTCTTACATGAATGATAGAGATGTTGCCAAGCAAATACTATTTTTTCAATGTTAAAATAGTAGTGTGTGTGGGAGTTATAAGAATAATGAGAGGTTATTTTTGATTAAAATCCTTATTATCTAATCAACAACAACGACTAATATTTTTTGTAAATCTAATAAACTTGCCACTTTTTTGCAACGATTTTTCGCAGGGTATAAAAAGTGCGATGTTCGACCTTCTGCCCAGTTAGCAATCGAGTTTCGGTGAGTAAGGAAGCAAGAAAATAGTAAAATTTCAGAAAGATAACTCATCTAAAAACAAGCCATATATTACAAAGATAGATGAATGTGAACTTTTCTATAACACGTCCAACCATTAATTCCAAATATTCAAAGAAAAAAATTTAGATCTTTCCTCATTCAGGATAGTCTGCTAAGAGTAATCTCCTACTACAAATTTAGGAAAATAAGAGGACTTTATTGAAACATATTCCACGTTAAGTTGGCGTTATCTGTATACTTAACATAAGAAGTCGAAATGTTCCTTTTGGCTACCTCATTAACTAACACTAATAATGACTGGTCTATCAGTTAGCAAACTAATAATATAAAAAATACGATTATAGTAAATCGAACTGCATAATGAACCATATCAGCAAATTGATACATATCAAATTATCTTACTAACATTTTATTATTTTTGAAGAAAAAAGAAAATTAAAAAATAAAACTGAATTACTTTTTTTGGGAACCTTATGGCCAAGCGTACTTTCATTACGAATTTGTGTCACACGTAAACTTACTATTTTTGTCGTACGTATTGAATGCGCAGACTGAGTGTGTTTTATGTCCGTTATAATCAGTTGTTTTCTGTTCCGTCCCAGCGGCACTCGTGCAAAAAGAAATTTGTTATTTTTATTTTTTCCGAAATTTCTGGCCATAATTTGTGTTAATACTCTCTTAAATTATAACTAGAATCACTCTGATCCCATAAACAACTGTGTTCGTATACTAAATTAATTTATTTTCCGATAAGCATAGTGATTCGGTCGTACAAAAACGCAAAATATTCCCAACAAAATGGGATCCGTGTCGAAAGTCGCAACTATACGTGCGTATATGCACGAATAATTCGTACTCAGTCTGAGGGCTCCTGTAGTACATCTCTATTCGGGAAGTTTCGTGCACAATCGTACGTATTCGTTCTACTCGATTTAGTGCGAAAACGTTTCCAAAGTGCGCTCGGCTTACGAAATTTTAGAACTTCACGCTTAATCATTTTCGTCTCTTAAATATATACTTTTCTTTGCTAAATTTGAAGTAAAAGTTGGTAACCAACATTTATAAGCACGTTGCATTAAGTTACATTTTAAATACGCCTGATACCCCGTAAGAGAAAATAATACTGTTAGAATTCTTACACTACCATACAACCAAACTCAGATTCTATTTGATCAAAGTTTGGAAGTACATCTATAGTTTTGGTTAAAAAAGTTGTCTAAAATTGCATTAACTTCCATTACCCAACCATCCATATTTCTGCCACATATCGTTCCTTTCTACTTCTTCAGTCAGTTCTCGATGCTGACGTGTCCTCTATTCTGTTTTAATTTCTTTATTTCTTGAATTAGAATACCTCTGACTAATCATCGATATTTATTTTATTAATATCATTTATTTTATTAAGCGTTATAAAAATCTATTATCTTTGCATTCATCCAAAAAAACAAAAAATCCAATCGCAAAAGTGGTTTTAATAATCCTCAACTCATATTGCTTAAAGAAGAAAATTAATCATAAAGGAGCTGTGCAGATATATTGCAGAAGAGATCAATTAAGGACATTCGAGTGCTTACAATGTTAAGTGGTAGATTACAATCAAGAAACCTTTACTGTCTTAAAAACTATTACTTTTGGGCACTAACAATATTAAGTATGATTACGGTACTTTGATTTTCTCCGACAGAGTTTTCTTTTGGACACGTAGTTCTATCGATTGAGTGTACCTTTATCCTGTCCCCGATAACCTATATCTCTTGCGTACTATCGAATAGTCAGTAAAGTTTTGCTTGGGACAATTTTTTATGGAAACCACAAGTGGCATTACAAACAACCTCAACGTCAAAGGGATGCTAAAAATACACCAAAAGCTATAATACCATCTGCTCAAAGAATGAACTTGGAGAAAAACCTAAATTACATTCCTCAAAAATGCAATGCAATAACTTTTGAACGAAGTGGACACGAGACAATACGATTGTCAGTTATAGTTACTCGATACAAACCCAACAAAAAATGTACATGAAGCACACATAAACACAAACACCAACAACTTGTGGAAAAAACAGAGTAAAATATAGAGTTTTCAAAATTATTTAAATTGAAAACAGTATTTAATTTAATGGAAAATATATCGCGAAGAAGTTAGACCATGATAAATAGCAGTGACCATTAATTAACTTATTAATGTGCAAGCACAGTCGTGAAAACGGTCAGGTCCATGTCGGAACATGTTAAAGTAATATTCTATAGTTGCTTATATCTCTTGAAATTATTCATTTAAGTGAATAAAAACAAATATAATTGACAGTTCTGATCAAATTGTGGTGTTTACAATTTTCCCAATTTTTCGAGTCCATGAAAAATTGGAAACAATATGCATTTCGTTTTGGATCTTAATATTTTACGAACAGAGCTACAAAAAATTGTAAATGACATCTCAATTTAATTTTGAGAAATCTGTCCAATGATTCTCCAGTCTATGGAATGAGTGGAGCTACGGTACATCAAAAAATTTAATATTAGATAAATTTCATACACCAAGATCTAAAATTTTAGAAACTGTCATAGCCTCGCATGGCATACAATTTTCTGTCGTAGCCTCGCATGACAGAAAATTAGATGAATTCTAAGACCGAGAAATGAAAATGACGAAGATATAATAGTCATTATATATAGCTTATTTCACTGCAAAACCCTAAAATAGATATATATCAATCGACAGTTTTGAAAACTTAACGTAATTGAATCTAAAAATACAGGTATTATTACACGCTTAACAAATTTCGAAGATGGTGCAGTCAAGATAACTCTAAACGTCAACTTCTTAAAATTTTCTAAATAAATATATGTGTAGAAATATGAAATAAACCCTAGTCAATTACACAATTGCTTCCAGAGTTTAATGCCTTTCTTCTTTGAAAACAAAAGCGGGAAAAGCGACCTCGTGAAAATCGACGCAACACGTTCGAAGCCAAAATTCATAACTCGCTTCGAAACCTCGACACAAATCTCGACTGTGGAAATAAGTTATTTTTTCCCGAACGTTATTGGTTTTTTTTTTATAACGTAATTGAAATAAATTGCGGGTCAGCGTTGCTTTGTTTCTGCTTTTTTTAATAACCTGCCTTTTATGGATGGATATTTTTACTACCGAATCCCATCACTCGGCTGCGTTTAATTGATAATTGCAGTATGCGCGCCGAATCATGGTGAAGAAAAACAGAGTTAATAATAAACTGTTCGCTTTCACACAGTATGCGAGTTTTGACATAAAATATCAGTTCTCAGATACATTTCAACTGATTTTTATTAATTTATTGCGATGCAAATTTTTATTGATTGTGATGTAAATTTATGCCTAGGAATGTCTCACTAAAAATGTTTATTATTTGCTAATCAATATATTCGTACACTAGGCTTTTCAGGATTTATTAAATAAAACCATTATGATTTTGTCATGTTTCTTCGTCTATCCATCCGCATTTCACAGCATCATATACTTCTCAGTTTAAAATTTATTGTGATAAGGTTTTACAGGAAAGTATAGTTGTAGGTATTATTCACTTCATAAAAAGATTCCAAGTAATTTAGTGAGCTATGGAAGGAACTATGTTTCATGAGTTCTCTACGAAATATGATCCGTAATGGTGTCACTTACAAGAGAAATAAGGTATCAACTTAGCTTGTAGAATTTGTTTAAACTGAAGTAACAATTGGCAGGCCATATAGCATGCAGAACCGAAAACCGTTTGGTAGAAATGGAGTCTAATGACGATAATGTACCAGAAGACACAGAGTAGGATGACTTCCTAGTCTCCTAGTAGATGGACAATGACCTGGTAAAAGTAGTGAAAAGCCTTTGGATGCTTACAGCACGTGATCGATCTTTGTGTATTATGATATAGTCGAATATGCTAAGATAATAACAAATATATAAATTTAATTTTTTACGTACCTTTTCAGGTATTGAGCATGGAGAATGATTGTAATATCCATCAAATAACACCCCATTTAAAAAGTTTTTTAAAAAGTTATTAAAAATAAGAAACAATATCTCAACATGGCCTCTTTTTTGTAAGCCATATAAGTCTCTGAAACGTTTAGCACTGCCTCCACCACCCCCACACTCCTTAATTTTTAACCATGCCAGTAAACAATTTGAAGGAAAATCAGCATAACGGCAATTGGGAAATATATTGACATAGTGGAAAATAAAACTAAAATTATTTTTAATGATTTAACAGAAATACCTATGTGCACTTAAATATTTAAAACTTTTTTAAGTATCTGATAATGTTAGTTCTCGCCATTATAGTTTATTGGAGTGTTATGTGTACAAGTTTATTTATTTTATGTTTTGATTTGTTACATTATCAATAATCGTTTTCATTTATCTCCAGTGTAAAGACGATCAGATTGTGACAAAATTCTACTTTTCCAAAAACCATTAAATAATTTTCTTCAAACTTTCGACATTTTTAGTATTTTATATTGCATAATACGTTGCAACCAGAAAACAACTGATTATAATACCTGCCATACGAAATTGAAATTAATTGGCACATTTGTACAGAGAGAATGAAGCATGACGGGGATGTGCGGCGCCATACTGATGAATGCTATATACATACTTATTATAAACCCCAACATAAAATACAAAAATAAAATTGTATTTCGAAATTAGTAAAAAAACAATATACACATTGCGTTTAAAAAAAAGATGTGTAGAATGACTGTAGCAACTATTTAGAATCACAGGAGTGTCCCCGCAACTCGGAGACAAGAGTTACAGCGAAGTACTGTAACTCTTGTCTCCAAGCTATTAGACGTATTTTTGTACCCTCGTAACTTTTATCTTGATAATACTTCAATTTTCAAGGCGAGATGTGGTCACCAAGGTTATGTTACTTACTGTATTTAATTCGTGCAGCTAAGCAATAGAAGTATCTATTGCTATTTATAAACAAATTTAATTAATTTCGTCACCATCTCACTGATAATCTCAAAACTTTCAGGGTATTTGCCGTAATCCTGAAAAACTGACATTTCTTTCGCAGACTGGTTTTAGCGTACAAGTAATGAGAAAATATCAAAATATTTTTTTACGTTCTTCCCCCAAACCGTATACCAGTGGTTAAAGCAGATTCCTATCCTGGCTATATTCACAGTATCCTGGCTATATAAACACTTAACAATTAATTAGTGCATTTGCACATTATATATGTTAAGATTTTTAAAGCGATATATCATTTTGAAAAATTAATAGCTTTGTGTAATATTTCAAATACTAATAATGGGCATGCATACGTTATTATTAAGGTATAAACAGACAATTGTTAGGACTCAGTAGGGGAGCTGATTAAATATGTAAGCCATTATTAGGTAGTAAATACGTAGTTGTTATGTCTCTCGTAATTGTTTAAGTTTAGATTAGGACATAATTACCTTGTTTAGGTAATTATCTAGTTTGCCATGATCATGCTGAATACACTTATCTCCGCTGTCCATATCGATTATGTGGTATCAATACCGAGGGAAACCCTCTTTTCATAGCAAGAACTATGAATACTTACAGTTAATTGAACTTGGCTCTACTATATTTTATAACTTTTTTCTGCTACAGGATAACGAAAATTTGCCTTATTTTTGCAAGAATTATTTTTGGTCAGATCACATTTTAAAAAAATATCAAATAAAAGTAGAACTCGTACTGTGAGGATTTCATACATATTTAGGCACTTCCAAAGTTTTAAGAGTACATAGTATTTATACTAAACTATTTACAAATATTAATTTTTCATTACCTAGATGTATCACCTACCGTAACTTTCACAGTATGTATATATTTAGTTTATGCGTATTTAAAAAATTGTGACCTTTAGAATCATCGCTATAGTTTTATATATACTGAAAAAATATACTTAAAGGGTGTACTGAAAAAATATGCACAAAATGTCACCACACACCCTTCAGAAACTTCTCAAAAAGTAGTTACAGTTTTATTACAACCTTTTGGATATATGTGAATATATATGTGACCCCTATAGCTCAAACGATACTCCATACTAAAAAAGGGAATGAAAAGAATTCGAGCGCTTAATTATAAATTTAATTTCCAAATTAATATTTTTGAGTATACTGGGATTATACTTTAATACTTTACCAAATTTCAACTTTCTACATCAAATGGTGTCTGAGAAAAATTACTGTGACCGACGGTCAAGTAACTGACTAGGGTTCCATTTTTCTTTTCGGCTTACGGAACCTTTCAAAGTATATGTACTTTATATATGTACTTTTTAAGATACTCTGCCTATACTGTATATATGTACTTTTAAGATACTTTGCCAGAATATAATCCTATGTAATCCAACATCTCATACACCATACGTATATATATAATGCTAAACAATAACCAAAAATTTATAGTATGTATATAATGAAATGATAAATTTAAATAAAAATTACTACATACCATTACTTTAATACATTTTACTACTATTAAATAAGCTATCAATATTAGCTTACGCATGTGAATCCGCCACTATGGCTAAACGCAAGACACAAGCTTGACATAAATTTAATTAACACAACAAAACTTGCTTTGAAGCTCTAAAACAAAGTTAATTATAGCGGATGACAAAATTAATATTGGGTTAAGTTTTAAATTAATTATAAGGCACATAGTTAACCTGAGTGAAACTGAATTATGAAGTTAATCAAATTACCACAGCTGTAATCAACTAGAGTCCTGGCGTGAGTTTACAATATTAATTTTGAATATACGAAGACCGCTTTGTAGGAGGCAAAAATTGCCGTTTAATTAATGTCTGACGTCAGTATTCGTTATTCAGTTTAAAAAAAGATAAAACGCTTATTTGTTTGCTCATTAAATTAAAATTTAAAAAAAATAAATAGGCTTTGATAATTTTTTCCACTGCAAAAAGAATATTTTTTTATAATTCTTATGAGAACTTCTCGTCACTTCCGTTCATCAGAAAGATGGAAGTTTTACCATAGCAATTTGACAAATTATTTAAGGTAAATTACGGGCCTTTTTGGTAGGTATAGTAAACTTATTGTTTATTAAAAATAATAATTTGACACGTATAGTAAACACAATTAAATGAAACTACGTGATGTAGTATTATTTCTACTTTCTTTAATTTCTTTACCACGACCTGGGTTTCGTTGTATTACAACATCTTCAGGTGGGATATTAGCAAAGATTTTATCTGTGAAAACTAATATCCCACCTGAAGATGTTGTAATACAACGAAACCTAGGTCGTGGTAAAGAAATTAAAGAAAGTAGAAATAATAATACATCACGTAGTTTCATTTAATTGTGAATAATGAATGTCTACAAAATTAACGCCAAATATATTCAACGTATAGTAAACTTATTGTTTATTAAAAATAATAATTTGACACGTATGGTAAACTTATTGTTTTTCAAAAATAATAATTTGACACGTATAGTAAACTTATTGTTGATCAAAAATAATAATTTGACACGTATAGTAAACTTATTGTTTATTGAAAATAATAATTTGACACGTATAGTAAACTTATTGTTAATTAAAAATAATAATTTGACATGTTTAGTAAAATTATTGTTTATCAAAAATAATAATTTGACATGTATAGTAAACTTATTGTTTATTAAAAATAATAATTTGACACGTTTAGTAAAATTATTGTTTATCAAAAATAATAATTTGACACATATAGTAAACTTATTGTTTATTAAAAATAATAATTTGACACGTTTAGTAAAATTATTGTTTATCAAAAATAATAATTTGACACATATAGTAAACTTATTGTTTATTAAAAATAATAATTTGACACGTATAGCAAACTTATTGTTTATTAAAAATAATAATTTGACACGTATAGTAAACTTATTGTTTATTAAAAATAATAATTTGGCACATATAGTAAACTTATTGTTTATTAAAAATAATAATTTGACACGTTTAGTAAAATTATTGTTTATCAAAAATAATAATTTGACACATATAGTAAACTTATTGTTTATTAAAAATAATAATTTGACACGTATAGCAAACTTATTGTTTATTAAAAATAATAATTTGACACGTATAGTAAACTTATTGTTTATTAAAAATAATAATTTGGCACATATAGTAAACTTATTGTTTATTAAAAATAATAATTTGACACGTATAGTAAACTTATTGTTTATTAAAAATAATAATTTGGCACATATAGTAAACTTATTGTTTATTAAAAATAATAATTTGGCACGTTTAGTAACCTTATTGTTTATTAAAATCCACAAAGCACTTTCGGGGTCTGATTAAAAAAAGTTTTTTTGTAAAATCAGATGTCGCTGGCAAGTTCTGTCGTATTGTTGTTGACTATGGTTATGCTTTTTGTATTATCTTTCTGCTTTTGGTTATTGTACTGTAAGTAGTTATTTCTATAAATAAATTTCAATAAATTAATTTTAAAAAAATAACGTAAAACGCATGAACAGCATCCCGAGTAGTAGTTAGTTTTATAAATTAATTTGAATTTTTAAGTGTTGACTATTTCAAAAATCTGATGCGGAGAAAAATTATGTAACAATATGTAGAAAATATGATTTATTGGACTAAATTATAGTGCATGATTTTCTTTTGTTTTTCATTTTTTTTATATTAAACTTTTCATTTTGACGCTTAAGATGTATATTTTACTTTAATGTTAACTTCTCTTTAAACCGTATGAATCGTTTTTTACAAAATTTCATTATGATAAAATTTTCGTGTATTTTTGAAAAGAAAAAACGAAATTTTATAATCTGTCCTTCTGTCGTAGGCATGTTTCTCAGAAACTATTCGATGAAGGAACTTGAAGTTTGACGTAGTAATGAAGCATATTGACTATCTTTTTCAATCGTTTACGCTTTAAAAACCAACAGTACTTGAACATAGTTATGCAGGTAAGATTCTAATCTAAGGAACAAGTGATTTCTATTTCGCAGCTTAGACAGAGAAGTACTTTAAATAGATGTTTGGGAAAAAGATACCCATTAACCATAAGCAAACTTAAACTGTTTTTGTAAAAGTTGGACAATTTCGCTTGTCCAAAATCCTAAAGAGAAGCGTAATTACGTTACGGATATTCCTTTCTGTAGCACGGTGTTAAATTTCTTTAACGGAAAATGTAAATATATAAAGTTTTATATTGTCAATTCACATCATAAAACTTCTCGATCGGATAAATATTTACTCAAAATTTTGAAAATAGGTTTCCACTTATTTTTTTTTTCTAAATGTACCTTCGCAAAATGTACTTCTAAATGTACTATGATTTTCCTATTTTTTTCTAATCTGAAAAATATTTAATTATTTTTTTTATTTCCGGCCATTTTAAAAGGAAAACGAATTCCGATGGTCTCTGTGCATAATTTATTTTACTTACAAGTTACTCTTCTCTGGGCTAAAATTAATTATGTATAAATCGACTACTGAGCAATCTATAAAAGTTTAATTGATTTATCATGTCATTGTTGTAAAATTTAAGTTAATTGCGTGGATAATCAATTTGGTAACGTGTAAATGCGGCTTTATTCGTCCAGTGCTACAATAACAACGTCATTGATTTCGGGATGCTGTCAATCTCGCTGGCTTTGATTGATTAAGTTACCTACATTGTTTATTACGTATCGAATTTAGATAATTGCTTATTAACCCAAAAAACGTTATAATATATGCTTACATAAAATTTGGACACTTAGTTAAATGTTGTCATATCTGAATTAATGTACGACCAATAGTGTGATTTTTCTTTCGTCCGAAATTTAATTCGTAATTTCGGCTTTTAAAATCTGTCAGCTGAAAACCGAAATCGAAAGTATTCTTATATTAAATAAATATGGTTACTTACGATGTTTATTTATCAATCATTGAAATTTTCCTATGTTTAGTTTTAGTTTGCTGAAAGTTAATAAAAACGGATGACATTGGAACAGAAGAAAAATTTGTTTTGACTCTAATCAACAATTTTGAGAATTAATTCTTTGCTAAACTTACTTCGCGTATGCTTCTAATAGATATTACTAATCATGTGTATTACGTAAAATATCAGTTTTGTTTGTCTTAGATTTTCATAACTAAAAGTTAAGTAATTTCATTACAAATGAAAATCAAGAATATCATTAAGAGATAGTTTTAAAGTTATTAAATAATTTTACCTAAACACTCTTATTTAATCTTAACCGTGTTCATAAATTGACTTTTAACTAGTATTTTTGACAAAAACTTAGCAAAAAAATTATAGTAATATTTGACCATACTAGAAAGTCTTGCCTCTTTTTTTAAATATACCTATAGCCTATTCAATTTCAAAAGATAATTTTTGTAAACAATTCCATTGTTTACAAAAACAGTTAAAATATAGTTGGCACAAATATAGCTATATAAATCAGGTGACGAAAATTAAAAAATCCATTGTATTATACCCAGAGTATCGTAAAACTGTACACGTAATCAAAATACTAGGTTCAGAAAGTTTCACTATAAAAAATGTTGTAAATACAAGTATTACACCATTATTGTACTGATACGAATTGTAAAATTTTACACGATAAAAATGGACAACCATCCATTTTTTTACGAAACAGTCAGGCGTTTCAAACATTTCGTGAAAATATTCAAAATCTCGACGCTGAAACAGTCTAGACCATATATGCTATTCATTACTTTTATAAGGCGTTAGAGTGAGATAGCTACAATACGTCAGCTGACGCTTCTATATTTCTAGATTTGATTATCTTATATACAGATATAGTTATGGTATATTTGGCGTATAGATTATAATTAAACAAAGATTGTGACATATGTTATTTTCTTTTCAAATAAGTGGTGGTATTAAAATATTATCCAATGTTCCCTACAAATAATATACGTACTTTATGATAATATTTTTATAATAACTGAACTTTTACTCTCATTTCAATGTATATTTTCTATGATTATGCTTAATATTAGACATATTTATTTCAAAATCATTAGAAAAAGCTTTAATGTTAAAATCCGTTAGATGTTGGCTGCTCACGTAAGGATAGGCTATTTAATTTCCTGGTTATTTTTCCTCTCTCTTTGCCTTTTCCGTTTCTTCTTTCTTTTTTCTCGTATAAGTCTTTCTTTTCTGTTTCTTGTTTCTTCATTTTCGTGCCGTAAGGATTGCAAGAATTTTTGAATGGAGGGCAATTTACATGTGGCTCGAATTTACAAACAATTCATTGCTGTCAATCTTAAATTTTTTCACCGAATTCCACGCATCATATATATTTTCTTCGGGACCGGAATTTTCCAAAAATGAATTTATTATTCGGTTTGAGGTTATATCATCGACAGGTTATTGTAACCAACGAAAAAACAGTAAAAAACATATTAAATATATTTGGCGTTAATTTTGTAGAAATTCATTATTAATTATTATAGCAAAGATTCTTTGCTAATAACCCACCTGAAGATATTGTAATACAACGAAACCTAGGTCGTGGTAAAGAAAGTAGAAATAATACTACATCACGTAATTTCATTTAATTGTGAGTAAAAACATAATAAATTTTAAAAATATTAAAACTAAAATATAAAATAACAACGTACTAAAAATCTGATGTAAATTGAAACCTTGAATTTTAAAAACACTTTTTAATTTGTTTTTTTTTTCAATAAAAAAATGTACGCAGCAACGTCGTGTTCGACTAGCAATCGGTCACCAATCTTAGCTCACGATATCTAGAGCAGACAGTAAAATTTTTCGGTTGGTCGTTTCATCGAACAGGCCATATCATACTAAAATACCCTACGCTAATACCAGCCTTGATTGCATTTATTTATATATATATATATATATATATATATATATATATATATGTATATATATATATGTGTGTGTGTGTGTGTGTGTTTGTATATTCCAGCGCATTCGCAGTGATTCGGTATGACGCATTTTAATAGTCTTATAAAAACAAAACGCATTATGAGCGGCATAGTGTACTAAGTGGAAAATAATATAATAATTTAAATATTATTCTTAAAGATAACATATATCTACGTTTGCAGTTTAGAAAGTAATATATATGTGTCAATGGCTGCGGAAAATGTAATGTTTATCTCATCTCAAAATGTACGACAAATACTTAAACATATATTTCAAATTGACATACCTATATTAATTTGTATACTACTTGAATAACCTGAAAAATATTTGAATAGATATTAGAAAAAGAAGAAATGTAATACCCATTTTTATGGTCAATACACCTTGAGACTTAGTTAATAATATTATTTTAAACCCGTATTTTCATTCGACTTTTATAAAATCATCAATTTATCTGTTAAGATACTTTTATAAAATCATCAGTTTATCTGATAAAAATGCCGATTTGTGCTTATGAATTTTGCGGGCAATAAACTTTTATTGTCCATTCGTATATGTATATCTGGTAAAACTAAATTATTCGTTTTTGTTTTAAGAACAACAAATGCGGCTTTGCATGATTATCTATCTGTTCGCCTGTCACACAAACACGAAATCTAACAACTGTACTGAAGTGGCCATATATAAATATACGTAGGACTGACAAATCTGAATTGACCCAAGCGCACAGCTAGTATAATTATTTGCTACATTCAATATTTGTATGTTCACAAGGGACACACTTCTTGCCCAAAGGCATATAGATTCAGATCATTTATATTTTTTTGTTTACTGTATGCCCACGTATGGCACCTTATGTATACTACGTATATGCAATGCTTGCTTCCTTGCCACACTTATCAACGTAATGGCGAACTGACATGTCGTTTACCAATATTTCTCTCTAAATTTCTGGCGTGTCATAAAATTATTTTGTATTATATTAAGTTTAATATATTATTTTGTGAAATATTATATGAATATATTATTTGTTGAAATTTTAGGTATTATTATGTTATATGTAACAGGAATACTTACTTATCTGAATTTCTCTTAAATATAAAATTTAACCTATGTAATATAAGTTATGTACATATACAGTGTAAATGTGCATACTAATAAAAAATGTATTTTTTAAACACACGTACTAATTAAAATCACTTTAAATTGAATATATTTTGGTGTTAATTTTGTAGAAATTCATTATTGACAATTAAATGAAACTGCGTGATGTAGTATTATTTCCACTTTCTTTAAGTTCTTTACCACGACCTAGGTTTCGTTGTATTACAACATGTTCAGGTGGTCTATTAGCAAAGATTAGCAAAAAAGAATCTTTGCTAATGGACTACCTGAAGATGTTGTTATACAACGATACCTAGGTCGTGGTAAAGAACTTAAAGAAATAATACTACATCACGTAGTTTCATTTAATTGCACACTTTGCACAATTGCACAATTTTCACACATTAAATTACTAACGTGAATGTGAGAAACAGGTTTACCATAACTGAACTGTCAAATCTCATTGTTTATAAACATTTACAATAACTGAACTGTCAAATCTCATTGTTTATAAACATTTACAATAACTGAACTGTCAAATCTCATTGTTTATAAACATTTACAATAACTGAACTGTCAAATCTCATTGTTTATAAACATTTACAATAACTGAACTGTCAAATCTCATTGTTTATAAACATCTAACATTTCAAATTAAATGGAGTATACTAGTAATTAATTGAATTTTTGTTTCTCGTAACGCGGCTGGTTATTCACTGGTTTTTTAAATATTCATCTGATGCCTCACCACCCATTTTCAAGTACTATATATAATACTTTCTTAATACAGCGTTAATCCATATACTATTACACATATACGTATACACGTATTATACATATACACGTACATACGAGTATATTTATTACCTGCACAGTGTAGTGAAAAATGCAAATACTCGATAATTTTCAATTTTGCAGAAAGAAAAAAAATAATTTCATAATAATAATGTCAGCTCTTACCTGTAAGGCGTTAAAACCGCCACTCGGTACAAAAATTGAACTCTCGTTTGCCCCAAACTCTATTACCTTTTGCTATCCATTTCATCCTATTAAAAATTTATCAATTTGTTTCATTCTTCCTTAAAACGGGAATCACTATAAACACAGTATAAAAGTACATGAATTATTTCCTTAGGATATTGATACATCCCTCCAGCATAATGTCAATTTATAAATTACAAAATACTCAAAACAAAAAGAAAATAAAATAGAAGACCAATATGTTGGCAAGGAACTGGCATGAACAACGAAAAGCCGACAAAAAAATTAAATGTCCAACCATCTGTCAAACCAACTAGATACTTTTGAAATTAAATATTTAAATGCGCAAGCCGTATCTATTTTAGTATATGCGAGAATAGATACGCAAAAGGTACAACGTTCGATTTTTAAATAATTGAAATTTTGTTTAATCTAGAATTATAAAATTCTTTTTTATGTCATCCATGATTTCATAATACATTAAAGCGAAGCCAGTACCTCTCAAAAGATTAATTTCCTCCGAAGGATAACGGTGCCGAGTGCTTATTTAATTAAAAACGTCTTCAAATTATTTCAAGTTCAATATTGGTTTAAATCAAGATCAAATCGATTATTAATTTTCCAGCGTTAGAGGCGATTAATCTGACCCGGGCTCGGGGAAATCTTAATTCCTAATGGCATTTGCATTTTATTACTTTTTGATTGCAATCGTATTTTAATGTTTTATGGATATTAAAGCGGTTTCTTAAGAGATATGACTTTTATAACGATGTTGAGTAGAAATACTTATAAAATTAGTGTGTATGCCGCAATTGCCTTTGAGCGAATAAAAAATAACAGATAAAAAATGTTGATAGCAATATGCGCACAAACTTCATGTTGAAGTTTCGAAATCAATACAGATAAGTAAAATTGCACTACCATTTTATCTATCCGCAATTTTCAAATTTTCCACTTTTTCGTTTGCATATCCGTTTACTAAAATTAATCTAATCACAATAACAAGACAATAATCCTTCAAATCATTTAGTTTTGGTGTCATCATGAAATTTCAAACGATTTCAAAATTATGATGATGTTAGTATTGGATTGAAGCATGTCAACACATTATTATATTTTGAGGCTGCAGTATCTACACGTACTTGTTGCCTATCCTATACTCTATACCTAACGTAGTTCAAATATTTACAAAATATAGTGAAATTTAGAAACCTTCCTATATGGAACCACTTAATAACCTCACCTTTGATTATAACCTAATATAATTATTTATGTCTTATTCACATTTTCGGTAATATTCCATAGGGCGCCCGCCATCTATTGTGCAATAACAAAACAAATTCCATAGAGTGCCATCTGTGGCGCAATTGTAGAACTACGATAGTTTAATTTATATAAACAATTTTCTAAGAAAATACCTTTTTCGTACTTGGCAACTGTCCTCAGACTCCGTTTTATGCGAATCTTTTTAACCTTTCTCTCTGTTTCCTACTGTTTTTACTTTTTTTTAAACTTTTCCTAAAAAAATTTGTTTAATAAAATTTCCAAAACGTGGATTTTGTTTTTTTTGTATTACCGATGAGTTTTAATTTTTTTAGCAGCTACACGAAATTCGTTTCATGTAATTGTAACAGACAACATCAAATAAAGTGTATACCTCGTAGGTTCTCTATAATGACATAGCAATTTTTCTCTTTTTTTCAGTGCAGCATATCCAAATGTTCTCTATAATGACATATCGAACTATTGGATATGCTGTACTAGCAAATTATGGACTCATAAAGGCTATTGAGGCTTAATTACTCTCGGTAATTATATTTTTCACTTACGAAACACCAACTACTAGTTCCTGTTTTATACATTACTAGCCAAAGTTAATGCTGGCTTTACAAGCATATTCCCGAATCCTATCGAGGTGTTGCGGTAATGCTGAAAGGATCAAGAATAGTAGCTTAAATTTTTTTTAAATGTATCTATGCTACTCTATATTTCATGTATACCTAGATGCTGTTTATATAGTGCTATCGCATGTTTTAACGCAGTCACCAAAATTGGAAAACGTTGTGTTTAATCAGAATTTAGATTAATGATTATATCCTTGCGGTAATGTTGAAGGGATCAAGAATAGTAGCTTCAATTTTTTATTAATGTACCTATGCTACTCAATATTTCATGTATAGATGCTGTTAATATAGAACGATAACATGTTTTAACGCAATCACCAAAATTGGAAAACTTTGTGTTTGATCAGAATTTAGATTAATGATTATATCCTTGCGGTAATGTTGAAGGGATCAAGAGTAGTAGCTTCAATTTTTTATTAATGTACCTATGCTACTCAATATTTCAGGTATAGATGCTGTTAATATAGAACGATAACATGTTTTAACGCAATCACCAAAATTGGAAAACTTTGTGTTTAATCAGAATTTAGATTAATGATTATATCCCTATTTTAATGATATATATTTTCCTTTTAAGAAATATCCCTACCTTTCCGAGAAATACACAATTATATAATATAATATACAGTATATTTCTTGAATTTCCAATGCAAACATTAACAAAATAAAATATATTTATTATGCAATTTATAAATTTATTTTATAATTTAAAAATCCCGAATATTTCTTTCTGAATAGAATATTACGTAATTTTCTGTGAAGGTATTTTCCGCATCCTTTCTAATCAACTTTGGAAAAATTCTTCGTTGATTCGTTTTAAAACAGGAAAGAAAGGTTATGAAGATGAAGATATGAGAAATGAGTGAAAAAAGTAATGTTATATTCTAAATATTGTTTTATTATATTTCAGCTAGATACAGAAATGTGTTAGACAATGAGCAGTTCTTAAATCTAAAGTTTATATTTGCAAAAAATTAACTAAAACAAAGATATTTGTCATAATATTTATCTGCATTAAAAACACCATATATTTTTATTCTAAATATCACCCATAATATACATCCTTATTTTAGAGATTCGTTAAGATTTTTGTCGATTTGTTTTAAATACGAAACTTTTATGATTTTAATTACTTAAATTTTTTTCATGAATTATACACGTTATGTAAAATAAAATTCTTCAAATTCAAGTTCGTAGTTGCAAATAATTAAGTAAAGCAAATACATTCGTCATAAATATTTATGTGCGTTCAAAACACTACGTGATATTTATTGTTTTGTAATGCCAGATAGTCTACTCTCACAATATTTCCTACATCATATTTATACGTATTTATTAGTTCTTTTCTTCGTCTATTTGTTTCAAAACAGAGAAGAATGAATATGAAACTTTCATGATCTGAAATTAAAAAGAAAAGTTATTTTATAATGTGACACAAACTATGTTTTATCATTATTGATGCTAAATTGTATGCTAATTATATTGGCGCTGGAAGACACCAGCGGTGGGCGTAGAAAGATGGCTGTCGTGTTGTTGTCTATACTATGGTAATATCATTATTTGTCAATCCGAAAATAGTGCATGAATTTCTGTCTTGTATAAATTCTTTTGAGGTATTGCCGTCTGTACTTAATTACCACTTATGTTTTAATTAGTCCTATAAATTAATTGTAACTATAAAGATTGCGTCGTTATTATAAAGAAACCGATAAGGCGACGACAGTGAAGCAGTCAAAGACACTTTTGTAATATTTTGGTCATTCAACTAGAATTATTTAAGTATTTCATGATTCCCATATTGTTTTACATAATTTTGTTTGATCAAGGAATTCAAACAATATGTTCTGGTAGATCAAAACATTGTATCGAATTCAAGATTCTATAAAAAATTAAAGGTCTTTTTAAAATTATTAATTTATACGAAACACTATAAGCGTTGTTAATATTTTCTGTTTCTCTTAAAATATAATCTATATGATAAAATAAATACTTCTATTTCAAAGCAGAAACTGTAGAAACCTACCGCCATCAAAGTGCGTAGGGAGAGAGCCACAAAACCTCCAGCAGTGAGCTGGAGAGGGCGAAAACAGCGGGTGGTCAGAATAAGCAGGTCTCTTTTGAAGGAGTTTGAACAACGATACCACGAACATTCGTATGCAGCCTCCAGCACTTTAAGGTTCTGTAATTAATAATATAAATAGACAAATGCATCAATAACTAATATTTGGCATAACGGCAAGGCACGTCATATCTACTTATGATTATAAAATAGTTAATTAATTGATGTATTAAAATTCTTCTCAGAAATATAAAAAAAAATTATCTAGATATTTTTTGGTTGAAGCATTTATTACGGAGAAAAAATCATGTTAAATTAAATAAATATTTGATGCATTCAACATTTTATCAAACGTAATTTCATTTAAACGTTGTACTATCATACACAGACTTTTCTTCATAGGAGACAATTAAGTTAGAAAAAAACACTAAATTAATAATGTTGCAGATATTTCTCTCTGTGAAATAATAGTCGCGTTGATAAATGTTCGTAAGGGGTTAATCACTTTGATACTTGCCATACGGTGTCCAGTACTCGGTTTACTGCACAATATTTAACCCTTGCGTTTACGTTGAAATAATTAATCTCAACAACGCATTGCGATACAAGAAGATTATATTGACTATAGTTATCTTATTTTGTACTCAGAAACCTGTCGAAGTCAGAAAGTATACGAATTTAACGACAACCTATAATAATAAATAGTAATAGGGATGGACATTTTACCCAACTACCACAAAGAAGAAAAAAGGGCCTATTCACATTACTGATAGTGCACGGTAGTCAAACCTGTGACTGCGCAAAAACAACATTATTTTGAGAAATATTTTTTATTTTAACGTTTCTAATTTTTAGGTTATCTTAATAATTCCACACAAGTTATTTATGATAGTCTATTAATATCTTTTCGATAAATAAATATGAAAAAATAAATCCAGTTACTATGGTCACTAGTTATTTGCAAACAGTGGTACGAATTTAATTTAAAAAAATTCTGTTCGTACTTTTGTATATTTCCTTATAATCACTTTGCCATTCTACTAAATACACTGACGTCTCATTTTTGGGAATTTAATTAACCGTTAGAGTTTCAAGAAGACTTATTAATGAAATACTCTCAAAAACTTTTAAAGCAAAGCCATATAATAAAAATGCGACTCTTTAATTGATTTATTTCATTAAACGTTAGCTTTAATTCTGAAGGAAATATACTTTTTTTCCTTCTCCTTTTTGCATTTAAAATTAACCTTAATTGTTTATAATTCTAGATAAAAAGCAAAATAAATTATTCAAATAAAATAATATAAATAAAACCGCCAAATGCAAGTAGAACTCGTGCGCCGATGATGCGTATTATTTATTTATTATTTAGTTATAAATTTTCATCATGTTTATGACGACAAAAAAAAATTTAATCAGAAAGCAGTGGTTTTTATAGATAAAGTGTGAAATATTTTTAAACTAATTACACATTATTTAATATTAATTGCATTTATTGGCAATTAAATCCTAGAAATCACAAAGCACTATGCATGTAATAGGGCTGACATGTAATTCTGTTAACTTCGCTCCACGCTATTTTATATTAATACGTGAAGAGACAATTTTGTACCTCTTATGTAATGTTAAACACTTCTCACGTAATGTACTTAACATTCATTGTACCTCTTACGTAATGTTAAGCACTTCTCATGTAATGTGCTTAACATTACACGCACGGACGAGTGTGTGATTTTTACCTCTTACGTAATGTTAAGCACTTCTCACGTAATGTGCTTAGCATTACACGCACGGACGAGTGTGTGATTTGTACCTCTTACGTAATGTTAAGCACTTCTCATGTAATGTGCTTAACATTACACGCACGGACGAGTGTGTGATTTGTACCTCTTACGTAATGTTAAGCACTTCTCACGCAATGTGCTTAACATTACACGCACGGACGAGTGTGTGATTTGGTAAAGGTAAAATTTACATAGTTCACTATAGTACAGAAAGTTACAATTTACAAGTGATATATGTTATAAATAGAATAAAAAATTCATTGTTTACGTTCAACAATAAAAAATCCTTTGTTTACGTGCATGACTGAATAAGATTCTAGCCGTAACCTTTGTATGATTTCAAATTTTCCTTATTCGATAGTCGGTGGAGTGCATGTCAAGGCAAAAAAAGTGTTTATTTTATATTTTATGCGATCGATGTCTGTTTTTTATATATTATTGAAATGCATCTTGCTTAAAATATACCTTTTTCAAAAGAAAAATTGTGTAGCGACAATCTGAATTGTCTTACTCTTGTCTACCTATTAGTGTTTTAAACGAAATGAGTATGTGAGTGTATTTTATTATTCAAACTAAATCTTCAAACGATTATAATATATAAAGTTTCAAACGATTATAGAAGTATATTCTTTGACAAAAAAAACTCAGTAATGTTCAAACTTAAAAATTTAATGAATTACGATCTCGACCACTGGACAACCAGTAGTACTAATAATAATGTTATTAGTCGCGAGTTTAAGAATAAATTTGATTATTTGTAATGACTTTTCATTTAAATATTGCTTAGTAATTATTAAAAAATTACATTAGCTGGCTAAGTGCATATAACTCATCTTATTTACTACATATGCACTATATTGCCGATAATAATAACTGAGCGGATACCTGTATGTCTCTCAATGTATTACATCACTCTCGTACCTACTACATTAGTTCTACGTAAAATAATATATGACATATGCTCTAAGTCCGAAATAATTATAAATTCTCTTTGCGCGCGGCAGCCAGCAATGACAGCTACACCCACGCAACTGCCCGTGCTCAGATTGTCACTCTATCGTATTGCCGCGCCTATCACTCACATTCTGTCCGACGTATACAAATTCTAGAGAGCGAAAACGATAATAGTTAAGTAATGATTATTATATTCTTACTTAGAGGATAAGAAATCCGTTTTTCCTTTTGTATTCATAACCTTAATTAAAGGAAATACCGTTATTACTATTGTACATAAAAGGGATGAAAATATCATTATTGTAAAATTGTTTCTGATCGCATAATTTTGCAACACGGAATGGGAATTTTCAAATTAATGTCCCTTTAAAAGTGTCAGTCTATGCTTTTTAATTTCACCTAAGATTAATCAGTTCTAGAAACGAAACGAAAACCATGTTCATATATGTTACTCAGTCAAACCTATAGTTAAAATTGAAAAGATACTAAAGCGTACTTCCAAAGTGAGTTGATTTCCATGCCAGCAATATATGAAGACTTGAAACACCATGTTAAGTAAATATGTGCCCATGGATGCCAGCCGAATGACGTTTGAACCTGCAGTCTGGAATTTGAAAATAAAAGTTTAGTGTATTCGTTTCATTTAAATGAAATTTGTTAATGCTTAATAGACATGGACGAAAAATTAAGCAATCATGAAATACATGACAACCATCAGCGATGAGACTATTGGATTTCTATCCAGTGGCCGAAGTTAAAAAAGTACCTTAAAGTACTTGTCATATGACAGTAAAATCCAAGTATTATTACAAAAGGTTCTATTCAAAATAATTTTTTTCTCAAACGATTAATAAACTATCATTTTAACATTGTGCAAAAAAAATCACTTTCGCGTTTTTGTTTCGTTATTTTTTTTTAATAATATAAAGTATTGTGAAACACCTACTTTTCCTGTAATGTTTATTATTCAACTTTTGAGAGCGATTTTACCAAAAAAAATTATTTATAATAATAAAATATTTACATATTTTGGAAAATATTTTTGTTCTTTAAAAATTTTAATGGAAGATCATTTTACATTCACTTAGTTTTTTAGGCAAAACGTTAAACACGTTTTTAAAAAAATTAAGTATGGTGGAAAATTAAGTACAAAGGAAAAAATTAGGTACTTTTCCTCTAATGTTAATTATACAGTTTTTGAGAAAGATTTTTGCCAGAAATAAACGGTAGATAATTTTTCTTAAATATTAATATAACTTCAATATAAAATTGGCTTAGTTTTGTAGACAAATCACTCGACGGGTTTTTTAAATAAAATTGAAAGTTTGGTCAAAAAACTTCTTTTCCTATAATGTTAATTTTATAATATTTGAGTGCGATTTTTACCAAAACTGATGAGTAAATCATTTTTAAATTTTAAAATAAGTTAAATCTTTAGAAATTCTCAAATTTTTTTATAAATTATTTAAACTAGAAGTTTAAATTATTAAGAATTTCGTCCACAACCCGTTTTACAGAACACCTATTTTATGCAACATCTTTTTCAAAAAATTTCTGCACATACTTTTTATGAATTCGAGAAGTCTAATAATTACAAATTCTAATCATGATAATTAATTTTAAAATATTGTGTACCAACATTCACCCCGTGGCCTGTGTAGATTATCGATTAATTCAGTGGGATATTTCCAGACCCGACGAAGTTATTTCAACACCTTTATAAAAGTATGTAACTCTTAACATTTGCACGATTTACAAAACACGTTACGCCATCTGTTAACATGTTATATTAATCAATTTTTAAGATTCAATAAAAAAAACAACGAGTTTCATCCTATCGAAATTAGGCTGTTTCTCGGCTCACTTCATAATACGTACTTTATGCATTTCCACTTTCATATTTATAAAAAAATAAATGACAAAGAAAACAAATATGGTGACAAAATAAATATTTCTAGAGAATTATAATAAAGCAATTTACATATAACTAATTTATAAATTTTGGCGACAAAAATAAAGGAAAAGTATAAATTTAAAAAAATTAAATTCGGTAAATAACACTGATGAGTGCGTAAACTTGGTATGTTTATCTTAGTTCACAAAAGAGGATATCGTAATCTAGCAACTTTAAAAAACGCTTGAAAAAACGCGAAGTGAAATTCGAAAATTGTATTTATGAAATACTAACTTTTGCACAGCTTCGCTCGCACAGTAATAGGAAAATTTGAAAACTTTACCATAATTTTCCAGCTCTAACATTTAACATTTGTTGTGGTGCTACATCTGGATTAAAATATCGTGCAATGATTAACCCATGAATTTGCCACGTTAAAGGATATACTTTATACCACTTTTGAAAATGAAATAAATAGAATCGCTTTCATTTTTTCAAGCACCGGCTTACTCTTGTAAACGAGAGCATAATTATACACAAACTATCTCTTGATTTAGGATGTAAACTATCAGTCCGAAAATTTTCATCAAAATACGTTAGCCTATTTAAGAATGACATAAAAATGAACAAACAAATAAACGAACAGTAATTCTTAAATAGAGATTAAAATTTAAAAAATAAATTAACATCACTAGTTGTTTTCAAAGATGTCTATTAAATATTAAAAATATATAACTATTTCTAATCAAGAAAAAGTTCTGAATTATTTTTACTGCTTCATATCTCAATATCGGCACTTGGCACCGATGTCGTGGGAGTACGTTTAGGTACACCCTTCCAAAAAAAATGAATCCTCCAAATCGGTAGATAACATAACATACACAACTAATATATTCGAAATGAGAACCGCATGCTTTTCAAAACTGGATATTAGGAGGCATAGAAATCTTATTTTTTAGATTAGCAAAGGAAGCATAGAAATCTTTGAAGGTACAATAAATAATATTATATATAATATGTATTTCAAATTTTAGCATTAAGATGGAGGCAATGGATTAATTTTAGAAACGATCATTTACATCGCGCTAACGAAATGTTCATATCGTCTAGTATATATATAGTATACACGCAGCAAAAATGAACGAGGGCAAGCAGTGCTTTTTGATCACACTGCGGCACGGGACGCGTTGCATCCGCGTTCATTGTCCCGCTTAGTGATGGTCCGTCTCTGTCGCGGCGCGCTGTCTTAAAGTTTCATGTGTCGCCGTCTTTGTTTAACGAGTGTATTAAACAGCATTGTCATATCACGAGTATAAAATTGGTTCAGCATCTGGACTTTTATCATCTTGCATCGTAATCTACATCTGACTTTTAAGTACTCCTTCAAACTCTTTAATTTGTACCTGGCATACATATATTTTAGATATTACATTTTCAATTATGTGCAGTACTAAAACCAATTCTATAGGATGTTATCTATGGTACAATAGAGGAATTGATTAAAAATTAAATTTTTTTTTCTATGAAATTCTGTAAATCGCAATATACGGTGAAGTAGAAATACCCTGATTAATCACATATGTTCACAGTTTATTTGAATTTTTTATATAACCTGTCTAAACAAATCCAAACGACCATGTGAATGAAGTCATGGGCGTAGTCAATTCTAAAATATTTTTATTTAACCTCACTAATATCATTAACACTCTTCCACAAAATTATATTTTCCAATTTATTTATCGATATAGTAACATTAAACTTGCATTAAAGTCTGTAATATATAAAAGAACTAAAACCCTTGTAACTGCAAGGATGCTATTCATGACTCATCTTTATATGACCCAAAAAAGCAACATAAAACTGTATACTACAAATTATTAGTATTTGTATAAAACCATTAACTTGTAATAAAACCATTGTTGATAAAATGTCTTAACGACGTATAGTATTATTTCTAATGTCTTTAAGTTCTTTACCACGACCTAGGTTTCATTGTATTACAACATCTTCAGGTGGGCTATTAGCAAAGATACGTAGAACTTACCAAAGCAAGCTGAAAGGCCGTAACGCAGATGATTAGAAGAGAAACGGTAAATTGCGCCAAGATTGACATAGCAAAGCAGATCTCCAGCTTCGCTGCCAGCTCCAGAGCTGATTGGTGTCCACGCACGCAATCGTGCAGACGAGTGATAGCAATATTTTCCTAAAATGTTTGACATTTTAAAAAGTTATTAATTGCAGCAAAGTTTATTCGAGTAAATCACTATAACTTTCAAATGCAAGTACGCAACCAAATACTTTCAGATTATATTAGTGAATTAACTATAACTTTATATGTTAGTTTGAAATTAAACAGTAAGTGCAAATGAAAATGAAATGTAAAATCATAAATCTTACAAAAATATATATATATATACTGTATGCTATGCTGCTTAATGCATGAAAACAAGCGCTTGTAAATTTGTTTACTTAAAACTGCCGTCATACATTTTAAACTATTTGTTGGAAAACCACAGTACTGAAGAAAAATCGATACAAGTTGAGGCAGATCGCAACAATGTTTAATTTGATAAGGATCAAGAAAGTTTTTCACAATAAACTCTAGAAAAATGAGTTGAAAAATTATGTTGTTTTAAGCAATAAATCATTTCTTATAGATTTAAGGTAATATATATAAATATACATTATGTGACACATACGCTGTCGCGGATTTTGTTGTAGAACTTTTTGGGTCAATACATCTTTAACGAAGCAATGCAAAACTTCTCTCTAACGAATGCTTATTACTTACTTCATCGTCAGAGGTACCAGATAATTTTTGCAAATATTCCTAAGTAATGCATCCAAACCTTCGTCGTGAATCAAACTAAGCCAAATCTTCCTCGTGAATCAATCTAAGTTCATTACATAATTACTGAGAAAATCGTCTACCAAGAGACAGACGTGGCAGGGGATTTTTTTATAATACGTTTTGATGTGTATACTCTTCTAATTTTCCACTTAACACAAAGAACGAGACTACTGGTGGAAAGTAGTGGCATTATGCTGCAGCCATATAATTTTTTATCGATGCCTTTTTTTATCAAAACTTATCGGAGTGAATTACATCATATAGATGAATCGTAATTGTTAAAAACTATATCTGTAATACAAAGCAAAATCAGCATATGGTGATTAAATCTGTAAATTAACAACTCCTCAATATACAATGCTACCAAATGAATATACATGCTATGGATTTGTTTCAGTTCGATGGTGAACATACTTCCAAATATACTCTATAGATACAGCACATGGATATTTCATAGACACCAATCCATATTTCATAGACAATAGAGCATATTTCATGGACAACAATCCAAATCGAATACCATCTCCGAACGTACAATGAGATTCATGCAGCTAACAACAAAGCATTTAATTAAATATAATTGGATAATCCAATTCGTAATTAGTTCGCAACTAACACAGTAATAGTGCTTTATTCCGACGTTATTTATCTTTAAACACAATTAGAGAACAAACGACTGTGTATATTCCTAAATTCGCATGATTCAGTGAGAGACTTCGATATTTATTTTATATCATTCAAAGATAAGCTTGATATCTAATGAAGAAAACATAAATTTTGATTCAATAATATAAGCATCATTTCTGGCTGTTTTTTGTTCAAGATACTCGCTTAAACATTTGACAACATTTTTATTTAAGTTCTATAATGATTAAAAAAATAATCTGTAAAACATAACACAATAAATCTTTTTCGTTTGTTAATTTAGTCTCAAATAATCTTCTCTTCTAAGCCTGGTAAAAGTTCAAATAATACTATGATGTAAATTATTTAAATAACCGTTGTACGAGTATATACAATAACATGGTTTAGGTTACTGAATATATGTTCCGAAAAGGTTTTATGAACAGATAGTATATCGATCGGCAAATTTAAATAAGATTATTTTCTTTTATTAAAAATTATTCTTATTGTAGTGAAATCTTTATAATCTTGATCGTATTGTTAGGCTTACTAACTTAAATAATTTTACTTTAACTAGAGTTTGACGGCGATATCGTTTGCATGTATTTTTATTAAAATTGTATTATTTCTATTATTTTATACCAGCTCTAACCGCGACTTTATAAAAACCTACCGATGTAGTTTTTATAGAAACCTTTATAAAGGCCACAACAATTTCGCCTATTTACATCTGCGTGTAAAACTTCATTACGCGAATCAAATATTTAATTAAAATATTAATTAATGTAATTACTAAACGTCAAGTACCTATGCGCTTCTTTGTTATTGTCGTGCTAATAAAAAATAAATGATTTTTTGAGAAAGTCAAATTGCAATGAAGAAGAAACTATATATTGCCTCATGTTTATTTCCTTTTCTCAGAACTTACATTAACTGAATCGGGTTAGTAGTTCTTCACACATGTTTTTTTTATACAGATGAACAAATAAATAGATAAACATTCCAAAAATTATCTTAATATATTCCGACTTATATTTTATGATCATTTTCTGTAAAGGTTTTCAATCAACAAATACACAAATTTTACAATTTAATCATAAGCACAGATCAAGAAATGTAAAATATTGTGCAATAATTAATATAAATTTTCGCAGTTTTTTCAAGTTAAATTCCACGTTTTTAAGACCAAAGACCACAGCTGGTGCATCATTTGAGTGTTCCATAGTGCCGGTTTAGTAAAGGTTTTATTTTTCCCATTTCCATGAGAATATCACGCAATATTTCACAATCGAAAAGTTCAACTGCAGAATAAACTTAAAATAAATCCTTTTAAATTTCAGTATATAATTAAACTCTCAACCTCGATTAAGAGTTCGGTGTCTTCAGACCACTCCAGATCTTCTGTAAGACTGATCAGTTTGTGCCTCACCAGCAGCAGCCGGCAGCGAATTTGTGCAATAAGAGCAACTACCAGGCTGTCCATACAGACATTCAGAGTTGCGCTCAGGAATATTGCAGAAGCTTGGTGAAGATATGTCAGTTCATAATACGGAGAAGTTTTCGCATTATAGGGATACCTGTAAATCAGTTTGACATTTAAAATATTATTTGAGTTCCCTAACTCAAAATAAAAGACAGACTTCTAACAAAAGCAATCCCTTGTCGATCTGTCCGTCTGTTACACCCGTTTTTCTCAAAAACGAATTGACGAAGAAACTTGAAAACTGGCATTGTAACAAAGTAATGGGGAATCAAATTAAACATTCGAAGGAAAATGTTAATCTCCATAAATTGTGTGGGACGTTGTTTGAAAGTTTGTTTTTATAACTTTGGATAGTATGTTTTCAGTGGTATGCTACAGAATATGCAAAAAACATGTGTTTTCTTCCCCTATCTCAAAACTACTGAACTAAAAATTATAAATAAATTGGGTTTCTGAAAACCGACTGCTGAAGAAAACAATAACGATGGTTCCGAAAGTTATAGTTTTTTAAATATTCTCTTCAGTATATATGTTACCCCTGCTTAATTATATTACTATTAAATGTTTAATGCGCTCCACATTAGTGATGGAAATCCATATTAGTAATAACTTATGATAAATAAAGTAATTTCATTTCAAACGATATACTGAACACTCGATGCGCGAGCTAAAAGGCATTAAAATTCAAATAAAGTTTCATAAACATATCATTACGCTTAGCCTGTTCATTTTGAAATACTGTATTCACTAAACCTGACTAATCAAACTATAAATTGAAGCATTGTTTTTGATTATCTTTTATTCTTTTTTAATATTTTAATTTCTTTTAATAATTTTTGGCTTTTTCATGGTATCAGTTTCCCATTATTTTTTAAAGAAATAAATTGAATCATTATAAAAAAAATTATAAAATTGTTTTTCTATGTATGTATGCATAAATTTTACGAAAACCACGAAATCTCCTTTGTCATCAATTGCTATATATATTATCTTCACCCGTTACGTTACTTATAAGTAAAAAAAACCGTCATCTGCGTATCGCATCGCGCTTAAATTATTGTTGACGTGAAAACGTCTATTCGCTCCTTAAGTACAGTGACAGGGGGTCCAACTGTTTTCTCACAAAACACAATCAGATTTGAATAGCTAAGAACTAAGAGACTAACAATGCGTTAATAATGGTTGAGCCAACAACAGATAGAGTGTACGTATTTATCGTGCAGTATTTGCTTTGCCTGTGACGTCATCGGACTAGTGTACGTGCAAGCAGGTGATTGTTTCGTTAATTGTTTGTTGATTGTTTAGCGTTGTGTAAAGTTATAAGTTCGTGTAGCGTGAAAACGCATTTAAGTAGAATGTTGATTTGCAGAACATTACTATAAACCAAAAATTATATAATAAAAATATTCCCCAAAATATAAGTAAAAGTCGGTATTCAATCCAAAATTACAAAAAAAATAAAGATGTCGTTCATATGACTCGTAAATTCCCTCGAAGTTATAGAAAACATAAATCAGAGGAAAGATCACGTCAAAAGAAATTCAAAAAACCTGACAAGTCTAGGGCCGAGCAAATGCGAGGGCTACGACATCGTCGAAAAGAGTGTGACAAAATATCGCAAAGCATTAAATAGTTAGCCCATCGGACACACAGCGGACACGCCCAAGGACCGTGTGCAAATGTTGTTGGAAGGCAATATAGAAGACGGTGATAATATATGGGTCGATGGTAACGTGACAACACCATATGAGTATGTATTACCTTCACCAAATATCGGTGTATCACAGATCATACTGAGGAAGCTACTGTAGCCCTTGCTACAGGCGATTAATTTGTAATTTATTTATTATGTAACCGTTATACTACTCTGGGTAAATATTACATTAAAGAGATTGGTAATTAAATTACATATTAATACGAAACATTTGTATTGATTTTATCCAGACATCTTCACGAAAAATCTACAGCGCACACTACGCTTTTCGGTTTTCGTAGCCATTCCACCAAAAGTCAAAAAATACATATTTTAAAATTGTTGCGTCGTGCTCTTCCATACTCATAAATGTATATGGTAGCCAAAAAAGGATCACGACATTCGGATCTACTGTTGTGAATTGTCTTCAGTATTTTTTTATAAAATTAAATACATATTTTAATAATTCACATTAATTTATCTTAAACTCGATCGTCCATAAATTTTCATCTGCATTATTTCCGTATACTTAAGAGTATTTTATAGCACCAAAGCTAAAAAGATTGAATTACTCGAAATAATTCAATTTAAAACCACACATCGATACTTATTTTCATCATTTGTTCCAGACTTTTACATAGTCTCGTTTTGGAAATGGCAGAGGACGCACATTAGAAACAAATTTTTGGCTTAATATTTCAAAAACGAGGCTAAAAAACAAAACAATGAATGTAATCTAGACTTAATTTTTAATATCTTTCTCACGGTATCCTCACCCAATTTTTAGCATACTCCATACTAAAAAATTTATTTACCTCACTTTTTAACAAAAATACAAAATATTATTGAGATATATTAATTGAAATCTTTATGTGAAGCATAAACTTGCAAAATGTTATGCAAAAGTGTGACAGAAAGTGTGCCTTTCTGACATACGATGTAACAAAATTATGAGGATTCCTTGTTTTTATTACGAAAGGATAAAAATTGAAATAATTACAATAACCAAAGATTACATTGCCGCAACTAAATGTGAACTATAACGCTGTTTCATCCGTATTTAAACAAAGCCGATATAAGTGTTTCCTAACTGTGATAATTTACATAGGACTACGAACCCCGTGTAACGAAGAACTTAAAGTGACTTTCACTGTAGGCAGCGAAAGTAATACTTTTATCACTTTTCTATTCGAAACAAAAATAATTCGAAATTCAAATAACTCACGTGTCATTTTTTATCTTATTCATACATATATAAATATAATGATAGAAACCGAGACAAACAATTATCTTTTCTGCTTTCCGCTAATTTCACCTCCCCTCTAAGCTGATCTCGCGTTACCCATACGAATTATTATCTATAGTGTCTCCAATAACGACCATAAATTGCGCTGTATTACAATGATTAATTTAATAAAACTACGAAGATAATTAATAATAAAATAATGGAAACGTAGAATACTCGGCGACTAAGCTCTATCTGCACATAACAATTATTCACGCAAGAACAATTCAGAAAATACAATTTCATAAATTCCATGCAAACCATGTTCCGATACTAGTAAGAGATAATATCCACCAAAGAGATGATCGTGATTATTATCTCGTTATCCGTTAGTATATACTATCAAATAATCTTGGAATATTCACAATACTTGTAAATATTCACTATTCGAATTATAATCTATTCTGTTTTCGAATTCATTCAAAAGAATCCAGCTGAAAAATCGTGTTTACTTATAAGAAACAGCATAAACAATTAAAAAGTACTTAATCACCCATTTTACAACAGGCCATTTTGTTTGCAAATTTATCAACCATTTACATTCCCGAAGCTACAATTTTTTTGAAATTAGATATTGATTCTAAAAATTATCGCAAACAAATAAATAAAAAAACAACTAAACATTTCCGCCTTATCAACGTTCTACCCCTATAATCGTAGGGTCATGATGCCTACAACTTGCTTAAATTACTTTTTAAGGACTAATGCGAACAATTAGATGAACAAAAAACTTTTTCCTTTCATACATTGTGGTATGGATTATTCTTAAAATATTTTTAAAACTCCTACTCACCATGCTTTCACAGGAAACTCGCCTTTGGGCGGGCTGATGAGCCAGCCCATAACCGTAATGTAGGTGAGTATAGTGAAGATTTTTTGGTGAAACCATACCTCCTCGTTACATCTGATTTGAAATAAAACACAGAATTAAATAAATAAAAAGACGATATTTCATTAGAAATATAAAAAATTGTTTATAATACACAACTATAATAAGCGTTGCTTTTTACCCACGATAAAGTGAAGGGGGTACAGTTAATTAATGCGTTTGGAATGAGAGGTTGTGAATATTCATGGGCCTTTACTGTTACCTCATATCTCAAAAACGACTTAAAATATTTTACAGTTTTTAGGCTTCTGTGTCCCAAAAGGAAAAACGGAAGCCTTATAAGAAAACGCATGTGTCCCTTTGCCACTGCCCTTTTTTTCTCAATTAATTATTGGAGAAAACGTACATAAATCCGTATATAGTGTAAGTTATCCTTAAAAAGTCTGCTAGTTATAAGGTCCTTAAAAAGCGTTTTCATTATTTTAAATGTTAATGTTTTGGAAGTTAGGAGGAAGGGTGTGCAATATATTATTTTCAATGTTCATAATACCTAAAACTTTCTCACACAAAATTCTGGAAAATTTTTTGTTTCAGTCTTAATAATTTTCCCTTACAATTATTGAGATAATAATACTTTAGATTTGTTCACTCTGGTGTTTTATGCATGTCAATGTATGTTATCACTATGCCTATGTTTTTAAGAAAAACGGCTGTAACAGAGGAACAGATGGGCTGACATTTGAGCTGGCCCATTGATTTCTGGTACAAAATATTAAAATAATGTTACAGAAAATCAATGTTATTTCATTGTAACTTCTTATTTAGATGTACCGAGCTTGATAGCTAGGTTGGGTTAAATATTGTACAATAGTTAAAAGTTTAACCAATTTAAATATTTGACAGTAACGCTACTGCCCTTCACTGGCCTATGGCATTTCAGTTACGCGATTACAAACATAACTTCAGCTCCACTCGACGAGCGGCCGGAAATGGAGCCCATGACCCTGCGGTCCACCGCATCCTCCAAGACCATAATGTGATAAACTCAACACACCACTATCGTGATATTATTATTATTATATAAGTATAAAATGAAAGTAATATTTTATTCATGTTTTTTTTTCTAGCTACATTTGTAAATTATTAAACCTCCAAATAACGTGGTAAAGCCTCTAATATTTACCACCTTGTTTTTCAGAAGTCTAAAAAAATCTAAATTCTAAATCCAGACACTTGGTTGAACATCATCAACCAAAAGACACCCATTACTGAACCTAGATTTCCCCATATTCAGGCTGTCCAGTTTTTCAGAGTAGAACTACAGAATAGTCCATCCTTTAACCAAAACACATGGTTCCAGCAGGACGGGGCCACAGCTCACACTGCTAATGTGTCCATGAATAGTGCGGCAGTTATTTCCAGAAAAAAACATATCCCGAAACAGTACCGTACCGTGGCCACCTAGATCACCCGATTTAAGCCCATGTGACTTTTTCTTATGGGGATACTTAAAACCCAGTGTTTACAAAACAAATCCGAGCACGGTGATACAACTTAAAGAAAATATTCGAGCCGAAGTCAGTAGGATACCCCAGTCGCTCTGCCAACGCGTTTTTGAAAACATGCATGCTAGACTCGAAGAGTGTGTCAGACTCGATGACCGGAATTTGGAAAACGTGGTTTTTATACAATGAAATCCGCATTTGTTGTTATAAAGTTAAAATAAACCTTTGTATTAGAGGTGTAGTTTTTTTTTACAATTTTTCTAACATTGAAATCTGCCACTGGACCTGTATTTACGCAAAGATTGATCCAATGCTACTTGCGTCCAATAGCTTCCCACAATCTTATCCATTTTATTTGTCCACCTAACAAGATTTCACGCCTTTATGTGTCTTCTGATACGTAGTCTTCACTCAGAAAACTTTCTTTACCAGCAGTCGTTGGTTTTGCATTTTATGACATGGCTATTGGCATTTTAGCGTTCTAATCTTAAGGGCTACGTCAGTAACATTAGTCCTCCTATGAATGTCCTCATTAGGAAGAAGGTAGAGAGAGAACTTTCAAATATTATTTGTTTCATTTATTTGCATCAATAATTTTCAGAGATGTAAATACTACAAAATTCTAATTCTTCGGGATTCCGATACAAATTCAGTCGGTTTTTTAAGGCCGTCATCGCCAAAGCATTAGTCATAAAGTAACTGCTAAAATCAGTAAAGTGTGCTTTTGTGTGCTAATTCGACCACATTTTCATTTTGAAAAAAAAATAAATACTTTAAAATAACAAACTAGACCTGATAACAATATTCCTTGCAACACGATTAGCCTCAAAATTTAAATCGCATGCATTGGCATCCATCACCATCTCAATCATCTTCTTTCTGTATATAATATTGAATATCTTTGCAGAATGCGCCAAGTTGGTGAATAAGAGAAGAGCAACCTCAGTTGTGTCCGATAAGTCGCCCAAGTTAGTCATCAAAGCTACCATCTGTATGAAGAGGCATATACCTGGAAGTTATGAAATCTCGACTTAGGAAACTGTTAGGCAGGAAAAAAGTACAATTTGATTTATCTACTAGAACATGTTCGATACTGTCTTTACGAATGACTTCATATTATGGAAAGAAGCAAAGGTGTATTTTTATTGAACGCCTCATTATGCACTTATACTACACAAATATATTCAAAATACTGCAAATATACTACAAAGAACTATAAAATAATTATAAAATTATAAGTTTGCCGACATTCGTATAAAACGATGTATGTCCATATGGATCGATTTATATCTTCATTTACTATCTTATGCCAACTCGTTTTATCCAGATAAAAATTTCTTAAATACTTCAGCCATGTAACATGTAGAGAACCAAATAACCTGAAGAAACTTAATGACTAGCAAGGTCGAGGGAAATTTACTACGAAGGCAAGCGCCCGATCACTGAAACCGACCGGAGATACTCACAAAGTCTTTAAAAGATTTTTAAAGATGAACACGACCTTCAACAATGACAGGTGCAGCCAAGGAAAAGAACAAGAAGAGACAAAAATTCCAAAAATATGGATATCTTCTGAACGACAAGAAGAAAACTTGGAGTAAGACACTGCATTTTTGTTATATTTCTTTAATAATTAATAGTTAAGAGTTGAACGTAATACAAGTAACAATACTAACTTCAAAATCGTCCATTAGAATGCCTGCAAATTTTTCTTTGAATTATAGTCAATCAAAGTACATAAAGACGATACATAAACTAAATGCAAGCAAAAAGAAATACTGCTCAAAAAATGTTTCATAAAAGCTTTGAGCAATATACATCTTTCAAGTTATACTTATATAAACAATATACCATTTTATTAAAAAAGAGCACCTAAAAATTCTTTCGTAATGATACTTGTAAACGCTAAACAAAATAAATTTCGCAAATGATTGGGAAGCGTTGAACATGATTTTCTCTTTTCTTTATTCTAATTTTTATTGAATTAAGAGTTGATTTGAATAAACAAATTTTCTTCATCTTAAGGAATCAATGACGAAGAGCAATTCCCACAAATTTTGAACAAAATAGAAAAATAAGGCAAAGTACAGAAACGCATACACAAAAGATTACCAAATTTTTTTGCCCCGTGTCCCACTTACCCATTTCCTTTTTTTTTCCACAGACACCCTAATCGCCTTATATTGAATTTTTCTCAACATGTTAATATGAATGTTGTCAAAAGCTCACATAATGCTGCTTATTATAAAAAAGCTTATTTTGAATTATAGGCAGTAGTTAAGAAAAGAGCAACACGTGTAATTTTTCTTGAGACATTCCTCTTTTTGAGACATTGACTCTAAATGATTTTGATTTATTTTCATTCGCTTTAGCCTGTCTGTACTTAAAAAAGTACTTTCAAATATCCTTTCTTCTCGAAATTTAGAAAAAATTTGAACAATGTTTGTCTCTAAACGTTTATTTATAATACCTAATTAGAACACGTAAGTGTAAAGCTTTTGTTTTATAAAGTCTGAGCTGTTATTCACTGTTATTGCTGATATGAAAACTTGAAGAAACCTGCACATGAACTTAGCACAGCAAAAAGCAAATACTTAAACAATTTTATGAACGTAACAAATAAGTAATTTAATTATACCTCTATGTTGCGCACAATCCGTGTTAGATGTATCATGTCATTCATGAACACCTGAATGTTGGTAATTACGTTTTTAAATGGGACCCACTTACATGGATCCCAACTTTCATCTCATGGAACTCCATATTTTTTTTCGCTGACATTTACCCCAAAAATGACCCTGGAGGTCAGTAAAGCCCATTTTGGGTGTCATTTTCATAAACGTACAATGGAATAATAATAATTTAAAGATGTGTGTGGATAAAATAAGTTATGCTCATAAATTTAATGTTACTATTAAAAACTTACCAACCGTTGAAACCAGGAAGATTACAGTAAGAGAACGATATAGAAGCTTCCTGGACCCGATTAAACTGTTTGGTATCCACAGTCCAGTATTTTTAAGAAATGCTACAGACACGGAAACAGATTTATTCGAAATTTCCCCAACAACACAGTGACTGATTGCTTCCATTTTAGTTACGTTCAATTGCCTGTAGAAATACATTGATAAAATTTTTAAAATAAATGTTTGCTACTGACTCTTATCTTTGTTATAATATATTTAGTGTTTGTAAGCACTAGCATTAAAAACTTAACCACAGAAAAAATTATACGCCGCTGTATAAAAGATGCTGAACACCTCAGATGTTCTGCAGAGTTGTTGAAAGTCGACGCACCGTAAACCAGCCAAATATGAGTATTTGGAACTCACTCATAAAGGATGGCTGTTTGTATTTGGCTGGTTTATATTACTAAGTAAATAGAACGGTAATGTATTTCTTGGCGTATTTTATTTAGACAATTTGCTTTTTTGTGCTAATTACGCAGTTCTTAATATTTAATGTATTTCCTTGTGTATGGCTGTCCTGTTGCTTGGTAAATTTTACTGTATGCTATGCTATTAGCATTGTTATTTGTGGCGAAATCGGTAAAAACGTAAATATGTGCAACCACTTTTCAATTAATTATTGCGAGATGATTATTTTAAACTTGTCTAAACGTATATTATTTAGCGGCTTTGCAAAGAATATCACTTACGGGATCATAATGAATCAACAACCTTGTATATCTCATAATACAGTATGAAATATCATTCACTTGTTACCTTAATATTATATAGAATTACAAAATATGTAATGGAATATAGGTCTAATACATACAAGACATGAAATATATATTGAATAATAAGAATAACACTTGATTTGTGCAAGAAAAGCACTATCCCATCGGGAGCCACGTTATTAAAAATTTTAAAATAAGTAACCCAGATTCACAATAATAAAAAATAAAACAATAAATGGTTTAAGCACATAACACCAAAATTTATCAAATTTTCATTAACTGGTCATTGATGGTAAATTAAGAAATAAAGCAGAAATCCCGCTTTTGGATGTGAAAACGAGCTGACTTAAAAACTACATACGCCCCAGAACTTTTAAATTTTTCTAAATATTTTACATCATTTGTCTTACTCCTCTAATTTCGTATACTTCTGTACTCCATTAACAAAAAAAAATTTAATAAGATGACAGAGAATACTACTTTTCAGAAATTAAAATTTCGCCATTTACAATGAAAGTATCACCATTCCTCCTAAGCTCGATAACGAAAATAAATAGACTCGACTTCCGAGAAAAGTGTTCTATCATTAAAACAAAAACAACTTTATTATAAAACATCAGATTAATTTTCTTTAAAATGTTTGATCCACGTGGCAATCATAAGCGAAATATTCAACGGACTTAAGTCTCCAGACTTGTTTAGCGAAAAAACTAAAATGTGAAATGGAACATAATAATTGATAAAAGGAATGTAATGCGATCAAATGCTTTTAACAATAACTTGAGATAAACTTCAAAATATATCAATAAAACCTGCCATAACATTAGCTTTACGTACCACCATCGACAATACTGAAAAATATCACTGATATAAATCTAACAAGTGGACAAGTTCACACATAAAATTCGTCAAACGATAAAACAAAAGCGCCATTTCTATCTTCGCTATTATATGTGTTACAGATGAGCTATGCATATGTAAATTACTGACACCTACTAGCTAACAATTACTAAGTAAATATTCAAGTTTCAAGCAAATTACTGTCGTATCATAGTATTGGATGGAGAAAATAACATGTAATTTTGCAGTAAATGTCATAGATAGACGTTGAACAGAAAACAAATATCTGTATGTATTTTGACGCATAATTACCAAGAAATACATTTCACAAACCGCAATATAATATGTTCGGATTCGGTTTAAAAAATAAAGGTTTTTAAAGGTTAATACTGCTTTCTAATAAAGATTTCCTTGGGAACAAGACTAAATTACAAATGTTTTTAAAACCTACGTTAATCGGTTTATATCAAATGTAAAACTGTAGATTGATTATTGATTGAATGAAACTAAAGTACTTGTACATTCATACTGGAGATTGATTGTTGATTGAATGAAACTAACTTGTATTTTCCATTAAATTAAAATCAAGTTTGTCAAAGTGTAGACCTTAAAAACCTATAAAGTTTATCATAACCATTTAAATGCCGGTTCAGTGGAGGCAAAATCTAATAAAATGCCCTCATGTGCTTAAAATGAAATCAGTTAGAAAATTTAACAAGTTTCCAAGAATTGAGAACTACGCTTATCCGGTCTTGGGATGAGAATTACTTTGAGAGCACGACATACAAAAATATATCATACCTAATATACTTATATTAACAAAGTCAATGTTATTAGAGCTATAAAAAATATTAGATATAAAAATATTTTTATAAAAAAACTAATGGATAATTGAGTCCAATTAATAATGAAATAAATTTTACTTTTTAACTGTTAACTGCAGCAACATTACATAGCTTTGTTAAAATTTACCCGATTTTGTATGCCATATTAGAGAAAAATATCAAAAAGAATTGGAAGAAAGTAATACTATTCATCTCAATTTATTAAGTGTATTAAGAAAACTAATACCATCTGTACCTAGTTTGACAAAGTTCATTAAACAGGAGCGGTAGCGGCGTGTAAATGTATCCTGCATTGAAAGTTACGGCACAGTTTCTACTGCATCGATTCGATTATTTTTTAACCTTTTACTACTTCTGAAATACATTATAGGATAACAAATATAATTTTAGTTGAAATAGAGTGATAAAGAGGATCTAAATGGTTAAATTGTCAAAATATTAGAGAGTCGACGAGCTTACAAATGTTGCTTTCGAAAGTTACCTGACATTGAACTACCCTAGTTGAATAATTCTTTTAGTTCACTATTATATTACCCCCAAGTTGCCAGAATTTAAAATTTCGCAAAATAAAATCTTGTACTTTACATTTATTGAAATCGACAAGTCAAATGGTCACATAATATGAATTCATGAAACAACACATTTTCCCATTTTGTCTTTAAACAGCTAGAAGAGAAACAGAAACAGTGCAGAGAGTTGCATGTGCATGTTTGATGAACTTTATTTGAAATGGTTATAATATATTTCAAAGTATAAGTCAAAGGTAATAATTAAACATCGTAATTAATAAAACGGTAGTAATTACTCCAATAGAACTTGTAACACATTTAGTAATGCAAATCTCGATCACAGGCGATTTCAAGCGCCATGGAAACAAAATCCTTGAATTGATGAAAAAGTTTCCCATTCTTACTTCACTCAGTCACATATCCAAATTCACAAATTTATTATAGTTGATATGCTACGAAGTTTCATTTTATTCACGATAAAGAACTCTTTAATCGCAACTACCGAGATATTGATGTCCTCCAGTGTTTATTTATGTTTAATCGTCAAGTGCGGAAATCCCATTTGTCGACACGGTTTTCACATAATTTTCTTCAATAGGTATAATTTTCCAGCGACATTATGAAGCTACAGAAAGTAAACGTCAACAGATACAATTTCACGGTGACATTATGAAGCTACGTACATTGGAATTATCTGTAATTTGTGGTAGAGCGACAGCGTAAACAAAATTATGTTTAAACATTCAAATTACGTAAACCATTTATTACTCTAGCAACGGAAGAAGGTGTCATGAATTTTAAATTGCGGTTTGTTTATTCTGGAAGTTAAATCCACTAGCATAAAAGAAGTGGTGTACTGATATATTTACTTCGCTGATATTTTTTGTTACATGATTTTAATATTATTTTTCAAGCATTTTACCGTTTCCGAGTACCCATTCTTTTAGAAAGGAAAGAGAATAGGTTAGTCATTTTTCAAGTAGAGGCAATACCTTTAAAAAATGGATCACTTATAAGATCACTCGAGTGTTAGTCCGTTTGTCTGTTGGTCACTGCTATTTTTTTTAACAAAATATTTTACGTAGAAACTTTAAAATTTAGTATATCGATAAAGCTTGTTAATCCGCATATACCTATTTCCAGAAGCTAACACTCAAAAATATTTTTATGGAAATTTCTACGCGTGCAAATTAAGTGCTCGAATTTTTCTATATATAGCGCGGGGTATCGTTTGAAAGGGCTAATAATAAGCTTCAAACATAACTTTATGTCGTATGTCTTCAGCTATAACCGAAAATGTGCAAAAAATGTTTTTCTCATCTTATTTCCAAAACCATTCAGCCCAAAATTACGAATAAATAGAGTTTTTAGAAGCCTACGTAAAGATTATAGGAATACTATCCTAAATTTCCTATTTTTTAATAAGCGCCATACTCAACGCCTGTAAGATGTACAGTAGACAATACGTTGCGAAAAATCAATATTGTGTAATTATAAATGTACTGACTGTAAGTTTCTAAATATGTACGGAACCATTATAGGGTAGTTTCCAGTCGTGCTTGATGGTTTAATATTTTAAATTCACTCTGCGATTTGGAGAAACAATACAGACACAAGAAACATGCGATTTGGAGAAACAATACATTAATCTTTTTCTATACTAGATACAGAAAATTACTCTGAATACCATCACTCTCCTTTCTTGTTTTCTTGTACCTGAAGTTTAACGATTTAAAAATAACTGAAATAACTAAAACTAGCGTGACCCGTGCGAAGTCTTCGCATTATAAATTATTCAACTCAATTTAATAAATCAAAATTGATTGCAGGTATTCAATTCATTTCTAATTTTGCACACTGCTTATTACGTTTTTATTCCATTATGAAGCTCAGATGACAGATCAAACAAATATTTTACTAAAATGGACATATAGAGGCGCAAGTATCAAAAGCATTGAGCTAAAGCGCCACTTTATTTATACGTGAGTGGATTTGAAATTAAACAAAAATTTTACCGACCGTCAATCATATTGACGTTGAGCCGTTAGATGGCAGCATTGCTGTTTTGTGTATATAATTTTAATAATTAATTAATTTGCAAAAACAATAGCAATAATAATTTTTTTAGTTGTGGATGCCGGTAGAGCAAGCAATTATCTATAAAATGATATATAATTTATATGGATTAGTTGTGAGGTTTTTTCTAAAAAGGGAGAGTAACATCTTAACCTTAGCGTATTAATATATATGATGATTTATCAAACGTAAAATAAACTTGCTGTAACACCGTAATATCATTTTCATAGTGGAGTATGTCAGTTCAGTTTAAAATTCCAATTCGAGTTTTTACATAAATTAGGCATAGATTTTGTTGCAAATAATTGAATTCCTATATCTGTCTCTTCGCATCATAACTGTAAAATATTTCTAATCACCATACAATAATGTAAATTAAATAAAGCAGTGCGCTTAAAAATTAATTAATGTCTACTCTCATTAACACAGTGGTAATTTGTTTACACAAAGAATACATGTAAAACTAAACACGCATCGCGAGGTTAGATGGGTAACAAATTATTTCTTTGTCCCATGTAAAATTGTAATTTTACCTAGTAATTTGTCTATAAGGAAAAAGTATGAGTCTACCAACCATGAGGTTGCATTTTCTACGTCAATGGATATAGGTCACCTTTGATGTAAATGGCATAAGTCTTATTATAGCAAAGAATCAATCTACATATGCCATATCACGGGTGAAAACTCGTGATATAACAAGATGCTGTATCATCTGTACAATCTGCCATCAGTTAAGGCTACTTACTTCTCAATGACGGAGTCCATATATTGTGCATAACGTTAAATATAAATTTAAAAAAATAAACGAGTTCCATATTTACCTCTATATTACAATAATTACAAACAATTCGTCATAGATTCTTAGATGACATTATCTTTATTATTGTGTTACTTTTAAAGGACTTGAATTAATGAAACGCGAAATAAACGAAAACATAAAAAATTAGATGTACAAAGTCTTCTAATCCTTACCAAAATTCAAAAATAACATTACCTTCCAAGAACGCAAAGGTTAAGCTACTCCGATACGAAAACTATCTTATCCGTAATACTTCGAAAGCTATTAAGCTATCCGAGATAGAGCTTCAAGCTTTGGCTATCGTCAACGAAGATAACGACGTCTGAGACGCAGAAAAAACTCGAACAAGTTTTCCTTAAGGCGAGTAAAGCCTTGAAGATTTCCTGTACTGGTAGTTTTGTCACAACCCCAGCAGTATTGCAATTGAGAGGTAATTTTGTAATTTCTACAGCGTTAAAGATGTTGAAGTAAATTACATAAATACTTCAAGATGGATTTGAGAAGTGTTTTAGGATCTGAGTATAACCTGATTTCATCCTCGCTATCTCAAAACATATATACCACGTAAACTTGTCAACGATATATTCCTTACGTGTAGATTATATTTCAATTCTTTTTATAGTTTATTAAGGATTCACTTCTATTTACTCCCAATCTATCACACTTGCGTCTTTCGATATGTTTCTCTTAAATAAGTTTAATCTTTAGACAAAGTTTAGGTAACTTATTACTGTGATAGAATATTTACCGTTTTGTCTATATCATCATCATCATCATATCATCATCATCATCATATATATTAATACGCTAAGGTTAAGATGTTACTCTCCCTTTTTAGAAAAAACCTCACAACTAATCCACATAAATTATATATCATTTTATAGATAATTGCTTGCTCTAACGGCATCCACAACTAAACAATTTATTATTGCTATTGTTTTTGCAAATTAATTAATTATTAAAATTATATACACAAAACAGCAATGCTGCCATCTAACGGCTCAACGTCAAGATGATTGACGGTCGGTAAAATTGTTGTTTAATTTCAAATCCACTCACGTATAAATAAAGTGGCGCTTTAGCTCAATGCTTTTGATACTTGCGCCTCTATATGTCAATTTTAGTAAAATATTTGTTTGATCTGTCATCTGAGCTTCATAATGGAATAAATAATGCGAAGACTTCGCACCGGTCACGCTAGTATATATTATTTATTTACCAGATTTTTCACACAGCTTAGTTAGCACAATTTTTTCTTAATGTGATGAAATTTTTTTCGAGTTATGTAGTTTATATTTTAGAGCTATCCTTAATGGGGACAAAGGTACCCGCCTCGTGCCATTCAGCGATTTTATTTATTCGTATTAATTTAACGTCCTCAGGATGTAAATATGTTTTACAAATGTAACACAATCTCTTCCGGTCGAATAAAATTTTAAAAAATGAAAAAGTAATGAAATGACAACCGGGGGAATGCGAGTCTGGCTCCCGCATCGTGTCTTTCTTACCACATTTAAAGTGGAATTACATTATTCACTATAAATCCCTACTAATATCAATTTCCTAGCGCAACAAATACGTAATAGCACCTAATAAGATATATGGGAGGATATGTATATTATTGTCAATGTGTTAAAAACTAGTTGTCATTACAGTTTACCTATAATCTTTGCGTAGGTTTCCATAAATTCTGTTTCTTTCATAATTTTAGGTTCAGTACTTTCGGAAATAAGGAAGGTAGCATATTTTCCAGTACATCATTCATGGCATGCTACTGAAAATTATGAAAAAAATATGCCCTTACAGGATCGCAAAAATATTTTACTTGCAATTATAAACGATAAGTCACATGGAACTTATTCTTTTTGCTTACTTAACTTTCCACCTACAATTTCTATATAAATATTTTTATGCTTTGAGGTATATGCAGGTACTATACTTTATTAATATGCCAAATATGAAAATAATTTAATTTTAACCCAAACAGCAGTTGACTATACTGCTGTTTGGGTTAAAAATTAAATTACTTGGTGAGAAACGGTTTCTGAGAAGAATGGCTGCGTTAGACGGACGCACCGACATGTAAGTGATATTAGAGAAGTTCCGATTTCCTTTGAGGCGTAATATACATGAATGAAAATAAAGGAGAAGAATAGAGTTCGAAAGAAAAGCGATGAAAAGTTTGCAAAAGGAAAAACTTCTACAGACTACCTTCCAATCCAGTGATGCGTTCCGAATACGAATTTAGTTCACTGCGTATCAGCATAAGGAACAAGAAAATATTCTTGGAATAAGGTATCACCATAGGAAAGAAACGAGAGGAACACTTTTAGACGAAAGTCCGACCAGCTAAATCTAATAATCTGGAATTAAAATTATTCCAAGAATACTTTGGGGCATTTAAGAGAAGCTTTGGTATATATGGATTACGCAGTCACGTATCTGTTACCAGTTAAGGAGAGGACGCCAAACTTTTCATTACTAGAAAGATGGGGTTTGCAAAACAGTATTCCGCGCCCCTCTCTTTGAGTGCCTTGACACTAGCCTGAGCAAGACGTCTTTGAAATTTTGCCTATTTCATAATTAAGCAAAACTGTTGACCAACCTTTATTACAAAAAATGTAGTAGCTCATAGTTACCACTACGTCATTAAGCATTTATTACTGTATTAGACAAATAGTGACTAATTATTTAGTAATTCTTACCGAAAAAACTAAATATATTACAGAGCTCTTGGAGCGAAAAGTGATACAAACCAGTCGTCACACAAGGCCTGACTGTGAATGTCCGACTCGCACTTGGCTGATTTTTATATAAATATTCGCTGTTCTAGTTGCTAAAATAAGTATCGAGTTCAAATATTTTCATGTTTCATATTATTCTGAAAAAAGAATTGTTTTTTCAAAGTACTTGAGAGAATATTCGGAAATTCTTTTAACCGATTCATAATCTTTTGCTTGGGAAAATATTCCACAAAAAGAAAAATGTATTTAATTACATATACCCGTACATTTTTATAATGCCAATGGTACTATCTACTCAATCAACATGTTAACTATTCAATAAACAATCATCGCGATACATCTCATGGGTAGTAGCAAGTTAAAATATTTTCTTAAGATGCATATCGCCTTATCTAACGTTTATTAAAATTATTACTCTGGAAATAAGGACACTTGCTAGTTTAAAATAATGGTAATTGTATTTTCAAGTATCTGTCCTCTATAGTTACATCGGTACATCGTTTCAGCAACACTTTCGTCACAGGAAATAAAGTAAATCTTATTTCATCTCGCTAAGTCCAGATTAATGTAACTTCAAAGCTAAAAACTTTTCAAGTACTAACAAGATTACTTTGAAAATTCTGTCCAGACAAAGTTTACATAAAATTCTGACTTTTAAGGATGGTTAAAATTAAAAAGTTTGAACACGTGTCCTTCGCCTTAATAAAAAGATATTTACGAAAATACAGGAATCGTACGATAAAATTACATTGAGAATTTAACCAAAAATTTAAACATTTGTTAAAAATTGTCAAATAAAATTTAAAGCATTAGATGGAACCATTAGTTTAATTGGTATGGCAGTATTGTTATAATTGAAATAATTATAATAAATAAGTCTATGTTATTGTATATTCATATTTATTGTAATAATTAAAAAAATGTATGGAAATAATTTAAAAAACCTATCATATATGAGCAGAACTCACACTACAAGGGTTCCATATACATTCAAGCACTTGTAAACATTTAAGGGTACATAGTATCTCTTTTAACTATTTACGAATATTGATGTTTTACAACAAAGATAAAACATGGTAAAAATTCATGATACATGTTGAGTCATTTGTATGGATTTTCTACAAACTTTTGAAGGACCCAACTACGTGTCGTAAGTTGGAAAACGGTTACTTGTAAACTAGTAGAGCCTACTAACCTATGATAATTTTCCTTTAATTTCATTTTATCTAATGTAAACTACACAAACATATAGTCTTATCATTAAATGTAGATGGAAATTATAATATATGCACTAAAAATATTATCATTTCCGGATATTATTCCTAACATCATTTTTCTTTAATTACAAAAATAGTTAGCAGCACCATCTCTGGTTTGTAGTTCAAAGAACAATGCAAATTTAGAGGAATAGCATGGACAAAATTATATTTTTTCTGTAATTCAAACTAGGTCGTTCGGGATCTAGTTTGAAAGAGTAGTCTAGTAAACGAACTACAGAATCTAATTCGTTCCCGATCTTAGTTCGTTAGTTCAGTTTGTGTTCACTACTCGCTACACCCCCAAGGCGGGTCACTCTGTTGCTCAGTTGGTCCACAAAAGGCATTTGTAATAGGTAATAACATTTTTATCAAATTTCTGCTAAAATCGAAACAAAAACTAATGCGCGTAAAAGCGTTTTGTTATAACTCTGAAACCTTATTTTGCATATTAAAAAAAAGGTGCAAATGGAAACCTCGTTCAACATATGAAAAGAAAACATTATTTGATTGCATTAAACGTTTACGACAATCACCCTGGGTGAACTAATGAATAAGGAGAGCGGTCTAAAACGATGAACTAAATTGGGCACTCTTCCTAGTGAACTAAAGTACCAAAGACCAAACATTATACAAATATTTGAAAAATTACAAAAAATCCACAACATAAGGCATTATAATAACATTTTTCAGTGAATCACTACGGAATTATATTTTAACGTTTTATCTATACATACAAAAGAAAATTCAATACAAAAAGGCTATGATGAAATATTATATACTAGCTCTTGCTTGCAGCAAAACACATTTTATTGCTAGGAAAACACATTTTAACCATAGATATATGTCGTCGCGAACTTATCCCATTGTTTTGACGGCGCGTTCAGTTTATCGTACGTATGCATAATTTTATTAGTGTTTAAATCTCCTGTCTAATTATATATAGTCTATCTTATAAGGTGAAATCTATAATATTTACATAAATAATTTTATTGAAATCCGTCAATTAATTGAAGCGTGAAGGATAAACAAACAAACAAATAAATATACAACGTTCCACTTTACTACATTAGTAAGGGTTTGCTATGTTGCCGCGCACTGTGTAAAGTGTGCGTTTTTCTCGTCAGTACTTCGAAAAGCTGATTGTTTTGTTTTTATGTAACAAGGAATTTATATAAAACGTTCTGCGAAATTTTTAAATTGATTATAATTATTATTAAGTTTAAAGTTTAAGGTATCAGGGACTATTAAACATTGATCTAAACAAATATAAACGTATCTCCATCTGTATACACACATCTTCCTTAGCCACTTTTCCACATTATCCAGCCATCTCGTACGTGATCTGCCTCTCCTTTTCTTCCCCTCTGGTTTTTGGAAAGATACTTTTTTTTCATTGGGTTCTCATCTTCATATCTGTATACATGGCTAAACCACCTTAGTTGAGAGGCTTTGATTATCTTAACTACATTTGGTTCTCTGAATTTATAGTACAACAATTACCCAATAAAATTTAATAATTCCAGTACTAAAATAATTACGAATAAATAAAAAATTCCTGTTTTTTATAAATTATTCTGTTTTTATTCAATAAGCCTAGCAAGTACAAAATTGTTATAATTCGGTGACACTGAGGAACCATACACGCTGTGACAGATAAACATTCACAAACGTATCTTAAAAGTAAGTTTATCAATATAAATTGAACTAAATAAAATACCCGATGTATTTAGATGTCATGTAAATTATAAATACGTATTTTAATAAATACAGCTATATTTAATGAAATCCATATTTATTATTTATATGATCGTCAACTATGAATCAAATAATTACAAGAAAAGTACGTAATGAAAGTTTTTCATTAAACTGCATTATCATAAATAATTATATAAAATTACATTAAATATTTACCTATTTTATACTATTATAAAAAGATGTAGGTTTTATTCATTTCGTTGTGATATACCGTAATTTTTTCATAACTAATGTCTGACGATACTATACCTTTGCGGGAAACTAGTACACATAAATTAATAATAACTCACAAAGAGCCAGACGTACTACGTGTAAATTCAATATCAGCTACGACTCAACGAAAACACCCTCTACTTGCTACGAGGGTTGCAATTCGAAAGTAAAACTCAGCGTCTGTTCGAACGTCTGCAGTTCATCTTGGCGTCGGTTCTCATTAAGTTTATATTGAATTCGCAACTACTCAATTTCATTGCACCCCCAAAGCGTTCATCTATTTTCTCTATGAAAATGTTAAATTACTCCATTTGTGTAGGTTTCGCACTGCCAATAAGATTGAATCAATCAGATGCAAATTGCTTTTCGTATGCATACAATATTGAGTTATGGTTTCTGTGGACCTTCATTGCTATGTAGGATGTATCTGCTTACTTGGGATGCAAATATTAGACTTTAGTTTCTATCTATATTCCTTTGATTACCTCAATTATTTCACGTTGACAAATTGCTATAGCAAACTAACTTCTAAAGGTTTTTGAGTACAAATTAGTTGGATTACAGTTTCTGAAATTATTTTGTACCAAATCCTGTTCTCAAGATATATTATTTCAACGAGTTGACTGTCGTCTAAAGTCAAAGCGACAGGATTTGCAAATAAACCCTTTATTGAGATAGAATTATTGAGTATTAGCTCACTGAAAGAAAAACGATTCTAGTGGTTTTCTCAAACTTTTTTCACAAAATTATTTTTTATAAGGAGGAAATATATGGAGAAAATTTGAAAATATACTTTATTTTATTCCAATGAAACATATTCGAGATAATATTTTCTCCGCAACAAAGATTGAAATAACAAAATGATATAGATAATTTTTTCTTATATTTTCGGAGGAAATACGAATAAAAAAATGTAACTATGCCTGTTAACATTGTTTAACCTCATTTAACTTCGTCCGCGCCTTAAAAACTCTGTTTCGTTTCCGAATGCAACTTCATATTGTTTATGCGGTGTTAGCAGTGACTTTGAAACGCTACGTTCCTTTATCTTAATATACCTTTATCTTAATATACCTATTTAGTTATGATTTTAGGAAAAAAAATTTACTTGAAAAGTTATTATACTAATAACAATATACAACAAGCGTTCGCCAGTAAATACTAACAGCTCAGTCGGTCAGTTGCACACACGTCCATAAGCGAGTGGGGCAGCGATGTGCCTCGTGCGCGGTGAGGTAGAAGGGCACGTCAGTGAATGAATATCCCGATCGGATTCACACCTGAAAACAAATATGTAAATAATACTAGATAGGTCCTACCCATACACAAAGCGCAACTAAAAAAACACATGTGCGCGCCTGCATGCGTGCGTGCGGGCGTGCGTGCGTACGTGCGTGCGTGCGTGTGAGCGTGCATGCGTGCATGCGTACGTGCGTAAATATCACTTAAAATCCGCTAATGATCCGTGAAGTATTACCATGATGTCTTTTTCCCATAATTTTCCTTATAGATGTAAAAAATTTATTGAAAAATGTTTTCCCACAAGTTTTCTATGCATTATTGAAAGTAAAGTAAAAAAAATTAAATTGCATGATATTTAATTTTTTTATTTTACTTTCAATAATAAATGATTCTATTGAATTTTGATTCAGAAAAAAAAACAATTCAGGAGATAATTTATCAAGAATGGCTAAGAGAACATAGGAAAACTTGGTCAAATTTTCTTTTTAATAACCATACATATTGACTAACGCTACTCTATTCAACATACTACTACTTTTAATATGCCTTGCTAATATTTCTCATATAATGTGTTAGTCTACTCTGTGTAATCTCTCCCAATGTTACATATAACCTATTTTAGGTTTTTATGTCAAATGTAATTTAATAAATAAACAATTTAGAAACAAAATGCAAAGCATAAGTTTAATACTGATGATAATCAGTCCTTACATTTCCCATAAAAATATCTCTCTAATCAACCCTCAAATACAAACACAAAATTGTCCCAACACCAAAAAATCACAAACAAACTCAACACACAATGCTGCCCGATTTTAAAGCTCCTGAAATTAGAGCTTAAAATCCTCATCATTGACATAGGAGATAACCTGTACAAAACTGACAAAGCTTCAGTGACATCTTACTGCGAGAAAAATTGAAAAATTTTCCATGGAAGACGATTTTATTACCGTAGCGGTAATAAAATTTTCCTCCATGGATCACGCCACTGCAAAATAAGGAAGATTTTGTCAGAGACATTATCGCAGTTTGGTCCATTTGGTCTTAGAATTTAAGAGAGAGAGATCTTAGAAGTTATGACTCAAAATATTATAAGTAAACTATGTGGGTTTAGTATTTAAATGGAGCCAAATTAAATTGAGCATCATTCATTCATAAGTGATAAAATCAAGCCAAATAAAATTGAGCATCATTCATTCATAAGTGATAAAATCAAGCCAAATGAAATTGAGCATCATTCATGCATAAGTGATAAAATCAAGCCAAATTAAATTGAGCATCATTCATTCATAAGTGATAAAATCAAGCCAAATGAAATTGAGCATCATTCATGCATAAGTGATAAAATCAAGCCAAATTAAATTGAGCATCATTCATTCATGTGATAAAATCAAGCCAAATGAAAATGAGCATCATTCATTCATAAGTGATAAAATCAAGCCAAATTAAATTGAGCATCATTCATTCATAAGTGATAATAATCAATTTAAGATTCAAAAACCCACCTGCAGATTAGCTAATAGGATCGATTGCTTTTCCACAATATTTCCTATTTACTGATTATTATCTTACAGGAACACATGGGCAGAAACTGATAACAAAAAAATTGTATGTGATGGGCATTATTTCAGTTTTAAAATTAATCTATTGTAATATTTTGTTAATGTAAAAATCTAACAGCTCCGAAGCGCACAGAAGCGTAAAAATTAAAAAAAAATTTAATTTGTGGATTTAACCATTACGCTTGAAAGAAACAAGCGACGTATCAAGAAAAGGTAGGTAATATGGAATGAGGTATAAAAGGGGCATAGACTATCTCCTGTAATTTTCTAAATACTTTTAAGCACAGATTGAGGGTGCATTGAGTATAATTATTTAATTTCCTAACTTTGTAGCATATACGTACAATAAAGGATTCCCGTAAACTATATTTACGTACTGACAGATTATGAAGGTTTTTTTGGCCTTTAAAATATATTTCAAGGCCAAAAGCTTGAAATTATAATGTAGAAATTATTGGAATGAAGGTGCAAAAAACACAATGTTACATTAAAAGGAAAAGTTTTTAATTTTGCCACTAACAAGTGACTAAAAGTTTTAAAATCACCAATTTTTTTAAATGTGGTGAAGCTTTTTAAATCCAAAAATAAAGCTTATGTACAGGAAGGCAATTTTTGGTGTCGTTCAAATTTATTAGGAAGTTGTTATTTTGAATTCTGATAACATTTCCTGATCTGATGATCCTGAAAAAAACAGAAATAGAATTAAACAAATATGTGATTTCAATAATAAAATTTTAACTTTTACGTTTGAGAGAGAAACACATAGATATGAAGTTTCCAAAACACATATCTCATGTTTATGAAGTTATTTCAACATAATTAAAATAGGAAATGGAGCGGGAAAACTGAACTTTTCTTGAACTAACTGTATTTTCGTTTTGTACCAAATTAACAGTCACTAAATGTAAACTTGTAGCTATGTTCAAGCGAATTCCGCAATTCTATTGAAGAAAACTAACAATAATATCAGCAGAAAAGGTATAAGGGAAAATTATGAAATGTTGAACTCACGTGCCTATAACTTACATAATTATTATATTCGATCAAAGCCCTTGAGCCCAACTAACATAGTCATAAATCAACCAATAATTTTGCTTGCATTAACTTCTATGTTAAATTGTTTAGCTGCCTTATGCAAAGAATTTAAAGCTAGGTTTCAGGATTTGAAGAACTTTAAAATGCATCTTTTACTTGAAGAAAACCCCTGGCATGTGAGAATAATAACTATTACTCAACTCCCTTCTTTACAGTACGATTTTACAAACGGTTTTGGCAAATCTATTAAATTCAAAAATAATATAAATGAGATTTTTTTGAAAGAATAGAGAGAGAAAGAATAGACACAGAATTTTGGAATATGTTCCTTAAAAATGAAAACCTGTACAAAATTGTGCTATGTTACTCACATAATTCCCATTAGCGAATCTTTGTGAGGCATTATATTTCAAAATTTAATATACGAAGACTGTTCATAAAAATTGTATTAAAGATTTTCACCTAGAAGAGGCAATTATTTAGCATGTATAAAGCAATAAAAACTAGATTAGACGAAAGGTCTGAATAATTTTCCAAAATAACAAAAACCGAACTTTTGAAGTAAAACTTCTTTAGAAGCGTTGTGATTTGAAACTCGATGAAACGAAAATGCGTCACGACAAAGAAACAAGTGAAGCTTCTTTAGAATCGTTGTGATTTGAATTTTACGTCTCCTCTTTGTGCCATACTTCGTAGTATCTCCCTCTCGTCTACTAAGCATTATACAATTATGTGTGCGCCTGTATATTGCCGAGCTAAAGTGAGAGAGCAAACGTCGACGTGTAACTATATTGTACACTGTCTAATACTTGTTAAAACAATAATTGACACTGTATTTCAAAGGTATATAGATCAAATTGAAACTAAAACATTTTCTTCCCAATTTAGTTACCATAAGCTTCTCATGTCATTTTTTCAAAGTGAAACCGTGGAGACTGACTAATATGTAATGTAATATATAAAATTAACAAACAAATAAAGAAACGAAATAAATAGACAAAACGTCCCGTGTGGAATATTCTAAAAGGACAAAAGATAGCTTTTTTCAAGACCTTTTGCTTTATAATTTCAGCGCAGGAAACGAAGAAAACCATGTGTATAGTCCGTATAAAAAAAGTTAAGAATGTCTGACATAGATAGTGACACGAAAATCGCCAGTAAGTTTCAAAATCACCGTCGCACAGGTATCTAAACACACAAGTCTATGAAATTAAGAAATCAATTATAGACTACAGACTTGTTTGAATTATACGCAGCTAGTAAGGGTTGATATCTATTGCATTTACAGCTTCTTCGTTTCGTACATTACGTTCATCATTAAGATCTGGACGTTTCCTTAACCATTTCAGTCCTAGTGTATATTATACTATACATAATATTTCCAGATGTTCTTTGATAATTTCAGTTAGGGTGGTAATTGTTCCTCTATGATTCTTCTAATTTTAATAACTGTGAATGATAAATACAGTACTTTTTTTAATTTACGGAATCCCTCTCGGCCAATATAAAACAATATGCAAAATGATGTTAGCGAAAATAATTCTGACTGATGGAAATAAGCCGCCGCTACGCATCATACAGAACTGATGATGCTGTGCGGCACCCGGTGTGCAACGCATTACACGACTCTTAACCCGTATTTTGACATCAAAGTGTATCTCGAGTACGAAGTGATATACGAAAAAAAAATTGTTGATTATATTTATATTAATTTCAATTCAGCAACTTACAGAATCTGGTTTTATGATAATAGTTCGCTTTGTTCAGAAATTACTGCCTGGCTTGTTCGGAAACCTTGGAAGCTGGATTGCAATTTGACATTCCATATATATGAAACTATTCCTAAACAAGTAATCCTGAATACACCTGCAGAAATCTCAAATATACGCCAGTCTTAACTAACTAAACGTTGTAACTGAGGAATTTGGAAGCGCTGTAAAGCTTAATTGATTTAGGTACTCACAGTGGATATGGAGTGTTCTCACCTAATCAACATTCCTTCATACACGTCAATCTTCATGATAATACCGGGGCGTTAATGTTAACGCGAATGGCGGTACAAGCGCCTTCATTAACATAATTCGAGGTATTCATGACGCTACATCGTTGTACGCTTGTAGTGATTAGATTTGATACTTCGCTAATAACCTTTGAAACTAAAGACTTATGAGGTCGTAAAATATATGTACATAAAAGCAACGAATATAATATTAGTTAGGATTAAGGCCCGAAGTGTTAGAATTCTATTGGTCTGGATCACTTGTCTGTCCATCTGGGTGTCTCTCAAAGGTTTCTAATTTCTAAACGAAATAAGATAGGAACGTGAAATTCATACATACATAGTTCCTTGACCAATGATAGTAATGGTATTTACCATTACTTATAATGTGAGGAAATTCTGGAAAACAATGATTTTTGTGGAATGTCACTGAATAAGTTCTTTGAATAGATTACAAAACTTTTCTTTCAATTTTCTTCACTTAAAACAACAATTTGTTGGAGCAGCAAAATTGCCATTTTTAGACCCGTTTTGTTGGTAACATCTGTTTCAAGAACCTGTCTAGAACTTGCATTATGAACACTTAGTACACTAGTTTGGTACTTATAAGCATTTAAAGGTCCATAGTATTTCTATTAAACTACTAACAAATATTAATTTTTCGCAAAATACATTGCCTACCATATCTTCCACAGACGTTAAACATGGTGCATTTTTAAATAATATTATTTCTCACCATGTAAATATAAAAATATATCGTGTATTATATATTTCTCAGACATAATAAATACAAAGTTACTTTCGCCATTTTTTTTTATAATTTGTATAGGATTTCCGTGAACTTCTTACAGACCAAACTATATTCCATAAGTTGGTCGAATATTACTTGGAAACTAGTAAAGTTTATATAGATAATATTTTGTTAACTTGGTTATATACGCTACCATTGTAAATACTTTTCAGATATTTAAATATAACGGTTTAGCTGGCAAAGGGTGTGAAAAACAACAATTCTAAATATTGAATATATTTGGCGTTAATTTTGTAGAAATTCATTATTCACAATTAAATGAAACTACGTGATGTAGTAATATTTCTATTTTCTTTACCACGACCTAGGTTTCGTTGTATTACAACATCTTTAGGTGGGATATTAGCAAAGATCTATATCTTTGCTAATATCCCACCTGAAGATGTTGTAATACAACGAAACCTAGGTCGTGGTAAAGAAATTAAAGAAAGTAGAAATAATATTACATCACGTAGTTTCATTTAATTGTGAACAATTCTAAAGCTTAATATTTCGCAATTGGATCCCTGTATCGAAAAAGTCTTCATGATCTACCCCTCATATTTTTAAAGACATATTCAATGATACCCTACACAAAGGGGTATGCAAAAAAAATTCTCCACATTTTACATGTATCATTCAAAACTTTTTGACGTGGTCTAGGAATTCGATTTGAAAACCAGGTCAAAATTTCGATGCAACGAAATTATTCCTAATTTCGTGACGTGATAATTCTTCTGTGAATAATAGACCGATAGGAAACTGCAGATTAAATTCAGAAAACGTATTTCTTTAAGATTCTAGCTAGTTAAGTTATTTCAACTACTAAAGTAATCTGAGATCAAAGTGGTCGTATGTGACAGAAATATGGAATTACGCATATTTTACTGGCGGTTTCCCGCGTGAAAGCGTGAAGATAGGATCGAGGCCTCCATAGAACGCCCTTATTAATTATAATTAGACCTATTATATAATTAATATTGGCTTTGATAAATATAATAAAAAGTTTATAACTTTGCGATTTATTTTCAGAAATATAGGCTTATATGAGACAGAAATATGACCAGAAACGTTTTATAACACTAAATCTTGCGAATAAAACAACTGTGATATACAGACGAATAGATAGATAGAGGAACATAGCGAAAATATAAGTTAATTTAGTTGGAAATCTTAATAAGTGCATTACGTATATATAAAACTATATAATTATATTCTCATGTCTTGTGTTTCAACATGTATTACTAAAAAGATCTTAATATAAAACAGTAAAAATGTTATGGGTAACGAAAACCTAAAATATTTTTGAAAAATTCATAATATTTTTACGCTTATGAAAATAAAAAACACATCAGCAATTTATTATATATACAAAGTGAAAAATTAAATTAACATTTGCTAATATTTTAATAGAAATATTATTTACTTGAATGTTAATTTTTTATGTACACTTGTTTATGGAACTCTCCTAGTGAGAGTTCTCCTCGTGCTAAACTGGTTTATTTTTTTTAAATTAAGGATGATGTGTCCTTATGATTTCATTATGTTCGCTCATCCATCCGACCTTCTACCACAACCTTATATTTGTTATAATTCTAAACTTATGTGCATGAAATTGTGCAAATAGATCCTGTGGATCATCTCAGGTAAAGATCTGAATAATTTTCTTGCAGAATTAATAAAAACGATATGCAACATCCTCATGCATATAAAATACAAGCAAACAATTAGTCCCTCCCCTCCATCAAGTGAAGTCATCTCTCAAAAAATTATAGGTTGTGGATTCGCCTAACTGGTAGTTTGCATTCACTTCACTCCAGCCGTCTTCTTGATATCGTCATACCAGTGGTGTTCCTTGTGATTGTTTCACCCCATAGTTTCCATTCCACCCCTATCCTGCACTACGAGCTTTTTTGCCCGCAAGATGACCAGCCTACTTCCATTTTAATTTCACTACCCGTGTTGTGATTACGCTAATCCGCTGTGCTTACTTACCCAGTCATTTCTTTTATGGTTTCTCAGCGTAACGCCTAGTAGTTTTCTCTCGATTACTCTTTAAGCCACTTCGAGTTTATGGTGCATCTCCTTCGTGAATGCTCCATATGTAAGCACTGATTTGACACACTGCTTAGCATTGATTTTCATGTTGAAGGTGAACTCGAGCTGGGAGTAGGCTGCCCACGTTAGTCTTATGCGCCAGTTAATTTCATTTGTCTGATTGTCCTTAACCATTACTACTTCATGACAACACACGCATAGTTTTTCACACTCTCGATGGCAGTACCGTTTACCCTAATGTGTTCAATACTATTTGGGCTGTTAATCATGACTACATTTGTCAAGATCCAATTACAAACCGCACTCTTCAGAGGCATGGTTAAGTACGAGTATCATGGATTCATGGTCTGGAGGTTTCTCTGTCTCAGAATAGTACGATGTCACCCGTAAACCTAAGGTTGCTCTGTTTCTTACTTGTTTTATTAATACTTTGCTTTCCAATGCAACGTCTTGAAAATGTCCCTCAATACGAGAGTGGACAACTATGGAGAAAGCGTGTCTCACTGTCTCCGGATCTTGTCTCGTTGGCTTTCTTCTGGTAAATTTATTATCAAAATTTCCTTTTGATAAATATTTTCATTTATTAAATGTTAAGGTTAGTGTAACGTTGAATCAATACGGGCGTTTTGAAGAGACTGAATTACTGTCCAGCATTCGATACTATTAAAGTCTTACAACCTATGAACTCGAGCCACAGTGGTCTTTGATATTCTGTGTTTTTTCTGTAACGTTTTCCAAAGTTAATATATAGATACGTAGTACTGAAACCGCTTCTGAATCTAACTTCTTCGACTGGTTGGTAAAAGTCGAATTTCTGGTCAAATGAACGGTGATAATTGTCATTAAGTTTTTGTGCAGTTCTAATAATAAACTAATAGGACGATATTTGTTAAGGTCCACCTTACTCCCTATTTTAATATAGTATCATAACCGTGGCATCGTCTCATTTTTCCCGAATTCTACTTTCTTCTCTGCACTTTTCAAATAATTTAATGAAAAGTTTTGAATTCGCGTCTCCCCCCCCCTTTGACCATGTCGATGACTATTCCATATTCGCTGGGGATTTTACTCTTTGACATTCTATGCAAGGCAGCACATACATCACATTTTGTTATTTCCAGTACAACTTAGTATCCAACATTTCTATTTTCCGACTCGCTGTATAGGATGGTTTAGGAGTTCTAGAAATTTACAGTTGCAGGTGATATTCCTCTACGACTTTCTGAATTGCCTCTGTTGCACAACTAGATTTCCTTTCTTACCAAAGAACATCGTAATTTGTTGTGCACCACGTTTCAAAGCTTTCGTAAATACCTCTGGGCCTTTGTGTTTCTCAGTGATATTTATCACCCAAAACTCAATAATAATAATAGTTAAACAAAAAAAGTAAATAAAGAAAAATTAAAAAGAAAAGAAAGCCTAAAATAACAAACAACAAACAACCTGCTACCGTAATTCGTAATTTGTAAATTAAACAACGAAACAGATCGCAATGTCCTTTTATGAATTAAACACTAAATGTAAAAAGAGTTAATTATAACTAACAATTCTCTAATGATTATTAGAGAAAACTTACGCTTTATGCATATAATAACTTCTGTTGTTTAATTAAAATTGTTACTGAACTATCAGAAAGACCCTAACTGTTATAATTAACGTAATAAATAGAGGTAACATGTCAAAACATAAGTCAACGTTTTTCAGCCGGTCATAATTTTATTCCGTGGAACAGGACTACATACTTCCATGCATGTGTGAAAGTACTAGAAGTGCTATCGCAATTCCACCATATTTTTCTCATTAAACGGCAAAAGAAAACTTTTTTGCGCAGTGAAAATAATTACAAGTGCTGACATTGTTTCATCCTTCAGTCTAGCCAAAGTTTATTTGTGCAAATAACTGAGCAGAAAAGTATACCAATACGTCAGTTATGTGCATTAGTTATTAGTTTCTGAGTTTATATACATGTATGAAACATTTTCTTAAAGTGTACTACTTTAATTCATATCACTTCCTGCACCACTAGGTATAAACAGCTACAAAACCGCTTAACCAGATATTTCGCATATGTACGGAAAAATTGTTTGATGCCCAAAATTTATAGAAAATTAATTCTCTGAATGAGTTGAGGAAAACTCTTTTTATTGCATAAGGCTTATTGTAAAAGAAATTGTTCAAATGATTTTTTTCTTAAAAATATGTTTAAATTGATAACTAAATAAATACATGCTAAACGTTTGGGAATTTAGTAGCATTACCTAGTTGTCTGTATCTCCTGAAGTTGTTAACCACTGAAACATGCATGAGTCTTCATAAACGTATATATATCTCGCTCTGTCTGACTACGTATAAGTGGCATTACTCGCCGTGTTACTTATAAGTAACGCGAACGCCCGAGTGATTGATTCAAATTAACAATAGATAATTTTATTTGAAATTTCTAATGGAATTTTGGTACATATATTTTAATACTTCAAATCCACGATTAAAAAACTACAAGCAGGGCACGTTGAATAACATTATGAAGTAACTTTATGAATATTTCGATCATGGTATTTAAGAAACAGGAAAAATGATCAAATTTTAACATGAAAGTACAATTTCATGTTAAAATTTGATACAATCGTTCTATGTGATGCAAGAAAAAGAAGGTGTTTCCCCATTTTACATGTATGAAGAGATACTTTGAGATTTTTTAAATGTTTACTACATTTGTTTCAATTGAGATTACCCTGCATAATGCACGTGGATATAGAAATATAGAAATTCTGAATCTATGACATACAGGTGATCGGTATATATCATATATATATATATATATATATATAAGGAAATTACAAGAGCCCGTCATTTTACTACAGAAACCTAAAAAACATAAAATAGTCATCCCTACAGAAATAAATTATTTTTAACATCTGGGCGTCGAATATTTATTTCAATTTCGTATCGGCCTCTGCAACATTTCTTGTGTATGTGCATTTAACTCAAAGAAAGATACATTACAATTTCAATAATAAATATGATAAACCATACTCATATTCCCCGGGAAAATAAGTAACATTTCAGTGGGAAGATGAGTACTCATATGCATTTAACTTTATCCTCAAAACCTTCGTGCTATAAATTTTGTTAAAAAAGAAAACGTCGCAATATCATTAATAAGTAGATAGTATTATACTCAAATATATACTGCAAAGTATAATCATACTGCAAATGTAACACAACACAGTGGAACTACTAGTCCTCCACATATACTAACATGCTTCTTATATTTAATTTATAGACAATTTTAAAGAAATGGTCAACTTTAAGAAATATTGCTATCGAAATTCAACCTTACACGAGGCATGCTCGCATGAATTACTGCTTAGAAAAACTTTTCTATTTGAAAAATTGCAAAGTCGCTTACTTGAAACGGAAAATCATAAAAAACCTCGCTAAGCGGCGTTCCCTTTAATAAATTTTCCAAAAACATTTTTAAGCATCCACCTTAAAGGTACACCGGGCAGCGCAAGGTGCGAAATATTGAGAAAGTTGTTCGATTTATTGTGTGCTTTATCGCCCCAGTTGTTAACATGGAAATTGGGTCGTTAAAAGTATTGCATAAATATTTATCAACAATTTTGCTCGTTCGCACCGCCTGCTGCCAATAAGTTATCGAGATTCGTTACTTTCTGATTTATTTTAAGTATCGAATACTCATATTCTACTGCGAAAAATCCAATTAAAATTATATTCGCTTAAAGTACAACAACGTACGTAGTTCTAAGGTTCCGTTCCATAAAAGGAAAAACGGGGCACTTATAAAGTTATTCACGTATCCATCTGTACGTTGGTCACAGCCGTTTTTTCAGAAATCGCTAGACATAAGAACTTGAAATTTAACATAGTTATAAAGCATATTAATTCGCACTCAATAACTTACACTAAAAATAATTAAATAGAATTGTTTCTGAAGACAAATTATATACTTAGAATTTTATGAGCATGACGTGGTTCGCTTGGCCAGCAGTGAAAGCATATATATATATATATATATATATATATATATATATATATATATATATATATATATATATATAAATATAATTTCTACTGGTGTGTACACGTATACACATATATACACCAAAACATTGTATATACACATACAGTCGGGGTATGATGTGCGCGTTGGGTGATTTTTGGATGGGTAAAATCTTGTGAATTCACGTCACCGTCATGCTGTAATAACAGTATATCAATAGCCAGAAGGATGACGTGTCGTGCAACATCGAAGTTTGTAGAAAAACAATAACCTTTATTCTAAATATCACAGATTTTGTGGTTTTTACAGCGAATATGCCTACCTCTTACTTAATTCTTATAATAATTGCCTTGAGAAGTCCATATTAGTGATAACTTATAATAAAATAAATAATTTCACTTCAAGTGAAGTATGGAAACCTCGAAGTGCTAGCCAGACTCTCTTTGATCGTCTTTTATAATATAATAAAGCAAGCAATGATCTAAAATTAAGGCCGGTACCCTTGCATCTGTGTTCCTCTAACTAGCATATTAAATAAAGTCGCATTCTAGCTATCAGAAAAAATTTAAAAAAATCGTAGTTTTGTTAATACATCCTTGGTATCATAATATCGTCATAATTCAATACCATTTTGCTACAACGTAAAGGCATGCATTCACACTTAGTTGATATTGAAACTGAAAGTAATTTTTTATTATTTGTATTGGCCATGCAAACTGATGTTGTCGTGTTGAAAATTAAATTAACAAATAATCAACAAGTTAAATTAACGTCAAATTTATGTTACTACAAGTTGACAAAACTAAGTATACAATTGCTACAAGAGTGATGGTTCACACCCAATCACAATGAAACTAATAAGAAGAAACGAGTACTATGGTAGACTGTAAATTATTGGTATATATATATATATATATATATATATATATATATATATATATATATATATATATATATATATATATATATATATGTAAATATACATACATATGTATAGTTAAAATGAAATTAAATAAAATAGTTTTTTACATTATTTACAGTTGATTCCATAATCTAGGAGCATATATGGTATCCATATAAGGCAATTCTATGCTGAGGGAAATGTATGATGATTTTAGAACATAACTCAAAGCCGTGGACTGATAGGTATTTGAATGTAGATCAGAGGTATGAAGTTGTGACAAAATGATTGAGGATATAGTACAAAAATATAGAAAATGAAGTTTACATCGGTCATGACGTTTTAATAATTTAACCTGTGACAGATTTTCAAATATATGGTCAATTTTATCGAGGCCTAAAATGTATCAAATACACAGGTTTCCACTGCATTCTATCGTCAATTGATATCTCAATCAATCAATTTGATGACTTATTTTATTTATAAAGGTCGGCTCACATTGAACTTGTAGTGTATACAATTTCCACCAACCACGTTTGCAGTTGTACATCTCTCTAATAGAGTGACTTCCTCCGCCGCTCCTCAGCTAAATCATTATATTTTTTGCAACACTAGTCAAAATACACACGATCATATAAATGGTGCAAACCAAATTGATCAAAGATGTTAGTTAACGCGTATATTTCTTTATGGCAACAGAAAAGAAAGAAATTATCAAAAGAATCACAGATAATGAATATATTTGGCGTTAATTTTGTAAAAATTTATCATCACTTAATTTTTATCTGAGGATGATGTCAGGACCTGAGGATTTTGTCATATAACGAATTAACCATGAACATGGTTAAGTATTTACATAAAGTAGAAATAATACTACATCACATAGTTTCATACAGTGTGAATAAAAATTAAGTAATCACAGATGAATTTTCCGAAAATAAATAAAATTAATTAATAATTAAGAAAAACGTGTGCATAATTGTAAAATCTAGTCAAGTTCGTGTCTGAATTTATGGTTTCGCCGTTATTTCGGAAAATATCAAACTATGTATATTAAACCCGGCATTGCAATTCGTCTCCTGAATTTTTTTTAAAATAAATATTTCTTAAGGTATCTTAACTATTCAAATTTATTTATTTTAAGCGCAGTACCCTACAATCGTCTACTATTTTCGTCCGCATCGTTTCCTGGTCCTTACAAGTTTTTTTATAGGTTAAGAACTAATGAAATTGAACTCGAAATAATTTCATTTCAAAGTACTCATCTAAATCCATTTTTGCGAGTTTTCCCACAGTTTTACTTGGTTTTGTTTGGAAACAGGAGGAGTACCGGTTACAAACGAACTTGAAGCTTAATTTATACATATAAAAAAACTTCTACAAAGTGAATTCTGTATAAAGAAAATATTTTTAAAAAAAGTCATTGATTTACCGTATAGAATGATAACAGAAACCAGAAAACCTGTTTTTAGATTTTTTAACCCTGTTAATTTGTTCTTTAATCACGCAAAATTTGCTAAAATATATTTAATAAAATTTGCTATGGTAAAATTTTATACCAATGGGCAAAATATAGAATACTTTTCATTTGGATATTACATAATAAAAAAACCTTGATTTGGTGAATATTTCTATATTGGTAGCGTCAAAGTTATCCATTTACGTTTTTTAAACTTTATGTTCATTGAATTCTGATAGGAAGAAGTAGGAAAAAATAAAAAAACAAAAAGTACAAAAATTCCTAATAACTTTCCTTTTTCCGGATTCCACGCGGAAAAAGTCCCGGATTCATTTTAACATTGAATTCTGAAACAAAAAAAAATGTGAAAAATAAAAACAAAAAATACAAAAAATTCCTAATAGTTTTTCTCTTTCCACAGATTCATTTTAAAAATCTTCTTAACAGCGCTATCGGTGCGCTAAAAATTATTTTAATCCCGACTTTTTAACATCTTAAAAAAATTAAACACATTTTTCGCCCGAGTGATAGGCGTAATTATATTTAATCTCCATGTATAATTACACTTATCACATATATCATTTCATATAGAATGTGTATTATTTATGAAAATATTTTATTCAAATCTGTTGGTTAGTTTAATCGTAAATAAAACCAAAACAAACAAATGAATAGAGTTTTTCTGTTATTATTTTAGTAGTGTTTTAACTATATATCTTGATGTTTCAATAAAACATAAAATATTTCCAAAACAAATTTTTTTAATTACATTTTTGCCAATCTTACTTTTGATGTTAGCCAAAATATGTGAACGTAAAACTTTAGTTTCCTTCAACTTTTAAATGTTATTATGCGAATTGATTAGGTTAATATCACCGATATTAGTATAAAACAGCAAAATTGAACCAACATCACTGTACACTCACGCCCTTATGCTATTTCAAAAGAAGATCTAGATTTTGTCCATTTTCATGTTGGTCAGTAGACTGTGTCTCCGACTTCGTTCGCGTGAACCTTAAAAAGAATTATAAGTGAACTGTTAACTGTATAATTAATACATTTAATTCCATTTATTATAATTATAATTGTTATAAAAGCCAACTTTTCTTTAGTGAGTACGCTTTGTATTTATATACTAAATTATCAAATCTTCTTTTTAGATGGTCGATTACGATGAAACATAACTTATACGTTATCCTATACTTAAAAAAATCCATCAATGAAAACTTGATTAAAATAATTTTTTCTCTTCTGACATGATGATTGAACAAACAAACGTATTCGCAGACAGACCAAAATTCCAAAAACATATTTTCGTCAATTCTACCGTTTTATTATGTGTGTGAACAATAAACTAATTAACAACCAAATTTATACAGGCTAATACTAAACTTACCAATTATTTCGAAGAGAAAAACTTCATTACGCGATTTAAAATATACGTAGCGCCACATCTAGTTCAATATACACGTACGTAATTACTACGTATAGAGTAGCAAGGAATTTCTTTGTTGTTATTGCGCAAATGCAATGTAAATAATTTTTTTCTATATCAAAATTCACATGTCTTCTGAATGAGTGAACTAATTGTGACGAAATAAAAACCAAATATTACTCTAAGTTAACTTAAAAGTTTTTCTAATAATCTCGTCTGAATTAGATTTTTCATTTTTACGTCATGCCTGTTTTCATTATTAAAATTCACATGTCTTCTTAATGAGTGAACTAATTGTGACGAAATAAAAACCAAATATTACTCTAAGTTAACTTAAAAGTTTTTCTAATAATCTCGTCTGAATTTGGTTTTTCATTTTTACGTGATGCCTGTTTTCAGTATTAAAATTCACATGTCTTCTGAATGAGTGAACTAATTGTGACGAAATAAAAACCAAATATTACTCTAAGTTAACTTAAAATTTTTTCTAATAATCTCGTCTGAATTTGATTTTTCATTTTTACGTGATGCCTGTTTTCAGTATTAAAACTCACATGTCTTCTGAATGAGTAAACTAATTGTGACTAAATAACAACCAAATATTACTCTAAGTTAACTTAAAAGTTTTTCTAATAATCTCGTGTGAATTGAATTTTTCATTTTTACGTGATGCGTGTACAAACAGTCAGATAAAAATTCTAACAATTATCTGAATTTATTCTACCTCATAACCTTTACCGTCAATTAATTTTTGCAAATATCTTCAATATGCAGATACACAAAATTTACAGTTTTACCATATGTATATTTGGACTGACAGGACTAGTTAAATCTCACGTCAGGAGGTACTTAAAATATGAGAGTGATTTGCACTCAAGACGTCTGTATTGTCCTTAGGCTAAAACACGAATGACTTTGTTACTCATCCAAATATATTACAAAACGCATATAGATAAATATGACATTACGTAATACCGTCCACCATAACAAGATGGAAAGTGACGTAAATGGAAATGTGGAACTACATTTGAAATCAGACTGCTTTTGCGGACGAAGCAAAACTGCTGCACTCCACCCCCTAGGGGTCGTCGTTCACGATCGCTTTCTATCAAACGTCCCCTCTCCAATACTCTCTCGGCGCTGTATTTAATATCGTCCTCCGCCGCAGCATATCACACGTTTTATGGACTCCATAAAGCGATATTTACGCGATCGTTAAAATAAATATCGGGTCCTGGACGCACACCGAGATAAAGAATATTTCGTTTAAAATTTAGTGTCTTCTACGTTCCCAAAAAGACGTAAACAAAGACCGACGAAAATGGGCTTAGAGATATAGAATATCATTTTTAGAAAGCTTTTTTTTTAAATATAAAAACTAAATAATTCAGCGATTTATACCTAAGTATATATTTATAACTTACCTTCTGTAAACAAAATAAAATATAATGTTTAACCATAATACAAAACAAAAAAACTGTATCTTTGTATACGCACAAATGTACTTTTAATATATCAATAACTGTTAATAAGGAATAAAAATATATTAAAAATCTAACGAAAGTAACGAAGTAACTTATAAATTTTTAGATAAGATTACAAAAAATAAACATCATTAACTTTTTTTAATGTGTAGCAATTGCATAAGACCTGAAAATTTCTCGATTTGATTACATTTTTGTATACAGGACACAATTGGACAAAATCTGTACTTTTGTTCTGTAAGTCTGTAAATGCTATCTTACGGAATTAGTAAGATTCCATAGAAAAAGATCGTCATTATAAATAACCTGAATTTTTACAAATAAATACAAGATTTTTCGTTTAGTGAATTGAGATTGAAATAAAATTTTTATGACGCTTTTTTTTCCATTATCTCTATATTAAGGTGTCATTTTTATTTTTATGTCACCTGACCACAACAATATAACTATAGAGATTTAATGGTGTCTTTTTATTGCCTCTTGCCTGATATTTGTGTTTATTGTACTTTCGAAATAAAAAAATCGGTCTGTATTTTATTAATAACCAGCGAATCGAAAGAAAAATTCTCATATATATGGATTTTTCCGGCTTAATCCATATTTATCACCATAGATCTGCCAATTTACACAAAATCTACATCAATTATGTACCTTTGGGGTAGTATTGAGTATCTATGTCCGAATAATTTTTCTGGCATGTTGAAGTAATAAATATATATATTTATATATATATATATATATATATATATATATATATATATATATATATATATATATATCGTACTGTTGCGTAGAGCATGTAGCTCAGATGTAGAGTTTTTTTTTCTAACTCTATTCATAAAACAACGTAATGATTATTAAATGTGAACTGCAAATTTTAGTGTAGTCTATTATAATACGAATTGCAAAATAATTATTCCAAGAAAATTCAAAATCAGAAGACGTATTTTTATGGGCAAACTTAAAATATTACTTTATATACTACTTACTTCCGCCGGATTAGATGCAAAAAAGCATTATGTTTTGATAACACACGTGACAGGGCAACATACAATTGGCCGTGTAAAAAACATAGGATGTCGAAATTAATTCCAGCAACGTTTAAAGTCAGACCCTGTGCTTTATTTATTGTCATTCCAAATCCCACCCGCCAAAAAAACGACAAACAACACTATCATACAGATCAAATAAAGATTTACGCTGCCCTTACCTGTCAAACTTTCAGATATTCTGATTTTCTCTAACTTACTCGATCATGTTTATCATAATTCGGCCATATTCAAATAAAGCTTCATAAATTATAAACCTAAACCTTCCTCGTGAATCATTCAATCTATTACTGAAAATCGCTTGAAAATCCGTGTAGTAGTTTTTGAGATTATCGCATTCAGACAGACAGACAAAAACTTTGATTTATACTATGTAATGAAGTTACTTTTTAACTCCGTAGTAAAAAACAATACCTTCCCCTATAGTTTCACACTCTATCTGTCCGTAAAGATCACATGTTTTGATACCGACTCTGCATAACCCATCAAAATTTATAGGTACTTACCGTTGAACTAGAATCTTAAAACCTTGCACGAAGGAAGGTCTAATGGCAATCTTAATTTTCTTTTCCAATAATAGAAATTATCATTTTCCCATTCTACGTGAAATGTTACGTTACGAATTTCATTACATTTGCGTTTTTTTTTGTAAATATAATACTTACGAAACTTTACGATAATACAATATAATGTTACGGGCATTCAAGGGTGCGAGCGCTTGAGTATTTTTTCGCGAATGGAATTTCGTTATTATGGTATTTCTAAATTAAACTGACACTCTTTAAACCATTTTTAAAAATAAAAACTTATTAATGCAAAATAGTTTGCAATGGTTGACCCATTTAATTTTTACCAACCCGACCAAACCACCCTTTACCAAACCACCCTTTAATTTTAACCAACCCAAAAATTTGGGTAAAATCATAAAAGCAGCGTATAAAATACAATGTAACTTACTTCTGGCATTTTGTATTAATAAACGTAGAGGAGAATAAAAATAGGACATTAATTCTGTGTTAATTTCTTGTATTGAATCCCGTTCTCGAGATACAATTATTTCTACTTCAATGCAAGGGTTAACCGTTCTGCAGTGTACGCACACCGGGCGCCCCGCGGCATTACCAAAACGATATGATGCAACGCAGCTAACTTCTTTTTCAGGCCTGAATAGTGTATGATACGAATATTATTTGGGAGAAATAAAAAATCGATTACACGAGTAATTCAGTATTTTAATTTTTTTTTCATAAATAAATTTGTTCCATAAATACTTTAGAGTGTTTTGTATTAAAATATATGCGGCTTAGTATGGTTTATCATTTTATCAAATTTCAAACTTCTACGTTAAAGGGTTGTAAGTGTTCATTTTAGTATACGATTTTGGCTTTTGAGGTAAGGAGCCCTAAAAAACACTGAAAGTTTACGAAGTGAAGTATTTTTTTACATTTTCATTGCCCTTAACCACACATAATTAATTGTACTGAGATTTTTGAACGTTTAAACCTCTCTTCCAGTTATAAAAAGTGATTTTAGTAATTGTTCTCTTTCTTACCAGGTGTATATTTATATAGTTACTCTAAGTTTGAAAACACAAATGAACAACTCTTCATCTATAAATTTTTATAAACTTCTTAGGGATTATCGATTTTATAAAATCTTGGATGTCTTTCACCGGCTTACTATACTAGTAGATGCTAGTTCCAGAGTAACAATTAACAGTGCGACTAGCATCTTTAGACCTAAGTGACGTGCCGAAAATCTGTTTTGCCAAAGAAATATTCATATATGTATATATATATAAATATATATATGTATGTGTGTGTGTGTTAAATATACGTGTATAGATAGTATTAATAACTAGCCATAACATTTTGGCAACGTCCGAGTACATACAACGCATAGATCTTGGTGAAGCTGTATTGCGCGTCACCACTCGAACTAAAACGTGTACATATATAAAGATATTCATCTCTCTCCCACTCGGGACATGCCGTATTACCTAATTTAGATCCATATTCTCTATACTATTCGTCTCTCTCACACTCGGAGCCCGTTGAATTTTTTCTATATCTTAGTGTCGATACCATTTTTAAGCATTAAATTCATACAATAATTTCCAAATACATTGTTACAATTTATTAATATATTCAATTGACGCATGGACGTTTATACCTTTGTAGTTATTTTTGCACAATTGGGATGGATCATAAAGGGAGATTGGCTGCAACGAACCATTTTTACGAACCATTTCAATCATTACAAACCATTTTTCTCGACTAAATTCTCTGTTAATACACAATGGAAAAACTGTCGTAAGTAAATGACGTCAGCATGTGTGTAAGTATTGTAAGTGTATATATTCTATTATAGACGCTTTTGTATGCTAAATTTAACCTGTATTTTTTTGTATTATTTATATCCTTTATGTAAACTATGTTGTTATTTGTTCAGTTAGTTTTTCTGAAACCCAACAACAGAATGAAAACCTAAGTAAAATGAAGGAAAATTTACGTTTATACACGGAGAGTTTAACCGTAGTTCGATCGTAAGATACATAGATATTTACTATATTTACTGAAAACTAGCTACAAAATTTTGACGACGTCATATATGAGTTCATACAACTCATAGATTACTCACCATACCTTGAAGTGGTGAAATGTCTTTGTCACAATTATACCACGATCGCCATCGGGAAGCTGGTGTAGTGCATGAAGTGTTATCACAAGCAATCGTTCGTGGTTTCATCTACGTGAAATTGGTAACAGAAAATTAAAATAATTAAATTAAGAAGTTTGAGAAGTGGTTATACCTCTCCCATCATTTCACCAAGAGACCGACTGGTTAAGGTTTCGTCAAAATCTGGTCTTTAATTTTTGCGATTACCTACTAAATGAAGAAGAGTAATTGACTGCAAGCGATCCTTAATAAATAATATTGAAATTAATATCCAAACTGATTGCGGTGTAGAGCCGCCCTAGGGCGACCGATTCGGGCCTCGGAGTCTGTCAAAGGGCCGTGGCTGTCACAAATATTATCTTTATTACTTGTTATATTCGTACAGCATACTTCGCACTGGGCTTTATCTGCGGCCGAATGTTTTCGGGCACGAACTGCCTATCGACATATCACTCGAAACGAATGGCCGGATTTTCTTGTCGTTCCGCGTCGGGCCCCTCCGTAAAATGTGCTACGCTTTTTCGCGATTTTGCTCTGCCACTCACGATATGTCACTATGGTGAAATGTTCCAGTTACACAATCTAATAATGTCAGAGTAAAATATTTTCGGAAGTAAATAATTGTTTTGTAATATATAATCTCGTAATAAAATGTATTATTGAAAACAGAAATTTGTAACTCGGAAACAATCAATCAATTTTCATACTATTCTTTCAATATATGTCAGTTGTATTTTCTAATGCACTCGTTTATAAAGCGCCCAGACGTTTTGCAAAACTCTGCCCTTTTCTAAATAGTCCAAGTAACATTCAACCGTATTGCCAATACGTCACGTTCGATAATGTCATTTGTAATGTTTCATAGCATTTTAAAATAATTACATTATCAGTCCTTTTATTAAATTAAATATAACCAAAATTCCATTCTTTTCTAAATCGTCTAAGTAACTTTCAACCGTATTGCCAATACGTCACGTTCGATAATGTCATTTGTAATGTGTTTCATCGCATTTTAAAATAATTATATTATCAGTCGTTTTATTAGATTAAATATAACCAAAATTCCACTCTTTTCTAAATCGTCTAAGTAACTTTCAACCGTATTGCCAATACGTCACGTTCGATAATGTAATTTGTAATGTTTCATCGCATTTTAAGATAATTACCTTATCAGTCGTTTTATTAGATTAAATATAACCAAAGTTCCACCCTTTTATAAATCGTCCAAGTAACTTTCAACCGTATTGCCAATACGTCACGTTCGATAATGTCATTTGTAATGTTTCATCGCATTTTAAAATAATTACATTATCAGTCGTTTTATTAGATTAAATATAACCAAAATTCCACCCTTTTCTAAATCGTCCAAGTAACTTTCAACCGTATTGCCAATACGTCACGTTCGATAATGTCATTTGTAATGTTTCATCGCATTTTAAAATAATTACATTATCAGTCGTTTTATCAGATTAAATATAACCAAAATTCCACCCTTTTCTAAATCGTCCAAGTAACTTTCAACCGTATTGCCAATACGTCACGTTCGATAATGTCATTTGTAATGTTTCATCGCATTTTAAAATAATTACATTATCAGTCGTTTTATTAGATTAAATATAACCAAAATTCCACCCTTTTCTAAATCGTCCAAGTAACTTTCAACCGTATTGCCAATACGTCACGTTCGATAATGTCATTTGTAATGTTTCATCGCATTTTAAAATAATTACATTATCAGTCGTTTTATTAGATTAAATATAACCAAAATTCCACCCTTTTCTAAATAGTCCAAGTAACTTTCAACCGTATTGCCAATACGTCACGTTCGATAATGTAATTTGTAATATTTCATCGCATTTTAAAATAATTACATTATCAGTCGTTTTATTAGATTAAATATAACCAAAATTCCACCCTTTTCTAAATCGTCTAAGTAACTTTCAACCGTATTGCCAATACGTCACGTTCGATAATGTAATTTGTAATGTTATATCGCATTTTAAAATAATAACGTTATCAGTCATTTTATTAGATTAAATATAACCAAAATTCCACCCTTTTCTAAATCGTCAAAGTAACTTTCAACCGTATTGCCAATACGTCACGTTCGATAATGTCATTTGTAATGTTTCATCGCATTTTAAAATAATTATATTATCAGTCGTTTTATTAGATTAAATATAACTAAAATTCCACCCTTTTCTAAATAGTCCAAGTAACTTTCAACCGTATTGCCAATACGTCACGTTCGATAATGTCATTTGTAATGTTTCATCGCATTCTAAAATAATTACATTATCAGTCGTTTTATTAGATTAAATATAACCAAAATTCCACCCTTTTCTAAATCGTCTAAGTAACTTTTAACCGGACTGCCAATATGTCACGTTCAATAATGTCATTTGTAATGTTTCATCGCAATCTAAAATAATTACATTATCAATCGTTTTATTAGATTAAATATAACGAATTCTTTATAATAACCATGCCATATGAAAAAAACAATTCATTATAGTTATGAATTTAATAAATAACAATTTAAGAAGAAAAATTTAATAAATAACAACATAATTATCTTTATTTTAAATCAGGTTGTAGGTCGCATTTTGTGCATGAATATTCACACAATTTGAAAAATTGTTTATTAAAATTATTGAAATTTTCTAAAGACAATTAAAATTACCAATTTCACTATTTTAAGGAACAACACATTTTTTATTTTTCTCCTTGAAATAAGTGTTTTCTTTGATTGTCTCTCTCATTTAGCCCGCGTATGATATTTACCTGGAGCCACTTGATCGTTTCAAAATAGCCAAAAAATGCTCATTTAATATGTCATTATTGTCCGCTGGCTGGTTTTATGATGACAGGTTTATTTAAAAATGTCTTATAGAATACGAAATATCAATACAATCCCGTGTATTTTAAATAAATTACTTTTTTTTTAATCCGACTACATTTAATTTAGCCTCTTTAGAAAACAGTGATATTCAATCCATTATAATTATGAATTAAACAAGAAAAATTTAATAAATAACAACTTAATTGTCTTTATTTTAAATCAGGTGTAGGTCGCATTCTATGTGATGTCAATCGCAGAATCTTCTGCCTGATTATTCATAGAATTTGATCAATCGTTTATTTAAAATGTTATTGATTTTAAAAACAATTAAAATGACCAATTTCACCATTTTAAAAAACAACATATTCGTTTTCATCTATCTCTTTGAAATAAGTGTTGTCTTTTATTATCTCTCTCTCTCTCTCTCTCTCTCTCTTTCTTTATAGCCCACGTAGAGATCATAATCTCTACCTAGACCTACTTGATCGTTTCAAAATAGCTAAAAATGCTCGTTTAATATATTATTATTGTCCGCTGGCTAGTTTTACACCATATTGTAAAACGATCCCAGGTTTATATAAAATAACATGTCTAATAGAACACGAATCACTGTGTATTTTAAATCAATAATTTTTTAATCCGACTTTTTTTAATCCAAATTTAGCCTCTTTAGAAAATAGTGACGTTTTACGAAACGCCGAATCAAACAGTTTGCAAAGGAATGGATTTCACAATCTGGTTACGGAAATAATACAACACCATCGGTTCGAGTTTTCGTGTCAGTTTTATTCAGTATTTGCGATAACACAAAACCAATATTTTCCCATTGTCTTTTAATTGACGATTATCTTTGTAGCAATAACTTCTTTAGGCACATCATACGATGAGCACTACTTCTGGGTAGTGAACGAAATTAAACCGTCACACTCAGGTCGGTGACATTGAATCAAGCTTCCTTCGAAATCGGCCAAGTAAACTACTTTTTGGTGCTCTATGCACCTTTTTATAATAATTGCGCACTTGGTGCACTTGGTGTAGTCACAAACATACACCAGATTTTTTTTAATTAAATAATATTTTAATAGGGGAAAATTTTAATGGATAGTAGAAACCTTGACGAGAATAAACTTTAAAATTATTTTAGTGTATTCATATAATTCTTAATCATTCCTTAAAATTTAGTAACCCATTAAAAGGTAATTTTGTTTGAAATAAAACACTCTTAGTCCAAGTTCCATTCAAACTTAAGATATTTTTTCTGTCAAATATTCCTAAAAATATCCAGTGGTATAATAACTTCAGTTAGAAAATTTAAGTATTATTTACTTCATAAGAATACTCCACATTTTCATGAGTTTGCCTGAGTTACTCTAATAAGGATATCTATTTAACAAAACGATGTCATAACATGTTCGACAACTGGTATGGTGTTCACTTTTCTCGCAACAGGATTAATTTAATAACTGGCATTTTTACAGGATTAATTAATTTAATATCACCTTATAGCATTTTGCTCTCATTCAGAGTGCATATTAATTTATATTTTTGTAGCTCGGGTGAACGAATTAATTTTTTATTTGTAGTGATTTCTTGAAACAATCACCAAAATATTGCATATTGACCATTAATGTATGACTTCTCATATTTTTATATGAATTTGAATTGGTGCTTGTTGGTTTAAGTCTCTCCAATTTTTTTTACTTTTTTAAAATGACAATATGTTTTTATTCCATATCACATCTGGTAACTGAACTTTTCTCATAATGTTCTATTTAGCCTTTAAAATTATTGATTATTATTAAAATGAATACGCAGATATCAAAATACTTCAACACCCTTATGTACAATTTGAACCTTATAATTAATGAATAGATCGGGTAAAATTAATTTCCGCCATTGACTTTATTTCTTAATATTGTTTGCGGTGTATTAAACTTTTCCAGAGTAGTGTTAGTGGATATACAGCATGTCACTTTGAAGTTAAAAATGAAAAATGGTAATTTAAACTTCGGTTTGCTTTTAATGACCTAATATTGACATGATATAAAACTGTTATTGACTTCTAAAATAATTTTTATATGATTATTTTAAACTAGGAAAGGATAACCCATTATTTTTAAATATATTTAAAAAAGAAGATAATTGTCTATTGGTTCTGTATTTTTGTTTACGATTTCACAATCGATCTCACAGATACAATAGAATTAAAATTAGCATAATAAACTTAAGCGAAGTAGTATAGTAGTAGAAAAAAAGAAGTGTAAGAAATTTAAGCGAAGTAGAATTAGAATTAAACTTTTACCACTTATAAGAAACTTAAGCGAAGTAGATTTAAAATTAAACTTTTGCCAAAATTAAACAACCAAAATAAAAAACTCAACCAAAGTAATCCCATTTTATAGACGAGGGAAACATTATGTTTTACTTTGAAACCTATTGTGATTTAAAATGTATGAGGCGATCTAATATATTTAGTCTATAGTAACAAAATTGTCTGAATTTAATTATCTTAAGTATAATATTTATCTCAAAGCAATTTTACTATATTAGTTTTCATTTCACACAGTTGCAATAAGGACGTTTTTAGTTATTTCCTGAAACTATCTCTTCTTATTTTAGTTAAAACGCAATCATTTTATTCTTAGTGCAATTTTAAAATAAAAACATATTTTAAAAAAAATTTAAAAAGAGATTTAAAATAACTACGTAAATTTTGATTAACGATTGAATAAAAAAGCGAAATACTTGTCGTAATAATGAGGAAAGATAATTTATCTGATATTATTAGTTCCGTGAGTCAGTTCTATTTGCATTCACCCCTTACACTAAACAATTTAATTACAAAATTTATTCTACTGTTAAAAGAAAATATATAACTTAGCTCAAAACTATGAGGACCAATTTTATGGAACTTTTATAAGAAAGGTATTGAATATAATGATACCTCATTTGCCGTTAAGTCGCTATGAGAACTAAACGCCTAGGCGGTTAAAAACTAAGAACGATGCCTGTATATATGTCGCCACAGTCAGATAACAGGAAGTTTCAATTAGCAAACCAGTAAATTGCAAGTTCTTCTTCCGTTCTTAATCGCACAAAACTGCAGTCCTTTTACGTGGTGATATATTAACTTTAGAAAGTCCATTATTAGAGATTAAGAGCAACAACGTAATACACGAAAAGAAAAATAGTACATCAATTTCCGATTATTAAAGAACTGATTCTATTAGAATAATAGCTAGAGTATCACTGGTTTCTACTTTCATCAAAATAGTGAAGCTATTGGGTTGGCATTCAATACATCCGAACGTATTATGTCCTGTATTTATGTGCATTCAGTCTTCGTGCCATTTCAATGGATTGAACGGAGTATCTGATTTCTTCCGGATTTGGTGGCACTTACATAACGATATATTTCTACATTCTAAAAGTCTACATTTTTTTAAATATAAATCCTTTAAATTTAAATATACGTTCTTCAAAAACTCTTACGTAACGATATATTTCTACATTCTAAAAAGTCTATATTTTTTTAAATGTGAGCCTTTTAAATTTAAACCTACATTCTTTGTAAATTTGAGAAAAAGTCGTTCGATTTGAATCGTAAAAGATCAGACTTTTTATTACGGTACGTAAGTGGTATCTACTGTTTTTTTATTAAAATGGTAAAATCAGTTTCATTGACCTGGTAATAAAATAATTTTTTCCATATACTTGGATTGATTGCAACCAAAATATTGACGAAACGATGTATGTATAAAAGAGACGGCTATCACATGGCTATCATTGCTATGATTACTTTGCTCCACAATTCATAATTTTGATGACTTTATTATTTTAGTGAGACATTATTCTATGTATTCAGTGGCTGCTCAAGATTAGTTACTCCAAAAGTGTATTTTTTACCCTAAGAATCATTTGCGACGAGAAAATAAGTAGTAAAATAAGAGTTATATAGTGGGCATATAAAACAAACAAATCGACAAACGACTTTTTTCTACTTCAAAAATTTATGTAGATTTCCCGATAGACCGTTCATTTATTTACAAAACAGTCAAACATGTACCGCCAACAGTAACCAGCTAACCACTGACCAAAAATAACAACGACAATCACCAGCCAGACAAAGGCAGTGAGTGAGTTTCATTTGACGTTGTCCTATAAAATGGAAAGCACAACACGCTACACTTATTTTCTCATAAAACGCAAACCAATTACATATATGTTTTTCCCAAAGTTGTAGTAAAAATCCGTCACGGTTCTAATATTTGCATTATACTTAAACCTTTGGAGCACGAGTGAAAATTAGTAGAGACGGAATATTTCTACCGACCTAATCATTTATTACTATTCGGCAGATGATCTTGCACACACAAACACGTACACATGTACGCACGCTGCATGGACACGGACTTCTTTTTATTTTCGTGCTTTAAAGAGTTTCGTGCCCAAAGACTGCAAACAGACCCATACTATTATCAAAACCTATAGCTTTTAAAAGGGAAAAGCTACAAAACTCCAATTTCCACATTTTATTATTTTGCTATAACCCAACAAAACATTGTATTCTGAGGGAGATTTTCTTTTCTAAACTTGTGGAGTTTCGGTAATTTCGATGAATAGTGTACAAATGCATTTTCATTCCTTGTTAGCAAATAAATAGCCAACGTGGAAATTAGACCATTTTTTTGTTACCGGGTCCATTTTGATAACCCGATAATTTTTGGAAACCCTACATCTATTATCATCCTACATTTATTTCGTATGATTAATACTCACAAGGATATACTTGACTCTATTTCCATATTATAAATTATAATTAATTTTGGATGCAAAATTATGATTAAAAATATGTGAATATTTCCTTTAACCATAACAAGCATTGACACGGCAATTTTTTGCGTATCTTGGTCTTCTTTAGAACTTTTTCATGGTATCTTCTTCTTCCATTTACGTATGGCGTATTTCTGGTTCTTTATTCAAATTATTTTATAATATTTTTTTAGATTATAAAATTATTTAAATTGATCGCCTCATTTCTTACTTTTTTTGTTTACTGAACGAATGACTTTCAAAACCTTCAAAGTTGTCTAATTTTATACATCTATTTCTTTTTCGTATTGTAAATTTAATTAAGTGTTCATTTTTAGTGTTCTGTAACTAAAAAACAAAAACTAAACGCTTATATAGTTTCGTTATGTCCATCCATCTGTCTATCGGCCCGTGTCGGTCACAGCCTCACAACTTCCGCAGTGTTAAAGCCTATGCGCTATAAAATTTTACATTATATAAACATTTTAATTAATACTACTTTTTATAAATATCTGCTCAATCCGCCCGCCTCACCCCCCAATTCTTACTAGCAAAATGCAGGGGATATGTTTTTTTCTCTCTGACTCTTTATTTCAAATATTTTATAAAAAGAGCCCATTTGGACGAAAATTGGAACAGCGGCCAGTTGAGTACTTGTGGAATAAAATGAAGCGTGAATGAGATTATTTACACAAGTGTCACATTAAACTTAATACTCTAAAAGATCAATTACGGTTAAAACCCTTGATTAGAATATGGTATTGATACAGGGTAAGAGTAAGATACTGGTAGAAAAGCACCGATGAGATGGACAACGTAGGTCAGGGCGACCAGAGACTCTCGGAGAGCGTTCAGAGAGCCCTCGGAGAGCAGCTGCCAGAGAAGAATAACGACATATCTTGTGGCACATTACTTATCCGCCATACATTTGATATGATGACTATAACCATTCTGCTAAAAATGTAATGACTAAAGATTAGAAAAGATTGCTTAAGATGTGTTTTGATAGGCAGAAAAGTCCTGATCATAATAGAAATAATGTACAGGCTCTTAATGGCTTTTAGCTTAAAATAAAAAATAATAATAATTAATTATATTGTTATTTCAATATCTAAGTATCTTTTTTAGATATCTAAAATATATTTAATTTAGATACAAGGAAAAGGTATAGAGGATTGGTCAGAATTAATTAAAAAATTACAAAAACACGAGCCACACATACTAAATATTTTATAAATAATTAGCTGTCCAAAATCAGAAGGCTGTTTACTGAAATTTGTTTGTTATTTATTTTATTGCATCTTTCTTATATATTTATTTGTCAATTGCAAGTGAAGACACCATAATGTAATGTGGACTATATTATTAAATTATTAACGCTTGCTGTGTTTAAGGAAAAGTTTTAAAAATATTTCAAATGAGCCCTGGAATCATGAAAATATTAGGGTTATGTAGACTATATATGGTGTTATATAAGTTAGTAATTTAACTTTAAAAAAGTGCTTTGAAATGAATTTCTTAAATATAAAGTTTCTTAAATATATATTTAATAGTAATAACTATGTGTGTTTTCAAAAATACTTCACAGATGATTTGGTGTATCACATTCGGGAAATTTGACGAGCTTATTGCTATAAAAGCGATATTTTTAAGTCAACTAAAATTACAGTGTATTTACAATATTATAAGACAAATAGATATCAAAATCAAATAAATAAATATTTGAGAAAAAACAAAAATAAAAATTCAATATTCTTATGTCGAGAGGAGCTTTGGAGTAAGAATGAGAGGCAGGAAAAGAAATGAAAAGGATTAAGAGAGACGGATATGAAAGAAAATGGAATGCTGAAAATAAAGTTAGGGGAGCTTTTTCCGGCGACTTTTATATAATTGAATGATTGGCAAAAGTTTTGTGTCGGAATCGAATTTATTCCACAACTTGGCAGCATGAACTTTAAACGAATGTTTAAATAAAGAAATGATATATTCAGAGATAAGGAACATTAGAATATTCTTGGAGCCTGAGGGAAATGGGCAGAAATGTATATCAATACAGCAACAAGATTATAGGGAATGTAAGAATTAATCAAGATATATTCACAAAACAACATCCACCTACGCCACTTAAATTTAAAGACGTGATCAAATTTTCTAAGGCGGAAAATGTAACGAATACCAAAATGTTGAATGCGTTTAAATTTTTGTAAGAATAATCTTACTATCACGAGCGATCTGTTTTTAATAGTTATAATAGTGCAAAAATCGAGCCATCGTGGGACGCCTGGTAGATGTGAAACATCTAAATTTCTTTCACTATCACGTTTACTGTAACTGTAATTCATATTTTAAATTAGTAAAAGCTTTTAACATTTTAAGACAATTTAATGTAATACACCGGTATAAAGGTGTAAAGATGTGAATGGCAGTAAATAAGAAACAATGCCGATATACTAACACACCCTTAAAATAGCGTATATGTAGTAGAGAGGGAAGCGTAAGAGGGAAGCGTCGAAAAAAGCCGACAAGATGCGAAACGGGTCGAATGAATTCGGAAAGAACCGACGAGACGCAAAACTGGCAGCATGACTGACAAGACGTGAAGCAGTCCAAATTAAACCGGAAAGAATCGACAAGGTTGGAAGTTGACCGAATGGCAAGACAAGATATGCCATCAGAACGTTTTAACTCTCATCCAAGCGCGCCATTAGATGTTTCACATCAAATGATACTTGAAATCCAACTAATCATAAACAAATAAAAAATCACAAAATAATATATAGTTATTGAAACGAAAAAAAAGGTAAACAACTTCATAAAATAAAAAAGAAAAATATAAAATAAGGTCCATCGTAGTCAGAGAATCATAGAACTGTGACGTGCCATAGGAATTTCAAAAGTACGCAGTAATTCGTAAATTGTGAAATTTTAGATTGATTTAAGTTTGAAGTACTTTCAATAAATGCCGTCCTACGGTAAAGAATTAGGACCGGTGTATCAGCTCTCTACTTCGTACGAATCATTTAAGGGTTCTGTGATCAAACGAGGAAAATTGTATTTAAAATGTTGTCAAATTCAACGTATAGCACCAAAAAAGACCTGGATTTTTCACGTTAGTGGAGATTTCCAGAGCCAACGTTTGACTTGGAAAAATCAGAATCATCTCCAAACTATGGAAAATGATCATCAACAAGACTTCAAACATCACGTCACCTACAGCAACATTCAGTACGTAAAAAACAGCCTTCTTTCGCTGGTCATCAGCTGGGAAGGAAAAATAAAAAAATAAACACGAAATCCTTACATTTTCTCTATATCTATGTGTGTACTGTCCGTATGTCATACCATCGTAGTTTCTACAGTGTTAGATCTACATACATAAAATTATTCTAATATTTACTTGAGATAAAGTTCTCAATTAATATGTAGCAAAGACTTTCTCGTCCTATTTTTTAAGATATCTCCTCTTGTTAAAGGGACAAAAAAAATGTTTTAACTTACCTCGTTTTGTGGAGTCTTATTATAGAGGTATTTTAAAATTTAGTTTAGGTTCCACCTGCTACTTTTTTATTTTTAAGGTTCGTTTATAAAATATTACGCTTCAAAGTGACGTACAAGATGAATCTCGTCCTCCCCTAATTTTTGAACCATGTTTTCGGAAAATTTTGAAAAAGATTAGAAAATTCATATCAAATTTACCTTCGACCAACATCTTTAGAGCGTTGACTTAATGATACTAATAATGTATGTAATGTTAAATCTTCTTCCGTATCCTCTTCCGAGACAAATATTAAGCTGTCCTTCATAGAACATTTTAGGTGTGTTTGCTTTATTTCGCAATACTATGAAATGCATCACTTAAATGAATGACATACTTTTATTGCCACCTAACCTATACTTTGCAACACATAGCAGCATCCATTTGACTTGTTGAGGTAAAGAGATTATATATATATATATATATATATATATATATATATATATATATATATATATTATATTTGTTATGTAATGTTGTTGCTACATCTACGTTTATATCTGTGTCTACATATACCGTAGGCGTATATAGTCTTTTTAATCTCCGGAATAAATAATGTATTTTATAAATTTATGTAAAACTAACCTCAAAGTTATATAATACGTATTTATTGAAACAATTTTTGACATTTCTTTTTTATTTATGGGCATTTAACTCAAAATGCATATATCACCTTCAGATCAGATCAGTTTCAGATCGTCACTCTTCCAAGATTTAGGCTGCGGCAGCTCTAAAATATAAAACCCTTCAATTTTTTTTATGTTTTTAGAGCTGTTGTAAATTATTACGGTTGGCAACTTGCTGCTCTTACTCCCTCCAAAGAAACACCGCCTCTAATAACTTGCCCGTGCACGCCGAGACCGCAGCCTTTACCATCACACCATCATGTTTCAGAAAAAAAATCTGGAGGAACTTGATTACCAGTTCTTTGGTGTTGATGGAACTTCTTTTGAGTAGTCATCCTGACTACTCAAAAGAACTACCCTGAATTTATTTTCAGCTTCTCCTTCTTCGTAGGAAAGGAAAATGCCGGTTTCGTCGCTGAATCGTGTTCAACTACAAGAATACTTAAAGGGGCTACAGCGATAGTTATTCCTCCATCTTTCAGTATCGCTGCCGCGGGAATCGTCCTTGTTTCGGTATGTTGGGACCTTTATTTAGCTAATATGGTCCCCGAAATATAAAATTAAAAAACGAGGAATATTTTTACGACATACTTCTCCTTATTGGCTGTGCAATGTACTAATACGGAATTGCGAATACCGTACGTAATTAAACTCCATAAAATATCAAAAGAAAAGTTAAATCTGTTTTCTGATAAGTTTCTATTGATTATTTCATCACTACATGTACTACCATTGCTTATATTAAAAAAAAATTACGGACCAAGTAAGGATAACTGGTTTGTACATCTCGTGACTATTTATACTGACTGATTTTTCATTTCAGTATAACTTCTTGCTAGTTTACAAATATTAGTGGCAAATAATTATCATACTAAGAAACAATCCTAGCAGCGATTGATTATAGCATTGCCTACAATTAAATCTGTCGAGAGGAATCGATCCATAAATCTTCAAATTCCATGAATTTTTAAAAGATACTTGGAATGCGGCTTTCATTGTGTTTTATTGTATCACCAGGTAGATATTACATTTGTGTTTTACTTCATTACCAGTAGTTATAATAGTTCCTGTAACGAAAACGAGATTGCAATTTATTTCAAATATAAATTTGTGTGCTAATTTATTAAAAAACAATGCTTTTTTGAAATGCTAAATAAAATGCTGTGTGTCGTTTTTTCTAAGCCAGGCTAGCTTTCGAATTCCTCTGCTGGTAATATTACCTGTATCACTATGTCCTCCCTAAGTCGTGCTAAATTTTCTTTAGTACTGGCGGAGATTATTGGATGCCCCTATTACAAAGTTAAATGGTCAGTCGCCAGCTTAACAGCTTCCATCCGGTTGAGATTCCTGTTCTTGGTGGACGTTATTGATAGGAAAAGGGAGGAAACATTATACTCCGTAGAGTTATACTCCACCTCCTTCTATGGGATATCCTCTATAGTATTGGAGCCAAGCCCCAAGGAAACAATTCGCTTCTCCTCTTCTATTTGCTTAGTGACTGCTCTACTTTTGTTATTGATAAATTCCATATGACTTAGATTTTTTCCTATGTCCTGAATAGTAAATATTATTACTGTAAACATTATTTTACGTAAGGCTCTCAAATTCTACTTCTTCTCCTCCTCCCTTATTAATATCTTTTAAAGTTAGTAACAAAATAAAACTAATAACTAATCCCACCTGAAGATGTTGTAATACAACGAAACGCAGATCGTGGTAAAGAAATTAAAGAAAGTAGAAATAATACTACATCACGTAGTTTCATTTAATTGTGAATAATGAATTTCTACAAAATTAACGCCAAATATATTCAATATAATAACTAATACTTGGAGCTTAACACTTAAAAAAGCAAAACCACAAAAAATGTGCAATAATTGGTATGAAAATAGTTTAAATTGAAGAAGTGGAAGAATAGATTGAATGAAAATATTATGGATATTACAGACATTGACCCAGCAACCCCCACTGTTTATATGATGTCCACAAAATACCACAGGCGTAGACAATTTGTAAGTTAGAAACCCAAAAAAGGCTTTCATGGATTCCACATTTCTAAATTTAACAGTTTAACTGGATTATAAATATGAATATATTCCAGAAATTCTGCGTTACATAAATTTATGTAGCGCAAACCAATAATGGACAGACATCCTATCGATAGTATTAATAAAATGACAACTATCGTGGGCGTGCCTATCCGGGTGCGTTACCGTTGTAATATTCACAGTAACACTCAAAACCCTGTAATCTATTGAAAACTATAATACTTATGACGGGAGGGGGAGTAATTACACGTTGCAATTTGTTACAAAATACTTTTAAAAGCAATGTTTAAAACGCTTTCAAACTACTTTACCCTCACCCCAATCTGCGGACCAAGAAGCAGCCACGAGGGTGCCTACTCAAAGCTCACAGGCGCCACCAAAACGTGACTTGTCGACTCGGTGGTTACGCTGTTACCCTATTCCTAGGCACAATAGGCGCCACAAATAGGGAACTTCACAAGTCAGTACCTCTGGCGTTAACTACAAAACGGCCACAGGTACCGCCTATAGGCAACCAATCGACCAGCCTGCTCCACTGTTGCTTTATGCCGCTCACAGGTACTTCACCTGGAATGGTTGGGGGCAGTTTACTAACAGAGCAATTTTGTGATTGCCTAAGTACCGCAAAGTTACTAGACAGCTTTTTAAGTTTAGTTATTTCTTAAAAACATTATTATCTTGCAGTTTTTCATTGCCTCTTTCACAATTTTCTTATTAATATATCTATATTAGTAATATCAAAAGAAAACATGTCAAATTACCAATATAATTAATATAAAAAGTACCATTAAATATTTCATAATGTAATCATGGTATTCGGTGGTTAACATAAAATAAAACCGTAGCTCGATCACGTCGTATTATACAGGCACTAGGCTCTAAACTTCGTCTTCCAAATATAGAACTTCGATATATAGCCTATGGCTATTGTTACTACTGTTTTAATCAAAATTAAATCCTCCGTTATATTAAATTGTTTTCATTACACGGCTACCGCAAGAAAAATATTTTCCGCGTGAGTACATATAAATAATGGAGGGCAATAGAAAAAATGTTACTGAAGAAATTATTCAAATATAGAATATTAAATAATAAAAATAAACCGCCAGAAAAAGATGCCACCCGTGAGTACAAGCAAATAATGGAGAGCAATAGAAAAAAATATTACTGATGAAATTATTCAAATATTAAATAATAAAAATAAACCGCCAGAAAAAGATGCCGCCCATGAGTATATTCAAATAATGGAGGGCAATAGAAAAAAATATTACTGAAGAAATTATTCAAATATAGAATATTAAATATTAAAAATAAACCGCCAGAAAAAGATGCCATCCGTGAGTATATACAAATAATGGAGGGCAATAGAAAAAATATTACTGAAGAAATTATTCAAATATAGAATATTAGATAATAAAAATAAACCGCCAGAAAAAGATGCCACCCGTGAGTACAAGCAAATAATAGAAAAAAATATTACTGATGAAATTATTCAAATATAGAATATTAAATAATTAAAATAAACCGCCAGAAAAAGATGTCGCCCGTGAGTATATACAAATAATGGAGGGCAATAGAAAAAAATATTACTGAAGAAATTATTCAAATATAGAATATTAAATAATTAAAATAAACCGCCAGAAAAAGATGCCACCCGTGAGTATATACAAATAATAGAGGGCAATAGAAAAAAATATTACTGAAGAAATTATTCAAATATAGAATATTAAATAATAAAAATAACCCGCTAGAAAAAGATGTCGCCCGTGAGTATATACAAATAATGGAGGGCAATAGAAAAAATATTACTGAAGAAATTATTCAAATATAGAATATTAAATAATAAAAATAAACCGCCAGAAAAAGATGCCACCCGTGAGTACAAGCAAATAATGGAGAGCAATAGAAAAAATATGACTAACGAATTTATTCAAATATAGAATATTAAATAATAAAAATAACCCGCTAGAAAAAGATGTCGCCCGTGAGTATAAACAAATAATGGAAGGCAATAGAAAAAAATTTACTGAAGAAATTATTCAAATATAGAATATTAAATAATAGAAATATCCCGCCAGAAAGATGCCACCCGTGAGTACAAGCAAAGAATGAAGAGCAATAGAAAAAAATGTTACTAACGAATTTATTCAAATATAAAATATTAAAGAATAAAAATAACCCGCTAGAAAAAGATGTCATCCGTAAGTATATACAAATAATGGAAAGTCATAGAAAAAATACTACTCAGGAAATTATTCAAATATAGAATATTAAATAATAAAAATAGTAGGAAATTAATTTTCGACAAATATTTAATAAGAATAGAAACTTTACTGTTGTTTGCAAATTATATGAAACAAGTATTACTTACTAATTAAATGTTTATTATAATGACTATTTATAAAACGGCATTCACGTTTGAACAAACGTTAATAATTTAATTACTTGTGAATAATACTAAACTTAAATTAATTTGACTGTGTAATGCTGAAGAAAAATAAACGGCGAGTTTAGAAGAATCACCCCGATAGCAATGAGTATAAAAATCATTTATTAATTTTATCTTATTTCATTGATTTTATACTTTTTATATTCCAAGAAAATACGAGATAGATATCCATTATCGATACTTTTATTGTCAAGTCACCCCTAACAACTGATTCACTATGTTGCGATTGGTTCAATAAGTAGCCCTGATTTTAAATAAACTGATAGAACTCCAAGTAATAATGTTTACTATTCATAAAGAGATTTCAAGAAAGAGATTGATGGAGTGCAGGTGAATATTTTTGGCTACTTTTTTTACTAACAGTTCGTCGGTATGATCTTCCGAATACTCCCTCGAAGCTATGAAGGACCAGCATCTTATTTGAATTAAAAAAGAATTGTAAAAGTTTCTTCGTCATAAGAAAGTGTAACTGAGGAACAGTTACACAGAACACTATTATTATGTACATGACATACGAAAGTGGTCACGTTATTCGATTTATAAAAATGAAACATTAAAAAAAAACAAATAACTAATCTTACATTCATACTGGTTTCACACAGCAAACACACATACGAATACGCAAACTATAATGACATAAGAATTTATAACATAGAAATTCCGCATTAGGCTAATATTATTTAAATTACGTGCGAAAGTATTAATTTTAATCGAATTATGAAATCAACATACGTCAAACAAAAGCAGATACCTTTGCTTTCACACTGCAAAACACATACAATCACGCACACTAGAGTGAGATAAAGATTTAGAATTTAAAAATTCCTCAATTAAACTAATATTATTTAAATTACATGTCAAAGTGTTAATTTTATTAGAATTATGAAATTCATACATTCAAAAAATAAATTCAAAAATTAAAACACATGTATGATTACTCAAATTACAATGAGATAAAGATTTATAACTTAAAAATTCCTCAATTAAACTAATATTATTTAGATTATATGTGAAAGTGTTCATTTTATTCCAGTTACAAGATTTATGTTTTAAAAACAGATAACTTACCTTACACTTATTCTGCTATCACACAACAAACTCATATACGATCACACTCACTAGAATGAGTTAAAGATTTAGAACTTCAAAATTCCTCAATTTATATAATATTATTTAGATTACATGCGAAAGTGTTCATTTTATTCGAATTATGTAATTCATAGATTAAAAAGCATATACCTTATGTTTATCCTACTTTCACACCGCAACACACATACGCGCGAGCACATTAAAGTAAGATAAGGACCCGCATAAAGACGCGAATAAATGGGGCGTGATCCGTCAGTCTGCGGTCATCTCGTCAGCTCCCTGCGGGGATGGCGAGCGACCGCGGCTTTATCTCTTATCTGGCATTAGCGTGTGTCAGTTTGGGTGTTGAGATATTTACTACATATGTTGTACAGTTGACCAAAGAATTCTGTTTCACATTTTGACATATTACTCGAAACAAATTGTCAATTAAAAACCATACCGCCTAAGTTATACCTAGATCTTAATGGTGTTTTTCTAGATAAAATATAAAAGTAATATAAAAAATCGAGTTCTTATAATATTCTTTAGAAATACCCAAAGTATTTTCATGGTTGGTCTTGATATAAGTCACAATTATATTACGCCAGGTAATTTAATTACAAGAAGCATATTCCGTAATATTGAACTCGGTAGACAGTTTGGTGACGTCGATAGATGGCCAAAACACTTTTACTTTACAAAATAATTATAGATACGTCGTACGTTGGTATAATACCCTGTTGATGCAATCAATATTTGCAATGAAACCACACAATATGCAAGTGGAAGACGTTTCTAAAACTCAACTTAAGTATATACTCTTTATCTCTATGTCCTGAAAATCATTTCTACACTCCTTCGGTTCTTCAATTAAAAAACAATAGTCGACATTTTTTAATCGATTTTAGATTGGATTATTTTGGAAATGAGGGGGAGATATATATATATTCGCAAATTTCTAATTATATCTCTGAAGACATAACACCTAAAATTATGAAAAAGATATTTTTGAAACCATTGTAACTAACCCTTTCAAACAAAAATCTGTACTTTATATGGAATTTTTAAAAAATGGAGTATTTATTTGCCCTCCCTAAAATTTCAAAAAGAATATTTTTGAGTTTTTGGATTACTTTTGAGTTATTGCAATATATGTGAGCTAATATGTTTTATTGCTGTGTCAAAATTCAAGTTTCCAATAAAACCGACATACGGATAGATACGTGAATGATCTTATAAAGGTTAAGTTTTTCCTTTTAAGGAAAATAAAGGAAAAACTTAACCCTAAAATAGCGATAAAGCATCAATGACGTTGCTTATTTCCAATCGTCAATATTTAGGGATCCCCAAAGTTTAGACTAGGATCTCTTTTTAACTTTTGACGTAGAGAACCCTAAGAAGACCTCAAATTACTCTCATTAAATACGATGTCTTAACGGTTAAGTCTTATGTTAATTTGAGTAATACATATAAACACGTAACAATTGAGATTCAGTGACGTTGCCTATTTTCAATCGTCAATATTTAGTTATCCCCAAGGTTTGTACTTGGATTTTTTTTTAACTTTTGAAGTTAAGAACTCTAAAAAGACCTCAAATGACTCTTATTAAATAAGATGTCTAAATGGTTAAGTGTCATGTCAATTTGAGTAAGGCATATTAACATGTAGCGATTGGGCACTACTGACGTTGCTTATTTCCAATCGTTAATATTTAGTTACCCCAAGGTTCATACCAGCCATTTCTTTTATTTTTTAAGTAAAGAATGCTAAGAATATCTTAAATGATTCTTATTAAATACGATATCTAAACAGTTAAGTCCTATGTTAATTTGTTTAATACATGTAACAATTGAGCGTCAATGACGTTGCTTATTTTCAATCGTCAATATTAAGTTATTCCCAAGGTACTGGGAATGATTTTTTTACTTCAATATATTAATTAAATACTACAAAGCAGAATGTCATTACTACTACTTTCTATACGGTACTGTGTCTCATAATGGCGCCGCTTTCCCCTTTACGACTGTAATCTTGACAAGAAACACATATTTTTATGAATCGCTGACACCTTTATAAAATCGACTTCGTAAAGACCTTAGATAAAAACAAAAAATGGTAGATATGGTACGCATTAACGGTACGCGGTCCGCGTAAACCAAGTCCAACGGACCTGGTTTTATTTTGTTCAATTCAGTCGTTCACAGACCGGCGGTTCGTATGGATGCGGGGTTCTCAAAAAAATATAAATTTCCAATATTTTCAGTCTCGAGTTTTTACCATATGCATTAACCATTCACAAAACAAAAACAGTACAGCTTACTTTTTATGCGTAATTACATAAAAATATTATAAGTTTTCCAAAAAATATTTTATTACTCATATTTGAATGACAGCGCATGCCCTCGCGCCGCACCGTGAGAATCTAAAGTACTAACAATGCGTTCGATGCAAATCGTCAATTTTCTGTAATATTTTGATTCACTCGCGCTACAGTCACGATGCATCGCTTTGTCTCTTTCGGTTAATTTTACGTGTAGGTAATTTGTGATTGCAGCTGTGAGAGATCGTGTGGATGTAGTTGTACGTATGCCCGCTTTGTATTTACATAAAGTAAGAGTATACCGTATCATCCCTTTTTTGTTTATTCTATTTATTCGACTCTTTAATGCTTTTCACTTCTTCGTCCTTGTAAATTATTGTAACGAGTAAACTTTTAAGAAGTATTTGAATTATTTTGTCCATTCGATTGTATGTTTTGATTCGAATTTCGAATACATGAAAACGAATGAAACGCCACGAGTCCAGTTTTTATACAAAAAGTTTAAACTAACATTCTGTAATAACATATTTATTCAAAGTTTATATACCTCCAAAAAACCGTTTTATCTATAAATACTAACTTTTACCCGCTGTTTTACTCGCATGGTTACAGTTACAAACCTAAAGGGTGAAATTAAAACAGCCATCTAGAATTATTAAAGGAAATTAAATGCTAAACCTTTTGTTCGTAATTTTATAATACTTCTCTCTAAATATTTCTTTCTAACTTACGGATTAAAGGATTCTGTTGCTATCTGTGACTCCGTCCTTTTTTGTTTTAATCTAAGGTAAAGAAAGACAGACAGACGGGCAGACAGCCAACCAGTGTGACGGTGTCGATACCTTTATTCGCAAATCTCTGCAAGCTCGTTCGTTATTTACGTACGGGAGGGCGCGTGCTCGGGCATGCTATGAAGGACCTATCGCGTCCGCAAACGAAACCCGAGCTGCGTGATGACTAATAATGAACGATTGAATAGATTATTTGGTCGGACGTAGAGAATCGACCGGTTACGATGGCTTAAGAATTATCGGCCCTTTCGGTTTGTTTGAAATATATTTTAACGTAATCGATGTTCCTTATGGAGAGAGCAGAACTCAAAATCTATTTATATTTGTAATTCAATCTAAACCATTACTGGTATGTTATATTTTATATTCAAACTTAACTAATTGGTATAACTGCGCTGTGTTAGAATGAAGTTAAGTTATGATAGAAAAACTAACAGAAATTAATGAAAAATAAACGCGTCGAGTACAGGGAGAACTTGCACTATAAAGGTTTCGTATAAAGTGTAATGGGATATATGAACGCTAACCCGTCTGTGTACACAATACAATACAAATGTATACAATACACTTGAAAGATCTAATTCGGACACTAACCCGTCTGTGTATACAAATGTATACCATTTGAAAGATCTCTTTTTAAGCAATTACTTTTTATTGAGTAAAAACCAAGGATATCATCATAAAGACTACTATTCACCTCATTTATTTGAATGAACGTTATTAATAATGGTTATTATTACGTTAAATAAATACGTGCATGTAGCGTATGTATCTAATAAAAAAACCTTCTTTTCAGACTCGACGTAAAAATCCATGGGACATCTTAACTGCTAAGGAACATTGGGTGTTAATTGCCTAAATAAAAATTAACCCAGTAACAGTACTGGGTTCATTTTTATTTAGACAACTAGACACTGTTGTGGTATCTATTTAAGGACGTATTTACAAAAACTCGCAACTCGAGAACGGATATTTACTAGCCGTGAAATCACTGACACAGACGCATCGACGCCGCTTGTTGTGTGCAACGAATTTATGGTATATTCGTATTACCTTGATCGTTGTTAAAATAAAAATATTTGTTCAATATTTGTTTGGTAACTACTTTTATTTGCATTGTATTATTAAAATTATGTTGGTAAAACAATAACCTATATTAATATTATTACTATTTCAACCATTGGCCGAACCAGCTAACTATAATGGTTGTGATAAAATATGATTAAATCATTGCATTTTATTTTCTACATGCGCCTTTATCGAGACAGCAATAACGCGTGACTATTAATTAGAGTCTACTTTTCTTCTGCCATTTGACACACGCTTTGGTTGGCCTATTTAGTTTCTGACTGTAAATTATAAACACGGCTTAAAAATATAAACACTGAAACAACTAAACAAACAAACACTGAGGAAACAAAAAATGATTTTTCTAATATTTTCTAAAGCTGATGACACGCTTTCTTCCTCTTTCCTCTCCAAAATGCCCCCAGTCTAGAAGTAAACAACTTAAAATATATTTAATATAAATAATTTAATAGAGTACCCATGTTAAATATGACAATTAAGGGTTCAGTTATTTTAGGGCCAGCCTGTTTTAAAGTAATATGCTCTAAAATACTACTATGTCCTTTTAATTAATCGTGACAAACTATTTCAATAAACCGACATTGCAGGACGACAAATACAACACTTTTAGCTTTCATTAGACGTTATTGCCTTAAAGTGACCTCTCAACTATCTTTAAAGTAATACGACATCACATATAGATTGTTAGAAAATAGCATTGCACTTTTTATTAACCTTACAATACAATAAAATATAATGATATGCCTTTGGATATCTTCTATTCCTTTGTCATACGTACAGTTGAATGAGAAACGAATTTTTGAACTTACTGACCTGCAGATAAAACAAAATAGCTAACGATTTATTTATAACTAGCTCTGCCCTGTTTAGAAAATATTATAAAGTTAATTATAAACTGATAAATGCACGTAATGCTACCTATTGTAAAAATTATAAAGCAAATTTTGTAAGAAAAGCATTTATATTGAAACCTGAAACTGCCATATCTTCTTTTTAATTGGTCGATTGTGATAAAACATAGTCTATGTATTACCTCAGACCAACAGGATCCACCAGTAAAATCTTCATCAAAATTCTTTTAGATACTCTTACATGGTGCGTAAACAAATAAACAGGCTTATACACACGACAATACATTTGCTATGTTACCCTAAACCATTTTTTTGGAAATATGTTCGATGTACAGACAAGCCAATTCTACAGTTTTATTATCACAACTAATGTAATGTAAAGTATGTTTGTTTATCCTTTTTTTGCGATCCAATGGTGCGATCCAATTGACGTGATTTTTTGAATCGTTACACACACAATATAAAGGAGCATCAAAATCACTACCTATAATATTACAATGTTTGTTTATTTATCTTTCTTTCACGTCGCAACGGAGCTACGGATCCGCGTGACTCTTGCACGGAAATAGTTGACGAGACGGGAAATGATATAGGCTACTAACAACCTAAGAAATCTCATCCTTACTAACAATATAAACCTAATTAATATTATAAATACAAAAGTGTGTTTGTTTGTCCTTCTTTCATATCGCAACGGAGCTATGGATTAACATGATTTTTTTGCACAAAGATAGTTGGTGAGCCGGGGTATGATATATGTAACTTTTTATCAAGATAAATTTCATTACTTTGAGGAAATTACCATTTGAAACAAAAAAGTACACAATGGGAATAACAAAACAACGTCGCAATGGAGTCACGGATAGACGTGGTTTTTGAAACGCCAAGTGCGAAATATAAAGTAGTAACATAATCCCTAATTTAGAGAGAAGGCTTAGCGTTAAATATTCTTTAATAATTCTAAATGGCGCTGCATATTTTAGTTCCGCCCTATTAGGTTTAACTGTAACCATGCGCGTAAAGCTCTAGGTAAAAGTAAGTATTTATAGATAAAACGTTTTTTAGAGGTTTTTTATACAATTTTGAATAAATATGTATTATTCTAGAATTTAGTTTGAAATGGTGATAAAAAAGAACTCGAAGCGTTTCATTCGTTTTTATATATTCGAAATTCGAATAAAAATTAACAATCGAATGAACGAAATAATTCAAATACTTCTTAAAAGTTTATTTATAGAAATAATTTACTATTATAAAATCTAATAAATGGAATTAAATCGAAATTAAAAACATAATAAGACTGAGAAATAATTAATTTGATAATAAATATAACGTTAGAATGACTACGTAGAGAAACTTTGAAATTATAACGTGCACATGTATTTACATAAAATTCATAAAATTCTGTCACACATTTAGGCAGTTAGAAACATTTAAGGCTACATAGTTTTTCTATTAAACTATTTGCCGATATTCATTTTTCATAACATAAATGTATACAGTAGTTTCGTAAGGAGGAATGCTAAATTTTCACATATTTTTGGAATATCTTTTTCAAATTACAGTTTAAAATATTTGTGTGTGCCTCATAAACAAATGATACCCATAAGACATATAATATTTAAACAAATTATGGCCTTTATTTACCTCGTCTTTAATTTTTTTTTGAAAATTAATAAAAGTTAGTAAAAAACATATCGGGTAATAAGATGCTTTGCTAGGCCCATTTAAAGATTCTGCCTCACGTGTTTTCTGAGATAATCAGTTGAGAATGTAGAAAAACATAAATGCATTGCCTACTACAGGTTCGTAGGCGTAAAACACGTTTGTTTAAAAAAAATTTAATGCTGTAATCATCGCTTTAGTTTTCCCATAGCCTTTGCGAGGACTTCTAAAAACCCTTATATTCCATAATTTTGGGTTCGGTAGTCTCGTAATTAGGACGAATTAATTTCAGTATATTTTTTCATATTTTTCAGAACATCTCTGAAAATACGACGTAAAGAAATTTACCCTTATACTTAGCCCTTTTAAATGATACCCCACATAATTTACGAAATTTTCAAAAAATTATCAAAAAAGCATCATAATTATTTGTCATCTTTTTCATACACAAGATACTTATGCACATTATTCAGCTCCGCTAAGAGGAATACCCCGTAAAAAGCAATGAAAACATCTAACTGCCCGGATAAGCACCACGCTTCAAGCAAGTATTGAGTGTGTTAAAAAGAGTTTTATGTAATATTGTTATTTTGCACTCAATTTGAATTTTAAGTTTTATTTCAACGACAATTGGCCTCTACAATGACAATTTGACCATTCTACTATAAAAAATATGTGTGTGTATGTGTATGAAGGTTTGATTTATTTTTCCATATCAAAATCATTATACTACACATTCCTAGGGTTTAGAGTAAACTTGGCAAAACTAAAGGAATTTCGTCAAAAATGTAAACACGCCCTTAAAATAAAATGTTAAGGTTTGAAAAATTTATTGGAGTGCATAATTAATATTGGTATTATTCTACCTATATATACATACATATGTATATATATGTATATATATATATATATATATATTTACATATATATATATATATATATATATATATATATATATATATATATGAAGAGTAGCGACACCATTAGTAACTTGCCGTACTATAAAAAATATGTGTCAATAGCTAAAAGTAAATATTAATGGATAATATTAAATGTGCAGATGACGCCGTTAATACCTCTGACTACCTGAGTTTTTGGTATATGCTTCTGGGGTATATCGTCGGACATTATACATCCAATTGTTAAGAAGTACCTGGGCTTTCATAGAATTTATGTTCGTAATTCGTAATGCAATATCCATTTTTTCCTCGCACTAGTAAATGTCTGATTACAGTCCAAAAGATCCATTGTAAAACTGTTCTTCTCTTTTGTTCAAAAATTTTTTTTATTTGATAAATTTGTTTCCTACAGTAATTCACTTCATCATGATGTAATCACTCATTAACAATAATATTTTCCAAATATAGTGCCAGTTGATGAAATCCTAGGGCTGGCTCATGTCGAACAGCCCTACGTACTATGTTATCTATAAGAAGTGTGCAGAGGTATCGATAGTGCGACATCGAGTAAAGCATGTCCAGTAATTATATACTTAATACATCTCTGCTATTTTGGTCACTATCCAACAGAACGTTAGAATAATATAAAAGGACGTACCCTTACGTACCGCCATTTTATGCGTCCACGAAGCAACCAGATATATTTTCTATTTGCCCTAAAAATATATATGTGCAGCTTTCACAGGTAATTTTAAATAAATGATTTTTTTATTAATTTCCCTGTTTTTAGGGTTCGGTACCTCAAAAGTGAAAACGAAACCATTATAAGATTATGCAAGTGCCCGTCTGTCTGTTTGTCATAACCGTTTTTCACAAAATCTACTTAGCTGAGCTAGAAACTTGAAATTTAACATTGTGATGAATATGACATATTATCTAGCACATATCGTCAGCTGACACTCAAAAATATTTGTTTAGAAATATTAAGAGAGGAAAATTAAATACTAGAATTTTTTTTTCTATTTCAAATATAGTTTGGAGTATCATTTGAGAAACTTTTTTACGAACGTTGTCTGTTTTTATATTAGAATTTACAGAACAATTTCAACTAAAAGATTTCGTTTCGCAAAATAATGTCGCGTTATGAACTTAGCTGAAATGAAACAGGCTATACATATGTAAGTAAAAGTTTTATAAAATTTTCATTGAACGTTTGTTGGTGCTTTTAGCTTTTAGCACATAGCTCTCGGTGATCAAATGAAACTGTTAGTTATTTTTACGATACCTAGTAAGTGCAATAAAAATAATTTTGAGTGGTCACGGCTCTCGGTGGTCAAATGAAACTGTTAGTTATTTTTACGATACTTAGTAAGTGCAATAAAAATAATTTTGAGTGGTCACGGCTCTCGGTGGTCAAAAGAAACTGTTAGTTATTTTTACGATACCTAGTAAGTGCAATAAAAATAATTTTGAGTGGTCACGGCTCTCGGTGGTCAAATGAAACTGTTAATTATTTTTACGATACCTAGTAAGTGCAATGAAAATAATGTTGAGTGATCACGGCTCTCGGTGGTCAAATGAAACTGTTAGCTATTTTTACAATACTTAGTAAGTGCAATAAAAAAAATTTTGAGTGAAGACTTACGGTTTCTTATATTACATTCTTATTTCACACCGGCTAAAATTAGGCAGAAAACATAACTTTTATGTTTGTGAAATATTTTTATATAATGTAATTTATGCTCTATGGGCGCGAGACATTGAAGGCAAAAATTGACTTCACAAGGCGATTCTAAATCCTTGTCAATGGCCGCCTGCAATATATTCTCCGTACATCCTGGCCTGAAAAAATATCTTCCAAACACTTGCTTGAACGATGCTAGAAAGTTCCGATTGAGCACTAAAAAGTGCTGCAAATTTAACTGGATTGGCCATAGATTTAGAAGAGAAGAAATATACATTCCCAACCGTGCGTTGGACTGGAACCCTCAAGAGAATAAAAAACGTGTTCATCTGCAGCTGACCTTTTGACGGCGAGCTGTACTGTTCTTAATATAATCCTATGTTCAGTGCTATCAGCAATATAAATCTGAAGAGCGTCGACAAGACCTAGAATGAAGCAATTCCCGATGCATAGGACTGATCAACGTGGTGAAGCACCATGGATTACCTTGGCTCTATCAAGGAAAACTAGAATATGAAAAGAAACATCATTAAAAACAATAGCTGCATATATACATCAACATTATAATGAATAAATATACTTGACGCAATCTTGTTATACTATCGAAGATATATCGCAGTGAGCAAACACTTTATCATTGCACCAACTATTTTAAAACCTTAAACAATTTGTATCATTATAAGAATAAGACGAAGTTTATTGAGGCTGGTTACCAGTAGTTTAACCAGTGAATGAATCTCAATAATCATCACCAGACCGTAAACAAAAATGCCAAGCGAGCTGGAAGCGACAGCAACTATATTGCCCAATGAACTGTTAAGTAAATAATTAAAAGTCGCCGCTGAGAGATTTTAGACTGGAGGACAAACATTTTGGAGTAAAATTAATTGAAAATAAAGCTATTTTTGATAAATTTGTCATTTTATTTTATTTTATATAGATGTCATCAATAAATTCTGATGTTTTCCCACCCAACGCGAACCGCCTACTCCCTTCGAGGGGGAAGAAGGCGTAAGAAATAATAATTTGCCAATTTTTTTATTTCCAGTTTTAGGGGACAAAATGGCTTATTACAAAATTTAAATTTATAAAAAACTCTTAGTAAAATTCTATATTTAAATTTTTCGTTAGACTAATATTTCTTCAAGTGAAAGTCTTCTAAAATTTTAGAAAAATTCCAGACTTCGAAATGATACCTTGATTTTGTTCTGAAAAAAAAATAATGCAACGTCAAGGTCAGGTGCAAATAAGATATGTTTTATAATTCATTATCAATATTTTGATATTCAATACTCAATTTAATTTTAAAAATTTGTATACCATTTCCAAGTTGAACATTTTTACGAAATTTAAAAAACAATAACTTAAAGAAATATTAATCTGATGATAAATATGCGTAGAAACTCTATTATAGATAATTTTAAAAGGTTTAATTTTGTTTTGAACCATTTTTCCGAAAAATTTAAATTAAACCAATAAATTACCACAAAAATGATTTTTCACCGCTTCCTCCGCTTTAAAGGATGGACGCAGTTCTCGTCGCAGAAGGAAAACTTTAGAATATATTAATAAATATCAATTAAACGCCAGGTACATTTAGAAGTGACGCAAAATAACCGGTACGAGTAGAATTATGCACAATAAATAACGAAGTCCAGTACCATATTGGAAATAACAACAGAAGTAACAAATGAAGTCTTATACAAACAGCCTCTGTTTCTCTATCAATAATGTACTCCTGTATATAATATCAGGTATCAATATACGTTTTTTTTGTAATTCAGCAATTAAATTTAGGTTCTTTGTAGATTAAAACACGAATAATACAAATATCGTGTATATAATATAATCAATAAATAAATATTTTCGAAATAATTTTGGAATATAATGATCTCCTTTTAACTTTTAATTTTACTATCGCATTAAAGCAATTTAGAGTTGAATTCCTAAAATTATAAATTGAAACTCTAATAATAAAATGTTATTGCAGTATATAAAGAATATATTTTAAACAAAATTTAAATAAAAATATACTAAAATGAATTTAATTCACAATTTTGTCTGCCAAAGAAGGAAACTATATTTTAATAAATTCATTGGAATTTTTCAATAAAGAAAAAAATCTAGAATAATTAATTTACATTTTGGTATAGAATTTAAAAAAATATTTTTTTTGGAAAATTTTATGTTTGAAGATAAAGTTTCTATCTCAAAAAGAAATGTTCATATATATTTTCAATAAGAACTATTTAACAACTTAACCTTGAACGACGCTTGGAACCTAAGTATTCATATTCATAGGTCTTTCATCTCTATATGGCCCCCTCTATTACTCGTCTGAAAAGTTACGTAGACGCATAATAATCAGACTAAGGGACATCCGCCATAATCAATCGTTGTAGCGTTAAACAAAAAGTATATACTAATAATGAAATGAAGCGGAAAATGGATTTTACACGTCCTCATTATATGCACGAGACTTCAGAATTTAACATTTTAACATATATTTTCAGGGTAGTTTATGACATAATTGACAAGTAAATAATATACTTTAATAATATTAATTACTATATCATGTCGTTCTTTTGTACTTCGTTTGTTATTTCCAATGTGGTAATGAAACTTCTAATTCTAATAATTAAACTATCAGAAATGTATATCACCAAATATTACGTACAATATTTGTTTTCGAATTAAATAGTCCGTATTAACTGGCTTTATTTCGTTTCAACTCATCTTTAGCCTGACTCGTTTTACATTATTTCTATATATTACTATTATGAAAATTTAATTCTGATTTTATTACGAAATTATTTTCAATATAATAACAATTTATATTTGTGTCGCTACAATTCGTGCTAAGGTATGCAATAACATAAGATATAAAAATTGTAGGGATGTACCGTCCGTCTTAAATAACTTCGACTGTTTCGACTTATATTTCTGTACTTCTACTGCTGGCTATAAAGTTATTTTTGTAATGAGATGAAGGATAATTTTGGAGCTTTTAAGGTGCTGAATATTTCGTAGAATGAAACTGAAATAACCGCTGTAAGTAACGGAAGTGAATATTTATTCGTAAAGGGAAATTGTTTCGGAAACTATATTTAGTATATTTTTTTAATGCGTTCTTTATTTAACATCTTTTTTTTTCTTATTTGAAGTTTTATTATCACGTTCAGGTAGGTGACAGAAACATGTAATAGTGTACATTTTTTTTAATTACTCTTTAGTAATATCGATGCAACATTTCTGGAAAATAGCGGAAGGCGTGTCCGAATCCACCATTTTGTAAAACACAAATTGTGTTTCGCGTCGTAAACGGAGAATTTTCCGATAAAAAACGAAAATATTTTTTATAGAAAATTAGATTTTCTGTAACTTATATTTAAAACATATTTTATTTTCACGCAATTACTCATATTGAAATTACAGCATGTTAGAAATTCATCATCGATCATATTAAGTTATATCACGTAAACTATTTTTGCAAAGTTTTATCACGACAAATTTTTTTTCTATTTGAGTACTTAATTTGATAGTCAACGTTTGAGATGGTGTTTCAGTTCCTGACAATGGAACATTTAAGTTTAATTATGATTGAGAAAATGTTGTGAAACAATTTGTTTTTGAGAAATAAATGGCTACTTTGTAAAGAAGGCCAAATTAAAAAATATATTATTTTCGTTTTATTTTTTCAAGAAAAATCAGAAACTTACTGAACCAATTAACCCATGTCCATTGGAAGCGGGAGTTTGAAAATAAATATTTTATTCGCATATTTGTAATCTAACAAAATCAAAAAACTTTCCTTATTGTAAATATTCGCCTGTCTGTTAAAGCATCACGCCACGCCGGTATGCCAATTTTAATCGAACTTTGAATAAAATAATACTCGATGTCCAAATTAAAATCAGAATTTTTGTTTTAATTCTTGTATGACAAAATTATATTCATTTAAATATATATATATATATATATATATATATATATATATATATATATATATATATATATATATATATATATATATATATATATATATATATATATATATATATATATATATATATATATATATATACATAGACCCCTTCAGTAGTTTGGATTTGTTATAAACACCAATAATTATCAACAGACCATTAACGGAAAGGCGAAACGAGTTGGAAAAGAAGACGACAGCCTTGCTTAATGAACTGCGAAGTTAGTAAGGAAAAGGGACTGTCGGCTAAAGAATTCTGGGCGAGGCAAAAGCGAAATGCGTAACGAGCAACGTTATGCGTAATAAATTAACGAAATATCAAAACAAAACTTCGGCAGTCAGGCGAAATGTCTACCTGAATCCTTGTCGAAATTTCTTTCGAAGTAAATTATACGGAGTTTGTTTAACCTTCAATTAATGACGGGGTTTAAAATGCCCCCCAAGCTTAGTGCTCTAGCCTACATATCTTTTGCTGTCTTACTTTCCTTAAATTATATATTTAATATTACCAAATATATACTCTCAAACTTAATAGTACTAGAAATAATTGTCAATGTAATTGAAAAATCTTGTACTTATTCCTAGTCTTTAATATGACTTTTGTAGATTTTCTGTATTTTAAGCATACTAAAATGTATGTCTGTATAATGTACGTCTGCATTCCGTTATAAATATTAAGGGGAAATATTTTTTCAAAGCGTGAAAGATATAATAAAGAATCGGGGAACCTCATTTCCCACATACTCTGATTATGACCTTACTAACTTTGCTATAAAGGTTTTTTCGTTGTACTATTCCTAGTCTTTAATATGACCTTTTGTAGATTTCTGTGTTTTAAGCATACTATAATGTATATCTGCATTCCGTTTTAAATATTAAGGGGAAGACGTTTTCCAAGCGTGAAAGATAATTTATTATTGTCATAACAAAGAATTGGGGAGCCTCATTTCCCACGTCTGTATTCTGATTATGAGCTTACCAACTTTGCTATAAATGTCTTTTCGTTGTACTATTGCAAATTTTTAATATGACCTTTGTATATTTCTGTGTTTTAAGCATACTATAATGTACGTCTGCATTCCGTTATAAATGTTAAGGGGAAACGTTTTCAAAGCGTGAAAGATAATTTATTATTGTCATAACAAAGAATCGGGGTGCACGTAAGCAAACATTGATAATTTGGTTTCGTAAAATTGAGTTTTTGTCTTTTTTTGTATATATAGTTACTCGTATGCTCGTAGGACGATTTATTTTAGAATTTCCTCTATTTTAAGAAGTATATTATATACATAGTGTCTAGTTTTTAAATATGGGGGAAGCAATTATACTCTAAGAATAAAAGTTTGTGATTGATACCACGAAGAACAGGAAGCTTATTTCCTTATGATTTTACTCTGATTATGGTCTGGCCTTACGAGTACCAAAGTTGATATAAAATTATTTTTGTTACGAACGTTAAATAATGATAAGGTCTGAAGTTGAATTCTATTCCTGAAGTGTTATATTTCCTTAAGTTGAATTTTCTTTCATTCTTTGTAAAGACCGTTATAAACTTTATAAATATTCGTTATAAATATTCGCGTTATAAATATTCGTTATAAATATTCGGTTATAAATATTCGTCATAAATATTCGCGTTATAAATATTCGCGTTACCATTATAAATATTTTCATTACAATATATGATAATTTGGATTTCATTTTCTTAATATTTTATTACCTATGGGTTATGAAGAATGTGAAGAAATATACTTATTTATGATTGAATTTTTATGCTACGTCTTCCGGTACAGAGGTGGAATAAGCAATGATGAATGAGTATCACATTGGGCATTCGCGCTGATAGAAATACTATCATGTTAAGAGGGATATTATGTGATTGGATAAAATGTATCTGCTATTGTTGAAAAATTTAATATTTTTGTCAAAGTGTACCATTTGCAACTAATTAATTACTTATACACATAAACGTTTTTAAGTAAATAAACAAATAACAATGAATGATTATTTCTTTAGTTAGGAAAATGCATACTTATTCGGAATAAAGAGTTAGTAAAAGAAAGTTAAGAAGACAAGTCAACTTTGAAGAAAATATACTAGCTAAAAAGACTAATTACAAAATATTTAAAAAAAATCTTAAAGCAAGGGTAGAACTCGGACTACGAGGGTTCTGTATACATTTAGGTACTTATAAACATTTAAGCGTACAGGTATTTTTATTAAGCTATTTACAAATAATCATTTTTCACAACCTAAATATATCACAACGTGTTATATACCATATCTTTTATAGGTGTACAAACATGGTGCATATTTGAAAAATTATAAGTATTTCCAATTAAACTATTTTCAATTATTAATTTTTCACAACGTAAATATTACATACCATATCTTTGACGGGTGTAAAAACATGGTGCATATTTGGTAAATTATAAGTGTTTCCAATTAAACTATTTACAATTATTAATTTTTCACAACGTAAATATTATATACCATATCTTTGACGGGTGTAAAAACAAGGTGCATATTTGATAAATTATAAGTGTTTCCAATTAAACTATTTACAATTATTAATTTTTCCCAATGCAAACATATCGCCTACTGTATCCTTCACAGGTGGGGAAAAAACTAATTATAAAAATGTGTAATTCCACATAGAATTTGAAATCATTGATTTTTTAATTTTTCCATTTAGTTTTGCTGTAAGATCTCTAATTATGCAGATTATTAACATTTTAAGTCGACCAGAAGTACCCTCTAAGTTTTTATGACCAGTAAACTAGACTATTGTTCCATGAAAACAAAAATAGGCTTTATAGAGCTATATCTTTTGATATTTTTACAGCAATCTAAGGATTTATGCCCCGGTACACGATATTTTCAATTTGATATTTGAACCCGCTTCTGAGAAAAAGAGTTTTGTCAGACAGACAAACGGACGGGCGGATGGGCAACCAAGTGAATTTTGAGGAACGTAATCCTAAAAAATTTGCAATTTTTGTTTTGCACTCTAACAAGAATGTTTCGTAAAACAAAAATTAAAGACAAGAAGTCAATTTCCACTGAATTAGAAATTAAATAGATATCTTATTTATTATTAAATTAATTTTGGGCAATTAGATTGTTATTAACATAAATAAAAAATATTGAAAAAGGCACCACCATTTGAAGGTTAAGAATGTATTTCAAAATATAATTGTTTGAAAGCTGCGTTGGAAAGCTTAGAAGCTCGGTTTTTAAGTTTAAAATTATTCAAATGAGAATGACAGGTTGTCAAATTTAGTTAAGTGACCAAATCGTCCCAATCCTCCTTGAAAGCTTATTTCAACATTTATTTACTAGCGGTGTCATTTGGCGTTACTCAAATTCAAATCGTTTAAGTGCTTTTATGAATTACATCAAATTTTAGCTACATAAAACAACTGTCAAGCAAGAGTAGAATTCACACTGCGAGGGATCCGTTCATATTTTTGTATTTATAAACATTTAAGCTTTAAATTAGTTTCAAATATTAATCTTTCACTACGTAAATATATCATACACTATCCAATGTAACATATTATACACAATATACCAGCAACGTATTATATACCATACCTTTCATAGGTGTAAATTCATGGCGCGTATTTCAAAAAATTTAGGATCTAGGATAATCGCTACAATTTTCCTGTAATCTTCTAGCCAGATTTCGTCAATCATATTTTTTTCACAGTTTTGGAAATAAGGGGTATGAATATTATATTTTGGCATATTTTTTAGAGCATCTTTTAAATATGCAATTTGAAATTGTAAAAAAATATTTTTGTATTTCTCATAATAAACCTTTTCACGTAATGTGCTACGTGATTTTAATTTTTCTCTTTTTCAATTGCTATTTGAATATTTAAAAAAGTTGGTGCTTCAATGTGGGTTGATAAAATATATAACTATACCTAAAATTTTCAAATATTGAATATATTTGGCGTTAATTTTGTAGAAATTAATTATTCACAATTAAATGAAACTACGTGATGTAGTATTATTTCTACTTTCTTTAATTTCTTTACCACGACCTAGGTTTCGAGAAGAGTTTTCCTAATTTGAGTGATACATTGCCTATGTATGGGATAGATTTATAGTAAATATTATTATTATTTGGTACGACCGGGTATATTTCTTGTATTAGTATTTTTCTTAATTTGTTATGGTACAGTTTTGTGACAATTGATGGGTTATAATTATTATTTGTTGCGATTTGTTTTATAATTTTTATTTCTTTGCGTAGCTTAGGTTTTTCTAGAGGGATGGTTAAAGCCATGATTCATAGAGCTTAATAATAATATTTACTATAAAAATAATAATAATATTTACTATAAATCTATCCCATACATAGGCAATGTATCACTCAAATTAGGAAAACTCTTAACTAATAATACAAATATGAATAATATAACATGTAGGTATAGTACCTTAAATAACTTAGGTAAAATCCTTATTAATAATAAAGAAAAAAGAGATAAACATAAAAAGAGTGGTATCTATAAACTTAAATGTAACGATTGTAATAGTGTATACATAGGTCAAACAGGAAGAGATTTTAATACAAGATATAAAGAACACATTGTCAGCTGACGAAATAATAAACCAGACACATCTCACTTTGCTAAACATCTCATTGAAAATAACCATCACCCCCATACTGATAATGCCCCTGTATATAACAAATAAATACAAAAGGCAATAAACTTAATATCCTAGAAACATTAGAAATAAACAGACATAAAAAAGATTTCAAGGTCAATATATTAAATGAACAACTAAATATAATATCATCACCCATTCTTAATATCTTCTAGATATAATATTAATATACAACATTGATACTACAGTACACTAATACACATATAAATATAAGTATATATAATAAAAACAAAAAAATTAAAAGAAATAAATATATGAATACACAAAACCGGAGATATGTAGAATTAGTGTATTACCTTGTCCTTACTTTCAAATACCCTTGCTTTTGTATAAATATATTACCGATAATAAGATATGTAGAATTAGTGTATTACCTTGGCCTTACTTTCAAATACCCTTGCTTTTGTATAAATATATTACCGATAATAACTTCCATTTAATTTTATTACATACACCGTAAAGTTTGCATTGTATAACCTCACATAATAACAGCAATTGAATTTATTACCCTCATTAAAATACTGGTATATTGCATAACTCTCGGTAATATAATAAAACCTACACTGCGCCCCTGCAATAAACTCACTAACATAAACAATGGAAAAATCCGCACAAACCAGGCTTCCGCTATTGTGTTTGAAACATATAAATACTGTTGGTTATTCTTAAGAGTTAATCTTTGCTAATACCTAAAACCTAGGTCGTGGTAAAGAAATTAAAGAAAGTAGAAATAATACTACATCACGTAGTTTCATTTAATTGTGTAAAATTTATACGTCGCATAGTTTTTATGAAGATCGAATTTGAAAATGGAAAAATATAACCCACCACATCTTTATAGGCGTAAAAACATGGGAAACATTTCAAAAATTCTAACGTTTTTTGGTCGGGTGCGTCACATCAGCGCCGTCTAGCGTTCGCAACTTTACAGGCGCCTTAATTTTATTTGTACGCTTCAAATTAACGGCTCTCGGTAAATGTTTACGTGAATATTATAAAAACACCGAAATACATTAACTGTGACTTATTATATATCCATTTTTTTTCTTTATATTGTGTTTTTAACAACGTATCAGTTGTTCCTTTTTTATTTTTGTCGAAGAAAAATAAGTTTTATTAATACTTTCGATAAAATCAGATTAAATTAGACTACATTGTTTGTCTTGTCATTTGTTTTAATTTATTATAATATTTTTGTCAATATTAAGTGAGATTCGAGAAAAACGGTTCTGACCGACATACGGACAAACACATGGGTGACCTTATAAGGATTCCATTTTTCCTTTTAATGTACGAAATCCTTTTAAGCTGCGAAAAAATGAAGATTTTCAGCATTTTTGGTACGACGACATCCTCCCCACAAATTCAAAGTTAGTGATAGTTTAACAGCGAGCAATGGTTCCACTTTTTGACACGAGCAGTAGGACACGATTACTCGTACGAAGTGAACAATTACTATTTGAAGCTAAAATCGAATAATACTCAAAAATAAACAAAAACAATACACGAAAATAATATTTTTTTTATTTCTAACTGCCAACGTCCTGTCTTGTTTTGTAACATTATGCAATTACTATGCAGCTTTTTTAATTATGCAACTGCTTAATAGAAAGCACCACTTGATATTGACAATTTGTATTAGTATGGATAATCACTTATTTTTTTATCATTTACAGTACGACTTGCCTATTTTACTGTGAAAGCATGAAAAACGGCTTGCTACTCTGGCGGTAATCATAAACTAATATAATGGTAATCTGTTGGTAATCATAAACTGATATAATGGATAATAGTCTCTGACATGAACATTTTCTCTGATATACTACTTGAAAGTTTAGGGAATACAATTCGGAAAATCAATGATTACAGAACAAATATGTAAAAGAAATCTGAATATAGTGTTTTAAGTGAAGTTAACATGCAAAAATAAGAATGGATGCCAACGACCATGTCCCATCATGTAGAATGTCATTGAGTAGTTCTTGAAGAAGTAAACTGCACTTAGTTTCATTAAAATGAGACAAGTAGCAGCTAAGATATAATTAAATATAGAAGCTAAATAATTTAAATTAAACGCAAGTTACCTGTGAATGCGGGCCACTTACCGATCCAATCACGTTAAATTAACTACAAGTATTCACGTAGTATCAAATAGTCAACAGTCGACAGTCGAGTGTGAAATTAACAAATAAATTTAATAAACATTGAACAGGCTATGAATATGAACCACGATTGCTGGGTGGTGTGTGAAGTGAGTCCGGGAGTGGTTTTTGCAGATGAACGAAGCGGCGATGACGGATGTTAGATGGCCCGTATTCACAGGTAACTCGAGTTTAATTTAAATTATTTAGCTTCTGTATTGATTTATATTCTAGCTACTACATGTCTGATTTTAATGAAACCAAGTGCAGTTTACTTCTTCAAGACCTACTTAATGATATTCTACATGATGGGGTATGTAAAAACATTACCCCACTTTAAATGTAAGAGAGGTACACTATAAAGGTTATTTTTAAAAGTTTTATTTCATAAATAGCTATGCTCTAGACTTAGTTTGGAATAAGAAAAGTTATTGGGATTTTTTTGTGTTTTTTCTTTTTTCTCTTAAAACTCTATGAGCATAAATTTTACTAAAACGTTGATAGATGGTGTTGGCTGCAAAATTGGTACCCCCTAGTCTAATATTTGCATGCACAACGAACGTAAACTAAAGACTGAGGTGTTTTTTTTATATTTGTGAACCGATTAGAATAAAACAACAAGATTAAATGATAATCAGTCGAAGCTAATCTTAATATATCACTAAAAACCGCGTCCAGTTGCGTAATTGCGCAATTTAGCATACATAACGAAGGTGCGAAGAGGCAAACAGACAAACAGACAGACGAAAATGTAAAAATTTGTTGTTTTAAGCTTAGTAGCGTGTCTTTAGTAGGTAGCATTTAGTTTTATATAAAAATATTTAGTGTAGAGACTATATAGTGTAGAGACTATATAGACAATATATAGATTTTATTATATGTACAAATTTGGTAGGCATTATAAATATGCATTAGAATATGAATTTCAGTTTTATAGCAATAATATTGAGTGATACACTTTGGTATGAACATGTAAACTTTTGTACGAACCCTTGTCTCTAACAGGAAGTTTTTTTCGTAACCAGAAAATTGTTTTTCTGTGACAGACTGTAAACCTATGATAAAATGTATTCTATCTCTATAATACAGTTTATAGGTATTCAAAATTATGAAATACAACAAGAAAAATAAAGAAATAACTTTTGAATTTATTATATTTTTAGTTAAGATTTCTAAATTTAAGTCGTGTTTTAAATGTTTCAATATTCATCTTCCATATCATCTTTCCATACAAACTATTAAATATGTTAAATATTTTATAGAGTCAAAATTATCATTTTCCCAGGTTCAAAGTTTTATTGCTTTACGGTCTTTTTTTATTATTACGTTCCGAGACCTTACATATACTTCCTACAAAACTTACATGTCATTTTTCTAAGTGAATTTCCGGTCATAATAAGTGTAACCGTCAAATTAAAAGAAATGATACGATTTTTTAGAGGAAAATCTTCTTTTTCCGACAAGTTTCATGAGAAGATTACTCGAGTATCATTATTTTTATCATCAAAACGCGCTAGTTGATAATAAAGTACATACGCGCGAAGTGTTTAATGGAGGATTTGGAATTTTCTCTAAGTATTTCTTGTTTAATATATTGGAACCTAAAGAGACTTTGTAGGATTGCAGTATCCTAAACATATTTAACTTTATGGCTTATTTTCTATAAATTATAAAAATCCTTGTGCGTTTTTCCCGATACTACATACATGTACTTATAGTAACCGCCTTTTTGTACAAACGAACGTACGTGTCAAATATAAGACAAACCATTGACTTTTCAAGCCCCATGGGATACTGACGAGATGGCTGCAGGCTGACAAATAGCGCCTCATTCATAAGCGTCTTGAATGCGGGTTCTTATCTTGCACTAAAGCGCATATATTGGGTACTTGGAGATGGAATAGAGACATGGTGAAATACCTTTGTTAACGTCGTTCATTGATCATTGAATGATTAACTAACTAGTTGGAATAATATAACAAATTATCTTGAATATTATTTTGAACTTATCTAGGCTATGTCCTATTGGTAAAACATTCTGTCCTCATATCATCTGCGGATAGTCTGTTACAAAACAATGTACAGCTACATTTGTAACATATCAGCAGTATAATAATGTAACTACGAAGAAAACTATTCTGGAAAGAAAACAATCAAACGTTGATGCTGTGTACGCTCTCTGCGTTGTCGGCCTCCGAGCAATAGATCCGATTGCCCGTCGAATTGACATAATAAATTGGTTCAAGATTTACTTTGTAGTGATAATTTTATTTTTTTTTCGTTTAAAATAAAAATTAATTACCTTTTATATGTGAATGAAAACTCGAATTTTCCGTGACTTAATTTTCTGGCCCCATAATTTCTTGGATCTCTTTTATTATTTTCTTGATTACTGCCACGAAGTACTGAAAGATAATAACAGGATCTTTACAAATATTGCAACCAAAGACAACAAACACATATATGCAAATACACATAAGCACACGCGTAAAAACATGCACATAGAACACACATTTTTAAAATTTCTTATATTTTCATGCGGTCCTTCGTATACATTGTTGATTAGTTTCAAGTGGCTTTGTTGGCATCTATTAAAAATAATCTAATGTTTATAGGGTGTGAATTTGAATTTTATTTTTATTTATAAATATATAAATAAAGGAAATTTATCAATTAGGGTACATGAAAATATGAGATGGTTGGGAACGCCCTCGTAAGAAACTACGATGAATTAGGCACATATCAGGTAAGAGATACACGATTATAGTCATTGTTCATTCCAAATGATATAGTTGACTCCATGTCTCTGTGGTAGCCAGTATATGTGAATTATAGTAACATGGTCGAATGGGCAAGTCATTATGAAGCCACGGAATTCAGTGAGATTCAATCTGCACAGCGATTGGTGTTGCAAAGGTAGAACACGTTCGACCCGAATTTACTTCAAGCTGCGAACTGCGAGTTACCGTATTATTTTACTGCTTTCTATCTTCGTTTGAATCACAGATATTAATTTATGATTTGAATATTGTCTTATCTTTTTAAGCTAAACATTTTCTTAAATAGGTACACTTTTGTAAACAAAAATCATACCTGTTCTGCTCATCGAATCGGAGTTTTACTAAACTAAACACCTTTTCAATAAATGTACATACGTAATGTGAGTTTTTTAAAGTGTTTATATCTTTCGAATTGATAGATGCAATATAGGAGGTTTCATTGAAATATGACGCAAATACAACGCCGCCTATTTGTTGATTAATAAAAGTGTTTGCGCACGCACGCACGCACGCACGCACACATGCGCAGGTATCCTGTATATGGAAAAGATGACAAATATTTATTCACAATTAAATGAAACTACGTGATGTAGTATTATTTCTACTTTCTTTAATTTCTTTACCACGACCTAGGTTTGGTTGTATTATAGCATCTTCAGGTGGGCTTAGCAATTAGCAAAGATTCAGAGATCTTTGCTAATAGTCCACCTGAATATGTTGTAATACAACGAAACCTAGGTCGTGGTAAAGAACTTAAAAAAAGTAGAAATAATACTATATCACGTAGTTTAATTTAATTCTGAATAATGAATTTCTCCAAAATTAACGTCAAATATATTCAACAAATAATTATGATGCGTGCTTATTGGAATTTTTTGGAAATTCTATAAATTATGTTGAGTAGCATTTAAAAGAGCGAAGTATAAGGGTAAAATTCTTTGTGTAATTTTTTTCAGAGATATGCTGAAAAATATGTAAAAAATATACTGAAAATAATTAATCCTCATTACGAGACTACTGGACCCAAAATTGTGAAACATAAGAGATTTTAGAAGTCCTTGCAAAGGCTATGGGAAAACTAAAGCGATTACAGATCTCACAATTGTTTAAACAAACACCGTGTTTTTACGCTTACGAACCTGTAGTAGGCAATGCATTTATGTTTTTCTACATTCTCAACTGATTATCTCAAAAAACACGTGAGATAAAAGCTTTTAATGGGCCTAGCAAAGCATCTTATTATCCCAAATATTTTTTATTAACTTTTATTCATTTTAAAATAAAAGAAATAAAGACGAGATAAATAAAGGCCACAATGTTTTTAAATGTTGTATATCTTATGAGTATCATTTGCTTACGAGGCACACACGAATATTTTAAACTTTAATTTGAAAAATATATTCCAAAAATATGTGAAAATGTAGCATTCCCCCTTACGAAACTACTGAATACATTTATGTTATGAAAAATTAATATTGGCAAATAGTTTAATAGAAAAACTATGTAGCCTTAAATGTTTCTACCTGCCTAAATGTGTGACAGATTTTTATGAATTTTATGTAAATACGCATGCATGTTATAATTTTAAAGTTTCTCTACGTAGTCATTCTAGTGTTATATTCATAATCAAATTAATTATCTCTCAGCCCTATTATGTTTTTAACTTCCATTTAATTCTATTTATTCAACTCTTTAATGCTTCTCATTTATTCGTTCTAGTAAATTATTGTAATAAGTAAACTTTTAAGAGGTATTAGAATTATTTCGTCTATTCAATTGTCAGTTTTGATTTGAATTTCGAATATATAAAAACGAATGAAACGCCAAAATTTTAAAGTAACATTCTAGAATAACACATATTTATTCAAAGTTTGTATAAAATACCTCCAAAAAAAACGTTTTATCTATAAATACTAACTTTAACCCACGATTTTACTCACATGGTTACAGTTAAAAACTTAAAGGGCGAAATTAAAACAGTCATCTAGAATTATTAAAGGAAATTGAATGCTAAACCTTTTCTTCATTTTATAATTCTTCTCTCTAAAGATTTCCTTCTAACTTAGGTCTTTGTTGCTACCTTGTATTGCGCATGTAACGTTTCAAAAACCACGTCTATCCGTGACTCCGTTGCGACGTTGCTTTGTTACTACTATTGTGTACTTTTTGTTTCAAATAATAATTTCTCTAAAGTAATGAAATTTTCCGTAATAAAAATAGCAAATATCACACGCCGGCCTGCGAAACATTTCTGTGTAAAAAAAATCATGTCAATTCGAAGCTCCGTTGCGACATGAAAGAAAAACAAACAAACACACTTTTGCATTTTTAATATTAATTGGGCTTATAAAGTAAGGATGAGATCTCCCAGATGGAAGTAGCCTATGTCATTTCCCGTCTCACCAACTATTTCTGTGCAAGAAATCATGCCGATCCGTAGTTCCGTAGCGACGTGAAAGAAAGACAAATAAACAAACTTATAATATTATAGGTAATGATTCTGAGACCTTCCTAATGGTTTACATTTGTATTGTATACACATACGTGTTAGCGTCCATACAGATCTGTCCATGACACTTTATACGGAACCTTTATAGTGCGAGTTCTTCCTGCACTCGATGCGTTTATATTTAATTAATTTCTTTCATTTTTCCTGTAATAACTTAATTTCATTATAACACAGTGCAGTTATACCAATTACTTTAGATTGACTATAAAACATAACATACCGGTAACAGTTTAGTTTGAATTATAAATGCAAATATATTTTGAGCTCTGCTCTCTCAATAAGGAACATCGATTACGTTAAAATTTATTTCAAACAAACCGAAAGGGCCGATAATTCTTAAACCTTCGTAACCGGTCGATTCTCCACACCCGACCAAATAATCTATTCAATCGTTCAATATTCGTAATCACGCAGCTCGGTTTTCGTTTGCGGGCGCGATAGGCTTCATAGCGTGCACGAGCACGCGCTCTCCCGTACGTAAATAACAAACGAGGTTACAGACTATCGACACCGTTACACTGATTGGCTATCTGCACAATTAATGTCTTTACCTCAGATTAAAACAAAAAAGTATAATATTCTTACTCTATGTAAAGGCAAAGCGGGCACACGTACAACTACATCCACACGATCTCCCAGAGCTGCAATCACAAATTGCCTACATGTAAAATTAACCGATGCACTGTGACTGTAGTGCGAGTTAATTAAATATTATAAAAAATTGACAACTTGTATCGAACGCACTGTTAGTACTTTAGATTCTCATGGTGCGGCGCTAGGGCATGTGCTGTGATTCAAACATGACAGTAACAAATTATTTTTTTGAAAGCTTATAACATTTTTAAGTAGTTACGCATGAAAAGTAACTTCATGTGTCTCGTTTTTGTTTTGTGAATGGTTAATGCATGTGGTAAAAGCACTAGAAGGTATTTTTGGATTGATTTGACTGAAAATATTGGCAATTTTATTTTCAAGAACCCTGTATCCATACAAACCGCCGGTCTGTGAATGACTAAATTGAACAAAATAAAACCAGGTCCGTTGGACCTGGTTTACGCGGACTGCGTACCGTTAAAGCGTACCGTATTTACCCTTTTTTGTTTTAATCTAAAGTTTTTACGAAGTCGATTTTATGAAGGTCTTAGCGCTTCATCAAAATTTGTGTTTCTTGTCAAGATTACAGTCGTAAAGGGGAAAGCCGCGCCATTATGGAACACAGTACCATTTAGAAAGTAGTAGTAATGACATTCTGCTTTGTAGTATTTAATTAACATATTGAAGTAAAAAAATCATTCCCAGTATAGACCTTGGGGATAACTTAATATTGACGATTGAAAATAAGCAACGTCATTGACGCTCTATTGCTACATGTTTATATGTATTACTCAACTTAACATAAGACTTAACCGTTTAGATAATGTATTCAATAATGGTCATTTGAGGTCTTCATAGAGTTCTCTACTTTAAAAGTTAAAAAAGAATTCCAGTATAAACTTTGGGGATAACTAAATATTTGCGATCGAAAATAAGCAACGTCATTGATGCTTTATTGCTATTTTAGGGTTAACGTACCTTAAAAGGAAAAACGGAACCTTTATAAGATCATTCACATGTCTGTCCACATGTCGATTACAGCCGTTTTTCTCAGAAATCGCTTGGGACAGAAACTTGAATTTTGACACAGCAATAAAACATATAAGCTCGCATATATTGTAAGAGCTAAAACTCAAAAATATTCTTATTGAAATTTTATGGAGGGCAAATTAAATACTTGTTTGAAAGAGTTATTTACAATGGTTTCGAAAATATTTTTTTCATAATTTTAGGTATTATGTCTTCAAAGATATAATGAGAAATTTGTGAAGATATATATCACCCCTCATTTTTAAAATAACGGGATCTAATATCGATTAAAAACATGTCGACTATTGTTTTTGAATCGAAGAACCGCAGAAGGGTAGAAATCATTTTTAGGGCATGGGGATAAATCGCTAATTTTAAAATAATTTAATCCTTTCTTTACATCTAACTCATCAACTTTTAGAAACGTCTTCTACTTTGCTTATCGTGTGGTTTCATTTCAAATAATGATTGCAGGGACAGGGTATTGTACCTAGATAATGGACGAAATAAGCTTCTAAATGCAATATACGACGTTATATAGTAATTTTGTAAATTAAAAGTATTTTGGCCATCTATCTACGTCACAAAACTGTCATATGTATACTGAGTTCAATATTACGGAATATGCTTCTTGTAATTAAATTACCTGGCATATTATAGTTGTGCATTACATCTAGAACGACTATGAAAATACTTTAGGTATTTATAAAGAATATCACAAGAATTCGGTTTTTTATATTACTTTTATATTTTATCTAGAACAACACCGTTAAAGTCTTGGTGTCACTTAGGCGGTATTGTTTTTAATGACAATTAGTTTCGAGTAATATGTTAAAACGGGGGGAGTTCAATATTACGGAATGTGCTTTTTGTAATTAAATTATCTAGCGTAATATAATTGTGAATAATATCAAGAACTACTACGAAAAGACTTTGGGTATTTCTGAAGAATATTACAAGGACTCGGTTTTTTATATTTTTATATTTTAACTAGAACAGCACCTTTAAAGTCTGGGTATCATTTAGGCGGTATGGTTTTTAATTTACCATTTTTTTCGAGTAATCTACTAAACGTGAAACATAATTTTTTTGGTTAACTGTACAACATATGTAGAAAATATCTCACCACCCAAACTGACACACGCTAATGCCAGATAAGAGATAAAGCCGCGGTCGCTCACCATCCCCGCAGGGAGCTGACGAGATGACCGCAGACTGACGGATCACGCGCCATTTATTCGTGTCTTTATGCGGGTCCTTATCTCGTCCTAATGTGCGCGCGTATGTGTGTTTGCTGTGTGGAAGCAGGCCGAACGTGCCTTACGTTATAATGTTTTTTAATGTGTCAATTTCATATTTCTAATAAAATGAATACTTTCGCATGTAATCTATATAATATTAGATTAATTGAGGAATTTTAAGTTCAAAATCTTTATCACATTCACTAGAATCACACACTAACGTGTTTGCTATGTGAAAGTAGAATAAACGTAACTTATCTGTTTTTTTTTATATGAATCTCGTAATTGGAATAAAAGGAACACTTTCACACCTAATCGAAATAACATTAGTTTAATTGAGGAATTTTTAAGATTTAAATTTTTATCTCACTGTAATTTGCGTGATCGTATATATGTTTGCTGTATGAAAGCAGAATAAATGTAAGTTTTCCATTTTTTTAATGTATGAATTTATAATTCTAATAAAATTAACACTTTGGCATGTAATTTAAATAATATTAATTTAATTGAGGAATTTTTAAATTCTAAATCTTTATCTTACTCAAGTGTGCGTGTTCGTATGTTTTCTGAATGTACTATTTTTATAACTCGAATAATGTGAACACTTTCGTATGTCATGTACATTATATTAGATTAACTAAGGAATTCTTATGACGAAGAAACCTTTACAAGTATTTTTTAATTCAAATAAGGTACATGTGCTTCATAGCTTTAAGAGAGTATTTAGAAGGTCATACAGAAGAAGAAATGCTGTGTAAAAAAAAGTTAAATAAAAATGTTCATGTTCATCCCATCAATCGGTTCCTTATAATTGAACTTGAAATCTCTTTATGAATAGTAAATATTATTAGTTGAAGTTCTATCAGTTTATTTAAAATCAGGACTACTTAATGAACCAATCGCAACATAGTGAATCAGTTGTTAGGGGTGACTTGACAATAAAAGTATCGATAATGGATGTGTATCTCGTATATTCTTGGAACATGGAAAGTAAAAAAAAAATCAGTCAAATAATATAAAATTAATAAATGATTTTTCATACTTATTGGTAGCTGGTGATTCTTCTAAACTCGCCTTTTATTTTTCTTCAGCATTACAAAGTCAAATGAATTTAAGTCTAGTATTATTCACAAGTAATTCAATTATTAACGTTCGTTCAAACGTTAATGCCATTTTATAAGTCATCATTATAATAAACATTTAATTAGTAAGTAATATTTGTTTGATATAATCTGCAAACAACATTAATGATCCTACTCTTATTAAATATATGTCGAAAATTAATTTCATATTATTTTTATTATTTAATCAATATGTATTATAAAAGGAAGGGTACAATCTGCTTGCCGCTAAAACCCAGAAACGAGGGCCGATATGATCAAGGGAGTTATGTGGTGTGGTAGCCCTCTATCCCCTATCCATGAAGTACCCATTTTTAACTGCAGGGCGTGCTTAAGAGCTGGAAGTTTCGCCCTCTAGAAATTTCTAGAATACTCTAGAACATTTGAAAGTATTCGAGAGCATTCCACAACATTCTAGAATATCACAAAATATTATAGAATATTGTGGAATGTTTGGGAATATTCTGGAATGCCAAAGAACATTCCAGATCATTGTGGAATATTTCAGAATATTCCAGAGAAAATCTCAATCACTGATGTATTGCTTGGAGTTCGGAAAGATTTGTGTTTGATAATTTGTTCTTCAGTCATCTTTATATTCGATACATTAAAAGGTTAGATTTGTAGTTTATAAACATGTTAGAGAAATTGTTGACTTGTTTGAAACACTCTAATAAAAGCTATTTTAATTATACAAATGCGTACTTCCTTGTCTAAATTAGAAATACATCAATCTTTAAGTATCTTCTTAAATTTTCGCTTAAAAGGGCCAAACGCTCCGATACTGAAAAGAAATTAAATTAGGTTTAAATATGTACTTATATATAAATAAAAATATTCATTGTTTCTGTTTATTTGTCTGTTATGCAATATTTTGCTCAGTGCGTTGGCACGGAGCTGTAAGTTGAGAAAGGATTCTGCTAAGAAAATAAATATATTGAAGAAAACTTTAAACTCTCATGAAATATTTCCAAAAGTTGATAAATTAATGAATGAAGGTTTCATTCGTAGATGGACCTTTTGGATATTAGCAATGCACAATGTCGACGTGGTATGCCTCTGTTCATGGATAATATAATTTACTTACCCAAGATACGTGTACGCACGTAAGTAAATTATACTAGTTATCTATGGATATAAACAATAGATAAGTACAGAGTAGCAACATTTAGAACAATATGAAAACAAAGACAAGCAAAATAAACGAGTTCACCTCATTGTTTTTGGTAATTTAAATCTTTAAGCTTCTTGGGGTCGACGACCACCGAAACAAATTGTTTAACGAAATCGAAAGCTTTTAATTAGATTCAATAAAAAGCTTTATCTTTTTACTCGATTAAGTTATCGTGGGTGCCATTTGCGCGTGAGAGTACATTGTAATTTTGAACAAGTGGCTTAATGGACACATAGCGTGACGCGTACTGTCAATTATCACTATTGAAACATTCACTGTAATGAAATCAGACAATGGTCTCTGTTTTTGTTATGTTACTCGCTTTATATTTGTCTGCGACTTTATCCACAAGGGTTACTAAATGAGTCAACGTACTCTTTATAATACTCGTGGTAATTATTGCAATACAATTTTCATTAGATTCATCGGAATGAGTTCAATTTAGCGAAGATGTGAATTTAATTTTTTTTTGTTTTGAATAAAAGAAAATATGTAAAAAACGAAGTATCAACCAAAATTAGGGCTCGATCGCGATAATTTTGTTAAAAAAAGTGATTTCAAAAAGTTCCCATACAAAAATGCACTTTGTCAAGAAAGTATTAATTATAAGTTTTTTGACTTAATTGCCATTCTTACTAACACTAAATTAACAGACTTTGCAACTACAGAAAGGAATTGATGTAAAAAAAACCAAGCCTGAAATAGAAAAATTAAAATGCGCGAAATAGATATCATAAAGTGAGGTTATGAAATTTATGTTTGACAGTCAATTGACAGCCGTTTCTTCATTGAAAAAGCATTTTTGAAATCGAATGTTTATAATGAAATAATCATGTCCTAGTCCTAATTTTTTCAAATACGTCGTTATGTATAATTATTCATTTAAAACCAAATGTATAATTATACATAACGACGGGATTATTTTTTTATTTAAAACCAAAAAAAAAACCGGGATATTTACATTTTCGCTAAACTGAACTTGTCTCGATTCATTTTTTGGCCGAGAAAAATAATTTGCAGGTGTAAATATTTTAAATGGTGTAAACTTTTTCTATCTCCTAACTAAACAAATGACAAGCCTTTCTTGTATGAAAATGTGTGCGTGGAAATCTATTCGTTTGAGGTAACATTTCTTTATTGTGATTTATCATTTATAATTAAAGTGGGATTTGTCATGGCTTCGCTCGCTTTTTATTAGAAAATCCATTCTTCACTTCATGAACGTGCGCAAATCCGCCGGAATTTTCGTTCCGGTCGAAATACAAAAAAACACCTTAGAACTACTAAACTATACGTGATGAGTGCATGGTGAACGAACTTTTGTAGCTAAATAAATTTATTTGCCAACAGAAATTTATTTAGATAATGGTTTATAACTTTTCATGTTAAATATCCAGAAATATGATGTTCAGTCATATATCTATCGACTTTTATTTATCAATAGTTGTGTCCACGGCTTCGCGTGCAATTCGGAACAAAAAAAGTTATTAGGTGTAATGAACAGTGAAATTTATTTATATAATTATTTATAATTTTTCATAATAAATATCCAAAAACATGATACTCAGCAATACTATCAACCTACGTATATTTATCAGTAGCTGCGTCCGCGACTTGGTTCGCGTGGTATTCGGTACAAGAAAAGTTATTAGATGTAATGAACAGTGAAATTTATTTATATAATTATTTATAACTTTTCGTAACAAATATCTAAAAATATGATGTTCAGCAACACTAATTACCTACTTTAACGTATTTATCACAAGCTGTGTCCGCGGCTTCGTTCGCGTGGAATTCGGAATGAGAAAAGGTATTAGGTGTAATGAACAATTATCATTACTCTTTTTTTCTTTGTTCTTTTTTTGTTTTTTTTTGTAAATGTTGTGTGATGATTATTGTTTAGAATGACGATTTTCCGGCAGGAATTGAACCCTCGGCTTCGGCGTACCGTGCCAACGTGCTAATCACTGTATCACGGCTGATCCAACTGATCTGTTGAAATTATTATTAATATTATTATTATTATCGTCTATATTATTGTTTTTTTTTCTATTTATTTTTACCGTATCTATGATCACAAAGAAAAACGCTAATAGATGGCTTTGGTGATACCAAGTCTGGTCAACCACATACATTTTGGGTTTAGTATGAATTTAGCACAGATCGATGTCGCTACAAGAATAACTTGGATTGATTGAGAGATAAATCTCAATAAAAAGACTGTTATATCACTTTTCAAAGAGCTTTGTTTCACGAAAATAAATTATTTAGGTTAATTTCTTAATATTTTTAAGAGTGGAATTTGTAAAACACGTATTTAAAGTATTTTCTATTTTATGCCATCTTTGTATATTTTTTTAAGATTCAATTGCCAAAGTAACATTGTATTTGCGACATGTGGCATACGCGTTGTTTGTTCGCATTCCGTTTCACCGTATAGCAGATAAATTATCACAATAATGACTTTTTTTAAAAAGGAAGCATATTAAAAATATAAAAAATACGTTATTGAAATTCCGATTAAACTAAACATAATTATTCAAGTTTTCACAATTATATGAAACTACGTGATGTAGTATTATTCAAGTGGGCTATTAGCAAAGATCTTTGATAATAGCCCACCTGAAGATGTTGTAATACAAAGAAACCTAGGTCGTGGTAAATAACTTAAAGAAAGTAGAAATAATACTACATCACGAAGTTTCATTTAATTGTAAATAATGAATTTCTACAAAATTAACGCCAAATATATTCAATATTCAAATGTTATTAATAATAATACGACGATATAGACAGTTTATTGAAAAAGAACGTAATATTTTGACAACTGTCAATTAGCCTGTCTATATCTGAATTCAGATTTATTGGAGTTTTATTCTTTTGCGTGATTTTTGTGTTTCTTGTTATTTTATTTAGAACCTTTGCATTGTTCTTGAATCCCCTAAATGCTTTTTTGACGTCTCCAGCTGTATTTTTAGACTCTCGTTTAACCAACGTGACCTCTTTTGTTTCATTCGTATGCCAAACACAAAATTTGAATATCTGCGCTACGATCATCTAATCAGTTAAGCTACATATATATATATATGTATATATATATATATATATATATATATATATATATATATATATATATATATATATATATATATATACAACAACAAAATCCTAATGAATGCTGATCGACGGAGGATTAGCGAATGAATGAATGGAGCAATCGCGTTCAATAGAACATCGAAAGGAATGAATGATTGATATAATATTAAATCTTTTTTCGAAAGAATCGATGATCGAATCGATCAGTACAAAGCGTAGTGTATTTTTTACTCTGAGGTACAAGAGAATAAACGACACACGCTTGCAAACGACCACTACAATTAGGGTTGCCAGATTCTCTGGGACTAATTCAGGGACAAAAAGTAAAGCCAATTACGAAGATATTAATACACTTTTATTATCATGTAACGAATATAATTAACCTGCTTTATTGTTAATTTTCATTTCTGTTTTTTGTTTTAATGTTTGTTATTATTATATATACATATTATTATTGCAGTGGCGGTAGCGGGCGGAGAGCGGGTTGGACCCTTAGGCGCGTCCCCGTGACGTGCAAAATTTAAACTGTTTTCCAATTACTGTTTTAGACGCAAATTTGATTTTCCCGGAATATTTTTGAAAATTGCGAAACCCGGGACATATGCTCGCATTCCGGAATAATCCCGGTGAGCCTCGCCACCGGCAACCCTAACTATAATGTATCTATTTCTTACAACTTTAATGTATCTATTTCTTACTTTTCTGGATTTTTTTAGGCAATTTTATAAATAAAGCCTATTACTCATGACTACACGCATGTAGTCATGAAAAGGCCCCTAGTAAACACAAGGGTAGGACCATTTCCCCTTTTATAGAGACTAACTAGGACTAATCATCTTCAGTAGCAATCTAAGGTTTTTGGGAAGGGTGACATGGCACAAATTTCTTATATTGATCAGTGGCAGTTGATAGGGTAAATGTTCTATCTTTATTGTGTGAAACTGTCTTAATCTTTATCGAATTAAATGTTACATCCATCTGCTTGAACTTATGTAGATTAAATTTCCCTTTCAACTGTAGTTTTCGAACGAATTTTTTGAATATTATGGCAGCGTTTTTTAAATAAGCAACATTATACGCGTGGGCTTTCATACATTGACCCGTCTTGTATCTACTTTGCCTACACGTATATAACAGGAGCGGCAGCTAGTGTACTTATACATATAAAACAGTATATCCAAATAAATCTTAGACGGCTATTATACCAAGGATACGAATAAAATAAAAAAATATATTATCGATATACAACGACATCACGCAAAAAATTTCAAAGTGATTTTGCACGTTTTTGTAATACCTAATAACCACAATTTCTTTCTATTGGCTAATATAAAATCTACTTAAATATTTTTATTGAAAGATAGTTCGGAGGCAAATTTTATTTTTTAAATATAAATGAATGATTTACCGATCATTTCATAACATTTCACCAACATATGACGCTATCCTGAAGCCATCTGTCTGTAATGCAAGTACTTCTATAATAATTTCTGTGATAGTCATCATAATAGATCAATCACATCACAAACGGGCCTTTTTTTATTCTTATAGTTGAATAAAATACATTTTAAACGAAAAATTATTATTCCGAAATAATAACGGATTTACTGATTTAAAACGGATTTACTTATCTAAAATAAACTTTTACCATTATATTCCATTTATTTATTCCTATATTCCATAGTGGATATCGCTATGTACTCATATAGTTTGGACAAAAATATTGAGAAAGTAGTTTTCAGTCATCATATTGACGTTTTAGCAGAAATTACTTATCAGTTACTTAAAATAACTTGTCGCTTCCCTTATTCTCCTTTATTTTAAATATGAAATCTCCACAAGTTAAAAGAATCATTAAGCAGTTATCTGTCAGTAAGTGAAAGTTGTTTTTAGCGACTTCCCCAACTTAAAGTGTCTATCAGTGACTCGTTATCATTAAGTGAATGTTCCGTGGAATGTGCAAAGAAAAGCTTCTGGGTAGAATTCGATATCTCGTTTTGCCCTTTTTCCCAGCACGCGCTACTGTTTATGATAAATTTCTTTTGAAGCTATGACATTGTCAACGCAGTTATTCATGCGGAGTTGAATTACTAGCTTTTTAGCCTTTATCTTGAACATATCCTTCTCTATTTGTAACAATGATTTAAAATGAACTCGAAAATTTGAAACTCAATGCATGAGAGTACACTATCAAAAAAATTAGATGGACGGTTAAAGAACAAGAATTGGTGCAAAATATTGTATGCAAAAGCAAATAACTCGCAAGTTTCCTTAACTTGCTATTATTGCTAATATCGCGGATATTTTTATTCGATTTCTCCAAATAAGAAATAAATGGAGCGACGTATTGTATTCGATAAAGCATGTAGCCTATATATGTAAGTAGATTGCGTGGTAATACATCTGAATACTTACAACCTAACGCTACGCAAATACGTGGGTAAGTATGTTTACGTAATTCTCGAATTCCTTATCTCGTTTTCAGATTTACGGCTCTATTTGCTCAGAGTCTGCGTCTACGTTCAACGTCTACGATAACCTACTTTTACTACTTATTCCCAAACGTAATACATCCTTTTACGAACATTTGTTAACTTTCTACATTTCGAGATCGCAGAATAATGTCCTCTAGATTCCGACGTCAGGAATTCTACCTAACTACCAACATTGAAAAGACCTACCAATAGCATATTCTTTTACTCAGTTTAGAGTTTACATTTTTTGAGTCCTTCAACTATTGTGATGAGAGGCTTAATTAGATTAATCTAATTGTCTGTGTGTCATTTGAAAATACATGGAATCTATTAAATAAATTTTGGTGAAACTTTAACCAAAATTTCACAAAAATTCATTAAGTAATCTATTGCTGAATATTTAAAAGGAAGCTGATAGTTTCAAATGTAAGTGAAAATATTAAGGGAACGATTGATCGTATGTAGTTTAAACATACTTCGTGAAAGGATTACGAAATATGTTGTTCATACCATTAAAAACCATATTCTGGTTGAAATATTGCAAAAAGGCATAATTTTGTCCCTTCGTAATTCTCATAAAATTAGTGAAAAATTAGAAAAAATTGGTGACATAAAATTATACGAAATATGGGAAATATACGGCAAAAATAAAAATTTACGTAATTAGTTGTTATTTAATAAAACAAATTGAAACGCCTGAACAATGGAGCTATGGAACCCCCGCTAATGGAGAAGCCAAAACTTTCGCAGTGGGCGGCAAAAAGTGACTTTTTATCATTTCGCTCTTGTATTTCGTATACAAATTATTGGGAATAGGAATAATTCTTGCGCTAATTTCTTTCTTATTCACGCATGTACAAATTGAACGACTGAGAGCGAAACAGACGATTAATTTTCCTGCTTCCCATTACGCGCAACGTATCTCAGACGCGTAACGTATCTATATAAATTGAAATTAATGACGCTATAGCCAGTAAAACCACCGTACATTGGCGAGATAGTCGTATATATATATATATATATATATATATATATATATATGTATATGGTATATATAAACACGGTGATGTTTTATTCATTTATATCTTTCGAAATTACAAAGGAAATTTTTAACGTCATGATCAAGAGTTAAATTAATACGTAATAAAGAATATCACTAAACGTAACCATAACCATAATTCTCGACTGAAATATTTCTAATGATTCAGTTATATATTTTCTTTATCGCTGACCAAGTTTCTTTTTGATGTCTCATTTATTTCAAATTGTGTCTTTTACGCTGTTTTCGGATTCGAAAGTTTCTTTCAATTTATCAGTACATTAATTATGAGACAATACTTTCCACTGCGCGCGTTAATTTCGCTTATTCGTTGAAAGTCGGATAGTTAATGTTCATAATTTGGAATGGGCAATGGCTTCTTTAATGTTTAAAATAATTGTCGTGGAAACGTCTATAAATAATATTGGCAAATTAATATATCGAGGTGGTTTTTTTTTGTATTCTTGAGTAGAAAATGAGAGGATTGTAATTAATTTTGAGGCACGCCATTACCAGATTGTAGTAATCATCTTTTAAAACGTCAAATGTGGTGTTATGTAACGCCAGTATGCTTTTAGTTAATTCGTAGAACGTTTACTGTCTCTTTCCACGTTCACTTCTCGTTGCAGTTGATGACAATCTGCGTCTGACGCTAGTGCTATTTACCAGTATTGTATAGTCGCTGGTCGTCTTTGCTCTTGTAGAGTTACGTCAGTGAAGTTTTAATATACAGGTGTCGAACCTCAAGGACTGTAACCTCTGCAAAAAGGAAGACTGATTCAAAAACAGTAACTGTCACTTAAATCGCTACTTTAAAAAAATATCTTTGCACCCTCCTTAAAGGGTTTTCCACATATTTAGGTGCTTCGGTGTTTCTTTCCACTGCACCTCTTTGAACTAAAAATATTCACGATTCGAAAAATGAATTTTGTTTTGTGTTAATAATTAAATAATTTACATGAAATTTGAGGGTACTACTTACTCCCTTCAGAATTTAGAAACCTCAGAAAACATTGCCACAGCGTTAGAATTTTGTTCACGCTCTTTATGAAAGTAACCTTGAAATGAAAGAAAGCCAAAAAATTGATATTTTTATTTTTTTGGCTCTTAGATTTTAAGTTGGTAACCCTAAAAAAAACGTCATTTAATATTACGTCCGGTATTTTACGACGTAATTTGATAAATGTTAAGGATACACTAAATAAAATACAGAAATTCTAATGTTTGTGGAAATTTTAATATATAAATAAGATGGGAAAATACCTAAATTTGATTATTGTGGGATTTATGATCGTGAAGAACTTGAATATGCGACATGAGTAATCAATAGCTACAGGTTACTCTAAACGGATTTATATATTGAAATTTGGTTTAAGATGTGAATAAAGACAAAATTGTAAAAGTCGATGGACTAATTTATCAACGCCCGGCTCAAACTCCTAAATCTAAAAATGTGTTATTTGAAGAACATTCGACCTTTCATAATGCATGCATTAAGGGAGTAAAATATGTTTTCACTACATAAATAGCTAAGGGAGCAGGAGGTTTGGTTTGCCGGTCCGAATTTAAGATTCGGAAGAAACTGTAAAATATGAAAACTGTCAAAGTTTAAACCTGCACCATACAAATAATTCAGAAAATCATTGTAGTTTTGTGCTGGGTCTACTTTAAGTACTTTTTTATGTTCAATAGATGGAATGTATTGTGTTTGGTTAAGTTGTTAAGAAGTTTCGAAGAACTAGTTTTCTTTCGAACATTTGAATATGTCTGGCAGGTTCACAGCCAAACGAATAAAGTAGCCAAGAGCGTGCAGAAAAAGATGGCTGTCGCATCGCTGTCGTTGCTATGGTTACCTCAATTGACAGTTTAGATTTGACATAGTTTTCTATATTTAGTTTTTGTTTGGATTTAGTATCTTCAATAAATTGATCATACTTATTTAAAAAAAAAACCTAATTTTGATTTAAGAAATCTAACTCGGCGAGAAATTACTTAACACAGTGAAAAAAAACATGACTTATATGACCAAACATATGCGTAATCCTCACATTTTTCACTTTGATGCTAGTGTTGGTTTGATACATAGGTATCAAACCAACACTAGCATTCATAGGTATCTTACACTAGCATACATAGGTATCAAACCAACACAAGATTCATGTATTGGAAAATTTCCTTTGATATAAGTTTTGTGGTGTGAGTTTTCCACCAGATTGCAATTTTCTATACTTTATTAGCTTCAGTTTAAAATTACATTAAAATCTGGATTTAGATTTCTTTAATCATCGTAATACTACTTTAATTGTTAGCCAGAAATGAATTGTGTACTGCGTACTTAAATAAATAATTTTATCTACATTTGGAAATAATTTTTCTTTTGCGTTTTCGACAAATTATTAAGAAATAAGAATTGTAATAGTAATATCAGTTTACTATTAAGCATGTTTAGTTTTTAGCAAAAGTCCTAATTTAAGAAATTCTTGTAGTTTTTTATTTTCCAAAATCCTGGCAATTTTTTCATTTGTTACTTAGATATTTCTTTGATGGTTTTGGCAGTGTTTGCGATCAAACAAAATCCGACAGCTTCCTTGTATTCGACTCGTCTGACTATTATATTGCTTAGTTCCCTTTATGCCTTTAGTCAGAGTTCGATAATACGTTTATTAGACCGAGTCTTTAGCCCAAGTTTTATAATATTTTGATCAGTCCGAGTTCTATAATATGTTTATTAGTCCGAGTCTTTAGCCCTAGTTCGATAATATGTTTATGAGTCCGAGTCTTTAGCCCAAGTTTGATAATATGTTCATTAGTCCGAGTTCGGGAATATGTTTATTAGTCCGAGTTCGATAATATGTTTATTTGGTGTGTATAACCAATACAGATAATAAAATTAGTGAAATTTAGTGAGATAATGTCCAGGCACATATCACGCAAAATCGACGGTTTTTAATGAAACTTGGCAGTTTTACCCTTTAGTATAATTAGTTAGAAGTTTAGTAAATACCTGAAATATAAATAATCAAGTTTATTACTCAATTTTATTAATATCTAGTTAATTGACAGCGACATCTGTTTCTTTCACAAGATACTATCATAAATGTCTAGTTTTATAATTCTCCACTAGATGAGGGTATTTATTTTATTTGTAATAAATATTTTTGATATAATTAAGCATTTATATTTTTAAATAACAAAGCTAATTGATGGTGATGATACCGTAGTGTATCTTCACCATTCTTAGATTTTGAGACACCATTCTGGGTGGACCCGGGACGAAGAAATTCGGATGATGTAGAAATGTGTAATAAAACAAGATATTTTTTTAAATATTTACCATTGTAGAAAGCGTATGACTTACACGACATGGAGATGTGTAGTGTGTTGTGTGATGTGGAAATAGTAGATTTCTGTAAGAAATTTTAAAAAAACTACTTGTTTTGTTTCATAATTGCACTGTATATTCAAAACTTTCTTTTTCATAAATTTTCTTTAATTTTTTTTACGCGGCTCGTCCAAGTCTAAGACGTTATATATTTTATTATAATATGATAATTTCGGAATTTTCGCCATATTACTTCACATTACGATTTTCGCCATATTACTTCACATGACGAGTAGGGGATATATATTTAAGAGCGTATTGAAAAGACGGAATAGATAAAGTTTTGATTTAATTTTATTATATTTTATTAACTTAATACAAATATTGCGGACTTTTCGTAACAATATCTCGGTTTTAAACATATATTATGCTGAAATTATTTGCTGAAAAGTTTGCGATTAATATAAATAGTTTTATTGAACACGTTGACATAATTCGTTTTTAAATTAGTTGTTATATTTGTTACACTTTATTTTCCATTTTTTCACCTATTTTAGTTACAAATATATCTTACAAAATCCAGAAGTTTTCAAATTAAACCATAATCAAAATTAAACCATAATTAATATATCATATATCTATTTGGAATAAAGTATCTTTATAACAGTTATATGGGACACAGATAATAATCTCATTATGTGTGTGGTGGGCGATTGGGAAGAATTTTTCATCGTGTCCAATGACAGCAATAGGGAAAGTAAATTAAATCAGAACTTTTAACATAATGTGTATATACCTAGCAGTCTGGTGTTCGTATTTCGTGAGCAAAGTATAACATGTATATGTCCACATATGACATGTTTATATACGAACTTTTAACATAACATGTATATATCTAGCAGTCTGATGATCGTACCTCGTGAACAAAGTATAACATGTTTATGTCCACATATGGCATGTATATATCCGAACTTTTAACATAACATGTATATATCTAGCAGTCTCGTGATCGTATTTCGTGAGTAAAGTATAACATATATATGTCCACATATGATATATATACATCCGAACTTTTAATATAACATGTATATATCTAGCAGTCTGATTATCGTACCTCCTGAGCAAAGTATAACATGTATATGTCCATATATAACATGTATATATCCGAACTTTTAACATAACATGTATATATCTAGCAGTCTGGTGATCGTACCTCGTGAGGAAAGTATAACATATATATGTCTACATATGGCATGTATGTATCCGAACATTTACCAAAATACGTATATATCTAGCAGTCTGGTGATCGTATCACGATACCATATTGTTATAATGTGGATTTTTTACATTTCTTTAATGGTAACAATTATTTTTATCAATAAAACATCGGTGCTTTTTTATTTACACCTCACTAATTCCGTAAGGAGTACATGTCTGTTTCTATTATAGATAATTTATAAATAATGACTATTAGCATTGAGATAAACGATGTAACATAGATGATACATACATATGTAATATAAATATACTCACAAATAATATGTTACGCCATCTTTTTCTAAATTTCATGTACTAATATAATGTAAGTGGAGGCCACAATACTCGTCGAATTTCGTTGAAATGAGCTCTTTAAGTAGAGTAAAAATACAATGTCCCTACATAATAGTGTGATAGATTATTTTCTAGAAACTAATTGATAACTTTTTCCTAGTGTACGTGACTTCAAATAAAGTAGATACGAATTCATCGCATCGAGTATCCGACTCGTATTTGACCGGTTTGCATATGACAAAATACCTAACGAGCAAATAGTAATATATATGTTGCTTTTTCTATTTATATAGCTTTCGAAGTTCCAAGTAAAAAGTTCAACGCTATGAGCTAGAGTTAAATTAGTACGTTAAAATAATAACCTTAAACCTATCCATTAACATAATTCTCGACTGAAATGTTTATAATGATTCAGTTATATATTTCATTTCCGTCGCTTTCGAATTGGAAAGTTTCATTCTATTTAGCAATACATTTAGGCTATAATACTTTAAATAAGGTAGATATGAAATCATTGCGCAAGGACCCGACTTGTATTGTGAAGTAACTAACAAACAAATAATAATTAAAACAAAACCATTTGGCAGACCTCATCACAAATAACATAATTACAGTTCACCAAATTACCACCCTCGACATCTGAACAAACACTGTTCATCTCGAGGCTTTGCAGGTCTTATTTGATACGTGACCGTGCATGCAATGAGGGACCCCGTCTGAATCACATTTCCGAACAGCGAGATGCTTCCAGGCAAATATTGAGCTTGTGGTTAAATTATGAATTACGGTAGTGCTGCGTCGAAATATGGGGCCCTTAAAACTTGATCAATTTAACTCGTTATATTGTCCGAATTGTTATCAAGGAATTGGTTCGTTCAATTTACAGTTTTATATTAATGCGATGAATAGTTGAAATTGTATATTACTAAATATATTATAATAATAATAAGGATTAAATAGATAATAAGATGTTCAAGCATGCGTTTTATTATCACTTGTTTATCACATGAAAGCTCATGTTTTGTGCATGAGCTTTCATGTGATAACAAGCTTTGCTTTGTGCTCAAGTTTTGTTCCAACATAAGAGAAACTTATTGTTCAATATATTACTAGATTATTCAAATTTCGTAACTGCAGCAAAATATTCTTTTTTTATATACGTCAGTAATTAATATTTACTAAATTTTGTCAGTAATTGTTTTTAACTTAGGTATGTAATTAATACGATCTCTACACTACTCGCGAAGTTACCTCGACGAAGTGCTCGTCGAAGTTGATCGCAGTTAGAATTACGTGACTACACACTCGTGCAACCACGCGAGGAGTTCAGTAGCCGTGAGTCGCTCCCACGCACTCACATGTAAACAGTACGACTGGGGTTATCTGCAAACAGGAGTACGGCGGGTAGTGTAGTGAGGCGCTTCGTGTAACTTTGCGAAGTCCTTTGACTTGGAAAAAACCGACAGCGATCGGAAGACGCCCGAGGGAGGCGAGGATGCGCAAAGCGAATCGAAGTACCTCTCCATATTGTTCTCTTCGCTTAACTTCGATCAACTTCGCGAGTAGTGTAGTGCAGGTTTAACATTTTATTGCTATTGTCGATATAACGTCGACATTGTGAGAACAAATCTAGAAATATTTTAGATCGTAGCGACTCAAGTATATTGATAAGAAATACAGTAAGTTTCTACGTGTACTTTTAAGTGCTTTGCTGTATATAATTTGTGCATTATGAAATACTTTGTCTATTTACTGTAGTGTGATTGATTTGTTATAAGTATTTTGACTTCAATTTGTATCAATTCAATAGTGCGTCCGTTTCGGCGATATGGGAAGAAGATTACTATAAAGGAAGCTTCCACACAGGAAGGTATATTATATACCATGTTCTTTCGTTGGTCGCAAGTTTCTAGCTTCTAAGTTGCTTTTACAATAAATATTACTTTTGCACCATTTATGAAGACTGGCAGCCAAAATTTTACCGAGAAATCTTTAACGTTGGGAACGTTTATAGGGACGTTTCTTTTATTTGGATACTTCTGGTTAAGCTGAAGATTACATTGGAAAATAAAATATTGCTAGATTATAAACCAATTACTGCAAAAATTACAATAAAAGAAATTAAGTATGTGCATTATTATCTTTATTTCAAAACTTTTTTAAATGTGTTATTGGCGCAACGTTAAAGTACTGAAGTTTGAACTGAGAAGTATTGGATTCGAATCTCGGAATGAGTATTTTTTATTTTTTTTTGAAATACATGTAACACAATAATCCTTTAATTTGTGAAATATTGACAAGAAAAATATTGCTTAATATTGCTGAGAAAAATAGATTTTTTCTTTAAAACTATTCGGCAAATGAGTACACTTTCATTTCAGCGCTCTCTGTAACGTTTCTAACGTTAATTATGAGGTCCAATGATCCGCATTTTTATTAGTAATATCTGTATAACATCATTTAATGAAATAATTGTTTCTTCATGTAATTTTGAGCATATCTTTTATTAATAATAATCTAAAAGTAATATACGTACATATAAACTGCTTAAATGGGTTTTGGCTACACAAAATAAACGAAACAAATGTATTTTTAAAAATTGTGGTCACCAAAGCGACGTAGAACGTACTGTTAATTGAGGTAATTTTTGTTTCATATTTTTTAATATATTTTGTATTTACAAAATACTTTTTAATACAGCCTAAACATTCCTTTTTTTAAATATTTTGGACAGTTTTTAAGTAGTTCGGCAAATTAGTTCAAAATCAGTGACAGCGAGCAAACAAATGGCCAGAAATAAATTTAAATATTAATTTTGTACAGACATAACTAACATTCTAGATGAAGCGTAATCAAATTTAACACTCTTGTGATATTTTTGAGATTTCTACAATTTTTTTATGACTTTAAAATTATGGAAGTACTACCAGAAATAGACTAGGAAAAAAGTTTAGGAATTTTCAGATGGTAACTTTTCTTATCACTTTTCTTCAAACCTTCTTCAATCTTTAATTTCCCATAATGAAAAATGGTATTTAGGCGACATTTTCGAAAATTTCGGTATATATCCACTAATCAGCAGAAGTCAAAAAAAGGGGAACTCCAAAATATTACACACACATACACGCACGTGCACATGCACACGCACAAGCACACGCACACGCACACGCACACGCACCTGCACACGTATACGCGCATGCATCCGCACACGCGCACGTACACGCATACGCACAATCACACAGTCAAGTACAGATATCGATATTCGACTATTGATACAGATTTATCAATACTGGACTATTGATAAATACAAATGAAGAGGGGAAAAAGGAGTTCGTGATTTGTTGGACGCTTAGACGGTTCAGGAAAATAGTGTAATTGTACCCTTACCGAAAGCCGGTGCACCGTTTGTCCATCGCTTCGTACCGTTTGTGCACGTCACTTCACATTTCGTCGTCTCATTATGACTAAGGCCTTGCATTCAGTTAGGGGCACGAGTTTTTTTTATTTATGACTCAGGCTTACCTTAACGAAAGAACATGGTATATACCTTCTTGTTTGGAAGCTTCATTTATTGTAATCTTCTTCCCATATCGACGCACTATTGAATTGATACAAATTGGAGGCAAAATACTTGTAACAAATCAATCACACTACAGTAAATAGGCAAAGTATTTCATAATGCACAAATTATTCGAATTCAAACTTCAGTACTTTAACGTTGCGCCAATAACACATTTAAAAAAGTTTTGATATAAAGATAATAATGCACACACTTAATTTTTTTTTATTGTAAATCTAGTAATATTTTATTTATCCATGTAATGCTGTAAGTCACGTACTGTCCAAGTGTCCAAAAATTCAACATCTTCAGCTTAACCAGAAGTATCCAAATAAAAGAAACGTCCCTATAAACGTTCCCAACGTTAAAGATTTCTCGGTTAAATTTTGGCTGCCAGTCTTCATAAGTGGTGCAAAAGTAATATTTATTGTAAAAGCAACTTAGAAGCTAGAAACTTGCGACCAACGAAAGAACATGGTATATAATATACCTTCTTGTTTGGAAGCTTCCTTTATTGTAATCTTCTTCCCATATCGCCGAAACGGACGCACCATTAAATTGATACAAATTGGAGACAAAATACTTGTAGCAAATCAATCACACTACAATAAATAGACAAAGTATTTCATAATGCACAAATTATATACAGTAAAGCACTTAAAAGTACGTAGAAACTTACTGTATTCCTTATCAATATACTTGAGTCGCTACGATCCAAAATATTTCTAGATTTGTTCTCACAATGTCGACGTTATATCGACAATAGCAATAAAATGTTAAACCCGCACTACGCTACTCGCAAAGTTGATCGAAGTTAAGCGAAGAGAACAGTGTGGAGAGGTACTTCGATTCGCTTTGCGCATCCTCGCCTCCCTCGGGCGTCTTCCGGTTTCGCTGTCGGTTTTGTCGGTTTTTGTCGGTTTTTGTCGGGATCGCTGTCGGTTTTTTCCAAGTCAAAGGACTTTGCAAAGTTACACGAAGCGCCTCACTACACTACCCAGCGTACTCCAGTTTGCAGATAACCCCAGTCGTATTGTTTACATGTGAGTGCGTGGGAGCGACTCACGGCTACTGAACTCCTCGCGTGGTTGCACGAGTGTGTAGTCACGTAATTCTAACTGCGATCAACTTCGACGAGCACTTCGTCGAGGTAACTTCGCGAGTAGTGTAGAGATCGTATTAATTACGTACCTAAGTTAATAACAATTACTGACAAAATTTAGTAAATATTAATTACTGACGTATATAAAAAAAGAATATTTTGCTGCAGTTCATTTGAATAATCTAGTAATATATTGAACAATAAGTTTCTCTTATGTTGGTACAAAACATGAGCACAAAGCAAAGCTTGTTATCACATGAAAGCTCATGCACAAAACATGAGCTTTCATGTGATAAACAAGTGATAATAAAACGCATGCTTGAACATCTTATTATCTATTTAATCCTTATTATTATTATAATATATTTAGTAATATACAATTTAAACTATTCATTGCATTAATATAAAACTGTAAATTGAAGGAACCAGTTCCTTGATAACAATACGGACAATATAACGAGTTAAATTGATGAAGTTTTAAGCGCCGTGCGACCCCATATTTCAACGCAGCACTAACGTAATTCATAATTTAACCACGAGCTCAATATTTGCCTGGAAGCATCTCGCTGTTCGGAAACGTGATTCAGACGGGGTCCCTCATTGCATGCACGGTCACGCAGTCTCCGCTTGGCAAATAAGACCTGCAAAGCCGCGAGATGAACAGTGTTTGTTCAGATGTCGAGGGTGGTAATTTGGTGAACTGTAATTATGTTATTTGTGATGAGGTCTGCCAAATGGTTTTATTTTAATTATTATTTGTTTGTTAGTTATTTTACAATACAAGTCGGGTCCTTGCGCAATGATTTCATATCTACCTTATTTAAAGTATTATAGCCTAAATGTATTGCTAAATAGAATGAAACTTTCGAATTTGAAAGCGAGGGAAATGAAATATATAACTGAATCATTATAAACATTTCAGTCGAGAATTAAGTTAATGGATAGGTTTAAGGCTATTATTTTAACGTATTAATTTAACACTAGCTCATAGCGTTGAACTTTTTACTTGGAACTTCGAAAGGTATATAAATAGAAAAAGCAACATATATATTACTATTTGCTCGTTAGCTATTTTATCATATACAAACCCGTCAAATACGAGTCGGGTACTCAATGCAAAGATTTCATAACTACGTTATTTGAAGTCACGTACACTAGGAAAAAGTTATCAATTAGTTTCTAGAAAATAATCTATCACATTATTATGTAGCGACATTGTATTTTTACTCTACTTAAAGAAATCATTTCAACGAAATTCGACGAGTATTGTGGCCTCCACTTACATTATATTAGTACATGAAATTTAGAAAAAGATGGCGTAACATTTAATTTGTGAGTATATTTATATTACATATATATGTATCATTTATGTTACATCGTTTATTTCAATGCTAATAGTCATTATTTATAAATTATCTCTAATAGAAACAGACATGTACTTCTTACGACATTAGTGAGGAGTAAATAAAAAAGCACCGATGTTTTATTGATAAAAATAATTGTTGCCATTAAAGAAATGTAAAAAATCCACATTATAACAATATGGTATCGTGATACGATCACCAGACTGCTAGATATATACGTATTTTGGTAAATGTTCGGATACATACATGCCATATGTAGACATATACATGTTATACTTTCCTCACGAGGTACGATCACCAGACTGCTAGATATATACATGTTATGTTAAAAGTTCGGATATATACATGCCATATGTGGACATATACATGTTATACTTTGCTCACGAGATGCGATCATCAGACTGCTAGATACATACATGTTATGTTAAAAGTTCATATATATACATGTCATATGTGGACATATACACGTTATACTTTGCTCACGAAATACAATCATCAGACTGCTAGATATATACATGTTATGTTAAAAGTTCATTTACATACATATCATATGTAGACATATACATGTTATACTTTGCTAACGAGGTACGATCACCAGACTGGTAGATCAAAGGAATATCTAAATAACATATGGAAAAATCGCCAGGATTTTAGAAAATAAAAAGCTCTACAAGAATTTCTTCGACTGCACATTATAAATTAAGACTTTTGTACTATTTATAATCCTTATTTCTTAATTATTTGTCGAAAACGCAAAAAAAATTCAAAACGCAAATAAACATTTTTTATTTAAATACGTAGTGCACAATTCATTTCTGGGCAAAAATTAAAAAATATTATGAAAATTAAAAATCTTAAGTCCAGATTTTAATGACGTTTTAATATGATGCTAATAAAGTATAGAAAATTGCGATCTGCTGGAAAACTCACAACACAAAACTTACATCAATTTAATTTTTATTAATCATAGGTATTCATTAATCATAGGCATAATTAATCATAGGTATCAAACCACACTGGCGTCAAGGTAAAAATGTGAGGATTAGGCATATGTTTAGTCATAAATTTAGTTTTTTTTCATAGTATTAGGTAATTTCTCGCCATGTTAGATTTCTTAAATCAAAATTAAAATGATTAATTTATTGAAGATACTAAATCCCGAACAAAAACCAAATACCGAAAACTATGTCAAATCTAAACTGTCAAATGAGGTAACCATAGGAACGACAACGATGCGACAGCCATCTTTCTTCTGCACGTTGCTTTGGACCTGTCAGTGATATTCGAATGTTCGAAAGAGAAGTACTTTTTAGCCAGTTCTTCGAAACTTCTTTACCAACTTAACCAAACACAATACATTTAATCTGTTGAACATAAAAAAGTACTTAACTGCAATGATTTTCTCAAGTATTTGTAGGGCGCAGATTTAAACTTTGACAGTTTTTATATTTTACAGTTTGTTCTGAATCTTATATTCGAACACCCAAATCACACCTTAGTCTAGCTCCCTTAGCTGCGCCTGTAGTGAAGGTATATTTTACTTACTTAATGCATGCATTATGAAAGATTAAGTGTTCTCTAAATAACACATTTTTAAATGTAGGAGTTTGAGCTGGGCATTGATGAATTAGCCTATCGACTTTTAGAAATTTTTCTTTATTCGCGTCTTAAACCAAATTTCAATATGTAAATCCACTGAAAGTAACCTGTCGATATAGATTACTCACGTCGCCTATTCAAGTTCTTCACGACCATAAATCCCACAAAAATCAATTTTAAGTAGTTTACCATATTATTTACATTTTTAAATTTCTACGTACATTGGAACTGCTCTACTTTATTTAGTATGTCCTTTATATTTATCAAATTACGTCGTAAAATACCAACGTAATTTTAAATGACGTTTCTTTCTAGGGTTACCAACTTAAAATCTAAGTCAAAAAAAATAAAGACTTCGATTTTTTTATGTCTATCTTTCTTTTTAAGGTTACTTTCACAAAGAACGCAAACAAAGCTCTAAGATTGTGGCAATGTTGCCTGAGGTTTCTAAATCCTGAAGGGAATAAGTCACAAAACAAAATTCATTTTTGGATTTATGAAAATTTTTAGACGCCATGGACAAAAACACTGAAGCACCTAAATATGTGGAAAACTCTATGAGCAGAGTACAAGGATATTTTTTTAAAGTAACGATTTGTCGAAGTGACAGTTACCGTTTTTATGTCAGTCTTCCTTTTTGCATAGGTTACAGTTCTTGACGTTCGACAACTGTATATTAAAACTTTACTGACGAGACTCCACGAGAGCAAGGACGAACAACGACTATACAATACTGGTAAATAGCTCCATAGCACTAGCGTCAGACGCACATTTCTACCAACTGCAACTAGAACTGAATGCGGACAGAGACAATACACGTTCTACGAACTATCCAAAAGCATACCGGGGCTACGTGACACTACATTTGACGTTTTAAAACATGATTACTACAATCTGGTCACGGCGTGTGGGCCTCTAACCACCTCTAACCACCAACCTCTAACCACCGAATGAATTAAACGCGTCAGATCTAAACCGAAAATAATGCGGAATAGGTTGGTGTATTATTTATGTATACGCTGTGTATTTATATGTACGTGTTTGTGAGTGTGTATAGTGACGATTGCTGATTTTCTATTTCTGTGTATCAATGTATATGTGACAATACGTACATGTATTGTATTAATGTGGATATATATAGATGTGTGTGTATGTGCGAGCGGGCGTGCGTGCGTGCGTGCGTGCGTGCGTGCGAGTGTGCGAGCGTGTGTGCATGCGTGCCTGCGTGCGTGCGTGCATGTGTGCGTAGTGCGTGCGTGCGAGCGTTCGTGCGTGTGTACGTACGTGCATGTGCGTAATAAGAAAATCATATTAAATTGAAAAAGAAAAAGCGCTAACAGAAAAAAATGTTAAACTATACGACTGAAAAAATGTTAAACTATACGCGCTAACAGAGATGAGAAGCATTTAGTCGGCATTACGCGCCTTTGTATCCGAGTACTTACATATAATTTTACTTTTTGAAATGAATCCAACATGAATTTGAAAATATAATTTTCTAAACTGTCAGGTAATACTGCACACATTTGACTGTTGTGATTCGAACTAAATCAACTAAATATTATACATGGTTTAGATTATTTCACATAGTGAGAATTATTTTTAGTTTTTTCTCGAAAATTTAAGAAGAAATCACTTTTGAGATTAAGGTTTTTTTTTAAAGAAAGAAAATACTTTTCAATTCCAACACTTTCTCAGTTATTTAAATCTTTCATGATAGTAAATAGAACTTCTATGAGAAAAATCAAGAAAAATACTTAATTAACCATATAACCAAGTTTCTTTCTGCAAAGTAATTCTCGCATCACCTAATATTCAAAACCGATCAAGGGGATTCACCGCGTCGCGTCATATCGCTTTGATCATGTTGCATAGCACTCGTTGTACATACCTTGCAGGACACTTAACTCTTGCATTAAATTCGTAATATTTTGAGAATGATTTGAGATACGCAAAAAAAATAAGTTACAACCCTCTCATTTTGTACTCAGGAATACAAAAACCCAGCTTGCTATATAAATTTACCAATAGTATTTATAGACGTTTCCACGATAATTGATTTAGACATTAAAGAAGCCATTGCTCATTGGAAATTATAAACATTAACTATCCGACTTTAAACTAATAAACGAAATTAAGTCTAAAACTGGAAAGTATTGTTGTCTAATTAATGTACTGCTAAATTGAATGAAACTTTTGAATTCGTAAACAGCGTAGAAGACACGATTTGAAACAGATGAGACATAACTTGGTCTGATATAAAGGAAATATGTAACTGAACCATTAGAAATACTTCAGTCAAGAATTATATTGTGGTTACGTTTGAGAATATTATTTACTACGTATTAATTTAACACTTGATCATGACGTTAAACATTTCACTTGTAATTTTGAAAGGTATTTAAGAAGGAAACAGCATACCTATGCAACTCGCTGAATGGATTCTTCCAATTTTCTATCAATGATATCACACACACACACACACATATATATATATATATATATATATATATATATATATACATATATACACACACACACGACTATCTCGCTGGCGTACGGCGGTCTACTGGCTATACCGTCATTAATTTCAATTTATATGAGTACGTGTCGGCAGCCAAGAAAGGAGTTGAAATTAATGGGACGCGGGAAAAATAATCGTCTATTTCGCTCTCAATCGTTCAATTTGTACATGCGTGAATAAGAAAGAAACTAACGCAAGAATTATTCAAATTTATTTATATTTTGTATGGCGAAATGATAAAAAGTATCATTTTTTGCTGCCCACTGTGAAAGTCGCTTTGGCTTCTTCATTAGCGGGGGGATCCATAGCTCCATTGTTCAGGCGTTTCAATATGTTTTCCTAAATAACAAATTTGCGTAAATTTTTATTTTTGCCGTATATTTCCAATTTTTGTTTTATGTCACCAATTTTTTCTAATTCTTCACTAATTTTATGAGAATTACGAAGGGACAAAATTATGCCTTTTTGCAATATTTCAACTATAATTTGGTTTTTAATGGTATGAACAACATATTTCGTAATCACGTCACCAAGTACGTTTAAACCACATGCTGTCAACCGTTCCCTTAATATTTTTACTTACATTTGAAACTATCAGCTTCCTTTTAAATATTCAGCAATAGATTACTTAATGAATTTTTGTGAAATTTTGGTTAAAGTTTCACCAAAATTTATTCAATAGATTCCACGTATCGTCAAATGACACACAGATAATTAGATTAATCTAATTAAGCCTCTCATCACAATACTTGAAGGACTCAGAAAATATAAACTCTAATCTGAGTAAAAAATATGCTATTGATAGAACTTTTCAATGTTGGTATTTAGGTAGAATTTCTGACGTCGAAATGTAGAGGGTATTATTCTGCGATCTTCCATCGTATAAATTTTACAAATGTTCGTAAAAGGAGGTATTACGTTTGGGAATAAGTGGTGAAAGTAGGTTACCGTAGACACGTTATCGTAGACGCTGAACGTAGACCCAGACTCTGAGCAAACAGAGTCGTAAATCTGAAAACGAGATAAGGAATTCGAGAATTACGTAAACATACTTACACACGTATTTGCGTAGCGTTAGCTTGTAAGTATTTAGATATATTACCTCGCAATCTACTTACATATATAGGATATATGCTTTCGCGAATACAATACGTCGCTCCATTTATTTATAATGTGGGAAAATCGAATATAAATATCTACGATATTAGCAATAATAGTAGGGAATAGTAATTAAAGAAAAGACGATACCTCCTTTGAAGGAAAATGCTTCTATTTATCATAAGGTATAACTAATATGGAAGCCAATATACAAGTACAAGAAATATTTTGTAATCGCTGACTTAATTAAATAGTAGTAGACTTACTCGTATATATCTCACACACTATGACATCTAGAATCATTGTATTGAATATATTTGGCGTTAATTTTGTAGAAATTCATTATTCACAATTAAATTAAACTACGTGATGTATTATTTCTACTTTCTTCAAGTTCTTTACCACGACCTAGGTTTCGTTGTATTACAACATCTTCAGGTGGGCTATTAGCAAAGATCTTTGATTAAATCCGTTTTAAATCAGTAAATCCGTTTTAAATCAGTAAATCCGTTATTATTTCGGGATAATGATTTTTCGTTCAAAATGTATTTTATTTAATCATAAGACTAAAATAACAGCCCCCATTTGTGATGTGATTGATCCATTGCGAGACTATAACTGAAATTATTATAAAAATACTTGCTCACATTTACAGACAGATGGCGTCAGGATAGCGTCATATGTTGGTGAAATGTTATGAAATTATCGCTAAACGCTTCATTTATAATAAAAAAATAACATTTGCCTCAGAACTATTATTGAATAAAAATCTTCAAACAGATTTTATATTACTTCAATATGTTATTAGGTATTAGAAAAACACGCAAAATCACTTTGAAAATGTTTGCGTGTCATTGTATACCGATAATACATCCACGGTATAATAGCCATCTTTTATATGAATATACTGTTTTAGATATATAAGTACACTAGCTTCCCGCTCCGATTTTACACGTCTAGGCAAAGTAGATACAAGACGGGTCAATGTATGAAAGCCCATGCGTATAATGTTGCTTACTTAAAAAGCACTGCCATAATATTTGAAAAATTCGTTCGAAAACTACACTTAAATGGAAATTTAATGTACATAAGTTCAAGCAGATGAATACAACATTTAATTTGATAAAGATTAAGACAGTTTCACACAATAAAGATATTTACTCTATCAACTCGCACTAATCAATATAAGGAATTTGTGCCATGTCACCCTTCCCAGAAACCTCAGATTGCTACTGAAGATGACTAGTTCCGGTTAGTCTCTATAAAAGGGGAGATAGTCCTAACCTTGTATTGTCTAGGGACCTTTTCATGACTACATCCATCCCTGCTTATGCCTTATTTCTAAAATTACTTTAAAAAAATTTCCATGTGTGTTCCAAAGAAAGAAATAGATACATTGTAGTTAGGGTTGCCAGGTGGCTGAGGGTCACTGAGATTATCCCGGAATGCGAGCATATGTCCCGGGCTTCGCAATTTTCGAAAATATTCCGGGAAAATCAAATTTGCGTCTAAAACAGTAATTGGAAAACAGTTTAAATTTTGCACGTCACGGGGACGCGCCTAAGGATCCAACCCGCTCTCCGCCCGCTAACCCTACTGCAATAATAATATGTATATATAATAACTAGCGTGACCCGTGCAAAGTCTTCGCATTATTTATTCCATTATGAAGCTCAGATGACAGATCAAACAAATATTTTACTAAAATTGACATATAGAGGCGCAAGTATCAAAAGCATTGAGCTAAAGCGCCACTTTATTTATACGTGAGTGGATTTGAAATTAAACAAAAAATGTTACCGACCGTTAATCATATTGACGTTGAGCCGTTAGATGGCAGCATTGCTATTTTGTGTATATAATTTTAATAATTAATTAATTTGCAAAAACAATAGCAATAATACATTTTTTAGTTGTGGATGCCGGTAGAGCAAGCAATTATCTATAAAATGATATATAATTTATGTGGATTAGTTGTGAGGTTTTTTCTAAAAAGGGAGTGTAACATCTTAACCTTAGCGTATTAATATATATGATGATGATAACAAACATTAAAACAAAAAACAGAAATGATAAATACTAATAAAGCAGGTTAATAATATTGGTTACATGATAATAAAAGTGTATTAATGTCTTCGTAATTGGCTTTGCTTTTTGTCCTTGAATTAGCGCCAGAAAATCTGGCAACCCTAATTGTTGTGTTCTTTAGCAAGCGTGTGTCGTTTATTCACTTGTACCTCAGAGTAAAAAATATACTACGCGTTGTACTGATCGATTCGATCATCGATCCTTTTGAAAAAATGATTTAATCTTATATCAATCATTCATGTTCAAATGAATGCGATTGCTCCGCTTATTCATTCGCTAATCCTCCGTCCGTCAGCATTCATTAGGAATTTGTTATTTTATTCATTGTCTAAATACAATAATATCTAGCTTAACTAATTAGATAATCACAGTGCAGTTATTCAAATTTCGTGTTTGGTATACGAATGAAACAAAAGAGGTCACATTGGCTAAACGGTAGTTCAAAAATACAGCTGGAGTCGTCAAAAAAGCGTTCAGGGCATCCAAAAACAGTGCAAAGGTTCTAAATAAAATAACAAGGAACGCAAAAATTACGCAAAAGAATAAAACTCCAATGAATCTACATTCAGATATAGACAGGCTAATTGTCAGTAGTCAAAATATTACTTTCTTTTTCAATAAACTGTCTATATCGTCATATTTTCATTAATAAAACCTGAATAATTACGTTTAGTTTAATCGGAATTACAATAACTTTAAAGTATTTTTTCATATTTTTAATATGCTTCCTTATTAAAAAAAGTAATTATTGTGATCATTTTTCTGACATACGGTGAAACGGAATGAGAACAAACGACGCGTATACCATATGTCGCAAATACAAAGTTACTTTGGCAATTTAATCTTAAACAAATATATAAAGATGGCATAAAATAGAAAATACTTTAAATACGTGTTTTACACATTCCACTCTTTAAAATATCAAGAAATTAACTTAAATAATTTATTTTCGTGAAACATAGCTCTTTGAAAAGTGATATAACAGTCTTTTTAATGAGATTTATCTCTCAATTAATCCAACTTATTCTTGTAGCGACATCTGTATGTGCTAAATCTGTAATAAACCCAAAATGTATGGGTTTGACCAGACATTGTATCATCAATGCCGTCTGTTAGCGTTTTTGATAAATTTTATGATAATAGATATGGTGAAAATAAATAGAAAATGAAAAAACACAAAAATATAGATGATAATAATAATTTCATCGCCGACCGTTAGTCTCAACAATAATCATCCCACTAAATTTAGAAAAAAAACAGAAAAGAACAAAAAAACAAAAAAAACGAGTAATGATAATTGTTCATCACACCTAATAACTTTTCATGTTCCGAATTCCACGCGAACGAAGTCGCAGACACAGCTAGTGATAAATACATTAAAGTAGGTAGGCAGTATTGCTAAACATCAAATTTATTATGAAAAGTTATAAATCATTATGTAAATAAATTTCACTGTTGGCGAATACAGAAAGCAAAAAAAATGAAAAAAAAACAAAAAAGAATAATGATAATTGTTCATCACACCTAATAACTTTTCTTGTTCCGAATACCATGCGAACGAAGTCGCGAACACAGCTAGTGGTAAATAAAAGTAGATAGACATTGCTGAATATCATGTTCGTGTATATTTATTATGACAAGTTATAAATTATTACGTAAATAAATTTCACTGTTGACAAATAAATTTATTTAGCTACAAAGGTTCCTTTTGAACTATATACTTATCACTTATAATTCAGGAACTGTAAGGTGATTCGACGTTGCATATATTTACGCAGTATTTCGACCGGAATGAAAATTCTGGCCGATTTGCGCAGGTTCATGAAGTGAATAATGGATTTCCGTAATATAAAGCGGGCGCGGCCGTGAAAAATCCCATTTTAATTATAAATGATAAATCACAATAAAGAAATGTCACTCCAAACTAGGTTTCCAAGCAATTATGTTCATATAACAAAGGCTTGTTATTTGTTTAGTTAGAAGATAGAAAAAGTTTCACCATTTCAAATATTTATACCTGCAAATTATTTTAAAATGAATCGGTATGAGTTGAGTTTAGCGAAAATGGAAAATTATCAGGTTTTTTTGGTTTTAAATGAAAAAATATATTTGGTTTTGAATGAAAAATTATACATAACGACGTATTTGAAAAAATTAGGGCTCAGACACGATTATTTCATTATAAACAATCGATTTCAAAAATGCTAATAACAATTGACCGTCAAACATAAATTTCATAACCTCACTTTCTGCGATCTACTTCACACATTTTCATTTTTCTATTGTTAGCTTTGTTTTTTTTATATCGATTCCTCTCTGTACTTGCAAATTCTGTATTTAGTGTTACTAAGAATGACAATTAAGTCGAAAAACTTATAACTAATACTTCCTCGACAAAGTGCAGTTTTGTATGGGAACTTTTTCAGACCAATTTTTTTAGTAAAACAATCGCGACCGGGCCCTAATGTTGGTTGATATTTCGTTTTTTTGAATACTTTCTTTCAATTAAAACAAAAAAAAATAGAAATTCACAACTTCAATAAATTGAACTTCTTCCGATGAATCTAATGAAAAATTGTATTGCAATAATTACCACGAGTATTATAAAGAGTACGTTGACTCATTTAGTAACCCATATAGATAAAGTCGCAGACAAATATAAAGCGAGTAACATAACAAAAACAGAGACCATTGTCTGATTTCATTACAGTGAATGTTTCAATAGCGACAATTGACAGTACGCGTCACGCTATGTGTCCATTAAGCCACTTGTTCATAATTACAATGTACTGTCATGCGCAAGTGCCACCCACGATAACTTAATCGAGAAAAAAAGTAAAGCTTTTTGTTGAATCTAATTAAAAGCTTTCGATTTCATTAAACAATTTGTTTTGATGGTCGTCGACCTTAAAAAGCTTAAAGATTTAAATTACGAAAAACAATGAGGTGAACTCGTTTATTTTGCTTGTCTTTGTTTTCATATTGTTCTAAATATTGCTGTTCTGTACTTACCTATGGTTATATCCATAGATAATTAATATAATTTACTTACCAGCATACACTTATCTCAGGTAAGTAAATTATATTATCTACGAACATAAACATACCATGTCGATACTGGGCATTGCTAATGTCCAAAAGGTCCATCTATTCGTGCTCCGAATGAAAGCTTAATTCATTAATTTATCAACTTTTGGAAACATTTCATGATGGATTAAATTAAAGTTTTCTTCAATATATTTATTTTCTTAACAGAATCCTTGCTCAACTTACAGCTCCGTGCCAACGCACTGAGCAAATTATTGCATAATAGACAAATAAATAGAAACAATTAATATTTATGTGTATATATATATATATATATATATATATATATATATATATGTATATATATATAAGTACATATTTATACCTAATTTAATTTCTTTTCTGTATTGGAGCATTTGGCGCTTTTAGGCAAAAATTTAAGAAGATATTTAAAGATTGATATATTTCTAATTCAGACAAGGAAGTGCGCATTTGTATAATTAAAATAGCTTTTATTAGAGTGTTTCAAACAAGTCAACAATTTCTCTGACATGTTTACAAACCACAAATATAAACTTTTAATTTGTCGAATATAACTATGAGTGAAGAACACAATGTCAAACGCAAATCTTTCTGAGCTCCAAGCAATACATCAGTGATTGTTTCATTGACTGACTTCAGATTTTCTCTGGAATATTCCGAAATATTTCACAATGATCTGGGATGTTCCTGAACATTCCAGAATATCCCAAATATTCCACAACATTCCATAATATTTTGTGATGTTCTAGAATGTTGTGGAATGCTCTCGAATACTTTCCAATGTTTTAGAGTGTTCCAGACATTTCTAGAGGGCGAAACTTCCAGCTCTTAAGCACGCCCTGCAGGTAAAAACGGGAACCTTCTTCATAGATGGGGGATAGAGGACTACCACACCACGTAACTCCCTTGATCATTCCGGGCCTCGTTTCTGAGTTTTAGCGGCACGCATATTGTACCCTTACTCTTATAATATGTATTGATTAAATTATAAACATAAAAGGAAATTAATTTTCTACAAATATTTAATAAGACATTAATATTGTTTGCAAATTATATCAAACAAATATTACTTACTAATTAAATGTTTATTATAATCACTATTTATAAAACGGCATTCACGTTTGAACGAACATTAATAATTTAATTATTTGTGAACAATACTAGACTTAAATTCATTTGACTTTGTAATACTGAAGAAAAATGAACAGCGAGTTTAGAAGAATCACATAAAATCAGTACCAATAAGTAGGAAAAATCATTCACACGGCAAACACACATACGCGCGCGCACATTAGAGAGAGATAAGGACCCGCATAAAGACGCGAATAAATGGCGCGTGATCCGTCAGTCTGCGGTCATCTCGTCAGCTCCCTGCGGGGATGGTGAGCGACCGCGACTTTATCTCTTATCTGGCATTAGCGTGTGTCAGTTTGGGTGGTGAGATATTTACTACATATGTTGTACAGTTAACCAAAGAATTCTGTTTCACATTTTGACATATTACTCGAAACAAATTGTCAGTTAAAAACAATACCGCCTAAGTGATATCTAGATATTAATGATGCTGTTCTAGATAAAATATAAAAAAAACCGAGTCCTTGAAATTCTTCTTTAAAAATGCCCAAAATCTTTTCGTAGTCGTTCTAGATGTAATACACAACTATAATATGACAGGTAATTTAATTACAAGAAGCATATTCCGTAATATTGAACACAGCATTCGTATGACAGTTTCGTGAAGTCGATGGATGGCCAAAACACTTTTAATTTACAAAATTACTATAGATACTTTGTATATTGCATTTAGAAGCTTATTTCGTCCATTATCTAGGTACAATACCCTGTTCCTGCAATCATTATTTGAAATGAAACCACACGATATCCAAAAGTTAATGAGTCAGAAGTAAAATAAGGATTAAATTATTTTAATATAAACGATTTATCCCCATGCCCTAAAAATGATTTCTACCCTTCTGCGGTTCTTCGATTCAAAAACAATGGTCGACTTTTTTTAATCGATTTTAGATTCCGTTATTTTGGAAATGAGGGGTGTTGTATATTTGCGCAAATTTCTCGTTATATCTCTGAAGACATAACACCTAAAATTATGAAAAAAATATTTTTGAAGCCATTGTAACTAACTCTTTCAAACAAAAATTGCAGATTTTTGTTATGTGGAATTGGAGGATGTTTTATATGGTATTTAAAAGATCGAGTACTTAATTTGACCTCCATAAAATTTCGAAAAGAATGTTTTTGAGTATTGGCTATTGCGATATATGCGACTTAATATATTTTATTGCTGAGTCAAAATTCAAGTTTCTGCCTGAAGCAATTTCTGAGATTTGAGAAAAATGGCTGTAACCGATATATGGACAGACACGTGAATGATCTTATCAAGGTTTCGTTTTTCCTTTCAAGGTACCCCTAAAATAACGATAAGCAACAATGACGTTGTCTATTATCGATCGCAAATATTTAGTTATCCCCAAGGTTTGTATTTGGAATTTTTTTTAACTTTTGAAGTAGAGAACTCCATGAAGTCCTCAAATTACTCTTATTAAATACAATATCTAAATGGTTAGGTCTTACGTTCATTTGAACAATACACATAAAATGTAGCAATTGAGCGTCAGTAACTTTGCTTATTTTCAATCATCAATATTTAGTTATCCCCAAGACTTGAGTAACCATTTTTTGAAGTAAAGAACGCTAAGAAGACCTCAAATGACTCTTATTGAATACAATGTCTAAACGGTTAAGTCTTATGTTAATTTAAATAATACATATAAACATGTAGCAATACAGCGTCAATGACGTTGCCTATTTTCAATCGTCAATATTAAGTTATCCCCAAGGTCTATATTGGAAATAATTTTTTTTTACTTCAATATGTTAATTACATTTTGCAAAGCAGAATATTATTACTACTACTTTCTATATGGTACTGTGTTCCATAATGGCGCGGCTTTGCCCTTTACGTCTGTAATCTTGACAAGAAACAAAGCGCTAACACCTTCATAAAATCGAGTTCGTAAAGAGCTTAAATTAAAACAAAAAAGGGAAGATACGGTAGGCTTTAACGGTGCGCGATCCCCGTAAACCAGGTCCAATGGACCTGGTTCCATTTTGTTCAATTTAGTCATTCAGAGACCGGCGGTTTGCATGGATGCGCGGTTCTTAAAATTAAAATTGCCAATATTTTCAGTCAAATCGATTCAAAAATGCTTTCTGCACTAGAAGGCATTTTTGAATCCTTCCAGTGCAGATTTTATCACATGCATTAACCATTCACAAAACAAAAACAGGACACATGAAGTTACTTTTTATGCGTAATTAAATAAGAACGTTATGAATTTTCCAAAAAATATTTTATTTCTGTTATGTTTGAATGACAGCGCATGCCCTAGCACCGCACCATGACAATCTAAAGTACTAACAGTGCGTTCGATGGAAATCGTCAATTTGCTGTAATATTTTGATTCACCCGCGCTGCAGTCACAATGCATCGCTTTGTCTCTTTCTGTTAATTTTACATGTAGGCAATTTGTGATTGCAGCTGTGAGAGATCGTATGGATGTAGTTGTACCTATGCCCGTTTTGTTTTAACATAAAGTAAGAGTACACCGTATCACCCCTTTTTTGTTTTAAGCTAAGGTAAAGGCATTGATTGTGCAGACAGGCAACCAATGTGACGGTGTCGATACCTTTATTCGCAAATCTCTATAAGCTCGTTCGTTATTTACGTACGGAAGGGCGCGTGCTCGAGCATGCTATGAAGGACCTATCGCGTCCGCAAATGAAACCCGAGCTGCGTGATGACTAATAATGAACGATTGAATAGATTATTTGGTCGGGCGTGGAGAATCGACCGGTTACGAAGGCTTAAGAATTATCGGCCGTTTCGGTTTGTTTGAAATAAATTTTAACATAATCCATGTTCATGATTCAAACTAAACTGTTAACTGGTATGTTATATTAAAACTTAAATAACTGGTATAACTGCACTGTGTTATAATGAAATTAAGTGATGACAGAAAAACTAAAAGAAATTAATGAAAAATAAACGCATCAAGTACAGAAAGAATTCGGTTTATAAAGGTTCCGTATAAAGTGTCATGGACAGATCTGTATGGACGCTAAGCCATCTGCGTATATAAAGAAATGTAAACCATTTAGAAGATCTCTGTTTAAGCAAATACTTTTTATTGATTAAAAATGAAAAAAATCGTGATAAAGACTCCAATTCACCTCATTTATCTAAATAAAGGTTATTAATGAATAGTTATTATTAAATTAAATTAATGCATAATTAAACCTTGTTTTCAGATTTGGCGTAAAAATGAACATTAAGTAATAATTGCCTAAATAAAAATTAACCCAGTAATAGTACTGGGTTCATTTTTATTTAGACAACTAGACACCGTTGTGGTATCTATTTAAGGACGTATTTACAAAAACCGAGAACGGATATTTACTAGCCGTGAAATCACTAACACATACGCAGCGACGCCGCTTGTTGTGTGCGACAAATTTATAGTACGTTCAAATTACCTTGACCGTGTTTATAATGAAAATATGTGTTCAATATTTGTTTGGTAACTAGTTTTATTTACATTGCATTATTGAAAGAATATTGGTAAAACAATAACATATATTAATATTATACCGTATTAATTAGTATTTCAGCCATTAACCAAACCAGCTAACTAGGATGGTTGTGATAAAATATGATAAAATCATTGTATTTTATTTTCTACATTGCAACTTTATCGAGATAATAACGCCGAACTATTAATTAGTGTCTAATATCCTTTTGCCATTTGACACGCGGTTTTGTTGGTTTATTTGGTTTCTGCTTGTAAATTAAAAACACGGCTTAATCATATAAACACTGAAACAACTAAACAAGTAAACACTGAATGAAACAAAAAATGATTTTTCTAATATTTTCTAAAACTGCTGACGAGCTTGCTTCCTTTTCTCTCCAAAATGATCCTAGTCTAGAAGTAAACAACTTAAAATATATTTAATATAAATAGCTTAATATAGTACCCATGTTAAATATGACAATTAAGGGTCCACTTATTTTGGGGCCAGCCTGTTGTAAACTATTATATTCTAGAATGCAACTATGTCCTATTTATTAATAGTGACAAACTATCTCAATAAATCGATCTCGATCGATATATATATATATATATATATATATATATATATATATATATATATATATATATCGCTGAATATTAATATTTCCGCTATTTGTTTCCGAGTTAAATGGCTCGTATTAAATGGCTTTATTTCGTTTCAACTCGTCTTTAGCCTAACTCGTTTTACATTATTTCTAGATATTGCTATATAATCTAATTTTGATTTTAACTTTCAAACATGAACTTATTTTCAATATAATACGAAATAACAATTTATATTTGTGTCGCTACAACTTGTGTTAAGTTATGCAATAACGTATAAAATTAAAATTTCAAGGACGTATAATCCGGCTTAAATCACTTCGACTATTTCGACTTATATTTCTGCAATTCTACTGCTGGCTATAAAGTTATTTTTGTAATGGCATGAAGGATAATTTTGGATATCGATTTTAAGGTGATAAATATTTCGTAGAATGATATTGAAATAACCGCTGTAAGTAACGGATGTGAATATTTATTCGTAAAGGGAAATCTTTTCGGAACCTATATTTAGTATATTTTTTTAATGCGTTCTTTATTTAAAATCTTTTTTTTTTCTTATTCAAAGTTTTATTATCACGTTCAGGTAGATGACAGAAACATGTAATAGTGTACATTTTTTTAATTACTCATTAGAAACATCAACACAATATTTCTGAAAAATGGCGGAAGGCGTGCCCGAATCCACCATTTTGTAAAACGCAAATTTAGTTTGGCGTCGTAAACAGAGAAGTTTACAATAAAAAACCAAAACATTTTTTGTAGAAAGTCAGATTCTCTATGATATTTAAAACATATTTTATTTTCACGCAATTAATATTATTGAAATTGCGGTATGTTATAAATTCATCATCGATCATATAAAGTTATATCACGAAAACTATTTTTGAAAATTTTTATCACAACAAATTTTCTTTCTATTTGAGTACTTAATTTGATATTCAACGTTTGAGATGAGAGTTTCTGTTTATGACAATGGAAAATCTAAGTTTAATTATGATTGAGAAAATGTTGTGAAAAAATTTGTTATTGAGAAATAAATGGAATCTTCGTAAGAAAGGTAAAATAAAAAAATATGTTATTTTCGTTTTATTTTTTCAAGAAAAGTCAGAAAAAATTCTTGCTGAACCAATTAACCAATACCATGTCCATGGGAAGCGGGGGTTTGAAAATAAATATTTCATTCGCGTATTTGGAATCTAACTAAAACCTAAACAACTTTCTACATTGTAAATATTCGTATGTTTGTTTGTTAAAGCATCACGCACGGGCTGGTATGCTAATTTTAATCAAACTTTCAATAAAATAATACTCGATGTTCAAATTAAAATCAAAACTACCTTTTATTTTAATCAAATCTTTCTTAAATAACTTTTAATTCAATTATAAGCTCTAGCACAGTAATGACCAATTAAATAAGCTTAAGAACTGATGAACAACATGAGTTGTCGATACTATCACAATAGTTCAGCCAAATTAAAGTATCTGGGATATAAATTATTTTTACCGCGAGTACGTCTAATATTGATATGCAAACATTAATACTGGCCTAAAACTTCGCAAGATCACCCAAAAATTAATGCAACAGCAAAAGCTAATAACGTTAATTAAACTAATATTGCATTTCTTCTACTTTAGTACAACTCATCTAATTTAAATTATTTCCTGCAAGTAGTTAATATCTTTATAAAATAGGCCAAGGTCACTCCCAATATTTTTTTAGAAAGCCATTTTGAAGTTAAAATATAAAAACAAATATTAATGTTCCTTTTTTTTATTAAATTTATTTTTAATAAATTTTGTAACTGAGATCTATGGAAAAAATTAAAATTCTTATTTATGAAATACAAATTAAATAGCAAAACCTTGTCATTGCATAAATATCGATAAGATTACTTCTAAACTAAGCATCAGCTGTCAGAAGCGTAGCCACTTGTTTGTCTCTTCTTGTAACTGTACTGAACTGTTCTAGCATGTAGTACTCATTGAATATCTGGCACAGGCGTATGATTCAAAGAGCCAGGATCTGATATTCCTCCGGACCCTTTGTTTTACTTATAGTTTCTATCTAAAATATACCTACAGTGAGAAACGTCGGATGAACCACCCTATTTTTATACATTGAAATGGAATCAGCTTATTTATCATTTGTATATAAAAATAAACACAGAACACTTAAATATATATGAATATATCAACTTACGGCCACATATTAAAATCTGGCAACATTTACTACTTGGCAGATTATTTTGAGGTTGCATTACGAGTAGGCGTGTACAATTAACGAAAAACAGAAATATTGTCATAAATCACGTAATGAAAATGCTACAACATGATTACTGTAATTACTTAAAAAGACCTGGGGTTCAAATTTAAAATTTTAAAGTTGTCGTTTTTTAAAACAATGTTTGCAACACCTGGTACGTACTAGTAACCGTCGTTTAGTGGCATTAAGTAGAGACTAGCGTGACCCATGCGAAGTCTTCGCATTATTTATTCCATTATGAAGCTCAGATGACAGATCAAACAAATATTTTACTAAAATTGACATACAGAGGCGCAAGTATCAAAAGCATTGAGCTAAAGCGCCACTTTATTTATACGTGAGTGGATTTGAAATTAAACAAAAATTTTACCGACCGTCAATCATATTGACGTTGAGCCGTTAGATGGCAGCATTGCTGTTTTGTGTATGTAATTTTAATAATTAATTAATTTGCAAAAACAATAGCAATAATAAATTTTTTAGTTGTGGATGCCGGTAGAGCAAGCAATTATCTATAAAATGATATATAATTTATGTGGATTAGTTGTGAGGTTTTTTCTAAAAAGGGAGTGTAACATCTTAACCTTAGCGTATTAATTAAGTAGAGATATGTATGTAGTGAAAGAACACTGATATATTTAAATATTTCGATTGGCCATCTTATCGGAAAAAATTCTCAAACGATTAATATAGACATCGTCTAAGAATGTGTTTCTTAAGGCTTTACTTTTATTTATTGCGAACAAACTTGCTTGTTAAACATTCTTCTTTACACTTTTCACAAATCCATAAAGGGGTAACTTTTTGTATTTATTTCGCACTTGATTAGACAATATTTAGCCCACCTACTCTTTCAAGTTGTTTCACTCCTTTTTTCGCAGTTCACAATAAATTTTTTTAACTTTAGCGCAAGCCTAAAGCACTAGGTATACAGTGGTGGATTTTGTGTGTAGACAAACTAAAAAAAAGAATAAATCGAAATCCTCAAATTTCCTAAAAATATAGATAAATTATAAACGAAAAATATATTTATAACATATTTAGTTAATGATTCTGAGTAATGATTAATATAACTTGTTTTAGACATCCATACCAATCGATAACGTCACTTCCTTTTGAATTAGGTTATACTGTGTAATTGACATGTTAAAATATGAGACAAGTCAAATAATTCGATAGTTAAAATATTAACTTTTGGAAAAAAATTGTATGACATAAAATATTTAGAGAAAACCTTAAAACACATTTATGCTATTATTTTTCACTAAATCCACAAAACAAAACTTCAGCCCACGTGCGACACTACCGAGTGACCAAACATTCGTCCGGACATCGGCGGTCGGGCTTCTCCGGGTGTCTTAGTTATTTCCGCCTGTTGCTGTTACGTACGAGTTCTTAACCATTCTCAAGGCTACACAAAATATATGGCGCTCCTGTGTTTTGAACATTTAATTTTTTTTTTTTCAAATGAAGCTTCTTTAGGCGTACCATGCTTACTTTTTTCTGAATAGTGAACGAAACTGAACCGTCACGCTCGAGTCAATAATGCCGAATCGGGTAAACTCGGCTCCCTTCGGCATCGACCAAGCGAGTTCACTGTCTAACATGGAGTGCATCGTTTCAAGAATTGCGTTTAATTTTTAATTAATATTTTATTTGAGTATAATTTAATAAATATTATTGTACACGCATATATTATTGTATATATTCCGAATAATATTTCAAGTGTATACAGTTAGTGTTTAATATTTTATTTAAGATAAATTTAATATAATACGCATATTGTTACTTCAGTTGTATTTGTTACTTTAGTTTTCACTCCTTTCGTATGGCCATGAGCAAGCACCAGTGTTTTTTTTAAATTATTTTTTCTAATTTGCCTTCATTATGTATAATAATTATTCAGGTTACAATACAAAAAAATGTTGTAAAAGCTCTTCCATGTTCTTATTATTTACTAAGCTTTTACAATATTAACATAACACGGTTTATGGCAGCTTTGTAGATCAAAAGAGGCACATAACGTTCGACTAATACAAACACCACGTGTGCATAAAAGTATGCTTGCGAAAGTTGAATAACACGTAGTTCCAGTAATGATTAAAATCAATAACTAAACATTTGTGGGCAGAATATTTATCGTGGGAACTTTAAGCCGCACTTGACCACCTACTAGATTTCCCACCTTAAAAGAAAAAACGTCATAGCTGTTTGTACTAGGATTCCCACCGAATAAGAAAAAACGTCATAATTGTTTATATTAGCGTACCCATTTAAAAAGAAAAAACTTTATAACTGTTTATATTAGCGCACCCACCTAAAAAGAAAAAACGTCATAACTGTTTATATTAGAGTACCCACTTAAAAATAAAAAACATCATAACATACTGTCACAGCTATTTTTCTCAGCAACCGTTTAATACAGAAACTTGAAATTTGGCATGCGATAAATCGTATTAACCAGCATATAGCTCAATAGCTAATACTCAAAAATATTTACATACAAATTTCAGGGAGGGCAAATGAAATATTATAATTTTTTCTTATATATTTTTTATTTTTTCTTATATAGTGTGGGTTATCATTTGGATAGAGCTGATTGAAACGATCTCAACCATTTTTCTTTCCGAAATATTAAAGAGGACTTGTGCGGGACTTTTTTCAGTACATTTCTTAAAATACATTTAAGAAATGTACTGAAAAAAGTCCCCGCACCATTATTTCTCAATCTACTAAACCTTAAATTATAAAGAAAACAGGGTTTCTAGAATCCTAGATATGGAAGCTTTTAAGGTATTTAAGATATATCCTCCCTACGAGGTACGTTTCCTCAATGCGCGGCTCAGACTCATACTCGGCCACATTTTTATATAAAACAGCATTATTTACCCCCCAAAAACACTTTCATGCATATGCTTCATCGTCAGTTTTACTGAAAATCTAAAAATACCATGATAAATTATCCATTGGAAATCAGCCTCAGTGTTCCAACGGCGCGGGAAAAATTTACAGCAAGACGCGGAAAAAATACAATTTAAATTTTCCTTGATTTCTTGAGAACCGTCTGTGTTCGTTCCTCTTGACTGTTCTTAAGCTTTTTTTCCATGAATTGTTTATTTACTGAAGTAACTACCAATATATTTTTCCGTTTCGGGATATGTCAAAAATATCAAATAATACTATAATAATTGATTATATTTGGCGTTAATTTTGTAGAAATTCATTGTTCACAATTAAATGAAACTACGTGATGTAGTATTATTTCTACTTTCTTCAAATTGTTTACCACGACCTAGTTTTCGTTGTATGACAACATCTTCAGGTGGGCTATTAGCAAAGATCTTTGCTAACAGAAGAACTTTGCTAACTAAGAAGAAAATTGAGTCACGGAAAATTCGAGTTGCATGCCATATAAAGGGTAATTAATTTTTATTTTAAACAAAAAAAATTAAATTAGCAATACAAAGCAAATCTTGAACCAATTTATCATGTTGATTCGATGGGTTATCGGATCTATTGCTCGGAGGCGAACAACGCAGAGAGCGTACACAGAATGGACGTTTGATTATTTCCTTTCCAGAATAGTTTACTTCGTAGTTACATTATTATACTGGTGATATGTTACAAATGTAACTATACGTTGTTTTGTAACAGACTATCAGCAAATGATATGAGGACGGAATGTTTCACCACTAGGACACAGTCTAGATAAGTTCAAAATAATATGTTTGTTATATTACTATTACTATTTAGTTAATCACTACTATTTAGTTGATCATTAAATGAACATTGAATGACGTTAACAGTTAACAAAGGTACTTCACCGTGCCTTTATTCCACCTCCAAGTAACCAATATATGCGCTTTAGTGCAAGATAAGGACCCGCATCCAAGATGCTTATGAATGAGGAGCTATTCGTCAACCTGCTGCCATCTCGCCAGTATCCCGTGAGGCTGAAAGGCCAATGGTTTATCTTACATTTGACACGTACGTTCGTTTGTACAAAAAGGCGGTTACTATAAGTACATGTATGTAGTAACGGGAAAAACGCACAAGGATTAAGTTATTTTTAGGAATATTTTTGTGATTTATAGAAATTAAGTCATAAAGTTAAATGTGTTTAGGATACTGTAAATCTACAAATTTTTTTTAGGTTCCAATATATTAAGCAAAAAATAGTTAGAAAAAATTTTCCAAATCTGCCATTATAACTTCTCGTGTATGTACCTTATTATCAACTAACGTGTTTTGATGATGAAAAATAATGAAAACTCGAATAATTTTACTAGTAATCGTCTCATAAAACTTGTCGGTAAGAGGAGATTTTCCTCTGAGAAATTGTATCTTTTTTTTTAAATTTATAGTTACACTTATTAATAATATATTGAATCTTTGCTAATATCCCACCTGAAGATGTTGTAATACAACGAAACCTAGGTCGTGGTAAAGAAATTAAAGAAAGTAGAAACAATACTACATCACGTAGTTTCATTTAATTGTGAATAATGAATTTCTACAAAATTAACGCCAAATATATTCAATAACTTACTTATGTATATTGTCGTGTTTACTTTTGGAACCAGTGCAGTTTAGCTAATATACAAATTTCACTGACGTTTTAATGAAAGAATGTATTTAAAAAAGAGATGTATTTAAAAGAAATAGCTCTAAATGTTTAACAAACATGTAAATATGAATAGTGATAATAAAAGGAAACATCAAATAAGAGGTCAATAAAAACTTCCAAAATTTTAGAAAGATGAAATCTATCTCAATACTAAACAAAAATATTAAATTCGACCAAAATTTATTATCAATTATTTAGTTTATAATTTGTTTCAAAATATGATACGACAGTTAATAATAACTATCGTATTAAATTGTAAAAATACTTAAAGAAATAACAAACTCCAATTTTATATATTTACAATATTAACTTGGAAATTAGTTAAGAAAAATAAACGGATAGCTGCAATAAAATGCATTTTGGAATATGACGCGATAATTATTGTATACTAAATTATAAAAATACTCCAAGAAATAACAAAATCTAATTTTAAAAATTTTCAATGTTGAATTGAAAATTAACTTCCATAAAATGTATTTCTTGACATTGTTTTTGGTTGAAATGTTATAATATGGGTAAAACATTAATTATAATTTTACTCATTTCGTTGAGTTGAAAACAAAAGAATATTTTATATTCTGGGTACGGACAATTAAAATCTTATAATTATTCGTTAATAAAAGCATTCATTTTGATATTGGTCTCTAAATTAAAATAAATAACAAGACAAACAATGTAATCTAATTTAATGTGATTTTATCGAAACCACAAATAATACTTTTCTTCGAAAAAATAAAAAAGGAAGAACTGATGCATAGTTAGAACACAATATTAAGAAGAAAATGGATATATCATAAGTTACAGTTAATATCTTTCGGTATTTTTATATTATTCATGTAAACATTTACTAGAGCCGTTAATTTGAAGCGTACAAATAAAATTAAGGCGCCTGTAAAGCTGCGGACGCTAGGTGGCGCTGATGTCACACACCCAACCAATAAACGTCAGAATTTTTTAAATGTTCCCAATGTTTTTACGCCTACAAAAATGTGGTGTGCGACCCAATTACATTTTTCCATTTTCAAAGCCGATTTTCACAAAAACTATGTGACGTAGAAACTTGAAAATTTATGCCAATTTTGTGTGTGATACATTTTATCAAACCACATTGTAGCACTAACTTTTTAAAATATTCGAATAACAATTGAAAAGGAGATAAATAATACTCTTGGCAATTTTTTTTTCTCATTTTATATACGAGGATCACGTAGCAGATTACTTAAAAAGGGTTATAAGTATATAGAAATACAAAAATATTTTTTCACAATTTCAAATTGTATATTTAAAAGATACTCTAAAAAATATGCCAAAATATAACTTTTCGCCCCCTTATTTACAAAACCACTGAGCCAAATATCATGAAAAAAATATGATTGGTGAAATCTAGCTAGAAGATTACGGGAAAATTCTAACGAGTATCCTAAATCCTAAATTGTTTGAAATATGCACCATGTATTTATGGTATATAATATGTTGCTGGTATATTGTGTATAATATGTTGCGTTGCATGGTCTATGATATGTTGTAGTTTATTTACATAGTTAAAGATTAATATTTGTAACTAATTTAAGCTTAAATGTTTATGAATACCAAAATATGTACGGATCCCTCGCAGTGTGAATTCTACTCTTGTTTGACAGTTGTTTTATGTAGCTAAAATTTGTTGTAATTCATAAAAGTACTTAACCAATTTAAATTTGAGTAACGCCAAATGACACCGCTAGTAAATAAATGTTAAAATAAGCTTTCAACGAAGATTGGGACGAGTTGGTCACTTAACTACATTTGACAACCTGTCATTCTCATTTGAATAATTTTAAACTTAAAAACCAAGCTTTTGAGCTTTCTGACGCAGTTTTGAAATAAATATATTTCGAAATACATTCTTAACCTTCAAATGATGGTGCCCTTTTCCGATATTTAAATTGTTGCATGAGACCCCGTTATTTAACTTGGCTTTATTAAAGTTTTTGAGTACATTTTAAACATTGTTTATTTATCTTAATAACAATCCAATTTCCCAAAATTAATATAATAATAAATTAAAATATCTATTTATGTATTCATTCCGAATCGACATCACGTCTATAATTTTTGTTTTACTAAACATTTTTGTTAAAGTGCAAACAATAGTTGTTAGTAAAACAAAGATTGCAATATTTTTAAGGTCTCGTTCCCCAAAATTAAAAAAAAGACCGGAACCCATCACTTGTTTGCCCATCCACCCATCCGTTTGTCTCAGTCAAAAATCTTTTTCTCAGAAGCGGGTCCAAATGTAAAAAAATTTAAATGAAACTAAAAAAAATTCATAAGTTACTTTTATGTTTTAGTATATTCAAAATGAAATCCAAATTATCATACATTATAATGAGAATATTTATAACGGTAACGCGAGTATTTATAACGCAATATTTATAAAGTTTATAACGTTCTCTACAAAGAAGGAAAGAAAATTCGACTGAAGGAAATAGAACACTTTAGGGATAGAATTCAACTTTAGACCTTATCATTATTTAACGTTCGTAACAAAAATAATTTTATATCAATTTTGATACTCGTAAGGCCAGACCATAATCAGAATAAAGTCACAAGAAATTAAGCTTCCTGTTCTCTGTGGTAACAATAATAAACAAACTTTTAAGCCTAGAATATAATTTCTTCCTTAACATTCCAAAACTAGACACTATGTATATAATAGAATTCTTAAAATAAAGGAAATCCTAAAAGGAGACTCGTTCTACGAGCATACGAGTAACTATGTATACAAAATTACGTTTTACGAAACCAAACTCCGTCGTTATCACTGTTTGCATACGTGCTCCCCGATTCTTTGTTATAACAATTATAAATTATCTTTCATGCTTTGAAAACGTTTTCCCCTTAACATTTATAACGGAATTCAGACGTACATTATAGCATGCTTAAAGCACCGGAATCTATAAAAGGTCAATTTAAAGACTAGATATAGTATAACGAAAAGACCTTTATAGCAAAGTTGGTAAGATCAAAATCAGAATAGAGACGTGGGAAATAAGGCTTGTTATGACAATAATAAATTATCTTTCACGCTTTGAAACCGTTTTCCTCTTAACATTTATGACGGAATGCAGACGTACATCATAGTATGCTTAAAACACAGGAATCTACAAAAGGTCATATTAAAGACTCGGAATAGTACAACGAAAAGACCTTTATAGTGAAGTTGGTAAGGTCATAATCAGAATAGAGACGTGGGAAATGAGGCACCCCGATTCTTTGTTGCGACAATAATAAATTATCTTTCAAGCTTTGAAAACGTTTTCCCCTTAATATTTATAACAGAATGCAGACGTACATTATGCTTAAAACACATAAAATCTACAAAAGTCAGATTAAAGACTTTTCCAAGATTTTTGAATTACATTGACAATTATTTCTAGTAAAGTCAAGTTTGAGAGTATATATTTGGTAATATTTAATATATAATTTAAGGAAAGTAAGACAGCAAAAGATATGTATGGCCACAGCACTAAACCTGGAGTCATTTTAACCCCCGTCATTAATTGAAGGTTAAACAAACTCCGTATAATTTGCTTCGAAAGAAATTTCGACAAGGATTCAGGTAGACATTTCGCCTGACTGCCGAAGTTTTGTTTTGATATTTCGTTAATTTATTACGCATAACGTTGCTCGTTACGCATTTCGCTTTTGCGCCGCTCCGGAATTCTTCAGCCGACAGTCTCTTTTCCTTACCAACTTCGCAGTTCATTAAGCAAGGCTGTCGTCTTCTTTTCCAACTCGTTTCGCCTTTTCGTTAATGGTCTGGTTATAATTATTGGTGTTTATAACAAATCCAAACTACTGAAGGGCTCTATGTATAAATATTATAAATTTAAATGAATATAATTTTGTCACACAAGAAGTAATACAAAAACTCGTAGATGATATGAAACATATTATAATTAGCAACAAGTAATTGAAAAATAAGACAATTGTTTCTGTATATATCAACATGATGAAAATCTTTCTTGATAGCGACAAGCTTTAGTCAACGTGTCATATCAACGTGTCATATTTACCATATTTTGTAGATAACTGTACAATATAGCAATTTACGCTTGAAAACATCTAATGTATTCAAGCGTAAATTGCTATACTGTACAGTTACCTAAAAAATATAGTAAGTACTATTTTTTTTAAAACTGGGTTTTAATTATATTATTTAGAATTTAAAATTCGCTCAAAGGAGTTTGTTAGGTTTTTTCTAGTAAATAAGAGCCAACAGTTTTGTCAGTGACAGGACATGTTTAAGTAGTTCTTGTGATCAATACGAGGCGTCTCTATAATCCGTTGATAACTAGGGTCTGATAGAAAGATAAGACTTTTAGCCAAGCTTTGAAATCACCAAAACAACTCGTAAGAACGGATCCATATATTTGCAACGTTATGTTGACCCCAAGACGGGACTAAAATTTATAATATAGTAGTTTGCGCATTTAAAGTATGTGTTAAAATAAAGCAATATATTTTAATGTACTCATATGCATAACCTCATCGAGCAGTTTTAATAAAAATCTAATAACTATTTCCAAAATAAATTTATAAACATTTTCATCATTAGAATTAATATTCGAAGGGAAAATTTCGAAATGATTACTAAATAGTAGACCTATTAAGATTTTCGTAAACCTGTGCGAATTACATAATATTAAACAAAGACCAGACATTGCATCAAGTGGCAACTTAGTATCGTGATGTTTTCAAGTTATTTTTCTATATACGTGGAAATATTATGAAACAAATTTGTTTATTTATTACTCAGGCATTAGGAAAGAAATATAAGCTAATTTTATTGATATTTTAAAATATTATTGCAACAATCTAAATATATTATTTCTAAAAGGTGTTTTTTGGTCGAGCGGCTCGATCTCTTTAACTACTGCACCAAAAAAAAATAAAAAAAATACCCACTTAAAGCTTATGTTTTCTACTTTGGGCGAAAAATATAAAAAAATTCGAAAAAAATCTTTTTGTTAATAACAAAATTAATTTTTATAACAATTGGCATGAGCGCCATCTGTGGGCGACACATCAAATATCTTATTCAAATTGTATACTTGGAACACGATATAGTGCGAAGACTTCGCACGGGTCAGCTAGTATTAATTATTATGAAAATTAGCTTTACTACAGGAACCAAAAAAAAACAGATTTACGTTTTTGTTTATATAACTGCTGAATATATTACTTCTGATGATGACGGTAACAGTAAACAAATTAAATATTATATACGGTAAAGGTCTTGAAAAAATTATCAAAGCATTACATATTGTACAGAGAAATGAAAGAAAAGAATTACAATTTTAAGATATTAATTTTTTATATTAATTTAATTGTCTTTAAAAAAAGTTGGTACCCGAAAATGGGCACAGGTACTGGATTTGATTTTTTCGGAAAATCGTACTGGTACATACGAGACGATGAAATATGAAGTAACGCGCACAAACGGTATGAAGCGAGGCACAAGCGAGGCACAAGCCCACTATTTTCCTATACTGTACACGGTGCACTTACACTATTTTCCTGAACAGTATAGGCGTCCAGCAAATCACGGACTCCTTTACCCCTCTTCATTTATATTTATCAATAGTGTTGATATCTGTATCCGACTATGCGTATGTGCGTGTGGGTGTGCGTTTGCGTGTACGTCTGCTTGTTCGTGTGTGTGTGCGTGTGTGTGCATGTAATATTTTGAATTACCCTTTTTTTTGACTTTATCTGGTTAGTGGACATACACTGAAATTTTAAAAAATTTCCTGCGCCCGATACTACGTTTCATTCTGGGAAATTTAAAGATTGAAAAACGTTTGAAGAAATGAGGTAAGGAAAGTTACAATATGAAAATTCCTAGACTTTTTCCTAGTCTATTTCTGGAACTGTTCAATATATAATTACGGGAGTACTTCCATACTACCTACATGCTTACAAATTTATTGACTTAGTTTATAACTAAGTCATTAAATGTTTAGGCATTTTAAAAATATCACAAGTTTGTTAAATGGTATTACACTTCGTCTAGAATATTAGTTATGTCTGTGAAACATGTATATTTAAATTTATTTCTGTTTTACCGCTATCACTGATTTTCAACTCATTTGTCAAACTACTTAAAAACCAGTCCAAAGTATTTAAAAAAAGGAATGTTTAGGTTGTCTTAGAAAGCATTTTGTAAATACAAAATATATTAAAAAACATGAAATAAAAAAATACCTCAATTGTTCTTAAACATTCATATGTTACTTTGGCGATTACGCTTTTCAAAATACATTTGTTTCGTTTACTGTGGGTAGGCAAGACCTACTTAAGCGGTTTATAGGAAGATATATTGCTTTTATATTATTATTGATAACAAATATGCTCCAAATTTCATACAGATATTATTAATATAAATGAGGATCTTTGGACCTCGTAATTAACGTTGAAAACGTTATGGAAAGCCTGAAATGATAATGTACTAATTTCTTGAATAGTTTTAAAGAAAAAAAATTATTTTCATTTTCTTAGTTATATTTCGCAAATTCAAGGATTATTGTTTCAATAAAGAGAAAAAAATATTCATTCCGAGATTCGGAGCCAGTACTTCCGAGTTCAAACTTCAGTACTTTACCGTTACGCCAACAACTCACTTAGATAAGTAAAGATAATAATACGCATACGTACTTTTTCACTTAGCGTAATTTTTGAGGTAATCGGTTTAAAATCTAGTGATTTTTTTTTCAGACAGTACCATAACTCACGTACTGTCCAAATGCCAAAAATTTCAAGTTCTTCAGCTTAACTAGAAGTATTCAAATAAAAGAAACGTCTGTATAAACATTCCTAGCATTAAGGATATTTCGGCTAAATTTTGGCTGCCAGTCTTCATAAGTGGTGCAAAAATAATATTTATTGTAAAAGTAACTTGAAGCTAGAAACTTGCGACCAACGAAAGGACATAGTACATAATATACCTTCTTGTTTGGAAAATTCCTTCTTTGTATTCTTCTTCCCAAATCGCCGAAACTGTTGCACTATTGAATTGATATACGAATTGGGAAAATGATTTATGAATAATGTTCATTCAAAAGATGAAAAGCATTTTGACTGAATGACGTGTCTTTTGACAAAGGTTCATTAAAACGTCATTCAATCAAAATGCTTGTAAAAAACCAATCACACTACAGTGAATATACGCAGTATTTCGTAATGTACTTATTATATAAAGCACTTAAAAGTGCACGTAGAAACTTACTGCATTTCTTATCAACATACTCGTGTCGCTACGATCCAAAATATTTGTAAATTTATTCTCAAAATGGCCATGCTATATCGACAATGGCAGTAAAATGTTAATTACTGACATAAGTTAATAGTTATTACTGACAAAATTTAGTAAATAATAAATACAGACGTACTTCAACAAAAGAAGTTGCTTCGGTTACGAAATTTAAATAATCTAGTAATCTTTTGAAGAATAAGATTATCTTATATGAGCTTTTGCGCATGAGCTTTCATTTGATAAACAAATAAAACTCATGCTTTAACATTTTATTATTCATTTAATCCTTATTATTATATTTAGTAATTTACAATTTAAACTATCCATTGCGTTAATATAAAACTGTAAATTGGACGAACTAGTTCCTTGATAACAATGCAGACAATATAACGAGTGAAATTGATCAAGTTTTAAACGCCGTACGACCCCGTATTTCAACTTGGCACTACCGTAATTCATCATTTAACCACGAGCTCAATATTTGCCTGGAAGCATCTCGCTGTTCGGGAACGTGATTCAGACGAGATCCCTCATTGCATGCACGGTCACGCAGTCTCCGCTCGGCAAATAAGACCTGCAAAGCCGCGAGATGAACAGTGTTTGTTCAGATGTCGAGGGTGGTAATTTGGTGAAATGTAATTATATGATTTGTGATGAGATCTACAAAATGGCTTTGTTTTAATTATTATTTGTTTGTTAGTTACTTTACAATACAAGTCGGGTCCTTGCGCAATGATTTCATACCTACATTATTTGAAGTATTATTGCCTAAATGTATTGCCAAATAGAATGAAACTTTTGAATTTGAAACCGATTAAAAAACCAATTTGTTAGCAAGAGGTATAAATAAAAGAGACACCAGAAAGAAACTTGATCAGCGATAAAGAAAATTTATAACTGAATCGTTAGAAACATTTTAGTCGAGAATTATGATAATAAATACATTTGAGGATATTATTTTTAACGTATTAATTCAACTCTACATTGTAACATTGAATTTTCAGTTGGAACTTCGAAAGCTATATAAATAGAAAAATATACAAACCAGTCAAATACGAGTCGGGTTCTCGATGCAATGATTTCGTACCTACGTTATTTGAAGTCACGTACACTAAGAAAAAGTTATCATTTAGTTTTTAGAAAATAATCTATCACACTATTATGTAGGGACATTGTATTTTTACTCTACTTAAAGAACTCATTTCAACGAAATTCGACGAGTTTTGTGACCTCCACTTACATTTTTGGAATCAGTAAAATAAATGAAAAACAGTTATCCCTTGTTCACGAGATAGGATCACCAAACTGCTAGGCACAAACCTAATAACCACTGGACGCGCCCATGCATTTTGGCAACCCCGCTAGCTGTACGCAGGTAACATCCGACATATGCGCTATTTTTGAAAAATCGGATATGTCGGTTGTATATAAGTCACAGTCGCTAATTTGTCAAAAAATTGTGCTATTAATTAGTGTAGAAATTATATTGGTACATCAAATTTAGAAAAAGATGGCGTAACTTTTCATTTCGTTACGTCGTTTATTTCAATTCTAATAGTCCTTATTTATAAATTATCTCTAATAGAAACAGACTTGCACTTCTTACGGCTTAGTGAGGTGTAAATAAAAAAAGCACCGATATTTTATCGATAAAAATAATTATTGCCAGAAACGAAATGTGCAAAATATGAATCCACATTATAACGTTATAATATCGTGATACAATTACGGGACTGCTAGATATATACGTATTTTGGTAAATGTTCGGATACATACATGTCATATGTAGACATATACATGTTATACTTTGCTCGCGAGGTACGATCATCAGGCTGCTAGATACATACATGTTATGTTAAAAGTTCGGATATATACATATCATATGTGGACATATACATGTTATACTTTGCTCACGAGGTATGATCATCAGACTGCTAGATATATACATGTTATGTTAAAAGTTCGGATACATACATGTCATATGTGGACATATACATGTTATACTTTGCTCACGAGGTACGATCATCAGACTGCTAGATATATACATGTTATGTTAAAAGTTCGGATACATACATGTCATATGTGGACATATACATGTTATATTTTGCTCACGAGGTACGATCATCAGACTGCTAGATATATACATGTTATGTTAAAAGTTCGGATACCTACACATCATATGTGGACATATACATGTTATATTTTGCTCACGAGCTACGATCATCAGACTGCTAGATATATACATGTTATGTTAAAAGTTCGGATATATACATGTCATATGTGGACATATACATGTCATATGTGGACATATACATGTTATACTTTGCTCACGAGGTACGATCATCAGACTGCTAGATATATACATGTTATGTTAAAAGTTCGGATACATACATGTCATATGTGGACATATACATATTATACTTTGCTCATGAAATACGATCACCAGACGGCTAGATATATACATGTTATATTAAAAGTTCGGATATATACATGTCATATATGGACATATACATGTTATACTTTTCTCACTAGTTACTATCACCAGACTACTAGATATATACATGTTATGGTAAAAGTTCGAATATATACATGTCATATGTGGACATATAGATGTTATACTTTGCTCACGAAATACGATCACCAGACTGCTAGATATATACATGTATCTTAAAAGTTCTGATCTAAATTCCTTGCCCTATTGCTGTCATTGGACCCGATGAAAAATTCTTCCCAATTGCCCATCACACACATAATGAGATTATGATCTGTGTCCCATATAACTCTTATAAAGATACTTTATTCCAAATAGATATAGGCTATGTTTATTATGGTTTAATTTTTATTATGGTTTAATTTGAAAACTTTTGGATTTTGTAAGATATATTAACAGGATAAAAAATGGAAAATAAAGTGTTACAAATATAACAACTAATTTAAAAACGAATTATGCCAATGTGTTAAATTAAACTATTTATGTTAATATCAAACTTTTCTGCGAATAATTTCGGCATACTACAATATGTTTAATATCGAGATACTGTTACGAACAATCCGCAATATTTGTATTAAAGTTAAGAAAATATAATAAAATTAAATCAAAACTTCATCTATTTCGTCTTTTGAATACGCTCCTATATATCTATATATCTAGATCGTAATGTGGAGTAATATGGCGAAAATTCCGGAATCACCATATTATAATCAAATATATAATTTAAATGAGAAAGACTTAGACTTGAACGAGTCGTTTTAAAAAAAATGAAAGAAAATTTGTATGAAATAAAACAAGCAGTTTTTTTGTTTCATACAGAAATCTACTATGTCCACATAACACAACACACTACACATCTCCACGTCGTGTAAGTCATACGCTTTCTACAACGGTAAACATTTAAAAAAATATTTTGTTTTATGACACATTTCTACTTCACCCAAATTTATCCTGGGTCCATCCAGAATGGTGTCTTAAAATCTATGGAATGGTGACGATAAATACGGTGTCATCAAAATCAATTAGCCTTGTTATTTTAAAAAAAAATGCTTAATTTTAACAAAAACATTTATTAAAATTAAAATAAATACCCTATCTGGTGGAGAATTTTAAAACTTGACCTTTATGACATTCACTTGTGAAATCGATTAACTAAATATTTATAAAATTGAGTAATAAACTTTAATATTTATACTTCAGATATTTATTAAAATTATAACTAATAATACTAAAGGGTAAAACTGCCAGTTTTATTAAAATCCGTCGATTTTGTGTGGTAAGTGCTTGGACATTGTCTCACTAAAATTTTGTACAGATTATAGACACTAACTAAATATATTATCGAACTCGGACTAATAAACATATGATCGAACTCGGGTTAAAGACTCGGACTAATAAATATATTATCGAACTTGGGTTAAAGTCTCGGACTAATAAACATATTACCGAACTCGGGCTGGAAAATCGGACTAATAAACATAATATCGAACTCGGACTGATACACATATTATCGAACTCGAGCTAAAAACTCAATCTAATAAACATAAAATCGAACTCGGACTAAAGGCATAAAGGGAACTAAGCAATATAATAGTCAGACGAGTCGGGTACGAAGAGGCTGTCGGATTTTGTTTGGACGCATATACTGCCAAAACCATCAAAAAAATATCTAAGTAACATATGGGAAACTTGCCAGGATTTTAGAAAATATAAAGCTCTACAAGAATTTCCTCGACTGCACATTTTCCAATACATCAATCATAGGTATCAAACCAACACAGGCATCAAAGTGAAAAATGTGGGGATAAATTTAGTCACATAAATTGTGTTTTTTTCATAGTGTTATGTAATATCTCGCCGTTTTAGATTTCTTACATCAAAATTATAACTTTTTTTAAATAAGTGTGATAAATATATTGAAGATACTAAATCCCGAACAAGAAACCAAATACAGAAAACTATGTCAAATCTAAACTGTCAAATGAGGTAACTATAGCAACGACATCGACGCGACAGCCATCTTTCTTCTGCATACGCCTGGCGTCTTTATTCGTTTGGCTGTGAACCTGCCAGTCATATTCAAATGTTCGAAAGAAAACCACTTTTTTAGCTAGTTCTTCGAAATTTCTTTACCAAGTTAACCAAACACAACACATTCCATCTATTGGACATAAAAAAGTACTTAAAAGAAACACAGCACGAAACTACTATTATTTTCTAAAGTAAAGCGCAGGTTTACACTTTTAGGGTTTTTATATTTTATAGTTTGTTCCGAATCTTAAATTCGGACCGCCAAACAAACTTCTTGCTCCCTTAGCCGTTTATGTAGTGAAAACATATTTTACTCTCTTAATGCCTGAATTATGAAAGGTCGAATATTCTTCAAATAACACATTTTTAGATTTAGGAGTTTGAGCCGGACGTTGATGAATTAGCCCATCAACCTTTACAATTTTTTCTTTATTCGCATCTTAAACCAAATTTCAATATAAAAATCCGTTGAAAATAACCCGTAAATATTGATTACTCACGTCACCTATTCAACTTCTTCACGATCATAAATCCTACAAAAATCAATTTTAGGTATTTTCTCATCTTATTTATATTGTGAAAATTTCCACGTACATTGGAACGGCTCTATTTTATTTTGTGTATCCTTTACATTTATCAAATTACATCGTAAAATACCGGCGTAATTTTAAATGACGTTTCTTTCCAGGGTTACCAACTTAAAATCTAAGAGCCAAAAAAAATAAAGATTTCAATTTTTTTGGTTTCTTTCTAAGGTTATTTGCACAAAGAGCGCGAACAAAACTTTAACGTTGTGGCAATGTTGTCTGAGGTTTCTAAATCCCAAAGGCAATAAGCAGTAACCTCAAATTTCACATAAATCATTTAATTTATTAACATAAAACAAAATTCATTTTTCGAATTATGAACACTTTTAATTTAAAAAGACGTCATGGAAAGAAACACCTAAATATGTGGAAAACTCTTTGAGCAAAGTACAAAGATATTTTTTTTAAAGTAACGATTTAAGAGACAGTTACCGTTTTTAATTCAGCCTTTCTTTTTGCAGAGGTTACAGTTATTGACAACTGTATATTAAAACTTTACTGACGAGACTCCACAAAAGCAAGGACGAACAACGACTATACGGTACTGGTAAATAGATCCATAGTACTAGCATCAGACGCAGATTGTTATCAACTGCAATTCGAACTAAATACGGACAGAGACAATATACGTTCCACGATATACCGGGGTTACGTAGCGTATTATGTATATAGGTTTGTATTTATATGTACATATTCGTGAGTGTATACAGCGACAACTGCTGTTCTTTATTTCGATATAAATGAATATTACTATGCATATGTGATAATACGTACATGGTATTTGTATTAATGTGAAAATATATATATATATATATATATATATATATATATATATGTGTGTGTGTGTTTGTGTTTGTGTGTGTGTATGTGAGTGTGCGTAGGTGCGTGCGTGCGTACATGCGTACGCGTGCGCGTGCGTGTGTATGTGTGTATTTACAATATGGGCATGTAAATATTAATATTATTGTTAATATCATATCATATAAAAAGAATAAGATCAATCTCATGTCATTTGTTGTGCAATTGACATAGAGTCACAGACCCTAATTTCGACTAGGGGTAATTGGATGAGTGTATCCTGAAAGCTTGAGCAGTTGCTATTATGTATTTTACGTTGTAACTTGGATTTAAAAAAAATATAAAATGCATATTAAATTGAAATAGAAAAAGCGCTAACAGAAAAAAAGGATAAACTATACGGCTGACGCCCCAATATAGACGAGAAGCATTTAGTCGGCATTGCGCACCTTTGTATCCAAGTACTTACATTAATTTTACTTTTGGAAATAAATCCAACATGAATTTAAAAATATGGTTTTCTAAACTGTCAGCTAATACTACACATATTTGACTGTTGCAATTCGAACTAAGTCAACTAAATATTATATATGGTTTAGATTATTTCACATAGTGAGAATTATTTTTAGTTTTGTTCTCGAAAATTTAAGACGAAAATCATGTACAGCATTTTTGAGATTAGGGTTTTTTACCGAAAGGAATGATTGATTTTGCTGTAACAAAAGTTTTAACACTTTCTCGGTCATTTAAATCTTTCATAATCGTAAATAGAACTTCTATGAAAAAAAATTAAGAAGAATACTGAATTAACAGTATAACCAATTTTCCTTTCTGCAAAGTAATTCTCGCATCAGTTAATATTCAAAACCGATCTTCGTTTTTGAATATTAACTGATGCGAGAGTTCGTATTCACCGCGTCGCGTCATATCCCTTTGATCATGTTGCACAGCAGTCGTTGTGCATATATTGCAGGACATTTAATACTAGCATTAAATTTGTAATATATTGAGAATGATTTGAGATATGAAAAAAAATTAATTACAATCCTCTCATTTTGTACTCAGGAATACAAAAAAAGCCAGCGCTATATAAATTTACCAATAGTATTTATAGACGTTTCCCGACAATTAAACTAGTCATTAAAATAGCCATTGCTCATTGAAAATTATAAACATTAACTATCAAACTTTCAACGAATAAGCGAAATTAACTCGCGCAGTGGAAAGTATTGTTGCCTAATTAACGTACTACTAAATAGAAAGAAACTTTCGAATCCGAAAACAGCGCAAAAGACACGATTTCAAATAAATGAGACATCAAAAAGAAAATGGGTCAGAGATAAAGGAAATATATAACTGAATCATTAGAAATATTTCAGTCGAGATTGTTTATTACGTGTTAATTTAACTCTTGATCATGAAGTTAAACATTTCACTTGTAATTTCAAAAGGAATTTAAATAGAAAAACAACATACCTATGTAACTCGCTACGTGCATTCTTCTAATTTTCTATAAATTATATCATATATATATATATATATATATATATATATATATATATATATATATATATATTATATATATATACGACTACCTCGCCGGCGTACGCCGGTCTTACTCGCTATAACGTCATTAATTTCAATTTATATAAGTACGCGTCGGCAGCCAAGAGAGAAGTTGAAATTAGCAAAGCAGGAAAAGCGGGAAAAATAATCGTCTGTTTCGCTCTCAATCGTTCAATTTATGCATGTATTTTGTATAACGAAATGATAAAAAGTATCATTTTTGCTACCCAGTGGGAAAGTCGCTTTGGTTTCTCCATTAGCGAGGGGAACCATAGCTCCATTGTTCAGGCGTTTCAATATGTTTTCCTAAATGACAACCAATTGCGTAAATTTTTATTTTTGCTGTATATTTACAATTTTTTATGTAATTTTACGTCACCGTTTTTTTCTAATTCTTCACTAATTTTAGGAGAATTAGGGAAGGACAAAATTATACTTTATTTCCAACATTTCAGCCAGAATATGGTTTTCAATGGTATGAACAACATATTTCGTAATCCTTTCACCAAGTACGTTTAAACTTATTACGTACGACCAATCGTTCCCTTAATATTTTCACTTACATTTGAAACTATCAGCTTCCTTTTAAATATTCAGCAATAGATTATTTAATGAATTTTTGTGAAATTTTGGTTAAAGTTTCACCAAAATGTATTCAATGGATTCCACGTATCGTCAAATTACACACAGATAATTAGATTAATCTAATTAAACCTCTCATCACAATAGTTTAACGACTCAGAAAATATAAACGATAAACTGAATAAAAAACAATGCTGTTTGTAGAACTTTTCAATGTTGGTATTTAGGTAGAATTTCTGACGTCGGAATCTAGTGGGTATTATTCTGCGATCTCGCAACGTATAAACTTTACAAATGTTCGTAAAAGGAGGTAATACGTTTGGGAATAAGTAGCAAAAGTAGATTATCGTAGACGCTGAACGTAGACCCAGACTATGAGCAAACAGAGTCGTAAATCTGAAAACGAGATAAGGAATTCGAGAATTACGTAAACATACTTACACACGTATTTGCGTAGCGTTAGCTTGTAAGCATTTACGATATATTACCTCGCAATCTACTTACATATATAGGATATATGCTTTCTCGGATACAATACGTCGCTCCATTTGTTTCTAATTTGGAGAAATCGAATAAAAATATCTACGATATTAGCAGTAATAGTAGAGATTAGTGAGAGAAAAGGCGATACCTCTTTTGAAGGAAAATGACTATTTATCAAAAGGTATAACTAATACGGAACTCAATATACAAATACAAGAAATATTTTATAATCCCTGGCATAATTAAACAGAAGGGACTTATATATTGTGGTGAATATCTCACAAACTAAGACATAGAATCATGGTGATAGTTTTCCGGTAGCCGTGTTTTTATAAAACGTCTTTTGAATTGAAATTTCTTAGGCGGCGATTCGATAATCGATAAGTGGACGAGAATAAGAGTAAAATTTTAAGGGTGCGTCACGTTCAGACACTTTTCGTTACATGAGCGAGAACAAAGATATGACGCAGAGAGAAAGACAAATGAGAGCTGTATATTCCGAGGCCATGGAAGTGGAGCAAAAGAGAGCGACGTATACACAACGATACAAAGCGATTGAATAAGATAGTGTCGCGCATGTGCACTGTAGATGCATGTAGATGTACGCTTAAGACGCTACATGTAAACAGCTGAGGAACCACGCATACATTGTGTAATTAATATTTATCATTATATTTTGTGATTATTTACGTTTGTATCCTGTGATTGTTTGATTATATCCGTGAAGAGTTACTTTGGCAAATTTTGTATTGTATTTCTTTTGAGATGCTCTATCTTTCTCCGTCCTATTTCTCTCTCTCTCTTAAATCTCTAAATCGCTTCAGAAAGGGCGATAGGATGTCGAAGAGAACTTTTTTGCATATTTATCAGTACACCTCGAAAGACATAATAACGAATATTGTGAAAAAATATTGAGACCCTTTTTGTATATAATGTTCTTTCCGCCTAGTTAATTAGTCACCTCTCAAAATTTCTATCTGAACATTTTTTATCATTAGGTTAATATATTTTATTACTATGCCTAACTTCAAGTTGCTGCCTATGGCGACTTGAACTTTTTGTTTGAAATTATTCACAGGATTTCGCGGGAGGTGACTTTCACTACAACAAGATATGAGAGTTTTGTTTCACCATATAACTTGAAATACACCTGTTGTTTACCTTCATCTATAGATATTTTAATGAGTTACACTTTAATGCAACCATGGTGCAAATAGTCAGCTAGTCCTTCCATTTAAATCTTATACATAAATACAGATAAGTTACTGAAGAAAACATTAAGAAATTAAAATTTAAGTGAAACGTTAGAAAGTATTGAGTTTCAAATTTTCAAGTTCATTTTAAATCATTGTTACAAAGAGAGAAGGATATATTCTAGATAAAGGCTAAAAAGCTAATAATGCAACTCTGCATAAATAAATGCGATGACATTTTCAGAGCCTCAAATAAATTTAGCATAAACAGTAGCACGTGCTGGGAAAAAGGGCAAAACGAGATATCAAATTCTACCCAGAAGCTTTTGTTTGCACATTCCACTGAACATTCACTTAATGATAACGAGTCACTGATAGACACCGTAAGTTGGGGAAGTCGCTAAAATACAACTTTCACTTAATGACAGATAACTGCTTAATGAATCGATTAACTTGTGAAGATTTCGTATTTAAAATAAAGGAGAATAAGGGAAGCGACAAGTTATTTTAAATAACTGATAAGTAATTTTCACTAAAACATCAATATGATTTTACATATTTTCTTTTATTTAAAACAAAAAAATGGAAATTCACATCCTCGCTAAATTGAACTTGTTCCGATGAACCTAATGAAAAATTGTATTGCAATAATTACCACGAGTATTATAAAGAGTACGTTGACTCATTTAGTAACCCATGTGGATAAAGTCGCAGACAAATATAAAGCGAGTAACATAACAAAAACAGAGACCATTGTCTGATTTCATTAAAGTGAATGTTACAATAGTGATAATTGACAGTACGCGTCACGCTATGTGTCCATTAAGCCACTTGTTCATAATTACAATGTACGCTCAAGTGCCACCCACGATAACTTAATCGAGTGAAAAGGTAAAGCTTTTTGTTGAATCTAATTAAAAGCTTTCGATTTCATCAAACAATTTGTTAAAAAGCTTAAAGATTTAAATTACGAAAAAAAATGAGGTGAACTCGTAATTTATTTTTCTTGTCTTTGTTTTCATATTGTTCTAAATATTGCTGTTCTGTACTTATCTATGGTTATATCCATAGATAATTAATATAATTTACTTACCAGCATACACTTATCTCAGGTAAGTAAATTATATTATCTACGAACATAGACACACCACGTCGATACTGGGCATTGCTAATGTCCAAAAGGTCCATCTATTCTTGCTCCGAATGAAAACTTAATTCATTAATTTGTCAACTTTTGGAAACATTTCATGATGGATTAAATTAAAGTTTTCTTCAATATATTTATTTTCTTAACAGAATCCTTGCTCAACTTACAGCTCCGTGCCAACGCACTGAGCAAATTATTGCATAATAGACAAATAAATAGAAACAATGAATATTTATATATATATATATATATATATATATATAAAAGTAATTTCTTTTCTGTAATGGAGCGTTTGGCGCTTTTAGGCAAAAATTTAAGAAGATATTTAAAGATTGATATATTTCTAATTTAGACAAGGAAGTGCGCATTTGTATAATTAAAATAGCTTTTATTAGAGTGTTTCAAACAAGTCAACAATTTCTCTGACATGTTTACAAACCACAAATATAAACTTTTGATTTATCGAATATAACTATGACTGAGGAACACAATGTCAAACGCAAATCTTTCTGAGCTCCATGCAATACATCAGTGATTGTTTCATTGACTGACTTCAGATTTTCTCTGGAATATTCCGAAATATTTCACAATGATCTGGGATGTCCCTGAACATCCCAGAATATTCCCAAACATTCCACAACATTCCATAATATTTTGTGATGTTCTGGAATGTTGTGGAATGCTCTCGAATACTTTCAAATGTTTTAGAGTGTTCCAGACATTTCTAGAGGGCGAAACTTCCAGCTCTTAAGCACGCCCTGCAGGTAAAAACGGGAACCTTCTTCATAGATGGGGGATAGAGGTCTACCACATCACAACTCCCTTGATCATTCCGGGCCTCGTTTCTGAGTTTTAGCGGCACGCAGATTGTACCCTTACTTTTATAATATATATTGATTAAATTATAAAAATAAAAGGAAATTAATTTTCGACAAATAGTTAATAAGACATTAATATTGTTTGCAAATTATATCAAACAAATATTACTTACTAATTAAATGTTTATTATAATCACTATTTATAAAACGGCATTCACGTTTGAACGAACATTAATAATTTAATTATTTGTGAATAATACTAGACTTAAATTAATTTGAGTTTGTAATACTGAAGAAAAATGAACAGCGAGTTTAGAAGAATCACATAAAATCAGTACCAATAAGTAGGAAAAATCATTCACACGGCAAACACACATACGCGCGCGCACATTAGAGAGAGATAAGGACCCGCATAAAGACGCGAATAAATGGGGCGTGATCCGTCAGTCTGCGGTCATCTCGTCAGCTCCCTGCGGGGATGGTGAGCGACCGCGGCTTTATCTCTTATCTGGCATTAGCGTGTGTCAGTTTGGGTGGTGAGATATTTTCTACATATGTTGTACAGTTAACCAAAAAAATTCTTTTTCACATTTTGACATATTACTCGAAACAAATTGTCAGTTAAAAACAATACCTAAGTGATATCTAGATCTTAATGATGCTGTTCTAGATAAAATATAAAAAAACCGAGTCCTTGAAATTCTTCTTTAAAAATGCCCAAAATCTTTTCGTAGTCGTTCTAGATGTAATGCACAACTATAATATGCCAGGTAATTTAATTACAAGAAGCATATTCCGTAATATTGAACACAGCATTCATATGACAGTTTCGTGACGTCGATGGATGGCCAAAACATTTTTAATTTACAAAATTACTATAGATACTTCGTATATTGCATTTAGAAGCTTATTTCGTCCATTATCTAGGTACAATACCCTGTTCCTGCAATCATTATTTGAAATGAAACCACACGATATCCAAAAGTTAATGAGTCAGAAGTAAAATAAGGATTAAATTATTTTAATATAAACGGTCGACTTTTTTTCAATCGATTTTAGATTCAGTTATTTTGGAAATGAGGGGGGTTGTATATTTGCGCAAATTTCTCGTTATATCTCTGAAGACATAACACCTAAAATTATGAAAAAAATATTTTTGAAACCATTGTAACTAACTCTTTCAAATAAAAATTGCAGATTTTTGTTATGTGGAATTGGAGGATATTTTATATGGAATTTAAAAAAATCGAGTACTTAATTTGACCTCCATCAAATTTCGAAAAGAATATTTTTGAGTTTAGCTATTGCGATATATGCGACTTAATATGTTTTATTGCTGAGTCAAAATTCAAGTTTCTGCCTGAAGCAATTTCTGAGATTTGAGAAAAATGGCTGTAACCGATATATGGACAGACACGTGAATGATCTTATCAAGGTTTCGTTTTTCCTTTCAAGGTACCCCTAAAATAGCGATAAAGCACCAATGACGTTGTCTGTTATCGATCGCAAATATGTAGTTATCCCCAAGGTTTATACTTGGAATTTTTTTAACTTTTGAAGTAGAGAACTCCATGAAGTCCTCAAATTACTCTTATTAAATACAATATCTAAATGGTTAGGTCTTACGTTCATTTTGAACAATACACATAAAAATGTAGCAATTGAGCGTCAGTAACTTTGCTTATTTTCAATCATCAATATTTAGTTATCCCCAAGACTTGACTAACCATTTTTTTCACTTTTGAAGTAAAGAACGCTAAGAAGACCTCAAATGACCCTTATTGAATACAATGTCTAAACGGTTAAGTCTTATGTTAATTTAAGTAATACATATAAACATGTTGCCATAGAGCGTCAATGACGTTGCCTATTTTCAATCGTCAATATTACGTTATCCCCAAGGTCTATACTGGAAATAATTTTTTTTTTCTTCAATATGTTAATTAAATTCTATAAAGCAGAATATTATTACTACTACTTTCTATATGGTACTGTGTTCCATAATGGCGCGGCTTTGCCCTTTACGACTGTAATCTTGACAAGAAACAAAGCGCTAACACCTTCATAAAATCGAGTTCGTAAAAGCTTAGATTAAAACAAAAAAGGGAAGATACGGTAGGCTTTAACGGTGCGCGATCCCCGTAAACCAGGTCCAATGGACCTGGTTCTATTTTGTTCAATTTAGTCATTCAGAGACCGGCGGTTTGCATGGATGCGCGGTTCTTAAAATTAAAATTGCCAATATTTTCAGTCAAATCGATTCAAAAATGCTTTCTGCACTAGAAGGCAGTTTTGAATCCTTCTAGTGCAGATTTTACCACATGCATTAATTATTCACAAAACAAAAACAGGACACATGAAGTTACTTTTCATGCGTAATTAAATAATAATGTTATGAATTTTCCAAAAAATATTTTATTACTGTCATGTTTGAATAACAGCGCATGCCCTAGCACCGCACCATGAGAATCTAAAGTACTAACAGTGCTTTCGATGGAAATCGTCAATTTGCTGTAAAATTTTGATTCACCCGCGCTTCAGTCACAATGCATCACTTTGTCTCTTTCTGTTAATTTTACATGTAGGCAATTTGTGATTGCAGCTGTGAGAGATCGTGTGGATGTAGTTGTATGTATGCCCGCTTTGTACTTACATAAAGTAAGAGTATACCGTATCATCCCTTTTTTTTTAATCTAAGGTAAAGACATTAATTGTGCAGACAGCCAACCAGCGTAACGGTGTCGATACCTTTATTCGCAAATCTCTGTTAGCTCGTTCGTTATTTACGTACGGGAGGGCGCGTGCTCGGGCATGCTATGAAGGACCTATCTCGTCCGCAAACGATACCCGAACTACGTGATGACTAATAATGAACGATTGAATAGATTATTTGGTCGGGCGTGGAGAATCGACCGGTTACGAAGGCTTAAGAATTATCGGCCGTTTCGGTTTGTTTGAAATAAATTTTAATGTAATCGATGTTCCTTATGGAGAGAGCAGAACTAAAAATCTATTTATATTTGTAATTCAAACTAAACTATTACTGGTATATTATATTAAAACTTAAATAACTGGTATAACTGCTGTGTTATAATGAAATTAAGTGATGACAGAAAAACTAAAAGAAATTAATGAAAAATAAACGCATCAAGTACAAAAAGAATTCGGTTTATAAAGGTTCCGTATAAAGTGTCATGGACAGATCTGTATGAACGCTAAGCCATCTGCGTATACAAAGAAATGTAACCCATTTAGAAGATCTCTGTTTAAGCAATTACTTTTTATTGATTAAAAATTTTAAAAATCGTGATAAAGACTCCAATTCACCACATTTATTTAAATCAAGGTTGTTAATGAATAATTATTATTAAATTAAATTAATGCCTAATTAAACTTTGTTTTCAGATTTGGCCTAAAAATGAACATTAAGTAATAATTGCCTAAATAAAAATTAACCCAGTAATAGTAGTGGGTTCGTTTTTATTTAGACAACTAGACACCGTTGTGGTATCTATTTAAGGACTTATTTACAAAAACCGAGAACGGATATTTACTAGCCGTGAAATCACTAACACATACGCAGCGACGCCGCTTGTTGTGTGCGACAAATTTATAGTACGTTCGCATTACCTTGATCGTGTTTATAATGAAAATATGTGTTCAATATTTGTTTGGTAACTAGTTTTATTTACATTGCATTATTGAAAGTATATTGGTAAAACAATAACATATATTAATATTATACCGTATTAATTAGTATTTCAGCCATTAACCAAACCAGCTAACTAAAATGACTGTGATAAAATATGATAAAATCATTGCATTTTATTTTGTACATCCGCCTTTATCGAGATAATAACGCCGGACTATTCATTAGTGTCTAATATCCTTTTGCCATTTGACACGCGGTTTGGTTGGTTTATTTGGTTTCTGCCTGTAAATTAAAAACACGGCTTAATCATATAAACACTGAAACAACTAAACAAGTAAACACTGAATGAAACAAAAAATGATTTTTCTAATATTTTCTAAAGCTGCTGACGCGCTTGCTTCCTTTCCTTTCCAAAATGAACCTAGTCTAGAAGTAAACAACTTAAAATATATTTAATATAAATAACTTAATAGAGTACCCATGTTAAATATGACAATTAAGGGTCCACTTATTTTGGGGCCAGCCTGTTGTAAACTATTATATTCTAGAATGCAACTATGTCCTATTCATTACTAGTGACAAACTATCTCAATAAATCGATCTCGATCGATATATATATATATATATATATATATATATATATATATATATATATATATATATATATATTTATATATCGCTGAATATTACGTATATATTTCCGCTATTTGTTTCCGAGTTAAATGGCTCGTGTTAAATTGCTTTATTTCGTTTCAACTCGTCTTTAGCCTAACTCGTTTTACATTATTTCTAGATATTGCTATATAATCTAATTTTGATTTTAACATTCAAGCATGAAATTATTTTCAATATAATACGAAATAACAATTTATATTTGTGTCGCTACAACTTGTGATAAGTTATGCAATAACGTGTGAAATTAAAATTTCAAGGAAGTATAATCCGGCTTAAATCACTTCGACTATTTCGACTTATATTTCTGCACTTCTACTGCTGGCTATAAAGTTATTTTTGTAATGAGACGAAGGATAATTTTGGATATCGATTTTAAGGTGCTGAATATTTCATAGAATGAAACTGAAATAACCGCTGTAAGTAACGGATGTGAATATTTATTCGTAAAGGGAAATCGTTTCGGAACCTATATTTAGTATATTTTTTTAATGCGTTCTTTATTTAAAATCTTTTTTTTTTCTTATTCGAAGTTTTATTATAGCGTTTAGGTAGGTGACAGAAACATGTAATAGTGTACATTTTTTTAATTATTCATTAGAAACATCGACACAATATTTCTGAAAAATGGCGGAAGGCGTGCCCGAATCCACCATTTTGTAAAACGCAAATTGGGTTTGGCGTCGTAAACAGAGAAGTTTACAATAAAAAACAAAAACATTTTTTGTAGAAAGTTAGATTCTCTATGGTATTTAAAACATATTTTATTTGCACGCAATTAATATTATTGAAATTGCGGTATGTTACAAATTCATCATCGATCATATAAAGTTATATCACGAAAACTATTTTTGAAAATTTTTATCGCAACAAATTGTTTTTCTATTTGAGTACTTAATTTGATATTCAACGTTTGAGATGAGAGTTTCTGTTCATGACAATGGAACATCTAAGTTTAATTATGATTGAGAAAATGTTGTGAAAAAATTTGTTATTGAGAAATAAATGGATTCTTCGTAAAAAAGGCCAAATAAAGAAATATATTATTTTCGTTTTATTTTTTCAAGAAAAGTCAGAAAAACTTCTTGCTGAACCAATTAACCAATACCATGTCCAAAGAAAGCGGGGGTTTGAAAATAAATATTTCATTCGCGTATTTGGAATCTAACTAAAACCTAAACAACTTTCTACATTGTAAACATTCGTATGTTTGTTTGTTAAATAAAGCATCACGCACGGGCTGGTACGCTAATTTTAATCAAACTTTCAATAAAATAATACTCGATGTTCAAATTAAAATCAAAACTACCTTTTATTTTAATCAAATCTTTCTTAAATAACTTTTAATTCAATTATAAGCTCTAGCACAGTAATGACCAATTAAATAAGCTTAAGAACTGATGAACAACATGAGTTGTCGATACTATCACAATAGTTCAGCTAAATTAAAGTATCTGGGATATAAATTATTTTAACCGCGAGTACGTCTAATATTAAGATGCAAACATTAATTCTGGCCTAAAACTTCGCAAGAGCACCCAAAAATTAAGGCAACACCAAAAGCTAATAACGTTAATTAGCCTAATATTGCATTACTTCTACTTTAGTACAACTCATCTAATTTAAATTATTTCCTGCAAGTAGTTAATATCTTTATAAAATAAGCCAAGGTCATTCCCAATATTTTTTTAGAAAGCCATTTTGAAGTTAAAAAATATTAATGTTTCTCTTTTTTATTAAATTTATTTTTAATAAATTTTGTAACTGAGATCTATGGAAAAAATTAAAATTCTTATTTATGAAATACAAATTAAATAGTAAAACCTTGTCATTGCATAAATGTCGATAAGATTACTTCTAAACTAAGCATCAGCTGTCAGAAGCGTAGCCACTTGTTTGTCTCTTCTTGTAACTGTACTGAACTGTTCTAGCATGTAGTACTCATTGAATATCTGGCACAGGCGTATGATTCAAAGAGCCAGGATCTGATATTCCTCCGGACCCTTTGTTTTACTTATAGTTTCTATCTAAAATATACCTACAGTGAGAAACGTTGGATGAACCACCATATTTTTATACATTGGAATGGAATCAGCTTATTTATCATTTGTATATAAAAATAAACACAGAACACTTAAATATATATGAATATATCAACTTACGGCCACATATTCAAATCTGGCAACATTTACTACTTGGTAGATTATTTTGAGGTTACATTACGAGTAGGCGTTTACAATTAACGAAAAACAGAAATATATCATAAATCACGTAATGAAAATGCTACAACATGATTACTGTAATTACTTAAAAAGACCTGGGGTTCAAATTTAAAATTTTACAGTTGTCGTTTTTTAAAACAATGTTTGCAACACCTGGTACGTACTGGTAACCATCGTTTAGTGGCATTAAGTGGAGACTAGCGTGACCCGTGCGAAGTCTTCGCATTATTTATTCCATTATGAAGCTCAGATGACAGATCAAACAAATATTTTACTAAAATTGACATATAGAGGCGCAAGTATCAAAAGCATTGAGCTAAAGCGCCACTTTATTTATACGTGAGTGGATTTGAAATTAAACAAAAATTTTACCGACCGTCAATCATATTGACGTTGAGCCGTTAGATGGCAGCATTGCTGTTTTGTGTATATAATTTTAATAATTAATTAATTTGCAAAAACAATAGCAATAATAAATTTTTTAGTTGTGGATGCCGGTAGAGCAAGCAATTATCTATAAAATGATATATAATTTATGTGGATTAGTTGTTAGGTTTTTTCTAAAAAGGGAGTGTAACATCTTAACCTTAGCGTATTAATTAAGTAGAGATATGTATGTAGTGAAAGAACACTGATATATTTAAATATTTCGATTGGCCATCTTATCGGAAAAAATTCTCAAACGATTAATATAGACATCGTCTAAGAATGTGTTTCTTAAGACTTTACTAAGAATTTTTTTATTTATTTAATGTTTTTATTTGTCTAAGAATGTTTTTATTTATTTATTGCGAACAAACTTGCTTGTTAAAAATTCTTCTTTACACCTTTCACAAATCCTTAAAGGGGTAACTTTTTCGTATTTATTTCGCACTTGATTAGACAATATTTAGCCCACCTACTCTTTCAAGTTGTTTCACTCATTTTTTCGCAGTTCGCAATTATTTTTTTTAACTTTAGTGCAAGCCTAAAGCACTAGGTATACAGTGGTGGATTTTGTGTGTAGACAAACTAAAAAAAAGTATAAATCGAAATCCTCAAATTTCCTAAAAATATAGATAAATTATAAACAAAAAATATATTTATAACATATTTAGTTAATGATTCTGAGTAATGATTGATATAACTTATTTTAGACATCCATACCAATCGATTACGTCACTTCCTTTGGAATTAGGTTATACTGTGTAATTGACAGGTTAAAATATGAGACAAGTCAAATAATTCGATAGTTAAAATATTAACTTTTGGAAAAAAATTGTATGACATAAAATATTTAGAAAAAGCCTTAAAACACATTTATGCTATTATTGTTCACTAAGTCCACAAAACAAAACTTCAGCCCACGTGCGATACTACCGAGTGACCAAACATTCGTCCGGACGTCGGCGGTCGGGCGTCTCCGTTTGTCTTCGTTATTTCCGCCTGTTGCTATTACGTACAAGTTCTCAACCATTCTCAAGGCTACACAAAATATATGGCGCTCCTGTGTTTTGAACATTTAATTTTTTTTTTCAAATGAAGCTTCTTTAGGCGTACCATGCTTACTTTTTTCTGAACAATGAACGAAACTGAACCGTCACGCTCGAGTCAATAATGCCGAATCGGGTAAACTCAGCTCCCTTCGGCATCGACCAAGCGAGTTCACTGTCTAACATGGAGTGCATCGTTTCAAGAACTGCGTTTAATTTTTAATTAATATTTTATTTGAGTATAATTTAATAAATATTATTGTACACGCATATATTATTGTATATATTCCGAATAATATTTCAAGTGTATACAGTTAGTGTTTAATATTTTATTTAAGATAAATTTAATATAATACGCATATTGTTACTTCAGTTGTATTTGTTACTTTAGTTTTCACTCCTTTCGTATGGCCATGAGCAAGCACCAGTGTTTTTTTTTTTAATTATTGTTTCTAATTTGCCTTCATTATGTATAATAACTATTCATGTTACAAAACGTAAATATGTTGTAAAAGCTCTTCCATGTTCTTATTATTTACTAAGCTTTTACAATATTAACATAACACGGTCTATGGCAGCTCTGTAGATCAAAAGAGGCACATAACGTTCGACTAATACAAACACCACGTGTGCATAAAAGTATGCTTGCGAAAGTTGAATAACACGTAGTTTCAGTAATGATTAAAATCAATAACTAAACATTTGTGCGCAGAATATTTATCGTGGGAACTTTAAGCCGCACTTGACCACCTACTAGGTTTCCCACCTTAAAAGAAAAAACGTCATAGCTGTTTGTACTAGGATTCCCACCGAATAAGAAAAAACGTCATAATTGTTTATATTAGCGTACCCACTTAAAAAGAAAAAACTTTATAACTGTTTATATTAGCGCACCCACCTAAGAAGAAAAAACGTCATAACTGTTTATATTAGCGCACCCACCTAAAAAGAAAAAAACATCATACCTGTTCATATTAGAATACCCAGCTAAAAATAAAAAACATCATAACATACTGTCACAGCTATTTTTCTCAGCAACCGTTTAATACAGAAACTTGAAATTTGGCATGCGATAAATCGTATTAACCCGCACATAGCTCAATAGCTAATACTCAAAAATATTTACATACAAATTTCAGGGAGGGCAAATGAAATATTATAATTTTTTCTTATATATTTTTTATTTTTTCTTATATAGTGTGGGTTATCATTTGAATAGAGCTGATTGAAACGATCTCAACCATTTTTATTTCCGAAATATTAAAGAGGACTTGTGCGGGACTTTTTTCAGTACATTTCTTAAAATACATTTAAGAAATGTACTGAAAAAGGCCCCGCACCATTATTTCTCAATCTCCTAAACCTTAAATTATAAAGAAAACAGGGTTTCTAGAATCCTAGATATAGAAGCTTTTAAGGTATTTAAGATATATCCTCCCTACGAGGTACATGTCCTCAATGCGCGGCTCAGACTCGCACTCGGCCACATTTTTATATAAAACAGCATTATTTACCCCCAAAAACACTTTCATGCATATGCTTCATCATCAGTTTTACTGAAAATCTAAAAAGACCATGATAAATTATCCATTGGAAATCAGCCTCAGTGTTCCAACGGCGCGGGAAAAATTTACAGCAAGACGCGGAAAAAATACAATTTAAATTTTCCTTGATTTCTTGAGAACCGTCTGTGTTCGTTCCTCTTGACTGTTCTTAAGCTTTTTTTCCATGAATTGTTTATTTACTGAAGTAACTACCAATATATTTTTCCGTTTCGGAATATGTCAAAAATATCAAATAATACTATAATAATTGAATATATTTGGCATTAATTTTGTAGAAATTCATTATTCACAATTAAATGAAACTACGTGATGTAGTATTATTTCGACTTTCTTCAAGTTGTTTACCACGACCTAGTTTTCGTTGTATGACAACATCTTCAGGTGGGCTATTAGCAAAGATCTTTGCTAACAGAAGAACTTTGCTAGCTAAGAAGAAAATTGAGTCACGGAAAATTCGAGTTGCATGCCATATAAAGGGTAATTAATTTTTATTTTAAACAAAAAAAATTAAATTAGCAATACAAAGCAAATCTTGATCAAATTTATCATGTCGATTCGACAGGTAATCAGATCTATTGCTCGGAGGCGAACAACGCAGAGAGCGTACACAGAATGGACGTTTGATTATTTCCTTTCCAGAATAGTTTACTTCGTAGTTACATTATTATACTGGTGATATGTTACAAATGTAACTATACGTTGTTTTGTAACAGACTATCAGCAAATGATATGAGGACGGAATGTTTCACCACTAGGACACAGTGTAGATAAGTTCAAAATAATATGTTTGTTATATTACTATTACTATTTAGTTAATCACTACAATTTAGTTAATCATTAAATGAACATTGAATGACGTTAACAGTTAACAAAGGTACTTCACCGTGCCTTTATTCCACCTTCAAGTAACCAATATATGCGCTTTAGTGCAAGATAAGGACCCGCATCCAAGATGCTTATGAATGAGGAGCTATTCGTCAACCTGCTGCCATCTCGCCAGTATCCCGTGAGGCTGAAAGGCCAATGATTTATTTTACATTTGACACGTACGTTCATTTGTACAAAAAGGCGGTTACTATAAGTACATGTATGTAGTAACGGGAAAAACGCACAAGGATTAAGTTATTTTTAGGAATATTTTTGTAATTTATAGAAATTAAGTCATGAAGTTAAATGTGTTTAGGATACTGTAAATCTACAAATTTTTTTAGGTTCCAATATATTAAGCAAAAAATAGTTAGAAAAAATTTTCCAAATCTGCCATTATAACTTCTCGTGTATGTACCTTATTATCAACTAACGAGTTTTGATGATGAAAAATAATGAAAACTTGAATAATTTTACTAGTAATCGTCTCACAAAACTTGTCGGAAAGAGGAGATTTTCCTCTGAGAAATTGTATCATTTTTTTTTAATTTATAGTTACACTTATTATAAGAATCTTTGCTAATATCCCACCTGAAGATGTAATACAACGAAACCTAGGTCGTGGTAAAGAAAGTAGAAATAATACTACATCACGTAGTTTCATTTAATATATAAGAATCTTTGCTAATATCCCACCTGAAGATGTTGTAATACAACGAAACCTAGGTCGTGGTAAAGAAATTAAAGAAAGTAGAAACAATACTACATCACGTAGTTTCATTTAATATATAAGAATCTTTGCTAATATCCCACCTGAAGATGTTGTAATACAACGAAACCTAGGTCGTGGTAAAGAAATTAAAGAAAGTAGAAACAATACTACATCACGTAGTTTCATTTAATATATAAGAATCTTTGCTAATATCCCACCTGAAGATGTTGTAATACAACGAAACCTAGGTCGTGGTAAAGAAATTAAAGAAAGTAGAAACAATACTACATCACGTAGTTTCATTTAATATATAAGAATCTTTGCTAATAGCCCACCTGAAGATGTTGTAATACAACGAAACCTAGGTCGTGGTAAAGAAATTAAAGAAAGTAGAAACAATACTACATCACGTAGTTTCATTTAATATATAAGAATCTTTGCTAATATCCCACCTGAAGATGTTGAAATACACCGAAACCTAGGTCGTGGTAAAGAAATTAAAGAAAGTAGAAACAATACTACATCACGTAGTTTCATTTAATATATAAGAATCTTTGCTAATATCCCACCTGAAGATGTTGAAATACACCGAAACCTAGGTCGTGGTAAAGAAATTAAAGAAAGTAGAAACAATACTACATCACGTAGTTTCATTTAATATATAAGAATCTTTGCTAATATCCCACCTGAAGATGTTGAAATACACCGAAACCTAGGTCGTGGTAAAGAAATTAAAGAAAGTAGAAACAATACTACATCACGTAGTTTCATTTAATATATAAGAATCTTTGCTAATATCCCACCTGAAGATGTTGTAATACAACGAAACCTAGGTCGTGGTAAAGAAATTAAAGAAAGTAGAAACAATACTACATCACGTAGTTTCATTTAATATATAAGAATCTTTGCTAATATCCCACCTGAAGATGTTGAAATACACCGAAACCTAGGTCGTGGTAAAGAAATTAAAGAAAGTAGAAACAATACTACATCACGTAGTTTCATTTAATATATAAGAATCTTTGCTAATATCCCACCTGAAGATGTTGTAATACAACGAAACCTAGGTCGTGGTAAAGAAATTAAAGAAAGTAGAAACAATACTACATCACGTAGTTTCATTTAATATATAAGAATCTTTGCTAATATCCCACCTGAAGATGTTGAAATACACCGAAACCTAGGTCGTGGTAAAGAAATTAAAGAAAGTAGAAATAATACTACATCACGTAGTTTCATTTAATATATAAGAATCTTTGCTAATATCCCACCTGAAGATGTTGAAATACACCGAAACCTAGGTCGTGGTAAAGAAATTAAAGAAAGTAGAAACAATACTACATCACGTAGTTTCATTTAATATATAAGAATCTTTGCTAATATCCCACCTGAAGATGTTGAAATACACCGAAACCTAGGTCGTGGTAAAGAAATTAAAGAAAGTAGAAACAATACTACATCACGTAGTTTCATTTAATATATAAGAATCTTTGCTAATATCCCACCTGAAGATGTTGAAATACACCGAAACCTAGGTCGTGGTAAAGAAATTAAAGAAAGTAGAAATAATACTACATCACGTAGTTTCATTTAATATATAAGAATCTTTGCTAATATCCCACCTGAAGATGTTGAAATACACCGAAACCTAGGTCGTGGTAAAGAAATTAAAGAAAGTAGAAATAATACTACATCACGTAGTTTCATTTAATATATAAGAATCTTTGCTAATATCCCACCTGAAGATGTTGAAATACACCGAAACCTAGGTCGTGGTAAAGAAATTAAAGAAAGTAGAAACAATACTACATCACGTAGTTTCATTTAATATATAAGAATCTTTGCTAATATCCCACCTGAAGATGTTGAAATACACCGAAACCTAGGTCGTGGTAAAGAAATTAAAGAAAGTAGAAATAATACTACATCACGTAGTTTCATTTAATATATAAGAATCTTTGCTAATATCCCACCTGAAGATGTTGTAATACAACGAAACCTAGGTCGTGGTAAAGAAATTAAAGAAAGTAGAAATAATACTACATCACGTAGTTTCATTTAATATATAAGAATCTTTGCTAATATCCCACCTGAAGATGTTGTAATACAACGAAACCTAGGTCGTGGTAAAGAAATTAAAGAAAGTAGAAACAATACTACATCACGTAGTTTCATTTAATATATAAGAATCTTTGCTAATATCCCACCTGAAGATGTTGTAATACAACGAAACCTAGGTCGTGGTAAAGAAATTAAAGAAAGTAGAAACAATACTACATCACGTAGTTTCATTTAATATATAAGAATCTTTGCTAATAGCCCACCTGAAGATGTTGTAATACAACGAAACCTAGGTCGTGGTAAAGAAATTAAAGAAAGTAGAAACAATACTACATCACGTAGTTTCATTTAATATATAAGAATCTTTGCTAATATCCCACCTGAAGATGTTGAAATACACCGAAACCTAGGTCGTGGTAAAGAAATTAAAGAAAGTAGAAACAATACTACATCACGTAGTTTCATTTAATATATAAGAATCTTTGCTAATATCCCACCTGAAGATGTTGAAATACACCGAAACCTAGGTCGTGGTAAAGAAATTAAAGAAAGTAGAAACAATACTACATCACGTAGTTTCATTTAATATATAAGAATCTTTGCTAATATCCCACCTGAAGATGTTGAAATACACCGAAACCTAGGTCGTGGTAAAGAAATTAAAGAAAGTAGAAACAATACTACATCACGTAGTTTCATTTAATATATAAGAATCTTTGCTAATATCCCACCTGAAGATGTTGTAATACAACGAAACCTAGGTCGTGGTAAAGAAATTAAAGAAAGTAGAAACAATACTACATCACGTAGTTTCATTTAATATATAAGAATCTTTGCTAATATCCCACCTGAAGATGTTGAAATACACCGAAACCTAGGTCGTGGTAAAGAAATTAAAGAAAGTAGAAACAATACTACATCACGTAGTTTCATTTAATATATAAGAATCTTTGCTAATATCCCACCTGAAGATGTTATAATACAACGAAACCTAGGTCGTGGTAAAGAAATTAAAGAAAGTAGAAACAATACTACATCACGTAGTTTCATTTAATATATAAGAATCTTTGCTAATATCCCACCTGAAGATGTTGAAATACACCGAAACCTAGGTCGTGGTAAAGAAATTAAAGAAAGTAGAAACAATACTACATCACGTAGTTTCATTTAATATATAAGAATCTTTGCTAATATCCCACCTGAAGATGTTGAAATACACCGAAACCTAGGTCGTGGTAAAGAAATTAAAGAAAGTAGAAACAATACTACATCACGTAGTTTCATTTAATATATAAGAATCTTTGCTAATATCCCACCTGAAGATGTTGAAATACACCGAAACCTAGGTCGTGGTAAAGAAATTAAAGAAAGTAGAAACAATACTACATCACGTAGTTTCATTTAATATATAAGAATCTTTGCTAATATCCCACCTGAAGATGTTGAAATACACCGAAACCTAGGTCGTGGTAAAGAAATTAAAGAAAGTAGAAACAATACTACATCACGTAGTTTCATTTAATATATAAGAATCTTTGCTAATATCCCACCTGAAGATGTTGAAATACACCGAAACCTAGGTCGTGGTAAAGAAATTAAAGAAAGTAGAAATAATACTACATCACGTAGTTTCATTTAATATATAAGAATCTTTGCTAATATCCCACCTGAAGATGTTGAAATACACCGAAACCTAGGTCGTGGTAAAGAAATTAAAGAAAGTAGAAACAATACTACATCACGTAGTTTCATTTAATATATAAGAATCTTTGCTAATATCCCACCTGAAGATGTTGAAATACACCGAAACCTAGGTCGTGGTAAAGAAATTAAAGAAAGTAGAAATAATACTACATCACGTAGTTTCATTTAATATATAAGAATCTTTGCTAATATCCCACCTGAAGATGTTGAAATACACCGAAACCTAGGTCGTGGTAAAGAAATTAAAGAAAGTAGAAACAATACTACATCACGTAGTTTCATTTAATATATAAGAATCTTTGCTAATATCCCACCTGAAGATGTTGAAATACACCGAAACCTAGGTCGTGGTAAAGAAATTAAAGAAAGTAGAAATAATACTACATCACGTAGTTTCATTTAATATATAAGAATCTTTGCTAATATCCCACCTGAAGATGTTGAAATACACCGAAACCTAGGTCGTGGTAAAGAAATTAAAGAAAGTAGAAATAATACTACATCACGTAGTTTCATTTAATATATAAGAATCTTTGCTAATATCCCACCTGAAGATGTTGAAATACACCGAAACCTAGGTCGTGGTAAAGAAATTAAAGAAAGTAGAAATAATACTACATCACGTAGTTTCATTTAATATATAAGAATCTTTGCTAATATCCCACCTGAAGATGTAATACAACGAAACCTAGGTCGTGGTAAAGAACTTAAAGAAAGTAGAAATAATACTACATCACGTAGTTTCATTTAATTGTGAATAATGAATTTCTACAAAATTAACTCCAAATATATTCAATAACTTACTTATGTATATTGTCGTGTTTACTTTTGGAACCAGTGCAGTTTAGCTAATATACAAATTTCACTGACGTTTTAATGAAAGAATGTATTTAAAAAAGAGATGTATTTAAAAGAAATAGCTCTTGGTCGCGATTATTTTATAACGGAAAATTGATTGAATAAAATGTTACAATAATACCTCAATTTACATTGCAATTTTGTTTCGCTATTTTCTCTTTAAATTTATAATCAAACATTAAATGTTTAACAAACAAGTAAACATGAATAGTGATAATAAAATAAAACATTAAATAAGAGGTTAATAAAAACTTCCAAAATTTTAGATAGACGAAATCTATCTCAATACTAAACAAAAATATTAAATTCTACCAAAATTTATTATCAATTATTTAGTTTATAATTTTTTTCAAAATATGATACGACAGTTAATAATAACTATCGTATTTTTACAAATGAATAACTATTGTATTAAATTGTAAAAATACTTAAAGAAATAACAAACTCCAATTTTATATATTTCCAATATTAACTTGGAAATTAGTTCAGAAAAATAAACGGATAGCTGCAATAAAATGCATTTTGGAATATGACGCGATAATTATTGTATACTAAATTATAAAAATACTTCAAGAAATAACAAAATCTAATTTTAAAGATTTTCAATTTTGAATTGAAAATTAACTTCCATAAAATGTATTTCTTGACATTGTTTTTGGTTGAAATGTTATAATATGGGTAAAACATTAATTATAATTTTACTCATTTCGTTGAGTTGAAAACAAAAGAATATTTTATATTCTGGGTACGGACAATTAAAATCTTATTATTATTCGTTAATAAAAGCATTCATTTTGATATTTTTCTCTAAATTAAAATAAATGACAAGACAAACAATGTAATCTAATTTAATGTGATTTTATCGAAACCACAAATAATACTTTTCTTCGAAAAAATAAAAAAGGAAGAACTGATGCATAGTTAGAACACAATATTAAGAAGAAAATGGATATATCATAAGTTACAGTTAATATCTTTTGGTATTTTTGTATTATTCATATAAACATTTACTAGAGCCGTTAATTTGAAGCGTACAAATAAAATTAAGGCGCCTGTAAAGCTGCGGACGCTAGGTGGCGCTGATGTCACGCACCCAACCAATAAACGTCAGAATTTTTTAAAGGTTCCCAATGTTTTTACGCCTAAAAAAATGTGGTGTGCGACCCAATTATATTTTTCCATTTTCAAAGACGATTTTCACAAAAACTATGTGACGTAGAAACTTGAAAATTGGCATAGTGATACATTTTATCAAACCACATTGTAGCACTAACTTTTTAAAATATTCGAATAACAATAGAAAAGGAGATAAATAAAACTCTTGGCAATTTTTTTTTCTCATTCTAGCAGATTACTTAAAAAGGGTTATAAGTATATAGAAATACAAAAATATTTTTTCACAATTTCAAATTGTATATTTAAAAGATACTCTAAAAAATATGCCAAAATATAACTTTCCGCCCCCTTATTTACAAAACCACTGAGCCAAATATCATGAAAAAAATATGATTGGTGAAATCTAGCTAGAAGATTACGGGAAAATTCTAACGAGTATCTTAAATCCTAAATTGTTTGAAATATGCACCATGTATTTATGGTATATAATACGTTGCTGGTATATTGTGTATAATATGTTGCGTTGCATGGTCTATGATATGTTGTAGTATATTTACGTAGTTAAAGATTAATATTTGTAACTAATTTAAGCTTAAATATTTATGAATACCAAAATATGTACAGATCCCTCGCAGTGTGAATTCTACTCTTGCTTGACAGTTATTTTATGTAGCTAAAATTTGTTGTAATTCATAAAAGTACTTAACCAATTTGAATTTGAGTAACGCCAAATGACACCGCTAGTAAATAAATGTTAAAATAAGCTTTCAACGAAGATTGGGACGAGTTGGTCACTTAACTACATTTGACAACCTGTCATTCTCATTTGAATAATTTTAAACTTAAAAACCAAGCTTTTGAGCTTTCTGACGTAGTTTTGAAATAAATATATTTCGAAATACATTCTTAACCTTCAAATGATGGTGCCCTTTTCCTATATTTAAATTGTTGCATGAGACCCCGTTATTTAACTTGTCTTATTTAAGGTTTTTGAGTACATTTTAAACATTGTTTATTTATCTTAATAACAATCCAATTTCCCAAAATTAATTGAATAATAAATTAAAATATCTATTTATGTATTCATTCCGAATCGACATCAGGTCTATAATTTTTGTTTTACTAAACATTCTTATTAAAGTGCAAACAATAGTTGTTAGTAAAACAAAGATTGCAATATTTATAAGGTCTCGTTCCCCAAAATTAAAAAAAGACCGGAACCCATCACTTGTTTACCCATCCACCCATCCGTTTGTCTGAGTCAAAAATCTTTTTCTCAGAAGCGGGTTCAAATGTAAAAAAATTTAAATGAAACTAAAAAAAATTCATAAGTTACTTTTATGTTTTAGTATATTCAAAATGAAATCCAAATTATCATACATTATAATGAGAATATTTATAACGGTAACGCTAGTATTTATAACGCGAATATTTATACCGCAATATTTATAAAGTTTATAACGTTCTGTACAAAGAAGGAAAGAAAATTCGACTGAAGGAAATAGAATACTTTAGGAATAGAATTCAACTTCAGACCTTATCATTATTTAACGTTCGTAACAAAAATAATTTTATATCAATTTTGATACTCGTAAGGCCAGACCAGAATCAGAGTAAAGTCATAAGAAATTAAGCTTCCTGTTCTTTGTGGTAACAATAATAAACAAACTTTTAAGCCTAGAATATAATTTCTTCCTTAACATTTCAAAACTAGACACTATGTATATAATAGAATTCTTAAAATAAAGGAAATCCTAAAAGGAGACTCGTTCTACGAGCATACGAGTAACTATATATACAAAATTACGTTTTACGAAACCAAACTCCGTCGTTATCACTATTTGCATACGTGCTCCCCGATTCTTTGTTATAACAATTATAAATTATCTTTCATGCTTTGAAAACGTTTTCCTCTTAACATTTATAATGGAATTCAGACGTACATTATAGCATGCTTAAAGCACCGGAATCTATAAAAGGTCAATTTAAAGACTAGATACAGTATAACGAAAAGACCTTTCTAGCAAAGTTGGTAAGATCAAAATCAGAATAGAGACGTGGGAAATGAGGCACCCCGATTCTTTGTTATGACAATAATAAATTATCTTTCACGCTTTGAAAACGATTTCCTCTTAACATTTATGACGGAATGCAGACGTACATCATAGTATGCTTAAAACACAGGAATCTACAAAAGGTCATATTAAAGACTCGGAATAGTACAACGAAAAGACCTTTATAGTGAAGTTGGTAAGGTCATAATCAGAATAGAGACGTGGGAAATGAGGCTCCCCGATTCTTTGTTGCGACAATAATAAATTATCTTTCACGCTTTGAAAACGTTTTCCCCTTAATATTTATAACAGAATGCAGACGTACATTATGCTTAAAACACATAAAATCTACAAAAGTCAGATTAAAGAGTTTTCCAAGATTTTTCAATTACATTGACAATTATTTCTAGTACTATTAAGTTTGAGAGTATATATTTGGTAATATTTAATATACAATTTAAGGAAAGTAAGACAGCAAAAGATATGTATGGCCACAGCACTAAACCTGGAGTCATTTTAACCCCCGTCATTAATTGAAGGTTAAACAAACTCCGTATAATTTACTTCGAAAGAAATTTCGACAAGGATTCAGGTAGACATTTCGCCTGACTGCCGAAGTTTTGTTTTGATATTTCGTTAATTGATTACGCATAACGTTGCTCGTTACGCATTTCGCTTTTGCGCCGCCCCGGAATTCTTCAGCCGACAGTCTCTTTTCCTTACCAACTTCGCAGTTCATTAAGCAAGACTGTCGTCTTCCTTTCCAACTCGTTTCGCCATTTCGTTAATGGTCTGGTTATAATTATTAATGGTCTGGTTATAATTTAACAAATCCAAACTACTGAAGGGCTCTATGTATAAATATAAATTTAAATGAATATAATTTTGTCACACAAGAAGTAATACAAAAACTCGTAGATGATATCAAACATATTATAATTAGCAACAAGTAATTGAGAAATAATACAATTGTTTCTATATATATCAACGTGATGAAAATCTTTCTTGACAGCGACAAGCTTTAGTCAACGTGTCATATCAACGTGTCATATTTACCATATTTTGTAGATAACTGTACAATATAGCAATTTACGCTTGAAAACATCTAATGTATTCAAGCGTAAATTGCTATACTGTACAGTTACCTAAAAAATATAGTAAGTACTATTTTTTTTAAAACTGGGTTTTAATTATATTATTTAAAATTTAAAATTCGCTCAAAGGAGTTTGTTAGGTTTTTTCTAGTAAATCAGATCCAACAGTTTTATCAGTGACAGGACATGTTTAAGTAGTTCTTGTAATCAATATGAGGCTTCTCTATAATCCGTTGATAACTAGGGTCCGATAGAAAGATAAGACTTTTAGCCAAGCTTTGAAATCACCAAAACAACTCGTAAAAACGGATCCATATATTTGCAAAGTTATGTTGACCCCAAAATGGGACTAAAATTTATAATATAGTAGTTTGCGCATTTAAAGTATGTGTTAAAATAAAGCAATATATTTTAATGTACTCATATGCATAATCTCACCGATTTGAGCAGTTTTAATAAAAATCTAATAACTATTTCCAAAATAAATTTATAAACATTTTCATCGTTAGAATTAATATTCGAAATGAAAATTTCGAAATGATTACTAAATAGTAGACCTATTAAGATTTTCGTAAACCTGTGCGAATTACATAATATTAAACAAAGACCAGATGTTGCATCAAATGGCAACTTAGTATCGTGATGTTTTCAAGTTATTTTTCTATATACGTGGAAATATTATGAAACAAATTTGTTTATTTATTACTCAGGCATTAGGAAAGAAATATAAGCTAATTTTATTGATATTTTAAAATATTATTGCAACAATCTAAATATATTATTTCTAAAAGGTGTTTTTTGGTCGAGCGGCTCGATCTCTTTAACTACTGCACCAAAAAAAATAAAAAAAATACCCATTTAAAGCTTATGTTTTCTACTTTAGGCGAAAAATATAAAAAAATTCGAAAAAAATCTTTTTGTTAATAAAAAAATTAATTTTTATAACAATTGGCATGAGCGCCATCTGTGGGCGACACATCAAATATCTTATTCAAATTGTATACTTGGAACACGATAGATGGCGATATAGTGCGAAGACTTCGCACGGGTCAGCTAGTATTAATTATTATGAAAATTAGCTTTACTTGAACCAAAAAAATAACATATTTACGTTTTTGTTTATCTAACTGCTGAATATATTACTTCTGATGATGACGGTAACAGTAAACAAATTAAATATTATATACGGTAAAGGTCTTGAAAAAATTATCAAAGCATTACATATTGTACAGAGAAATGAAATAAAAGTATTACAATTTAAGATATTAATTTTTATATTAAGTTTTATATTAATTTAATTGTCTTTAAAAAAAGTCGATACGCGAAAATAGGCACAGATACTGAATTTCCTTTTTTCGGAAAATCGTACTGGTACATACGAGACGATGAAATATGAAGTAACGCGCACAAACGGTACGAAGCGAGACACAAACGGTGTGCCGACTATTTTCCTATACTGTACACGGTGCACTTACACTATTTTCCTGAACAGTTTAGGTGTCCAGCAAATCACGGACTCCTTTACCCCTCTTTATTTATATTTATCAATAGTGTTGATATCTGTACCCGACTATGCGTATGTGCGTGTGCGTTTGCGTGTACGTCTGCTTGTTCGTGTGTGTGTGCGTGTGTGTGTATGTAATATTTTGAATTACCCGTTTTTGACTTTATCTGGTTAGGGGACACTGAAATTTTTGAAAATTTCCCCGCCCGATACTACGTTTCATTTTGGGAAATTTAAAGATTGAAGAAGGTTTGAAAAAATGCGGTAAGGAAAGTTACAATATGAAAATTCCTAGACTTTTTCCTAGTCTATTTCCGGAACTGTTCAATATATAATTACGGGAGTACTTCCATACTACCTACATGCCTACAAATTTATTGACTTAGTTTATAACTAAGTCATTAAAATTTGTAGGCATTTTAAAAATATATCAAGTTTGTTAAATTGTATTACACTTCGTCTAGAATGTTAGTTATGTCTGTGAAAAATTTATATTTAAATTTATTTCTGTTTTCCCGCTATCACTGATTTTCAACTCATTTGTCAAACTACTTAAAAACCTGTCCGAAATATTTAAAAAAAGGAATGTTTATGTTGTCTTAGAAAGCATTTTGTAAATACAAAATATATTAAAAAATATGAAACAAAAAATTACCTCAATTTTTCTTAAACATTCAAATGTTGCTTTGGCGAATACGATTTTCAAAATACATTCGTTTCGTTTACTGTGGGTGGGCAAGACCTACCTAAGCTGTTTATAGGAAGATATATTGCTTTTATATTATTATTGATAACAAATATGCACGAAATTTCATACAGATATTATTAATATAAATGAGGATCTTTGGACCTCATAATTAACGTTGGAAACGTTATGGAAAGCTTGAAATGATAATGTACTAATTTCTTGAATAGTTTTAAAGAAAAAAAATTCTTTTCATTTTCTTAGTTATATTTCGCAAATTAAAGGATTATTGTTTCGATAAAGAGAAAAAAATATTCATTCCGAGATTCGGAGCCAGTACTTCCGAGTTCAAACTTCAGTACTTTACCCTTACGCCAACAATTCACTTAGGTAAGTAACGAAATAAAGTTAATAATACACATACGTACTTTTTCACTTATTGTAATTTTTGAGGTAATCGGTTTAAAATCTAGTGATTTTTTTTTCAGGCAGTACCATATCTCACGTACTGTCCAAATGCCCAAAATTTCAAGTTCTTCAGCTTAACTAGAAGTATTCAAATAAAAGAAACGTCTCTATAAACATTCCTAGCATTAAGGATATTTCGGCTAAATTTTGGCTGCCAGTCTTCATAAGTAGTGCAAAAATAACATCTATTGTAAAAGTAACTGAGAAGCTAGAAACTTGCGACCAATGAAAGGACATAGTACATAATATACCTTCTTGTTTGGAAAATTCCTTCTTTGTATTCTTCTTCCCATATCGCCGAAACTGATGCACTATTGAATTGATACACGAATTGGGAAAATGATTTATGAATAATGTTCGTTCAAAAGATGAAAAGCATTTTGACTGAATGACGTGTCTTTTGAGAAAGGTTCATTAAAACGTCATTAAATCAAAATGCTTGTAAAAAACCAATCACACTACAGTAAATATACGCATTAAAACGTCATTCAATCAAAATGCTTGTAAAAAACCAATCATACTACAGTAAATATACGCATTAAAACGTCATTCAATCAAAATGCTTGTAAAAAACCAATCACACTATAGTAAATATACGCAGTATTTCGTAATGTACTTATTATATAAAGCACTTAAAAGTGCACGTAGAAACTTACTGCATTTCTTATCAATGTACTCGAGTCGCTACGATCCAAAATATTTCTAAATTTATTCTCAAAATGGCCATGCTATATCGACAATGGCAATAAAATGTTAATTACTGACATAAGTTAATAGTAATTACTGACAAAATTTAGTAAATAATAAATACAGACGTACTTCAACAAAAAAAATTGCTTCGGTTACGAAATTTAAATAATCTAGTAATCTTTTGAAGAATAAGATTATCTTATATGAGCTTTTGCGCATGAGCTTTCATGATATAAACAAATAAAACTCATGCTTTAACATTTTATTATTCATTTAATCCTTATTATTATATTTAGTAATTTACAATTAAAAAAAACTATCCATTGCGTTAATATAAAACTGTAAATTGGACGAACTAGTTCCTTGATAACAATGCAGACAATATAACGAGTGAAATTGATCAAGTTTTAAGCGCCGTACGACCCCATATTTCAACACGGCACTACCGTAATTCATAATTTAACCACGAGCTCAATATTTGCCTGGAAGCATATGGCTGTTCGGGAACGTGATTCAGACGAGATCCCTCATTGCATGCACGGTCACGCAGTCTCCGCTCGGCAAATAAGACCTGCAAAGCCGTGAGATGAACAGTGTTTGTTCAGATGTCGAGGGTGGTAATTTGGTGAACTGTAATTATGTGATTTGTGATGAGATCTACAAAATGGCTTTGTTTTAATTATTATTTGTTTGTTAGTTACTTTACAATACAAGTCGGGTCCTTGCGCAATGATTTCATACCTACATTATTTGAAGTATTATTGCCTAAATGTATTGCCAAATAGAATGAAACTTTCGAATTTGAAACCGACTAAAAAACCAATTTGTTAGCAAGAGGTATAAATAAAAGAGACACCAGAAAGAAACTTGATCAGCCATAAAGAAAATTTATAACTGAATCGTTAGAAACATTTCAGTCGAGAATTATGATAATAATACATTTGAGGATATTATTTTTAACGTATTAATTCAACTCTACATTGTAACATTGAATTTTCAGTTGGAACTTCGAAAGCTATATAAATAGAAAAATATACAAACCAGTCAAATACGAGTCGGGTTCTCGATGCAATGATTTCGTACCTACGTTATTTGAAGTCACGTACACTAGGAAAAAGTTATCAATTAGTTTTTAGAAAATAATCTATCACACTATTATGTAGCGACATTGTATTTTTACTCTACTTAAAGAACACATTTCAACGAAATTTGGCGAGTTTTGTGGCCTCCACTTAAATATTTCGAAATTGGTAAAATCAATTAAAAACAGTTATAATTTACTCACGAGATACGATCACCAAACTCTAGCAGTCAAACACAGACCGAATAACCACTGAACGCGCACATGCATTTTGGGCAACCCCACTAGCTGTACGCAGGTTTTTGAAGAATCGGATATGTCAGTTGCATACAAGTCACAGTCGCTAATTTGTCAAAAAATTGTGCTCTTAATTGGTGGAGAAATTATATTAGTAAATCAAATTTAGAAAAAGATGGTGTAACATCTAATTTGTGAGTATATTTATGTTCCATTTATATTACATCGTTTATTTCAATGCTAATAGTCATTATTTACAAATTATCTCTAATAGAAACAGACATGTACTTCTTACGACATTAGTGAGGAGTAAATAAAAAAGCGCCAATGTTTTATCGATAAAAATAATTACTGCCATGAACGAAAGTAAAAAATATGAATCCATATTATAACGATATGATATCGTTATAATATGGACGATACGATCACCAGACTACTAGATATATACGTATTTTGGTAAAAGTTCGGATACATACATGTCATATGTGGACATATACATGTCATATATGGACGTATACATGTTATACTTTGCTCACGAGGTACGATCACCAGACTGCTAGATATATATATATATATTTATATATATATATATATATATATATATATATATATATATATATATATATATATATGTTATGTTAAAAGTTCGGATATATACATGTCATATGAGGACGTATACATGTTATACTTTGCTCACGAGGTACGATCACCAGACTGCTAGATATATATATATATATATTTATATATATATATATATATATATATATATATATATATATATATATATATATGTTATGTTAAAAGTTCGGATATATACATGTCATATGTGGACATATACATATTATACTTTGCTCATGAAATACGATCACCAGACGGCTAGATATATACATGTTATGTTAAAAGTTCGGATAAATACATGTCATATATGGACATATATATGATATACTTTTCTCACTAGTTACTATCACCAGACTACTAGATATATACATATTATGGTAAAAGTTCGAATATATACATGCCATATGTGGACATATAGATGTTATACTTTGCTCACGAAATACGATCACCAGACTGCTAGATATATACATGTATCTTAAAAGTTCCGATCTAATTTCCTTTCCCTGTTGCTGTCATTGGACCCGATGAAAAATTCTTCCCAATCGCCCACCACACACATAGTGAGATTATTATCTGTGTCCCATATAACTGTCATAAAGATATTTTATTCCAAATAGATATGGGCTATGTTTATTATGGTTTAATTTTTATTGTGGTTTAATTTGAAAACTTTTGGATTTTGTAAGATATATTTGTAACTAAAACAAGAGAAAAAATGTAAAATAAAGTGTAACAAATATAACAACTAATTTAAAAATGAATTATGTCAATGTGTTAAATTAAACTATTTATATTAATCTCAAACTTTTCAGCAAATAATTTCGGCATGCTACAATATGTTTAATACCGAGACACTGTTACGAACAATACGCAATATTTGTATTAAAGTTAATAAAATATAATAAAATTAAATCAAAACTTTATCTATTTTGTCTTTTCAATACGCTCTTAAATAAATACCCCCTACTCTAGATCGTACTGTGAAGTAATATGGCGAAAATTCCGAGATTATCATATTATAATAAAATATATAATTTAAATGAGAAATTCTTAGACTTGGACGAGTCGCGTAAAAAAATTGAGGAAAATTAATTATAAAGAAAGTTTTGAACAGTTTAAAACAAGTAGTTTTTTTTGTATTTCATACAGAAATCCACCATGTCCACATCACACAACTTACTTCACACATCTTCGTGTCGTGTAAGTCATAAGATTTCTACAACGTTAAAAGTTAAAAAAATATCTTGTTTTAATACACATGTCTACATCATCTAACTTTCTCCGTCCTGGGTGCACTCAGAATGGTGTCTTAAAATCTAAGGAATGTTGTCAATATACTACGGTATCATCTACATCAATTAGCCTTGTCGTTTTAAAATAAAAATGCTTAATTTTAACAAAAATATTTATTAAAAATAAAATAAATACCCCCATCTAGTGGAGAATTATAAAACTAGACATTTATGATAGTCGCTTTTGAAAAAAAAGTAACTAAATATTAATAAAATTGAGTATGAACTTGGTTATTTATATTTCAGATATTTACTAAAATTCTAATTAATAATACTAAAGGGTAAAAATGCCAATTTTCATCAAAATCCGTCGATTTTGCATGATGTGTGCTTGGATATTATTTCACTAGAATTTGATTATTTGTATATATTATACACACTAAATAAACATATTATCGAACTTAGGCTAAAGATCAGGACTAATAAACATATCATTGAACTCGCAATAAAGGCATAAAAGGAACTAAGCAATATAATAGTCAGACGAGTCGAGTATACGGAGGCTATCGGATTTTTTTTTCATCGCGTATACTGCCAAAACCATCAAAGAAATATCTAAGGGACATATGGGAAAATTGCCAGGATTTTAGAAAATAAAAAGCTCTATAAGAATTTCCTCGACTGCACATTTTCCAATACATCAACCATAGGTATCAAACCGACACTGGCATCAAAGTTAAAAATATGGGGAATAAATTTAGTCATATAAATTGTGTCTTTTTTCAGTGTTAGGTAATTTCTCGCCCTGTTAGATTTCTTAAATCAAAATTATAACTTTTTTTAAATAAGTATGATAAATATATCGAATATACTAAATCCCTAAAAAAACCAAATACAGAAAATTATGTCAAATCTAAACTGTCAAATGAGGTAACCATAACAACGACAGCGACACGACAGCCATCTTTCTTCTGCACGCGCTTGGCCTCTTTATTCGTTTGGCTGTGAAGCTGCCAGTCATATTCAAATGTTCGAAAGAAAACCACTTTTTTAGCTAGTTCTTCGAAATTTCTTTACCAAGTTAACCAAACACAACACATTCCATCTATTGGACATAAAAAAGTACTTAAAAGAAACACAGCACGAAACTACTATTATTTTCTAAAGTACAGCGCAGGTTTACACTTTTAGGGTTTTTATATTTTATAGTTTCTTCCGAATCTTAAATTCGGACCGCCAAACAAACTTCTTGCTCCCTTAGCTGTTTCTGTAGTGAAAACATATTTTACTCCCTTAACGCATGCATTATGAAAGGTCGAATGTTCTCCAAATAACACATTTTTAGATTTAGGAGTTTGAGCCGGGCGTTGATGAATTAGCCCATCAACCTTTACAATATTTTCTTTATTCGCAATCTTAAACCAAATTTCAATATAAAAATCCGTTGAAAATAACCCGTAAATATTAATTACTCATGTCGCATATTCAACTTCTTCACGATCATAAATCCTACAAAAACCAATTTTGGGTATTTTCCCATCTTATTTATATTGTAAAAATTTCCACGTACATTGGAACGACTCTATTTTATTTTGTGTATCCTTTACATTTATAAAATTACATCGTAAAATACCGACGTAATTTTAAATGACGTTTCTTTCTAGGGTTGCCAACTTAAAATCTAAGAGGCAAAAAAAATAAAGATTTCGATTTTTTTGGTTTCTTTCTGAGATTATTTGCACAAAGGGCGCGAACAAAACTCTAACGTTGTGGCAATGTTGCCTGAGGTTTCTAAACTCTGAAGGGACTAAGTAGAAGCCTCAAATTTTACGTAAATTATTTAATTACTAACACAAAACAAAATTCATTTTTCGAATTATGAACATTTTTAGTTTAAAGAGACGCCATGGAAAAAAACACCTAAATACGTGGAAAACTCTTTGAGCAGGGTACAAAGATAGTTTTTTAAAGTTACGATTTAAGAGACAGTTACCGTCGCGTAATCAGCCTTCCTTTTTGGAGAGGTTACAGTTCTTGACGTTCGACTACTGTATATCAACACTTTACTGACGTGACTCCACAAGAGCAAGGACAAACAACGACTATACAATACTGGTAAATAGCTCCATAGCACTGGCGTCAGACGCAGATTGCTACCAACTGCAACTCGAACTAAATACGTACAGAGACAATACACATTCTACGAACTATCCAAAGACCCAACGGGGGTTACGTGATACTACATTTAACGTTTTAAAGGACACATTTAACGTTTTACTACAATCTGGTCACGGCGTGTGGGTAGAATTACAGCCGAGCCTTTAACCACTGAGTGAATTAAACGAGTCAGATCCAAACCAAAAATGGGGCAGAATAGCTTGGCGTATTGTTTATGTTTACGGGTGTGTATTTATATGTATATGTTCGTGATTGTGTATAGCGACGAGTACTGTTTTTTATTTCGATGGAATAATGTGCATGTGACAATACGCGCATGTAATAATGTGGATATATATATATTTATATATATATATATATATATATATATATATATATATGTGTGTGTGTGTGTGTGTATGTGTTTACGATATGGGGATATAAATATTTAGTTAATATAATATCACTTAACAGAAAAAGAACAGTTTCATTTCATTTGTTGTGCAACTGACATAGACGCACAGACCCTAATTACGACTAAGGGTTAATTGGATGAGTATATCCCATATCCTTAAAGCTTGAGCAGTTGCTACCTCAATTGAAGATGTTACGTATATAACGTTGTAACTTGGATTTTTTAAGCGCTCGTTGTATATTCATAGCAAGATATTTAACGCTTGCATTAAATTTGTAATATATTGGGAATTAGTTGAGATATGAAAAAAAAATTAATTACAACCGTGAGACGGTTGTAATTAATTTTTTTTGTACTCAGGAATACAAAAAAAGCCAGCACTATATAAATTTACCAATAGTATTTATAGTATTATTATTTATATGTATATATATACATATATATATATATATATATATATATATATATATATAAATATATGTATATATATATATATATATATATATATATATATATATATATATATATATATATATATATATATATATATATATATATATATATATATATGTAGATGAGAGATAAATTTACCAATAGTATTTATAGACCTTTCCCGACAATTAAACTAGACATTAAAGAAGCCATTGCTCATTCCAAATTATGAACTTTAACTATCCGACTTTCAACGAATAAGCGAAATTAACTCGGACAGTAGAAAGTATTGTTGCCTAATTAATGTACTGCTAAACGGTATGAAACTTTCGAATCCGAAAACAGCGTAAAATACACAATTTGAAATAAATGAGACATATGTAACTGAATCATTAGAAATATTTCAGTCCAGATTATTTATTACGTATTAATTTAACTCTTGATCATGACGTTAAATATTTCACTTTTAATTTCAAAACGAATTTAAGTAGGAAAACAACATACCTATAAGAGGATTTTTCTAATTTTCTATAAATAATATCATATATATATATATATATATATATATATATATATATATATATATATATATACGACTACCTCGCCGGCGTACGCCGGTCTTACTGGCTATAACGTCATTAATTTCAATTTATACAAGTACGCGTCGACACCCAAGAGAGAAGTTGAAATTAGCAGAGCAGGAAAAGCGGGAAAAATAATCGTCTGTTTTGCTCTCAATCGTTCGATTTATGCATGTATTTTGTATAACGAAATGATAAAAAGTATTACTTTTTGCTACCCACTGGGAAAGTCGCTTTGGCTTCTCCATTAGCGGGGGGAACCATAGCTCCATTGTTCAGGCGTTTCAATATGTTTTCCTAAATAACAACTAATTGCGTAAATTTTTATTTTTGCCGTATATTTCCAATTTTTTATGTAATTTTACGTCACTGTTTTTTTTCTAATTCTTCACTAATTTTAGGAGAATTAGGTAAGGACAAAATTATACCTTACTTGCAACATTTCAGCCAGAATATGGTTTTCAATGGTATGAACAACATATTTTGTAATCCTTTCACCAAGTACGTTTAAACTACATACGACCAATCGTTCCCTTAATATTTTCACTTACATTTGAATCTATCAGCTTCCTTTTAAATATTCAGTAATAGATTACTTAATGAATTTTTGTGAAATTTTGGTTAAAGTTTCACCAAAATGTATTCAATAGATTCCACGTATCATCAAATGACATACAGATAATTAGGTTAATCTAATTAAACCTCTCATCACAATAGTTGAACGACTCAGAAAATATAAACGATAAACTGAGTAAAAAACTACGCTATTTGTAGGACTTTTCAATGTTGGTATTTAGGTAGAATTTCTGACGTCGGAATCTAGAGGGTATTATTCTGCGATCTCGCAACGTATAAAATTTACAAATCTTCGTAAAAGGAGGTGTTACGTTTGGGAATAAGTAGCAAAAGTAGGTTATCGTAGACGCTGAACGTAGACCCAGACTATGAGTAAACAGCGCCGTAAATCTGAAAACGAGATAAGGAATTCGAGAATTACGTAAACATACTTACACACGTTTTTGCGTAGCGTTAGGTTGTAAGTATTTAGATATATTACCTCGCAATCTACTTACATATATAGGATATATGCTTTCTCGGATACAATACGTCGCTCCATTTGTTTCTAATTTGGAGAAATCGAATAAAAATATCTGCGATATTAGCAATAATAGTAGAGAATAATAATTAAAGAAAAGGCGATACCTCCTTTGAAGGAAAATGACTCTATTTATCAAAAGGTATAACTAATACGGAACTCAATATACAAATACAAGAAATATTTTATAATCCCTGGCATAATTAAACAGAAGGGACTTATATATTGTGGTGAATATCTCACACACTATGACATATAGAATCATGGTGATAGTTTTCCGGTAACCGTGTTTTTATAAAACGTGTTTTGAATTGAAATTTCTTAAGCGGCGATTCGATAATCGATAAGTGGACGAGAATAAGAATAAAATTTGAAGGTTGCGTCACGTTCAGACACTTTTCGTTACATGAGCGAGAACAAAGATATGACGCAGAGAGAAAGACAAATGAGAGCTGTATATTCCGAGGCCATGGAAGTGGAGCAAAAGGGAGCGACGTATACACAACGATACAAAGCGATTGAATAAGATAGTGTCGCGCATGTGCACTGTAGATGCATGTAGATGTACGCTTAAGACGCTACATATAAACAACTGAGGTACCACGCATACATTGTGTAATTAATATTTATCATTATATTTTGTGATTTACGTTGGTGTCCTGTGTTTGTTTGATTATATCCGTGAAGAGTTACTTTGGCAAATTTTGTGTTGTATTTCTTTTGAGATGCTCTCTCTTTCTCCGTCCTATTTCTCTCTCTCTCTTAAATCTCTAAATCGCTTCAGAAAGGGCGATAGGGTGTCGAAGAGAACTTTTTTGCATATTTCTCAGTACACCTCGAAAGACATAATAACGAAAATTATGAAAAAATATTGAGACCCTTTTTGTACATAATGTTCTTTCCGCCTAGTTAATTTGTCGCCCCCAAAAATTTCTATCTGAACATTTTTTATCATTAGGTTAATATATTTTATTACTATGCCTAATTTCAAGTTGCCGCCTATGGCGACTTGAACTTTTTGTTTGAAATTATTCACAGGATTTCGCGAGAGGTGACTTTCACTACAGCAAGAGATGACAGCTTTGTTTCACCATATAACTTGAAATACACCTGTTGTTTACCTTCATCTATAGATATTTTAATGAGTTACACTTTAATGCAACCATGGTGCAAACAGTCAGCTAGTCCTTCCATTTAAATCTTATACATAAATACAGATAAGTTACCGAAGAAAACTTTAAGAAATTAAAATTCAAGTGAAACGTTAGAAAGTTCGAATTGAAGAGTTTTTAACTTGGAGAATATTTTAATTAAGGAGGTGTTAAGGGCTCATAACGTTACTTAGCGACGTTTTGTGTTACAGAGGCTAAGTTAAAAGAAAATGTTTTTTATAAAGCTAAATATACTGTGTTATTTTTGACTTTGCTAACTCTTCAACTATTTTTTTCGATATATGTCCATTAAAACTAATTTTTACGTTTCGAGCTTATTTTATTCAAGAAAATAAACACTGTTCCAAGTTAAGGACTTTGGGAGTTATTCGCTTTTGTATACAATATTTTGTACCAATTATTGTTCTTTAACCGTTCAGCTAATTTTTTTGATAGCGTACTCTCATGTATTGAGTTTAAATTTTTCAAGTTCATTTTAAATCATTGTTACAAATAGAGAAGGATATGTTCCAGATAAAGGCTAAAAAGCTGATAATTCAACTCTGCATAAATAACTGCGATGAAATTTTCAGAGCCTCAGATAAATTTAGCATAAACAGTAACACGTGCTTGGAAAAAGGGCAAAACGAGATATCGAATTCTACCCAGAAGCTTTTGTTTGCACATTCCACTGAACATTCACTTAATGATAACGAGTCACTGATAGACACCGTAAATTGGGGAAGTCGCTAATATACAACTTTCACTTACTGACAGATAACTGCTTAATGACTCGATTAACTTGTGGAGATTTCGTATTTAAAATAAAGGAGAATAAGGGAAGCAACAAGTTATTTTAAGTAACTGATAATTAATTTTCACTAAAACATCAATATGATAACTGAAAACTACTTCCTGAATATATATATATATATATATATATATATATATATATATATATATATATATATATATATATATATATGTATGTATATATATATATATTTAGGACTCGCGACCGAGCCCTACTTTTGGTCGATACTTCGTTTTTTACATATTTTCTTTTATTTAAAACAAAAAAAATTAAAATTCAAATCTTCACTAAATTGAACTTCTTCCGATGAATCTAATGAAAAATTGAATTGCAATAATTACCACGAGTATTTTAAAGAGTACGTTGACTCATTTAGTAACCCTTGTGGATAAAGTCGCAGACAAATATAAAGCCAGTAACATAACAAAAACAGAGACCATTGTCTGATTTCATTAAAGTGAATGTTTCAATAATGATAATTGACAATACGCATCACGCTATGTGTCCATTAAGCCACTTGTTCATAATTACAATGTACTGTCACGCGCAAGTGCCACCCACGATATCTTAATCGAGTAAAAAGGTAAAGCTTTTTATTGAATCTAATTAAAAGCTTTTGATATCGTTGAACAATTTGTTTTGATGGTCGTCGACCCCAAAAAGCTTAAAGATTTAAATTACGAAAAACAATGAGGTGAACTCGTTTATTTTGCTTGCCTTTGTTTTCATATTGTTCTAAATGTTGCTGTTCTGTACTTACCTATGTTTATATCCATAGATAATTAATATAATTTACTTACCAGCATACACTTATCTCAGGTAAGTAAATTATATTATCTACGAACATAGGCATACCACGTCGATACTGGGCATTGCAAATGTCCAAAAGGTCCATCTATTCTTGCTCATAATGAAAGCTTAATTCATTAATTTATAAATTTTTGTAAATATTTAATGATAGATTAAATAAAAATTTTCTTCAATATATTTATTTTCTTAACAGAATCCTTGCTCAACTTACAGCTCCGTGCCAACGCACTGAGCAAATTATTGCATAATAGACAAATAAATAGAAACAAGGAATGTTTTTTATAGACAATTATATATTTACACCTAATTTAATTTCTTTTCTGTATCGGAATTTAAGAAGATATTTAAAGATTGATATATTTCTAATTTAGACAAGGAAGTGCGCATTTGTATAATTAAAATAGCTTTTATTAGAGTGTTTCAAACAAGTCAACAATTTCTCTGACATGTTTACAAACCACAAATATAACCTTTTAATTTATCGAATATATGTATGACTGAAGAACAAATTATGAAACACAAATCCTTCAGAGGTCCAAGTAATACATCAGTGATTGTTTCATTGACTGACCTGAGATTTTCTCGACATAATCTCTGATGTATTTCAGAATAGAAACTCCGAATAAAAACTATACGTTTGCCCTTCCCCTTTTAAGCAATCCATATCATACATATTTTGAAATAATATTGCAGATCAGCTGGGATATGCAGGTTCTCTTCATAAGATAGTAATGAAGCCTTATTACCAGAAAAAATTAAAAGAACCGGTTTTCTTTTTATCATTTCCAATATTGACTATGTGTTCATTTAGTCTAGACTAAAGCTATGCTGTATATATTGGTTGCAGGATGCTAGCATCCCGCAACCAATTTTTAGGTGCTGCCAATGTGTCCAACTGGATTATGTGATCAATCCTTTTTATATCTTCCTCGAGTGTTATATGTCATTTAATTAGACACAACGAACTTAGTGACAAAACACAACAGATGAAACACCTATATCTAATTTTTAGGCCACCTGGTACTTCTGATTAATGTTAGGACTGAATGAAACTCATAGAAATTTCATACGAAAAAAGTATATAAAAAAGGAACATTTTCGCAAAAATTATATTTGTTTTAAGAATTGTAAAAATTTCAAATTCACCTTATAAATTTATCATAAATTTTTATGTTAAATGACACACATTATTATTATCTGTCAGTAAGGCAATGACAACTATTTAGTTAATACAAATATTTTTGAAGAGTAAACATTTTCATAAAGAGCAATACCAACCAATTGACCTTTGCTCCAACTTGGGAAATTGAACGTACCATTAAGCTTTTAAACCTTTATTTTATGCTGATCACAGAATTGGATGTTATTTTCCGTAGAATGTGATAGACTAATACCGAGGGCAGACACTTGTCGAAGAGCTGTTTGTAAAAAAAAACATTTAAAAAAATTGTAGATTTGTTGGTAACCTACACTCTTTACTCTGTAAAAAAATAATACTGAAACAGTGTACCGGAAAAAAATTTTTTTGTATTTAAGTTAACCGAAAATCCACCTAGATGTGGCGAAATAATAAAGCGCCATCTAGTTCAAACTTTGTTGATTCTATTGTATGGCTTATCCACACATTCGAATATGTAACATTATAGTAACGATTGCAATGGAATACACGCAATATCCAATAACATAAAGTATTTTTGTATATCAGAAATATCATTAATTCCACTTAGGCATCATAAAGTGTAAGATGTAGGGAAAATAGGCATTTGTTTCAAGTGTGAATGAAAAATTAACAATCAAATCAATTTGTTTTGCTTTAAAATTTTTTATACTTTCCGACTTACCACAATTTTTAGGTTTCCGCAATCCTCTTAATTTGCACCTCAATAAGTCAAGAGTCTTGTTCAGTGCACGTATCTTCTTAGCACGCTTGGAAATCCTTAGTTTTTGTTGATTGCCTCTCTTTGGAACACCAACTCTTGTAGAAACTACTTCTAAAAGTATGCCTCCTATAATCATAAACAATTCTCAAATACATGTAATATTTGAATATAAACTGATAATAGACAATTACAATTGATTATTGAATATATTTGGCGATAATTTTGTAGAAATTCATTATTCACAATTAAATGAAACTACGTCATGTAGTATTATTTCTACTTTCTTTAAATTCTTTACCACGACCTAGGTTTCCTTGTATTATATCTTCAGATGGAATATTAGCAAAGATCTTTGTCAATAGACCACCTGAAGATGTGAAGATGATGTTGTAATACAACGAAACCTAGGTCGTGGTAAATAACTTAAATAAAATAGAAATGATACTACATCACGTAGTTTCATTTAATTGTGAATTATATTTGATGTGAATTAAAAGCCCATGTTACTGTCTTCACATTATCTGGCAACTTCGGACATTGATCGACTGACATCTGATACACGTAATTTATCTCACATTAGTCGTATTAGTGTCGTTAAATTTAAAATGTAAGATTATGCAAGATACATTATTTATAATTAATGAAGTGGTCAGTATTTGTCTGTATCCCGATGAAGAGACCTTGCATCAAAATGAGTTAAATGAAGTGAAGACATTTGTTCATAAGACTGATATTAAATATGCCATCAAATTACAATAAGTTGCATCATTAATTTTTAGTTTATACATATTTATAAACTTAATCTAGAGGTGCTGCCCGGTCCAGTATAATTACTGTCTAGGCTATGAATAATTTTACTGATTATATTAGGATAATGTAAATTATGATATGCCTTTATAGAAATAGCTGAGTTCTGTTGCAATCTGAATTACCTGAACTGATATTCGGTTAATCTCTATTCGATTGTTCCAACATGCCTGGTTCACTCGTCGCGTTGCGAACATAGATGTAAGAGTATATGTTTTGAATAGAAATGAAAGAGAAAAAGAACGATCGGTTTGTTTGTCGGAACTGGAGCTATGTAGACGAACGTAACTACTCGCGAATTAATGTGAACACTGTGATATATGGAGTTAAAGTATATTCTTGTTCGCTCAAAATATTTGCGTAACAAACACTTTTTTTATTTTATTCCAAAATCCTAATTTTTAATTATATATTTTTATTTTTTTTTAAACACACCAACCTATTCTAATTTATATAATCTGAATCTAGGTTGACAGTCCTAAATCTTCAACCTGTAAAGTATGAAATGAATACAAGCGGACATTCTTGTAGAATATTTTTTTATTTTCACACGTTGTATGACCATTGCCCAAAGTATGCACAAGTACGAATAAATAATTTCATTAATAACTCGAGTACTGAGATACTGACATTACTCATTTCTTATCAGTGACACATGTTGCGCACCTGTAGTATGGCGGACATAGCACTCGCGAGAGTTACGACATTTGTCGACGCGACCTTCAGCGACACCTATAATAAATTGAATGCACTTAACCCCATCTGCTGTTTTTGAACTTACTTTCTTCATCGTATATCTCACAAGGACAGAAAGTCGAGATTAGCTGATCGTTTCAAATTTTTGGCCTCAGCTTTTTGTCTATACTTAATATATCGCATTTACCGCGAAGCGAAATATGCATCTAGGTAAATGATACCGTCACATCACAGCGACCTTAGTTTTATGGAAAACTGCACACAAAATAGACAATTTTTGTATTCACTAACACTGAGACAAATTATTTATATTAAATACCTGTCATACCCTACTACCAGTCTGTTTATTTCGGCAAAGAACCACAGCCAAGCAAGTTTGGCTTTCATTATAATTAATATTTGGGTGCTTATGTCACACCCCCGACACTCCATGCTAGCAAAAAGACAAAAACAAAAGAAAGACACTCCATACATTCTCGCCTCTCCGTATCCGTATGTGTGTGTGCGTAAATTAATGTAGGGTCGTCAGCAGCGTGCAGATAACAATATTTACTAATATTACATATCGGTCTCGATCGTTGCGAACAATCGCGCCGGTCAAGCGAGTTGACGTTATACGTCAGTAACATAGATGTTTCTCTTTCTAACCAGTAGCGTCGATCGAATGACTGTCTCAATAGCATGCTGGCACAGTAGCTTTGTACTGGCGCACGCGACTTTATTATTATCTAATTGTAAAAATGTAATTACATGGAGAAATATTTCACACTATACATTTAATTGTTTGAAACGATTTGATAATAATAATATTAAGATAACATTTGAAAAAAATGTACTCAGTATGAATCTTAAAACGAAATAAAATCTTAAATAAAAATAAATTTTCTTTATTTAGAAATGTACCCTGGAATATAGTCTTCGTTGTACTTTTGACTTAATTAGATTTGCTTCATGTGAAAGATTTCTTAATAAACAATATAACATGTCTACAGCCGACACTAGAATAATACGTTTTCCAAACACATCGCGTACGAACAAAACAATGACTTTTAAGAACAGTTTGAAAGTTAAAACTGCTCAGCGGCATGTTTCACAAAATTATAGGTACTAAGTAAATAAGTTGGTGATACAACATAAAATTATTTACAACAAACAAAACAATGGAAACAAAACAATCTCCTATCAGTGATTTTATAGCTTTTTAAGTACATTTACACAGTGCAATAACGGACTGTTACATTGAATTACTATAAATAGTTAATTATAAATTTAAAAATGAATTATAATTAAAAATTGAATTACTATAAACAGTTAATTATTAGAGGAACACTGAATTACACAAGTTAAACTCAACCAAACATCGCACAATTGAACTAATTACACGCGCACGCAGCAAACGGCAACCTAGGAACGCGTACACTTGATTGTACCCATTATCTTGGGGTGACGTTAAATTGGCGGGGGGAGGTGAGTGTCGCTTCTTTACGTAGTAATAGTTAATATTCTATGTTTAGTATATTATCTATGATTCTATGCTTATGTACTGTGTAATCGAGTTTTTATCGCGCTACATACTATATTTTTGATTACTGAAATATTTCTGAATTATTATATATTACTGAATTACTTAGGTTTAAAATGTTAAATACAATAATGACATTTAAATATAGGAAATTAAATCTATAAGCAATATTTAAAATTAAATACACAAATTTTATGTAATATTAAATTGCTGCTACAATTAATTTAATACTTAGTTAATTAGTTATTGACCTTCGCTTTATCCAGTGCCGATAAAAGCAATGATCTCAACCTCTGTACAATGACAGCCTGTCCTAGCAAAACATTTCAAAAAGAAAATTTCATGCAAAGACAAAATATTGTAATTGGATTATTATTACTTTATCAGGAAAACTCATGTGGCAGGTCTAAAAATTTCTCAACAGCCAATTGATCGTCCTTAAGCTAATAAGCAGCTAGCTTGGGGCAATTTTTATTTTGCATTCCTATTGAAGCTTTGTCATCGTTTTACGTCCAAAAATATTGAGATTGCTAATAATTAGGAGTTTGGAGAACTTTGCTTTCATTTTTCTTGAATACACATACGCTTAGTGTTGAGTGAGTATTTTTTACAATACTTATTTTATAATTCTTATATTTTTTTACGTACCAAAATCTATAACCTTACAAATTCGAAAATGTTTTTTCTTAGCGAAAGTAGTAATGAGGCAGAGTGAAACGGGCCACAGTGAAACTTAATCACCTGTAAATCTGTAACAGCGTAAATAAATCTTAACAAAAAATTGTCAACCACTTCCAGACGTCCTATTGATAGCAAATTTTGTAGACATAGGCACATAAGTCTGATGACAATGCAATATTATGATGAGAGATTTCGAAAATCTGCAAAGCCTGATATAGAAACTAGACATGATAGAAAGTTGATAGGAGAAACGACGCGAATATTGGATACTTTTTGAAAATACTGAAAATGGACATGATAGAAAATTGATAGGGGAAACGACGCGAATATCCGATACTTTTTGAAAATACTGAAAGTCTGATGACAAAGCCTGGAAAGAATCTAAAACTAGACATAATGGAAAGTTGGTAGGGGATAGGACCCGAATATCGCTTTTTAAAAATATTTTTAAAAATGTCAAATAAGTAGTTGAATGAAAATTGATGTACGTAATCTTGGTTTCATATACTAAAAGAACTTCAAACAAATTAGATTATTGCATTATTAAATTAAATACACAATTATTTTTTTATTAAGAAATTCAGGTTTAAAAAAGTAGGCTCCTAGTACCAGATATCCGATATTATCTCAATATTGTATATCCGATATTAAGAAACCTACTTTACACACTAAATTTAAATTATTTAGAACAGTTTTTTATTAGACATAATATCAAGTTATATACATGGAACATACTTTATGATTCAGGAACTTTTTGATTTAAAATAACTTTTGTAATTAATGAAATATAATCTACTTTTCTCCATATCTATTTAATTTTTTTTGTCATTTTTCAGTTTATAACATTTTAATAAAAAGTTTCTTCAAAAAATAATATTTAGCCAAGTCTAGCATCTATAAACATTTTCTTAATAACTAGAAAAAATACCCGAACAAAGATAATTTTGACCTGAGTTACTTTCATAGCCTCATTCTTCATTTATTCTCAGCCTTTAAGTAGTCTCAACCTTGTATGCAGAACTTACAAATAAAATATATTATTTTACTACCGTTGACCAGAATCGAACCAGCACAGGGTTCATGACAACACCGGTAACAAGCTATGCAACATAGCTATTGTTCACCGCATTGTTCATTCATTACAAAAGATACAACAAGCTATGCAACATACCTATTGTTCACCGCATTGTTCATTCATTACAAAAGATACATTCAACATCGCCATTGTTCTCACTATCCCCATTACTATCTAAAATCATTTCGATATCCAAATCATCTTTTTCAGAATCAAAAGCAATTCTACGCTTATGTGATTTTGGTCTTTTCATGCCCTTGTTCTTGGTTTGTTTTTCTAGCTTTGTTGTTTTATCTTTTGTAAGACACTCATTATTCTTTCTAGCTACCTATTCAAGTTCAGATTTTTATGGTAACGATGTAAGAACTGTGGGTTTTATTTGTCTACTACTTTATCTGCCGGATTTTTTGTCAATGGATGGAATAGGTTTAATAATTTCAGCAAAATTTCAGTAATCGTGAACTATTTCGCGCATTTGTTTTTGAAGTTGAAGAAGTTATTCCACAGGGAACTTCCTCCCTAGAGGTTGATGGTACAGAAGTCAAAGGTCGGTTCATAGTTGAAGTATCGTTTGAATCGGATACAACAGACTTCATTCTCAGTTTCTTCAACCATGTCACTATTGGGTTCTTTACCATCTACAGTCATCGTCCTTGAACATATTTTTGTTGAAGGGACAAATTCCACATTCCGTTTTTGGAATGCTTTAACAGCAATTTCTGAACTTAATGCAGAGTGTAAATAGGCTTTCCCTACTAATTGAGAGATCTGATACGCTGTCACTACTCTCCTTGGGTGAGATCTGAGTCTCTACAGGAAATGTCCTTGAAGCTTTCGGAAATCCTATCTCTTTATTTTTTACAGCTAAATATGTGTTTTTCATGACCTGTGGACACCACGATTTTCTTTTTTTATTAAACTGTTATTCCAACTGAAATTAATATTTTAACACATAAGTACCTATTAAAAATACGACAAATTAAACATTTGTTGAAAATGAGCCAGTTACCTAAAGTAATTAGCTGAACCAATTTTTATCAAACATAGCTAAGAACTATGATGATTCGACCAGCTCTCAAATAAAACCACATTAAAATTGGGAGCTACAATGCCATAGATACACATACACAGACGGACGTACAGACAGACACACACAGCACACGCACACACATAGACACAGACACACACATAGACACACACACACACAAACTCACACGCACGCAAACGCACACATGCACACACGCACAATAGCACACACGAAAAATTTAAATTTTAAGCATTTATTTACTTTGTAGCTCGTATTCATTTCAGCGTTTTTTTTTGTTTTTTTGTCTATTAATTATTTTAAGGAAAAGAAGACGGCACGGTGAGAATCAGAAAAATTAATATCAGTTTACATAGGGAAGTTGATATAAAGGAGCAGTAAAGTTTTAAAAGGCTTGTTCTTAATGGCATGACTTTAAGATAGGCAGTATATTTGAAAAATGTTTAATTCATCACACTAAATAGCTACTTTAAGAAAAAAAAATGAATCTCCTGTGAGAAGTGGTATATACCCAATTACAAAATTCAGTGGATGTTGTTTTTAGATTTGGTCTAAAAAACAATTGGGTCTAAAAAAGTAAGTATTTGATTACGTGTGCAAAAATGTCTTATGGGATTGATACAATCGAAAGAAGAAAGCTGGCATATCAAACACCGTTGCATCATAGCTTTGCTTGCTAGCTTTGATGTATCTTCATCTTTTTATGCCTCAGTTGGGAAAAGATTAACTACATGATTTCCAACAACGAAATCCAGATTTATCCTTAAGAAAATCTGAACTATGTAACCTTTCATATGCTACATATTTCAATAGGCACGATTCTTGCATACTTTTTGAGAATTTGGATGAAGTTATGAAGAAAGAAGCAGCCTAGATTTTCCAATAAAACACGCCTTTTGCTCTCAATAAACTGGTGAAACAATTGTGTTAATGCCCAAAAAAATGATCGCCCCAAAGGTTCGAAGCAATTAAGTAATTTGTGGCGAAAGGTTATGATTACTTATTGTATTTTTTCAGCACGAAATCAACCTTACCACTTATTCTTTTCCTGAAAAGAATTACAAACGTTTTATGATTTTTACCAGGATTATTGTATTCTCAAAAGCAAATCAAAGACTTTGAATTCTAAACAACCCCGAGGCTTTAAATATTGTTAAAAATAATGGAGTGAGATCATAAGTTGCAATCCTTGTGTCCATATTCAGTCTTTTGTAAATTTAAAATAATGCACCTACTGATTCTGAAAGTTATTGTACTCATCAATATTAAATCGGAGATTTCCAAGACTGAAATTTTTCCATTCGATAGTGACTTTTTTATGGATGATGCTTTTATATCTAGTGAGGTGACAACCAATTTGTGAGGATGAGGAACCAATTTGTATAATAATGATGCCAGTGTAGAATGATAAAAAATGGCTAGAATTTGACCATGGAAATTGAAGGTATGCCATAACATTCTTCAATAATGTACAATAAAAGTGCCATTATTGAGTTTGGATGATATAGGTCTAATGATTATTCAAAAATAAAATCACAAAAGTTTTCTCAAAAGTATTTTCATTATTTTAAAGTTTTCAGTGGGTTTCTTATTCGGAGTTTATTTAAAGTCAGATCAATTTTTTTATAAAAATATTTTACATATGTTAAAAATGTTGATTTTTTAATCTTTTGTTGTCATCTTCACTGTGTTTTGCTACACCCCTATCTCTGTTTTCGGTACCCCATGCAACAAAAATTTTGTCTCGCAAAAATACGAATACCTTAATTCTTAACTTAGATATTTTGATTTATTAAAAAAAATTAATCTTTAAAGTTAATTTTTTTTTAATTTCTGATACAAACTTTGAAAGTCTTTTAAGTAAAAATAAATATGTTCTTTTTAATATCTGAAAAACATTTTATTATTTCGCTGTACCTTACTTAATCTTATATTTTTGTATGCAATCATCTTAAAAACAAATGACTTTTGTATGCAATCATCTTAAAAACAAATGAGTTTGGTTCAAATTTTTCCATTTCATGAAGGACTTTATCGTTTGTAATACCGTCAAAACAAATATGAAAAAGTATATAAAACAGTGAAAATCAAAATTTTAACATAAAACAAGTCATTATATAAGTAAAATATTTGGTACCCAGTTTTGCCCTCAAACGCATTTTTTGGTTGTTACTTTTATAGAGACAAAATAAAATGAAAAACCATACTAAAAACCCTAAAGGAAAAAATCCGATCCTATTTCTTTCATTAGAATCGGTTTTTCCAAATGCTCTTTGTCCTGAAAATATTTTTTATACATCAAATTGAACTACAAAAGATTAGATAAAAAGGCATATATAAATTTACTGAAATCTAGAAAAATCACCACTATTACCTGGTTAAAATGAGCAGTTAAATGAAATCACATTTACTGAAATATGATCAAACAGCAGGGTAGGGCAGAACCCTTTCCTCGTAATATTCTAGTATTAATAACATATTCCAATAGGCTACAATAGTAAATTACGAGAATGTATACATACAACAGTTTACAACAGAAATAACTAAATGCCTAGAATTATATTAATAACTAGAATTTTATAATTATTAATTAAACTAGCAATTATGCGTGCTCTTTATATCAGAAAAGTTATTCTATATTATATATTTCTAGATCATTCAATGTTGTCTCTCAAGTCTGGTATACAGTGACAATTCTATAACCTATACATATAATAAAACTGTAACTGAGCTGTGTCTGTACATTGAATATTTTTAGGAAAATCTTATTCCAATAATCATTATTAACGATACAAAGACCAAATTCACCATTTTTAAAATGTTTGTTTGTCTGTCTTTCTGTTACCACATCATGCAAAAACCACTGGGCAGATTTTGATGAAATTTAGTATGATGATAACTATAGGTTACTTTTTATTTTGAGAAAATGTCTCATTTCGAAGCGAAAATACAGACATTGGTTCGTGCAAAAATCACTCCGAATCTAGATATTCTTACTAATCTATACATATTTGAGAATATAAAAAATTACAAAATGAAGCAATAAATAAATATAAATACCCATAATTAAAAAAAAAAAAAATATAACGGCTCAATGTAACCAAGTTCAGTTGGAAAAATCACCAATAGATGTCATCACAAAGTTTTTAAAATACGTAATTTTCCTCTATCGCATCAAATCAATTATCACTGAATGGATTTGGATCTTTTTTAAATTGCACTGTGTCAAATTACATATGCAATGTAATATAATTCACATTATATCCATGCTCTCTAAATATTATCAGGTTTAAATAAAGTTAGAAGTTTTCTACTATTATTTTGCTCTTCTACAATAGATGGCGCAAGTAGGAATTTAAAATAAACAACATGATATAAATACAATTCTTAATAATGCACTTTAGTTTTCTTGATTAATTCATATATTGTTTCTTTCTACTCGACGATATATAACGCTAAACGTTTTCTATTATGTAACACGATATTTTTTTTTAATTGCTCGTTGCATGCTATTCAACGAAAGATGTCGCAAATAAGTTTCGTAAATCGTAGTGTCATCGTGTTTTCAAAAACAGGACAAACCTTTCACGTATCTGGCGTGGATCTAAGCATCAGTTGCTTTTCGCACCGACAGATGTAGCACTCTCCCTTGACAGCAACGCTAACAATTTATTTGTTTATGTCCCTGAAGGTTCTACAGGAAACATTGTTTACAGTGAAGTTTTATGAACAATGTTGTAAAGCTCGCGCGAATGAAGTCGCAGGCACAGCTAGTTACTAATATGTAAATAGAAATAGGTTTATTAATTTTAAATCATTAATTAAAAATAAAATTTATGCTGGTATCTAGTGGAGAATTATAAAACTACACATGTATGACAGTTGCTTTTAACAGAAACAGATGTCACTGTAAAGTAACTAATTAGTAGAGCTGAATAAGAACGTTAATGATTTCTATTGTAGTTATTGATTAAAATCTGTCTAGCTTTTGCATGACAATTGCACAGAAATGGCCTTGTTACCATTTTATTAACGCATAGGTTATACTTAATTACATAAAAATCCTAAATTTTGACGATTCTAAATATACCATTTCAGAATCTAAGCATACCTTCCACCTAGTTGCCAACACATATTTAGCCTTTTTCTATTTACATTACAAAAAACTATTGCATCGGCGTGTATGTTTGCTTGTTTCATCATAATTTGATAAAGCAACCAACACCCATACAGATGCAATATGTTTTTGGTTAAGTAATTTAGATAATTCATTAGACAGATCTTAAATGTAACATGTTAGTTATTTTTTGAAGTAAAACTTCTTTATCCACGCTTGACTTGGGAAGTAAGCTGGTGAATGCGTGACGAGAGCGTTACGAAAAGTGTAATCGGGTGAGGCGAACGGAAGTTGAGAGGGAGATATCAGTTAGTGAAGACAGAAAGGGAGATACGTTTCGTATATTACTGTAGGGACAAGAGAGAGAGGTGCGAGCACACATTTTCTTTCTCTGTTTCTCTTATAGCCAGTTATGTTTCGTATATCTAAGACACAGTGCAAGCCTATTGTCTATATCACACTGTAGGAGCAAGAGAGAGCAGTGCGCGCGCACATTTTCTTTCTCTCTTCCTCTCATAGCCAGTGCATGAAATATATACATATGCAAGGTTACGCGAACGGTGATTTTTTTATTATTTTGTAATTTAATTTCGTTCTTGAATAGTTTTATAAATTATTATTTTGTTCAATACATTAAATATTCTACGTTTAAAGTGAATAAAATTGTAAATTCATTTTAAAGTTCATATTTTGTGAATTTGAAGTTTTACTTCAGTCGTGTGGTCTAAAGCACACTCATTTTTATTTTTTAAATCATATCATTAAGTGATATTGTAATCTTTCCTAATACGTCTATTAATAATGTGTTGTCATTCACTACTTCAGAACATCTAAAATAATTTCAGTATATAATTTAAAATGGGAAAAAATATTTTCATTTATATATTTTTCATGAAAACCTCAAACTTTTCAACTAATTTTACTAAGACCATTTTGATTTACCCCGGAAATATAAAAAAACTGTAGAATTGGTGTGTCCCCACATTGGAAATATTTAAAAAACAATTAATTATTGAAGGGAGTACCATAGAAAGATAAAAATATTATTTTTCAAAATTTTTGTTTTTCTGTGAGTTTTTTATTTATTTGTACATCTTGGAAGAACTACTGAAACGATACTGACGAGACTTCCACTGGTGGATTCTGTAGATAGTGGTCACGCCACACCTATAGACTTTGTTTCAACACAATAATTACTAGAAAAGACAATATGGTAATTTGAAATGATAATGCAAAAACGCCCAAATTTAAAAAAAGTTTAATTTTATAATTATCATAGATGGCATTACTTTTATTTTAATCATCAACTTTATTATTAACTTCGTAATGACTATTCCAAGATAAGTCCAATTGAAAAGATAGTATTGGGTTATTCCGAGTATTGGGAATGGGAAAGTAAACAAGCAGACAGTATGAAATGCTAAAAATATTACATTTATTTACATATACCCTCAAAATTTGAGGAAAATGGAGAGAAAGTATTACAAAATAATAAGGTTCCTAAATGACCGGTGAGATGGATTTTGAAACAAAATAAATTTAGTCACACATGCAGACAGTATGAAATGCTAAAAATATTACATTTATTTACATATACCCTCAAAATTTGGGGAATATGGAGAAAAAGTATTACAAAATAATAAGGTTTCTAAATTTTATTAAAATCACCGGTTAAATGCATTTTGAAATAAAATGAATTTTTGCAGAAAGTTTGAAACCCTAAAATATTACATTTATTTACATATACCCTCAAAATTTGGGGAAAATGGAGAGAAAGTATTACAAAATAATGTTTCTAAATTTTATTAAAATCACCGGTTAAATGGATTTTGAAACAAAATAAATTTAGTAACACATGCAGACATCAACGGTTTAAAATTTTCCAAACATTCAATAAGATAACTTTAGTAGAAAATAGTAAAATACAACAGCAATATGAAATAATTCTTTTTTTTTAATATCGCAAATGTCAACTCAATCCATTTCAAAACAGCAAAGGCTAAAGTAATTCTAAATAAGGCTAAAGTAATTCTAAAATTAAAATATTTTTAAATTCTAAAACTATGTGCCGAGGATATTATTCTCCTCCTCCGGATCGTCAACAGACTCCTCGTGGAGTATTACTGCATTTTCCTGTGACTTTGACAACTGTGCTGCGGCCTGATTTTCTAGACGATACTTGTTCATATATGGAAGATAGTTGAAGTACATCTGAAAATTTAAATACCATAATGTTAGACTTGGTACATAAACTGGACGTAAAGTTGAATACGATAAAGCCGCAGAGAGATAATTCTCTTCGATATATCCGGAAGTGAACCATGAAAACCATTTGTTGAAATTCTGTATAAGGAACAAAATTAATAGTTTAAAAAACTAAAAAACACAAACACTTAAAAATACTCCCCAAAAAAGCAAAAAATAATTATCGAACTTGCTTTCTCAGATTACTCCATGAGGACCTTTTCTTGAAATCTAACTGTCTGAAAATTCACATAATATTAATTTGAGAAACAAAATCCCACGCATTTACACTCAAATATTACACTCAATAATGAACAGGGCTTGCACTAAAGTCCTTAAAAAGAAGACAGAAAAAACAGGTTCGATAATAATTTTTTGATTTTTAATAATGTATTCTCTTTTAATTTTTAAACTATTAATTTATTTTTACTTTTTTTAGTCTTATATTATTGTTTTAAAACTAAAAAATTTCTTTATTTTTATTTTATGAAATTATTGTATTGTGATTGGTTCTTGATACTTGTGCAAAATTTTAAATAACTTGGACATCTGAAAGTGGGTAAAAATTTAATCAAAAGGTTTTCTTAATTTTATGTAATTATTGTAATCGGAACCACACACAACTGCCAAGCTTCATAATGATACAACAATTAGAAGTGCAGTTAATACAACAATTAGAAATGTAGTTGTGTAGTTAACTTTCTATATTTTGAAATTTCTCTTCTCCATTTATTACAAAATTTTACTAAAAAAGTTAGAAAATATAATTTTTTAATATTTCTCAGTTTCTCAATCTAAAATTACTGGAGGACAAAATTTTTTTCTATAATTGTATAGAAGCATTTTCAGATTTCTAATGGACCCCATCGCAAAAATATAATTTTGTGGAATATTATACAACTATTATTTTACAACTGCTATATACAACTACTACTGCAACAATGCAATGCTTTCAGCTTCAAAATTTCCACCGCGCCGGAAACATCCAAAACCCAACAAAATTTTCTTTCTGTATAATAACTTCCACTTAAACGTTGCAAGGATTCCTTACTATTTTAAAATTATTCGAATTAAAATGGAAAATGATTCCATATGTCCCTGATTCCCAAGGATTGATGTCATCCAACTTTAATCTATTTAGGATATTATGTAATGCTTCACATGAAAAAAACTTGGATGATTAGAACTGTTCCCGAAAATTCATTGATGAATTTTTCAATTCAAAATTTGCAAATTTCAATTTTGGTGGAAAATCCATTTTTTGCCAAATAAATTAAAATGGGTAGTCAACAATGATAGTGCATATATCTCATATGATTAGTTACAATAAACTGATATATAGTTACACATGTATATTTTTCCGAAAAATCCAATATTTTTAGCCAACCCAATACAATACATAAACCATTAAAAAAATGTATCTCCTTCATTTGTCCAAATTCCTCAAACAAATCAGTGTTACCAAACTTAAAGATAGCATTTTAAGGCCAATCTGTAACCATGCCCAGATCACAGAATTCCAAATTTTACAATCACAGACGCCTGATCACCGACCGACCAAGCAGTCATTGTGCTATTCAAGAATAAAGTAATATGCTTCTATGATACGTTACAATGCTATTTACCAAATTATGAAAATTTACCTTTCTAGTCACCAACTCCAAGCCGTGTTCTTTCTTCATGTGGACTTTTAAAATGGACATTTTGGAATACCTAAAAACATACAATACGTATAAATCATCAATTTTTATCATACAAATTTTTTCATATTCCCATATGAAACAGATATGGACACAAGTAGAATACAAAGGATTCAACCGATTTTAATAAATAAAAGACCAAGCAATTGTCAACTTTGCTAATGTCATTACAAAAATATATAAGTCTGTACTTGTAGATAATACGAAAGGGTAATCCACAGTTAAATGAAACTACGTGATATAGTATTATTTCCAGTTTCTTTAAGTTCTTTACCGCGACCTAGGTTTCGTTGTATAACAACATCTTCAGGTGTAATACAACGAAACCTAGGTTATGATAAAGAACTTAAAGAAAGTAGTAATAATACTACATCACGTAGTTTTATTAATTGTGAGTAATGAATTTCTACAAAATTAACGCCAAATATATTCAATATTTGAAAACAACTGATTTGGCTACATTGGTGATATTGTACCGTCGACACCAAATTAAATTTCGGAAGACAATACAAAGCATTTAGTTCAACAAAACGTGCATAAAGTATGAAAGGGCAAAGTAATAATTATTGATAAGAAAGAAAACTGACAAAGTACCGGATTTAAAGGCTCTTTATCATCTTATGGGAGTCAAGTTCATACAAGAAACCCAAAAAACCTTTTTTTGAGGTCCCCTACATCTTTTTTCCAGTCACCCACAGATTCAAGACAGTTTTGTTAACCACATTGCGTAATGTAATAACATGGGGAAATATATATTTCCTCAAAATAGTACCTGATTTAAAGCACATTTGAGTGGGTAAGTTGGTACATTTTATAAGGGCAGTCAACCTACCCCCTTATCCTGCATGATGAGAAACTAACCAATATTTATTTATCATTTTTATTTATTTACATACAATTACGGAAATATTACAATTTTAATAACCTTATTTTTCAATAGCAATAACAGAACAATTAGTTTAAATTCAATAGCATCACAACACATAACGGTGATACACTTCAATAAGTTTGCTCTCAATCATCACAAACACGCTACACCCTGATGCAACCGTGATCAGGGTTGAACAATTGTATACATTTTTTCAACCCTGATCACGGTTGCATCAGGGTGTAGCGTGTTTGTGATGATTGAGAATTGTATGAATTTTGATATTACTCAGATACAGATGCCGCTGTTGCAAAAAGATTATGACTAACCAAGCGCAGGGAGATGTCGAGTATGAACAGCGAGAGTTTTTTCAATAAATTATGGTGACTTTCCATTTAACAATAAAAAAATAATTTCATAAAAAAAGCAACTCTTCTATGCTGCAACATATGGTAACCATGCGAACCAAGAGAGAATCAATCGGAAATAGAAAAGGGAAGGTAACCGTACGTCTCATGTACAAATATCGAAGGAACATTCTTATACACATTCAATCAATAGGTTTATATAAATTATTATAATTTATAATTACTATAATATAAAAATAAATTACTGCCCATTTTTTCACAAAACAATACTGTGTAAAGTCACTTTGACCAGTTACTGAGGTGAATCGATCCCATAAAATACTTAAAAAGTCCGTGATTCCCACGTCTAACATCCCCTTATTAAATCAATAAACACAAAAGGATGACGATTGTAATAATCGCTATCACATTTTTCATTTTATTTCTTTTTAAACAAGAATATTTTATATATTTTTAAACTTTCTTCATTACTACTTATATACTATAATTTTTTGTGTAAATAGAGAATAGATAAAAACACTGCTAATAAACTCAGTATATAACAAACTCATAGCTTCATCTGTCAAACACTATTTCGACCTCGACCTAAGTTTAACTTTGGTATAACCTAAAAAAGGTTACATTTCGGCAAGTACTTATAACAATACATTAGTTTTTCACTTTTATTGTGTTCATAATTATTTTAAAGAAAACGGCTTTTTATAATTCAATTCGTACATTCAAAAATATTGAGGAGAAGTATTATTAAACTTATTGTGTGTAGCTACACCAAAATCGATATTTATTGATGACAATTTTAAAATTAAATTCAAGTAATATTCTCATTTATCATTAGAATATTTTAAGGGAAATTGTGTCATTTTTCCAAAATTTTAAATAAACTATTATTTGTTCATGCTGTTCTAATGACGTTTTTATATATATCTCATGCTCTTTTTTCAGCATGTCAACCTTTTTCATAACTGGAAAAGAAGGGAAAATTTCGCCAAAAATGGACGTAAGCAAAGAATAATATAAATCTTAATGATGCTCTAATAGTAGACACCATTTGATGTGACTGATGTAATTTGTATTCACAATCATAGATACAACCTCACATGTTATGTGCTTGTCTATGAAACGCCACGTTGAATTTTTTAAAAAACGTTGCCAACTTAGATTTTCTAAATAAATTCAGAATAGCAATTGTTCATTTTACTGAGTTTATTAATAGTAATTTATACTTTCGTTATAACAACCATACGAACAGGTCAAGTATCCTCAGAATAAGAATAGTATAACTAAGTTCAAGCATTTTTTATTAGTAAAAGTGTATAAGTATTGTTAAAATTTATTGATTTTTATGAATAACATAATACAATACATATAAGAGAGGAAAGCCTTTATTTTAGTTTCCGGAGTACTCAAAGAAACAATTTAAGCATCCCTTGTATTCAAAAGGTTTTCCAACACTCACCGTTTATGGCACTGGTGGCAAGGATGTGGTGGCGGCACTCCTCTATGCCTCCGAAGATGATTGGCTAGTGCTGGACTGGATGCCAAGCATTTCCCACACTCACTGCACAGGTAGCGACGGTGACCTGTAATATAATGTTGCATTCTTTTAAAATATTTCAATAATTAGCAGTATCACTCAATGACACTTAAAAATAAATTGATTTTAAATCAACAGGAAAAAAAATTTGGAAACAATACGATACAAGCAATTAATTTTTAGGGTTCCACATCTCAAAAAGTAAAAACAAAACCATTATAAGATCACTTTCGCATCTGTCCATCTGTCTGTCAAGGCCGTTTTTCTAATTAACTTTGTGACATAAAAACATGAAATTTGGCATAGTGTTAGATCTTGGTTTTGTGCAGATATTCTGATAATCCAAATTCTTTTATTATATTGCAGATATTCTGATAATCCAAAATCTCTTAAAAGTTTAAGGGCTTCGTAAATATTTATTCCAACTTTTAGTGAAATGGTTTTAAACTTATAGCTCATATATAACGTGCCAAGAGCATTCCCAATTACAATTTATTGCAATGGCACTTTGAAAACATTTAAAAAAAAATTGAAAATTAACATGCAACATCAAACGTGGAACCACAGTGTAGAAAGCCAATATTTAGCATGTTACACAACGGTGGCTTTACAAACTTATTAGTAAATAAATTAATGCCTATATTTCTACCTAGATTTTCTCTCAAAGTAAAGCTGGCCTGTCAAATCCTTTTGACCTGTTTAAAACTGTGATTTCCAAGTCTAATATTCCCTTTGTCAAAATCAAAAAACAAAGAAGAGAAACACCAGGTATCTTTTAGTAGTAATCACTAATTTTAACAGTCTAACAATAGCAGGAAACGAGAAATATTTTGTCTCTTTAACTCACGTAGCTTCGTGACCACAAATTAGGATATACGAACTGCATTATTATTATTGGAACAACTTAAAATTTGACAATTATACTTAACAAAAGTTTTCTAAAAATTAAAAAGCATTTTCAGCACACCTGCTCTAATAGGAATAGCCTTTAGAGTTGACCGAATTTTATTTCTCTCTTCTGAAAAGAGTCAATATCTAAAAAAATATATAAAGTCTTTTATATTAAATTGTAATATAAAATTGTATTATACTCTAAAAAATGTCTCCAGTGGTGCCACAAGTGGTCCAAATGATAATTAATTAATTGTCTAGTCTATAAAACCAAAAGAAACTGTACTGTTGGATGTACCTCTCATGGCTATGAAATTCTGGAAGTAATTTACTGTATTTTCCCTAATACACCATGTGAGCATGAAAATGGAAGAAGATGGAGTAAAGCAATAATAAAAGTTTTTATAATTCCATGTGCTACTTGCACCAGATGTTTCATTCTCTTACTATTTCATAATCACTAGTTGACAGGTGTTTTACGAAAGTATTCCATGTTGACCGCTTGAAATTAATTTTTATTATTGTCTCCATTACACTCTTTATTACAACAATCTGAACAAACTCATATTATGGCCACTAGATGACAACACAGTGTCTTAGAAAACCATAGCTTAAGCGGTTCTTGTAAACTTCCCAATCTATTATGTCTCCATTTTATAATAATGAGTACTCCAGAAGGCGAGAACACGCACGATAGTGTGTCCAAAAAACTACGCATAAAATGCGCAGTATCGAAACACGGCTGTCAGTGCAATTTAAGTATATATATATATATATATATATATATATATATATATGTATATGTATATGTATATGTATATGTATATGTATATGTATATGTATATGTATATGTATATGTATATGTATATGTATATATGTATATATGTATATATATATATATATATATATATATATATATATATATATATATATATATATATAGCAATAAATTATAGCCTGATTTGTTTAAAATTAAATTTATTGTTTTAATTTGCTGAAAATTAAACTAGAAATTTGAGAAAAAAACGTTAATTTTATTTATACCACTGAAGAACCCATTTTCAAAATTTTTCTAATTATGACATACAGAATAAAAATGAATAGTTCGTACTAAGCCAAGTATAGCCAAGTTGTCACGTAAATATTTTGAACTATTTATTAGAAATAAAACGTTGGGCAGTATACAAATGAAAAAAAAAACACTTTTCCTGCTTCTACTACAGAAAAAAGGTGGTAAAATAATATATCAAAAAATTATTTTGTAGATTAATGTGTAAACACACTCGCACGTATGGTAATATGTGACATAGTTTTTAAATAATTTTAATCTAAATATATATATTTATATATTTGGCTATTGGTTGTGGTCAGAATAAACATTTTAGAAATTTAACATGGCGGTCTTAATAATACTTCATATAGGCCAAGCCATGACCAAATAAATCAATGGAAACGTGATCATACTGCCACAAGCAAATATATATTTATATGAGTCAATTTCCTGAAATTGGTGGGTAAATTTATTCTACTGGTAACACCGTGCGCGTTGGGGAGGGTGCTATTAGGCGGAGTGCCCCCTCCACCGATTTTTGGCTTCACCGCGACCGCAAAGAGATTTATACGTATGCGCCTTCTGGATTACTCTATATTCTAAGGTGTCCATTTCGCACCTGCTTCTATCTTTATTATTATTCATTTGAGAATATATCCTAATTAGCAAAGTACAATTAAACCTAGTATAACGTTTGTATTCTGCACTATAAATTAGACAATATTTTTAAAGAAAAATAGTGTGTTGATATAATATAATGGAAACTGTTGACAGAAGTAGGCAACTGAGTTAATACATTAGTGAATAGCATCTATTCATCTGCTATTAACCTCAATACTGGATGGATAATTATGTCTATATACTGCATTTATATTTAACATACCTGAATGGGTCTTTAAGTGCTGTTGAAGTGTGTACTTTCGACTGAACGCTCTATTGCACTCGCCACACTTAAATGTTGCTGCTTGATGTGACAACTGATGGGTCTGTAACATTTTGGAATTAATATTAGTAAACTTGCAAGAAGTTGAACAGGATCTTACAAACTGTCCGACTGGGCTTCACCACAATGCCTCTCAACCTCTCCGAGGCTACAACAGACTTTTTGATACAAAACTAACTTTTAACTTACACTTCTGCACGCATGAATTTTGTAAATGGCAATTATTCACTTTCTGCAGCTTTCAGAATTAGTAAAGTTGCAACTTTCATTTATACTGCTATGATAATGGCCATGGTGTTGGCTTTATGGAAATGTTAATCATATGCCATTTGTGTTTAAATACGATTTCAGGCAAATGAAGCACTATCTGGAAATCTAATTCTCAACCAATTTTTCGAGCAGTTGGGGTCGTATATTGGTAATAACTCAGCGAATGTTGTCTTCCAAGTAGTCCAACGTCTGGTTTATCGGCATAGACTAGCGACTTCACATATCACCACAGAAAATAATCCATAGGTGTGATATCACAAGATTGTAGAGGCCACTTCACAAGGGTATTACGCAAAGGTAATGCGTTCATAGAATATTTCCTGCAATAAATTGATTATGTCACGTGTTATATCGCATGTTACACCACCTTGTTAAAACTAAAGCTCTTCAGCGTTAATGCCATTAAATTGGAGAATGAAAAAGTCTATAATAATTGATCTAAGCCGCTCTCTATTGACTGTAACTATATCATCGGTATCATCTTTGAGGAAATACAGGTCAATGATTCCACCGGTCCATATAGTACACCAAACAGTAACTTATCGTGGATGTAACGGAGTCTCAATAACGGCATATGGATTTTCTTCGCTCGAAATCTGGCCATTTTGCTTATTGACGTAGTCATTAAAAACTAAAAATAAGCCTCATCATTCCACTAATTATTGCTCAAAAAAATGGTTTAGAATTGAACTTCTAGACTGTGCTTCATTTGAGCCAGCCGCAGCACCCATATGCCTGAAATCGTTAAACACAAATAACACAATTAACTTTTCAATAAAGCCAATAACCATGACATTATCATGATTTTTATGTGTTTTTTTTTTGTTTTAAAGTTGTATACCTTTAAAAAAAGCCTTTATACCAAGATTGATTCAGATTCTCTCTGCTAGTTTCTACTGTAAAGCTATCCCCTTTACAATAGAATTGGATTAGTATAAATATTTGTTTCCTTTAATACTTGCCTTCAAGTTAACAAGTTAATCTTATAAGTATGATAAAGAAGAAAGTTCAATATGCTTGTTTGTTTTTAGGGATTCACGCTAAAACTACTCATCCTATTGACGTATAACTTATAATAATATGATTGCTTATAGTTTCTACAATAACATAAGCTATATAGTATGTACATATATTATTATGGTTGACTGGAAGGGATTGCTCATGGCGCAATAAGTCATAAAACATAAAAGATTATTAGATTAATATTTTCAGGAAAATGAAAAAGTTGTGGAAAATAAATAAAAGAAGAAGTACGCATTATAATGACGTTCGGTGATGAGCACGAGGATTTCATGTCGCGATACATTATTATATTTTTAATAATTAAAATAATGAGCAGGACTATATCCACGAGAGTAGAAATTTATATATTAACCGTTTGAGTGCCGACGAGCGCCATCGTGCTCGTGCGCGTAGTAACTGAATTTGCCATGAGCGCAATGGCGCTCGCGAAATGCGAGGCAAATTCTTGGCAAATTAAATTAAGTTGCTGTTTAGCGGGCGGTAGGGAAGGACGCTCGCACGCATCGCTAATTTTTTTATCTTTCTACGTGTTACATAAAGTTCAAATTATAATATTATTAGTAATTACAATATTAAAAAGGATCCAGGAAAAGAAAATGTTTAACCCATTATATCTGAATACGAAAATAATTTGAGTGAAAATGATTGTTTTTCAAGATGTGAAAAAAGTGATAGTGGGAGTGACATTGTGGTGCGCTCACAATTTGACATAATGCTAATTTTGAGTGATAGTGATAATAGTGACGATAACAATTATTTTGCTGATACGGACGATGTACCGGACTGCGAAAATACGATGTTTTATTATGCTTATACAAGTTTTTATTAAAAAAACACCGAAAAATTTATTAAAATTGGATAATTTTTGGAAGAGATACAGTTTTTTTCCACACAAGGGTAAATGACATCAAAAACAAAAGATTTCTTTGGCATTTTTAAGTATACATGAATAAAAAACCATGGCACTAAAACGGTTAAAAAACATTAATGAAACAAATTAATAATACCCATATGAAATCTTTATATGGAAAATTTTGCCACCTTGGGGAAAGAAACTTGGCATGGTGTAAAGAAATATTTTATACACTATCTTTTCGTACCCTTTAACGTACCCATGCGAATACTTACATATAAAGATGTCCTCGAAGTGTAAGCATTAGGACACTGGTCACACTGATAAGGACGAGCTCCTCTATGTGCTCGCTCGTGTGCCTGCAAAGCTTTTGCTGTTCGGTAGCGTGCGGGACAAAGTGAGCATGCGTACCGACGTTCATCTGTTAGAACATTATGACATTAAATATTATAAGTGAACAAACTTTCGAGATGTTGAGAAATTTTTAATTATTTGTTTAGTATTATACAACAATACTAATTACATATCTTATTTTATAAATGCATAAAAAAAATCAGTGTCCCTCTACACACAAGGGGTCAAAATACTATATAGAAGACACACATTTTCTTTGTAAAATTTTATTTCCATCTGCGCTAACCAAAAGATTACAGTTGTTTAAATAAAAATTATTAAGTGATATATTTCACTAAACTTTGTGATATCAGAGAAAAAAAATTGTTTTTATTTGTATAGAACGAAGATGTTAAACCAATTGCACGTTGCGGCTGCCTAAATATTATTATACGAGTATTCCCCAAATACTTGACTTAAACAGCTCGCTCCCTGCTCCCTGCAGCTTTGCCCGCTATATGGTTCATATATTATAAGAAACTTTCATATTTTCAAAAATTTCAAAAATATTTTCAAAGTGCAATGTCATTAGCCTACAATATTAATATTAGTAAAAGTACATTACGTATTATTACTTATTAGTTGAAGTTCAAAAATATTTTCAAAGAGCAATGTCATTAGCCTACAATATTAATATTAGTAAAAGTATATTATGTATCATTACTTATTAGTTGAAGTTCAAAAATATTTTTAAAGAGCAATGTCATTAGCCTACAATATTAATATTAGTAAAAGTACATTACGTATCATTACTTATTAATTGAAGTTCAAAAATACTTTCAAAGAGCAATGTCATTAGCCTACAATATTAATATTAGTAAAAGTATATTATGTATCATTACTTATTAGCTGAAGTTCAAAAATATTTTCAAAGAGCAATGTCATTAGCCTACAATATTAATATTAGTAAAAGTATGTTACATATTATTATTATTATTACTTATTAGTTGAAGTTCACAAATATTTTCAAACAGCAATGTCATTAGCCTACAATATTAATATTAGTAAAAGTACATTACATATTATTACTTATTAGTTTTAAGTTAACAAATATTTTCCAGCAGCAATGTCATTAGCCTACAATATTATTATTAGTAAAAGTACATTACGTAATATTACTTATTAGTTGAAGTTCAAAAATATTTTCAAAGAGCAATGTCATTAGCCTACAATATTAATATTAGTAAAAGTACATTACGTATTATTACTTATTAGTTGAAGTTCAAAAATATTTTCAAAGAGCAATGTACAGCCAACAATATTAATATTAGTAAAAGTATATTATGTGTCATTACTTATTAGTTGAAGTTCAAAAATATTTTCAAAGAGCAATGTCATTAGCCCACAATATTAATATTAGTAAAAGTACATTATGTATTATTACTTATTAGTTGAAGTTCAAAAATACTTTCAAAGAGCAATGTCATTAGCCTACAATATTAATATTAATAAAAATACATTATGTTATTACTTATTAGTTGAAGTTCAAAAATATTTTCAAAGAGCTATGTCATTAGTCTACAATATCAATATTGGTAAAAATACATTACGTAATATTACTTATTAGTTGAAGTTCAAAAATATTTTCAAAGAGCAATGTCATTAGCCTACAATATTAATATTAGTAAGTGTAAATTATGAATTATTACTTATTATTCAGTAAAGTTTCTAGAATGTTAATTACCATTATTACAGAGATTCAAAAAATTAAAGGACAGTTGTTTAGAAAGTAATTTTTTAAGTAATTTAATTAATGATATAAATAAAAAATAATGAATTGTAATAATATAATAAATGGTAAACATAAACGATCCATTCATTAAAAAGTTATTTCTTATGAAATCACTATTGTTATAAATATATCGCATAATAATTTTAATTTAGAAAATTATTACCTTTCGATTAGTATAATTGGAAAAACAATTGTATGACAAAAATTTCCCCGTCCTCTATATAGCCATTTCAACCTACTGTGCGACAGATAGACAGATTTAGATGAAATGCCAGAAAGTTTATTGATAGATATATATAAAATAAATAATTTAAGAAGGTATTAACAACTTTTGTACTGGGATACATCAAGACATTATTTTTTTAACTTTGTTAGATGGTGGTATTTGCTTTATTTTTAAAACACATAATTTTATAATGTTCTTTAGATTACTGTATTTATTTTATTGTACATAAATGTTTTTATTATAGTAACGCATTTATATTTGCAAATAGATGTGGATTTCAATACTTAATCTGGTTTCTATAGTATGTAGTAAGTAGTTTAAATATTAAAAAGCTAGCTTCTTGTTCAGAATTTATCCAGGTAATAAAGGGACCATTATTTAATTTTTTTAACTGCTTTTTTACATAGCATTTATGATTAATTTAATTATTTATAATGGTTAGTTTATGATTAATTTAGTAATGATTAATTTATTAATGGTATTCTTGTCAATCAGATAAGACATTTAAAATTTTAATTAAAGATTTTTGAAAAACAAACAACATCCAGGCATCTAGTACAGGATCCGGCAGTAAAACCTGATGGTATTGGAACGTGAATAGCGGGTGGTGTGGAGATCCTAGGCTGTAGGGATTGGCCTCATTGCCTTCTCCTGATGTGGAACTTTAGTTACAATGGAGCATTGGAACACTATGAGTTTGCCGTCAAGAAATTCTTAAGAAATAACGATTCTGTGACATTAACACAGTGGCAATTTTATTTACGCTTTAATGTTCTTCCTCATGGCTCAATTCCATCTCGAAATACTATCTTTTGTGAGTTCATAACTTTTAAAACAACGAGGAGAAAAGGGAGTCCCTTAGAACGGCAAGGTCACCTGCAAACATCGAGGCTATACAAGTTGTTTTTGAAAGATGCCCCGGCGATCATGTAATCATCATGCTCAAACTCCAAGAATGTCCAATAGGTCTTCTATATATGTCCGATAGGTCTAGGATTTAAGCTTAAACTTTCACCCATACAAAATGGCTGTACTTCAAGAATTGGAGTACCAAGATTTCGTAAGAATTATAATAGTAGGCCAAAAAACATAAACAGTGCACACTTTTTTAGAACTATTGTCTGGTTGTTTTTAGGGATTATCAATACAAATTTTTCAAAAAATGGTAAGAGTTGGGAGGTGGATTAAATATACTATTTTGAAAAGCATAAATTATGTTATAATCTCATGCGGTTTACAATAAAAAATCAACTAAAATATAACACTTTTTTGTAAAATATAAGGAATTAAATACCTTATAACTTTTACTTTTGCTGCAATTAATACAATTTACGTTTTTAAAATTATTGGTAAAATCAAAAGTGCACATAGCGTTTTTTTTTAAATCTTTTATTAAATAAATTGTAAAAAATTTTAAAAATAAAAACAGTGAGCCGTTACCGGACGCCTGGCAGATGTGAAACATCGTGTTCGTACAAGTAATATGCATAAAAGACAAGATTATTACAGGAACTAAATATAGCATAATGAAAAAACAAGATTATTACAAGAACTAAATATGGCATAATGAAAAAATAAAGTATTACAAATTTCTTACAGAAAATGGTTACTTTATTTAATAAACATTTATTTACAATTAATACAAAAATAATAAATCTGTGCTTTATTATTTTTGTATTAATTGTGTACCGTAAGTGTACCGTAGTAAACAGCAGCGTCGAACTGAGTGAGGAAGGGGTCGCGTAGTAGTTTGCGCATGGCGACACATCGCCATACCGTACACTCGTCTACATATAGACTATATATATACCTTAGTATAGCGTGGCGACCCGTCGCCACGGCAAGCGCCGCCACGCCAACGATCCGGTTTATACCGGCACCTATGTTTCACATCAAAAAAATTAAAAACAGCAAGGTGTAAGAAGATCGCACAAAATGGAGGCAAAGAGCAATCGCTGAGTAAAGAGTGTTTTTTGTAGAAAATTATTAACTGTTTGACATCATCGTGAAAATCAGTAACCTTTCATTTTAATAGTAGAAAAAAGTATTACCAAAATTGGTCAGATATGTGAACTGTAGTGTGTCCTCATATATACATATACACACATATATACAGACCAATGGACGGACAACAAATGTATAGAGAATTTAATTCTCTGTACAAAAGTTGTTCACAAAATATAATACAATTTGCATTTTTTAAAATGACAAATATCCAAAAAATATGTGTATGCTATTTACTTATTTCTACCACTATATGAGCTGCTATTTCTCATGTCATTGTAATGTTTTACCACTATAGCTCTTTATTAATGACGCTGCTTTAAAAAATTGTTGGTTTCCGAAAGAAAACATGTTTAAAAAAATTTACTCACCCGTATGCACCCTCAAATGCAGGGCCATGTTTGACCTCCTTATGAGTTTCCCACATATATTGCATGGCACAAGAGCAGCCCTATCAGGTCTTGAGATGCGCTGTGTGATTGAGGCTCTAGCCTTTCGGAGCAATGGTGCGTATGGAGCACTACACCTACACTCGTGTTTCAGTAAATAGTCAATTCTGGGAATGAAGAATAAAAAGATGTTTGCAATACTGAGACAAATTTAATATAGACACAATTGGGTATTTGACTAAATTTTTTTTATTTCATTAATCATAGTTTTAAGGTACAAGCTGATGAAGAGTGAAAAAAATTTTTAATAATCTTAAAAATTGACCGAGTTATAATAGTTTAAATTTAACCTTTAAAGAAGGACGACAATACTGTGTTGAGGTCCTTTTTAATATTACACATTATATTCTACGAGAGGAAAAGAGACAGGGATATAGCCAATTCTATCCATATCTTCAAATTTAGAAGCCTACAACTGGCTTATTTTTCAATCAATTTTTGAATTTTTTTCAAGACTGGTTTTTAATTAACTTATATTTCACAATATTGTATGAAAAATATACCTACCGTATTATAAAACCCCGTAGACTACCGCAGATACCTACCGTAAATAAACTACCGTATTATCTGACTGAAAAAAATATTGGAAAATTGTCCGAGTTTTAGATTTTAAAAATGTTGATGTCAATTAAAGCTATCAGGTTATCATTAAAATATATGTGATTAATATTAAATCAGTAGCAATTATCTATATTGTTAACGCACAACCACAAATAAAAATGTGACAATGAACGCTTGATGGAATATATAAGAATGTGAATATTTGATAAAGAATGTAAATGCTTGACGGAACATATAAGAATGTGAATGCTTGATGAAATATTTAAGAATGTGAATGCTTGATGGAATATATAAGAATGTGAATGTTAAATGGAATATATAAGAATGTGAATGCTTGATGGAATATAAAAAAATGTGAAAGGTTGATGGAATATATAGGTTGATGGAATATGACCATCATGGAACAAAGGCTAAACTCTTGTATGAATATGATTTGAGTAAATAATCATTATAATTACTATCATATAATTCATTATTGATATATATTTATAGATATATATTTCATTTTCATAAAGTCATTAAAAATCATTGAACATATGTTAAATTCATCCTAACGTGATACATATTTTTTTGAAATTACTTCAGTGGAGTAATTAACTGGATTATACAAGAGTTCAATTTTTGAAATTTATTTTTTTATTAATATTATTAATAATGGCCAATTCTAAAAATGTTCAGTGCTAACTATTTAATGAAAATCCCAACATTTAATTCAAGCAGAAACAAATTATGAAATTGACATTTAATATACCATGAGATGCAAGTTATTCGGGATATTAAAAAATTATGTAAAGATCCACCATCTACCAATTAAATAGTACAGCCAAATATTACAAGATCTAAAATACTCTAAATTATGGTTACATCAGAATGTAAAGAACTGATGTAACCATAATGATCTGATGTAACCCTTCCTTATAATTTGTTAAGAAGTTATTCATTAATATTACTATCCATGATGAATGATAACGCTTCTCCATTATCAAATACTAATAATATGGATAAAGTTTTGGAGAGGTTTCTAAAAATATATCTTGAAAAGAAATTAGACTGAAAAAAGAAGGCATTACATGAAATTTATTGATGTGAGATTGATCATTGATCAGGATGTGGGCATTGTTTGCAATAAAAAAAACATTTTCACAGAATTATTAATGAATTTGTAAATCCTCAATATGTACTTATAAAAAATTACTTTTGATAATCCATGCTAATAAATTTATTTTAATCATATTAATTACACACAGAAAGCAGAACAAAATGAAATTTTTTTTCCCCCAAAATCTCTGAGTAAGAAAATGAAGTTTAAATATACGAGTGGAAAAAACTCATTAAAAAATTCTTAAAAGTAAGGGATCATTACTAAGCAAGTTAAGGAAAGGTTTTTTACTGAAGACCAGAAAATATAATAAACCACTAGTAAGAAAAAGTTATAAAAATAAGTAAAACGAAACAGTTCAAAGATTTACTTACCTTCGAAATGCCAATCCACATGCTAGACACTTGTGAAGCCTTGGCCCGTGCTTGTTGCGATAGTGCCGTGCTGCAGCCCCCTCATTATTTGCCGAGTGATTGCAGAATTTACATCTACATTTAATTAAAAGTTTTCATGATATTAAATAATAACTTATAAAGCCAATTAATATTTATTAGCATACAATTTTATCTTTGTTAAAGGCTAAAATTATAAATAAAACAATGTTAGCACAAGTAACTAATTAACAAAAAATTGGTTCAAAGATTAATAGAAATTTAGTAAACTGTTTATAGTGAAACTCAAGAACCGAGCATTTTCTTTCATTATAGAGAGTTTTCGCTTTATGGAGTGTGCAAATAAAATACATGTTTATTTAAGATTTCTAATTGTATATTTGGTTTTATTTACAAAGATATTTTATCAGTTCACTTATTCTTATAGCTTACATTTTAATGTAAACTGTCAACTCTGATTGAATTTGTTTACTATTTTGTATTTTCTTACATACAAAAGCGGTAATGTATTAAGGGTAAACTTTACCCAGTAAACACGTATACCTAACGGAAACAGCAGTAATGACTGTACACAATAACTACAATAAAAATGTGTCTATTCATTCTTAGAATTGCCAGTATTCATAAAAATAATTACGGAGTTATTTTAATAAATATGTACTTGGTAATAATAAACAATAAACAACTTTTGCCATCTAAACAATGTCGTCTCGTTCATAAAAAAAGAAAAGCGGGTTCGTTACAAAGGTGAATCAGTGTCTGGGTGAAAAGACAAACCTACCAAGATCAAGCAGTATTTACATTAAAGAGAGTTTGCCATTATAAAGTGTCATTTACACTGTTTAGACAGTTTACACTGTACTTCAAGCCTGTTTAAAGTGCACTTTATAAATTTTGCCAATTTATCTTCCTTAACGTGCATGAAACTCGCAAGAGTTCGCCATTACCTTATAAATTTTTTTTTGTTCCTTTTCTACTAGTATGCATTTTCTACAAATCTTATTTCATTTCTTCACATTCTCAAGAAATAGTAAAGAATAGGTACGAAATCAAACAAAACTAAACATACTCACTCATAGTTGCCTTCTTCATCACCCAAAAAGTACGGCAACTCAAAAGAACCATCCTCTTCACTTAGAAAAACGGGAACCTCAAGACGACCATATGTCCCACGTTTATCATTCTCTATAAGCGTTGCTTTGAATGATTTTAGTACGTCTTCCTCGCTCGCATTCTCTGGAATATTCAATACAAACTCATCATCTTCACCCTCTTCTCCGTGAGAGAATGTTCCTTCTTCCTTAAATTCTTCCCTGATATCGTCCGTACCGCTCTCCTCGCTTTCCTTTTTCACGACAATCACATCACCATCGAAATTGTTATCGATTAAAAAATCGGTTAAATCAATATTGCTATCATTGTCATCCTGATTTTCCTGTTCTTCTTTAATTTCTTTCTTGATATCAAACTCTTCATCACTATCTCCACTGAAATTAACATCTTCTTCACAATCTTCTTGCTTTACATTTATGTTTGCCATAATAAGCTTGTAGACATCATTCAGTGAAGAACTAGGCAAATTTTGTTTCTCATCACTTGCTGGTGACTCTTGGGTAGTCTCCTGGTCATTTAAGCCAAAGACATTCAATATAATGTCATTAGAATTAGATTCTTCAGGATCACTTTCATTTTCAGCCACCACCAAATAGTATTCATCATCGTCATTTGCTAAATCCTCCATTCTGAGTTAATAAAGTCCTATATGGAAAAATTAAATAGTGTTCATATAAACTTTTATATGATTTTATGTAAAACAATTTACAATTTAGAATTTATTTATAGAAGAAAGAAAAAATTTCAATAGACATAATAGCAAATGTAACATAACTTTCAACGTGGAAATACGCAACCATGCATTCCTTTTAAATACTATTAAACATTATTATATACTATTATCTTTTTCTTTTCAGAATAGAATATAATGTGAACAATATTGTATAGATGACGTTACTTTCTAACAACTCAATCTGTTTCTTCTGTAGGAGAACATAGCATAATAAATTATTTGATATTTAAATAAATTTAGTAATGCTACATGTTAAAGAGAAAAATGTATAGAGTTGAAACTTATTTTATTAGAAATTGGACTATACAACTTATCTAACAACATTTAGGGTATAGCTCAATATAAGGTCTAGCGCCCACTACGGTGAAAATAAAATTGTAAACATCCAGTACGCACATAGCTGAAGAAAACTTTTTCCATTCCTATAGCAACATTCAATGAAGACGCACGTACAAGTACAACCAATTACATTGCAATGAATTACAAAACCAAAGGTTTCTTTAAGTTTGTGTAGAAAAAAGTTTAACCTAAACAATATCTACCACATACATTGAGGTCTATGACAGGCTATTTCATAAGATATATAGCGATTTGCGCATGTATGGAAAACATTTTTCCTTTTTTGTTTTTATCTCCAATAATCACATCAGTCCCTATTGATTATGTTTTTGAATACAATATTTTTTGTATATATGATCACAAAACTCACAAGAATATCTATTGCACAAAATGTTAATTTTAAGATCGTTCACCATATGAAACTTTACCATAGTGCATGCAGGGCCTCAACTTTCAAATTGTGTTTGTATTTATGTGCATAATGTTCTTAAAGTGACCTTCCCCCCCCCCATCTAATACCTGGTAGTTCTATGTCATAACTCTTTAAAGTCAATATCATGTCGTGTTTCCAAATCACCGTTGTGATCACATTCATAACTTTATACGTAACTTGCCAAAACACAATAATAATATTGCAGATATATTTCTGCCGTCATTCAGGTGTGGCATAGAAACATTTACAAAAAAATTAATTATTTTGTTCAATACATTTTAATAATTTATTTTTCCTAAAATACCAGACAGATTAAAAGCATGTATTAGACCAAACTGTAAATATCAAGTTAAGCAATTTTATAAGTACCTAATAAGAATAATACCTAATAATATAAGTAGACACAATTAATTGAATTTTTTAAAATGAAGTTAAATGGTTTTATTAAACTTAATTGTTGATAAAAATAATAACTGTCATTTAAATGTTTTATAAGTTTATTTGATTTTTTTGGGTTCCCTAACCAAATGGCAAAAACAGAACCTTTATAATTTTGTCCTGTCTGTCTGTCCGTATGTCACAACCATTTTACTCAATACGATACTATTGATATATATAATATGATACTATTGGCACTATATAGATGAAATTTGAATGGCAGGTGTCAAAATAATCTTTTAATTAATTTAATACACATGCGAAATTGTTGCGCAAAGAAATGAAATAAAAAAATTAATTTACATCCTTTAAATCAATGTATCTATTCTATTTCTTTCTATTATCAATAATATTATTTTTTTTAAAACTTATGAAATGCTTTATTATTGTGAAAAAATTATAAACCCAGCCAGATATATATAATATCGAAATAGAGAGTTACAGTGTCCGATATCAATTGAAGATGTCTCTATTATAAAAATTTAGGTTGTACTTATATCTACAAAATTTCATATGACAAATTGCATAAACTATTGTTTATGAAAAAAGTAAAACAAAGTTACAAAATAAATTATTGCCTTTAACAGTTTTTACTAGTTCTTTCAAAGTAATAGCCAACAAAAGAATCATAAATACTGATGCGAGATTAGAACTTATTCCCTTTCATCCTCCTCACATCTACAATGCCGTACAAGTAACTGAGAAATTTAAAAAAAATCTAGCGCATATCCTAGAGTACCCCACACTCCTGGGGTATCAAAAGATAAATCTTAAAAAAAGTTAAGAGATTCCAAAATAACTTTTTTCGCTTCTAAAATCTTAAAAAGTGGGTCGCACCCCATTTAACTTTTCAACTAACGTGTGTAAAATTTCAAGAAATATTAATGTAGTTGAATTTAAAATAATGTGTTAAAATTCAATGAAAATTGGTTTTAATAAGATATCATGTGTAGTTTTTGAGATATGGGATATTTCCTTAACGGAAAATTTTACAAATATAAAAATTTGTAAATGAAAACTATTAATTTTTATTAAAATATACTGTGAAAATAATTAATTTTAATAAGGGTAATATTCATGGCATTATATATGTATATATATATGTACATACATATGTACATGTGTATATATATTCACAAAGCATTAAGTAAATAATATACACCTAGTATATTTATTGTACAGAATGATAAGATACAATACTTCTCGTTATTTCTTGGACTATTTCCGATGTGGTACCACAATGCCGCCTCAAAGTAAATTTGTGTTAGTAATTATATTCTTTATCATTTACCACACCTCTAAATATAAACATTTTTGGTCATTATCGAATACTTCCCCATCTTATCGACACTACAGATTTGTAAAATATTAAACTTATTACTCAGAAAGAAAAGTTTCATATTTGAAATTATTACAGACATATTTGAATAAATTATAAACATAAATGTATAGAAAACCTATCGCTATGGTTAACGATAAAAACAAATGTCAAAGTTAACCTATAATTGGAACATTAGCAATTACTTTATGTAACGTGACTCATAAGCTTATAATTTAATGTAATTAGTTTTATTCGTAAACGATTGTTCATTTTTATCGTTAAATAAAAACTAATTAATATAAACAAATTAAAAACTGTCAATAATGTCAAATTTGGCAATATGGATTCTTCTTGGCGGGGGCTTTGCAGCCCAAGCCGCCTTTCGACGATAATATAATCGATTTCAAAGTATTAAAAAATAATTAATACTTGCAGCTTTGTGGCTCCTCGAATTTAACTAAAATATAATGAATTTAAACATTATTACTCATTTTAATACCTTGTTTTTTACCTCCAATGAACAAAATACTTATGTCAAACGGCTGCAATGCTATAGACTAGAAAAGGAGGAATTGTAGACTTATTTTGCAAATATAAAAGTATTATTTGGTATGTTGATAGCGATTTCAAAATGATTGAACATTTCCAAAAGATAAATGTTTGTCCATTCCTCTACAATTCTATCAAAGCATTTGATATTAAATAAAAACATAGGATTATTAGAACTAGGTAGCCATAGACAAAACTACTATCCGCGTTATAATGCAAATTGAATGTACGATTACAATAAAAATATTATTGGACTAAAAATTATGAATTATCAACTTATTTATAAAAAATTAAATGATAATAATATAATTATGATTGATCATGATGGGGAAAGTAAAAAATGGCAAATCACTAACTATAATGGTGTTAAATAAATTCCGTTTATTATTTATAGTGTTTTATGGACTATTTTCGTACTGAAATAACAATATCAAATAAAGAAAAATTATTTTGTAACTTTAAATCTTTAAACCAATTTTACCATGAAGCGTATTATATTCATTTATACTAAGGTCGCCGTGAGTAAATTTAGAAATGTCCCGATTTTCAGAAGTTTTTTAATTAAAAAATAGGGTCTAGTATAAAAGTGTAGATACGGTATAGAAACACTGAAAGTCATTTATATTTCAATTATAATCTAAATAAAGATATTTTATGTCCATAAATTTTCCGAGTTGGAGATTTTTAAATTAAATGAGTAATGTAGAAACATATCACACTATTGTTAAATAAATTAAACTTTAAATTCAATAGAATCTAATGAAACAAAACATTTAAAGCTTAAAATTACATTTCGATTTACGAAATAAGTTTTTGGTTTTTAAATTTACAATTAGTAGAAAATTATAAACCGATGTGCTAAAAATTGAAAATAAGCTTATTTGTAATATTTTCTTCCTCATACTTTTAGTAAAGTTTTTCAAATTAACTCACTTGTCAAATAATTTTTCATTTTTGATTTCAAGCCTGTATTCATTGAAAAAGATCAAATAATATTTAATGTTGCTCCATTAATTGAAATTACGTTCTGTAAGATTAATTTAATTAAATACTCTTAAGTCTTTTAATGGTTCAATTCATAAAATTAAAGAACTATTGATTTTTAACTTTCAAAATTGTTGCTATTTTTTGTGTTCTTCAAAATTCTGAAAAATCTTTACTACTTTCAGTGGACAAAAATTATTTATTCCTCCCTCGTCAAGTAATGAAATACCTTGTCAAGTAATTCATTAAATTTTTTTAAGATTTATGTGAATTGTGAACATTATCAATGAACCATATACAGGTTAACCTCGACATAGCCGTTGTTAAAAAATTTAAAAATATTAGATCGGCAACTTATAAACCCACCATCTCTATGTACAAACTTTTCAACTTTTTATATGTAGTCAATAAAATCAATCTTTAATTGTATAAGCACCGTCAGTACCTAACACTTGTCGCCAACGTGTAGGCAGAGCTAAAATTCCATCCTTGTAGAAATGTTTGACTGAAAAACCAGTGGAGTTCAATTTTGATATGACTTTTGTCTTCAAATTTCAAAGATCTGGAGTGGCCTGTGGGTGAAATAGCATACTCCATCCAAGTGTAAGTGATTTTTCATGCGTTACTTTTACTACGTGGGTTCGAGCATTATTATGTAAAAAGTAAATTTTGCTTTGATTTGGAAGAAGTCCAATGATGACTTTGCCCAATTATTCACAATAAATCTTAGCTGCAGTTATACTGTTTGCTTAAAAAAATTCCCAATGAATAACTCCATGTATACCCCACCATACACTCAAAGTATCTTTTGTTCAATATTATATTTTATTCTAGGTATACCTTTATTCCAGCTCCTAGCCACTGACGTTTAAGCTAACAATTAACATAACTCACTCACGTTTCATCTCCTGTAACCAGATACTTTAACCTCTCATTGGTACGATGGGAATTCAGTAGCTCCAAGCACACATTAGCTCTCTTCTGAAGTTGAAAGACTCATGTGGTAGCCAAATGGAACATTTCCACTTCTTTCTGAAAGCATGAAGTCGTTTTTCCAATGCAGTATAAGAGCATGAAAATAGCTCTGCCAAACAACGCAAACTTAATCTGGGTACTGTTTCAATAAGGCTTTTAAATTTTTCTAAATCAATTGTAGGAGGTCGCTTTGGATGAAGTTTATCGGACAGATCAAAAATCTCTTCTTTGAATCTATGGAATCAGTGCTTGGCTATGTCTTAAGAGCAAGCATATCTTCATCCATCGTTGTGTATATTTGATGCTTTAAATAACATTGCCCTAAATAACATTCATGAAGAAACTGTTCTCTAAGTTCACTTCAAAATACTTTTATTTTTAATTTAGTCTTTACTCGCAAATTACTCAGTTGCAAACTGAACAAAAGATCGAATGCCGCACTCTTTAAATACCCTATAAGAAATATTCTAGAAGCTTCTATAACATTCCAGAAATCGAAAAAAGTGACATGTTTATAAATTGCCAACCTAATATGTTATGAAGATATATTAAAACAAAAGTCTTTAATATATTTAGCAATTTTGGACAATACTCAAAACTTTTCATAATATCTTGGTAGTTTAATACAGGAAAAAAGCTCATCCAACATATCTTAAATCGAGATTGAAGCTGAGTGTAGTACATTTCAATTTTATGGCCAAAAAGTGGTAACTTTTCTATCTACACAATGTAATTATGAACTTAAAATGAATAATAAACTTTTATGAACTATTAATCCAACTCCCATGATAAGAATGTCACTCACGCTGTGGGAATCTGTTGTGAACAGAATTATTTAAGATATGAGCTAGACAACCTGCATTGATAATTTCTTTGCTGAAATTTTCCTACCATTAAAGTTTTTGTTGTAATTATCACCGACAAATTCAATTTTCTGCTGAATTTTATTTTTGAAGCTGGTGGTTTATTAAATTCACTATAGTTTCAGAAATTTTATTGAAAACAGCTTTACTATCTAATTAGACAATTACATTGATTAATTAATATAGATATTAATTTAGTCACGCCGTGATTGTTAATGTCACAAGAAATGTTATGAATGACATTTTTCAAATTATCTGCAATTTTCTTTGGATTATAGAAAGAGGGTTAAACCCACCTTCATTCTATTTCTTTTTGCAATTTGTGTATCGCTAAATATCGCCGTATTAAATTCTAGCATTCTGTATTGAAAACTAAAATACACGAAAATGACGGTGGGAACGAAACGTGAGATGCCTCTTCAGCTGCTAATGTCTTCTCGTCAATTGAGAATTTTTTAAAATGTAAATTGATTAATGATTAACTCCATTTTTTTCTATTTTTGACATTTTCCATGATTTTTGACTTTAGGAGTCCTTGCTTGAGACTATAATTTGTTTTTGTGTTTAGCGGTTTTCAGATGCTCCTCAATATATTCTTCTTCTGGTTGTACACTCGATTCACAAATAAAACAATTAATTCCAAACCAGACTTTCCGTGCTTAAATGTTTTTTGTAACTCTCCATTAAAAATTAACTTATTATGGCTAATTTCATTTTCATTTCAATTTCATTTAATTTCATTATGGCTAATTTTTGAAGATCCAGTCTGGCAAACTTACCGCTCAAATAATTAAAATGGGTGTCAAAAGATGGTTTTTTTTTGTTTACAGGCTATTTTCCAAATTTGTTTACTCAAAATATCAAGTATAAAATTTAAAAGCAATACCTTTTTCAAAGTTGAATACTGCGAATATTTTTATGTTTATCTTAATTTATGATGTATTAATAAATTGAAACACTTGGTTATTATATATTGTACTACCAAATCATACAAAAACTATAATTAAAATAAGATTTGCCACATTATTAGTAACAATTTCACACAAATTATAGATTTTTTTAAAGATCCCATTCACACACTATTGATAAAAATGTCACAGTCGTATATATCTAATCATGCCTTAATCTTAGTATGACAAACTAAATAACAAAATATTTTATTTGGCATGATTTGAAATATTGCTACAAATACCAACTTGATTTATGAATAAGGTATCGAAGTATATGTCTTTATTGAGTAAACTTTCATTCTTTGTACCTAACAATTCCTTGAAAATTCCTAAAATCATCACCTGTTTGCTATACTACTCTCTAGAACCAAATTATATCGCAACACTCCAGTTTCCCGCAGTATTCAACTGCTCAACCACCTGATCACGCTTGCACTACAGTGTGTTTTGTTTAAGGTGAGTGAAAGTAACTTCCTTCAAATGTGTCATCTTTATCTTTATTGTTCTTGTGTATTTTGTATTCATGTTTTAATACGTACCATCTTTCGTTTTAATTTGTTAAACCATTAATTGCTTATCATTGCAGATAGGTTACCTGTAATGTATCCGTAAATGTAAATAAGTAAATATGTAAATAAATAAATACATATGTCTCTCAAAATAAGGTGATAAAACATTGATAAAATGAAAATTACCTATATGGAAATAAGTAGTAACAAGAAAAGCGTAGAATTCTCATTGTTTTGGATTAATGGAATTTAAAATTGATCCCATTACATAAAACATACTCTAATAGACCGATCTTATAATAACACAAGTATAAATATTCGACACTAAATCTCTCTATATATGTTTAATTTTTGTCATTGTCATACAACTTATTATCATCCAATGATGTCTTATTATAATTAGACCTCTAAAAGGATTCCTCAAAAAAGAAATAATTATAACATCCTTAATAAAATCAGCTCTTTTATAATATGTGCTTTCCTTGACTCGATCTCTTTAATCACATATTTGTGCTACTTAGGACCATATTTTAATTTCTTTTATAAGGATATAACTTGTCTCTTAAGTTTAATGTTATTATAATCAACAATATTTCTTTTGTTAATTTCAGATTAGGAACTTATTTGCGTTTGTGATATTTCAAATTTCTAAATAATTTTAAAATACAGATATAGGAATCTCGATTCTAGAATAGGTACCAAATATCAAAGGCAATTCTAGACAATTCTAGAATAGGTACCAAATACCAAATTATTAATTTGTAAAGTTGATATGAAGAAAAGAAAAATATTAATAAACCACTGACATTTAGATGTGAACACATCTACAATCAAATCTACGTTCTTACCTTCAGGTTTTTGGAAATTAGTTTTTCTAAAATTCTAGGTGTGTTTTCTCAAATTTTGGGCTTTAAGTAACTGCCAATGTTCTGAACTATGGTTAATATTACGAAATTTCCATAGTTTTACCATATTTATGACCTTTTGCTTTGATATATTATTCTGTTAAAGTGTAAATAATAAACATATGATTCCAGAATTAATTTTATATAATACAACTTCAATTGCTATCTTATTTTAGTTTCTTACATGTATTCCTTTTAAATCTTGTAATTTTTTTTAAATCTGAAGAAGTTTTCATAAAATTTAAGTTGAAATCAATTAATAGTTTAAAAAAGTAAAAAGAAAACACTTTTACAAAATACCTACTGCATTAAAAAGCAAAAAATAATTATTGAACTTACTTTCTCTGTCTGTTCTTTAAAGACTTCAGTGTAAGCCATGTTCGTTATTGAGTGTAAAAGTGTGGAGCGCTTTTTCTCAAATATGAAATATTTTACTTCTCAATTTAATATTAAGTGAATGAAAATTCTTAACAATTAAGTTAGAGTTTAAGACAAAGCTTTTACACTCCAATATTTTACTCAATAATAAACATGGCTTATACTAAAGTCCTTAAAGAGTAGACAGAGAAAACAGGTTCCATAATTATTTTTTGCTTTTTAGAGGAATATTTTGTAAACGCGTGTTTTTTTAGTTTTTTAAACTATTTATTTTTACTTCTTTTTAGTCTTTTATTTTTGTTTTACGAGTATAAAAATATTTTTTAATTTTATGAAATTATTGTATTGTCATCGGTTCTTGTAATTCGGACATCTGGAAGAGGGTGAAAATTTACTTTAAAAATTCTATATTTTTTTTAGTGTTTTTTTGTTTTGAATATTTCCATTAAATTAAAGTTAATTACATACAAGTCAACCTAATTAAATCACGTTAATATATAAGTGGAATTTTCAAGTTATTAACTTAAGCACAACATATTTAATAGGTTTGAAAAAACTTTTTAAGATACAGACATATACAATAGATACAGACAATGTGGTTACTTCTCTTTTTTCCTGATTTTCAATATCACATATTTCATTAGAAGTCTTCTCAAAGCTCTCTTTAATTTTTAACCTTTAATCTTGACGTCTGGTCTCTGATGCCCTTTTTCTAAAATAATTTTATGAACCCTTTCACCAATTTGTGAGTATAATTCCAAACAATAAATGTAATTCATTGTTTAGTTCCTCTGCCATCATAAGATCTGCAGCCTTGAAACAGCATCAGTACTTTGAGGATTTGAGAGGTGTAACTGAATGTGCTATGAACTATTTTATTTCATAGAACCGTCTGAGGAATGTCTTCAAAGTATTAGGAAAAGTTAAAACTTCAAATTTATTACCTAAAGATTACTAAAATATAAATTAACATTGGAAATATTTATGGTATAAAAATTAATAAATTCAACCAATTTTCCAAATTCGAGAAAAAGTAACTGTTCAAAATATAACAAGTGATGAAAAGATATTCAAGGAAAAATAAAACCCCAACAGTGGAAAGAAACAATTATTTCCTTGCATGTTTTTATTTTTTTTTAAATTTTATATTCATTCATCAGAATTATCATATTCTTCCATCGGTTCTGGGTCGTCTGCATCATCGGGATCTTCTTCGGCGAGTGCCCCCTGTTTGCGAATAATATATGGTGCGTTATCTCCCAATTCAGCAATACCATTTGTAAAGTCCATTTGTGGCAAATAATTGAAGAACATCTGCGTAAGAAGAAAATTCTTTTTTCGTATTAATTTATTTACACTAAACGAATGATTTCAGGCAAACTGTACAATCAGTCATAATTATATTTAAACGTTTATTATTATTAATAAAACCATTGTACTGGTAATTGACATTATTTTGTAATGTGAAAATATTTGTGTCGGTTATTCAAATTTCAATAAGGGGGTTACTTCTAAATCACCGCAACGTATCATATAGCTGTGATGACGTTATCATATAGCTGTGATGTGGTACTCTGTGTGAGGGCACCTAACCATAATAATACGTCCTATTAATGTTTAAATAGAATGTCTGCATAGACTCGTGAATTCTCGAGAATGAGTTGCGATACAAGAAATTTTTACTGACAATAATCGTCTTATTTTTTACTCAGGAATCCATAGAAATAGACTTGCTATACAAATTTAACTCAATAATTTCTATAAACTTATTGTCATAGAAACTTGAAAAGAAACACAGATGATTTTAATAAAGAAAGTTGGTCAAATATCTCTAAGACCATACATATCTCTAAAACCATACATAGACCATAGACAAAATCTTTCCATAATTGTTTTAAAATAATCCAAAAGCAACTTGATTCACTTATTGTTTTTTTTCATTAGTTATTCTTCATTACACTTTCTATAGCTTTAATATGGTAAGTGAACGATTTACACCAGCCAGGATGCCCTCACAATTTCTGGGTCACCTATTTTTAAAAATTTGATTGAGGCGTATTAATTTTTATAATCATTTACTATTTAAAAATGTTTTCTTATACTCTGATTTTGCAATTTAAAAATTAATAAAAAAATGCAGTTCATAGTGCATTTTTATTTATATAATAACAAAATGTAGTCATTTGTCAATCAATACAAATATTTTAAAGTATTATGCAAAAAATGTAAATTTGTTGTTAACAGTTATAACTGCCAGTGGTCTAATTTGGACGTGATAGCATCTTATAACGTGGCATAAAGAGTGGTCATGTGTTGGTAGGAAAACTGTCGTGGGTGTTACTTCCTTCAGTCTAATGGTTGAGAGGGAGACAAACCATCATAGTATCACTCAACAGTCAGTTCAAGAGCTGGACATGAAGCATGTTTTCATGAGTATCTCAGTTCAATGTTGCTCATCATGTATATATTTGTTATGCGAACAACAAATGCTCAACAAATACAAACACTTACCCATGTTGTCGTTTGATGTGTATTTCATTCACCACAATCATTGTTAGAATTAATTTCGCTATAATCACACGACTTACTAACTATTATGATGAGCAATAGTTAACTCAAAAGCACTTTGTTAGTATCTGTATCTAGCGTTAAGCAGGTTTAGAGTATTAGCAGATTTAGTAATAAAAAATTCGAAACATTATTGAAAAATTGTTGGGTAATAAATTTTCCTATATATTACAACACCTCTATTCGTAACTGTCAGGTAATGGAAAATTCATTTTTTTCAATTTAAGTATTTCTGTAAGAAAAGGAATTTTCCCCTCCTTATAAATACATGGGTAAGTAAACTACATCGTTATTGTTAATCATTTTAATTGACAGTGAATATATTTTAAGTATTAACAACATACAATTTTGTTAAATATACAAAATCATCTGCGTGGAATAATGCTTCCAATTAAGTGTTAAAAGACACTTAGATATACAAAAAAGTGACTAACTACTTACGAGGTGATATCTGATGGCATGAATTTAAAAGCACAACTCAAAGCGAGTACAAAAAGCGTTAATATGAAAATTACAATTTTCTCAAAGAAATATTGTATTTATGTTTGAAATTTTGTCTTATTTTTCAGTTTCAAAGAAACTAAAAAAATAAGACAAAATTTAATTATTGTTCATTTGGAATATTAATTTGAATTCATATACAAGTACAATATTGAAATAAAATACATTATTGCACTTATAGATGGATCTAAAAAATTTAAACCTTTAATATTTAAAAAAATTGTACATTTTTACGTATACAATGAAATTATATAATTTATCTCCGTAATATAAATACTCAGTAATCTGTAATACTCAGTAAAAGCAAAATATCGATTTAATATTTCCAAAATACGAGTATATTTAATAATTCTATATTACGCCTATTATAAAATTTCTACAAAACTTTCGTTTAGTTTTTTGCTCCCGATACCGGACGTCTGTAAGAAATCTTATGTTTTCCCATTATTATTTGAAAATATACAAAATACCAACAAATTTATCCACTTATTTACAAAGTGGCACAAAATATTATGCATTTCAAATGTATCATAGAAATTTATGCGTAATTTGCATTTTATTGTAATATACAACATAAAACTTACACTGTGTACACGCCATGTATGTGTTATAAATCTATGGCACAAACTGACGAAGAGCGACCAGATCTCACATCCTCTCTGTTTGCAAGCGCAAACGATACTAAATTCAAAATATGCACGAGCGCCGGAGATAGTAATCGTTTTTATTTTCATAGAAGCTAGTATGGAACACTGGCGCGCGGAATGCCGTAAAAATTCGGCAAATTTGACCTAATACCAAAGGCAAATTCGGCAAATTTGACCTATTTATGTCATAGCTAAATCCATGCACAAGAATGTAGCTACATTAATTTACGACGTAGTACAAAGGCCATTCTATGCCCTGGTATTTTAGTATAATGTCTAACTTTGGTAGTTGAGTATTTTGCGAAACCAAACACCCATTTTCGCCTATTTGCGAAATCCACCTCTTAATACAGTTGTCCTCAATTATGCCATAAAAGACAAGTACAATTCACAATGGAATCAGATTTTAGCAAAGCAAACATTGTCAAAAATTGACGATTGGTAGATTTTTCGCGTCAACAGTGACTTGTTTGATTGGAGAAATGTGTACTACCCTGCTGTATTTTTATAACTTCAACAGGTCTTTGTTAAAGTTTAACATAGGGACCGTTTTATGTAGAAGGAATTCTATGATATTGCTTTTGTATTATACTAAAGTATTATCTAGGAAATGGAATATTTTAGGTGAAAATTATGTAATTTAAGCAGAGTAGATTATGATCCACTTGTAGGTATGATTATCCTTATTAGAAACGGAAAAATCCCTATAGCTAGCGTTTGACAAGACTGTGCTGCTGAGATGAAGATCAGTGCGCATCTGGTGATAAATTAATACACTTTGATGAAAAGGAATCATAGCCCTCAAGCAATTACGCTTATACGTAAACGCTAAAATACTAGTATATAAAAAAATGTTCAAACCAATATGGTTCTTTGGAAAACTATGGAGATAAACTAAAAGCTTTAACGTGGAAATCTTTTAATCTTTTTTCAAATTGTAATGAACCATGGTCTAACAGTGATCCTTTAGGATATTGCACTGTTTGAACCAATGGTAATGGCATAACCGGACAGACACTATATATGGGTTATACTTGACACAAAAGGGTAATTTTCTCAGATGACTGAAGCACAGAAACCAAATATACGATTAATGGTTATTGAATATATATATATATATATATATATATATATATATATATATATATATATATATATATACATATATACATATATACATATATATAAATATATATATATATATATAATAATGTGGTACAAATACATGAGGATAAATAATACAAAAAAAAGTTATGTGTTTTAAGCTTAACTTGTTATGTAAATACTTGATTTATCTCTTGAAAAGAAAGAGGGGAGCTATAATGTCTAGTTTCCCATAAGCATTTTAGCATTTTCTAAGCTATTTTATAAGCTGCCCACTGACAGATGCGCCCATTCAAAGCACATGAATTTGGCTTGGCTCTAAGCGAATGCATGGATAGTATCAACTGCACTCACAATTGCTCCATAACACCATACGTCTTGTGATCAGATTCACTTGTGTATTTACTTTGAATGTGCAATGACGTAATTTTAAATTATTTCAAATTCAAGAATGATTTTGTTACAGCAATTGTTACTTGTGTTTATAAAGAGTGTAATAAAGAAAGTGTCAATTATTCATACAATTGATTCTGTGCATCAAACTGGATAGGAAATGTTAAGAAAATGTTTGAAACTCTTAGTCATTTTTGTGACAGTCACTATTAAAGTTGCAATTGTAGGGAAAAAAAATTTAAATTTTATACAGAAACACGCTTCAAGTATACTCAGTTTGATGTGCAGAATCACCTCTATGAATAATAGGGACTGTACAATATGCTATCAGTGGCATCTGGTGATAAATTAATAAACTTTTGGTTGCACTGCTGTCATTTTTTCATGTGACGTCACCATAGCCCACATTGTCCCAATAGTCCACATAATGTACTCAATCAATTGTAATATCTAAATGTGGTGTGGTCTGTTGTATAAAATCATTTCAATAATACATATAGTGTTTAGTTATTCAAACATATGTTAAAATGCTAAATACAGAGAACACAGCAGATCTGTTCCCCATTTGAGGTAGATAATACAGCACAAAGGAAAGAAGCTTCAGGTTAGTATTTTTTTACTACTTATACAAAATACGAAAACATATGGTATAGAAACGTTAAAAAACTTAGACCGGAAACACTAAACAATTTAGATCTCGGCTTTGATTTCATTTGGCCAAACATGAAATTATTTACAAAACAAATTAACCTTTTATTTTTTTATATATACAGAAAGATTTAAGGGAAACATTTTGTTACATACTGTTTATACTTATCGAATTATCTTTAAAATGATAATTCGATGAGTATGAATAGTATGTAACAAAATGTTTAGCTTAAGCCTTTCTGTATATTCAGATCTAATTTCCTTCATTTCCATATATTTACACTAAACAGCAATAAAATATTTGAATGATGAGGGGAGTGAAAGGTTTTAGGATGCTATAATAGCATTGGGCGCTTTGCACTTAAAGATTTTCACTATAATTAGAATAACTAAATCTATTAATAAACATAGAAAATTAAATTCTACCTTTTTTGTGATTATATCTAATCCATGATCTTTCTGCATGTGTTGCCTGAAGAATGTCATCTTGGTGAATCTGCAAGTAAAAGTCAAAAAAGGTGAATAAAACCAGTTCACTAATTTTAGTTTTTCTTCATGAATTGGAATGAGCCAACTTAATCTTTACTAACTAGGTTAATTTCTTGTAATTACTTCATTTTTTAATTGTCAAGTATAATGCACCATATAAAATTTTAGAGAATATTGTTTATCGTTATAAACATTTAAAAGGAACTACGTGTGCAACTTCTAGTGTTCCATATCTTGAGTTTTACCTTATAACCAATTACAGACATTATAAATACTTAATTATAAAAATAAGTATTGAATATATTTGGCGTTAATTTTGTAATATTACCTCTTAGGAACTTCCAACGGCATTTATATTTGTGTAATATATAAATGCTGTTGGAAGTTCCTAAGCGTTAATCTTTGCTAATAGCCCACCTGAAGATGTTGTAATAAACCGAAACCTAGGTCGTGGTAGAAAGTAGAAATAATACTACATACTACTACATTACATAGTTTCATTTAATTGTGAAAAACAAGTATTTTCAGGTGATAATTATAAAGTATATTTTCACTCAACTCAATATCTTTGAGTCTAAGTTATGATCACTTATAGCATTACTAGTTTAAGGTTATGACTTCCTTCATGTGCATAAAACAAACGAAAAAAATGAATTTATGTTTCATACTATTTTGAGGTTTTGTAATTCTTATACGCTACATTTACAGTTTTATTATTTTGTAGTAGTAAAATTGACTGATTTCCTTTTTGACTGGTTTTCTTTTGCTTAATATAGTCAATGTTTGGGTCACATGAAAAGGCAGACTGATTGTTACTCACTATAATACAGTTGAATATTATACTAGACCTGTGCAAATGTTTGAGACCCCCTGGATGCTTGACAAGGCAAGACAATCCAATAGTTCCAATCTAGATTTTCTACGGACACGTTGCACGTTTTTACTGACATATTGAGACTTTTCAATGCTATACTCTATTTCGGACCTGAGAAATATGCGCTCTTTGCGTAGCATGACGATTAGAACGTTCTGAGTTTCATTGTTATATTTTGCACAACTTGGTTGCTCTCGTCTCCTTAATTTCGGCATGGTTTTATTATCAACATATAACGAAATGTTATCAATGACAAATCCGTGTAGGTATATTTTATGGTCATAAAAAATTATGGAAAACCATTAGATACCATAATACCACTTTTGTCAGTTTAACTAAAATATCAGTGTAACAAAACTGGCCTACTTACATTCAACCCTTAATTTTATTGATAACAAGACTTAGATATTTATGAAGGGTAATAATTAATCTACTACTCGTAAGATACAGACAACAACCTGACACGTGGAACCAACGCAAGAATTCGATGGACCATATGATGTGATGTTTTTTGCAATAGCCTACCTATACATTCCACCAGTTGTTTTCTGAGGTGCCCAACCTTCCCTCTTAAAACTACCCCTATAGAAAAAAGCTCAAAATGGGCCTACCACAAAAAAAGTAAAAAAAATTTGGTATAACTTGCATGTGTTGAAAGGACATACATTAAAAAATCCTGTTATTTTGGTATATTTTTCATTATTAGTGGAAGATGGGTCTAAAATCTTCATTTAATTAAAAAGTTTTATGGTCTAAAGTCAAAAATGATATTTTAGACCCATTACAAAACACTCAAAACAGTGGCACCACTGAACCATACTGGCAATCACTTTACTTCCTTCCATGCCATTTTGTCACAATCGCTGCATACAGTATTAATGGAAATAAAATAATTTAATTGTATCCAGGGACACAATTCTGATTCGTATATTGTTATAATAAAACGAAATGACACGAATATGCGTTGTTTATTATTATAACAATAAGAGGAGAGGGACTGTCACCTGTTTCATACACTACACTTTTGTACTTGTTACCACTTCGAGCATGGCATTAATGTAGTCTTGTAACACTTTCGGCGTAGTTTCAAGTGTATAATGGAATTAATAATTATTTTAATACAAGTATTTCCATGTTAAAACTTAAATATAACTCTTAATAAGTGTCATTTATGCAATGATTATGATGATATAATGATTAAATGAGATGAAAGACAAAATAAATGCATATGAATCATGGAAAATGTTGGTCAGTGATATCATATTGTGTAAAACTAAAATAAATTTAATGTAGAAAAATTGAATGGAAAAATAGTCACGTGAAAATTTCAACACTGCGCTAAAGAATATTAGGTGGTGCTAAATCTATACAACAGCAATCTATTTTCACCAATATTTGGAAAATTGTACAAATTAATAACAAAATATTTATTATATATAATTTAAATAATTTTCACCTTACGAATGACATATATTCGAATCATGCAAAATGTTGCTCAGTGAAAAAGGTAAAAATAACTAATACAATTGTAAAATGGAATACTTGTGAGTTGAAACGCTGTGGTAGGTGGCACTAAATCCACATAACCATGATATATTATTGTAAATATTTAAATTACCTGTATAAATATTGGACACTTTTTTTACACTTGTATAAGATTCTTTGTTATTTCCCGTAAAAGTTTTTTACTTATCGGAAATAAATAAATTTTATACTCATATCCATGTTTTTTAAACTAACAAAACCTACACTTTATGCTAAAGTATATATTACTTTAAATAATGTAGGTACAGAACCTTTGTAAGCGAGTTCAATTTTCAAATGGCGGTTTTATTATTGTAATTGTGGTGTAAATGATGAAACTCTTATTATGGCTGGTTCAACAAAAAAATATATGCTGTGTTGTAATCATTTGCATTCAATATAGCATTGAAATAAGAAATTCAAAACTACCTTCAACTCATTTATGTTTCTACCTTTTAAATTTGTGTTCACTTCCTTTTAAATTCGTATTTACAGTCTAATGAATCTCAATAAAAATGAAATGTTTATTAAATATAATTATAAAAATTTTAAGCTTTGAAAAATCTTGCAAGAAATCAGTCATGCACAATTAATTTTCTTTTTAAGAATATTCCTTTGGTTACCCTACACAATGTTACCTTACACTGGTTATCCTACAACCTGTTCGTACTTCACTTCTGTAAATAGACGCACCACTCCCAACACCTGCGCACAATTTTAACTTTCTATCCCACACAGCCTGTGCTTGTTACATATACATGAACAGACAAGGTGATTCCATAAGTGTTTTCTTTTTAATATTCTGGTATACAACAATTAAAAGAATTGACGACTTTCTCACTTGGCTTGAATTAATAAACAGTATTTTTTCTCTAAGGGTAAATGCAGAAATCAACGGCAACACTACCTTTTAGAGCAGAGGTTGCACGGATGTGGTGGAGGTGACCCCTTATGCTGACGCTGATGGTTTGTGAGCGCTGGACTTGATGTGAATCCCTTGCCACACTCACCACACAAATAACGCTTATGACCTGAATCACAAAATGAAATACCTTTATGCAGATTTACCACTTTAAATCAATGGAATACCAAAAAGCGGGTGTGAGCAAAGTCATAAGCAAGTGCGAGTTTATTCCAATGTTTTATTCCAACCTGGACCAACTTGTATGCTTTTCACTTAGATAAGTGAGATACAATTAGTAGTAAATAGTAGCAATTGTACTAGCTCTTTTCACAGGATAATTTATTTCATGTTACACGTTTCTATATTTAAGACATTGTCTCAAAACGAAATTGCTATTTTATGAGGCTCTTTGCTGTATAAATTTTATCAATTAATTAAAATTTTATCAATTAATTTAAAATTTTTCAATTGATAAAATATCTCCGCAACAATTAATTGACCAACTATAATTTTCTTCCAATATGTTATCAGTGAAACAAAATTACACATTTATACAAATGCAACAAAATCCTGTATAGTCTTGCTCACTTACTTTCATCTTTCAATTTTATCGATAAAAGACTTATATATTTACGAAGAAAAATAATTAATCAACTACTCATAACACACAAACAACATCCTGACACATGGAAACAACGAGAGCATTCGACGAGCCGTACAATGTGACGTTTTTTGCAATATCCTACATATAAAATTCCACCGGCTGTTTTCTGACACACTTGACCTTTCATTTTAAAACCACTCTTAAAGGAAAATCTCAAACTTGGCTAACCACTAAAAAAAGTAAAAAAATTAGACATATATTGATAGAAAATACATTAAAAATGCCTGTTATTTCAGTTTATTTTTCATTATCAGTGCAAAACGGGTTTAAATCCTAGATTTAATTAAAAGGTTTTATGGCCAGAACTTAAAAATGACATATAAGGACCCACAACTTAAACAATTGATCACTAGTACCACTGAGCCACACCAGTTGTAATTTTATTTCAATTTATGCCATTGTGTTAAAATCACAGCTTGTAGTATTATGGAAATAAAATAGTTAAACATACAATAAACAATGCATTTTTGAGTCATTTAAAACTAAATGACTCAAAAAGGTTAAGTTCATCAGTGACCATAATGCCAAAATTTCATTTAAATATGTCTATCCATTAAAGAAGAAAATGCAAACAAACACACAGTCAAAGGAGTAGACATCAGATTTTTTTAATGTATAAATATATACATTTCAAATAATACTATAATATCTGACATCAGGGGATTGAGACGTAATACATTTAAGTCATGTAATGGGGTAAGTATAAAAATGGTATTTTTTATGAATGTAAGTTAAAATAATATTACAGTTTTGATGAAGAATGAAACATTTATGCATGAATGCTATTAACATTTGATAATTTATCTATTTAACACATGATGTTATCATTAACAAACTCTTTGATAAATAATCACATCTATTCGTAATATTTACCGGTATGGCGCCGCATATGCTTCTCAAGAGAATATTTACGAGTACAACTTTGGCCACATATGTTGCACGTAAATAAATGTTGATGACTTTGGATGTGAGTCTGAAAATGTAGAGCAAATATGAAAACTAGTCAAAATTTGTGAGACTGGCCTCTACAATAATCGTACTGTAAAAATGACATCAATTAACATATAAAAAAATAAAAACCTTCATTTGCACACCTCTATAAAGGACCAAGAACTCTGTTTGGGATAGAATTCACCCTAGCCACGTTCAACTCAATTTATGTCATAAACAATATTTTAACCCCCCAAGTGCATAGGCCACTTTTACATAACCATATAATAATGTATTAACTACGAAAGTATTAACTTCATTGTAATGAATTTTTTATGTTGATAAAGAAGAAACATAGTTACAACATAACTGAAGCATATGTACTATATTTGTATAGTTTTGAATATAAAAATAATAAAGAAGATGAGAAAAAAATTCTTTGTTTCCATAATGAAAAACTTATAAAATTGTTATAAAATGCAATTTTTGTTAATAACACAAAAAATGTATACATGATAATTAAACATCAAAAGAAATAAAAAAACAGTAATCTTAATAAAAATTTATGTTATCGTTACGTTGGTGAGCCATCTCATTACTGTCCTTGCCTCGGGCGGGGCAAAAATCATAGCAACAAAAATAATTGAAAAACATACGAAAATCGTGAAAACCAAACGAATGTATCACCATTTCTATTTGTTATTTTGTTCTCTTTCCTATTATTTAATTATCCATATACTTATCTCATTTTAACCGAAATACATACGTTTGAACAGCGCAAGCATTGCTTATAAGCAACATGTGCGCTTGAAGGGTTAAAAGAGATGCACAAATTTGTTTCCATTAAAATGGAATATTAATGATCTATAAAAATAAATAAAAAAAACAAAACCTTCACAAAATATTGTTTAATAATCTGTATAACAAATACTTGCTGGCTGCCTTAGACTATGCAACCGATGAAACAAATTACTTATGAATGGTGTACTACTGAGCAAACAAAATAAGCTAAGCAACTCACATTGAGCGATGAGCGCGACGTATAAGCACGTGCGCATTGTGAGCAGATGAAGGGGCGGAGGCCGGCGTGTGCTCGCTCATGAGCACGCAACGCTGCCGGTGTTCGGTAGCGAGCAGGGCATCGTTGGCAAGAAAAACCTGGCTCTGGGAAGGAATGAATGTAAATCATGGGGAAGACCGATGCTAATTTACATAATTATTTAGTTTTAAAGCAAACACATAGTTTTTGCATTTAACTGTAAAATGAATATCAATAATAAAGCATATGTATGAAAAAATTTATAAGCCCACGTATTCTACTACAGAAATGTACAATTAAACTGAACATAACCTAAACATATTAAGAAAAGCGTAATTAAATATATTTTACCATTAATGGGCCAGTTTTACAGAACCAAAATTATGTTTTCTATAAATAAAAAAAGTTTTGTAGAAATTCATTATTCACAATTAAATGAAACTACGTGATGTAGTATTATTCCTACTTTCTTTAAGTTCTTTACCACAACCTAGGTTTCGTTGTATTACAAGATCTTTAGGTATTAGCAAAGATATCTTTGCTAATAGCCCTCCTAAAGATGTTATAATACAACGCTTAGCTAATAGCCCACCTGAAGATGTTGTAATACAACGAGACCTAGGCAGTGGTAAAGAACTTAAAGAAAGTAGAAATAATACTAACTCATGTAGTTTCATTTAATTGTGAACATAAAAATTACAAAAAAACTTAAAACGAATTGCTCGCTGGCTCCATTGTATGCAAATACTAAAAATAAATTGTACAATTTTCCAGCTACAGCCGACACTATCAAGTTCTTTGATATAAGGTCACTTGCAAACATAGAAATTTTACAATTTTTTATATTCTTAATCTTGACACAGTGAAAATTCAAAATAGAACTTTTACCTTACATCTTAATGTTGATTTTTTCATTTGTATTTGTATTCTTGAAAAACATTTTCAAAACAATTGTTATTACAAATTTCATCAATTTGCAACTTTAACAATTGCGAAAGAATAATATTGATGAAATTATGTAACTACATAGTATAATATACCTAGCTTTGAGCCATAGTTTTGCTTGTGTAGAAGAGGGAAAAAATGCTACCTTGTAATTTAAAAATAATATTAAATTAATTTTATTATAGGATAAAATATATCCTATTCTCATCTACCTGACACAGACTATAAGTACATACAATTTCGTGAAGATCAGTTAGGCAGCTGCATCGTAAAAGTGAGCAAATAAATTATTAATATCATAGTTAGGATATAATATAGAATATTATATAGTTAGAAGGCTATAAAATTATTTAAATATGACTCTTTTCCCCAATGTAAATATTTGTTGCTCATGAAATCATAAGGTATCTTCCCACCATATTTCATAAATATATGGACAGTAAAAAATTGAGCTTACTAATTTATAATGGACTACCTTCAAGCAAAAATAAAATGTTGACTTTATGACTCAAGTGAAGACATAGTTTCTTTTTGTGATAAAAATTGTATGATTGCTTTACGAAAGTCTATGTTGTTTCCACCTGAAGGAAAAAAACTTGAAATAAAAATTTTCAGTAAAACTTTCTCCATGCATGTTTAATAGAGATTTTTGACTAATAACATAATAGAGGTCAAAGGAAACAACTAAACTTACCGGAATGAACCCGCATATGCGCCAGCATGTTTGAAAGGCGTGTCGGCTTATCACATACGGGGCAAGGCTGTAATATGGCGCGATCCGGTCTCCCACGTTGTGGCCAAAAGGCAGCTCGTGCCTTCCGTAACACATGCGACTTTGGTGCTGTGCAACGTTTTTCGTGAACCAGCTGGTAGCATAATCTGAAATGGAGTAAATTATATAATTGCAAGACATGTGATTCTACATAAATTTGGTACTGGAACTGATACATAAAAGTTATTATGATTAGAAACACTTAGGTACAAGTGAAACTGATCTCACATTGAAGATGCAATCTGTTACCATGGTAGTGCACCACTTGCCTTAGTGCATGGTAGTGCACCACCAAGTTCTGAGCTGCACTCGGACATTGCACCCTTTACCTGAAGCCCTTTGCAATTGCACAATTTTTTTTATTACAATTTTGATACCATCATAACTCATCTCTTCGACTTTTAGCATATGGAAGGAGATGAATACATGACGATAATGTATTACAAATTTGAAATTTGTATCTTATTTTTTCCCAGACATTGAATATATTTTTTCCCAGATATATCACCAAAACCCATAGCTCTCTTCCTGAAGAGCTAGAACATGGAAATTTGGTAAATATGTTGTATTTAGGACACCAACGAAGGAAAAATCGGAAATTGCTAGCAAGAAAATGAAGTTTATCTCAGCATATATATCAAGATTTATACATACATAGTAAAATTTATATAGCTATATACATGTATTGTAACAAGAGTTGTGATTTAAGAAAAAATTTAAATAAATCATTAAACGAGATTTACTTGGGATCATAGATTTACTCAGTACTTCTAAAGTTCTTCCTCAGTTCTTCTTTTTTTAAACTCGCTATGGTTTTTTTATATTACTTCATATAGACAATTTCTTTATGTCTTCTTGTCCTAAATACCACGAAGCAGTAATTTAACCAACTATGTAAATATATAAAATTCAATATGGAATAGAGATCGTGACTGACAAAATTTTCACATTCTCTCGCTTTAAAAAAAATTATTAATCGTCTCTTCCATCTTGTTGCTAAATTTACTTTCCTTCTGTCCATTGTGTGACCATTGTCTTTTTGTCCATGGTCTACGTTCTGAGTACCTTCTTATCCTCAAACGTAGCACTTTTTTTCTATGTGCATACTGCCAATTTATGTAACAAATTCGATTCTGATATCAGATCTTCAATGTCTATTCAAGTATTTAAAGATAAAAAAATTATATCTCCACAAACTTTGCTTTTCAGATACCATTTATATTCAAATCCCTCAATCCTTCTCGTATCTTTTTCTATCAACACTTGATTGTTTTTGTCTTTTTCGTTTTTTCTCCAAAAATTTATTTATCTTATTTTATTATTATCACATAATATGGTTATCTAGCTCTCCTTTAACTTTATGAATGCTCTGCAATTTAAATTGACTGGAGGAGATATATATAGACAATAATTTCAATTGACTGGATGAGATATATAGACAATATAGACAATAATTTCGCCTGATATAAATACTCATCAAAGTAAATAAATAAGCAAAAGTTAAAATCTAGATTTAGCTTTATCAAATCTATATCAGCCATAAGACTCTAAAGAAACTTAAGAAAATAAATTGTAAAAATAACCAGACTCCTCTTTAAAAGTGAGCTAAAAAATAGTAAAATAAATGCAGCTAATTTCTCGCAGAGCTTATACTAGATAAGTATAGATGACTAAGTAAAAGTTTTGCATCTAGATTTATTAAATATATGTATCGTAAACTTGAACCTGTGAATTTATTCAGGTGCTTTTCAATAATTAAAAAATATTCATCAATGAATTGAGAGGCAAGAAAGATGGTATTCCAGCATTAAGTTTATTTTGACACTTTTTAAGATTAAAAGAAGAATGTTTCATTTTGATATTAAACTTTTAATATTTCTAATTTTTTAGAAATATATATAGAAATAAAACTAAAGTTTTAGTACTTTTTTAGTAACTTTTTCATACCTCATTATCATAAATAGCATTGTGTTATTAAAAGGTTAGATTAATATGGCATCATTGTTCTTTGTCTTTTAGAAGGCTTTATAAAGGCTTTGCATTACCTTGTACTCTTCGTATATTACAGAAGAAATACATGAAGAACATAATCCACTTCAATCTGACTTTAAAGCTAGTAACAGTGCCTATGGATAATACACAAGTCACTGTCCTTGTGCTTCTTGATTTCAGCAGTGAGTTTAACTCTGTTGAGTTCGAAATTCCTTTTCCCCACTTGAAATATCTTAATATATCCAAACATTCACTTGAGTGGTTTAGTTCATATCTCCATGGATGCAGGCAATGTGTTAAGTCATTAGATACATATTCTGAGTGGACTGATACATGATGATTTATAGCTGGTGTACCTCAAGGTGGAGTTCTATCTCCTCTCCTTTTCTCAGTGTTTATTGACGAAGTTAAAAATATTTTTAGCAGTTATCATCTCTATGCTGATGACCTACAAATCTATGCACTCGAACCTCAATTCCTTATCAAATACCATCAACATCCTTAATCGAGATCTCGCTGTATTGGTCAGTGGGCTCATGAAATGGGTCTTTTAGTTAACCTAAGTAAGTCACAAGCTATTATCATTGGTAGTCAAACACTGACTTCTAAAGTAAACCTACCTAGTTTACCGAAATTAGTGCTAAACAGTACAATAATACCAAATACGTGAACAGTTAAAAACCTGGGCCTACTGATCGATAAATCGATGATGGTCGTGTTTTCAACAGGATACACTCTTTGAAATGTCTTCAAAATTTTCTACCGACTAAAACGAAAATCTACCTATGTCAAATACTCTTATTGCCATTAAGTAATTGTGGAGATGTGTGCTATCTTCATTAAGATCAGTAATGAAGAATATTTGTACAAGTTGGAACGTCTTTAAAATTTATGTATTCGATATATCTTCGGCCTCAGAAAATATGATCATATTTCTGAACACAGGTCACTTCTCAAATGGCTGAAAATCTGTGATTAACGCCAACTTCACATAGTTACGCTTCTTTTCAATATGTTAAAAAATCCTCATAGCCCAAATTATCTTAGTGGCAAATTTAAAGATTTGTTGGCTCACGTCTGCGGGCTACGATCTGAAAGTTCACTCGCCCTACTTATCCCTAAACATACCTCTACCACTTATAAAAAATTCTTCACTGTCCAAACAGCAAAAATTCAGAATCATCTGGATCCTGACATCAGGAAAATTACGTCCCTAAATATTTTCAAAGATCGAGTGAAAAAGTCCTGCTTCTTCTGAAACTTTTTCCTTTGTGCCCTTGTCCTTTCCTGTCTTTCCCATCGCAAATCATGTCAATAGTTTGTTTTACTTATACTTTTGTTTTTTTTTTAAATTTTTTTGTCTAATGTACTACAAAGAATTTTAATTGTAAAATCTCTTACAGTACCAATGGTATTGAAATTTAGTAGTAATACTAACTTAATTTCAATACCAATTGTTATGGTTGATTGAAAGGGATTGTCCATGTAGCAATAAGTCCGCCATACTACATACATACGTACTATAGATAAAAGTAGATAATAGCACAGCAGCACATGTAGTAAAACTGGAATAATACAGAGAAAATTAGAATAACCCTAATAACTAATTCAAGGGCAAGGCACGAAATTATTGAAAATATATGAAATACATGTACGAGTTTTGCTGTATACAATTTATTTTAATCTAAAGAAAAATAATCTATTATGCAAATTAAAATTAAAATAAATACATACCTACGGAATCCTAATCCGCATGCTAGGCATTTATGAACACGCGGTCCATGAACATTTCTGTAATGTCTCTCCCCTTGAATCTCATTCTTCACAACCAGTGAGCAGTACTTGCATCTGAAATTAATGTTATTAACAGACCGTGAGTGTAATAACATGTAAACATTCATGTTTCCAAGTGAGGGTTTCCCCTAACTTATTTGCATAATTCTCTATCAATTAAAAGGTAACTTTAAAATTATTAGTATACCAATATTTAAATTAATTTAATAAGTGAGAGGCCATGAAAATAAAGCCCTCACAAGATGGTAAGATGTTTCAGCAAGTGTGTTTGTAATCTATTTTAATGGGAGATAGCTTATGACAATATTTCGCAGACACTTCAACTCGATGACATCTTAGATTATAAAAAAATAAACACACATTTTTTTACACTTTGCAATATTTATACTTTGCAACCATACAAAACATACATTACACTTTGCAACCACACAAAAACCTACCTACTATTTTGATAATTAATTCCATCTGGTCATATTAATATTTTGTGGCATGCCCTATGATATTTTCACTTTGAGAGATGATGTGTATTTTCTATTTCAAATTATTTAAAAGATTTCTGAAATAATCGGTTTTAAATTAAGTTTTATTTCAATTGAATATAGGTACATAGTGAAAAATTCAATTTTGATAAAGTGTACCTGTTTTAATTGTATCTTATCACATGTTATCACCACATAGCATAAACAAAGTCTCTGTCTGTCTGAATGTGTCTGAATCAGTTCATTAATATTATATAAAAATGTCATTAATGCTCTAAAAGTTGTCCTTAAAAATTAAGCTAATTTGTCTCAATTTCAATATGGAAAACTATATATTTTATTTACGTGAGTTTGTGGACTTTCTACCTCTTTTTGTTCATTTTATATGGGCATAATGTGTCTAATCATTACTAGTATGCCACAGTCTAGACTAGTCTTTGGTAATATATCATATACACTTACTGAACTTGACCATTTTCTTTGGTAACGTAAGGTTTGACAGATAACGGCGATGGCACACGATTATGTATTTCTATTAACTTATTTTTAAAATATTCAAAGAGTTCGCTTTCAGTACGTTTAATTTTACCACATTCCTCCGATTCGTAATATTTGGACTTAATACTAGGCTTATTATTTATATCGGTTGACTCGCTATCACTTGATTCAACCTTTATATCAATTAAATATTCTCCTAAATCGTCCGAAAGGGAATCAATTTCGCAGTTTTCACTCGAATTTATGAAACAATCGCTCTTTTTTTCTTCTTCTGTGTTCTTGGAAATGATATTGTAGACATCTTCAAGCGACGTCTCATTTAGCTTCTCCACAGAATCTGACTGTCCGCCAATTGAAGGGTCGGTAATATCGAAAACATCTAACAAAAGTTCATTATTATTTTCATTGTGATCATCGTTTTCATGATTTTTAGCAATTACCAGGTATAATTTGTCCTCATCTTCCATAATTTAAACGAGGAATGTCTATAATGAAGCACAGTAGTCAAACAATGAACATTTTATGTCAAAAATCAATTCGAAAAATTCTAAATTATAATTACAAGTTTTAAACAGTTCTTTAAATTTTAACAAGCTTATTGTCAATAGCTATAACTGTCACCTGCTACTGTCAAATGTCAAACACTATTATGCTGTTGAAAGCTATCCTTTTTCCTATTGTCTATTTTAACCTTGGGCGCATTAAATAACGAATAAAAAAATTAAAAGAGATATAGGATAATTTTAGTGTTAATATATCCATGTTTTGAAAAATCATTTTGGAACTAAAAATAAAAAGGCGTATTAATCTGTTGATTTTTTTAATAAACCTATATTTAATCACGTTTGGAAACTAAAATATTTTATAACTGTGAAAATAATTACTTATAAAATATAATTGAAATAATAAAACCTCGCCTTCGGTCATGTTATTGTATATATAAATAAGATTACCTCTTACTTAAAGGTCAATTTTAAGTTACTTGTTAATTACTTTTTTTTAACACACGAGTCAAGGAGCCAGGATATTATATTCATTGGATTCTTTGTGTTGCTTACAATTTTTTCAAACATGTGCCAATAGTGAGAGAGGCGCAATAAAATGGATCACATTAATTTTCCACTTTACGTAAAAATGCACGCGGAACGTTTAAGCACATGTGATTATTTCAACTTAATAAAAAAATAACTCTCCTCATCGTAGTGGTGATATGACATATATTCAAATCTAGCGTCATTTATTTATATACAATTCATTTTGAAATACATTGCTATTAAATTAAAAAAAATACAGTAAAAATATTGTAATCTTCTTGATAACTGTGATTTAAAAATTTTGGGATTAGTTCATTGAATTAAAAAATACCCAATTGTTTATTTTTAGAAAAAAAAACAATGTTTGCCGCAGCTTGTGTGCACTAGTAGCCAAGTAGCTATCATTTGCTGGTATTAACTAGAGACATCTAGTGAAAGGACACTGAAACATTATGATTGGCCATCTTATCGACCCGATCACACTATCTCTCAATTACTCTAGGTTATATTATATCCAAACCAGAATGTGCTAATATAAAAATTACTAAAATAAACGATGACACAGAAAAACCAACGTCACATCTGATAATAAAAGAAGACAGGTACAAAAGAGGGTTTTAAAAGTAATAAGTAGCTCATTAAAACTTCAAAAGACCATGAAGGTGCAAGCCTACAAAAGCCGCTTCTCAAAGAATAATTAATGCTGAAATAAATCATTAGTTAAATGTTTAATGAAGGTTATAAAAAATAACTACAAGCTGTTTGAGCATAATAATGACATATTTTTAAAATACTTGAGATGCTATTTATATTTCATTCTATAATCAAAATTCGAATGCTCACATTATTAATAAATGAACTCATCAAAGTCCGAAAGCTCATATGAAAATCAATCATTAATGAAATCTAATTCCTACAGATTTCTGCACCAAAGTTCGAAAACCCATATTATTAATAAAATAAAATAGTTAACCTTTCATTATATTAGACTGCACTTTTGGAGTTAATAAGGAAGAACAAATACCTTTTGCAATCGGATGTGTTTCAGTCAATAAATATTCAAATAGGTTGAACAAAAACTAATGAAAGCATTTTGAGCTTTCCTCCAATTGAAAGGGTCACAGGGAAACAAATGTCTGAAATTATAAATGGGGAAAATTATTAAATTTACAATAGCCGAGAGTGCAAGGATATGACAATAGTCTAATATGAGGGGTGATAAAGCAGAAATGCAATCTAGAATTAAAAAAATTACTACATATAATAGCCACTCTCCTAATCTAGTGGTTAATAATGCACTAAAATATCTTTGGAAACCCCTTATTTCTGAAATAGGGTCTAAAAAAATTAGTTTCTTTTTTTAGCATCTACTTTTCTATGAACAGTACTTTCAAAACATGTCCCATAATTAAGTTTTAAACACTTGCGTAATATTGAACGTAGGAGAGAGGCCTTAAAGGATTTCAGATATATGGATGATGTGTAAGACGTTTTGTTGAGCATTTATGAAAATCAAGCATTTGATAATTTAATAGAGACGTAACCTTATGTTTATTAAATTGCATTAAATATTTTAAGTTTTCGTGTTCAATTGTTATTTGATATAAAATATTAAATTGTGTTAATCTAATAAGTAACGTAATGTAAACAAAATATTTCAATCCGGCAAAAAAATTATACAAAATTATTTATTTTCATGTAACTATCGCTGACCCCAGAGAACTGGCTACTAACGTTGAGATTACGTGAGAAGAAAAAAAACGACTTCTCATGTGAAGCCCCAGATGATTGAAGACTGATTGAAAATCTCAAAGAATTTGCACATTTTTTTACATTTGATCAAGCGCTAAAGAAGCTAAATTTCAATTTGAACAACTTAGTCATTATAGTGACTATTTTGAATTCATATTTCATTTTATGCGATTTAAAAACCATATCTAAAGAAAAGCCATCAAAATTTGTATGGATTTGGAAAGTATTTTATTTGATGGTTATTTTGTTGAAATACATATAAGAGAATTAACAGAGGAAATTTCTGCAGTATCTTTTCTTTAGGACGAAGAAGAAAGCCTGAGCAATGTATATTATAATAATTAGTAACAAGTAGTTAGTTAATAAATAATTAGTAACAATATTAAATTTTTCTCCAAACGTTCGTATTCTCTTAGGAATATCGCTGAATATATTAATAACTGTAGCAACTATGGAAAGGAGTTTCCCTAATTTAAAATACGTTAAAAACTTTCGACGTTCCACTGCTAGAAGCAATCGCCCTAATTTTATGCTCAATTCCCAAAATGACCGAACCGTCATTTTGAGAATTGAGCATAAAATTCCTGATGAAATGAACTTAAAAAAGGTAATAAAAAGGTTTGCAAAAGTAAATATGATAAAAAAAAGTTTCTGGTGATTTTAGTGTAGTTTATGTTAATTTTCTTTGGTTTTTATAGGATTTTAATTTTTTTGTGCAATAATATACTTTTGCAGTAATATTAAAAATGAACATGGTTAACAATTTAGAAATTAGTACAGGCGCTTTTTAATTTCTATTGTTTTGCGCTGCCTGACTTTAAATTTATTGTTAATTTTTATTTTAAATGAATACATATATTTTTAAAAAGTATAAGCTCAAGGGATGTCCATTTTTTTGTCTGCATTTTCATATTAACCTATTAAAAAACGGTAATATAATTAGTTCAAGTTTGAATAATAAGAACTGATCAACGGCGTGGCGTTATATATATATATATATATATATATATATATATATATATATATATATATATATATATATATATATATAAACCGAGGAAACAAGAAACCTTAGAAGCAAAACGAATTAATATTTGTCCATCTGTCTGTTACATCAATAATTCAAAAACTTCTTACCGATAAACTTAAAACTGGAAATGTAAGTATAAAATGTTCATAGGTTTGAGTCATTTGGTGATTAAATATAGCCAAAGCATACACTTTGACAAAGCCTATACACGAAAGACACACGAGCTTACACAAACTTTGTGTTTTTAATAATTGAGAACAATGTTTGCTATGTCGTAGGTTATTAAAATCATTTTTCAGTTTGTCAAGCATAATATTCAGTTTGTCAAAAATGATTTCTCACAACTAAAGTAAAGAACAGTATTTTATCAGTGGAAAATTTGCTTGCGTATGTGTTTACATGCGTCCGAATAGCATTAATGTAACTAATTTTGGAAACCACTGGTTTTCGTTAGAAAATAGAATCGACAAATTTTCTAAATAGTCATCCAAATAATAATTACGTACGTATAACAATATTGTAACAGAGTGAATTCTGTCCATGTAAATTATTTTAAAAAGAGTAATTGATTCAGCATATAGAATGATAACAGAAGCTAGAAAAAATTTTTTTACTATTTTTGTCGGTCTGTCTGTTAATTTGTGTGTCAATGACGCAAAATACACTGGACGGATTTTGATGAAATTTGGTATGGTAATAGTTAATATATTGGTATGGTAATAGTTATAAGAGCAACATATGAGAGAGAGAGAAAAAAATCTAATAACTTTCCTTATTCCAAATTTCACGCGACCGAAGTCGTAGGCACAGCTAGTTTGAAATATTTGCAAACAACTATACATAAACCATGTCTCTCTCTAAAACCAATTTAAATTTATTGTGTTAAATATGCCATTAGTTTTTAAAAGAGGGAGAACAATTGAAAGAGATTTTTTGTAAAGGTAAATAAAGCTGGAAAGTATAACGATATATATATATATATATATATATATATATATATATATATATAATTTAATAATATTCGGTATAACCTTTGAATTTTATTGTAACAGAGGTGTTGAAAATTCGCGTTTTCTATACATATATCTTGCACATTTCCAATTTTGCACGAAAGTAATAAACAAATATTTTAAACTAAAATAAAATAGAATACGAGAAGAGGCTAAATGATTATCGAACATAGATAAGTACCTGTATGTAGATGGAGAGTATTATAACATTGTAATGTCTTTAATACAAATTTTATTTTTCTAAATCTTAAACTTTTCATCGAGTCACAGAATGAAGTTGAGATAATTTAGCCACTTCAATTTTAAATCATTCCTGACATATCTATATAGTATAGTGCCGTTATATCTACCTGTTATAATTGCCTTTGATTGTATATACATAACTTTTTTTGTTCCTTTATATAATAAATTCCAAGCTATTTAAGCATTGTTACATCAATATACATGCTTACAAATTGAAAACCATTTCTTTTTTAATTTAGTTAAAAAATAATATAACATCACGCCATGACAACATTACATCTACGGTCCCATACAGTCAGTCATGTGACCGACGAAGTAGTTTTGTTTAATTGCAATAGATGGCGCATATGAATTGGTGTTGTCATTTTCGATTTGGTTTTTGTTCCTTTGGCCATATCTTGATATTTAGATCAATAGGCCAACTGATGTTTTACTGTTTTGCCTAGGACAAATCCTCAATACTCGCATATCTGCACGGCCGGTGCAGCCTCTGGCAACATCGGTCGCTTGGCCTAATTAGTAGGTGTCACGCTGTAGAAAAATAATCGTACTAACCCCAAATAGTGACACATGTGATTTTACTGTACCAAATGCTATATAAATAAATACATACAGTTTGAATACCGACTTGAAATTGGAAATAAGCACACCAGCGGTGTTCGTGGCTCGAGTTGGAACAAAAGTTTAAAACGTTTAGAAATTGTTGGCGATCATGAAATGGCTTAGATATTGTTTTTATATACTTTTTATGTAAAATGTCGTTTAAAATTGGTTTAGTATATGCGGTATATACTATAAACAACAAAATGAACAATCTTTTTACAGATTTCCAAAAATATAAAGACATGTAAGTATATATTTAAATCTTTACACTTTTTTCATTCGTCTCCATGGAATTAATAATAATATTATTTGAAAGCTAAAATCAACAGTTTATGTTGTAACTTTCATTGTAGGTTTAAAAAAATATAAATTTTGTTAATATATTCACATTATGGAATACCTTTATTTATGTTCTCAGGGTTAACAAAAAAGAAGGCAATGAATATTCAGCTTCCTTGATCTATGAATCATTTTTTAAGCCAAAGAATACTTTAGAAATCGAAAATCAAAATCTAAAAGTTATTAGAATGCTAATGCTATTTAGCTATTAAAATGTATAGAAATTACCTGCAAAACAAAACCAATTTTGTTTCGAAACACAAAGTGAGAAATAAAGCTCACAATTTCTCAAAAAGACATAAAAGAGCCTCTTCAACAAATTCCGAAAAATAAATCTTGCATTTTGTTACTGAAAATATAAAAACAGAATTTAAAAATATAATGGAACGTCCAGACCGACAATAATAGGATGGGTAAAGCAGTGGACATTGTGAATTGTAGTTTTAAGATTAACGTCTATAGTATTCTTAACATTCGTGTGGGTAATGTTAAAACTTAACTACTTTTATACTATAGTATTATCTCTTCAAAAAATTGTTGACTCATATCGTCCTACCAAACCTTCATGTGAAAAAATTTTTGCTTTTAAAATCTCAGTTTCGCTCTTCGATAAGACCTCATCATGACTATGACCGCTCAGCACTGGAATCAGTCTGGGCAGACTTCCGAATTTCACAGGCTGAAAATGGCTGCCGTCTTAATTAGTTAATACGCTTTCGGTTAATACTCCATCAACTACGAGTATTACCAGTATTCACCTTTTCTTCACCACTTTGGTAAAAATTCTAAGTTTTCCCAATCAAATAATGCTCAATTTTGCCTCATCTCTTCTTGCCTCTCTTCAACTCCTTTTTTATACTGGGTCCGCTAACAGTGACCAGGGTCTTGCAATGGAATAGGAACAATGCCATTTCCAATAAAGTTAATTTTCGCCACTTCCTTATCAAGAATTCGTCATCCGTAGCTGCCATCTCGGAGACTTATTTGAAGCCGGAATACCATTTTAAGATCCAGAGCTATACCTGTTCACGGGATGACAGAGCAGATGGCATGGGTACAACCACCCTATTACTGTTCCACCCTTTCCATGCCATTCAAATTGCATTTTATCCACGAGTCCTTGCCAATATATGATCCTGGAAAATACTTACCACTCATCTTGGGGCTCCACCCAAAGCAACACTTTAGGGAACGATTTAGTGGAACTTCAGTGTGACTATGGCATGTGTTTATCGAATGATGATTTCCTAACACTATTTCCTGTTTCATCACAGAATCCGAGCTCAGTAGATATCTCTCTTTTTCCTCATCCTTGGCATCTGATCAAAAATCATGTGATCCAAAAACCGATGTATAATTATCGATTACGATATTTGTTATTAAAAAATTACACTTTTTATTTTTTCTTGAAATCAACGAGATACTTCCATAATTTTACGACCTAATTGTTGCACAGTATGGAGACAGCTTCTTACAATTGTTTTATATAACGTTTAAGCTACATGTCGTATAGATAATAACAAAACTTATTAAAGAATTATCTTCTCTTTACAGGATTCCTTCCAAATCTGGTATAATCATTGATATGTATAAGAATTATCTTATGCATACATGCTCATTTAATCCAATCTAAGGTACCTTCACACAATACTCAAAATGCGAACTATTGATAAAAAAAATAAATAACGTAAATCAATTTTGGAACATCTGACCATTTTTTGTTGTGTACGTGTTGGCTTTACTTTTGAGATAAAGAATTGTTTCTAATTGGTTGGTATAATCGGAAGATAAACGTTAGCCAATCCAATCGAGTCCACGTGGACGATTAGTTAATAGGAATCGTTAACGGTATTATAATGCCTCGCCTCTGTTTAAAGTCTCTCTGTAAAGATACATAGCGTTGCTATAAACACATGTATGGTCTCATATTTGACGTACGAAAACCTTTTAATTAGTAAAATAAACTACATAACTAAAATGTAGAAATTTAATACCTTCGTCTGTTACACTATTTAAATTTATTTAAATTATTATTTTATCGATGTTATAGTTTACCATGTATGGGCATGAAGTTAATTGGAGATAAATATTTTTACTCGTTTTATAGATCAAACTTTAATTTTATTGTATCTTATTGTTTGTGGATCGACCTATGAAGAGACTTTACGCCAAAGGATTAGCAAAATTTTAATACGAATAATATAAATACTCAAATGATTGATAAAGTGATTAACTCAATAATTAACAGAGTGCGATTGTATTTACAAAAGACAGTTAATATTACATATTTAAAGCTAATCAAACATTAAAGTGAAGGAATTTTTCAGTGTATGTTAAGTGAATACAATTCAATTGAAATATTTTTTCTGTGCAATATTTTACAAAGTCATGTGATAAGTGATTTCCGCATAGTACAATATAAGTGAGTTAATTAGTAATTAATTTATTATGTTTTTAATAGTCATGTTTCATGTCATTTAACAAATAAATTAAATTCCACATTTAGGTACGTAATGGCGTGGATATTAGTGAAATAATAATATCATGTCTCATTCCTATTTTAAAATACTCCTTCTTGTTGTAATGAGTAAATATTTGTCTGCGATCTGTGAAGTGTAAACCAATACTTAACGTAATGAGTAAAACGAGTATAGGAGTATAATTGACATACTCGTATTACATAGTTCGAAAGTATTACGACTTACAAATATTTAAATGTTCAGTTTGTCCCTTATTTCATACTCGTTTTAAATACGAAAGAGCGAGAAAACCTGAGTACAATATGCGTGAGTGAAATAGCTATAGATAGCTAGACAAAGAGGGGTAGAGTTATGCCGCAGCCCGACCATAAATCATTGTACGAACGTTCGGTCGGCCATACCATACAAGTATTTACGATACAAAGTATTTTGTATTTCGTATACTAAGTACGTATTTTGATCTGAGATATCGAGTATTTTTACCGGTGACAATAAATACGCCTCACTTCTATTACAAAGTAATATAAGTCTGTGCCAGCATTTGCCTTTAGTGTGGCACAGCATAGAAGAGAATGATCGCCATAAAGAAAAATAATAAAATATTTACGTCCATCGACGGTTGCCGTTTTATTTTCAAATCGGAGATCTTAGTACACTTGATACAATTGTAATAATTAGAGCAAAAAGTGATTAATATTTATTATACTGTATAAATGAGGTTTGGTACAATGAAGGTCGTATAAAAAGTACTGTGTGGCATGACACCATCATATAATCATCACGAGAGACTTTGTGGAAGGTAATGGAAGGATTATCAAGTCGCTTGAAGGTGCCTTCAAATCGCTAATGAAGAACGTTTTGTGGAAGGTAAGAAAGAGAGCTCTTTTTCGAATCGAAGGAAATTGATACCGATTACCACTCAGAAATGAGCGCACATGTTTTTGAAAAATGGTTTAATGGAATTTTATATCAACTACAGCCAATTCCGTTGTAATGGACGATGCTTCAAGAAGGCTCGAACGCAATCGACTACACAATGGAAAAAGAAGACATACAAAAGTGGCTGAGCAGCAAATTGATTATATACAATTAATCATCATAAAAACCAAATCTGTTAAAGATTGTTGTATGTGTTGTGTTTTCACATTACTGCGAATTAAATTCATTTGAAATAAACTGAGCACAAATGAAAGAATGTGGTGAAAGAAAATACGATTTTTAAACAATGTTAATAGCCTTTGGCCTTTAATTAACTTTATTAATAATTTCTGCAGTCTGGTATAAAATTATAGAAATTATAGACCATGTGCTCAAAGAAGATAAGCAAATGACAGAGCTTGATAATATTTAGTCGTCACACTCTTGGCAGAGTGGTCGAAGACTTTATGTCAAGTATTTGCAGATGAGTGACGCTATTCCTCTCTGGAAGATGCTCTCGTCGATGGCTATCTACCTAATCTGTCCATCTCATTGGTGCTCTCCCATGAGGTTTAGTACCAAGCATTCAATACTATTGTTGTCACAATATGTGATGTCATAGATGATGTAATATAGAAAGTTATGATTATTATTGGAGTATCGACATAGACTTCTGCAACTTCAGATTCTGATACTGCTCAATGATTAAGAGTCACAATCAGTGTCGACCCGAACGTAAATGTTTATAAACAATCTATAGTTTTTTATTGATTCATATATCTTTAAGTTCATTGTGATGTAACTATATAAATATTTTTATCATATTACCGTATAATTTTTACCATATTTTGTTTTTAAAGAGATTTTATTGATTACTCAAAAATTAAGTTTAATTTTTTTGTATCCTAACTACCATTTGATTAAGTTACTATTAGTGTATATATTTAAAAATTGTGAAATATATGTTAGCAACCTAGAGTATACATAAACTGTTTTGTAGATTAATGATGATTGACTAAGATCAGCCAAGCGTGATTTTAGTAGGGATTTCGCTACCAACAACTTTTTCATCACAATTGTTACAATGATAATAGGTTCTAGTACCATCAGGATGGATTTTCATGCCTTGAAAGTGCCCAGTTCTAAGTCTTGTGATGGTCTTGATGAGCACATGTTTTGCGTTAATTTCGCTTATCTGATAGCCTTTTTTGATGGCTTTTTTCATAAACAATACCTTGCGTAAGCGTTTATGTCGCCCAGGGTAGTTCTAGTATTATTAAAATTACTAAGATCACGAGCGTTTTAACTCTAAGGGGAACCTGTAACCCCTAAAAATCGCGTCACAAGGTGGTGAATCGGGAAACACCTCCAGAGGATTCCACTGGGTGGTAGAAGGGAAATAAAATAACTTCCGTGGACCACCAGGCAGAAGTCCAACCTTTCGAGGCTCTGGCAACCATTCTTCCCTATAAGATGAGTCTTAACTACAATACAACATGTGAATTTGCGCATTCGACATTAAATAAAAATCCAGTCAGTACTAGTTGTCATGCATATTTTAAAATACTGAAATAAACAATGAACCAAGAATAAAAAAAATTGTTCTTTCAAATAAATTAAATAGCATTTTAATAAAATGTAAACATCATTTGCAATGTTTATGTTATGCGACAACAGCAATAGCTTGTGGTCGTTGTTGTTTTACTAGGCACCGGAAGCAAACTAGTGTTACGTGTTTGAAATTACAAAGGATTTAAAACTATTCCTGTGATTGCGTAACACCATATGGTATATGAGGATTCATTTAATGTCGAATGGTCAAATTCACATTGTATAACCTATATAATCTAATTTACGTATGTGTACAACATGAATGTGTATAACAATAAAAACTTATATTAATCGCAAATACCAAATAAATCTATGTTACTAAGATGAATACAAAAAAAGGTTCACAATACTTGAACATTATTCTTCGTCTTTTCACAATTCTGCTTTGTTTACTTACATTCTTTTTTGGAATGGTATGGAGCATAGGTATATATATTTTTAAATGTTTATATATGCCTATGTGTTTATGGAACTGTCCCAGTGCCAGTTCTACTCCTCTTAACAGATTTCTTTGCAATAGCACATAATTCTGTCTAAACTTACTTGGGTAAGGAGAAAATTAAACTCTATGAAAATGTTCATACCTGTCAATCTGTTCTACCTTATATTTAATTTTTGCAACTCTCATTAGACATTTTTATAAAAATAATATTTATATATAACATTTATTTAATATAACACTTATTTTGCAAAATAACACTCATTTGTACCACCTCCATACTGTCCTACAGAGAGTATTTAGTGAGGTCACAGGTTATAAATGATGATGTACATAATAGGTGAGAATAAATAGAAATAGAGTACAAATGAAATTACCCAAAGTAAATGAACTTTTATATATATATAAAAATATTAATGAGAGGGAAAAAACCTTTTTTTGTTTAAAATACTTTCAACGTAACAAAAGTTTCAATTACAATATGTGCGCAAGCAACTAGCAGCATGATTTTTTAATACAATGTACATTTATTGACAATTGACAGTAAAATCTAAAATTTATTATAAAATATTTTTTTCAAAATTATTTTCTTTGTTTTCAAAATGTTAATATAATACCATTTTACACTGACTTATATAGTTTATTAGATAAATCTCTCGAAGCGTTTTTTTAAATAAATTTTCCGTCACTTTTCCGTTACGTTAATTATACAATTTTTAATTATAATATGATAATATAAATAAATAATGTACCAAATATAAATAAATAATGTACCAAAAATTCAGTGAATTTCATCAACAACGGGTTTCACACAACAATTAAGCAAAGGATGAAATTTAAAAAAAATTTACCCTTGCTATGTGTATAATTGTAACTAATAAATAGAAAAACAACATTTCTTTAAAAATAGTGAAAAAGGGTATCATTGGGCATTACTTTTAAAGCAATTATACATTATTTATTGTAAAATATACATAAATATATTATAACTTAACTTTTGTAAATTCAAATACATTAGGTGTTTTTTCAGAATAAAATTTAGAAAATGTTGGCTTTTTGTATTAAGTAGAGTCATTTTAACATGTTATTGAGACCATCGTAATGTTTGGCAAGCATATTGGTGAGCAAGTGTTACTTTTCAAAATAAATGTAATTTTTTTCATTATAGGTCCGGTCCGTCTAAAGTAAAATAACATAAAAAAAATTTAATTCTAAAACCTACTTTTATAAACAATTTATGCAAGAAGGGAGGGTCAAGTCATTATAAATTGAAATAAAGTTTTAAAACTTTATATTCCATGTTTAATTTCAAATTATATATTTCCAAATTTAAATAATTTTTTTCCATATTTAAAAACCGTGTTGAAGTTATATCTTGCTAAAGTGCAATAAAGTTTTAAAACTTCATATTCCATGTTTAATTTCAAATTACATAATTCCACATTTAAATAATTTTTTTCCATAATTAAAAACCGTGTCGAAGTTAAGGCTTCCTTCATGCCAGGTTTATTTTGATTATATAAATATAAAAGAAACACCTATCAAATACAGTATACCAAGATTTTTATTGCTTATAACCACAAATGCTCATAACCAATCAAAAACCTAATCAATAATTAGTTACTCCATATTTTCTAAAGATTTTTGCACCTCAAGTTGGCTGACATTTTCGTCTTCCAACTTTATGTATTACAAATTTCCCCTGCGTATCCTTCTTGATTATCTTTGTAATTTCATGCGAAGGCATCTCTGGCATTTGGTTGTAAAACATCTGTAAACAAACATTGTTATTATTGCATTCATATCAAATGAGATTGAGAGGAACCATCACAGCTCAAGGAAAATGTTTTTCGTATTTTTTTTTAGATAAGGAAGCAAAGGTATGTTATGACACTTTGAAAGTTTTAGAATTAAATTTAAAATTTACGTATATATATCAACAAGTTATTAGCAAACACAGGCAGTCCCCCAAAAATTTGGCCCTCATTGCTGGAACAGAAACATGCTTCTTAAGTTAAAAAAACAAGAAAATACCTAAAACTAGATCATTATAGCTATCAATTCAAGACGCCAATTTTAGTGTTTTCATTTTCAGAAGATGGTGGTAATTTTTGAAGTTCTTATCGGATTTTTCGGAAAGTAATTTTGTTTTTTGTGAAAAAAAAACAATTTTCTTATATAAATATTTTGTTGAGTTCTATACAGATTATACGCACTCATAAATTTTTATTTTCACTTATAAAAACCAGATCCAAGTGATTTTTAACATTTTTATATTACATTGATATAAAAAAAATTGGTAAAAAATTCATTTTTGCTACAATGTGCTTGTGTATTGCGAATGTGAAATATAACAACTTTAGAATATTTTCACATTTTATATTGATTTCAGAATTAAAAAAAAATAACCATTTAGACTGTTTACTCACTTTCTTTGTAATGAGGTTCAAGTTGTGGTCCTTCTTCATATGTACTTTGAGTACCGACATCTTGGCAAACCTGCAATATTTATCAAATCAGTAATCATTACAGAGATTACTAATGTTAAATCTGTGATTACATGTACATTGCAGCATAGACAAAAAGGTATGATTTGTAAACAATAATCAAAAATAAGCATAGACAAAAAGGTATGATTTGTGACAATGGTAATAAAAAAATTAATTAACATTTTAAAAATCAAACTTTATTAATCCATTGCAGTACTTTGGTTGAATGTAACACTTTTTAGTTTGACGATTTTTTATGACTGTTTTGTTTTATATTTGTTTTCCTGCGGAAAATAGGGTTTATTATGTAAGTACTCAATGACTCATTTACTAGTTTTGACTACAGCAATAGGAAGGGTTAAATACTATCCAATCTCTAATGACTAAACTTTTAAATTTTTTTGTTTCTTTTCAATTTTTAACATTTTTTCGTCATAAATTTAGATTTTTCCTTTTACTTGGTAGTAGCCTCAACCCTCCCATCGTGCACTATAGTGGCTGTGCATCGATAACCATAAGGGTGTGGAAGATATGGGGAAAGTAGTCGACATCGAAAACGTGTGATTTCCAATATCTTTCATATTTTCCAGTTTTTTCTAGAAATTTGAAGAAATTTCCTGGAACATTATCGAATTCTCACACATATTCATTGTCGTCAGCCTTTTTCTTCACCCCCGCAACCCAGGTGGGTTTTTCATTTCTTTAAATATTAATAATACATTACAGTTTTAAGAATGTAAGTTTTAAGAATATATATATATATATATATATATATATATATATAAATATATTTAGGTATACTTAGTTTGTAAAATATTCATGTACGAAATATAAAAGAGAAGTTTTTAACACTTGTTTTTATACAAAAAAAAAATGTATGAGATATGTATAAATGTACAACCAACAAAAACAAGCGAAGCGGGTATTTACTAACAGGTTATAATACTAATCATATTTTTAATTTACTGAATAAAAATGATGGTTTCTTCGTTGAATCTTTGGTATTTTAGATTAATAAATGATCTAACAAAATTATTGTTGGCAACATTTATTGATTTACAATCTAATTTTATACTAAGTACATTCCATACATTTTTTAGTCAGTCGCTCAAAACAACAATGCATCAAATGTATAAAAGGCAATAAACCATATTCTGAATACCCATACTCGTGATTAAGGGCCACATTTAAAATAAAATGGAGCAATTTCTGTCACTCACCAACAAGCTAGTTAAAAAAAACGTTCACTAGTATTGTTGACATTCACTATGATTTATACATTCATGATAATACAATGAAAAACTTATTAAATACTACGAAATATTCCATTTTGATTGAAAGCACCTTTATGGCATAGACAGATGAACAGATTGTACCTTCTATTGCACTGTGTACACCTGTGTCTTGGCGGAAGACCTCTGTGCTTCCGAAGATGGTTCTCCAGAGTAAACTTTTGTGTGAACCGCTTTCCACATTCCGTGCAGAGGAAACGTCTCATGCCACCTGTGAGTGATGAATAATTAAAATTTTGAGTATAATATGTGAATTATTAAATATTTATTTTATTACAACAGTAGACAATTAGCTACGCCTAAATTTGTGGTTTTTAGTAAAATATCATGAAAATATAGGTTAATTAAAAACTAATGGGGAAAAAATTATAAAAATTGATTAAAAAATAAGTGAATTTTGAGCTTCTAAAAGACAATGCTCAAAATGGGCACAAAACGGAAAAAAGATAAAAATGTTTTTAAACAAAACATATTAAAAATTCTTTTATTTAGATCTACTTTTTATTTTTCATGGGATTTATGACCGCAAGTCAAAAATGTCAAAGTTTCACGATAGAAACTCAAAAATGATAATTTAGGGCCCATTATAAAAATTGAATAAATGAGATCATCGGAGTTACTATTCCCCATCACAATCGTAGTAATATTTATTATTTTAACACAAGTATTGTAATGTGAAAACTGCAATATATCACAATCGTAATATTTATTATTTTAACACAAGTATTGTAATGTGAAAACTGCAATATATCACGATCGTCGTAATATTTATTATTTTAACACAAGTATTGTAATGTGAAAACTGCAATATATCACAATCATCGTAATATTTATTATTTTAACACATTATTGTAATGTGAAAACTGCAAAATATCACAATCATCGTAATATTTATTATTTTAACATAAGTATTGTAATGTGAAAACTGCAAAATATCACAATCATCGTAATATTTATTATTTTAACACAAGTATTGTAATGTGAAAACTGCAATATATCACAATCGTAATATTTATTATTTTAACACAAGTATTGTAATGTGAAAACTGCAATATATCACAATCATCGTAATATTTCTTATTTTAACACAAGTATTGTAATGTGAAAACTGCAATACATCACAATCATCGTAATATTTATTATTTTAACACAAGTATTGTAATGTGAAAACTGCAATATATCACAATCGTAATATTTATTATTTTAACACAAGTATTGTAATGTGAAAACTGCAATATATCACAATCATCGTAATATTTATTATTTTAACACAAGTATTGTAATGTGAAAACTGCAAAATATCACAATCATCGTAATATTTATTATTTTAACACAAGTATTGTAATGTGAAAACTGCAATATATCACAATCGTAATATTTATTATTTTAACACAAGTATTGTAATGTGAAAACTGCAATATATCACAATCATCGTAATATTTATTATTTTAACACAAGTATTGTAATGTGAAAACTGCAAAATATCAAAATCGTCGTAATATTTATTATTTTAACACAAGTATTGTAATGTGAAAACTGCAAAATATCACAATCGTCGTAATATTTATTATTTTAACACAAGTATTGTAATGTGAAAACTGCAATATATCACAATCATCGTAATATTTATTATTTTAACACAAGTATTGTAATGTGAAAACTGCAAAATATCACAATCATCGTAATATTTATTATTTTAACACAAGTATTGTAATGTGAAAACTGCAATATATCACAATCGTAATATTTATTATTTTAACACAAGTATTGTAATGTGAAAACTGCAATATATCACAATCATCGTAATATTTATTATTTTAACACAAGTATTGTAATGTGAAAACTGCAAAATATCAAAATCGTCGTAATATTTATTATTTTAACACAAGTATTGTAATGTGAAAACTGCAAAATATCACAATCGTCGTAATATTTATTATTTTAACACAAGTATTGTAATGTGAAAACTGCAAAATATCAAAATCGTCGTAATATTTATTATTTTAACACAAGTATTGTAATGTGAAAACTGCAAAATATCACAATCGTCGTAATATTTATTATTTTAACACAAGTATTGTAATGTGAAAACTGCAATATATCACAATCATCGTAATATTTATTATTTTAACACAAGTATTGTAATGTGAAAACTGCAAAATATCACAATCATCGTAATATTTATTATTTTAACACAAGTATTGTAATGTGAAAACTGCAATATATCACAATCGTAATATTTATTATTTTAACACAAGTATTGTAATGTGAAAACTGCAATATATCACAATCATCGTAATATTTATTATTTTAACACAAGTATTGTAATGTGAAAACTGCAAAATATCACAATCATCATAATATTTATTATTTTAACACAAGTATTGTAATGTGAAAACTGCAATATATCACAATCGTAATATTTATTATTTTAACACAAGTATTGTAATGTGAAAACTGCAATATATCACAATCATCGTAATATTTATTATTTTAACACAAGTATTGTAATGTGAAAACTGCAAAATATCAAAATCGTCGTAATATTTATTATTTTAACACAAGTATTGTAATGTGAAAACTGCAAAATATCACAATCGTCGTAATATTTATTATTTTAACACAAGTATTGTAATGTGAAAACTGCAATACATCACAATCGTCGTAATATTTATTATTTTAACACAAGTATTGTAATGTAAAAACTGCAATGTATCACAATCGTCGTAATATTTATTATTTTAACACAAGTATTGTAATGTAAAAACTGCAAAATATCACAATAGTCGTAATATTTATTATTTTAACACAAGTATTGTAATGTGAAAACTGCAAAATATCAAAATCGTCATAATATTTATTATTTTAACACAAGTATTGTAATGTGAAAACTGCAATATATTATAATTGAGTGTTTTCATTATGCCATTTCTTAATGAACGTTATTTAGGCTTTTATGTACAAGTGTATAAAACATGATTACGACAGGTACAATCACTGTGAATGAGGCGAAAGACAAAATAAATATGTATATATGGAAAATATTGCTCAATGTATTTCACAGTGTAAAAATAAAAAAGAAATGTAATGGTACACTATTTACTGTACCGTTTTATTTTTTTCACTCCAAAATTCAAACAATGTTAGTCAACACTAAATATGTACAACCTCAATTTTACTCACTCTCACAGAATACAATGACCGTTACAAAAAACGACGTCACAATTCAGTATTGCCGCCCTTGTCTCAATATTAAGTTTTATTAATTAAATTTTTAAGAGTACTCAAAAACATTTTCTCTTCTTGTCAACTTATATCTTAAAATTGTGATTAAGGAAATCAAAAAAAAATTTCTTCAAGTCACTTTTTAACGTTTTAAATCAAAATTAATTAAAAAATGATGCCCTATTTTTATCTAACAAAAATTAAAAAAAAGCTATATTTATAGAATTAATTTGGTTTCTCTTACTTACCTTTACTTTTTTTTTACCTTTCTCCTGGACAAGATCATTTAAGATAGAAAGTTAAATTTTACTTCCCAGCAAAGGAGGCGAAATAAATTAGACTTAAGTTGTTGGGTAAAAATATACATTAAAAACGAAATGTGTAAAAAATTCTGCAGCAGAGGATTATTTATAATAAAAAAATAAATTTAAAATATTTCATACCTAATGACTTTTGTTTATGAGGGAATATGTTTTAACCTTTTTTTCCAGTTAGTTCACTTTACCTTTTATTGTAAATATAATTTCTTACAAATTGTTAAGCATTTACAATATAAATATAGTAAATCCAACTCTAATATTTACTTAATCTGTCAATTTTAATAATAACATGATCTTGTTTATCCAACAACATTCAGGAAAAGTCTATTTGTCTATGATTTATTTTTGGAATAAAATTATAGTGCTGATATAAACATTAGCATATGCATTGCATGGGAATGAAATAAATTTTTTTATACATTAGTTATGATCGGAAGTTATTTTAATTAAATGTATTTCTTTTTATATAATATAATACGTAATGAATAATATACGTAATGAATTTATATTATGAAAAAATTTATACTTAATGCAAAATATGATAGTTATAAATTAAAAAAAAGAAAAAAGGACCATAATTTAAAGATTTAAAAACTTTTCTGTGACATCATCTGACTTTTATCCAATAACAGGGCGTTTGCTACGCTGATTAAATTTCAAAAAAATATTGTGAGTATCTTTACATTTTTTGTATGTAATATAAACTCATTCTTCCGAAAATTAAAAGCAATACGATTATTTACGTTATAATCTAATAGGATGACCACGAATTGTGGTATATTTTCGATGTTGTCAAATAGCCTATTGTTATAGCAAGAATTTTTTCCAGATTCATCTTGAAAATGTAAGACGTAAATATCTATAACACGTTTTTGATATAGAGATAATTTATTTTTCAATAAAAAAAATATGTTTGATTTTTAAAATTTTCTTGATCAAATATAAATTTCAATGAATCATTATAATAAATAGAAGCTCCGTGAAACTTAAGACCAGTAAATTACCAGTCGGATCGATTTTTCTTTCTGTGAAATATTACCATATAAGATATTAGACAAGTCATCATATAGCTTTGATGATGCCACGAGGTGCTCTACGTGCATATACTGTTTGTTCCTAACATTACCCCTTGCGAAAATGTTAAAAATGTCTTTGATTATAATAGTCTTATTTTGTACTGACGATTCCATAGAAGCCTTGTTATAGAAGTTTAACAATAGGTGTACAATTTCTTTTTAAGATAATTTTTTTCTGATAATTTTCATAAAAACCTCTACACCCCTGAACAAACTTGAAGAAGATTACTAAGAGGAATTTAAGAAAAATCAAGAATATTGGTCTAGACTGACCAAAAATTATAGGAACAATTTAATTACATAAAAGTAATTTATAACCAAAGTATTAATGGATAACAAAAAACTAATATCCAATGTAAATTTGTCATATTCTAAGAAATAACGTTACTTCATGTTTTAAATCTAAATTTAAAGTAAATTCAGTCCTTTCACAAAAGAAGCTATAAAACTTATTGTTTTGTTCATCCAGGCAGAGCACTATTAAATAAAAAAAGTAATAAACAATCATATGTTCCCTTCAGATTTCAAAAGCTTTTGAAAGTGTATGCAGCTGTGCATAGATCATACATAAATGATATGCAATTGTGCATACATTATATATAATTGATATGCGATTGTGCGTACATTGTATTCAATTGTTATGCTATTGTACATACATCATATGCAACTGATTTGCAATTGTCCATAGAGCATATGCAACTGATAAAAAAAATGCACATACACAACCGGTATGCAACTGTTCATACATCATAATGCAACTGATGTGCGATTTTGCTTATGTCATACGGAATTGATAAGAAATAAATATACATAATACACAACTGATTTGCAATTATGTATACATTATACGCAACTGATGTGCAATTTCACATACATTATATGCAACTGGTATACAATTGCGCATGTAGCTTATGTAATTGATATGCAATTGCGCATATAATATACAAATTGAAGTTGATATGCATCATACACAACAAATATTTCAAGATCAAGCTTACATAATGGTACAGTATATGTTTAGACCGAGGTGACATCAAACGACATCTACAATCTTTAACAATAATACCACAATAAATCAATAAGAAAATAAATTTACCATTATGAGTCTTTATATGATTGATGAGTGCATCTTTTCTCACAAATCCTCGGCTACAATAATCGCAGAACATCAATGCACCACTGTGGGTCACTCTATGTTTCTGTAAATATAGAGAATTGAGGTAATCTAATTTTAATTGTACAAAGGCATAAAAAAATATCAGTGAACTTTATTTAAAACTAATTTTGAATGAATGAACTTTATTTAAAATTAATTAATTCCCTATTGACACAATGTCATTAATCTGTATCTAATTTTAATCAAGTTCTAAACTAAATTCTATAGAAAATTTCCTCGAAGCTCATTTAACATTTAATTTTTTTGTATACTGTAAAGAAGGCAATATTACATTTAGCAGTATTCTTTGTTAGAAAAGTCAAGAGTATAACTACAAAAACTTTGTTTTTTAATACTTCTTATTAACTACTGAAAAGATTTTAATAAAACTTAGACGTTTTATCAATATTTGCAACAGAAATCATCAAGATAATTATGTTTTTTAATACTTCTTATTAACTGCTATAACCTGCTGAACACATTTTAATAAAATTACAGTACAAAATTTAGATGTTTTATCAATATTTGCAATAGAAATCATCAAGATAATTATGTTTTTTAATACTTCTTATTAACTGCTATAACCTGCTGAACACATTTTAATAAAATTACAGTACAAAACTTAGACGTTTTATCAATATTTGCAACAGAAATCATCTAGATAATTATGTTTTTTAATACTTATTATTAAATGCTATAACCTGCTGAACACATTTTAATAAAATGACAGTACAAAACTTAGACGTTTTATCAATATTTGCAACAGGAATCATCTAGATAATTATGTTTTTTAATACTTCTTATTAAATGCTATAACCTGCTGAACACATTGTAATAAAATGACAGTACAAAACTTAGACGTTTTATCAATATTTGCAACAGGAATCATCTAGATAATTATGGTTTTTAATACTTCTTATTAAATGCTATAACCTGCTGAACACATTTATAAAATTACAGTACAAAACTTAAACGTTTTATCAATATTTGCAACAGAAATCATAATTAACTTTGTAATAAATGAAAATATAATTAACTTTATTATTATTTAAGGAAAAGATTACTATTTAATTCACTGACAGCGACATCTGTGTCTACTATAAGCAAAAACATAAATGTGTAGTTTTATAATTGTCCACTAGATGGGGTATTAATTTTATTAAAAATTTAAATAAAACATTTTAATAACACATTTATATTTAGTATTAGCAGATATCATCACTATCGACCAGACTCTAGAGCACCCTATTGAGTGCCTCTCAAAGGGAGGAAGCTTGAAGGTCTAGAAATGGGTAATAAAGCACAACCTTTTATACGCGAAGCGTATATACAATTGTTAGTTTTGTTGATATTTCCACTCTGTAAGTAAATAGCCAGAATGTGTCAGTAAATACCTGCCGGTATTCAATGTCACAAATTGGACAAATTTGTCCGTCAGATTTCGGATTCTTGTATATTTTTTAATGAGTTATTTCTGGAATATTATTCTGTGTGTTTTGCTTTGTATTAGTTATCGAATAAATAATTTTGATTATTCTCAAGATTTGTTGCTATTCACAAAATCCCACACAGTAAGAAATTTGTAACCATATAGACAATAAACAAAAAATTGTGCGTCTCAGTTTTGACTCGCGACTGGAGTTTACTCCTTAAGTACGATTGTCTTGGAATGTATAAAATAGATAACACTGTACATAAATATAAATATCATTAAATGTAAATGGAAAATTCTTTAATAAAAAAATGCCTGACAATATAATTATTTTCAAGAAAAACACAAATGAACAAGATCAAATTTAGGCTGGCCGCATATACTCGTTTTCTGTATTCGATTTCCGAATTGTTTTCCGTATTCGGACACCCGAATGCTTGAAATCAATATAAAAAAAGCGGACATGTGCGGCAGTTAGTGTATTTTATATTGATTTCATGCATTCGGGTGTTCCAATACGGAAAATGAGTATATGCAGCCAGCCTAATACAACAAAATTAAAAACATTTAGTAACGTCATACTAAGAAGTTTTTAATTTTATAGAATAGAAGACGCCAAATGTTCACACATAATGACATTTAATAAATACATCATGATATAAGCGAACTATAGTAAACTATGTGTGTCACACTCCGTCATTGTGATTATGTCATAAGAAAGTGCCAAATAAACATATTGATATCTCACTTTAAAGATGTGCAGAAATGTTGCGCACAGAGGTCACCTAACGGTTACACTTTTTTAACGCTCGAATTTCGTACGACCAGAATCTAACACTTACACTTTTTTTAACGCTCTGAACTTCTGATTTAACTCCTCATAAAACTTCATACCGGGCGCTGTATATGAAAATCGATTCTTAAGGGGTAAACTCCAATATTTTCTGAACAGAATTATAAATCAAAAAAGGATTGAAAGTGCTAATTACCTTATTAAGGTTTATTAGCAGTTTTTATTTCTCGCTCAAAAATTACTCTTGGACCACTCTGTAACTACTCTATATAACATAAAACGCTTACAGGATACAACTGAAAGATTATGTAAGGTTTTTTAAAAATCATTTACTGAAACTGTAATGTGGTGCGTTGCGTAATCATTATATATTTATGGCTATACTATATAATATTATGTTTATGTTTCTTTTTCATTGTTCACAAACTTCTATAGAATCGCTAAAGATTTCAAAAATCGATTGGATTGGATTGAATAAAAGTTGTGCGTGTCACTCTTCAAAAATACGCTATACATAACAATGTTTCAGAAAGTAATATTGAAGGCTGAAAATATATAAAACGTTAATTTTCATACATACATGCAAGGAAGAGCGTGATGTGTAAGCCCTGGGACAATGCTCGCATTGGTACGGCCTCACTCCGCTGTGTGCTCGTAGATGTGCCGACAGAGATATGGTCGATCGAAAGCAGGCCGGACATAGAGGACATTGATAGCTCTGTAGTTCTGAAAATCAAAATCAGTACATGGTCAAATCAGTACACAGTTATGTTTACCTTTCATGATTACATAGATCATATTTGAATTATTACAATAATGAATTCATTGAATCAAATTAACACACAATTTTAAAGCAACGAAACAATTAAAAAAATTATATTTACAATACGAACTGTCGCAGCAACAATAACAAGACAGCCATCTTTTATTACAAATGTTATGATTAAAAAAATCCCCAATTCAAATCTATGTGTTTTTTATAAGTCAGTCTCATTTTCTTGTATATTAACCAATAGACTACTCTGGACTTGAGGCAATTTCCATTTTTTTGCTAATTTACTTTCAGTTCACATGGAAAAAATTTTAAAATGAGATATTCTCAAAAATTTCTTCAATAATCAGTCACGGGCAAAGACACAGCTGAAGTTCTCATTACATTTTGGGCTTGTATAGTATGCAGTTTATCTACATGGCACTAACTTCGTTTCAGAAACTCATGTTCTTATGAAGAACATGATTCAAGGGTTGCTCTGCCATTTTATAATTACATACTATTCTAATGTTTGCAGTATTTGTAAATAAAACAACAAACTAGTGATAAACAACTCACCAGCATGCCCTGCTTCGTGCCTTCGTAGCGCCGAACGCCGCATGATCTTTCCGCACAACTGGCATGCAGTCATTTGTGACCTGCCCAGTCTACCTAGTCTGCCGGCTACTATGCGGCGAGCACTCCTTACAATCGGAGCCAAGGGAGCCAAGCAGGAGTGCTCGTGTCGATAGAGTGTGCTTGTGCTGGAAATGGAAATTGGTTTTTTATATAACAAATTAATTTTTTATACATTAGCTTACAAAAAAACATAGAAATATTACAACTGAAAACAAATAAATATCAGTAACCATAAAAAATAATAAATTCTATAATAAACTCCATACTGAATGATAATAATAGGTTTCAACTAATATATTTTCAGTTAATATGAACTAATCAAAGACTGTAACAATTGTGGGAGGTGCTTGAGTATGTGGATATTTTTGGTATAATTTGGTTCTTTATGTTGGTTTTGGTAAAGCTACTGACTGTAAACGCAGGACATTACTGGGGGTGAAGAACAAGAATCTAGTGATCAATACAGGACACCAAATAGTTCCATCCGACATTGTTTCTAATGTGGAGCTTATTCCACAATTCACCTGATCTAGTAAATTAACCAATTTTATAATTTTGTCTTATGTAAAGATACTGGAGGAACATTTTATTAAAAAAAACTGTGTTTGGTTTTATATACAGTATGTTCCACTAGACGCTCGCCCCCATGACCGCAATTATATCATATGTAATGCATATTCGTAACTATACGAAAATGGTCAGTATTTGACAAAAATAAAGAGATTATAGTATTGTATTTTTTCATTATGTATTAATCGTTACATAATAATTTGCACAGTTATTTCAAAAATGGAATTTAATTTCTATAAAAATGTTATGATTGTTTGCATATTTTGCGTCTTCTGATGCATCCTTTACTTCTAACAGATACTTCTCAGAGCTGCATAAAGTGATTTTATCTGTCACCATGTTTATTCTTCAAAAGTTATATAAATTTACTTACGTAAACTTCATATTTCAATGTATCAAAGTCAAATTGACAAATAAACTACCGGAACGACCCACTTTGATTCGTGGGTCCGCATGGGCTCAAAGTGGTCGTGAATAATGACGCCATCAGTGATTAACAACGATCTCGATCGCCAAGTGGAATGATACAGTCAGCATTTTGAACATTGCGATCCCCTAGTGGAACGTACTCATAAATATATGAGTACATTCCACTAGGCAAACATACTGATAATCATATTAAAGTTTGTCATAATGAGATATAGTATATTATTATTAGTAAAGCTACTATTAGTTTTCATAAGTAAAAACTTGTTAAATACGAGTACAACTTACACTCAAGAATTCTATACCTACTTACGCACTTACACTATAAACATTTAAACGTATATATAGTATTTCTATTAAACTATTTATAAATATAAATATTATTTTTGATCATTCCACACGTATTTCATATATACATTTCACAGGCGTATAAATATTGTGTATTTTAAAACAAAACTATAAGGTTTAGAATCATTACTACAATTTTCTAGTAAGCGTTACGTTACATTCTAGCAATGCTGTTTTTTCATACTGACTATTTTAGCAGTTTCGTAGACGGGAACATGCTTTTATGGACATTTGCAACAACACCTCTAGACCTATCTTACATAAAATACACTAAAAATAAGTTTAGGATACATAAATTTGAAAAAGAATGTAGAGTAATTAATTTATCGCTTTAAAACATCCAAGTAAATATTTTTTAGTGTTAAGTATTTAGATACATACAGGTTAGTATACTTTATCACTACAACAAAGTTCATGTCTCTACATCAAAGGGTTTATGAAAAAAATGCTTGTCACGAGCAGATGGACAGATATGTGAGCGATCTTACAAATATTACTTTACTTTATAATGTTCATAAATTTCTTTAGATAGATAAGTTAATACCATTTATTAGATACATCAACAGATAGGCATACTTCATCTCAACAATATTTAAAATGTTCATTGCTAAGGGTGAGAACGAGGAGTCCAAACTGGTGGCCAAAGAAATCAAGATCTGCATCAAGGCTCATCATATGCGTGTTTTTTGCATACTAATATAAAAAACACGCATAGTGCTCGGTGGTAGTGCTAGGTCTTAATAATTTATTTCACGCATAAACAGATGACAGGGGCAAAGCATGGACCTAAATACAAATTTAAATGAAAGGCTGTCAAATTTAAATGAAAGGCATAAAAAAAAATTGATTAATTAAACCGGCTAACACAACAAGAATAAATGTACTGAGCAACAACAAAAATAACCGATGTCTCAAGGCCACCCCTACTTATTTAAAATTTGTACTACGTCTATGCGGCCAATGTCAAAAGAGACAATTAATCGCAAATGGCTGTTGAAATACAAGCCTTCAAAGTTTGCTGGGACTCACCATACAATATTGCGTGGTCACCCACCTTTTTAAACCTTCGGACCATATGATGTTGCATGTTTGACAATGAATGTTTTAGGGATTTTTCTAGTACGAAAGCTAGCAATCACAAATTTTTTGCTATATTGATTACATACCTTCTAAAAGTTTGTCCGCAAGCCAGGCAACACAGGTATTTAGGGCCATGCTTTGTTCTATAATGCCTTATGAGTACTGGTTCATTCCAATTGGTAAAGTCGCAAAAATTGCATCTGTGGATAATTATTTTGTGAAAAATTTAGTATCTAGAAACAATGTTTTAGAGATGTATTAAATCAGAATCAATATTTGTACGTTTATATCAAAATTTAATTACTGAGTTTTTAAGTGAAATGTTATCTGTTTATCTTATATTAGCTGGCTTCCTGGCTTTGTTCGGGCATGAAGAGACTGACTACATTTTGTTTATTTACCATTTTACACAATAATTATTTACAATTAGCAATTTTACAGAAATCTTGAAATAGGTATCTCTTTATTTCTATTTGAGAATTTAAATACAAATTTTCATGTCTATAATTTTAATTATTTCCATATTCCTACTCATTTTTCTACTCCCATTTTCATACTTTTAGGGGTTGATCTAAAAACAAATTTACTTAGCCAACACCTAGAAGCCAAAACAAACATACTTTCAAAGAGTGACACTAAAAACGACCGGTTTAAGAAACTTAAAATTTTGAATTCAGTTGGGGTCTAATTAATAGTTTATGATGAGACATTAATCACAAAAAATGTAAGAGAAGCATAGGAACCGTTTCAGAGATACAAAAGATACAAATAATAGAAACAGATTCTACAGTAATGTTGTAACAAGGTAAAGACGATGCTTATGGACTTTTATTCTAAGAAATACTAATGATTAAATGGGACACAAGTTAATATGAACTGACTGAGTTTACTTTTTTTAAACTGGCGAGAATATAAAAATCAAAAATACCCAAAATATATTAAGTTCTATTAATCGACTTTGCCATGCTTAAGTCAATTTCTACTATTGTGACCCTTCATATCCTCTGAAAAGATTCTTATACTCATCTTAAAATCTTTTTCGTGATTAATGCGTCATTATAAAGTATCATTCAGGCCACAATTTAATTAAAAAATGTTGGTACTACAAATGAGCCAGAAATTAATATTTTTAGGATCACTCTTTTAATTTTGTAGGCTCTAGAGTTTTGGAGACTTTGTGATAAACAGCCCTGACAGCCATAGCTTCGAGAAATTAGATCAATCTAAATATCTAGGCAGTGTAGTGTCAAAAACAATAAGATATTCAAACGGTAAAGACCATCTACTAAAGTCAAGTTTGTGATAAAATAGGACATACGAGTTAGGTTTGTTCGGTCATATGTAACCTACTGGCCAGTAGTTAATTATAATATTGTACTAGTAACTTAACTTACACTGGTAATGAATTATTTTTAAGTGTGTTTTAATATATATCATAATTTGTATTATATATACCATAATTTTTGTGTATAATGACTAAACAACAGAGGTTTCATTTTGTTTTTGTGTCGTACAGATATCTGTCATAGTTTCAAAGATTTACTTGATCTTATTGTTAGAGATTGTTACCCCATATCTCTGTCAGGGGTTGAATTAGAAAACTGAGTACTAAACTGAGTAGTAAACTAGTAGTATATCAGAAAAGGATTGATATATGAAGCATAAAGTGCAAATAGGGCTGTGAAGTTTCCATATGGAAAACCGACTATACTATTTCATTGGTATTTTTCTACATATGTTACCTACCTTATACTATAGACATAAAAAAAAGCATAGTCCTTTTTCACATCACTAATGAGAGCGACAAATAGCAGAATGTCATTTAACATTTTTATTGATATTAGTTTTATAGGTCTACAAGCTGTCTGCTCTGATATAGGTACTATTATATTTTATGTTTGTATATCTATGTAAGTTGTTGAGTTGGTCTCATATATGAATATATATGAGACCAACTCAACAACTGAGGTGTGTAGTTGGTGGCAAAAGAAGAGAGTCAATTTTGCATTGATTTTCTTAGTGCAACACTGACTTTCTCTATTTGACCACGAATAGAGAAACTGAGTTTTGCAACTACTCCTCTTATATAACTGTCTCAAAATAAAGTTTATATTTGTGGTGCGGGGGGGCACATCAATCGATTGCCTGGCTTCTAGGAATTCAGTTGCCATAGAGCGTTTCTCATGAGTTAAGAATGGACGATTTCATGGATAGTGTAAATCAGTCTGCACAATCCAAACCTTTTTATTCGTAAGCACGTAAGTGTTTTAAAGTCATCACTACACCATATTTTGCACAAAGACTTAAAACTGCACCCCTACAAAATCCAATTGGTGCAAGAATTAAAGCCTCGGAATTCTAGACATAAGCTTTAATTTGTTAATCAAGTAATTGAGTGCATTTCAACATTTAACGTCTTGTTTTCAGACGAGATTCATTTTCACCTCAACGGGCTTGTAAATAAGCAGAATTGCCGTTACTGGAGTGCAACGAATCCGAACTGCACGCGTCAGAAACTCCCTACATTCGCCTGTATGGTGTGCTGTAAGTGACTATACGGGCTCCATTGTTGGGGCGAGGAATAACTGGCCCGTACTTTTCCGAAATTCAGAACATTATGTGAAGATGTTAGATGACTTTTTGGTACATGAACTGTGAATCTTTTCTGGTTATAACTAAAGAACATGGTTTCAGCAAGATGGAGCCATGTCACACATATCCAATATGTCTCTGCCACAAGTTTGTGAAATTTTCCCCGGCAAATTAATCTCCAGGACAAGTGACGTAAATTGACCCGAATGGAGTCCTTATTAGAACCTTATCGACTTTATTTTATGTTGATGTCTAAAATCTAAAGTGTACGTTAATAAACCAGCTTCTCTGGTGCTGTTGAGACAAAAAATGTCCATTATGAAAAGACGACCATCACAAGTCGATATGCCAAGCCGTCATGGGAAATTTTGCTATTCGTACAAATGAGTATGTCAGTCGTTTAAATGAATTCCTAAACTGTGTACTTTAATAATTAATAAAAATTTTATCGACAGACATCAACCTTTCTTTTATATTAAATATAAACTTTTTTTTGAAGTAAACTTTCTTTTGAAATATAAACTTGGATTACACCTTCTATTATTCCTCTATGCCTTTCATACAGTGATCTTTGAGGGCAGAGTTTACAATCATTCTTTAATTCATAATTGACTTGAATCCAAAATTCTGATTACCTTTCTTATAATAAGGCCATTTTTAAATGTAATAGCATGCAATCAATCTTCCTTGTTATTTCCTCGATCAAATCCTACCATACACATTTTCTTTTATAGATTATGCAGGCTTCTAACTCTGTAACCCTTTGGGTCCATTTTAAAAAGTTTTTCAATAAATAGCTTTGAAATATAGCAACTAAAAATTACTTCCATTATTTTGATATCCATTCTTTAAAAATTAAATGCTAATCCAGCTTTGCAATTTAATTTGAAATATAAATGTTTTTTTAAATTATTTTCTAAGTATCAAATTCACCAAGAACTGCTAAGAACAATTTTCAAATAAATAAAACTAGACTAGTGGTGTCTAAACTTGCATGAAATAGGATACTGTATTCGTCTTCTTCTTTAAAAATTGTAAGTGCAATTTAATCTAAATAATTTTAGTTGGAAGCTCTACTCAAATACTAGTATGTAGAATTTGTTCAAAACCTTAGTTCAAAAATTACAGGGGTGGACAGACTGCGTGTAAATTTTAAGCTCGTTATTTTGCAAACAAGGCTCAGAAATTAAAAAAACCGACCAAGTGCGAGTCAGATTTGCGCACGAAGAGTTCCGTAGCAACAATATTTAATTTATAAATTTGTATTCTTCAAAGAAACTGTGATAATCAAATTTAATGCTGGGTCGGTACTGAAAATATATCATATCTCAAAAACTACACAACATATCTTATTCAATCCAATTTCCTTTAAAAATTTATTTCAGTTCTATTACCTTTTTTTATTATTTATACATAATCATTTTACATATTTTTTTCAGAATTTTACACACATTATTTAAATAGTTAGAGGGAGGAGGGGGCCACTTTTTTAGACGCTGATTTTAGAAGTGCATATTTCACTTATTATTGACTTAAATAAAAAAGTTACTTTGGAACCTCTATGTCATTTTTAAAACCTATCTAATGATATCCCATAAGCCTATGTGCATGGAATTTTTTTTTCACCCCTCAGTTACATGTATGGAGTGCCACCCCTAATATTTTCTTTGCGTAATACCACTGTTTCATTGTATAGCGGTTCATAAAAGACGCCCTCCATCAAAATTTCATCAATATAGTGCCTAATAGTCTCCAAGTAAAATGGTTGTGATATACACGGACAGACAGGACGCTATTATAAGAGTTCCGTTTTTGCTATTTGGCTACGGAACCCTAAACTGGTAAATGAGTATTAATATCATTTAAAAAATTTATCTGATGATACTATACTCGATGAAACGTCCAAATATATAAAAATTGTTTTCCCCAATTTACATGCATGGGAAAGTACCTTATAACAGATGGATAAATGGATATGACGAAAATATAAGGGTTCTCTCTTTTTAGTGAAACAAAGAACTCTTGAACGGGAATACAAAAAACAAAATTTATCTTCAAAATTACTAATTATGTTATCCAGAAATAAGCCAATTGTATCAAACTACATTATTCATTCCAAAAAAAAATATGCCATAACACTAACTACTTTATCTCAGTATTGTGTACAAAAAAGTATTTTTTTACCAATAATGAAGTTTTGAAATATTAATGATGAGAAGATAGAGTAAAAATGAATGTTACATCAATGTACTCAATGTCAAGTTGAAAATCAGTATCCATTTCTATACAGGTTTTTTTTCCTACTTATTAAACCATTTTCCTCAAAACTTGCAAAATATTACAGCCAATGTATACAATACATAGTATGAAACTAGCCTCTGTAAAAAAAAATAAGAAATACCGATGGTGATATTTTGGGTGCGGCAAGTGAAGTGTATTTGGCTAGAATAAATATATGTAAATTAAGTTAAAATGAAATAAAGGCGCATAGATTGTTTGAAGACAGTTTATTGCTAAATTGAAAAATAGTGAGTACAAATAATAACTGTGCCTAAAAATCTATAACCGTTTAAAGACTTGGGTCTAGTGTTTCTGTAATGTTTCAGAACAATTGCTTAACAAACTTCAATGCCTTTGAATTCATTACATTATCAGCTTCAGACCTCAGCCTCACATCTCTGAGTGTAGGTCATGGCCCAGGAGAATCCGATTTTTGATCAGTGAAATTTTTACTTTCTTTTGCTGCTTTAAAATATTTTAAAAAAGCCTCACAATCTCTCTTATCTTATTGTTAGATTTACAGCTTTTCTGTCCATTTCGTAACATAGTACTTTTTTCTATAAACACTTGTTTACTTTTCAAGCTTTCAAGTTATGGACTCAATTCAGATATCAGACTTTCACCATCCACGTACACGAATATCGTCTAAAAAAATCATACCTGTCCTTAATTTACACTTTCCATATTCTATTTCCTTTCATAGCCCTCTCCCTTAAACTTTCCCATATCTTTTCCTACACACCCCCCCCAATCTTGGTCCAAGCCTAACGTATCAAAATAATATTATTTTTGACTTTTTTTTTGTTTTTTTCTCAACATTTGATTTATCTTATTTTGTTATTACATTTTGATATCTACCTGTCTTGTAATTTTCCAAATGCACTGTCTTTTTTGGCTGACTGAAAAAGATTGCTCCTGTAGCTATAAGTTTGTCAGATGTATTTATACAATGAAGTAAATAAATAAAGAAAAAACGTTGCAGAAAGTACAATTAACATATAAACTTACTTGTACAAGCCATTTTTATTAGAAGAACATACATTTACCGTCAAATCGGGTGGAATTTGTTCCAGCATGTACTTTATCATTTCCATCAACACTTTATTGTGTAATACTTTGTCCAGAAATATTTGTTTAAATGTAGCTTCATTAATCCTCTCACAATTTATCAAATTTGTCACATGCTTTTTTATACTTAAATACATATTTTTCTCCGCCTTACTGTCTTCACTTTTCTCTAAAACAACTTTAAACTTATCTTCGGGGTCCAGAACAAAATATTCATTTCGTTCCTTCTCAATAGGTTGGTCATCTTCGTCGACTTCGCATTTCTTATTATCTACTATGAGCAATGTATATGCTTCATTCAAAAGAGTGTCATCTAAGTTGTTTTTGTTAAATTTTTTTTCATTGCCACTAACATCATAAATATTTAACACTATTTCAGAACTTCCATTAATTTCAGCAATTACTAGGTATATTTCTTCGCTGTCCATTATGAACTAAAATTCATGAACAGTTTTGTTGTATTTTATTTTGGTCAATTGAAATTAAATAAAGTGTTTCAGCAAAGTTTTCCAATATTCCTTTTTTTCTTAATTATAATTTGAATTTTTTTATTTAAATTTTTTAATACACAAACTATTTTAATAATTATATGTTACTAAAAGAACATATTTCTTAAAGAAATAACTATTTGGTATAATTGTTTTGTATTCATATAAATATAACCTTTCCTAAAAATTCAAATTGACATACAATTTTACTTCGTTTTTATAGGAAAAGACACCGACGACAGATCATATAAATGTTTGGGGTTGCCATATATTTGGTAGCATTTGAGGAATGGTGGATAAATATTTCATATTTTAATATAAAATCATGATATTAGCGCATCTAATCGGATATAACTATACGCGTGCTCCGCAATCAATCGTTTTATTTCAGACAACTTTGCCTTAATTTAGATATAATCTTTGAAAGTTGTAATAAGATAAATAAACGCAAAGGGAATCAAAATAAAGCATTTTAATACACAATCCTGTTTATAGCCTTTACTTACCGTCTTATAGGATAATTGTGGTTAAAATATCTATATTATTAGGAAATTATTTTAGAAGGTATAAACGTTTATTAAATTTGTATTTAATCATCTTTGGAAATTAAAATTTTCAGTAACTATAAAACTAATCACTTATGAAATGTAAATTAAATAATAAAAATTATTAACGATATATTCATTTCTTTGGCTCTTTTTCAAACCATGCCGAGTTGTTCTGAAACTAAATACATATAAGTCTACAAAGCAGGACGTAATATTTCTTTCGATTCTTTGTTTTGCTCATAATTTTTCTGTAACATGCGTTAACATAGAGAGAAGCGCGATAAATTGTCATATTTTAATTTTGTGAGGGGAATCAAATTATTTTAATGTTTTTTGCTAAAATATGTACAGAATACTTGAGTATTCTATGGCTTAATAAAAATTGGCAATTATATCTAGCCAGGCTTATGACATGGTTAAATAATCAAACTTAATGTAATTTATTAATATGTAGTTTGTTTTACGGCAAACGACAAAATTTAACGAAAAAATAAAGAAATATTATAAACCTCAAGATTAAAAGCGCACTTAATTTTAATGATTATTTAAAAATGTGGGGACATTTCAAAATTTTAAGTTATAATTTTAAGTTATAAAATTTTAAGTTTAAAAATATTTATTTGTTAAGTTTTTTAGAAAAAATCTCATTTGCAGTAATTGTTATACATTACTAGTCTTTATTTACTAGTATTAACTGAAGACATGTAATGTGAGAACATTGAAATATCTCGACTGATCATTTTATTGGTGCGGCTATATTATCCTGAATTATCCCGTATGAATCTGTAATCATGAAATATAGACAAACTTATAATATTACCGATACCTAGTTGTAAAATAGAATAAATTTAATAAAATTTAAAAACAGACAAGACCATATTTGTCAATATTACCTACAGCGTGCTTTTGTTACATTATATTACATTACATTATATTGAAACTTACACGTAACTTTCGTAGTGTTATTTCTATGCATTTAATTTGGAACAAGTTTAGTGTCCCGATGAATGCAAGCAAGCTGCTAATAAAATATCTTTTGCCAAAATAAATAACTCAATTAAAATCAAAAATTTTTTACACGTTAATTTAAATTTGCCCTTTAGTTTTATTTCGCCATCTTAATCTCTTCTTAATACTTGTTTTTTTATCGTTTTTAGACTTGAAAATTGAAGAGTGACTATTTATATTATCTACTCATCCACTGCACATATTCGAAGTATTTCAACAAATAACAATAACTTAAGGTGAAATTAAAACTATCATACATACAATTTTGAAATTTGACTATGAAATAGTGTTATTATAATAAATTAAGCCAATTTTTCGGCAAAAATTATTAAACCTAACTTTTTTATTCAACATTCTCATTCTTGTTTAACTTCGAACTATAAAGCTCTGGTTCTTGTTTGTTCAATGGTTCTGGCAATACTAATTGGCTATTATATTCACTACCTTTAATCTATGATTATCCATCTTGGAAACATGGCTGAAACCTGGATACCACTTTAGAATCTGAGGCTATGCCTGCGTACATGATGACAGAGCGGATGTTCGGGGTGGGTCCGTCCTGCTACTTGACAAGTCACTTCCTTTCTTCCAGGTGCACCTTGACTCTCGCGGTTCTCAATTCAACATTCTTGCCGCGAGGATCAAGTATATTACCATCATGTGTTTATACATTCCCCATCCTTCCCGTCCCATTGCTCTTGAGTTATGGGTCATTTTATCCTCCATATCTAAAAAATAAAGACAAGAATATCTCGTTGCTGTTCTTGACCTTTCTGCATTTTATGATAATGTAAATCTTCCAGTTCTCAGACAAATATTACGCGAACTTAGTTTACAAGAAAATATTTTTAATTTCCTTCTCAACTTCCTATTAGACGGATCAATCGTCCTTCGAGCTCCTGGGAGTCCAGTCCCAAGTATTATACTTTTCAACATATATTCACACAAAATTCTTCAGAAACTTCTGTTAATCCATTTTGTCGTATACTGCAGTACGCTGATAATTTGCTTTTGTATATTGTAATCAATTGCGGTTGCAGAAATTACTTTAAAATCTGCCCTCGTTAATTTGAGCCAATGGGTAAACTCTCATGGTATGGATCTTTCGCCATCCAAGAATTCTATAATTTTCTTTACTAGAAAAAGAATAATTCCTTCTGTTACCATCTCCTTCGACTTTTCGAATATCTCTATGCTCTCCAGTAATAAATTCCTTGGTATGTTCCTGGACTCGAAATTGTCCTGGAACACTCACACTGAGCATGTAATTACCCGATGCTAGGCTAACATTAATATTCTTCGTGCTGTTTCTGGAGTATAGTGGGGCTCTCATCCTACCACTCTAAAACTTATGTACAATTCTTTCATTCGCAGTCACCCGGATTACTGCTTATTCCTCCTTGATTCCATTTCCATATCTAATGCCACCAAATTGACTCGTATTCAGTCTCAAGCACTGAGGATCGTGGCGGGTGTGATGAAATCCCGCCCCATTAATGTCCTACAAGTAGAATGTGTTGATCCTCATATATCTCTCCGTCGTCAATAACTTGCTGATTGATTTCTCTTGAAAGCACCTATGTTCTCCTCCCATTCCATATTCCCAAAACTAACCCTTCTTTCCAGATTTGATAATATTGATTCATTTTGTTATTCTAAGCCTCATTCTCTCCTCATGATAAGCTTAAAAAATACAAATTCCTCTCAAACACAATTTATCAAAATTCCTCTCTCCTCATTTATGGTTTTCCATTTGACTCGGTAATACACAGGCCAAATATACATTTGTGGTTCGGAGTTGGTAAGAAGTCCAGTAATGCCAATTTGCTGTCCAATTCTATCCTAAATAATTTATGGGTGGATTGGACGCAAAAAAAGACGCATCAAACCCCTAAAATACGCTTCTATAGGAGTATTTTTTTTGGCCGGCTACCTCTCATTAGGCATATTTTCGCCTCTCAAAATATTGTTCGGTATTTTCTGGGGAACGTGGAGCTATTGTTGTTTATTACTCTTGAGATATGCTCGGCGTAAGAAGATTCATAAACTTCTTATCTTCTCCGACTACTTAAGTTCTTTAGAGTCCCTTCTAACCAATCCGTTTTCAATAAATTGTAGCTTCCTAACTCTCCTGATTAAGTATCTTACGCTTGATTTGGAGAGATCGGATCGGATGTCGTTTTTGCATGGATTCCTAGTAACTGCAGAATAGTCGGCAATAATTGTTGACGCAAAAGCCTGGTTCGCCGCCATAGACGGGGATCCATGTTTCACTTGTAATTTCATTGAGGATCTCCTTCCCCTAGCTCATTTCTGGATGGTCACTGATTGGCAAAGGACATGGGAAAGATCTTTCCAGATCATGGGTGTGGGATACTTCCACATACAACCTTCTATTCCTTTAAAACCGTGGTTTCCAAAATATACTTTTTCTCGAAAGGAAACCACAGTGGTATCTCATATGCATTTTGGTCACTGTTCTATTCCCACTCATTCGGCTGGATTGCGTCCCACAGAGTCTCCAGCCTGTGATTATGGTTTTGGCGATCTAAATAATTTCAGTTTTGCATGCCCGTTAAATAATAAATTTCTTTGTTTCATTTATAAGTTATTAAATATAAAAAATTAATTATCTATTAACATTATATCTCTTTTATTCGTTTCTAATAAGACCATTCTTGACTTAATTATTTACTACATAAGAAAGAATGACATCAAAATCTAGGACCTTTTATATTCATGTGTGATTTTATATCTGTTTTATGTTTGTTTGTATGTTCATATACTTATTGTTTGTCTATGTATTGTTGTCACCTTTGTATTATTTGTAATTTTTTTTGTTGTTTATATTTTCTCTTAATCTGTTCTAGCATAGTAAACTTTCATTTGATTTTTGTTTTGCTCTTTAGTATATTTTTCTAATAGTGACAGATATTTGGAGTGTAATCTAATTAGTGTTACCTAACCAAAAAATCTAAACATGACACTGGAAAAGTTCCCTCTGCAGAGAATAATCGCCACAGAATAAAAGAAAGAAGGAAAAAGTTATGATTATATTGGCAGTTGATTTTGACAGTCCGATTAGAAAATGGTAGCTTTTAAAATTGTAACCTAACAAATTATATACGAAATGAATTTGTTGCTTAAAAATTTGTCTTTTTGTCAATTCAAAAATATATACGGCGTAATTAAATATCAACAACCAGTTTGCCACTATGCTGTCAAGGCAGCTGGTGGTAAGTTATTGTTTACAAGATTGTTTCGGTTGAATATACGTAGCGATTGCTTAATAACTGATGTAATTAGAATATTTTTTATTTATTATTACAGGTTCCATTATGGGTTTAGGTAAAGGTAAAAAAGGTAAACTTGCCGGCAAAATGGGTGCAGTGGAGAAGGTTGTACTGCCTGTTGAGGCAGACCCCGAGAAGCTTGTTAATTTTGTCTGCGGCAGTAATATTCACCTAACTGGGGATGATATAAAGGTTTTGATTTTGCTTTGATTTTGGAACCAATGTTCTCTAAAAGAAGTGAATATTTCACTAAAAAAGCTAAACTTTTACTAAACTTGTTTGGATATACACAAGGATCGCTCATAATTTATTTAATCAAATTTTTTTTAACAACGTGTTATAATTGCACTTTACTATTAATGACAATTTCCCTTTTTTTCCTTTGGCTAAAAGAAAGTATAAATGTAAAAAATCGCCTTTAATGAGGAAATTTGCAGTCGCGTTTATTTTACCAAAAAAATTTATTTGAAAAATGCTCTGCACGTCAAAAAACGACTGTCAATTCGTTGTCAAATTTATACTTTACATGATCGTTTTTGTTATTTATATGTTAAGATTTTTTAGGTTTGTTTTTTTTTATTCGTTTATATATATGATCATTTATATTTTGATATGTTCATATATAGTTAATTATTATTAAGAATGGCAACTAAGGCGAAAATTTAGAACAAAAAGTTCCTTGAAAAAATGCCCTTTTGATGGGAAATATTTTTCATAATAAAGTATTCACCATCGGAATTGATTTTTGTTAAATAAATTGTTTTTAATGTGTATTCTTTCATTTAATAAACAATAAATACGGGAAATTTTCATTAATGCTAAACTGCATTTGTTTCGACAAAATTTTTCTGATTCAAGTTACGTTTTTGCGACAAATGACTTGTTATAGATTTTTGTCCTAACTTGGTTTTCCTTTTGTCATTAAGTACTTAATATATAACTATGAACATAGATTATCAAATATAAACATAAAAAAATAGACAATACAAAAAAATAAATAGATGATGAAAATTGTTGAAGAGATGTTAGAAATTCAACATTTGGCAATTGAACACATGATGGTGATATGTGGTACATAGTTTCATTATATCATATCACCATCATCTACTTATACTGTCAATTATTATTGTTTGAAATAATATTGGAAAATAATTAAACTTTATACCAAAATGAACTCACATACAGCCTGAATTTGCGGCTTTTGTATTTATCAAGTCAACAGCACCACTTTATATTGGTGCTTTAAGAAAGGTTTTTTTGTTATTCATCAAGTAGTTTATCTGTTCTTCCAGAATAAAAATGATAAGTGTTAATCCGTAATACATTATAGTAGTGTGCAATATTATGATATAGATCAGTTCATTCCTTAAAGTGTACTTAAGTAACAAACAAACAAAAATAATTTCCTTTTTATAATATTAGTTATTATTATACTCAGTACAGGCGAGAGAATATTTGAATCCCATTTTAGTCGAAATTTGACGTTTGTTATAGATTGATGTCTACAGTGAATATCAATCTTATTGCCGGTCTCTATAGATTCACAATTCTGGTGTCACAGAAATCGGTTTCCAAGTACTGTTTTCGAAAATGGGGCACACTGATACTTTTCATGCGCTCTTTAAAAATCAACTGCTTTTCTTAGACAGAAAGAGGCATGGTCCAAGGCCATAAGTTCACAAAGAATATTTCAGGGGTTAAGAATGAAGATATCTCATCTGTGATCAATAGATTTATCAGAAGATTAATCTCATTGCAACTTTTAGGAGTGTAGAAGAATCGGATATTGGGTTCTCACACATTGGTGTGTGTTTGGTTACTTTCTAAGAAAGTTCTCTATTGTAGAATTTTTCAGCAACAGGTCATCCTTGGGTACAATTTTTGAAGTAAAACGTCTTTACGCACGCTTGACTTGGGGAGTAAGCTGGTGAATGTGTGACGAGAGCGTTACGAAAAGTGTGATTGGGCGAGGCGAACGGAAGTTGAGAGGGAGATCTAAGTTAGTGAAGACAGAAAGAGGGAGAGTTATGTTTCTTATATTACTGTAGGGACAAGAGAGAGAGGTGCGAGCACACATTTTCTTTCTCTCTTTCTCTCATAGCCAGTTATGTTTTGTATATCTAAGACACAGTGCAAGCCTATTGTCTGTATCACACTGTAAGAGCAAGAGAGAGCAGTGCACATTTTCTTTCGCTCTTCCTCTCGTAGCCAGTGCATGAAATATATATATATATATATATATTATATGTATATGTATATATATATATATGTATATATATATATATATATATATATACACATATATATATATATATACGAGTTTGTTACGTTACGCTTATTTTTTGATTATTTTGTAATTTTATTTCGTTCTTGAACAATTTTATAAATTATTTCAATTAAATAAATTTAATAAATTAGTTCAATACATTAAATATTCTACGTTTAAAGTGAATAAAATTGTAAATTCATTTTAAAGTTCATATTTTGTGAATTTGAAGTTTTACTTCAGTCGTGTGGTCTAAAGGACACTCATTTTTTTTTACATGGAAAATGTCTAATGTCAATTCGGTTAATGCATTACAAAGTTTTGTCAATAGAGACTTTGTCGTTTAACTGTTTAGGCTTTTTTTGAAGAATAAATTCTTGCAATTTCTGGGGTTTTCTACATCCCTATTCAAATATTTTAATATTATATAATTGTTTAATTGTTGCAGCTGAAACCGGATTCAGAATACCCTGAGTGGTTGTGGAATTTAAGAACAGGTCCTGCACTCAAGATTGAAGAGTTGGATCCTGAGTCCAAGGAATACTGGATGAGAGTCCGTCAGGCAGCGATGAGGAGAAATAATAGATTATCTAAGCTCAAGAAATTCAGATAATATTTAAGTTTATATTCTTTTAATTTATGTTTGTTGGCAACTTGATATTAAATACGTTATCAGTTAGGAAAGTTGACTACTAATGAAAGTTATTAAAGTCCTACAATACAAATGGTACCGTGTTTAAAAATGTATTGTCAAGTTAAACGGAATTTATTGTGTAATCTGTAGTGTTATAAGGAAGATAATTTGTAATAGTAATAGTACAAAGTGCATTAAATTTTTTAACGAAGGTTGGAGAGTATTTTATTTCATCATTTTAGTATTTACACGATTTGGTAGTTGTAATCTGATGGTTAACCTTGTGGTGGAGCAAAATGTTCAGTGCTATATTATTTTTAAGTTTCAGAAATGTAATATTAAATTTTAAATCTTTTTTATATCTTGTAGTGTCAGTCTTAATTTGTTCCTTACGGAGTTATAACCTATAATACAACCTGATTACATAAAGATTGTCTCCTTTTATTTTTTGTTTTTTGCTTAGTTTGTATTATTTACGAAGTACTATTGTAGGGTTGCTTCTCCTCAGTAACAGCGTAGAAGAATTTTAAGCAACTATTTTTAGGTGGTGACCAAATTGAGTCAAAAGTTCAACTATTATATGAATAAATTATTATTGCAGTAAATACAAATAACATTTTGCTGATTAAAATAAATTTCTTTAAAATTAATTAATTTTTTTGGAAATTCAACATATATACACACACACACACATACACACACATATATATATATATATATATATATATATACTATATATATATAAATATACATATATATATATGTATATATGTATATATATATATATATATATATATATATATATACATAACTTTGCATTTTCATTTCAGACAATGTGGACCTAAAAATGAAGAAAATTCGATATTTAAGCACATTTATTGCATTGTTAATGTAATATAAGTTAGATTTTTGAGCTATTTTTTTTAATTATGACATAAAAATGATATGATTTGACATAAAAATGATATGTGATAAATTCTATTTCAAATTAGAGCATAAGCGAAATTAGAAATATTACTGGGTGCCAGTAACACATGCCATGCCAATGTTTACGCCTTTGCCATACTAGCTCACTAGTAATATAGATTTATGAGCTTTCATAACTATAACTTTACTATATTATCTTTAGCTATTCTAATTTAGTATGTATTTATTCTATTCGGCTTGTAATTATTACTTTATTCTTTATTAAATATATAAAAATTAATAAATACTATTAAATTTTCAGCATGTTCACTTATTTCCATTATTAACTAAACTTTAGTTAGATTGTTTTAGTAAAATTCAACAATTAATTAAATACATGTCTTTATATTAAATTGAATGCTGAGTATTCATTTAAATTTTTTAAATAAATGAATTTAATTTTAAAATTCATTTTAAATTAAATTCTTTGAATTTAATAAATAATAATTCTAATTTATTAGTATTAATAATAACATTAACAGTAATAATAATATTATATTAAATTATAATGATTGTAAATCTAGATAAAAGATCAAATTTTTCTCTATAAGAAAATAATAAAGTTGTAGCACAATAATTTGGAAACAGTTGGCAAATGATTGGCTATTCAGATATCAAATAAATTTTAATTTTTAAAATCTAATTATTTGATTGAATTTAGATTTTACCAACCGTATTTATCCGCCAACCCTTGTATTATTTTATTTCCATTAATTATTTGTGTATTAAATAAAGTTATTCTTGTATTATGCCAATTAAGTATAACTTCTAACGCGCGTACATAAGCACAAACACAGTTTTTTTTAATATAACGTTATTATCTAGAATTACAATATTGAAGGATAATTGCATATTTTCTAAGTTTTCACAAATGCCAGATCTTGTAGTTAAGAGATTAGAAGAATGAGACATTCTTAAGGTATTACTGGAACTAAGGGTGTTATCGAGAGTGACGATTTGACTTTGACATTGACTGAACAGCGGAAATATATAAAATACCTGTTAAGCACGACGCATTACGAGGGTTCTGTACACATTTAGGCGTTTATAAAAATTTAATGATTCCTATTAAACTATTCACAAAATTTTAATTTTTTAGAATGAAAATACATTGTTTACTATATCTTTCATAGGCACATATTTAAAAAAAAATTAAGTAATATAATTACAAATTAACGATTTTTTTGCTGTGAGACCTTGCTTGTTGCCAAATTTCATGATTCTATATCAACAGGAAGTATCCTGTAGGTTTTTATTTATTTGCGAGTGTCAAAATATGTGTCATAAATGGCCGTATTTTTTTATTTTGATTTCACAGCTTCAAGGGACTGTAGAATTAAATATTTGGTATTCATTTCTGCTCGATACCTTCACGCATTCCAACGAATTTATTGCATTGATAAGTTCACCTTGATATCTCCATGCGTTCCTGAGAAAATTATTAATTTAATTTTTTAGAACCGAAATAAATTGCCTACTATAACCTTCACAGGCGCATACTTGAAAAATTATGTGATCTAACTACATATTAACTATTTTCGGATTTTTTCCTTTACTTGTGCTGTGAGACCTTCCTTCTTGTCAAATTTCATGATTCTATGTCAATGGGAAGTACCTTATAGGTTTTGATACTGTCAAAATATGCATCTGCGAGTGTCAAAATATGGTCATAAATGACTTTATTTTTTATTGCTTTGACTTAGAAGTTTGATTTTTTAAAGCTCCAACTCCGTATAACCAAAATATATTGCCTACTATAACCTTCACAGGCGCATATTTAAAAAAGATGTGATATAAATACAAATGAACTAATTTCGGATTTTTTCCTTAACTTGTGCTGTGGGCCCTTGCTTCGTCAAATTTCATAATTCTAGTCCAACGGGTCTAGAAACTTCTAATAATTCTTGTACTCTATACCTAAGTTTTGATTTATTTGCGATTATCAAAATATGCGGCATAAATGACTGTATATTTTGCTGTTTGTTTTGTATTGCGTTGACTTAGAAGCTTGATTTTTTGAAGCCCCAAGGGACCATAGACGTAAATATTTCATATTAATTTCAACTTGATACCTCCACGCGTGCACGAGAGGTCTTGACGGACAGACAGACAGATGGACAACAAAGTGATGCCATAAGGGTCCCTTTTTCTTTTAAGGTACGAAACCCTAAAAACATTAAAACTTTCATTACAGCAAGCAAGTAGTACAATATGACGAATTAGTTGTAAAAAGAGACAAAAATATAATACAAAGCAAATCGTAAAAAGTTGCATTTTGCACCGTTATATTATTTGTTGTTCCGAGGGAAAGTAGATCATAAAGAAAAAACGTTTTTCCAGGTGAAAAATATAGGCTTGTGGAAAAAAAATGTTATAATACACATTTTGCGAGTAAAAGTATTTAACCTTGCAAAATGCTCATATTTGTTTCCCAATATTTATAAAATTAAATACTCGCATAAAAAGTGACATTAGATTTTACTATCAACGTTAGTTAATATGTATGATGGTTATGTTACAGTAATATTTAATTAATGTTTTAAAATATATTGACCGAAGCATACCTAATGTAAGTGCTGCGTACAAGGCCAATTATAATACACTTCACTAGTTTTTTAAACTAATAATATAAAAGAGATTAAAAATAGAAGCAGGTGAATCTATAGAGGACTGCGACCTCTGGAGTGTTTTGAAGGAGGACAAAATATAATATAGCTCTTTTTAAGAGTCTGTTTTTTCCGCATATGGTGGGTTCTAGATAAGAGTTTTCTATAATCTTATATAAATTTATAAATTGTATATCCCTACGATTGTAGGAAGGTTCATGTTAATTTAAAAAACCACTAATTGTCATACGGATGAAATTTTTCTAAGATGGAATATATAATATATATTAAATAGAATATATATAAATGCCAGAACGCATGTTATTTATTATCGCGCCATTGTAATGATAAACGAAGAAGTTGCTTTATTAATTTTTTCATTCAAAATGCTTGTAAAACTAAGCGAAATGCCACTCGTCAGCTACCAGTGAAGAGCAAATGTTGTAAATTAGTGATGTTCCTACGGCATATTTGGAGTGAAGTCGATGTTACAAAATAATACTTTCCTTCGTTTGAACTTTCAAAAATCACGTAAACTATAATTTTATTGTTCCGCTTAGTGAGCGCAGCCTTTAGAATAACCATGCTGATACTCTGACTCGATTATTATACGCGTATTAAAATAGCCAATATTAAGTTGTTGTAGTGCAGGTATGAACCATTTTCCTTCTCTACATCATTTCTTCTGATTCATTAACATTTGGAAATTCTACGTAGTTTTTGAAGCTGAGCTTCTACAGCGACGATAGCGAGTCAGAAAAAAAATTAAGACGGAATTCAAAGTAAAATCTTAAGAGGAGTGCCAACACTATTGCCACCACAACCCGGGTTTATCTCAAATGCCCACCGGGGACCGTAATATGACGGTCATAAAAAAAAGGAAATCTTTGGAAGTCACCTAAACGTGTACCGATATGGTAACATAAAACGTATCCAACCAATAGAGTTAAATACTGAATCGTTTCTACGCGACAGGGCAAAAGAGTTCTGCCGAATGTCCAAATATAAAAAAAACTGTTAGCAGAATAATAACCACCCTGTATAAGCTTCGAAACATAGGATTTAAAGTGGAAGATGAGTGGATAGGAGCAATACTTCTCTCTGAGCTACCCGATTTATACAAACCAATAATCATTGCAATGGACAATTCCAGTGTGAAGATAAGCGCTGACTCCGTCAAGGCGAAGGTTACGAGACGTCAGAACAAACGACAGTGACGCAGACATTTGAAATTAATAAGTATTTTAGTGGAGTGGCATATAAAAACAGTTTTTGCAACAGGCTCTGTTGCTTTCATTGCATTGTACACATAAGCCCGGAATACAAATTAAAACGAAAAAAGAAGAAAGGCTCGAGTCAAGAAAGCTTACACAATTCTCCACTCCAGTGCTTCCATGCGCATGACCAAACATAAATACCCCCTGCATTACGAAATGGCAGTTGCAACTCAGCAGCAGAAACGGTGTCTAAGGCAATAAAAGTGATAGACGGCAAATCTCTGCAAGTAAAATGTTCTGGTCAAGTGAATCTCCACGTTTACAACAATAAATGTCTGTAAGTAAGATCATACTTAAAATGTACTAGATCTGTTAGTAAGATAATACTTAAAATGTAGTAGACCTAGTAAGATTATACTTATAATGTACTAGAAATACGTACCAGACCTATCAACGAATCTGTTGTCAGTGAATCATAACATTAAAAATTGTGGCCAAATAAAATTTACTGAAATTTTTTTAGCCACCCTATCAAGTGAGATAGGTCGTTGGACAGGTCTATAAAAACCTAAACAATATTTTGAAGAAAATTACATACTCAGTTGTATTTTTAGTTAGATATAAGTCGCCAAAATTATTTATGATTTCTCTCCACATTCTAATTTAGGGATCTCTGACCAAAACGTTCAAAAAATTTGAAAGAGTTTTTCGCTAACGTCAGCGAAAATTAATAGTTAGTATGTTCGTTAATTTATGTGATATAAAGAAAAAAAAAGACTATTAAAGGTTTCATATCCATTCTTCTTCTTCTTCTTAAGCGCTACAGCCTGTTGCTGGCCAAGGCTGTCTCTCAGAGCCTTTTCAATCTGACTCCATCCGGCGCACCAGGGTTTACTTCCGAAAGCATCTTTCAATCGCATCCAGCCATCTGGTGGGTGGTCTTTCTCTTCGTCATTTTCCTTCTATTTCTGAAAATATAATTTTATTTGTTGGGAATGTATCGTCATATCTAAATATATGACCCGACCATCTAAAACGAGATGCCTTGGCGATTTTGACGATATGGAGATCACCATTAATTCTTATAGATTTTATGGTTATATGTAATCTTCCATACATTATTTTATTTATTTCCATTAATATTTGATAATATTTGTTTACGCTTTTTGGCAAAAAATGAAAAAAAAACAGCGGAAGCCGCAGTTCTGGTCCGCGCCGTAGATTTTTCGTCACATATCGTGATGAAATCGTAGTGAGTGTTTCGTATTAATATGTAGTGTAATTACCAATCTCTCTGGAAGATTTGTCTGCTTACATTTGGGTTTGCCGTGTCCAACAGATACGTTTGCAGTGCGTTTTTTAATGGGAGTTCAGCATAGCTGTAGCAGATCGAGCCTCGATGCACATACGGTTTCGTTATCAATAATATCATAGGTTACCGCATCACCACTATTGACATACGCGCGTTAACGCTCGAGGATGACAACACGACGATATTTGGTGCTATACTAGTCGGGCATTGTCACGTTGCCATCGATTTTTATATTATCACTGTTTTATGTGTTGCGCTCCAAAGAGATCTGCACAAGATCCGTGGACGTTCATACAGGGTGTCCAGTGGCAGATTTCAAAGTTTGAACAAACATAGTTTCTGAACGCAACACATAAGAGGGCCGCGGGGGGCGTCGTTAGAAGCGCAAGCGGTGCCGATGTTTTAGTAGCCATGGAACAGTGGAGTGGAGAGCACCGCGCTTTTGCCGTCGAGGCGTACATTTCGAGTGGATTTTCGCTGTCTGTAGCACGCCGTCCATTTAATAATCGTTACAGTATTCGTCGATTACGTGATGGACCATCGATCAACCTCATTCAGTCATGGGTAGCAAGGTTCAGAGCTACAGGATCAACATTAAATAGGCCCAGGCCAGGACCTACACCATTGGTAGCCACGGATGAAAATGTCGAGCGTGTTATGGTTTCTGTCGTTGAAAATCCCCGTTTATCACTGCGTACACGTTCATTGATATTGGGAATTCCGAAATCAACTTTACAGGTAATAATGCGAAAAAAGCTCAAGTTCCATCCATATAAAATTCAAATTGTTCAAGATTTACACAATTCTGACTTTGAATTAAGAAGAACTTACGCGGAGGTGATGTTGTTGAGATTTCGTACTGCTACCCCGATGGGCAACATATTATTTAGTGACGAAGCTCACTTTCACATTGGAGGATATGTGAATAAGCAGAACTTTCGTTACTGGGAAGTCCATAACCGAAGACAAATGCATCAAGAGCTTTTACATAAGCCTAAAGTAACAGTCTGGTGTGCCATGTCTGCATCTGCAATCATAGGGCCTTATTTCTTTGAAAATCAACCGGACCTAATTGCAACTGTGAATTCGGAGAGATATGCCCAGATGTTAAATGACTTTTTCAGAGTAGAACTACAGAATAGTCCATCCTTCAACCAAAACACATGGTTCCAGCAGGACGGGGCCACAGCTCACACTGCTAATGTGTCCATGAATGCAGTGGGGCAGTTATTTCCAGAAAAAAACATATCCCGACACGGTGCCGTACCGTGGCCACCTAGGTCACCCGATTTAAGCCCATGTGACTTTTTCTTATGGGGATACTTAAAATCCATTGTTTACAAAACAAATCCGAGCACTGTGATACAACTTTAAAAAAATATTCGAGCCGAAGTCAGTAGGATACCCCAGTCGCTCTGCAAACACGTTTTTGAAAACGTGCGTGCTAGCGTCGAAGAGTGTGTCAGACTCGATGGCCGCTATTTGGAAAACGTGGTTTTTAAAAAATGAAATCCGCATTTGATTTTATAAAGTCAAAATAAACCTACTTTGTATTAGAGGTGTAGTCTTTTTTATACAATTTTTCAAACATTGAAATCTGCCACTCTGACACCCTGACCCATCTGACACCCGATACTATCGCTAGACGCTGTATGTCCGATGAACCAGCTACCCAATCGCTTTGCGTCTTGTTTTCATTTTCTTTTTGATGCTATCGTAGCTCTTCATTTGCTCGACCTTGAACTTTTTAGGTTTCTTGGATTACTTTTCTTTGATTTGCCATTTTTATATTTCCTAGCATATTTACGATTCACATTCGACGACATCTTAGATTTCTTTCAATTTTTACCGATTTTTACTTACATTCCGGAAAATGCTTTTGTTGTCTGATATTGCCTAGTAGTATTTTTCGAGCTCTTCATAATGACACCCAAATCAATATTCTATCTAAACGAGTTTTTACAGTAACTTATAACTTTACACGACGCTAATTCTCAACAAATATAATAGTCCGATGACGTCACAGGCCAAACAAATATGGACGAAAATGCTCTATCTGTTATCTGTGTATATAATGTTTACGCATTAATAGTCTCGTAGTTATTAGCGATTGAAATCTGTGCATATTTTGAAACACGAGGAAGCTTGACCGATTATCTAACTAAAGGAGACTAAAGGAGCGAATAGACATTTTTACGTCAAAAAATGATATGCTGTTAATATTGTGGGTAAAAGTATAATGGGTTTTTTATAAACTTGAGCGTAAATAAACACTTAAGGTATTTTTATTAAATTGTTTGAAAATATCAATATATTTATAGACGTAAAAATATCGGGAATATATAAAGAATTAGGAAATTTCGAGTATTTGCTATAGTTTTCCAGTAAATTTTCCGTAAAGTCTTTTTTTTTATTTTTCCTCTTATTAACATGTGGGGCGAAAAAAAATTAGCGTATCGCATCATGTGCTATATTGTTAGAAAGGTTTTTTAAAATAAAATTTAGATTTCATTCCTCAATTTTTAATTTTTTAGCACCGTTTATGAAATATTAAGTTTGAAATTCGTTTGCAATGTGACTTCGTTCCATTTCTAAACAAAACTATATAAAAATCTAGGAAAAACCTGAAAATAGATTTTGGTGATTAAAGTACTAATGAACTTATCGAGTAATACATTGTCATTACTTTTCGAACTATTAAAAAAACTTATTAGTACGCGGAAATAGCGCAGATGGAAATTACTGGAAAACTCAATTTTGTAATGTATTCAACATCAATTAATATGAGTGGTTAAACTATTGTTTGCAACATTTAATCTAAAAACAAAAGATTTGACAATGCTTTTACAAAATTTTCAGGTTCGAATGTCGGAATATTAGAACCCTTGTTCGGCTGTCATGGACCTTTTTGGGTATATATAAGCACGATATTTTAATTTATAAAATACAGTCTACAGTTAGATATTTGTAAAATAACCATAGGTTCATAATTTATAGTTTTTATTTTTCCTTTTGAAATATGGGATTAAAAAAAAAATGTTTCGTCATTTACATACAGAGCACATTGTTTTTTATCCTATTATCCTACATTGTTTCTCGTCATATTTATCCCACATTGTTTTTATCCTATTTATCCTACATTGTTTTTATCCTATAACTGAAACTTTCTTCAGACGGACCTCACAAATTTATCTGTTAAAAATTTGCTTTTCATTCCCATAAGATCTGAAGAGAGGCGTACAGCATTGATAAGCGAGAATGTGTTTTCCCTCACGTCTGAATAAATGAATACAAATATCATCCCCTGCGATTACGCTACGCGGTAACAGAGTTGAGGTTGCATTACAAATGACAGTTCGAAGATGTGACGTATGACAGAAATTTCCCCAATGTTTGTTCATTTCAACATTGTCAACACCTGACGTTGACAATGTTGAACTATTTGAGGCGTTCGTTCTTGTGTGTATTTACTTGATACTGGCTGCTCGAGGGATCTGACTGAATAAGAGTTTAAATGTTTTTATGGTTGGAAAAACGAAACCGTTGTAATTCTATTCATGTGTCCGCCTGTCCATCCGTTACATTCGTTTTTCACACAATCTCAAATCTCAATAGTTAGCACTCCAACAACCGCAAATCTCAATAGTTAACACTCGTTAATATTTATATGGAGATTACACAAAAATTAAGTACTGGAAAAAACTTACTGCTGGAAAAAACTTACATAAATAGTTTGAGGTAACGTTTGAAGGGCTCGCTATAAGGGTATCAAATTTTTTTATAATTTTTGAGCAGTATATTTTCCGAGATATATTGAATAATATGCAAAAAGTATTGTCCCTCCGGTCCTCCGTCATCATCTAAATGTTTTCAATATTTTTATACTAAACCATTTTTAGGTGCAACGTGCACGTTCGATAACGAAGCGAGAAGCTGACCGAATTAAGTTGCAAAGAGTCGACAAGATGCGAAACTGGCCGAATTAAGTCGGAAAGAGTCGACAAGATGCAAAACTGGCCGAATTAAGTCGAAAAGAGTCGACAAGATGCGAAACTGGCCGAATTAATTCGGAAAGAGTTGACAAGATGCGAAACTGGCCGAATTAATTCGGAAAGAGTCGACAAGATGCGAAACTGGCCGAATTAATTCGGAAAGAGTCGACAAGATGCGAAACTGGCCGAATTAATTCGGAAAGAGGCGACAAGATGCGAAACTGGTAGAATTAAGTCGGAAACAGCCAATAAGATGCGAAGCTAGACGAATGGCACGTTATACCGTGCCATCAGAATGTTTTGACTTCCATCGAAATGCGCTATTAGATTTTTCACATCAAAAATAGGCGTTTTAGAGGCCTATGAAGAAATAATATACATGTATTCCTTGTTTAATAATATATATATATATATATATATATATATATATATATATATATATATATATATATATATATATATATATATTATTAAATATTAATTATGTTTAGAAGTCTATGTTAGTGATGACCTATAACAAATGATTTCACTTCAAACGAGGTACAGAATAGACTTAAAATTATTTGATTCATGTTCGCATAATCTAGCCATTTCACCTAAAGCGCCACCATTAAATGGAACTATCTCCGTTAGTTTAAAGCAATCAAGTTCTTTTATTTGGAGACCATCGAGTGATTTATATTTTATGATGAGGTACAATATCTAATGTCAATCTAGTATATGTAACCTGTGATAGAAGTTTAGGAATTTCTTTATTATGAGTTATTCTTAGTGAGAATACCAGATCATAATTATTATATTTTCATCTGTTCTTGATACGTGTGCGTGGATGCAAATTTAATTGAATTATTTCATTACGTTTATAAAAACATCATGTATGTATATAGTATATCATGTACGTCATGTGTACACATATATACATGTGTATATCATGTACATCAGGTGTATATCTATATCATGTGTACGTGTATGTATCAAGGGAAATTTATAAAAGCGTGTTAAAATTGTCAAATAACCTATTGCCTTAGAAGTGTTTAATTTTTAATCTATCTACGCTCTATATACATTAAACTGTTAGTATATATACATTGAGTTGTTAGTTAAAGTCGTATTTGTTTAACATGGTTAGCTATTATTAGCTTCACCTGTAATTTCCTAACACAAGAAAATCTTACATGTATATCATGTACATCATTTGTACACATTTATACATGTGTATATCATGTACATCACGTGTACATCTATATCATGTGTACGTGTATATATCAAGGGAAATTTATAAAAGCGTGTTAAAATTGTGAAATACCCTATTGTCTTAGAACTGTTTAATTTTTTAATCTATCTACGCTTTATATACATTAAACTGTTAGTATATATACATTGAGTTGTTAGTTAAAGTCGTATTTGTTTAACATGGTTAGCTATTATTAGCTTGACCTGTAACTTCCTGACACAAGAAAATCTTATAAATCATTTTTCGTCCAATTTTAGCAATTTTAGTCGTCGTATCGATCTGATACCTTGCAAACTTATGCATTTATGATGACAATATAATAATACAGTACTGTGGAGCTGGTGCAGAAGGGAAGATGTCATAGGAATTTCTCAATGGCTAAGAGAGTTGAGTTTGGATTGTTTCATTTGTAATAAAGAGCCCTTTGGTTACTTATTATAGATGCAAAGATCTGATGCTGGAGGAGAGAGTAGTGCATGGAAATTTCTAAATAGCTAACAATAAACTCAACGAATTTAAGCTTGTTTGACTTATCTACATGGGTCCATTAGTTACATATTGTAACTAGGAGGGTCTGATATTAGAGGAGGGAGTTGGTCGTGGGAACTTTTGAATGGTTGAAAATAAACCCATAGAATATTTGCTTGTTTGACTTATCGACATGGGTCCATTAGTTACATATTGTAATCAAGAAGATCTGATAATAGAGGAGGTAGTTGGCAGTGGGAACTTTTGAATGGTTAAAAATAAACCCATAGAATTTCAGCTCGTTTGACTTTTCTACATGGGTCCATTAGTTATATATTGTAACCAGGAGGTTCTGATAATAGAGGGATTTGGTCGTGGGAACTTTTAAATGGTTGAAAATAAACCCATAGAATTTGAGCTCGTTTGACTCATTTACATGGGTCCATTAGTTACATATAGAGGGGAGAGTTGGTTGTGGGAACTTTTGAGTGGTTAAAAATAAACCCATAGAATTTGAGCTCATTTGACTTTTCTACATTGGTTCATTATTACATATTGTAACAAGGAGGATCTGACAATAGAGGAGGGAGTTGGTCGTGGAAAGTTTTAAATGGTTGAAAATAAATTTAGATTTAGATTTGAGCTCCTTCGACTCATCTACATGGGTCCATTAGTTACATATTGTACTTAAGAGATGAACGCTAGCAACTAATTAATATCAGTCCATAAATGTAATATCGGATATTTCTTTTAATAGAAAACCATTGAATAATTACGATTAAAGAAAATTTCAATACTAACACTGGAAATATCATACTCATATAATAATATCAATGAGGAAATACATGTTCCTAATAAAACAAGATACAATGCGCCCAGTGCAAAAAATTAACGCACGCCAAAGTATAAAGGATTATTTCGTTAATGTGATAATATTAAAAACGGTTAAAATAAATATATCGTATCTAAGACTTTTTATTACAAATTTATCACGATTTAAAAACTAACGACGTATGATTCGCGCGAAAACGCCCCATACAAAACGCAACTGGTTTATGACATCACTGGCCAGTTATTTAACATTCATTATAAGGGAGTTTATTAAATATTTTAAGTATCTCGTTAAATATTACGTTTAAGTTTTATATTGCGTATTATAATTTTCCCATTTTATTGTGTGGGAACTAGATTTATAATTACCATTTCAATTTAATGAACAAAAAAAATTGGGGCTTTTTCCTATTTAAAACTTTCGATTAATTGTTTGTGATATGCATTATTTTTTTCATCACAAGGTTTTTTAAACCTACTCTACAGTTTTAAATCATTTTTATAAAAAATATCGACATCAGTCAACTACCCCATTATATGTTATGTCGAAACGTCAAGAGATTTCAAGTGAGTCATTTAGTTTTGTGAATCAGGGTACTGTATCGATTCTTTTGACTCTTCTCACTCACTCACTCACTTGTTATCGACGTCTAATGCATTCGCGTCCTTACAGAGACGTTCGGCACTGCGATTTTTTTGTGTTCTGGCACCGTTTTATTAGATCATATGGGGGTTCACAGATATCACTTGGCGGATGTGGAGAAGCTCTTTTCAATCGTATACAATTTCAGTATTTCGATTCGGTTTTTAGACGAGTAAGCGACGTTTTTTTATTTTTCTTTATTTTCAACTTAAGCCCTGTAAAACTTCCCTATAACTATTATGAACTTCCCTAGAACTAGTATTGATTTTTTATTCTCGTATTTGATAGACCTTGACTGTCGTGCTGTCGATTGAGATTTAAAAAGCGTCGTGGCTTAAGTGAATTAAGGGGGTTCACAGATTGATGTCGAGAAGCTCTTTTCAACCGTAAATAATTTCGATATTTCGACTCGGTTTTTAGATGAATATAACGGGTTTTTTAAAATGTTCTTTATTTTCAACATAAACTCCATAAAATTCACTAAAACTACTCTGCATTGATTTTTTATTCACGTATCGACAGATTTTGATAAAAGCCATCGAATAAAACTTAAACGAGCATTGTGACTTAACCGAGTCAAAATTTATACTACGCGAGTGTTTCCAGAAGCGCAAAATCAATTTCAAGATATTCGCGAGATAAATAATGTCAAATTGTGTCTCCACTTTTATTATGTTTGTGTTTTCTTGACAGCTCCATTACTGAAGCGTACTTAGACACTTAAAGTAAGACGACGTATTTAAAAAAAACGTATTATACTACGCGAGTGTTTCCAGATGGGCAAAATCAATTTATACTACGCGAGTGTTTCCAGATGCGCATTTATACGACGTATTTATACTACGCGAGTGTTTCCAGATGCGCAAAATCAATTTATACTACGCGAGTGTTTCCAGATGCGCATTTATACGATGTATTTATACTACGCGAGTGTTTCCAGATGCGCATTTATACGACGTATTTATACTACGCGAGTGTTTCCAGATGCGCAAAATCAATTTATACTACGCGATTGTTTCCAGATGCGCATTTATACGACGTATTTATACTACGCGAGTGTTTCCAGATGCGCATTTATACGACGTATTTATACTACGCGAGTGTTTCCAGATGCGCATTTATACGACGTATTTATACTACGCGAGTGTTTCCAGATGCGCAAAATCAATTTCAAGATATTCGCGAGATAAATAATGTCAAATAGTGTCTCCACTTTTATTATGTTTGTGTTTTCTTGATAGCTCCATTATTGAAGCGTACTTAGACACTTAAAGTAAGACGACGTATTTAAAAAAAATATGACTCTTCATGACGATTTTATTACAAAAACCTATTTTAAAAAATTACTCGCAATGAATATTTTTATTCTTCATATTATTGAAATATTTTTCGCTATTTTCACTTTAAATTTGTAATTATATACTACATACTCAACAAGCATCTGCACAGAAATGTTAATAATAAAAAATAAAGAACAGAAAAATTAGAATTCGCAAGATATTAACAAGGTAAGTAATTATGACGTTTAAATATTTAATTTATGATATATAAATTTTTAAATGATAATTTCCTTACTTACTTTAAATTTCACGTTTTTTTGGTTTTCCATTGTTGTTAAATTTTAATTGTTGCTAAAATGCATTTGTTCCTGATTACTAATTTATATTTAAAAAAGTCCTGATCTAAAGGTTTAATAATAAATTTTTAAGATCATTTTTGGTAATATTAAGTGAGACAAATGTCATCTTTTCATGATATTGTAAGTTTTTATTAATATCTTCTTTGACTTTTCTCTTATTATTATTAATGGGTATTAACAACCAAATGGGCAATAACACAATTACTTGCTACCCGTCAAGAGCAATAAACACTTAAAGACGTATTGACGTCAAAATAATGTACTAATAATTACAAATATTTTTTGACATTTTTACGTTGTCTCTGTATTATATATATATATATATATACATATATATATACATATATATATATATATATATATATATATATATATATATATATATATATATATATATATAGCATACATTTAAAATGAAAGCCTGAAGCTGTCTGTTATTTAGATATATGATTAGTACTCGGCAATAGAGAGTCAAACTTTATCAACCCTCTTATTTCCACTACTGATATTTATTATTTTTCATTACGTTCTTATAATTTAAAATATAGGTCATATTTTAGAGTACCGTGGTAAAATAAGTTTTATTTCAAACAATTGTAACTGTGTTAAAACGAACACAAAATTCAGCTCTTGGAAGAATTTCATAAATTCATTAATTAGTCTCTTAGCATTAATTAGTCTTTTAGATATTCGATTTCGATTGTAAATAGATTTTTGGAATAATTGGGAACGACATAGCTTAAATATAGTTGCATTTGGAAGCAGTGTAACCTAATCTTTAGGTTACACAACTCCCTAATGCAAATGTCTTTAAGTGCAAGAACGTACGAGCTGTAACTGGAAGTAAGTCAGGCGGAAGTAGAGGATAATTATATAAAATGAGTAATATAGACAATAATTCGTGAAATTGGGATTATGCATCCGAGTCACTACGATAGGTATCTATGTGGGTTATTTTTTGGCGGAGAACTGAAAATGAGTTACGCAGGTACTGTGCGATGTGAGCAGAATAGAAAAGCGTTTGTAATATAGACAACAATTCGTGAAATTGGGACTATGCATCCGAGTCACTACGATAGGTATCTATGTGGGTTATTTTTTGGCGGAGAACTGAAAATGAGTTACGCAGGTACTGTGCGATGTGAGCAGAATAGAAAAGCGTTTGTAATATAGACAACAATTAGTGACAATAATACTATGCATCCGAGTCACTACGATAGGTATCTATGTGGGTTATTTTTTGGCGGAGAACTGAAAATGAGTTACGCAGGTACTGTGCGATGTGAGCAGAATAGAAAAACGTTTGTGATATAGACAACAATTCGTGAAATTGGGACTATGCATCCGAGTCACTACGATAGGTATCTATGTGGGTTATTTTTTGGCGGAGAACTGAAAATGAGTTACGCAGGTACTGTGCGATGTGAGCAGAATAGAAAAGCGTTTGTAATATAGACAACAATTAGTGACAATAGTACTATGCATCCGACTCACTACGATAGGTATCTATGTGGGTTATTTTTTGGCGGAGAACTGAAAATGAGTTACGCAGGTACCGTGAGATGTGAGCAGAATAGAAAAGCGTTTGTAATATAGATAACAATTCGTGAAATTGGGATTATGCATCCGAGTCACTACGATAGGTATCTATGTGGGTTATTTTTTGGCGGAGAACTGAAAATGAGTTACGCAGGTACTGTGCGATGTGAGCAGAATAGAAAAGCGTTTGTAAGGTATTGGAACTGATATGAAGAGATGAAGTCATCGTTAATTAACCAGCTTGGTTACGGTGCATTCAATTACGTAATAGAAGAAGAGGGGATTGTCGAACTTAACTTTCAGTTTTTGCCGTTTAAGAATGGATTCATTTTTAAAACTACATTGCTTTCTAAACACTTGCCTTCTTCTTCTATCGATTTTGTTCATTACAGCTATAATATTCGGTGATAGATTTAGGCTACATAAAATGACATCATCATCGTTGGTGGGCATGTCTGTCAGTAGGATGATGAAGAAAACTGCAGAAAACCTGCTTAAAATTGGTTATGACACTAACTGATCAACGTTACTTGCATAACAATCTACATGGCTTGGAAAATTGCCGTTATTAAAGCCGTAAGTTAAATATAACTCTAATTTTAAAATTGACATACTTTATAAAAGTTTGAAATATTTTATTTAAGCTTCGTAAAATATTATTCGCTCCAATGTTATTTTTCAATTATGGTTAAAGTTGATTTTGTACAATATTAATTATTCAGGGATCGGGGACACGTATGCAAGCAAGACCTCCTCCTCCTACTGAGCTCGAGCTAACGGCATCTTTATGATGAAATTTAGACATAAGTATTCGTAATGCCGGCTGTACACACTCTCCGAGAACCTCTCGGCGAGAGTCTCGCCTGAGAGTCTCTCGGCGAGAGGTGACCTTGTACATACTCGTTGTATCAATTGCACTGACGATACCTGCGACGATGGACGTAGAAACTGCTGCTGTTTGCCTTTGTACTGTTAGCTATTATAACTTTATACACATTTATCATACCAAAAAATTATTAAGCCTTGGCGAAAAAGGAGATAGTGGATGGTTACTATGCACCGCAATAGAAACAGGTAAATACTTTAAAACTTAATAGCAAACAATGGTCAGTTAACCCTAGAAAGATCTCTCGTCAGCCGGCCAAGAGCCACGAGACGAGAGCCGAGAGCGCGAGAGGAGATGAAAGGCACCATGTACACCAAAGATGTTGGAAGACGCGCGCAGCTCGCTCTCTACTAGATATGCCATGTCTGTTCAAACATCGTGTCACGGAATTGTGCAAATGCACACTTCAAGCGAGAAAGTCTGAGTGAACATGCACTGGATTTTTAGGCACACGACCATGCTTCAGGTCTTTGTGTGAGTAGGTTAAAAGTGAGTGTACTGTTTATATTGCTTAGTGTGCGTGCACCCAAATGACACATAGAGTTTCGCACATATGGCAAATCTAGTGAGAGCGGTGCGCGCGTGTCTTTCAACATCTTTGATGCCCACACTCGTTCTCGGGAAAGAATATTAACTATTACTACGTAAAGAAGCGACGCTCACCTCCCCCCGCCAATTTAACGTCACCCGCAGATAATGAGTACGATCATGTGTACGCGTTCCTAGGTTGCCGCTTGCTGCGTGCTCGTGTGATATGTTCAATTGTGCGATGTTTGGTTGAGTTTAACTTGCGTAATTCAGTGTTACTATTATAATTAACTATTTATTGTAATTCAATGTAACAGTCCGATTTTACACTGTGTACAAGTGCTTAAAAGCAATAAAATCACTGATAGGAGATTGTTTTGTCTTCAATTTTTTGTTTGTTGTAAATAATTTTATTTTGTATCACCATTTTATTTAGTTAGTACCTATAATTTTGTGTCAACTAACATGTCACGGAACAGTTTTAAATATTAAACTGTTCTTAAAAGTCTTGTTTTGTTTGAAAGCGATGTGTTTTGAAAACATATTATTGTAGTGTCGGCTGCAGGCATGTTATATTGTTTATTAAGAGATCTTTCACATGAAATAAATCTAATCAAGTCGAAAGTACAACGAAGACAATATTTCAATGTATCACATTTATAAATAAACAAAATTTAATTTTATTTAAGATTTTATTTCGTTTTAAGATCCATACTAAGTACATTTTTTTCATAAGCTATCTTAATATTATTGTTATCAAATCACTTTCGAAACAATTAAATGTATAGGTAGTATTAGGTAATAATAAAGACGTGCGCGCCAGTACAAAGTCACTGCGCCACCGTTCTATTGAGACAGTCATTCGATCGACGACGCGGCATCGTTAAAGCGATGCGTCGAACATCTTATTCTGCATTAGGTATTGAGCTTTGCGAGAATGTACATATGTTTACAGGTGTAGTATTTTTGCTACATATTCTCTTTCCAATAATCAAAATATTTCTTTACCTTACCTCTCAACGGTAGTCATTCTTGTGTCGTTTACCCTGTTTCACATGCAAAATAATACATTGGAGTGATGCTCCGACGCCACGCACGTTTCTCTGGAACTACTTGTGAAGTATGCATCATAAAAATGATTCTCTTGACGTACACGCGCCACTCTATTGCTGACTTTATAACTTTTTTAGCACTCCACTTACGTCCGTATACACCACACACAGTCAGGACTCTCAGTCGTATTTACTGACAGTTAAAAACGTATTTTGTATGGATACCTTAGGAATTGAACCGTGTAATAGGGTACGGTCGGTAATGTAGACTCTTGTTCCGACTCGACTGACAGTTAATGAGAAACAGAAATACGTTTTTAATTGTTAGTTAGTTCGACTGACAGTCTTGACCGTATATGGTGCATATGGGCGTTATTAGCCGGGCGCGGACTACAGAGTAGGGGTAATGAAATCGACTGCAGCACTCGTTGTGGAAGAAATGGAAATATTTGAAGGCTCATGTTTAAATATTGTCAAAGATACTCGTAATATTATTTACTTACATATATTGACATGCTTTTGGAATTAGTACGTTTAGCAAAAATACAAATTTCACTGATTTTTAATGAAAGGAAATATATAAAAACGATATATATTAGAATTAAGTTGCGGCCTCAATTATTTTATTATGAAAAATTGATTACATAAAAAAGTTACAATAATACCTTAATTTTCTATTACATATTTTTTACACTAGTTTCATTTTAAATTTACGATTATATACTATATACTTAATGAACATATAAATATGAAGAGTAATAATACGAGAAAACTCGAAGAAGATATTAATAAAAACTTACAATATCTTGAAAAAGATGACGTCTGTGTTACCTAATATTACCAAAAACGACCCTAGAAATTTATTATTAAACCTTTAGATCAGGATTTTTTAAAAATGTAAACTAGTAATTAGAAAGAAATGCATTTTAGCAACAATTAAAATTTAACAACAATTAAAACCAAAAAACATAAAATTTAAAGTAAGAGAATTTAAAGTAATCATCATTTAAAAATTTATATATCATAAATTAAATATTTAAACGTCATAATTATTTACCTCGTTAAATTTTAAAATATTTCATTACCATCACATTTTGTTACCCGTTTTGTAATATTAAAAATGCACTGTAATTTTGGTATACGTGAGATTGCTCTCTTAGCAACAAGTTCATCGGATGTACATATATATATATATATATATATATATATATATATATATAAATACATACACACCCACTATAAGAACTCTATATGAAAGTACACGCTACACGGTGAGTAAAGATCTCAGGTAAAACCCAAGGAACCCATCACATATTATTTGATTTTTATGTACTAAATATAGTAACACTGGCAGTTGTGTTGAAATAATTGGCAGTTGTGTTGAGCTTACCTCAATAATTTATATATAACTAAAAAGTATAAATTAAACTGAATATTGTTATTTAATTTTCCGAAAACTAATCATTCACATAGGTCACTGGAGACTGCCGACAGAAGTGATAACTTAAACTTATGAAATAATTGTGGTCTTATTTAATCATTTGGCAAAAAATAACAGAGCACGTATTTTATTTTTTATAATTTAAATCAATAACCAATAAGTTTCTAAAATTACATTTTGCAATAAAAAAAAGAATTGGAGTCTTTTTCGCAATTTTTTCAAACAGACATTTTAATAATATAAGGGAATGAACTATCTATAATTATTATAAAATTTTATAGAACTTTTAATTTTAATATCCGCGACAAAGATATTATAGGTTACGCCATCACGAGATTTTACCCATGTAAAAAGGGTCCAACGCGCACAGCGTACATCATATAATCGGCTATATGCAATGTGTAGGTATATATGTATATAGTATACACATATCGTTGCGCGTGCGGCAAACTGGTGCCAGGGTAGTACAGGTTATAAATACACACACACCAACCAAAAATCGCCAATGAAAATTTCTTTATCACTTCAATAATCTTACTCTTCGCCCGGCCATAATTGGAAGAATATTAGTTATAGAAAAATAAGTGTTATACAAAAGTTGCGGAGAATTAAATGCTCTACAAAATTGATGCTGACTATTTTCCGCAAATATCAAGCGGAAGCGAGATTATCCGAAATTAACAATTTTTAACCCTCCAAGAAACAAGATGGCGACATTTTTCAACCTTTTTAATAGAAAGCATTGAATTCATAATTAAGAGACATCTTTATTTTTAATTGATTAAAAACCGCTATTTCCCAGCAAATGTTTTTTGAAGCCGAAAAATTGCACTAAAACTTCCACCTTTATACATGTTCTGTTCGCCTTCTCACTGTTGTGAGCACGTGCCTGCGTAGTCTTTCTGGCAGTCCACCTTAGCTCTAATTAATGTAGTCTGATCCTAATAATTTATGAACGTTACCTTAACTTTTTAATGAGGTGATAAAACAATTCAGACTTCACTATTTATAATTAATTAGTTTGTAGTGATGGTGCTAAGTCGAGTTTTTAAATTAACTGTTGAATTTGTATTTAATTTTTTAAGTAAAACTTCTTTACTCACGCTTGACTTGGGGAGTTAGCTAGTGAATGCGTGACGAGAGCGTTATGAAAAGTGTGATCGGGCGAGGCGAACGCAATTTGAGAGGGAGATATAAGTTAGTGAAGACAGAAAGAGAGAGAGTTACGTTTCGTATAATTACTGTAGAGACAAGAGAGAGAGGTGCGAGCACACATTTTCTTTCTCTCTTTCTCTCATAACCAGTTATGTTTCGTATATCTAAGACACAGTGCAAGCCTGTTGTCTGTATCACACTGTAGGAGAAGAGAGCGTGCACATTTTTTTCTCTCTTCCTCTCATAGTCAGTGCATGAAATATATATATATATATATATATGCGAGTTTCGTAGCGTTACGCGAACGGTGATTTTTTAAATATTTTGCAATTTCATTTCGTTCTTTAACAATTTTATAAATTATTATTTTGTTCAATACATTAAATATTCTACGTTTAAAGTGTAAATTCATTTTAAAGTTCATATTTTGTGAATTTGAAGTTTTACTTTAGTCGTGTGGTCTAAAGCACACTCGTTTTTTTTATTTTATAATAGTGTAAGTGAGATAAAAGAAAACGTTCGCTATTAAAGAGCTTTCATGTAAAATATTATTTATTAATTTTCATAGAATTAGCAAATTTAATACGACGATTTTTTAGATTGATGCAAGTTTTAACATTGGTATTTTTATATTTAATTTTGAACAGTACATACTGTCATCAAAATTGCATATTTATATAAGGTTTATTATTATACCTTTCGAACTTTACGGAAATAATTAACACATTTTTTTTATTTAAAAGTATATTTTTGGCATTATATGACATTTCTAGAATATGCAATATTTTTTTTGAAGATTACATTACAATAACGACGAAAATTCTCGAAGGCATTAGCGAGATCTGCGCCAAAAGTCACGTGAAGCCGCGCGTATATAATAAATTATCGATATAAAAATGTTGTTGTTATTAGTTTTGTTCAATAAATAATTTTCATTTAGTCATTAAAAGGCGCAATCATTATTAGTAAAAATTCAAAACAGGAAAGGATGCTTGCAATAGCACTAAAATTATTTGTGTCATAATGATATTAGCTTAATTATTTGGATAATATTTTTAAACACAAATAAATGAAACTACGTGATATAGTATTACTCCTACTTTCTTCAAGTTTTTTACTACGACCTAGGTTTCGTTGTATTACAATATCTTCAGGTGGGCTATTAGCAAAGATTCTATCTTTGCTAAGAAGAACTTAAAGAAAGTAAAAATAATACTACACCACATAATTTCATTTAATTGTGAATAATTAATTTCTACAAAATTGACGTCAAATATATTCAATACTTAAAAAATATTTTTAAAGTTGATAGGACGTACATAAATATCACTTCAATGCTGATTTCCAACAAAAATACCTTTCCATGCTTTTAAGGAGAATTGAATCTAATTGAGATGTAATTTGTAATAAATGTAGGGTTGAATACTAATTTGTGGCGGAGTATTATTTAATATCGATGGCGGAATATTATTTAAAATCAATTGAAGTCTCAGAAATATGAAATAGCCAAAATGGCGGTATATTATTTAAAATTAATTGTACTCTCAGAATCATCATATCATCATATCATATATATTAATACGCTAAGGTTTTAAGATGTTACTCTCCCTTTTTAGAAAAAACCTCACAACTAATCCACATAAATTATATATCATTTTATAGATAATTGCTTGCTCTACCGGCATCCACAACTAAAAAATTTATTATTGCTATTGTTTTTGCAAATTAATTAATTATTAATATTATATACACAAAACAGCAATGCTGCCATCTAACGGCTCAACGTCAATATGATTGACGGTCGGTAAAATTTTTGTTTAATTTCAAATCCACTCACGTATAAATAAAGTGGCGCTTTAGCTCAATGCTTTTGATACTTGCGCCTCTATATGTCAATTTTAGTAAAATATTTGTTTAATCTGTCATCTGAGCTTCATAATGGAATAAATAATAATGCGAAGACTTCACACGGGTCACGCTAGTATGAATTAATGGCGGAGTATTATCAAAAATCAGTTGAAGTCTCAGAAATATGAAACAGCCAAACGGTCAGATTTAACAATCAAATAGTTCTCATCTTTACTTTGAACTATAAATCCGTCATCTGCTGACTTGAATATTACTCCTTTAGCAGAGTATGGGCTTAGATTAAGTAATATTAAAAAGCACTTGAAGTCTCAGAAATGTATAATAGCCATTTGGCCGGGTTCAACAAGCGAATCATTCTCGTCTTTGTTTTAAAATACAACTCTATCATCTAGTGACCTGAATGTTGCTGTGGGCTTAAAGGGACGTAGGCTTGTAATAGTGTAGATTTGAAGTAAGGAATATTTGAACAAAATTGGCGTCTTAAAAACATAAAACAGCTGATTATTCGGTTTCAACAATCAAATTGTTTTCGTCTTTTTTTTAAGTACAACTCTGTCGTCTACTGACTTCAACGTTGCTGCTAAAGGGGCGTGGAATTGTAATAGTATAGATTTGGAATTAGTAATATTTGAACAAAATTGGCGTCTTAGAAACATAAAACAGCTGATTATTCGGTTTCAACAATCAAATTGTTTTCATCTTTTTTTTAAGTACAACTCCTTCATCTACTGACTTGAATGTTGTTGCTAAAGGAATATAAGTTTGTAATAGTGTGTGCACGGAATAATCAATATTTAAAAAAAATTTAAATCTCAGAAACATAAAACAGCCTATAGTCGGTTTCAACAAGAAAATCGTTCCGGTTTTTGTTTTAAAGTACAACTCTGTCATCAACTGACTTGAAAGTTGCTGCTAAAGGAGCGAGGGCTTGTAATAGTGTCGGTTCAAAGTAAGGAAAGTATGAAAGAAATTGGAGACTTACATATATAAAATAGTTGGTTTCTATAAAAAAATGTAACTAAAATTTGTTTTAAACTAATAACTTCTATCTAACTAATTTTAAAACGAACTTCTGTTTAACGAACTTCGAATTTTGGTAATAAAAATAACAAATATAATCATGGTAAGTCACTAATATTATAAGATGCAATACTTTTTTAAATAAAAACACTTAATCCAATTAATTACATTTTGTTAGAATGCAATTTGGTATTTTCAAATGTAATTTGGTAGACCAGGATTGTTATTGTATACTTGCAATACAGTACCAGTATTGCAAATTAGTGATCATCAACACATGCATTGTGAGCGCATAACTGGCAATAATGGCATTGAATCCAGACATACCTAGACTTGCTAATGTAGTATAGGTACAAGTAGACCAAGCAAAACTCTTCATCATCTTTCTCGTCTTCGTCGTTGTCATCGGTTTCTTTTTAAAGGAAAATTTCCTTCAGTGAAGCTTTTAGTACAGGTCTCAAAACTTGCGGTGATATTATCAGAGACGTCCATAAACCATTTGGACCAGAACTAATGATCGCCAAACGATGATTTACGATCTATTGATTGTTGTGTTGTTAATGTATTGTATTAAAAGTCCATAAAATGACCTATCCAAGGATATGGCTATAGCTTTATTATGCCATTTTCCTTCGCAAACTTTAGTCCTTCGGTAGATAGGTGAGATTTGTGATTGTCTAACATCAAAAGACATGGTTTTTCCTTAGTTGATTTCACGTGGTTATGAATATGTTTCAAAAAAGCTACAAATCGCTTATCTGTCATCCAATCCGAAGGATTACTGTCTCCTTTGTAGCCGAATGGCCCATCTCTGATGAAATAGTCTTTGAAATGCACCTGCGGAAAAACGAAGTATAGTGGAACGAAATTGTCACCTCCGAAATAGCAGACGTTAAGGTTACTAGTATACCTCTCAGGCTGAGGTACTAGTTCCGTTTTTGCCCCGTAGTCACCGCAGGTTTATCCATGTTCCATATATCATGTGGTTGAAAATAATATTGTTTAATTACCGATTCAAGGTTTTAAAAAAAAGTTCTGACACTATGTTCATTATAATTGGCGGCTTGAGCCAAAATGGTGGCTTCAGGTGTTGTAATGGAAAGAGACGGGTGTCTCACATAAATGACGTAAACTGATCGAACCAACTAGCTTGCTCGATTCCCAAAACTTTGGAACTTTTAAATTATAGCTATAAGAAGCTGAAATTATAGTTTCCGAATATCCTTGAGAGACAACCCGAAATAAAACTTGAAGCGTGAAGTATGTATTTGTACGGTTATGTTGCTATGTATTGATACGGTTATGTCGCTTATATTTTCGGTAGTGAATTGTTTACAATACCTTGTTAATATTAATGCCAAAATCCTTCTCAACAGATCCTATAGAATTGCCATGGTTTTTCCTTTTTCTAGCAGCATGCAGCATCAAAGCTGGTGAAACATACCCTGGAGAAGACTTTCTCTTATGATGCCGTTGCATATTTTTGACTAGCTCTAAAACAAACGTTTATATAGCAAAACCCCAAAAGGTCAACAAGAAAAGACAACACACAACATATGTGAAAACCAGCCCTCGTCAATCTGACAAAATCTGCTCCAAAACTAGTTACAGAATAAATTTAAATAAATGTTATTTGAAAAACCATTTAACGATATCATGAAACATATATTTAGCATCACAAATATAATATAATGAAAAGGTATATTACTAAGCAAAATTTAAGTATATTTAGGAGACTCGGTACGGATGCACAAAAAATTACTTTCACTATGTGAAAAAAATACGCTGTTAAAATATAGAATCTAACAGATCATTTTTCCAAGAAATATTTTTCAAAATAAAAATACGTTCTACGCATGGAAATAAAATTTGAGGTTTTCTTTTTCTCAATAAATGATAAAAATTTTCAAATATTGAAATATACTTGGCGTTAATTCTGTAGAAATTCATTATTCACAATTAAATGAAACTACGTGATGTAGTATTATTTCTACTATCTTTAATTTCTTCACCACGACCTAGGTTACGTTGTATTACAACATCTTCAGGTGGACTATTAGCAAAGATCGTTGCTAATATAAGCTGAAAGTAAAATTTCCTGCAAATAAACTGAACACAATTGGAAGTAACCAGTCAACATAAATATAATACAATGATAAACGAACGGATATTGCAGTGCTGGTATATTTTTCCGAATTACGTAAGTGGCAATTTGTCGTAAGACCAAAATATAATTGGTTGTTATCGATATTTACAATAATTTTAAACAATTAAATCAAACTACGTGATGTATTATTATTTCTACTTCCCTTAAGTTCTTTACCACGACCTAGGTTTCGTTGTATTACAACATCTTCAGGTGGGCTATTAGCAAAGATCTTTGCTAATATAAGCTGAAAGTAAAATTTCCTGAAAATAAACTGAACACAATTGGAAGTAACTAGTCAACATAAATATAATACAATGATAAACGAATTGACATTGCAGTGCTGATATATTTTTCCGAATTACATAAGTAGCAATATGTCGTAACTCTAAAATATAATTGGCTGCTATCGTTATTTACAATAATTTTAAACAATTAAATCAAACTACGTGATGTATTATTATTTCTACTTTCCTTAAGTTCTTTACCACGACCAAGGTTTCGTTGTATTACAACATCTTCAGGTGGGATATTAGCAAAGATCTTTGGTAATATAAACTAAAAATTAAAATTTCCTGAAAATAAACTGAACTCAATTGGAAGTAAGAAGTCAACATAAATATAATACAATGATAAACGAATGGATATTGCAGTGCTGATATATTTTTCCGAATTACATAAGTGGCAATATGTCGTAAGACCAAAATATAATTGGGTGCTATCGATATTTACAATAATTTTAAACAATTAAATCAAACTACGTGATGTATTATTCTTTCTACTTTCTAAGATTTTAGTCATTGCTAATAGCATCTTGCATCTTTGCTAATAGCCCACCTGAAGATGTTGTAATACAACGAAACCTAGGTCGTGGTAAAGAACTTAATGAAAGTGGAAATAATACTATATCACGTAATTTCATTTAGTTGTGAATAATGAATTACAAAATTAACGCCAAATATATTCAATAAATTTAAAAGTGAAATTTTAAATTTAAAATCTTACAAGGACCATTAAAAATATACATGGCTATAAAATAATAATCAGGATATAGTGTTGGTCGACGTCAAAAGGGTGGATTTTAGAGAATGTAGAGTTAAGTAAAGCTATCTTTAAACGTTTTTCTTACAACGTTTTTCTTTAGTTTCCAGTAAGTAATGGAAAAAACTTTGTAAAGAAAAGTTAATTCCTTTAATGATGTATTGATTATACCTTTGTAGCAGGATTACATTTTTGAGATTTCTTTAAACTTAGAATTGAATCATTTCAAAAATATTGGACCCATGTTGTTTATCTACAAGTTTAATGTAAATTTAAACCTGATCTATTTTCGTTCCTAGTTTCACCTTGACCAAAATCACACAAACAACTTTTGTTGCATTCCACACACAGAACATTAGTGGTGGAGACATAAAAAAATTACCCCAAAGATCAAAAGTCGAGACGTTCACGATATATTTAAAATGGAACAGCCTTTAACTTGTTAAACATTTTGCCCTAACATTTCGAATTAGTTTCTTTCGTCTTGAACTCTATCGGACGCTGCTTTTTACAAAAGAAATGAAAGCTTCGTATACACCAAACGTTTGACCCCTTCATCATCAGTTTCGGGAGTTATCCAATTATAATTCATCGTCGTTTCCGTAACATCTACAGACAAAGGAACAATTAGGGTGACGGAAAATGAGTCGGAAAAGTCAAATTAGCCCCCTAAGGGCTTGTAATTACGTCTTTAAATATATTTTTTGTCCAATTACTCTTGTCTGTTCTTTATCATATTTTTATAACTTTTGCATATTTTTTGCTGGTTAAAGGTAACTAATTCATTGTAATAATTTTTAACCATCGCTGAACTGAATTTATTAATGAGAAGACCTGAATAGATCTATAAAGAGGTGACACAAAATATAATGTATTTTTTATTTGATACTTTTGATTGTTGATGTTAATGTGACGCTATTCTGGATACTAGGTCTGAAAATAGAAGTTTATCGTTACTAATAATACTTCGAATATTCACCGAATATTCGAACTATAACATTTTGGTATACTACACCTATAAACAGACGATTTTTGGTATATTATAAGGAAATAAATCTGTTGAAATCACATAAGAGTTTCTTTCAGTGATATTGACTTAGTTTATTTCTCATGTTCTTTTATCCGTTCGTATGTAACAGCATCATAATTTTTTCGGTTTGAGATCAACTGTGACCAAATTTTACAAAAAGACAAAGTTGAATTATAACTATTCATAAGAAGAGAAGATGATCAAAAATATTTTAAGTTTTTTTTAATTACTCTTATGTACTTCATAGAATGGCCTGATATTGTACATGTTTTTCAAATATAATCGGAAATGTTTAGTAACTTTTTTGATACAGTATTTTTTGCGAGATATGAGTCGCGGAAGTGTTTTGTATTGCAATTAGAAGCTAAAGGATTAGTTTTTATTATCGAGACACATTTTTCGATTACTGAGACATAATTTTCGATTACTGAGACATATTTTTCGATTGCTGAGATATATTTTTTGTTTACTGAGACATATTTTTCGATTACTGAGACATATTTTTTGATTAACTGATTGAACATTTAATCTAATAACCTTCATATATTCCTCGTTATTTGTTTAATTTATTTGTCTGTTAGCGTTCTTGTTCGCTTCACTGTTGCTGTTTGCTTAAAATTTTAAATATTTGTACACTGTAGGAGAGATTAAGTCTATTATTTTTTTAATGTTATCAAATTAACAAATACAAATAATGGAATATCTTGGAATCCACAAAATATATACAATTTTCACTAGGAATATAGAATTGCACTTCGAACTACACATATTATGAAATTCTTCGACTAAAAACTGAAAATCGTTATTAAAATTATATACATTAAATGCATACAAACACACACGTATATATATATATATATATATATATATATATATACATACATACATACATACATATATATATATATATATATGGATAATTTGATATTTTACAAGTATATTTTTAGTAAAATAGTACATGTATATCTAATATTAAAACGGATGATTATGTGTGTAATATATCTGAAGAGTTTTTCAGGAACGGTTGAGAATATTAATATAGTTCTTTAGCATTTTCTATTTAGTTTGATGAACATAATTACCTGTGTGAAAAATAAATACATTCTTAATTACAACCTGTATATATTTTTAGGCATATATTTTTTAATAAGACTACTTCAAGATACTCTTCGTAAAAATGACCAATTTAGATCACTCACAAAATTTTAGAAATATATTTTCAATATCAGTTTCAAGAATTATTAGAGTGTTTACATGTCGATTTTCATTTGTTCAGATATATGTGCAAAGTTGTTAATTTCTCTGTTATTGGTTAGAATAACCTGCAAATTGCAGATTTGTTATTGTTCTAAACAATTAATTTATACGAGTGCAACTTTGAAACAGTATTGTACACCCTGTGTGTGCTATATAATCGACTGCTTCAAATTTTGATGATATAAATAATTATATTTCGGGTAATATTACGACTAGTCAACTTGTAATATAGTTTTTTTGAAACGAGGATGTCATTTTTAAAATACGACACCATTTTTTTTTGCTATTTGTCATGATCTCAATTTGCCTTTAAAAAATGACATGCATCTCCATTCGCTGATCTGTTCATATGTTCATATGCGGATACGTTGTCAGTCGCATATCTTAACTGATTTTGATGATTTTATTTTTTATCGAATAGTTCACTATCATTATCAAAGTTTATGGATTTTCACAATGATTTATCAAGTAGTTTAATTTTTATAAATATTTTCTGCAAAAAATTTCTTTTCACGTGTATTGTACGGATTTTCTTGCCCCTTCTCTTTGCTCTCTGCCGTTTTTTTACTTTTTTATTTATAATTTTTTCTTACAATTGTTGTTATTTAATAAACTATAAAAAAGCGGGTTGGAAACTTTCGGAATGTATGGAAAAATTCAATTATAATGAAAAGGAATAGCCACCATCTACGGACTAATACAAAAAGTTAAAAATTCGTCTGGTTTCAAGAAATGAGTTTTTCTTACTTTTTGCGGGACACAGGTTTAAAATTTTCAGTAGCGTAACTTCAGTAGAGAAAGTATTCCCGAACTAGAAAAAAACGTTTTTTTTACTCCGCTGCTAAGCATAGTTCGCAATTAAGCGGATGTTCTCTTAATATTTTAAAGGCGTCAAAACTTTTGAAAGAACATATAGTTACGTACGTACGTTATATATATATATATATATATATATATATATATATATATACATATATATTTATCATACTCAAAGACTTTTTATCAATTTGGATCACAGTCCTTTCCTTTTGAAAATGGTCATGTAATAAGTTCCATTAAGGATTTCAAGTTTGTGAAATATTATTAACATACTTTCCGAACATAAATTTGCATTCTTGTGGTTGTGAAATGAAAGTGATTTTAATAACGTGTCTATGTTTAAATTCCAGTTAATTTGCAATATTTCCCTAGTACAGTAAAACCTGTTTAACCTTCTCTCGTTAAATACTATTTTCTGTTAATTTGGTTTAATTTTTGTACAAATAATCCCGTTTGATATTTTATTATTCCATTATAACGTTACCGTGAGACAGTGTAAGAATTCGTTTAAATTCAAGTTCCCCTGAGCCAGATAAAGAGAAACATAGGGCGACCAAAAGGACATGTCATTGATACTAACAAATGCTGCAGCGTTGTCAATTGTTAATGTCGTTGACAACTGTTAATCTGAATGTTGATAACTGTTAATGAGGTAATGAATACTTTTAATTACTAGTTTTCAAGATGGCTTCTAAAAACTAAATTCCATTCAAATCAAGATTAACTCCAATTCTTCAAAATATGTGTGCGAAAACAAAATTAATTTTTCTTTACAAACATGTTATTAAATGAATAAAATTTATTTAATCTATGATATGTTATGTATATACTTAAATTTATACGCGTGTATGTACTTGTACTATGCATTTTTAGTTTTATTTATGAACACTTATGAACTTGCGACTTTTCAATCTAAGGCGTTTTCTTGCCAAATAAGCCATTTTCTATGACCCCTTGATTAATGAATTAATTAGAATGAATTAATTTCTTGTCAAATAAGCCATTTTCTATGACCCCTTGATTAATGAATTAATTATGCATATATTTCTAAGTCCCTGTTACTATAATTTTTTTCTTAGTTTTGTTTTATTTTATAATACAAGACATAATATAAACATGCTGTGTGCCACGCGCTACGTAAAATATGGCCGAGTTATTAGCTCTATTATCGCGCTGGGAGTGATCAGAGTTATGTCGCTATAAACTCTACAAGCACGCTGGAGCCGAGAGGCGGCCATTAAAGCCTTTCTGCTTACGTTCTAACAGGAATTTATATAAATAAGGAAGAATGTCTCAACAAATAAGCAAGCAATAAATAAAAAGGACTATATAAGCAAGGAGTTGTAATCTTCGTAAATAAGGTGGAATATATATTAAAAAAGTAAGGAAAGTGAATTATGTAACAAGGGATTGTTACATTGAATTCACGAAGAATTAATTACGTTTCAAAGTATTTTCTGATTATATAAATTCGTATCGAGTCCAGAAATTCAACTTTGATTCTGTTACAGACTGTTTTGATTCTGTTATAGACTCGGGATTAAATTCGTATAGAGTCTAGAAATTCAACTTTGATTCTTTTATAGACTGTTTTAATTCTATTATAGACTCGGGATTAAATTCGTAAATTGTCTATAAATTCAACTCTGATTCTATTATAGACTGTTTTGATTCTGTTATAGACTCGGGATTAAATTCGTATAGAGTCTAGAAATTCAACTTTGATTCTTTTATAGACTGTTTTGATTTTGTTATAGACTCGGGATTAAATTCGTATAAAGTCTATAAATTCAACTCTGATTCTATTATAGACTGTTTTGATTCTGTTATAGACTCGGGCTTAAATTCGTATAGAATGTGGAAATTCAACTTTGATTCTTTTACAGAATGTTTTGATTCTGTTATAGACTCGGGATTTAATTCGTATAGAGTCTATAAATTCAACTCTGATTCTGTTATAGACTGTTTTGATTCTATTATAGACTCGGGATTAAACTCGTATAGAGTCTGGAAATTCAATTTTGATTTTGTAATAGATTGTTTTGATACTGTTATAGACTGTTTGGTCTGTGTGACATAAGTATGTACGGCAGACGGCAGGTCGTCGTTGTTGATGGATTAGTTTTATTTTCGTTTATTATCCTTTTTTATCAAAATTGCTTTTAATTTATTTCACACGATTTCGATTTTTTTCAGAAACTTTTCGTCGTAAAAACTAATTTGGTATAGTGATAAACTGGCATGTAACATTCAAAAATATTTGTGTGGAAATTTTAAAATGGAAAAATAAATCATTCGCTGTTTCATATAAAATTTCTTTAGGCGCGACTTGAGAGTAACTTAATTTTTTTTCGAGTATTTGCTTATGTAGTCTTCTTTATTTGAAAGCATCGACTGACTATAAAATTTCGTGAGAATATGTGTTATATACTCATATATACTTGAATTTGTGTCTATTCTATTTTTTTAAAGTTTATTACTAATAATTATTTTGTTTGAAAGTGTATACTAGCGAGGTGGTTCCTTATAAATATGGTGATGAACTGATGATGAGATTCCGAAGTGTAAAAGCAAAGTGCTTAATGGACGGTAGTAAATAAACCGTGATTCAAGATATTTGCTACGGGTAGTAAATTTGCAAAATAACTACACCATCGATTAGGTCAGGGCCTGATGATGAGTTCTCCTTAACGGGTGGTCGTAAATCAATAGCGATACAAGATGTTGGCTACTGGCAGTTGCCACTTTATAAAATATCTACACCATGTCAGGGTCTGATGAGAGTTTTGGAGATGAACAATGTAATTCCTTAATGAATGGGTGTAAATCAACCTTGATTCAAGACATTGACTACTGGTATTTGTTACTTTGCAAAGTAACTACACCATCAACCACATAAAGCGTGCCACAACCGTCAAAGAAGTTTTGCTTCAACGCGCCTGAAGGTAACTCGACTCGTTTCTTTTTTTTTCAATTTAATGTATCGTGTAGACTTTTTTTGGTTTCGAATACACAGCTTCTCGAAGCTTATTTTAAGTATATACAAAAACTGCAAAGATAATCTCATCAATAAATTACCCAATTTATTTACATGGTGAAAAAATAATATTAATAATTTGTAAATAGTTTAATAGAAATTCTATGTTTTCTATGATTTTTTGTATGTAACTAAGTGTGTGTTTGTGTGTTTTCTATGAATTTGTGTTTTCTATGAATTTTTGTATGTAACTAAGTGTGAACGGAATCCTCATAGCGGGAGTATGTAACTAAGTGTGAACGGAATCCTCATAGCGGGAGTGTTTTCTATGAATGTAACTAAGTGTGAACGGAACTAATTGTGAACGGAATCCTCATGTATGTAACTAAGTGTGAACGGAATATGTAACTAAGTGTGAACGGAATATGTATGTAACTAAGTGTGAATGGAATATGTATGTAACTAACTGTAAATATGAACGGAATATGTATGTAACTAAGTACGAACGGAATATGTATGTAACTAAGTGTGAACGGAATATGTAAGTGTGAACGGAATATCCTATGTATGTAACTAAGTGTGAATGGAATCCTCGTAGCGGGAGTGTTTTCTATGAATTTTTGTATGTAACTAAGTGTGAACGGAATTCTCATAGCAGGAGTAATGCTTGAATTTAATATAATTTTAGGATCGGTCCTGAAACTGAAAACCTGAACCTTTATATGATGACTCACTGGTTTGTCAGTCTGCTTGCCACAACCGATTATCTCAGAAAGTACGCGACGTAGAAACTTGACATCGAAATAGATATATCGGCATAGTTATATATCTTATTACATTAGCTCACTTCTTTAAATATTCGTATAAGAACAAAAGTTTACCCCTGTAAATAAAATATTCAGAAATCTTGTGGGGTGTCATTTTAAAGGGTTTGTTATTAGTAATAAAAATATATTTTATATTAAATATTATATTCTAAAAAATATTCAGAAATAAAGCGTTATTCTTTTCCTTATTTCTGAAAATATTGAACTAAAAATTAAAAATAGGGTTGGCGAAACCTGACTAGATTATTACAGTAAAACTGGCGATTATTTTAGATCTAAAATTTTTTGAAATATGGCCCACATTTTACGCCTCTGAAAGATAAAGCGAATAGTTTATTTACGTTGAAAAATTAATCTTTGTAACCAGTTTATTAGAAACACTATCTACTCTAATATATGTGTAAGTACCTAAATGTGTACTATACTCTTATAGTGGAAGTTTTGCTACTACTTGACAGGTATCTTGAACAAAAGCATTTGGGGAGTGAGTCAGATTCGCGTAGTAGATGTTCAATTCAAATATATTCATTTATTGTCTTTATGTATAGCTTATTGCTTTATTTCCTATAGTAAATTGTTTATGCTTGTCTTATTTTTTTGGTTTGCATAGTCGAACTATGGATCTTGACGATGTCGTCATGTCAATTCGTTTATCTTTAAGAGCTGCAAGGTTGCTACAATGTTTTAATAACGTTATCTATTATTAACGTTTAATTATTGAGCGGAGTGTTATTAGATCCGTTTTTTGAAAGGACATTTAGGTTTTGCGAACCATTTTTCATACGAATAAGACAAAACTAAAATAATAAATATGCAGGCAATAAAATAGCGTTATATTTAATATAAACTTCAAGATTTATTTCATTAGGACACTTAGGTTCACTTTAAGATCACCCCATAGAATTACTTTAAGATTTATCCCATCCACTCTTAACTTATGCTGGCCAAACTTGGTCACTCACAGAGAGAACTTTCGACATAATACTAGTATACCAGAGAGCAAGAGTTATGGAAAGAAGCTATATTAGCTCAGAGCAAGGCGGAATCGAATAAAAATTCATCATCATGAGAAAGAAAACAAAAATGAGAGACGCATTGAAATGAATACTAAAATTAAAATGGAATAGGTTTGGACACGTATAAAGAAATACAGATGAACAATGGTCTAGAATGCTAACAAACTGGAACCCTTAAAATGCAAAACGTAGACGGGGAATACCCTAAACGAGATGTAGCGACAACATAGTGGAGGTAGCTGGAAGAACATGGAATAGATAGGCAAGAGACTGATAATAATGGAAGCATTTGGAGAAGAATATCCTACACGAGATGCAGCGGCAATATAGTGGAGGTAGCTCGAAGAAAAGGGAGTAGAGCGGCCAGATACTAATAACAATGGAAGCATTAGGTGAAGAATACACGAGATGTAGTGGCAACATAGTGGAGGTAGCTCGAAGAACATGGAATAGAGCGGCCAGAGACTAATAACAATGGAAGCATTAGGTGAAGAATAACCTACACGAGATGTAGTGGCAACATAGTGGAGGTAGCTAGAAGAACATGGAATAGAACGGCGAGAGACTGATAATAATGGCAGCATTTGGAGAAGAATATCCTACACGAGATGTAGAGGTAACATAGTGGAGGTAGCTGGAAGAAAATGGAATAGAACGGACAGAGACTGATAACAATGGAAGTGTTCGGAGAAGAATACCCTACACGAGATGTAGCGGCAACATAGTGGAGGTAGCTGAAAAAACATGGAATAGAATGGTGAGAGACTGACAACAATGGAAGCATTCAGAGAAAGCTTTTTACCGTTACAGCGGTTCTTACACTGACAATACTGATAAAACAGCAGCGTAATACAAAAATTAAACTTCTTTTCAAATGTTTATATTGCTGATAGTAATAATAGTAATAGTTTAAAACTATAAATATAATTTGAATTGATGGAAGTTTTCTACTTATACATATCTATGACAAGTCATCTAAAACTTTAAGATTTATCCCATTGTCCAAAGACAAAGGGTCCACATTGCGTTTAAATCTGAGTCATTTAAACCAAACGTTATTTAAATGAGTATTATTTATGTATTATTTGCCTAGTCTATAGAATCATTAAAGTTTCATTAACATTTTCAAAAAAACAAATTTTTTTAGCCTATTTACTTAGAATTTATTATTAAGAGTTTATTTATTTTCGGCACTGGTAATATGAGATATGAATTGTGGTTACATAAACAAAGCTTTCATAGGTTAGTTTTAATAGAGATTATTTAAAATTTTTCTGCGGCACTTAACATTCACATCCGTATTCAAGTTTCTTAGAAGAAAATGTTATATGACAATTTTCTAATTAACAACGAATAAAGAAGATGAATTTGGAATACAAATATGTGAAAATTTGTTATTTTTTGAAGAACTCTTGAGGAATCAGATTTAGATACTGTTTTGATTAAATACTAATTGTTTACTTAAATATTTTTGAAGGCTTGTTAACTTTAATTGCTATAACGAATTTTCTTAACAATTATGGGTATTCCATATAGGAATATGATTATTGATGAAGATGTTACAAGTTATAAAACGTATTGAATATTTATAAAATTGATGTAATGTTAATGAAAATTTAATCTACGAAAATTATTTTTTTTGTAATTATAATTTTACAAGAAACTACTAGAAAAACATCACCGATCTTTTAAGATATTTTTTATAATTGTGTGTGCTACATGTATAATAAAAATATAATTTATTATAACCATAACTATATTCACACACTGAGAATATGTCAAGCAGTTAAAATGACTAGCATTATGTCACTCAAAGAGAATTATACAGAATCGTCTTATTTTTTATACTAGAACCTAATCGCAAAATTATTTTATGATCGAGATTATAAAATTCTTGTCGGATCTTCTACGAGATCAATTTATAATTTACTCTTCAAACAAATATAATATTAGATGTGATAGTGATATATGCAACAGTGTTTATTTATCGAACGCAATAATTTTCACAATTTTGACAGGATTCATTATGTTTATTTCTTCTGAGCATAATCTGAGATGTCTGTAGAATTTTCTCTGAGACAAACGACGGCATCTGGCCGTGGTCTGGCTAAGGCAGAACTAGAGGCGCGTGCGCGATGAGCATGCGCCGTGAGAGCCGTCTGTTTTATGTGCTCGTCTGTACTGGCGGGTAGTGATGGGGTCGGTTGTCGATATGTGTGGTCGGCGCTCGGGCCGGCACTGGGTCTGGTTAAGTTCATGTTTATTGAATATATTTGGCGTTAATTTTGTAGAAATTAATTATTCACAATTAAATGAAACTACGTGATGTAGTATTATTTCTACTTTCTTTTAGTAGAAATAATACTACATCACGTAGTTTCATTTAATTGTGAATTTATGTTTATTATTATGGATTGTGGAATGTAACTATATTATTGTGATTTTTGTAATTATTATTACTGACCGTAAAAAATGGAAATAAAGTTCAAAAACATGGTGCAAAATAAGAAAATAATGTTGAGTTAATAGATGCAATTAGTACATTTTATTAATTTATCCAGTAATTAATAGTGATAGTTATAAATAGTGATTGTAAATGAAAGGCTTGTACCATCAGAACCCTATTTAATTTTAGTGACTGATGATAAATAAAGAAAGTATATACTGAGAGAACTAGTTACTACCCGCGTCTTTTCCGTTTAAAAATTTATTTACTGCTGAGAAGAAGTTGTTGATTACACCAAGATAAGTGCGGCAGCACCGTCATTTGATGCCACGTAAAATATTTTTTTGTGATTCATTAAAAAACCGTATGTTTTTTCTATAATGAATTGAGAGTCAATGTCACGGATATTTACGTATTTATTTATATAATCATATTATTATTTATATATTCATATATGTACTTCGACATACCTCTAGTTAAAAAAGAAAACAATAAATGCCTTAATTGAAAGAGAAAATAGAGTAAGTTTTCCAATGAATTTGTCAAATATTTTCAATCCAAAAAAAGTTAGATTGATTAAAAATTGGAAAAAATTAAATTAATCGCATCAATTTTGTCTCAGTTTTGTTGCATAGATGCGATTAGTGTACGTTTTAGCACTTTTATAACTTCACAAGTATTTTCGATAGGGGTTTTGGAAAAAAACGAAGTATAAAATTTGTAATTGATATTCTCAAAAATTGTTTGATATAATCATGTCCTTAATTCACATTCTAACACCAGTCTGAATGTAATATGGAACACTTTCCCCACAAAAATAGAATTATGATAAAATTTTATTAAAATATTTTTAAACCCTATCGTTTCGATAATGACTAAATTAAAATATATTAATATCTAGAACTATTTGTGTGGTAACGGAATAAGTATTAATTTAAAGATAATAATAAATTTTACGTCACACGTCTTTCTAATAGATGGCGCGATATATACATTAACATGCGCTATGGAAGTGTATGACGTGAGTGATATAATAGTCTCGTGCTTATATCACTAGGTATTTATTACTGAAATATTGCTACTAGGAAATATTTAGATAACAATTACGTAGGTGTTTTCCACACGAATCAGATATAGAAATGGAACATTTTTCTTTTGAAAATATTTGTATTGAATCTATCACGTGCTATAAAAAATAAATTAAAAGATGGACAAAACTATATGTTGCAGGGAAATTGGGCATCTTTGCCAATTTTTTGGAAAACGGAATATGTGAAAAGTCAGTAAATACAAGTCATCGCCATGGTATGTTGGGTTGATCACAAGTCATATAGCCTTTTGCGGCACGGCACACCGCGGGAACCTGGGTTTGATTCCCGACCGCTCGCCCAGCGGGACTGGATAGGTGTATCTGGTTGGCTGAAAAAATTGCTCTCGAAGAAGTAAGTCCATCATATGTATCAATTAGATGCATTAAAGTAGGTAAATAAATAAATACAATGCATTTTTTAAAATTTCCAGTACATATAACTGTAAGTAAAGGAAAAAACTGTTTTTCCGAGTAAACTAACACGAGTAAAATTGATTATTTCTAACGCCGATAAAAATATCATTATCGATATCTGGGCACATTCCTACAATAATCATCACTCGTATACGCCGTCTAAGTCCGTCGCCCAGTTACCCGCCAAGCCTGGCCGCGAAGTGATGTGTCGCGCTTATTTTTTACTAACCATATCGACTGTTATCCCATGTATGTTATTCCGAAATTACACGTTTTAATTGTGAAATGACGATTGATGACATTCGACAATAAATTTTATGTTCGCAAACGTTTTTTTTTATTGTTTGATATTTGATGTGTAAGTTTAAGTGTCGTTGCTGTGTGTTGGATTGACGTTTTAGCGTTTTATTTCGAAAAATTTTGTGTATTTTAACTGAAAGCCTCGTACTTTTCATCGTTGGGTGTTGAGTTCCAGCGAATATTATATGGTATGAATATTTTATATCATTATAACAGATTTAAATTAATTTAGTACATTTTATAAAATTTTACTAATCCTTTATGCATCAATTGTTTTCTTTATCGATAATATTTTGACAAATGCATACAGGGAAAACGATTCACTATTTTCATCAGGCAAATAATTTTGGATTAGGACGTTTTAATAAGTGATACGTTGTAAAATTACAAGTGGGTAATCTCCATCATTGCTTTGAGATAAACATATTCTCTTCGTATGTTATTTTTAGAACAACCACTGAATGTTTGGGATAAAAACAAATTGTTGCTGAAACCAATGTAGTCTACGATTTGAAACGCTATTTAAGTTTCTGTTCCTTCACAAATATTTAATTTTTATATAAAATACGACTTTAGTCAAAATTATAAAATATTTTTTTAAATAATTTTTTATTCGCAAAACGATAATTTCCATCTATCATATAAGAAAGTCGTGCATTTTATTTTGTTGTCGAATGTTAACGGCAGAAAATTGTTACTGTAAGAATGAATTTATAAATATTGCTTCGATTTTCTCACCATCACATCGACTGAAGCATATTCAATTCATTTTAAAATATCTTAATAAAACTCAGCACTTTAGTAAGATTACAAGGAAAACACCACATCATCTATCAGGTGCACGTTGAGATTTATCTCGGGTGATTTGAAACGCATTTCCAGGCTGACATTTTTATCCTTAAGCGAGCTGTAAATATAGAAAAAAAAATATTCTGAATAAAGAAATACTCCAGCGATACTCCAACGGCAGTATCACAAAATTAAGCGGCGTTACACATAGCTGAAATATGTGCAAGTCATTCTTTTCATATTTTGTCACTTTCCCAACGAGCAGTGTCCATCGATCAAGGGATGACAACTGTTTTGGTTAACGTTTGGGGTAAAATATATAGATGTTTCGGTTGTAGTTACATGAGTTATCAATCAAACCGATATGTCAATGGTTCGGAATTGGAAAATATTTTGTTTGGCGCATTTTGGCTTTTATAGCCTAAGCATTTGAATCCGTTGTAAAATTCACTAAAAAAGTGGCTAAAATTGGATAATTTTTTATGGTCTGAAAAGTTTTTTCATGTTCTACTTATTTTATAAAGTCTAAATAGTATTTAACTTTATAAGTTTGTAAATATTAAATGGCTTTCAGTTGATATACTATTGTAATTTCGAATTTAAATTTCGGCTCCATTGATTCACTGTAGGTACTGAGAAATGTTTAACTCCCTTTTCTATTGGTATGGATGATGTCTACGGAGAAACAACTAAAATATACAAGTTGCTGATGGATATTTGAAATAGAAATAATACATCTTTATTCATATGTGTATGAATGTATATACAGGCCTCTATAATAATCCCTTTCCCTTCTGATTTTTGGTCGTCTGAAGCGCAAGTTATTTTTTTTAATTTCCTATTTCTAGGCTAGCAACATTCGTTATAGTGTCACTAACTATGTAGCTGTCATAAATTTGTTTTGTAGTGATGGAAAAATCATACTAATATTAAATAAGGTATGGATACAATCCATTTTATATTTTAATGCAGAATATTGAATAAATTTTGATGGTTCTGTTGAGTTTATTCCTGCTCTTATGTCATTTACTTAATTTTATGGTATTTTTTTGATAGAATTTATTAATATATATCTAGTTAAATTAATAAATATTACTTTAAACCTAGTTAAAATGTTAGTGTTTTCTTTTATTCCCTTATTAAATGCACAGAATTTGAGAGTGAATTTGGAGGATTATATCTAGATTATTCGTATCACTCAAATCCTGCATAAAACGTGATATCTTATTTAACTGTCTTATTACAATAATATTTGGCTATTTCTTATGCAATCAGTTGATCCATGTTTGTTGCCGTTAATAACAATATAATTAGATAGGGGAAAATGGTACAACCATTTCCATACGAAGAAAAGAATAAATCATTGGCTAATTTTCATTTTAATCGATGAATTATATTATTCCGAATATAAGCACAGTTTATTTTTTAATTTTCCAATAGGGGAACATAACATTTACTTAAACAAAGATGAAAAAGTGAAATTTTCATGCGTTTTTTCCCGCAACGGAGCTCTGCAAAAAAAGATAGTGGAAAATTATATTAAACAAACTTTATAGAACATAAATTTCCTACATAAGATCCTAGTGGGTATGTGCCTAACATTAATTATTTTGCCCATGAGATACCGCCAAGTATGACAAACTCTCACGGGGATTCTAATCACTTCGCTACTAAACGGATTTTGTTTCAGTTTTCATTAATAAATAGATTGATTCACGAGGGGGACTTAAATGTTTAATTACCCGACCTATGATGATGAATGTGTAAAAAACATCCATTGGATCGGTATCTTAGCGTGCACTGCTTATATCATTAGAGATATATGGAAACAATGTATGACAATATTGTTCTAGCTATATAGTTATTGATACTATATGTTCATCCATAATAAACGTTTTATTGTGAAAAACAAGCATGATTTTCCAAATATAATAAATTTTCCAAGGTTTATTGTGCAAAACTTTCTTAATCCTTATCAAATTAAATATTATACTGATCTTGTTCAACTCATATAGATCATTTTTTTCTCTCATATCGTATATTTATAAGGAATAGTTCAAAAACTATGACTGTATTTATAAGCAAGCAAAACAGCACGCCTTTCGCTTAATTCAGGATGCGGTCATACGAGTATGTGCTCTAATGTGAACGGTATTACAATTAATATTCAACAAGTGCCTCTCGGGGACTTTTTTAGGGAAATTTAATGTTCTATAAAGTCATTTATTAACAATTTTACTCTAACTTTCATAGTTTTTGAAGCACTCCGCTGAAAAGTGAAAATAACGTATAAAATGTCATATCTTCACGTTCACTTAAGTAAATGTTTATGTTCAGAATAATGTAGTTTAACAATTAGAATTTGCTGAAGATTAGCTAATTAACCATTTGAATTAGCAAAATAGACATTTGCTAAATATTAGGCGTTGAAGGCAAGAAACGAGGGTGACCTGTACGACTATAAGTGATTCCTAAATAGATTAGCACCGTTTAAGAATTGTAAAAGTTTCTTGCTCTTTCTTTCCATTGGTAGCGATCGCGGTGCTTATATTTTCTTTTTTGATGTACATTTAATAGTGTAGTACAAGAAAAATTGTATTCCAAAATTTGTCTTCTATTCTTTTCCAACAGTTACGGCCTTTGCAAATCAATAGGAGTTTAGTTTGGTATTCTTCCTGATTTGGTTTTTAATGTTATTAAACTTTTTCTCACTATGCTTTTCTTTTGATCTGGATTCTGATGTTTATAAGTACATAACTATTTTGGGTTCTAATAAAAAGGTTGCGAGCTTACCTTACATAAGCTCTTCGATAACGTGATACAATTTAAACTGTTCATATTGTCTGTGCCCAAATTCTGTACTTGGGCCAGTACTTTTTAAAATTAAGCCAATACCAATTTTTAAAATTTTCTATATTTCATTGCTTTTGAAGAAAATGCCTCAGACAGACGCAAAGTCAAATACCGAAGAGATTTCCTATCAGGTTTTTCAGCAAGATTGTGTAAATCGGTACTGCGATTCATTTTTAACTTTGAAAACCCTTCCTTTTTTTAATACTTCGAATAAAATAAAACAAATTTCACTCTAAATTCATTCGTTACGAAAAACAATTGATGGATCTTTAAAACCAATCTTTAGTTTTAACTGTTCATGAAATAGGTAAATTTTAATTTCAACGCCATCTGTAACGTTTTCAACGTTATTGCATAATGTAGTCTTTCATCTGTGAAAGCTCTAGGTTTATAGATCGGTCAAAATCTTAACTGACAGCCTCAAGTAAATGTTAGCAGCCGAATTTTCGGGAAAACAGTTTTCAAAAGCGTCTTCAGAAAACTGTTAATTATTTTCACTGGCTTGTAATAAAAGATTGTAATAGACTATTACAAATAAAAAGGATTGTAATAGAGTATTATAACCCTGCACTACATCAAACTCCACGTTAACATTTTGCTTCACTGGAAGAGATCACTCATATAGCAATTATTTGGTGTAATATATGAGTTTGCAGTGCCTACAGTTAATAAATATAAACGTATTTCTTGTCCAATTCAGAAAATCTGGAATCATGTTCTGGAGATTCCGTACTTGTGTTGCCAGACTGTATCTGCAGGAAATCAGGATTGGTAGCTATTAAATCGATACCAGGATCTAAAAATTCGGAACTGAAAAAATACAGTTTTCTATAATTTAAAAATTGGTATTAAGGCTTTATAATCAAAGTAAATTGTTATTCGACAGCACTATAATACCGAAAAGTAGCAAATAGGTACCTAAACACTACAATATGTTTAGTCATTAACCACCAAAGTTTTTAAACATCAGTAATCATAATTTAGCATTCATTATAAATATGTAATCATAGGACTTAACACTAAAATAACCTGAGAAAAATATTAACAAATTTTTGGTATTTTTCGATCTAACTCGGATGATCTAGATGAACGGATGTGGGAAGAAATAAATGTATTCAGTCGCGTTAAAAAACAAACTTAGAAGGATTTCTTTTATTTTTTAATTTTGAATTGCTAGCAGCGCCCAAATACTGGGACAAACAAGTCATGATGTCGCTAAAATCGGAACATCTGGCTATGCTATTTTGTACTTCTTTTTCTTGAACAAAGACAATTCAGATCGCTGAAAACAAATTAAAGTGTGTTTTTTAGTCTATATTCTAGTCTTTTTTCATATTAAAGACTATTTTCCAACTTTAAAATCTATGGCTTTACATGTTTTCCATTTTTTTTAAAACTCATCAAAACAAGGTAACACAAAATGCAAACAAATTTATCTTTTGCTTCATTTTAGGGTTTCGTCTCTCAAAGAAAAAAAAGGAAACTTTATAAGATTACTCGTGTGTCCGTTTGTTCTCAGAAACCGTTTGTAGTTGAAACTTTAAACATTGCGTGGCTTTTTGTATTGAAGTATATTAACCTTCGCGTAATAGTTATGAGAAAAACCGTGCCTGACAAAAAAAAACGCAAAGGTTATAGGAAAATCATAGCGATGATTCTTGATGTCAAAACTTTCAGAGTTCCGTAGTCAAATGGCAAAAGTGTCCTGTCCGTTTGTTTGTCTGTCCGTACGTCATAGCCATTTTATTGGAGATTATTGGCACTAGATAGATGAAGTGCCTTTAAGGAACTTCTATACAATGAAATACTGTAATTCTGAAAAAAAATAATATCAGGCGTGGTACTCCATAAATTTCACTGAGGAATGAAAAAAAATCCAATGTATATAGGGGTGTGGTGTATTGCTAGACAGGTCTTAAAATTATACAGGGTTTCTAAAATAACTTTTTTATATACGTCAATAGTTGGTGAGAAATGCGATTCTAAATCTTAAAAAGTGTGTCCCACACCTCTCTAACTTTCCAACTAACGTGTTTAAAAATCTGTAAAACTCTGAAATTAAGATAGTAGAACTTAAAATAAACTTTCAATGAAAATTGGTTTGGATAATATATGTTGCGTAATATTTGAGATATGGGATATTTTCGGTACCGACCGCAGCAATAACTTTGTTTTTCGCAGTATCTTTGAGAAACACAAACTTACAAGTTTAATGTTGTTTATTGCTATGAAACAATTTGAGCGTGAGTCCTTTTCGCATTTGACCGGTTTTTAAAGATTTTTCCGTGATTTTACGCCTATGAAAGATATAATAGGTAACATATTTACGTTGTGAAAAATATATAATTAATATTTACAAAAGGTTTAATAGTAATACTATGAGCCCTTAAATGTTTATAAATGTCTCAAGTTATACAAAACCGGTCGTAGTACGAGTTTTATTCGTACTACGTTTGTAGGTTCGTTTGTATGTTTTTGTCTGTATAAATCTGTTTTTTTATGAGTATTGTTTTTTTAATAAAATAACTAATCTTTATAGTAACAATTTTTCAGAGTATTTCGATGATATTTAAGAAATTCAACTCATCGACGGATAGATAGAACGAGACACAAACGAATATTTTTCCTACTGATCATTTTTAACTTTGGCAGGTTTGGAACCTTAAAAACTGTCATAAATTTAAAAAAATCAGAGTTCGAATAGAAATTCTTTTTGACGTCAAATTTAACGAAAACAGTACAAAAAGCTTATATATCCACAAAGTTGCAGAAATTATTACCGTAGGTTACTGGAGAGTTTTGACATTTCGTTTGATTAATGATTACATTATTTTAAAAATGGGACACGGCCAGCGTCGCGGCGAGCCTTCGAGTACATTTATAGAGATCGCGTTCATGTGGTCTTTGCTTATAAGGACAACATGGCCTTCTTGTTTGTAATACTATAATCCATTTTACTGGTACATTTCGAGTAGTGTTAAGTTCTAATGAGGCTACTTTGAAGGCACATTGTGAGTTATATAGATAATCACAAAGTAAATACCAAATTATCCATATTATTTTAACTAATTTAGAAATTATAACTGAGTAATATTTTTAAAATATTCAGTTTTATTTATTTGTTGAAAGGAAATGTTAGTAATGTCTCATATGCATTTAGGTCCTATTCCTACTCCTAGTCAGTGTGCCAGAGAGTCTCCAGCCTGCGTTTTGTTTAGGGAGGGCGATCTACATCATCTCGTTTTTGCCTGTCCAATAAATATTAATTTCCTTCATTCAGTTATAAATTATAAAAAAAACTATAAAAAACTCCATTGTTAATAAAAATATTCTAGACTTAATCATACAAATAATAAGAACGAACGACATGGAAATCTAGATCTTTCTATATTCATTTATATGTTTGTCTTTGTCATGTTTGTATGTATATCTGCGTATACTTATTTTTTATCTCTCTATATAGTGTTGCCACATTTGTATTATTTATAAATTAATTTTTTATATATATTTTTGCTTTACTTTTTAAATCCATAAATTTCTATTTAATTTTTGTTTTGCTGTTTTGATTTATATTTCTTACCAAGCAACAATAACAGATGTCCAGAATGTAATCTAGCCAAGAGTTGCCCAGCCAAACTTGACACTGGCAAATGTTCTCTACAGTGAGAATGATCGCAATACATTAAAAAAAAACGAACTGTCAAATTGACAGTTCACATACAAAGTTACGAAACTTTGTGTGTGTATAGGTTTTTAAGCTGGCAAACAGAAAAGAGTATGTATGACAAACATAAAAAGGTTTGTATGACAAACAGAAAAAAGTAACAAATTATGAAAAAATACTACGAACTGCATTTGGAGTTTGATCAAGATACTAAGAGTCACTAATTAGATATATGTTATAAAACTCTGTAGGTATGTTTCAATACTCTGTATGTTATAAAACTATGTAGGTAGGTTATAAAATTATGTAGGTAGGTTATAAAACACTGTAGGTATGAGTGATTCTCAGATAAGGGCGAGTTTAATGCGTATAACACTTATAATTTAAATCACAACAATTCTTTAGGAGAGGCCTAGTAAGCTTTAGGAGCCTAGAAAGGGTTACCAAGACAGTAGCAGAATTATGGTTTAAATTTTTTTAACTATAGAAACTTTTTTAAAATTAGTGATTTATTAAATAAGCTTTTTAAACTATAGAAAAAAATTTTAACTTTGGTGAAAACTGTAAGGTGTACAGGATGCATGGGAGTATATCACTGTATATATAACATTTTTGAAAATATGAAAATTTCCGCAATTAGACTTTGATATTATTAATAATGGGAATATCGTTTCAACGGGATTCTCCTAATCCATGTCAACGATCAGATAGATATTTACCGCGACGTTAATTTAATGAGCCCGAGTAATAAATATTAATCATTACACGCCGTTACCAAAGACCCTTAATTAGGACCCATATCATAGTTATATTGAATCGTAAAATAAATGTAATAGCTCTGATTTCACGTGTTTACAAACGTTTACTACTACTACCGAGCAGCATGTCATTAACCGCAATACCTTTATATGTAAACGGCGTGGCAACGTAAACTTATTCAGGCACGCGTGTTGCGCTCTGTTCCGAAAATAGGTTAATCATTAATCATTCGAAAAGTCAGAATGACAGCTCGCTAATAAGTCATGGTAGCAAATTTGAAAATTATTCTGTTCTGTAATTTATGATTGGCTGTGGGAACAAATCTCAGGTATTTGGGCTAGTTTCCCCAAAATATGTGTTATATATGTAGTCTTTTTATAGGGTAAATAAGACAGGACAGAACCGCATAGGATAATTAATAAAAATCAGTCAAGTGCGAGTGGGATTTCCACACGAAGGGTTTTGTAGAACCAACAATATTAAACTTATAAGTTTGTATTTTTCAAAGGCATTGTGAAAAACAAAGTTATTGTCGCGTTGGATGGGGAAAATATCCCATATATCATAAACTGCACAACATAACTTATTTAAACCAATTTTCATTAAAAGTTTATTTTAAGTTCTATTGTAATTATTTTTTTTAGAATTACATACTTGTTACTTGTTAGTTGAAAAGTTAGAAGGGGTGGGACATACTTTTTATAAACGGATATCTCGTGAATTATTGACTTAAATAAAAAGTTATTTTGGAACCTCTGTATAATATTTTACAAGACTTGGAATTATTAGCAAAGATATAACTCTGCTGTATCACTATATAATAGATTAACTAACTTCATTGAATAAAATGAGGAGAAATTATCATCCATCTTTCATCTTTACATGAAAATGCATAGTATGCTTACTTCCGATGAAAAAATATGTGCGCTCACCTAATAATAGTAAGAAAAAGACACAGGAGGCATTAGCACGATATGAAAAAAAATCCCCAATATAAGATAACAAGAGGAATTTGAATAATGTTTAGGAGTAAAAGTGATTTTACTTTGGTTTTGTCAATGGATCAATTGGTACAATAGAACAGATTCACTGGCATATCGATAATAGAAATAAAGACACTTAAAATAAGATTTAGCCATGGTCAACTCAAGTATCAAACGTTAAAAACAAACTTGGAAACACTAAGTAGAGCACAGCTTTACCGGGAACAGTTTTTAATATATTTGGCTTATGCCATAACCGTTCACAAAAACTAAAGTTTGAGCCTCGGCAATGTTTTACTTCACACGCCTATGCGCACTGGGTTTTTTCATCCCTCAGTTATATGTATGGAGTGTCACCCTTAATATTATTTTTTTTATAATTTCACTATTTGAATGTACAGTGGTTCATAGAAGATTATTGCCATCCAAATATCATCTTTATGGTGTCAAAAATCTCCGAGTAAAGTGGGTGACATACGGACAGACAAATGGACAGGACGAAATTATAAAGTTTCATTTTTTGCCATTTGGTTACAAAACCCTAATAAAAATAGGCATAAAGGTTTACAAAAAAATCGGTTAAAAACTGTACATACGAAAACTAGTCAATAGCTTTACAAAAAAAAACACCAAAAGGCGCAGTTCTGGTACGCCCCACAGATTTTCCGTGAAAACGTCGGGATAAAATCATAACAAGTGTTTCGTATTTCGTACAATTTTGGGTTTGCCATGCTCTGCAGATAGTGCGCCTTTCAATGGGAGTCTAGCAGAGTTATAGCATATGGAACTTCGATGCAAGTATATCGAGCCTCAATAAGATTATAGTATTCTGTAGCACCCTCCATTAACGTATCCGAATTGGTGTCCGACGATGATATCACGACGACATTTGTTGATCGCAATACATACTAGTCGGGTGTTGTAGCGTTGTCGTCGATCTCTGTGGTATCACTCTTCTGTATTGGTTTCCAATGATGCCTGTACATGATCCGTGAACGTTTGGACTATCGCCAGACGCTGTATGTCCGATGGACCAGCTACGTATCACGTTGCGTCGTTCTTTTATTTTTCTTTCGACGCTATCGTAGTTCCCGCACTGCTAGACTCTATACTTTTTAGGTTTCTTGAACTTTAACCTCTGCCACTGCTAGACTGCTAGACTCTATACTTTTTAGGTTTCTTGTTTCTTCAATTTAGTTTTCTATAATTGCGAGCATGATTCGGGTTCATATAACTTGATAGGGCAGCTACGTAATCGCTTGGCGTCGTTCTTTTATTTTTTTGATGTTTCCTCCTTAAGAATCAATTCACATATAGCGCCCGGCATGAAGTTTTAGTAAAATAAAAAGTTTGAGTAAAATCAAAAGTTCAGAAAGTAAAAAAAAAAAGTGTAAATGTTAGGTTCTGGCCGTACGAAGTTCAGAGCGTTAAAAAAGTGTAACCGTTAGACAGCTTCTCTATATATATTGGCATTTACTTCTGGAGTAATTGCAATGACGGAGTTTGACACACATAGTTTACTATCGTCCGCTTATATCAAGATGTAATCATTAAATGTTATTATCTGTGAATATTTGGTGTCTTTTATCCTACAAAATTATAAAGTCTCTTTTAATTTTAACTTTTTAGTCTGACGTTACTAAATGTTTTTAATTTTGTTGTATAAATTTGATCTTGATTATTTATGTTTTATTTGAAAATAATTATATTTTCAGCATTTTTTTTATTAAAGAATTTTCCATTTACATTTAATGACATTGATATTAAATTTATACACAGTGTTCATGATGTCTTAATGATATTGATATTGAAATTTATACACCTATTTTATACATTCCCAGATAATTGTAGTTAAGAAGTAAACTCCAGTCGCGCGTCGGAGTTGATACATCCAGTTTTTTTCGACACCGTTGTAGCTCTCGTATTTGCTCGGTCTTGGACTTTTATGTTTCATAGGTTCTTATTTATCAGAATTTTCTTCTGATTTGCGTTTTTTATATTTCCGAAAATATTTATAATTCATAGGCGACATCTTTTTTTTGTAAGTTTCCATTTTATACTGTTTTTTACTTATATTTTAGTAAATAGTTTTCACTTTTTAGTAGTAGTTCTTAAGATCTTCATAATGACATCGAAATCAATATCCTAGCTAAACGTGTTTACACACTACACTAATTTATAACTCTACACAACACTATTTCACAACAATCACATGCATACGCCTACACTAATCCGATGATATCACAGGTAAAACACATGATCCACGACATGCTCTATCCATTTTAGGTTTAACCATTGTTAACGCATTATTAATCTCGTAGTTATTAGCTATTGAAATATGTACATGTTTTATAACGCAAACAAATTCGACCGGCTATACTTAACCAGCAAATAGTCAAAATAAAAAAATGAATTTTTTTTGTCCATATTAGTTTTTTAGTATATTGTCTGGGAGAAAAAAGGAACTGTGCAAGATTCCGTACTTTAAAAGGAAAAAGGTCGCTCACGTGTCTGTACCTATGTCTGCCACAGCTGTTTTTCTCAGAATAGTCAAGATTTCTAAATAAATTTTTTGAGCGAAAACTCAAAGCAAATGCGTTGGGAAATTTTTAGGAGGGCAAATTAAGTGCTCGGTATTATTGGGAGGGCAAATTAAGTGTCAGTATTTTTTTAAATTCCAGTAGCGGCGTGTCGTTTGAAAGAGCTAGTTATAAAGGTTTCAAAAATATTTTTTTCAGTATTTTTTTTAATTAAGTATCAGTATTTTTTTTAATTCCAGTAGCGGGGTGTTGTTTGAAAGAGCTAGTTATAAAGGTTTCAAAAATATTTTTTTCAGTATTTTTTTTAATTAAGTATCAGTATTTTTTTTAATTCCAGTAGCGGGGTGTCGTTTGAAAGAGCTAGTTATAAAGGTTTCAAAAATATTTTTTTCATAATTTTAGCCATTATATTGTCAGAAACATAATGAGAGTGTGAAAAAATATGTCTTCCCCTTATTTACGAAACTACTCAAGCTAATATAATAAAAATATGGTTTTTGGTGCCCATGCAAATGTTGTAGGAAAACAGAAGCGGTGATTTTGGTTATTATAATTTTTTGAATATTTCTTATGTTTTTACGCCTTTTATATATATATATATATATATATATATATATATATATATATATATATTTTGTGAAAAATTAATATTTCAGAATTGATCAATAAACATATTATATATAGTATAAATGGCGAAATGTGTATAGAAACCTCTTGGTGTCAGCTTTATTTGTGCTTGACAAATTATAATTATTGATTGTTAATTTATTAACTGTATTCTCAACGATTTAGTTAGATATTCTGCGCTTTAGTTGAGTACAGAACTGTACCGAACAACTGTAGAGTAATGCTTATAACAAATAAGCAGTTTAAAGGCGAATCTGGCTCAAGTATTGAAGCTGCCGTTTTAAGTGAAATTATTTTTATCATGATTAATATGGGTTTTCCAGAGCAATGAATACTTAATAATATGTAATATGATTAATTAGGGCGAAAATATATCTATATTATTGTGAATATTTAAAAACTATGACTTCTAGAATTATAGTTTGTTACTTACAAACTTTGCGTAGGCTTCTGAAAATCCTGTTTTTTTCAACAGTTTTAAGTTCGTAGTTGAAGAAATAAGGTGTTCATAGTTCGTAGTTTTAGAATAATATATTTTTTGCATAATCTTTTGTATGTCTCTGAAGATATACTTACCAAAATTATGAAAGAAATCGAGACCCTTATAAAAAAATATAAAATATACATTTACGTACCCTTATATTAAAATATACACACTATATATGAAATGAAAATTTTATTTTAATACTTAATTCGCTAAATTTGGTAAAAATGAACTCAATTACTGATGGGTTATCAAACCTTTAGGTCCCAATAATTCTAGTACCATGAAATTGAGTACATACATAATGTTTTGTATGAAGATTTTCAAGTAATTATGAAATCGGTAGAGTGTGAATCGGGTAATGACATACGTTGTTTTTCAGTAGGGCTAGTTTCTAAGGGAGATACTTCTTATCAAAGTTCTTACCAATATAATTCTTGCTTCCCTTTCTTACTAATTCAGTATTTTATGAAATATGACTGAAGGCCAAAAATTATACCGCATAACCACATGTTTTAATGCAGATGGTGTTAAATTTTGAAACAAAAAAACATATCCAGAATAATTACATCCACGGTTTGCATTAACATGTTATGAATTAGAATTATTTCTGTAAATATCCTGCTGTAATGATTTTTATCAGAATTTGTCAAATTACTTAGATCTGAACAAATACAGTTTAAAACCAGTGAACAGTAGTTATTAAATGGAAGAACATGCAATAAAACAATATATTTAATAAAAATAATTTTCGATCGCGATCATTTTATATCTAAAAATTGATTTGAAAACTATTTCTGGTTCACACTGCGTTTTTGCAAATTGCTTGTCAAATTTATTTATATTTGACAGTTGGTAGGTTTTAATACAATAAGTTCGTTTTGTCAGTTGGCATTTGCCAGTTGGTATGTTTTTATATAATGAGTTTTCTTTATTTTTACAATAAAAGATAAATTTGAAAATCTCACCTGCTTGACAATATCCAATAATATTTCCGTTTTAAACTGTCATGACGAAAGTACACTATAATAAACTAATAAAATGAACACAAACAAAGAACGGGCACCACAACAACTAATTTAATGAATTAAATTCACTGACAAAATATAATAGGTGAATTTAGCCGAATGAAGCTAGCAAGTTACAGCTTATTTTTGCCCCGTACGTCGGCGCTTGAAATGACATAATCCATTTTAGTGGTTTATTGAAAACTTTTGCAATGTGATCTCCGTGTAATTTGATAGGCATGACGTTTGTACATTTCATCTATTTCACAAGTTGGTAGCGTTCGGTTTGTGCATTCTGGCTATCGCTTATAAATAACTTGCGGTCTTTGTTAAATATTCATAAATATATGATCAGAACATGCTACGTGTAAATGCTTATACGGTATTGCGCATCACTGGATTCGGTCGCAACATTTCGACAAATTATAGATGCAGTTTTTCTCAAATAGTTTATTATACTGTAACTGAATGAACATGTTAAAAAATCCAGAACAATTTCGCTTTGAGGAATAATTAATTGACTAACAAATTTGTTGAAATCCACAATACCAAGTTCAAAAGTGCTTCCACGCACAACAAACTTAAAATACGTGATGTGTATTTTAATTTTAGAAAAATACAATTTTTCTAAAATGGAAATGCTTTAAAATTTAAATTAGCAGATTCTCATGCTGCATTAAATTACGTTTATTACCACGAAAACCTGGCAGGTTTAAAGTTTGATACTATTTTTATTTTAAAATTTACCGCATTCCACAATGCGGGTTTTTAGTGTATGGGGAAAGCGCTTCTGAACTTAGCCTTGTTTTGGATTTCAACAATTTTGTTAGCCAATTTATTATTCTTCAAGGTGACCTTGTTCTGGGTTTTTTAACTTTTATGTTTATGACGAGGTACCATTTACTCTAACAGTAGTTCCAGTATTACAGATTTTTAAATTTATTTTCCACTTTTTGATAAAAATATGGCGTTTAACGGCGATGTACATCCTGTGGTCATTTGATTTTTGTTAAATGCATTTTGAACTGGGCAGCTGTGCATAGCATTAGCGATGCAATACATTTTGGTTGTGACTAATTGAAATATTATCGTTTATTTGTAACTCTGAGTAGAGACATTTCATCCGATGGTAGAGACATTTTTTGACGTATTATAATTAATTTTCATCATCAAAGTTGCTTTCTTTGTTAAATAGATTAAGCTTTTACAAACCGGTGTTTTATCATGTTACCATTATATTTACCTAAATACCTCGCTATTGAACTTTAAATTAAATTTAATGTGATTCAATTCGATTTAACTTTTTTATATTTTACTGAAGCTTAGAAAGTTAAGTACAAACGTGGTGGTTACTATTGCTAGGTGTGTAATCCTTTGCAGTCAACCAAAATGCGACAAGTGAGAAATATTAGTGTAATAGTAGATTGTACTGAATGAAACAGACAATGACAAATAAACTAAAAATAAAATTACCTTACGTAAATGAAAAAAAAATTAAAAGTGCTAATGCGTATATAAAAATCAGATTTAAATTCTTTTAGTTTTGGAAATGGACATCATATTGAGGTTTTTGAATATTGATATTAGTTTCGTACTTTTGTGAGGTTAGATATCTCTATAATTGCTATTTTAAACTTAGCGACCGCTTTCTAACTTATGCGCTTCTAAAGCGATGCGGTAGCGGGAGCGGAAATTAAATTTCTCGCTTAGTTGCAAGGCGACAACGATGCAACATAAAACCAGACCGAACCTGCCTACATTTATGCTTTGAAATTATTGAAGAAATGACATTTAAAATATAATTCAATTCTGAAGTGCCTACGATAATATTGAAAAAATTCATATTATTCGATAACAAAACCCCCCCATCCATTTTGCGAGTCGCATCGCCGACGTTCCTGCTCCTATCGATCATATATGTGCGATAATTTAACAATATATTTTATTTATTTATACATAGGGCGAGTTTATTTAATTAGAGAGGAAAATAATAAATAATAATATATTTTTTTCACGAAAACTTAAACTTTTTTCGTTAGAATGAGATAATAAACTAGTTTTAAATAGAAGTAAAAGTCTTTGTAACAAAAATATCTATGGACCTAGATAATTAAAAAAAACTATAGTTTTATTGACTGAAAAAAATGTTCCGTAATACGGAAAAAAACTTATCAATTAAAATAAATTATCTTCTTGAGAGCCCAGGACGGGACCCTGACTTCGGCAGAATCAACTCCCAAGCTTTCCCGTTCTTGGCCAGAGATATCCAGTTCGTTAGACTCAGGAATTTAAAATCTTTTTCCAGAAAATAAATTATAATATCAGTAAAAATGAATTCAAAACTAAAAAGAAATCTTCGTACAAATTTCACTGACAACGTTTTCACGTCAAAACTCGTTGTATAAATCTTTTTATGAAGCTGTTACGAAATAATATATTCTTAAAAGTTAAAATCTATACAAATAGTAAAATAGCAGGAGTAAGAAGTCTGTAATTTAATAATATTAAATTTAAAAAAAATCGGGAGTGCATATGAAGGTTACAGAGAATTAGATACCATTTTTGAAAATTTTCTCTCTCTGTTTGTATTATATAAAAAATAATAAACAATCAATAGGGATTTTTGAAAAGGAGTTTTGTTGTTTTTTTATTAAGTCATTATTATAGATATACAACCATAGCAATACATGAAAAATAATAAATAATCAATAGAGATTTTCGAAAAGGAGTTATGTTGTTTTTTTATTAAGTTATTATTATAGATATACAACCATTGCAATACATGAAATATAATAAACAATCAATAGAGATTTTTGAAAAGGAGTTTTGTTGTTTTTTTATTAAGTTATTATTATAGATATACAACCATTGCAATACATGAAAAATAATAAATAATCAATAGGGATTTTTGAAAAGGAGTTTTGTTGTTTTTTTATTAAGTTATTATTATAGATATACAACCATTGCAATACATGAAAAATAATAAATAATCAATAGAGATTTTCGAAAAGGAGTTATGTTGTTTTTTTATTAAGTTATTATTATAGATATACAACCATTGCAATACATGAAATATAATAAACAATCAATAGAGATTTTTGAAAAGGAGTTTCGTTGTTTTTTTATTAAGTTATTATTATAGATATACAACCATTGCAATACATGAAAAATAATAAATAATCAATAGAGATTTTCGAAAAGGAGTTATGTTGTTTTTTTATTAAGTTATTATTATGAATATACAACCATAGCAATACATGAAAAATAATAAATAATCAATAGAGATTTTCGAAAAGGAGTTATGTTGTTTTTTTATTAAGTTATTATTATGAATATACAACCATTGCAATACATGAAATATAATAAACAATCAATAGAGATTTTTGAAAAGGAGTTTTGTTGTTTTTTTATTAAGTTATTATTATAGATATACAACCATTGCAATACATGAAAAATAATAAATAATCAATAGGGATTTTTGAAAAGGAGTTTTGTTGTTTTTTTATTAAGTTATTATTATAGATATACAACCATTGCAATACATGAAAAATAATAAATAATCAATAGGGATTTTCGAAAAGGAGTTTTGTTGTTTTTTTATTAAGTTATTATTATAGATATACAACCATTGCAATACATGAAAAATAATAAATAATCAATAGGGATTTTTGAAAAGGAGTTTTGTTGTTTTTTTATTAAGTTATTATTATAGATATACAACCATTGCAATACATGAAAAATAATAAATAATCAATAGGGATTTTCGAAAAGGAGTTTTGTTGTTTTTTTATTAAGTTATTATTATAGATATACAACCATTGCAATACATGAAAAATAATAAATAATCAATAGGGATTTTCGAAAAGGAGTTTTGTTGTTTTTTTATTAAGTTATTATTATAGATATACAACCATTGCAATACATGAAAAATAATAAATAATCAATAGGGATTTTTGAAAAGGAGTTTTGTTGTTTTTTTATTAAATTATTATTATAAATATACAACCATTGCAATACATGAAAAATAATAAATAATCAATAGGGATTTTCGAAAAGGAGTTTTGTTGTTTTTTTATTAAGTTATTATTATAGATATACAACCATTGCAATACATGAAAAATAATAAATAATCAATAGGGATTTTTGAAAAGGAGTTTTGTTGTTTTTTTATTAAGTTATTATTATAGATATACAACCATTGCAATACATGAAAAATAATAAATAATCAATAGGGATTTTCGAAAAGGAGTTTTGTTGTTTTTTTATTAAGTTATTATTATAGATATACAACCATTGCAATACATGAAAAATAATAAATAATCAATAGGGATTTTTGAAAAGGAGTTTTGTTGTTTTTTTATTAAGTTATTATTATAGATATACAACCATTGCAATACATGAAAAATAATAAATAATCAATAGGGATTTTCGAAAAGGAGTTTTGTTGTTTTTTTATTAAGTTATTATTATAGATATACAACCATAGAAATACATGAAATATAATAAACAATCAATAGGGATTTTTGAAAAGGAGTTTTGTTGTTTTTTTATTAAGTTATTATTATATATATATACAACCATAGCAATACATGAAAAATAATAAATAATCAATAGGGATTTTCGAAAAGGAGTTTTATTGTTTTTTTATTAAGTTATTATTATAGATATACAACCATAGCAATACATGAAAAATAATAAACAATCAATAGGGATTTTTGAAAAGGAGTTTTGTTGTTTTTTTATTAAGTTAATATATACGACAATCCCGTTGGCATATGGCGAGCTTACTTAAGATATCATCGATAATAATTTACATGGGTACTGCATGGGCAGGTCAGATAGGAGGTGGAGTTAGCGGAAGCGGAAAAGATAACAGTGCATAAGAGAAAAACTGACGTAAGGATTATTTGTATTTCGAATAATTTACATTTCGTATAACGAGGTGATAAACATATCACTTTCACACTCCACCGTTAAAGTCGGTTCAGTTTATCCACTAAAAGTGGATTCGTAGCTACATTGGTTTTATAAAGGATCCAATTTCTTGTTCTAATTTAACTGATCCTCAGTAATGTCTGGAATGAATAAATCTTAAATATTGGCGAATTTAAATTTTTTCTTGACATAAAGTGTTGGATGCGCATTAGAGGAAGTATTCTGTTGAAAATTTTATGACTTATGTCGTTTATTTGTGGCTATCAAATGAAGTCTTCATCAATCAATAAGTCTACATCTTATTATAGTTCCGATGCCCATTGTTAAATGAACATCGTAATATTAGTTACGATATGCCTTATTGTATTTATCAGAGTCTAGGAAAGAATCACTTACGACACAGACTAACAACTAAGTAACTTAAGTAGTTTATGCGAGCGAATTCGAGAATAAGAGGCAACGATTTTAATTATGGTACATCAACCCTCCTTAAGGAGATAAGTTTCACTGAGTCCACCACAATCTGAATTGTTTGAGGGCTCCTCTTGGAGCCCATCACGGTTCGCCTCATGTTATACAGGTGTGTATGGATTCACGAAGGCTCCATGTCTATAATATCCTGTACATACGATAAGTTGTAGATATCCTTATAAGTAATATACTGTCTCTACAGTAAGGCATTCAACACCACCATTTAGCGAACATTTTAAAAATCACAGGTTTAGGTTGGACTATCTCTTAGCACTAAACGGTGGAAACTTGCCCGAAAGCCACCATGTCCCATGAGGAATTGCAACGTCATTGCAATCAGGTTTTAATAAGATTTTCTCTAATTTATCAAAATGATCAAAAAAATAAAAAAAATATTTAGTGGACTATGCTACAAAGTTTGGGGAGTAGCGTCCAGTCCATCAATAAACAGAAACTATCTCGAAAAGGTGATTCTTTCGGGCACAAAGGGTTTCAATCTCCAATGGCAAAGCGAGCACGTCATAATACTCCAGTCTCCAGATAACTCGAAGTTATTCGTGACTACCGTCAAGGTTTCCTTTTGAACTTAAGTATTGATACGTCATATTATCAATTCGCTGCGTCCTTAGTACCTAGGACACCGTCTGAAGGGCAGCCGCCGTAAATTCTAGAATACTGACATACATATTTATATTAATAATGTTATACACGTCTGCGTGTGAGACGTGTACAATATTATATAATAATACTGAAATCTATTCTTTCATAATGTATAAATATATGTATATATGTGCACATATATCACATATTGTTTAGACATTATAAAATAATTTTTTTCTGTTTATTGTGTATTTAGACTGTAATTCGCTTGCAGCAATGCATTTGTAGCTAAAAGGTAGTTCAAAAAATGTCAGTGGCAAAGCCATACAGATTTTTTGATTATTTGTGTTGTTTTGTATTATTAATGAAGACATAATAATGAGAAACAGTGCACGAGGATAAATACACCAATTTTATTTTAAGTTAACCGATAATTCAATTTTGAATGGATTTGCAGCTAAAAGGTAGTTCAAAAAATGTCAAAGGCAAGGGTCAATAGGAAAGGAAAGAAAAGGAAAAGGAATACAGAGTTTTTGATTACTTGTATTGTTTTGTATTGTTAATGAAGACATAATAATGAGAAACAGTGCACGAGGATAAATACAAAGATTTTATTTTAAGTTATCAGATAATTCAATTTTTAATTGGCACTTTGATTTGCGAAAAATATTTCAGGAAAAAATCTCCTTACCTCTGCGAACTAATACGGCGCCAATATACATATTTTTTTAAATACCACTTAAATTTAATTGTCATGTGTAAATAATACAGTACCATTTTATAGTATTAGTCCACACTTAACTGGCGATTGATGTTGTTTTAAAACGTTATCTAGATGGCGTACTGACCTACGCCAGACAAAATAAATATTTATTAATTAATTAGTGAGATTTGTTAATGAATACGCTATAATATACAAAAAAATGTATTGTTCTTTAAAGAAACACTTATTAAATTGAAATGATGTTATTTGGGGATACTGTATGCACCAGCATATACGTTGACATAGAGCTTATGACATTTTTATTTATCCAGTAAGTGACAGGGAAAATACTTTTAGTACACACACACATATATATATATATATATATATATATATATATATATATATATACGTATTTTTATCTTTTGACATCCCACTGTTTTGAAACTATTTAACCAATTTTGTGCATCTACGTAGTTGACTTAGATTTTGATCTACGCTAGCTTTTTGCCAAGTTCGAATTTTATATGTATATATATATATATATATATATATATATATATATAAACATATATTCCTAGTGTCCGGCTATAAAGGAATAAATTCTCGTTGAAATATAACGTAAATCACGTCTGTTTGTAATTAAATGCAAAAAAATATTACACATAACTCTGTTTAACACACCTAATTTCGCTAAGGCATGCACACAAGCTCACGTTAGCCGTACGCACCACCACTTTAACTTGAGCGGTGTTGATTCAGGTGTGCAAGTATCATATGTATAAAAAAAATGACATATAATTATGAATATTATTTTGAATTTTCTGAAAAAGTCATCTTTTAAGCTTCATTTTGACGACAATCAACTATTTTTTAATCACCGAATAACATCTCAGACACCGTGTATATGCATGTATATATATACATATAATGTACATACATACAAACACACACACACATTCACACACACACATAAATACAAATAAAAAACGTGCGCGCGTTAGTATACGTGTAAGGTGATTTTGAATATAATGTTCGGGAAATATGATCGATGAAAATATATTGAAATAACCTCGGAAATCAAAAAAATCAGTACATATGCAACATTTCTGCGAAATTCATTTGTTTAGGAAAAATATGTGATAAGTCTGTATTTTTGAACACTTTGAAGATATACAGTGTGTTTAAAAATCATTTAACTCGCCTTTATATTATATCATTCATTGCAAAGTGCTTTTACGGGATATAAAAATTGGAATGCGCTCGAGAATTTGATATCGCTTTCGTTATTTACGTTATTGGCTATAAAAGTGGGGATACGGGAATAAAATTGTTATGCTCAGCAATAAATATAAAATAAATATTTGTACTTATACTCGTAATCTTATTTATATATATATATATGTATTAGTAATTTTATCCACTTCGCGCCAGAACACTTGTGCAGTATGCTCATCTCTAAATTTCATGTTCACCCTCTGGGGTGCACCTGGGAAGACACTCTAGAGCAGGGTTTCTCAACCTTTTTTTTGTTGAGGCTCCCCGGACTATAAATTATATTTTCATTCGCCCCCCCCTTTACTTTTTCATGCCCCCCCCCTTTGATTTAGTAAATTAAATAAAAATGGTAACTGAAGTTTATAAATACACAAACTTACCTTTTAACAGTGAGACACAATAATTTTACACACTCAAACTGATTTCTCAACAAAAAATGTACACCAAAACGTAAAATTTTTCGCAAGTTTGTGGTAATAATAGTGAATATGATATTTAGTTTCATTAATTTTATGCATGTAAATTAAACATTATATTGTAATGTTGTTTCTATATTTTTTGTTTTTTCTTTCTAAAATGCAAACGCTTCCCGCCCCCCTTGACATCTCTCTATGCCCCCCTTTGGAGGCGCGCCCCCCTGGTTTTAAACTCCTGCACTATGGTCTAATAAATAGGGATGATAATGTAGCCACTAATATTTATTTATTTATTTAGTTACTTTATATAGAGTACATATGGTGAACTTATCGCTTGTACAGGAGCAACCTTTTCTAGCCAACAATGGGTTTCAAAAATTGATTGTTTGGTATAGACATACACACAGACAGGCTATCGTTAGCATTTTACTACACAACGAGGCTACCGTTAGCATTTTATTACATACATAGACATATATTTAGATTATTCAGATTTATAATATTAAGAAGCAGATGATACATAAATAATCGGACAATATCTAACGAAAATCATAAAGACTGACATATTTTCATTTCTTTCTGTTTTTCATTACTTGTAATAGTTAGAGGGAGATCGCATTTGTTTCATATGTTTTCTTAAATCGAAACGTCACCGCGCTCTAATTTGCTACGTAACCAAGACGCCATTTTGACAACATGAATTGTCAACCTCGTAGAATTTTATGTTTTATGTGTAATTTCTAAATTTACATAAATTAATTATTTCAAAAGTATTCCAAAAAATGGGTAAATGTCGTGATTATATGCGTGATAGCACTTCATACAGGAATTTGTCAGATATTGCTTTTCACGGGTACGTAACAGCAAAATCTGATAAATGATTGCTTCAATTTGAAATTTTCTTGTTATTTATTGTAAAATATACGTTATAATTTTGTAAACGTTTCAGGTTTAAAAAATTATCGAATTTTTAGTACAGACATAAGCCGTATACATGTATTACATATATTTTCTTATCATACTAAAGTTATATATCCTTGTAAGTCGGTAACCACTCTGTAGATACACAGGGGGCTTGGAGTAAATTTTTACCGGCTTGTCATTTGATATTATGTAAGAAACTAGGCCTTTAGTTGTGTTGAAACGAAGTTTGTATAAATAAACTTTTTATATAAATATATATAATTTGTATAAATAAATTTGTATAAATAATAATTTGAAAATTTCATATCTCAATATAAAAGCACTATGACGAATTATTTTAATTTTACGTTTGTTTTGACAGAAAAATGTAAGTTTGATTTGGATTTTAACACAGTTCAAATATGTCCCGACTGTCGCTTTTCGGGTTTCTCATCCTTATATATAAATAATAGTTAATTATCAGATAAAGTTAAGACGTTGTGAAATAATTTGAAAATTTCATATCTCAATATATGAGCACCATGACGAATTATTTTAATTTTAGGTTTGTTTTGACAGAAAAACATAAGTTTGATTTGGATTTTAACACAGTTCAAATGTGTCCCGACTACCACTTTTCGGATTTCTCATCCTTACAGATAAATAATAGTTAATTATCGGATAAAGTTAAATATGCTGTGAAATAATTTGAAAATTTCATATCTCAACATAAGAGCACGATGACGAATTATTTTAATTTTACGTTTGTTTTGACAGAAAAACGTAAGTTTGATTTGGATTTTAACACAGTTCAAATGTGTCCCGACTACCACTTTTCGGATTTCTCATCCTTACAGATAAATAATAGTTAATTACCGGATAAACTTAAATATGCTGTGAAATAATTTGAAAATTTCATATCTCAACATAAGAGCACGATGACGAATTATTTTAATTTTACGTTTGTTTTGACAGAAAAACGTAAGTTTGATTTGGATTTTAACACAGTTCAAATGTGTCCCGACTACCACTTTTCGGATTTCTCATCCTTACAGATAAATAATAGTTAATTATCGGATAAAGTTAAATATGCTGTGAAATAATTTGAAAATTTCATATCTCAACATAAGAGCACGATGACGAATTATTTTAATTTTACGTTTGTTTTGACAGAAAAACGTAAGTTTGATTTGGATTTTAACACAGTTCAAATGTGTCCCGACTACCACTTTTCGGATTTCTCATCCTTACAGATAAATAATAGTTAATTATCGGATAAAGTTAAATATGCTGTTAAATAATTTGAAAATTTCATATCTCAACGTAAGAGCACGATGACGAATTATTTTAATTTTACGTTTGTTTTGACAGAAAAACGTAAGTTTGATTTGGATTTTAACACAGTTCAAATGTGTCCCGACTACCACTTTTCGGATTTCTCATCCTTACAGATAAATAATAGTTAATTATCGGATAAAGTTAAATATGCTGTTAAATAATTTGAAAATTTCATATCTCAACGTAAGAGCACGATGACGAATTATTTTAATTTTACGTTTGTTTTGACAGAAAAACGTAACTTTGATTTGGATTTTAACACAGTTCAAATGTGTCCCGACTACCACTTTTCGGATTTCTCATCCTTACAGATAAATAATAGTTAATTATCGGATAAAGTTAAATATGCTGTGAAATAATTTGAAAATTTCATATCTCAACATAAGAGCACGATGACGAATTATTTTAATTTTACGTTTGTTTTGACAGAAAAACGTAAGTTTGATTTGGATTTTAACACAGTTCAAATGTGTCCCGACTACCACTTTTCGGATTTCTCATCCTTACAGATAAATAATAGTTAATTACCGGATAAACTTAAATATGCTGTGAAATAATTTGAAAATTTCATATCTCAACATAAGAGCACGATGACGAATTATTTTAATTTTACGTTTGTTTTGACAGAAAAACGTAAGTTTTATTTGGATTTTAACACAGTTCAAATATATCCCGACTATCACTTTTCGGATTTATCATCCTTACAGATAAATAATAGTTAATTATCAGATAAAACATTTCCAATTTTAGACCGCTTTCAAGTTTCCTTTAATATTATCTAGTTTTTTTTTTACAGTAGACTCATTCAGGTAAGCAAATTCTGTAAAAAAATAAACTATATAAAAGACTATACCGAAGCATTTTTTGTAAAACACTTATTTTTATAAATTAATCGACTATCTATTCTTTATTTATAGATTTCCAAAAAATTTCCAAAAACTTTAAACAAAATTGGTTAAAACAGATGCACCCAAAAATTGGGAACCAAAATAACATAGTGTACTTGGTAAATTTTTAAGGAAAGAAATATGACGTCGGGAGCAATATAGACTATATTACTTCAAATTCAAATTGTTTGACCATTGCATTATCAGATATACTGAATGGAATACATTAACGGTTATATGCTCTAAAATCGTGTGCTGAAACTTTCACTGATTACACATTGTTTGTGTATTCTTTAGTTTAGATCCCACAATTTCTGGGGACGCGATAAAGATTGACTATATATATATATATATATATATATATATATATATATATATATATATATATATATATATATATATATTTGAACCTGTTTTAAATAAATATAATTAAAGACACAAAATATTTTCAGTTCTACTTTACTTAATAAATATATATGAAATTGAAGTTTTAGTCAATATGAGAATATTTATACTGAGATACGAGTTACCACTGAATTAAGACATGCCCCCTAAATATATTTAGGGGCGTGTTTTGATATACTCCACCTTTTGGTTATGGTTTTAATATTCTTATGTGTCACTGTTTCTAATATTTTAAATCTGTGATATTATTAATGATATCACGTGGCCTTGACTGGTTGAATGCATATTCGCACGTGATCGAATATACAAATGATCAACTCATCCAGTACTGATCGCCATGCTATTAGTATGGTGTACTCAGAGTTGGCAAGTGAGCGATAGACATCTTAAAAATATTTGTATTGGAATAGTTGTCTGCTGTCAATGTTACGATGAGTTTATTCATAATATTTTATTTAAGAAAGAAAATAACTCCTAGCAAATACCAAGATATATGTATATAGATGTGGTGTGAAGACCATAACTCCGTAGCTACTAGGCACAGAGCAAGTAAAACGTGTTTATTAATTACAGAAGCATCGTATTAGAGGCGGAAGAAGCGGGAGAGGAGATCGCTCCACGAATCAATAAATCTAGAACAACTTCCGCGCAATTCTCTTAGTATGACAGTCGGAAAAGCTGACACGGAGAATGAAACTCAAAATATTTCGGTCCAACTTCCAAACTCTGTTATATGGGTGAAAAACATGGGGGGCAACAAAGGGAAGGGAATTGAGAAGGGAATGATTCTATATCCCAAACAGGCTTTGGATTGGAACCCCCAAGAGGAGACGAAACGTGGTTGTCTGAAACAGATCTGACGGCGGATTGTACTGGCGAAACTGAAGAGCATTGGCACGAATTTCAGTGAAGCTTCGTGGTGCATAGATCCGATGGTTGTGGCGATAGAATATGAAGAGAGTGTAACTTCTTCATGCCACGAAAGTAATTTAATAAGAATCGTTTTTTGATGGGTTCAATGCAATTTGTATTCATTGTTCATCGAGAAATCCTCAAAACTAAATACGAATGCATTTAATTTTTTGAAATAGCGTAAAGAACATATACCAGAAATTCATGTAGTTTATTTGCTTAAAAGGCCATAGAAATTTTGATGATACGGCAAAATGCAGGTCTGACTCGCTCGTCGACAGTTGCTTACCACGTTTGAAGTAAAATTATTTTATTTATCATAAGTCGTTACTAATTTAGACTTATTAAGGCAATTAATATTTAATAATATAAAATATATTTAAGCAGGGGTGATATTATCTCAAAAATGTCTCAAAAACTACAACATCTATAGTTTTCCTACAACCTTTATATAAGCATCCAAAAACCCAATTTTTTAACATATTTTTCTTCTTTCCTCTTTTGGGGGCATATTTTTACATATTTTTCAAATGTTTATGAAGATATATTATGAAAAATTATGGGAAAAATCGAATACTTAATTTACCCTCTTCTTTTTTATTTATATATATATATATATATATATATATATATATATATATATATATATATATATATATATATATATATATATATATATATATATATATATATATATATATTTATATATATATATATTTATGAGTGTTAGTTATTGAGAGATATGCGGATTAATATCCTTTATTACTATGCAAAAAGTTTTTACGTCAGGTGGTTTTTGAGAATAACTGTTACACAGACGGATACGTCAGTGATCTCATAAAGGCTCCAAGGTCCTCTTTGTTTGTATGCTTTTAGTTTTCTTTAGCAAGGAAAACTAAAAACAGACAAAGAGATTTACCTATTAACAAAGATAGGTATTAATCTTAATACACATGAATTTAAAGACTTTTCTTTTATGTATTGTATACTCCATTTGTTTTTATTTATAAAACCATAAAAACTATAGAAATAAGTTTTGTGAAATTACCCCTTAACGTGAAATCGTGAATCGTAAAAAATATTTCCGAATTGCCTAGCATTACTCATTGGCGAGCTGTCATTTTGACGTCTCGAATGATTAATGTTTAACCTATTTTCAGAAGAGAATACGACTCACCCGTTTGAATAAGTTTGCTCTGTGACACAATTTGCATATAAGGGAATTGCGGTTAATGATATTGTTGCTTATTAGTAATAAACGCATATAAACATATAAAAATTATTTTCAGAAGAGAATACGACTCACCCGTTTGAATAAGTTTGCTCTGTGACACAATTTGCATATAAGGGAATTGCGGTTAATGATATTGTTGCTTATTAGTAATAAACGCATATAAACATATAAAAATAAGGCTGTTGCTTTTATTTGATTATTATCGATAACTATAATATAGGCTCTAACTGTAAGACTTTGGTTAGAGCTTGTAATGATTACCACAACTCTATGGTTATAATAAATTATTTTGTTGCGTAATAGACACATGAAGTATAATATGTTATAATAATAAATGTCCATTTTTTTTAGTATTCCGTATCAAAATTGGAAAAATGGAACATTTATGGAATCACTTTTGTGTCTATCTGACTGTTAGTGATATACATTTTCCTCAGAGATTATTTGATATAGGAAATTGAAAGTGGAAAGCCTCTTAATGGTAACTGTTATTTCCAAATTGTACATTCATCAAATAAATGTCAAAAACATTTTTTTATTTATTCAAGTGAAACCTCTTTAGGCACGGTGAAAGTGAAATATAAAGGTCGCGATGACCTTTATGCAATGTTTTTGACGTCAGAATGTCAGAATTTATCGCAAAGACTAAAAATAGGTACATGGCTAATGATAGAGAGAGATTACAAACAAAAATGGTGCTTATTGCTGGTATCAGCTGTTTTGTATGTTGTGTGTCAAAAGTAAACTGTCAAAATTTTGTCGATATTTATTTATCAATTTGTGATAGATTTATTACTAATTTCGCGTTTAATTAATCAGTTACAACACTAAAAATGTATGTACTTAATTTACATATAAGTTCGTAGTGAATCTGCACGTATAATTGTCGTAAATATAATTTACAACAGGAGCTAAACAGCCGCCATTTAGCCGTGTTCTGGTATGGGCATCGCGGAATTTATTTAATTTTTTTAATGGCTTACTTAAAGTGTCTAATTTAATGGACAATTGTCTATGATTTTACATGAAGATATTTACGTTACAGAAAATTAAACTCATTTGTCAATTAATTGTGATATTTAAATTATTTTAATAAAATCTGAGGATAGAGGAATATTTGTATTATACATGAAATTTGATTATTTTATATATCTCTGGTTTCAAAAATTTCTCTTCGAATATTTTTCTCTTTTTCTCTCTGCCATTTTACCTCTTACTATATACTTACAAATTGAGCCGAAGAAGTTTCACTTCCGGCACGTGTACTGACTTGCATGTGAACAAGTTTTATAACTTATTCCAATTTATCGGAATTTAATAACAGAAAATAGGTATCATGCGCAATTACCTGTTTTCAAGATCCCATTTTATGACAATTACGTCGAATGATCTTGAAGTTACTTTCTCTCAAAATTATTATCAGTTATTTTAAAGCTTATGTCTCCCTCTAATAATGTGAAAATGATGTATTAAAATATTAAAATATATACCCCACATTATACACGGTGCCCGGGAATAAATGTCGGACAAAGAAAGACGCTATTCGTTGGCTATAAAGGAAGAAATTGTCGTTGAAATAAAACGTAAAATACGCTCCTTTTTCAATTGAGTGCAAAAAAATATTACACATAACTCTTTTTAACACACCTAATATCACTAACGCACGCACACAAGCTCACGTTAACCGTACGCAACCACTACGTTAACCCGAGCGTTGCTGATGACGTGTGCAAGTACCGTGTGTATGAAAAAAATGACAATTAATTACGAATATTATTATCTTCTAAATTTTATTTTCTATTTTTCAGTCAAGGAATAACGTCTTTCTTTGTCCGACATTTATTCTCGGACACCGTGTATAGATTAAACTCTGTAGATGAATTTAATAACAGAAATGTTATCAAATGCAACAAAGCCGCGCGGTAAACAAGTATCGCGGCACAAGATGGTGTAGTATCATGGTAATAATATAAATTTTGATAGTCGCATTTAAACGTTTATTCGAAAGAATTATATCTGACTTAGTTATTGTTAGTTATTGAAACTAAAGACTTTTAGTTACTGCTCATAAAGCTCAGTTAAAAAAGTGGTGTTTTGAATTTCACGTCAAAACACAACGCCAACTCCTGTAACGTCCTTCCATTATTAATGTTTACGATAATAACATTTAACTTGTCAATAAATGTCTTAAATGTTTCTAAACTCAAATATACTTTTCTCAAGCGGATTTTCCGCTTGAAAAATCTGCGAAATGTCCTGCAACTTGAATACGTAATATTTGAAAAACGAAGCTTATCAATTCTTGTTTTGTGCCTGTGTCTGAATTTGTATTGAAAAGGCGTTCTTTTTAACTGTTTCCGTTAATACCAAATTAGGAAGGAAGTGGTTCAAACCTGCAGTAAGGTTCCTATGATTATTGATTATCATAAATTGCCAAGAAAAGCACTTCGATGTACCTTAATAAACAATTACGTATGAAAGTTAAAGCGATAGATATTTTCTTTTTTTAATCGATAGAAAAGTTCTAACGTACAAAGTTCTTGATCAGTACAAATGCTACTCTCAATTTAATTTAGTACAAAATTAAATTTGAAAAATGGTTTTATTACCAGGCGGATGTGTCAAAAAATGGTACTGTCAAATATCAAATGTAATTTCACTGATTTTTTTGCAAAACTTTCGTGACTTGTATGGTAATATCCTTTTAAAATTCTATTTTAAACTAATTATGCCTTGCTTGTAGCGGTACTTATATTAACCAAAATGGGGTTTAGTATAGAATTTATTTCAAATACAGCAAGATTCGTAAAAACGTATTTTGACTAAAGTGCACTTGTTAGAAAAAATAAAACTAATTCATTTTTTGTTTTTTACAATGATTTATATTTTTAAAAAACAAAAAATGAATTTTCTTACAGTACATGCTATTACAACATATATATTTTGTTTACATTACTTTATTCAGCATGAAGTGTTAATATTTATTCAGCATGAAGTGTTAATATTCATTCAGCATGAAGTGTTAATATTCATTCAACATGAAGTGTTAATATTTATTCAGCATGAAGTGTTAATATTTATTCAGCAGGAAGCATAATTTATAATGAAGATTTTGTTATGAAAATCGTAATTTTGTTTTGGAAACTTTATTATTGTTCTTTTTACAGGTTTTTCTACTTAATAATACCGAATTAGAGGTTTTATGTACGTTCCCTTGATTAAATTTGGTTCAATAAAATTTTTTCAATAGACTATTAACCGTTTTAGTGCCATGATTTTTTATTCATATATACTTAAAAATGCCAAAGAAATATTTTGTGCTTGATGTCATTTACCCTTGTCTCGAAACAAAACTGTATCTTTTCCAAAAATTATCCAATTTTAATAATTTTTTCGGTGATTTCTTAATAAAAACTTGTACAAGAATAATAAAATGCAAAGAAAATTATGGAAATATATATTGTGAACAAAAATTATAACAAAAACTGAAATCAAGGTTGCATCCTATTTTCGCAGTCCGGTACGTCCTCCGTATCAGCAAAATAATTGTTATCGTCACTATTATCACTATCACTCAAAACTTGCATTACACCAAATTGTAAGCGCACCACAATGTCACTCCCACTATCACTTTCTTCACAACTTGAAAAACGATCATTTTCACTCGAATTATTTTCGTATTCCGATATTATGGGTTAAACATTTTCTTTTCCTGGATCCTTTTTATATTGTAAATATTAATAATATTATAATTTGAACTTTATGTAACACGTAGAAAGATAAAAAATTAGCGATGCGTGCGAGTGAGCTCCCCTACCGCGTGCTAAAAAGCAACTGATTTCGTGACCGCCATCGCGCTCGTGGCAAATTTAGTTAGTACGCACACGAGCGCGATGGCAGTCGTCGGCACACAAACGGTTAAAAAAGAGAATGGTACGAGGCTGATATGACTTATTTAACAGTACAAACTAAACAATGGGACAAAACTCCAAAAATATGTTAGTTTTGAGTATAGTATATCTAATAATATGTTTTATTATTTATTAACTTAGAAATAAAATATTATGGAGGTACAACTGTATGTATTTGCTGTTTTTTCTCGCATAGTATTCCTCACATCGGTTGCAATAATTTTGTCAAGGGCTTACCCCGAATTAAATAAACGCACCAGAGTTGTATAAGTTGGTCGACATTTTGAAACCCATTTTGAACATTTTGAACCTATTAATACGTGAAAAGAAAACTTTGTACCCCTTTTAAGGATATTGTGCGCACGGAGGAGTATGAGATTTGGCATAGTTAAAGTTTATGCGGAGAAGGAGTACCGAAAGTTAAAATTTATATGTGATTTGTGTTACAAATACATTGAAAGACCCAGTATGTAAGTTCAACAATAAAAGATTCATTCTTTATGTTCACACTGTCAATGTCAAACATATAATAGTCTGTGGTCAAACAGTCGCACAGAGTAGAGCTTGACGCCCAAGAATTTTAAAATGTCAGATTGACTGAATCAGTTTCGAGCTGTGAATCTTATGTGATTTAAAATGTTCCCTTTTCAATAGTCAGTTTAGTGTATGTCAAGGCAAGAAAGCGTTTATTTTATGTTTAGTGTAATAGGTATATGTGTTTTATATATTATAGAAATACAGCTTGGTTAACATAGACTTATTGCAAAAGCTAAATTTTCTAGGCGCAATCTGAACTGACTTACTCTCGCCTACCTATTAGTGTTTTCAACAAACTGAGTAGAAAGTTATATTTTATTATTTAAATTAAATCCTGTTTCGTAATTTTAGTTCGGAGTTTCAGCAATTTCATTACATGTTTTTTTTATATACAATGATTATAGAGTCATAATCTTTAATAAAAGAACATCAATATAACGTTCAAACTTAACAATTTAATGAATTACGTTCGAATTTCGATTTATTATTCAGTAATAGTATTCGTTGGAGTATTCTATAAAGTTGACAAAGATTTTAATGATTACAATGATTGAGTTTTCTAACGCTATAGAAAAAATAGTGATTGAACATCAATGGCATTGTCCAAGAGTAATCATTAATGTTTAATTATCCCCAAGATTTAAACTAGGAATGTTTTTGTTTTTATTTTATACCAATATATTTGTTGAATACAATAAAATAAAGTTTCGTTGAGAAACAGTTAATGTCGATACGGTTCTGTGTTCCATAGTGGAGTGGGTATTCTCTTTTGGAATAGTTGTAGAAAGTTATAGCCCGAATATAGGCGTAATGTATAAAAAGTTAGATTTTGATTTTTGAGGTGAGTTTTGGTGGTTAAAATGAGAAGTAAAAAAAATATTTTTAAAGTGACCGTCTGGGGTATCGAATGAAAGTTAATTATAGTCAGAGTCCAAAAAATATGTAATTTATTGAATATATTTGGCGATAATTTTATAGAAATTCATTATTCACAATTAAATGAAACTACATGAGGTAGTATTATTTCTACTTTCTTTAAATTCTTTATCACGACCTAGGTTTCGTTGTGTTACAACAACTTCAGGTGGGTTATTAGAAACCTAGGTCGTGGTAAAGAATTTAAATAAAGTAGAAATAATACTACGTCATGTAGTTTCATTTAATTGTGGAATATGTAATTTATATTTTTAATGTAAATTTTTAAAAATATTTATCTATACAAATATATATAAAGTACTGGTTCCTGGAAAAATTTGGAGAATATATGTCCAGTTGGAAATTAGGGAAAAAAACCTGGTTTGTCTAGAATTAAGAATTTTCAAAATTTAAAGAAAATTCTCATCTGGACCAATGACTGCTGGAGATGTATTGCCAATATATAGAAAGGAATTGTAAGATTGACAATTTATATAAATTTTTTTGGGGCTTATTTTTTATTTTCTCTATAAATATAAGAGTGTTATTTTTATTCTTGTAATACCTGGGTCTAATATTTTATGGACTTTTGCTGGTCTCCTTTGGGGAAAGCAATAAATTTAATATTTTTGAAAAGTAGTCCGTCATTTTTTAGATCAAATTTTTTAAAATTTTGTTACTGAAAAATAATGGATGATTTATGGCACCATCAGTGCTGTCGATTTTTAATAAATTCTGTTATCGAGTCTATCTCAAAAACTATATCAGATAGAAATCTCTAATTCAGCTCTATTGTATCTATATTCTGTATTTAAACAATAAATACTTGAGAAAGTTAGTATAAACTATATAAAGTCAGTATATACTTGAGAAAGTTAGTTTAAACAATAAATACTTGAGAAAGTAAGTATAATAGCAAAAAAATTATCAATAATAAAATCAAAATATCTTTTAATAATTCACCTTATTTTTACGCCTGCGAGGACCATATATTGTAGGCAACATATTTTGTTAGTAAACTTTTTAATATTAGTAAATATTAAAAGAAATCAATATTAGTAAATACATTAATAGAAATATGTGTATCCTTATGTTTAAATAGTTACGTGTGTACACGGTAATCGAATCGTCGTAGTGCGAGTTTATTTGTTCTTAACAAGTTTATTCTTAATTGTGAACTTGTATAATAATTAACATTCCAATACTGGTATACCTCATACGATCTATAGAAAAGGATGTGAAATAAATACGATTCCCTTTCAAGTAACATTTCTTGTATTGATGGATGGAACGCTGACAAGTAATTCCGAAGCATTTCATCGATGTGACGCTATATGCAGCGCCATCTAGCGTCACTCCAGTGAGTTTATGTACCAAAGCATGTATGTGGTGCTTATATATTGGAATTAATGTTTGAATTTTAAGCACAGGTGTACACAGGCCGCTGTTTATCGTTATTGTAACTCGAAATAAGTTATTTTTGAATGAATATCCTCAAAATAATATAAGTTTTTCAATGTCTTTACTAACATTAGAAATATGAAAATTGTTTGTCGCCTAATAAGTCTATAAACAACCAACAAACCACTGAAGCAGGTGCTTACAATTAGTGGGCAGAGTAACATAACAAATTGGTGTGACTGATATCTGCAGATTTGCTTGCATGGAACAGGTAATGGGCAGAGTAACAATTAAATGGTGTGACTGTTTTCTGCAGATTTGCTCGCATGGAACCGGCAGTGGGCAAAGTTACACAATTAAATGGTGTGACCGTTATTTGCAGATTTCCTCGCATGGAACATGTAATGGGCAGAGTAACACAATTAAATGGTGTGACTGTTATCTGCAGATTTGTTCGTATGGAATAGGTAGTGAATAGAGTTACATAATTAATTGGTGTGACTGTTCTCTGCAGATTTGTTCACATGGAACAGGTAGCGGGCAGAGTTACACAATTAAATGGTGTGACTGTAATCTGCAGCTTTGCTCGCATGGGACAGGTATTGGACAGAGTTACACAATTAAATGGTGTGACTGTTAGCTGCAGATTTTCTCACATGGAACAGGTAGCGGGCAGAGTTACACAATTAAATGGTGTGACTGTTATCTGCAGATTTGCTCACATAGAACAGATAGCGGGCAGAGTTACACAATTAAATGGTGTGACTGTTAGCTGCAGATTTTCTCACATGGAACATGTTGTGGGCAGAGTTACACAATTAATTGGCGTGACTGTTCTCCGCAGATTTGCTAGCATGGAACAGTTAGTAGAATCCCAAAAATTATTTTTGCATGTTCGTTACTAAACTAAAAAGCGTAAGCAACACTAGATTTTCCTAAAATTTCATGTATGAATATTTTATGATTTTAACCAATAGATCTTTTATCTTTTATTTTGAGACTCTGCGGGAGAGAGAATCAATTAAAATTAAATACAATCCTTTAATTACGAGATCGTGTGAGTAAAGCTTACATGAGTTTCCATGCACACGTCTGAATTTTTAAGAGTTTCGTGACTCGAAAGGAAAAAGGGAATGTTACAAGGTTGAGTGTTAGCCATTGCGATATGTGTGGATAACATGTTTTATTACTAAGTTAAATTTGGCTGAAAATAGATCGACACGTGTCCCTATGCTTTTTAATAATTTTGTTTGAGCACTTAATTAGATAAACTACATCCTCCCCTCCCTCAATTTTTAACATCAATGTTTTTCAGTGTTGGCTATTGCGATACGTGTGGGTTAATATGTTCTATTACTAAGCTAAATTTGGCAAAAAATAGATTGACACGTGTAGCTATGTATTTTAATAATTTTGTTTGAGCACATAATTAGATAAATTCCATCCTCACGCCTAAATTTTTCATACAAATGTTTTTGAGTGTTGGCTATTGCGATACCTGTGGGTTAATATGTTTTATTACTAAGCTAAATTTGGCTGAAAGAGATCGACACGTGTAACTATGTACTTTAATAATTTTATTTGAGCATTTAACTAAATAAACTTCATCCTCCAGCCCTTAATTTTTCATACAAATGTTTTTGAGTGTTAGCTATTGCGATACGTGTGAGCTAATATGTTTTATTACTAAGCCAAATTTAAAGTTTCTACTTCAAGCAATTTTTGAGAAAAATGGCTATGAAAAAAGTAGATATAACGGATGTTATATCTACTTTTTTCATAGCTAACGGAAGAAAAAACGGATATTAAAAAAAGAAGGTCGACTTCTTTACCCACACGTATCGTAATAGCTAACACTTAAAAATATTTATATGGATATTTTAGGGGGAGGGGCAGGGGAGGAATGGTGTTATCTAGTTATGAGCTCAAACAAAATTATGAATATAAAGCGAGCGGGTCATCAGAAAGGGCTAGCTCCAATGGTATAAGATATATTTTTGACATAATTTTAGTCTATCTTCAGAGATATATCGAAAGGTATGATGATATAGAGATATATGTTTCTCTTTCATTATTTCCGAAACTAATTAAAATTATAAAAATACAGCGTTTTCAGAAGCCCGAGCTAAGTTTATAGGAAAACTATAATGGTGATTCTACCTCGAAATATTTGCGATATTATATATACATATATATATAATATATATATATATATATATATATATATATATATATATATATATATATATATATATATAATGTTGGAGGGGGCAATAACACACACACCCATATATATATATATATATATATATATGGGTGTGTGTGTATGTTTGTGTGTGTTATTGCCCCCTCCCTTTACTTCTTTATATTTGATATAGTTAAATATTTAAAGCGCTAGGAAGACCATATTAGTGAAGACCGATAAATAGAGTAATTCCACCTCAATACGTGAGCAAGACTTGCACTTAAATAATTTGATTTCTTCTCCTCCATTATTGATAAATCCGCACAATCAGATTGGTGACGGTATGTGTCACATAGTCGGAAATTAAAGAGATGTCCATCTCTTTGATAATTTATGATCGATTATCCAATTATTTTAATGATTATATAGAACAAGGCAAAGCATTTATTAAGGTTGTTGTCGATATTTATAGGTACATAATAGCGATTCGTCTCAGTTTCGACGGGTAGGACGATTTTTCACCCATTGATGCGTAAATGCAAGAAAGCCTGCGCGTATAATTTTGTTTACATAAAAACGCCGTCCTAAGTTTTAAACTATTCGTTAGAAAGCTACGGTATAAGGGAAATTTGGTGCAAATAATTCTGAGGAAGATACATACAGTTAAATTTATTTCGATAAGGATAAAGACATTTTAGCAAAATAAGATCAAAAAAGTAAGTGTTGAAAAATCATGCCTTTTTAAACAGGAAAACGTTTTTGTGGATTTTAGGTAATATATACACATACGCTATTGCGGACTTAATTGAATGATGATTTTTTTCAGAAAAATAGTGTTGAAAATTTATTTGAGAAAAAAATCGTTACAATCGTTTAATCGTGAAAACAATGCACCTTGCATTGTGATTAAACGATTCTAACAATTTAAGTATCGCACACCACGATATCTATCTAACAAATGTTTTTTTTTACTTCACCGATATTAATCGTCATAAGGCGGCTAATTTTCATGAAATAATCCTAAATTACAGATTTAAACCTACTTCTCTAACCAATCTATCCATTAATGAAAACGGAAGTAAAATCTATTCAGTAGCTACTGAGAAAATCGAATACATGACACAGTGGGAGACATTGTTTTAGAAATGTGGCGTTTAATATCAAATGTGTAAACATATTTAATAGGATTTGCTATTGTACCCGCGCAAAGCAAATTTTTCTATAACTTCAAGTTAATAGTTTTCTCTCTATGTGCTACTTGTTGATATCTACTGGCCATGTTAACTGTTAGGCTGGAATAAAATCCGGTATGCAATGTTTTTTAAAGTAATTTATTTATTTCTGCTTGTATCAACATATATCGTAGTACATATAGACATACTGACGCTATGGGAGACTTTGTTTTAGAAATGTGGCGTATAGTATCATATGTGTAAACATATTTAGTAGGGTTTGTAGTTATAAATGCGCAAAGCAAATTTTTCTATAACTTCAAGTTAATAGTTTTCTCTCTATGTGCTACTTGTTGATATCTACTGGCCACGTTAACTGTTAGGCTGGAATAAAATCCGGTATGCAATGTTTTTTAAAGTAATTTAATTATTTCTGCTTGTGTCAACATATATCGTAGTACATATAGACACACTGACGCAATGAGAGACATTGTTTTAAAAATGTGGCGTATAGTATCATATGTGTAAACATATTTAGTAGGGTTTGTAGTTATAAATGCGCAAAGCAAATTTTTCTATAACTTTTAATTTCATAGTATCTCTCTATGTGTTACTTGTTGATATCTACTGGCCATATTGCCTGTTAGACTGAAATGAAATCTCCCATGCAATGTTTTCCAAAGTAATTTAATTATATCTGCTTGTGTCAACACATATCGTAGTACATATAGACACACTGACGTGATGGGGAACATTGTTGTAGAAATGTGGTGTATAGTATCATATGTGTAAACATATTTAGTAGGGTTTGTAGTTATAAATGCGCAAAGCAAATTTTTCTATAACTTTTAATTTCATAGTATCTCTCTATGTGTTACTTGTTGATATCTACTGGCCATATTGCCTGTTAGGCTGAAATTAAATCTCCCATGAAATGTTTTCCAAAGTAATTTAATTATATCTGCTTGTGTCAACATATATCGTAGTACATATAGACACACTGACGCAATGGGAGACATTGTTTTAGAAATGTGGCGTATAGTATCATATGTGTAAACATATTAAGTAGAGTTTGTAGTTATAAATGCGCAAAGCAAATTTTTCTATAACTTTTAATTTCATAGTATCTCTCTATGTGTTACTTGTTGATATCTACTGGCCATATTGCCTGTTAGGCTGAAATTAAATCTCCCATGAAATGTTTTCCAAAGTAATTTAATTATATCTGCTTGTGTCAACATATATCGTAGTACATATAGACACACTGACGTGATGGGGAACATTGTTTTAGAAATGTAGCGTTTAATATTATATGTGCAAAAATATTTAGTGCGGGTGATCTTTCTATGTGCTACTTGTTGATATCTACTGGCCGTATTGCCTATTAGGCTGAAATAAAATCCAAAATGTAATATTTTCTAAAGTAATTGAATTACTTCTGTTTGTGTCGACATATATCGTAGTACATTTAGATACATTGATGCGATGAGGCATTTTATGTTAGAAATGTAACGTTTAATATTATATGTGCAAACATATTTAATGGGGTTTGTAGTTATATCTGGGCGAAGCAAATTTATCTATAAGTTTCAAGTTAATAGTGATCTCTCGATGAATTTCGCCATGCAATATTTTGCAAAGTGATTGAATTACTTCTGTTTGTATCATCATATATCATAGTATATATAAACACATTGACGCGGTAGAAAACATTGTTTTATAAATGTAGGTTTAATAATGATATGTGCAAATATATTTAGCGGAGTTTGTAGGTATACCTGCGTGAAGCAAATTTTGCTATAATTTTCAAGTTAATAGCTATCTCTATGAAATTCGCTATGCAATATTTTCCGAAGTAATTGAATTACTTCTGTTTGTGTCGACATATATCGTAGTACATATAGACACACTGACACAGTGAGGGAGGGTTTGTTTTAGAAATGTGGCTTTTGATATCATATGTGCGAGTATATTTAGTGGGGTTTGTAGTTATGATAATTTCTTCTATAATTTTGAAGTTAATAGTTATCGCTCTGTGAAATTCGCCATGCAATGATTTCGGAAGTAATTGAATTATTATTATTTATGTCGACATATAGAGACACAAACGCGGTGAAGGATTTTGTTTTAGAAATGTAGCGTTTAATATTTTAAGTGCAAATACATAGTGGGATTTGTAGTTATATCTCCGTAAAGCAATTTTTTTTATAATTTTCAAGTTAATAGCTATCTCTATGAAATTCGCTATGCAATATTTTCCGAAGTAATTGAATTACTTCGGTTTGTGTCGACATATATCGTAGTACATATAGACACACTGACACAGTGAGGGATTTTGTTTTAGAAATGTGGCTTTTGATATCATATGTGCGAGTATATTTAGTGGGGTTTGTAGTTATGATAATTTCTTCTATAATTTTGAAGTATCATATGTGCGAGTATATTTAGTATATGCGAGTATATTTAGAAGTATCATATGTGCGAGTATATTTAGTGGGGTTTGTAGTTATGCTAATTTCTTCTATAATTTTGAAGTTAATAGTTATCGCTCTGTGAAATTCGCCATGCAATGATTTCGGAAGTAATTGAATTACTTTTGTTTGTGTCGACATATATACACACAAACGCGGTGTAGGATTTTGTTTTAGAAATGTAGCGTTTAATATTTTAAGTGCAAATATATAGTGGGATTTGTAGTTATATCTCCGTAAAGCAAATTTCTCTAAAATTTTCATGTTAATAGTTATCTCTCTATGTGCTACTTGTTGATATTCAATGGTCATTTACCTATTAAGCTGGAATTAAATCCCCTATGCAATATCTCCGAAAGTAATTGAATTAGTTCTGTATGCGTCAACATATATCGTAATGTATTCATTCTTTGATATACGTTTAGTGTATTTATTTATTTTTCAACTATCTTCGAAAAATTATCAAATTAAATATTTACAAAACTTGTATGCGCAAATGGATGCATTGATTTCGATGAAATTTTTTCGCGATATATTTTTGGAAAATATCATGGTGGATCTTAATATAATTTTCACAATAAACGTCCGGTTCAGTAGTTTTTATTTTCGAGCGATGTAAAGATGGTAAGAAGGATTTGTATTCGCTCAAATAACTGAAGTTAGTATTTGTATTGAAATCGATTTTAAAGCATAAGTGAATTAAACAAAATGTTTGTGTTTTTATATGTTGTTGTGTTGACTTACTATATAAAATTCAAGGCAATGGTTAGGTTGCCTGTACACGAGGCCGGAACTGCTATATAAGCGGACCGTTATTTTGTATACCCATATCGCGTAAGTATATCGCACATTTTATTGACGTACTACATAAAAGTTAACGCAATCAGTTGCTTGTACACGAGGCCGGAGCCGCTATGTAAGTATATCGCACTTTTTATTAACGTACTATATAAAAGTTAACGCAATGGTTGCTTATGCACGAGGCAGGAGACACTATGTAAGCGGAGCGTTATTTTGTATAACCATATCGTGTAGGTATATCGCACTTTTTATTGACGTACTATATAAAAGTTAAGGCAATGGTTAGGTTACCTGTACATGATGCCGGAGCTGCAATGTAAGCGGAGTGTTATTGTATATCAAGCGTAAACTGCGTCGCACACGCACCGCAGCCGCACTGCTGCCGCATACTGTACCGTATAGATTCCGCGCTGTAAAATAAGGCGGCTGCCAGGCTATTGATATATATATATATATATATATATATATATATATATATATATATATATATATATATAGTACCATATTTTAAAAATATTATTATTAATAAAAAAACATATACTTATTTACACGTTTAATAAAAAGCGGTGGAAACAAAATGAAAAACACAAAAATATGAATGTGGGTGTATCCAATACATGTTTAGGATAACCCTGACCTTCTCTCCTTTACAGACTTTAGTTTAATATCATTGGTTGTCAAGATATTTGTCGTAACTTGTAGACAAGAATAATACTTTACGTGTGACGTCCGTTATATTAAAAAATATTATCTTGAATAAACATGTTTATATTCATATATTGGTTTCATATTAATTTTTTTTGTATTAAAAGCCCAAAAATAACATGAATTCAATAGCGTCTCTTCATTTTTGTCTTCACAGGGATAAATCCATTTAAATGAAAAATATAAATTATTTTTATATTTTAAGGTTATGCTAATTTAATAGCTTAGGTAACAACTAACCTAACCCGTTCTCTTGTGTATTTGCTCTTTATATTACTGAGATTGCGCTAAGTAGTTTTCTTGTTTATTCGAAAAAAATGTGTGTGTTATTTTTGGCAAACTTTTCTGCAACTGCGACATAAGCCAGCACTATACCTTTTTGCGGTAATGCATACTGTATTGTAACTGCATAATACACGTCCGTTACCCTTTGTGTTCGCATAGGAACTGCGTGCTCGCGGCAGGAACAACCACATTTTATAGCAGCGTGATAGTAAGATATCTCTTCCTCATTCCCTCCAGTGTCTATTAATATATATATCACAAAATGTTTTGATTGGTCAATGTAATTCATAGATTTAGTTGTTCACCCGCTTATTATAAACTTTATAATTTGTAATTCAGTCTCAGTTCAAGCAACAGAATAGCGATTTAAAGAGTATACGAAAAAGTTTCAAGGATACACTATCATTACTCGGCTTTTAATGAATATATTTAAATAGTTTTATATTATTGGATAAAGTAACACGTGTCTAGTCGCCGCCTTATTTACTTTGAACGTACGTAACTTTCAAAGTAAATACTTTGAATGGAGTTCTTTTCTTCTAGCATTTTCAATCTTTGAAAATGTTATTTTTGTGTTTATTTAACTTAAATACAAAGTAAGACAGGTGTACGCACTAAGTTGTTTAAATTTTAATATAGATTTTTTCCCATGTTAAAAGATGAAAAAAATAGATTGAAATTTATAGTAAAATTTCGAATTTTTATTATAAATCTGCTGTGTGGCTGCGTAGTTGAGGACCATGACAGCATATGACAGATTATGTTAAAATAAAAAATAAATTCACAATTTGATTGACTCGTTACAGGTTCAACGTTTTAAATCCATAGATGTGGGATATTTTGATGTTTGCTACTCGATCACGCCTAAACGGTTGAACAGATTTACATAAAAGTTGGTATAGATACAGCTCCCGACTTAAATTAACATAAAGACTATTTTACCTGGAAAAAATAGCATAATTCCTATAGAATGAAGCTCTGTGTTTTTATTCAATAATAGAAATTTGGTACTAGAATATATTAATTTGTAGCGCAATTGTATATAAAATCTACTATTTACTTGTCAAAACCTCCATATGAATTCCGTTAGCATTAATTAAAAACCTACCCTAGCAAAGCTAGGGGTGAAAGCTAGTATTTAATGAAATAGAGTCTGAAAACTAAATTTTACTGGGATAATGTCGGGTGATACTGCCTTTGTTACATAGACAATACAAGCTAAGGGTCAACGGGGTTATAACAATTGAATTATGTAAATCGTGGGCCGTGAAGGAATATTTGATGGAATTGTGAGTACATGAATTGTTTAAACAATTGTTGTGACTTCGCTATTAAAGTCAAGGCTACACACCAGACATGAGCCGTGGAGGAAGTATTAGACGAGACGCAATAAAAAATAAATATTAGACGAGACGCAATAACGACACGTGTTATTTATTCAAAAAGGCCATCTTATTTTACGTTCTTGTTTCTTCTGCTGTGTTCGCTTTCGTCTGTGTAGATCATCAGTTCTAAAGCAGCTCGTGGCCGTATATAAGGCTGCAAGCTTCTTAATATTTTAAGATTGGTCCCGTTGTAATTTATTTTGCGGCGTTTGTTTTCGTCTGTGTGGAATAAATTTAAGGGATGAGCTCGTGGCCGTATATGAGGCTTCACGACTCTTAATATTCTACGATCTTTTGCGTTCTAGTTTATTTTGCAATGTTCGTTTACGTCTGAGTATATATAACTTTTAGAGATGAGTTCGTGACCGTTTATGACCTTTCTTGATATTTTTAGATATATTGAGTTTTAGTTTGTTTTGCAGTATCTACTTTCGTCTGGTTAGATTTATTTAAGGGATGAGCTTGTGGCCGTATATTAGGCTGCACTTCACTTAACATTTCAATTCATTGCGTTTTAGGTTGATTTGCGGTTTTTGTTTTCGTATGTGTGGATAAATTTTAGAGAGGAACTTGTGTTTCTTGTTGGAACTCGGGGCAGAACGTGTTTAATATTCCAAGATCTTTTGCGTTCTAGTTTTTTTGCGGTGTTCGCAATCATCTGTGCAGTTGAATTGTAGAGACGAGCTTGTATCTGTATACGAGGCTGAATGTCTCTTTATATTTTAAGATTTTTTGTGTTCTAGTTTATTTTGCCAAGTTCGCAATTGTCTGTGCAGTTAAATTGTAGAGAGGAGCTTGTGTTTGTACACGAGGCTGAATATCTCTTTATATTTTAAGACTTTTGCGTTCTAGTTTATTTTGCGGTGTTTTCAATTATCTGTGCAGTTAAATGGTAGAGAGGAGCTTGTGTCTATATACGACGCTGAATGTCTTAAGATCTTCTGCATTCTAGTTTGTTCTGTGGTGTTGGATTTCGTATGCGTAGATTTTGTATGCGAAATTTATGGCGTCTCTCAGTATTTACTCGTACAATATCCATGCTTTATTTTTTAATATGGGTTTGATATTTTTTTAATCACTTGTCCAAGTTAAAATGTAAAAAGTGTTAAATGGCATCAAATCCAGGCTAAAGCTAGTTTTCCGAATTAAAGTTTATTTTATATTAATGTACTGCTAAAAATTGTTAGTAAATGAAGAAATATCCCTGCCTATTTTTGGATTTTTATTGGTATTTATGGAAGATATATAAGTATAATAACTATTTTACTTGTTTTTTTGAAAATTTTATTCAAAAAACTTTTTGACCTATAAATTAATGTTACTTTTTTAGATTTATCATTTCATTGATATTCCCACACGACGAAGTCGAAAACAAAAAAAATGGTGACTTCATTGGTACCCCTGAAATAATAAGTCAAGTTGGGAATTAAGGTGATTCAATTTACATTTACGTTTGGGTCATTATTTAATATTATTATGTCAATATTATATGACATGATCTTTGAGAATAGTTATATCAAATAAACACTTTAAATGTATGAGAAATATGTTTCTAGCTTAAATTTTACTATTAAATAAAGTACTGTTTCGGTGATTATGTTCAAGGATTATTTACATCAATTTATTTATGACCTAGGAACGTGGGAAATGTGTGAAAAATATGTTTCTAGTTTAAGTTTTACTATTGAATAAAGTACTGTTTAGGTGATTGTATTCAAGGTTTATTTACATCAATTTATTTATGTCTTAGGAACGTAGTAAATGTGTGAAAAATATATTTATAGCTTAAGTTTTACTATTGAATAAAGTACTGTTTACCTGATTGTGTTCAAGGATTATTTATATCAATTTATTTATGTCCTAGGAACGTAGTGAACGTGTGAAAAATGTGTTTCTAGCTTAAGTTTTACAATTGAATAAAGTACTGTTTAGGTGATTGTGGTCAAGGATTATTTATACCAATTAATTTATGTCCTAGGAACGTAGTAAATGTATGAAAAATATGTTTCTAGTTTAAGTTTTACTATTGAATAAAGTACTGTTTAGGTGATTGTGTTCAAGGATATTCATACCTATTTAACGTAGTAAATGGGTGAAATCGAAGTCAGTTTTATTGTGTTTCTATGACTAGTGTGATTTGTAAAATAATATCTTATTAGGGATCCGTAGCCAAATGGTAAAAACGGAACAATTATAATTTTGTTGTGTCCGTCTGTCTGTTCGTATGTCATAGCTATTTTACTCGGTGTCTATTGGCACTATGTAGATGAAATTTGGGTCTCAGGTATCTTCTATGAACCGTTTTACAATGAAATAGTTAAAGTTCGAAAAACAAAATAAAATTAGGAGTGGCACTTAATATATGTAACTGAGGGATAAAGAAAAAATCCAATACATATAAGCACGTGTTAGTATCGTTAAACAGGTCTTAAAAATAGTAAAGAGATTCAAAAGTCACTTTTTTATTTAAGTCAATATGTGGTGAAATATGAGCTTCTAAAATCTTAAAAAGTGTGTCACTCCCCCTCTAATTTTTTAACTAATATGTGTGAAACTCAGAAAAGCAATTAAGGTAGTAGAATGTCAAATAAACTTTGAAGGAAAATTGGTTTGAATAAGATATGTTGTGTAGTTTTTGAGATACAGGATATTTTCCGTACCGGCCGCAGTAATAATTTTGTTTTTCACAATGTCTTTGAGGAAGATAAACTTGAAAGTTATCTTTCTCAAAGATAATATTAATATTAATAGTACCCACGCTTGGACGGTTTTATTTATTTATCAACCCATATTATGTCCATCTGTATGTACGCGATTTTCTCAGTAACTACTGAATGGGCGCTCGGTCAGGGAAATCGATGAATACTGAATGGTCGCTCGGTTCAGGGAAATCGATGGACAGAAGACAAGCGTCCTTCTGAGAGGTATCTGCACGTGTGCCGCTAATATTGTTAGCGTCACATAGAAACCTCATTTACTGGTACCTTCATCTTCTCAAAAAGTTCTGTATTAAAGTCCGTGGCAGCAATTAGATTTAATTCATAATAACGTTTCACCGTTAAAAAAACATAATTTTTAACGCCACTTTCTACAGTTTATTGCGCAAAACTTTATTAATCCTTACCAAATTAAATATTGTAGTGATCTTCCCAAATGAATATAGATTTAATGTTACTTTGCATTGGATGAAGTTTTGGACACAAGAGAAATTTAATTTGTATAAGCTGAGGCAGATCTTAAGTTCTAGTTTGCAGACTTATGTCGTATATCATACTTTTGATGAACCCTTTAGAAGTTATAAAGGGATTTACGAGTAAGCAAAATTATACGTAGGGTATTTTATGCATTTACGCGTTCTATTTCTTCATCTATCCATGCCATATATATATATATATATATATATATATATATATATATATATATATATATATATATATATATATATATATATATATATATATATATATATATATATATATATATGTATATACAGCCTGTTCACTTTGTTATTTTAATGGTGTTTACAGTAATATTAGTTTTCGTGGTTCATAATATGGAAAATTCTTTATGTTTTCTCAAATCAAACGTTCTTAATGAAAAGGTTTTTGAAATTAAAAGATTCCCATGTTTCGGTCTACGTCATTTTTTCAACACATTTTTAATAATTCCTCTTCCACTTACGCTGTAGACATGTTATTAGTTAACGTTTAGTTCTTGTTGTTAGTTTTAATTATATTTTAAATAAAGAAAATTTTTTATTTTTTTTCAAATGGAAACCCTTTATTTAGCCAATAATTACTTATAAATATATATATATATATATATATATATATATAAATATATATACATATATAAGCCATATTATAAATAATGTTTAATTGGAAAACTCGCTCGTTTGCACTTTGGCGCGGCCTGAATTTCATACGTGCTGATGGCCTAGCTGAAACCGGTACGTGATACTTTGTTTTTTTCATTATGTACTAATTGCCTGTCCTGCATTATCTTTACTCTGTGTTTTGACAATAATGTAAATACCATGTCATAGCTTGATAAGTTTTAATAGGCAGCAAAGCCGAACTTTGCCAATTGTTTATGGTTGAATTAGCAAGATGACAATAGAGTCTCCATTTTACGTTTCATAGTTATTTACAATTTCCCAAGATAATAAATTAAAGCTTAAAAATTAAGACTAAGTTAATTTGATTCATATTTGATTAAACAAAATATAGCCGAATGCGAGAGTCTACAGTATCAATACTGTTCCCGAAAAGAGCGTAACGAGTGATTTACAGTTCAGCACAACAAAATAAGCAGTATTGATCTAAAACGTGAGCTATCGTATAAAAATACCATTACTGGGACAACCTTATGCCAATTTAATGAGGTAATCGTTAGAGGAGTTGAATTGAATTTGTGCCTGACATTTCGTGAGCATACATCCGCCGTATGCTCACGGACCAGTAGCGAAAAAATATTCCGAAGGCTAAGATTGATGTTGCATAAGTCAAGGATTGCCCATGTGTTTCCTCAATTATTTGACAATGCGAAATACGTTATGGGAAATAAGTTAGAAGCCAGTACCATAATTGAAGTCCACATTAGACCGAGTAGAAACTGAAAGATTCTAAGACATTAATTTAATACTGGAACAAGCGGCGGTTACTTATTCTAGTTTCTACTCATTTTCTTCTGGGCACTCTATGTTTTTATTCTAGTTTTTTGATTGCGGACTGGAAAAAAATCGCGTTCTTTGTTTTATTTGTTCTCGAATTATAAATATTTCATAGTACGAGTATCTAGATCTGATTATAAATGTTTCGCAATAAAAGCGAATTATAAATGTTTCATAATACGAGAATTTAGTATACGAATTATAAATATTTTATAATACGAGCCATTATAATTATTTCCGCAATACGAGGAACTAGAACGAATTATAAATATTTTATAATACGAGCTATTATAATTATTTCCGCAATACGAGGAACTAGAACGAATTATAAATATTTTACAATATGATCATTTTGAACAAATTGTAATTATTTTGCAATAGTAGAATTTGTAACGAATTATAAAAATGTTATAATACGAGCATGTAGAACGAATCTGGATTTAATTATATCGGAATTACCCTCCTTTCCACAGTATTTAATTGCTCTCTTATTTAATTATGGCTGTGAGCAAATTATTCAATTTAGAAAATGGCATACAATACTTGTCATAAAATTACACTTGCGGCCATTATTAAAATGTATAACTGTAAAGTTTGTGGATCAATATTAGATTTTATATGCAATTGCGCTTCATATTAACATATTCTAGTACCAAATTTCGATTATTGAATAAAGCACAGAGACTTTTTTAATATTTGTAAATATTAGCAACGAAACAGTTGCCACGGTAACGATAGACATGGTAAAAATTGTGGCATAATACTAAGTTTTTATTAAACTCTACCAATAAGATAATGTTTAAATTATCTGAATATTAAAAGAATAAACTATTTAGCTAAGTAAAAATTTATAATTATTAGTATAAATTTAATAACATAGTCTGTCTTTATTATTTCTCAAGTATAGTAATTTTTGCGCCCTTTTAACATATGCCCTCTATATCATAATTAACGAAGTGCGTGGCACGGCTGTTAAATGGAAATATATAAACTATTCAAGCCACATACTATATTAATTGAAATATTAATTTTCTTAAATATATGTAAAAGTAGAATTATTAAAATTTAATATGTCGCAATGTGACAATACCTCAGCGATGCCAAAATGGTACGTTAATTTGATGGTGAGATAAAAATTTGTTAAGAGAAAATCATGCAGGAAAATCATCAAAGTAAAGCATGATAATAAATCCTAATTTTTTTAAGTTTCTCCACAGCACATCCAGGAACGTAATCCCTTCCGCTAACCAGACTGCTGCACAGGTCGGCGGGAGGCCCTCCCTCTTCGCCTGCCTTGATAAAATGACGCCAAAAATGTTTGATATTAAGTTAAAAACTAACAACCTTAAAGGATTAGAAAATTATTAGCTAGTTTAATTTATAATAGTTTCAACTTTCGAACACATTAGTATTACAACGGTAAGTTAAATTTGATACGATTTTGTATGCCATGTTCTCCTATAGGCGAAATAAATCGAGCATTAAGAAATTATTATATTTTATTTGTATTTCTAGGTAATTAGAAATAGACGGCAACATTACTATTTAACCGAGCATTGAGAAATGATTATATTTTATTTGTATTTCTAGGTAATTAGAAATAGACGGCAACATTACTATTTAACCGAGCATTGAGAAATTATTATATTTTATTTGTATTTCTAGGTAATTAAAAATAGACGGCAACATTACTATTTAACCGAGCATTGAGAAATTATTATATTTTATTTGTATTTCTAGGTAATTAGAAATATACGGCAACATTACTATTTAACCGAGCATTGAGAAATTATTATATTTTATTTGTATTTCTAAGTAATTAGAAATAGACGGCAACATTACTATTTAACCGAGCATTGAGAAATTATTATATTTTATTTGTATTTCTAGGTAATTAGAAATAGACGGCAACATTACTATTTAACCGAGCATTGAGAAATTATTATATTTTATTTGTATTTCTAGGTAATTAGAAAGAGACGGCAACATTACTATTTAACCGAGAATTGAGAAATTATTATAAATTATTCGTATTTCTAGGTAATTAGGAATAGACGGCAATATTAATTAAACATTATTAAAAGAGATGCAGTACCGGCATAGTTCTACGTAGTTGGCAGCGGCACACTTGCTACTATGCCCCTTTAGATTTTTTTCTTATTATGTCATCATCATTATCATCAGCCATGAGACGTTCACTGCTGAATATAGGCTTCCTCCATAGACTCTCACACGTATCAACCCGTGTCGCTTGCATCGAATGGTTTTCTGTGACCTTTATCAGGTCCGCCTAATGCAGGATATTTTCCTCTTGCGATACGTTGTCACCATTCGAGAACTTTCCTTGTCCTAAGGTCGTCGGTTCTATGTGCTATGTGACTTACCCATTACCAGTCTGCCAATTCTATGAGTTATATCCGCAACCTTAGCTTACCTGCGGATATTCTCATTATAGATCACATTTTGTTGAGAAACTCCTAGTAGAATTCTCCCCATAGCTCGGAGACTGGCTTCTGAGCCTTTTTAAGAGATAAATAGTAAGATGTATATCTCATTTTCATATGTCATCATCGGCGAAAATCACTGGTTGAAGATTTTCGTATGCAGACATTGGGGTATTTTGGCCTGGAAATTATATTGTAGTCTCCCGTTTACTGCCCGCAGCTAAGTTGAATTCTCCAACTGAGCTCCTTCTCTTAGTTGGATTTACCTGATAGGACAGTTCTGCTATGTTAGTCTTATTTATCATAAATTTCCTTCAAAAGGTGGTATTTATATTAATATAAATCAAAGTCACCGTGAGACTTTCATAAAAAAGTTTTAAGAAACGCTTGTCATGGTCTGTATTAAATGACGGGTAATATTCTGAAGCGACGGGGCTGAAAAGCTTCTTATTAAGTAGCACAATTTTTACCTAAACCTTTCAGGAATTTTCCGATAATATTTTGTATATTTTTATTGAAGTATATAGTATAAATAAGACACCGTAGAGAAATTGAGATAGTATAATGAACTAGCTTTTGTCCGTAGCTCCGCTCGCGTGGAAATTGTTGTGGTGAACTTTAGTGATAGAATGGCTTTCATAACACAGTGCCGTCGTTATCATCGACATTCCTAGCGTTTTCTGCTTGACGCCCGTGTCATTAGATATTAATATAGCTCCATGACGCCGACATCTAGATTGATGCTTGATACATAATATCTTTTCATATTTAACAACCTACACGATGACGAAGACCACATTAAAACCTTAGTAGAGCTTATTATAAGCAGAGTAGAGCTTATTATAAGCGAACAGACAGAAAGACAGATAGGCAGACCTTGCTTTATATATAACCAAAAATGTCTTATTCATACCAATGATTTTATGTGTCAAACTAAGTGTTTATATTTCAAGATTTTGGAGAGCGTGTCTCAGTAAGAAAATGTAAATTTTTTTTCATTTAAAATTAGGATTAATCCTTGATACTCGCATATTCGACAAGTCGCCTAGAAAAACCACATAAAAGTCGAAAAAAACGGAAATATATTTATTTTGACAACATACTACGAATGTTAATGTGTCAGTTAAGAGTTCATTTTTAATTAATTTAGGCAATGGCTACATATTAAAAAAAACGATCGGTATTGATTAGTTTTTAAAATCGTTTCTAAAAAGTTGTTTTATAATTTGTTAAATGTCACATCTCTGTATATTTCCGACATCGAAAATTCGGGAACGAATATCGGAATTTCGCAGAACTAATCATGTGTAAAGGGGAACAGTTTCTAAGTGTAGGCGCATAATATTTGTTGTTTGACCTCGTAACCTAATTAAAGTTGTCGCAAAACGCCATTTTCAAGCTAATTTTTTTTACATGAAACTGGCAAAATTGACTACTACGCATCACTCGTAAACAAATGAAATTAGAACATATTTTAGAGTTGTAGGTATGCTGAAACTTTTGAAATGATAATTAAAATCCACGGTAACTTCGAGTCACCTTTTTCTGTAGTGCAATCAAAATGTATTAAGGTGTATTACACATTAATGACACTGGGATACCAACTGTCGAAACTGTGGTTGATCACAAAGTTTATGGCCTTGACGGCGCTGCTTACCGCGCCGTTCCGGGTTTGATTCCCGACCGCACGTCGAGAGGGTTTGGAGTTATGTTCGTAATTGCGTAGCTTAATATTAAAGTCCAGAGGCGAGTAGCAGCACTACTAGTGCAAAAAGCTATGCACTGCGATCGCCAACTGCATGCCCAGCGTGGTGATTATGGGCATTATCGCCAATTATATGGACGTTGGAGAGGCCATATCCAGCAGTGGACTTGAAACGGGCCGTTGATTATGGTAACCAACTGTAGTGTCGTAGAAAGCGACTATGTATGTGATTGATTTTATCCACATGGGAATGTATAATGTTTTGAAATGAAAGTATCCGATCTGCTAATCCAGATATATATTACAGTCGTAAACGTAATTCATAGAGAATATTCTGCAGTAAACCTAATTTACATAGGTTATTCCGTCGTTAACGTGATTCACATAGATTATTCTGAAGCAAACTTGATTTACATAGTTTATTACGAGTTAAATCTGATTAAAATCAATTTAGCTCTCAATGGTATGGCTGAGTAACAAACATACATTCGAGCAACTATCCGGACTTAGATATTTATGGTATTAGTTAGAATTTTTATAATAGGTGATAGAAATTTATCTTAAGAATCTATTGGTTAATTTTGGAATATGAAACTAAAAAAAAATTATTACTCCATTAGCTCTTTCTAGTATGAATATTTTTAAGTATTAAATATTGAAATGTATCATCATCATCATCATCATATATATTAATACGCTAAGGTTAAGATGTTACTCTCCCTTTTTAGAAAAAACCTCACAACTAATCCACATAAATTATATATCATTTTATAGATAATTGCTTGCTCTACCGGCATCCACAACTAAAAAATTTATTATTGCTATTGTTTTTGCAAATTAATTAATTATTAAAATTATATACACAAAACAGCAATGCTGCCATCTAACGGCTCAACGTCAATATGATTGACGGTCGGTAAAATTTTTGTTTAATTTCAAATCCACTCACGTATAAATAAAGTGGCGCTTTAGCTCAATGCTTTTGATACTTGCGCCTCTATATGTCAATTTTAGTAAAATATTTGTTTGATTGTCATCTGAGCTTCATAATGGAATAAAAACGTAATAAGCAGTGTGCAAAATTAGAAATGAATTGAATACCTGCAATCAATTTTGATTTATTAAATTGAGTTGAATAATTTATAATGCGAAGACTTCGTATTGGTCACGCTAGTATTTTATAATATGCCAAATTTGAAGTTCATATGTTAAATCGTTATCAATCGTCATAATCGAGGCCAGATTAGAAAATTTTCTTTATTACCTAATATTGAATACATTTGGTGTTCATTTTGTAGAAATTCATTATTCACAATTAAATGAAACTAGGTGATATAGTTTTATTTCTACTTTCTTTAAGTTCTTTACCACGCCCTAGGTTTCGTTCTATTGCATCTTCAGGTGGGTTGTTAGCAAAGATCTTTGCTAATAGTCCACCTGAAGATTATGTAATACAACGAAACATAGGTCGTGGTAAAGAACTTAAAGAAAGTAGAAATAAAACTACATCACCTAGTTTCATCTAATTGTTTATTGTCTACTTTATAATATAAGTAACTGTTTAATGTTACGATTATTTGATCCGCAATGAAAACAAGCGAAATGTTTAATTAGTTACTTTTTTTGAAGTTTAAAATTTTTGTTATCATTATTAATTTTTTCAATCATAAATAACAGCTCATAAAAGTATTGCGTATATTGTTTTATTTAACGATAATTAAAATATAATACCTATTAGACTTTTTCACATCATAATATATTTCATAAAATAAAATAAAAAATAGTTCAGTAGATGTGTTTGTGTAATTTTTAGGCATGATTATCTTCGTGTACAAGTAAAGATGACTATCGTCCTAGGGTTAAGATAAAGTTCTGGTAACTCAGTTTTTTTTCGAAATGTCGACTTCAACCCTTTAAAAAACGAGAAAGTGCAAAGATTTTTTCTAAGAAAGAGGCAGAGTGCCAGATAGACATGTCAGTGATCTTATCTTTTCTGTTCTGTGTCTTTTACTTTTAAGGCATGGAACGGTAAAAAATTTGTTTCAATTTTGTTTCAGTGACGGACCCTAAAAGACAAAAATACCAAGGTATTGATTAAAATCGTTTTGTGTTTTTGAATTGAGATGAATGGGTAACGAATTCTTGCCATTCAAGTATTGTTTTAATATTTTGAATGATTGCCCAATAAAAATGTGTTATACTCAGCTGCTTTTTATAATTACCATCACATTCAGAATTTAGTTTGTTTTTTTAAATTTTTACGTTTAATTTCTGAAATTAGTTTTTTTACATAAAAATTCAAAAGATGCAATACAAAGATTGATGGGTAACGAATTCTTGCCATTCAAGTATTATTTTAATATTTTGAATGATTGCCCAATAAAAATGTGTTATACTCAGCTGCTTTTTATAATTACCATCACATTCAGAATTTCGTTTGTTTTTTTTATTTTTACGTTTCGTTTCTGAAATTAGTTTTTTTCCATAAACATTCAAAAGATGCAATACAAAGATTGATGGGTAACGAATTCTTGTCATTCAAGTATTATTTTAATATTTTGAATGATTGCCCGATAAAAATGTGTTATACTCAGCTGCTTTTTGTAATTACCATCACATTCAGAATTTTGTTTGTTTTTTTTATTTTTACGTTTAATTTCTGAAATTAGTTTTTTTACATAAAAATTCAAAAGATGCAATACAAAGATTGATAAGTAACGAATTCTTGCCATTCAAGTATTAATTTCTAATTACCATCACATTCAGAATTTAGTTTATTTTTTTTATCTTTACGTTTAATTTCCGAAATTAGTTTTTTTACATAAAAATTCAAAAGATGCAATACAAAGAAATGGCAAGAATTCGTTAAAATGGTAAGAATTCGTTACCCATCAAGGGTAACGAATTCTTGCCATTCAAGTATTATTTTAATATTTTGAATTATTGCCCAACAACAATGTGTTATACTCAGCCACTTTTTATAATTACCATCCCATTCAGAATTTAGTTTATTTTTACGTTTGTTTTCTGAAATTAGTTTTTTTACATAAAAATTCAAAAGTTGCAATATGTTATATTCGGAATTCGGTTTGTTTTTTTATTCATATACTAAATTCCTGAAATCAGTTTTTCATAAAAAAATTCAAAATTTGCAGTACAGAGAGGGATGGGTAACGAATTCTTACCAATGAAGTATCGTTTTAACCTTTTAAATTATTGGCTTATAAAATGTTTGCCTCATGTGCTTTTTAAATATCATGAAAGTCAAGTTTAATCTACATTTCTGAAACCTTAATTTATCCTTCATATCGAAATATCATGCTTTTACATTATAAAGATCGTAGGCAGATTTTAGTATTACCTAATTTGTATTATTAATTCGATAAAATATCAGAGAACAGAAACACTAAATTTAAACCATCAAATAAGATCCTCCAACTTTAACACAAATGTTCATGACTCCTGATATTTCACAATACTTCTTGGAAAAATAACCTCACGTATACTTTTGATAGTAAATTAATTAATTTTTGTAGAATATTATTATATAGTGAAATACAAAACTTTTTACCAATTAAATCAAAATTCAAAACTTTTTACCAATTTTTGGCATAGGTGAACTTTAGATTTGTTCACCTATGCCAAAGGTTTTCTTCTCTTGGACTATGGAGTAATGTACTACCTGGTTCTATCTGAAGATCCTTTAAATTAGTTAGATTGTATTAAAAATTTATGCACGATATAGCATCTTTGGCTTCAGAAAATATTATTATATTTCCAAGTTTAGGTCTCGATTTAAATAGTTGGCAATTCGGGGTCGGAGTAATCTTTATATTCTTTCACTTTTGTTTAGCGTTGTATATATATCCAGTAGTTCTGATGTTCACAATTAAATAAAACTACGTGATGTAATATTATTTCTACTTTATTTAAGTTCTTTGCTAAGATCTTTGTTAATTATCCATATGAAGATATTGTAATACAACGAAAACTAAGTCGTGGTAAGGAACTTAAATAAAGTCGAAATAATTATGAACAATGAATTTATACAAAATTAACGTTAAATATATTCAATAGTCCTTGATATTTTAAATTAAAGCATCATGCTGTGTTCTCAGACAGTTCATTTGTAATATATGCTGTCAAGTTGTGGAATGAGTTACTGCCGGGATTATGAAATGCTTCCTCTATATACATATTAAAGAATCGCTACTAAAAAGCTATATATCTCTTAATATCTTATAATACCTAATTCCTTTTTCCTTCCATAACCTATTGCCTTGCTCCATCCCATACTTTTAACATTTGTTTAATAAATAAATATATATTTTACTGCACAAATTTCATAAGGAAATTTCATGGGTATAGTTGTATAACTAATTATGCCATTAACCTTTTATTAATTTTTTCAATCATAAATAACAGCTCATAAAAGTATTGTGTATATTGTTTTATTTAACGATAATTAAAATATAATACCTATTAGACTTTTTCACATCATAATATATTTCATAAAATAAAATAAAAAATAGTTCATTAGATGTGTTTGTGTCATTTTTAGGCATGATTATCAGCGGAATGCCATTAACGTCAATACGTAATGTTATTACTAATTTGCATTTAATGCTTTCAAAAGCCATATATTTCGTGTAACACTATTCAATGTACACGTTAAAGTTCCCTTTATTGACTAAGAATTAAGGTCTGTAAGCGGATAATGTGGTTCGCTAACCTTATTAACAACCTTTCAGTTTGTCGGTCAGCTCGCAACCCTGACTTGACATTTAGGGTCAGGGAGCGATGCAGCATTCAATTTATACGTAAATTAGCGGTCGCGTCCAGTTTAGGGCTGCCACATTGTTTGGATGAAATATTATGGAAATATTTACATCGACTGCCGACGTTTAATGGGTAGTAATAAAGTGCTTGTGTTAAATGTTTATTGAAATATTTATTTATATGATAGTAATGCCTTCTATTTAAAGATATTGTTGTGAATTTATTAAGCTTTGCTTGAATAATTTATTGTTTTAATGAAATGATTTTTGCAGTTCTGTATCTTCGACGGGAAAGTTTAAAAAATATTTAGGACATCACTAACGTGTTCATTCGTCTTAATGTCGTACTAATTTCTTAGAAACAATTTGACACGAAAATTTGAAATTTGGCTTAGTTATGAAACGTATTAACTCTCACACATCTTAGTTAGTATTGAAATATTTATATGGGAATATTATAGGGGTTAAATTGAGTTTTTAGTTTTTTTTAAATTTCATGTTTCATGTAAACTATAAAATTCCTCATGTGTCCGTTTATCCGTCGGTTATAGCCGTTTTTCTCTGTAACAATTCGACATAGTAACTTGAGTGTATTAATGTATTAATCCTTAACATAGAAATAATTCTATATAGAAACTTGAGTGTATTAATGTACTAAAGTGTATTCATATAATTTCTATATCTTCTTATATCTTCATAATTGATCAAATATTTATTTGGGTATCATTTTTGAACTTTTCAAAATTTCATATTTTGCGTAAGATGGATTGAGAGGTCTAGCTATATGGACTCCAAAACTGATTTTTTTTAAATTTAATTTGGGATAGTTTCAGAGATATTGTTGAAAATATTCATAAAATACACTTGGAAAATACAAAAGTTAAAACTATGGAAAAACCAGTGTTAGTCGAGGTTTTCTTAAAGTTTTCCTCAAAACTACTACTTGATTTTAAATAGTTTATGCCTGTGAAACACATACTAGGTAATATATTTATATGGTAAAAACGTATTTTAATATTTAGAAATAGTTTAATAGAAATACTAAGGAACCTTCATAGTACTAATTAAGGTAGTTGTCGCGGACAGTAAGATCCAAAAGTTATTATAAAATGTTTTATAGAAAGTAATTTTTTTCAAAACGTTATTATAATAACACTAGCTGACCCGTACGAAGTCTTCGCATTATATCGCCATCTAGCGTATTCCAAGTATACAATTTGGCTAAGATATTTGATGTGTCGCCCACAGATGGCGCTCATGCGAATTGTTATAAAAATTAATTTTTTTATTAACAAAAAGATTTTTTTCGAAATTTTTTTATATTTTTCGCCCAAAGTAGAAAACATAAGCTTTAAGTGGGTATTTTTTTAATTTTTTTTGGTGCAGTAGTTAAAGACGATCTTTTTACCGCTCGACCAAAAAACACCTTTTAGAAATAATATATTTAGATTTTATATTGACTTAGTGTTTTGGACAAATTGCTCGACGCGTTTTTAAATAAAGTTAAATATGGTGAAATTACTCTTTTTCCTGTAATGTTAATTGTATAATTTTTGAGAGCAACTATTACCAAAGCTTAACGGTAAATATTTTTTTGTTATTTTAATACAATATCATTTTATGTTAATTTAGTTTTTCAGACAAATCGTTCGATGGGTTTTTGAAATAAAATTAAAAGTGTGATGAAATTTCTACTTTTATTGTACAATTTTTGAGAGATTTTTACCAAAACAAAACAATAATTAATTTTTAAATTCTAAAATAAGTTATAATTTTTATAACTTGAATAAGAAATAAAAAAATCCAATCAATTTCGGGGGTCTTTATGATAGACATTATTTAGAAATATTTAATTTTTTTAATAATAATATTTTAAAATGATATATTTTCGCAAGCGACTTTTTTGCGGCAAATATGTTTTTGGTGAGGCTAGTTAAATTTGAGTGATAAACGATACGGATCATTTACTACTCTAGCTTCTCTGGCAGGAAAGAGCTACTTCCTGTAAAGTTCAATGCACAGCACTAAAGAAAGAACAAAAGAATGTTAAAGTTACATTAGCCAAGTCCTCTAAAATCAACGTTTGACTCTCGACGAAGCTGAAACTATCAAATATACCAACTATGGAAGACGATCTCCACCTGTTAAAGAAGAACTAGTTAACTAGGCTTTGAATCACGCGGAATCACAGCATCGTCTTGCCTAAAGAATAGCCTTCCCCTATCGGTGGTCAGCTAAGGATTCAAAAAAAGGAAGAAGAAGCCAATTTAAATTAATTATCTTATTTCAAATATTCCTTACATTCACTTCATGAAAGAGCCAATTTAATTTAATTAACATAAGAAGCCAATTTAATTTAATTATCCTATTTCAAATATTCCTTAAATTTACTCCATGAAAGAGCTAATTTAATTTAATTAACATAAAAAGCCAATTTAATTTAATTAACCTATTTCAAATATTCCTTACATTTACTCCACGAAAGAACCAATTTAATTAACATAAGAAGCCAATTTAATTTAATTATCTTATTTCAAATATTCCTTACATTTACTTCATGAAAGAGCCAATTTAATTTAATTAACATAAGAAGCCAATTTAATTTAATTATCCTATTTCAAATATTCCTTAAATTTACTCCATGAAAGAGCCAATTTAATTTAATTAACATAAAAAGCCAATTTAATTTAATTATCCTATTGCAAATATTCCTTACATTTACTCCACGAAAGAGCCAATTTAATTAACATAAGAAGCCAATTTAATTTAATTATCGTATTTCAAATATTCCGTACATTTATGTATAGAATATAGTCGCCAGAGTGTGCTTGCTTCGTTTTCATATCACCCACGTTTTGGTTAGGTTTTGCGGGTATAGATAGGTATTATAGGGAATTTTTGACAGAAGTTTGAATAAATATTGAAAAATGCAGCGAGATAGCGAGTATTATAGATAGAGGTATCAGCATAGATAGAGGTATTATAGATAGAGATATCACATAGGCCTTTTTCTATTTAGATGAAAAGATGGGGATTTCAAGTGACGAGTTAAATATATCAATAAAAGCTTATTATATCTATAATGCAATAAAGACAAGGCAAAGACCTTCATGCACCATTGATGAAAGAATTATTTTAATTATCTTTGTTTAGATATTGGTATCTAAGGTAAGCTTAATCATATCAATTTATACATAACAAATGTAAAATAAAGTATGTGTAAAATAAAGGCAAAGGAAACAATGAAATTCCAATGAACAGACAACATGTAATCCAAGAACATAAATAATTAGGTACAACAGTAACCTATGTACTAGGAAAGAGCCAGATAAATTTGAAACAAAAATTAGATGAAACACATTTTTAACAATAATTTAACAAAGTTTTAGCAATATTTACTCTATTATATATGCATCAAAATAACGTAAATGCTGTTATATAATATTCACAAAAGTATCATAAAATATAAACTATATTGTTAGTCGGAGAGGATAAAATTATAGTAATAATAATAACACTAACATTTTTAACGTTAAATGTTACCTAATAAAAAGACATTATTATAAAATGATAATAACAAATGTTAAATAATGAAGGTAAAAAAAATCAAATTATCTTTGAGTGAAAGATATTTAACATAAATTGTTGTAAACTTTTCAATATTACAAGGTTAAAGAAGTATTTCTTAAAAGTAGAAACTTTTAAGATCTAAAATTTTATTTGAAAACTTTTTACTTAGGTGAGAAGCATTGTTATGAATCTATCATAGTGTTACTATTGGTATTTTATTGTATGATACTGGTATTTTATTGCTAAAAAGGTGTTATTTTTAAAAGTGTTTACGAATAAAAAGGTCTTATTTTTAAAAGTATCTACAAATAAACTAAATATTTAATTATTTGAAATATTTATATTTTAACTAAGAACACTTCCGTCAGGTTACGTGATCCATTCGCGTTTAATTTCTTTTCTCTGATATTTTTATGTATATCTCCGCCAAACTTCGTGACATTCGTGGCAAAAGTCCTTCGTGACACTTCTTCAAATCTTCTACAAAAGTCCTTCGTGAGTATACTACTTTGTATTTTGTATACTTAAGTCAGTATGTCATCTTTTTTTAGAGCATAACGAGGTACTAAGTCAGAAAACAATACTTCTCAAATTTGGGACACATTTCTGAATAACTAACATGCGTTTGTGCATACAAGCGTATTCATGGTTTTGGCTTTCGCTTTTATTTTAGTTAATTAACTCTTTAATTCATTCAGCTTACTTGGATTTATTTATTCTTTATAAGATATATATATATATATATATATATATATACATATATATATATATATATATATATATATATATATATATATATATATATATATATATATGGATGATACTACGCGACACAATTTGTTCTTTGTTTCATCTTGTTAAGCCCAAGAAACCCGTAAAACTGGAATTTACAAACCATTATAAAAAAGAACCTTACTTTCATAAAACAATTAAACATTTCTCATTTTTCTGAATGAAAATTTAAATAAAACCCCTAAGAGTTTAATTTGTCATTTTCTCAATGTAATAATGTAATTTTTCTTGTAACACCTGCACCCTACCCTATATGGTGACTATGAGATAATATTAAAATAAAGATAATAGAATTAAACTAACGTGCATAATATGAGTTTGAAGAAATAGAAGTGAGTATGTGATGGCTTCAGGTTGGTAGTAGGAGTCATTTTGTTATGATTAATTTATTAAGCTAATAGAGTGCTCCCAGATAACGAATCATGGGTATTTTGTTAAGAATAATATATTATATATTAATAATATATTATATATTTAGATAAAAAACTATCAGATTATACTTAAATATTGTTTTTTTTATAAAAGTGCCTTAAGTATACAAAATATAAAAATCTCGGAATTCAATTACTTTGAACGAATTGTTATGAAACCTGTTGGATTATATTATTGATAAGCACATTATAAAGTTTATCTATTAATTTTCGTTGCTTTTTATTTAATAATAAAATAAATAAATAAAGATAAATATATGCACGTAATCAGGCTTAATAAACTAATTTTGTGCAGAAAGTAAATTATCTGGAGCTGAGATTCTGTTCCAGGTCTATATCTACAATCAAAATCACATTTTCAGCAAATTATCTGGAACTGAGATTCTGTTCCAGGTCTATATCAACAACCAAAATCACATTTTCAGCAAATTATCTGGAGCTGAGATTCTGTTCTAGGTCTATGTCTACAATTGTAAAATCTCATTTTCAGTAAATTATCTGGAGCTGAGATTCTGTTCCACGTCTATATCTACAATCAAAATCACATTTTCAGTAAATTATCTGGAGCTGAAATTCTGTTCCACGTCTATATCTAAAATCAAATACAAGTTTGTGCAGAATTGTTTATGGATTAATAATAACATGTATGATATTTCGCAACGAGAAAATGCAGATCCATCATTCCAGGAATGATTTTATGAATTTCTCTGCAGAAATCGTCTTTTTGCAATGTTATAAACTAAGTAAAGTGTTTTTTAAAGTCATATTATTTACTTACGCAATTTGTTTGCATTTGCTTCTATTTTCTCTTTTGCCTCATTTGCTTCCCTACCACAAATTAAACAAATATTTTCCCAGTCGAAATTTATTGAAATACTAGTTCACATTTTTTTTCAGTAGAGACTGTGTAGAAATTTCGTTTTCTTGATTTTTCATATATTAATTCAGTTTATAAAAATTTAACCAATCCATATTGTCGTTCAGTTGAAGCAGCTCTCATAGTTGCTATTCCTCTGATAATTTTTATTATATCTCCTAAGTCTTTTCTCGAACCTGAACCAGATCTCAATTTATTGCAAATAATAAAAAATACTTCGTCATCTTCTTTGTGTGCTAGTTCTTCCATATTCAATTAGAACCCTGCAATAAAGAAAAAAGTAAACTTTGTAGGATATATATCAGGGTTGAAATATAATATATTCTACAAAGAAAAATGTAAATAATTATGTTATTACATTTTTATCGATTACCAACATCACTACTTTCAATTATTAGTAAGATTAATTTAATAATTTCTATCTTGTATTACTTAACCAATATTTAAGAAAAAAGTGAAATTTAAAAAAAAATTGATGAGAAAAGTATAATAATACATATAAAAAACTAGTCCAAATATATGGTGGAGAATTACGTATTGAAACACGCAGGAGCCAAATATATAGTGGAGAATTACATAGTGAAACATACAGGAGCCAGATATATAGTAGAGAATTACGTAGTGAAACACGCCGGAACCAAATATATGGTGGAGAATTACGTATTGAAACACGCAGGAGCCAAATATATGGTGTAGCATTACGTAGTGAAACACGCAGGAGCCAAATATACGGTGGAGATTTACGTAGTGAAACACGCAGGAGCCAAATATATGGTGTAGAATTACGTAGTGAAACACGCAGGATCCAAATATATGGTGGAGAATTACGTAGTGAAACACGCAGGAGCCAAATATATGGTCGAGAATTACGTAGTGCACACATAGGAGCTTAACACAGACAATATATTTCTTTTGCTTTTAAACTAATATTTTGCAAAGCAATGATAATTATTATATAGTAACTAATGTTACCATTTAACAATAATATATAAGATGAAAACAAATTATTATGAAATTGGAAAATATTCAGTACACAATAGCAACGAAACATGTATTTCAATAACCTAAACGTAACGAACAGGTGCCTCTCCATCTCCCCTCCACTTTTTTGCTACTTACTCCTTATTTCTACGACCCTTTTTTAATACTGGTATCTATGAAAGATGTTTCCTAATATCAATTTTAGTTAAATGATGATTACATTATACAAATATGAGGAAAATATATTAATTTAAAATAAAAAAATACTTGAATAAATAAATATTGACATAACAAAAAAGCACCAAAAATGGGTATATTTTAGTATTTTATCTATAAAATATGTTTTATACATAAAGAGGGTTTATTAGTAATTTTTATACTGAATTTGTTGTAAATCCGTTTATCGAATGAGAGTCAGGAAACACACACACACAGAGACAATGAGATAGGTACCTAACTTTTTGTACATATATTTAGTTGATTCTTCAGTAATATTCTCTAACAAATATAGAAAAATAAAAATAAACTGCGCAAATAATGTTTAGAATAATTTCAGTAAAATTATTCTAAACATTTAAAAAATATCGTTACTAATTACTAGTTATTATCTTAGAAAACCAATCACAAATTATTACTTCATGTTAAACTAAAATTGTCCCCAGCGCTTTATCTTTTCAATTAACATTTGAAAAATTTAAAAAGAAATTTAATTCCTAAATATAAAACAAAATTTAATTAAAAGGGTTACCAACATTCATTTTTTCAATATCTTTTTTATTTTTAAAAACTTTTCACTCGTAATTTAATTACCTTACACATTAATGGAATCATCACGTTATTTATGACGTGCTTTTATTTTTTTTCCTACGAATTTTATTTTTATGCCATTAACGTTTAATGTTTTAGTCCTTCGATAGAGGTTTTCAGGTTGTCGAGGAGAAATTGAGAAAAATGCAGAGGAAAATTAACGCGACAGCATTTATAATAATTAACGGGACAATAAGGGGAAGATATTTATATTAACTGCCGACTATTATTTCATAATGTCAGGGATCATTATTTTGAAGCAGCAAGGGCGCGCAATATTCAGCACCGAAATGACCACATTAATCATTGAATATTTCCTCCTCTGAGTGTACTTAATTCCCTTTATTTCGCTGAAAAAACCTTCTATTCGTCCGACTATGAAAAAAGAAAAGATCCTTATTAACCATTGTAACTGTATTTGTCATCGGTATCACAATGCAGAAAACTTGCTCATGCGTCTAAGGTATTTTGTGTCGTAATTTTTGCAGCTTTATTTGGAAATGTACAAAGTTTCAAATTTTGCGTATAAATATTTATAAACTTTCTAACCGCGGGTATTTATTATTGAATATTTCCTCCTCTGAGTGTACTTAATATTCTTTATTTCGCTGAAAAAACCTTCTATTCGTAAAATTATGAAAAAAGAAAAGGTCTTTATCAACCATTGTAACTGTAGTTTTCATCGATATCACAATGCAGAAACTTGCTCATGCGTCTGAGTTATTTTATATCGTAATGTTTGCAGCTTAATTTGGAATAGTACAAAGTCTCAAATTTTGCGCATAAATATTTATAAACTTTCTAACCGCGAGTATTAATCATTGAATATTTCCTCCTCTAAGTGTATTTAATTCCCTTTATTTCGCTAAAAAAACCTTTTATTCGTCCAACTATGAAAATATAAAAGGTCCTTATTAACCATGTAACTGTATTTGTGTTATGTTCAAGAACATGTTTGTGTTACAAACCATGTAACTGTATTTGTTATCGGTATCACAATGTAGAAACGTGCTCATGCTTCTGAGTTATTTTATGTCGTAATGTTTGCAGTTTTATTTGGGATAACACAAAGTCTCAAATTTTGCGTATAAATATTTATAAACTTTCTAACCGCGGGTATTTATTATTGAATATTTCCTCCTCTGAGTGTACTTAATATTCTTTATTTCACTGAAAAAACCTTCTATTCGTAAAATTATGAAAATCTAAAAGACCCTTATTAACCATTGTAACTGTATTTGTTATCGGTATCACAATGCAGAAACTTGGTCATGCTTCTGAGTTATTTTATGTCGTAATGTTTGCAGTTTTATTTGGGATAACACAAAGTCTCAAATTTTGCGTATAAATATTTATAAACTTTCTAACCGTGAGTTTCTGAGAGAAATCCTCTGGAAATATATTTATTAGCTTGGTTAATACAACCAATTTTTCCGAGGAAAAAATTGTGTAGATGTAGAGTTTCTTAGTTTTTTCTGCTAATACTTAGTTTTACAGGAAACGTCAACTCCACATTGCTTACATAGTTAGTTCAAGATACATAAGTAAATATGATTTTGTTACACATTTTCTTTTTGTGGTCAGATTAAGTTTATGTGGATTTTCATATTGAAAATTAAAACGCATCACAGTGTCGTAATCTTGTCCTTATCGAAATCATAGAAATGTATTTTTGTTATTTTTTGCACAGTGTTTTGGAAAGCACAGGTGTCGGGATAATAACAAATTTTGTGGTGAATACAAAATACGCTACAATCTTTTAAAGGAAAATTTTAAAGGAAAAATGAAGAGTATGGTTTTTTATAAACGAAATTTTCTCCCTCAAACTAGGTTTGAATGCATAATTTTCCTTACTTTAAAAGTTGTAAAGTTACAAAACACACACTGCGGGTAAAGAATCGTAAAAATATCTAAAGCGAATATTTTAGGCGCAGCGATGATATGCTTATTTGAAAAAAAAATTCTTGAACATTTTTCGTTTATATTATTGAAAAAAAAACGAATTTGTTTGATAATAATCACGCGATTAAATATGGATCTCCATTGCACATAAAAGATAAAAGAATGATGGTTTTTGCTATTTAAACATGTTTTACTGTTGTGCAACGACAAAAGGATACGGGTACGAAGGTACTAAACACAGTAGGGTTTTGCCTACCGATTATACAAATATTGTTTAGTTTTATTTACATCGGAATAGAAATTAAAATTTTGTTGAAATTTAGCTATCGAATGTAAATACCAATGTGTATTATGCTTACATCGCACATTAAAACATTTATTTCACGACGTCCATTTTGAACCTTGATCAGACAAGTAAATGTAGAACGAAGAACTATAAAAAACAATAAGTAAACGCACTGTTTATTCACTGTTTATTGTCTATCCTCTTGTTCCATCTTTCTTTAAAACGGTACTATATTGCCATTTTCTCATATTTTATATTTTTTATCGCTGTCTATATTTTAGTTTTTTTCCCAATTTTATTGATTTTTCATTTCAATATGTCAAGAATATCTTATAAAATTTCGCAACAAAATGGGAATACTGTTTTTGAAATTTCACTTCCGTAAACAACTAGTTGTGCTCCATGGTTTCACAAATAATACACAATTGGAAAATACTCTACTATGTCAAAAGTCAGTGATGAATCCTATTCAATAGCATTCGCTGGGATACGTCCGCAGCGTAGAGAGCTGATCGCAAGATTGAGCCGCGCGACGCGCTACTCCACTGAATTCCCCCCCCTCCGCGATAATTAACGCCTTTGCTCTGTACGACAGCGGTCGTCGGGGTGGGGGTATAGTGGAAGAAATGTAATAAATGTACCGATATCTCTATACATGGCACCATTTTTATAGTGTTTCCCGACTTCTGTTGCATTATTTTTTATTGTTTTTTCCTTATGTATTATAAGGTGATAAAATATATTAGATATGTGATGTTAAGTAACCTTCTCTAAATTAGGCACTTTATAATGCAAAAATAATTTTTCATATCGTACATATGATTTCAAACATTAGCGCAAGCAAATAAATAAACAAACATTATTAATAAACAAACAAAATTCAGCTTTATATATTAACATGGATTACCTATCCATTTCAACATTCTCTTTTTTTTCTAATACATATATTGCACCATAATCAACATTCAATGTTTCTAATTCTATCATGTACACTCATATCGCTAACAATTTCTAAATATATTTTTTCAAACATCAGATACAAATAATTTGCGGTATGATAATTTCAGTTCTGGAATATTGAGTGCATTATATATGAAGAAAACGTAGTTGCATTTTTCATGTCAACCGGAAACATATTTTTATTTCATATATTAAAAAAATGTAAATCCAGAATTTAAATATTATTGGTGCTGAACTATAATTTACACTGCTTTTATGGAAACAAAACAAAACAATGATTATTTTAAAGTCGATCTCCACAGATTCATAAATGCCATTAAATGCATTTGATCGAGATATTAAAACGAATTATTCGTCCATTTCTTTAGTCTTTTTCAAGTTATGGACTCTCTATGCGCGGTCCCTGAGGTTAGCGCTAATGAACAAACTAACGACTTTTCCTAGTGTTCGCTTTTCCATTAATTTTAGTATATAAAAGAAGAATGCCTTTATTTCTTTCAAAATTTCGGGTTTGGACATTATTCTTAATCTGTTTCAATTACTCAAGCCACTACATATTTAACGTGAATTATGTTTTTGAGCGTTAAACGTTTTGTCTTTATAAATTTCTCTAGTTTTTTTCAAATTATAGATTCTCTATGTGCGGTCCTTGAGATTAGCGCCAATAAATAAACTAATATATCTTACTAATGTTAGTTTTCCCATTAATTTGAGTACATAAAATAAGAGTGCCTCTATTTGTTTAGAAATTTCGGTTTTGGAAATTATTCTTCATCTATATCAATTATTCAAGCCGTTATGTATTTAACGTGAAGTATGTTTTTGTACTTAGTTAAAATGAATGTTAAACGTTTTGTCTTCATAAAATCGTAACGAGTTTGTTTTTGTTGAATTTGTGTAAGCAGCGGAATATTTTCAGAAGTGAGACGAATTGTAACAAATTAAGTGCTAAAAAGATACTTCGAAATGACGAGACACGACTTTGTTTCTGTCGTCGCTTATTGGTAGCTCGTTTAGTTTATTATTTTGTGAGTTTGCGATCAGAAAGGAAATCTTATTTTATTGTACACTTACGAGTTTTATATCTGTTGAGAAAAATTTATTTTCCAGACTATTATTTTCCAGTTTAGATAAATCTACTAATCTATCTCGTTTATTTATAAGTTTAAAAATACATTGTATTGTTTACTAATGTGTTAATGGTTTCATTAACTTTTAACGATGATTTCAATATATTCATAACACATTTTTTTTAGGTTTTTCTTACTATTTTTTTTACGAAAATTACCTGATTTTTATAAATTTTTAATAAATTTTCAATAGGTCTAATTTCATTAAGAAAATAATTTTTTTCTTCAAATTCCATTTTTCAATACCTTGTATTTTATATTATTAAAACCATTTAAGCTAGAAAACAAATACTGAATATATTTGGCATTAATTTTGTAGAAATTCATTATTCACGATTAAATGAAACTACGTGACGTAGTATTATTACTACTTTCTTTAATTTCTTTACCACGACCTAGGTTTCGTTGTATTACAACATCTTCAGGTGGGATCTTTGCTAATATCCCACCTGAAGATGTTGTAATACAAGGAAACCTAGGTCGTGGTAAAGAAATTAAAGAAAGTAGAAATAATAATACATCACGTAGTTTCATTTAATCGTGTCTAGAAAACAAAGTTATTAGTCATGGCATGGAATTTTTAAAAAATACTTCCAAAATATTGAATCATAACGTTTGGCACATGGCCAACTTTTAATATTTAGTATATTATTATATTAGCTAGTTTTATTAAAAAGTCATTGAGGAAAGAAAATCTATTCTCATGGGCAGATAAATGAACGGATTGACACAGGTTTGATTCCAGGTATTCAATTTTACCCTTGTTAGGGTTCCGTACCTCAAAAAGTAAAAAGAAACCCTTATACAATCACTTCGTTGTCGAATTAGACAAGAAGCAAAGTCTCATAGCAAAAGTGAAGAATCTGAAAATTGTTAATTTGTATTTATATCTCATAAAAAATAAATATCGCCAGTGAAATATATGCTAGAACAAGATAGAGTCTAAAATATTTTTTATGCACTACGTTAAGGGTTTTTTCCGGCACAATTCAGTTATTTGATTACATTTTTTGGTATTTATGAACGTAGTCCAGCATTTTATTGATGATGTTAATTAGTTTGAAAACAATTATAATTGTTATTATTCCCAAAAATACTTGATTTAATTCGACAACAAATCGATTACTTCTAATTTATATTTACGTTTTAATTGTAGCTTTTTAAATGAAATAAGATATTAATAAAAATATAAATATTTCCAATCTTGAATCTCCCAATCATGTTAAAGGAAATACTTTTTTTGTGATATCATCGTTGAACCAAAAGAAGAGTAAATATAAATTAGTGTCAAGTTTCGAGTACTTTTTAAATGGAACTCGATATGGGATATCATTGAATAAAAATGGTTGGAAATTTTAAAGTTATTCAACTTGTAGGCTTGAATTTAACAAATTGGTAGATAATATTTGATTCTAGGCGGCCTAATAAAATAAAATTTTACTTGTAATTTATATTTGCGTTTTAATTGTAGCTTTTTAAATGAAATAAGATATAATAAAAATATAAATATTTCCAATCTTGAATCCCCCAATCATGTTAAAGGAAATACTTTTTTGTGATATCATCGTTGAACCAAAAGAAGAGTAAATATAAATTAGTGTCAAGTTTCGAGTACTTTTTAAATGAAACTCGATATGGGATATCATTGAATAAGTCTGGTTGGAAATTTTAAAGTTATTCAACTTGTAGGCTTGAACTTAACAAATTGGTAGATACTATTTGACTCTAGGCGGCCTAATAAAATAAAATTTTACTTGTAATTCTATTAGAAGTGTCTGTAAAAATCACTTTAGTAGTTTCTAGAACGAAATATTAAAATATCGCTTATTTTCTTTTCGGAAAATTCGAAAATTATCCGATTTCAAATTAGAATTGACTTTTACACACGTACGTGAACGAAGTACTAACTCGCAACCCTAGCTTCACTTTTGAGGTCAACCAACTTTGCAGCACGGGTCGATGCTCAATTTATACGTAAATTTATTGCTGACGCGCGTAGGGTTGCCACGTGATATTTATACTTAAAACGTCGTATTGAGACTTCGTACTCAAATTATTACATGTGTGGCAAAGTTACGATAACCATACGTTTGCACAATTTCGTGGGACTATAATACTGAAAAGTTTTTTTTCGTCGTTCGATAGAAAATCTGAGACGCAAAGGAACAAATTTTGTGAAGAAAAATAAAAAATAAAAATATGAAAATGATATGAATATAATAAGAAGGAAGGAAAAGGAAACGTCTAACGGAAAAACGGAAAAGAAATGGAACCGAGGATTAAAGGAAATGGAATTACGAATGTAAATTTAGGGAAGGTATGATTTTTTCGATTAGTTTTTAATTATTGGATGGACGGTGAAAGTTTGGTTTTAGAATCGTATTTATTCCGTAACTTAGCAGCATGAACAAATTTAGTACAGCAAAATTTAGTAATTTTACTTGGCGGACTGCGCATCGTCGTATATTTCATATATATATATATATATATATATATATATATATATATATATATATATATATATATATATATACAAAACAAAACAATGATTATTTGAAAGTCGATCTTCACAGATCCATAAATGCCATTAAAAGCATTTGATCGAGATATTAAGACGAATTATTCGTCCATTTCTTTAGTCTTTTTCAAGTTATGGACTCTCTATGCGCGGTCCCTGAGGTTAGCGCTAATGAACAAACTAACAACTTTTCCTAGTGTTAGCTTTTCCATTAATTTTAGTATATAAAAGAAGAGTGCCTTTATTTCTATAGTGCCTATATATATATATATATATATATATATATATATATATATATATATATATATTGAATCCGTGTGTAAAAAGCTTGTTTAAATCTAAATTACAATTAAAGGATTGTCAATAACGAAAACGTAAAATATATAAAAATGATACTATGAAACTACCACCTTTTTCATATTTGTTTTACTTATAATGTTACTAGCTATACCCGCGGTTTTACCAGCGTAGAATTATCTTAATTATAAGTCTAATTATTTTTAAATAAAATATTATTCTGAACTTTTTGCAAAATATGTTCTGATGCCGCGGCCATTAAACGGTTCGCTTCGTTGCCAAACGATATCGGTCGCTGGGGTCAGGGATATATCGGCGGGAATACTCATGATTGAATAAATAAATAAACCGCCTCTCTATACCTTACATCGTTTATGACGAGTTTCCCGATTTCTGTTACATTTTTATCATCACTCTGCCCTCGTGAATTGCAGTATAATGATAATAAACTCCTCATAATACGGGTCTTTCTAACATAACATTATTTTTGTAATTGAACCTATGCTTCTAAAGATTATCGCGTATAAACAAAAAAACAATGCAAGCCAACAAAGTTGATATTAAACTTCTTCATAGCACGTGTTTCCCAACACAAAATCATTTTTGAAATTGAACGTACGGTTCCAGAGATTAACGCGTATAAACAAATAACGCAAGCAAACAAACCAGATATTAAACTTCCTCATAGTACGTGTTTCCTAATGCAAAATTATTTTCGAAATTGGGGGTGTAGTTCCAGAGATTAACGCGTATAAACAAACAAGGTAAGCCAACAAAATTGATATTAAATTTCCTTATAGTACGGGTTTCCTAACATAAAATAATTTTTGAAATTGGACGTATGATTCCAGAGATTAACTCGTATAAACTTTTACCTTTTATCACTGCTCTGCCTTTATGAATCCTAACGTGCTGACGTATAATGTACCTCAAAGTATGGAATTTCTAACACTAAAAGCAATTATGAATTCAGAGTGTGTTTCTAGAGATTAGCGCAAACAAACAAGTACATAAACACATTTTTCCGCTTTATTTATTAGTATAGATTAAAATATTAGCATAAAAGGACTTATACAAATGCTGTAGATCCAAAACTTGCACGGGTTCTAAGCCGCAGGTACTGACTGCACGTATGTTGCGATACCTTAAGTATCTAAATAATTGTCGCCCAAGTTATATTTGTGTTTAGTTTTTCATACCTACAAAGAGCCATAATTTTCTAACTTATTAAGATGAAATAAGAAAAAAATCTCTTTATGGTTGGTGGAACCCAATTACACAATATTACCAAAAAAGAAATACTTTAAAATACTTATTTAAAGAATATATTTTAGAATTGCCTTGCTATTACGATCATCATTTTATATAACTGGAGGGGGTGTTATTTTGCGGCGTCATTTATGGTAATATTTATTATATATTTTGTCTTAAGCATAAATATTGTTTTTTGGTTACCCCAACTGTCACTAGGCATAAATGAAATGTGTATGCAAATAAGCCGCTACACTGTATAAATAAATAGTGATATGTTAGCCTTATCTACATTAATTCGCGTTTCAGTCGAGTCTCTAATCTTGTCTGAATGTAGTGCAGGCGACGCCATTACGGACTGAAAATACGGATTGGATGTTGGAATTTTTCTAGATATAAGTATATTCGTTCATTATTCTTTAACTACTACAGACGTTTGTGTCAGAATTACTGATTAATAAAATCAGTTTTAATACGCGTGTTTACTCACGTCAATTAGTTTTTTATAAATATAACTAATGAACTTATATGATCTATTTATATAAAGTCTTGAAGTTTTTGCAGTTTGAATCTAAACTCGGCTGTTTTATAAGATTATAATCCTGAAGTTACATTATAATGTTATACTATTTCCTCATGAGATTAATATAGAGGGTTTTTTTGTTTCAACACAATTTTGTTTCATCAATCTGATATCTATTCCAATACCTCAGCCTATGATCTTGAATTAAATTCTAAAAACAAGAAGACCCTTCTAATCTCTCGTAGAGCTGAATTCCCTGTAGAATAGAATCACAGATCGGTATATCTTCTATAGTTCATTCTTATCCCTTTCTTACATCTATTTGTCCTTGTCTTTCTTTTATTTTATTTTATGTTAATGTTGTACTTTTCACGCTTATAACTATGTAAACATTCTTATTGTGTTTTGGAAGTGCCATTGAATAGAGTGTACTAATTACATATTTACACACCGCCACAGTACTTGTTTCTTTTATTTTATTTCATTTTATATTACTGCTGTACTTTTCACGCTCATAAGTATGTAAACATTCTTATTGTGTTTTGGAAGTGCCATTGAATAGAGTGTACTAATTACATATTTACAATCCACCATAGTACTTGATTCTTTCATTTTACTTAATTTTTTGTAATGCTGTACTTTTCATGCTCATAACCATGTAAACATTCTTATTGTGTTTTGGAAGTGCCATTGAATAGAGTGTACTAATTATATATTTACAATCCACCACAGTACTTGTTTCTTTTATTTTATTTAATTTTTTGTTAATGCTGTACTTTTCATGCTCATAACCATGTAAACACTTTTATTGTGTTTTGGAAGTGCCATTGAATAGAGTGTACTAATTAAATATTTACAATCCACCACAGTACTTATTTATCTCACTTGGCTTATTGTGGTAGGCTGTAAGAGATTGCTCTTGTAGTGATAAGTCTATAACTCTATACTTAGTTTTATAAACTAGTGGCAAAGTGCCACAAATTAACATAATATTGATTATTACACATTGTGTAAATTAAGCTTAAATATTTATTCTAATTAAAAATTACAATTACGGAAGTTGGTAAGGAACGTTACAGAAAACATTTCCGTTCTGACCTTCAATTCGGAAGTGACGTTTGTACTGTTATGGCGGTTTTGAAATATGATTTTAAAAGAAAATAATTTGTTCTTGAATTGTTTGATATGATTTTGTTATTAAAATTTAGTTTCACGGTGAAATGGGGAAGGTTGATGCTTAAAAAAGCGGTCGCTTCCTATAGAGATCTTAATTATATGTAAAGTGGCACGTACGGAGGGGTTATCGTGAAGAAGGAGGATTCTATTGCGAGGGCCATGCTCTCGAATTTCTTACAAAACCATGGGTAAACAATGGCTGATATACCAGTTTACGGTACTTATTATTTTATCTTCCAGAACAATCGTTGCATGACAAATCAAATCGCATAGCATAATCATTTGTTCAATTGTACAAGAAACCTTCACATAATCGTTTCTTTTACAGCACTTTGTACTTTTTTCACCTCTGTAGGCAAATCTTCTTTGTTTATACTATATCCAGCTTTCATTACCCGTGATGAAATCAAATATAGAATTTGAGTGACTTCTGTCGATTTTCTCACATTTCGCGACATCAATCAAACTGGCCATATTATCAGACTGCCCATCTTAACCTGAATTACCCTATATATAATGTGCAATATTTGAACTAAATTTGAACAATTAAATGAAACTATGGGATGTAGTATTATTTCTACTTTCTTTAATTTCTTTAACCAAGACCTAGGTTTCGTTGTATTACAACATCTTCAGGTGGGATATTAGCAAAGATCAATTAAAAGATCAATCTTTGCTAATATCCCACCTGAAGATGTTGTAAAACAACGAAACCTAGGTCGTGGTTAAAGAAATTAAAGAAAGTAGAAATAATACTACATCACGTAGTTTCATTTAATTGTGAATAATGAATTTCTACAAAATTAACGCCAAATATATTCAATACTAAATTTGAAGTTTTATTTTGGCAATATGCTTTACGTAAATACTTGTGGAAATTACATTACGTATGAAAACATTTAGTCAACAAACCCACGTTTTGAAAGTCAGTAAAACTGTCGCTTGCGTCAAACAAATATATACGTATAAATGGATATTTTTATATGTTTGTCAGTGCACAAATAAATAAAAATATCACCGTACGCGAAGGGAATGTGGATATTGTGGGGTGTGTTTTATTCAGCGATTGCCTCTCGTCTGTCACTACGGACGTTGGGATTTATGTGGGTAGGCGAGGATCATCAATCATGGTTTTTGTGTCATTTCCACACAGTGATTCCTCGATCTCCACAAATCGCGATTTAAGCGAGAACAGGCTTTATTTGTCCAGTTTGTCGCGGTGTATAATCATATGTTATCGCCTGTGGGATAATCGTCTCTAGTTTGACTTTTGATAGCTAATCGGTGAATACTTTGCGTGATTTCGCCATCGAAATTAATGCCATTTATGTGCTTAAAAATTATGTTTATTTATTATATTTTCAAAATTTATCAGCAATGTTATTATCATTTTATTTTATTCATTGTTTGTCAAACTTAGTTAAATAGAGTGCCTTACATAAATAACTTGTAATCCATAATTGCAGCTTTATTTAATTGACAAGTTAATGACAAGTGTTTTCCGTATTAATTTTAAGTCTTATTCTAAAAAAAATATTGCTTCCCTTACTTCAATTAACATTGTCACATTTATGTATTGTTGTATTCAATTGGTTATATTATAAATGTATTTATTTTTCTTTGTTTTTTGTGGAAATGTCAGAACACAAACTTATTTCATATTTAGTGTTCATAGAATATTTCACATAGTTTGTGTTTGTTTTTCTCTCTTTACAGAAAATAAAAAAAAAATAAAAAAAACTAATCTATACGTAAAAGAGTAAAGGCAAAATAATTTGTAAATTAAATATTTTATGGAAAAAATTAATTGTAAAGGATAAAACGCAAAGAGTTTTATCTGTCTCTTTATTTTTTTGACCGCGAATCACATAAAAATTACTGAATAAATTTGAATTTATACGTTGTTAACGGTTTTTTTAGAGTCTACAGACATTCAATATTTTTGTCGTATAAGGCGGAACGGAGAGGTTGTGTACGGGTACGAAAATTGACACGTATTTTAAAAGCTGTACAATATTTCCACGTATTGCGTAATAGAAATCGTTGTAGTACCAATCGATAGATCGAGTCAAAGTACCGGACCGATTTCGTCAGAATTGATTATATGGATCACCTAACTTATGAGTCAACTGACTAATCCCCGTATGCAACACACACGTTCAGGACTCTCAGTCGGGTTTACTGACAGATAAAAATGTATTTGCAATTGGATCTTGCTATGGAGTACGGTCGGTAAAGTAGATTCTTGTTTCGACGCGACCGATAGTTAATTAGAAACAAAAATACATTTTTAACTGTTAGTAAGTCCGATTGACAGTCTTGACCATGTGTGGTGCATATGAGTGTATATGGGTCATGTGAGTATGTATGGGTTTTTGAGCGCGTCTCAGTTCATTGTTGCTCGTCGCGTGATTACAGGGAGACTACTTCTAATACGATTTCAGAAAGTGACGTGAATTAAATATTGATAAAGTATTTGTATTTATTACGTGCGTTCAAAGTTGAATTGTCATCTTTTCAATACTAAAATGTTTTAGATAGAGTGCATTGGATAAAGGAATCTATGAAAAAATTTCAGAAATCAGACTAAGGGAAGAAAAGTTGAATATAATTGTGAATACTATCATTATATTACAAGTAGGTTCGAGGAGACATTGTCACTCACAAACCTCGGCCACGTCAACGAGAAAAAGTCACGGTCGTAGCCAAATTAGGAATACTTGTAGTTTCGCCATGTCCGTCTGTCTGTCTGTCGTCACAGCGGTTTTACTTGCAAATGTGTAGGTATGGTTACATATATTTATAAACTACAAAGTTTTGAAATAAAATCTTCATGTAGGAGATAAATCTTGCAAACTCACACCATCCAAAGTGTGGTGAATTGTTTACTCCGTTGTGTAAAGTATTTCTGAATAAGTCTTTCAAAAATATTGGGGGCACATCATGAGTACTTTTTCGATACAGGGATCTGGTAACAAAATAATAAGCTAAAGTAGTAATTTTTGTTAGAGTCACGTGTGCCCATCCCATATCAGCTAAATCGTTATTTTATCACAAAAGTATTCACAACAGTATAGTATATATATAACGAAATTAAAAGGAAAATTATCAGAGCCAAGTAAGCTAATATTCGCTATTCTTACATTGTATATTAATATTCGCTCTTTTTACGTTGTATATTAATATTCGTTTATGTGTATCAATATTCTTTTAATGTAAATACTAGTTTAATATAAATAATATTGTACTTAACATTTTAATACTAGTTTTTACTATATTTTTATAAGCCCATAAATTTAAGCTAAATCCTCGTAGTGTGAGTTCTACAAGTGCTTGACAGGTTTTTTTATCGAAAATAATATAGGTGCTCAGGGTGCGGAACTATGTTAATTTTTGTAAAACGCATCCTGGAAGGGAAACAGGCGAGCACGAAAGCGGTACGAATGCGTGATTATAGCTGCTGGAGTCGTGGGTAGCAAATGGTAGTATTTGATATTTTTTTATTCAAATTCTGAAACAAATCACCCAGTCTTTTGGCCGTTTTTCTCTAGCACTTCTCATTTTGTGTTCATTCTTTTCTCCTGTCACGTAGATATTTGTAATTTTATTTTCCGCCTAAATGCGTTTTGTTTTTTTTTCACAATAATTTTATTATTTTGTAATTTTAACTTTTAACTTTAGGTAAGAAGTAGCCATGATATATACCTGTCAAAATCAAAATATATCCACGATGTAAAATAAATTACAGAAAATAAAATGCATATACCAATAATTGGTAAAGGCAGTAACTGTGGATAAAATAATAATTTGATCACGATTCCATGGTGAAATTTAAAGATTTCACAGACTCTATTTGATCAGATATACCTAGAGAAACGGTCAAATAATTCGTTTCATTTCCTCAATCAAATGCTTTTAATTGCATTTACGGATCTGTACGGTTTTCAAACAAATTTGTTTCTTTTTCGTTTAAATTTCATACAACAATATATAAATTATAGTTTGGCAGCGGTCAGATTTGAATTCTGGACTTGAATTTTCTTTTATATACCAAATTAAAATATCGTTTTCGCGTATATGGAAAATGAAATCGCATTTGTTCATATACTGTACACCCGTATCTATTATTCGAAATAAGATCTTTGAGAATAATCAGGTATATGAGAGTATAAAAGAGTTAAGAAACCGCCAAATTTGAGGAAGATTACAGGTTAACATATCATCATGCTACAATTTATAGGGTAGAACAGTGGTAAGTTCTGTATTATAAGTCGGAGCACACTGTTAACACGGTGCAATTTAGAGAGAGACCTGTTTATTTATTGATTGATCATCCGCCAATATACCTCTGACATCGATGACAAATATTGTTTGGCAGTTGGAGCGGAGACATTTAGTGAATGCGAGGAGGAGGGGGGTGGGGGAGCTCATTTTTGTACCATGCCGCGCGGCTCATTCACGCGGTCGGCTCCCTACGATATGGACGTGTCTTAGCGAATAATTTCGACTACGGTTCAATCCTGACTATTGAGTTAGTATAATATTTTTCAGTTATATATTATTGTATTTCATGTAATATGTAGTAGTATGTTTTCATGTTTACAGTTTTTAATAATGAATTTGTTTCTAATAATCGTGTAGTATATTCCAAACTGTAATAAGTTTACCATACCCTCTAGAACCGAATTATATCTGAATTTTCCAGTTTCCCGAGGTATTTAACTGCTTAACCACCTGAGCCCGGTTAGGTGGTTGAAAGTATTAGTTGTGGTTGAGATTTGTCGAAATGTGTCGCCGCCTGTATGTTATAACTCAGACAGAGAATTTTGTATTCATGCTTTATATTTTGTTTTAATTTGTTAAACCATTCATTGCTTATATATAAGTTACCTGTAATGTATGTAAATAAATAAATAAAGAATTGATCTTGTACAGAATTTCGGAATATTTAACTTAAATGTAATTAAATAATCCATGAATAACATAATTCTTCGCAGGTGAAATCGCGGGACATGGCGTGTAGTGAAAATATAGCAAAGTTGGAAAACTAAATTTGAAAAACTAAAGAAGACTTTAATAAAATCAATTTATAAATGTCTGCGAAAGAATAATTTAGCGAATCTTAAAAATAAATTTACAGGTAAAGTGGGAGACGAATATATCGATATGATTTTTACCCTTAATTTCATGAGGAAACTTGTATGTGCACAAGAAGTGCGTGCCAGTGACATGTGATACGATGGGTCTACAGTATTCAAATGATCCCTATTAAGTTTACTTTATAATAATTTCTTAACTAATCAAAGCGGATAGAAAAGTTATCAAAGAGTTTTTATGTATTTTAATATAAAGAATTTATATAACTATTATTTTCCCCTATTATCTATACTTTGCTTGTGATATCGATTAAAATAATTCCACTTTTTATGATAAACGTAAGGTGATTAAGTTGTTAGGGTTCCATAGCTGAAAAGGAGAAAATGCAATCCTTTTAAGATCATTTAAGCATCCATCAGTCACAGCCATATTTCACAGAAATAGCCTAAAGTAGAAATTTGTAATTTGGTATAGTAATAAACTATTTATTAATATGCCACATATATCGACAGTTAATACTTAAGAATATTTGTATAGGAAAGTACTTATAATTAAAAATATAATTTTAGGTGGAGCAAATTAAGTAAATTTTTTTCAATTCCTTCTAAATAAAACAGGTGAACGTCCCGTATATGACATCATAAAAATTCAATAAGTCCTTTCAGAGGAAAGAACTATCGATTCAGTTTCACTAGTACCCAATTATGCTGTCCGTAAATTGTTTACTGAAGTACAAGAAAAAGAAGTCTTCAACTACATAGTCATTTTTAGCGTTATATTTTACGGACTCACAGTGAGAGATGCTCGTAAACTTGGATACGAAATGGCGAAGCTGAACAAGATCCAGGTGCCACAACAATGGCATGATACGCAGGAAGCAGGTCTCCTAAGCTTGAAACGACTGAGGGTTGTGTTTAAGTCGTGCAACGTCATTTAACCGCCACAATGTGAAGTTATTCTTCAAAAAATTATAAGATGCTATGTCTAGATAAGAAGTGAAGTTATTCTTTGACAATTTATCTTATAAATATGTGTATACAAGATGCGTTTGGCAACATAAACAGATTGTTCAATTTAGATGAAACAAATACCATGACAGTTCAAAAGCCAAGTAAAGTGTCAGTCGTCAAAAGACAAAAACAAGTGTTTAAAGTTAGCAGTGCAGAATGTGGAACTTTGGAGACAATGCTACACTGTGAGCGCTCCGCGAAATAACTTTATCACCAGTCATGATATTTCCCAGAGTTCATTTTAAACAGCATATGGTAAATGATGCTCGGACAGGTAATTTACTTCTAGCAGCACAATCAGGCTGGATGAATGCAGAATTTTTTGTAAAGACTATGTAGCACTCCATAACAGTTTTCTTTTGTACATCACAAGCGTATAAAATGTTGTTTTATAATTTTAGTCAATATCTCTTCACAGATACACTTAATAATATGTCTTCATAGATACACCTAATATGTCTTCACAGATACACTTAATAATATGTCTTTACAGATACACTTAATAATGTTTTCACAGATACACTTTATAATTTTTAAGAAGGTTTTGAAGTATAGGATTTTTAGAAGCCTACGCAAAGGTTGTAGAAAAGCTATGACGATTATTTTAGATGTCTTAGTTTTTGAGAAATTTACGATAATATATAGGTCCTATCCTACCTAATTATATTACGTACGAAGAAATATTTATCGCGCTAGGCAGCCCATATTAGTGATGACTTATAAAAAATGAAGTAATTCCACTTCAAACGAGGTACTGAGCCCTCGACCCTCGATTGCGTGCCGGATCGGCACTTGGTCGGTCTTATATGGGTTCTTTTTTAATACTTTAATATATATTTGCAACAATTTATTTTCCAATTTTCAAAGGGGTGAAAAAAATTGCCGTCTGGTTCATTCCTTTTTTAAAAATATTGAAAACATATTTAAAATATCTCGAGAAATAGTTTTGGCCATTTTTTTGTGACTACGCCAAACTTCAGCTATCTAAATTGCACGGTTTAGTTATTAGAAAAGTATACCGTGCGGTCGGAGAGACACATTTTAATTTTTGGCACGAAACACTAATGTGCAATACAGACGACTGCCTTTTGTAGGTGGGTGAGTCGGTGATGGACAACTGTCGACTTTTGTGGGACAAGGCCGATTGCCGACTTACTGCACCGAGTAAATATCTGATGTCTACATTAGCGCGTGTTCAATCCTATATTTTATCCTTTTCTTCGCTATTTAACTCACAATGTTCGAATTCGTGAGAGTCGGCCAGAATCGTTCCGAATTTTTTTGTAAGGCCGATTTTTGTGAGATGCCAGCTTCATCGTATTTAATATCACACGTTCGATCTTCTCCGATTAGTATTGAACAGATTATTACCTGTCATATAAAAACACATGTAAGGCGGCGCGTGTAAGAATACTTGAAACAATAGACATAGGAAAATATTCTTTGAATAGGTAGGCGACAGTATCAAAATATCAGATAGACACAGGGAAAGATTCCTTTCGTTAAATTCTTTATTCCTTGTTGATTTATAATCTAGATTCCTATAACTCTGAATTTCTTATTCGAAATATAATATGAATAACGTAATTGCGAAACGAATTACAATTTTGTACATTCTTCAAATTAAATTCGCGCTACGCGGTAAAGTTCGCTCCGAGGCACGCCACCAGATATCCAGCTGGCGTATCTCGGGCGAAATTTGAAGGCAGAATAAACATAAAATGTTAAAAAGATGAACTGGAACCAGGGGCGGAGGGTAGAGCCCGGCTGCGCAACTGTTCCGCCGGCAGTTACCCAGTTAGCGGCGACCCTTTATTACGTTTTGCGGCCTCAAAATTACGTTTACGTTTTACGGGACGCGCGTGGGTTGGAAAAGGGTTGGATCAATCCCGCCCTGAAACGACGTTTGGTCGGCGTCAAACCTCATTTTTTATCAGTATTGGTGAAAAGTGCTTAAGTATAACTTTAATTATTTGCAGTATTTCCGTACTATCCACCCTTCGATTAGACACCTCAAAAATTCGCGTTGATGCACGCGCTAATTGATATGGAAAAGAGCGAAATTAAAGATTACGTGAATGCATAAAGTGATTTCGTCGTGAAAATATGTGGAAAAAAGTTTTTCCTACAAATTATTCATCATGGCTTTCCTTACTTCTAATTAGAATGTGTTCGAATTAACTCAATTAAGAAAACATATTTTATTGTCTTTAATTTTGAGCCTTATAAACCTATAGTTTTATTGGCTTTCTTTACATTTGGATATTTCAACTTTTTTTTAAATATTAGTACACATTTCCATGTTAAAAATATCATCTACTGAGATGACTCGTACAGTTTAAAGGAAAAAAGTCTTCATTCTGCAATAGCAAGTTATTTTGAAATCGTTTATCAAGGATTATTTTAAGTTTGGAAAAAAAAATAAGATTGTCACGCACGCATCTTGTTTAATGCATGCATGATCATCTTATTTACTTTTGATGATTTACTTACAATCGATTTTGTTGCACAAAATATTACTTGTTATTAAAATTATTTTATGCAATTAATTATGAAGGTTATGACCTATTGATAAAATAAAAGTGAAACGTTTTCTGTGTATTTTTTATTTGTCTTTCTTTCATGCAAAACGGCTCTTAATTTAGGATATTATCTATGTGCAAAAAATTTTGCATATAGATAATATGTATACTAAATTAAGAGCCTATTTACCTTATTATGTACAGGAGCAGAGTAGTGAATATAAATGTTAGAATAAATTATGACCGGGCACGGAAAACTATGGAAGCTTTCAAAACTACGGAAAAGTTCGTGACGACATGTATCGGCCAATAGGTAACACGCAATTAGCGTTTCAAAGATTGATAAAAATATTATCGCTGAACACCATATTCATGGATGTTTATTGTGGAAACTTACAAACCCTCATATATATATATATATATATATATATATATATATATATATATATATATAAATTGGCGAGTAAATATATCTAGCTGCAAAAGTTTCTTTACTACTGTATACTTATCTTTTATAATTTTATATTTATGAAGTTTATGATTTACTTTTTCCTGTATTTATGGCATAAACACGAATTTCGATTGGGCCAAAAATTTTTAACAGTCGGATTGTTTGTGTGCCTGTATGAGGTGAAGAGAGAGGGGACGGAACCTGGTTAAACACCACGCGGGAAAAGTTTATTTATAATAATTATATAAAAGATAATATAGTTTCAGGATATAAAAAAAAATATTTTCTTAAGTATTAAAAATAATCGATGGTGCCCTCTGTGGTATATAAATATTATTACAGAAATATTGATAAACATTTACCGATAGGTGGCGTCAGGATAGCGTCATATGTCAATTAAATGTTATAGAAATATCGTTCGACGTTTCTCTCTATCTTTTCTTTCTATCTCTATCTTCTAAAGAGATAGAAAGAGAAGATTCTGGTAATTTATCATTTCTATTGATAACAACGCACAAATTCTTGACGAATTTCCATTATATCAGCGTTTATGTTTAACCGATATAGGAAATTATTTAGCAAGAATCGCTTTAGCATACGAGTAGTGGCGCGGGTGGTGACGATGAGGGAAACTAACTTTATTGCGCGTCTTTGTTATGTTAGAAGTTTATAGTCAGTTTATATATAGTCATTATTGTAAAAAAATATTATATCTCATTATAAATACTGTAACATTCTCTTCAGCTTTTTGATTGTGAGGTATGTAAATTAGTAACGAAATCCATTATACTGTATTATTAGTCTAAATAATGTTAGGTATGAGTAAAACCTGCACTATAAGAGGTCTTTACGTAAATGTATTAAATGATAGTAATATTTGTAAATATTTTAATATTATTATTGTAAACCATTAAATGTTCATTTATATACTTGGGCATAAATTAATATTTAATGGTTTACAGTAATAATATTGAAACAATTACAAATATTACTATTCTTTTCTATCATTTAAATACATTGTTTAGTACACTTTTATAGGAGAAAAATATCGAGAATTTCTAAAAAAATCCCGAAATTTAAAATCATAGTTCTTCTGTAAATTGCCAGTAACATTGTGTCTTCATATTTTTAATTTAGCAGTTTCGAGATCGTGACGGGAGCGCATATGTTTTTAATATTTTATATAAAATTTATATAAATTTTGAAATATAACGTACAATGCACGAAATGAAAAAAAAACTAATTTGGTACTTCATTTGCTTCCTCAGAATATTTTTGTGTGTTCACTATATACTACTAAGTCATATTTCAAGTTTGTAAGTGAAATACTGTGTTGGATAAAGTGGTTGTGACAGACGGACAGACAAAAAGACGGATGAATACTTGAGTGATATTGTGATATCGTTTTTCCTTTTTCAGATACTATAAAAATATGGAATGAAGAAAAATATAGGTCTGTTCTGTATGTGTTCAAACAGTCTGAACCAATGGACCATTCTGCATGAACAGCAAAGTTTAGCAGTATTTTATTAAGATATCCAAGCTCATTTAAAACTTTTTACCCTCGAAATTTAGTGTGAAATATAGAAAGAAAATAATTAAAAATCTGATTTTTTTAAAAACATGTTCAGAAATTTTTCTTCAATGTATCGTCGATGTTCTTTATTTATTGCTCAGAGCCAGCCATTAACTTCTAATTTGGAGGATATCTGGTAAAATAGGAGTATAAACGCTACCATAACACCATCTATCTATTAATTAGTATAAGTATGTTTGTAACACCATCTGCTATACTCATTGAGTCCTCAAGAAGTTAAATATTGTTTTATGTTTAAAAAACATTTAAGAAAGTTTCTCGCAATACTTAACGTTGCAGACACTCTGGTCGTTTTATGTACTTATATTATCTTAGGCATATCAAATTTTCATTATTACTTAACAGCTCCGAGACATAAAACTATTCATTTCGTTGTTCAAAACATTTCGCAAAAGAGTTCTAAAAGATTCTACTTTATGAACACAAAGTATTCGCATTAGCCTAGGAGACAGTACCACTATTTACCCAAGGTACATGGTACCCTCATTTGTCACGAATAGATACCTGTATTATGAGCTAACTCCTCATTAGAATATTAGAGTGTATGTAACATATTTGTGGTAAATGAGAATATATTGATGTATTACTATGTTCAATTCTGTTATATAACATTGTGGACTGGCGTGGGGGATGCTTCATAGACTGCTTACTAACAACCTGCTGATTAATAAACCGACTTACTATGAAACATCTAATTATTTATCAAAATATATAATTTTATGGAGAGCTTATAACCCTAAAACCTGACTACGGGTGAAATTTTCTGTTTTATTAGAGTCAGCATATCATAATTGAAATATTTATTGATATTAATAGCATAGCCGTAGGCGCGAAAAACACAAAGAATTAAGTATTTACCAAATTGTCATACCGAGGGCTATACAGCTAAACGATAAATATTAAAATTCAAATATGCTAATAGTCCCTAATTACCACATTGCAATATAATATGAAACACAAATAAAGGTTTATCTGTACTTATTTAGTACACAAATCAGTTGACCGTTTAGGTTTTTAAGCTGTTTATTTGATTTAAAAAAAATTTTATTAATTGAAAATTAAGTTTTGTGGCTTTTCTTTTGATATCAAGCACGAGATATTTAACTCAATTTTGAATCGTCTTGGGTTTTTTCCTTATATATATATATATATATATATATATATATATATATATATATATATATATATATCATATTGATATTAACTCGATGTCATATAGCCTGGGATACCCGACGATGGAGACAAATCGATAGATACGTCATTTATTAAAATCGGAGCAGTAGTTTGATCGCTGCGATTGAACAGACAGAAACACATAAAATTTTGCCGATAGGTGGCGTCAGGATAGCGTCATATGCCAATGAAATATTATGGAAATATCGTTCGACGTTTCATCTATGAATAAAAAAAGTTTATCATTAACATTTTTTTTATTGATTATTTCAGTTGTTTTTATGAAAATTTTTGGGATGTGTGACATGAAAACTATTTTTCGTTATTTATTATTTCGGAAGGTTATTTCTGAATTAAAATTAAAAATATAATAGATTTGACTAAAAATGTGTTGATTTTCGGATCTATATAAATATATATATATATATATATATATATATAAATATATATATATTTATATATATTTATACATATATATATATATATATATATATATATATATATATATATATATATATATATATATATATATATATATATATATATATAGATATACATAATGGTACAACGTGTCCAAAGAAAATACTATTTATAAAAAAATTTAAGAGAAATAAACGTACTAAAGTACAATTAGGTTAACTTTGTGGACAAAATGATAAAAATCAATATATTTTTTATTTTTTAATATAAATTTTAGTTTTATTTTCTGAAAAATTTAGTTAAGATTCATTAATTATAATTGAACAAACTTTGTAAAAAAACCTTTATATCTAGAGGTTTAAAGTATTGCTCTAGGTTAAAGGAAATTTTTGAAAACATTATATGTAAAGGTCGTTAGCATCTAGAGTACACTCTCTTTTGATAAGTAAAAACATGACTAGTTCTCAATAAATGAAATTTAAATAAAGTAGATTTAATAACAAATCTTGTAATTGTTAGCTAAATTATTGTTAAAATAAAAAAAACCTGAATGGTACTGAAACGAAAAAAAATTCAGGGAACGAATAAAAATTGAGATTTTAGGGAACATTAAAAGGAGCGCGTTGGTTATAAGCGTACGATTCAAAATGAAGTATATAGACGTATAGTAGTGCCCTCTACCGAGAATGAATAATAATTTTTCCTAATCCTACAAAGTCTTGATCGATTTTTCTATGAAAAAAAAATTAGTAGTAAAAATTGTGAATAATATAAGTCAGCCCATAACATAACCTACGAGTGTGCAAACTTTTAGAACGATTACTTCACAACAATAAATATTTTCTGTGTTATTACCGAACAAAAAAATACAAACACGCTTTTGTAATATTATGACTGGTTAGGATAGTTTTACGATTCACTTATTGTTTTCTTATATAACCAATAACTGACAACGTTACCAACTGTTCGCCCGTATTTATTAATGACTTATAAATTGCTCGTTCTGGCTTTGCCCTGGCAAAAACGTAAAGCTATTGCATTTTGAATTGTTTAAAATATTTTCTCCCATAATAATTACTTATAATGATTATATACGTATTAATTACGTTTTTAACAGTTATGCAATTTATTTTTTGCTTTAATTGCGTTCAAAGCTGCGTGGACTAATTTTGAATATATAAAGTTATAATTAACCAGTTTTTGCCTGCAATTTCACATGCGCGGTATAAAGATGATGTACTCCACATCTTATGCATGTGTTCCAATGCAACATCTGTCAAAATTCTCCATCTGGTCAAAATATGGAGGTATTGCGTAAATATATGCAAGAAGAAATGATTTATAACTACTAAACTATAAATAATAATATATAATGTCAAAGGAACTTTCGTAGCTACATAATAACTTGCCGACAGTGAAATTTATTCATATAAAGATTCACAATAACCGTCCATGAATATGATCTTTGGAATTTGCAATAATATTTCTATTTATTTACCTATCAAACCGTTACCGTTTGCTGTATATTGCTTATTGACTATCGGTATATTTCGTCACGAACTCTTTATAATATTTGTTCCTGGGTTTGTATTCACAACTGTACTTCTGTAAAAGATAGTGCTATTATATACCTTTTAAGTTAGAATGTATGTAAATATGTGGAGTACATAATACGTACACAATTTATGTAAAACCCGTTGAGTTGGTTAAACGTGAAAGAAAAACAAAGGAAAAATAGAAAATGTTTCACTTTTATAATATTATACAGGACTGTAATCAAAGTTGGTTATCAGACGTCATTGCAGGATAGAGGCAGAGTAAATATGGAATTTATAGAACGAATGTTACTCCACATAATTTTCCTACTCCCTTTCACGAACCGCATCCCGTAGGTTAATATTTTATGTCACGTACTAACGTATATATACACGTGAATGCTACATATATTCACGTTTAGAGTTAGGTAAACCTTCGTCAGTTTTACGGAAATCGACAATGTGGAAAATGTAACACAAGTCCCCTCTGTAATTCGGCTTTCCAGGGGTTCGTTTACGTTTGTAGTTGAATTAAATATTTAACCGCACGATTCATACACAACCGTTTTGTGAACCAAGCGGTGTATGTACTTAGTAGTTAGTAACCGGATTTGCGCGGTTTTTAGATCCTTTGTGTTCGAAGCTAAAGTTGCGTTTTTGTACGAGTAGATATCATGAGGTCAGTTCGGGCAGAAGTTATAATTGTTATTTTCCACGATTTTCCTCACGTATATTATTTGTTTCATCCAGTTCTTAGTAATAATAAGATATATATTCAAAGGGTCATCGTTATAGCGATCATTAGTGAGATGATAGTTTTTTTTCATTTTCTCAGCTTCTGACTGCCTTGGTACATTTTCCTTTAGCAAAGTTAAATAGATTAGTCTTAAAATGAATATGGACGAGACAAAGATTATGTCTAAGGTTCGTATCTTACCTATACCAGTACACGTTGGGAACAGTTGGCATTATACGTTGCTACTCTTGAAATTGTTGATCACCATGTACCTTGGACAAATTGTCAAATTATGTCTAATGCCGAGAAAAAACTTAATCGAAAAATCCAAGTCCAAACAACTTGGATTTTCAGCATTCGGGAAAATTTGTCATATCTTTTCATCTTAAATATCCGAAGTATGAAAAGTAGTAATGACATACGGAAATAAGCCCTTTTATTATTGTCCTCATAAAAAGACTTCGAATCATTCAGCGAGCTAATGAGTAAAAGAGGGCGTTGGTCAAGGAGATGCGCAAAAGTTCATATAGTGTTGGACCCAGGTGTTACATATTCAGACGCTACAATAAAAATGACATTAAATAGAGAAAATGAAAAAAAATGTGCTTCTTAAAAGTTTTATTTAAATTGTCAACCAGACAAATGAGATTCCGCGTTTTTTTATGAATTCTGGTTATTTTTTACAATAGTTGTAAATGCACTTTCTGAGGAACTATTTGAACTGTCAAGATGAAACAAAGCACAGGTTGTATCTTATCGTATACTTTACACGAAGATGTGACGTCATAAGCTATGAGGTTGTCAAAGTCGTCGAAAAAAGTCATGTAAATCGCGAAAAGAGCGACAAAGGTATAAATTATGATAAGTCAGAACAATTTTCAATGTCAGTTCAAAGTTTATTTTTAATTAATTTAATCAATGGCTACACATGAAAAAACTGCTGATATTAGTTATTTTTTTAATTGTTTCTAAAATGTTATTATTGTCTTCGTTAGGTTTTGTTATTTTTCGTTTATTATTAACAATTCTTGATGTATTGTTGATTTGAATCTTTTTAAACTTGTACTATACTGGTGACGAAACAATTATATGGCATCATTTTTTGTCATCAGTATAGGTGGCTCGATATTGTACCGCGGAAGTTTCGCCTAAGTACTAATATTTCCATTATTTTACACTTTTCAGCACGCTTCGTGTTTGATGGTTATTTGAAGTTGATTAAATTTTTTTGCAAAAACTTTTTTGATTCCCGTTAATTTGCAAAATTCAAATTGACCTATTTAATATAGCGGTTGGATACTTATATCATAGTTATTAGAATTAAATGTTATATATTTCGTACATTATATTTGTACATTTGTATAATTAATTTCATATTATGGTTATAATAATTAATATATAATAATAGGTATATGGCAAGCGTCGTCTTTATCCTGTTACTGTACCATTGTACAAAAAGGATCTTTAAGACTAATTTTTAAATTTTTTTATTTATTATCTCTTCTTACCGTTTCTAATTTTGAAACTATTGTATTTTTTACTGTTTTTTCTTTCTTTCCACTTTTACAATTTTTTAAAGTTTTTTTTATGCTTTAGTTATGGTTATTGATATATTGCATATATTAGGATTATGTACGCATACCCCTTGTACAACTCAGAAGTCACACAATCGTTATGATACGGCTTTTTGTACTATTTTGGCTCTTCATATTTCTGAAACGTTTTCTATATTCATCTCAATTCTTTTTATAATTAATATCTCATCGTAAGCTGTTATTGCTGCAACCGCTGCAACTTCATACTGTAACTTTTGTGTGACGAATCTTAAAATTTCACTCTCATCATTTTTTCATAACGCGCCTAAAGAAGTATAAATTCAAAAATTAATTAAACTTTTTGGGATCCATATACTAACTGTTTTATGGCCATTATTTGGTAGTGATTCATTGAATGATTACATAGTTGTTAGGTAACAACATACTTTCGATTTAATGTTAGCTGTAATTTTTTATTTGTGTTTGTCGCTTGCTGACTTTTGGTTTTAAATATATATATACATATATATATATATATATATATATACATATATATATATATATATATATATATATATATATATATATATATATAATTATAATCAAATGATAATAGCGATCAACAATCGGCACAGTAAATATGTGCCCTCATTACTTTCGATTGCGTCCTATCCAAATTGGGTATTAAAATTTGTCGAAGTTATGACAATGGAATCGGAACAAAAGGTAAACATGAAAATGGAACCTTTTAAGCAGAAATGTTACAAATAGAGACGCGATATGCTTGTGATACGATTATTTTGAAAACAAATTTGGTGTTTCGTTTTAAGTGAAGATAAGTATTATATCTAATCTGGATTGTTTTGGTCGATTATCTCGTCTTTATTTGAGATCAATATTATTGTTCTCTATACAGTTTTACTATATTCTTCTTTTATATTTGTGACACTTCAGGAATTTTTTTAGGAAAAATTAATAGAAACTGCTTAGATTCTGTTTTTGTTTTGTGATACTTTGTGAAAATTTTCGCAAACGAATTAATAAAAACTGCTATTACATTATGTTTTTGATTTATGAAACCTTAGGGAATATTTTTCGAATAGAAACTGACAGTACATTATGATTTTGATTTGTGAAATTTCAGGGAATTTTTCTCGAATGAATGAATTAAAACTGCTATTACATTCTGTTTTTGATTTGTAAAATGTTTGGAAATTTTTTTCTAATGTTCTATATTTCGTCAAGGTAGTTCCACGCGGGTATTTAACGTGGCACAGACATTTCAATACTGGTAAATTTCCATGGCGTGTATGGAATTACTTTGGTGTTTATTTATTTTACAGGCCTATTTTCGGAAACCATTTAAATCAGAAAGTTGATATTTGGGAAAGTTGCGATGAGATATATATATGTTACCTACGAAAAAGGAAATTTTTTCTGGAAAGCAATTCCGAAGCACGGGGGAGCCTTAAGGTGATTAGTAAAATAGGGTATCCGATCACCAGTCGGTGTAAGCGTTGCTTAAACAGTTACAAATCCGAAACAGAATGTAATAGCATTTTCAATTCATTTATTCAATTAAAATTCCATAAAGATTCACAAATCGAAAACAATGTAATAGCAATTTTTATTTTTTCGTCCGAGAAAAAATTTCCCAAAGTATCACAAATCAAAAACAGAATCTAAGCAGTTTCTATTAATGTTTACTAAAAAAATCGCCGAAGTGTCACAAATAAAAAACAAGAATGTTCATCCTAATCCGTAATGATGAAAATTAATAAAATAAAGGTAAGTGATAATCCGCAAATTAAACGGTTTTATTATACAACCGATGATGTACTGAAAACTTCAAAATAATTACGGACCATTAATCTGGAGTTTGATCAGATGAAGATAAAATCTTGAAACGCATTTTGTAGGCAATTTTATTTGTTGGGGCTTCAGAATCGTATCTAGCTTTAGAATGTTTTCCTCGACCTCGATACTCGTATATTAGTCAAAACCTTTGTAATAATATAGCAGAACATACAAAGCTTTATATACCTACCACAGAAATAACTGAATTTTATTATTTTATTTATCTTCTGCTGAAAGTTTAGTAATCCATAAATATTTTCTAGCTTTTAGTACATCATCCTTTGTATAATAAAACCTTTATTTTAAAAAGTTTTTTTTCCTTTATTTTATTTGTCTTTTTAGTGTGCTTTATTTATTTTGTTTATTTATTTATTTAACTTTTCTGCAGGCTTAGAAAACTAAGTATATAGTGCGGATTTATTGCTACAAGGACAATCTCTTACAGAAAATTGCAATGAATTAGATGAGAACATTATATGCTGTGCTTTTGTTGCTTAGCCTTACTTTAAGACACTTATTCGATGACCAGAATTATTTTTATGGCCTGTTTCGTCAATTTGGAAATAGCAGATCATCAGGTCTCATGATTTAGACAGGCCGTACTACTGTAGTATCAAAAGAAAGAGGTGGAACGCGGTGTTTAATAACAAAGCTTTTGTTTGAGGCTTAAATTAATACTTAAAAAACCAGCTTTTCTCGAATTCTGTGATTTAGGTGGGCAGTACCCCTGCATAATCAGGACTGAGGAGTTGATTTAAAACCAGCAGATCATAAAGTCTTATGGTTTAGACAGGCAGTACTGCTGAAACATTAGGATTTGTGGCAGGTATCATAATGATGTATTGTCATAGGGACTAGCACGTATGAACAGTTGCATGGGAATTGGTTATGTTGATGTAGCTGAAAAAATATCACAAAGCTTGAATCAGTAAGCTATGGAAGTGAAGCTAAAAAACTGTTTAAAAATGATGATTGCCTTGGTAAAGAAAGTAAAATGCCCTGGTTAAACCCACTCATGTATTTGATCTTCCGTTGACATCAAATTGAATACAGTCTGATCAAAAACACGCTTCTCATTGTCGTGATGTTGTCAACCAGTGATAGGTTTTAAATACGCAGACACCTGCTATGGTGAAAGCTTGCTTCCAAGAATATGCACCCAATCACAGTCATCCAAGTTCATCCTAGGGCCTCATAACCTTATATCATAGGCTTTTTTCATAGGCTTTCATAACCTCGTAGAGCAGGTTATGGAAGAGGCCTTAGGTATGTTCGAGGAAATCAATGAAATGATCAGTGAGCAACCCAGAGAAATGTATGCATCAAACACATTTACACATACTACAGTTAGTCTAATGATGTAATTTACGATGTGAAGCGGGTTTTAATGTGTTAATAAATTCAGCCTTTTTGAAAGTGTATATATTTAGCATTGATATAATAGTATCGTATAGTGTGCGTTAAACAAATGAAATAAATCTGAATATGTAAATATTATTGCTTGTTTCGGTAGCTCATAACTGTGTTTAGCTTTCCACGCGAGCCAACTGACCGCGTGTATATAATTGCCTGTCAGTTCATTTGTTTGTTTAACTGTGGTCCTGCACGCGATGCACGTATGTGTTTTATTAGATTTGTTCGCTTTTTGTACGTGAGAGGAAATCTTGAATAGTGGTTTTGTCTGTTTGTCGTATTTTTCACGGTTAAATTATATAATTACACGATGAAAAGGGGAATGTTCAACAATATATTTCGGTTGTTTCTGAAATGTGCGTTTGTCAAATAAGTGTTAAAAACATTGTGTTTAATAATTATAACTTATCTCATATTATGTAGATCATTGGGAAAACTTAATAATAGAAAAGAAAGTTGCCAAATGGATAAATAAAGTCACTTGGTAAATATTATTATCAGACAAGATGGCTGTATTGTCACGAAAATGTATGCTTTGATAGTACCCCTTGTAAATATTGTTTCTATGATTAATTTGTTGTTTTAGAATTGTATCTTAATTTGGTTAAATAAATTATTTTTAATACAATTGTAGTAGTTGTTGTACGAACCCGATACAACTCACTTAACACTATAAAGAACAAGCACAATGTGAAGAATGTGATCAAAAAGAAATCCCCAATTATACAACGTTAGCATTGATATAGTTTGTCTAATAATATGTATTATTGTTTATATAACTTATAATTCAAATACGGTTATGATATATATTGAATATATATTTTTATTTTTAATATTAATATCCTCTTATTTGTCACAATAACCGACAATCTGAGCAAGCCACTTAAAATTGAATGAACGTCGCCGAGTTACTGAGCAGAAACCTGTTCGATATTTTGAAAGCCTCATAGTTATTATTCAATAATATTGGCGTATTTCATGATCTGATACAATAATCATTAAAATCACATGATTTTAATTATTATTCTATGATAATTCAAACAATACTGCAATATTGAATATATTTGGCGTTAATTATGTAGAAATTAATTATTCACAATTAAATGAAACTACTTGATGTAGTATTATTTCTACTTTCTTAAGTTTTTTACCACGACCTAGGTTTCATTGTATTACAACATCTTCAGGTGGGCTATTAGCAAAGATGAAAGCTGGGCTATTAGCTTTGCTAATAGCCCACCTTAAGATGTTGTAATACAACGAGACCTAGGTCGTGGTAAAGAACTTAAAGAAAGTAGAAATAATACTACATCACGTAGTTTAATTTATTTGTGAATACTGCAATAATTGTGAACGAGCGTTAATGACATTGTTCCATTTCGATTGTCAGTATTTAGTTATCACCAAGGTTTGCACTGGAAAGGTTTTTTATTTCAATCTATTGGTTAAATACAATAAAATAAACTAAATCTCCTTGAGGCACAATTACTTTTGATACGACTCTGTATTCCTCAGTGGCGTGGGTATTTCACTTTAATATACGCATTAAAATAGGCAAAACTAGCTCGTAATGTTTGCGTGCATAGATGGTATTCTGTTTCACCGTGCCTCAAAGTTAACGGTTACAATATTCCTTGTTATTATGAGAAGCCATACCATTTTGCAATTTTCTATAGCCTTAGGATATAAATAGAATCCTTATAGTTTCATTATATTCATCAGTCCTTTTCATTATCATAGTATTATAGCTCTTTTTGTTTAAGACCGATTGCGATGAAATTTTACATGATGTATAATTGGATAATAACATTATACCCATATAATAAAAATAGAATCCTTATAGTTTCACCATGTTTGTCAGTCCTGTTCAATATCATAGTATTATAGCTTCTTTTGTTTAAGACCGATTGCGATGAAATTTTGCATGAGATATAATTGAATAATAAAAATATTATACCCTTATAATAAAAATAGAATCCTTATAGTTTCACCATGCTTGTCAGTCCGTTTCAATGACGTAGTAGTATAGCTGTTTCTGTTTAAAACCGATTGTGATGAAATAAATCATATTTACATGAGATATAATTGAATTACATGAATAAAAAGAAATAGAAAAAAACTATTTTGTAGTGATTAGGGTTACGTTCCTCAAAAGTCGAGGCTGAAGATATTAGATGGTAGAACAGTAACATTGTAGTCTTCCCAAGCTAGCTACCCCTTCGGCTATAATCTGTGTACAAAATTAGTGTGACACTGAAGATATCAACATGGGTGAAGTTGAGATTGGTCTTACACAACGTAAAAATAATAATACCCGGGGGACGATATCATTGCTATAGAGTTCTTGAAAGCGGGAGGGGTTTTGTTTCTGAAATAATTGCAAGGACAGTTCAATGCTATTATTCTCGACGGCACAATCCCAAGCTGTGGTATAGAAGTGTGATTGTCCTGCTCTTTAAAAAATTATACAGAAGACTGAGGAACATAATCGTACGCTTTGTCTAACTTTTATGGATTATGAGAAGGGCTTTAATTCCTCTAATACTTGGGCTATTCTGGACTTCATACAACATTGCCATGTCGATTGGTGATGTATTAGAGTGTTGAGAAGTCTGTTTGATACATTTACGATGACCGTCCAAGAACAAAACAAGGAGACAAGACCTATGCCACTGCGTTGAGGAGTGAGATAGGCAGATGTTACATTTCCGAAGTTGGCCACAAGTTCTCTTAGAAGGTTTTAAGCTTTTTTTCTCGGACTTTTGTTTCCTAGCCTTTTTTCTCGGACCTTGTTTGACGTAGAAACATGAAATTATAAAGCATACTATTCCGCATATATATATATATATATATATATATATATATATATATATATATATATCAATAGTTAACATTCAAAAATGAAAATTTGTTGGGGTCAATTTAAATACTCTAAAACCACATTTAAAATTCGTTATATAGTGTGGGGTATCATTTCGAAAGTTTAAGGTTCTTAAATATTTATTTCAAAATATAATATAATACATACTCTTGAGAGAAGTAATAAAAAACAAGTTTTCTCTTTTTCAAAAAAATTGGGCTTTTGATAGACAGTAAGAAATCTAATTTGACTACATGCTTTAGACTGAATTGAAGAAAATATGAAAGTATTAGGAAATCGCATAATAATAATTTAAAAGAGCATATTTCTAGTCACGAATTTGCTGATCTTGTTCGGGAAATTCATAATACGTAATTTTTCGAGAAATTTTTGGAGAAGATACTTTTTTGTTGTTATACTAAAGTATTTTTATTTTTACTAAATTTACTTCGAGTCAATCGCCACGGTTTACAAAAAAAATCATTTGAATCGGATCAATACGTTTTATATGATGCGTGAAAAGACTATTACACAACCAGACCAACAAAAAATTAATTGAATTTTTCACAATTAAATGATTCCACGAGCATTTTATCACTTGTTCTTCTTCCGACCAATGATTTTTTATCAAATGTCTGATGTACAGATACACAATTTTAAAGTTTTATTATATACATATATTAATTGACAATGGTTAAACATTAAAAACAATCGATATTCGTTAATTTTTTCAATCGTTTCCGAAAAGTTGTTATTTATTTCATTAGATTTTCATTAGTATTTCTATTTCTCATTTACATTTCTTGATATATTAAAAACATAACACGCTCGTTTATGAAGATAGTTTCTTTGTTTTATTTTATGAATATAAATTGTAAATTATTGGTTGCTCCTTCCTGATTGATGACCAGTCGCTGAATCGCTTACTTTTTTATTGTCTAAAATATACGAGCTTTTATAAAAAAGGCTGTTTTATTTCTGTAGCACAGGTCCAATTTTCACCAGTCTATTTGATATTTGAATATATAATATGTAATCGAAATGTAGATGGTAGCAAGTTATGATTAAGATGTCATAAATTATAATTGGATCAATTTTAGTATTCTAACAAATTTTAATATGGACGTGTAAGTTAATGAAGAAACTAAATTAATGAGTAGGCTTTTTTCTATTATTATCGCTTTCTATATAGCTTTCTATATATATTTTTAACTGCTTTCTATATAGATTTAATAATTAAATACCTAATTATACAAGCAAGGAATATGGTCGTAAATCATCAATGGATCAGCTTTAGGTTTCTAGGGAATTTTAATAATAGACAAGGGTGGGCGTCACTGGAGATATTAAGCCAAGGTTGAGATATTTTATAGCTATAGCTTATCTTTATACTGATATGTTCTTATACCATGAAAATATCTTATACTCCTATTGCCTATCATATTCTTCCACTAGAAATATTAAGTGGGTATTGGGTAATTATATAGTAGATATCTTTATGGCATATTTGTTCCACAATAATGAATAGTATTTTTTACGTTTAAACATTCAAAACTATTTCTAATATTTTGTAATGAAATTGAAAAAAAATGGAGGTAATATTTCAATTTCAATTCAGGAAAATAAAACTCCAAAAATTATAAGAAAGTAATTTTTCAAAATTTTGTTCACAATTAAATGAAACTACGTGATGTAGTATTATTTCTACTTTCTTTAAGTTATTTACCACGACATAGGTTCCGTTATATTACAACATCTTCAGGTGGGATATTAGCAAAGAATTTATAAAATATTACAACTATTAAAAATATTTGACAGATCACGGTACTCTCGCTGTTCATTGTTGCGGAAACAAAGAATCTTTGCTAATATCCCAAGCTTGAATTCAATCGGTTGAAAAAAAGGTAGATTTATAGTTGCTAATATCTGAAGATGTAATACAACGAAACCTAGGTCGTGGTAAAGAAAGAATCTTTGCTAATATCCCACCTGAAGTTGTTGTAATACAACGAAACCTAGGTCGTGGTAAAGAAATTAAAGAAAGTAGAAATAATACTACATCACATAGTTTCATTTAATTGTGAATAATACATTTCTACAAAATTAACGCCAAATATATTCAATATTTCAAAATTTTATATTACCGATAAGGTCAGTTGATGATCCGTAACGTGTTGGTAAGGTTTTGTTCTATAATTTTTATTATAGATGTAATTCATGACATGACACATAGTAGAAGAAAGTAAGAAAATAATTAAAAACCGTTTTTGTTCAAATATATTTTTTTTATTCAGAGTAATGGATGGAATAAATTCTTTGAAAATATGTCTTAAGAAATAAACCTTTATACTCAATAGGCCGTGAGCCGAACAGATATTGGTTCCCTATTTACGTTTTAATAAATTTCCTATCAACGGTAATACGAACCCGCATCAAATCCATTAGAGACGCCTATCACGCTCATTGGAAGACTTACTGCTTTTCCTTTGTATTTTACGATGAATTGTGCCATATATATTGCAGCTGCAAACTGTTAGGGAAAGTCACGGAAAACGTTCACACGTGATTCACATATCGTGTTGGACATCAGATGTTTTAAAACGAAATTGACCATTTACAATTTTTCTTTTAAAAGTTCCATTTGACAATTCTTAGGTTTAATGTAAGGTACTGTGTAATCCCCGCCTCTAATTTTCAACAATGTGTTTTTAAAACTTAATATTATTCTTTTTAATGGCAGTGGATTTAAATTTTCAATTAAAATAATTTCAGTTAACTGGCCTCAACAATTTCATGCTAAAGAGGCGAAAATGGAATATTTCTAGATGCATATTTCGATACACATTTGGTCGGTTCTTTCATAGAATAGTTGTCCTTCTACTGATTAGTAATTTAAGGATATTTTAAGCAAATTAAATACTGTAAAATGACATACCTGCCAACGTAATCTTTTGTATGACGCTGCATGAGAGAAAATTCTGTTAAAGGCCAAGCCCTGCACCCTGACTTGATCTAGTTAACGCTTCATTATTTTTTTTCGAAATGAATCCAATAAGAAAAAAACTTTCTCATGTTAATGAATAGAAGTTAAAAATGCTAGCGACTTTAATAAATTTTAAGAAAGTCATATTTGGCACAGACCTTTTTTGACATGTAAAAATAGCATTAAAGAAAAAGATAAATACGATTTTTATTATGATAATAAGATAAAGATAAGACTAATTTTCATAAAGAAAACTCTTAATAAATTAGGGAGTGTATAAAATGTGTTAACTACTCCTGTAGGAGCGAAGGGGTTTATCACGTTTCACGAAACGCCTCGCCAGCATGACTTGCCGATAGCTTCACGCGCGTCTATTGACCGAACTACACACGCCTAATGTGAAGTCGATATTAATTTCCACCGAGTCCATTTTTTGTCCAATCATCAGGGATAGCACGATCCTTCTTCGAAGCGGTAATAAAATAAGGCGAGAAATGGTCGAGGATGGTGTAAGAGAGGCTTCCGTCCATTTGGGCAGATCTTTTTTCTTGAAAAGCTTTTTTTGCTCGATCCGCAGATGTAGTTACAGCGCGGTCAGTTGGGTGAGATTGTCGGAAAGTGAGTGAGAGTTACGGAAAAACGGGTTTATTGATTTTGAGTGAGGGTCGACACTTTTTTTCCAACAGAATTCCTGTTTTTTTGCTTTGCAACTTTTTGTGCTTGGTGATGTGAGATTTTTGTGATGAAAGTTAATACAATTTTAATACAACTAACTTTTGAGTCTATTTTATTAAAATAATTTAGGATTATTTTAAGAGATTAAATATTAATAGTTGAATGTGTGTTCGATTATGATACTGAATATAATTAAAATAAAATAAAAAGAATAGCTAAGCATAATGACCCATTTCAATGTAACCCAATTTTATTCGGAATAGGAAGGGAAAATTATTTCTATATTTTAAGCTGTATCCCACTACAATGTGATACAATAGCAACTGCAGTACTTGTATTGAAGATAAGACATAGTCACTTTGGTACAACACCATCTCACAGGATAAATCCTGTTCTTGTAGAACGTAAAGGGAAATTAGCGCAACTACAAAACAGAGGCACGGATTTTATATTGTGTTCTACTTGTTAGAATTAGATAGGGTCCTAATTCGTTGTATATTTTTGAATACAGATATTATGAACTTCTAAAAAAATATAGTTAAGATGTGGTTTGAATTAGCGCTATTATGATTCTCAAAATATTTATGGTGGTATTCCATCAGGTCGATAAAATTAATCAAATTATTAGGTACAGACAACGAGTAGTTCCAGGGACACTGCGATTTTGGTGAAATGTATTTTTTGAAAGAGTGTTTTTATGGTCAAGATTCATTTTCATCTGTCTATCTTTTGCGCCAATTAGGCTTGATAATGAACTTCAGCTCAAGTACATATTTTAATCGTATTTATTCACGTAAAGTCCTATAAGGACAAAAAAATTCATAGTGACTTACGCCAAAATGGGTTGTCTCTGTTTTAAATTAAAAAAATTCTGCAGGTGTTATTTTAGAAAGTAATAATTTTGTCAGGAAAATAAACATCTTTTTTTTATACCGTTTACATTTTTATATCGTTTACATTTGTTTATCTTTTCAGATAAACAACTTTTAGTTACTTCTTCCTTTCCTTTAAGATTATTATATATAAACTGTAAAGTTGAATACGAAAAAACCGCGGAAATGTAATTTCCTTCATTGTTGTGAAGAAAACACAGGAAACCGCTTTTCAAATTTAGTGGTGGTTCCGCATTTTTCTAAGTTTAAAGTTAAGTCATTGCAAAATTGTTGAAATATTTTCCACATTTTTCATTTTTATATTTTAAAATATTGTTCAATAATTCAATCTTATTAATAAAAAACTCAATTTTTTTTCAATAAATAAAAAAAAACGTTTCAAGGTTTAGAACATAACCTATCTTTCTATCCATTTTATAAACCATTTGACGTTTGTGCATTTGTCTCTTAAGCGGAGAACTGACTTGAAAAAATGGTATCCACTATTCTCTTCAGAATATTGAAGATATTTATTTAACCTTATTCAACTTTATGTCTATGTATAGAGACGTAATAATAAGAGCTTGTATATATAAAAAAGAGCTTTTAAAAAAGTTTTCGCATTATTTTTTCGTTTAAAACTTTTTTCCAGCTTTTTCCATTGAAGTTTCTTAATTGTTAAAATTGGCAAAATGCATTCTTATACACTGAACTATATTGATGTTAATGTTTCTGGATGATTTACTTTATAAGTACATTGGCCATGAGGAAATCAAAATGAAGATAATTCATTCACTAGAGCGTTGTGTTTTTCCTTCGTGCTTGATATTATAACAAATTAAATATGAATAAAGTAAGCAGGTAAAAAAAATATTTATTAAGTTGCGTTTTTTGCATATTGGACCAAATATTACTTTTCATAATTGTTTATTTAATTAATATTGTCATCATAAAGCGAATATAATTTGGATAGAGTTGAAGATTGACCTAAATTTGTAGTCAACGTAAATGAGAGAAGTATGGATATTACGACATTTTACTCGGATGTGATGGAATTCACATAGTTTAAATTATGTAATTAAATACTGAGAATGCATTTTGTAGAGTTGACGTCTTCAATTGTTATGATACGCGATACCGCGAAGATATTTTTGAATAATCGTTACACTATAAAACTTAGATGGTATCAAAGTAAAAAATTGCGTAACATATATAAAACTATTATAATATTTAAAATATTCCGTTTAAAATAATATTAAAATGTTCATTTTAATTTTTGACCAATTATCAAAAATATTGATAATGGGCCAAAAATATATATGTTAAACAACTGAAGTTTGTTTTTGAAATTTTATTTCACAGAAAATTTAGAAAACGTTTAAAATGTTATAAATACCTCCTTTATTTACTTTGCAATATTTTTACAAAACAAAGCAATAAAAAACAGCTTAAAATGTTTGAAAATTCAGTTTAAAAATGTACCTAAATTTCACTTTAAATAATAGACTTTTTAATAGAGGAGAAAGTTTTGAATATATTTGACGTTAAGATTGTAGAAGTTGGTTATCATTTAATTTTTATTTTTTTAGCAAGTAAATGAAACTAAGTTATGTATCGTGATCGTGATTTCCAATCACGATCTAGGTTTCTTTGTATGACAACATCATAAGGTGGGTAATTTTAAGAGATTCAAATTGCTCTCTGAAAATTTTGTCACAAAGAAACCTAGGTCGTGATTAGGAATTTAAATTAAGTAGATATAATACTACACCATATAGTTTCATGTATTTGTTAATAAAAGTTAAGGAGAGTAGTCTACAGCTCGACACTTGGATATTGTGGTCTTCAGAGATTTTCTCGAAGCGGGGGTCAATGGAAAATGGTTGAATATATATTGATTTTGAATCATATTCTATTTATCATGTATGATGTATTTTTTCTTTACAATTTTTTAATATGAATATACGAAAGAAATTTTCTACATTTATTTACATTATTAAGACCTTTCCAGTATAGGTTTCGTCAGTTTAGTTTTTGACATGCAGTGTATCATAATTAAAGTGATTCCTCATAAATAGGGGAACGTATCCATGATACTGAACAAGTTTGCTTTACGATTTTTGAAACGCAGTACTGGACGAGTAACAGAAGGAAAAATAGGGAGAACTCCTAAGATAAATAAACAATTGTGGAAAGGCTGCGCAACACTTGAACTATACTGACTAAGGTAAGATAAAGATCTATTTTCAGAAAAGCTACCCAACACACAAACCGGACAACAGGCCAAATCTAAGTTGAAGAGAAGTCAGTGTGCCAGCCACAGCTATCCTGTAAACGTATAAATAAATATAATTTTGAGCTTCTTCGGCGTCTGCGACATGTTAAAATTGTTTACAGGAAATTCGAACCAATTTCAAATAATCACCAAATGAGAAGCGCACTGAAAATTATGCAATAACAAAGATTTTTCGAAAACGACTTAGTTGGAACTTTTGTGGTGCAATATTTGAATGTAACTAAATTTATAAAATATTACAACTGTTAAAGATATTTGACAGATCACGGTACTCTCGCTGTTCATTGTTGCGGAATTCTATGGTATATTTTCAAATCTCACGATGAAATTCTAATCAAATTTTCATGGAATTTTACTAGGGGCATTCTTTACCAATTAATAAAACAATCCTCCACATAGATTCATAATTGCGGAAATAGGAGGTAATATAAAAAATACAGTCGAATTGAGAACGTCCTCTTTTTTGAAGTCAGTCGAAAAGAGTCAATCGATATATCACTTTGTACAGGAATACGGTTTTTTTTTCGAATAAAATGAAATGATTCCAAAAGTTATAGAAAAAGTTATTTAATTTCATTATTCTCTAAGAGGAACGATTTCAGTTACGATATGCGCTGTATTTTTTGGTATTGTGATTTATCTTTCTATCATTTACTAGCTTTTTGCTTCTGGTATGGCTAGCGCATATTTCATTTACACCCAGTCTTCAGCGCTAGTGGTCAATGGCAGACAGTTGGCTGAAATTTTATTTTTATTTTTATAGTCATATTAATATGAAACAAATAAGATTTAAAACAGTTTCTAGACTTTAAGAAATACAGTGACGAATATGTAATTGTATTTGACTTAGAATTTTTATGTAATATGAGTTACAAACACAGAAAAAAAACGTTATTTCTCAACTTCTTAATATAATATAAGAGCGACTTGCCCCAGATTCTTTTTTGAGGCGCCCCTGTCAATGCGTAAAAGCTTGCGCATATAATTTTGTTCACTGAAAACACCGTCATAAGTTTTGAACAATTCTTTAGAAAATATTGATACAAAAGGAAATTTTATCTATATTATATGGGAAATTTCGTTATAAAGTTTAATTTATTTTGTACTTTATGCTAACTATACTATAGAACTTTCTGGGAAGAACAGTGTTAACATGCATCGTTTCCATGCATCTCGAACTCTTCAAGCAGCGTACACCAAGAAACCTCTTCGACCAGTGATTTTTTCCGACTTTATCATTCATAATCATAGGTAGGGTAATTTTCACAAAATATTCATATGTTACACATTTAATCCTTCTTCTTGAATAAATCTATTCACTAATGAAAACTGAAACAAGGTCATTATTGTGAAAATAGTTTGCATATGGACAGACGACACGACGGGGTAGATTGTTTTCTAATATGTTTTAATCTCCGTTTGGCTATAAGCTATATATTAGCTTATCAGAAAACTTCATAAAAATGCGTCAACTTATTTTTATTTGATACAAATAAAACATACAATTAAAAAAAGGTCTATTTCTTCTCGATGATTTTTTTTCCCGAACTCATTGTTTTTGAAAGTACCATTTTTAGTTTTTTGCAACACAAATTGATAATTATTTATTTATTTACGGATAGAAATAATCTTTTACAGTTGTGTAAAATATCAATGCGGACTGCAATTGATTGATAAAAGTTAAGGGCAACACATAGTTAAAATAAATATATTTATTTCAGGATGTAATATATATATATATATATATATATATATATATATATATATATATATATATATATATACACTTCTATATGTATGCATATTAATTATAAATAAATGTACGTCGCCCGCTATGTTGATAACCGCCTTTTCGCAAATAACTTGGGAACGGTCGGTTCTATGAACAAAATTTAATATACCTTTTTAGGATTTGTTCCTCAAAATGAAAAAAGGTGCCCTTATAGGGTTACTTGGTTGTTTATCCGTATGCCTGTTAAAGACCTATTGATAGACAGAAGGATGGACTGACGGTCGGTAAAAACAAACGAAAAAACGAATAAATCGGTAAAAAACATCAATCCGTCTCTAGTGTCGTTTGCCAAAGTCCTTTTGACAGATAGACAGATGGACTATAAAAACAAACGAAAAAGCGAATAAAACTGTAAAAAATAAACAAAAAACTGAATGAACAAAGCTTTCCCGTTCTTAAAGCTATTATCTATTGAAATAAATATTTATTATTTTACCGCTTTGTTTTATATTCTCATTTATTTTAAATCATCGCATAACCACCCCCAACACGGAGAGATCAGCGTAATAAAATTGACAAAACATCAATTTCCGTCATTAATCTATGAATTGCGTGTAAACGCTTCCGCGTTCCCGCTGCCCTTCAACAATAATGCAAAGGGAAGCATATCGCAAATGAAATGAGATACTGTCGAATATCTACAAAATTAGTTTTATATGAAAGAATTAACAATGGAATACAATCAAACAGAATCTGAACAGCGTGTTGGAAAATGCGAAGTAAATCATTTGAAAATGGTCACGTTTTTCCGTAACCTTTATTTCGGTATTATCGTTACAGTTGTATCGTTGAGTTTATTAACTTAAATAATTAAGCCGTAACAACAATAGAATATAATTGTTACCCAGCGGGTGCGTACTTTATTGTCGACTGCCTCGAGTTTTAACAATAAGAATGATTAGAAGTCAGTCAGTTTTGCAAGTAATCCACTTTTAGTATTTTTTTTTTAAAATAAATCTTCTTTTTTTAAATTATACCATTCTTTAACGTTTTAAAGTATTTATTATGATCTAAATTAACCTTTGAAAAATAACATGCATTACCGTACGTCAGTTAACAAGTGTGTTATGTATAAGAATACACTGTAGGCGAAATCCTTGACCGATTTGGTGATTCTTTTTTCTATCGATTAATTAATTATCAGAATATAAGCCTATTGATTTTCACAATGAAATGTCGAATTGTCTAATTTTCAGGAACAATTTAAAAAAAAAACTCTCTTGGTGCTCGATAACAGTTCTCGGGCTCCATTTTGTGCGAACTTCTTTACCATTTTTTTCTGTTTCCTGTTGTTTTCAACTTTTTTACCTTCTTCTTTTAGCTGTTAAGTACGAATAGAGTTTGAGGGTTCCGTATACCATTTCTATTAAACTATTTAAAAATATAAATTTTAACAATTTAAATATATTGGGTATTAAATCTGTAACGGAGCGTAAAAATATGGTACATTGTGTGACCATTTATTTACTGACTTAAACCGGGACTGGTTCATTTATGTCAATTAGTAGGGTCGATTCATGACCACTGCTTAAGTTCGCCAATTCTATACATTTTGGCAAGATCAAACTTGAGTATTTCTTTAGAAAAACCAGCCCAGCTCCGCAATGAAAAAGAAGACATTTTTTAATAAGTTTCGTTTCAATCGTCAAAAAATACTTATTAAAAATTGAAAAATTATGCAACATAAATGTTCAGTTATTTTTATATTTATCAGAAGAACACATTTGTTTTAATACAGATGATGATGATTTTAGTTAAGAATAAAATTCTTGGCACGTTTTTTTAATATTCACTTTAGTTATCAACATAGCCATAAGGACCTGTAACTTGATTTTTTCAGACGTCTGCAATTTGTTCGTTAAAGAAAATGCTCTTTCTACTGCTGCATTTGTATCGGGCAAACATAATATATATTCAATTAAAATACAAAAGTATTCATGTTTGAGATTTTTGGTGTCAAAGTGTTTGAACATTTCCACCCAATGACTTTCCATCGAAACATGTAGACTGTTCCATACGGTAATTTTTTACGGTGTGGTGTAATTAGAAATTAATTAAAATTCTTCAAGTACTTACATATCCTTAATAGAATCAATACGTCCCTTTTCAATAAATACGTCCAATGCTTTTTGAATGTCTTCCCATGCAGGTATGTCTCGAATTCTCAGACACAGTCCACAGTTCCAAATATTCACGACTTGTTTCATACAATTCTGTAGCCGTACTTTTCACAAACTCTTCGTCAATATCAGTGCCACTATCTTTCAGTTGGTTAATTTCTTTTGCAGCTTCAGTTGTAGATAAAATTTGATCTTCAACTTTCTATACAAATTGATGAAAACTTGCTGACTGAGCGTGTAAAAAAAGAAGCCATAATTCTGATGTGGAGTTTTTCAAAACGTTTTTTAACATTTGTGGACATTTTTTAAGGTTCAAAAAGTAGTTCTTTAATGGCTGGTATATTTTTAAAACCATTTCCATGGCAGGTATAAGCGTAAAGCTTCTGGTTTTTTTATAGCCCAGCATTTTCTGTGAAAAACTCCGTTAGAGCTCAAACCATGTCAATTTAAAAAAAAAGGATATATCTTTACAATTGTGCATCGTAATTTACGGGTAGGCCACATGTAGCAGATTTTATTGCGTTTTGAATTATATGGGCTTCTCATCAATCTGTTATTGGTTTTTCCATGATTGTAATTTCCCTAACACATTATTGTTCTTCGTCTAGCTGCACCCTCAAAATAGACGTTGGCATTGTCCCCACAAAATACCACGATTTTTGCTGTCAATCTATTCTCTGTCAACATTTGGACTAAATAATTAACAATGATATCAGAAGATTCACCTGGTTTGTTTTGGAGGTTTAAAATGTTAATTGCATTACTTCGTAAGGTTGAAAATAGCGCTAGAATACAGGATTTATTTTATCGTTACCGTGGTTTGAAGCATTGGTTGTAATTTGTAATACAGCTGGCAATACCAAGATCCCATTTTAATTCTTTGATCGCTGTACGCTCCAAAACATTTACTTGCTTCAGCTTTCGTATGCGTGCATCTAAATTTCCAATTGAAACATGATTTTGTTAATTTCGTTTCACAATAATTAGAGCGAAAACTATGATTTTCTTGTATAGTGTGATTCACTTTCTGCCGCGGTGATATCCGAATCCTTTGAAGTTGGCACGTCCGATTTTTTAAAAAAGTTTGACACTAAAGTTTGACACTAAAGAACTTGACGCGGCGGCATGATCGGCATTTTCATGTTTGTTAGACGTTAAATGCTACTCACCGGCGTTACTATTGGGAAACACAAAATTCTGTGCGATACTTATCGCGTCTGACATAGGAAGGAGTATTTATTTGCTTAATAAACCGGTATTTCGCTTGCATATTAACATTGAACGTTCACTTGCATTTCGGCATGGTGAACTATGATTCCAAAACAAAGTTAGTTACTACTACAGATATTACGCGAGTATCAAATAAACTGGAGACAAGAATAAATTGCGGGAAATGAAATGGCGTGGCTATTGGCTAAACAATGAAAAAAATGAAATGATGTAATTATGACACCCCTTTAGCCTTCCTTCACCACGTTGCTAGGTAACAGATAGCGTGCGCGGACAGCGACTGACGACGTGCTCTTTGCACCGTCCCGCGACTGGGCGGGCCGCGAATTTTCGCGCGGTTTCGGAAAATGGGACAATTTTGAGTCTCTAGGTTATTTTTGGGGACACTGGGATGGAGAAACGAAAAAAGGGATGGTCCTGTTCAAAACGGGACCTATGGTATTCATATTTTCCTACATCTTTGCGTAGGCTTCTAAGTCCTCTTTTCATAATTTTAGGTGGACTAGTTGGGGTTAAATAGGGAGGGTGGGGGGGGGGTTGATATATTTTTCAAATTTTTTACTATAAGTCTGAATATATAATACCTAAAATTATGAAAAAAAAATTTTAGACCCCTATTATTAGCCCTTTCAAACGGTATCCCATACTATATGTACATTTGAAAAGGAAAACTTCGAGTACTTAATCCCACCATCCGCGAAAATTTCCATAGAAATACTTTTAATAATAATACTGGAATATTTTAACGGGGGTCAATATATTTGATTACTATAGCAAATTTCAAGTTTAATCGCGTGACGTAGAGTCAAGCGTTTTCTAAAAAATGATTTTGATAGAGTGATCTTAAAAGGATTTCGTTTTTTCCTTTTGGAAAATATTTTATCACTTCATTTGGCCAGTATGAAATGTTTATAGACATTTTTTGAAAATCTATATGCGAGTTAATATGCTTTACTTCAGTGCCGAATTTAAAATTTTTATATTAAACTGTTTCGGACAAAACAGCTGTAAAACACAGACGTATAGATCCGTGAGTGAAGATGAGTATTACTTTTGATATATGGACTTCCAAAAATCCGGCACTTGTGTCTACACATTCTAAAATATATTTTTGGGAAGATCATTCTGGTGTAAGCTTTGATAATATTTATTTTTCTTATATTAAAAGTTATTATTTTTCTAGTCTTCGATGACGAAAATTGGACACCAAAAATTGTAGGAAACTTGAAAATTGAGTAAACAAATTTCAACTAATGTCTTCAAATTGTAGCTATGTTGCAAATAAGTTCCAAACTATCACTTCGGTATTTTTATCAAAGATTTATTTTACTAGAACATGTATAACTTGCTATTAAACTAGCATCATTTTCAAATTACAGCCTAACTGGTCTCGCAAAGTTACATCGTTCGATGCGAGCACGCCTCACAATGGATACGAGGTCAATATTCTGGCAAAAGGTTTATGTAAACATGAGCCATCGGTAGGACGACGCGTGTCTATCGACTGAACTGAGTACTGTGGAACTAACGTGAAGTTGAAATTCATTTTCAGTCTGTTCATTTTTTTGCGTCGTCACTAGGGATGGCTCCTTCCCTGAAGCGGTAATAAAATAAGGCGAGAAATGAACAGAGTTGGCGTTGAGTGAGTTTGGCGTTGGTTCGGGTACGACTTTTTATTCTTGAAAAGTCGTTTTTACGTGATCCGCAGAGTAGTTACGGTTCGATGGGGGTGGGTATTGACTTTGAACGAGCGTTCTCGGTGAAAGGAACGCGTTGGAGAAAATGGGTTTATTGGTGATCATTCAAAGTTCTTGGTTACTTTTAATTAATAGAAGAGGAATGTTTACCGTTTCATGTAAATTTTTATGAATAATAATTTTTATATTTGTCATTTTGTGTTAGTTTCTATCAGTAAGTACCATCGTTGACGTTTTTGCCAAACTTTCTCCATTAAAAGATCATTATTTTATTACCACACATCATTTACACACACATATTTATATTGTAAGTGTAATTAATTAACGTTTAAAAATCACTTACAGTCTGCTATAGCAATTAATGTTCTCATATAATTTATTGTGGCTGTAAGTGATTGCTCTTGTAGTGATAAGTCCGCCACTGTGTACATAGTTTTCTAAGCTTGCAGTATAGTTAAATAGATAAATAAAATAAATAAATAGAATCGACTAATAATCTTTTTACCGCTGTAATTTATACTGCCATACTTCCCAGAACAAAACTGAAAAAAGTAAGAAAAAAAGTGAAAAAGACAAGTTTCAGGAGAATTAAATTTTTTAGGGTTCCATATCCAATAGTTTCGTGACAGCGGGAGCGAATGGCGGAAGCGCTTTACACGCAGACTATTGGTATTATGAAATTTAAATTTGGTATGGTTGGACACATTTATAATGCTTGCAAAGTTATTTTACTAACATCTTTAAAACATTTCAGCTTACTTTTACTGCTTGCATTTTTTATTTCTCATTTGTAGGGTTTTGATGAACAGATCTTTGAAAAATATTTGGGATTGAACGATTCTTTGGTACAGGGATCAGTTTACGAAATGTAAGCTTTAAAGTGATAATTTTCATTAGAGTTATTTGTCTCTACCCCAATCAGCTAAACCTCCACTTTTTAATATCTGCAAAAGTATTAACAATATCTGCAAAAGTATTAACAATATCTGCAAAAGTATTAACAAGTTCTGCAAAAGTATTAACAATATCTGCAAAAGTATTAACAATATCTGCAAAACTATTAACAATATCTCCAAAAGTATTAACAATATCTGCAAAAGTATTAACAATATCTGCAAAAGTATTAACAATATCTGTAAAAGTATTAACAATATCTGCAAAAGTATTAACAATATCTGCAAAAGTATTAACAATATCTGCAAAACTATTAACAATATCTGCAAAAGTATTAACAATATCTGCAAAAGTATTAACAATATCTGCAAAACTATTAACAATATCTGCAAAAGTATTAACAATATCTGCAAAAGTATTAACAATATCTGCAAAAGTATTAACAATATCTGCAAAAGTATTAACAATATCTGCAAAACTATTAACAATATCTGCAAAAGTATTAACAATATATGCAAACGTATTAACAATATCTGCAAAACTATTAACAATATCTGCAAAAGTATTAACAATATCTGCAAAAGTATTAACAATATCTGCAAAAGTATTAACAATATCTGCAAAAGTATTAACAATATCTGCAAAACTATTAACAATATCTGCAAAAGTATTAACAATATATGCAAACGTATTAACAATATCTGCAAAACTATTAACAATATCTGCAAAAGTATTAACAATATCTGCAAAAGTATTAACTATATATGCAAAACTATTAACAATATCTGCAAAAGTATTAACAATATCTGCAAAACTATTAACCATATCTGCAAAAGTATTAACAATATCTGCATAAGTATTAACAATATCTGCAAAAGTATTAACAACAAAACTCTTAGTAAAATTACTAAAGCTAAGTAGGCTCTACTAATCTATGAGTAATGGACGACCAACATATGAAATTTATTTGGATTTGTGAAAAGTTCACAGGGACTCCATGCAATTGACTTCAATTAACTGGGAACATAACTTTGTATCTTAACCTGGAAGAGGACAGTGTACCGAGAGGCAGTGACAGTGTACATTAATTGTCTTCATATGCATGAAATAAAGAAAAAAATTAAAGCAATTTAGAATATACAGTTGAGAGAACTATAGATTTTAGACTTTGACTTGATTTCATCTCAACGGCATAGGGATAAGTTTTGTAATTCGAGAGTAAATCTTGATGTGCTGTCAACTGTACCTATACTAAATTACAGTTATTACATTTTTTCATCCGCATCTTTCCATTACGTATCTACGATGGTTAAACCAATTGATCTACTTTTTTAATATTGTGTTTTTTGTGGGATGTTAATTTAAAAAGAAATTTCTGTGGATTCCAAAAATATTTATTACTGAAATCTTCCAAAAATATTTATTACTGAATCCTAACTTGCTCGTAATTCTCTATATTTACGTTTGAAAATAGTACTATATTAATACCATATACTCTTGAAGTTTCACATATGCATTCCAAATGTCTACGGAACTCTTTCAATGCTAATTCTGCTTTTGCCTGACAGGTTTTATTTTTATTTTATTTCACAGATTTCGGAATAGACTTCTTTATACAGTCTGTTATGTTTTTACATGAGAAAGCGATAGATAGCGGTCTTTATAGGGCTCCGTAGTCTAACTAGGAACTATAATAGTTGCGCTATATTAATCTTTATGTCACAGCCGTTTTACTTACAGACTATTAGTGCTATAGTTCTGAAATTTGGCATGGCTGTAAATATTTAGAACGCAGAAAATTAAAATAAAGAACCATTTTGTTCTCCAGTATTAGGCTATGATCCAGATGTGAGAACAGATTAATACTGAATTGCAAAAATCAGTGTGCGAGTATTTATCTTATATACATTCAGCCAATTAAATTAGTTTACAGTTAAAAAAATAGTCATCTAATATAAATGGGAATGATGTTCATAAATAAATAACAAAATTAATAAAATAACAACTCCTAATAAAATATAAGATTTACTCTTGCGGGAGCTCAGGATTCTGCCACGTTACACATAACGCCTCGTCAGCATGACGCGCTGACAGCATCACGCGCGTCCGTTGACCGAACCGCACACGTCTAACGTGAAGTCGACATTAATTTTTATCGAGTTCATTTTTTGCTCCGTCACAAGGGATGGCTTTTGACTCAAGGGGGTAATAAAAAAAGGCGAGAAATGGACGGAGACGGCGGGAGAGATGGATCTGCTTCGATTTAGGTTTAATTTTTTTTCTTGGAAAATATTTTTTGCGCTACCCGCGGATGTAGCTACAGCTCGACGCATGGATAGTGTGGTCTTCAGAGATTTTCTGGAAGCGGGAAAATGGGATTATTGATTTTGAATCAGATTATATTTCTTATGTACGATGTCTTTTTTCTTTGAAATATATATATGTGAAAATACGAAAGAAATTTTCTACATATGTTTACATTATTGCGACCTTTCCTGTTTAGAATGTGTAAGCAGTATAATATTTGCTTTTGTCACAAACGTGTGGTCTTAACATACAATGTATAATACAATTGAACCGATTTCCGATAAATGGGTAAAAGTACACATGATACTGAACAACTTTTCTCTACGGTTATTGAAAAGTCCTCAAGAAATTTCCTAACCTGAGTCAAGTTGCACCCAAGCGTTTACCGCTTACGCAGCACTGGATACGCAATAGAGCAAAGATAAGTTACCAATTGTGGAAAGGTGGAGTAACACATGAAGTATGCTGACTAAGGTAAGATAAAGATCCACTTAGAGGAAAGCTGATTGACGCACAACAGGCCGAATCCACGCTGACGAAAAGCCAACATATTAGCATTCGTCACTTCATTAAAGTTATTTTTGGGCTACCTTGGGATCTGCTAGTTATTAAATTATTTACAAGTAATTCGAACCGACGTCAAATAAGCACCAAATAAGAAGCGCACTGAAAATTTTAAAATAATGAAACTTATTTAGAAGTACTTAATTGGAAATTTTGCGGTACAATGTCGTTTCCGAACATAATTAAATTTGCAAAATCACTGCCAGAGACTTTTGGCAGATTACGGCACTTGTGTTATTCTTTGTTAAGGAATTCTATGGTATACCTTCAATTCTCATTATCAAATGTCGATCAAATATTTACGGGACTACACTGGGGGTATTCCTTTTCAATTAATAAAAGAATCATCCAAATCAGTTGGTAACTACCGAAAATTTAAGGTAATATAAAAAAATCTGTAAAGCACGAGTGGAACTCACAAATTCGAGAGTTTTGTACACATTTTGGCATTTATAAATATTTAATAGTACATAATATTCCTATTTACAAGATTTTACGTTTATATTCAATATATTGCCTTCTATTTTGAGGCACTCGTGCCAGCGCGTGAAAGCCCTCGCGTATAATTTTGCTTATTTAAAACACCCTCATAAATTTGAAACTATTAGTTAGTAGAAAATAGGGATGCAAAGTCATAACTGTGAGACTATTCAGTAGAAAATGTCGGTGCGAAAGAAAATTTGATCTATACTATTTGTGGAATCTCATTATAAAATGAGTAATGATATCTGCAGAAGTTGTTTATATGAAAATATTAATACTATACTACAATCAACTAGAAGTTGCGTAGAGGTGGGCGTTTTGATAGAGACAAAGTAAATAATTTGAAAATGGTCAGGCTTTTACGTAACCTTTATTTCAGTGTTATCTTTACAGTGGTATCATTGTGTCCATTAACTTGAATAATTATTATGTGTTAACAATAGAATGTAATTGCTCACACAGAGATTGTGTGCTTTATTAGTTATTACCGACGAGAGTCACCCACGAGCTTTAATAATAAAATAATTATAGCACGGGCAATTTTACAACGTTTAAAATAGTTTTTAAAAAGAGATCTTGCTCTAAAAAGAAATACCATTTTTTAATTTTTTAATATATTTATTATGATCTAAATAGGCTTTTGAAAAATAACAAGCGACCACGTCCGTTGGTTTTTATGTATACAAGTATATATTCAGACACACTACAGGCGGTATTCTTGACCGATTTGGTGATTCGATTTTTTATCGATTAATTAAATATCAAAATAGAGACCTATTGATTTGTAGAACAAAATGTCAAATGGTTTTATTTCATGAAGGTTTTCCTGCAAACAATTTCCTTTTTTCATGCTCGACAACTGTTCCCGAGCTCAGTTTCTTCTTCTTATATCTTCTCTCTGCTCCGTGATGTTTTAAACTTTTTATTTGATTTTTAGCTTTCTGTTAGAATTGTTTATTTAACAAACAAAAGAAAACAAGGTGCGTGTGCTGTTAGTTATTAACAGGTTCGATATGTTGCAAGTGCAGGCTTTTCTTTGATAATCGAGTCTGCAGGATTTTTTTTTGGAAAAACATTGCAGCCACTTTTATTAGCAAGGTATTACAAGTTATTTAGAAGTTAGTTAGGATTAATCTTTTACCCTTGTGATGTACTCTGCCGTACTACTGAGAGAGTATCAATAGAAAAAATAATTATTCCTATTTTGAAATTTTCTCAAAGATCGGCGAGATTGATAAAAAAATGATCATAAGAAAATTGAAATTAAGATTTAATAGTTAGTACTATAAAACTTACATTTGGTATGGTTACCTCCATAATGTCTCCGAAGTATGAAACAAAACCTTTCAAAAATATCTCCTACGTATGTAGCAGAGATTTACTTTATTTTTATTCACATTTTATAGGGTATCGTTGAACATGTCTTTGAAATTGACCTCATTGTAGGTGTATCGTTGAACATGTCTTTGAAATTGTCCTCATTTTATAGGGTATCGTTGAACATGTCTTAGAAAAATATTGGGGATTAAACATTTTATCGATATAAGAGTCCGTTTACGAGTAGTAAATATTAAGCATTTAAGTATTCCTACCCCAAACCGTTTTTTTTAATATCTAAAAATAATAGTAACTATAATAAAATTAAAAGGAAATTTATTAAAGCTATGTGGACCTTGATAGTTCACTTTGATTGTTCTTAGTTGACCGATCTTTGATATGTAGTTGGGTTTGTAAAAAGTTTATAGAAACTTCACACAGATGACTTAAATCAACTGCAAACATAACTTTGTATTTTAAAATCGCATTCCATCAACTTGAGGAGACATTATACCATACATTATGTCAATTGTGTACACATACATGAAATAAAGAAAAAAATAGGAGTAATTCAGGGTATAGATACACTCGACGGAACTTTAGATTTTAGACTTTCATTCGATTATATCTCAACGGCATAGGGATAAGGTTTATAGTTCAAGAGTAAATCTTGATGTGCTGTCGACTGTACCTGTACTAAATTACAGTTATTACAGTTTTTCATTTTATCCGCATCTTCCTATTTCGTGCTTATGATGGTCAAACTAATTGACCTACTTTTTTAATTTCATATTTCCTATGGGATATCATTTGAAAGAGCCATTGTCATTGATTTCAAAAATGAATTGTTATCATATTCTGCACAAATTGATTGAAATTCAGTCGGTCAATTAAAATAACTTACAGTTAAAAAATAGTCATCTAGTGTAAATGGGAATTGTGTTCATAAATAAATAACATAATAAAAAAAATGTAATAAAACATAAGAGTTACTCTTGTGAGTGCTCAGTATTCTGCCACGTTACACGTAACGCCTCGCCAGCATGACTCGCTGACAAAATCACGCGCGTCTTTTGACTCAACTACACACGTCTAACGCGAAGTCGACATTAATTTCTATCGAGTTCATTTTTTGCTACGTCACAAGGGATGGCTTTTGACCCAAGACGGTAATAAAACAAGATGAGAAATGCATGAAGGCGGCGGGACGGATCGATCTGCGTCGATCCGGGTTTAATTTTTTTTCGTGGAAAGTCTTTTCTGCGTTATCCGCAGACAGCTACTTACGGCTCCACGCGTGTATAATGTGGTCTTGAGAGATTGTTTGGGAGCGGGAGTTAATGGAAAATGGGATTATTGATTTTGAGTCAGACTCTTTTTCTTATATACGATGCCTTTTCTGCAATACTTAAATGTGAAAATGTAAAAGAAAATTTCTGTGTATATTTAAACTATTACAACCTTTCCAGTTTAGGTTGTGTATGTAGCCTAGCGCTTCATTTACAAACGTATGTTTTACCATAGAGTGGATGTCATAATTAAAATGATTCCCGATAAATGGGTGAAAGTACCCAATGACACTAAACAACTATCTCTTTACGATTTTGGAAAATTCGTCAAAAAATCCCTACCTGAGTCAAGTTGCCACCTTAACCTTGTTGCTTATGAGCAATAGAGTGACAAATAGCCAGAATTTTAAGATAAGTAATAAAATTTGGAAAGGCTGAGAAACATATGAACCGTGCTGACTAAGATAAGATAAAAATCCATTTACAGGAATACTGATCAACTCTCAAAACAGACCAACAAACCAAATCCCGGAAATGCCAGCGTGGCGACCATCGTAATCCTGTTGACACATTAGTAATTTTAAATTGTAATTGATTTTAAATAAATATATTTTTGCGTTTCTATGGCGCAAGCTACGTAACCATACTATTTATTAAAAATGTTTATAAGAAAATCGAACCAACTTTAAGTAACCACCGAATAATATGTGCACTGAAAGGCATAAAATAATGAAAAAAACGAGTACTTACTTGGAATTTTTGCGGCACAATATAGTTTTCGAACATAAATAAATTTGCGAAAAACTGCTATTGATAGAGATTTTCGGCAGATCACGGCAGCTGTGCTGTTCATTATTGAACAATGCTTCAAATCCCATGTTCAAATTTTAATAAAGTTTTTATGGGGCTGCACTGGGGTATTTCTAACCAACTAATAAAAAAATCATTGAAATTGGTTGATAGCTGCCGGAAATATACGGTAATGTATAAAAAACTACACTAAAATTTAACCTCCTTCTTTTTTGAAACCAGTTAAAGAGAGTCAACCGACCTATCACTTTATATAGAAGAATGATTTTTTCTGAGGTACCTCCAAAAGTTGTAGAAAAAAAGTTATTTAGTTTCTTCATTCTCCAATGGAAATTACTTCAATTACGATATTTATTTGTTATTGTGATAGATAAGATAAATATCTTTCCATCATTTATAATTTTTCTTGTTTCTTGTATTACAAACGGATATGTCTTTGTTTACCCAGTTTGTTAGTGCTAGTGGCTAATGGCAGCTAGTTGTCTGAACTTTTATCTTTATTTTGATAGTCTTATTAATATGAAGCAAGTAAAACATACAACAGTTTGAAGACTCCAAGCCAAACACAATGATAAAAATGTAATATTTGGTGTAGAAGTTTTTATTTAATATGAGTATAAACATATAGAAATATAAACATTACTTCTTAATGTCATATACTAGTGACTTGCTCCAGGTTTCCACGGATTTTTTACTTAAGCACCTTTATAACTTTGAAACTATTTTTGAGGTTATATTCCTTTAGACGCGTTACGAAAAAGTGATGAGAGTGAAATTTTACGACTTATGCGCATGTACGATGCAATAAAAATCGACAGGATGAAGTTGGTCACGATGCGCGCGCGTGATCCAACAAAATTCGACAATGTGAAGTTGCTCACGATGTTTGCGCACATTGCAACAACAATCGGTAGGGTGAAGTTGCAAACTAAACATATATTTATATGCGTGTAGTGACTGATACTATATTCATGATAGTTACTGAGGTATTTGTAAATGCACGACACGTGTTTTTATATTCATATAAATCTAAATTATATCTGTGCTTTTAAATAATATTTTTTAGTAATTGAAATTTAATAATCGTCCATATATTAAAAAATATTTATTTATTGTTAATATCCGTGATAGAAGTAGTGCTCGTAAGCTTTTTACAATATATTTTTAGCAGTCTAACTATAAAATTTAATTAATTGGTTATATAATTTTATTCATCATACATAAATTGAGCAGTCAAACTATAAAATTTGAAATACATAATTTTGAAATACATAAATTGAGCAGTCTAACTATAAAATTTAATTAATTGGTTATATAATTTTATTCATCATGAACTTTATGTCATATATACATATATGCCGCCGTTGATTTTCTTTTAGAGTTTTCTGGAAAGAACAGCATTGTCATATATCGTTTCTATGTATCTCGAACTATCAATAAAAAAAAAAACTGTCGATTTTTTCTCGATTATTTTTTTCCAAACTCATTGTTTTCGAAAACACCTTTTTTAGTTTTTTGAAATACAAATTTATATTTATTTATTTATTGTTCTTGTTGTCGTGCCCATATGAGATGAAGAAGATCTCATATGGAAAATGGCTTCCAGAGCCTCGGAAGGTTGGACTTCTCCAGTCCCGCTTGACGAGCGGCCTGGAATGGAACCCGGGTTCTCGCGGTGCTCCGCGCACTCAACGGCCGTATGTCTTGCGATGAAGCAAACGCACCACGGTGACGACCCCATTTATTTATTTACGAATACGAAGGTACACCGAACAGACTTGCTACAAAAAGAATAATATTTTACAGTTGTGTAAAATCTTACATTGACAAAACCTGAGGGTGATTCCGAGCTAAAATTAATATTTTTATTCCTATGTGTATATAATATTATGAAATGAATTTATTAAAAATTAAAAATGAATTATATTTAAAATGAATTATGAAATGAATTTACGTCGGCACGATGTTGATAAACAACTTTTCGCGAATATTTTCAGAACGGCTGGCTCTATGAAGAAAATACAACACATTTTTTTGGGGTTCCCTCCCTCAAAATGAAAATAACCCAACCCATACAGAATTATTTGTCTGTCCGTCCGTCCGTACATCTGCCTGTTAAAACCTTTTCTCGGAAACATATAAAGACATTAACATCGTATATTGAGGTCCACAGTATAGTCTTACTTACTGATTATCAAAACCTATAGGTTACTGAAATGAATAATGTTATTCCTTAGTTAAAAGTTGCAGTAGAGTTTTCTAAAATATTCATATATTTGCTACTGGTTAGTTGTTACTTTATTTATTACAAATATTCATGGGATTCAATATATTTGCTACTGCTTAGTTGTTACTTTATTTATTACAAATATTCATGGGATCCAATATATTTGCTACTGGTTAGTTGTTACTTTGTTTATTACAAATATTCATGGGATTCAATATATTTGCTACTGGTTAGTTGTTACTTTGTTTATTACAAATATTCATGGGATTCAATATATTTGCTACTGGTTAGTTGTTACTTTATTTATTACAAATATTCATGGGATTCAATATATTTGCTACTGGTTAGTTGTTACTTTATTTATTACAAATATTCATGGGATTCAATATATTTGCTACTGGTTAGTTGTTACTTTATTTATTACAAATATTCATGGGATTCAATATATTTGCTACTGGTTAGTTGTTACTTTATTTATTACAAATATTCATGGGATTCAATATATTTACTACTGGTTAGTTGTTACTTTATTTATTACAAATATTCATGGGATTCAATATATTTGCTACTGGTTAGTTGTTACTTTATTTATTACAAATATTCATGGGATTCAATATATTTGCTACTGGTTAGTTGTTACTTTGTTTATTACAAATATTCATGGGATTCAATATATTTGCTACTGGTTAGTTGTTACTTTATTTATTACAAATATTCATGGGATTCAATATATTTGCTACTGGTTAGTTGTTACTTTATTTATTACAAATATTCATGGGATTCAATATATTTGCTACTGGTTAGTTGTTACTTTATTTATTACAAATATTCATGGGATTCAATATATTTGCTACTGATTAGTTGTTACTTTATTTATTACAAATATTCATGGGATTCAATATATTTGCTACTGGTTAGTTGTTACTTTATTTATTACAAATATTCATGGGATTCAATATATTTGCTACTGGTTAGTTGTTACTTTGTTTATTACAAATATTCATGGGATTCAATATATTTGCTACTGGTTAGTTGTTACTTTGTTTATTACAAATATTCATGGGATTCAATATATTTGCTACTGGTTAGTTGTTACTTTATTTATTACAAATATTCATGGGATTCAATATATTTGCTACTGGTTAGTTGTTACTTTGTTTATTACCTTGCAAAATCTGATATTGGATTTTGGCTATGGAGAATGGAACTCCTCAAGACTCTGGATATGGAGTACCGAACTCCTCAATGGCTAACAGATAACGATTGGCGGCTGCTACTATTGCTTCATTCCTTGTAAGTTGAGTGACAGTGCTGGCAACGCCTTCAAAAATATGTGACTTAGTTATTTATTGCAATTAAGTAGGTACCTATTTTGAGTTAATCATTTTTTTACTTTTTAGTACCTACATTTTTTGAAGTCGGTTTTTAAAATATATTTTATGTAAATAGTTTAATACGAAAACTCTATACCACTAAATGTTTATGAATGCTTAAAAGTGTACGGAGCCCTAGTCGTGCGAGTTCTACTCGTACTTGATGGTTTTTTTGTAGAATAAAAGATGATCGCTACAAAAGATTGAAGTTGAAGTTTGTACTTTAAAAGGAAGGAAGAAAAAAGAAAAGTTTTGCCTTTGTTTGTTTCCTATCTCTATTTAAATACCGTAAGCCATACAAGAAAATTTTATAGCGCGGCCACATTTAAAATATTTATTTTACCAAAAGGACCTTATTTTTTCATATTACAAATATTTTTTGTACAGTTTGTGGCAGGACAAGCTGTTTTGAGATTTTTTTATATTTATGTAATCGCCCTAATAAAAACAAGTTAAAAAATTAGTAGACGATTTTCTTGAAAAATAAATTCTATCGGACTAGCTATTTCGGTGCTAAACTCAAAATAATACACGAAGAGGTGAATGAACGAAACTTTCTCATTTATATAACTAATAGCTTTAGAAATAAATATTTATTACTTTCCAGTATAAAATTAACCGCTTCAAAGGTTGATATAGTTTTTTTCATTTATTTTCCTATTGAAACTTGTAACCACCCCCAAACACGGAAAGGTCAGCGTAAGAAAATTGACAAAACACCAATTTACGTCATTAATCTATAAATTGCGTGTAAACGTTTCCGCTGCCTTCATCCCCTCCAGCCCTAAATAAAGGAAGCAAATCTCAAATGAAACAAAATTTTGTGGAATATCTACAGATATAGTTTATATGAAAGGATTAACAATGGAATAAAATCAGCTCGAATCTGTGTAGAGGTAGGCGTGTTGATACAGGGAAAGTAAATAATTTGAAAATGGTCAGATTTTTACGTAACCTTTATTTCAGTATTATCTTTACAGTTGCATCGTTGAGTTTATTAACTGAAATAATTATGCTGTATTAATAATAGAATATAATTGCTCACACAGCGATTGTGTGCTTTATTATTTACTAGCGACGAGGGTCACCCACGAGTTTTAACAATAAAGATAATTGTAACTCGGGGAATTTTACAACTTTTTTAAAAAGATATCTTGCTCTAAAAAATGATACCATTTTTTAATTTCTTAATATATTTATTATGACCTAAATATACCTTTGAAAAATGAAACAAGCATCCACGTCCATTGGTTTTTGTGTATGTATATATATACACATGTATATATATACACATGTATATATATACTACATGTATATATATATATATATATATATATATATATATATATATATATATATATATATATATATATATATACTACAGGCGCTATCCTTGACCGATTTGATGATTCGGTTTTCTATCAATTACTTAACTATTAGTGTTTAATACTAATAGTTAAGTAATTGATAGAAAATATATAATACTTAACTATTATAGATTTTCACAATGAAATGTTAAATTGTTCAATTTTCATGGATATTTCTTTTTTCCTCTTTTCTCTGCTCTACGCTGTTTGGAACTTTTTTTTTTAAATTTTAACGCTTTCTTACAATTGTTTATTCAACAAAAAATAAAAAACACAGTGTGTGCGCTTTTGGTTTTACACAATTTTACTACAACCAGTGCGGTTATTAACAAGTTGGTACTTACTAGCTTTTCGTTGATGTTGTTGGCCAAATTGTCCAAAAGAAATTTTTTTTTTGAGAAGACTACTGCAACTTTTAACTAGGGTTTATTACAAAAAAGATTTTTTTTAACAAAAAATTCAATTTTTTATTTTTCAAAATATTCAGAGTAACAGCGCTGTAATTCGTTTTGGTATGGCTTACAGTATCTATATAGAGATCGGTATATAATATCTTCTTAGAATGTGTAATTAACACGGACTTAAGATTTACGTGAACGTAGTCAAAGTGTGCCGATGGCATTTTTGAGTTGTCCTTAAAACTATTTTAGTTACATTAAAGTAATTTACGAAGTTACTGAGGGTAACATGAAAATCTATAATAAAATTAAAATGATATATTTATTACTAATAATAACACTAAATCAAATTAGAGAAACATTATTGAGTAAAGAAACTGAATATTTACATTAAAATTATGTTTAAAAAATATTATATACAACAATGAAATATATCGACGAATAAATCTCTGGTTGGCTAGAATAACATAATTTAATTCTTTAAACTTGTTTTTAAAATCGATACTCTTCACGATATGTGAAATTAAAAAAAATATGTCAAGTACGAGTAGTTCGAGGGTGCCGTACGTATTTAAACACTTATATACAATTTAAGTTCACATAGTATTTCTGTTAATTTATGTACAAAATATGGTGCATATTAAAAATATAACATATAGAACATGGCGCATATTTAAAAAAATATGAAATCTAGAATAACCGCTACAGTTTTACTATAACCTTCGGGTAAGCTTCTAAAATTTTCTTTTTTACAATTTTATGTACAGGAATTTCGGAACGCATAGCATATTTTTTTGTATATTTTTTAATATAACTCTGAAGATAATACTTCAAATTATAAAAAAAATGTATATTTGATGTCCTCTTTAATAGCTCTTTGCCACTATTTATGGAATTAAAAAAATCTAGTATTTACACCTCTTTCACGCGGAAATGAGAGAGGGGTAAGTACTAATATGTTTTATTACTATGGGAAATTCCAAGTTTTTACGTCGCGCGGTTTCTGAATACAACATCTGTGACAGACGTATAGAGACACACATGAGTGATCTTAAAAGGGTAACCTAACCTATTTCTTCATATTGCAGCTATATTGCAAATGAATAACTTCCAAATTATCACTTCGAGATCTTTATAAAAGATATATTTTACTTAAATATGTATAACTTGCTATTAAACTAGCATAGTTTTCAAATTATAGCCTAACTTGTCTCCTAAAGCTATATCGTTCGATGCGAGCACACCGTACAATAAATACGAGGTTAATATTCTGAGAATAGGTTTATGTAAACATGAGCCATCGGCAGGGCGACGCGTGTCTATCGACTGAACTGCGAGTACTGTGGAACTAATGTGAAGTCGAAATTCATTTCCAGCCGGTTCAGTTTTTTTGCCTCGTCACTAGGGATGGCTCCTTCCTAGAGACGGTAATAAAACAAGGCGAGAATGAACAGAGTCGATGCGTAGTGAGGTTGCCGTCGGTTCGGGTTCAACCTTTTTACGTGAAAAGTCGCTTTTACGTGATCTATACAGTAGTTATGGTTCGATGTGTGGATATTGACGTTGAACGAGCGTTCTCTGTGAATTGAACGCGTTAGAGAAAATAGGTTTTTTGGTGCTCGTTTAGAGTCCTTGGTTATTTTTAATGAATAGGAGAGGAATATTTGTAATTTTGTTTAAGTTTGATTAGTAATGAGGAAGACATATACAATTTAATGGTGTAAAGAAACAATTGCATTTCATATTTAGCGACGTTAAATATTTTTGCAAAGTATGGGAGAATTACGGAGATAGTATTTAAATATTATATTGGTCAATAATGAACCTGTAACTTTTTTGTAAAGAAACAATTACTTTTAATATTTAGCAACTTTAAATATTTTGCAAAATATGGGAAAATTACGGAGATAGTATTTAAATATAAGATTAGTCAATAATGAACCTGTAACTTTTTTGTAAAGAAACAATTGCTTTTCATATTTAGGAAGGTTAAATATTTTGCAAAGTTTGGGAGAATTACGGAGATAGTATTTAAATATTAGATTAGTCAATAATGAACCTGTAACGTTTTCCAACACTTAACGGAATATTATTGAAACTATTCGAATATCACTGATAGGGTATTTGAAGAAGGCCGTGTTCGATCTTCTGTTCAGTTATTAATTGAGTTTTGCCAACAAAATTACAAGCAAAATATGGAAATTTTAGGAAGGAAATTTAGTATACTCTTGTTTCGTGAATTTTATTTAGGGCGAAGATGGAGCGAGGAAACATACCTACAATATATGCATAAGGGTAAGTGAAGATACACTCTCCCATGACAGCCAAATTTTTGGCTACAAAGATTAGAAGATGACAATTTTCATCTCTTCGATAATATAATTTGGGACGACTGTCTAATATTATTTTATAAATAAAAAATGCAAAGAAGTAAACATAACCAAATAAATTGTTGTTATCTTTATCGATCTGTTTCATTCTGTGTTTTTCTGGAATAGAACTTGCAATTGGTGCGATATTTTATCTCAAATAAAGACTGGAACTGTTTCGTCTTATATATTGACGCGGCGCATTGAGTTTCATATCGCAAAGTTTTGTCGGGGCTTACTTTTCACCGCGAAGCAATTTAAAACTACGAGATGTCTACGACGATCTACGAAATGTCTACGTAAAAACAGTGACGCCGGTTTAAAGAGCGTTCGTTATTCAGTGTCTTCACATCCATTCTTTAAAAATGTAATAACTTATATCACTATATACTTTTTTATTCAGTCACATTATTTGTCTAATATAAACCTCCACAGTCGTTAAAAATTCACATTATAATTTTCCGCTAAAAGAAAATTTTAAGAAGTATGAAAAACAGATTATAACTTCTGGCAAGTATTTTTAATGAAAATTTTATCAGTATTGGTAAGTTATACTAACTGTTTCACAATTTATTTCATTGTTTTTGTCGATAAAAATATAATAAAAAAAGTTTTTCTTTAAGTTTTGTATTTTTTTAGCATTCCATAACCTTTTGACTTCATTCTTATACTAGTTGTGCCCATGACTTTGTCCGCGTGAAATCGGAATATGAAAAGATGTTAGAATTTTTTTCTCCCATGTGCTGCTATTGGGTATAAACTATTACCATACCAAATTTTATCAAAATCCGTGCAGTAAATTTTGCGTGATTGATGAACAAATTAACATACAGACAGATAAAAATTACAAAAACAGGTTTTCAAACTTATATTATTACATTATATACGCTAAATTAATTCTTTTTAAAATATCTTCGATGTACAAATTTCACTGTGTTACAATTTTATTATACGTATAGTTATTTAATTAGTTATAATTTATATATGTTAACTCATTTTATCAATTTAACTTATTTAATACTTTTACAGCTCACAATTTAATTATAAAATTTAACCTTTTTATATTAATTATTTATTACAACTAGCTACAGATCATCCCAAAGGCGAGTAAAAAAGGGGAAAACTTTTTTCATTAATACTTTGGGGAAAATAATTATAAGATAATATAGGAAAAAATTAAAAAAAAGAAAATTAATAATATGTATAAACCACGAAGACTAAACGCAATACCGTATCAACTTAATAAACTTGAGGTTAATTGAAGTTGGGTGCTCAAACAAAGTTATTCAATAAGATTTTAAGCGGTACCTGTATAAAACCGTCCAATCTTTAAAAAAATCAAGAAAATTATATAATAAAACTATTAGTAGTTTGAGTTGACATTTTATTGCTTTTTAGGGTTCAGTTATCGCCTTATCATTGTTTACCATAGTTTTCATCTCAGACGGGCACAATTCTGATAGTTGTAAAGTTTAATTGCTACAGAACTCTAATTTAATGTTTATCCGATATCTCATTAGTCGTTTTTTTAGGTTCCCGTATCTCAGAATTAAAAAACGAGACTCTTATAGGATCACTTTGTAGTCCATCCGTCCGAATCGTTTTATATCAATGAAATCTTATTGTATGTTAAAAAGAACTTAAATTTCTTTGTTAAAGGGTCTGATATCCACACTCTTAATACAAAAAATATAAATAAAATTCATAGTATTAAATTTAGATTACAAATTACTAATAAGTCTTTTCTGGGCAATGGTGTTCGTCTTATTAACAAGATACACGAGGATATAATAAACAGTCCCATAGCGAAATTGAAACGCCTATTAAACACGTGCTTATTTCGAAGGCTTATTATAGCATCAGGGATTATGTTGAAGATAAAGATGTGTGGAGGCCATTATAGGGTAACATGCACATTCTGACACTCATTAAGAGGGACTGATTGATTGTTTGTAGATATACGTATATATAATAAGGATATTGGCTCATAATAATTAGAAGTTAAATCGTGACATGTCAAAGATACTTTAATTGTCCTACTTGAAAGAAAAATGAAAAATAAAAATAAATATCCAGTTGAAATTGATATCAAGTACTAAAATAAATGAAACCACAATTCTCTAAATCAAGCTTTTAACTCAACGCAATAAAAATACAGAGCAATTTAAATTTCACGTAATTTGATACAGGCTCATTCAATAAAATTTATATTTCTCTTTGACGCAGAATCTTGAAATTGTGCAAGAAGGAAAGTCCTCACAGCACGAGTATAAAACTAAATTCGAAAATAACTCATTTTTAATCCTATATCGAAGTACTGCGTGAAAAACACGTACTTACTTATAAAACTTTACGATAATAAGACATAGCGGTACGAAACCGTCAGGATCGCGATATGAAACCGTCACGAGACTCAGATTTTGACCACATTTTATCAAATTTTAATATTTTAATTTGCTTTTGTGGCTACTTTTAAAGATACACTTTCTGAATTTGTGGTTTTTTTAAATTACGTATTTGAAAATCTGATTTCACTGTCGCAATAGATTGGGATTGAAATTTGCTGAAATACGATTATCGCAATTTAATGATTAAAAATAATTATTTCACGAAATTGACACTCAGCATACAAATACTGTCGAAAGTCAGAGTTTAAAACGTATTTTCCCGCGAATATTTTCCAACCAATCGATTTATTTCAAATGTTGTGGCCATTTTTAGCACCTTCGTTAGTATGGACGTTACTCTGACCGTGATACTCGTATTTATATTTATATTATTTGTTTCGGTTAATATATTCTATTAACTTTCTGCTAATTTAATTTATAGTCTAAAAGTTATAGATTTAATTTGCATTTTAAGGTTTTTACGATAGATAACACAGTACGGGATAGAATCCATATTTCCCTAGTGTATATTATATATTGGTTTGTTTGCTACGTTTTTTTTGTTACGTTACGTCCCTTTTTTTTAACTCGGGAAATTGTATAGAGGAGAGTTGCCGATATTGTACCGGTACCCAAATTGTAACACCTTAGTATTTCTGCTGAATTGTATTTTTTAACCAACATCAAATAGAAAAAAAGGCATTAATGAAATTGTTTGTCTTTTAGACAGAGTTTACTTTAAACTTTACATTTGACTTGGCACATCGAGCTGTACATCGAGTCCTGCACATCGAATCCTCAAAATTTTACACGAATATTTCTCTAGGTTTCTAGGTGATCACTACTTTCTGAAGGATCACTTTTTGATCACTTTTTACTGAAGGTCTGAAAATGGGGGTAGAAGGTGTATTTCGAACATGGGTTTTTCGAAATAATCGAAATTAGAGACAAGTATATTTTTATTTAGGTTGTTAGTAATAAAAACACCTATTTTAGCGTTTTTGAGAAATCGTTAACCGTAAATAATTAATATAAAGAAAAGCAAATAAACTAAATGCATTCATGGCACTTTTTGGGTAACTATTATATTATGAGTTATTCGTTTTAATTTGTGCTAAAAGAAACGTTCCCGGTAACAAGACTATGGGAAATGTTGATAAAAATATAAATAACATAATCTATGTAATCTAAACACAAATAGGTTTAATTTTTTTCTTAACTTAGCTTGTCAGGAAACTGTGGTACTTACTTATAAAAAAGCCAGAAAAACGGAAAAACATCCGTTGTCATCTCGAAAAACAATGACGTTTTACTTAAAATACTTTGGTAAAATGGGGGTGGAAGATTACGTGGGTATTTCAAAATAATTAAAATTAAAAACAATAATTTTTTAATTACGAGTAGGTTATCAGACAGAAATAAAAAAAACATCTGTTCCATCGTTTTTGAAAAATCGTTAACCCTGAATATTTAATAGAAAGGAAAGCGAATAAAACTTAATTCTGCCATGGCACTTTTGGGCAACTATTTAATTTTAAATTAATTGCGTTAATCTGTATTAAAGGAAGCACTAACGGCGAAAGGGCGGTGGGAATAGGTGATGGGTTGAAATGTAAATAACGTAATCTTTGTAATCTTATTTACAAAAAAGCTAGAATAATGAACAAAATCCGCTGCCATCTGGAAAAGCAATGACTTTTACTTAAAATACTTGTTTTACTCATATGAAATGAAAAAAAATATGGTTCGTAGTAACTCTACGTATATACTATGACGAAAAAGACAGAGTCAAATAAAAACACAAATGATCGTATTGAAGATGTGATAGTTATCTGCAAATGCCTGAATGATCAAAAAAAATGGAAAGAAATGTATGAGTTATACCTAATTTCTCAAAAATACAAGAAATGCACAAATAATACGTCATTTTCGAAAGACAAAAGAAATGCATAAATGAAACATCATTTCGAAAAATAAAACAAAGTCATAATTGATATCATTTTCAAGAAACAAAAGAAATGCATAAATGATATATAGTTTTTGGAAAATGAAAGAAATGCATAAATGAAACGTCATTTCGAAAAATAAAACAGTCATAAATGATATGTCATTTTCATTGGAAAGTGAAAGAAAAATTTATAAAGAATACGTTATTTTCGAAACACAAAAGAAATGCAGAAATGATACCTAATTTTTCAAAAAACAAAGAAATTCATAAAGGATACCTCATTTTAGAAACACACAATAAATGTATAAATGACACGTAATTTTTGGAAAAGAAAAGAAATACATACGAAATGTATAAATAACATATCATTTCGAAAAAGAAATGTGAAAATGCATAAATCATATGAATTTTCAAAAAAAGAACAAAAGAAATACTTCAACAATATAGATCATTCCACAGAACAAATGAAATGCAAAATATATATCACCTAATTGAAGCATTCGATTATCATTCCACTCAGTTTCTCTTCTACCGTTTACCCATATATATGCTAAATACTGCCACTTACTACGCTCATTTCACCCGACAGCCGAAGCCCATATATTTAAGTTAGAAAAGTAGCATCTACATCCGGACATAAGAACGTAATTCCCTTAGCTACATCGCAAACCGTTCATTTTCCAAGTCAGGCCTCGGTAGATTCCTTTTACTTGAAGTGGAAGGGGAATTTAGTCAGGAGGACAGGAGGCGGGGAGCCTTCGATCGACTTAAACAGAGGAGCGGGGGGTTAAGTCTGCTCACTTATTCACGCATCTACCCGCACAGCTGTGGACGGCTTCGGAATTTTAAATGTAACTGCTGGGTGTCGGGCCTTAAGATTAAAGAGGAAATGCTTCGAGTACACGTGTGCGGATAAGATAGATGTTCGTTTTGAGATACGTGCGTGATTGCGTACGGAATTTATGTTAGAATGTAACGTTGAAAAAACTAGAATATTTTTTAAACTTGAAAGAATTTTTCAAACAATATTTTTTCAACTGGTTTATGATTTAGATTTCGATAATCGAGTTTCGAATAAGTAAAGGTATTGAGACGTATAAAGGACTGTGTTGATAGTATAGATTTATTGTATAGACGAAGAAATAAATTCTTAAATATAAAATATTAAGAGGTGTGCCATTCTTGATAGTTTCGTTGAATTATTAGTTATAAAAAGTTAACTGCAAATAGAGTAAAACCTGTTAAGTACTGTCAAATCCGAGTGACCTCTCACTAGAAGGGTTTCGTAAACAGTTAGGCACTTATAAACATTTAATATTAATATTAAATGTGTATTGCATATTAATTTTTCACTACGTAGATATATTGTCTATTACATAATCAATTCATAATCAAAAGGGGATGTATATTTCAAAAATTATAAGATTTAAGATAATTGGCATAATCTTCCTGTAATTTTTAGTCCAATTTTACCAAACCTGTTTTTCACGATTTTTCGTTTTCAGTAGTTTCGGAAATATGGGGAAAGGGATGGTCTATTTTTGTTTATTTTTCAGAATGTCTTCAGTATTTCTTATAACAAGCCCTTTCATGTGATATGCCATATGATAAGTAGAATTTACCTTAATTTTTATACGACTATCTTTAAATAGTTGCTAGGGCAAACTTTGTAGGTTAATAAAAATGTATTATTGTTCCAAAATTTCAAGTTTCTACGTTACATCGTTTCTATCATAACTGGCTGTGACAAACAGACAGACTGACAGACACGTGAATGATATTATTAGGGTTCGTTTTTTTTAACATGAAACGTCTTTCATTTCGATTAGAGGGGGATCACTTGCAAAAACCATATCTGACGAAATATGTTATGGCAAGATCGCTTACAACTTTGGAAGTATATCATCTACCGGCATTATTTTAGTACCATAATTTAGAGGGTAGAAGTCGTTACTCGGTATGTCTTTGGCGTAAATGGCGCTGCAGTCGCGTGCAGCACGACTCATTCGGAACTATATTTACCATTGCGCGCTGCGGTTAATAAACACTGCGGCTGCATCCCTGATACAGCGTACCCGTTTTTTTTTATTTTGACGTATGGAATACTAAGGGTCATTAATATAATAATAATATGTTTAGAGTAAAAAAAGTAAAAAGAGTTTTTTTACATTTTTGACAGTCCGTTTAAATACATGTTTTTTTTCAATTGTAATGTGTTATATAAAAGCTACTGAACAAGTCTTGATGGATTTATGTGTTCCAAACGATAACATTTTTAAAAGGAAAATGAATAAATTTATACAACTTTGGGTTTAATAAATATAATAATCACGTTTAATTCGTGACCTTTCCTGTTTAATTTTGTATCTTAATAATTTTATGTCTTTGATTAAAAATATCAATGATGTATTCCAAAATTAATGCGAATGAAATCCTTCTTTCGCGTCACAACAAAGCAAGTGAACGACTTGACTTTTTTGCTCGCAAAATTCTTTAATCCCCAATTTAGGGGGAATTTGTTTGTTTTTCATTATCATTTATAGTATAAAGTCACGAAAACAAAGAAGTAGAATTTAATTTTTTTTATTTAATCTAGATGGCACTACATGTTTTTTCCCTGCAAATTGTGTAATTATAACACAAGGGCGAAGCCGCTGGTAAATAATATTATAAATAAAGGGTAGTAATATTACAAATGTGACATAGTCTTTATTTTTTTGTTTCAATAACCAATTAAGGAATTAATCGGTTGTTACTTTGCACACTGATAAAACATATCTGAAATGAAATACGGGCTTCTATGAATCTGATATTACGCCATATAAATAGTAGTATAGCGAAAAGTGCTAAAGTGAAAAAAAAATAATCCATAGAACACTTTCATTATGCTTGATAAAATTATAAAAGTGCTACGATAGTATAATATAAGAACGATTAGATTCTATTAGAAATAACTATATTAATAATAAATTTGAAGTGAAAACTTTTTTAGGCGCTCTCAACTATTTTTGGTAGGGGAAAATCTTATGGGTTCGCGTCACCGACATGCTAATGTTAACAGTATATTTGTAGCTATGAGTATGACGTGTTGCGTTTGGCTTTAGCAAAGAAAACATATATATATATATATATATATATAACATCTACTACTTTGGCACCAAACTTGCGCGTGTATACGTATACATATATACCAACATTGTATATACGGACTATATGATGTGCGCGTTTGACGCTTTTTGGTTGGGTAAAATCTTGTGAGTTCGCGTCACCGACATGCTGTAATAGTAGTATATCTGAAAATATACGGACATAGCTATAAGGGTGGCGTGTTGCGTAACATTAGCGCTGTTCAGCAAGAATACTACATATGTTAATATTTTTATATAGAAATATAAATAGTTTTAAGTTTTCACTTTTTTTGATTCATCATAGTTTCATAAGTTACTAAATTTTTACTAAGATTAGAGAAAAGGCGAGATAACATTTCCAGAATTTAAATATATCAGATGGAATTGCAGAGAAATCTTCTTAATATTATTTAAGTGTATGGTAGAATGCCCTCGATGATTACGTAAGAGAGAAGCTTAAAAAGAAGAAAATCTGATTATTCATACCATCATTAATGCCAATGTGATGAGTTATTTAAAAAGCGTTTTAAAAGCACATTTTAAACTAAATTAAACTATTTAAGGAGAAATAGAGCATGTAGCGAAAATTTAAAACTTCTCCATTTTTCTTTAGTGCATATACTTAATTCCTTTATGCTGCATGTTAATTATTTATTTGATTGTCTTTAGTAATAAGTTTATACTTATTTATATACTAACAATATTACCTGACATTAGTTCGGAATAAGTTTTGGATCGTTTTTTCCCATGTGTCTTTAATTGGACAATTTTCTTTTTGAATACCCTACAGTAGGTCTGGACCTTTTTAAAGAGTTTATTTTATGGCTTAGTATTGTTATACCACTTTACTATATATATCTTACCACGTTTAATTTAAATTTTTCCTAGGTGTCTCTAAATAGTATAAATTCATGATGTAAAACTATTTTTTTTTGTCTAACCCCGTATTAGCGAATACTGTTTTTTATTAATTGGTCTATGTTTTCCTGTTTAATAAATTACCTAGTATTCAATACTTCGTTGTTTACGTAATACTAGCCAACACACGTGTGTTCTCTAATGGGGCAACAAAATCGTATTTTTTCATCCTATTATTGAGTATATAAAACGCTGTAAATCGCATCGTTGAATGTCCATAACAAGCGAATGTTGCTTAAATTTTGTATGACCACACCAGATTTTTCCGGAAAAATGTTTTACGGTACATCGCTATACGGTTTTATTTATCATAAATCGGCTGCGAGAAAGTTACGTCTGATACCCAAAAGGCTTAAAAACATTTTTCATTAAATGCTATTTTAGAATACCATATTTCACTTGCCATCTCTGTGCAACTCTTTCAGTAAGAAAATAAAAAAGACATACTTTTAAAATACAATCTAATTAATATTTCAAATTGTATAAGGCTTAATCAACTTCATGCGCAACGAACAACCGTTTCCATAATACTGATAAGAAAAACGACATATTAGGTGGAGGTATAAGAATGATGACAAGTTAATTAAAATTGTTTCCCTCCACTTGTGCCAGGCTATAAAGCCATTTTGTAACTTTGCTTGTATTTTACCCTTCTTACTCGTTTTTAATCAAGGCGTTGTAGGAGGAGAATATTAAATTAAAATTGAGGTATTTTCATCAGGGTATTGTGTATAAACAAGAGAATCAAGTATTTGCTAGCGAATTAATTTGAAGGTAATTTTGAAACATACGAGTATTTACGAATTTGTAAAGTTTTTAAATAAACAAGTTATTCAAAATTGAAATATAAAGTTAATACTGTCATGAAGACGACAAACTTTTGTTTGTAGAAAAGGTATTTTATTCTAAAATATTTACTAAACGCACTGACACAAAAAAGTTTCTTGTTAATTGCCTAAATATTAGTTACGTGTATTTATTTATTTGATAGCTTTAATGTACAGTACATACGACGTGCTTATTGCTAGAGAAGCAATATCTTCCAGTCAATCAGAAAAATGGTTGTCCAGTATACTGTATGAGAAGTTACAATATAAAATATAAGGTACATTAATTCTTCACATTTAAATAAAATTACGTTGCTAATAGCCCACTTGAACATGTAATACAACCAAACTTAGGTTATGGTAAAGAACTTAAAGAAAGTAGAAATAATACTACATCACGTAGTTTCATTTAATTGTGATTAATGAATTTCTACAAAATTAACGCCAAATATATTCAATAAACCATAATAATAGTAGGTTATACTTAAAAACAGTCAAAAAATTGAATAAAAATATTGACATGGGTTGGAATGGAAAAAGGAAAGGACAAGAGTGCAGAAGGACTAATGTTTAGGAGAAGTTAGCACCTTTTCAATCGATCTTTGAAGATATTTAGCGATGATATTTTCCAGGGTCTGGATCGAGTTGATTCTAAATTTTTGCTGTTTGGACAGTGAAGGATTATTTGTCAGAGGTATGTTTAAGAAAAGGTAGGATTAACAAATTTCAGAGCATAATCCAAAGCTCTGAACAGAGAAGTCTTTAAATCTGTCAATGAGATAATTCGTACTCTGAAGTACTTTAATATGATAAAGCGAAGCATACGTATGTGAAGTTTGCGTTGATCACGGATCTTCAACTATATTCGGACGTTCAGAAATATGATGTGACGCATAAATTTATACAAATATGTTATTAATTTAAATTAAGTAAACTTTTATGCTATTAATATTAGTATTGCAAAATAGTACCTACATTTTATTACGATTGAGAGAATAGCAAGTACTGAAATAAACTAGGTTTACTCACAAGTGGTCGTTTAGTCACTGTTGCGTTGAGCAACCAGCAACTGAGGATGAAACATTCTACCCATCGCACATTTTTCCCCCTATTAGTGTGTTTCACTTTTTGTTACGGTATGATTTTTCAACATTTGAACTTATGCTGAAAAATCATACCCATATCATACTCCTTTTGTACACCTTGTAGATGTAATATTTCTTTTGAATTATAATTATAGGTAGCATTAGTATAGATATACATATTTTAATGTAAGATTTAACTTATGGTTTTCGTTTTTTAGATTGTGTATAAAAGTTAAAATTTATTAGATAAATGAGTGTTAGTTAATTCGAAGTGATGCCAGCAAGGCAAAAGTCTGATGTGAATTCGGGTGATGATAATTCATATGAAATCACCTTATCTATACCAACACATAACGCGGAAAATTTGTTTGTTTGTCTGTTCGCGTTTGTCATAGGAACTATACGGTATATATTGAGGAAGATTATAGGTTAGATACAATCACGCTACAAAGCAAAGCCATTATAAAAATGTAATTTAAGTCGGAAAATACTGTTGAAATGGTAGAAAATAGAATTTCGAGTATTTTCGCTGATATAACTCCGAGCCTCTCAGCTGATATCGTCTGAAAGATAGAGCGCGATAGTTCAGTGATCGCGAGGGGGCGGATGGAGGCGGATGGACGTCGAGGCTTCAGTGATTCGGCGAGGAGGGGGTGGGGGAGGTGTAGCATAATTTAAAAAATTCTACGTGATTGAGACAGCTATCTACGGTAGTTATATTTTATTCGGAGACGTATAAATAAAAAAGACTGTCCTTATGATTTAATGTCGTTTGCAATGGAAGAATGTTTTAATAAACATTATGTTACGTTAATAATGTTATTGCAATTTGAATCAAAGGAATTTTACTATTTCTCGTAAGTTGTATTTCTTTGTGTTTCGTCATTCATATTAATATTACATTCATAAAGCAAACTAAATTTTATTGTAACTTTTTGCAACTGATCTCTTAGTACAGCATCTTTTCGGGATCTCTCCTAAGAGATTATCAAAATAAGAATTTCGAGCTCAACCATTAGAGCTGTTTTATAAAAAAATATACATTTTCAATTTATTTCTCATCGATAAATTACTATATATTAAATTACTATATATAACTTACTATATATTTCTTGTGTTTAGAGTCAAATTGAAAAAAATTCACAAGTGTTCCATTTTCATCTTTTAGGAAGTCACCGCAATATAGTAACCATATCATATACGGTATAACAAGTAGTTTAAAATTATTTGACTGTAGATCTAGTACATTGAGACAGTTTTGAATCCAACACCATCTTTCATAAAACTTCACTATATTTAGTAACAATAGCGAATACTGTAGAACTAGTAGTTACAAATTATTTGATTGTGACTAGTAAATTATGAGAGTTTTAAATTCGACCCGATTTTCGATAAAACTTCACTATATTTAGTAATGATAGCGAATACCGTAGAACTAGTGGTTTAAAATTATTTGACTGTGGCTCTATTAAATTGCGACAGTTTTAAATTCGACACGATCTTCCATAAAACTTCACTATATTTATTAACAATAGCAAATACTGTAGAACTAGTGGTTTAAAATGATTTGATTTTACCTCTAGTAAATTGAGACAGTTTTAAATTCGACACGATCTTCCATAAAACTTCACTATATTTAGTACCAATAGCGAATACTGTAGAACTAGTAGTTTAAAATTATTCAACTGTAGCTCCAGTAAACTGCGACAGTTTTAAATTGGACACGATCTTCCATGAAAGTTCATTTTATTTAGTATCAATAGCGAATACTGTAGAACTAGTACTACATTTAGTAATAATAGCTAATACTGTAGAAGTTGTATTTGCACATATTTAACAGCAGCTCTAGTAAGAGGCGATAATTTTAACTGGGACACATTGTACTGTAATAATTCCATTGTATCATTAAGGCTGGAAAATTTAAAATGGATACAGTAACAGTAATAAATTCGATGAAACTCGTAATTCAAAATAATACGTGACTATATCTTGTAGTGTAACTGTAACAAATACTTTCGAAATAGTAGCCTCAGATATTTGACTTTAGATCTCTGACTGTAGATCTATCATAAACATTCAGTTGTTATCTTTTGAGTGGGAAAAACTTAAAAAAGATATAGTAATACTAGCAAATTATACAGTACTAGTAACTTAAGTGTATAGCAACAGTTTTAACTGGGACACGATCATTTCTACGGTAACTACTTATATATTTTACGTTGTGTTTATCCACAACGAATCAAAATTTACCGTGTTCATGGATAACTCAAACAAGCTAACAGTTGCCGATATTGGGTCGTGGACTATTTTCGTCTCGCACTCGGAGCGTGGTTAATCCGTATCGACGTATCTATATTTAGAAATTAATTTGATTTTAACACCGCTGTTATTAATGTGTTTTGATCAGCGTGTGTTACGTAGAGCATATGCTAACTAGCTACGTTAAATTTTATTTCATATTTTGTTTATTAATGTAGTGATATCTGTTCGGTTAAAATTGTAAATACACCGACAACCGGCGTATTACAGAATGCAAGGATTAACTTAATTTGGATGTAATCTAGCGATAGAGAAGTAATTAAACAAATTAATTATATTATAAAAAGCGGTATTTTTTGTCCAGAATCGGTAAAGTATATTATGGCAATATTAAATATTCTATTGTCTTCGTCTGGTCACTCAAACTGTCATTAGTCTGCTTTTATATAATTTATGAATATTTCTTTTTAAACCTAATATGCAACAGTGCCATTGTTGAATGCAATCGATGAGATGGTATAATGAAAACCATTCTAACTTCATGAATTGGTTCCATTTTTGTATAGTAAACGACGGACAAGACTTACATGAATATTTTATAATTACAAAGAGTACACTAATGATAAGTTGACTGACCGAGTGACAACAATGGAATTTTGAGTGTTACCACTTATTTGAAATAGTCTTTGTATATTTCCAATATCCATGAGATTTGAAATATACTTTGTATATTTCCAATAGTCATTTATTATACTGACTTCTGCAATGGCAGACGGCTCGAAATATATTGCTTTGATTTCGTGTAATGATATATACAGGTGTACTTTGAGTAAAATGACGTCAATGACAAGTGTCAGTCAGAAGGGTGAATTGGCAGAGATGTTGAACACCTAGGGGTTTATATTTAGTAACGAGGCAAAATTAAAGAAGGAAAAATATTTCCACCATTGTTTATGCGTAATATTGTAAATAATAATAATAAAATTTAAATTAAATTTTATTTTGTAAAACATCCAACGCCACCTGCCAGTAGAAATTTGATAAAAAAGGTTAATTTAGTTACATATTATATATATATATATATATATATACATATATATATATATATATATATATATATATATAAATATATATACACACACACATATATATTTAGTTTAGATTACGTAACTACCTACGCCGCATGGGAAGAAGTAAATATTAATGAATTAATTACTGAGGTTAAATATAGAAATAATGTATGGTACATTTAATTAATAATTTTTTAAATAAATATTATGTTAATTAATTATAATATCAATTTTTTATATAAATAATAATTAAAATTTAAATGACTTATATGTTAAATGCAAATTTGAATGTTTTTTTCATAGTAAGTCATGGCAAGACATTTTTTGTGCAAAAATTATACAACTTTTTTTTTAAGTTTTCTTTAACAACGTACCATCTGTGGACTTTCCTTGTGAGAAGCATTGTTAATCGTCTTTTTTAAAAATTTGTAACCACGATCATTTTGAATATGCTATATAGATAAAATTCCTATTTAAGAATTTAATCTAAACGTTCATCTAATCTATTTTGATACAAGTTTTATTATCTTAATAGGAAATGCAGCTTCCAGATCCTATACACACATATATTTATATAAGCATATATATATATATAGATATATATATATATATATATATATATATATATATATATATATATATATATATATATATATATATATATATATATATGTATATATATACTTGTAGAAATATCTAGAACATATACATATGTTCTAGAAATTTCTACAAGTTTCCAGAAATCGTTGGTGAAAGTGGCGGGTTTATTAGTTGACAAACTAAGTTTTTTTAAAATTTTTGTTTCTACCCGACTACGGCAGAGGAAGGGTTATGAATTTCTCAGGCTATGTATGTATATGTATATATGTATGCGAGTTAATTTGTTCCCTCATAAATACTAAACTACTAAACATGAAGAGATGTCCTTAAATTCGTCTTGTTTCAGAGAGTAACTTAGGGTATATAATGTTATCAATTTCATACGCTATGTATTTATTTCGTGCTTTTTAGTTTTTTTTGGTCAGATTTTAGTTTTTCCTCTCGTTTTATTGTTTCGTCACACTGTTTTTATTCCCATCGGCTTTGTTGTTGTTTTCGAATCACAATAGGAGTAAAGATGTATAGTAATCGTATCGAGCCAAGGTTGACATTCTAATGTAAATCGATTGTGAAGCACTAATAGAGTATAAAGTGTGATGTGTTCGTCAGAGATTCAGACAGATATATAATCATTCGTGGGTGACTCGATTCAGTTGAGCCAAGAAGAAGTCACTAACACTATCTTACTTTTGTTTGATAAGCATGTCGATCCATTTTTTTGTTTCTCCCATTTTACAATATACTCGTATTGTAGTTGACCTGAGCATCACTAGAATGTGTTCCATTATTGATATCATTGACTCGACTCCCGCTCTCCTATAATTTAATTTGGATCTGTTAGTTTTGAATTTTAACTCGATTGAGCCGCTCTGCTCTTTACTAATTAAAAAAATGATAAAAATAATTAAAATAATTGTTGGTTTTTTCCATTTTATAACATATTGTAGTTGTCCTGAATATTAGTAGAATGTGTTATTGATACCATTGACTCGACTCCCCCTCTCCTATCATTTAATTTGGGTCTGTTAGTATTGAATTTTATCTCAATTGAGCCCCTCTGCTTTTTAGTAATTATAAATGATAAATATATTTAAAAACATTTTTTTGTTTTTCCGATTTTATAACATATTGTTGTTGTTCTGAGTATCAGTAGAATGAGTTCCATTATTGATTTCATTACCTCGACTCCCCCTCTCCTATCATTTAATTTGGATCTGTTAGTATTGAATTTTACCTCGATTGAGCCGCTTTGCTCCTTAGTAATTAAAAAATTATAAAAATAATTAAAAAACATTTTTTTCCCATTTTATAACATATTTTAGTTATCCTGAGTATTACTAGAATGTGTTTCATTATTAATTTCATTGACTCGACTACCCCTGTCCTATCATTTAATTTGGATTTGTTAGTATTGAATTTTATCTCGATTAAGCCGCTCTGCTCCTTAGTAATTAAAAAATGATAAAAATAATTAAAACATTTTTTTGTTTTTATCATTTTATAACATATTATGGTTGTCTTGAGTATCACTAGAATATGTTCCATTATTGATATCATTGACTCGACTCCCTCTCTCCTATCATTTAATTTGGATCTGTTAGTATTGAATTTTACTTTAAATTTTATTTTAAAAAAATGTTTTTTAAAATAATTAAAAAACATTTTTTTCCCATTTTATAACATATTTTAGTTATCCTGAGTATCACTAGAATGTGTTTCATTATTAATTTCATTGACTCGACTCCCCCTGTCCTATCATTTAATTTGGATCTGTTAGTATTGAATTTTATCTCGATTAAGCCGCTCTGCTCCTTTGTAATTAAAAAATTATAAAAATAATTAAAAAACAATTTTTATTTTTGACTCTTCCTCATTATTGAAGTTTTAGTACTTTTGATAGGATATTTTGAAATAGCATGTTTATATCTTCTTAGATAAGAGGTAAGCATTTTTCAAATCTTTTGTGTACTTGAATATTTATATTCGTTACTCCTTTTAAAATTTTTTTTAATAAAATTATTAATTTTCCAGCGGTTATCATGTCTTAGTGGTTTATATCGCTATAAACAATCTACAGTGGGAAAGTCTAAGATTTTTTAAACCTATCATTTAATTTTATTCCATTTATGTATCTCAAGAAAATGTATAATATAGAAAAGGTACCTCCTACGCGGAGATAAACTTAAGACTACATTTTCCATTAATTATTTTATAATAACACAGATGTTTATCGAAATTTCCATTTAATTTACTGTAAGATTACGTCTTGAGATAAAAATTAAACTTTAACAAACAAGCCTTTACTAATTATAAAAGAAATATCAATACGCAAAACATAATAGAGTAACAAAAAACCAACATCTTACCTAATTGCGGCAAAAAATGGGAAAAGGCGAGATTGGGATGATATCGAGTTAATTAAGGTTGGTGTCCTGTAGATGGCGTTACCCCACATTTAAGGTTGTCTCGATTTAGGCCTTATTACCCGCTTTTAATCAAGCGGTGTTAGGGAAAATATTAAATTAAAATTGAACTTCTTTTGTTAAGGCGCTGCGCGAAAATGAGGGTAGGTCTTTAGGGGAAGCTTCTATTATTTTTGTGTTCGTGATATTTGGAGGGAATGTTCATAAAGTTTTGAATTAAAACGTCCATAAAGTACGTCGTAAAAGATAATCTTTTTGTTATTTTAAGTATTAAAGCAGCACTAATGCGTGTATAAAGAAAATAGTAAGTTCACTTCGGTTCAACATCACGGTTAAACTATACTCATTTGGGCTTTGTTGGGTAACTTTTTTTTGGTTAAAATTAAAAGTAAACCATAGTTATTTTGTTAAACATAAGTTATTTTTTGAGAAAATATTGTTATTTTTATTGAAAGTAACTTTAAAATTATATAAGTTTAAGGATTAGAACGAAACAATATTTCAGTTTCCCTTTGAGTCCCATAACAGTTTAAATTATGATTTTCCCTAACTTTAAGTAAGGTCAGCTGATTAAGCAAAATTAATATCTATGTATATTTGTTCTATTTTTAGGCTTTTGTATTTTAAAAGAAAAAAAACACTACTTTTATAACATGGCTCATGTGTCTGTCTGTATGTTAGTCACAATCGTTCTTTCTAGAAACTGCTTGACGTAGAATCTTGAAATTTGGCGCGTTTTTATAACTGTGAAAATAGTTTGCATACGGACAGATTGGTACGGCGGGGAAGTTTGTTTTCTAATGACAGCTGTATAAAATTTGATATACTGTACAATTGGAAACTGCATAAAACTGAAACTGCCTCAACTTGTTTTTATTTGAAACAATAATTAAAAAAAAAGTTCGATTTCTTCTCAATTGTTTTTTCCCCAACTCAATGTTTTTAATAGTACCATTTCTAGTTTTTTGCTATATAAGTTTATATTAATTTATTTATTTACGAAATTACAGGCTCGTAATAGACCTACTCTAAAAATAATAATCTTTTACAGTTGTGTTAAATCTTAGTGCGGACTGCAATTGATTGATAAAAGTTAAGTACAACACATAGTTTAAAAAAATATGTATTTCCAGATGTAATATATAAATATATATATATATATATATATATATATATATATATATATATATATATTATAATGTACACATACACATGTATCAATAGCTAACACTAAGAAATATTTATATGGACATTTAAGATGAAGCAAATCAGCAAGTCATTGTTTACTCGTTTTCTTAAATTCCATACGTAATGTGGAATATCGGTTGCAAGGGCTAGTTATAAGAGTCTACATTTTTTTATCATTGCTACAAGACTTTAATTTTTCATAGTTGTAAGTCACAAGTTTTTATAATTTTAAGTATTATATATTCAGGGATATACTGAAAAATATACAAGGAAAATACGTTATCTACTACCGACTTTAAAATTATAAAAAATAGGACTTTGTTGAAGTCCACGTAAAGGTTTTAAGAAAACAATGGCGATATTTCTAGATATCATAATTGTTTAAGTATGTACCATGTTTTTACGTCTGTAAATGATACATTTACGTTGTGAAAAATTAATAATTGTAAATAGTTTAATTGGAAATACTTATAATTTTTCAAATATGCTCCACGTTTTTACGTCTGTTAAAGATACAGTAGGTAATATATTTACGTCGTGAAAAACTAATAATTGTAAATAGTTTCATTTGGAAATACTTATAATTTTTCAAATATGCTCCACGTTTTTACTTCTGTTAAAGATACAGTAGGTAATATATTTACGTCGTGAAAAACTAATAATTGTAAATAGTTTAATTGGAAATACTTATAATTTTTCAAATATGCTCCACGTTTTTACGTCTGTTAAAGATACAGTAGGTAATATATTTACGTCGTGAAAAACTAATAATTGTAAATAGTTTAATTGGAAATACTTATAATTTTTTAAATATGCTCTACGTTTTTACGTCTGTTAAAGATACAGTAGGTGATATATTTAAGTTGTGAAAAATTAACATTCTTAAAATATTTTATAAATGTTTATAAATGGCCAAATTGTATGGAACCCTCGTAGGGCGGGCTCTACTCGAATTTGACTGGTTTATGTAAGTCTACCATTGACGGTTTCATAGTTATGATAGATGATTGTCGGTTAGAAAAGAGTAATCTTATAAAGTTTCCATTTTTTCTTTTTAAAGTTTCGTGGTAAAGGGTTACAAAAAATATGTAGTGATTTGAATTATAATTGATAAAACATAAAACCGATCAAGTGCAAGTCTAGTGTTCGCACTGAGACTGTTCTGTATCTACATTATTCGCGTACATTTTGACAATCTATGTATATATATATATATATATATATATATATATACATAAATCTACATAATCTTTCATATGTAATTTTTGATATCAAAGGTCTGTTTTATGGATTTATGTATACGTACACTTTACTTAAAAAATATTAAGCATCACTTAAAAATATTATAGTTGAACCTTTTCTCAGTATTTGTATCTTCAATATAAATTATTTTAAATATTAACCAGGAATTCAATATGCCTAAGTACCCACATTATCAAGATAGACCTGGCAACGAAATAGGTCTAAAAATATCATGTTTGTCAGTTATTATGCCAATCTAAAAATACCTTTTTCACCGGTTATTTTCCAGGTCTAAAAATACCAGTTTTATCCTCAGTTTCTCCGGTTTATTACAATATAGGAATATTGTTATTTTTTGTCAAAGAAAAACGGAATACGGCTGTGTGGCCACTGGTATTTTGGTCTTTATAAGGTCTGCCTGTGATAAATAAAATGAATCTCATTTTACAATGCACCGTGCATTTGTTATTCACAGTCAAATTAATCGTATAATTTGAACGTAACTTAATTTTACATTATTAAGGAATTATTTTATTTTGGTCTTTATAAGGTCTGCCTGTGATAAATAAAATGAATCTCATTTTACAATGCACCGTGCATTTGTTACTCACAGTCAAATTAATCATATAATTGGAACGTAACTTAATTTTTCATTATTAAGGAATTATTTTATTTTGGTCTTTATAAGGTCTGCCTGTGATAAACAAAATGAATCTCATTTTACAATGCACCGTGCATTTGTTATTCACAGTCAAATTAATCATACAATTTGAACGTAACTTAATTTTTCATTATTAAGGAATTATTTTATTTTGGTCTTTATAAGGTCTGCCTGTGATAAATAAAATGAATCTCATTTTACAATGCACCGTGCATTTGTTACTCACAGTCAAATTAATCATATAATTGGAACGTAACTTAATTTTTCATTATTAAGGAATTATTTTATTTTGGTCTTTATAAGGTCTGCCTGTGATAAACAAAATGAATCTCATTTTACAATGCACCGTGCATTTGTTATTCACAGTCAAATTAATCATACAATTTGAACGTAACTTAATTTTTCATTATTAAGGATGATTGTAAGAAAAATTTGACGTATATTAAATCGCATATCGCTATGACGTTAATTTGAGCAATATTTTTAAGCGATATTGATATTTAAATACAAGAATATATAGTCGTAGCCTTTAGCAGAGTAAGTGAATGATAGAAGAATCTTAAATATATTATGGAAGTTTGCCAACAGCGGTCTATCGATAATAACTTTAGTACGCCTAACTTTTTGAATATGCGCAGTTAGACCTTTTCATGTCAAAAGTTTTTAAAAGCACTTTTATACTTCGCTTAGACAGGTTTTTCTAGAAATATACACACTTATATAGGAAAAGTAAATTTTAACACTGAAAAGCTCGGTGACAGAAACGTGTTATAAGTTGTTTTATTCAAAATAATGTGATAAGAGTACTCTTTTTATTTACAATGTTTTATTCAAAATGATGTGATAAGAGTACTCAAAAAGGGCTCTTTTTTCCATATTTTGGAAAGTACTGAGTGAACAATCCTGGAAAATATAATAAAAGCAGTTTATTTGCGTTAGTAATAATAGATATAAAAAAGCTATTAAATATGAGCAGACTCCCTTTACGAGGATTTCGTACCCCTTTCAAATATTAAAATTTACCTATATTGAAATAAAATTAATTTTTAACCATGAAAATATATTTCTTACGATATTTTCACTAGTATGGTGCATTTCTCAAAATCTATGAAAATCGGGGTAATCGCTATATTTTTCTTGTAATCTTTTCTAGTTAGATACTATCAATCTTGTTTTTTCCATAATTTTCGGCTTAGTACTTTCGAAATAAGGGGAAAGTTTAATTCTCGCCTATTGTTTCGATTTAGAATTTTCAAACATGCAATTAAAAAGTATAAGAAAAATGTTGAGAAATTAATTTGCCACGTTTTTTATTCTTATATAAATATTTTAAAAGTTTAACCAGTGCGAGTTATGGGTTATAAAAAGTATTAACATGCAATTTTTCAAGTTTATATTCTGCATGTTTTTGGAGAAAATTGAACGTGACAGACAAACAGACGGACATGGGGTGATCTTATAAGGATTTCGTTTTCGATTATTTCAAGTAACAGTACAGTAACAGTAGTAAGTCCAACATATCTGCATATCTGAACACTTTTTTGGAAATATTGGTTAATAATTGAAATATCCATTTTATATATACATATATATATATATATATTGTATCAAATGGATAATTCAATATATAATTCAAAAGGGTACCCGTCGGGGTCGCGCTCTTCAAAATGGTGGAAACTGTGAGACCGGAGATAGCCGGAGAAATTATAATTGAACTCAATGTACGGCCGGGTGTTTAAACTTTGTTTCGAACTTCACATTTAGTCTAGTTACACCAAATACTAAAACATATGATGGTGTATTTACTGAATCTTGTTTATATTCATAAGTGACGTATTTTTTTATCTTTAAAATCAATTTTCATTTCTTTTTTCTTACTAATATTTACTAAGATAACCGTATCTTAACAAATGGTCAGTCGAAAACTAAACTTTTTGCAGCTAAACTTCTTAACTAAACTTTTTACCTTAGTATTTTGAATTGGTTTTAGATTAATTCTTTAGTTTATGGTGTTAACTCAATAAGTAATATAAATCAAATTATATTTAGTAGTTTTTTAAAGTAAAATTTGTTTGTACATGCAGGTTAAGTAATCTTTATAAGCAATCTTATTAAGGAGGATACGCGCTCTGTCAAGTTGTACTAAAGTTAGCAGTCAGGTTTCCAAAAAAAATTAGAGCTGAAAATCTTTTGAATCGTTGATGCTATTACCAACACGTTTAGAATAATTTTGTATGGCATTCAATTCTCTAAAATTTTGTCACGCGAATATTTTTATAAATGACTAGCGACCCGGCCTGGCTTCGCACGGGTAGGCGATGCAAAGGAAAATTCTCAGATGTGTGGATTTTTTCCGACTTAATCCGTATTTATCTCCAGAAATCGACCAATTTACACAAAACATACATCAATGATATGCCTTTGGAGTAGCATTAAGTATCTACGACCATTTGTCTGGCGTGATGAAGTAATAAGTGTATCTATCGGACTGTTGCGTAGAGCTCATAAGTTTAATCAAAACACGACTAATGTGGAGTTTTTTTTCTGACTCTTTCTATTCATGAAACAGCGTAATGATTTTAGTGAAGTGTATCATAATAAAAATTATTAAATAATTATTACTAGAGAATTAACAATCGGAAGACGAATTATATTATATAGACAAATAGATACCTTTATAGACGAGCCTAAAATATGTACACACACATACACATATATATATATATATATATATATATATATATATATATATATATATGTATATATATATATATATAATATATATACATATATATATATATATATATATATATATTATATATATATACATAACGCATTATGTTTTGATGTCACATGTAACAGGGCAACGTACAATTGGCCGTGTGAAAAACATTGAACGCTGTGATTAATTCCAGCAACGTTTAAAGTCTGGACCTGTACTTTATTTGTTGTCATTACAAACACTAGCCGCTAAAAATGAGAGACAACGCTGTCACACAAAACAAATATGCGTCCTCCGATATTCTAAAGACTCAGCAGCCCATGTCAGTCGAATTCCAGCCTATACCGGATTTACGCAGCCAATATCAGTCCTTTATTTTTTGTCATTTCAAATGCTAGCCGTTAAAAAAATGTTAGATAACACTGTCATTCAAAACTATGAGTAATATGCGATCTCCGATATTCTAATGATTTACGCAGCCCATACCAGTCAAGTCCCAGCCCATACCAGATTTACGCAGCCCATATCAGTCCTTTATTTATTGTCATTCCAAATACTAGCTGTTTAAAAAAAATAACAGACAACACCTTCATTCAAAACAATGAGTAATATGTGACTTTTGATATTCTAACGATTTACGCATCTCAAGTCCCAGCCCATACCAGATTTACGCAGCCCATATCAGTCCATTATTTATTGTCATTCCAAATGCTAGCTGTTAAAAAATTACAGACAACACCGTCATTTAAAACAATGTGTAATATGTGACCTTTAATACTCTAACGATTTACGCAGCTCATACCTGTCAAGTCCCAGCCCATACCAGATTTACGCAGCCCATATCAGTCCTTTGTTTATTGTCATTCCAAATGCTGCCATTTAAAAAAAATGACAGACGACACTCTCATTCAAGACTATGAATAATATGTAGCCTCCGATATTCTAACGATTTACGCAGTCCATACCAGTCGAGTCCCAGCCCATACCAGATTTACGCAGCCCATATCAGTCCTTTATTTATTGTCATTTCAAATGGTGCCGTTTAAAAAAAATTTCCGAACACACTGTCATTCAAAACTATGAGTAATATTATAACGATTTAATCTGTCAAGCTTTCAGATGTCATGATTTTTTCCGACTTACCCAATAATTTTTATCATAGTTCAGCCAAATTAAACAAAACCTTCATAAGTTATGCACCTAAATCTTCCTCGTGTATTACTATATCCAACTGTATGAAAATCCGTGCAGTAGCTTTTGAGATTGTCGCTGTCAGACGGACAAAGAGACAGACACTTCGTTTTATACTATGTGATGATATCGATTATGAGTAACAGTACGTTAAAGTTATCAATAATTTTTTTTAAACAAATTTCACAACTCCTGATGATGCGTTAAAATGACAATTTTGAAGGTAATATCAGGTGTATAGTGGTATAAGTTGGCAATTTTTTTAATAGAAATAAAAAGAGAATTCTATTGAAGTATAATGATAAAACTGGTCTGTAACTAGTACTTCGGAAAATCTCCCTTCTTTTTTCTTTCAAAAAAACTGCGTGCGCTCGTACATAGATGATTGGATGCCTTTTTTGAAGTGAAATTACTTAATCGATCAAAAGTTTTCACTAATATAAACTTTATAGCATAATAAAGATTTAATAGTATCCAATATAATAAAGTAGAGGGGGCATATATAGTATCATGGTATGTTTCATAAACTATGACATTTTGAATCATTGTTTTAGTTTTTCTACAATCTTAATACAGACTTTTAGAAACTCTGCTTTTAATAATTTTATGTCTATTAGTTTCGAAAATAAAGGAGTGATATAATATATTTACTATAATATAATACTAATATACTTATAAGTAGCCTTTTTAATGATTTACATATAAGATTCTATTTTTTTCGTGTGCTTAATTTACATCCCTTTAAAATTTCCAAATAAATATTTTTATATATTAGCCGTTCAGATATGCGAGAGTTAATATGCTTTAATAATATACAAAATTTTATGTTTCTACGTTAAGCTATTTCTAAGAAAAATAGCTATGGTGCACGGACAAATAGACACGTGAGTGATATTATAAGGGTTCTTATTTTCTTACTTTTTCTGATTCTTACTTTTTGCTTCTGAGTTGAGTGAAAATTTATGCGATATTTGTTGACTATGGAAAATGATTGAATTTGCATCATAGAAATGTTTTGCAATCGAATCGAGTCCGCTTTGTATTGTTTTTAAAAGGCGGAATGTGGTTTTTTAAATTTGTTTACTATGCTCTACTAAAATATATTGAGTTTTATATCAAATTAAAGACATTTTAATAATATATGAAATATTATATTAAAATTACACATCAAAAAACATTATTATCGAACTATTTATCTGAATACATTATTTGTCAATTGATATTTTAGTAGGTATCAATTCTTTTTTTAATAGTTTTCTGTATTAAAATAAATATATTGATTCGTTTTTGGTACAGAACGCTAATCACCCAAGTTTAACTTCTAGATGGCATCTTAGTTTATATTTTTAATATATACGCAAAACAACACTAACTTTTTCGTATTTATTAATTTTAATGAGATCTATTGCGAAGCAAGTCAACACGTCATTGTCAAGTGTGACATATAGTATACATAAAGAGAACAAGAGTTTACATATCTTTATCGTTCTTATCAAAAATATTGAGCGAGACTGTTATTTCGAGCCCACAATTGGTTGCCAGTAATAGGAGTTGATCACTCTGTATTGCGGAACTAATTTTAACGATGTTATGTTAAAGCAACTTTCAATGGGGTCACGTAAACAGCCAGAATACCTTTAAGACAACATGTAATGTTATTATGTTGTGTTATTATTAAGTTGGATAGTGTTTTGACTTGCCTCTCAGGAAGGTGGCTTAAATGTGATTCAATTATGATAACCAGCTTTTACACGTAGTTCTGATCGTGCGAATTTCACTACATAATATTTTTAATTATGAAGGAGTTTATAATATTGTTTATAAAATTATATCTGTGAAAATGATTTGTTTTATATACTTATCAACACTGAGTTCTGCTTGTGTGAAACACACTATACGGTATATAATTTTCATTATGAAGGAGTTTATAATATCGTTTATAAAATTGCATCTGTGAAAATTATTTATTTTATTTACTTGTCTAGACTGAGTTCTGCTTGCGTGGACCTTACTATAAGATACATAATTTTCATTATGAAGGAGTTTATAATATCGTTTATGAAATTATAAATATTAAAATTGTGTGTTTTATTTACTTATCCAAACTGAGTTCTGCTTATGTGAACCATACTATACGATATATAATTTTCATTATGAAGTTTATAATATATTTTATTAAATGACGTATGTGAAAATTATTTGTTTTATTTACTTATCCAAATTGAGTTCTGTTTTTGTGAATCACACTACACGGTATATAATTTTCATTATGAAGGAGTTCATAATACCAATTCTAAAATTAGCTTTGTGAAAACTACTTATTTTATTCACTTGTCCGGATTGGATTCTGCTAGTGTGAATTTATAATACTGTTACCAAAATGTTTCACCTTTGTGTAACCGACTTATTTTATTTAATTATACAGAGTGAGTTTTGCTCGTGTGAAATTGGCTATAGATTATCATTAAATTTTTGTTACGAGTTATTCATAATACTATAATTAAAATTACCTTTGTGAAAACTTCTCATTTTATTTACTTGTCCAGATTGAATTCTGCTAGTGTGGATTTCACTATACGATATTATTTAATTTGTAATGTGGGTCAGTTCATAAAATTGTAGTCAAAATTACCTTTGTGAAAACGATTTATTTTATTTATTTATCCAGAGTGAGTTTTGCTCGTGTGAAATTGGCTATAGATTATCATTAAATTTTTATTACGAGTTATTCATAATACTATGATTAAAATTACCTTTGTGAAAACTTCTCATTTTATTTACTTGTCCAGTTTGAATTCTGCTAGTGTGAATTTCACTATATGATATTATTTAATTTGTACTGTGGGTCGGTTCATAATGCTGTAGTCAAAATTACCTTTGTGAAAACGATTTATGTTATTTATTTATCCAGAGTGAGTTTTGCTCGTGTGAAATTCGCTATAGATTATCATTAAATTTTTGTTACGAGTTATTCATAATACTATGACTAAAATTACCTTTGTGAAAACTTCTCATTTTATTTACTCGTTCAGAAAATGAAAAATAAAATTCATGGAAAATAAAAAAAAAATTTAAAATGTTAATAAAAATTTGTTTTCATATTTTTTTTAAAGAATAATCCAAGATAAAAAAGAGAACACTTACGGAATCAATATGTTTTTTTACGTTTACATAGAAGTCATTGTTTTTTAAAACCTCGAGATGTAGAGAGCTGAATATTGATATACTTAATAATGACCCAAAGATAGACGCAGAGCAAATTCTTAATATTCAATTATAAGTTTTTTTGGGGTATCAAATTATAGGTGGTGAAATTGTTAAGATAAAGATGTATCGTTCATATGAAGATACATGATGGACTTAAGTTTTCCGGAAATTATCAGTTGTATATATGTAAATATATACAATTAATTTCTATTATGGTACAAAACATTTTTTTACTTGAGCTCGACTTCTCATATAGTGTTTTATATTTATTTCTTTTATTTCCCAGCTTTAACAACTATACTACCTATATTGGAAAATAACCAGTCAAGTACGACTCCTGCTCGTGCATTTGAGTTCCGTACCTCGTTTGAATTGAAATTGCTTTATCGATCTACCACTGCAATGAACTTCCTAGCATGATAAATATTAAATTATATATATATATATATATATATATATATATATATATATATATATATATATATATATATGTACCCAATATATTAGAACGATTTCAAAGTCTGTGTATTCAATACATTTTCGGCCTTGAAAACATTTACGATATATCCGAGTACCGTTCACCTGATCGACTCAACCTCCATCTTCTATGTTTTGTATATAATACCACAACAATACCGTTATACCTTCATACCTTAAATCTTGATTCCAATACCTGTCATCCCACTACCTCGAACTACGATCGGAAAATAAGTATACCCACCCTCCTAATCCTTCAACATAGAACGGAATTTTAAGGATAACCCTTCACTGTATGTTCTACTCTGTATACTCTATTGACCACAAATATACAAAGTGCGCTGTCGTTGTCTGCGTTCAAAAGTTGTGTGAAAATACATTATTTATCATAATTTGGCAGAACCCAATCCCTTCCATTATTACCCATCCTTATCTATCCCTACTCCTAAACGATTGTTTTGTTTTGGTTTTTAATTAATCTTGTTTTATTACCACACAATATTATATATTTAATACTGTAAGCAGAATTAATTAATGTTTGTAAATCACTTACAGTCTGCCATAGCACTTAATGTTCTCATTCAATTCATTGCGGTTGGATGTAGATTGCTCTTGTAGCAATTAGTCTGTCACTGTATACTTAGTTTTCTAAGCTTGCAGAAAAATAAATAAAATTTTTTTCTTGCATTTAGTTAGCCACCCTCCTCCCGTTCTAATTCCATTTCAAATTTTGAAATGTTAGCTTTACCTAATTTCTCGTTTTGTTCACTAAGCTGTTTCTAAAAAGAAGTGGCTATGACGAACAGGCAGACGGACACCTGAGTGATCTTGATCTTGAATATTAAATTGTATATATACTGGTGTTAATAGCTGATACTCAAAAATATTTATATGAATATTTTGAGAAAGGTCAAAGAAAGTACTTAATTTTTGTTGATTTTCATTATCTAAGTTAGTTTGGTGTTTGGTACCATTATCAGCGATTTATAATGATACCAAAACTATTTATTTTCCAATATTGTGTAGCATGGTTAGAAACACATTCCTAAATATCAATTTTCTCAGAAACTTTTTATGTAAAAACCTGCAATTGGTATAATGGTCCTACTAATTTTCATAAATATGTTGATAGCTGATGAATAATTTTTTTTAGAAATCGACTTCAAACGAAAGTAGGTAACAGAAAGTAAAAAAAAATATTAACTCAAAATAAGTACCTAATTCTTCACAATATACAACAAAGTTACTTATTTTTGAAGTCAGTAACAGTATTGTCAGTGACAACTTAAACAAATTTATGATTTAAAACCTTAATTTCTAATATAATCGTAATAACGTTCATAATGGGCGATTTGAAATATAAAGTTTTACCTTTGTTTAAGTTGATCTGCATTACTGGTACGAATCTCAAAAATAAGTGACTTAGTTATTAACAGTAATGCCTTAAACAAATTTATAATTTAAATTTAAAACCTTAATTTCTAATATAATCGTAATAACGTTCATAATGGGCGATTTGAAATATAAAGTGTTACCTTTGTTTAAGTTGATCTGCATTGCTGGTACGAATCTCAAAAATAAGTGACTTAGTTATTAACAGTAATGCCTTAAACAAATTTATAATTTAAATTTAAAACCTTAATTTCTAATGTAATCGTAGTAACGTTCATAATGGTGGATTTGTAATATAAAGTTTCGCATTTGTTTAAATCGATCTGCAGCGCTGGAACAGATCTCAAGAATAAGTAACTTAGTTATTACCAGTCATACCTTAGACAAATTTATAATTTAAATTTAAAACTTAAATTTCTAATGTAATCGTAGTAACGTTCATAAAGGATGATTTATATTACAAAGTTTTGCATTTGTTCAAGTTGTTCTGCAGTGCTGGCACGGACTTCAAAAATAAGTAACTTAGTTATTTATTGTGACTAATTAGGTATCTGTGTGGACTTAATAATTTTTTACAGTTTATTACCTACTTCTTTTGAAGACGGTTTTTCAAAAAATTATTTGAATTACCCACATTTTTTACATTTATTTTAATTACACAATTATTTTTAAACACACAGAAGTGAAGCAATAGCAGTAGCTTCTGTAATTTTTCATCCCAAAGGAAGTAGTAAAATCAACGTGCAAGTGCGAGTCGAACTCGCGTGCGAAGAGTTCCCTAGCAGCAAACGATATACACATCGACACATTATCTGTTTTTAGTTGCATTAATCAGTTTATTCTGAGATCATATCTTAAATATAGGTGCATTTTTCTTTTGATATATTCAAAGGCTGCTTTGTGTAATAGGGTTACGTTCTGTTATTGTGGAGTTGTTGTTGTTGTCGTGTCCACGTGAGATGAAGAATATCACATATGGAAAAATGGTCGCCAGAGCCTCGAAAGGTTGGACTTCTACCAGTCGATAAGCGGCCGGGAATCGAACCCGGGTCCTCGCGGTGCGCAGTCATGCGCTCAACCCAACACACCACGGTAATGACATTGTGGAGTACCAGTAATAATGGTCCAAATCCATCACCAGACGTTGGATAATACTTAACTCTATAATATACTTTGAGATAAATGAAACGAACCCAAACTCGAGGTGTTTATATTGGGTCACTGTGAGTTTCAATGACCACTTTCTGGCCCAATCATTAGGTCCGGATATCACATAAGACCAGATTATTTATTGAGTTAACTCAAATGAGTCTGTATTTGAGGAGATTCTATTGTTATTATAAATTTCCCGTTACCATTTTCCGGCTCTATCATCACATCGACTCAACGGTACCCTAATACAGCATTGTCATAGAATTTATTTATGTATGCAAAATTTCAGCTCGATGAGATATTAGAGAGTATATTGAAAATTATATATATTAGAAAAATGTGGGAAAATTTTAGGTACATACTGACGTTTTATCAGATATTTGATTCACAATGAAATGCAACAACGTAATGTAGTATTATTTCTACTTTGTTTAAGTTCTTTACCACGACTTAGGTTCTTTGTATTACAACATCTTCAGGTATTAGCTATTAGCAAAGATGTTGTAATACAACGAAACCTAGGTAGTGGTAAAGAACTTAAAGAAACTAGAAATAAAACTACGTACTACTACGTAATCACGTAGTTTCGTTTAATTGTGAATAATGAATTTATACAAAATTAACGCCAAATATATTCAATAATGCAAGATATTTCATTTAAAAGTATTTTAGTAAAAATGCTTTATAAGTTTCTAGGTATATTCACGTGTATTCCTTTATGCATTCGTCACATTTATTTGTTATTTTTATATGATGTCCAGCTCATTTTTCTTGACCTGGCATGCTTGCCATCCACTTTGCAATCAATACCCAGGTATTGTCGAGCGTGGAGTACTGTCAACTTTTTGATGGGTCATTTTTAGTTTGTGTGTCATGTTTGCCTCGACCGGAAGTTCGTACGTGCTTGAATCGAACTAAATGGGACGACGTGTATAGACAGCATTATTTTTTCATGATGTCCTCATTACAAAAACTAATATGCGTTTATAAAGCTCTTGTATTATAATTAACTATAATGAAGCTTGATCGTTATAGCTGGGTTTTATTGTGACCATTGAAAACGTCACAAACAATACACGTATATATCATACTTATTTCTACACTCTTACATTTTTTACCAGCAAGTTATATGTGTTAATAGTTCCATAGCGTGACCATGAAAATTACTTATGTATATTTAGGCACCCTAATGACCTTTACACAACATAGATCTGGGCCAATTTAAGTCGTTGTTCGCATGGCACCAACGAATTAAAAATACATCTTTTTCAAAAGTTTCTCTTAAAGTGAATAACTTTTCTTTTCCCAATAATTTTCGCAGAAACTATAAGGAAAATTAGCAGCAGGGAAACTTTTCTTCTTTTCGTAAATTTTGATGTGTTTTTGTCACAGGACAAAAATACGTGAAAATTTTTTGGTTTTCCTTATTCATTAAGTAATAAATGACAGATCATTGTCGGTGATTTCTAAAATTCTATCTATCAAAACCACCCATCACAAAAGCCATAAATAGTTAAAAGTATATGCTAACTTCCCACTCTTGTTAATTACTTTAAACACAATATAATTTACACTTGTTAATTAATTAAACATTATATAATTGGAATTATTACTTCGCAACTCTAAAATAACTAAACCATTACTTTATTGTTTGTTTCCATTTTAATTGTCATGTGAAAAACAAATAAATATTAGATCTGTGTCGTGTGTTTATTGGCTTTCATATTATCTACCAATTTTTACTCTATACCAGTAGGCACAAGTTAGGTTTCTTTCTGACGTTGTAGCATATTCCTTAGTGGTGAAAATTTTCGTTATACGTTACGAAGATGACGATACAACATTATACTCAAGATTGTGCTTTATAAATGTTTGTTAACGAAGAAATGGATTATACACCATGCGGGTGTTTGCTTTATTATCAACTAACGTGCCAGTTTCGAGTTCTGATGATAAAATTAATTATAACTCTGGTAATTCCATAAGTAAATTAAATTTTTTAACTTTTTTTAAACTTTTACTGTAATTTAAATTTGTCTTTGAAAAATGTTATGCGTCTCTCTTATCAATGAACAGATAAAATCAATAAACCAACTAATAAACCAATTAATCAATCGATCTCGAATAACTCCATTGGTCTAGCATTTCATCTTGTACACGCTGGACCGATTTGGTTATTTGAGAGCGTTTGATTAATTTGTTTATTCGAGATCAATGGGGCTATCAAAATCGACTTATTTGTTGGTTTTCATAACGGTTGTCAAATTTTTTCCATAAACAATTTTCCCCATAAATTTCCTATTTTCGTGCTCGGCGACTGTCCCCGGTCTCCTTTTTGTGTGGATTTTCTTGCTCCTATTCTGTTTCAGTTTTTTATTTATTTTTAAATTTTCTGATAACTGTTTACTTAATAAACCGTAAAAAGGGCATGATGTTGACATTTTATATTACCAACGTATTAAAAATACGTCTTTTTCAGAGGTTTTTCTTGAAGTCAATAATTTTTCTTTTCCCAATAGTTTTTACCTGTAAGTAGCAGAGAAACTCTTGTTATTTTTGTAAATTTTGATTTTTTTTCGTCACAGGACAATAAGCTGCCTTTCGTATTCTTTATATGACAGAATCTTAAGGTTTGGTTTAAATGACTCGACTGAAATTACATTGTAAGTTTATTTCCTTACTTTTACCCGACTGCGGCAGAGGAAGAGTTATGTATTTTACAGTTTATGTATGTATGTATGTGAGTAAGTTTGTTCTTTCGTACATGCTAAACTACTAAAGTGATTTTAACAAATGAGGTGTCCTTAGATTCGTCCTGATTTAGAAATATTCCTAGGGTATATGACATTATAAATTTAACGGACTATGTACGTATGTGAGTAAGTTTGTTCTCTCGCACAGACTGAACTGCTAATGTTATTCCCACAAATGAGGTGTTCTTAGATTCATCATGGTTCGGAGAGTATCCCAGGGTATATAAAGTTATGAATTTCACATGCTATGTATGTATGTATGTGAGTAAGTTTGTTCTCTCGTACAGAAAAGGTTGACAATCAATACACTTATCATAAAAACATATCTAGGGACAGGGGAAGAGTGTATTATGTACCGATAGTATTATTCCTGTGTTTCCATGAATATACATATTTGAGTGTAGAAATAGTTACATAATTGCATGCAACTAAGAATATATAATATCAGCCTTGTAAAGGGAAATAATTCTGAAATGTTTTATTCAAATAGATAATAAGACAAAGGATTTATTTTTGATCAAAAACGAAGTTATTTAACATAAGTAGTAGGTATGTTGCACTAGTGACACAGGGATCTTTAGGATTCAGTAAACTCGTCAGGGCCGTTGGGTAAGTCAAGTGAAATTCAAAAAGAATTAAGAACATATTTATTCGCTCAAAAATACTAAATTAACTTTTAGTAGTTTTTCAGTTTATGTTGTTAAGTATAGATATTTAAAATAACAAACTTACATCGATTGGTATTTTTTTAAACTTTTCTAAATAAATAAAATTTCCTCTTTTGAGTTTATACTCTTAATTTTATTTCTTACATAACGCTTTTGTAAATTTGTATAAAATATACTATTGCTATAGTTTTTGTATAAACTTTAAGTAAGATTATGGAAACCTGTTATCTTTGTAATTTTAAATTAACGCTATCCGACATGGCATGTATTCTTTCGCATATTTTACAGCATATCTCTGGAGATACGTTACCTAATGTTTAGAATTATTATTTTTGATATTCTTATAAATAACCTCTCACACGATACATGAAATTAAAAAAAAAATCGAGTTGTTAATTTGCTCTTTGCGTTTATTGAGATATATACGGATTAATATATTTCAAGCCAAATTTTACTATGTTAAATTTGAAGTGTCTACATTAAACAGTTTGTGAAAAAAAAACCAGTTCTGACAGATAGACGAGTTGACGACAAATGAGTTATCTTATAATTGTTCTGTTTTTTTCTGTTGGGATAAGAAACCCTAAAAACACCATTTCTTTTAAACTACGTTCTGTTTCTGAAACAGCACGCCCACTTTCGCTGGTCCTGCTGTTTTTTTTGATTCCCCAAATATCTTTCACTATCGGTATATACACACATATGTGTAGCAAAAGCAATGTTCTTTAAGCACAAAAGCTTAAAGAACATTGGTTATTTGAATAAATACATCCTTCGAGCGTATTGGATATCTGTATACTACAAAATTGTATCTGCAGAAACTAACAGCAGATTATATATGTCAAGGTAAATATATATATATATATATATATATATATATATATATATATATATATATATATATATATATATATATACGTGAACACGGGGCGTGCTCGGGAACAATAGGGCGCCGTGAGAGAGCTGCGTAGGCGGGCGACTTGTAATTTGTTAGGCGGTTTCTATTTATATCGACGACGGTGTATTAGGCTGCGATCAAACAGCATATTGTGTTTATTGATTTGGGTTAAATGCACGCTTTATGAGTCATGTTAATGAATTGTTAGGTTTTTTATTGTAGTTTGAAACCTAACAGCCGTTTGCCTGTCGCATTCTGTTTTCCGTATCAGAGATACCGCCAAACTATAGATCAAAGAGGAAATTATGTTTACACTGTAATACACGTAACAAATCAGATACGTATTTATCAGTTATTTGAAGAAGTTCAGCGCTCTTATCAATAGGATTACGAGATTAAAATCCTTTGTGAATAATTGTTCATTCAGTCGTGGCTTCCGATTAAGTTATTATGGCTTCTCCTTAGTCCTTATAGTCTCCTTTCATAACTCTTTGTATGTATGTATGTACCTAGTGCACGCCAGCTGATTTAAGTAATAGTTCGTCCAGTCGAAATAGTCATTGAACCATGGAATAATTTCGATGGAGCTGAAAGTTGGTGTTAGCCTTAAAATCATTATTTAAATTATAATTTTAAAAGTTTCCATCCATCGATCGATTTTGTCTTAAATATATTATTGGATTCAGAGGTAAAAAAGACGATTTCACTTGATATCTTTTGAACGGTAGGTTTTATCGTACAAATTGTCGTAATCAAATTTGTTGAATGCAAAATTTCCTAAAAAATTAGTTCTAACACTTTTGTTCGTGCGAATTATTGTTCATGAGATATCGCTATTTTAAAAATTACAAAAAATAATATGAAGTATTTACGTTTCTTTCATAGATGAACGTAATTATAGCACAATAAAAATGTAATGAACGAATAAATGTATGAAAATATATTGAATGTAATGTAAAATTAAAGGGAACAAAATGAAAATTGGTACATAGCGTGTATAAAAACATTTAATTCGCTCTAAAATGCTAATTTTTGTAGTAAGTCCACTTATGAATAACTGAATCTATGAAACGCGCGATATATTTAATAAATTTTAACTTGTCAGATAAAAATTAAATTCAATAATCGTTCTGAATATGTTGAAAATTAGTGTATTTATTAAAAACTAGTTATTTGTCCCGGGCGTACACGGGAGAAAAGGGACCACGCTACTTTTGCTTTAATATTTTTTTATATAAACGAAATATTTGTTTAACATTAACTTATTAGCAGTATCCTCAACAGTTTAATTAAATTATTTATTCTGCTTTTTAATTTAATCGAGTACGGAACTGTAAAGTTCAATTTTGAAATACAAAATCTCTCCTAACGTGCAATCTACAATATTTAATCGTACAAATTTTGTTACTATTTAGTTTGCTAACTCAAAAATACTTAGTGGCTCCATTTTACATCAGGAAATAGATCACAAATGAACGCTTTTTTGTTGAATGTTATATTGTCTACAATAGTTTCATGAGTTATTTGACGGTTTAAAGTTTAACTCAAAAAATAATTTACGGTTTAAAGTTTACATCATATATAGTATATATTTACGGTTCAAAGTTTAACTCAAAAATAAATTCTGCACACTTAATTTATTGCTCATTATTTTTGCTCATCTGAAATCTTTAAATTATACGACGGTGAAAGTCAATTGGATAAGCCGTTTTTGTGTCAAACCCTAAAACAAACACAATTTTCTTTTTTATAAAGTTAAGTGCCGTTGTTTATGTGAATTTGTTCGAGGGGGAGTTTTTATCTAAATAAGCAGGTTTGTCTACGTATATGCATATTATTACTATAGTTGGCAAGTAGTTATTGCATTTACTAACACTCGTATATGCATATTATTACTATAGTTGGCAAGTAGTTATTGCATTTATTAACACTCGTATATGCATATTATTACTATACTTGGCAAGTAGTTACTGCATTTACTAACACAAGTATATGCATATTATTGGTATAGTTGGCAAGTAGCTATTGCAATTATTGACAAACGTATATGCATATTATTAGTATAGTTGGAAAGTAGTTATTGATTTTATTAACAAACGTATATGCATATTATTAGTATAGTTGGCAAGTAGTTATTACGTTTATTAACACATTCAATATATTATCAGCTAATTTATGAATTCAAATATTAACCAGTTTACTATATTTTGTAGTCTTCAATTTAAACATAGCCAAATTTCTCAAACCAATAATGAAAAAAATGAACGTTTTTAGCACAGATAAAAACGAAAAATAATTTGGCTGCGGATGCTGAATGTATAACAAGAACAAGCCAATCAGTATTTCAGCTATTTCACTAGGTAATAAGTAAAAGAACCGGACAAGTTTGAGTAAAGATCAAGATTATTTGTCATTGCTTACTTTATTAAGAAAAATGTTTTCGCCATCAAACTACAATTTTAAAAAAGTATTTTTATCAACCTTTCAAACTTCGGAATAATAGAATTTAAAGGTTGTTACTATTGTAATATATCCCGTATTGTAATATTTATAAGTGTATTAAATTTTAGCTGTTTTGTTTTGATGATGCAAGAGAAAATCGGCTATGGCATTGCTGTTGCTGTTGTTACGGTTACATTATTTTCAAATGGCGTCTATAATCATAACTATAATCAATAAACAAATTCCATATCTTACTTCGTTCTCTAGATGTATTATTTCAACATTATCGAAAGGGTTAAGCTCACTGGAGTACATGCACACCGGCTGCCGCGCGGCATGGTCAAAGTTACGAGACGGTGAACACCGGTGCTACGAGACGGTGATTCGACTACGAATATTGAGCAATACGAACATCATTTAGCAGAAAGAAAAAAATTATTATGTTGGCAATTTCGTTTTTTTTCTTAACTTTTTTACAAAATTTTTGAAAATTTTGTCTATGACAATGAAACTTTAAATGATAATTATTTATAGATCAGAGAATCTTGAAAACGGAAAACATTTTTTTTTCAAAAAGTTATTTCTCCGCAATGAAGACTCAAATCAAAAAACGTTATTGAATATTTTTGTCTTACATTTTGGAGAAGAATCCTGAAAAAACGATTCTAACCTAATCTAGCTATATCAATTAATCAATACCTGCAATATGAATAAGACATATGAGTGATCTGTTTTCCGTTTTTCCTATATCAAACGCAAAGAAGATATTTTTTTCTAAGTGGTTGCCTTTTATGTAATACGTTCTTTGTTATCATAATCAATAAGGTGCGTAAAAGACGAACAGCCGGCAGCGTCCGTCGCCATGTAATTAATAGATCGATACATAATGTGCGATATAGGACACCTGTATGGGACATGTTCACCTATATATTTATGTGGCTTATGTGCGAAATAAGCTATATTGTAATTTATTAATTTAGGACATAATATCTTACGTGCGTCAGGCTACATCCGTAAATTGGTCTCGGAAAACATCTAAACTTATGCATATAGTGCATTATTAAAGGTAAGAATGTCTGCACATTAAAGGTGTTTTCGAAAAAATTAATTTGTGTAACTACAAATGAGATAAGCGTCGACCCTTTCAGAAATGTTTATGTATTTCTTTGCTGGTAAAGGCATAATTTAAAAAAAAGTGATGTAATTACCCAAACCATGATGTAATTACCCAATAAACATTATTGTTAGCAATTAGATAAACAAAGAAGTTCATTAAAATTAAACTGCCTTATCAGAAATAAGACGGGTCGTTTCTCACGTCAGCTTAGATATTAAAAAAAATATTTAAAAATACAGAAAAATAAAGCAAGAAATTGAAAATAAAATTTCACGATGTTTAACGCATTAATAAGAATTATTTTGAAGGAAGAAACAAAATAATACAGAAAATGTTGACTGGTTCTCAAGATACATTGCATGCAGAATAATTGCTTTATACGAACATATTGGAAAGAGAGGTCTCTTAGAATGGATTTTTAACGAAATAGAGATGATACATTTTTTAAGAGTCTAGTACTAAGCGGTCTGTTAGAAAATGGTCGTCGTAACACATCGATACACAAACATAATTTTTGTGTTACCATATTCTTATCATGTTATTTTTAATATTTTTACATTTTCGATTTTAAATTAGTTTTTAAATTTTTTTGTTCTTGTATTTTATTCATAATCATTATGTTAATTACTTTATTCAACAATTGTTGCCATTTCATATTATTCGAATATTGTTTTGTCAATTTTTTCCATTTGTTAAATTATCACTATTATTTTGTATGGCTTTATTATTACCATAATTTTAGTCGATCCTTGTATGAACCAAACTGCGTTGAGCAGTTTAGTATTTGGATGTTATTATTTTTTATTTTGTTTGTTCTTTTATTTTCTCTATAATCATTATGGTAATTATTAATTATTTTATTCAACTATTGTTGCCATTTCGTGTCATTGGATTATTGTTTTGTAAATGTTTAATCTTCCATTCTTATTGTTTAATTACCACTATTATTTTCTATGGCTTTATTATTACCATAGTTTCAGTCAGTCCTTTGTATGAACCAATACTTCATTTAGTTTAGAATTTGGATGTGGGAATGTTAGGATACAAGTCTGCTTAGTATAAAACTTATACATTGTTATAACCTCATGACTCGTATCTGTTTTTCCCGTATGTAATAAATAAATAAATAACTAACTGCATAAGCTAAAATTGCCTAGACAGAGATGGATATATCATGCTTTGTTCGACGTATTTTCTTTATATGGTTTTCCATATAATACTTTTGTTTATAATACCTATCTGAAGGAAACACTTTGAAAATAACAAACACTTTGGATTTATGGCACTTAACATTTGAAACTATTTCTAAACGGCAGTAGAAGTTGCAGTATAATTATTGATTGGGATTTATTTATTTGAAAATAAGGTCAAGTCTTGAACATATTTAGATTGTAATTAATCTTATCTTCAAAGATTTGTTAAAATAGTGAAACAATTGAACATATATGACAGTGACAAACTATCACATTTCGTTTATGAGCAGTTTACACAAAAATGTTATTTTCTGATTCCGTTACAATTTGGCGAGTCTCCAATTTGTTACAAATTATGCGGTGGCCCTATTTTCATTAATTTCACAAACACGCTCAACTTTTGCTATTCACCTTTTTGGAATCTAAATATAAATGAAAGTAAATCTTATGTTAATTTCAATAACTGTATTGAAATTAGCAAGCCCCCAAATGAGGCCAAAATTGTAACGAATCAGATCTTCAAAGACTTGTTAAAATAGCTAAGCAATTAATACGACAGCAAAAACTGTCACATTTTCTTTATGGGCAGTTTACACAAAAACTATATTTTTCGATTCCGTCACAATTTATTTTTATGTTTCTATAATGGCGAGTCTCCAATCTGTTACATATTTTGCGGTGGCTCTATTTTCATTAATGTCACAATCATGCCCAACTTTCGCAATTAATTTTTTTGGAATCTAAATCTTAATGAAAGTAAATCTGGTGTTAAATTCAATAAGTGTATTGAAATTAGCAACCCTCCAAATAAGGCCAAAAACAGCGTTTACTGTTGGAAAAAATATTTTGGGAAATAGAATGTAAACAGTCTAATCTTACAATCATCGAGAATCATGAAGATGTAATAAGTATAGTGATTTTGGCTAAAATTTAAGAGTTAAGGTAAACTCGTGTTTTGCAATAGACGCCGTCTGCTAACATGTCTGCAAATAAAACAGCTGATTAATTGGCAACGAGGCCATGTAACTTAAAACAGAAATTTTGTAATGAAAAACATTAATATGTTTAAGTTTTATGATGCAAAAAATATTATTTATGTTCAATGTGGGACTTCAGCTCTCACCTTCGCATTTATAGTTTTAGTGTTCATAGATATTATGACAGAGAACTATATCATGAATAATTATGACAAGTTCGCGAATATAATGAAATATTTCTAGTATTGAACATATTTGGCGTCAATTTTGTAGAAATTCATTATTCAAAATTAAATGGAACTACGTGATGTACTATTTCTACTTTTTTAGGTCCTTACCACGACCTAGGTTTCGTTGTATCAGATCAGATTCTTACGAAGTGTATGGTAATAGGTAATTCTCATGTTGTTCAGTTTGTGAAATTAATGAAAATAGAGCCACCGTAAAATTTGTAACAGATTAGAGAGTCGCCATTATAGAAACATAAAAATAAATTGCGACGGAATCAGAAAATATCGTTTTTGTGTAAACTGCTCATAACCGAAATGTGATAGTTTGTCACTGTCGTATATATTCAATTGCTTATCTATTTTAAGTCTTTGAAGATCTAATTAGTTACAATCTAAATCGGTTCAAGACTTGACCTAATTTTCAAATAAAAAAATCCCAATCAACCAATTATACTCGACTTCTACTACCATTTAAATCTAGTTTGAAATGTTAAGTCCCACAAATCCAAAGTGACTGTCATTTTCAAAGTTTTTCGTTCAGATAGGTATCATATAGGAAACTATAAAAAGAATATACGTCAATCAAAGCATGATATATCCATCTCTCTCTAGGAAATTTTAGCAATTTTTTCATTTATTTATTTATTTATTTTATACGGGAAAAACAGATGCAAGTCATAACATTATAACAGTATAAAAGTTTTTTACTAGGCAGACTTGTATCCTAACACTCCCACATCCAAATATTAATCTACGTTGAATATTGATACAAGAATTGACATTCATTCATACAAATACTGACTAAAGCTATGGTAATAATAAAGCCATACAAAAGTATAGTGACAATTTAAAAATAAAAATAGAAAATTAACAATTAACAAAACAATAATCGAATATCATGAAATGGCAACAATTGTTGAATAAAATAATTAATAATTAACATAATGATGATTATAAAGAATACAAAATTCAAAAACAATAAAAATAATTTAAGATCGAAAATCGGTACGTTACGACAAACGTTTTCTAACAGATTGCTTAGTACTAGATTCTTAAAAAAATTATCAACTCTATTTCATAAAAAAATCCATTCTAAAAGACCGTATCTCTCCAATACGTTTGTATGGAACAATTATTCTACCTGTAATGTATCTTGAGAATCAGTAAACATTTTCTGTATTATTCTGTTTTTGCTCTCAAAACAATTGTTATTAATGCATTAAACATCATGAAATTTTGTTTTTAATTTCTTTCTTTCTTTTTCTGTGTTTTTAAATATTTTTTTAATATCTAAGCTGACGTGAGAAACGACCAGTCTTATTTCTGATAATGCAGTTTAATTTTAATAAACATGTTTGTTTATCTAAGTGCTAACAGTAATGGTCATTGAGTAATTACATCATGGTAGTCAGCAAGCCAACATTTTTTTTATTTTCCAACTTTTTGTCGTCAAAATAGTTTGTAATAAATGAAATATGAAGTATATTTCAATTATTACAAACAGTCTCCTTCCTAGACTCAATGAAAATCTAGATAAAGGTAAATAAAAATTGATCATTACTTTTTAAGCTTCTCCATATTTTATTGAATTAATAAGTTCATAATTTTATTCTTACGATCCTGAATTAAATTTTGTCGAAGGTTTCATCAAAACCAACTACTATTTTTTAAATTGTGCCTTTGCCAGCAAAAAATATATAAACATTTCTGAAAGTGTCGACGCTTATCTATAGTTCATTTGTAGTTAACAGTTCATAAATTTATTTTTTCAATAACGCCTTTAATGTACAGACATTCTTACCTTTAATATTACACTGTATGCATAAGTTTAGATTTTCTCCAAGACCAATTTAGTAATGTAGTCTGACGCATGTAAGATATTATGTCCTAAATTAATAAATTACAGTATAGCTTATTTCGTACATAAATACATAGGTGGATATGTCCCGTACAGGTGTCCTATATCGCACATTATATATCGACCTATTAATTACATGGCGACGGACGCCGCCGGCAGTTCGTATTTTACGCACCTTATTGATTATGACAATATTACATAAAAGACAAAAACTTAGACTATCGATATCAATATTTAGAAAAAATTGTCTTCTATATGTTCGAACGACATCAAGGAAGATAACAAAGAGCATATGACATAAAAGGCACCACTTAGACTTAAAAAATTGTCTTCTTTGCGTTTGATATAGGAAAAACGGAAAATGGATCACCTCATATGTTTTAGCATTCATATTAGAAGTGTTGGTTAATTGGTGTAGCTAGAATTAGGCTAGAATAGTTTTTTCAGGATTTTTCTCAAAAATGTAAGACGAAAATACTCAATAACGTTTTTTGATTTTTAGAGAAATAACTTATTTGAAAAAAAAATGTTTTCTATTTTCAACATTTTCTGATTTACAAATAATTATCATTTAAACGTTTCATTGTCAGAGACAAAATTTTCAGAAACTTTATAAAAAAAGTTAAGAAAAAAGAACAAAATTGCGAGTATAATAATTTTTTTTCTGCTGAATGATGCTCGTATTATTCAATATTTATAGTCGAATCACCGTCTCGTAGCACCGGTGTTCACCGTCTCGTAACTTTGACCGTGCCGCGCGGCAGCCGGTGTGCATGCACTCCAGAGAGCTTAACCCTTTCGGTAACGTTGAAATAGTGCATCTAGAGAAAAGAAAAATATATGAGTTTTTTTATTGATTATAGTAGTCTTATTTTGTACTCAAAGACGCATGGAAACCTGGTTTGTCTGCCATTTAAAAACAATGTAACAGTAACCATAGGAACAACAATGCCGTAGCCGATTTTCTCTTACATTATCAAAACAAAACAGCTAAAATTTAATATACTTATAAATATTACGATTCGGGATATATTACAATAGGAACAACCTTTACATTTTATTATTCCGAAGCTTGAAAGGTTGATATAAATACCTTGTTAAAATAGTAGTTTGATGGCGAATACAATTTTCTTAATAAAACCAGCAATGATAAATTATCTTAATAATGCAGCCAGTAATATAAGCTCTAACATGCCTTTTATAGTAAATCAATGTTTAAAAAAAAATGCCCGTGCAAAGCATTTCCAACGGGTATTTGACCTTCTGATCTGACGATTTAACCCAGTCTCGGAAAAATCCGCCCCTTCATGTCGTCAGCCAGCGAAGAGGCTGCAAAAACCCAGACCTTCGCTTAGCCCAACGTGCGGCACCGAGTCCGCCCGCCCAACCACAGCCTAGTTAGCCCCGGCCTAAGGCCCTACTAGGAACCATCGGGGTGAGTCTACTTACTCTTGCCCGATTTTTTTGTTTATATCTAATACAGTAGCTGAAATAATGATTGGCTTTCCTTGTTAAACAAGTTTGCTAAAAATGTTCCCTTTTTTCATTATTGCATTGAGAAATATGTTTATGTTTAAATTCGAGACTACAAAATTTATTAAACTGTTAACCAGTTTGAATACTAAATTAGCTGATAATTTATTAAACTATACTGAATATCTAAATTAGCTGACGTTTGTCAACAAAATCACATATACAACGACATATAACTTTATAAAAAAGATAATTCTGTTTATTTGTTTTAGGATTTGACACAAAAGCGACTTATGGAATTGAGTTTTACCGTCGTTTAGTTTAAAGATTCCAGATGGGCAAAAATAATGAGAAACACCATGTTTGTGAATAAAATAATGATGGTGTTTACATTAAGTGTTAAATTTTAGCCAAAATTGATGGACTTATTACATCTTCATGATTCTCGATGATGGCAAGATTAGACCATTATTGACCATATACTACATTCTATTTTCCAAAATATTTTTCTAAGAATAAACGCTATTTTAGTTTCATTTAATTGATAATTTCTGGTATTATTAAACTTTCTTCACATAGTATCATCTATATGTTTTAATCCAATTCATTACTATCCATGTGTTTAAAAATTATTGTTTAAATATGCTCATATGAAGTTTAATCGTTTTTTTTGGATAAGATATCGAAAGACAGGTGATGTCGACATATTTTAAAGAGTAGTTTGAAAGCAATATTCCTTATTATGTGCTCCTAATATAACATATCGAAATGCTGTTTTTGTTAATTTCAAAAATTACTTTTATTATTCAAAAGATATTTCAGAAAATTGAATAAAAATAGTTAAAACTACACAAATTGTAGCATGAAAAAATTAAATAATAGTAGATCAATTAACTACACAAAAAATTAGACGCCTATTTTCTTTTCTTCTCAATATCTATATCACTGAAACATTTCACTTGTTATCTGAGTATATAAGATATTATCTTTCAAATTGGTAACACAATATTACTAGCTGGTTAAAGACAAGCAATATTGATTGAGCCTTATATTTTATTGAGACATAATAAAAGAAAATTTGCTCCATATATAACATTAATCTGTTTACTTTTTATATGTAAAAGCTAATATCAATCATGGGCTGTTTCACTACGAAGTATACAGGATTATACAGCTTACAAACTTGAAGTTTGGCACGTATTTTTGTCGTAGCTTTTTAGAAGATCTCGTAGGTTTTTCGAAACTCAATCTCTGAAGTTGTGAAAAATTTAGGTGGAAGATTGTATGGGAATTTTGAAATTAGACACATGAAAATTTGTATTTAGACTCACAAGTATAAATAAGGAAATACCTGTTTCGGCGTTTTCGAAAAATTTCTAATCGTAAATAATTTTTATATGAAAAAAAAGAAAACAAAATCCCTCTTTGGCCAGACAAAGTAAGAACGGGCAACTAGTATTAAACATATTGTATTTGATGGAAGAAAATTATTACGACAGTAGTAACTTGGAGTATTGTTGGTCTGTAATCATGGGACCTGGAATCACTAGATCAAGTCCATATCTAAATTTATTTCAATATCATATTTTTGATTGGTTTACGTGTTAAAAAATCTAATCACTATAAAAAAATAATATCATGTACTAATTAAAGAGCTATGACGTAAAGCCATAATACACGTCCCTGGCACATTTCTCTTGTTCCCTAAATCATTAAAATACTGTATTTAGGACTCTTGAATGGATTATTATTTAATAAAGTCCTTTCGTAGAGAATTCCTTATTTAGTAAAGAGAATGAGGTATTTTATTTGTATTATGCCTGTTTAATATTTAGTAAAATATGGGTCCAGTTTATTGTATCTAGCTATTCAATAAATAAATTTATTATTTTTTACGTCTATATCATAGTTTGTTAAAAGGTGACAGAACAAAATTATAGTTAAAAAACTGAAAAAGAATGAAAGTTAATTTTTTTGTCAATCATGTTATCCTAATTTTAAGCTTGTTCAAAATATTAAATTGTACGGATTTGTGAGACATCCTTTCACTCTTGGCCGTAGTCTTTATTTTTTTGGTTTCTTAAACTATAATTTTTTTTAGTCTTAAAACAAAATATTTCTGTATAAAACAAATTTGAAGTCATTTGTAATGAGAACACTTGAGTTTTAGCATTGAACAATGAACGAAAAATTATGACTTTTTTTTATTATGATTTGATCTTAGTGAGAATATAAGATCATAGCTAAGAAATCATTGTTTTGTCATTGGTTCTCGATACGGGTGCAAAACTTTAAATAATTCAGATATCTGAAAGTGGGTGAAAAATTCATTTAAAAGTTCCATTACAAACATACATACATACATATATACATACATACATCCACACATACATACAAGTGAAGCTAATTAAAGCGTGTTTAAAATGTGGGGATTACAGGAAAAACCACCATAATATTTTGTAGAAGACTGCGGTTATAGTGGTGAAGAAAATATTAGGCAGATAAACATTTCTTGAGTATTAAGAAAATTAATTATTGGTTTCAGTGAATATTTTCAAGTTTTCTTACATAGAGTATACTCGGCGCAATAAAAGCGCGTTAAGGTGTGCTTAAGTTTAAAGATAAATAAAAGTTATGATTCAAAAGTATGCTGAATTATCAGTTCGTTTAAGAGAGAACTTTTTCTATTAATAATTTATTTAAAATATTACAATATTTAGGTTTAGGAGCAATAGATACAAAAATAGATAAACATTATGCCTGTAAACGATACTAACTTTTTATATTTTCTTAAAACTATTTCTCTTTTATTTATATTTTTTTTCAATATTTTATCAAGTGGATATCCCACTTGATGATATCACACTATTTATATCTTTTAAAAGGAAATTGACGTTACATTTCCAATTTTTCATTTTTAAGATCTATTTCCAAAACACTAAGTTTAAAAATTTTATGCAACGTGTCTCCTCTTCCAATTACTTTTTTTGTCCATGAATTTCAGAAATCTTGAAAAATGCTATTATGTATACAAAAATAAGTTTTAGTATTTGATTAGGATATTAAATTCAAACTATTTTAAATCACGGTATCAAGAGATACTATATTTGGCTTCACAATAAATCATTGTCAATAAATTATCGGAGAAAAATTTGAAAAATTTTAAAGTAGCGTTTCGGCAAGAAAATTCATATGAAATTATTTAAGACGAGCTGCGTTAGTTGGTTTATTTTTGCTCATTCCCAATAAAAAAACACTTTCTTTTGCGTATTCCGACACGCACTTAATATTTTTTATTTCTGTAATAAAACAGTTAACAAACCTCACATGCACTATAAATTTACTTAACCTAATAAAAACTTTACTTAATTGGTTTATTGGTTCGTTTAGTAAGCAACATTAATTATTTGATAATTGGTAGTAAATTTCCTCCATTGTGATCATAAGTGGTAGGTACTGATAGTATCATACGGTAATATAACCCAATTTCTTATACAGCTGATGGAAATTACAACAGAAGAACACGGTATGAAACTGTAATAATATTTTACATATATTCGTCTATGTATATTTTTAAAGTGATTTTTCCTTGCCAGCTATATTCTATTTTTAGTTATGCTGTACCCTTATGCAAACACAGTTAGTAAACCATTGTCATTTTCGTTGGTACTAACCTATAGTACCAAGTTTTTCAACGGATAGTAAAATAGGGGTTCATTAAAGATATTACTCATTATTGGAATAAAAGGATCAATTTGTTTTTTGATAATTTACTTTTGTAATATCTTGCCTTTGATAATATTTAATTACGGTTGTTACGAACGAAGAAATATTAACTAAAGATTTTAATAGAAAATTAACTGAAAATTAATTGACAAATATTTACGAAAGACTGTGGTAATGCATTTTAAGAATTAATTCTTTCTGGCACGGAAGTTTGTCATTTTTATATTTCAAAAGAAAAACGGAATCTTTATGAGATTATTCAAGTCTCCGTCTCTTCGTCTGTCACAATCGTTTTCCTCTGAAACGGTTAAAATTTGGCATAGAATTTTAAACCGCACATATATAAATAGTTTACACTCAAAAATATTTATACGAAATTTTAGATGTGGTAGGAGAGGGGTTAAATTTGTGTTAAATTATAAAATATGGGTCAAAAATATTTTCTTTCTAATTTTAGCTAGTATATCTTCAGAGTTATACTATAAAAAAGTATGCCAATAATAGAGTACAAAAAAAATTATGAATAAAACAGGATTTTCAGACACCTAAGTGTGAGAAAACCATATCAATGATTCTAGACGTCATAGTTTCTGATATATTCACGATAATATATAATAATACGTCCCTCGTATTTAAATACATTGGGTATTATTAAATGCGCCAAGAAAGTCGTGTTAGTGATGACTTATGACGAAAAAGTAACTTCACTTTAATCCACTATTAAAGTGAAGTTATTGTTAATCCACGATTAAAGTGAAATTATCTTTAGTTAAAATTATTATGGAACTCTCCATAAATATTTGAACGGCTTTTTTGACTGGCTCCTATATCCTATTTTGCATATACTTTTTTCCATCTGATCTTTTTCTTCATTGCGCGTGTACAATTCTTAGCAAACAAACCTTGCCATTTTTGACGGGCCTACCTTATTGCAATATGTCTAATGATAATTTGCTATGAATTATATGTAAATATTGATGATCTGTCATTAATAAATTATTAAATAAATTTGTCTAGCCAATTTCGCTGTTATTGTTACTGTAATCAATACTGTTCGCGCTTCAATGGCCCGCCTGTCGCTTTGATCGCCATTTAATTAATTGATCAATACGCGTAATGTGAAACCGAGCCGCTCCTCCAACAGGCTTGTTAACGTTACTCTACAGGCTCGTGTTGGAGTAGTTAGTCATTTTGACTATATCCAATTATAGCGATCGCTATTCAAAGACTTACCAGTTGCTCCTGCCTAATTATGATACATTTACATCTTCTATCAAAGAGGATTTCAGATCACTTAACAAGTGGAGCACGCCAGGACTTATGTGATCTTTTGTTGGTTTCCAATTATATAATTCTCAATCGATTATAATTATTAATATAGACATTTTCTTAGGTATTGTGTTAGAATAAGATTTGTACTATGAAGCCGTTCGTAAATTATTTTTATTTTTTTGGAACCGTCGTGATCGAACTTCATTATTATGAACGTTTTCTTTGGTGCTGTAGCAGATCCTATTTGTCTTCGAGCAGCTGATGTAAATCATTTTTAAGGATTCTGTAATATCTGGGAGTTGCACGATATTTTATTGGTCTCCAATTATATAATTCGCAATCGATTATTATTATTAATACAGACGTTTTATTATGTGTTGTATCAGACTCCAATTTGTCTTCGAGCAGCGCATGTAAATTATTTTTAAGGATTCTCTAATATCTGGGAGTTGCACAATATTTTATTGGTCTACAATTTTATAATACGCAATCGAATATTATTTATTAATACAGACTTTTTCTTAGGTATTGTGTTAGAACATGATTTGCGTTATGAAGCTGCGTGTAAATTATTTTTGATTTTTTTAACCGTGACAATCGATTTTTATTAATAAAGATGTTTGCCGTATCATATTCCAATTTGTCTTCGAGCAGCGTACGTAAATTATTTTTAAGGATTCTGTAATATCTAGGAATTATACAATATTTCATTGGTCTCCAATTATGTAATTTGCAATCAATTTTTATTATCATAGACGTTAGCTCTATCAGATTCAAATTTGTCTTCGAGCAGCGCATGTAAATTATTTTTAAGGATTCTGTAATATCTAGGAGTTCTACAATATTTTATTGGTCTCCAGTTATATAATTTGCAAATGATTTTTATTATTACAGACGTTTGCTCTACCAGATTCCAATTTGTCATTGAGCAGGACATGTCAAATATTTTTAAGGATTCTGTAATATCTAAGAGCTTCACAATATTTTATTGGTCTCCAATTATATAAATCGCAATCGATCATTATTATTAATGCCGACGTGTTCTTAGGTAATATATTAGTTTCAAATTTACTTTATGGAGCCAGATATATTTTTAATAATTGTTTAAAAACTTAGACGTGGTGATATTTTGTTGGACTCCATCATATAGTTCGTAATAAATTATTATTAATAAAGACATTTCCTTGGGGGCTGAATAAAATTTGTGTTCTAGAGTTGTTTATAAATTATATCTAAATATTTCTCTATCCTCTAAGGAATTGTACCTCCAATAATTTTCATTTGTCTACTGCAGTTTTTCTCAGATTGTTTGACGTAGAAACTTCAAATTTAGCATAGTAGTAAAGCATAGTTCAGTAGTTAAATTTAAAAATATGTATATGGAAATTTTAAATAGAGACGGAAAAATCAAATTAAATACATTAAAAATGTTTATTACATTCGATACAATATTAAAGAATCGCATATCGCATGAAAGGATTAGTTATAAGAATCTTAAAATGTTTTTTCTCTTTTGTCAGTATATCTTCAGAGATATACTGAAAAAAAAAGAGTTAAAAAAATAGGTTCTTCTCAGCTTTATTTCCGAAACTACTAAACCCAAAATTATAAAAAAAAAAATAAAATCCTTTATTTTAAAAGCCTATGTAGGGGTTGTAGGAAAACTATTATAATGATTCATAAGTTCTGATGTCATAGTTTCTTATACATTTATGATAAATATAATAATACTGTGTTGTCAAAAGCTTTCCAAGAATTCAATATTAAAATTACCTACATTGGGCAAATCAATGTCTTTCTATTTCTTCAATTTTATTGCGGTTATTAGTCGATTAAGGTTCACAAAATTAATAAATTATTATTTCTGTTAGAATACTAATAAATTCTGAGTAGATTTCGAGAAAGGAGTATCTATTATATGTCAACATTCCTTTTTATCGTGAGCCCAAGAATCCAGGAAGTATGCTAGCACACGCCACCATATTACGCCAGTTCGTCATAATCCTTCGCCAGCTCCGTACATCCAGTATGGCTAGGTACTTAACAACGTCATCCAACCATCGTACCCTCACCTCGATCAGGTCTTCTTGTCTCTGTATATCGACCCTGTAGAATCTGGAAAGATGTTGTCTCTTCTGCCATGCGTTTCACTTGTTCTGAACACAGAATACTTTCCCTTTAGGAGAAAGTTGGTTCTTGATAGAGGGCGCAGAGTGATCGCAAAGGCAAATGGATCACATATCTTGGTCACTGATTGCACCTTAACTCCTCAGCTCTTTCTCCTTCTACCATTTGAGTGATTTTCTTTTTTTCGTTATCATCTAAGCATTATACCCGCAGTTGACTGCAGCCCAGTGGATTGTATTTTTAAATCTCTTGATATGGTTCTTACTTTAAACAGTTAGGATGTGTTGCAAAATCAAGGAGTTTCCACATAAATTCTTTCTTTTATTTCGTGTTATTATTCATTCCGGGTTGCTATCACTGAGCCCAAGTATTTGAAGGGGTTGAGTTTATGGGAAAATCCACAATGAAATAATTCCGTGTATCTCGATCAATCGATATTACATAATGTACTTGATATTTTAAATTATATATTTACATAAATTAATTAAATATGATTGATGACACAACAGCTTTAATACAAAGTGAATCAAGCGAACGCGCTTAAAGATGAGACATAAAGATACTGCCAAAAATGTCTTCGTGACTTCGTATTTGTCCAGCCTTCCATTTTTAATTGTTTTGAAGTATTTTAGGTGAAAACTTTAATTAGTACGTGGTAAAATATAAAGAAAATATTATTTTAATGTTTATACGTGCTAAATTTTATTTTTGCCTATTTCATTGTATGGGCTGTTACTAGACAGATCTTCCAAAATATGTTGGAGATCTACGAAATTTTTTTAATTTTTAAACATATTCTATTAAAAAAGCCAGTCGAGTGCAGACTCATGAATTGAGGGTTTCGTACCTTGAAGTGAAATTTCTATATTTAACATAATCCATCACTAATATGGATATCTTAGTGTAATGAAAATTTAAATTTATATATTATAATTAAATGAGGGGCACATATATATTATTATGATTAACTAAATATTTTGACATTTAGAATCATGGTTATATTTTCCCTACAACTTTTGCGAAATATTTTGTTTTTCCAAAATTTTTTTAACATTTTCAGGTTTAGTACTGACAAAAGTAAGGTGAAGAGCATATATTTTTTTGTCTAAAGTTTTGTCTTTGTTTTAAGAATATCTCTGAAGATTTTTCATATAAAATTATGAAAAAAATATTAGAGAGATCCTTATGATCATCCACATAAAACGACACCCCACATTAATTTTAATAAAACAAATTTCATCCCCGTATCCTGAGATAACAATTATTAATAATTATTAATCTCAGAATTAATAATTATTAATCTCAGAATTGTATACAGGGGTATGTAAATAAGAAATGTCAGTTATTTATACTTGTAATTCTGTAGATGAAACTGAGTATAAAAACGCTTGAGAATTGTCATACAGCTCACTAACGTTTTCTGTACGAATAATAAACAAGTTTTTGTTGTAACTGTAACATTTGTAACAAGTGTAACAAAGAACATACGAGTAATAAATATTCTTTACTCGTAGCAAAGTACATATCTATTGTTTATACAGGTTATTCTGTGCATGAAACTCAGAGTATATTTAAACATGTTTCTGTAACAAATTATAATTGCTTTTTGTTAAAAGTGAAACTTTCTCAGAGATGTTTTTCAGAAACTGTGGAAAATTACAGTTACCTAACATTTTTAGTTCAGTTTGATGCATAGAATTACCTTGATGAATAATAGAATCGTTTTTTTGTTACAGCCTGTATATTTAGTTCCTAAATATAGATTATTTGTTACAGCATATAGTTATGGAGCACACTACTGCAGGCTTTGCAAGAACGTAGGTACTAGTAGTGGCTGACGTTGTTAATTGACAGAGTGGTGCGATGCTCATGTACTTTGTGTAAAGTGGAATATATGGACCTGTTAGTTATTGTTGACGGTACTTGATTTAACTTCGATATTGTTCAGTTAGTAGGTGGATTACCAAGTTAACTTTGATTTTGGATATACATGTTAATAGTTGGAATGGGTATAATGTGGTTTTGGGTATACGTGTTAATAGTTGGAATGTGTATAATGTAGTTTTGAGTAAACGTGTCAGTAGTTGGAATACGTATAATATTGGAATGCGTATTTTAACATTTTCTAAATAAATTGAATTTATGTATCTATTTTTCGTAAATGGATCATTTAATTTTTAAGACATCAATCAAATCATTTTCCGTACGTGTTGGGTGATGTTTTAAAAATTGTTCCTTTATTTATCTTCCACTTTTCAGAAGGTAAAATACCGGTCAAGTGCATATCAAAATGGACGTAAATGGACGTAAATCAAACAAATTCTAGGTTAACCAAACAATTTTAACGAAATGCTACGATATACAATTCTTTTATATTTTTCAAATCCATATGTGAAAAACTGGAGAGGAAGAAGAAAACACTTTGTAAGCCACTTTAAAGCAAAACATTTCAAGAAGGAAGCTAAAAACGAAATTGTCAATGGAATCACAAATTCATTTTAAGAGATCCATCCAATGTACTCCATTTAAAAGGATAAGCAAAAAACCATTGTTCACCGCACGTTTTACATATGTGTGGGGAGGTACATACACACACACAAACAGACTTATGTATTATGAAATGTAAATAAAAAAAATTCTTTAATATTTTGCTGGATCTGGATAGAATATTTTGGTCTCCGTATGAAATATTCGTGTCAACAGATATAAACATTTTGGTACAAATAGAAGTGCGCGCACCGCCTTTTTTATATTATTTATTAAATAAAAAAATGTATTGTAAGAAGCCAAGAATAAAAAACTATAGGACAGAGGAAAGGACAAGAAAAGCCGCACGAAACGGGGACCGAGAACAATCCTCAAGCAAAGAAAAGGGAGTTTTTATCTATTCTGGTAATAAGTCAACCGATAGAAAAAAGTATTACGAAAATCGGTCAAAACTTTGAACCTGTAGTGGGTCCTCATACATATATATTTATATGCGTATGTACCAACGGACGGAGGCACATGTCTTTTTTCTAACCAAAATTTACACAAGATATTTTTAAAAAGACCACAAGATATTTTTAAAAAGTTTAAAAATATGAAATTTGTAGAGAAAATATTCTCTTTCCGAAGAGATACATTAAAAGTTGATTACTTGTAAAATTTATCGAGTTAAATTACTTTTATCGTCAAGACACGAGAATGGTGCTTATCAAGTTAGCACGGTTTGAAAGGTTATGCTAAATCTATAATTTATGCGAAAATTGTGTAGTTAAATATCTTGTGAAATTTATTTACTATGAAAAAAGTAAAACGAACTCTTTTGTCACGCATTAAATTCTACATAATTTTTATTACATTTTCGTGCAGCCTGCTATTTCAGAGTGTATTAAAAAATTATTTCTCAATCTACTGAAAATAAGCTAAATTATAATGAATTTTAACTTATATATGGTAGATGGCATGACAATTGTTCTACAAAGAAAAGAAAATATTTGAAGGTGCTCAAAAAAAATCTTATCATTTTTGTTGTATTATCGATGGTTAACGAGATATTTAGTATTAATATTTTCACAAAGAATTTTGCAGATTACTCAGAACACGAAACTTAAGGATGTTATTATAATAAATGGATTTAACTCAGCTATCTAAAATAAAATAAAGTTTTATTGAACTGAAAGACAATTGCCATCTGATTAAAATTAGTTAAATTAATTACATGTAATTTAGTAAAAATAATGTTTTGATTAAGAAAAACAATTATCACTTGATTAAATTTGTTTTCAATTTTTTGAAGTATTAATTATACCTTACGTAACGAAGTTATATTAGCAATGCCGATATAATCACTATTAATCTCGTTAAGATAGTAAATTAGCTGAAAAATTGATATTGGAATGATAGCATCATTGCAATATGTAAACCACATAAAAAGCATATTTTGAATTTAAGATAAAATTTTAAAAATTGTTTTGGTAAATGATGGTAAGAAGGTACATGAGAGTAGCGTCGTAAAAAACGTGAAGTTGCTGAAGATATATTTATAAATTTTGATGCCAGAAACAGTGAATATTTCGCAACTTTTTCGTGCTTGAGGATAATCTGGCTCAGTAAATACTCATCAGTAGGTAGGAAGTCTATTTTGAATAAAATTGATCTGTATGGTTTACTGAAAATCCAAAGCTTAGTTATAAGAATACGTGTGAAACATTATTAAATCCTTAATTCTACTGAATTCGCAGTTTATACTTGAATAAATAAATTTCAGAGTATTTCTAGATGGATAAGAAGATTTTCTGTGTAGTATTGATCTTTCATTTAAACCATAGTTGTAGAAATGAGATTGCTCAATTATGAACATACTTCAAATTAGTTAAAATCCTAAATAAATGTCTAGAGAAAACGTCTTAATTGAGAATTCCTAGGCAATTTTGATACCGTATAAATTCGAATATCTGTATACTTTTCAGATGTATTATTACTTATCCACGCGTACTTACCAAAGTACACAATTATTGATTTTTAGCATTACTGAAACTCAGTGTTGTTTAATTTTCAAAATAAAATATAAATGATCATTAATATGTAGATAAATAATTAAACAATTACAAAAACATATACTATTAGTAATTCATGGTTAATATGAGTTTCCTGCAAAATATAATGAGAAAAATTACATCAAAGTACCTTCATATCATTGTCCAGAATAATAGTAAAAAGTTACCTCGCGAGGTGAAAAAAAAATAAATTAAGCACGTATGTACACATTATTTACGTATACGTTATATTACAGTCATTTAGGTAATAGCGATACTTAAAATAACTAAGGATTACAAAAAGCTAAGAAAGCTTTACGCTCAAAGCTTTCTCGCAGAGAGCTTTAGCACTTTCGATACGGTCATCTTATAACAATGGACACGCATAACAAACGATTTATTCACGTCTTTTCAGCGCTATTTCACGGAGATTGCGGAAACGGGCTCCCTTTTCCGAGACGGGAGGTTTAATCAAGCATCTTCCGTCTCTTTTTTTTTCTTCCTCCTTTGAAGCTTTACCTGTAGATGACGCCTTTGTCGGGTGGCTGTGAGATATTACTTTTTGAATGTTGTTTTGGATTGAAATCGAAAAAAAAATAATATTTTTGCTACAGGTTTTTACTGATGTACAAAAATATTCATTTTATATAAAGTCTGTTCAAGAAAAGCGTGCGGTTAATAACTTTTTTAATAAAAATCTTGAATGGAAGTAAACATTACAGATTGAAAGTACGCAACCAATTGTTACTTACAAACTTCTTAATATCTAGTCCAATAGCCACCGTTATTGATAATGGCTTGACATTTAGGTGGCGTGTTATCAATGAGAATTTCCGCCCATTCATTGAGGAAAATTTTGTGAATTTATGGGGATAAAGTTTTTACTATAAAGACGCGTATTTCTCAAAGTTGTGTATAATTTTTTATAGGATTTGATAATATATCTCTTATCGAAAGTTTTGCGGGTTTAATATGTCATTTTTAACTTATGTATTGTTAACAAAAATAACTATGGTGTTAGATATTGTTACGCTTTTGAAGCACCCGGGTGTTTATATCAGCAAATATAGACTCAGAAGAATGTTTTGGAAGAAGTGGGTTTTATCTAGTGGGGAGAAAATTATTCTCAAACTCGTTCAAATAGTTTCTCATTGTATTCAATTTGATGTGAATTTCCTTTTTTCCAAAGTAAAGTCTGAGTTTGGCGAAGTGTTAAAAAGGTCTGATGTTGAAAAAGCGAACAATAACACCTTCCTTTTTGGGGGAACTCACATATACTCCACATTTTTCTGATTACCAATGTTAAAGACTTTTCCAAAGAGTCTGCGATACTTTCTAAAGAAAGTTCCAAAACTCGATAGTAAGTGAATTTCGTACATGTACGTGGTTCGTGATTGTTATTGCTTAGTTCTTTCGGTGTGCATATAGAGAAACATGGTTACATATAGCTTAAAATCCTTTTCGATCATTATTAAATGCTCTTCACTTGAATGTTCCTCAGTAAAAGTTCTTGTTTTACACTAAAAAAGAATTGCAGTGTCAGACAATGCCCCAGATATTTCCGTAAAGATGTCAATTGTATATAGTACATCAAAATTTAAAAAAATTCCTTCATTTCCAACTTACATTTATTGAATATATACCTGGGTTGTGGTTTTAGAAGTTGGATACGTATAGCTCTGAAATGACTTGAATACCTATTTCGTTGTCACATCTATCGGTCGAAATCATGGGTTCATTCAGTGCGTGAGTAGTTTGCAACGTCTAGTAATCATGTATGTCGGAGCAGTACTGTGACACATACTATCGTTCCTTATTTTTAAAATGAGATCTAAATGGCGACGTTTCGTTTAATTTTTACCGTGTTACTGAAGTTTGGTATTACTTGGACAGAAACTGTCACTCATTTGGGCGCGATTACCTTCCCACAGCTGGCAACGATTTTACATTAAAAACAATTTGTTTTTGATACTTCAAGGAGTAAAAATAGAATGCGTCGGGAAAGATTTACTTATCTCTCATAAGCTTGATTAACAAATACCTTAACGATGGGAGCTGGAAATGTCAGATATAGTTAAAGTCTGATGATTTGCAGTTAAAAGAAACGTTTAGTCGGTAGTTAAGTAAGATATACATATTATTTAAAGTTTTTAATTGTTTATAACAAATAGGTGTTTATAATGTTCTATGTCCAAATTTCAGTATAACTGAGTGACTTATTTCCGAAAATGTGATTGGAAATATAAAAAAAAGATACAAGCATACCATACTTTTTAAAAATTGAGGGAAAATTATTACGTTTTTTTAATAATTTGTAGTTGCTGATTATCTATACATATAATAAGGATATATTAAGGATAAGCGATAGAAAGCATTAAGATCATTTCTGTATGTTTGTTTGTGCATGTATCACGTAAAAAATACTAATCCAAATCAAACGCAGTTTACGTAGAGGTTAATTTGAAGTAATATTTGATAGAGAAATTCAGGCTCGGAGGGATGACTGCTTCTTATATGGTAAATTTTACGTGGCTTTCTCAAGAATAGACGAATTCAGAGGCCTTTTTTTTATCTTGGAATTAGAAATTAAAATGAAGTACATAAAAATATTAGTAATATGTATAGAGGCGAAAATTTGGTAGATTCTCTTATCAATTTTCTGACGATTTTTGATTTTATTTCCATTCTCACGTAGAAAAAGCCATTTTATAATAGCTAACTGATTAAAATGATGTTTGAAAGCAGCACGCAGCCTTAGAGGCTGCATGCTGCATAAAAAGGAATATGCAAATTCTGAACAGTTATAAAGGTGAAAGAATTTTTGAAATTGATGTATTGCAGCATAATATGGCAGCAGAGTGAGAAAAATATAAAATGCAAGAACAGTCTATAACTTAGAAATGTTACAGAATTAATAATGATCTTTAATTTAATTAATAAACCTTCTATCTTTTTTTTCAGATTGCCATTACCGAATGATGAACCTTCTACTTGCTATCTACAGTCTTTCTGCGCTTTCATGTTACAAATATTCTAAAAAGTGCACTCCAGTACGCCGCGATCTATGATGCTGACGGTCTGTACAGCAGCGCTAGTGTGTGAACTGGTCGACGAGGCTACAAACTGTTGGATACGCGTGGAGAGAGCGAGAGGACGGACAATATGGCCGAGAAGGTCAGCTGATTAGAGCTGAAACGACGGAGGAAGTCGAGGATAGAAAGAAGAAGACAAAATATCATGGTTGTGAGTATGTTTTGTAATTATATTAAGAATCATGTAACCTCAGAATAGTTCAAGCTCATTCAAAATTCATGTGATTTTTGCGACATCAAGTGTATTATGATTTTGTTCATCTTTTAGTCCGTAATATTTAAAAAATGTTTTAATTATCCGGTCACTCTATGAGGCAAGTTATATCCTTATGGTAAATTATTTAAAAAAATGTTAAGAACGTGAAATGTAATGGTGACCGTCCTTTTAGTTTTCATCGGATTTTTACAAGGCATCGTCTAATGTCATTTCCTTTCATTTGCACTTGGTTATGCATTATTTTAAATATTGATTCTGACTATGTGTAGGAGAAAGAAATATATTTTACATACAAAGCGTACTCACAAATGTTTTAAAGTGTCTCTTTATTTTCAGCTCAATAACATCGATCAACGCGGTCTTGTAAAACGTGCCAATCTCAATTTATTTAATAAACCAATATGTTATACCACTGTTAACGATAATTGCTGTAGGTCAAGATTGGCAAAATAATATCTGGTAACCTCATGTATACTTTTGGAAATTTTCCAATTAACAAAATTAAAGTCTATCTTTGTAAAACACTTTTATTATATTTGACTAACTAAGAATATATATGCTATTTAGACCTTACTGAGAATCGGTTACATTTTTGATCACGGGAAATACGGTCAATATGGCCGTAACAAAAATTGACATTCAAATGGACTAGTCTAAACACAAATTGACATCTAAATGGACTGGTAGAAACACAAATTGATATTGAAATGGACGGCGATTGGTGATTGCTATTATCTGCATATACAAAGTGAAAATTGTCAAATCTCAGAAGCAGATTTAATGCTTGGCTATTTATGGTTTAGCTACATTTTGAAAACTTGCCGTGGCAATATTTTCTGATTTCCAAAAAGCTTTTGTCTCTAAAAACTTGAAAAATTTGGATTCAAGTGGAAAGTGACATCATGAATTCCTCCTGGGTGCGTATTTTGGAGGGTTTTTTGGTAAATTCTTGATATCTGTGGAAATGTAAATATATTCCTTAATTCAGAGCGCAAACTAAATGGATAAAAGTCCGTGATTCGTTGTCATCTACATATTATTATATTTAATTATAATATTTTGAGCAATCCAAATTATCCAATATATATTAGGAGTAGATTTTAGTTATTTACCTGCTCACGGTCTAGGGCCATGCTCTGAAAACCAACTCAATCTTTTTTTCCCAAATATACAAGCTCTTTTTATGAAAAATCCTTCTCTATCCAAGCTGCAAAACTTTTGAATCACCTGGATCACTCTTTCTAAATACATTTCAAAGACCATCTGAAAAAGTCCTTTCTCTGGTGATCCCTTATTTCTATCCTTTCTTAATTCCATTTTGCACCCTTTTCCTCAACTATGTCATGTCACGGATTGTAACTAATATTTTTCATATCTTGTCTTGCTATTAATTTTGTTACGTAATATTTTAAGTTTTTTTAGAGAGTTGATATTCCAATTTGCAATTTTTTTACAAGATTAGGAATATAATATTTGTTGTAGTTTTTCGCATTACTACATTCTCATATTTCACCGTTGTGGTAGACTGAAAGGGTTTACTCATATAGAAATAAGTTCGCCAAACACATATATGATTACACGTGTACATTAAAGTTTGAAATAAATAAACAAATAAAAGCAATAATTAAGCGTGAAGCAAGACTGCAGTAAGAAAGGTATCTTCTCTGAAATATAAGATATAAGAGAATTTTGTTACGTAATGTTTTAAGTTTTTTTGGAGAATGGATATTCCAATTTGCAAGTTTTTTACAAGATTAGGTTTATAAATATTTGTTGTAGTTTTTCGCATTACTACATTCTCATATTTCACCGTTGTGGTAGACTGAAAGGGGTTACTCATATAGCAATAAGTTCGCCAAACACATATATGATTACAGGTGTACATTAAAGTTTGAAATAAATAAACAAATAAAAGCAATAATTAAGCGTGAAGCAAGATTGCAGTAAGAAAGGTATCTTCTCTGAAATATAATTACGATTTTCTTCTTATTACCTGTAATGTAAAGTATACTGTATGTAAAGTAACTGTATGAAATCGTTGAATCATTCACTGTAAATGAATATTTTAGTAATTACAGAAATTTTAAGTCAATATTTTTGACAGTTTTGTTATTCATTGCATTTAATTGTAAGCAATATAATTATAGAAATATTATACGTCTGAAAATGTTTCGATACGTAAAATATTTAGAGGAAAGAGGTTTCAATTTTTGTGTTTATTCAATTTAAAAATATCTCATTATGTCTAAAATATCTCGTATTGCTTTCAAGTTTGACATCAAAAAGAAAGGAAAGTTAATAACAAGCGTGGTAAAAAATAAATATGTCCATGCTACAATTATGTGATATTCCCGAGGGTATTAATTATTCATAAATTTTCTATTAACGCCCGCACGCCACTTTCCATAAATTAAGAGAAATATCATTTGTTGTCTACGGTACGATAATTTCTATTGTCTTTGTTCTGTCCCTGGCACGTTCATTCTCACTTCAGTGCTCTTGCTTGGCGGCTGATTATAAAGACTTTTTTATTTCTTCTGTGCCGAACGATTTTTAAATAAGTGTAATTATTGTAAAATAATTGCATAATTGGACTTGATCATTTGTTGTTTGTAGACAACTGTCATTGTAATACAGGCGAAGGTAAATTAAAGACAATTATAAGGAATCTATTCCATTTTGTAATTGGTTTGCTAGTTGACACAATATTGTATGGATGTATATATATACATATACATATATATATATATATATATATATATATGTGTGTGTGTGTGTATACAATATGGATTTGACTGTTCGACATTAAATTAATCCTCATATACAAGATGGTGTTTCTCAATCAGTACGCTGAAAAGCAATTGAGAAAATTTGGTAGTTTAGTCATAAAAATAGTTTTATGTTGTTTATAATTTTAAACACGATTTATTTTTCCTCCAAGAAATCACTAGGCCTTTACCATATCGAATCCTTCATAAATAATATGATAATTTCATTTCTTCAATGCAGGTAAATATTAAATTAATGCTTATGCCTGTGTCATAAGAGTCTTAATACGATACGATTTCCCCGAGAAAGCGAAAAGCGCGTTTCGATTTATTTATTTAAACGTGATTTGAATTGTGAATATGTAATTTTTACTATTTTTCTGTGCTTACGTTTTGTTTATATTAAAATGGTATTTAATTTGAGAAAAAAAATTGTTAATTGACTATTGTCAATTATTTATGGTAACTAGTACTGACTGAGTTTTTATTTAATGTTGGACGGTCAAATCCACATATTATACATATATATACATATATATATATATATATATATATATATATATATATATATATATATATATATATATATATATATATATATATATATATATTTATATATATCCTGATGCAATACACGAAAAGCCGCCTCATGACTGATGAATGAACGAGATAGCATTTTCGGTCTAATTTTAAATTTACAGATTACCCTATTGTGGGACAGTGCTTGTTTTGTTTAAATTAATATTGTGGTTGTGAAAGTTAAATAATTCTACAAACCAGGTTATATATTACTGCCTAATTTTATATAGCGGAGTAAGATATATTTAATTCATATATTTAAATCGCACGTGGAATATTGTGGAATGGATTGAAATATGTTTGAATAATTAATACTCAAATATTGAATATATTTGGCCTTAATTTTGTAGAAATTCATTATTGACAATAAAATGAAACTACTAAGTATTATTTCTACTCTATACACACATATTTGCTAATAGCCCACCTGAAGATGTAATACAACGAAACCTAGGTCGTGGTAAAGAAATTAAAGAACGTAGAAATAATACTACATCACGTAATTTCATTTAATTGTCAAATAATACTCAATCAAAGCTAGAAGCAGTCACAAATTTTCCGACATAGTGGATAATTCAAACTAAAATATTGGTCAATTCTCGAGTTAAAAACTCGAAAAATAACATTATTCCTTTAGCACGAAACTTGGAGTTTTTGTACAATAATACAATTTTAGTACTACAACATGTCAATAGAAGGTGTAACAGGTAAATATGAAGGATTTAATGTTATTTATAGATAGTTGTAGCTATGTTGTTATTGGGTTAGAGACAAATCCCATCATCGTAAACGAAAACCCATGCGAAAGACGTCGTGATTGAAAAAAGCTGGTAATACCTATTTTTAAACTACATCACATCAGGGGAACTCGGGGGAACCTATGAAGTTATCTCAAAAATATTTTTGAGGTGTAAACGTGTATAAATCTGATTTGCTAGCCAAGTCGAAATTTTCGTTCCAACGAAATATGCCGAATTTCGTGATGCTGTAACTCTATGAATAATGGATCGATAGGAAATTACGGATTAAATATAGAAAGCTTACTTCTTTACGATTCTAGTTAGTTCATTTATTTTAAGTGAATTATACCTTCAATAATTGAAGTAATCTAAAAGCTTAGCGGCGGTGTGCAAAAGAGAGATAAATATAGAAGTAGGTATGCGTATTTTATAGGCGGTCTACCTCGTGAACGGGTGAAGCTAGGACGCCGACCGAGATGGCCATGGAAAGGTTTTAAGTAGTTCTTATAACACGTCAAGTGGTATTGGCTCTAATTACAATAGACAAAATTGTATGACATGCAAATTTGAAGAATTATATTTTTAAGGTATATAGTTCTATATAAAAGGTTTATTCTGTAAACATATATTATTAACTAATAGTTTAACTCTATAATCTTTACATCACATTAAATTAATCTAAGAGCATAAGCATAAATTAATTTCTAAAAGGTTTACATCATAAGACAAATAGACGAAGCTAACATATCTTAAGTCTAAGCTAAACTACATATCTTAAGTCTGCTTAGCTGTATCACATTTACTACATACAAGAAAAATACTCAGAATGACATTTATTATTAAAATTTTACGTTTTTGCGTAAAATACTATGGCTCAGGCACGACCGAACCAATTTCGTCCTTTTTTGTTAATAAAATAGTCTATGAGGTGATTTTTTCAAGTATTCCATTATAATAACAGAAATAATTGTTTTTTAATTTAGACGCATATACTGGTATAAATTTCGGTTTATTAGTGTTTTGTGCAAAAATTGCTTATTCTATTAAAACATGTAATTTACAGAGCACAGATTAACATAGGGTATAAAATATATTTTTCGAATGTGTGGCTTATGAACAATAATGATTTAAGAGAAAACAGTAGAAATACGTTCTGGAAATTTTTCAGTTAAATTTTAAATTCATTATTACGATAACATGAGGACAAGGAATTCATCGGTAAATAAAGTTATATTATTACAGATTTTCTGGTTATGGTCATGGTTACTTTTCTGTTGCAAAATAAGTCTCTGAAAGTATTTTTAAGTTAAACAGATCCAACAGTTACATTTACCTTATTTATTGTGGTAAAATTTCTTCATAAATTTCGTCATGTCTGTCTGTCCAACCGTCTTTCTGTACGTCGTCCATCTATTTGTCACAGCCTCGGAGTTATACAGTTTTAGACCCATATTGATGAAATTTTCCAAGTAAATGCTTCATGTGGAGGTAATAATTAATTGCGAACCTTTTTTAAAAACGTTGTAATGTACTTTCTTTCGTTACAAATCGATCGTAATTTATAGAAAGTGGGAGCAAACAACTTTTTTGCACGTCCCATCATGTGATTCAATAATTAGCATTGTTCAAATAATCAAATATTTTGCTTGAAAATAGATTGACGATGAGAATATTTTTGGACTATGATTTATTATAGTTTGAAATGAATGTCAAAGCACCAATATTGTTATGACTAATTTTAAATGGCTTTTATAGGCAAGTATTTCTCGCGAAAATTATTAAAAAATTTTATTAGACATTTTCGATTGCATTTTAAAAGATCTTTTTCATGGCACTACACTCCACGAGGTTTGAGCAAAAACAATTTTATCCTCAAATGGATATATGAGGATTTAAGAATAATTTTTTTTTCACTATTTTTATGTAATTATGTAATACAAACAAGTACATCCTCGAGCAGATAAAAGTTAAAGCTAGACTTTCGAAGATTTGTTTCCAAACGATTCTCAGTTATTTTGGTCACATTGCCCGCCGGCAATCAGACAAACTCGCCAAGTTGACTGTGGTGGGCAAAGTGGAAGGAAAGTTACGACGTGGCCGATCAACCAGCCATTGGTGTGACCAACTAACCAACACTGGACTAAGTGAGGAAATTTGTACATAAAGCCATGAATGTCTTTCAAGGATACGATCTTCAAAATGAAGAAGATAACTAAGAAGAGTTTACGTAGTTCAGTAAAAGCTGTGATATAGCTGTGAGGACGGGTAGTCAGACAGACGGAAATGACGAAATTATAAGGGTTAATTGTTTTTACCATTTGGTTATAGAATACTAAAATACTACGAGGAATTTCAGCATATATTGCAGATTAGATCACGATACGTGTGCAAAATTTTACAGTCATTTTTAATTTTTTGAGTTCGGTATCGCTTAATCTCATCAACGTTCAAAAGCAATTCCGAGACAAACTTGTCAAACCATGGCAGTAGATTGACGGCACAATTCGATAAAATGTGATCCTAAATTTTTTTCCCTTGTAGTAAGACCTGATTCGTGATATTATTATAGTTGATAAATTTTAGATGCAACCGTATCTAAAATGCAATATCAGTTCACTGTTGGTTTGTTTCAAAATGATTAAACCAATAACTCTTAAAGTGAAGAAACCCTATGTTTTGCCGTATTTGTGGTAATTTATGTGGTTAACGTGCAAAAGGTACATTTATATTAATTTATGTCGTTTATAAGATGAGTTTAAAATTGTTAATCGAATAAATATTCTGTAAAGTTTATAATTAAAGATAATCTGTATTCTATATTTACATATATAGTAGTAAAATATTGGCCTGTCTGCACATTGAAGATATTTATGAAAAAATGGTTTAAGAGGGATAGAGTAAAACTAATAGAAAATAGAATGATTGTTTTTGGAATTGTTGTTTGTTTACTTGTTTGCCTGTGAGTATGTTTATTTATTCGCGTATCACGCAAGCATCATCCGATGGATCTTCGCAGCGTTTCAACTGGTATTTTGTAGGACGTAGAGTAATGGTAGGCTTTGTTTTAACGTAATAAAACGTTTAAGAAAAATCAGATATTTTAAAAAGTTTACTTTTTCAAATTTCATAGATGGCGTACCATATACTAATCGTACAGTTACTAATCGTAAATCGTATTTTGCAAAGGTCCATGCGAATGAAGTTGCAGGCAGTGCTTTTGCCTACTAAATGAGAAAAAAATCATTACTTAAAAAGCTGTTAGTAATCTTATTTGATTATTAGAATAATGTATGTCAGTATCCTCCAGTAATCCTGTGATATAATCCCGCTCGTTTTTTTTAATAATCTATTCTGAAGGTTATGATATATCGAATGTCGATTTAATAGTAGTACAAAGGTCTGTCTAACTGTATGTTTGTTGTCTATGAAATATATGAATTTTTTTATAGTACTTTCAAAGAAACTTCAAGCATTTATCAAGTTCTTTACAAACTTCAAACATTTATTACACAACTTTTGAATTACCATGCCAAAGAGCGTTATTTCTTGAAGAGAATTCTTCGCATACTGCAATCTGACGATGTTACTAATGGATTCTGCAAGCTGATGACAACATTAAGCAATCGTTGGTAAATTCAAGAGTACATAGTCTGTAACCTGATTTATGCAATGTTATGCGGTTTTAATTAGCACAAAATAATTGTATAAAAACTTTTTGGGACAATTTAAGAAACTCAAGTATATTATATTAAACGAAGAAGAAAGTTTCAAACATTTACAGACAAATTGTTAATTTCAATTTAAAAGTTGAACGGTAACTATGGTGTTGAGATTTATGTAAAAGCACAACTCAAGAGACGTAATTATATCTTATTTTTTTCCTTGATAAATCAATTAGTTCTTATGTTCTTGCTTAATATTGTTGTAGTCAAAATAATACCTTTTCAATTTCTATGAAAAAAACCAAACATTTATCCTAAAGTTTTCTATTTGAATTTATCATTTTGAAAATACTCAACTTTGGAAATTGCAGTCTACTTTGATGACAATAACTACGTTTTTGTGCCCTGGTCAACGTGTAGAATACCTGAATATACTATGTGAAATTTTACTACTTTATAGTCTTACTCTATAATATATATTTTTTTGTCTTTTGCAATTGTTATTCAATTCATCTTTCCAGTGGCCTATCTTTTTTATTTTTCCGGCAGGGGGGCGCTGCCCACGTAGTAACTGACTTAGTCCATTTTGCATTATTCGTTCGTGCGATATGATCTGCCCATTTCCACTTTAATTTTTTGTATAAATAAAGACAATATGTCGTTTCCTGTCTTTAAGTTTAAAATTAAGTAGGCTCCTTTCCACGGCTTTTTAGCATGTTTCAATTTTTCTTTTTGTGTATGTGTTGTGAATTCGTGTTTGCCTTCCATATGAGAGACAAGGTAGGAGGCATGAGTCTAGGATTTTCTTTTTAAGTTTTAGAAGGAAGTGAGGTTTTAGCACTTCTTTATAGCTCCAGAATTTATTCCACGTCATATTCACACATCTGTTAAGTTCGTCATGGTGACTAGAATTTTAAAGGATATCTGTTAACCTAAATAAATGTATTCTCGTAAGTACTCCAATATCTGGCTCTTAATTTCAATAGGTTTCTCTAAGTTGTTTGTTATTATTATTGTTTAGCATTGCTGGCGGTATTGAGCTCGTTTCTTTAAGTTGTGATGAATTATCTGAAAATAATACTATGCCATCCGCGAATCTTAGGTTGCTTATGTAATTTCATTTAATATTAACACCTTTTTTATACCAGTTAAGTTGTATCATGATACCCTGGAGTATTGTTATGAATATGGCTGGAGATAAAGGATGCCCTGTCTTACGCTTCTACATGCGTCTATTGCTGGGCCTTGTCTATTTAATTTAACTTTACCTAACGCTTTTGTCATATATGTCTTGTATGAGTGTAATTGTTCCCAGTGGTATTTTGAATTTTTGTAGAGTCTTCCAGATACTACTGTGAGATATTGTGTCAAAAGCGTTGGCGTAGTCGATAAAGGCCAGACAGAGAGGATGTCTTCGCTATTCGCAGTCTAAAAAGCTTTCCTGAATCCTGCCTGTTCTATTGGCTGATATTTTTCTACGAATGTAGAGATGCGTTCTTCCAGTCATGAGGCAAATAGCTGATATAAATTAGATTGTAAACTGACAGGTCGATAATTAACTGCATTTGTCGGATCTCCTTTTTTATATAATAAAATGATATTTAATTCAGCCTATTCTGTTGGTATCTTTCTTTGATAAAATTGTGTTGAAAAGGATTGTAAGGGGTGTTGTGGGTATAGGTATCCATGCTTTGATTATTTCGTTGGGTAAATTGTCTGGTTCACTACTTTTCCGTTCTTCTTCTATCTTTTAAATGATCTCAACAATGGAAAATATTTGTGGAGTTTGTAGCGTTGATAAGCCTATAAAATAGAATTTAATATTTAGAATAAAAAAAAGTTAAATAAAGTAAAGTTGGTTAGGATTTTCTTGCTCAGAATAATAATTTCTATAAAAATTATTTGCAGGATCTATCATCTTTTTTATTGAGAAGACTTCTTTTCCACATGGTTCCTTTAAAAGCTAGGAATCCATGTTTTAATACAGTTCAGCTCTTTATACCACTTTTTTATTATTAATATTTATATTATTAATATTTCTAATATTTCTCTATAATCTGTAGTCTGTGATTTTCATATTCTTTCTTAATCTTTTTGTGAAGATTTTTGAACAGATCTGACTCCAGTTATTGAATTCCAGTCGTTCTTCGTTTGATATTAAATTGTCTTGGATAAATATTTTCAAGAATTAAGAAAAAAAATCCTAACTCACCTAAACCCTAATCTTTCTGCGCTCTTGTCCTTTCCTTCTTTTATTATAACACATGTCAATATTTGTATTATATCACTTTTGTCTTTTTTAAGTGTACTGTTGTCATTTTACATTTTTTAACATTTTTTAGAATCTAGCAATCAATTTTTCTAAATTTGTCATTATAGTTGACCGGAATAGATCGCTTCTTTGACATAAAATCCGCCATGAGTATTTTACGTTAAAGTTGACAAATAAATAATATTCGCGATAATATTCGTCAGTTTTGAATGTATAAATCATAATAATATTTATAATTTAAATTTCCATGAAGAAACGATTTACGAAGTAATAAATAAATATAATAGAACTATAAAAACATTGAAGACTACGGATATCGAAGAACCAATGGCGTAATATTACAATGAAAGTAATATGTTTATATACTGTAAGTAAAGAAAAGCTGTTCTGAATTATCAAGAAAAAAATATTCTTAATTATCACTTGTGTTTTAAATACAAATTAATTTGTAAATTTCAACGAGTTCAGTATCTGAGGAAAAGAGTTAAATGCTAATAAACGTTAAAGCGGTTGTTTCGTTTTAAATTCTTACTATCTCTTGCTTTTGTTGAGTAATTAAAATAAGAGTTTTCTTAAAAGTAGAATGAATTACCTACAGCCGAATATCTTATTATAACAATCAACCTGTGCTTATTGGTCTAAATAATTAAATTTCTTATCCGAGCATTTGTCTTCTCTATACACTAAAAGTACCCACACATAACATAATGGTGGTACCACTTATATACTATGCTTTATATACACATTTGTGCTTTAATTTATTGAGAAAACTCTTGCTTTTCTTACCTGATGACTATCTGCACTCGAGTAGCACTTTTTGCTATACGTTCGTCTAGCACCGAGTTTGCCGCGGTATAGTATTGCTCTACAATATAATCGCTGTTGAATCAGAGTGTTATTTTTTGAAGTGAGAGTGAAGGGAAAATACGTGAGAATAAACTTCTTAATGTATGTCATCGTTATGTATAGCATTTTTATTGAATTGAATTTTTTTATTATCTTTATGGAAACTTATAGAGGTAATAGCTATAATGTTGTTTCCGTAGCTATATGTAAATAAATAAAATTAATAATGCAGTACATGGAAATAAGAGTTTTTTTCTAAACAGAAAATATTTTTCTAATTAGAACACGTTTTCAACTCTTCACGTCTGATCATCGTTGTATGACATTATTCAGAAGATGCGAGGAATGGAAAGTGGGAGGAGGGTTTGTGCAGGGGTGGGAGTGGGTTGTTTTGTTTCCTGTTAAAATCTAGGCCAATCTATTTTGTCTCGCCCGATATTCCTTGAGGGAGTTGAAGTTAAGTTTTTGTAATAATAGTGTGCGCGGGTTTACGCATTGATGAATAAATATTGTTGAAATAGTCACAGTGATTTAGTATAAAATTCAAGTTAACATATAAGTTACTTTTATTAAATTAAGCTATATTTAAGATGAAAAACTTATTACTTTTATTGTAGTGAAAATTAAGATTATAGTCCTAGATAGGCGAAGAGTGATGTAGTGTGTTTCCGATTATTGATTACTAAGACTTTTATGGGATTCTGTAGTCAAACATGGAACCATTATTATTGTATGTCCTGTCATGTTTATATGTATGTCCGGCCATCTATGACACCCTCATAATCTCTACGGTTTTAGACTTAATTGCATGACAGTTGACAAGTATATGATTCAGAAAAGGATATTAATTAAAATACAGTCAACATTTATTTTCGTATTTTTTAAGGCAACTTCCTTTTTACATAAAAAAATAATCTGTCCCATTGTGTGGAGTATCGTTAGAAATGCCTATTAAAATGAGCATTAAATTCCATTTATAACCTGACATTTTATGAATAAATAGAAGATTTTTCAATAATCCGATTGACGATTTAAATTTAACTTTTAGGCAGCTTATTATTTCATTTTCTGTTAATAATAGCGTTATTTTTATTTTAGAAATACTTGGGCTCTATATTCTATGGTGTTTTGCAGGCCCTCTTTAGTACTTCAACATGTGAATAGATCGCTTAAGATGTACATTAAATGTACTAATCATGCCTTCTCTTTCTCGAGAAGGCATGAAAATTATAAGCTGTGAAATTCGCAAGTCCGATAGAGTTGTTGAAGAAGGGCACATGAAATTCAAAAACAGCGAAAAAGACAAGAATCGAACGAATGTCAATGTCAATGAACTGACAATTAATTTTTAATTAATTTACGCAATGGCCACGGATTAAGAAAAAAGCATTTGCCATTGATTATTTTATAATATTTCCTAAAACGTTTTATGTACTTCGTTATATTTTTATTATTTTTAGGATTCCGTATTTTAAAATGAAAAACTTAACCATTGTAAGGTCTGTCCGTTAGTCACAGCAGTTTTTCTCAAAAACCGTTTAATGTACAAACTGAGCTGACTCTGAATTTCTGAATTGGCAAAGTAATAAAGAATATTAAGCCGCACTTTTTACAATAGGCAACCATCAAAAATATTTATGCGGAAATTTTGTGAGGGAAAAATTAAATATTCGAAAAGAGTATTTAAAATTCCATATTTAGTGTGGGATATCGTGTGATGGGGCTAGTTATAAGAACGGCAAAGATTTTAGGTAGTACAATTTTTTAATTTTAGGTAGCACAGTTTCAGAAATATACTGAAAAATATGCGAAAAAAGTATGTTTCTCCTATTTTCGAATCTATTAAACAAAACTTTTGAAGAAAACCAAGGTTTTTAGATGCCTATGAAAAGGAAATAAGAAAATGTTAATAGAAATACTATATACACTCAAATGTTTCCGTTTCTTGTTACCAATTCTTGATGCATTAAAAAGAAAATACATTCGCATTTAAGATTTAGATAGCTTTTCTATTTTCCATTGTGATCACAAATTTTATTTAAATTTTAGCTCTTTCCTGACTGTTTATCACTTGTGAATTGTTTGTTACTTAGAATCCTATAAAACATTACTTTTTTTATTAATTACCCAAAAATCATTCTATTTCTTATGTAAAAAGTATCTTTTATATTAAATCGGTTTATTACGATTTATGAATAAACCAAGTTTTATAAAAAATCTTTTTTGCTCTTTAGCGGTGATTTTGTAACATTCAAGCATAATTTTTGGCATACTAGTGTTATATATAAGCAAGTTTTATTGTAGATGTATTAGGTAACAAACGGCCAAAATTTATAATACTATGATTCGTGTTAGTTGAATAAACTTTATGATGTTGGATATCGTAACAAATAAAGCAGTTCGTAAAAACATTAATAATATAAAAGACATTAAGGACACGACGTAAAAAGCTCACTTTTAAAGGAGCTTTAAAAGATGGCATATTTCATATCTAAAAAATTCTAGTGTCTTTTGGATGAATATTAAACTCAGTTTGCTAAGGGTAGATTGGCTATTTGCAGCATTCAATGTCGCTATCAAAGACAATTTGGCTATTTAAATAAGAAAGCGAGTGCCATCTGGGTTATTGACGTAAATAATTAGACGCGCCCTTTAAAGCCGCGATTGGACTTTCCGCACGCGGCGAACTTAGTTCAAGACAATTTAACCGCAAACTCGGCCGGAGTTTAATTAATAACGATATCTTATTCATGCTACGGCGTTTACTTGTCAACTAACCGCATAGCGGCCACTTGTTGCCTACTTCCGGTGCGGGTAAACCGCCCATTACGGAAGAAAGGCGTTCATTACAACAAACGGTTCGAAATGGCTTTGAATTAAGGAAAATATTCATTAGCCTATACCGATGGCTACTCTCACGTTTGCATATTTAATAGAGGTCATATAACGATGAAAATATATCTAATATTTATTAAAGTTGTTTTATTGCTGAACAATACGTTATCATCGGCGGTGTAGCTCCATGTACACTGCATTGTTTGATGTTTTTCTCCGAGCGGTTGTCCTTAGAAAATCCCCACTGTCAAGTTACAAAGCACACAAGTACGGAGCTCCGGGACGTCCATTTAGTACGGCGATCGACAACAAAAATAGCAAAAACGCGTGCAGCACATGCCTATTTATAAATTCGCGAGGCCACGGCGAACGAGCTACAAATGCGTCTTTCTCCTTTTCAATATTGCTCTCTCTACCTTCACCTCTGTTCTGTTAGTATAAAACAATATAGCACGCTAAGTAAATCATTCCAGTATTTCGATTTCTATATTTTAAATTGCATTTTTATTTCATCAAACTTCTGTGCAGTACTAACTTAAATGGTAATGCTATGAGCGGTACATAGCGACAGATGCAGATTTGCGATCGAAATATGTACTTTTATCATACGCGATAATGATGTGAAATAGAAATTATAATATATTAAATTGTAAAATATAAATTATAATGTTTTTCGCGGAATCTAGATCGCACTAGCGCTTTACGTGGTTTAGCTTCTGTGGCAATTCTGATGGTAAGCAAGGCGATATTAGAACAAATGTGACGAGAAAGAATAAAAGGAAAGATGTATTATTTTCCTGACTCGCATTAATGGTTTGCGGACAACTGCAAGGAGTTTTAATATCTAATATTGGTTTCGTCGACTAAAGACGAGGCATATTTTAGGTTATTTTTTAAATAGTAAAATGGATAGTAACATTATTTTCATAACTTGCATTTTCGTTGCATCGTGAGTACTGTCAGCAATTCCAAAATACCTGTCAGATACTGGCCAAGTGCGAGTTAAGTTCACATTACGTGGGTGTGGTGTAAGTACAAGATTTTCTTATTTACCTTGAAGACTTTTATTATCCTTAATATTTCCTTATTTAATTCAACGTGATATCATAGTAGTCCTGGTTAGTAAAAAAGCCTCGTAAGCACAAATAGAACTTGTATTACGAGGGCTCCGCACACATACAAATATTTCTAATTAAACCATTTTCAAACATTAATTTTTTGCAAATATTGCCTATTATATCTTTCACAGGCGTAAAAACGTACAATAGAAATGTATAATTAGACATAGTATAAGAAATTATTAGTTATTTTATTTTTTCCTTTACTTGCGCTATAAGATCTCCCATTATGGCGACTTTCAAAATAGGATATACACTAGGTTTTGATGACGGTATAAGTTAAAAAAAACGCTTCAAAGGGCCAAATCTTTCTCTTGCGTAAAACAAAAAAACTTTTACAGTAATATAAGCCATAGGCCTCAATATACGATATCAATTTCATCTTAATATCTCAGGCCGTTTCTGAGGAAAAGGACCTTGACAGACAGACGGACGGACAGCAAAGTGATGTTATAACCGGACCCTAAAACAACTACTGCTACTAATAGCAAACGCCATCCCATGACTTTTCTACCATTAGGTGCCACGTTGGCCAGTAGAGAAATGAGGCCTGATGGATTGAAATGAAAAAATTAGCTTTCCCATTTCAATTCATGTCGATGTGGCTTGGGGTCCAGAGACTACATCCCTTCACGTTGTTAAGTGTATAGCTCTGTATTTAATAGTATAAGTACATTCAGTGGAGCCTTGTGTTAGCAGTAACTGTATTGCTGCCAAAAATATAGGGCAAGAAATATATATTAGTTATCATTTAAAAAATATTGGAGTTGAACCTAATCTTCGTAAATGTCATTTAAACAGAATATTTACAATATTGACCAAGAATTCCATTTGTTTATGTATCAGGGTTGTTCAGATTGATGTTGTAATAAAAGTGATCTAATTTCGGTCAATTTGCGTAGCTCTCACGTTGTTGTTTTTTTAAGGAAAATATAAATCAGTACTTTACTAAAAGGTCTCTTTCAATAATATTTCATAAGCCTCAGCAGAATATTTTTCCATCTCCTTCTTCTGCACGTATGGACGTCTCCTTGAAATAAAATGTTTAGATGGTTTAAATACGATATTTGATTTCAGATCAAATAATTACATGACGTGTTTAAAATTTACAATGTATTCCGGGAGTAGAGGTTCTTAACAGATAGGTGAACGAACAGATAACCTTTTTCCAGAAGCAGGTTCAATGTGGTCCATTTAAGTATGGAATGTTGAAAAGTCCATAACATCGGTTACACAAATTCCATCTAGTTTCGCTTACAATAAACGGGCAAGGATTGCTTTGCATTTGAACATTTGTTATTTCCCTGTGGCTACTATAGAAGTGTTAGATGTCAGAAGCTATTCTATAAAGTTAATTAACTTTCGATTCGGAGACTAAAATTCGATTTCGCTTCAAGTCCTAACATTAATTTGAGCTACTGAAGTTGATTTCTGATAAGCAACACGAATTTCGTATTGGACGTTCGGCAATTACGAATCTCTTGACTATGTCTCCTGTGAGTGTGATATCGGTTTTCATATCGATATTGCGTATACATTTCGTCTACCAGAAAGCTTTTGTTCGCGTGCTATTAAACCGGCTTGGTGAAGTCGGTTTCTCTCTTCAACTCTTATGTTTTTTTCTCTTCGTATCTTGCAAGCTGAACCCAATACGTACAAGTAGGTAATTTTATGTTTCATTCTAGTTTTACACGATCAGGAATCAACCAGATTTCGAATTTCGAGCCTTTATTGTTATATTACTGTCTTTACTTTATATTTACTGTACCGCTATCCTGCTGAATAATATCGGTGAAAGGGTTAAAATTTCACATTTATTGCAATGAATATTTTCTTAACAATTAGAAGTATAGCAGATTAAAAGTTACTGCAGCGTGATATCGATCCTGGTCCCGAGTAAAGCGTTACGAGTGGTCTGTGGCTCAGTTTAAGCAAATGTTCTGTTGTGAGCTACAGTCGAGTACGCGCTTTCCACGAGAATGAATTCATCATTGGCGGGATGCCCTTACGTCGACGTATTGAAGCAGTTTATCGAGGAGTTTAATTCGATTCGCTTCTGAATTTTCTTCGCCATTTGGCAAATATTGGAAATTATGCAACACAAATTTAAGTTTTTTGAATGATATAATCATCAAAAAACTTGAATTGTCTTGTGTGTTTCTTCAATTAAACTATTTTATTTTAATTTAGGAAGTAAGTTAGAAATAAGCTTCATTATTTGAAGCGCACTTGAAATAAGATATAGGTGGATGATTAACATTTCCAAGATACATTCGTTCGATATTCTTAGATGAATCAATATGGTTATTTCCCTTTTCTATTCCCTACCAATTTTCTCTTCAGTAAGCTGAATCACAATACATTGTGGCACAGATGAGAAGCTTCTTAACCTTTTTTGCTATACCGGCATTTATAATCGAGAATATTCACATTCTCCGCTTTCTCACAGTATACAATAGCTAATGAGTGCGAGTAAACTTGTTGAAATGTGTCATCGTTATGTAATCGTTATGTAATGCTAATGAATTCTACTGCCGTTATCGTTATTGAACGCAAAGTAATTAGAAATATAGTCAATTTTTTAGTAAATTTGGTGTCAAAATGGATGAAATATGATCAGTCGATTGTGTAAATTGCATTGTTTGGTTTGTTCACGATTCTTCGTGACGTAGTACAAGACTACTCTTAATGTTAATAATTATTTTTTTTCAATTTTAGTATTTAAAATTTCCAATTTACATAACACGATTATATTAATTGCCAAAGTTTTTAATCCTGTAGTGTGTTCTTAAGAACACTATTTTTTTCATGTGCATGTTTCCAATGATTGTTATATTATGGCATAATAAAAATGCATCTAACTGAAAGTGGATTAATTTTAAAACCTAGAAGTGTATATTTGCTATCTTTAAAATGCAAAGAAAATATTAATGCTTTATTTTTGCACAGCTTTACTTCTGAAGTAAAGTAATAGCGCGTTTTATTACCGCGCAATATGCTGGGCAGCTTCCTTATGTTCTTTATGTCATCATAAAGAGAAGCTGTAATGTAAAGTAATATGGGAGGAATTCATTATGAATATGTTGTACGCTAGTTTACGTATTGTACGTATTTATGTACGTATGTACGAACAGGCAAGTGTTCGTTATTGTCCGGCGCGATGGATTCAATATGCCTCTATGTAAAAACTTATGTATGGTAGTAACCGTGAGGAATACCCACTTATATTGTATAAATTATTCATATAATATACGTCATAATATAAATAGGGTATTTTATCCTCTTATGTCAAGTTATTTATAAATTCATGGATAATTATCGTCCTCAGATAGAAGACAACTATCGTTTAACATAGGCTTCTTTCACAGATTTCCATACAGGTCAATTCCATGCAATTTGCATCAAAAATATTTCCATGATTTTGTCCACCTTGGGTGGAATCGTCTGACTCTGCATTTTCAGGTATCCATTACCTTTTAAGAACTTTCACATCGAACAAAAGCCAGTTGTTGGAGTTGAAACGTTGCTCTGCAGCCTGTCAAACATAGCAACCATGTGGGCAAACTTAGATCTCTTAGTGGTTGCAGACTGTCGGTTGAAGACTTTCCTCATTATGGATCATATTTCGTAGAGAAATCCTCAGCATAAACTTTACAATAGTTCGCTAAGGGACTTAAAATATTTTTAGGAGACCTCTTACGTTTCATTTCTGAAAACAATTACATATGCTGGTTGACTACTTTCGCCTTTAAACACTGGGATATTCTGGACACGATATGGTGAAGCTCTTGAATACTTCGATGGGTAGTCAGTCGTGTTGGTTTCTTCGATTGACGTTCCATCGAAGTTGGATATACGTGATTGAAGAGTTTATTTTAGGTGTACATAGTGATTATCAACTTCAAGAGTAGCATTCCCAACATTCCCAACATATAGGTACGACACGAACCTTAGACATACCCTTTGTGTGTATATACGACACGAACTTTAGACATAATCATATTTATTTTAAGGCTAATCTAGAAAATCAGCTTAGGTTTCTAAGCATTGTGTCATAGTCGTCCAGTGACTGGGATAAAATATGTATAACATAAAAGCAGTCTGTAAATTCATACTGTGTAATTACGTACGTATACTCCAGGTACTCCAGGTACTCCAGACTGTGGACTTCATTTTCTTTCTGTTTCCTTTCCCTTATTAAAACAGAACTTTGTGGAATCATCTAATTATATTCATAGTATAGTTAATACAAACAATTAAAATGGTTAAAACGGCCAGCATGTAACTCCGTAATCTGTCAAATGGTTAAAACGGCCAACATATAACTCCGTAATCTGTCTTATTAAAACAGAACTTTGTGGAATGATCTAATTATATTCATAGTTTAGTTAATACAAACAATTAAAATGGTTAAAACGGCCAGCATATAACTCCGTAATCTGTCAAAGCTACTCCGGAAAAACATGTTTGTTGCGTATTTTTACATGCAATTGTTTTATTGTTGTAATTATTGTTATTTTTAAGAAGTTTTTGTTATGGAAACATAATATTTATGCAGACATCTGGCCATCTGAAAATTTCAGTGCTTGATTTAAAATATACGTAGTGCCACCTATTTACGAGTACACTATACATTTGTGTAATCACTACGTGTTGAATAGCCAGGCGGTTCTTGACCGTAGAAAATACTTAAGTATTTGATATTAAGTTCACTTTGTGATACCTCTACGCATTCCTGAGAAAAAGGTTCTTGACAGATAGACAGACAACTAAGTAATTCCATGAGGGTTCTTTTTTCCTTTTGAGGTACGGACCTAATTTTTTAAAATTAATCCTTGTCTCTACGACAGTTTAGTGTGACTACGAACTGGTAACTCTAATTATTCTCGTCTGTTACTTTCGTGACTTAGAAGTTCTCAAGTGTCAGATTTGAAATGCTATGTTAATAAAAATATTAGGTGATTTCATATCGGGATAAAGGTTAATACTTTGTTGTTACTCTGATAAAATGGGAGAAATGGAAAGAAAATAATTTAGCAAAAATATTCGTTTAAAATGTGTTATTTTTCTCTCGATCTGCGGAAATTAACACGCTATGTGCCACTGATGTACTCTCCTCACTAAATAGGTTGAGGATCTGACATAATTTCTTTATCACGAATTGTATTTTTAGAAAATTACTTATTATTTCATTGAACTCTATTCTGGGCAATGTTTGTATGTTTGTATGAAAAGCTAGCTAAAGTTGGGTCGAAAATCGCATAAAGCACGGTTCCATAGTTGCCTGTATAAATATATATATATATATATATATATATATATATATATATATATATATACACACATATTATCTAAATTTTCCTGACATTGTTGATGCAAGTTAACTGAAATAATTCTAAATAATAAATAATTGAAATACTCTTGAAATGTAAGAATTTTTTTAAAGTTTTTGAAATCCTTGGTTGAAAAATTAAATACGCGCTGGAAGTTAGCACAAAAGTTTAATATTTCTCAAAAGAGGTTTAAAACTAAAAAATTGAAATTGAAACCTCAATTTTAGGGTTCCTGTACCTCAAAAGGAAAAACGAAACCTTCATAAGATCACTCATATCTCCGTCTCTCCATTTGTCACAACCGTTTTCCTCAGAAGCCGTTAGACATAGAAACTTGAAATTTGGAAAATTAATAAGGTCCGCATATATAGCAATTAATACTGAAAAATATTTATATGGAAATCCTTTTAAGAAAATTTCTAAAATTGTGTACATTGCGTGGGGTATCGTCTGAAAAGGTTATTTTATGGGTCTCAAAATATTTTTTCTTCATTTTACGTAGAAGGAGAGGTTCCGAAATTTTCAAAAAACATTTCCGAAAGTATTGAACCTGAAATTATAAAGACACCAGTCTTTTAGAAGCTTAAGGAAAGATCATAAGGCAACAAGGTTGTATAAATTTTATTCTGGTGACATAGTTTTCAAGATATTCTCGGTACTTTATATCCACCTACTTAATTATAAATGATTATAAAGATATTACTAAACATTTATTGCGTTGGGAAGACAGTACAAAGGTAACATTGAATGTTCTTAGAAATGATCATTCGTAATGATGGTAATAAAAATATACTCGGAAGCTGTATAAATTATGATGAATTCGAAATTAAGATGCAGTCTAGGCAGTGGGTGTTTCTGAAGAATTGTCTACAAAGGCGAAGAATGGACGTAGAGCTGCCAAAAAGATTGTCGCTCGTTCTTTTTATGGACCGGTTATAAAGCAACGATTATTGTGGAAAATTAAAGAACGGTTACCACAGACTGATATATCAGAAGGAGTTTGCCATGTTATTTTGGGAAAAGTTTCATAACCACGCCCTCGGCGTAGAATTCTCCTTCATAACCACAACCACTCTGTATGCTCAGCCAGACGAACTATGGAATATTTGACAACATCGGTTAGAAATTATGGTTATTCACCATATAGCTCCAATCTGGTACCATGCGATTTCTATTTCTTTCCAAGAAACGGTGACTATCTTCGTAAAGATCGTGGAATCACTTTCACGATCCACATGGAATCGTTCAAGGAAGAGTCGACGTCGAGTCGATGTGCTTCTGTCAGTGGTTCACAAATGTTACAAAAACTATCTTGAAAAACTGTAAATACATTAGAAACTTGTTAGTTGGTTCCATTTTTTATATTTCAAAAATGTTCAGGTTGATGACTTATGATAATTAAAGCAATTTCACTTCAAACGAGATATAGAATCCTCGATGTGCTTGCTAGGCTCGCAGGTTTTTATTTTAAAAAGCCTTTCGGACACTATCATTTTAGAAGAACATAGGGATCAACTTGAAGAAACTCTCAGTTTTTTTTTATCGCAATCGATTCACATAATTAGAAGATACTCGAATTTAGTGTTTACAAAGAATTCATTTGCGTTAATTAGTATAACAACAACAAAATATTACCTTTGTACATCATTAGATGTTGCTATAAATGTATTTCAAATATCTCAATTAAGTTTTCTACCCAGGCATACATTGGTGAAATGGGCGTGGTCAGAGGTAAAGTATGGAGTGGTGCATGAAGGCAGACGTCATTGTCGGTTATTTTTCGCACATTCGATATAAGCTTATTTTTTTTCCTCAATTTGTTAAAAAGTATAAATCTGTTGTCAATATTTGCAATTTAATTATTTTGGTTTGGGCTGCTTAAATTTAGATGTTACCTACTTTATTGTTTATACATATATAACAGAACAGTTGAACTGGCCTGTTTTTAAAACGAAAGTATTTGTGAAAAAAATGATTTAGGGGTATATAACATAAATAAAAGAAAACAAAAGCATAGCTTTTGGAACTTTTATCCCTTTGTCTGTGAATCTCTTTTTTTGTTCGTGTATCACGTACGAACTGAGCTAATGGAATGGTTGAAGGACTGTTGATCTAAAAATATTATAATGAAGTTTTCACCGAAGAATTCTGTGAGGTTTAGGGTATTATAGGTAAATGCTATTTTCATTGTAATCGAACAGCCAGAAACAAAGTGTGGTAATTTCATATTTCAGTATAGTGCAAATTTCTTTACTAAACTTTACTTTTCTATTTATTATAATATTACGTGTATTAATGTTGCAGTTAATAATATTTTTCGAAGTTGCGGGAACAGCTAGTAATTCCATCGAATTTTAAACTTTCGTTTATAATTTTGGACTTTGAAAATATTAAATATCAAATAAAAAAACTGATTTAAAACCTTGTTTAGTGTAATCCTAAAATAAAACAATTCATGGAATTAACACCTAGTGTTTTTAAATTTCAGTGTTGATATAAATTTGTAAATTGGTTTTATTTTATTAGCAGGAGTTTTGTTGCTACCCACAATATTAAAAAAAAAACAAGAAATTTTAAGATTCAAAAAGAGGAATCGAGAAAAAATTACAAGATTCGTTGGGATTCTTACTCTATAGAACAAATTAACCATTTCATTGTAGTGCTTTTGCATCACAATGCTAAGATAAAATACCAAATACAAGTTGCTGACATATAATCTATTTTTAAACGTATTATGAAATCTCAACAAAAACGTACATGGCATAACAAAAAAACAGGAAAATTATAATTAAAAAAAAAACACTAATTTCGTATTCATAAAGAATAATAAAGACAAAAATTGTAGAGTTACATATTGTTAAACTTATTTCTTATAAAATAGTTACCAAAGTTTTTAGAAATCAAATAATGATTGGCACAATGAAGTCTGATTTAACACTGATGCCAATTGATCGGACGTCCATAGCAGACATCTCACTTTATTTCTTGAATAAAATTATGAATTTTATGGTCGAGATCAAATATTAGGGGATAAAAATATCAAATCTAAATTCCTTTTTTGTGATAATTTTGAAAAAGTCCAGTAACTTTGCCAAATTATTAATACTTATATTTTCGTTATGACCGTTGGTTTTTCCTTCTGTATGTCATAATCGTTTTACTCACAGGGATAGTTATAAATATTTATAAGGACTACAAAGTCATGAAATAAGATTTCTTAAAGAAATGTTTGGGGTATATGGGGATGAATTTGTTTTTACATACATATTTCATTACGAAGAGTATCGAACAGGTTTTCCAAAAATATTCGAGGTACGTTATGAAAGTTTTTCGAAACATAGCTCTTTTTACGAAATATTAAATTTGAAAATGGCAATTTTTGTAAGTTATATATCCCCATGCCCTATAAGTTAAAGAGCTATTTTTGAATAGCGGAAAAGTATTCACAATATTAGTATATATATGAAAATTACAAGGAAAATAATTATATCCAAGTAAGTTTTACTAGTTTACGAGTATTAGTCGACCGATTTATGATATGTATTTGAGTCTGTAAAAAGTTTATAGAAACTCCATACGCATGACTTAAATCATTTCCAAAAAATATTGATTTACTAGGCTATATATATATATATATATATATATATATATATATATATATATGTATATATATAAGATTTTTTTTGTGTAATTAATTATTTTAAACACGCATCTTGTTTTTCCGTCTGTGAAAGATATAATAGGCAATATATTTATATTGGGAAAAATTAATATTTATAAATAGTATAACTAGAAATACTGTGAAGCCCTAGATATGTATTAGTACTAAAATGAATATGGCACCCTTATAGTGGAAGTACTTTTCGTGCTTGATATGGTTATTAATTTCTGTGAAATATTTTGGCACTAGATTTGATTTGAATTCTTATTTAAATAATTTTTTATTAAATTATTATTTAAATAAATTATTGCCTAATTTGGTTAATTCGCATCGCACAACTTTAAATATATAGGCAAATGTGTGACTCTAATTTTTGCGTGTTGATAATTGCGTACTTGTGGGTTTTATTGTCATCGTAATCTATTCAGTAGAAGTTATAGTATATAGTTTTGTTTGAGTTATATTGGGTTATAATGGGTTGGGTTATAGTATATAACCAAACCCATTATAACCCAATATAACTCAAGCTAATATAACTTAATACAATCCAACATAATCCAATAAAACTCAACTTAAAACAACATTACGATAATATAATCTAACACGAACCAACGCAACGCAACATAACCTTATCTAACGTAACTCAACCCAATCAAAAAAAAAACCCGACGTGTCACAACTTAACCGAATATAACCTAACCCAACATAACCTAACATGATTCAATCCCACATAACCCAATATTACCCAATCCAACCCAACATAACCCAATTCACCCCAACATAACTCACATAATCCAACTCAACCCAATATAATCCGATGGTACTCAAAACCAAATCAGTATAGCCCAGCGTAACCCAACCCAACAAAATTTAACATAACTCAATACAACACAATACAATCCAATATAATCTAATCCAAAACAACATAACTGAACATAACTCAACATAATCTAATCCAACCCAACATAACTCAAATAATCCAACCAATCTAATATAATCCAACATAACCCAAAACACACCCAACACAAGTCAATCCGACATAAACGAACATAACTAAACATAACCTAAAATAATCTAACATAATCCAACGCGACCAAACTTATTCCCAAGTAAATATGACCTAACCCAACCCAATTCAACATAATATCATCCAACATAACTCAACAAAATCCAATATAATCCAACATAACCAAACCCAACCTAATATAACCCAAAATAAACCAGCTCAACCCAACATGATTCAAAACAATTAAACATAGCCCAACATACTTCAATCTTACCTAAAATAATTTACCATAATCTAACTTAACCCAACATAATCCAACCTAACCGAACATAACCCAACATAATTCAATATAAGCCACCCAACTCAACATAACCCAACCTAACCCGACTTAAGCTAATATAACCCAACACAAGTCAACATAATCAAATATAACCCATAGTAAACAAACACAACCCAATCCATATACGTGTATAATAAAACTGTAGAATTGACCTGTCTGGACATTGACGATATTTACGAAGAAAAGGTTAAGAGTTATGTAATAAAAGTAATAGAGGAATATAATAAGCATGGGCAGAGAGAAATAAGCAGGGCTTACCCTTCTTGCATCATACTCCAAGGTGCAAGATGGGTAAGCGAATCGCGAATCTGTAATCCGAATGCGGGCAGACGAATGAGAGGGTACGTCGTTCTTGGTTGTCTTACACACATACTCGTAATATTTTTGATGATGTACTCGTATATACTCGACATCAGCTTACTTATTTCCTCAATTTGTTTAAAATATGAATCTTCTGCAAATATTAGCAATATAATCACTATTATAGCTTTAGTATTAGGCTGTATAAATTTGGTTGTTACGTACTTTACTATCTATAAAAAAAAATAGACTGCATTAAGGGTACCTGAGAAAAATGATTTAGTAAAACATGAGAAAACTAATAGAGCATAAAAAAATCGTTTCTTTAGATGTTTAGTCTGTTTGTCTGGTAGCCTATTTACTTGTGATAATAGCTAAAATGATTTTGATGAAGTTTTTACTGTTGGATTATGTTGAGTCTGTGGTGACATATAGACAATGTCTTATCCCAATTGACTAACTAAAAAGAAGGTGTGGCAATTTGTTAATTTAAACATATTTTCCATAGATCCATACGCGAACGAATTTGCAGGGACAGCTAGTTTTTTCATAAACTTTCCGTGTTTATGACTGCATATGTCTCATTTATTTTAGTAATATAACTTGCTAGCGGAATGTTTTTATCGACTTTTTTAATTAAATAGCTGTTATTAGTTTATAGCAAACATATGTAAAGTACTTGTGTAAGCACATTATTTCACCTGAAAAATATCCATATGTCCACCCTCATTGTTGAAATAACGAAGAGATTTAAATATTGTAATAAGCGTAGGTTGGTGTAGGTGACCTTTTCCTTCAACTCCTAGCCACTGGTGATACTTTAGCTTCTCGTTGGTACGATGAGAACTCAGTAGCTCCACGCAAACATTAGCTCTTTTCTGAAGTTGAAAGGGTGTTAGCTCATATGGTAGCCAAATATTTCCATTTCTTTCTCAAAGCATAAAGTTGTTTTTCTATGACAGTAAAAGCGAACTTAATATGGGATTTGTTTCAGTAAGGCTTTTAAATTTGTCTAAACCAATTGTAGGAGGTCGCTTTGGATGAGGTTTATCAGACAGGTCAACATTCCCTTCTTTGAATCATTGGAGCCAGTGCTTGGCTGTGTTGGTATACCGTTACTCATGTGTATATATTGTCTGATGCTTTGCTGATTTTTCACTCCAAACGACATTCATGAAGAGAGAGTCCTCTAAGTTCACTTCGAAATATTTCCATTTTTAATTTATTCTTTACTCGCTGATTACTTAATTGTAAACTGAACAGAAGTTCGAATTCCGTACTCTTTATATATCCTACAAGAAATATCCTAGAAGCTTCTATAATATTCCAGAAATCGATCTAAAAAAGTGACGGAAAAGTTGCCAACCTAATACGCAAATACACACACACGCACACACACGCGCGCAGGCACGCACGCACGCAGGCACGGTCGCAAGCACGCAAGCTCGCACGCAAGCACGCACGCACGCTCGTATTCTCGCACGCACGCATATACGCACGCACGCACCCGCACGCGCTCGCGTTCGTGCACCCGCACGCGCACGCGCACTCACATTCACACACACCCGCACACGCACACACACACACACACACATGTATATGTATGTATTGAATCATAGATACGGATATCAATTTAAAAAGTAATAGTAAAAATGTTGAAGACTTATTACATATAACGAGCCTTTTGTAATAAATAAATATGATATGTGTACGAGCCACATTTAGTAGTATAAATTTTGGGAAGGAAATGCGTATTTCAAAATTCATTTGTATCCTTTTTCACACTATCATAAAGGAGCCAATTGTAAAATGTTGCAAGCAAACGGTAAAAAGTTATTAGTATTATGTACCAAGATATTTATCCGTTTTTCTCCAATCTTTAAGAATTTTCTTTTTTGGGAACTTTTGAATAAATATTAATAAATCATACAAATTCTAATAAATATAAGGATTAAAATAATCATTCAAAGAAACGGGTTAAGAAAGGGGACAAAGGTTCTTACGAAATGTGGAAGTATCAATATAAATGATAGATTACAAGGAAATGAATTTATTGCCACTGTAGTGTAAAAAAATTACGACAAAATAATAGAAGCATTGAGGGCTTGGTAAAACGCAAAATATTTTATACACTTTCAATTAACATTTTGTTTTTAAATTATACCGTTAACTGCCAAAATATCGTCCTCGAGATATATATTCATTGAAAATTTATTTCATTGGTACATAATAATTAAAATTTTAGCCAAAACATTTTATCGACCTTGAACTGAATAATTTTCAGCGATCCTATTAATGCCATTAACACAAAATATACATTACGTTGAATAAACTACAACGTCAATTGCAATATAATTATTTATACCGATAAAATTGTGATTTCGAAGTTTATGCAATAAACAATTAAACTATGGAAATATTAAATATAGAATACTGAACTATATTGTATTTTTTTAGCTTAAAACTTTCAATTAAGGGTGCGTTACTTAACATTCCGCTAATTTCACCGATTGGTAACGATGTATTAAATGTGAATAATATACGTTACAGAATTTAATAAAAGTGAACTTACTTATAATAGACAAGTTATATTGTTTTTAGGTCAACATGTGTTTCAGGTATAGTTTTTTCACTTTTTGACTACACTCGTGACTATTTTTCTTAAGGGGAAGCATTTTGTCATAATTCGGTCGATATTAAAATGTGACTAGATGCGACGCGTTTGTTTGCAAAAATTATGTCAAAATTTGACAAACTTTCTACACGCGAACTATGGGCGTATACCCACTCCTTAGATTCTTGCCTCCACAGTGTTTACTTACTTACTAGTGCAAGTCCTGTTAAATTAATTAGACCATTTTTTTCATTATTTCTGGCTGGTTATTTCCTGGTCATTCAACCATGTAGATATTTTATGTCTACTCTTTAATACTTTTAAATAATTCTCATTGTTCATTATTACTTTAACTGTTCATGGTTTTTAGTTATATTCTGAATTTCTTCTCACTTTTTGTATATTCTAAAACAATGTACCACTTTTTATAATTACTTAATATCTATATATGGTGTAGAACTTTAGACATTCCTTAATATCATTTTACAGACCTTTTTGAAGAAATTATATTTACCTATTTTAGCCCTTTACTAGCATTGTATCGTTTTGATTGATAATAGAGGTACAGAAATTATTTTATTCACACAAATAATCGATATAAAGATTTTGATTAAATCGATGCCAAATCACTATCAAGGACGAGCTAAATTTGTATATCGAGAGCTCCGTACGTATTTGTCATCCATAAAAGTATAAGCATTTATTAGTACATAGGATTTTTATTAAACAATTTATATAAATTTAAAACTTTTTTTCATTGTGTTTTCTAGTATATTTCTAACAAGCGTTATTAAAAATGCTTTAGTTTTATTCTTCATAAACTTTTATTTATTATTGAATATATTTGGCGTTAATTTTGTAGAAATTCATTATTCATAATTATTTCTACTTTCTTTAATTTCTTTACCACGGCCTAGGTTTCGTTGTATTACAACATCTTCAGGTGGGATATTAGCAAAGAATCTTTGCTAATATCCTACCTGAAGATGTTGTAATACAACGAAACCTAGGTCGTGGTAAAGAAATTAAAGAAAGTAGAAATAATACTACATCACGTAGTTTCATTTAATTGTTTTATTTATTAATTAAAACTTCAATTATTAATTTTAAATTATTTCTTCTTAGTTCTTCTTGTTTGATGTTTAAATACAGGATATGGTAAAATATTGCAGCTGAATTACAGTTTCCTACGTAGTAATAATTTTTGAGATAGACTTGATAACAAAGTGGTTTTAAAAATGATAAATTTTATGATGTTGGTATATTTGTGAATGGTTGTATTTGAGTCAAATAATTAAAAAGGCAGGTATAAACACAATAAGAAGCCAATAATTAATAACATACCAACGGACGGTGAAAAAAGGAAAAAAAACATATGTGTGTGTGTGTGTGTATTAATTGAACGGTTTAGCACTTAAATCGTTTAATCAAATTCAATGAAATTTAGAGATTGACAGAATTACACAAATATATAATATTTTTTTCTTCATTTTTATAACTTAAATTTTTTTTATTTGCCATAAAAAGTAAGTCTTCATAAACGGCTTTACATAGATAATATTAGTAATTTTTAAAGGGTTTTTGAAAATCTTTAAAAGGGATTTTTTTTAAATCTTGCATAATTATAATACTTAATAATTTAACATTTAAATTATTGAGTGTTTTATAAGTATGAGATTTTTATAAAAAAAAATTAAATAAATCCCGCGTATAGTGATTGGGCGGGTGATTTGGCGAAATTTCCAATGCGGTGAACACGAAAATGCAAATGCTTTGCAAGCTCAAAAATACAATAAACTTATAAAAAATTAATGCTACTTTATAAAAGAATATGTACATATATATATATATATATATATATATATATATATATATATATACATATATATATATATATATATATATATATATATAACATGCAGCACGAGCGCACAGTTAACTTGTTAATTTGCATTCTGGTGCCTTTTTCAATTTCCTGTTAACTTTGCCCATATACCAATTAACCTATGTGAACGTTTAAATTTTGAAAAATTAAATTAGTATTAATTTAAATGTCTGTACGTTTGCCTATTCGTACATAATGCAAAGAGTATCGAAGTGGACAACTAAGACCGGAAACCTCCTCGGGGCGAATCACTCCTCAATTTAACTCGCAAATTGAAGGGAATAAGTGGAAAATTGATTTTACAACGAGCTGGCGTCGGCCTTTTCCGCCGGAAGTGCCTAGATGGCAAGGTCTCGTGTTGTATTATTTTATTGGGTAGATGCTAGTCGCGCCTTAGCATCTGTGCGTTGGGTATGATTGGGTTGGAAAGCTGCTTATTGGGTTAGGGATATTTCATTTCCCGTTTGGAGGGCGAATTTAAAAGGTTACAATTTAAACATTGGGTTTGTTTAGCGCTTTAAAGGTTGCAGGGTATGGTCTGCGATTTTATGGTAATTTAAAGGGATTTGTTTGTGGAAAGGTGAAGTTTTTAGAGTGTTTTATTACTTGGATAAAAGTTGATATATTTATTCATAATTACGTTGCTTAGCAAGGAAATTTTATGATATACTTTTATTATGGTTCTATCATAGCGAGTTAAGAGTTAAAACTATCACCTGTAAATATTAGATCCCGTCTATCGGAAGCCATATAACAATGTCGCTAATTGATTCAATATTTTTAAAAGAATAATTTTTTTAACACACTGAAAAAATATAACGACAAATTCTTTTCATTTTCTTTCGCTCCACAAAAGTGATAAGCGAGTAAGTTAAGGATGCAATAAACGTGTAGAAGTATTTATTCTGTTAAATTTTGAAATAATTATGGTCTGCATATTTAAAGATACAATTAATGTTTTAGCTTCACGAACTTGCTTTGCCAAATTTTTTTGGAGATTTGGAATTGTAAGTCAAATAACTGCGCACTTCAATTTTCTTAATTTACTATGCACTTCAATTTTTCTGTTTTAACTCTTCTTGATGTTTCTTGTGAAAAAATATGAAAGAAAAATAACCTCAATCATATGTGCGGTGCCACGAGCAACGACTGATAAAACACTGTAATCCGAATTTTAAAATTTGATAACAACTAGTGATCTTAAGTAATTTAAGTTATGATATCGCCAGAATGGATGTGTAAGCGTGTATTTAGTTATAGGAATAGGTTACATCTGATTATACAGTTACATCTAATTTTTTCAGTTTTGTAACTTGTTCTGAATTGCTTTTTGTTCTAAATGAAGTTTGTATAAAACTGAGTGTTTAAATTCATTATGTTGATAATATAGTGTGATTGTTAAACTGATGTAGCAAGATGGGCTCCTACGGGTTTCTGGGAAAGAGGTGCGAAAATTATAATCATTAAAATTTGTCTAGATCTGATTCCATTCATAATAAACACTATTTAAGGTTAATTGAAGTGTTTAATATCACGTAGTGCACGCACACCGGGTGCCCGCGACAACATCAAAGCGATGCAACCCGACGCGGCGAGTTATAAAAAACTATTATTTTAATTTGTAAATTCAAAGATAAAATTATTATTTCCCAAAAAGGAATACTGCTTATTCAATAATTATAAAAAATGTGGTCAATATAACTAAATTAGTTTAATTATCTTTTGTTTTTCGTTTCCAAGAGATTGTATAATTTAACAGTTTTTTAAATTGTAATATAAAAAATAATACGTAGGATGTACAACAAATTATGAATAAGTCTGGGTCCTTTAATTTAAATTTTATTAGTGAAAGTTACAAATGCAACGTCTCGCTATAAAGAACAAACTTTTTCTAGAAGAAATAAATTGAGTATTCAGAATTGACAAATAAAACCGGCGTAGTTTGTGTCAAAATAGGTATAAAGGGGGGTTCCGTAGTTGTCTATAAGTCTTAGACTAGTTGTCTATATTGTAGTTCCTGAGAGAATCGGATAAACCTGCCTATGTTGCGAAAGTCGAGGCGAACTTTGCTTCATAATATATTTTAAAATATAAAAAATTTATTTCAAACTTCTAAGCATTAAGATTTTTTTACGTTTTACAAATATATAGCAGATCATTTCGAGGTTTAATATTTTAGTACCAGGTGACCGAGCGATGCTCGGTTTATTTCAAGTTTCCCATAGGAACCTGAAATTGCTTGGTTCAGGGTATTAGATTTAGTATTAGATTTTCTTCTCTTTCCCCGTCCCTTTCCCTCCCCTTTGCCTTTGCTTTCTTTTTCGGTCTCGCCTTCCCGTTCGCCTTTCCATCCGCTCTCGCGTTCACCTTCACGTTCGCGTTCGCCCCGCGTATATATATATATATATATATATATATATATATATATATATATATAATGTGTTTCTAATTCTTATCCTTGGATAATATGGTGAACAGTAAAACTATAGCACTGAGTTGCTCTGAAAAGAGATTTATTACATAAACAAATGTTTACACTTTTACAAAACAATTTATAACGTTAATTAATCACAAACTCACCTGAAAAGAGAAACAACATTTAAAGCTATTGCTTCACTAGTTCGTATCAATGAAGTATTAAAATATTATACTATATCATATTATAATTCATTGATCGTTTCTAAGAACATAACCTATTTTTCTATCGTGGCGTGGCGACATGTCCAAGTGACAGCTAGCACAGATCATATGCAAACTTCATGCTGAATGAAGTGTCACTCACTTCGTTTACATCTCCCCCCCCCCTCCATAGGTAATTATCAAAATTTTAACGTATTACTACCACTGGAACGAGTTTTGTTATGTGGAAAAGGTTTGACTGTACCTTTTTGTGTCCCGTGTTTACTTTGTAAATTGAATTAGATATTTTCTCTATAATTTGATATGGACCAATTTTCAATTTATCTAGTTTTTTTTGGTTTAACCGATTTTCGTTTTCAACATATACTAAATCTCCGACTTCAAATTCATAATTTTTTCTATTTTTATCAAATCTTTGTTTATTATAATTATGTGATTTTATACTATTTTCTAAGGCAATCTTCCGGTCTCGTATTAAATGTTGATTCTGTAATTTATTTTGTTTCAGTTCGTTTGAAGTAGAATGTCCACACTTTTTCCCTGCAGTAAATATTTTGGGGAGAACCCTGTCACATTATGTTCGGTTTCGTTATATTTGTTTGTGCATTTGTGAGCAATGGTAGTCCAAGCGATCTTATCTCTTTTTTCATTAATTTTACAACGAATTTTATTAACCAATGTTTGGTTTAATCTTTCGTTCAATCCATTAGAAAATGGTGCATTTACTGCAGTGAACACTATAGGTATACCTTCCTTTTCTAAAAAATACTTAAATTCTTTTGAATTTATACCCGGATATTGGTCTGACAGAATCAAGTCTATTTTATAATCTTGTGTTACTCTTTGGACTAGTTTTATAAAGTCGTTTGCATTCTGAGTTTTGGATGTCAAAATGTAGGCGTAACGAGAGAAGTGATCTACTAGAAGATGTAAATTCGTTTTTGTTGAACGTGCACCACCAAATGCACCTATGGTATCTATAGACACTATTTCGAACGGATGTGTGGCTGGTCCTAAGTGAGACATTAGTCCAAACTTGTATGCTCCTCTTGATTTATTTTTTATACAAACGTCACAGTTTTCGCATATTTTTTTATGTTGTCTAATAAATGTTTAGCTTGATAAAAGGGTTTTATTTTTTTTCTACTTGTTGTTTTCCTATGTGGCAATAGTAGTGATGAACTTGTTTTATAATATGTTTACTAAATTCTTCAGTTAGTATAATCTTTTCATGTTTTCCAATCTTTTTATAATATATTTTTATAAATAAGTTTATTTATATTCTCTTTTATATCTTCGTTTTTGTTTTGATCTTGTTGTATATCTTCTATTTTGATAAAATTAACTACTTTTAAACTACTTTCTTCATTTTCATCTGGTTCTAACACTGGGTTTCTGCTTAAGGTATCTGCCTCTATATTATATTTTCCCGGAGAATATATTATTTTAAAATTGAATTGCGATAAATAAAACGTAAGATCTCCCAGTTCTTCATCCGTTCTGGCTTTTATATTCATTTTTTCTAAGGGTTTGTGATCTGAAAAAATCGTGAATGTTTTTCTTATAAGCCAATGTTGCCAGTATTTAACCGCCTCTTTTATAGCCAGACACTCAAGATATATAGCTTTTCTCTGTTTTTGGGAATTGTTTAATTTTTTGGAAAAATATGCGCAAGGTTTTTCATCACCATTGGATTGAATTTGTTTTAAGATTGCAGCTATGCCTTGTATGCTAGCATCTGTATAAATATTGATTGGTAAGTCTGTATCAAAGATTGCTAGGATTGGTTTTGAGCAAAGTAGTTTTTTTATAGTATCAAATGATTCTTGACATTTATCGGACCAGACAAATTTTTCTCCTTTTCTTAATAAATTATGTAATGGATCCAGCGTTATTGACATATTTGGTACATATTTTCTATAGAAATTTATTTTTCCTAAAAATTGACGAACGTTTTTTTGTGTTTTTGGAATCGGAAATTCTTTTATGGCAATTAAATTATCCTTTAGCGGAGTTATCGTGTTGTTTTTTATTATATGCCCTAGATATTTTACCGAATCCTGTGCAAAGTTACATTTCGTGAATTTTAATTTAAACCCTTCTTTTAAGATTTCTTCCAATAAGAAGCATAAGTGTTCTATATGTTTCTCAAACGTTTCTGAAAATACTAAAATATCATCTATGTAATTAACAGTAAAATCTGACAATTTATGCTTTCTTATAATACTACTCAGGATTCTCTGCAAAATGGCCGGCGAAGTTTTTAAGCCAAAAGGTAAACATGCTCACTGATAGTGTGCATTCTGGGTAACAAATGCAGTTTTTTTTCTATCTTCTATCTTAAGAGGTATGGACCAAAACGCCGAGTTCACATCAAGTGTTGAAAAAAATTTACATTTCCTCGTTTTTATCATTAAATCCTCGATTAGAGGAAACGGTTGCGATTGGGGAACTACAATCTTATTCAATTCTCGAAAATCTATGCAAAGCCTTGATCTTCTTCCTTCTTCTTTTTTAAATGCTAGTGTTACCGGAGCCGCAAAAGGGCTATATGATTCCTCGATTAAATTATTTTCTAGTAGTTTTGATATTTGATGTTCAATTTCTTTCATGTCCTCAATAGAGCACCTATATGGTCTCTTACTGCAGTACTTATCTATCAACATATCAATATGTGCTTCGTAACCTTTTACTGTACCTATATCATATTTATCTTTAGCGAAAATTGAATTATAATTGCATATCAATTGATCAATATCAGATCTTTTTTTATGATCTAAATGATTTATCGTAATATCAAAATCATTGACCCTTATATTTTCATTAAAGTTTATTTCATATTCGTGAATAATAACTTGTTTTGCATTTTTATTTATCCCTATGTCACTACCTGTACTGCCAGGAATTTGTTTTGTGATTATAGGTTGTTTTTTATGTATTTTGTCTTATTGTTATTGTTGTGGATATTTTGCATGATTTCTAAATTCTCATTTTGAGTTAATTTAAATTTTTGTATACAATCTAATCCAACTAGAAAATTATAGTCGAAGTTTTCTTCATCTATAACAAAAATATCAACATGTTTTTCAATTTCAAAAATTTTTAGTTTTAAAGTTACCATTCCTATTGATTTTTTTACGCCATTAATTGTTTTCAAACCTGCTTTTTTATAATGAGTTGGTATTTTTTTAAAGATAATAACCTTGAATTTATTAAGGACACATTGGATCCTGAATCATAGATTCCTGATGTTTCTAAAATGTCATTTATTAGTAATTTAATTTTAATTAATGGCGGCACTACCAGTTTTTTTGGTTAATTTCATTTAGTTCAGTCTCTAATTCTGAATTGTTTACACTCCTTATCTGTTCGTTTTTTGTTCTATCATTATTTTTGGTTAAGATATAAACCAACATTGTGATTCGGGATGGTAACGTGTACCTTTATTTTCTTTTTCACAAATTTTACACGGACTAACCATGGGTCTTACATTTTTATCTTTAATTTTACTTTCGGAAGCTATTATCTTTTTATCAAATGTTTTTTTATTTACCATGTGCTCTAAACTTCTTATATTATTAAATAAATCTTGAGTTTCCTTTAAACTATTTCTATCAATTTTATCCGCAATGAAATTCGGTAATCCGGTGGCGATTAGATCAATTAGAGTATGTTTATCTATGGACTTATTTATTTCTAATAGCAGTTTCTCTTTTTTTAATGCATACTCCAGTAATGAGCCCTGTCTATATTTAAATAACATTGCATACCTGATCGGTGACCAACTCTTATCTGCATATGTCTCACTAAAGTTTTGTTTCCACATAGCCCATTCTGAATTTTTTGTGTATTTAATCAGCATAGAATTATACCAGTCTTTACAGGAATCTTCTAAAAATAACCTAAAAATTTCATTTTTTTGATATCCTCCTCTATGCCTAAACGTGCACATTCCGCTTCAAAGATTATCATCCACTGGGACACATTGGTAATCTTACTACTAAATTTTTGTTTAACAAATTTTTCTGCCATTTTTCCCACATTAAAAGGTTTTGATGATTCATTCTTCATTTCAGCGAAGCTTTCCATGATTTTTATTAGATGTTCTTCAGAGATTCCTGCTGTAGAAGTTTTCGGTGTTTCTTTTTCCTCTAAAAGGTATCCCATGAACTGTGTATTTCCATCTTCATCACAATAAACCGCCTTTGTTTCTGGGCTCATGGATATCCATACCTGTCGCTTGTCATGCCGTTTTTGTAAAGTAGCTTTGATTTTTTGAAAGATTTGTGTTTTTATTATTGCATCGTGTAGTTTTACAGGTTGTAATTTATCCGGGAACACAAAGGTATTGCCGTCTAAATCGGTAATTGTTGTTATACAAATAATATTTGTCTTCACATCTTCACTGGCCTTGACTACGAATTCGAACTGTAATTTGTCCATTATTCTTGGGAATTAGCCGTAGAAATGTTGTTTTATAATGTGTTTCTAATTCATATCCTTGGATAATATGGTGAACAGTAAAACTATAGCATTGAGTTGCTCTGAAAAGAGATTTATTACATAAACAAATGTTTACACTTTTACAAAACAATTTATAACGTTAATTAATCACAAACTCACCTGAAAAGAGAAACAACATTTAAAGCTATCGCTTCACTAGTTCGTATCAATGAAGTATTAAAATATTATACTATATCATATTATAATTCATTGATCGTTTCTAAGAACATAACCTATTTTTCTATCGTGGCGTGGCGACATGTCCAAGTGACAGCTAGCACAGATCATATGCAAACTTCATGCTGAATGAAGTGTCACTCACTTCGTTTACATATATATATATATATATATATATATATATATATATATATATATATATATATATATATACAAGAATTACTCGTTTAATATTATAAGATAACAAGGATTAAAAATAAAACATAGTAATTTGGAAAGAACATTTCATTTTGAAAGTCTTTACCAATGTTTTCTCAATCCCCCACTAAGGAAGTGTTTTTGAACTGATGACCATGTATAGGAAGCCGCAGAGTGGGTTGGTTTACAGCTATGTCGAGAAGTAAACTAGTACAGGTCACAGGCAGCTCTTGTTTTCAGGTAGTACGGGCATGATCTTTGTGGGAATCTATGGAGGAAGTCCATGTTCATTAGTGGACGTCGTCCAGTTGAGGATTTACTGCAAATTATAATATCTACAATTGTCGTCTAAAACATTCACTGGCAAAATTTTATATATAAAACCCCAAAACTATGAAAAGAACTTCAAGGTAGCAACAAAGTGTCAGACGGACAGGCAGACGGGGGAAGGGATGTAACAAAATTCTAAGGGTTTTTATTTTATTACGGAACTTTAAAAAGTAAATATTCGGGCATTTGAATTTTGAAAGCTTTGTGAGCAGGATGTATTAGATAAGTCGGTACTATTACAAATTGAAATAATTTTTTTCTCCTTTATTTTATTTTCATGGAAAAAAATTAAAAAACTAAAATGGAGTGTATATTTTTCACTTTTTAAAAGAAAAAAAATGTGGTGAGTATATTCAGTGAAACTTCCAGATAAATTCCCTGCAGTTTCTACTTGTTCGACAATAGATTTTCCGTTAATTTCTCCTATTACGCTAGATTTTCCCCTTATAATATGACAATCAGAATATTATGAGTAAAATACCCTGGATACGAGTAACAATAACATACATACATTCACGGTAACCAATGATGGTTGCTTTTCTGTCTAATCAGATTTGTCGAGCTACGCATGGCAATGGTTTATTATTTATCGGTGGGGGTTAAAAATTTAAACCCTAGTAAGTCAAAATTTAGCACTACAATCAAGTCAAATGTCACACGTAGTTTTTGAATCATATATTTGATAAAGTTTTTGTGTTTGTCTTTATGTGTTATTATCGATCTGTTGGTTGCATATTTGGATGTAAGCTAGGTAGATTTAAGCTAGGTAAGGCAAATACATTCTAACTTATTTACATGGATTTAATAAAATAAAAATTTTATGTAGTTATTCCTCTATACTATGGAGGTTGCTTTAGAGTTAAGTGACAAAAAAGATAAGAGACAAAGAAAGATAAAGGACTTATCCATTGATATCCAGCTCAACGATGTGTGCGAACAATTTGTTTCCAACTTAGGACATAGAATTTTTAAAAAGAAAGAAAGACGGGCCGACAGGACTAAGCTATGAGTGTTCCGTCTTTGCCAATTTGCTACGAAACTCTAAAAACAGAAACCTAATAGAATTATATTTATATAATCAAGGGTATCTCTCAGTGTTTGTTTGTATATCTGTTATAGGAATTTATCTCGGAGACTGTTTGACGTAGATTAACATAGGTTTAAGGTATGTAGAAAAGTTAAATTTGCATTTTAAGAGAAAATTAGTGATATAGGAAATGAAGAGCTTTTTTAATGTCACTGCGTGGAGTATTAAATTAAAAATGTATTAAAGTGCGAGTTCAAAAATAAACAATTTGTCTTCCTAATATATTTCCTGTAAACGAATTTTTCAAAATCATAACCATTTTAATAATTAACGGTTAGAAAAAAATTAGAAAAATCGAGAATAGTTTATAGTAGGTTCATATCAACTATAAGTTATAAATATTGCATTACATGGGTTAGATCTTTTCTTTTACGAGCAATTTAATTATTTGAATTCAAATTACTACCAAAGTGTTAATGACAGCGAAAAAAATGATTGATATAAATTCCTCATATAGAAAATTACTATGGTAACTATTTTATTAAAAATTATTATAGCAACTATTATACTGAAAAATCTGTTACTTCCTTTCAGCGGTTTCTGGAATACTAATTAAGCTTTTCGAGCATCGTTATATATAGGGTATATAAATAGTACAGTGTTCGGTATTTTTTTCAGTTAGCAATTGAGTTTCGGTCAGGAAATGACAAATACAATATGAACATTTCACCAAGAAAATTTAAAGTGCTTTTATTTCATGAATTTTCAACATGAAAAATGAGCTTAGCGACACGCAAATTTGCACACTGGTGGATGTATATTTTATGATAGCGACAAGCATTGGTACCTAAATTCAAAAAGAAAATTGCGACTTTTCCGATGATCCTCTTTCAGGGTGGTCACCTATATTCAATTCAGGAAATTTAAAAGCCTTAGTGAAACACATCCCAAGCTAAATTCGCGTTACCTGGCAAAGGTTTCCATATGCTTCCATAATGTAATAGGAAAATAAGTTCATGTTTTGGAGAAAAAGTAGAAAAAAAATTGTATTTGGTTACCACATGGGTTAACAACCTTTCAACTTCAAAAGAAAGCCGACGTTCGCATGGAGCTTTTGAGTCTCCTTCTTACCAATGATTTGTTAAAATATATTATTATGGGAGAGTAATGTATGTCACCACCTTACCTCTTTGGATCTCTCACCTTCCGTCTATCATCTGTTTTGTTCACTGGTCGCTAATGCTTTGAAAAACTTAGAGATGCATATCACATTAAGGTTAAATTTAACCAACTTCTTAGTGAAATGACAAAGAACTTCATAAGGAAGGTATTTCATCTCTATATATAAGTTTGCAAGTAGATATAGATAAAACTATCGTTATCTTTTGTAATTGAAGATTGATTTCTTTAATTACATATAATAATTAAATACCTTTTTGAACTGTAATGGCGGGCTTATTAGTTGTCAACTTAATACAAAAAAAAAACGAAACTTTTTCGTCCATAATTTCATTACCTAGCAAATTGTATAACGGTAAAAGCATAATTTAAAATAAAGTTGTTAACATTATAAAAAGATCGCATGGGGGTCGTATCCAATGCTTCAGTGATGCTAAAAATCTATAATATCTTACATTTATATTGATTAAATTGATATCATGGGGCGTTGTAAGACTGGCACATTGTCGATTTTGTCACATAACATTGGCTGTTTGCCACAGTTCAACTCTGAGGAGTTCTTTTTGTGTTCAACAGAAAGTATTGTTTTGTCTATCTGAAGTACGTGAAATACATCTGTAGTTATGATCCTATTCTCTCTAGTTCTAGGTGAATGCATTAAAGTTTGATCCATAGAAATGAACTAATGTTAATGTACTTCTATGAAAAGCATTTAAATGAATCTTAAATAAATTTGCATTTCGTAACTTAACAATTATGAACGTCCAATTTCCATTGATATGCTTTACTCGTACGTTTTATATTGCTTATGTTACTGTTCCGTATTACTAAAGCGATGGTATTAGGTCAAGAGTATAACTGAAAATATACAAATTACATAGAAACATGTATAAATAATGAAAATTTTCATTAGAAACGGGAGATATAAAAACTTGGACATTTTAAATTGTGTACTTGGGTTTAGTAAGCTGAAAATTGCGAGTGAATTTTGTGTGCTGCAAAATTTTAGCAATTCGTAACGTTTGTTAAAAATTGTTCACCATCTAAAAATGAAACTTCATCTTTATCACACATTGTTATTGCTTTTACATTCGAAATATATCACTTTGTAAACCTTCTTTTATTAAATTATGACGTCTGAAAAATCAATGTACTCTTTTACGGGCATCAGAAAAATGAACAGATTTTTTTTATAAGTAATTTAATGCTTGGAGAAGTTTGATTTTCAATGCATTTATTATTTTCATAATCCAGTTTATTTTAGAACCAGATTCTCAGCCGTACTTGGGATGTACTCCTAAAATTTCCTTACTGCTATTATTCCAGAACATGATATCTCATTCTAGTATACTTCTTCTGTGTGTATGCTACAATATGGAATAAAATAGATTCTGGAGTCCGAAAGGCTTTGTTTTAATATATATTTAAATGTTGTCGAGGAAGTTATTATTTTCATAACTCTTCTCTTTTTTTCATTATTGTTAAAAATACGTTCCTTCATTAGTTTGTACAGTATATGTTATTGCTGTTTTTTAAACTAATGTTTATAATTTGCTATTGTATTTAAATCCTGCTACAATTTACTGCAATAGGTAAGATATTTTGTGTGTGGGCGTTGGTGGTGGACATATGTAGAAAAGTAAATTATATAAATATGCTAATTATCAAGTCAATAGCATGAGCAGATTCTAAAAAAAGGCCGCGGTAAATATTCAGACGGACGGGTAATAAAGTCGCACCATAACATTTCTTTCTTAAGGACCATAACATTTCTTTCTTAAGACGGGTAATGAAGTCGCACTATAACATTTCTTTTTTTTTAAATGAATTCTCCTAGTTTTGGTCCTAATGAATGAAAAAATGACACTTTCATATTATGCTATGGGGCGGTGGCGGTGGTTGGGGGGGGGGTGAGGGCGTTGGTGGTGGACATCTGTAGAAAAATTAAATTATATAAATATGCTAATTATCAAGTCAATAGCATGTGCAGATTCTAAAAAAAGGTCGCGGCAAATATACAGACGGACAGGTAATAAAGTCGCACCATAACATTTCTTTCTTAAGGACCATAACATTTCTTTCTTAAGACGGGTAATGAAGTCGCACTATAACATTTATTTTTTTTAAATAAATTCTCTTAGTTTTGGTCCTAATGAACGAAAAAATGACACTTTCATATTATGAAAAGGGGCAGGGGCGGTGGGGGAGGGTGTATATCTGTCGAAAGATAAATTATATAAATATGCTAATTATCAAATAAATAGCATGTGCAGATTCTAAAAAAAGCTGGGACAAATAAACAGACGGACGGGTAATGAAGTCGCACCATAACATTTCTTTCTTACAATCTTGATGCAACTCTATCATTCCTTATCTGTAACACTTAAAGAAGTGATAAACATTTATACATGCCATATCCTTTCACTTAGGTGTCTTCTTGGGAATAGAATGGAATAGATGAAATAGAAAAGCATTATGGAATACTATGAAACAGTATGCTCCCTGAATCGTGAAATTTCCTATGAAATTAAACTATAATAATTTTTTTATTTTAATTAAGAAATTTCTATCTTCTTTTTTTTCTGAGATAATATAGCGTTGCATATTTACCATTTTCACAAATACTCGGTATGTGAGACTATTCAATTTAATCATGCACTACAACTCGACATAATATCTACAACTATCCAGGCATTTCCTTCAGTAATTATCAACTTCAGACTTGGAATATAATATAAAATTGTTTGCTGCTTTTTCATATAATATTACGAGAGAACTATCGTTACGAGAATAGTATCATAAGAAACTAAAGCACAGAGTTCGTTCTGGAATTTAATATCAACAAGGTTCATAATGAAGGTTTACAACTATTTTAATATTTTAGACTATAAGTTGTAGGATACGAAATCAACATTGGGTCATAGTTTTATCGAACCAAATTCTGAAACATTTTGGTGAAATGTTCATATATATTATAATTTTTCTTCATTTAACGTCACGTTGACAGGGAGAAACTTGTTGATCCTATATATCCAGAATTTTTCTGTTTTTTACAGAAATTCATATTAATTTTCTGCAGGTGTTTGGCGAGTGGGCGCAGGTGGAGTCGGTGGAGCTGGTGAACGATGGGTCGGGCCTGGCATTCGGCATTGTCGGTGGCCGCAGCTCGGGGGTCGTCGTCAAGACCATACTGCCGGGTGGTGTCGCTGACAGGGTGAGTTTTAGTTAATATAGCATTTTGGAGAAACCAAAAAAATGAGAAAAATGGAGAAAACAAAATTTTACTTTAGAATAAAAGATTGAAAATGTTCACTAGTTTTAAGAGACGTAGTTTTAAGGCATCAAAATTATATTGTCATTTTGAAAATGGTATTATGATATTTGCTTTCCAATTAAGAAGCAGTCACTTGTCTCGCGATTTTGACAGCGGTTTCATAGTTTTGTATTGTTACAAATAAATTTTATACCGGGAAATTTTCCCATGATTACTTTTTATGTTTGCGCTACGGTCTCAGTCATAAAAAAGTTAGAATAAACTTTTAGTAGCATTTGATAATGAAGTCGCGTCGCGTGTTGTTTAAAACTGGATTAATAAATTCATGAAATTGTTTTGCCATGGTAATAATTTAAGGAAACGTCAAGGTTGCGTAGCGCATGTTATAAAGAAATTAAATAGTTACCTATTTGTAATACAAGGGTATTCCGTAAAGATGATATTTCTCTCGCCGTAGCTTCCAGCTAAGTAAAAGAAGGACATAAAGACAAATAAAAGACTTGCCATCTTTTATAAAGCTCTTTATACTTTCTTCAAGTTATCTAGTGATTTCGTAACTATTTCAATACAATCAGAACAACCGCACATTAGAAAGAATAAGGTGCAGAGAAAAAGGTCTAGCCTATCCCGTTACGTGAAAAAATACTTTTCGGGGTTCCGTAGCCAAACAGACAAAATGGAATCCTTGTATTTCCGTCATATCAGGCTGTCGATATGTCATCTTACAGTTTAATCATTACATCATTTTTAAGCTTAAGATTTATTGTGATAAAATTTTACAGATAGACTTAGTTCAGTTATATGAATACATAGAAATAAAAAAAACTTCTAATTAAATTCTCAGATATTGAAATTTAAAGATGAACATTATTTTTCTCAGGGACCAACACAGTTGTTGAAGAGACTTTTTAAATATAATCCAAAATGTTTAATAATATGATTTCGACATGGTGTGGTCTTCGTTAGATATGAGTCTGCAAAGCATCTTGTAATTTGAATAACCCTTAGGGGGCTTTTATTTTTACTCAAATCCTTGCATGTCAATTTCCTCTACCCTGATGACACATGAAATTACGTGAAAAGGTGAGGAAAAAGATAGGCGCCCTGGAAGTATGGTGTTGGAGAAGAACGCTTAGTGTATCGTGGACCAAGTTCTATACTAAATCCGTACTTCAAAAACTCGTTATCAGGCAGTATTACAGTATTGTACAAACTCGCAATTTTTCGGAAATAGGTTGCGGTGCAGCAACGGTAGTATTGAAATAATATCTATATTATTAGGAAGTACTAATTTATTTAACAATTTAAGTTTTTTTTGTTTTAAATCTGGCATGCTCGGACTAAAACAGTCGCGTTAAACCGGACGTTGGCACAGTTTAATGATTCAATCTTTCTATAAACATACATTTATACACATTGGTTATAAGTATGCATAAAACATATAGCTATAAGTACGTTACTTTTATTTATAATAGAAATTTAATTTTTTTTTAATTAACTGAAGTATAAAGCTTAATTAGTATGCCATTTACGTTAAGGTTTGCTTTTTATGTTTGTGATGTATTTGTGGGTGGGTTAAGCAAAACACCAAAAAAACTAATATTCAGCAACACTAATATAGAGTTTAAATAATAGACGGTTCTAATGTTAAACGCTATAATTAATTATTATGCTATATCCTTAAAGGTTGTAACTCTCATAGACATACGCGTTTAACACGCGTAACGTTTGCATTAAACGTCTTTCCTGAACACACTGTGTTTTCATGTATTTTTATTATTATAAAACTATAAAATCTTTTTATGGACTGTACAATTTCATAAATTATCAAATTAAGATTGTTATATTTATTTTATATTAAATACTCAGTTTCGTTTTTAACAACTACTGTTGTTTTATGTACAAATGTTGTACGAGTGAGGATTACGAGTAAAATCAAATTATACGCGTAAAATTCGCGCGCATGCACTCAAGAGCGAATAATAAAGAATGTTACATTTCCAATGTGAGAATACGTAATACTACAATATACTATGTTTTTTTTTAAATAGTAATAACTGAAAAATATATCAATAAATTTATATTTGAATTTCGGGTAATAGAATTTTTTCGTGCACAAGTTTAAAAAGTTTTGACATGATCTTTTGAAAAGTAGTTAACTATTATAATTAAATTAAATGAAATAACAAAACAGAAGCGAATTTCTCACCAAAGCGCTGTATAAATTTTAACAGCATTTTTTTTCTAAATAATAATTAGAAATTATTTATAATTTATTTAGAAAACAAAAATAAAGAAATATATTTTGAAAATTTATTGGTTCATATATTTTTTTTAAATTGGCATAATTTGCCTCGTTTAATAAATTTACACGATTTAAAATAATATTTTGGAAAATTTTCAAACCCAAAAAAATATTTGTATACTGAATTCTTTTCTTTTTTATTAAGAATATTGTATACAATATTCTGTACTTAATATGGAGGACTGAATATTTAGATCTGTAGAATTTAGAATAAAATTTAACTAATTTTCATCTCCGAAAATAAGTCAATACCAGTTTTCCTTATTTCACTTTTATATAATACGTATTGAATTATACCGCCATTATCTCGTAGAACTTCTACGGTATTGAGTAAGTACATATATCACAGATCTTTCTACCCCAGATGTCGTAGCGAAGCTATATCATTCGTAGCAGAGAATAGTTTAATAACGGTCACTCGATACTACAGCGTATTTTCGTATAGCAAACTATCATTAAGCGATTTATATGGCTTATTGCTGTCGCCGACATAACTTTTATTTAATATCTCTCGCACACAAGTGTGGCACGTTCAATGGGGCGGTATAGTGGATAAGAGAGGTTCACATGTCGAGTAGGAAGTCATTATCGATAAAGGAATCCGGAATCTTGTATTCAAGATGTTCCTTTCAGCTATTTGTAGTCAGTCTTTAGCATTGTGTTATAAAATATTTGCTAAACTAGTTAAGCTACTTTAGTTCCGCTATGGTTGATCATCTTTATGAGTTTTGATTGCTACAGAAAGATCATACACGGTTTTGTGTCATTGTACTTACTATCGGAAATAATTTATAGATGTAGGTCGCAATTATTTTCAAGGTGGTATCTAAATAAAAGGTGTGTTAATCACAATTAAATGAAACTACGTGATGTAGTATTATTTTTACTTTCTTTAAGTTCTTTACCACAACCTAGGTTTCGTTGTATTACAATATCTTCAGGTGGGCTATTAGCAAAGATTGCTAATAGCCCACCTGATAGTTTAATTTAATTGTGAATATTGAATTTCTACAAAATTAACGCCAAATATATTCAATAGGTTTGTTAATTTTAAGTTCTTAGGATTCTGTGCCCCAAAAGGAAAAAAATGTAACCGTTATAAAATTACTGACGTATACTTATGACGGTCTTTCGATCACAGTTGTTTTTTTTCAGAAATCGTTTAATGTAGAAATAATCTATTTTTTTTAAATTTCACGCACAAAGTGAAATTTCATTAGATAACAAGGATTCTAAACCTATTTTTGTATTTTTATTATGAAAAATAAGGTTATTTTTTATAATAGTTGTAAATGCTATTTCTTCCGAACTCTATGAACCAGCAAGATCAATCGAGTGCAACTTGTGTCCCAGCTTCCGTCCGATGTTAATCTTTGAAACTAGCAAACTCGACAGGTTCTTCGAGAGAAGCCAAGTAAAGTTCGAAGTACGAAAATGACATTCAGTTTGATGACATAGAACGAATCTCAATGTTAGTTACTAGTTTATTTTTAATTAATATAGGCAATGGCTAGACGTAAAAAAAACATTCAGCACTGATTATTTTTTTATCGTTTTTGAGAAATGATTGTCATTTCTCAGATTTTTACTTTTTATTAAATATTCTCAATATATAATAAGTTATGAAGATAACTTTTTTTTTTATATCATAGTTATAAATTGTACTTTTTTCTCGTTGTCAATCGCTGAATTGTTGGCTTTTTTATATTAAAAAAAACAGCTTTTAAAAAATTATGTTCTATTTTCGTAACGCCAAATTTATTTGCATAGGTCTCATTTCGTGTAATTTCTTCATTTATTCTGTTTTTCAACGTTTACAGTTTTTTCTTTTGTGTTTCAAATCTGAGGATTTATATTTTAATTTATATGTTAAGTGTTTAGTACTTTAAAAAAAACATGATTTCTATGGAAGATATGTCTTTATGTTCGATTTTCTGTAAATTAAACGTAGAACAGCCCATAAAAACAAGACTTTCTATAAGTTGTCTAAGAATTCACTTTTGTTAATATACACTTGCTCTATGGTGAGGGTGGTAAAAACCGCAACAACTTTATTGAATTTATCATTATATACGTACTGTCCATAAGTATTGACGTGCTAATGAATTTACCACTTCTAGTTATTTTACAAAGACTCGTGTCGTTCGAGTTCTTGTGTTTCTATCTTTCTATACGCCGCAGAGACGTGAATATTTCGAAAAATCGAGGAAAATCATCGCTATGGAGACGTAGGCCTGGAGAAAACTACTTGTAGCATTCTGGACTGAATTCTGAATTAATGTCTCCATACTCCAAGAATTACTAGGTCTCAAGCAGCGTATATTGACGTCAATACAATCTTGTTTAATCGAATTTTTTGGTCATGTTTGACGGCGGTGCTAAAGATTCATAGAGATCCTCAAGTGCAAGGTGCTGTAGAGAGTACTAGAGCGTGAGGACTATCACTGACTTGATAGACCGGCCAGATTAAGTTGTTGTGGGTTGCCCTTTGCTGGAATGTACTAGGCTGATAGCTAGCAGACGGAAACAGCGAGATGTCGTGAGGCGGTTTATATCGGGCCCTAAAAATATTACACAAAGATGACCATGACTGTTCTTTCAAGAGCATCGTGATAGAGAAAAACTTTGGTTACAGTTAAACCTTAGTCCTACGGAGCGCTTGTTATGCAGTTTCTACCAACATTTGATTGTTTTAGTTTTGTTAGTTTTTATGGTTTATATTATATTGTTTGGACCTATATTGTGACTTTATTAGAAGTTTAAAGAAATGAATAGACATTTCTGGATATATTAAAATTATTACATACCTGTATACAATCCATGAAAAAAGAAGCTATTGCGGGGCTCACAGGGATATTACATCAGACTCGGCATGTGTTGCACATTTTTAAAAATTCTAATTTCTCGAAAATATCATAAAAAAAGTGGTAAAGAAAAGAAATCTGTACGTGATATTCATTTTTTTATTTCAAGAGGGAAAATAAACTGCCTTGTGATGCGGCAAAGCATAAAGAAGCCCCAGCAGTTTAAAGAAGAAAATTTTTAATTTGGAAAATTAATTTCACCCGAGAAGATCTTTTGTTTCGATTTAAATGTTTCAAAACAACCAATTGAAGAAAAATTACAATCACAGTAGAGTGGACAATGATCTGCATTAATTAGGAAAAGTCTGAAAATTGTGGAGTGGTGATATTTCATAAGTTATGAACATTTCAACATTTATTGAAAGTGGACTCATATATTTAATTCACATGCTGATCATATTAATCATAAGCGTTAATTGCTTAATATGATCAACATTATTAATCTCAAAATTTTATCATAACTAACAACAGTAATGTTAGGTGTGGTGGGGAATGGTGTAACACTGGAAAATTTTATTGAAAATCATTACGATTATTAAAAGTATACAATCTTCATATGTATGGGTATGGTGGGGAATGGTGTAACACCGGAAATTTTTATCGACAATCATTATGATTACTGCAAGTGTATATTGCATATGTATCGGTATAGTGAGGAATGGTGTAACACTGGAAATTTTTATCGAACGTCATTACGATTACCACAAATATACACTGCATATGTATAGGTATAGTGTGGAATTGTGTAACACTGGAAATTTTTATCGACCATCATTAGGATTACTGCAAGTATACACTGCACATAGATCTACCAACTTGCGAAAATTTAAAACGGCAAACAAGATAGAATTTACTTTTATACGATAATGAAAGACCACATATTCCTAAACAAACTGACAAAAAAGTGAAGGAGTCTGATTCGATATTAATGGCGCATCTTCCGGTTTGCTGGATCGTTCATCTACAAGTTATTACCTGTTCAAGTAGCTGGGGCATCAGACGCAGGAGAAAAGTATTTATTATCATGAATAAGCTCAATTGGAACTAATAAAGTTCTTCTGTGAATATTTGTAATATCCAAGCAGTAATAAGTAAACAAAACAAATAGAGGGAACTCGAGTTTTTTTGATGGGGCATTAAAATGTAATTGGAAAATAGTACCGTAGAAAATTTATTGTTATCGTACATTTATAATTATGTTCACTTGCATTTAATAGCTATCTATGCTGCTAATATTTACAGGAGAATATGAAGTCTTAGTTTATTTCACATGTCTAGCTACTCAATGCTAATGATAGCTACACATTATTTATTTATGCATTTGTAAAATTTAATGTATACCTTTGATACATGTACAACTGATATTTAAACAAAACCCCAAGAAAAATTATAATATTATTGTATTTAATAGTATTGCAATATAATTGTGCAATTAACTAAAATATAAATGATGATGTAAAAGGAATATATATATATATATATATATATATATATATATATATATATATATATTATATATATATATATATATATATATATATATATAGGTGCACACATATACGTGTAAAGGTAAACATGCAAACTCATATACGTAAACCTACAAATTGCATGGGTTGGAAGAAGGGATATGGGCGGTGAAAGAAAATTAGGTATTATGAAGAAATTGCGAGACGGAGAGGAGAAAAGTATTTTTGTGTATGGCAACGCACACACATTCGTCTCTGACTTCAAGTTGGTGCCATTTCAAAGAAGGGGGATTTGTGCTTGTGATTTTTTTCGTGCTCCAAAATAAATATTTTGTAAATATTTATGAACGTCTTGTAAAGTATTGTAAATGATCAATTGAACTATTTGTCATTGTATATAATTAGTATTATATTCAATTACAGGTAAACAATAGGTTAAATACACTTTAGATAAAATTGTGGGGTTATGTTTTTAATTCGCAAGTGACATTTATGAAAACGACGCAACAGATGGTTATGAAAAGGAAGCCTCTTTTATAACTGTCTCTTTGAAGACTGGTAATTTCTAACTGTCTCTTTAATAATAACTGTCTCTTTGAAGACTGGTAATTTCTAACTGTCTCTTTAATAATAACTGTCTCTTTGACTGTCTCTTTGGAGACTGGTAATTTCTAACTGTCTCTTTAATAATAACTGTCTCTTTGACTGTCTCTCTTTAATAATAACTGTCTCTTTAACTTTAACTGTCTCTTTGAAGACTGGTAATTTCTAACTGTCTCTTTAATAATAACTGTCTCTTTAATAATAACTGTCTCTTTGAAGACTGGTAATTTCTAACTGTCTCTTTAATAATAACTGTATCTTTAATAATAACTGTCTCTTTGAAAACTGGTAATTTTTAGTTTTATGTTACGGGCATTTTTTAAGTACTCTGTACTTCAAAAATGCCACCTAAATACAAACACAGGTCGGGGCAGATAAAATACAAGAAAGAGTGAACGAAGTCGTTCGGAAAGGAATTTCTATAAAATCAGCTCCCACTATATTTAAAGTAGTTTAGTTACAGTTGCAAATATTTGACATGAACGCTAATGCATCTCATTATATGTCTTGTTTATAAACCAAACATTGATAACAGGACAATTTTCACCACAGCTGAAATATTATTTGTAGACCTTCACATAGAATGCTAACTGAAATATTATTTGTAGACCTTCACAAAAATGTACCGTGGCTTGACAACTAAACAAGTCAGATAACTAGCATATCAATACGCTATTCATCTTAACATAAATATACTAACTTTATGGGAGGAAAATAAAAGAGCTAGTCTAGATCAGTTGAAGAATTTTTTTAAAAGACATGATACTCCAACTGTTAGAAAACCTGAGAATATTTCAGTAGCAAAATTGAAAGTTTTAATTAAGAAAATGTACGAGATATTTTAATAACTTGGAGAAATGTTATCTGCAGCATAATTTTCCTTTTAATATGATATGCAATTTATATGAAACTGGGTGTGTATGACTGTAACTAGCACTCCAAAGATTACTGCGCGGACAAGTGTTAAAAGAGTTGGTCAGATCAGCTCAACAAAACGTGGCAGGCATGTAATAATGCTGGCTTTTGTAAGTACTTCTGGTGGTAGAGTTACCCCTGCGTTAATACTTCCGCGTATTCACTTTTTGACGTGTTCATTAAAGTACACCTTTTTTGAACATTGGTGACTTAGGGCTTGCGAATTCATTTTGTTGGATAAATGAAAATTGCTTTTTAAAAGCTTTACAGTATTTCGTTTACCTTGTTAAGCCGACTTCTGAATCTTAGACTTTATTAGTTCTCGACAACCATAAGATTCACATATTATTAACATAGTGTTCTTTCCCAGAGAAAGTAACATAATCATACTTTCCACCTTTACCCCTCACTGTAAGTCACGCCTACAATCCGTTGTTTATGACTCTTCAAAGCTCGGTACAGAGATAGATCAAATTTACCATTTAAATTACCAGCTCAAATTTTGAAGAACGCTTTCTATGTTGTTTTTAATACGAACAATGTGACGTCTGGTTTAAGGAATACAGGGACATAGTTTATTAGTACAAATTTGCTCACAGAAGGATATTTTTTATCATCTTTCATCATAGACCGACCGCAGTCGTTTCAAAACGTCCCTCATAATTTAGTGGTTGAAGAATTAAGAACGAAATTAAACCAAAATATCGAAGCTTCTCGATAGGAGAAGTCTGCATATAAATTGACAATTACAAGCAGCAGTAATGATTCCTTGTCAAAATTGAATTGGTATCTATGTCATATTTGCAGCAAATGGAATTCGTAAAATTTGCAGATATTTATTAAGAAGGCTGCCCATAAACTGAAAATTGCAAGCAGCAATAATGATTCTTTGTCAAAGTCGGATTGGTATTTATGTAAAATTTGCAGCAAATGGAATTCGTAAAATTTGCAGATATTTAGAAAGGAGAAGGCTGCCCATAAACTGAAAATTACAAGCAGCAGTAATGATTCCTTGTCAAAGTCGGATTGGTATTTATGTAAAATTTGCAGCAAATAGAATTCGTAAAATTTGTAGATATTTAGAAAGGAGAAGACTGCCCATAAACTGACAATTACAAGTAGCAGTAATGATTCCTTGTCAAAGTCGGATTGGTATTTATGCAAAATTTGCAGCGAATGGAATTGGTAAAATTTGCATATATTGGTAACCATGTAAAATTTGCAGCAAATGGGAATGTTGAAATTTGCAGATATTGGTTTTTATGTGAAATTTGTAGCAAATTGACCTACGAAACGTGTGGTGTCTTTAACTTACGAGAGGTGTCTAACTTTTTTTACCACTATGCCACTAAGATTCATATCTAACTCGAGTAGTTTTAAGCAAATATCCATTTAACCAAAATATAATAAGCTGTTGATGGTTATTAGATTGTTACTCGATTCTTACTTCTTATTGATTGTTACAATTAATCAAAGTATAATAAGACGGTTGAATGTTACTTACAATGTTACTCGCATTAAGAAAAGAAATATAAGACTATTAATTTTCAACTTCATTATTTTCAAGAAAAGAAATATTTGACTCTTGATTTCCTATTTAATTATTTTTAAGAAAAGAAACGTTAGACTAATAGTATCTAATTAGTTTTAAAAATATTATTTTAAAGTATAGGTACTTAAGAGTATATGGAAATATCTATAATATAATAGTCATTACGTGTACGGTAAAAAACAACATGATATTTGTTGTTAGTACACACCATCTCTTTCATAATTTATTGTGTCCTTTTTAAAACAGGTTGTCGATAAGGGACAAAATATACTTTTTTTTTAATTCTGTAAAAATATACAATTAAGAATTAAGAAAAGTGCATTATTGTATTTTATCTCAATACCAACATAACTGGGAATTTACTACCATTATTGAAACATAAATGTCCATTTCATGCCACCTTTCTCCTGTAGCTTTATGAGAAGATTTTTAAATGTGAATAGAGAGGGAACATTTCGTATCTTTAGGTATAGTTTATTCCGTTACTTGACAGCAGATATTGTGAATAAATTTTCACAGAAGATAACATAGGAACGGGAAAGTTAAGGAACCTTTCAGAACAGCTAAGGTAGTAAATGTTGATAATCAATATGAAGGACTACAGGAAATATTCAAAACACTAAACAAAATAATAATATACGAAGATTAGATGGGTCTCGGATGCTTCCACTGTTCTCTGCTATCCAGAGACATACTGATTCCCATTATTTCTTATTCTACTTACACTTCAAGGGCGCGGTAGTGGAGCTACTTTGTAGCTCAATATTGTTCATTAATGTTCATATTCACTCCATAGATCATACAAATAATTGCTTGATTTTCTTCCGTTAAACAATTTATTTTCTTTGTACTCATACTTAAGAGTGGGAACAATATATTCAAGAAATAAATAAATGAAGAATAAGTTTTATTTATATACAGAGTATTTATTTCTTTCTGCTTCCCAATATGACAATTCGAGCTATTTGAACAAATCACTGTTTTAGGTTTTAGCCATTACAAAATGTAAAAACAAATTTAAAATTAATTTATTTCGAAGCTAATTCGTTTTTGAACGTTATAGTTTAAACCATCTAAAATTGATAGCATTATTTTAAGTAGATTTTAGATATTACAGAATGCTAGTAAATTTCTATCTATGTGTATGGGACACGCTAATTAAATTCTGACAATAAGCGGTCGGTTTAAAATTGGTTTTAGGGTTTCGTTGATCTAGTAATATACCTTAATAAGTCTGTTCGAACAAACATTTGCATGTTTTGATTTCGTAAGTTGATAACAACTTGACAGTTATAATGTCCTATCAGCTGATGAATATCGCTTTTAAATTTTTTTTACTTTTGAGCGGAGTGAGAAGTAAACGGTAATTGTAAGTTTTCTAAAATTGTAATTCTTGCTTTTAATGAAACTAAATTATATGAAACTATATTATAATATTATATAAACTATATTATATAAAATATATTTTAATGAACTATATTAGTAGCCTTTAATAAAAAAATAAAAATTTACGTGTGTATTTCTGTCAATCTGGTGCATAAACCAGTGGATCGATTTCAATAAAATTTAGTCTCTATACTGTAGAGATTTTTTTTTCTATTTTATGCAATTATTTTTAAAAAAATTTTTTGCTTAGGAATCAAAAAAATTCATATATTCAGGATCGTAAATAAAAAGTCGATCGATCGAGGAAGCCAAGTTTCTAATTCCAATGCTATACAAAATTTCGTAAAAGTAAACTAGTTTATAAACCTCGGATCAGTATTGATTGAGTGATTTGGGAATTGGGATTTGGAAATAGTAATTCGATATAAATCCCTTACGTGACTAATTGTAACGTAAGTAAATTTCGTACAAAAATTTTTAAACAAAACATATTATCTATTAAATTCAAAGAAACATTTGCACCAAAAAGTTGCATACTAAAATTACAGCCACATTGAATTGGATGCATCTGTTTGAAATAACAATATCAGTAAAATACATAATAGATTTTTTTCACTTTTGTTACTTTGCTGGGAAAGGGCAACTTTTAACTTTTCTCACTCATCACTCACCCCAAGTCGGAAAAAGGTAATAATATATAAATTAAAATCACCAATTATTGACACTATAAGAGGCAGGGTTATAAATTTTCTTTAACTGTGTTAAAAATTAATATTTTTGAACTTTTATTTTTACAGTATATTAATTAATCATATGACTATTTAAATCCACGCTTTCTAATAATAATAAATTTAATTTACTGATTAATTCCAAGAGATTTTATAATTTGGAAAAAGTGAGTTGGGATTTGGAAATATTTAGGAGATATATGCCAGCATGACAAACATAAAGCGTGATAGAAACATCTGTCGAAATACCGTAAAAGAAATTAGCAAGTAGCTCTAGAAATACCAAAGCAGCACTTGTTATAACCCTGACATTTTCGATTTTTCTGCGCTGAGTCGTTCTTTTAACATATTTGAAATAAAACGTTGGCGTAAAATTCTGTGGAAACACTGAACTGCTAAACGAACTAATATGTCTATACTACAAGAACTGAAAGTCAATAAAAGACTGCCCACCTGCAAATAATACTTGGGCTACTATATATATATACATATATATATATATATATATATATATATATTGTATAGGGAAGCCATACATAATAGGAATATAGACCAAGAGAAACTTTTCCGACTCGGTAATCGAACCAGATACGAAAGCTATTCGGGATGTCCTACGACGTCATACGACATACTCAAGATCGGGACCAGTGGAAAGAAATAAACTTGGAGTTGCCGACTTCCAAGTAAAAACGATTGTCAGTCATGAAAAGATTGAGGTATTTGATTTTCTCAAAACTGGGTCTAAAGGCTATTTCAAAATTTATCAAATTATTAGACATTTTCAATATTACGGTTAACTTATTCCCCACATGAAAAATCGGTTTGTAGTTGTCTCTCTACGATCTAGATTTATGGAGTTCCTGTTACACGAGAATACATGTGCGGTACCGTTTTCTTTTCTATGAGTATTTAATTTTAAACTTACTATTTTTTCGGTGATATTGAAACAAACAATAGGTACGAAAATCAGCCGCATTCATCGTCCATGATCAAGTCACAAAATATTACTTAAGCGAAAGATTTGATTAAACACTATTCATAAAATAAAAAGAATTATACATTTTTAAAAATTTCAACTCCAATTTGCAATGATACTTTCTACAAGTTTAAATTTTTTTCATTTTTGTTTTATCTGCTTACTTTCAGAATATAGTGAAATGTAAATAAATTAAAATGTGCGCGTAGAAACATGTGAGTAAGAAGCGAAACTTCCTTTCTTCTGAACGATTTTAAAAATACATACTTATAAACTTTGTATAAAATTATTATTATTATTAATATTATGTCTGTAAACTTTGCTTACACGGTTTGTTATAAATTACGTAAGTTATTTATTAAAAATGTGCAAACCAATAATATTATTTGAGAATAATAGTTCAGAAATATATATTTTTAAGTTATAAAAGTAATGAACAGTGCGATCTATGGTTTGTATTTCGAATTTCAATATAAACTTCTATATTACATTTAGCGATATAGAAATACACATATTAACTGAGAGTTGGCATTAGTAAATTAACTGATATTAAGATAGGGTGATATATCTATAAAGTTGTATCTCAAAAACGAAAGCTATGCTTTTGTGTTTAAGTTTTTGTGTTGCGTATTTTATTAAACATTTTACCAAAATTTGCCAAATACATTTCGAGACATTTCTTTTAACTTTTACTTGTACTTCACCTAATTGTACACCTCAAGGTGGTGTGTATTATTAACTAGCCCGCCAGTCTCGAGTTTTGGTGATAGAGGTATTTATAACTTTAGTAAGTCCTTTAGGAAAGAGATCTTCCCTTTCCAAAAATAAACGGTAACTTCCTCTAAAAATGGTAAAACAATTATTTTTTTTTAATATTTTTACGATCTAAATTTACCTTTTAAAAAATTAATAATATTCAAAAGTAAAAAAAACACCCTTATATAAATACTATATTAAAAAGCAAAAAAAAAGTTTTTGGATTTGTTTTCCCCGCCTACTCTGTAAAGGTTTTAGTGTAAGCCATGTTTTTTATTGAGTATCATATCTAAAAGCCAGGGGAGCTTTCGGTCCTATTTCATGGATTCTGTTCGATAGTACCATTTTATTGTGTTCTAATCAGAACTACACACAACTGCCAAGTTTCATGGTGATACAACAATTAGAAGCCCAAACACGGTTAGTATACTTTGTGCCGTCATCGACCTCAGTGTCTAACTTTCCACACAATTTTATGGATTCAGTTCGATAGTACCGTTTTATTGTGTTATCACTACGCACAATTACCCAGTTTCATGATGATACAATAATTAGAAGCCTAAACACGGTTATGACATCTTGTTCCGTTATTGATTTCATTGCCTATCGTCCGGTTCTGTTTTATGGAATCAGAGTCCGATGGTACCATTTTATTGTTTTGTCATAAGAACACACAACTGCCAAGTTTCTTGATGATTAACTACTGGTATTATTTCATGGAATCAGTCCAATGGTGTGATTTTATTATGTAGTCATCAGAACTACATACAGTTGCCAAGTTTCTTGATGATACAAAAATCAGAAGTGCATGAAATTTACTTTCGTAGATTCCATTACGTATTTAGTTATACTCCATTCAATTTGAAAAGAAAATCTTTGTAAACAAACTGATTTGATAGTTCAGGTATTGTAAACCTTTTTCTTACAATTATATTAGTGATTTTGTATGGTTTTATTTGGTATTTGAGATTATAAAAATATACTTTTTTTAGTGTGTACATTTACACTATATACACATGGTTATATAGATACATTTCACAATTAAGAGAAATTCAAATAAATAAGATAAAGTGTTTCGAACAATTTATAAATGTACCTGTTACATAAAAAAACTTATCTCTAAATAATACCTACAAATTTCGATGGAAATACTAGATTAATGAAATGTTGGGTATACAGAAAATTAAATTATTACAAAATAAACTCTTTAAAAACGTAAAATACGGTCTACTAATATATAAAAAACACGAAATACAATAACATTTCACAGAAAATATATACTGCATACATCATAACATCACAATGAATCTGCGCCTCGGCACTTGATTATCACACCTATATCACTGACAAATATATGTATCTGAAGTCGCAGAGCTCGATCCCGGTTTTCCAATATTCATTATAAATCTACCTATTACACCGTTCATCAACATAATGTTTGTTTCAAGGTTTTTGCATGATAGGAATCCCTGCTCTCTGAATTCGCCATTTTAATTAAACAATGAAAACACACTTTAAAAATAATAAATGTTATTATATTACACACCTAACTAAATGCTATAAAACCCACAATATTATAATAAATTTAATATAATATAAAATTATGGAATAATTTTATAAAATGTCAAAAATGCAGAGGGCAATAATAGAGAACGAAAAGCGGAGTTCGCGCCTAGCGGCCTAAACACCCACGGCTTGAGCTCACACCGTCATGTTGGCAGGCATCGCATTATCTTTGCTTAGCCGCTAAGTTGGTACTCGTGTGCGTACAGTTAACAAAAAAATAGAATTGATCTTCTGAATCTATATGCATTTTGACATAAGGATTGTGACCCTTGTGAACGTATAAATAATGGGTATCGCAAATAATTATACTAATCCTACGAACATTTATATCTATACCTTCTTCAACAGAACTATTAGGTTTTATGTTTGTGCAATAGGCAGAAATACAAAAACTAATCATTTAGTTTTACCGAATGGAAAACATATCCGAATGGAGAATAAAAGTTTATTGTGCTGCGAAATTCATAAGCACAAATCGGCATCTTTATCTGATAAAGTGATGATTTTACGAAAGTCGGAGGAAAGTAAAGTTATAAAATAATATAACTAAGTCTCAAGGTGTATTGACTATAAAAATGGACATTGCATGTCTTCCTTTCTCATATCTATTCAAATGTTTTTAAGTTATTCGAGTAGTATAAAATTTAATATAGGTACGTCAATTTGAAATAAATATTTAATTACTTGTTGAAGATTTGGGATGGGGTAAACGTTATATTTTCCGTAGCCATTTATATCCATATATTACTTTTTAAACTACTTGTGCGAAGTTACAGACACATTAGATATGTGTTTTTTTTCAAAATAATATTTCAATTGTTATATTATTTCCGCTTAGTACACTCATAATGCGTTTTATTTTTGCAGGACTATTAAAATGGGTCATAACGAATCACTGCGAATGCACTACATTTAGTGTCTATAATATATGTAAATACAATCACGGTTGCGTTTTGGCCCCCGGCAACATGCCTGCATCCGGGGTAATCAGCATATGTAGTATAATTTATCCTACAAAAGGAATTGTCTTTCCGAGTGTATTTTTCTGAGATTAAACATGAAACAATGAAAATGAAACACCCAACCAGGGAATCGAATCTAGATTTTAGACGAAAGCTAGAGTCTTAACCGCTGCGCTACAGATCATATATATATATATATATATATATATATATATATATATATATATATATATAATGCGAAGCGTGTATAAATAATGCCGCATATTAACATAAAAGCTTTATTCAATGTTTTTACTTAAATATGTCTAACATAATCTAAGAATAATCATTGAAAATATACATTGAAATAGAAGTAAAAGTTAAGCTATTATAAAAACACTATCCTGAAGTATATATAAAATTATATATTTTCTGCACTGGAAAATATTGTTGTACCAACACTTATTTAAATAGAAAATAACATGTTATAATGTTTCTTTAATTATCTATACGCCAAATATAAGTATATTTATATATAATTCAGTAAAATCTAGAAATATAGCAGCGTAAGCTGACATATTATAGCTATCTCACTCTAATACCTTATAAAATTAATGAGTAGCATATATGCACTAGTCTTTTTAGCGTCGAAATTTTACGAAATGTTTTAAACGTCTGGTAATTTCGCAATTAAATGTTCATTTTTATACTGTAAATTTGACAATTCGTTTCAGTAAAATAATGGTTCTTACTTCAACTACAATACTTCTATTTATAATATTATTTATGGTAAAACTTTCTGAAATTAATGTTTTGATTATGTATATAGTTTAATAATAATCTGAGTATAATACAATGAGTTTTATAAATAATCGTCAGCTGATATATATTTTTGCCAATCATATTTTAATTGTCAAATTCGTTTGTTTACAAAGATTCTTGTTTGAAATTGAATTGAGAATATTTAGTTACAGTCGACTTAATAAAACGTGTTAAAAATGACATTTGTCCATGTTACACTTATATGTACGACTGAAGACACGCTATAGGCCGTAAATTTTGACCAATTTTTGGTGCTTCTTTCATTTATTTGTTCGTTAACTATCAGAATTGAAAGTAGAAACCTATTAACTTAATGACCATAATATGAAATAAAATGCACTGAATAACCATAATATGAAATGAAATTTATTCCGTGGTTCTTATTTGGCCATAATATGAAATAAAATTCATTCAATGGCTTTTAAAAACCATTGAATGAATTTTATTATCTGTGGCAATAATTTAGAATGCAATATACCGACTATAAAATTCCTCTTTTAGATCTAAAATGGAAGATAACAAAAAAAGTGAGTCTTTTACCTTTGGTCATTCTATCGCTAGACGAGGGAGCAAATGTCATTTATTATAAAATATTTGCGATTTAAAGAGCACGGTGGATCGAATGGGTAAATTTAATTGAATAAATCCATTATTCTAAACAAGAGTGGCCTTCCGCAGGGACCTTTATTGTGTTGTTGATTGGGTTCCTTTAATATATTTGACGCTGTTCCATTGTACTGAATGTGATCCTGTCAGATGAAAAATTTAGATATTAAATAAATCGTTTTTATTATGTGTTTTTCGTTAAATGAAATTTACTTGTAAATGGCAAGCAAATTTTGTATTTGAATTTTCATATATGTTTTCATTTAATCCTTCTAATTTGTTAAAACACAATTGTTGCTTTAGTAATTTTGTTGTTATTATTAATCATTCAAACTATTTATTAATTTAATTAGACATGGAAAAAAGTACAAAGAGGAGTAGGACGTGATGGCGTGTCGACTTGAAATGGAAATATCATAGTGATATATGTTTTCATTTTGAATTTACATATATGTTTTCATTTAATCCTTCTAAATTTGTTAAAACACAATTGTTGCTTTAGTAATTTTGTTGTTATTATTAATCATTCAAACTATTTATTAATTTAATTAGAAATGGAAAAAAGTACAAAGAGGAGTAGGACGTGATGGCGTGTCGACTCGAAATGGAAATATCATAGTGATTGCTTTTCCAGTTGGCTGCAGATAATGGATTTGGATAAGTTCCTTATCTTACCCTTGCTTGCAGCGGGGTGAGGGGGTACGTTTTACTTCGGTATTTATATGTTCATTTTTTACGTAAAGCGAGGAAAGGAAACTTTTTGAAATAAAACAAAAAAACCATATCAAATTATGGTAAAAACCAAATATTTGGAAAGTTAGGATAAGAATTATTAAGGATATAAAAATTTCGTAGTGAAAAATGTGAAATTATTTTGATCAACTCCTATTTCAATGTACTTCAGGTAAATATGATGAAAAATGACATATTTATATGTGATGAACTGAACATATTGCTTTAAATAAATTCAAATGTTAATATTGTTCCCAGCGATCTTATCGATGTTGAAATTACACGTCACTAGCTCGAAGAGTTATTAGTGGGGGATTTTACGTTGGTTCACTCAATAATCAAGTTTATTCGGGTTTACTTGTTTGGCAGATTATAAATTGCACACTGCGTTGATATCTTTATTAACTGGTATCTTTGTATATGAGTATGCGACCGCTCCTACATCTGTTTGTTTGTGGGTGTGCAGAAATTTATTTTAATCTTTAAAATTGTTAACATCGTATTGATACATAATACACAAAATATATTTAATTTTTTTGGACTTTAAATAATATAACAACATAAACCTGATTTACTTTTTTTCTTTTTTAAACTTTCTGATTTGTTTTTTTTCCTTTAGAAAGAGATCATAAAAATTACGCTTATATCGTTTTATTTTTGAGACATTAACAATAACAGTGACACTAAAATTTGAAACTCCATGAGTATCGTTCAGTAGTTTTTGTGTGATGAATAAAAACAAACAAATAAAAAAAACAAACAAACATTTTTAACAAGAATGAAAAAAAAAATACAATCGATTTGTATTGAAAAAAGAATAGTAATTTTTAAAAAGAATCTGATTTAATACATTAATATAATTTACTATAGTTAAATCATATTAGTATTTTAACACCGAGCAATGTTAGAAAATTAAGTTCACAGGTTTCAGTACAGGTTTTGAATTGTAGTGTTTTGAAATATGGATTTTACGACCGGAGTGTTCACATCCAACTAGTATTGTATTGTAATAAAAAAAATTTACTCTATTGAATATATATGGCGTTAACTTTGTAGAAATTCATTATCACTTAATTTGTATTTATAATTAAATGAAACTACGTGATAAAGTATTATTTCTACTTTATTTGAATTCTAAACCACGACCTAGAATTTGTGAAGATCTTTATAAATTGCCTACCTGAAGATGTTGTAATACAACGAAACCTAAGTAGTGGTTAAGAATTGAAATAAAATAGAAAAACTACTACATAACGTAGTTTAAATTAGTTGATAAGTTACTCTATTTCATTAGTTGGGGCATGGTATCTATTAAATCATCAAAACTTTTCATATATTTTAAAGAGAGGTGTCGGAATATTTTCATTTGGTAAGGAACAATTCCCAATGCTTTGAGCGAAAATCCTCACAGAGAAAATTTGTTAAAAATGTAAATAAACCAAGCGATGATTTCCATAGATATATTCTTATAATTACAAATTTGTAATTTAATTAAATAACAGAAAAGCGATGATTTCCATAGATATATTCTTATAATTACAAATTTGTAATTTAATTAAATAACAGAAAAGCGATGATTTCCATAGATATATTCTTATAATTACAAATTTGTAATTTAATTAAATAACAGAAAAGCGATGATTTCCATAGATATATTCTTATAATTACAAATTTGTAATTTAATTAAATAACAGAAAAGCGATGATTTCCATAGATATGTTCTTATAATTACAAATTTGTAATTTAATTAAATAACAGAAAAGAGATGGTTCCCACAACCTTGAGGGAAAATCCACTTGGACGAAAGTTAATTTAAAATTAAAAGTTTCGCATCGAACGCAATGATTTCCATTGGTACTTATAATTACAAATTGGTGTTTCAAAGTATAATGCATAAAATTACAATCGATAAATGCATTCTCTAGGTTGGTGCTCTTTATTGTAACTAAACTTTTCTTTTGTTGGTAATAAACTCGGTTCTTACCCCTATCACTTTCAACCCTTAGATATAGTCACTACTTTCCTGGTCATCATCAGTTCTTTAAATGAGATCCAATAAATCTACCTTTTTATTGTGAAAATACTTTTTAGATATATTATTTTGATATGTCTTCGGTTTAACCAATGAAAACAAGAGACGAAAATATTTTCGCATCTTATTTTCTTGTTCACTTTCCTTTAGATATAGTGTTATAACACATACCTATAACTATTCTGGAAAACCAAGCTTTAAGTGAAAGATTCATCATAATCAGTCCAATAATTTAAAAAAATAGAGTCTTTTTACAAACAAAAAAAAGGTACAATACATTTTTTTGTTCATAAAATGTTGTCATATCCGATTAATTTTCTTGGGAGGATATTTATTGGCTTATAGCCCACCTGAAGATCTTGTAATACAACAAAAGCTAGGTCATGGTAAAGAACTTAAAGAAAGTAGAAATAATACTACATCACGTAGTTTCATTTAATTGTTGAGGATATTTATTAGTGTCCACGTTTTGTCAAAATATCGTGCATTATTTCTGTTAAATAGATTTTCAGTTAATATTGTGTCTATTGAAATATTAATGTCTTACATAGAAAATCATCTATTGGTAAATGTGGACATGAAATCCTTGTCCTTCAATCGGACCCATGTCTGACCTTTAGTCATCTATCTAAAATGTAGTTGGGCGTGAAAACGAACTCAAAATGCAATTAATAATACTGCCAATGTTGACGAATTGACATCGGACGGTCGAAGTACTTCGTTTGATGGACAATCTTGGAGAGAAGGGTTTCTGACCGCGATGGAAGTGGACTGTAAAAATATTGCTTTGAATATCCAACCTTTTCTTGAAGCTTTGAAAAAGTGAAAATATAAAACTTTAGATACTTTTTGAAGAAATATTGTTAACTAGCGTGATCCGTGCGAAGTCTTCGCATTATAAATTATTCAACTCAATTTAATAAATCAAAATTGATTGCAGGTATTCAATTCATTTCTAATTTTGCGCACTGCTTATTACGTTTTTATTCCATTATGAAGCTCAGATGACAGATCAAACAAATATGTTACTAAAATTGACATATAGAGGCGCAAGTATCAAAAGCATTGAGCTAAAGCGCCACTTTATTTATACGTGAGTGGATTTGAAATTAAACAAACATTTTACCGACCGTCAATCATATTGACGTTGAGCCGTTAGATGGCAGCATTGCTGTTTTGTGTATATAATTTTAATAATTAATTAAATTGCAAAAACAATAGCAATAATAGATTTTTTAGTTGCAGATGCCGGTAGAGCAAGCAATTATCTATAAAATGATATATAATTTATGTGGATTAGTTGTGAGGTTTTTTCTAAAAAGGGAGAGTAACATCTTAACCTTAGCGTATTAATAAATATGATGATGATGGTGATGATTATAATTCTGTTACAGTTCTGAATGGCTAAGTTTCGGAATTTATAGGCGTTTATGAAATATGTCAAACATGTCAGAGTATTATGAATAGCACGTTTCTGTCATAAATATTTATACGTATAGGGTATATATTTGTAATAATTTTGCAATTAGGAAAGAAACGAGAATGCAAAAATAATGTGGATAAAAAATAAGGGTTCTAAAAATAAAAGAAGACACACACTCACACACACACACACACACACACACACACACACACACACACACACACATATATATATATATATATATATATATATATATTAGAGTACTAAAAGAAATATGACAAACAAAAATATTTTGAACGGCTGCAAAAATGCATAGTCCATATTCTTTTAAACTCGAATGACACAGATATTGATAAAGAAATATAGAGATAGAATAAAATTAACATCATGTAAAACAGAAATAACTCCAAGAAAATAACCTTGATCATAATATGGAACACTAGTTCGCTGTTAGCAATTTCACGGCCCAGGTCGTTAAAATCATTCGGAGTTCTTCATGGTCGTAAATAGTATTAATAGTCGCACTTAAGGTGGTGTGTACTAGATGCGAATTAAACTTATATTTATATATAATCTGATGTGGATTGTTATGATGTTCGGTATCTGTTACCTTGTGTAATGCAGAGTAATATCTTTGCTTTTCAGCGGTGTAATGAGCAACGGTGTTACAGCATTTCAGCAATTAAATTAACAATTTTTTTCACAATTAAATGAATCTACGCAATGTAGTATTATTTCTACTTTCTTTAAGTTCTTTACCACGATCTAGGTTTCGTTGTATTACAACATCTTTAGGTGGGCAAATAGCGAAGATCTTCAAAACGTCTTTGCTAATAGCCCACCTGAAGATGTTATAATACAACGAAACCTAGGTCGTGCTAAAGAACTTAAAGAAAGTAGAAATAATACTACATCACGTAGTTTCATTTAATTGTGAATTTTTAATTTCTACAAAACTAACGCCAAATATATTAAATATTCAAAACAATTTTCTTAACAAATTTTTGTTGGTTAACATATGTCCACGGTGAAATGTTGCTAATTTATTTTTTTTCTTTGACTCATGAAATTTTTCAGTAAGATTTTTAATAATGGTTTTGGGGAAACTAAACTATCTCAAAATAGGCACAAAATTAAAAATTACGTGTTACTGGGTTAAATGGTTGAGGATGCAAGGCGCGGTTAGTGTTAAGAAATTAAAGATTACGAAGATTAGCAAACTGGATTATTGAAATCATTTACAGAGACTTGAGGTCGTGGTAACTTGAATAATTTATGCATATATATCTTTGCCATTAAATGGTCTTGAAAAATATATTTTTAATTCATCTATTGTCTTTTCGTGTATTTTTATTTCTTCCCTTTTCTCTGAGCTTTTACGATATTTAATTTTATTGAAAAGTAATTCCAAATATTTACACCCTAACTTTAAAGTTCTTTATGGAGAGTTTGGTTAAATTTCGTAAGCTTTGTATACTATTGTATTCAGGTAAAAATGTGCATATTTATATATTTTGTTAAAGATGTATAATTAACAGCACCAGTAGTAATACCGTTATAAATAATGTTACAGGAATAAACCTTTAAAACGTATCAGTCGTCAGTCTAAGTTATTTAAACACTAAATCAAGTGATCGCAGTAATAATTCATTTATTAAAGAAATTAGTTTATTGGTGGATTTGAATGAATTTTGCTTTTCATTGGCAGTACTTTTTAATAAGGGTTCGAGTTGTCTTGGTAAGGTTTGCTTGTTTTTAAAGTAAATTCTCTACAATAATATGAATTAGAATTTTAAAAATTGACTAAAATTTAATCACCGTCAATTAAATTAAAAAAAGTTGTAGGTATTTTGATTATGCTATCAGTAAAATATCCAAAAATGCTCCAAAATAGCCATATTCTTCTTTCGTAGTTAACGAAAGTTTTACATTTCCATAGCATTCACATAGCCAGTGGAGTTTATAGTGGATGAATAGTAAATGTTGTTGATTATTATCTTACTAATTTTACAAAGAATATAACTTTGTTCGGCACCGAAACGGCTTATCCGATTGATACCAAACTTTCCCCATAGTTATAGTTCACAGTGCAAAAAGGATATGTGGTATATTTCTAGAACGTACCGATAATGAGTAATAAATCATCATAGCAACATTAAATATTGTAGAAAACATGAAAATACATTTTACTTAGTAAACTTGAATAATAGAAACATTTTTGGGTTAAATAAATTGAACCGAGACTTCGTTCATGCGGATCCTATTATTAACTTGACTGTAAGATTAAATGTTTAAATTTATTTATAAATATTTGCAATAATTACAAATTAAGTTTTTTTTGAGTAAATGCGCTTCGTATTGAAATTTAAAATTATTATATATTTTTTTCTAGTAGGTCGTATGCAATGAAAAATAACCTATACTTACCTCATACGAGTGTAATCAGACTTACAAATAAATAGACAAAAGTTCTAAACACAATATGTTTGTGTCCTGTTATTATTTTGGTAAAATCGTTATAAAATATTTTTTCGTAAATAAATTCAATATACAGATATGCCAATTCTACAGTTTTATAACATGTGAAGATATAGCTGATTATTAAATTACTTTCTGTATTATAAGATTATACCGCTCAATTCTAATGTCGAAACACACAGTATAATTAACTATAACCATAAGAACCATAGAATACCAATAAGAAATAAAAACCATAGAATAATTAACTAAAATTTTCAGGAAACCGTTAATAAATTAACCATAAAGAATCTTTGTTTAAAAAGAGTTTAAAACGGGACGATTAAAGTACTTTTTCAGTTTGTGTTCTTATGCATGTTTATTTGGAAAATTCTGCACCGTAATGTATATTACGGTGTAGAATTTTCCATTTATAAAGGAGAAAGACTTATAAAGAAGTGTGGCGCTGAAAGGGCTCACCCCATTGACATGATATTTTATATATAGACGTAGGGTATTCCCATGTGATATACGATTATAGGGACACTAATATATTGTGGACAGCCATCTTCTGTTGAGAAACATTTTTGAGTTAAGCAAATGAATCATTACGGCTTTCGAAATGCCACTTGATCCCATAAATATATCTGAAATGAATTGAGGGGAATCCGCCATTTTGATAAATCTATCATTTTAAATTTCAAAAACGCAAGTTATATTACATCTCGTAAACGGGGAGGTTTACAATAAAAACTAAACCTCTTTATGTAGAATTAAATACTTTACCATTTTTAAATAAAATGTTATTTCAAACAATTCATGTTTTCAATATTAGAGCCGTTTAAAAGTTTGAAAAATTAGTTGTCGCAATATAACTAACAGACAACTGGTATATACATTTATTAATTACTTGCCACATTATAACTAATAGATAAATGGTATATACATTCTACATAAATACATTCTCATTCCTTTTTGTGTGAAACCAATGGGTCTTAAGTTGTGAGGTGTTGAAGTTTGTCCCACTATTAATTAATATCAATCGTCATGTTTATAGTCGATTGATTACGCATGATTAACATACGAGATATTGAATATCTCTACTTTTTGAGTGGACTTATATATATATATATATATATATATATATATATATATTGCAAAACAGATGTATGATTTATTGAATATATTGTTGGACAAGACAAAAAGAAGACGTCATGAAAGAAAATAATTGGAATTCTTACCTAGTAGTTGAAAGAGTCTAGATGAATTTCTACTTATTCAATAATATTTTCCATTGTAGTACTAGCGTCCACTTTCTTCTGGGGATATTAATTAGTAATTACATTGAAATTCAGCTGTTACTTAACACTATCATTTTATGTTACGTTACTTAGCGTTAAGTTATGCATGAATAGTCACATAGACACGTGTCTCATAATATGATAGAATCTATAGCTTTACGGTGAAACTTAGTAATGGTAAAATCATACTTTCGGTCAGTTCAGCCGTCAGTTGGATGCATTCGGAATTTCTTTTCTCAGGCGTTACACAATTTTAATGTGACAGGATTACTCAGACGTAGCCAAAGAAGTTTTATTTCAGAAATATATATAACGATTTATTACTACTTTTTATATAGTTAAGAAAGATAAGATAACGACAGGTCACAAAAACAAGATAAAAAAAGGTAATTACGATTCTTACCTAGTAACTGAAGGAGTATAGATATAATTCTACTTATTTTATAATTTTTTATATAGATAAGAAAGAAAAGATAAGGTCAGGTCACAAAAACAAGATAAAAAAAGGTAATTACGATTCTTACCTAGTAACTGAAGGAGTATAGATATAATTCTACTTATTTTATAATTTTTTATATAGTTAAGAAAGATAAGATAAGGTCAGGTCACAAAAATAAGATAAAAAAAAGTAGTTACGATTCTTACCTAGTAACTGAAGGAGTATAGATATAATTCTACTTATTTTATAATTTTTTTATGTAGTTAAGAAAGATAAGATAACGGCAGGTCACAAAAACAAGATAAGAAAAAAAATAATTACGATTATTATCTAGTAACTGAAGGAGTATAGATATAATTCTACTTATTTTATAATTTTTTTATGTAGTTAAGAAAGATAAGATAACGGCAGGTCACAAAAACAAGATAAGAAAAAAAATAATTACGATTCTTACCTAGTAACTGAAGGAGTATAGATATAATTCTACTTATTTTATAATTTTTTTATGTAGTTAAGAAAGATAAGATAACGGCAGGTCACAAAAACAAGATAAGAAAAAAAGTAATTACGATTCTTACCTAGTAACTGAAGGAGTATAGATATAATTCTACTTATTTTATAATTTTTTTATGTAGTTAAGAAAGATAAGATAACGACAGGTCACAAAAACAAGATAAGAAAAAAAGTAATTACGATTCTTATCTAGTAACTGAAGGAGTATAGATATAATTCTACTTATTTTATAATTTTTTTATGTAGTTAAGAAAGATAAGATAAAGACAGGTCACAAAAACAAGATAAGAAAAAAAATAAATACGATTCTTACCTAGTAACTGAAGGAGTATAGATATAATTCTACTTATTTTATAATTTTTTTATGTAGTTAAGAAAGATAAGATAAAGACAGGTCACAAAAACATGATAAGAAAAAAAATAATTACGATTCTTACCTAGTAACTGAAGGAGTATAGATATAATTCTACTTATTTTATAATTTTTTTATGTAGTTAAGGAAGATAAGATAACGACAGGTTACAAAAACCAGATAAGAAAAAAAGTAATTACGATTCTTATCTAGTAACTGAAGGAGTATAGATATAATTCTACTTATTTTATAATTTTTTATATAGTTAAGAAAGTTAAGATAACGTCAGGTCACAAAAATAAGATAAAAAAAAGTAATTACGATTCTTACCTAGTAACTGGAGGAGTATAGATATAATTCTACTTATTTTATAATTTCCTTCATTATAATACTAGAGTCGATTTTATTGAGGAAATCAATCGTTAATTACTTCTAAATGTAACTTTTACTTAATAGTATTTAATAATTATTTGTTTCAAAACATGGCACTAAGTTACGACGCAAGACGATATGAAGACGTATTTCATAAATAGAATCTATAATTTCACGTTGAAACTGGGTAGGGGTAAAATCATCGTCTCTTGGCGGTAAGTTTCCAATTTTCGATTTCTGTCTTAAATTGAAATCGAAAAAAAAATAAGATAAGGTGCGATCAAATCCGGGATATCATTTTTCAGCATTTCTTAAACCCTTGAAAATTCAAGTCGCAAAATAATACCGATAAGTAGCGATTTCGAGTAACCTTTACGATTTGTTTCCCTTAAAACTTCCGTCCACCTTTGTCAACGATAATTTCTACTTTTGTTTGAAAAGGGTGCAAACCCTTTGTTGAAGGGTGCCGCCGTTATTTGTAATAAACGTCGGAAGTGCGCGACTGAAACGCGCAATTTCATTCTGTCGTGTTTCATATTAATAGTATCTGTGAATACGAGTTTGCAAATAAAATAGATCAAGCTGTATATAGACGCTAGTGTTTGCTTTCAAACGCAATTAAAGGACGTTTATTAAATTTTAGCGGAATTTGTACCTTTTTTGTTAGATATGTTATTTATTTCTAGTGCAGACTCTCAGTCCGTTATTTTAATTTATTTAAGCCATTTCTTTTAAAAGTAAGAAATTATGAATAGTTACGCTCAATGAAACGAGTGTGTGTTAAAATGTTTGGAATGTTCCCAAGTAATACTTTAGAACTGGTAGCAAATTCGAAAGTGCAGGGGGTAGATATTTCTGTATTTGTTATGATGATGTATTGCTTAGAATAGTATATAATACATTACATTTTGTAAAGGGGTTTGAGGCAAACACGGAGTGAGAGCATATTCAGGGGGTTGGAGCTTCGAATCCAGAAGTAGCGTAATTCTGTAGTATTGGATGAAAATAATGGCATTACCTGTATAATAATATAATGCCTGTATTGAAACGGTTACTAAAAGAGATCACAGCGTTTTGATTTTCGTGCTTAATAAGTTCATCCGCTGAAATGAAGTGACAAACATAAATGGAGTGACAAAAACACAAAACCAATTGTTCTTAATGAGTTACTTTCTCTAGTAAGCCATTTACCACTCTAAAATTTAGGTATGCATATTTATGAATGTTAACTGTTGAAATAGATATCAAATAATTTATGTGCCAGCGAAGGCAAGTTTAGAGTATTAAAAAAAACGAGTGTGCTTTAGACCACACGACTGAAGTAAAACTTCAAATTCACAAAATATGAACTTTAAAATGAATTTACAATTTTATCGCACATATATATATATATATATATATATATATATATATATGTATATATATTTCATGCATTGGCTATGAGGGGAAGAGAGGAAGACAATGTGCGTGCGTACTGCTCTCTCTTGCTATAGTGCGATACAGACAATAGGCTTGCACTGTATCTTAGATATACGGAACATAACTGGCTATGAGAGAAAGAGAGAAAGAAAATGTGTGCTCGCACCTCTCTTTATTGTCCCAACAGTAATATACGAAACGTAACTCTCTCTCTTTCTCTCTTCACGAACTTACATCTCCCTCTCAACTTCCGTTCGCCTCGCCCGATCACACTTTTCGTAACGCTCTCGTCACGCATTCACCAGCTCTCTCCCCAAGTCAAGCGTGCGTAAAGGAGTTTTACTTCAATAATAAAAAACGAAAAGAAGTATGTAAACACTTCGGTTATGTAAACACTTCGGTAATAGTATTAAAGGTCAACTGTGGTTGTTATTAAATTATTTATGGAATATTTTGTGTTGTGAAAGGGTGGATTTTTGACTGCAGTATCTAGTTTATAGATCCATATCCTAACATTGTATTTATCCTATAAATAGAAAAGAAAAACGAAAGAAATGTATCATGGATTTGTCTTGAACTTTTTAGTATTCCGTAGAAAATAAGAATGAAATGGAACATTTATATCCTAGAATTACCTCATTGTCTATCTTTCTATCATCGTCTTATTACTGTGAACCACTTAATGTAGAAAGTTGAATTTGGTGTTGTTGTAATGGTTCAATTTAGACATTGTATAAAAGTTAGATTCTATGTCGGTAACAATTTCCCAGATAACGAGTTTTTTATAGGATATCTTGTTGGATATAAAATTACAGTTTATTGAAATGTGAATTTTGAAAAGATGTATGTATATTTTGTCTTTTAGTGTAATTTCTTTTGTGAAAATTTTTGAAATCTCAGTCGGAAAAATTTTAAATAAGTCGGGAATGTCGTCACTGAGCACTAAATTGTTCAAAACTATTTTTTTATGAAGTATTAATTTAATTAATTTAGAGAGAAATTGTTAATGATGGAAATAGTAACAATTAAAATAATTATTAATATAAAGTAAACGAATAATTTTACAATCGTTTTTTTCATATTTTCATTATTCATCGGTTTATTAACATCATCATATGTTTTACAACGCTGACCCAAATGTTGCGCATATGGAACCAATGGAGTAGGGGGAATGGTATGGGCTAGTGAGCGAGTCCATGTATGTCACCATGCCTGCATGTGACATACATGGACTCGCTCACAACATCTTGCAAGTTCAGCTTGTATTTAGCCGGCTTAATTTTGTTAGAGTTCCGTATCTCAAAAAAAAGGTATAGATATATAGCAAAGTTTATCGGATAATTACAAAAATGATTCTAAACGTTATGATTTTTGGAAAATTCAAGACATTTTCACAAGTGTGAAAAATATACTATACAAGATATTTACATAGCAAAAATATATATAATAATTAATACATATTACTGGAATACATATCATATTGGAAAAATACGTGTTTTGGTGTGTAAGGACTTCATTTTGCGAGTTATACTTGTATTTAACAAACTTTATTTTTTTGGAATTACTTTTATTGTATGTCTGTTTTTTTCGTAATGTAATTCTTTAAAAAGTACCAAATTAGATTTGAATGTCTTTCATTTACATTAAAGGAAAATTTATGTAAATGTCTTGATTTGACATCACATAGCTAAACAATAGAAGAAAAAACCTCTCAAACATGAGTAGGACTCGTAGTACGAGGATTTGTACACATTTAGGAACTTATAAACATTTAAATGTGCACAGTACCTCTATTAAACTACTTGCAAATGTTAATTTTTCACAACGTAAATAAATATTTCACAGGCGTAAAGATATGGTGCATGTTTCAAAAAATTATAAGGTCTAGGATAATTGCTACAATTTTTCCTGTAATCAGATTTTCCAATTCCATTTTTTTCATAAATTTTGGTTCCGTATGGGTGGGGTGCTCTATTTTCGCATATTTTTTGAAATGTCTTTTTAAATGTGTAATTGAAAATTTGGAAAATATTTTTGTATTCCTTTAATAAAGCTTTATCATATACATGATATTTAATATGAATGGTTATGTGTATATTTGTTATATGTTTTAAAAAAGGTATCCACTTTTTAAGTTCTTATTTTTATATCAATATTTTAAAAAGGTAGTGGTGAAAAATTTGTAGATTAATAAAACGTATAACTATACTAAATTTCAAACTTCTACGTGGTACTTAACCCTAACGATGATCGTCTACTAAAGAAGATAGTGCGAGATTGGAAGTATTTTTATTGAAAGTGTGTGGATGTCATAGATGAAAATTGATAATAAATGTGACTGATCGATTAGACTGATCTAATGAACTAGGTTCCAGTGAAACTAGATATTATATCGGTCGTCGAACGTTCATTTTGGCAGAAGAATAGTTAAAATCAGATGAAGAAATAAACTGTTTTTCACGGTTCTCAAGAATCGATAAACATTACGTCACGTGGAAAACTCAATAAGAGCCATGACCTGACCCCATTACCTACGAAATTCCCGAATAGTCTGGCTTTCGGCCTAATTATGTCATTTTCCGCGAATAGCACCCGCCACGATGCCTATTTACCTGTAACAGGAGTAAACAGGAAGCGAGGACAAAGGAGCGATGCGGAAGTCTGAGCAGGTAGGTAGGCGGAAGCCGTATATCTACTGCAACCGACGGCGGGAAAGCGTCAAATGCGGAAACGTGCCCAGAATCGTTGAGAACAGGAGGTGGCACCCGTGAGCATAACCCGCGATTTCGTTTACAGTATTGAGTAGTTACATCGTTAGCTAAGACGCGAGGGAACGGAATGTTTTATTTGGGGTTGTGGTATATTATGCGCGGGGTTGGTAAACGTTCGTGTTATGAAGCTGTTAGAAGATGGCAATGCGGAAAAAATACAAGGGTTGTTTGTTGGTTACAGTAAAGTGTGTTACTGTACAATTGATAGTTACAGATTTAGTGATAATCAAAAGCGGGGTTACTTATTAGTAAACAAAAAAGGCAGTAAGTGTAGTGTCGTGACTATTTTCGTGAAAATGTCAATCGTTGTATAATTCGTAGAATTGATATAAAATTTCTGTTTTTAATTCTTCGTACTCCACAATCGTCATAGTCGACCCAAGGTCGTTAGATGCTGCCTGAGCTTTCCGAGTTCGCTTATGTCGCTTATATTTGTGGCGGTACTGCTTGTAACTTTCGTTGTACTAACTGTGGGTCGTTAGGTGCTGCCTGAGCTTTCCGAGCACGCTTATGTCGCTTAATTAGTGGCGATATTGCTCGTAATTCTCATTATACTAACTGTGGGTCGTTAGATGCTGCCCGATCTTTCCAAGCCCGCTAACATCGTTTATATTTGTGGCGGTATTGCTTGTAATTCTCATTGTACTTGCGTACCTAACATATCGCGACATTTCAAGAAAATCTGAAAATTTTCAGTTTTCTAAAACTAACTTTTTATCTGTTTTTGAGATATAAGTTTATAGCCCAGAAGGAGTGGTAACACGTCATAAAAAACATTACTTGGTTTACATGCCTCGGATAATTATTTTCTGAGATATAATCCCTTAACATTTATATTTGTCAAATTCGTAAAGTTCAATTTGCATGTGCGCAGATTGCAACAGCTGACCACCAGGAATATGTATCGGAGTAACACTTTTATAAAGTTATGTCCTTCCTCTTTAAACCGAGACGCAGATGGCGGCGCTAGCTGTAGTTATGGCTGAGTTATTGAAGTTTGAAATATCATCGACCGAAACTGTCGCTCATGTGGACATTTATCTCCCCACATTATATTTTAAAAACGATTCCACGTCAAAACTAGCAAACTTTTGGGAATATAATTCCGTACTAATATGTGTGGACACGTATACCGAATTGAAAATGTTTATCGAATATGCGTGTCGAATCTCTGGCAGCCTTTTGTTCCACAATATTCTTGTGAACTGCATTACGTGTTGTATATATTTAATATACATTAATTAAAAAAAATAATAATATAAGGAATTTATTTTAGCTATTATTTTTTCCTTTTTAATATTATTTTGATTTAAACTGAAATAACTAAATTATTTATTTCTAAATAACTATAGCTAGTTATCCTATGCTAACAATTTTTCGTCGATATAAACTATTTCACTAATACTTCTGATATATTCAGACTTTTCTGACCAACTTTTTTGAGCGTATGGTTTAGGTATAGTATATTAGAATATTGGGAATTATCGTTAAAATTTACAATATAACTAGGAGAATCATGTTTCATGCAGACATTTCAGTAATATTTATATAATGACATTTTACAGAATACCAAAAATGTTTTGAAATCCGTAACTTGTTCTATCATCTAGCACCGTACACGAAAAAAATTCGAGTTTAATAATCTACCGTCCAAAAAGTGTACATACATATTTTTGAATATAAAATATTTAGACATCCGTTTGCGGGTTAATATGCTTTTTATTATGCCAACTAAATTTCAAATTCTTTTCTAAAACTCTTTCTGAGAAAAACGGCTGTGATAGACAGATGGATGGACATTATGTTATAAGGGTTTCCTCTTTCCTTTTTGAGGTATGGAATCTTCAACACGTACATATAACCCACTGTGCATATTGTTTCGTATGAATATAAATAGGGCAAAACTCTTTTAACGATATCGACATTTCACTGCAACACAGTGAGTGTTGCAGTGAGATATCGATATCAAAAATTTTATAAATCGACCATAAACAATCTTAGTTTATTATATTTAAGAGGTTACATCTTTCTACTTGGACATAGCCCGATATTTTTGCTAAAACAATGTTATGTTTAGCAACAATATACCCATTACTGTTTCAACACCGTCTCTGATATTAATGCAAATTTCTCCCTTGTTGATCAGTGGCCTCAAAAAGTGGGTGTGTTATTTAGCCCACCTATATGCTAAGCTATTTCAATTGGGTACTTATTCCTAAAAATTTGGCTATCAGAGCTATCACAGCCATTTCTAAACGGTACTGTGTTTTTTAATTTTTAATTGTGAAAGACTTAGACCTATTAACCGTCTAAAATTTCAATTGTCAGCATCAAGTAAACAATATTAGTCTTCGAATATTCAGAAAATTACAATTTTTAAAGTATTTTCAATAATTTATTCCAATCAAATCTAAAACCCATCTTTGTCAAACTCTTTAGGACATAAGACTTATATTACTTTTTAAGGACAGGCCCATAGCAACCGAAGCAGCATTTCCTCGACATTTCGATTCTCGTGAGTATGTTTATACTGAAAACAATAAAAAAATGCCAGGTTGTGTAGTAAAAATATGCTTAAATTGCAGTTCGAGAATTTTAAAAAAGGTTGAAATACATGTCATCTTCGATTAATAATAGTTTCTGATACATATTTTTTTGTTATTTATTGAAAAAAATAGTTATATTTTCCGTAACTACACGAATTCTAATGTCATGACCTTGTAAGGACGTATTTTTACACATTATTTTAATTTTTCTTTGCTTTACTTCTTGAAAATATACTGATGAATACGGTATCGGAAAAACAGGAAACTTTCGAAGAAAAATGAATTAGTAGGTATATGTACATTTGTCTGTCACTTCAGTAACTCAAACATTTCAAAACCAATAAACTTAAAACTGGAAATGTAGGTATAAAATGTTCATAGGTTTGAGTCATTTAGTGATTAAATATAGATAACGCATATAATTTTTGACAAAGCCTATACATGTAGGACACACATGTTTACACACACGTTGTGACTTTAATTATTGAGAGCAATGTCTACTATATTAAAGATTATTAAAATCATTTTTGAGCACGTTTAATAGTAGTAGAAAAAGGATTTCGCAGACTATTTAAGAAAATTTCAAGCATGCTACTGTATGTGTATATGTGTGTGTGTATTGTGTGTGTGTGTGTATGTGTGTGTATCTGTGTATGTGTATTGTGTGTGTGTGTGTGTGTGTGTGTGTGTGTGTACGTGTGTGTGTGTGTACCTGTGTATCTGTGTGTGTACGTGTGCGTGCGTGCATGTGTGTGCGCGCGCGCTCGAAGACCGTTAATATAACTAATTATTGAAACTACTCTTTACTGCTACTCTAGATAGGTCGTTCCAAACAATAATTATCTATACATATAATAATACTGTAACAGAGTGAATTCTGTACGTAAAAAATATTTTGAAAAGGGAAATTGATTTAGCGTATAGAATGAAAATAGAAGCCAGAAAATCATTTGTTAGAATTTTTGTCTGTTATTTTGTGCATCAATTACGTAAAATATACTTACTGGACGGATCTTGATGAAATTTGGTATGGTTTACTCATTCCGAATTTCATCGCTCGACATTGTCTTATCTCTAAAACCAATTTAAATTGATGGTGTCAAAAGTTTGGTTAATTTTTAAAGTAGGGAAAAGTAATAAAAAGGGAAATTCTTTGTAAAGAAAATATTTTAATAAAACAGGAAAGCATAACGTAATTGAAGATGATTTAATAATATTCGGTATAATATATGAATTGTATTGTGATAGAGTTGTCGAAAATTGGCGTTTTTTTATGTGATCAGTAAGAATTTAAATGTGATTCTAAATGAATTGGTATCTTTCTATATATTTTCCATATTACCAATTTTGCACTAAAATAATAAACAAATATTTTAAACGAACATAATATAAAATACGAGAACAGGGTAAATGATTATAGACGGAGAGTATTATAACATTATAATAACTTTAGGATAAGTTTTATTTTTTTAAATATTAACCTTTTCATTGCTGATGAAGTATATATCGGTGTTTGTATAATCGTCTTACCAACGCCGACAACTATAAGTATACAACCTCCCGACACAGAGAAGTGACAAAAATTTACATTGAAAAACTGATTGGCACAGCATGAAATGGGTATATTTAAGCCAACTTAATTTCGAATAATTCCTGAAATATCTATGTAATATTATGCCGTTGTATCTCCATAATATAATTGGTTCTTGTCGTATAAAAATAATTTTTTTCTTTACATAAATTCTCTGACAGACCAGGATTTCCCCTTCCGTAGAATCAACTCTCAAGCTTTCATGATCTTGGCCAGTTCGTTAAACTTAGGATTTTTAAGTCTATTTTCAGACAGTTGAGCTACCTAAGTTTAGGTCTTCCTCTTTTTCGAGAGCCCAATGGTCTGGCTGAGAAGATCTATTTTATTGCCCGACTGTCGTCCGTTCTGTTCACGTGCCCTGCCCATTTTATTCTCTGAATTGAGATGTATTTAACCACATCTGGTTCTTTAAATAATTTGTAAAGTATCTTCTTCTCATCTTAACATCTGGATGTTGATATGGAAATTTATGTAAAGTAAGATACATAAATTCTTACTTTACACAAATTGCCATATCAATATACATGCGTACAAATTGAAAACCATTTTTTATTAATTTAGTTAATAAATAATAAAATATGATAACGACACGACAACTTTACATCTACGGTCGGTCATGTGAACGTCGAAGTAGTTCAGTTTTGCCATAGGTGGCGCACATGAATTGGTGTTGTCATTTTCGATTTGGTTTTTGTTCCTTTGGTCGTATTTTGATATTTAGATCAACACTTTAGAATAGTACTCTTGCTTGATTATGGAGATTTGTGCTACATTGACTTCACCGAAGATTGGTTAAATAAACTGGATCTTCTCCACAATTTACTTATTCACTTCATATTTTGTCTGATAAAATATGACCATATTTCTAAGTTTAGGCCACATGTTAATTGGACGGAAATACGTGATCAGCGCAATTTATATATTCATGTCTTCTTTTCAATATACTGAAATATTATTGTAGTTTGTCTTATCCCAATTCTAAATTCAAAGCCTTTAGGCCCACAGCCTTGGCTTACATTCTGTATGCCCCCTCACTTAGGTTGAAATATGAATAACGTAAAACGTCTTTTGTTTTGATAGATGAAACGCTAAGGACAATTTTATATCATTTCACCATCATACGATGCTATCTTAATGCTATTTATTGGTTAATTTATATAAATATTGCGAGTTAATGTGACGTTAAACTCCTTAGACGGCGATAGCATTTAGTCGCTGCCAGCTAAAAGAATGGATAATGATACTACCCTAACGCCATATATAATTTAATTTATGTAATTGTTGCGATATGATGTGATCTTTAACTCGTTAAATAGCGATAGCAATATGGCCACCACCAGTTAGTGAATTGATATATGACGATATCCTAATTAAAACTGTCGATCAAATTATATAGGTATTGCAGAGTAACGTGATTTAAACTTGTTAAATGGAAAAGGCATTATACTCACCCTAATCAAGTGAACCAATATAACAATATACTCACCCTAATCAAGTGAACCGATATGTTAATTTATATAATTATTGCGAGGTAATGTGATGTTAAAATCGTTAGATATAATGCTATTCTAATGCTCTCTATCGGTCAATTTACATAAGAATTGCGGAGTATGTGATGCTGAACTCTTTAGCTGACAGTAGCATCATAGCCGCCTATTAAGTGAGTCGACGTATAATAATATTCCAATATCAAATATCGGTTAATTTTCATTATTAGTTTACTATAAAAATTACTTTTTTTGCGGATCAAAATGTTTACATACATTATTTCAACATATCTCTAAAAATTTAAGCAGCGCGCTCATAGGTACTTCTAAGACGAATGCTTTTTTCTGACTTCATCGACATGCTTCTGTACAGATAGGGTAACTTTGATAAAATTTTCATAAATATACATTTAAACCTCCGTAGTGAATCAACCTGTCCATTAAGAAAAACTGGAAAAATATCCGCTCTGCAGCCATTATTATGCATTTAAACCTGCTTAGTAAAAAAATCTATCCATTAAGAAAAACCGTAACACTATTCGTTCTGCTGTCACTGAGAAAATTCTATACATATAGAAACAACTAAAAATACTATGAAATTATAAATTTGATTTAATTTTGGATTGAATTTTCAGTACACGTGGTTGACGCGAATTGAAAATCGAATGGTTATAAAATACACCACGAACGTAAGTATTAGTCATCGAATAATTAACCCCAAAATGCGAGTATTCCGAGCGCCTTCAATACTCGTATGGTGACTATCTTTCCCAGTATTTTTTTATATTCTTCTGATAATCTAGAGACACAATGTTGCAAGTGTTTTAAATACTTTATTATTATAACTTAGTCTTATTATCCAGAATTATTCACCAAGTCTTCGTAGTGATAGAGCACGCAGTAAGATTGTGTAATGTCATTATCGTCATTCGCCTCATATAGCAATATATATATTTATACATGGAACAAAATAAGAATTTAATGAGTTTCACGCTTACGTGCGATTGAATCACGTTTTTCATGTTCCGTGTTGAACGTGCCTGATACGTATTTACGTGATCGTTACGTATACTTATCTATACGAAACGAAACGGTTCGGGGAAATTCAACAGGAAAAAAACGTCTATTAATATCGTTTGTTTACGGAGAATAAATGAATTAATGTCACAAACAGATATGCTTGTGACAGGGTGTATTCTAGCGTGTTAATATTCGGTTATTCGGAGTTCAGGAGGAATCCTGATATCTATCAATTTATGAGAAAATACAATTATTGCTTTTTACGTACAATTTTTTCATGACATTTTTTTTAATATTGTTTATTTATATGTCAAATTAATGTTATTTTTATATTAAATAACGAAATCCATGTTTCATTGTAAGTGATCACTTTACGGATTTGAATTTAAATTAAGTTGCTGCAGAATGTTAATGCAAGCTTCCTTACGTCATACAATTTTTAAAGGCTACTATAGGAAACACAACCAAGTTTAATGATGATTACTTAAATGTAATGATAATGACAATAAACTGAACGTCATAGATTGTTGCAGCTTATCAGGAAGGTTCAGTCATATTCAGTCACCATGCATGCAGTTATGAAAGATTCTAAATACAATGTTTAATATATGGAACAAGGGTGTCGTTAATGGATATGTCTATAACGACACCCTCGTATATTGGTTTTTATTTCCAATGTTTGCGTGAATAGCACTCCAAAATGATAATAGAAATATGTTGATGGTTTATGGTTGTATAGGTATATATATATATATATATATATATATATATATATATATATATATATATATATATATATGTATGTATGTATATATATATATATATATATATATATATATACATATATATATATATATATATATATTAATTACTATTTTTCAAAACAAATAACGCTGTCAAGTGTGAATCAAATTTGCGTTAGTGATCTTTCGTATTAACGTTAATTTAATTTCATTTTACAAGTTTACTTCTTATATACCTATTTGTAGATAAATTGCGTACCCATAGAAATTTTCAGGTTTTCTTATATTAAAAGAAAAATGAACAGAATCCATAAAAGATCACTAATGCAATTGTTTGTCCGCCTATCACAGTCGTGTTTCTCAGAAACGTTTTGACGTAGAAAGTTGAAAGGCTTAGTAATAGAACTTACTGGTTTTTTTACATTTTGCTTTATTAAGAACGTAAAAAATACTTATCTGAAAATTTTGGAAAGGAAAAATTTGGCATAAAAAAACTATTTCTTTTTGGATATCCACACGAACAATAAACGGGTGATTTACAAAGATAACAGTACTATTTTTTTCGTAATTCTACGTAAGATAGTTTTTGAGATGGTAAAAATATCTATAAGAAAACTTTCCCCAACCTGAGAAACTGCTAAATTTCCAAGGTTAATATTTTAAAAATGGGAAGTTATTAGTAGTTTACCTAAAGTGTACTAAATTTCCAAAATAGTATTTTTTATGCCTGTATATGAAATGTTAGGTGTATATTTGCACGGCCAAAGATAACATTAATATTTATAAATAGTTTAGTATTTCTGTTACACATTCTTAAATGTTTTGTTGCTTTTATACTTACCTCGCGATATCATAATACAAGTTCTGCCCGAAGTAATAGGTTTTTTCATATCATATTTTCATTTAGCTTGTAATAAAATGTACTAGCGTGACCCGTGCGAAGTCTTCGCATTATTTATTCTATTTTAATAAAATTGACATATAGAGGCGCAAGTATCAAAAGCATTGAGCTAAAGCGCCACTTTATTTATACGTGAGTGGATTTGAAATTAAACAAAAATTTTACCGACCGTCAATCATATTGACGTTGAGCCGTTAGATGGCAGCATTGCTGTTTTGTGTATATAATTTTAATAATTAATTCATTTGCAAAAACAATAGCAATAATAAATTTTTTAGTTGTGGATGCCGGTAGAGCAAGCAATTATCTATAAAATGATATAAAATTTATGTGGATTAGTTGTGAGTTTTTTTCTAAAAAGGGAGAGTAACATCTTAACCTTAGCGTATTAATATATATGATGATGATGAATGATGATGCGTTTTTAGCATTTTCGCTTATTTTATCTAAAATGAAACTCAACATGTTTTGGAAAGATATTAATTTATCGCCACGAGCAAAATGCGCGAGTTATATCTAGTATGTACACTAATAAAAAAAATATACTTTTATTCATTCTTAATTTTATCTACATCGATTACAGCATATGTATATATATATATATATATATATATATATATATATATATATATATATATATGTGTGCCTCATGGATAACTAATAATATTCCTTCAAAATAGTGTTATAGGAATACCCTTATAATATTTTTTATTTATTTTTTTATTTGTGTTTTGTATAGTGAAGCTTAGTTCTTTTTATAATTTCCTAAGTATGCTTAATAAAAATTCCATTTGTTTATGCAATTTGATGATTAATTTTTTTTCTTCATGTTTGTTTTACAAAAATGACTGTAAAGGATAGATATGTTAAAAGAAATTCTTTCAAAGTATGATATGCTATACGTGAAACATTTAAACAGTATACAATTTGAAATAGTCGACTAAGAGGTTTATATTTTGACAGGGTAAATTTCACAAATCTACTAAGATTATTTTTACCAAGTTTTCGCCGATATAAAATATGTTTATTTCCGGACGTTTTAAAGAAATTAAACTTTACAATTTTTTCGCCATTTATAGTCACTGAAAGTCGCTGATGTAAGCTAATAATGACGAATTGGAGAAATATATTCGAACAGCGATACTAGATTTTGTTTAAAAAACCGGCTAAGTGCGAGTCTCGCTAGTGCATTGAGAGTTTCGTGCTCGGTTTGAAGTGAAGTTACTCTATTTATCATAAGTCGCACTAATACGAACTTCCTAGCGCAATAAATATTTAATAAAACATAATCCAATTAATTAGAGGTGGATGGTTGTATTATTGCGCACATTTTGTAACACCAATTTGTCATTCCGCGTTGAGATGCACCGTAAGGTGGTCGGTCGCGGTCGCTCTGAATAAAATATTATATATAATAATAATATACCATTTTTACCAATGATAAAAAAAATTATCTAATTAATATATTTTATTTTATAGTGCCTATTAATTTAATTTGTATATCTGATAGTTGAATGATGCTTACTTTTATATATATATATATATATATATATATATATATATATATATATATATATATATATATATAAATGTAACTTTTATAAAATTATAGGTTTGTTTTCATGGTGTATAGGGATATTTTTATACTTTCATATATATAACTAGCTAAGTTATAAATATAAAACTAGCTAAGTTAAAGGAAATTTTTTCGGGCATTCTCCAACCCCATAAAATAAAATATTATTAAAAAAATTAATGTATTTAAATATTAATGAATCTGACACATATGTGTGTATGTGTGTGTATGGAATATAACAATATTAATGAAATTAAAAATTAATGAATTTAATAACTCAAAGCACTAAACTATATGAACTAATTCTCACATTAAATGTTTTAACATTTATAAAGATGGACCTTCCTTTTTTTCCAGAGTTTAGATGATGAAGTATCAAAATAATTTTAAATGAAATCAGAACCATCAGGTGGAGAGAAATCACCATTGTCAACATCACATTCAGACGACGGAATCTATAATAAAATAATGATCTTATTTCGAATCTAAAAACATAAAGAATGAATTTTTACTGTATTACATTAAAACAGAGTTTATATTTGTTATTGTCTGTAAATAAATTCAAAGCTCCTTTTCATTAACTTCAGCGGATAACATCGAATACTCAAGACTTTCTGGCGCAATATTTTCCATATCACAGATATTATTTACCTAAAAAAATTAAAGAACAAGGCTAATGTTTTTTATTACACAAGAAAACTAAGGCATGCCAAAAACTAACCTGAAGTAAACGCATCAGTATGAACTAAATTGTTCTCCTAATAAGGTAGGCTGCAGATTAAGTCGTAATAATAAAATATTTCAAACAGAATGAATTTATGATTTTGCAATATATATATATATATATATATATATATATATATATATATATATATACGTTTAAATACATACGTTACATTATAATACGTAATTAAAAATATTGGGAAAAGAAAGCTGGAAACCTTATCAGTTAAGCGTATGTCTGTTTGTTTGTTACGACCGTTTTTTCTCAGAAACAATTTGAGGTAAAAACATATTAACCTGTACATACTTCATTACATTCAAAAATATTCATATCAAAATTATGTACGTACACTGGGGATAAATACTCGAATTTTTTTTTAAATTTCACATATAGTGCGGGGTTCATTTGAAAGGACTAGGTATAAAGATAAATATTTTTGGATAATTTTAGATATTATCATAACTTCAGATATTCTGAAAAATGTGAGAAAAAATATTGAAAATAATTAACATCCTAATTCCGAGGCTACTGAATCTAAAATTATAAAAAATAGGGGTCCTTTATAATACGAAAAATTATGACATTCAGACTCATCGTAAAGGTTTTTCTATAATTTTTAGGTGGCCTGCCTTTTTTCATAATTTTTGGGTTCAGTCATTTCGGAAGTAAAAGGAAATTATTATTTTTTTTTGCATTTTTTAGGGTACCTCTGAATCTTCAGAGGTACCCTAAAAAATATATCTATATTATCTATATTCTGAATATATCTATATTACCTATATTTTAGAGAACCTTATAATAAGACCTTTCAGAGGATACTTCGCATCATTTACGGAGTTTCAAAAGAGAGGTTTTTACTTGTATCCTGTAAAGTTTCCATATAAATATTTTTAAGTATCCGCTATTGAGATGTGTTGATATGCTCTATTGTCATGCCGAATTGTAAGTTTCTGAATAAAACGATTGAAAAATGGCTGTCAGACGGATAGACGGATATAAAAAGGTTCCCTTTTTCCTTTTCAGGTACGAGACTCTGAAAACTATATCGGTAATGGAAAAATGTCATATTTCACAGGTCTAAAAATATCGTCAAGTTTTCAAACTCTTCATACTTTAATGCTAGAATCATGTTTCTAGATTAACTGGAAGTTCTGAAATTGATCTTTCAACTCGGGCTTGGAGACTTTTATATAGTATGTTGCATGTTCTTAATGCATGAATAACTTGTAACGTCCACTTGGTCCTCACGCTTGGGGTGGTTTGACGGTTTATTATTGATAATTAAATGCGTAATTTTAATATGAAGAATATATATATATATATATATATATATCTATATATATTTATATATATATATATATATATATATATATATATATATATATATATATATATAGTGTTTATATGGTAGTGTTTGTTTTACTTTTTAAGGCAATTCTATTTCTTCGAACGATACTCACGTTGAATCTGTCTGTAAGTCTGTAAGTCGGGTATGGACTTTTTATGCCTGTATATAACTAAATGAAATAAAACAATTTAAAGGCACATTAGTACAATTAATTTTAATTTTTTAATGTGTCTATAAAAACTTTGGGTTCATTTAATAAAAATGACTAAACATTTTCTGAATGATTTTTATGTCACTTTATTTACATGTCCGTTTAAAAAGATATCTGGATTAAAATAAAATGTGCGCACGTGGAAAACTACCTTTTTAAAAGAAAACTTCTCTATGGGAAAATGAATATATAATGTATTTCTAATGAAAACGAGAGGTGATATCATTATATCTTTGTCGATAGTGGTTTCTAAACACCAAATCCAGGGTGACCTCGAAAGTTATGTGAATATGTACACACACACACACGCATGCGTGTATGTGTGTGTGTGTGTATGTGTGTATAGAATATAACAATTATAGACCTTCTGGAAGTATTTATTGTTCATAGGTAGATAAAATTTATCTAATTTATTTAACATTTCGGCGATTAAAAATTACCTTCTAATGAAAGCACAAAAATATAACTAAAGCATAACTTTTATTTGGAAAATTGTCATAAAGAAAAGAAAAATAAGTTAACTAATTTGTTTAATGAACTATTATTGTGTCTCATATGGCTTAGACAGGTACTTAATCTAATATAGCATCGTACAATCGCTAATTCAGTTTTTTATAAATCCAAATAGATGACGCTGTGTTATTTTGTGGTAATATTTGTATTTCCTTTCGCGAAGGAAAATTCGTGAAGCAAGAATTCCAAGTAACGGTGAATCATTGGATAACTCAGATGCAAAATTTTCTTTCCTTACCCTGATGCTCATTATTATTTCTATTTCATAATATAGATGATCAAAATGTTTATGAAATTCACATTCCTCACATCTGATTTTTTTTGGAGGTAAACTCCTTAAGAATACATTTTCACACACAGCGCCCGGTATGAAGTTTTATGAGGAGTAAAATCACAAGTTCAGAGCGTTAACAAAAGTGTAAACGTTAGGCGCCTCTCCTCACAACGTTTCTGCGCACCTTTAGAGTGAGATATCTATACGTTGATTTGGAATTTACTTACTTACGGCGTAATCAGAATGACGGAGTGTGACGCACATAGTTTACTATCGTTCGCTTACATCAAGATGTAATCAATAAATCATGTGTGAACATTTGGTGTATTTTATTCTACAAAATTAAAAAAGTATATTTTAATTTTAACTTTCTATTCTGACGTTACTAAATGTTTTTAATTTTGTAGTATAAATTTGATCTTTTCATTTGTGTTTTATTGAATATAACTGTATTATCAGCATTTTTGTATTAAAGAATTTTCCATTTACATTTAGTGATATCGATATTTATATTTATATACAATGTTACCTATTTTACACATTCCGAGACAATTGTACTTAAGGAGTAAACTCCAGTCGCTCGTCGGAGCTGACACGAAATTTACGTTATCGACGTATTAATATCAATAAATTGTTATACCATACACGATTAACATCATAAATTGACAAAGTCTTTCTTGAGTCAGTTTTCCTTGAGGCTGTCATGATTTTTTTCCATCTTACTGTAAGATGAGATAATTTATTTCAAAACTCCATTACTTACATATAATCTTTCCTCATAGAACTAAGCTATTACGAGATTATGATACGAAATATTTTATTTTATTAAAACAACTTTAAGCCAGTTGTTAAGAGTTATGGTAATCAAAAGTAATTTAATATTTACATAATTTTATATGCTTAACTTAATTTTATTCAAATTGGGAAACGTAGGATATTTTTAAAATAACTTTCGTTTCAACTTAAGCTTCTGTTAAAGCCAGCTATTTATAAGATTTTAAAGTAATTCTTGCCTTTACCTCATTTGTTGTCGCAAACAAATGTCGGTCAATTAGTTTTGGAAAAGGTTTGGAATTACTCTCATTTATAAGGTTTGCTACTCTAATCCTACGGACGTACTACTTTGCCCTTGCTGTAATCACAGACTTATTTGCTTTTGGATGTAATGAGAAAAAGGCTTTCCCGAGAAATAATGGGACATTGGGCCAAAATGAATTGTTGTGTGAAGTAAGAGAAAGAAGGTGGCGTGTACACTGACACTTTGGTGTTGAATGCAATGAATAGTATCGGTTTTAAAGAATTATGTAATCTGGAATTTCGCGTATAGACTTTTGATTTAGATGAAACTATGTGTTTTGTATACTTTTTTAGGTAATATGTAGTGCAGGTAATATACAATAGTGATGTGGTTTTGATAAAATTGATGCAAGTATTTTATTGAATAATGTCTTTTAATCAGCGTCTTAGCTTAGCCTAAACTGATTATTTATCTAATTTTTCCCCAGTTATTAACGAAAGTTATTAACTAAATTTTAGTAGCCATAATTTTTTTGTGTTTCTTAACTTATAACGTCACATTAATGTGTAGTAAGTAAAGCTACCTTAGAATACTTTAGTCTTTAAGAAATACAAAAATAAAAAATTTTAATTACACCAATATTTATTTAGTAACTTTTACATGATATATAAAAAGATGAGAGGTAATTATTTCATATTGTATGATAGCTACGCCATCTATACTAGATATATAGATAACGTTTTTAAACCAGATTAACTGCTTATTAAATTAGTTTTAAAAGGCGCTATATTTGTAGCTCTCTGGAACGGTTTGTTAACGTTGGAATCGTTATAAATATTGGTCATTTGTTCAATAATTATTTTTTGCTTTAATCGTTTATAAAACAAATAGAAATTAAAGTTGGTATTTGAGCACTGATTCGCACTCCAAAATAATTAAATTTACTTTTTGGAATAGCGTCCATACCTATTATTATCATTATTCACTGAAAAGTTTAAAAACAATTTATTTCTTGTCCTTTTATTTATTTTTAATATTAGTCCAAATTTTTTTTGGTTTTATTTTACAATAATGGCACTTCCATGGAACTTCAAAGTTCAGACTCCAGTATTTTACCGCCATATTGATAATTCAGTTGTAGAAGCCTAATTCATTTTTCGAAAAAAAAAACAAATTTCATATCATTTGAAACCATTCAAAATATAATTTATGATATCATTTGGAAGGTATGTTAAAGGTGTTAATTATTTAATATTTTATAGTTTTAGGCGGTATGTCTTCAGAGATATACTGAAAAATATAAAAAAATATTCTCCCCCCCTTACATAAATACTGAATCTAAAGCTATGAAAATAATGAGGTTTCTAGAAGGCTACGTGGAAGTTTTAGGAAAAGTAGAACGTTGATTTTAGATGTTATACTTTTCCATATATTTTCAGTAATATATACATATATCCTCCCCTATTTGAATATATTAGGTATCATTACATATTTAGTGCGCTAGATATATAATAATACCTAATCTGTGACGACCAACGATAAATAAAGTAATTTCATTTTATATGAGGAAAGAATATATATATATATATATATATATATATATATATATATATATATATATATATATAAGGTATTCCTAACTATATAAATTATTTACGATGAGTGATGAAAAGTAGGAATAATCTAAGAGTGATGAAAAGTAGGAATAAAGATTATTCTCCTCTGCGAAATTAGAATGTTGTCAATTTCCTAAACCATATTAACAATGTATAGTGCTAATAAACAGTGATAAGTGGGTTTAGTAGACTTGAGGACACTGCTGCTCAGAAAGTATTGTTTGATGAATAAAGAGGTTAAAGTAATATCATCTTGACTTGTAACTAAAATTAAACTCAACAATGCATCTGTCACTTGGTCTTTATGTTGAATCTTACGTGTATAATAGAAGCCGAAAAACCTCTTTTTAGTATTTTTGTCTGTTAATTTGTTCTTTAATCACGCAAAATTTATTGGACGGATTTTGATGAAATTTAGTATGGTAATAGTCTATATACCTGAGCAACATATAGGATACTTTTTATCTGGATATTACAGATCTTAAAAAAATCTGATTTTGTTTATATCGCGATATCGGTACTGCCAACGCCATCTATTAGAGTTTTTAGTTACCTTCATGCGCATAGATATTGTAAATATAAATAAAATTAAAGAAAAACAAAAATCAAAAGAAAGGATAAAAAATCAGAAAAAGGATAATGTCCATTGAAATAAAATAAATTTTTTAATCTGAATTTCACGCGAACGAAGTCGCGGTCATAACTCGTAAATAATAAAACATATTGGAGTACGATTAACACTCGCACTATGAGGTGTTGTGTACACATTATGGTTTGTACGTTTAGTGATGATGCTTTGTACGTTTAGTGATTGTACTTTTTCATTAAATATTTTATATATATTATATATTTTATGTATATTAAAAAAAATTATTTTCTTCTACATCTTAAGCACTAAGAGCTTGTTGCAGGCCAAGGCTGTCTCTTCAAGCCTTCTCGATCTGACCCTATCCGGAGCCACAGCCCTCCATCGGTTTACTCCCAAGAGCTCTGAGTCTCCCATCCAGCCATCTAGTGCGTGGTCTTCCTCGTTTCCTTTTACTTTTAAAAAAGTAATTTCTTTTTTTAATTGTATCATCATATCTAAATATATGACCCATACGCGATGCATCTCTTATCTATATCTTCTAATATGAGATGCCTTAGCGATTTTGACGATGTCGGTTTTACCATATTACTTATAGATTTCATGGTTAAATGCAATTCTCCTTACATTATTTTGTTTTACTGCCCCATAGGTTTTCTTTAAAATCTTTCCTTCAAAGATTAGTAAAAGGTCTTCTTCTGATTTGTTTAATGTCCAGCATTCACTCCCATACAGGGTAACAGGTCTTATCAATATTTTTATGAACTAGTTTTGTTTTAGTGCTGATAAATTTTGATTTAAATACGTTTTTAAGGCCATAAACATATCTATTGGTTATAGATAATAAATTTTTTATTTTTAAATTTTTATATCATCGTGTATAAAAAAGGAACAAAGATAGAGGAAGAACTTATTAAGGTAAATGAAACGGGTCTAAATTTGAGTGTTAAGAAAATCCACGCTCGCCTTTAATATTCTTTATCAAATCCTAACTCTATCACGAGTACGAGATCACCCCTCATAAACAAGTGAAACGAGCACAAACTTGATGGGGGTACTACTCGTTGTTAAGGAGATTCTTTGCTTGTCTTTCGTCTCCATCATGACTTCCTGGCTCCATTATAATCTTGTTCCTAGCCCATCAGGGAGTTAGTAAAATATTGATAACAAAACTTGTGTCAAACACACATACATCAAAGCAAGTTAAATAAGTCTTTGAAAACCGACAAGTGCGTTTTGGAGCATACGTTAAATGTTTTATATATGGTTGCTTATTACTCTTCAAATAATATATATTATCCAAAATAATTGAATTTAAAAATTCTAACGAAATAATAAAAACAAGAATGGTAACGGGGTTAAAATCTATTTTTCCAATTTTTTTCATACACTTCAGTTGAATTTCTCATCTTACTCATCTATTCGCAAAATTTATGCACATAAGATTAAGACAGTGGAAACTGTGAAATTGTGCCAGATGAAGGGACTAATATCACGGAGTTGTGATTGTTCCGCGTATCAAATCGTAAATCATTTGAAGATGAATGCTACGCGTATTTTCAATAGTTGAATGGTACGCAGATTAAATCTTACAAACATAGGCACTAATAAAAAAAAATGATGATGTACTATTTTTATTTAGTTCAGTTATAACAAGAGATAAATACAGTGAAAAAATGGAACCTCAAACATTTGACAAGCATAAATATTTTTATGACAATACTAAGATTCCGTTCCCTCGAATAAAAAAATAAACTGACTCTTCGTGTGCGGTTTTCCCGGAAGCAAATCGTCGGAACAAACTACACAAATGAAAACTGTTTAGTTATACAGCGAGTCGACTGTTCCGCGTCAACAGTATCCGAAAGATTAATTGCTCTCATCCCAGAGGAGCTTTTCCTTAAAGCTCCCGATGAAGAAGCACAAAATGTTTTGGCACAGTTTAAAAAGAATCGACATCAAAGTGAGACCGACACGCTGACACGCTCTCTACGCAATTACGATGTAATTTATGGTGATCCATCCATATCGTGCGAGTTTGGCTGTCTGTGTGTGCTCGTGCGGTGATATCGCTCGTGTCTCGGCTGGGGTGATGCCGGTGATGTAGCTGTCTTGTCTTGATTAATTTATTTGGAAAACTCGCGGGCTGAAGAACACACGGGTTTAGCAGCTTTTTTTAGCATTCAGCATCTCAAATTATAGCTATTTATTTTTATTTTCACTTTTACGATATCTTGAAGATATCGTCTATCAGTGTTTCGCTTTTTTTGTACGCTGATCGAATATGTACGATACTGTTTATAGTTAATATAAGTTCAAAAATATTACTTTACTATATCCAGATTGTTTTATATGAAAATAATACAGAAATTAAAACAAGGTTTGTGAAAAATTTGAATTTGTATGATTTGTTTGCCTGTATCTAAACATATCAGTTTATAAGTGCTACTATGTGAAGTGGTTATTATCTCTGTATTTTTTTAACTATCTGAAGTAAATGAAAATTAATATGTCTACTAAACGCATATATTTTTGGGATTTGTGATTTATATATTATACTAAATTGCGCCAATGACTTCGTTCATGTGAACCTTTGCAAAAAATATTAAGATTAAAAGAACTTAACGCCTAAAGTTTAAAACTCCATTTAGATTTTTAAAACTGCAATGAAGATTTAGTGGTCAAACATACGGAAATCCCAAAATAATTTTTATTATTTTTATTACGTCCTTAAACCATTATTTTCTTAAATATTTTCAAATTACGGATAAGACAATTCTGTACGTATACATATTAGTTTATTGATAACGAGTTACTGTGTATTGCATTACGCGAAATAAGCTTCAACTCGATTTTGAATAAAAAAGAATCAATTTTAAATTTTTGAAAAATTTAAAAAGAAAAATTCGTAATTATTTTGATTCTAATATTTTCAAAGTATTACTTGTAAATTAAAATCCAGTAACCCACTTCGGCTGCATAGCTTTTAAGATACTGTTTGGATTTATCCATCAATCGATATATTTACCGTATTTTTAAATAATATTTTCGTTTTGGGTAGATTTATATGTGGCCTTTTTCGATGCTTTGTAAGAAAGGTACCACATCGCTCTTTTAAAACAACTTGATTCTATTCATAAATTAAGCAAACCTTTGTGTATCGTCACACATATTCTTGACAGGGGAAGATAATTTTATTTCATTTCAGGTTTGTTTCAAATATTTAATTGTGGCTCTTATACCAAAACTTTCTGCAACTAATAAAGATATCAATGAAGATTGTAAATTTAATTTAAAAGTGACCAAAAGGCAAAAAAATATACACTCTAAATTGGTTGGTTTCCGATTTAAATTAGAATCTGTAAAATGAGTAAATTTGAATCTCTGGATACTCTACGATCATATGAGATCTTTCAAAGTGAACTCTGCAATATTCTGCTAAGTTTATAGAGGTATTGCTACTCTCAAGAGTCTAGAGGGGGTGCTTTGATGTTATTATGTCTGGGGTCAACAACGTCCCCCACATTCTATTAGGGAACTAATGCCTACTCGTGCGGTAACTTGTTTATGAATGGAAGAGGATTTAGGTTAAACTCGGAAAAACTATATCAATAATACTTTTAAGAGGGCCGAATCAAAGTTTAATCAATGATGATATTTCTTCAGACTAGGTGTAAATTTTATTACGATTTCTCATCTTTTTTTCTATTTGGGACATGCTTTATGAATTATATTATTTTGAGGGCAATTGTTCAATGTAAATTTAACGTGATCTTAAAATGTCGATTAGATTGGATGGTTGGATGCAACAGTAAATGGTCGTTTTCGTCTGGTGGTAATGGTCATTGGTTGCTAAATGATTCGATTAGTGGATGATCTGCATTATTGATGAAGATGTTATTGATAATTTTCTGTGAAATCATATTGATGGTACGGGATTTTTAAATTAATATTTATGACTACTTTGTTAGTTTAACTGCTTTTAAATGATATATGAAAATAATCCTTTTTGTAATTATATTTTATAAATACAATTATTTAGTAATTTTCTAAAAGTATAAAAACTATTTTCAAAAAAGCACAGACGAATTTCATCAATAATTATGTACAAAAAATTAAACTGATAATTCGATAAGATTTTCTTTTCAATAAGAAAATATTGTTATAATTTATTAAAAAATAGCGTTTTCTATATTTTGATATTTATTGCAAGTATAACTTTACATGGAAATAAAAATAGTAATCCTTACAAACCTATTATAAAAATGAAGTTTAAAAAAACTTTTATTTCAAGCGAATCATTGACATCAAATGAACAAGATAATAAGTTTTGAAAAATATACTCACAATATAAAGTTTTATATTTAATTTATGAGGGTCTTATCTTTGAAAGTTTGTATTGGCCTAAAAAGGTCTTTATTTGGCCTAAAGTTTTGAGAAAATAACGTCATAAAGGAAATGGTATCGATCAAACGAAATTTATAATGATCATCTAGTTTTTATTATTTTTTGAGTTTTGTTGTAAACAATACGTAGAGCGGATAAATGAAAATATTCTGATACGAATTCATTGATGAGATTCTAAGGATATAGTACAGATGTAAATCGGAATGTTTTATCTTGCTAAGATTTCAGCTATCTCTATCTCTCTCTTGATTAAACGAAAATTATAATGATCATCTAGTTTTTATTACTTTTTGAGTTTTGTTGTAAACAATGCGTAGATCAGATAAATAATAATATTTTGATATGAATTCATTTACGAGGTTCTAAGGATACAATACAGTCGTAAATCGAAATATTTTATCTTGCTAAGGTTTCAGCTATATCATCAGTAATTTCTTAAAGTTTACTATTATGAAGAGGTTATTTATGAAGTATGTTTAAGGTGTACAAATAAGAAATTATGCAGAAATTCGATCATTTATATTTTGTTTTTTTGATGTACGTAAAAATATGCTACAAATTTTGATCAAAGCGTAGCTGCGGAATCTTCGATCCAAGGTTAGGTTAGGTTAGGTTACATGTAACTTGTTTTTAGGGTTTTTAGAAAAACCTTATATCACTTACTTGTTTGTCTGTGAGTATATCTGTCACGATCGATTTTGTTAGAAAATATGCGACGGAGAAACTTGAAATTTAGTATTTTGATACTTATTATTAACCCACTAGCTTTGTTTTTTAAATACTCATAAGAAGTACCTCTTTACTTTGTATAAGAAGTACACAATGTTTTTTTCATTTCATGTATCATGTGGTATAGTTTGGAAGGGTTTATTATGAGGAACACAAACATATTTTTTCGTAACTTGAGACTAAGTATTTCAAGAAATATGCTAACAAATAAGCTAATAAAATATGCTAACAAAAAAGAGTATCATCCCGGGAATCGAAAAACAGGGTTCATAAAATTTTACTAGAATATTACAGGAAATATAGCGGTTATTCCAAATATTATAATTTTGGAAATATGCACCATTATCTTACGTCCCTAAAAGCTATAGCAGGTAACATTAATAAAAATTAGTAAAATTCATATTGATAAATTAGGTAACACATTGAGAAAAATTCATATTGGTAAATAGTTTAACAGAAATGTTATTTACCCTCAAACGTTTATAATTACCTAAATACAAATTGAACTCTTGTAGTGCGAGTTCGGTAAATAGTTTAATAGAAGTACTATTTACCCTCAAACGTTTATAATTACCTAAATATGACTTGAACTCTCGTAGCGCGAGTTCAGTAAATAGTTTAATAGAAATACTATTTAACCTCAAACGTTTATAATTACCTAAATACGAATTGAACTTTCGTAGCGCGAGTTCAGTAAATAGTTTAATAGAAATACTATTTAACCTCAAACGTTTATAATTACCTAAATATGAATTGAACTCTCGTAGTGCGAGTTTCATTCTTAGTTGATAGGTTTTATTTTAAGGAGCTTAAAGAAGACATCTCCTTTCAACTAATAGAGTTTATAAAGAAAAAATGATTTTACTATTTATAAAGAAAAACTGTTATTATTGAATCAATTCCTTTTGATAGAAATTAGTATAGCATTTTGAAAACATTTTTCAAACTTATCGACTATTCAAATAGTCAACACTCTTTCAGTGTAACGATCCTATGTTAACGGAAACGTCGACAAAACTCACACAAGTTCTTTATTGATTAAATTGGTGATCTTTAAACAATTATGCAGAAGAAATATAATGGAATGGCTAATGTTTTTTGGGGATTTCGCTTTCGAAATTCTGGCAAACTTGTCGATTATTCAAATAGTCAACTCTCATTCATTGTAACGAATCTGTATAAAGGTAGCGTCAACAAAACTCACACAAATGCTTTATTGATCAAATTGGTCATCTTTAAATAAATATGTAGAAGAAATATAATGGAAAGGCAATGTACAATATTAATAAGTATTGTACTTTGGCACCTTCTGTCCACGAATAGTGTAAGAACATATTATTTAACATAAAATCACGGAAGGTGGATATTATACATTTAACAAGCAAATATTGCTTTATAGGCGTATGATATGTAGTTTAGGAACACTCCGTAGATATTTAATAATACCCTAGGCCATTGTGAGACCGGGCGCCAGCTCCGTGCGCACTTACTCAACCCGACTACTATATAGCTATACAGTTGTTATGTATATACACACATAACAACAATGTACCTATATACATCATGTATGTCCTCATCTAACCGCAATGGAAGTAGGTTCATATAGGCCCGGTCAGTCTGTGGACCGTAATCCTTCCATGAATTGAGAATTAATATCTTAATGTCGTAATAAGTGTTTTAATATTTTGCTTTAATTATTTAGATAATGTCAAATGTTAGTATTTTTCGCTTTATTTTAAGATAGCGTATTAAAAGTTGGCAACTAAATTTTCGTTACATGGCATAGACAAATTAAATTTACAGAAGAGATTTTGATTAAATTTTGATTAAATTTTACGGAAAGGTTAACCACAACCGTTTATTAACTTTGATGCGAAATGTAGATCAAGGTCATTTGAAGGTAGCGTTGCAAATTTCTGCGGTAACTTTCAGTATATTTTGCAGAAGAGAAAGGATGTACCTGTAACCAATATGTGTTATGAACTACACAGAAATTAATTATAGAAGTTCCATGATGTATGTTCATGTTGTGATAAAGAAAATGTAATTTTTCTTCTTTTATCAGCATTCTGTACTTTCAAGTGTGCATATGTAAATTATTGAAATTTGGAATCTTCAAAATATCTCATCACTTATAAAATGAATGAGATATTCTCATATTCTTACCCTTTCATTCATAAGAAATCATAACTATATTGAAACCTGTAATTTTAGCTAGAAAACTAATTTTTCTGACGTCATCAAGATATTTTTTAGGATCAGTAAATATTAATGATGTAAAAATATCCCAATAAGCATTAATCTTTAGTACAAGTTTCACAAATTAAGGGAACTTCTTAAATCTTATTTTGTCTTTTGTCCGTCACAATAAAATAATTTAAAAGTTAAGTATGGGTAAAACATTAAATTTTACATCAAATTATAAATCGAATATATAAGTTTAAATATTTGGGATAACAGTTTTTTTTCTGCGTTTAAAAATGTCACGAGATATTGTAACGAAAGTAAGGAAGCGAAAGTGGGGATAGTGCGCCATGTTACAGTGCGACGTTGGTGCTTGGACTTATCAAGTGGTCTATTAAGTGCCATATACATATTGTTTATTTAATTATAAATAGTACATTTCACAATTTCGAATAGGGATTTGATTATCAATTTTATACCGGAAAAAAACGACATCAGTTTTAATATTCTTGACAAAAACCAACTGTAACTTGATCCCTCTGTTATGTAAATATTTCTTATTAGGGTGAATTAGTATATGAATATATTTCGAAAATTTTATATGGGAGGATATGTCTCGAATCGAGTTAAACCTATATCATTTTTTTCAACAATTTTTGTCTTTACGTCTGCTTGTCAGAGCAACACCAAAACAACTGAATTGTCTTTAAAGGTGACTTTCACTACGATGATGTTAGAGATTAAAATTAAAATCTGGGCTTATCGCCTAAGGGATTTTTTGTCGGTATATCTATTTTTCTGTTTAATGAACTAATTTAAATGTAATTTCCACCACAGTTTTGTCCGAATTTCAAATTAAAATGTAAGTTATCTTTTGTTTTTATTGGAAATTCTTAGTACCCAAATTTATAAAGTATTTATACCCATCTACAGAGTTTAGGTAAGAGTTACCAGTAGGAAGTAGAACAGAGGAAATTATTTGCTCAGACCTTTCAAGCTATTCTAGGCTTATTTATTACTTAATATGCCCGCGACGTGCGTGCCAGTGAACTAAGTTGGTAACTAAAAATGCGTTTTACTATGTATTCTTCGACACTTCACTTCTGGATACGTTTATTTCGCCAGTGGTATATACGGGTGGAAAACTTCGTTGCGCGATTTAAAATAGACATAGTGCCATCTATTAATGGGCATTAATCATTTGTGTAATTATTACGCGTTGAAGCACTTTTTTGTAGTGAATTTTTAAAAATCTAAAATATTTTTGCACATGATTTAAGTAGATCGATTGTATCAAAACAGAAACGAAATTTTACTACAGGTTAAGTTAAAGTGGTATATTTTTCTAAAAGTGTCATCCCAATTGAGTTAGCATATTTTACATGATGCGTATAAGGACAAATATTGACAGACAAACGGAAATGAATCCAAAAATGGTCTTATTCATTCTGTTACTTCTCCTTCGTCCTCCTAGTTAATTTTTTTAAATGTCTTCAATGTACAGACAAACAAATTATGATTTTGTTGTATTTACAGATAACCAATTTCTCAAAAAAACATTTGCCCTTTATTGCCTTTAAACTTTCAAATATTGTAGCCGCACATAATAGGGCGGTAATTGTGATTCTTAAAACATGATATCATACAATGAACAAATTTTTATACGCGAAAGCTTTATCGACCACCGTTTTTCGTTCTTATTTTAATAAAAGTTTTCCAATATTGAACATTTATGGCGTTAATTTTGTAGAAATTCATTATTCACAATTAAATGGTACTACGTGATGTAGTATTATTTCTACTATTGCTTATATCCCACCTGATTATATCCCATCTTTGCTTATATCCCACCTGAAGATGTTGTAATACAACGAAACCTAGGTCGTGGTAAAGAAATTAAAGATAGTAGAAATAATACTACATCACGTAGTTTCATTTTATTGTGAAAAGTTTTCCAGCAAAATAAGCTAATTTAATGACGGATATATAATTCGGAATATTATTTTGGGTAATAGTCAATATAAGTTGGTATAATTTCTTTCCCTTTACCTACCAATTTCATTTTGGTATTCTTACGTAATTCTTACCGATTCTTAATTAGCAACATTTTGTATCCTGTACTGTTAAGAAGATTCTCGTATGTTCTTCTGATCAAGTTTTCATAATATTTTTATGAAAATTACCGTCTAAGACTGAATTATATTCTTATCCTACGGTAGGCATTACATTATATGTATTCAATCACTCGATAAAATAATCGCTATCACTTAATTTCAGCAATACGTTTGTTTAGGAGGACTGACAAGAAATTATCAAAGTTTGTAGACTGTATTTAATATATAGTCATATTATAAATGTTGTGTATCTGTATACACAACATTTATAATATGACTATATATTAAATACAGTCTACGATACTGTATACACAGCATTTATAATATGACTATATATTAGATCCAGTCTACAAACTTTGATAATTTCTTGTCAGTCCTCCTAAACAAAAGTATTATGTGGACTGTATTTAATATATAGTCATATTATAAATGTTGTGTAGACTGTATTTAATATATAGTCATATTATAAATGTTGTGTGTACAGTATTGTAGACTGTATTTAATATATAGTCATATTATAAATGTTGTGTATACAGTATTGTAGACTGTATTTAATATATAATTCTCTTGTTGTAATTGGAACTTATCGTACGTAAATCGTTGGTGAAATCAAAAAGTGAACATTCTCTGTTTTCTTACTGTATTTTAAATAAAAATTGTAAGAAAACATTTGAAAAAAAAAAAATTAAAAACAGAGAAAGAGCAAGAAGATCTGCCAAAAACCAAGACCTAGATCAGTTGCTGAGAACGAAAATAGTTTTTCTAGAAACTGTTTATAAATATTAAATAATTAACAAATCATTATGAAAATCAATAGGCTTATATTCTATTCTGATAGATAAAAAAACCAAAATCGGTCAAGAATTACATTACTTGTAGCGTGTCCTCATACACATACATACATACATGCATACCAACGGATGGAGACTTATCATTATTCAAAGACAAATGTAGATCCTAAATATATATCAAAAATAAAATCAATATATAATAAATGTTTTTAAAAAAAAAATGTTATAATTGTTGAGTATCCGTAACTTAAAGGGAAAAACGAAACGCTTATGAGATCAATCATGTTATCTGTCTATTAGAGCCTTTTTTCATCGAAAACGCTTTACATGGAAATTTGAATTAAATGAAACTACGTGATGTAGTATTATTTCTACTTTCTTTAATTTCTTTAACCACGAAGATTCAATTGGCAAAGATCAATCTTTGCCAATATCCCACCTGACGATGTTGTAATACAACGAAACCTAGGTCGTGGTTAAAGAAATTAAAGAAAGTAGAAATAATACTACAGCACGTAGTTTCATTTAATTGTGAATAATGAATTTCTACAAAATTAACGCCAAATATATTCAATCAATGGAAATTTGAATAAAATACATTTGTAATAAAACATATTTACTCGCCATAATATTCAAAATATTCATATGGAAATTTGATTTAATTTTTTGTCAGTCTTCCGTTTTTTGAAATTTTATTTTTGAGGGAGGAGGGACAAACCCAAAAATTACCGGATAATATTAGTAAGGACTAGTTATGGGGGTTCCAAAAATATTTGTTCAGAAATTTGGGTAGTATACCTTCAAAGATATATGTGAATAATATGCTCCACCCTCTTATTGCTGAAACTTCTCAATCTAAAATTACGAAAAAATAGGATTTTTAGAAGCCTGCACAAAGGTTGTAGGAAAACTATATCGATAAGTTTAGTTGTATAATTTTTGGAATATGAATTTTTAATTTTAAAAAATGTAATTTTTACATGTAAATAAAAAAACTGAACCTCGACGGAAAAGAAAGAATTAGAATTAAAAAAAGAGTTTAATTGAAATATGGTAATACTCTTAAATGTTTATATAAGCCTAAACGAGTACGGAACACTCGTGCCGTGAGTTCTACTCGTCAGACTCATACACACACAAAAGCGCACATACATGTGTGTGTGTGTGTGTGTGCGCGCGTGTATATATATATATATATATATATATATATATATATATATATATATATATATATATACATTACAATGCATACAGTAGCATGCTTAAAATTTTCTTAAATAGTCTGTAAAATAATCCTTTTTCCACGACTTATACTAAACGAACTGGAAAATGATTTTAATAATCCGTAACATACTAGACATTGCTCTTAATAATTAAAATCACAACGTATGTGTAAACATGTATGTCCTTCATGTGTAGGCTTTGTTAAAAGTGTATGCGTTATCTATATTTAATCACTAAATGACTCAAACTTATGAACATGTTGTACTTACATTTCCAGTTTTAAGTTGATTGGTTTAGAATTGTTTGAGTTATTGAAGTGACAGACAGATGGACACCTAGTTTTTCCAACAGCGTATTCATCAGTATATTCTCTTGGCTTTTACATTAAACTTGATTACATTTGAAAATTCCCTGAGTTGTAATTGTTTCTCTTGTTAAAACTCTCATCAGATCGCACTTTAATCAATAATGAAGCACACACCAGCGGAGTGTGCAATAATAAAATTTTGCCGAAGTCATGATATTTAGATTTCTAGTTTTCCACCTAAAATTATGTTTTAACTTTTATAATGTTACTTTCTATAACGAAGCTTTCGATATGTTCCAAGCGAAATTATAATGAGAACATTTTATTGCAAAGTACTTAAGCTAAGTATCTTCGGCCAAGTAAGGATTGGCGTAATTAACGCTGACCCAAACCATTCGGTTTCTCCTATCCATCCACACTGTCAATACAGTCCTTTATTTTCGGTGGAGATTTACAGAGAGCCTAGTTTCTGGAAGATCTAGTTAAAGGCTTATCCTAACCGCTGGGGCTTAATAAAATGAATCTTTTATGTCACCGCCCTATTTATGTCTACTTGCATTTGTAAGTGTTCGTATGTGAGAGGGGAAAGGTAGTTTTAAGGGACCATGTCTCATTACAGAGGAAAAAATGGCCATTTTGGTCTTTTTTTAAACAAAATCTGTTGTTTAAAAAACATTTTATTTTGTCTTATCTACAAGTTTTTGATTATATTATTTAATTTAATGTTATTACAGAAGATATTTTTTCATAACGTGTTGTTAAATGTGGGGTTTACAATTGCCACTATACAGAAAACTTCTTATTTATTACTAATAAATCCCTTTTTTGAAAATTTTTATTTGTCCGAAAATAGTGGTCATTTGGAAAACAATTTGACTGAAAATGAGGAATGTTCAATATTGGAGAAAAGTAAAATTTCTCAAGAACTATAATATTAAATTAGTTTTCGGTAAATTGTGGCTTCCGATAAAAAGAAAATCGCGTTTTGAACAAAATGCATCTAACAGTTCGAGGTACAAGTTTTTACTAAAATGATGTGGTTTTATTTATAATTAATTATAATATTTATATTTATTTTAAAAAGGGATTGATACATATAGCTACTATCTGATTACCTCTATGTGCTCCGAAGAAATTAAGCGGGAGCTTATTTTTAGGCGGTACCAGCCATAACCTCTTAAAAGAAAGCTTTAGTTATTTTTACTCTAGTTTCCCAGGAGTTTTGAAAAAAAAATTGATTTCATTTTATCATTCTGATAATTCGTAACAGTCTCCTAGCCTCTACTTTTATTTGCGGCACATATGGTATTTAATACGATGCTACAGGTAACATTTATGAAATATAATATTAATATTTTGATGTTTCGTGATAGACTCGTGTTCGACTTCGCATGTTATCGTGCAGTGTGTAGATTAGCTATGCTCTCTCGTCATCGTCATGGCAACCCAGCCTTAAAGGTTGGGGAGAAAACGGACCAAACGCAATTCTCAGATGTAAGAGATTTCGCTCAGTCGCTCAATGGGATGTGTCATCAGGTTTTTTGTCAGTGTCTTTGGGTGAGTTTGTGCTCCTGATCTCTTAGCAGTTTGCCAGTTATATAAGTAAGCTTTTGCCCCTAGTGTTATCTTTCGCATACTTTCAGCATGTGATGCCATCATGAGTATTGAGTAATTCATACTAAATGTATATAATAATCTTACAAATAAACAAGTTGGCTCACTTGTTCGTTTGTTTATTACGAAATAACATTCCAACCAAAAAAGGAATTACTACTATATTAGGTATGCGTATAGATCTTGTGGAAGAGTAACCTATAAACCTATATACCGTGGCTTTTCTGTAACAATAATATTGCGAAGTGTATTGGGATGTTTATTATATAATAACTCTGTAACCAAACGACGAATTACTGTCAAATTTAGCAAGCGTAGATCATGTAGTGGAGTAACATATGAGTTACCAATGGCTTTCCTGTAACAGTAATAATACGAAGTCTGTTTGATGTTTATTATATAAAAACTCTAATTAAACAACGAATTATTACTTAATTTGACGTACGTGCATATCGTTTAGTGGAGTAACAAACATATTACCAATAGTTGTCTTGAAACAATAATATTACGAAATATATTTGGATGTTTATTATATAAAAACTCTGTAACAAAACATCGAATTTTGCGTATGTATAGATATTTTAGTGTAGTAACATATAGGTTACCAATAGCTTTCCTGTTGCAATAATAGTACAAACTTTATTTAGATGTTTATTATATAAGAACTCTGTAACTAAACAACGAACTACTACTAAATTTGGTGCGCATATAGATCGTTTAGTGAGTAAGGTATAGGTTACCGATGGCTTCCCTGTGATATTAATATTAAGAAGTGTATTTGGATAATTTATCTAGTGACTTTGTAACCCAACAAAATAATACAAAATTTAGTATACCTGTAGATAGTGTAGTAAAGCATAGGCTACGAAAAGCTTGTTTTAATACTAATACTACAAAGTGTATTTGGAAGTTTGTCGCTCAGTCACGGTAACAAATTGTTGTGAAATTTCACTTAGACTTAGTTCATGATTTGATTTAAAATATATATTACTTTTTAAAGTGAAAAATTGTACAATTTTCTTAGGATTAAATTTGATATTTTATATATATATATATATATATATATATATATATATATATATATATGAGTGTGTGTATGTATATGTTTGATTTACTGATCGCGTATCTCAAAAGTGCAAAACCTCTATGTAAATCTTGTCGCGGGCAAGAGATAGTGTTGCCAATATTTATGTTAAGTATTAGTTTGAACATGAGATACATACATAGATCTAGATATATTCCATAGAGCGCCATCTATGCTCCAGGTGCAGAACTCTTGCTGATCAAAAGCGTTTTCGATTAAAATAGTCAAAAAACGCAATCTATGGTCCAATATCAAAACGCTTGATTTTAATTTTCTATTTGGATTTCTTTTAAATAACCTCTCTAAATAAACCTAAAAGCTCAAGCGCACGAAGTCGTCAACACAGCTTTTTATTTTTATGTCGACAGATGTTTGCATAAAATATTGCAAGTAATTGCATCAAATAGAAATTGATATAATATATTAGCGAAATAATAGAAACTATTTTTACTTTTTTTTGTTTCTCACCATGTATATAAAATGAGACCAAAAATATAAAAATCCTTGGGACGGGTTTTTCCCTGAATGTATTTTTAATTTTTTCTGTGTAATTACTAAATTAATTTTATTTTTAATAAATAAATTAGCACAAAAGTAAAGGCTTAGATTTGATACTATTTTATTACATACTTTTTTTATTCGGTCATTCGAAATTAATATATATTTTAATTTTCACAAACTTAACGGAATACTGAGATAGAGTTACGTTATTTGTTTTACGGCTACTAACATGAGTATTACTACTTACATATGAAATAAACTTGATGGTGCAACCGAGTCTACACGTGATGGAATTATTTGTCGTACATCAATTGTCACTTAGTTTGAGTATTTATGAGATTAATATGTTAATAATGATTGAAGTTTCGAAATACCCATATACGTAATTTATCACAGTATTTTGTACATTGGATATAATTTTACATTACCTTTCGATCATTAATGCAGTAACTGTACCAGTTTGTCATAAATGTAAAACTAGCGGATTGCCAAATATTCATATTTGTATGTTTATGTGGCAAAACAATCGAAAACTTTTTATTATTCCATATCGAAGACAATAAAACGGAACCTTTGTAAGATAACTCACGTATCTGTCTGTCAGTCCGTCCATCACAGTTTAAATTCTTTGGAACAATTAGGCGTAGAAATTTGAAATTTTATTTAGTACTAAACCGATTGTCAAATATTCATATTTGTATGTTTATGTGGCAAAACAATCGAAATTTTTTATTATTTCATATCGAAAACGGTAAAATGGAACCTTTGTAAGATAACTCACGTATCTGTCTGTCAGTTCGTATATCACAGCCTAAGTTCTCTGGCAATATCTCTGGAAAATCCTTACAATTAGGCGTAGAAATTTGAAATTTTATTTAGTAATTAATTTTATTAAGCCCCATAGTTTGCACTAACTTAACTTTTTTTTTAAATATTCATATAAGAATTAAAGAGAGGGTAAATAAAGTACTCAAAATTATTGCTTTCATAATTTTGGTTTTCTTTTAAATTTGGCTTTTTTTTTCTTCTTTTTTTTAAAAAGAAATATTCTAAAAAATATGCATAAATATAGTATACATCCGCCATATTTCCGAAATTATTGAACCAAAAATAAGGAAAAAATATGTATAGAAAATTATAGAAAAAATATAGCGGTTATCCAAGATTTAATAAATTTTGAAATATGTACCATATTTTTAGGTAATATATTTGTCTTGTGACGAACACAAGACAAATTCTACATAGTTTAATAGAAATACTATGTGCCGGGCTCAGTTTTTTTAAATTTAAATATCGAAATTAAAATTGATTATTCAAAAAGCGCTTCGCGCCGGCATTTATATAAGTATGTAGTTATAGTGTTATATACATATTCAGAACATTTAGCTCCGGAATCGTCTACAAAACTGATCAAAGTTAAAAAAGAAATTGATTTTCATCAGTCGCGTCAGGAACAATTTTCTGGTGGGATATCCGGAAACATATTTTCTAAAAGCGACTCCTAAGCCTAAGTAAATCGTGCTTTTTTTATTAAGCTTAATTTGATTATCGCAAGTAATTTTTAGATTCATTATTTCATTTATATATTACATATTACGATATGTAATATATAAATGAAATATATAATATATAAATAAAATAAAACTCGATGTTGCCGCGGCTTTACCCGCGTGATGTAGATCCCATCCCCTCTCTTTTCATCTCTGGCACATGCGGTTTATCTGCAATAATTTTTCGTCCGGTCGAAATACGTAGATACCACGTAAATATGAGTAAAATATGAGTAAAAATAAATTATTACCTTTATAACTACTAAACTATAAATGGTAAGTATATAGAGTTAAAAGAAGTTTTGTAGCTAAATATATTTAATTTCCAACAGTGAAATTTATTTACATAAGGGTTTATAAGTTTTCACAATACACATCCATGAATATTATGTACTTATATACAATTAAAACGTTTACCGTGTATTACCTTTCGACGACAGTTATATATAGTTCTATGTAACTTTTCCTATATTTCGGCAACGTATTCAGTTTTTCGCACCGGATATAACTTTTTAACGTTTACGTTTATTATTCTTCTTCAGTAAATTATAGCATAATTGTATATAGACTATCTATTAGCCTATGTAAAGAAATTCGTTGTAATCCATTGAATCGTTTAAATGTGAAACAAAGCAAACAAACAAATAAATAGACAACGTTTCGTTTTTAGGTTTCGTAGGCAAATGGCAAAAACGGAACCCTAATAATTTTATCCTGTCCGTTTGATCGTCTGTCTGTAGGTCACAGTCATTTTATTTTGAGACTATTGGCACTATATAGGTGAAATTTGGGTGATAGTTGTCCTCTATTAACGACTATACAATGAAATAGTGGAATTAAAAAATATAATATTAGGGGTGGCACTCCATACATGTAACTGAGGGATGAAGAAAATCCAGTGTACGTAACCGTGTGGGGTGTGGTTAGGTAGGTCTTAAAAATGGTATAGAGGAATAACTTTTTTATTTAAGTCAATATTTGGTGAGATATGCGCTTCTAAAGTCTTAAAAAGTATCTTCCGCCCTTCTAATGTGTGTAAAATTGTGAAAAAATGAGGATAGTATAACTTACAATAAACTTTTATCGAAATATTGTTTGAATAAAATATACAGTTTTTGAGATATGGAATATTTTCGGTACCGACTATACTTATAGATATAACTTTGTTTTTCTTAGTGTCTTTGAAAAATAAAAACTTGATATTGAATATATTTGGCGTTAATTTTGTAGAAATTCATTATTCATAATTAAATGAAACTACGTGATGTGGTATTATTTCTAGGTTATTTAAGTTTTTGACGATGACCTAGGTTTCGTTATATTACAACATTTTCAGGAAACTACATTTTCGTTATATTACAACATTAGCAAAGATTTACTAATAGCCCATCTGAAGATGTTGTAATACAACGAAACTTAGGTCGTGGTAAAGAACTTAAAGAAAGTAGAAATAATACTACATCATTTAATTGTAAATAAAACTTAAAAGTTTAATATTGTTTGGTGCTTCGAAACCCTACGTGCGCAAGTCCTACTTTTTTATTATATTTGTCTAGATTTAATACTTTTTATATTGATGAAACATCTTGTTCACTTAGCCTGAAATATTTACTTCAATCTAACTTTTTGGTGTTTTGTGGTTTCAGAAATTATGCAAATTAATGAATTATTTTTTGTAATATTCTAATAACTTTGTTTTCCTTTTTTCGCACGTCGCTTTGTACTTTGTGGTAAGAAAATATCGTTTCTTTACTTTTTTTCTAACTATACGCCTTTCTTGCCGAATTTCCCCTTCGAGTGAATATACGTACTGGAAGTCGAGTAAGTCGCTGTCTGTTTGCTCATTTCCGGAGAGAGGAGGCTGGCTAATGATTAGACCAGGCCCTTCTTCATTCGAGCCTTTCTTGTTATATAGAATCATCCCTGTTATATAGAACCTTTCTTTACCCTTGAACTCTGTTCTGTTACATACGTACATACAAAGGCCTATATACCAAAAGATATATATCTCCAAACCCTTCTACTATCTTTAGGGGTTAGAGGCCAGATGAGCTTAGGGCAGATGTATGTGTTTATATAGTGGAGGGATGGGGAGTAAATTATGTGGATTTTTTTATGTATAGCGATTTAGAAGGTAAGGCTGTTAAGGCTTTGTTTTATGCGCGTTTAATTTTTAAAGGGTTCGTGTCGGGAAAATGTGCAAAAGAAAATTCTAAGTCTACTTTCGGTTAATGAAACTTTTCTATTTTACTGTCCGAGTTTTGTGAGAATAGGTAGTTGGTTAATAAAGACTTTTAAATTTATTCAGTCTATAAAGAAAAGGCTCGTATTTTTATTGACCTTAGTTATGTCTCTCGTATTTAAAGTGTATTTAAACTGGCTAGCAGGTTCAGTTTATGTATACATTTTTCTCAAGTTCTTCATTTTGCATGTTGTAATTGTATATAAGCCTGATTATATAAGCATGATAATATGATGAATATAAGCCTGATTTTAGCACAAGTCTGGTTTACTGCTTATACAATAGTGGAGAGCTCAAGTTTTTCATTTTGCATGTTGTAACTGCATGTAAGCCTGATTATATAAGTGTGATAATATGATGAATATAAGCCTGATTTTAGCACAAGTCTTGATCACTGCTTACACAATAATTTTCCCGAAGTACTGTCATTCAAGGACACATATTTACACGCAATGAACAATGAGCGCCAGAAATAAAATTACAGCCAAGAAAAGAAAAAAAGAATTTTCTGAAAAGAGTATTTTCTCTACAATACATTTAGTTTTCCCAATTTAATGTTATTGTTTTAAAGAACAGGGAAAATTGGAGGAAAAGGTTTAAATTTATAAAAATAGCTGATCTGGATAACTTAAATTATCTATATAATAATAAAATTAAAACGGAGTGAACTCTGTACTTTGAAAATATTTTAAAAGATGTGATTGATTTAGCGTATGGAATGATAATAGAAGCCAGAAACTTTTTTTTATAATTTTTGTCCATCTATATGCTAATTTGAGTGGATATCACGCAAAATATACTGTACGGATTTTGATGAAATTCGGTATGGTACGAAGAATTCATCAAAATCCGTATAGTATATTATGCGTGAAAAAGCAACATATAAAAGAAAAAAAAGAAAAAACTTTTTTTCTTTCTAAGAAGCAACATATAAAAGAAAAAAAAATGTTTTTTTCCTAATTATATGTGAACAAAGTTGTAGGCACTGCTAGTAACTACATAAATAAAATTGCTTCTTTATAAAGTTTAAACAGTAAATTTCAAACATCAAATACTAATAGAGAAATTGTTTTTTTTGTTTGTTTAACTATATCCTTATTCTTTAAATGATTATTTCAAAAGTAATATTAATCAGATTTGTACAGTTTATACGATTTTTCAGTGAGTAGAGTTAAATTAATCTCTTCAGAATTGCTATATCGTGATCTGTGTTACTGATCTGTCACAATATGAACGATGAATTATAAATATATAAAATTATCATTTTGATGAATTATAAATATATAAAAATGTCATTGATCATAATTTTAAAATGGACATTTAACAAGAATTACATTTTTATATTCGTATTCAGCAGGTATAATTTCACAGAAAAGAGCTATTTAAATCTATGTTATAAAACAAAAAAACCATTTATCACACAGTGAATTATTAGGAAAAAAGAAAATAAGCAGATGCCTTTAACACGTTCATACCTTTTATGCTATATTTGTGTGTCTTATAATTTAATAGCTATCTATTGTATAATTTAATAGCAACTAGTAAACTAACAGTTTTTAGTTTAATAATTGTTTTTAGATTTATTTTTTAATAAGAACAGTGTCCGTGTATTTCATATAAATTTGGGACATGTCAAAAATATATAAATGAAGCTTTTAAGAGAAGTATTATGAAGTGAAGATGCACAATCATCGTAAAATATTAATAATTATATTTATAAGTCAGAAGGTCAAAAATTAAAAAGGTAAATTTAGAAAAAAATATGTTATTAACATACGTATAGTATCATTAAACTAAAGTTTTAAATTCGTAGACTAACGAGCAACTAATAAGTTGTTGAAGTTAACATTTCTGTTTTTGTGAATGCCGAATAGAAAATTTGTTTTTCTTGTATAGTCCTAGTTTAAAATCAGCGTTAACGATAGTCTAGATTCTTCGAACTAGTTTAAAATCAGCGTTAATTTCTAGTTTAAAATCAGCGTTAACGATAGTCTAGATTCTTCGAACTAGTTTAAAATCAGCGTTAATTTCTAGTTTAAAATCAGCGTTAACGATAGTCTAGATTCTTCGAACTAGTTTAAAATCAGCGTTAATTTCTAGTTTAAAATCAGCGTTAACGATAGTCTAGATTCTTCGAACTAGTTTAAAATCAGCGTTAATTTCTAGTTTAAAATCAGCGTTAACGATAGTCTAGATTCTTCGAACTAGTTTAAAATCAGCGTTAATTTCTAGTTTAAAATCAGCGTTAACGATAGTCTAGATTCTTCGAACTAGTTTAAAATCAGCGTTAATTTCTAGTTTAAAATCAGCGTTAACGATAGTCTAGATTCTTCGAACTAGTTTAAAATCAGCGTTAATTTCTAGTTTAAAATCAGCGTTAACGATAGTCTAGATTCTTCGAACTAGTTTAAAATCAGCGTTAATTTCTAGTTTAAAATCAGCGTTAACGATAGTCTAGATTCTTCGAACCACTGGGCAGAATACAATCTGCACCGCCGCTTGGAATAGACCCAAAAATGTCCAAAAATTTCTATGCGAATCATTAAAAGAAGAATTTCTCCTTCGAAACAAATCTTTTTCCCTTCTAGGCCGATTACAACTTAATTCGTTTCGACCATGTTTAAATTTTTGTTTTATAATTAGGATCAAACATTTTCGATACTTATCTACTGTTAATTTTACTAGATTAGACAGAAAACACAAAGATTGTAAGTAACTTATGACTATATGAAAATGGTAAGACAGCAGTAGTATGCATAATTTGGATTACTTTATTCCTCAAATAATTATTAAGCCAGCAAAGCAAAAACAATTTCATATTCATAATGTTAGTTGACATTGTAACCACTTTTATTTGAGCCATACGCCTCACATTACGTCAATATCTACTTCTGATTTTTGCAAAAGTTATTAAATTTGAGATTTTGTTTGCGTAAAAAATAAAACATTTTAAAAGAAAGGAACGGAATCTATTGACGTAGCTACCATTTCATAAAAGCTCAATTCAATATGTTGACAAAAGCACAGTGCGGAAATCTCTAATGAACTACTGTATGTGTATCACGAAAAATATTTTATTCACCGTATCAATACAACCTTTTTCTGAATACAGGAGATATATAAACATATTAATTAATTTAAAAATATGTACACAAACTTAATGTACTGAGGTAATAATAGAGACCATGATATGAGAGGATATGAAGTTACTTGAAACGAGTGACAGATCTTTCGATATTTGTCTGTAAAATTTAAAACGCCGAAATTTCGTATACACAATAACTTTCATTAAACTGTTCATAAGTGGCGGAAGTTGAAACCGGTTGAAGCCGCATGATCCCATTTCGTATAGGAAGTCTTGTCTTTTGTTTAGATTAGTTTTTTTAAGTGAAGTAATATATGCAATGTATTATTTATACGTTAAATCGAAAATTGTTAATAAGAAATTAAAATAACAATAAAAATATAACGAAGTAACTAATACCTTTTTAGAAACGATTCTGAAAGGTAATAAATACGAATACTTTTCGTTTTTATTTTGCAGCCATTGCCTAATTTAATTAAAAATAAACTGGTGACTGACATTGAAATTCATTCTCTTATTGTCAAAATAATGTATTTTTTGCTCATTTTCGAGTTTTACGTAGCTTCTTTCGACGATCGTGTCGAACCCGCGAGTTTCATGGATTAGTGTAATATTCGTGTTTAGAGGATATAACGAAATATGATCTGCTCTTTGTTTCATCTTCCTGGTTCAAATGGTTTTGGAGAAATAAAATTTGCAAACCATTATAAAAAAATGACCTGACTCAAAAAAATGCAAGGTTTTTTATACAAGTGATTGTCGATTTAAATAATACTAATAAAATTGTAAGGAGTTTATTTTTTGTTTTCTCTATAAAATTAATCTAAAGTTGGATTGATAATAAGATATATGTCATTTGACGGTGCGGCGCACCGCGGGAACCCGGGTTTAATTCCCAGCCGCTCGTCGAGGGGGGCTGGATTGATGTTCTGATATGGTTTAAGATATTGTTATCGTAGCAATAAGTCCGCCATAAGTACAAATTAGATACAATGAAGTACTTAAATAAATAAAAGTATTTTCATTCTTATAACATCTGGACCCAAAAGGTATTCCATAGATTTCTGTTGATCTTTTTGTTATTATTTTTTGTTTATTAAAAATAATGATTTAGGCCTAGGATTATGGGCATTACCAACAGTGGTTATTTTAACAACATCATTACGTGGGAAGCTCTAATTCTGTTCTAACATTTCTTACATCCGATATTGGCGTAAAATATTTTTGAGAAATTCTTATTTTTCGCCTGTGAATCATATCTATCTTATAGGATATACTTATGTGTTAAAAAATCATATTAATATTTGTAAATGCATAGTTTACCTAATAGGGATACTATGCATCTTTACATGTTTATACGTACCTAAGTACATAAGGAAACTTGGTGGTGCGATTTCTATAACAAGGTTATTTAGATATTCTTTTATATAGCTATTAAAGTCAGAAAGAAAAAAAAATAAGTCACCTTAAAATGTTCGTAGCCATTCAACAAAAACTTTATTTATACGTGATATATGGATACTTTATAACCGAATTATGTAAGTATATATACAAACATTTATCTATATTCCAGATAGTTCGAGCAGAATAACTTTATCCGATTGAGAGTTGAGTTTCGAATGACACTTTCGATTATGACACAGCCCTTTTATACACAGCTAACTCGTAGAAAGTGGAGTAGAGGGATAAATTTAATATTTTGCGTTGTCAGTACGAATGTATGGCAGATATTATTTCATAAAAATATGAATAAGGAGAGACGTATGAATAAGTTGTATCTGTTTGTACGTTATAACAGAACAGGCAATCTGTAAAAAACTGTTTAAAATTAGCATTGTACCGGGATTTGAAACATGTGAAATATGTGTGTTAGTTTCTTAATTTCGTCCTTGCCATTGATTATGAATAAGTAGTTAAATCGTAAGTGTGATGCTATATTTTGAAAAGGCCAAGAGTAGCTGGCTATTTCTGCGGCAGTACGTAAAATTTAGCCATCATTATAGAGCTACTGATCTGTCGAAGCCAAAGCGACATTCACAGTGGACAACAAAAGTAATACATTTTATCAATTTGCTATATGAAATAAAATAATTCTTCTGTCAGTTTTTTCTCTTATTCACTCACGTATAAACGGAACGAAGGATAACGAAACAGATGATTAGTTTTTCGCTCCATGCCAAAGTATATCATTATAGATTTTTAGCTATACTGCCACTATATTTCCCAACTTTCATAAACAACGTATACGGGCGCGTGAGTAGCAGTGACGTATAAGATATATGTAATCTTTCAGTATAAAATGTTCGTACAACGCGTAACATCGACGACCTACTTTGTAGACGGTTAGTCGACGCCCTTTATGGGACAAGGCCGGTGGCCGATTTTTGCCAACTTACCACACGAGTCATAAGCGTGCGTCTCCGACTTTCACCGTCTCCGTCAGTGCGTGCGCAGTCGTATATTCTGTTGTTTCCCCTTTTACCGAATGTTAGCTCGTAACGTTTAGATCAGAGTGAGTTGGTCAGAGCCGTCTCAATTTGTTTTTAGAATCGATTTTAGGTACAGATGTGCGTGAAAATATAATACGTTCTATTTTTTCCAATCACTGTAGGAACTACGAAGAACAATAATTTTCATTAGTAATTTTAGTGCTGATTTTGAAGTTTAGACGTGAAATTATACATATTTTTTTTAATTGAGAAAATAATGGAAAATTTGATAAAATGACATATTGGCGAAAAAATTTGGAGAATAACACTAAAAATTCATCAGCAACTCCCTCTCCCAACACACCTCTGTCTATCTCCAATAGCAATATAATAAAACGCAAATTAATGGTAACACATATATCCAATTAATTTGGATAATGCTGCAGAAAATTGATTTGCTCGACTTCAATTCGCATAACTCTTCTTTGAAAAACATTAAATAATAAAGATACTCTTTATATGGTTGCGATGTTACTCAGCGGACACGAGATGAGCAGTATTAATTGTAGTCATGATAACAGTCACACTTTTTAAGCGATACTAGTAAATAAAACACAGTGAGTCATGTCAATTTTTGTATAATAAATACAAAATCAAGAAACAAACAACAAACGCAAATTCGATATTAGCAACACGTAAAAAACTTAGGAAAAATATTCTACAGTATTTTCATTGTAATTCGTTGATGGTATTTCCTTTATCAAGAAGCGTGGACGAAAAATAATATTTTAATAAATCTTCGAAGGTCAAAGAAATACTTTTGCTGAAACTGTTAACCTTGGTAATCTTCGAATATTCTTCAGTATTAGTTTAAAAATTGTTCTATAATGTGTGCTAGCTTTCGCATAAAAGCGGAGATCAGTGACTCTCTATTGCTAACAGTTATTTATCTTTTGTTTTTATCGTCTCCCAACCTTTTCCTTTCAAAGTTTAGCCGATCAAACGTCATGAATAAATCCCAGTTAGGTCTTTCTCCGTTTATCATTGATCTCTTTGACATTGAACAATCTTTTTTTCATTCGTAACTATTACATGTATGGAAGTTTGGGAAATTGCAAGAGTTTTAATAAATATTCATGAAGCTGGGACGAAGAAAGATATATATCTATACTATTATATGAAGAGGAAAATTTGTTTATTTGTTTGATGTAATCTCCAGGATTATCCAATCAATTTTGATGAAATTTTTTCTGATGTAGAGTTTGGTAGTTGGAAATGGTGTTAGATTTTATATTTGTTGTAACGTTATATATGAAAGAAACTAACAAATTATCAAACAAATGTAAAAAAATGTTGTGAAGAAATTGGAGGCTTTCTTATTTTTTTAACTGATGATTTGACGAACCGTAAAAATGACATAAAATTATATATTTAACCTTGGATTCAAAGGCCAATACCTTGGTGAAATATATATTTCTTTACTTGTTCCTTGGTTAGAAATTTAATGGTAGAAAAGCCGATGATGACCAGAAAAATAGTGATGGATCTTTTCATCGCCTGTGAAATTAAATTAGTATCAATACATATTTTATTATAATAAAGCACCCGTCGCATTTGTTATCTCTATCTATGCGATTTTATAACTAATAATTAAATCATTGTATGTGATGTTCTGGTGTTCATTAATAGATAGAATAATTTACGATAAAGGAATCATATATAAATATTTTATGAAAATTACCCATTCAGTGATGGTGAACATCGATGAAATGGGAAAAAAGCATTCGTCGTAAACCTATATTGGCTTTCGCTACTTAATTTTTAGAGATACACGAAAATAATATATCTAACGTTGTGCTTTTCAAAATGATCTACAGTAAAGTCTACGACTGTATATGTTCTACAGTAAAGTCTACGACAGTAAATTTTCTAGAGTAAAGTCTACGATAGTATATATTTTAAATAATATTCATTATAAACGTTTTATTGTTTAAAAACATATTTTTTGAATTCCTGTCAAATAAAATTTTATACTGATCTCCTTAACTTACATAGATCAAGTTTTTCTGTCTTATATTGTATTTTTATAACAGTTATGACGGTTGTTACACGAAAGTAAAATTTTAGAGGCGGATTTTTGACACGGAGCGAGTCAATGCGTTAAAAATCTATGGTAAAAAAGAAATACTCATAATTAAGAACAGATTTGTTTTCTTCATGTGCAATTATGTAATCACTTAAAAAAAACTTACATGAACGACACCAACGAGAGACATCAAATTTACCTGATTCATCTGAGCTCACGCTACTACGGGTATACTATTAAGTTCCAAGCGGTACTATTGAACACTGCATCTCTTACCCGCAGTGCTTCGCAATTATTTTGACATCCACATAACTCAGCTTCAGTGAAAGCTGGTCGATCACAACACTTAATTTGTTCGCGGTCGATCATTTTTAGATATTTATTACTTTAGCAAATATGGCTAAACATAGAGAAAAATCAAATGGTTTTATAGATCCTATCTATAATACCTATAAGCTAGAGAAATAAACTATACTTTTATAAGTTAGACAAGCAATAATTTAAAGCGGCGAAGTTCAATACTGGGATAGATGTAATATTCAATAAATCTAGATGAAACGCTACAGACATCTCTAAAACATAACACAAACTGGATATCGTTTATTTCACTCTTTTTAGGGTTAACATTTTAATGGGAAATTTGCCCCTTTTCAGAGTAATAATTTTGACAGAATTTATTACTTTTTACCTTTTATGATTTATTAATGCCAAGTTGAAATGAATCTTGCAAACGGTACCGCCCCTTTGATATATGTATAATTTAGCTATACCGTCAATATTTATTCATTCTCTTCTCAGGGTTTTGTATATAAAAAGGCTGAAAAGGGTAATTTTGTAGGATTACTCATTCATATAGTTTGGCAGTATCTTGCTGTTGGTTTGTTACCTTGGAACTACTTGAAATAGATTCAGGAAATATATGCTTAAAACTTGTATTAAAGTGATGTCATTGAAAAGAAAATTGGTTTGGTTGAGAAAGAAGCCAAAACTTTTTTAGTTAAATCTTTGTATGGAATGAGAGAACAAATTAAAAAAGTCTGTACATTAAATTGAAAATATATGCTCAAAACTTGTATTAAAGTGATGTCATTGAAAAGAAAATTGGTTTGGTTTAGAAAGAAGCCAAAACTTTTTTAGTTAAATCTTTGTATGGAATAAGAGAGCAAATTAAAAAAGTCTGTATATTAAATTGAAAATATATGCTTAAAACTTGTATTAAAGTGATGTCATTGAAAAGAAAATTGGTTTGGTTGAGAAAGAAGCCAAAACTTTTTTAGTTAAATCTTTGTATGGAATGAGAGAACAAATTAAAAAAGTCTGTACATTAAATTGAAAATATATGCTCAAAACTTGTATTAAAGTGATGTCATTGAAAAGAAAATTGGTTTGGTTTAGAAAGAAGCCAAAACTTTTTTAATTAAATCTTTGTATGGAATAAGAGAGCAAATTAAAAAAGTCTGTACATTAAATTGAAAATATATGCTCAAAACTTGTATTAAAGTGATGTCATTGAAAAGAAAATTGGTTTGGTTTAGAAAGAAGCCAAAACTTTTTTAGTTAAATCTTTGTATGGAATAAGAGAGCAAATTAAAAAAGTCTGTACATTAAATTGAAAATATATGCTCAAAACTTGTATTAAAGTGATGTCATTGAAAAGAAAATTGGTTTGGTTTAGAAAGAAGCCAAAACTTTTTTAATTAAATCTTTGTATGGAATAAGAGAGCAAATTAAAAAAGTCTGTACATTAAATTGAAAATATATGCTCAAAACTTGTATTAAAGTGATGTCATTGAAAAGAAAATTGGTTTGGTTTAGAAAGAAGCCAAAACTTTTTTAGTTAAATATTTGTATGGAATAAGAGAGTAAATTAAAAAAGTCTGTACATTAAATTGAAAATATATACTGAAAACTTGTATTAAAGTGATGTCATTGAAAAGAAAATTGGTTTGGTTTAGAAAGAAGCCAAAACAATTTTTTTTGGTTAAACGTTTGTATGGAATAAGAGAGCAAATTAAAAAAGTCTCTGCATTAAATTTTTTTTTCAACTAAGGAATTGCAGTGTCGGACATTGCCCCATTTATTTTCGCGAAAACGTTAATCGTATATAATATATTGAAATATATTTTTTTGTTTTAAACAATTTAATTCACAATTTAACCTAATTGTTATTCGATACGGGGCGGTAGTAGGGTTTGTATGAAATTATTTAAATATCGTTGAAATTATTTAAATATCTTTCAACAATATCAAATCTATCAGTCAAAAATTGTGGTTTCATTTTGCATCTTCGCCAGTTCGGGATGTTTATCTGCTACGAGTGTCGGACTAGCATAAATTTTCATCTTTCCACCCGTAAAACGTGGGAAGATAACGACTCTATGTCTATATTTAGTCTAGTTATTTAAGTTTGAAATTACTTCATCAGTCATCCGTGAGACTGATTATTGTATGCGTATCACGCAAAAACGACTTCGTGGGTTTTATTGGGGATATTCCTTGTAGAGCAGCTTAAGATATAAGAAGTAAAAGGGTGATCTTGAGTATCTTTGCAACATATGTCTGTCCGTCTGTTTTTTGGTATTATTATTCATTTGCACTTAAATTATGCAAAAACTAAAGCCAATTTAAATGAAGTTTTTAGTGTCGTATTCGTTAAAACCGAAGAAAAACCGATATATCCTAACACGACGCCAAGAAATTAAATAATTAATTATAATGAATGCATATTTAACTATCAACTAATGACACGGTAAACCAGATACTCCAGGTTACCAAAAAACTGGCGTAAATTGTTTTTTGAATGTTTATTATATCGTAAAAATCCACGTATGAAAAGTATCCACGTATATGCTCCGCTTCTTTTGGTTCAATAGACCGTTTACGTGTGCGTCCGTCTGTCAAAGTCGTGTTTCTCAGAAAATGTTCGATAGAGAAATCTGGCACAGTGATGAAGGATAATAACCTGCATAGATTTTAAGATTTAACGAAGCCCAATATACAATATATATATATACATATATATATATATATATATATATATATATATATATATATATATATATATATATATATATATATTGGTATTTTAAAGAGACAAATGAAGCTATCGAATTTTGCTTATTCCATATTTAAGAATTTAATGTAAGATATTCCGAAATATATTATAGTAAGTATCTATAAAAATATGTTGAGCGACTCCACTCATTATATTCCTGTAACTGCTGAAGTCAGAATTATGAAAAACACAACTTTGCTATAAGTTTTGCTAAAGTTTACTCGAAAATTGGCAATGTTTTTCGATGAGTTTTCAAGAAATTCGTGATATTTCTACGCCTACGCACGATATATTAGGCATTGGAACTTGGTGGCGCATATTCTATCGTACTTAACAGATATTATTATTCCAAACTATGCTATTAAAAACCGCAATAGATATTGAAATATAGAATGATATGTAAGATTACAGAAAAGTACGCAAACTTTAATCAGTTAACATAATAACCACGTTAATCTACCCCATATGTGACCGAATGGCAAAACCGGATCACTCATAATTTCATGTCCATCTCTCCATTCGTAGCACTGAACACCGTAGTTCGTAGCACCGTAGCTCGTAGCACCAAGCTCCTAATCGCATACAACGGATTTAACCTTTTTCAGTTTAAGATCGATAGTGATTAGATTTTACATGAAGATATTGTTAAACTACATAAATACGCGGAAAAAGTATGTAATAAAAAGAAAAAAGTAGTTGAACTACGTAAATACGTGCTAAATATTTATTGATGTACATCTCCACACATCGATTTTGGGAATGAAAATATTTTTTCGGATGAGCCCGGACGAGCTGGAAAAATACATTAGATACTATATTTGGACAGTTAAAAATAATAATATTTTAGTAATTTCATAGAAATACTACTTACCCCCCACTTGTTTAAAATTTTATATACATCTGAGTGTGTATGGAAAGCTAGCAGTGCGAGTTTTTCTCGTACATAAAAGGTTTTTCTATTTCTTTTACTAGTACATGTCGCTTATATCCAATGTAACATGCCCTCAACGAGTGAAACGACCGTCCGTCGTTATATTTGTGATAGATGTGCCCTTAAATGATGGTCGTTTTCGCCGTTATAGTGTCGTAAACAATATGTTAGCGAGGTCATATTAATTTCTCACGTACTTGTCCCGGGTCATTACTTCAACAATTACGGGGAAAGGAGGGGGGGAGGGGCAGTATACGGTTCGCTTTAATTAATTTTAAACAGCTCTAAACTTTGGACGTGTCCTCTATGAGCATTTGTTGATGACCCGTATCTACTGGTTTCGTCTCAAAGTTGTTTTTGTGTTAATGTCTATATCCCAGTCAGTTCATTCTTAACCATACTGACATAAAGAGTACACATTTTAAGTAAAGTTATATATTAGAGGGGCAATAAATAGTTATAATGCTTTCCTCGTTTTAATTATTTTAAAGGGTTTTAAATTAAATTAAGTGTAGACGTGTTTTTTATGAGCATCTATTTATGTCCCGAATCTACTGGTTTCATCTCAAAGTTATTTAATTGTAATATTTTTATGGCAGTTAATTAATTTTTAACCATACTGGCATAATAAAAATACAATATTATTCTCTACATTATTTTTTTGGTAATCGTTTGCTCAGTTCAAATTTTAATATGACGGAGTTAAGAGAGCTTAGGGAGAGTAATATATGTAAAGTGTGCGTTTTAGAGGATTTACTATATTTGCACATATTGGTGTAATTTGAAGGGTGTAATTTAAATTTTTATACAACCTAAAATTTTGAAAAAAAAATTACGCATTCCTTACAACTAGTCTTTTCAAATGATTCCCCACACAATATATAGAACTAAAATGCAATTCGTGTATCTACTTAATTTGCTGCACCTAAAATTACCACATAGATATTTTAATGTTTTAGCTGCAAACGATTTTTTGTTTCATTTTATTTGCACATTTTGCAGCATATTTCTGAGAGCGTGGCCTTTAAAATTCTGAATTTTTTTGGTCCTTAAAATTCTTTCCAATTAATACACCACACAATACATAAAATTAACAAAAATTTGACGATTGCTCCTACCAAAATTATCGTATAAATATTTTAAGGAATTAGCTCCAAAATATAACGCAAAATATACTGATTAGTATGATTTTTAGTTGTATTTTATTTAGTTACATATTTCTGCAGGCGTGTTATTTAATATTTTGAAACGAATTCTTTTCTATTTCTTATAGCTAGCTTTTCAAACGATATGTAAAAGAAGAAAAACTCAAGTGTTTAATTTGTCCCCTTTCGAGTTAAAAATTAAAATTGTTAGCTACAAAATATACTAATTAATAGTATGTATTATTGTATCAAACTTCAAGTTCCTACGTTAAATGACTTCCGGAAAAATCGGCTCTGACAGACATGTAGACAGACAGATGGTTGATCATATAAGACTTTCGTTTTTTTTTAAGCAACGGAACCCTGAAAGATTACATGAAGTAACAAAAATATATAACGCACGTGATAAATCTACAACAGGCTGCAAGGAAACAAACGTACCTTTTTGAATGTCAACCGGTGCCATTATGGCATTAGGCAGGTGAAATACTTCCTTCTTAGCGAAGTAGCCCCGAGGGACCAGTCAGCATTTGTCATAAGCCAAATAAGGCGGAGACCGCGGAGAGAGCGAGGCGAGGCCGGTCGCCCGTTGTCCCGTCATGATTGATGGCGCTCCTTGAGAAGTTTGACGCCGAGTTTGATTGATCTTCTCCCATCTTCTTTACGTCGCACTTTTGTCAAGCAAATTGTTCGGACTGATGGGCGCTACGGGAAGTTTAGGAAAATAATACAATACGTAATCAAGTGACGGTAGAAATATTTCTATAGCCGAGAGGAAATTTCTTTGGTTGATTGGTTTGAAGGACATTATAACTTCTTTTAGTGAGTTGTAGCCAAGAGGTGAATGATTACAATATACGTCATTTGTATAATATCTATATTATACAAATGTATTATACAAATATAATAGGTTTATTACAAGTCAATATATAATAAACAGAAATTGGAGATTATAATCAAAGTAAATACTTTTGTTTCTTAGGGTTTTGTCAAAAACAGAACAGAACAATATTTTGAATATTCTTGTCATTATGCGAAAAATCGTGTCATTGTGTAATGTGTGGTAGAATATAGTGACATTATGGCGTATGTGTCGTAATTTTTAGTAACATGACAAAGTACTGTATACCCAAAAATTATTCATATTGGACATTTATTTACCAATAGGTACTTTATCATAATAACCTGGTAATCTCATTTTTATTCATAACATAAGAATCGGAATTTTCCATGACCGATATTTTACACTGTTGGTCACAATTTAATTTTGTTTACGAATATATAGACATATTTAGTTTTGAATATATGTATATTTTTATAGATAGTTTTCACACGAGCAATAAGTGGCACTAAATGCTATTTCTGGTGTATCGGACAATACATTCAAATATTTGTGTTACTTTAGTGTGACGTTGTCATAGAAGTTCACATTAATAATTAGAGGGTAGAGACTGATGGGTCTCCACCCTTGGGGGACAATGGAGGCCCCGTTTCTAAGGAGTGATGGCGTTGCTTGCATAGCCTCACACAGATATTTCAAAGAAAAAAAGAAAATTTCCATTGGATTAAATAATCCCCTTTTTAGAACGTGGGTTGATTTAAGGTGGCTTGACAATCATTACAATGTGTTAGTGGATACAAAATAAAATAAACTGACAAGTTAATGCATCGTACATCCGATACAATAATGTGTGTAATGATGACAATGCTAAATTCTATTTAAAAAAAATTTATAATTCGGAGTTTGACAGAGTGAAAAAGTTTATAATTTGCTGATTTTACAATAATTGAAGAACGTCACAAAAACTAGATTTGCGAAATTGCTGCAATAGGTGCTAAGGGTAATTACGCATGTTTTGTGACACACGATTCATTTTTTGTCTTTACGGTATTATTGCATTAGATGTGCGATAAGTTATCTTCGAGAGGAAGTCCCATTTCATAATATTACGCTACTTTAAAGTTATTAGAAATTAATATTAAATTTTGAAGTTCAGCGAAACCTAGTTCCGCTTTTCAGGATCTTATCGTGTGTTTGTGTGTTTAGAGATAATTTTCAAGACGTAATTTTTTTCAGAGTTTATTTTATTAATTTTCTTTCTTATTATTAAAATTTATTATAATATTATCAAGAAGTTTTAACTTTTCACTGTGTATATTTCGAAAATTGTGACAGGAAATTGTACCTGATAATTATTTGTTTTTTTTTAGTATATTAAACATAGCATAAAATTTGTTAGTTCTTAGATTTGCGTTCTAATAACTTAAATAGCAAGGTAAGAACAAATTGTTTAAATTATATTAACCTCTGCGAGGTCGCCCTCAATATTTGATGAAATATTAAATTTTGCTTCTTGCATATTATTCCATACTTGCATTAGCTATTTTAACAACACTTAATACGAGAATGTGTTGTACAAACTTAGTAGATATGTTATTACGACGATTGGGAACTTCTTTTATCAGGCTTTGATCAGTTTATTTTAATGTCACTCTTTTGAAAATATATTATTTTCAACACAGGAAAATACTATCAAAAGAAAAATAGAGTAATGATAAAGAAAAGTTTAGTGCGACCTGCAGATTTTGGCCAAATGATATTCATAGTCGAATGTGCTCATAAAAATAAATATAAAAAGTTATTTAAATTCTGCAATATTTGAAAGAAACAAGCGAACTCGTAACTTTCACATGACAGTATTTTTTTGTCTCGTAAAATATAAAATAGAATAGTGGAAAACGAAATTGTTTATGGATATGTCGTTGCTTTCGTGTTTACCGTCTTTTCCAAGCTATTGATTGATTTTTGTCTGCGCCTCGGCTATCTTTTAGTCGCTGTTTGCTTTATGGAAAAAACTGTTGTTTGCTGTCTCACATCAATTTTTGCTTCCATCACCCTGATGTTTGGGATAAAATGAAAACGTCCTCGTAAAATAGTCTGCTAGTAAATTTATGATAGCATCTCTACATATAGTGACTTTATTTTCCTAGCAACAGAAGTTACTGTTTTCGATGTGTATTTATAAATTTATTAATAACTAGTGGGATTTCACTTATTTTATTTTGCATCACTGATGTAGGAAGAATTAGGCTATAAGTTTATTTCTCTACCATGAATATTAGAAACATATTAGGGTTCTGTACCTAAAAGTTAAAAACAGATCCCTTCTGGTGAAACTTTGATATCTATTCTAGTATAGTATATCACGGTTGTTTTTCTCAGCAACTACTTTTGATATCACCTTGACTTTTTAATAATTGTGTTTGGCAGAATTAAATGGACAGTGTTTTAGAATTAGTTTGTCCATATCTATTGAAGGCGAAAGAATTTTGGAAATATTTTTATTAAAGTGACCTTTTAGACCATGGAGGTTGAAATTTAAAAGTAACACAAGATCAAGTGAGGTATCGTATCAAAGAATTTTATTTACACATTATAAAAAAACTATTTTTGTTTTAATTTTAAGTTAAGTAGATTTTAAGTGTTCCGATCCATAATGTTCTAATAGGTGTACTAATTCTGCTCATACTTGGTGTTTTTTTGTTGTGAAATTTATATTACATCGTGTAGTAGTGCAAAGTGTTTTGTTTTATTTTTTTAATTAGACTTATGGATAACGTTGTATAAAGACTAACTAGTATATTAGTAGGCAGGTAGGTAAGTGTTCGAGTATTTACAAAGGCGTAAAGCAATTAGGATATAATGTAGGTATGTATGTGTGTATGTGCAATGTAGATATGAAGGTATATATGAATACATTTATGTCCATTAAACATAACAGAGGTCTATTTAGGTTTCATTAAATGACGAATAATTTAATTCTTTGTTAATTTGTATTTCGAATAACAAAGAAACACATGAGCAATAAAATGGAAAAAAACAATTTTTACAAAAAATGTACCGATTTTAAATAATTAAAGTGCACTGAAAGTATAAGATAATAAAAATACAAGTACTTAGGGTACAATATTCTTTACGTTTTAGTAACGTTTGCCGGCCAATATCGTCTTTAAAGATATACAAATTTGCAAAATACTGTTACTGTAAGAGATTTTTGGAGCCGGCGCCAAGTCGAATAAACACTCATATGTGTATGTATGTGTGAGTGTGCATGTATATGTGAGAGGAGGAGAGAGAGAAAGAGAGAGGGGGGGGGGGAGAGAGATAGAGAGAGAGAGCGAGAGAGATAGGCGTCGACTGGACATCGACGCCCAAAATCACTAACACTAGCAGTGTTTTCAAAGTTCATTTATTTGCAAAAATTATTGAATATATTTGGCGTTAATTTTGTAGAAATTCATTATTCACACTTAAATGAAACTACGTGATGTAGTATTATTTCTACTTTCTTTAATTTCTTTACCACGACTTAGGTTTCGTTGTATTTCATCTTCAGGTGGGATATTAGCAAATATTCTATTTCTTTGCTAATATCACACCTGAAGATGTTGTAATACAACGAAACCTAGATCGTGGTAAAGAAATTAAAGAAAGTAGAAATAATACTACATCACGTAGTTTCATTTAAGTGTGTGCAAAAATTATATTGTAACATGAAAGTTGCAACTATTTCATATATTTCACTGTATTCATTAATATTTCCTTGAAAAGTTTTATTTTATTAATTTCTAATTGGAAATATCATAAGTTATTAATCATAACTTAAAATACACTTAATCCATAACCACTTGTGATTAGATGACTAGAGTTCAGAATTTGATTCTTATTGTTGAATTGGCGTTGGTAAAATTAAAAACGGTTTTGTGCTATGTCAAATGCTTGAAACATTTAACATAGCACAAAATTTGTTATAATTACTAATCATATCATAATTCCATTCATAACAGACTGACTGCAAAATTTTTCTATTGTGTTTGCAGTGGCGCTTTGTCAAACCATTATTTTTTCCCTACTTTCGTTTTATTGAAATTCCCATTTTATTACCATACTTTAGCCATAAAATAGTGTTTAAGTATCCTAAATACGTTAAGAGGAAACTTAGGCTGCGACCAAAATATTTTAACGCATGTTGTTGTTTTTATAGGTTTTCATCTATTAAAGGATTTTATATTTCAATTATGTTTCCTACTGAGATGTGTAAGAATGAGTTTTTTATTGATTTTATTTTTTTTTTGTTATTATACCGCAACAGTATCCTCTGAAGGAATTTTCATAATGGATTGCTTTTATTAATTCTCTGGTTTTGCAATTATGAAAATAGAAGGCTATTCACGTAGTTAGCGAAGTATGTTTGCATGAATATTAGCGGTTTCAAACTTTTACTTTCTCGAGAAATTTGTTAGTTTTGCGATTGTTTAGAGTTTTATTTAGCCCGAAATCAGGCAAAGTTGAGTTACTTTCATGGATTGTTGGAAGCCTGGGACTATTACATTATTTCTTATAATTTGTGGAGTAAATGAGATGTTGAAAAATGTTTAAAAAAGGTGTTATAGATATGTTTGTAATTGAAACTTAGCTTATATCACAAGCTATAATTGCAACAGTTATTGGCAATAGCAGAAATTTTTACAAGTCGATCTTTTAGCCTTATTCGGAGTTGGTGTGCAGCTGAAAATTTCCTAAATTTTTAAAAAAATTCTTGATGTGGAGTTATCGGCTGAAATGAGCTATAAAAAACGGTTTTTCTAAGCCTGTTCAAATGCTATTAGCCAACGAAGTCAAAATTTTGGTATATGCTTGTTACAGCTGATTAGTTTGATAAATTTGGTCCACAGCTTCACCGACTGGATTTTCAATTAAAGCAGCGGGATTCACATGCGAGTTTTGGGTTTTTATGCGGGTGGGTTAATTGTATATGTTAATTTGATTAATTCTATTTTTAATTCTATGTCATCAATATATATTATAAAAGTAAGCGTACAATGTGCGTTCCTTTAAATTCAGGAACGAGTTTCGGTACGATCAAGGGAGTTATATGGTGTGGTAGCCCTCTATCCCCCATCCATGAAGAACGTTCCCGTTTTTACGTAGAGGGCGTGCTTAAGGGCTGGAAGTTTCACTCTGTAGAAATTATGTTTTTTTCCATTCAAGGACAAATGTATTACAAAATGGGATCATTACTACCACCACCCAACGAAGACTATAAATTTCTACACGGATATTGTTTCATCGAAAATGAATTAATAGAAATTGATCAACGATGTGTGAATATCAATAGATTGAGACCAAGATGTATAGATGAACTTACACAAATACAATCAACTTATTCACATATTCAAGACAGCACTAGACCGAATGATTTCTGATGACTATAAAGTTATACTTCGAGTTAACAAGAGACCACCTGGAGAACATCTACTTCAATTTAATGCACCTCAGATAGACGGAGTCGCCATCGTATATGTGGAAAATGAAAACGCAAGCTGTGACATAATTGTACAACGAAAAAGAGAAGGCATAAAACGTATTGCTAAAACGCATTGCAGAGACACACCGTTCGCCCTCCAATATCCAATAATATTTCTGCACGGAAGAGACGGATATAATTTTAATATGAAACAAATTCAACCTGGAACAAGCGTAGAAGCAAACAAAAAATCACTTCAAGGAGTTCTATGCTTACCGCTTAATGATCAGAGACACTGAAATATACAATCACATTTTCAACACTCACCGTTTATTTCAACGATTCCTGGTATTCACCTTCGAGATGCGATCATAAATTACAAAAACATTGATGAAATTGGAACAATGGTAATTTTACTTAGAAAATCCAATACACATGCACGAATACACTCAAGATGCCATGACCTACGTAAGAAAATATGGACGATCTAACCTTTTCATAAAATTCACATGCAACTTATCGTGGCCGGAAATCAAAGATCAGCTAAGATACGGATAAGCCCCCATGGCTTGACACGACATAATAGCCCGAGTTTTCCGATAAAAATAAATCAGATTTATTGAAGTCATCACAAAATATCACATCTTTGGAACCGTTAGATGCTGGATGTACACAATCGAAATGATCGATGGCAAAAAACGAGGACTGTCTCACTCACACAATCTTATATGGCTATACGACAGAATTCAACACCCGGATATTGACAAAATCATCCAAGCTGAATTTAGCAATTCACAAGAAGGTCAGGAGCTGTACGATATAATGATTAACGGAACAGGCGGCAAAACGTGATTCACGGACCATGCGGGCCATTAAACCCTAATTCGCCAAAAGTATCCATTCCCGCAAACATTACTATATGTCGATATTCCTACCTACTATACTGAAACGTAATAAGAAAAGCTTTCTAACGTCGTAGAGGATCATACAGGAATTATGAAAACTAACGCACTAGGTCGAGTATTCACCGGACATCCGAACAACTCCTGTTTTTATACACGAATAACGAATGTTTTTATCTCCGGATGTTGCTACACGAAATACGGGGACCAACAAGTTTCACAGATCTCAAGACTGTTGACGGTTACCTATTCGAGACGTACAGAGAAGCATGCCAACGCTTAGGACCACTGGAAAACGACAACTATTGGGTATTAACACTACACGAAGCCTCATCACAGCCTTAGCTTAACAAATCAGAGACTTATTTGCCATAATACTTACCAGATGCAACCCGTCGAGTCCAAAAGAGCTACGGGACTCCTTCAAAGAGAGTATGAGTGATGACATACTGTACTAAATCAGACAAGCTCATCTAGAACTGATGATAGAATTCCACGACGACATCTTCAATGAAACACCCATTCGCCTAGAAGATAAATAAATGTTCAGCAATAAAAAATTAGGCCTTAGTACAACTTGGAATACCAGTACCAAGACAAGATGCTTTCAGTGTACTAAAGTTGGAATTTATTAAGGAAAAAAGCTACGATCTCGACGAACTACTTCAATACATCGCTCACTACAAACCACTCCTCAATTAAAAATGAAAAAAATTACCACATTATCATGAACCGGATCAACAACAACACTGACGGACTTATTTACTTGGACGCATCAGACACTGGAACCAGGACGTACCAGAATGCACACAACAGTTCCAGTTATCTCCAAGTCAACAGCAGCAGCCGAAATCAATGCATGTTTAAAAATCACATTACTGGCCACATATATATATATATATATATGAAAATTGCTACAATTATAAGAAAAATATTTTACGTACCATCTAATTTGAACGACCAGCAGAAAGAGACGCCGGTATATGAGAAAGCAACTTAGACTTACAGCAGTTATTACTTCATTCTTTTTTTTATAGTGGCTGGTCGTGCAAGACGGAAGATTCGTAAACTCTTAAACTCTCATATATTAAGTTTCTTTCAGACGGTTTAAGCGTAACATCTTAGTAGTACTCGTACAATATTTTCTTCTCTCGTTAGGTCGTTAGAAAGTAAAAAAAACAACGACAAAGTGTCAATCGGAATATGCGTTAAGTAAACTTTTGTAGTAAACCATATTTTTTGCGATTGCTTTAGCAAGTTAACGGAAACCATTTTAATCGAAAGTTCTAGCTAAAAGCTAGTACCTAGAATTTATTAGTATCTAGAAGTAAAACTATATGTCATATTGTAGCTCAATATTGGCAAACAGTTTTAAAAATGGAAAATATTTATGACACACCCCTCGAAGGGGTTCGAGAAACAAAATGTTTCATCTCGCGTTACATCTGCAGAAAAAAATGTTATGTATCTCACTTAACATTTTTTTAGTAATTTTTAATACCTCTTTTAATAACTAAAAAATAATGTACCCCACCCCATTATTGTTGACATAGTATTATGTTGTAAAACAAAAGTAGAAGAAACTGTGTGACGGACGGTTAGCCGGAGATAAAAAGCTGTAAAAATTCTTTGTTTCATCGTAGCTAATGTGTTAGGGATGTTTTAAAATAAAATCGCTTAACTTTACTGTTTTCCTTGCAGCCTTATTATGTTTCTTCCTAGGTTTATAGCGAGGCATCTTGAATAGCGCGGGCGGAAATATTTCATGTTCTTCATTTATTCATCGCCCTTCACAGATAACTTATGTGAGGATTTATATTACAAGGAAGAAGCGGGCTACTTTATTTTACGCTTCGAGCCCTGCGTTTGTGGGGCATTGTGCGTAATTTGAATCCACAAGAAAAACTCAAGGAATGAAAATGTCTTGTCTTTGATGGCCGGAAAATTATTAAAGTCTACGATTAGTGTAAGTTTTAATGCCTTGAAATGGTCTCTCTATGCATCACAATTTTCAGTAATGGATTTTCCTATAACAGCGTGTAATGTTTAGAAGGATATGATTTTTTTGTGAGTCTTTGATGCACATAACAAAATTTTAATGAACATGATTCATAGAAGTTGGAAGAATAAGTTTCTCTAAAGGTACTTGTCGCTGACTAGAAAACTATTTTAATGTTAAATATGGTATGAAGCTTTTGTGAACCTTTTATGCACACAACATAATAATAATGGACACGATTTACAGGAAAATATGATAGAATAAGGTACTTTAACGATAAGTTAATACTTATTGTTTGTTGTTATGAGGCCTTTGCGCGTTTTTGACCAACGCAACATAACATTAATGGACATGGTTTATAGAAGATGGGAGAAGAAGATTTTATTAACCGAGTTGGTGCTGTCCAGAAAACCATTACAATATCAAAAATAGTATGAAACTTTTGTTAGTTTTTTACACACACGACATAATATTAATAGATATTGTTTATAAAAGAAGATAAGAGATTTAGTTTCTATTAACGTACTTGTTGTTAACTAGAAATATATTACAATGTTGAAAAGATTACGAAGCTTTTGTGAACCTACGATACATACAACAGAACAGTTAGGCATGTTCATATAAGCGTACAAAACAATTTTTTAATGTCGATTAGTATAAAAGAATTAAAGGAAGACTTGGAAAATTTCTTAGTATATTAAATACTGATTACCATTTTCAGTAAAAAGATAAATTAATAAAAGTGACAGACATGGACGAAACAAGAAAAACAATTCTTTGCGAAACCATTGGGTAAAAGGTCAACCAAAACTAAGATCCTATGAGTGTCTTGAGAAAGATTTCAGCACACTGTAAACAAGGAACCAGAGAACAATGGCTAGAAATAAGTCAAATTGAAATCAAATCCTTGAAAAGGCTAGAATACAACACCAGGGCAGTCGCGACTATGAAGGAGAGAAAAAATGAAACAGTAGTACAAATTTGAGAAGAATTATTTGAAAAAGCAAACAAAGACATTAGAAAGTAAGTTAGACGTCGGAGATAAATTTTTTGGAGTCTGCTTAATAATTAGAAGTGTGATTAGAAGTGCATGAATAATTAGAAGTGAAGTCTGATGATTGGACGTTTCCAAACAATGTTCTTTCGATATTTGTACATGGAGCGTTATGGTGGTTTCCCTTTTCTATTTTGAACCGATTTTTTCCGGGACGTGCTAGGTATCCATTTTTTCAGCTCGGAAAAGACATTCCAATTATGAAATTAATTTTACAATCGCAAAGAAGTATTCGCGTCAAGTTATGTTGAGAATGTTTTAGCTATTCGTACCTAAAAATTTTCACGTTCGCGTAGTCATCATCATATCAGCACCTAGAACTGAATTATATTACAAATTTTCACTTTTCTACCTCATTTAACTATTTAATAATCTGACAGAGGTTGCATTGGAGTGTATTTTTGTAATTAGTTTAGTAATGATTGTATTTTATAACAATTTAGTCCCGTTATCATTATTAAACATAAATAAATAAGTAATACTTTCTTGTACACTTGAATTGAGGCTTCAATAGTATCATTCCATATTTTCGTTTTGATTTACTCCTTACTTCGTTTTGATTTTATTTCTATTCCATTAATATGATAAAGAAGAAACTTCTATTTGCTTGTTTTGGCATTCACGCAAAAGCCACTAATCCGATTGATATATAACTTTGCAGAATGATAGCTTATTGTTTCCAGATTGTCAAAAGTAAGTTTTATATCGATAAGTTTCTTATTTAATTACAATATCGTTGGGAGTGGTTAGATGATTTTGAGCTTTTTGCTCTAACCCATTACCCTCGCACCCATGTTGGAAACTCTAATTAGCACCATTTTCACTGCAGTAATAGAGTGAGTCGATATGCCCTCTTTAATAAAATCGATTTTCGCATTATTTAATAAATAGTGATACAACGCAAAGTTTTACTGTTTCTTGATTTAAACGATTTAGATTACTAAGAAAAGTAACGATATATATAGGTATTAGCGGTCTGTCCAGGCTTCGTAAGGGTAGGCAAAGATTTTTTAGAAGAAGAAGTATTATGTATGTATTAACTATCTCGTGTGGAGGCGTGGAAGACTGCTCGTGTAATTTTGCTTACTCAAAAATGCCGTCAAAACTATTCATTAGAAAACTATTGCATGAAGAATTAAAATATTCATTAGAATTTTATTAGAAAGATTTGATAAAGAGGAAAACAGTCTTTTTCAACGAGCTCTAGAGAAAAGAGCTGATTTTTTTAAAAGAATGAAACGTTAGTAAATAGACCATTTGATGAAACTGGGTGATGTAGTATTATTTCTACTGTCTTTAAGTTCTTTACCACGAACTAGGTTTCGTTGTATTACAACATCTTCAGGTGCACTATTAGCAAAGAATTCTGATTCTGGTACTTTATCTGAAGAATTGATTCTTTGCTAATAGCCCACCTGAATATGTTGTAATACAACGAAACCTAGGTCGTGGCAAATAACTTAAAGAAAGTAGAAATAATACTACATCACGTAGTTTCATTTAATTGTGAATAATGAATTTCTACAAAATAAATACCAAATATATTTAATGTTAGTAAATAGGTTTTATATAATATTTACACATATATTGTCACATGCCATTTTGTAGAACTTTTTTAGATTAATGATTTTGCCATACATTATTTCCATATAACTAAAGATTTAAGCAGGGTAAGCCAAGGTACCTCTCCGATAAATGCTTTTTGGCGACATCAACGACATTCATCATCACAGTTCGGGTAATTTTCACAAAATATTCATAAATTATACATTTAAAACTCTTCAAGAAGCAATTTATTGTTAACAACCGGATCCATTAATGAAAATCTAAACAAAAGCCGTTCAGTAGTTACTCAGTCGTGTACATACCGAGAGAAGGCGCGGAGAACGTTATTTTATAACACATGACATTTCAAAAATAGGATTAAAAATGGTAAATACAACCTTAATTCAATTTTAAAAGTCATTTCCAAAGGCAAACCTTAACCTACCTCACTCAATATGCGTGCGTGCGAAAATTCATTTTGCCCTCATTCAGCGGGGCGCCACCTAACTCAATGGGTGTTACCGTTTGCTTGGAGAGGTACATTTGCAAAACTGCAAAATTTCATATGGATAGATTTAAAACTATAAAACTGCGAAAGACGGATGAAAATAAAAACTTGCCAAGAGTAGAACTCGCAATAAGAGGGTTCCGTACATATTTATACATGAACATATATATTTAAATATATATATATATATATATTATATTTATATATATATATATATATAAACATATATATATATATATATATATAAACATATATATATATATATATATATATATATATATATATATATATATATATATAAACATTAAAGGGTACAAAGTATTTCTAATTAAACTCTTTACAAATATTGATTTTTTAAAACTGAATTATATTTCCTAATTATATCTCTCAAAGGCGTAAAAACAAACTAATTGTAAAAATGTATAATTCAATATAAAATTAGAAATTATAGATTTTTATATGTTTTCCTTTACTTGTCCTATAAAATATCTCATTTTGCTGATTTTCAAGATTATAAGTCGACCGGAAGTACCCTATAAGTTTGATTATCAGTGAGTAAGACTATGGTGTAAATAAATAAATATTGCCTGCTATATCTTTCACCGACACGTTTTTAAAAAAGGTATAATTTTACTTAGAATTATAAATCATTTTATTTCGTATTTTTTCCTTCACTTGTGCTATAGATATACTCTCATATTGCCAACTTTCAAGATTGTAGGTCGACCGAAAGTACCCTATAAGTTTGATTATCAGTGAGTAAGACTATGGTGGAAATAAATAAATATTGCCTGCTATATATTTCAGCGACACGTTTTCAAAAAAGGTATAATTTTACTTAGAATTATAAATAATTTTATTTCGTATTTTTTCCTTCACTTGTGCTATAGATATACTCTCATATTGCTAACTTTCAAGATTGTAGGTCGCCCGGAAGTAACCTATAAGTTTGATTATCAGTGAGTAAGACTATGGTGTAAATAAAGAAATATTGCCTCCTATATCTTTCAGCGACACGTTTTCAAAAAAGGTATAATTTTACTTAGAATTATAAATCATTTTATTTCGTATTTTTTCCTTCACTTGTGCTATAGATATACTCTTATACTGCTAACTTTCAAGATTGTAAGTCAACCGGAAGTACCCTATAAGTTTGATTATCAGTGAGTAAGACTATGGTGGAAATAAAGAAGTATTGCCTGCTATATATTTCACCGACACGTTTTTGAAAAAGGTATAATTTTACTTAGAATTATAAATCATTTTATTTCGTATTTTTTCCTTCACTTGTACTATAGATATACTCTCATATTGCTAACTTTTAATATTGTAGGTCGACCGAAAGTACCCTATAAGTTTGATTATCAGTGAGTAAGACTATGGTGGAAGTAAAGAAGTATTGCCTGCTATATCTTTCACCGACACGTTTTTAAAAAGGTATAATTTTACTTAGAATTATAAATCATTTTATTTCGTATTTTTTCCTTCACTTGTACTATAGATATACTCTCATATTGCTAACTTTTAATATTGTAGGTCGACCGAAAGTACCCTATAAGTTTGATTATCAGTGAGTAAGACTATGGTGGAAATAAAGAAATATTGCCTGCTATATCTTTCACCGACACGTTTTTGAAAAAGGTATAATTTTACTTAGAATTATAAATCATTTTATTTCGTATATTTTCCTTCACTTGTACTATAGATATACTCTCATATTGCTAACTTTTAATATTGTAGGTCGACCGAAAGTACCCTATAAGTTTGATTATCAGTGAGTAAGACTATGGTGGAAGTAAAGAAGTATTGCCTGCTATATCTTTCACCGACACGTTTTTAAAAAGGTATAATTTTACTTAGAATTATTAATCATTTTATTTCGTATTTTGTCCTTCACTTGTGCTATAGATATACTCTCATGTTGCTAACTTTCAAGATTGTAGGTCGACCGAAAGTACCCTATAAGTTTGATTATCAGTGAGTAAGACTATGGTGGAAATAAAGAAGTATTGCCTGCTATATATTTCACCGACACGTTTTTGAAAAAGGTATAATTTTACTTAGAATTATAAATCATTTTATTTCGTATTTTTTCCTTCACTTGTACTATAGATATACTCTCATATTGCTAACTTTTAATATTGTAGGTCGACCGAAAGTACCCTATAAGTTTGATTATCAGTGAGTAAGACTATGGTGGAAGTAAAGAAGTATTGCCTGCTATATCTTTCACCGACACGTTTTTAAAAAGGTATAATTTTACTTAGAATTATAAATCATTTTATTTCGTATTTTTTCCTTCACTTGTACTATAGATATACTCTCATATTGCTAACTTTTAATATTGTAGGTCGACCGAAAGTACCCTATAAGTTTGATTATCAGTGAGTAAGACTATGGTGGAAATAAAGAAATATTGCCTGCTATATCTTTCACCGACACGTTTTTGAAAAAGGTATAATTTTACTTAAAATTATAAATCATTTTATTTCGTATTTTTTCCTTCACTTGTACTATAGATATACTCTCATATTGCTAACTTTTAATATTGTAGGTCGACCGAAAGTACCCTATAAGTTTGATTATCAGTGAGTAAGACTATGGTGGAAATAAAGAAATATTGCCTGCTATATCTTTCACCGACACGTTTTTGAAAAAGGTATAATTTTACTTAAAATTATAAATCATTTTATTTCGTATTTTTTCCTTCACTTGTACTATAGATATACTCTCATATTGCTAACTTTTAATATTGTAGGTCGACCGAAAGTACCCTATAAGTTTGATTATCAGTGAGTAAGACTATGGTGGAAATAAAGAAGTATTGCCTGCTATATATTTCACCGACACGTTTTTGAAAAAGGTATAATTTTACTTAGAATTATAAATCATTTTATTTCGTATTTTGTCCTTCACTTGTGCTATAGATATACTCTCATGTTGCTAACTTTCAAGATTGTAGGTCGACCGAAAGTACCCTATAAGTTTGATTATCAGTGAGTAAGACTATGGTGGAAATAAAGAAATATTGCCTGCTATATCTTTCACCGACACGTTTTTAAAAAGGTATAATTTTACTTAGAATTATAAATCATTTTATTTCGTATTTTGTCCTTCACTTGTGCTATAGATATACTCTCATGTTGCTAACTTTCAAGATTGTAGGTCGACCGAAAGTACCCTATAAGTTTGATTATCAGTGAGTAAGACTATGGTGGAAATAAAGAAGTATTGCCTGCTATATCTTTCACCGACACGTTTTTAAAAAAGGTATAATTTTACTTAGAATTATAAATCATTTTATTTCGTATTTTTTCCTTCACTTGTGCTATATATGTATATACTCTCATATTGCTAACTTTCAAGATTGTAGGTCGACCGAAAGTACCCTATAAGTTTGATTATCAGTGAGTAAGACTATGGTGAAAATAAAGAAATATTGCCTGCTATATCTTTCACCGACACGTTTTTAAAAAAGGTATAATTTTACTTAGAATTATAAATCATTTTATTTCGTATTTTTTCCTTCACTTGTGCTATAGATATACTCTCATATTGCTAACTTTCAAGATTGTAGGTCGCCCGGAAGTACCCTATAAGTTTGATTATCAGTGAGTAAGACTATGGTGTAAATAAAGAAATATTGCCTCCTATATCTTTCAGCGACACGTTTTCAAAAAAGGTATAATTTTACTTAGAATTATAAATAATTTTATTTCGTATTTTTTCCTTCACTTGTGCTATAGATATACTCTCATACTGCTAACTTTCAAGATTGTAGGTCGACCGGAAGTACCTTATAAGTTTGATTATCAGTGAGTAAGACTATGGTGGAAATAAAGAAATATTGCCTCCTATATCTTTCACCGACACGTTTTTAAAAAAGGTATAATTTTACTTAGAATTATAAATCATTTTATTTCGTATTTTTTCCTTCACATGTGCTATAGATATACTCTCATATTGCTAACTTTCAAGATTGTAGGTCGCCCGGAAGTACCCTATAAGTTTGATTATCAGTGAGTAAGACTATGGTGTAAATAAAGAAATATTGCCTCCTATATCTTTCAGCGACACGTTTTCAAAAAAGGTATAATTTTACTTAGAATTATAAATCATTTTATTTCGTATTTTTTCCTTCACTTGTGCTATAGATATACTCTCATACTGCTAACTTTCAAGATTGTAGGTCGACCGGAAGTACCTTATAAGTTTGATTATCAGTGAGTAAGACTATGGTGGAAATAAAGAAATATTGCCTCCTATATCTTTCACCGACACGTTTTTAAAAAAGGTATAATTTTACTTAGAATTATAAATCATTTTATTTCGTATTTTTTCCTTCACTTGTGCTATAGATATACTCTCATATTGCTAACTTTCAAGATTGTAGGTCGCCCGGAAGTACCCTATAAGTTTGATTATCAGTGAGTAAGACTATGGTGTAAATAAAGAAATATTGCCTCCTATATCTTTCAGCGACACGTTTTCAAAAAAGGTATAATTTTACTTAGAATTATAAATCATTTTATTTCGTATTTTTTCCTTCACTTGTGCTATAGATATACTCTCATACTGCTAACTTTCAAGATTGTAGGTCGACCGGAAGTACCTTATAAGTTTGATTATCAGTGAGTAAGACTATGGTGGAAATAAAGAAATATTGCCTGCTATATCTTTCACCGACACGTTTTTAAAAAAGGTATAATTTTACTTAGAGTTATAAATCATTTTATTTCGTATTTTTTCCTTCACTTGTGCTATAGATATACTCTCATATTGCCAACTTTCAAGATTGTAGGTCGACCGAAAGTACCCTATAAGTTTGATTATCAGTGAGTAAGACTATGGTGGAAGTAAAGAAGTATTGCCTGCTATATCTTTCACCGACACGTTTTTAAAAAGGTATAATTTTACTTAGAATTATAAATCATTTTATTTCGTATTTTGTCCTTCACTTGTGCTATAGATATACTCTCATGTTGCTAACTTTCAAGATTGTAGGTCGACCGAAAGTACCCTATAAGTTTGATTATCAGTGAGTAAGACTATGGTGAAAATAAAGAAATATTGCCTGCTATATCTTCCACCGACACGTTTTTAAAAAAGGTATAATTTTACTTAGAATTATAAATAATTTTATTTCGTATTTTTTCCTTCACTTGTGCTATATATATATATATACTCTCATATTGCCAACTTTCAAGACTGTAGGTCGACCGAAAGTACCCTATAAGTTTGATTATCTGTGAGTAAGACTATGGTGGAAATAAAGAAATATTGCCTGCTATATATTTCACCGACACGTTTTTAAAAAAGGTATAATTTTACTTAGAATTATAAATCATTTTATTTCGTATTTTTTCCTTCACTTGTGCTATAGACATACTCTCATATTGCTAACTTTCAAGATTGTAGGTCGACTGGAAGTGCACTATAAGTTTTGACAGTGTAAATAAAGATATATAGAATATTGCCTGCTCTATTTCAAAGACGCATATTTAAAAAAAAAGGTACAATTCAACTCGTTGGTCATCAAAATTTATAGGGTACTTCCGACCTACCTATAAACTTGAAAGTTAACAATGTGAGAGTATATTTATAGCACAAGTGAAGAATAAATACGAAATAAATTATGTACAAGTCTAAGTAAAATTGTACTTTTTTTATTGAGTCTGTAAAAGATATAGTAGGCAAAGTTTCTTTATTTACAATATACGAATATTCTTACTCTGATCATTAAAACTTATAGGGTACTTCCGGTCGACCTACAATCTTGAAAGTTAAAAATATAAGAGTATATTTATAGCACAAGTGAAGGAATGATACCAAAATAAATTATTCTAATTTAATTCTAAGTAAAACTGTACTTTTTTTAATATGTGTCTGTAAAAGATATAGTAGGCAAAGTTTCTTTATTTACTCTATACTCTTACTCGCTGATCATCAAAACTTATAGGGTACTTTCTGCCGTTCTTGAAAGTTAACAATATGAGTGACTGAAAAATACAAAATAAGTTATATGTATACAATTCTAAGTAAACTTGTCCTTTTTTAATATGCGTCGGTAAAAGATATAGTAGGCAAAGTATCTTTATTTACACTATACTCTTACTCGCTGATCATCAAAACTTATAAGGTACTTTCGGCCATTCTTGAAAGTTAACAATATGAGTGACTGAAAAATACAAAATAAGATATATGTATATAATTCTAAGTAAACTTGTCCTTTTTTAATATGCGTCGGTAAAAGATATACTAGGCAAAACTTCTTTATTTACACTATATTCTTACTCACTTACATCATCAAAATTAATATGGTACTTACCTACAATCTTGAAAGTTAGCAATATGAGAGGTTTCGTAGCACAAGTAGACGTAGCACAAGAGAAAAATATATAAATAAATTATTTATAATTAGTAGAATTATAAGAGTATTGTGTAAATAAACAATATTGCCTATCTTTCACGCATATTTTAAAAAAAGGTATAATTCTATTCAGAATTATAAATCATTTCTTTTTACATTTTTTCCCTTACTTGTGCTACGAAACCTCCTCTTATGCCAAGTTTCAAGATTGCAAGTCGACCGGAAGTAGTCTAAAGGTTTGGGTGATCACTGAGTAAGGCTATTGTATTAATAAGAAAAGAAAGTACGTTTTAAAGGGCCAATCTTTTTGTTGCGTGAACCAAAGTACATGAAATTTTTACGCAATGTATGTCTGTGAGCCACAGTATACGATGTTAATTAACTTGTTATCTCAAACCATTTCTGAGAAAAAACGGCTTTGACAGACAGAGGAAGAACGGACACGGGGGTTCAGTCCAGTCTAGTTTCCCTATCCAGTGATTTTCCGTTTTTTTTTTAATTTTAAGGGACGGAAACCTGAAAACAACAAACATCAATCAGTTTTTCTTTCTCAGTCTCTTAACAAGAAAAAATTGGAATATACTCAATTTTTAGTACTGTTTACCTATTAGTTAAACACATCTTTGGTAAGAAATGTTTCTAAGTCTAGAACCAACAGTTCAAAAGTGACAAGTAAGTGGGTAAATGCGTAAGGCAATTGCTTTTTCACTTTTTGAGACGCGGAACTCTAAAGAAAAACGATCGTAGAACCGTAATATAAAGATCGACCATCGTAACCACTAAGCTTCTTGATGAAAGCTTATTTCGGCCTATTTCCTGAAACTTTCGAGTCCTCTCCGCTGCTTGTAATATTCGTTATTTTTAAACGCAGCGTAATTGCCAATAAATCTCTCCCAGAGAATATGCCTTTCGTTGCGTCTTGAGTAAAAAGTTGCGCAATAAATAATCCGACGTTGCTCCGCCTGCATGCGAGTGTTCCAGTTTTTGGAACAATTTCATTTCCAAGTTTGACATTATGCGTAATATATTGCAAAATTGTCGCACAAATATTTATAATAAATAATGTCTATTTTATAGGCGTCGTATTAGTTAAGACATGGATGTACTTATTTTCTTGGATCCCATATAATTTTAGCAGGCAACATTAAAGTTTCAAGGTCCTTGGAAATTTTTGTGTCAGTAATAAGCTCAACATACCAATGTTCAAATAATCTATTTTTCAGAAGAGGAATGAAAAGGATTCTATTTTTTATTTGCCCACAATATCACTGGAGCTAGTAGATTTTCGAATCGGGATTGGAAAATTGATATTCAGTGTTCACAATTTTGATGATAAGACTAAGCCCTGTCTTAGACTAATCATTAAAGTTGTGAACACTGAAAAGCACTAAAAGCTCTACCAATTTATATGTTGAAATAAGCTGGAAGTGTGGGATACAAAAATATCAACGTGACAGTCACTCAATATAGATTAGAATGTGAATGAGATAAAAATCAATAAATAATTATTTAAATGAATAGTAGTAGAGAAACGATTGTGTTTTCAACTTTCGCAGTATTATGGCTCATATTTTTATATTACCATAGATGAATTATTGAGATATGGGATATTCTTAATAATATCAACATAATTGAAGAAAAAGTCGTTAGCCCGGGAGTTTTCGTGGTGAATATTGGTAAAACTGTTATACATATACTAATACTATGTATGGGACAATTGAAGATCTTTAAAAGTTCCCCAAAAAAGTCCGAGGCAGCATATACTTATATTTTGTCAATGAGACACAGCAACAGTTTAAATTGTAATAAATGTTACTTCAAGAAAAAAATTAACATATATAGTCAGATCGATGTAATAGTCATCAATCATAAACAAAATAAATATCTTAGTAATTGTATACGTTTACTATAGATATCTGTTGTTTGGATCAGTGGTTTATGAGAAATTAAAGAAAAAGTAGAAAATACTGTTGTTGGTATTTAAAATATTCACCTTTTTTTCTTCATTTTCATTAACGCTTATTTAAGTATAAGTGTATGTATGATGTTTTCGTCATATCCTAGTATTTGTTGGATAACACGTGGTTGCCATAACTTTGAAGATAAATAGGATTTATGCATTCATTTTGTTCAAATAATTTTTTTAATTTTATTAGAGTTAGGATATAATTATTATGGAATGCATTCGATTTGAAAATACGGTAAATACATATTAAAATTATTACGACCTATTAGAACATTACTACAGAGTTTTATTAATTGAGGTAAACTACCCTAAACAACCGTCTGCCTGCGGGCGATCCTAAACAACCGTCCCCCGCGGGCGACCCTAAACAACGTCAACTCTGTTTATTGCAGCAGACATAGCCACTGACCAAGAATTAGTAAGACATAATATCTTTATTGCAAGGTTCTATCGCTTTGTACGTTTAGTTCAACAGCTGAGTTCTTCCTTAATACTAAAGGGACTACTAAAAGGGACTTGGGAATTTTTTTAAAGAGATATTGGCCTTAAGTCTTTGTTATCTTATAAATGTTTTTATTTTATGGCTTCAAAAGGACACATTATAAATCAGGTAAACTACCCTATACAACCGTTTCCCTGCGGGCGACCCTAAACAACGTCAACTCTGTTTATTGCAGCAGACATAGCCACAGACCAAGACTTAGTAAGACATAATATCTTTATTGCATAGTTCTATCGCTTTGTACGTTTAGTTCAACAGCTGAATCCTTCCTTAATACGTACATCAATAAAATAAGAAATTACTGATACAGCTACTAAAAGAGACTTGGGAATTTTTCTTAAAGAGATATTGGCCTAAAATCTATGTTATCTTATAAATGTTTTATTTTATGGCTTCAAAAGGACACGTTATATTAAATTCATTAAATCTTTCAACTTAATGTTTTGATTATTCTTTCAACTTAATCTCTCTCAACTTGATCTTTCAACTTAATCTCTTGGGATGACATTATAAGGTTGCTATGAATGTTGCATTGTACAAAATAATTAATCTAAACGATTCGTAAATTAAATTATTTTTTTAAATACCAGAATAATAAACCTGTAGATGTAAATATGTTTATATTTAGAATATTTACGGTATTTTATTATTTTAATAACAAAAAGTTATCTTGTGAAATATTTAGATCATTAAAAAAATATCTTTACAAATCTGTCAAGTGGGAATAGATCTCATACTATGAGTAGAACTGTCACATTTAGGTAATTATGAACATTTAAGGGTACGTAGTGTTTTTATTAAACTACTTATAAATATTAATTTTCCACAACGTAAATATATTGATCTTCCATAGGTGTTATTTCATGTGGGGCATATTTCAAAAATTATGGGATTAGGAAAATCGCTATAGTCTTCCTGTAATTTTCTACTTAGATTTTTACAACCCTGTTTTTTCATGACTTTTGGGTCAGTAGTTTCGAAAATATGGGAGGGAGAAATACTTTGTTTTTGCATATGTTTTAGTATATCTTTTTAAAAATGCCATTTAAAATTATGAAAAAATATATTTTATTAATAAACCTTCCAAACGAAATTACATGATATATACAATTAAAAAAAATGATTTCTTTATTTACCCCCCACTTTATTTCGTACATGAATATTTTAAACAAATTAAACTAGTGCACAATATGTGGTATATTATCTAGCTAAGTTTCAAGTTTCTACCTCACATAGTTTTTAAGAAAATCGGCTGTAATAAATGAACTGACAGACAGATAGACTGATGTAGATCTTATAAGCGTTTCATTTTTTCTTGAGGTACGGGACCCTAAATATTTTATCGTATTCAAATATAGGAGACGGTTTAATTTTTTTATAAAATAATTTTTTGGATTATTGAAACGGAATGAGTTTAAAAGAAATATTTAATTTTGTGTTTAATATTAAAATACGAGTAATATTTTAGAAAACGAAGAACTGTTATTTTTATTTAAATTTCATCACTTAGATGTATCTTGAACATTACTAAATTCCTATACGAAGAAACCAAAAAAACGAACTCCCAAATAAAACGAGAAAATTACTATATTTAGAGTCGTCATAAAATACTCATATTTCTTTTAGGTACTATTTCATTTTTAAAGTTTATATCACAATTTTCAACAAAATAAATTAATTTTCATTCAAAACTAGCAGCCAGCAATATTAGCCTGCGAATTTCGCAATTTTCTTTGTTTCGCCTCGTCCTTTTGGGACATGAATATCCCATTCGCATAAAGGACTCGTTAAACCCATTATTCCTTCAGAAAGGACGATTAAATCGCATCGGCAGGGGAAGGATTCAACGCGGCGAGTTAATTACGGGAGGCTTCCCCCGGAGGCTGTCGAGGAGTGTATGCGACCGGAAATGAGGCTTGCCGCGTTATTTCCACCTGTCGGTGGTGACGTTTGTCGGAAAGTTGTTTCTCGTATATATCCGCTTGTCATTTGAAGCGACCATAATGAACGGAAATTATAGTAGAATATCTGTTATTTCTTTGTATTTGATGGAAAATATTCTTGTCTTGTAATTCAAAAATAAAAAAAATAATGAATAGTAAAATAAATTATGAGCCTCACCCACATAAGCTCACAAAGATGTGAATGGTTCATGCCAAGTAATCATTTGTAATAATTATTGTTATTCTAAGTAAAACCATATTTAACTAACTAAATAACTGGGAATGTTTGTATTAAATCGCAAAAAAATTGGGAGAGGACTTGCCATTCATCGACAGATCAGCGTTTGAACAAATTCTATGACCATTTTGTCAGTGCTCGGCCGTTCCTTTGCCGGTCAGATGTGTTACGCAACTTTAATGGGACAGAAGGACTTAGATGTTGAGAAAAAAGTTTCACTCCAAAAAAGAAAAAGCCTAGTATCAACTGTGCCGCAACTTTTAATCCATAACATCGCCACAAGTATTGCCTCTGATTTTCTTTAGAAATAATATTTTTTTAAACTATAAGTTTTAACAAATCTATTCCATTTTATGATAGAATTCAATGCGAAGAATATTGGATGGAAATTACTTTTTTATGACTTTGTTTTTGTTTCTATGAAGTAATATAAAATTATGAAGTAGTTTCTATTAAGTATTAAAAAGTGGAAAGTTTAAACATTGAATAATGAATTATGAATTTCAATAATGAATTATGAAATGAACATTGAATAATGAATTATGAAATGAAGTGAATAATGAATTTCTACAAAATTAACGCCAAATATATTCAATATTATTATTGAACTTTACAATGTATGTAATGATTTTTTCGTACTATTTATATATCTGAAATATTTTGATCAATGGGAAATATTTTGTCTAAAATGTCATATTTCTTCGTAAATGAAATGTAATATATTTTCGTTAATGTGATATATTTTTGTCAATATGAAATATTTTCGGCTAAAATGTGGTATAACTTGAAAGTAAAAGTGATACCTGGCTAGGAAAGAAGTAGTTCCACCTCAAAAAATGTATAACGAAAAATTTTCCAACTCGTATTATAGAAAAATATTTTTTTTAACATAATTTTTGTGACCTAATAAGAACGGACACTAAGTGCGATAACTTATTTGTTTTGCGGTTATAAAAAAATATATCGGGGTGTAATGGGAAGGCCATTACACCCCGATTTATTTTAAATTTTCACAATGAAAACGCGCACACAATAGGGAAAGTTTCGTGAAATGTCAGAAATATCTACCTGAGGGCTCGAAATAAAAGTTAAATGATTGAAAAGTAGACACTATGTGGGATTTGATTAGTATAACCAGATCCAATTTGAAAAAAAAGGAATTGGTGGCAAACAAAATTGATCGAAATGACTGATAATCGGAAAATGAAAAAAAAAACAGTTTTCAATAAAAATTTTACTACTTCATTTTTAAAAATTAACAATGCCGACATTAATATCTAATTGTAAACAATTTACATTATATAGAATGTTTTCGTAAATTTACTTTTGAAGCATACTTTTTTTTAAGGAGGAAAACAAACATTTTCCTGGCACTCGAGATTCTCAAATTTCCTCAAAATATTTTTGCATAGAAGCAATTACTGGGTCACAACGTCTACTAATCCATTAAACTCGACACGATTAAAACCCTTTTAAAAAACAAAATATTATTCTCAACTTCTGCGCAATATTTCATTTCGAAAAACACATATTAGTTTTTTTGAGATTTTCGGAGTAGTAACAAATTTGGTAAACAGATTGTTTTCGTGACAGAATAAGCGAATCAATGAACCATTTAGAAAAAATAGATATATTAATGAGTTTAAAAAAAAGTTATGTTACATAAAGTTATTGTCCAAAATTATAGAATATATTTCTGAACTTAGTTTTTACACGGTTTATTTGGTTTTTATCTGTTTAGAAACTGAATTTGGATGTTTTCAAGCACTCAGTTTAACGTATATTTTTAACTTTAATACGACAACGGGACGTAATATCACTAAAAATTGGGTCATTTGACATGAATCTAAACGGAACGTAACACCACTAAAATCGGACCACTTGATTTAAAACTAAGGGGGAAGTAACACCACTAAAATCGGGGTATTTGACATGAATCTAAACAAGATTAAATATCACCAAAATCTGGTCATTTCACATAAATCTAAACGGGTCTAACATCACTCAAAATCAGGAATTCCCACTAAAATTAGGATATCTGGTAACATTATATGTGATTGTAATAAATCCGAATTAAATAAATTATATAATATAAATATAACTCAAATATAAGTTTCAATCAATGATATGAACTCTAATGTTGGAAAAAATATCATTTTTCCTCTCTAAATTCAATTTCGATACTTGTCAAATAAGTTATTGGTTCTTGAAATGCGTGACTTGATATTTTGTATGTAAGCGGATTTACGTCTATCATAAGGTTATTTTGGGATAAAATCATATTAACTATGATGGTATTAAATGAGATGTGATTATTATAATTCCGGTGAAGGAAGTATATAATATACATCAAATTCGTTACTCACTTTTGATCCATTCGTTTAAGTAGAACTGTTGCTATAATTTTGTAAGAGATAATGGTTTCGTTGTACAAATTCACTTTCTATACGTTTCAGAAATGTCTAATCTGACATTTCGTACGTTAGCCTAGGAAAAATGTTAAAGGATTACACCAACTAAGGTGTTATTTTCAGATAAAATTAAATTAAGTAAGACGTTATTAAGTGGGATGTGATTTTCAGAATTTTGGAGAAAGAAGTATAAAGTATGGATCAAACTAGTAATTACATTTTATTAATAATTTAGCAAAACTGTTGCTTTACTTTTGAAAGAAAGACGGGTTTCGTTGTTCACATTCACTTTCTATACGTTTCATAAAATGTCTGACCTGACATTTTGGATGTAAGAGTAGTAAAACGGTTATATACATTACCTCTGTTAGATTATTTTATTGAGAACAAATTGTTAGGTAGGCGGGATTTGAACATCTTAATTCACATCGTAATTACAAAGGATTATAAAGTATGAATGAAACTCGTAACTCGATTTTAATTCATTATTTTAAGCAAAACTCTTGCTCGAATATTAGAAAAAAAAATCAGTTTTTTCTTCTAATTGACTCTACACTTATCATAAAATATATGGTCTTTCATCTTGTTCGTAAGCATAGTAAAAATATTGAATGCATTACGTCTATAATAGTGTTACATTGAGACGAAATAATATTTATCGAATTTAAAGAATTTTTAAAACAAATTAATATTTGATCAAAGCGGATACCGGTTTAATTTTGACTGTTAGTTTATCTAATAGTAATCTCTTTAAAATTATCATTTGACTAAACCTGTTTAAACGTAGATACTTTTAAAACGATAGGCTTAAATCAAGTATATAATCACTTTTTTCAACTTTCGAATATCATAGGATATGTTCGAATATATACTGATCCTAATTTATTTGAAGAATATGTTCGAATATATACTGATCCTAATTTATTTGAGGAATATGTTCGAATATATACTGATCCTAATTTATTTGAGGAATATGTTCGAATATTCCTCAAATATAGAAAAGAAGAGTTGATTAAGTTTAGATTTTGAACGTATGAATTTAAATGCTCGTTTTTAGCTTTATACGAAGAGTGTTATTATCATTATATTTACGTAGATTACGTCTTGTTTACATAACGTCGAGTGTCATTATAACGAAAGTGAGAATGTCAACAAGTATATCTGTCAACATTGTAATCCATTTAATCAGTACAGACTTAGTGGGCGTTACCGACTTTGTAGCGCCCCTTCCGCAAATAAGCCTAGGGGATGTAAACGGTTAATAAATTTACAAACAAAACGGTCTGTTGTAAAATAGGCGAAGAAGTAATGTTTTTATTGTTGCGGCGTTTCTTATATATGTCAGCCGGATGTAGTAGATCGTTTATGAATTCAAAAATAGATTAGGTTGTAATTTGAACAGTGGATATTGTAAAATATTGGGGATATTCTAGTGGTATACGTGGTATTTGATAATGGATATTAATAACTCAGATAAGGGTCACTGTCCTTTCATGGGCAGATATTATTACTTATTAGTATCATAATATGTTTTGAGTATGACACATTTCATTCTTGTATTAATAATTGTTACATACAGGCAGAGTTTAAGCGCCAAGACTTCCATATTTTAATTACTTTAATATTTACTTTTTTTATCCTTATTCATACGATTATTATAATATAGCGCCGTTCAGTGTCGTTTTACGTAAATATAACATTTTTGAAAATTGTTCAATGATACAAGGCAGTTCCTACGAGAAACTTTTATATTTTTGTTACCACCGTCTGTAGGGATGTACCTTTATGTAGGGTAAAAGTGCATCCATCCGTCCAGCTGTGATACCCTTACAACTTTAACAGTTTTAGACTTATGTGCGTAACATTTTGTGAGTTGATTCTGTATGAGGAATCCTTAAAGAGTAAATAACATAATATTAAAAAAAACAATATACCTCCAATTAACCAGAAATTTTTTTTGTGTCAGTTTAAAAGTTTCGCTTTTTGTCGATAAAGCCTACTAAAACTTGAAGGGAAAAAGTTTGCCTGTTTGTTCACTCTAATGTATGGAACCATAGGTCAAATTTGAACAAAATATTGTTGAGTTTATTTCCCGAAGGAAGACTATAGACACCATTATGCTACAACCTATAATAATGGTATGGTGATAAAAAAAGTAGGACAAGTTGGGAAATACTGCTTCTTTGGTGTAAGATAGAAAGAGATCAACTTATTTATATATTGATGATTCCAAATATTCCCGCCAATATATCCCCGACCCCGACGATCGATATCGTTTGGCGAACGGAGTGGAGAGCAGCATAATTAAGATAATTCCATATATATATATAAAATTCAATTTCTGCTTTTAAAGACATTACAGATGATATATTAGATGGAAATAAAAAAGTCACATCCTAATGGGGAAGCCCTTATTCTATCCGTTAAATATATATTTGTAGTAACATTATACATAGGATTAAAACTTTACAGACAAATTCATCTTCCTTCCATTCTGTTCAGATATACCTAATTTTGTTAATGCTAGTATAACTTGCCTGTAATCAAATGTAGTATGACTTGGCCAGTAGTCCTATTGCGATCATTACATTTCCGTAATTACAACAGGTAGCCTTCAGATTCACCACTAAAGTAGCCGTCATAATCGTTTAATAACCATTTTTCTATGATATCGTCTAAGTTTTCAGCAGTCGATGTGCTTATATATGTTGTATCCAATCGTCGCCTCTACGATCGTCGCCTCTACGAACGTCGCCTCTACGATCGTTGCCTCTGTTGCTTATCGGAAAGGTGTTGTTTGGATCAAAGCACTGCATGTCAAAATGAGAAAGTAATAAAATTTTGATTTCTTTTTTCTTCTGTGAAACCATCAATGATAGTGGAGAGTTAATGAAAAATAGAAGACTACTTTAATATCTTTATTACCCAATTAATTTGTATTAGTTTAGTGAAGTTATTTAACCCGTAACTATTTACAATATTGATGTGTTTACCATTCATCGATATAAACATAAGGTTCATTCATCCTACATAAGGTTGAAACAAAGGAAGAGTCTGTCATTTATACAGGTATATCCGCAACAAATCGAGTAGTAAATATTAAAAGACTATATAACAATTATTAACTCTTTCTGGAAAGTTTACTATCAAAGTTGCGATCTGTACAAAAAAAAATACATTTCTTACAGAAACATGGTTCAAATATCATCAGGTGATGTACAGGATTACCTTTATGAATAATAAATTCGTCCTTTGTTATAATTTCTGCAAGTAAGGGAGTTCTAATTGGAATTGGGAAATACGCAAACGTATGAAGAAATATTTTGAATTTATGTATTGAATAGAGTACAACGGATGGATTTGTATTCATTATCTTCCATATTTCTGATTATTTATTGGAAAGAAAAATATTTATATATGTATGTATATAATATGTAGATAAGTATATGCATAAATATATATCTGGATCCATTATTTATTATTGACAGAAAATAATAGTAGAGAACATGACGATAATCTAGGATAGGACACTATTAATAAGACGCGACACAACCTAAACTTTAAATCAAGAAAGTCAAGATTATTGAATGCTCTCACATTAAGTCCAATTTATGGCCGTGAAACGTAGATTCTTGGTCAGAAAAAAGGACCTAATAAATTAAAAGTACTTCAAATACCGATAAGACAAAAATTGTTTAAAAGGAATATTGGAAGATCATTTAAGAAATAATGAGATACAAAACAGAATTAAACTTCAGGATATAGCATAACGAACAAGTATTTTAACGTAAGCTGGACAAGTTGCGGGAATTATCAAAAACTTATGTGAAAAAGTAAGACAGAAGAATCATTGGTAGATCCCCAAATATGGTATGATGATATTAAATAGGAATACTTGTTGAGATCCGCAGGATACAGACCTCAAGGCCAAAAGCTCTGTGTCCTATGGATAGAAAAGGGCTGTAGATAAAAAAAATTACAGCTGGACTTAATTGATATCCGGTAGCATAAAATAGAAACAACAAAAAATTATAAGAGACATATATACAACGGAGAGAAAACTACTTTAGAGAAAAAGAGAAATGTTCCATCTCAATGGAACATACGAAACAATAATAAAATTTATTGTTTCGTATGTGTAATAACATCTTGTTTCGTTGGTCCACTTCTTACAGGACACCTGTGTATATATGTATATATATATATATATATATATACATATATATATATATATATATATATATATATATGTGTATATATTTGTATGCGATGTTAGTTACATCGATTTACAAAACAATATTACAAACTAATATGATGGGTTAACACAAAGCGTTGGAAATTAAGTTTTTAATGATATGTATTTATTTGCTAGCGTAAAAAAATGTATGGCAACTTTATGGAATTTATTTAAAAAAAAACTGTTCAAATAACACTTTTTATGTTTTGTTTTTGAAAAAAAGCACCTCATCCAGTGTTTAATTTTTATGTTGCCAATAATAACGAATGAATAACATTTTAATTAGGCAGACGAATGTTCTCTTAAAGGTCATGGACAATAAAAAAATAAATAGTAATAATATCTAATACAATTTTTTTCATGCAAACTAACAAAAATTTTAAAAAATCATGTCTCAAAAACTATTAGGCTTAGGATAATAAAATGTATTGTTTTGTATGTGTAATAACCCCTTCTATCATCGACATTTCGTTGGTCCACTCCTTACGGGACAGTCTGTATATCATATAAATTTCATTACGGAGAAAATAAATTGTAAATTTTACAAGAAAACATCTTAAATTACTTCTCTAAACACTTGTCAGCATTTGGCTGTGATTGTAATCGAATGTTTGTGTTTATGTAATTCGTCTCTAATGATTTGCTAAAACAGCATGCAATGTTTACGATCATATTTCAGTCGCTGTTTTGTGGCGTGTTTTCCTTGTGTTTAAAATAATATTGTTTACAGTTGAACGTTGATTATCTGCTTTTAGTATTTTCAACGGTGCCGTGGCCTTGCCCGTAATGTTGGCTTTGTTTACATATTTGCTAATGAGGTTAACGTGCTTTATCGTATGTGGTGTTGTTTTGTTAGGTGCTGTTACGACATACTCTAGTAATTCCCAAAGCGTATAGCTCAAAGACGATAATGTTAATTTATCAAGTTTTTACTAGTGTAAATCATGTGAATTTTGGCTTTCGAGCGAGAATGAAAACACTGTAATGCTTTTAGGTTCTGGTCTCTATTAAATAAATTACTTGCGGGTATAGGGAATGATTTAAAATAAAATTTATTTTCTTATCCGGCTGATTATTTGTTTATACATGCAACATCTCTTTCTTTAACCGTATTCGAAGTATATTTAAATAATAATATCAAAGAATAGACGATATAATTATTGTTTTTTTCCTAAAAAATACTAGTATGGAAAGTTTTCTCAAAAGCGGAAGTTCTGATTTCAAGAATTGAAAACTTTGCAACATTCTGTGTACAATTCAACAGACTTTTTCTACTTAATTTGATAAACAAAATCATATATAGGGATAATAGACAAGAAAGTGTCTATTATCCCTATAGATGATTTTGTTTGTCAAATTAAGTAGAAAATGTTGAGGAATTTTGTGAATATTCTCAACTGCGTCTGAAAAAGATCACAGTCAGTCGATTTCAACCGAAAAAGTTCGAATATTTTAAAGAAATAGACTTTGAATATGTTCAGTTCAATTAATGCATAGAATCAATTGTGTTAATAATAGTCATGTATTGAGGAATTTTGTGAATATTCTCAACTGCGTCTGAAAAAGATCACAGTCAGTCGATTTCAACCGAAAAAGTTCGAATATTTTAAAGAAATAGACTTTGAATGTTCATTTCAATTAATGCATAAAATCAATTGTGTTAATAATAGTCATGTTCATTGTGTTAATAATAGTCATGTTCTTTGTTACATTTTGAATTCATATGTACAAGTTGTAACAAAAATGCATCTATTATTCATACTGGTAATCCTATGCATCACAGTGAGTAGAAAATACTAAGGAATCGTGAATATGATTATTTGCAAAAACCATCTTAAATCTTTATATTTTCGAAGGCTAAAATCAAGAATACTTATTACAAAAATGTAAACATAAATTTCGTAGATTGACAGTGGATTAATACTAGGAGATTTCTTATCACCATTTGAAGAGAAATTTATCTAACTAGTAAAGTATGGGTCTACTACAAACGTTGATGCCATTAAATATTACTATCGTTTTATTTAGTTCAGTGTACTTACCCTGGCGTAACGCTTCGTGCGAAGTAATAATTCATACTGTTTCAACACTTGCAAGTATAGAAAGCACGCACAATACTCCTGTGTTGCTTTTATATTTTTAGAAAACTAATTTCAGTACCAGCTGGGTGCTTTGAACTCTGTTTCGCGTTAAGTGGTGGAACATATCGGTGAAACAAGCTTATAATAATACCCTAATTTTTAAATTATCGTATTAAAGTTTTTTCGTAACAGAAAAAATAATTCGTATTATATTATATATTTTGTATTATATTAAAGCTATCAATTTTATTTCTTACAAGAACTATAGAATATTGGATATTATAGATCTTAGATTCAATAGAAAATATACTTAAATTGAAATGATACAGAGAAGATTAGCAGTCCCTGTGCAAGGTGACCCTTAATATTGTGAAGTGTTTCAGATGCCACTTTTGTTGCATAATTTCTATCACACATTTTCTTTATACTCCCACTTTTGTTGCATAATTTCTATCACACATTTTCTTTATACTCCCACTTTTGTTGCATAATTTCTATCACACATTTTCTTTATACTCCCACTTTTGTTGCATAATTTCTATCACACATTTTCTTAACTCTTCTTAATTAGAAGCCTCCGAAGAGTAAAAACGTTTCACTTGTGATAAAGAAATTTCACAAGTGATAAAGAAATTTTGGTTTTGTAAAAATAGTACTTCGAATGTAAGAGAGAGGCGTATGTATTGAATACACCATGCTCTTCGATTCCGTAAAAAATAACCATTCATTTATTGTTATCAACACAAACATTGTTTGTGAGACTACTTATACTTTGTTGTAGTGATTCCCAAAAGGTGCATGGCGTATGGGAATACAGCATCTGTTTCCTGGATCCTGTAGGATACCTTTCAAAAGGTTAAAGTTGACTTAGTTAACCAACGCCCGTCCGTGCTCCTTCGACCATTCCACGCCGAGTCTCCCAGTAGCGTTCGAAAATGTCACTAGTTGGGCATTTCAAAGTCTTACAAGTACGAAAATGGTCGCCGTCCACTGGCGCACAGTTGCATAGCGGGCAAATCACATTATCAGCTAAACCGATCCTATAGAGATGAACCTGTAGGTAGTCGGGACCGGTAGTCGAGTAGTAGTAAAAACGAGCAACAGGCTCTGCTCTCACTAGGTGTCCTGAAATTGGCCGCTTTACGGAGAGGGTCTCCCACTTTTTTGCAAAAGGTCAAAGTTGAGAAAAAATCAAATGCTATGCCGATGCTATTCAACAATTTTTCAGGAAAAAAGTAGTAAATTTCAGTGGTAAAATATTAATTTGCCCCAGAAGTAGTAAACTTTGTCAGCGTCTAAATTTAATAAAATAATTTTAGAAAACTATTACAGCGAAATAAATTGTTGGGAAAATTTTATTCTTCTGTAGATATACATATATAAAATGTGATATTCATAACCCATTCTTAAGATGCGATGAACAAGAGTGTGTAATGTACGAATATCTGAGAAATAGTTATAAAATTACATTTTCCTTAAATACATTTATTTTGGCACATTAATCTGATAACAAAGAGAAAAAAATTGAAATATTTTTAAATACATCATCGTTATATTTCAACCAACCAAAGTACAAATGTATTTTTAATTAAAAAAAAAGAACTATTATTAACTTCTTGGTAAATATAAGTTTCTTTAGTGTCGCAATCAGTTTCACTTTTATACTTTGAGTGTTTGTGTCTATAATATAATAATAAATTCTGTTTTTATTTTTATTTACTTAGTGCAAATAAAAATACGAGTATTTAATCAATCAAAGGGAAATAAAATGCAGAAAGATTATATAAAAATGTAATATATAGACTTCATAGGATGGAGATTTTATTATTTTCTTCTATTTATTATTTACTTAATATTTAATTGTTATTGTCCCTAGTAGTACTTACAGTGATATTGGATTTCCGAATCACGTGGAAGGTTGTACAAGTGACAAGTGATTTCTATTAAAAATCGATTAAGTACTAATAGAACCCAACGTGTATGTCCCGACATAGACTGCTAAACAGAAAACTGGGTAGAGGACCTCATCACGGTTCTGTTGAAAAGTAAATAGGTTTATCGCAAACTAAAAGGGTTTTAAATTTATTATTGTTTTTTGCGAGAAAGTTGCCACTTTCGGTCAGTTTTTTCAGGCTAAATCTAAAAATTTTCCTAAAAATTTCCTTCGATGGAATGCCCTTTATCGTTTTATAAGGAAAACATTCTATTTTGAAACAAAATTCACCTTAATTAGTCAACTTTGACCTCTGGACAAAAAATATATTACGGAAGGAAGAGTACACTAGGGATTACAATAAAAAAAGTTAATTAATCGTTTTCGTGTTATTATGCTTTACCACCATGGAAAATTTCAAGTTTCTATGCCAAACGCTTAGTGAGAAAAACACCTGTGACATACGGGAGGATATGTCAGTGATATTGTTTGGTTTTTGTTTTTCGCTTTTATTTATTTATTTATTATCTCTTACGTATAGTACATATGGCGGACTTATTGCTACATGAGCAATCTCTTCCAGTCAACCATAACAATTGGTGTTGAAATTTAGTCGGTAGACTGTAAGCGAGTTTACAACGAAAGTTTTTTATAGTACAATAGACAAAAGAAAATTAAAAATACAAATTATCGATACGATTTGGGATGGGAAAGACAGGAAAGGACAAGGGCACAAAGGAAAAGGTTTCAGGTGAGGCAGGACTTTTTCACTCGACCTTTCAAAATATTTAGAGACGTGGTTTTCCTGACGTCAGGATCCAGGTGATTCCAAATTTCGCTGTAGAGGTATATTTATGAATAAGTAGGGTGAGTAAACTTTCAGATCGTAGTCTAAGGCCGTGAGCAGACAAATCTTTAAATTTGCCAGTAAGAAAATTTGGGCTCCGAGGATTTTTTAATATATTAAAAAGAATTTTAAATATGTGAAGTTGGCGTCGATCACGGATTCTTTAGCCATTTGAGAAGTGATCTGTATTTAGAAATATGAAAATATTTTCTGAGGCCGAAGAATGCATAAATTTTGAAGACTATGAGGTAGGTATGGAAACAAGGTTTAACATCAAAATTTGAAAGAATTTTAGCAACTTATAATAAATACTTTATTTGAATTTATGATTCAAAAAATTAAAGTGAGATGGACTGCTCAATTTTATCAGTTATTCGCAAATAGCAGTACCCATTAGCAATGCTTTCAAAACGATATGCCTTCTGCAGCTTTTCGTCGTGCTCTTTGATGTTTACATGAACAACTACGATTTCTGCTGAAGATGATTTAGTCTTAGGGGGTCAGTCTCCAGATATCATTTTATACGTTCAGTTGCAACAACACCTACAACAAGATCTGGTTAATTGATTATTGCTTTATAAACATGTATAAATATGTAATGACATAGTTATTTAAATATGTATAAATAATTTAGTTGTTATAGTCAATGAGTTTAACACATATGATGGTTATGTTTTGTAAATAAACGTAAAGTTACAGTTCGGAAAATCGTTATGCAGAATAGAATTCCTTTTCACTATTTTAATTTTTTTACGAATTTTCATTTTTTACTTTTTAGTTCATATTGCTACAAAAGCGTGTTTTTAAACAATGATTTTATTATTTTTTGCACTGTTTTTCATTCATCCTTTCAATTAACATCATTAATATTCATATGAACTCTAAGTCTGTTCACATGAATATTCATTTGTCTAAGCACACTGGAGACTATCAACGCATTGGTCACTTAAACCGAGAAATTATTTTGAGTCTACTTCACCTTAGCCAAATGGCTAGTATAACAAGTGTATGTAGCTTTATGTATGTTGCTAGGGATGGTTTAGTGTAGCACGGAAGGTCGTGCCGAGAGCAGGTGTCTCATTTTATGATACTCATCGGTCACTGTTTCGAATAAGTGATACGTTCTATCTTTTTCATATGGGCTGTATTTGTGTTGTATTTTTTATGCAACTAGGGTCTTGAATTAAAAATTTATTAACACTAATAATATATTTTATGTATTTGTTTTTAGTCTATTTAAACACATCAAAACAAGACAGATCCAACTTATCACAAAGGCATTTTATATTACCAAAGCCTAATAAATACGATGTAAAAATTTATGATATAATGGACGCTGAAACATTTTATATACTAAACATAACAATTTATGTTATAAACTAGTCTGAATGCCCATCTAACCATATACAATATTATCAGCATTGGTTACACGGCGTAGAGATATTGTCCATATGACTGGGCGAAATAATATGTGTGATTATTTGTTAACCAGTATTCCTTTGGTAGATCAATTGAAAGAAGGTTGCAGATCGAGAATGATAGATATAATCGGTAAAAATAGAAATATAGAAAGTTAAAAGTTAAAAACTGTTAAGTTAAAACAAAATAACACAAAAAAACACAAAAGTTAAAAGTTAAAAACTAAACTTTTAAAATAACACAAAAAAACACAAAAGTTAAAGGTTAAAAACTGTTAAGAAAAAACATCCTATTTGAGACACAGTTTCACAATATTGTAGAAAGGGCGTTCTTCTTGTTTGAATTATGCATGATTATGCAAAATGTGATTAAAGAAGATGTTGACATAATGTCATTAAAGAAGTTGTTGACATAATAAATGAAATACGTGAGACGTATAATGGGACAAAGGATACTAATAGATTAGTCCATTGTTCGTTTTCAAAGTCCAATTAACTGTTGCGTGCGGCATTATTTCTCAGAATTAAACTAGTATTTGTTAAAATAAAATAGTGTATATTAATCTCCAGGAAATAAGTAATTTGTAAGTGAAATTAGATTCGGAGCCCTGAAAGTAGAACAAAGAAACATGTTCATTTTCCCATTTGTTATATTGGTTGGGATAGGTTAGAATAGATTGACGTAAAAATATTTATGCGTTTGTCCTAGCAGCAAGAATAATTATATTTACGGGACCAATTTACGGAACCAATATAGAATGGGACCAATATACAGACCAATTGCGGGAATTATGTAAAAAAATATTTTTTTATAATATTAGTACCAATAGTAGTGACAAGACAATATCATACGACATTGGACATCACCAGTTTGAGTAAGTAAAATCTATTGCGTGACGTGAAGCATGCAGTAAATAATATATAAATTGCCTCCATCAAAACATGAACACGGTTAGTCTTCTGTCTTGTTGCAATTATTCAAATCTTTTTCCTCCGCATTCACAGCGGTGACTAATTTGCACACTCTTGGTGACACGAGTCCCTCTTGTTTCCCCCGTCGTCATACACCGCTCCAGACAATGTGGCTCGACCGGATGTGCGGCGGCGCGCCGTCAACACACAGCAACACGGCAACATCCGGCGCCGGCAAATTGCTTTCCGATAGTTTATGGCGACTTGTTTCGCAATTGATAATTCTGTTTAGCATACCGCCGTCTGTGTTTCCGGGATTCGACTCGTTCGAGAATGGGACTAGAATGTTATTTATATGGAATCGAAGCGTGGGGAGATTTGTAATGGAACGGTATTGGATTTGGTGTGATCGTGTAAGTTTATGTTGGGATTTTATTGCATTTTGTTTTCTGAAATTTTACGAGAGAATTAAAAAAGTTACGAAATATACTCAGATCTCTGACAATGGTGATTTCCGTTATGGGGAATGGGTTTTTGTTCCCAAATGTACTTTTATGGTTTCGATTCTGTTTTAAAAGGAATCGTTTTTAATATACGTTACATTTGCATGTTTAAAGATTCTTGGCCTATTCTTGGCCTATTTGATGATTCGTTTTTCTATCTAATAATTAACTAATATTATCAGAAAAGAAGACTGTTAATTTTTACGATGAAATATCACATGGTCTAATTTGATAAAGAATTGTAAAAAAATTGTTTTTTTCTTGCTTACCGACTGTTCTCGGTTTCCGTTTCATGCGAATATTTTACCTTTGCACTCTGCTCTCTACTGTTTCTTACATTTTCTTACACTTTTCGTTACAATTCTTTATTTAATAAACAATAAAAGAATTGAATACATTTGATTCAACCCAGGTTTTTTATTAAAATATAATGATATTAATGTATTTAAATTATTATCACTGAGTTTTGCCTGCGCAAAAAATGAAAAGAAAATGGTGTAATTTAAAAACAAAGTTTTTTATGAAAATATTGGGACATAAATGAATAGTTTGATACAAACATACTTATCTTCAAATTTGTATCACTAACGGCATGATTTTTGTAAATACACAAGAAAATTAAGTTCTATTCTGATATAAAAACTATCCAAGATTTATTTCCATGACACGAACTAGGTTTATATACACTTTTATCGAGATCGTTGAGTAGATGAGACTTGAAAGCGTGGTAAGAAAATAAACAAATAAACTTATTTTCACGTTTATAATATTATAATTTAATTAAGATATATTGAAGGACAATATTCTTTTTATCATAAGTCCTTACTAATATAGACTTCCTAGCACAATCAATATTGATTAATATTTCTTAACTAGAGTGGAGTTATACACGGTGTCCGGGAATAACTGTCGGACAGAGGAACACTTTATTCGTTGGCTATAAAGGAATGAATTATTGTCTAATTGAGGGCAAAAAAAATTACATATAAATCTTTTAACGCACCCAATACCTGCCTGGAGCGCGGTTCTTACCCGGGCGCCTAGATGTCTTCGCAGTCGTTCGCGGGTTGTTCTCCTGAGCCACGTTGAATAATGTACGCTAGTATCGTGTGTACGAAAAAGTGACAAATAATTATGATTATTTTCAGTTTTCTGAACAAGTCATCTTTTAAATTTTATTTTAACGACAATCGACTATTTTTCAGTCAACGAATAACATCCTTCTTTGTCCGATGGTTAATTCGGGACACCGTGTATATCATTGTGAATCTCTCACGAAATGTAACAGCTTGGATCATAGATATAGTTTTTTTACAACTTTGTGTAGGCTTGAAAAAAATTGTAATTTTTTTTCGTAATTTAAGGTTCATTAGTTTCCGAAGAAAGAGGGTGAGTTGTATTTTTTCCATATTTTTCAGTACTGAAAATATACCACTTAAAATTATGAAAAAAATATATTCGATGATTTTATAACTAGCCTTTAAACAATATGCATGGAAATAAAAAAAAAGAGTGACCATTTTGGTCTTATAAAAATTCTACTTTCCTTTTTGAGGTACAGAACGCTAACTAAATTATTATTATATTAATAAATTAATAAGAAACAAAAAAATATAGAAAAAACACAGATATACACATATATTTTTCAAAGTTCAATTCGTAAGGGGTTTTTGAACCGACAAATGCAAACAGAATAAACGAAAAATATCCGCATTTCGAAATTATTTTATTTAAATTATATTTATTACTACTTTCTTCTCTTGCTTTTGGAATTTTGGTTTTTTCTTCTTTTCTTTGTCCTTTTATGTCTTTAAGTAATAACATGTTTATAGTTATATGTCTTTATATCATGTTTATAGTTATATGCGTGTGTGTGTGTGTGTGTGTGTGTGTGTGTGCGTGCGTGTGCGGGTGCGTGTTTGTGCGCGTGTGCGTGTGTATGTATTTACAAGTATGTGCTTATGTATATGCTAGCTGTAAACCCATCGTGTCGGTGATGCTTATAGTATAACTGCTCAATGCGAGCTAATCACATTTTTGTGGATAAAATATGGAACAATTAAAAGTTAAGGCGTGTAAATTAATTTTTTAATTGGTTCTAAGAACAGTTTCTGTAAATGCCTACTATTTTATCTGTTATATTTTCTAAACAAGTGGTTATTATTATTATTATTATTTTACTTTTATTATAAACCTTTAAAACAGAAAATTATGATAGAAGAGACCATAATTCTATCTAAGAAGGCAGATTTTTAGTTATTTATTTATTTATCTAATTGATATATAGACAGACTTTAATGTATCTAATTGATACATATGACGGAAATTGCTACCAGAGCAATTTCTTACAGACAACTATAAAACACCCGTCCAGCCCCGCTCGACAAACGGCTGGGAACCGAACCCGGGTCTACGCAGTGCGCCGCAGTGTCACAGGCCGTATGCCTTGTGATCAATCCAACACACCACGGCATAAATTATTCTCGATAGAAATGATATTCCAAATACAAATACAAATCAAACAAAAGAGTAAATTGTAAAAATTCCAAAATTATTTTTATACATTTTTTCTAAGATAATTTTGAAAATATCTACAAATTATATATAGGCACTATATACTCCTATATATAGGTACTATATACTCCTATATATACGCACTATATACTCCCTATCTCCGATGCAACTAAAATCACAGTTATGTCAAAAGGTGCGTCACTAAAAGATATATCTAAAACTATAATGACAATTCTAAATATGAAAATAATCACACATATTATTAAATTTTTCTCCACGTTCGCCTGTAAAAAACAAACTATCAATATATTCATTTAGCAAAAAATAATGTTATTATTTTTGTTATTTTTTTTCAATAATGTCCAAGAAATTTTGTGAAAGTCGAAACATTTCAATTTACCAGCTGTCATTTTGATATTCCATATGATGAGAAATCAAAGCAAGTTCAGAGCAAAATTAAAAAAAAATTACTTATTTGAACTCAATAAAATGCACCTACTAAGTTTTTTTTAGTTTATGTATGATTGGGTGGTTACTATGTGTAACTGCGACTAAACTTCCATATATCCGAGTATCGTTCACGTCTTAAAGGGTTAAAGATTCGTGCTCGACGCAATCTTCATCTTTAATATTTTGTATATAATATCCTCAACAATAATATCTTACGGGATTACCGTTACACCTACATACCTTAAATCTAGATTCCTATACCTGTCATCCCACGACCTCGAACTATGATCCAAAAATAAGTATACCCTCCTAATCCCTCAACATAGAACGGAATTTTATAGCAAATCCTTTACTGTAAATTCTACGCGATTGTGGAATAAACTGACTACAAATATACAAAGTGCGCCCTCGTTGCCTGCGTTCAAAAGTCCTCTGAAAATAGATTATCTATCATAATTTGGAAGATCTTAACCCCTTCCATTATAACCCATCCTTGTCCCTCCTTACTCCTAAGTGTCGTTTGCTCTGGTTTTTAATTAATATTATTTTATTACCACATAATATTATTTATTTAATTTTTTAAATATAATTAATTAATGTTTAAAAATCACTTACAGTCTGCCACAGCAATTAATGTTCTCATCCAATTCATTGTGGTTGGCTGTAAGAGATTGCTCTTGTAGCAATAAGTCTGCCACTGTATACTTAGTTTTCTAAGCTATAAATAAATAAATTTGATACCCTTGTCACACTAAACTGTACGTTAAGAGTAAAAAGGTGAATACATATTTAATTGTGATGCAGAGTATTTTGGCAGGTGAGTATATTCGAGTGTGTACGTGTACACTAAAGCAAATAAAACGCATGGGAATGCAGTTTCTTTTAATTTATGCATATATTTGGATGGTTACTAAGTATAAATGTGACTAAATTTGACTCCTTTGTTACACGGTTTTTGTGATAAACTGTAAGCTAAGAGTAAAAAGGTGAATACATCTACAATCGTGATACATACAGTAATTTCGCATGTGAGTATATTCGATTGTGTACGAGTATACTAAAGCAAATAAAACGCACGGGAATGTAGTTTTTTGTAGTTTATGCATGTATTTGGATGGTTACTTAGTATAACTGTGACTAAATTTAACTAACCTTGTCACACGGTCATTGTTTTAACTGTACGCTAAGAGTAAAAAGATGAATACATCTATAATCGTAATGTATATAGTATTTTGACACGTGGTCATATTCGAATATTAAATCTTGATACAAATTTCCTCGAATTGAAAAATGATTTCAGCAGGAAATAGGAAACATATTTTTTTTATTATGACATGTATTTTACATAGTATCCATATAGGATATATATAGATATACTTCTATCGGGAGAAGTTAGCTTTGGATCGCTAAGAGATAACGGAACAAGAGGTGCGTTTACTTCACAATTTTTTTTATAACATGTATTTTATATAGTTTCCATATAGGATATAGATATACTTCTATGGGGAGAAGTTAGCTTTGGTTCGCTAAGAGATAACGGAAGAAGAGGTGCGTCAAGTGCAGGATTAAAATTATAAAATTCCCAAAAGCAACAATTTTGTTATATACGGTTTCCAAAATTGCGTATAACTATATTGTAATGCGGACCTTTATCAATTCGATAGTCCAAGCACCAAACTAAATTTTCACTTATAAGTCATGGTTTCTATGTATTTTATTTGGGAATTCCAAATTGAATGACACTGTGAGATGTAGTATTATTTCTACTTTCTTTAATTTCTTTACCACGACCTAGGTTTCGTTGCATTACAACATCTTCAGGTGGGATATTAGCAAAAATAGAAGTTTATTGAAATTATTCTAGCAAAAATTTACTTTAACAAAAATTACAAAATAATTAGCATGAAATAGTTTTGGGCTTATGTACGGGCGGTATAAGTATTTATTAACACTGAGTTAAAAACAATAAAATGTTTTTGTTTTTATATGTGTCATTTTTGCTAATAGCCCACTTGAAGATGTTGTAATACAACGAAACCTAGGTCGCGGTAAAGAACTTAAAGAAAGTAGAAATAATACTACATCACGTAGTATCATTTAATTGTGTTAAACCAGAATTATGAAAGATACAGTAATAATATTTCTTAACTCATTATAATGTACAGTCAAATGTAGCTAGTAAATTCATATTTACATTTTGTTACAGTTCATGTAATTATTCTAATGTTAGCATCGTATTCACCAAAATAGCCGTTACTTTCTAACCGTAGCAAGAGCAAGAATAGAAGAACATAGGCACACGGAAGAAGTTGGTTGGGGGTTGGTCTCTGACTTTGCTACTGTTCGTAGTGTTTTTTTTCAAAGTTTGGTTCGAATGACCGCAATTTTACCCTATATTATTTTGACTAAAATCGGCTAGGTTTACGTTATCACAGTAGTACTAAAATATATTTTAACAACGAAACTTTGTTGAATATATTTGGCGTTAATTTTGTAGAAATTCATTATTGACAATTAAATGAAACTAGGTGATGTAGTATTATTTCTACTTTCTTTAATTAGCAAATTGCTATGGTGGGCTATTAGCAAATATTACTAATAGCCCACCTGAAGATGTTGTAATACAACGAAACCTAAGTTGTGGTAAAGAACTTAAAGAAAGTAGAAATAATACTACATTACGTAGTTTCATTCAATTGTCAAGGAAACTTTGGTAAAATTGTTCATGAAAAGGTTCTGTCGCTTATTTTGTAATTAAGAACTATTCAGACTAAAGTAAATAGTAATGTTAATTATTTTATAAATAAAGGAATAAATAAGACAATCAATATATATTTTCTATTTCGTTGTTACCAGGATGGGCGCCTCCGTAGCGGCGACCAGCTACTGCGCATTGGCCGCGTCAGTGCAGTTGGCATGTGTGCGCGCCAGGCGGCCGCTGTGCTGCGCCTGTGCGGTGCACGCGTACGGCTGTTGGTAGCGCGACCCGCTGATGCGGCTCAGGTTAGTAACATGGAATATTTTTAAACATTTAAATTTATTTCCATCAATTCACCACCCGATTCGGTACTGTCTACTTTGTTGGACTGGATTTATAGAAGGTCAGCCTCTTTAATAACACTTTGGGACCTAATTTAAAGGAGTTAAATTAAATGTAGTGCAGTTGCAATAGCTAACGGGGCAGTTTGGTGGTGGGAACTTTTATATATGTTCGGATTAAATGGAAATTACTTATCGACGCCACCTACCATTTATATATACCAGTTAAAGTTTTTGAGATAGTAAAAATATCGGTTTGACTAAGTTTTCCAAAAATTATTTCCTGAACTTGCCAATGAAATTTTATTATAAATTTTTTTATAAATTTTCTTTTTCACAGTGTTCATAATAGATAAATTTGTAAAATACAATGTTTACGAAATAAATTTATTGAAATTCATTCTTTTTTATTTCACATAATTTTATTTTATATTTTTTTACACTGTTCACGACATTTTAAAAAAAATATCGTTTTAAGTCGTTTTGAAAAAGTCTTCCCAACTATTAGACGAAAAGATATACCTACCTTTGTCATCAGGGTATAATACTCAGAATAAATTTTTTTGTTAGCTTATAAGTCCGGTATTTATTTTTATTTTCACGGTATTACTATAACAGGGATGTGATAATATACATATGCTCACATATTACAAAAAATAGTAAACAAAGATATTATGCTCTTTCATAAGATAGAAAATGTCACGAAGGGCTGAAATTATAAAAATAAAAATATCGACTCACGCAACCCTCATTGAGTGTCGTTTTTCATTTTTATCAAAGCGCATAGTTCCTTTTAATAAAAGATTGTGAAGTATTCGGAACGTTTCATATAAAACGCTACGCCTACTTGTTGTTTCTAAAAATAAACCGAGATTTGTTCCGGAAAGTGTAATGATATATCTTCGTTGACTTTTTTGTGATACTTAACTCAAGTTTAAGCGATTTTCTCCGCCTCACCACTACACACGCGCATTCTCCTTATTTTTCCAACTCGACGAAAGTACGTGACAATAATAATGAACAGATAAAATCTCGCAAAGGATTTTTTCCCGGCGAAGCCTGAAAGTTTTCTCTTGAAATATACATAAACCTTTTAATTGGGTCCTCATTAGCATTTCATGCGGACCTTCGGCTTTCGGAGTGGTTTGGTCGCTTTTGAGAGAATGAGAATTTAATGGCGACTTTTGGAAGACTTCTTTCAGGCAAAGTCAGAGTACTTTTCAACGAGTTAAGTGGAATTAGGGAGTCAATGTAGTTTCGAAGTTGTTTCAAAAAAAGTCGGTTGATGACTTTCAGCAGTTTCTCTTTTTGGTCTTATTTTTCGTACGTCTCGTTTTGTCTTTCAGGTATCTTTATGGAAGTACGTAAAGTTTTTTAACAGCTTTTTATAGTGTATTGATTATATAATTTCTTTTTTTCTCTTCCTTCTTCGCTAATAATTTAATGACTAATTAAAAATTAAATTGAATTTTTCTCTATTTACCCATATACTTTCGATATACCCAAGTAAACAAGGTTTATTGGAAGGGAGATAAAACGATGTTGTAAATTGTATGTATATTAATAAGTTTTTTTTATTAATTACCTGCAAAGTTAAACTCAGTCCCATATTTACTTACGCGCAAGAAAATTTTTAATGAAAACATATTCAGGTGTAATAAAAAAACGTGTCCATTATTAATATAGTGATCCTATGTATTATATCGAAGTTTGTTTCTGTGAAAAACATAGTTTTTTTCATTGGAATATGATTTTTTTATATTCTTCCACAGTTCTTTCTACTCAGTTTGATGTACAAAATAATTTGATTGAATAATAGACACATTTTTATTACAATCTGTATGTAATTATAAAAAAGAACGTGTATCAAATTATGTTTATTTGAAGCGTGTTTTAAAATTTACATTGTTCTATCACTGAAATCGCAAATTGGACACAGTTGAAGATTGTAATATACTCGTAGTTGATTAACATTTTCTACTCAGTTTGATGTACATAACTATATTTATGAATAACAGATATATTTTTGTTACAATTAGTATATACGTATTAATATATAACAAAGAACGTGCATAAAACTAAGTTTATTTGAAGTGTATTTATATATATATATATATATATATATATATATATATATATATGTATTCATTGGAATCACAAATTGGACACAGAAATTTTCGTATAGTTGCTTTACATTTTCCATTAAGTTTGATGTACAAGATTATCTTCGTGAATAATAGACACAGTCTTTTTGATACAGTCTGTATATATGTATAGATTATGTAACAAAGTACGTACATCAAACTGAGTTTATTTGAAGCGTATTTCTGTAATAAAATTTATATTTTTTTTTGTAATTGGAATCGAAAATTAGACCTAGTTGAATATTTCCATATCTGTTTGAAAAACAAACATTAAAAACAAACGTTACAAAATCATATTTATGATTAGTAGACACATTTTTGATACAATCTGTATATATATGTATATTACGCAACAAGAAACGAGCATCAAAGACTTTATTTGAAGCATGTTTCTGTAATAAAATTTATATTTTTTTGTCATTGGAATCGCAAATAGGACACGGTTAAATATTCTCATATAGTTATTTAACATTTCCTACTCAGTTTGATGTACAAAATCATCTTCATGAATAATAGACACATTTTTGTTACAATCTGTACATATGTATATATTATGAAACAAAGAAAGTGCATCAAACTGGGTCTATTTGAAACGTGTTTCTGTAATCAATTTGACAGTTTTTATCATTGGAGTCACAAACGACACTGTTGAAGATTTTCATATAATTGCTTAACATTTTGTAAGTAGTTTGATGCAGAGAATCACTTGTAAAAATAATAGATAGGTTTTTTGCCACTGTATATTTATAAAAGTGTCAGGTTTTTCACATAAAATTACTCATTTTGCCTGTATTACTGTCACTCGTGTACTTACGTGTCACAGTAACTTTGTCTATACTCATTATAATATATCGGAAATAATCTGGATCACCGAATGACAGGAAATCACCTCTTTTACAAGCCAAGCCAAAACAATACAATATTAAAGTGGGAAGAAAAACACAAATTAAAAACGTTATCAAGATGTTAAAAACGTTACATTATAAAAACAAATTAATTTTACCGATATATATATATATATATATATATATATATATATATATATATATATATATATACTTTTTAAGGATAAATAAATTCTTAAAGGCATATATGTAATGTTTTTTGTAAACCATAACCTTAACATTGACATTTAAATATATCGGTTATTTATATAAAAATATAAAATTTATTTCTAGTGACAGTTTTTGTATTCGAAAAGTTCTGACAAACAATATTGAAACTTGATGAAAATGAAGACATTTTCAATAAGCTTTTCTTATCTTCACTTGTATATAACTATGACCGTAAACAAGTCTAACAAGTCGATTTTCATCCATTTATAATTGTCGTACTGATTTGAAACTGTGTTTATACAATTCTAATGACAATACAACAATATGGTACCATCGCACTGAAGTGATGAGCTGGTCACGCGAACTTATCAGTAGACTCATCGAGTCTGTGCTCATTTCATTCGTCTTTATGGATCGTTTGGTTTATTTATAGTTTTATCCAAAATGTATAGTTTAGAAAAAAGCTCTTGTAAGCTTTTTTTTAACTATATATTGTCTTATTTAGATATACTTTGGACAAATCAATACTTTCTTAAGTATATACAAATAAAATGTTTCATTAAACTAATTTACTTTTTGACGGAACCATAAAAATTTTTGTCACGCCATTTATGGTTAAATGAAAAAAATATTGTATGTACAGTCACGCATGGAAATTTAATTTTTTTTGTTTTACCGACAATATTTTTATGAAATATTACCAAGAGATGAACGAGATAAATAAAAAGAAGGTAGTGACAGAATTTTGAAAAATTGTATTTTTTTATTACGAAAAAAGCTATAAAATTTTCAATATTTTTGACGCATGTGATTACACAAAATACAAATATTTTTATTAAATTTTATTTAGAGATGAACTAAGTAAATAAAAAGTCACAGAAGTTTAAAAAATTGTATTGTTTTTTTACGAAACAAAAAAAACGAAAAAAATCGAAATGTTTTAGTTATATCTGATAAGACCTTTTGAAAAAAAATATTTTAAACTCTGAGTCAAGCAATTGGAAAACAAAAAGTAATAATATTCTAATATTCTTATGGGAAATTTGGATAAAATACAAGAGAAAAAAATAAAAAGAAAAATAATCGATTTACAATATAAAAAACTGTAGCGGAAAAATTAATCGCTTAAAAATTAGAAATAATTAAATGTATGAACAGAAGAGTTAGTATTTGAGAAAAACTAATTTTTAAAGTAATTATTATTACGCCAATTTACATGTACAACATTTATTCATTAAATTATGTGTTACATATTTTTCATCCTGCAATTATTAAACCGAATTATTTATAGAAAAATATCTAAAAAAATGTTACAAATAATACTTGGCAATCATTTTTATTAAAAAATATATGAATAAAGTAAAATAAAAAAGCCCTTTTATTTTTTGCAAAATTATAAAATATGTAACAATGATTTGAGTAGTTAGTATCATCGTAAAAGTTTTACAGTACAATGTATATATGTTTAGTTTAAACATACATACATTGCACTGTATTTAGTTATATTTAGAGTTTATTAATTTAAGTTTATGTTTCCTGTATGTATATATTTAGATTTGTCTGCAAGAACCCCGCGTGGGTTAACACCTCCTCCAAAGACATCTATAAGTTTCTTCTTCCCTTAATATTAGCTTTTTATTGGACTTTTCCATTGCCTTATTAATTGTCTATACTTGACATCAATCTCCACTTCGCTTGCTGGGTCTGTATACTTTTATGAAGGTTAATCTGTAACTTTGAATATCTAGATTTGGTGCTGCTATACGTTCCATTATTCCTATGAAGCTCTCTACATCTTGTTTAAGGGATTTGTTTATAAGAAAACCGACCCCATATTTTCCTGGTTTATCTGGTTCCCTTTATGACACAGTAAATTTATTATATTCTTCTGTTTAGTTGCTATATTGTCCAATTTCTGATATGTCCATTATATCATATTTTATCTTTTTTATAGTTTCTTCTAATTCAATTAAACGAACATATGATTATAGAGTTCTGACTTCATAGATCACAATGTATAGGCGATGAGTCGAATTGTTGGAAGTATTCCTATTATGTTTTGTTGTTGTCTTTAGAGAGATTCGTTTCCGGGTATCGTGACCAGTCGCTTGGAAAAATGTGATTGGAGAGTTATTTTTCTGTTCATTTTTCCTTTATGGGAGAGACAGCGGCGTCCGTTGCTATATGATCTTATCGCTGTTGCCTTACTGTAATTTTTTTTATTTTTGCTTATAAAGAAATTAAGCATACCTGGTTTAACTTCTGCTTCTGAAAAACTGGGTGATTTTTGGGTGGTAATAGTGGCGAGGGTTTTATTTTAACTGGCTTGAGTTTCTCAGTTTATATTTGAAAATATAAGTTATTTTAGGCGAATTTAAAAGGTTTCCTTTTTTATCACACGTTGTGTAGTCAAATTTATTTTTAGTATGACTAGTTCGTCATGTTTAATAATAGTTAAATTTCTAAATAAATAAATGTTGTTTTTTTACTCTTTCGGTTTTAATTTGCAACTGCTACTCTTTAATGTAGTACGAAGTGTCTTTGAGTACTCCTTTAAGTTGGAGCAATTCGATTCTTGCACCTAGTATGGTAAATGTTACATGACCGAGCGAGGTTTATTGTTTTTATTTTCCATCCTTGTTGCTTGTAAGTCTTTGTCATCCAGATTCACTGAGAGATATTTTTGTATAAAACTTATGATATCTTTTTATATTTTTCTCCGTTTGCATAAGATTTTCCGTTCTCCTCTAATTCAATGAATAAAATATCCCGTTGTCTTACTTGTTTTTCCAGATAATAAATTCTATCATCTTAATTTTCTACTCTTTCTTTAAGGTTTTCGTGCTTCACATCACATAATTGTAATAGTACTTTCATGATTTTATTTATGTCTTCGTTTACATTCTCCGTTACATTTTCCCCGCAATTCAAAAATATATTTTTGTGTTTCTCCATCTCCGTTGGGTTATCATCGTTAGTATTTACTCCATCGTGTTACGTTTAATTTTAATGCTTACTTTACTTTCCGAGATGATTTGAACTTGTAGACAAAAGTATGCTCACATGTGGAGTATGTATTTACGTACTTGATATTGTTCTTATCGATCAAGCAAATGAGCATAAGTATTCGCCAATAGATGGCGTGGTATATACGAGCAAAATTTTAGTTGCTCGATGACAGTATTGTTGTCTCTTTACACCAACTTTGTTAGATGGGGTTAGTAGTATGCACAAGAATTTAGTTTGTACTTAGTTACACATTATGGAGACTCTTAGATTATTATATTATTTTTAACATTAATTAATATTCATTTCCTCATTATTTTTACGTACGACCCACATTATCCTCAACTGGTTATATCTTGTGCACTCGTAGACAAAATAATGCACTCGTATGGAGTATATATAGTTCTTATCGATCGAGGAAATTAGCATAGGTAGTCGCCAGGAGATGATGTGGTATGTAAGAATTTTTAATTGCTTAATGATAGCTTTGTGATTTCTTTACACCAACTTTCTTAGATGGCATTAGTAGTATGCATAAGAATTTATTTTGTACTTAGTTGGCATATCATGGAGACTGTTAGATTATTATATGATTTTAACATTAATTAATATTAATTTCCTCGTTATTTTTACGTACGGCCCACATTATCCTCAACTGGTTGTATCTTCTGTACCCTGTATGATCTAACTGTGATGGATCCAATGTTTTATTAACTTTTGTCCATTTTTATAGATAACTGCTTTGATATTCTTAGAAAGATCCTTTCATTCACTTATCTTTCCTTATTTCCCCACAGGTACACTTTTTCACTATTTATGCTAGTTTTAGTTATGAATTGCTTTCTCTTTAACAATATGATGTAAGCATTAACTCATTGGCCATATATATTGATAATATGACACGCAAATAAAATAATATGGATGTCACCCGCGCCGCCCACGCATCGCCTGCTAGGCAACAGGTGTAGTAGCCAATAAGAGGCCGTGTTGCCCTGTCTCCTAATAAAACGGTCAGTGTGGCGCCGCGCTGCCCGGTTGTCTAGGCGACCAAATACGAGTACCTATAGCGCCAACAAGTTTGTGATACGATAGATGTTCGCCCCTATATATGAGTACCCACACAGAGTTTAATATTACACTTTAATCACATTAATGGTAAATAAAACTAAATAATTCGCAAACTAAATAGACACAAAAAGTTTATTTTTATAGTTCATTTACTTTCTAGTAATATTCGCCCATAAAACTAGTGTATTTCGGGACTTAATAACAATAAAAACGAACTTCACGTGTCCGCGCAAATAAAATTGTTGAGTCCTATTTTTGCACTAAATTTAAAACGAGCTCTAGCTTTAATTATACCAATATATGTTTAATGTTGGCAAACGTATTTAAGATATAAATTTCGAGAAAATCAGCAAAAAATATTTTTAAGAGATTTATTTAAACTGAGCCCGCACGTGACTTCCCGCATGCGAATATATATATATATATATATATATATATATCTTAGTTATAGAACGAGTTGAAATAAAATTAGAGGATAGTGTCATTACACTACCGTTTTTTTGTTTGAAAACGTCTTTCGTGGACCACCAGGTCACCTCTGGTGCCGAATACTTTTTGTTATTGCGCGACATTACCTGAAACAAGCAATTTTACAAGGTTTTGTGAAGTATCCCTTTCCCTCTCAGCTCAACTTTTCACTTGATCCAGCACAACTTTTCCCTCGACAACTTAATTCTTTTTTCACTTAACTTACTTTTTAGAGTACCTCAGATGACGTGCAAATTATCCTCGTGCAACCCTTTTCTTTGCGGAGTTATGACTAATTATTTGGTCGCGCAGAGTGAATTTCGAGGCCCTTTTTCGAGGCCCTTTTCCGGCCCCGCTCGATGACGTAGCACACGATGACGTAAGTGCACGAATTGGCAATGTATAGTGGTTTATTTTCAGAATATTTATACCACTTTGCACTACAAACCTTAAGCTACGAGATATAAAGATATAGGAGCGAACAACAAAAGCGTTTCATTGCTAACTTTGGTGGGACCTTAGTAAGGAAACTTTTTTAAAAAAGTTTTAACTTTAATACAATTAAAGTATTCTTTTTTTAAAGAACGTTTCCACGTTAAGATTATTAAACCAGATGAAATAGTTTTTACGTTAAAATAAAACTGTTTGTCAGACCACGCATTAATCTGGATTGATTAAATGTTTGTCAGACCTCGCACAAATTTGGATTGGCCAAATGTTTGTCAGATCTCGCATAAATCTGGATTGGCCAAATATTCGTCAGACCACTCATAAATCTGGATTGGCCAAATGTTTGTCAGACCATGCATAAATCTGGATTCTGTAGCCATTTTATAAATTTTCAAACTAAGGATTTTGACCCGGAATAATTTCATTTCAAAATGTTCAAGCTATTTTCGGGATTTTTTCAGATTTTTACATAGTTATGTTTGGTTCTACAGGAGGGTTGATATATTACAAACTTGGGAAAATATATTGCAAACCACTTTGACAATTAATATTTCGCAAATGAGGCTAAACATTAAACTGCCTAAACTGTATTTTAAAACTACTTTATAATGATACCCCATATAATGCGGTACACTATTTTATTTCATCCCTAACTCCTAAATGAAAGGAGATACCTTAATAAATAGGGAAATAAAAATTTTACTGTACATTAATCAAGATCTTTATCTGAAGTATATTTTTGTAAAATTCATGCACGTATATCTAAAACTTTAGAAACTACGAAATATGACAGATAGACGTACGCACTTGCGAACATAACGAAATTAAGAGTGTTCCGTGTTTCAATATGGATTCCTAAAACGATAATAAATATCTTGGGTTTTATTACAAGTAATCCAGAAAGAAGTTTCACTTCTTTTGGACATTTTTTCAACTTTATCTTCTTTATATTATCTATTAATTTAATTTTTTCTATTCCCTGTAGTCGCTAGGCGCCAGCAATGCTCCCATAGTGGCCTCGCGCATGCTGGCTGACCCGGACGAGCTCGAAGCACACCTTGTGGCTCGTGGTTACACGACGCCGGCCACGCCGCCCGGTGACGCGGGCGACGGTGAAGCCGGCGACGGCGCCGATGCTGGCGATGACGGTGACGACAGCACGCGAACGGCGCGGCCCCACGAGACCGTGTATATAGAAGAGCATCAGATGATGAGGGTACAGTATCCTTCTTAAAGTTCTTCGTGTCCCATGATATTAGAGTCACAGGATAATTAGTTTTACATACAAAAGCAGGTTGTGTGTCGAGATAATTTTTGAGTAATTGCTTATACAACACAAAAAATTAAAATCCGACTACGGAAAATAATAACTGGAAAGCACGAAATTCATACGTAGCATGTGAAATTCATAAGATTATATAACCTTGAATACTTTCTGGATCATGACGAATCTAAGGACAACTCATTTATTAGATTAATTATAGTAGCTTAGTCTATAGGAAGAAACAAAGTTACTCTTATACATGCATAGTTTGTGAAATTTGTAAGATTATATAACCTAGAATACTCTCATGACGAATCTAAGAACACCTCATTTGCTGAAATCACTTTATTACGAGAATACATACATACATAAAGAGCCTGTGAAATTTAAAACGATACCCTAGAACACTCCCCCGATAAGGCGAATCTAAAGATACCTCATTTGCTGAAAACACTTTAGTAGCTTAGTCTGTATGAAGGAAGAAACTTACTCACGTACATACCTCCATACATACATATATAGGCTGTGAAATTTATAACGTTATATTCTCCATGATACTCTCTGAATCAAGATGAATCTAAGAACACTTCATTTGTTGAAATTACTTTAGTAGTTTAGTCTGTACGAGGGAATAAACTTATTCACGTACATACCTATATGCATACATATATAACCTGTGAAATTTATAACGTTATAAATTATAGGATACTCTCTGAATCAAAATGAATCTAAGGACATTTTATTTGTTGAAATTACTTTAGTAGTTTAGTCTGTACGAGGAAACAAACTTATTTATGTACATACATAGATATACAATCTGTGAAATTTATAACATAAATTATAGGATACTCTCTGAATCAAAATGAATCTAAGGACACTTAATTTGTTGAAATTACTTTAGTGACTTAGTCTTTGCGAGAGAACAAACTTACTCACATACATACCTACGTACATACATATATAGCCTCTGAAATTTATAACGTTATATACTCTATAATACTCTCTGAATGAAGGAAAATCTAAGGACATTTCATTTATTGAAATTACTTTAGTAGTTTAGTTCGTATGAGGGAACAAACTTACTCACATACATGCACACATACATTGCTTGTGAAATTTATAATCCTTCCTCTGCCGTAGTCGAATAATTAAATTATAAGGCTTACCGTAATAATTTATATATTTGAAAGCATTTCATTCTATCTATACTCAAATGAATAGTCGATAAAACTAATAATACCCACACCGTGAAGAAAATTAGAGAGCATAGAGGAGAGCAAGAAGATCCTCAAAAAGGCAATTTTTGTAGAAAATTGTTTATAATAAAAAGGAAAATGTTTGACCGACCATTGTGAAAAGTAAAAAATTGCGACCTGTAGCGTGTTCTCATACGTCCATACGTACAGGCCAACGGATATAGTTTTTCAAAGGCATATAGAGCTTAATAGACATTAAAAACAATTTAAAGAATTTAGAGCATAATAGACATTAAAAAAAATTTAAAGCAATATAATTTTTTAGAAGAAGACTTCTCTTTCCAAAAGACCTGTTAAAACTGATTACTATTAAAATTACTCGAATTTTAATTACATCTATTGTTAAAACTAGAGGCTGGCGCGGTGGTAGTACACCACGAAACACACATTGGTCTGTAGCAGTTGTTTTTCTCGGAAGTCGTTTAGCGTAGAAATAAAAATTAAAAATAAAAGTCAAAATACATAACAATAAAATTTATATTCTGTACATAATACGCATATAATCTGCATACATATCAATATAATAGTTCACACTCAAACATATTGTTATGGAAATATTGATGGGAATATAAGGACTATTTATAACGATTAAAAAAACTATTTTTTTTAAATTTTTTGGAAGATAGTCCTGGAGACAGATCTCTCATAATTATTCCTAAAATAGAAATGGTGAAAAAAGAATGTAACCAGAAGTTTATTTAAAGTTTGCCGAAAAACTATAAAGATGTTTCTGGGTCTCTTAAATTTTTATAAAGTCATGATATTTTTAGGTATATGCGATTGCTATTCTAAGGAGTGTGTTTAGATTATAAAAATATAATATTGTTATTTTTAAATAATTTAATTGAAATATTATATACTATCATAATATAAGTTCTAATCGTACTAAACAGGTTTTATTTATGTAAGGGGAATACAAATAAATTGTTTTTTTGTTTATTATGTATACTTTAGGTCTAATAATTATAACAATACTAGGTAACAATGTTTAAGTTATAATAGATTAAAATTCATATTTTTACTTAAAAATTTCTGACTTAGAAGACATCAGACCATGGCCAGCCTTGTTAAAAAGTTCTGTACTGAAAGTAGGTTACGATGAAGTCTGATCTTAAATATGCAAGTTTTGCAGCACATTAACCATCGCCTTTATTCCGCAGCCTGTGACCAGCATAGTGGCAGTCGTGCCCAATAGAGCTATATCAGCTCTACCAGCAGTGCAGTTTACATCTAGCTCGCAGACCAGTGCGTCCTTTGTGCCTAGTCTACCGCTGGATATGGCGCTTCAAGGTCACCAGCCAGAGACGGAGAGTTACGAGGTGCAGCTGAATAAAGACTCAGTGTATGGGCTCGGGATCACAGTGGCGGGATATGTTTGCGAACAAGGTTTGTTTTTGTTCGTTTTTTAAAGTAGTCAAAAGTTAGTGGGATTTGTACAATATACCAAATGATACATAAATGCCAAATAATACATAAATGCTCAAATAGATGTCTTGGGTATTTTTGATGAAGAAATGGATAAATGCGTGATTGATTCTTGGCGCACATATGAAAGTGCTTTTTGAATTAGCACTTTCTAAAACTTTGGATTACTTCAGCTTCATCGTAACCTACAACAAAAAATAAACAGAATCATGGTAGTGAGATTTCAACCCAAATCCGTCCATAGAGATTCGAATGCGTTACCCTTCGGTCATACGACTACTCGGCAGTGCATATATTTTCCACTACTAGTTTGCTAGTGTTCGCTAATTATTTCACAAATAGTCACTTTATGTATAACAAAAGTTATCTAAAACAAAATGTCTCAGACTACACTGTCTCTTTGACAGTTGAAAATGGCACCCAATATTCCGCCATATTGGTATTTTAGTGACGTTATATAATGTCACTACGAAAACTTTGACGAATCTAATGAAACAGAAGGGAAAAAAGGAAAACGTAAGGATAATCTTGTAAGAAAAACAAGAAAATGCTATGGGTATAAAATATATATTTTTATTTTGAAATTTCCACATAATGTACTAACATTTACGTTATCTCAATACTATTTAAATACAAAGACAAATATTCGCTTCACTCGGTTGAGAACGCAAAGCTACTGTACTGATGGTCTGCTATTCTCCAAACGACTGAATGACTCAGAATGGAGGGGAATGGGGAGGGGGGTGTATACCGTCTTTCGCTTCCCCGGAATGGGTTTCGCTATAGTCGTTACGGTCTTCGTACACTAACAGACGTTTAAAATTTGAATTTAACGTCTGCTTGGAAGTTGCAAAACCATTTTATCAACTGGACTTTTTACTAAATTAAATCATGAACAATCTTTAGAAATGTCTAGAAACTTAATTTGTTATTTCTTTTAAGTGCACTTAAATAAAAAAAGAAACAAAATATATTTTTTCTTTTTTTATCCCCATAACGATTATGTTAATAATTTTTATACTTAATCTTAATCTTCGTTAATCTTGGTTAACACGCAAAAATAACAGTTTGTTTAGAGTCCGGCGTGCGTACTGACTTTTACGAACTAACTGTTAATAAAGCGGAAAAGTTTATTTGTTTGTTTGCGGTAATCTCTGAAATCATACATTTGATTTCTACAATAATTATTTTCTTAAAAAGTTAATAAATTAAGGAAGACTATAAGATTTTTACAATTATGCTAAGAGTTATAAAGGTAGAGGAGTGATAAAGAGGAGATAATGTTTGTTTTACTGTGTTTATTTGCGTTAATTTTTGTAAACAAACATGTTTTTATATAAATTTTGAATTAATAATTCCACATATTGAAGAAGATTATAGGGTATATATCATAACGTTACTATTTACAATCGCAAACCTGTGATAAGGAATATTTCAAAAGGCGGGAAACACTACTTAAACTGTGCATGGTGGAAGAGAACAGCTTATTTATTATATTACCGTAAGTCTAGGTACTCCCTCCATTATTTCTCTAATCCTGACGACCGATGTCGTTTTATTGTCCTTGTAATTTAGATAAGATAATTTTACGCGGTTGAAATAGCGGCGCTGGTATTTAAATAAAACCAAGATATCGTTACTTTCAATAAATAATGAACCTTATGCAAATCTTTATTTTTAGAATTTGAATCAAAATTGCTTGTAACATTTTAACGTTAAATTTCGTTTTTATTAGTAACTGTCAATTAACACTGCCCACTTGTCCTATCACGACGCAACAGTGTATTTTGCGTTTGAGATATTGGGCTAAACTTGAACAATTTCAGAAATTACAGAATTTTTGGTGTCAGCAAGTAATCAGTTTCATACGACTTATATATTTTGCTTTTGTGGAATAAACAAAGAGGTCTACATTATTTATCTGTTTTCTTTTGTTTCTTTATGCATTATTTAAGTTTTTCCGCCTGTTATTTATTATAAATATATTAACTACGTTGAAATACTAAAACTATACGAAAATGTTTATGTCTAATTGAATATTTTCGAAAATAATGCAAGGATGGATAATGAAATCTCGTTTTGAGGGTAACATTTTTAGTTTTTTGAAGGCTTGGCCTTTAAAACCATGTTGAGCTGATGTAAATAAACCTTTATATATATGTCGAAAAAGATGAAATTAGATACAATTATTTTTGACGCATTACTTACTTGCTTTTAGCGGCAAAGCATAGTTTATTTAAGGCATATATAATCTAATTTGTCACAAGACGAAAAAAATAAATATGTTTTGTGTATTCTTTTTGTATTTGGTACCAAACAATTAAAAAGTTTGGCATCTGCACTCTTATTTATTTACGAAATCATATAAGATTATACCCGTTGGTAATAATTATATTTATTTATATACTAGCATTTGCTCATGACTTAGGCCCGCATTTTGTTTGGAAAATATCCCGCCCAAATTTCCCGCCCTGTTGAAATATGTAGGTGCGTAGATACAACCTAAATATACGTAAATACAGCGTACGCAGATACAGCGTAAATATACGTAAGAATAAAAGATTATCTCTATAGTTACTAAATTGATAAGCAGTAGATATAAAAAACATAATGTCGAAGTTTGTTTTTGTAGCTAAATTTACTTGTCAACAACGAACTTTAGTTACGTAATGATTCGTAAATTATATGATGTTCAGCAATAACGTCTTTATTTATCATTGAAACTATTATTGTATATTACCTATTTATAAAAAGCGTATGTCATTACCAAAATGTGTTATATTTATGGCAATAAATTTTTCATACGCGTGCATAACTTATTTTAACGTTTATATTCATTGCTCGACTCCGAGCAGTGAATATAAACGTTAAAATAAGTTTTTTCACTAGGGTTTCACTAGGGATGTGAATTCTTAAAATTTGTTACAGCAGATATAAATATTTAGACGTTTCGAAGTAGTAATAGATCTATATTTAACGTAATTAGTGGTTGGTACAAAATTAAGTGAACTTTCCAATACCTACGCTAAATTTACATGTCTTTAAAGACTTTTAAGGTCTTTTAAACAGGTAGAATGAGTGGAAGTCTTTTCAACTAAAATTTTTCATAGTTAACAGTTTTCTTGAGGAAATTAATTAAGGAGGTCTCTGAAATTGTAGTAGGTAATATTGTAATGACAAAATTAATCAAGGGTGTTCTTCTAAATAACAGTCTCATTAATCAGTCTTCGGTAAATGGATTACGGCATGTCACAGCGCAGTCTATTTGAACACCGGAGTTTAGTTCCATATTTAAAATTATTTTAATCATTAATCAATCAAAACAGACGTTTTCGGTATTAATATCATCACAAATTTGCAAACAAATTCATAACTTCTGCTGGATTTCGAACGGTTTTTGAGCTAATTTTGCTTCAAGAGTATATCAAATATCACATAGTCTATTTATTATGTCTACTGTTTGCTATTTAAATGGTCTTTATGTGTAATTAAATGCTGCCATAACGGTTAAACTTATGAATAATTGGTTATGTTCTAGATAAATTTCTCGCTAATTCTTATTAGCATAATAAAAGTGAAGCATTGTTTATTTATTGGTTTGTTGGTCTTTTGTCCTTAATTGTCCCAATGGATTCAAATGAAATTTAATTTTGCTATCGTTTAAATGAACAGACCAGTGAACATAAATGTTAAAAAAATATTACGCCGCCGCACAAAAAGTTGAATGAGCTGCTGTTAATTTAATTTTAAAAGTAATTAAACATGTTCCATTTAAATGCCAAATTCATGTGTTAATTATTGTACAGCATTTTAATCCAACTATCATGGTATGCACCATAAAACATATTGAAAATAAAATTTGATAAATTAGGTTTAAAAATATTTAGCAACTACATAACTGGCTTGATTAAACCGTATATGCTTTTTCTTAATAGCTAATACGCAATAACAGTTTTTTGTAAAAAAAACGTATGGCGACCTCGTGGAACTTTATTTAAAAAATATCTACAATTCATCTTCAAATCAAAAAAATATCTACGCAAATTCCAAAAAGGTAACATTTTCACAGTTACTTCTGGAAACATTCGAAAAATACCTGTTTTATTGAAATAACACCATACGAGTTTGAAAATAGTGAAGAGAGGTATTATAAGTATTATGGCGCACATGGATTACCAAACACACTCAAACGAATACAGCCAAGGCGTACGTCTATACTGTAGTAATATACCTATACATTGACGTATACTTGTGAATACATATACACTTATACTGTAGTAAAGGTGTTGGTCGAAATCTTACACTTTTATACTGTAGCAAAAGTATCGGTAGAAATTTTACACGCGAATTTCGTTCCGAAATCGTACATTATATAAAGGGAAATTTTCATATAACGAATAGTAATAAATTAATCCTTCAAGCGCGTTTCAAATAGCGCTTATATAAGGGTTTTGTAGTCGTTTCACTAAATATTCAATCTATGTATATGTTAGAAATTCTTAGGGCATCCTCAAACATAAAAGTATCTGGTAGCTGAATAAGGATTCTAATACAAGGACAGTCAGACTTGTTATAGTAATTTATATACGATATTTTTTTAAATAAATATTGCAAAACATATTTTGATAATTCTCTTAATTTATCAGGAAAACACTAATAAGCTCAGTCATCTAGTATTTTTATCTGCATAAATTTCTCATATTTAAATATTTCGACGGTTCCAAAACTAATCAAGTTAGATTATTCATCGAAATTTTTTTTCGGTTTCTATATAGTCGTGTTTGGAAATGGGGAGAACACACAAATGGCAAACGACTTGAAGTTTAATATTTCATAAATGGGCCTCAAAATTAAAATTGGTAAATGGGAATACTAAACCACATATTAAAAGACTTTTTTAAAGATTTCCCATATAATGGGGTAGTCTAAACATTGTTGTTAATATAGAAAGGTAAAATTTAAATATTTAAATTCTTTACCACGAATGAATTTCTACAAAATTAACGCCAAATATGAAACAGGTAATTTTTCATTTCAAATGTACACTTAATAGGTTACGTATGTAATTTAAATAACTCAGTGCAAAGTTTGTATCTGTACCTATGCACTGAATCACTGTTTCCTGCTGAGGAGTTAAGCCCTCCCGGGAAAATTGGGATATTCTAAGTTGTTTTCCTGATTATAATGTTCTTTGTTAATCTTGGAGATATGAGTTATGTGTACAGATAATTTCATTTTAAAACTGTTTTTATACAATGTAAACGCGTATCCTAAGATTTTTTACTTTTCTCTCGGATTATAAGGATTCCTTAGGACTTTCCAGGAACAAAATATATATATATCAGTTCACTGAATTCTATTCAGTCGTTTTATGCGTTAATTGAACATAAACATTTTACACAGCGTTGAAAATCACCAAATAATTTATTGATTTAAACCACTATGTTTCTATAATCTAAAAATCTCGAGATATGTACATTTTTAAAAAAAACTTACCACCTCCCTCCCATTTCACCCCTTTTCGGTTACACAGCGATTTTTGAACATTTTATCTTTTGAGTCTCGTTCAGTTTAATAAATAAATTTTTGTTTAGTCAATGGTTCAGCTAAGTAGTTTTAAAATATTAAGCGAGATTAATGTAAAGTTGATATTTATATAAATATTACACAAATTGATAATACATGGTGCTGAGTGATCTGTTGATAATGAATATGTGTACACAATGTCTAAATCTAGGTCTAGTTTGAACTTTTTTTAGTGTTTCACGCCGAAAGTAATAAAAAATACTTATGGTATCACTTAATATAATCCAATATTACTGACGTATGTCTGTCTATATCATAAATTTTTTACGTAAAGTGTTGGAGGTGGAAAGGAGCAATTTGGTATATTCATAGGAAGTAGTGGCCTATTTGTAGAAGTTATATATGAATATATATATATATATATATATATATATATATATATATATCATATATATTAATACGCTAAGGTTTTAAGATGTTAAACTCCCTTTTTAGAAAAAACCTCACAACTAATCCATATAAATTATATATCATTTTATAGATAATTGCTTGATCTACCGGCATCCACAACTAAAAAATTTATTATTGCTATTGTTTTTGCAAATTAATTAATTATTAAAATTATATACACAAAAGAGCAATGCTGCCATCTAACGGCTCAACGTCAATATGATTGACGGTCGGTAAAATTTTTGTTTAATTTCAAATCCACTCACGTATAAATAAAGTGGCCCTTTAGCTCAATGCTTTTGATACTTGCGCCTCTATACGTCAATTTTATTTAAAGAGAATAAATAATGCGAAGACTTCGCACGGGTCACGCTAGTATATATATATATATATATATATATATATATATATATATATATATATATATATATATATATATATATATATATATATCAGATATTTTTTAAGGACAAATATGTAACGGACACATGCATTTTGAAGTCTTATAGACATATATTTAAAAAGTGGGTTTTGCCCAAAAATCAATAACTGTCATCAGTTACTTTGGGCTGCCAAGATATTGATCGAACAATTAACATTGGCCCTTTAAATATTCTGAATCGCTTAATGAACGCTATTGTAAACAAATTATGTTGATTTTGGTAATACGTGTCTTGTTATCCGAAACAATGGTCTGAGACTTTATTGAATTTACAAATAGACATATCTTTTGAGCCTAATGACCGATTAGATTCAGATCCAATATTTAGGAAGTCAATTAAGTGTCAATATCAGTAAAATCAGTAAGTCTGGAAATCAAGTGGTTATGTGCATCTTATTATGCTCTGGAAAAATTAGAAAAGTAGCTGACTTTTGGTACGCCAGCTAGAAATTAATTTCACTTACAGCAGGTATTCGATACTTTGATAACTTGCTTAAGGCCTCATAAATACAACGGTCGATTTAAGCCATTCTAAGGAAGATCCTGGTGACTCTTTCAAGCAAATTAATAAAGCATCGAACATTACATAATTAAGTCAATGAGATTAAGAACCACAACAATTAAAAAAAAACAACCGGAATTAATAGATAATTTGAAAAAATAGCAAATCTAATAATATTTAGATTCATGTAAGTAAATGGATTATAAGTACTGGTCAAAAAGGATATATTAACTGAAAGTTATAAGCATCTCATTACCTGAGGAAGTTTTTTTTCTTATAAACTGTTTTATTCGTAGAATTTAAATTATAATCATATTATTGATGTTTGCGGATAAAATATTTAACGCATAAACTCTTCATATTAGAATATATAAAAATTTGTTAATGATTTTACTCGTATTTTTATTATTTTATAACAATATTAACATAACATTATTCATATGAATACTATAGACGTAGATATCCGCTTCACAATCGACTGGTAAGCATAACATGAGTACAAAGTTGTGTAGTTTGCTAACGTAAGTCGAATAAACATGCACTATTAGCAATACTAAAAATCTATGAACTATATATAATACACAGATCGTAGGTTTAACTCGTGCTTACCGATTTTTTATCTTTGTTTGAATTCTCCCACCCCCACATAAGCGTTGATATAGGTAGATATGTAAATAAGAAAGTATACTAAAGATTAAATGGAACGTTAACTACCATTAAGATAAAACGGAAAAAGCTTATTCATTAACAAATGGGAATTGAGGGATATATAAGCATTTCACAATTACTCGCAACTTCAAATATACAACAGAAAGAAAAAAACAGAATTGATGTCCTACAAATCGAAGAGCCTTGTTAAAATATCCTCGTTTCTTCTTCCAACAAACAGCAAAGCCACCGAGCTCATCTCCCGCCCACGCGTTTCCGGACTCTTGCTGTGAGCGGTTTGCCTCAAAACAAATATTAACAAAGTTCCACAACACTTCGCCCTGCGTAGCGCCGGATGTGACGGCCGCTTGGGTTAGATCTGCTTTGGGCATGGCGGAGTTGAGTAGAATTTCTTCCAACTTCCGTTAGTCGCCTCCGAGAGTACTTGAGACGTTAGAGAGGAAATAAGAACATTAAATTAAATAGCATATAATTTTAGATGTGACAATGAATCGTTTTGTTTTTTTAATGTTTTTGTAAATAATACAGTTAGACACAAGACATTCGGTTGAATAGTTTCATTAGAAAGTGTCATCTAGCGATGTTGAATTCTGTTAGGATGAAGTTAAGGTTTTAAATAATGTCTTTCTGCTATGAGTCAATCTGTGTATAAGTGATTTCGGATATTGCATTTTTCAGTCTGTGCCATCTATGGAAAATATACCTTCAGAGTTAGTTGAGTTTTTCTCTTAAACTAATTTTTTGTTTTCTTTTTAACTATTTTTTATGTGATGAGAAAAATTATAATGCATTTTTAATCCTGAAAAATATGCAAATGGTTCCGTAACACAAAGAAAAAAAAATGGAACTCTTATAAGATTACTAACATTCTGTATATCCGTTTGTCATAGCCGTTATTCCCAGAAATCGCTTGACATACAAATTTAAAATTAGATATAGAAATAAAGCATATTAATTCGCACATACGTTAATAGTTGATACTCAAAATATTTGTAATGAAATTTTAGGAGTGTATCGTTTGAAAAAGCTACGACGGTATCAAAAATATTTTTTCACAATTTTCGGTTGGGAACTCGCAAAAAAGAAATGTAGTAGCCTCTTACTAAATTATAAAAAACCTAAAATTATAAACCTAAAATTATGAAAAAAACACTGAATTTTAAAAACCGTAATTTTCTAAAAATCCCATTTCTTTCCACTTAATAAAATTATAACGACAATTCTAAATGTCATATGTCTTTTGTGTTCAATTGTATTAGGCATTATCAAATATTTATTACGCTATGAAGTTCACATTAGCAATAACTTATGACAAATAGAGTAATATCGCTTCAAACGAGGTATGGAACTGTCGATGCTCAAGTTAGACTTGTTGACTGTTATTGATAGTGGTTCTACCTTAAATAAATATTTAGAAGACTCTAGATGTAGATTACGTGAAGGGGTAAATTTTTATCATTGCCCTTTTATCTTATATAAAGTTTTCTTGAGGAACTTCTACGTGAAATTTTAGCAAATTTTACGTATTTTGATCGTGTTACGTATATTTTCCAATGAGTATATGTACTCATGTCTCTGAGGTGTATATGTACTCATGTCATGGAGACTGAGGTTTATTATGTATGTGTGTAGTATTCTAGATACTTTACCAGTGTTCATTGTATAATACCTTGGTATATCGGTATTTATTAAGATCAAACTTGAATTGAACGTAGTCATTTCACGTTATGATTAAAAATATATATTTTTATAGAAAAAAAGTAAATAAAGTGTGGTGGTTCGACTTTTCACTTTTTATTTTTACCTTGTGTAAGGTTTTTTTACATCGGGATAAGGTAAACTTAGCGGTACAGTTACCTTTTTAGTTACGATGTATGTAGATAGCTCCATTTTTAGGGTTTCGTACCTCAAATGGATAAAATGCACCTTTATAGGATTACTTCGTTGTCCATCTGTCAAAACTCTTTTTTCAGGAACGCGTGGAGATATCAAGTTAAATTTAATATCAAGTACTTAGTTCTATGGTCCATTGGAGCTGTAAAAAATCAAATAAAATAACTAAAGTGATGGAAAAAAATTCGAAAATTCTTAATTAGTATTTACGTCATATAAAAATATTTTTTTTAAATGGGCACCTATAAAAGATATAACATTCAATATATTTTCGTTCTAAAAATTAAAATTGTGTAAATAGTTTAATAAGAATATTATGCACCATTAAGAAGTTAAAATTCAAAAAGATAGGGAGATTGTTATATCCCTAAACCTGTCATAACTATTTCTATATATTTTCGTTTCTTTTAATTTTCGATTCGGTCAATTCCAATTTTCTTTTTGTTCGGCGGATGTCATTCTAAATCCGTCACTTTGGAAAATTGTGCTACGATTATGAAATCGCTTCATAAATTAGTATGCTGCCATAGTATCGATGAAGGTTATATTCGGATTAGACATATTTATTAAACAATATTCCGTATTCATTAAGTAATTAATTGTGCAGAGTTTTTTTTTGTTATTCATAACACAATTTCTGTTTTAGTAGGTAAATTAATTTGCATCTCATCACTTGGATTAGTAAGTTGTGAGTTTTTCAAGCTTTCTATGTACACACAAATGTACTGTAAAATGTGTATCTATTATTCATGCACGTGATTATGTGCATCAAACTGAGTAGAAAATGTTAAGGAACCATGTGAAAATTTTTAATCTTTTTTGAAAAAATTACTGTCATAGTTATGATTTAAACAAGAATAGTACAAAATAGTAACTAGCTTCAAATTTACTAAGTTTTATGCATAGCATCAACTGTATAAATAGTAGACACGTCTTTGCAACAACCTGTATATAAGTATTAGCTAATGTACAATGCAAATGCATCATAAATTAGTCGATACTAATAATAATGTATCATGTCTTTTGTGATTCACTTATACTTTATCTGTATACTGTCATCCACTGGTCCAGAATAAGTAACATCGATACCGTACTAAAGGGGTTGATGTAAATTGTAACATAACAAAGGCGTTTATAACCCTTTATAATGACCTAACCTCTCGTAGAGTTTGTTATGATCTTCTGATCACGTCTGATGTATTTATCCTTAATATAGCACGTTATTAATAATATTTATCCAGGTTCTAATAGTTCTATCGTTAACATTTTCTCTTTTTTGTCTTTATAATTTTCATGCGACGTCGGTTTACGAAATGTGGAGAATCGTGTGTAATTATCACATTCGGTTATTTAGTATTTATTATTAATGATTAGTTTTAAAATTGAATTGTTTTATTTGTATTTCATTATGAATATTTATTTTACCTTTCTTGAAGGATTACACTTATCGAATTTGATTGAGAGGTGGGTTCAGTCAAACCACTAGTAGTGATTAAAAATTGGACCAAATTAAAAAACACATACAAACAAAAGCCGAAAAATACAAACGATGCCGTATTTGGAAGAAAAAAAAAGAAAAATTGAAATTATTATGTAACCAAAATTATTGTAAAAGAACTTTCTTTTAATTCAAGTATTTGAAACTATATATAATTATTGAATATTGTGCCCCCCCCCCCCCGGTTGTGTGGCTTATTATCGACTAACTCGCCAACCTCGTGTTTTGGTGATAGAAGTAATTGGGTATTTGACTAATTTTTTTTTATTTCATTAATCATAACTTCAAGGTACAAGCTGATGAAGAGCGAAAATTTATTTTTTTAAATAATCTTAAAAATTGACCGAGTTATAAAAGTTTAAATTTAACCTTTAGAGAAGGACGGCGATACTGTGTTTGTGAGGTCATTTTTAATATTGCACATTATATTCTACAACTGGCTTATTTTTCAATAAATTTTTGAATTTTTTTCAAGACTGGTTTTTAATTTACTTATATTTCACAATATTGTACGAAAAATATCAAAATTTAGAATGAGTCAACTACTGTATTATAGCTCGGGAAATTTAACAAGTAAATTTTAAAAAAAGGAAAGGAAATCTTCTTCTACTAAATTATATTTTTTTTAATTGCTAAGAATATTATAAGTGTCTCTATCGGTTGATCAGTACCTTTGTACATACATGAGGGCATGCTGTAGGTCGAATTTTGCTTACTTTTTTTTCATCGATTGACTATCACTCTAATGGCTTATTTATTTCATATTGATTTGTGAAATAGTTTAAATTCTTTAAAAAATTTTCTATAAGAATACCATTTTTATTAAAATGTTTTTTTTTGCAAATATTAAGTTTATTAGAAGAACTTTATTACAAAAACTCCGTGTGCATATAGGTAGTAAAACGCCACATCTTTTCATAGTAATACACCTACTGACTAGATTTTGTGTCTTTTGGGTCTTTGTGATGTCAAACTTTTATTAGTCAAAAAATAAAATTCTAAATAAAAATATATATTTTTCCTTAAAAAAAATAGCAAAAACCTTCCTAATTTAAATTACAAACCAGTGATTTTCAGCAGTGTGAAATTTTATTATCTTATGTTTTTTTTATTTGATGGGTTTTATCGTTATTTTTAGATGTAATTTCTTTCCATTCTACGCATTTTCAGTGCTCAAAGCAAATATGAGGCTTCTTGTATATTTGTGTGAAATGTGTTATTATTTTCTATTTTCATCCCTTGAAACATTTAATAATTCATCGAGACGAGGGGTCTATTCTCGGCTCAGTGCGGTTATTTTAATGCTCTCTGCTGTTTTCAACTTTTTTATTTTTAATTTTTTCTTAAAATTTTTTATTGGATATACAATAGGAATGCAAGGTGTATACGTTTAATGTTACCAACCATAATTTAGGACAGTATCTATAAGCAAATATATACAGCAAGTTGGAATATTTGCTTTTATATGCAGAGTTAACATTGAATTTTTTTACGATATGGAAAATAGAATAAACTGGCAATTATGTAATTTATTTATTGTTCTTCAAAATAGTCTCCGTGGCATCCTATGCATAGTTTTATTCGATGGAAACACTAAGAGAAGCAGTTGACCCATTCATCCTTGAATGTCTCTTCCATGGTCCTTTCAAAGATCACCGCTCCTTCCGAGTCCGGGAATTGTATTCCTCGCAGTTTATCTTTTATTCTCGGGAATAAATAGAAATCGGATGGTGCGAGTTCGAGGCTTTACGGCGGATGATTCATAATTTCTACGTCCGATGTAGTAAATTATTCAGTCGTTCATCTGGTTGAGTACCCAGAGAGGTAATAAAGAGGGATTCTACTACGACGGTATTTACCTCTAATTTTAAATAAAATAATTGCCAGCACAAAGGTCTATGGTAACTCTTCTTAAATTTTCCAGAATAAGCAATGCATAATAACACGTCAGACCGAAGAACGAGGCGACTAGCCTTTTGACAGCATTTAAGCTAGCAATTATTAAGAAGAAAATATATACATCGTAGACTGTATATTATGTAGTTTTGAGTTCGTAATGGCATATCTAGCTATAATTACTCATAATAATAAAGTGACCTCTGTCGAATCCTATTTTTTAACATTTCGCGACATCAACCAACGCAACGATGTTTTTGGGCTTCCGTCACGTCATGGTGTATTCATGACTTAACAGAAAGCACAGTTTAAAGCCTCCTACACGTAAATGTTCATGCACACTTTTCTATATTCAACTTAAGCTAATGTCTATCTCGAATCTGCTGATAGGTTACTTTCTTGTCAATGTTTATCATGAGATGATGATGATTATGATATAGATGTCCCTCATGTCATCACTGAAATTGGTACAACTTTTTAAACCTAGTCTAGTTTTAAGAATTAGTCAATACGTATTTACGTTCATGTAGTTCATATAGACTTTTCTGTATTCAACTTATACTAATATCTATCTCGAATCTGCTGATAGGTTAATTTCTTATCAATATTTATCATGAGATGATGATGATTCTGATATAGATGTCCCTCATGTCATCACTGCGATTGGTACAATTTTTTAAACCAATTATAAGAATTAGTCTATGCGTATTTACGTTCATGTGATTCATATAGACTTTTCTGTATTCGACTTAAACTAATGCCTATCTGGAATCTGCTGATAGGTTACTTTCTTGTCAATCTTTATAATGAGATGATGATGATTATAATATAGATGTCCCTCATGTCATCACTGAGATTGGTACAACTTTTTAAACCAATTATAAGAATTAGTCTATGCATATTTACGTTCATGTAGTTCATATAGACTTTTCTGTATTCGACTTATACTAATGCCTAGCTCGAATATGCTGATAGGTTACTTTCTTATCAATCTTTATAATGAGGTGATGATGATTATGATATTGATGTCCCTCACGTGATTGGTGCAACTTTTTAAACCAATTATAAGAATTAGTCTATGCGTATTTACGTTCTTGTAGTTCATATAGACTTTTCTGTATTCGACTGATACTAATGCCTAGCTCGAATCTGCTGATAAGTTACTTTCTTATCAATCTTTATAATGAGATGATGATGATTATGATATAGATGTCCCTCATGTCATCACTGAGATTAGCACAACTTTTTAAACCAATTATAAGAATTAGTCTATGCATATTTACGTTCATGTAGTTCATATAGACTTTTCTGTATTCGACTTATACCAAAGCCTATCTCGAATCTGCTGATAGGTAACTTTCTTATCAATATTTATCATGAGATGATGATTATGATATTGATGTCCCCACTGAGACATGTCGTCACTGAGATTGGTACAACTTTTTAAACCAATTATAAGGATTAGCGTAAGATGAGGTTTCGTCATAAAATGTGAAACAAAGTCTACGATCGACTTTGTTGTTGATCACAACGAAAGTCATAAATAATCATCGCGTGAAAATTTTCTCGTGTCACATTCATCTTGACGCGATACATACGATTTTAAAAATTACCGCCATTTGTAAAACAAATCACAAGTTCAGGCAAAATACATTTATTAATACATTATCACAAAGTTTTATTTTCAAAATTTTTATTAATCTTTCTATTAAGTTAATTAGAAATGTTTGTTCTAAGAACTTTTAATGTTAACTGTTATAACAGTGTGACTACAGGTATATATATATATATATATATATATATATATATATATATATAATTATATACTACTAGCTGTGCCGACGAGACTTCGTTCGACCGGAGTTTGATATGAGAAAGTTATTGGAAATTTTTTTATCTCTCAGAACTCTGTGACAAAGTTTAATAAAATCCTAATAAATGGCGTTGACAATACCAATATCGTAATATTTACTAAGTCAGGGTGTTTTATATTGGTAATATCAAGATAAAAATTGTTCTATAAGTTGATGAGTGTATAGACTTTACTGTACCAAATTTCATCAAAATCCGAGATTTTGCGTGATTGACAAACGGACAGAGAGTAAAAATATTTAAAAGATAGTTTATTTGTAGTAATTTAAAATAAATAAGTTTTGTCGATAGACTAATATTTTTTTTATTTCTCAACTTCTCTTAATATTGACATGACCTCTAACTTAATTTATTTTTAAGATCTTAAGATTTACGCTATTGAAAAAGTCGTTAAAAATTCATTCATTATCTTTTTGAAGTTCGTACAAATAAGTAAACATATTAACAAAACCTCTTTGGAGCCATTTCGCGATAGTGAAAGTTTAATTTTTTTTCTAGTTTTAATATACGTTATTGAAACCTTCATTTACTTAATAAGTATTGAGTGAAGCGTTTACAAATAAATAAATGAGCAGACTGGCTATTAATGGAAAAAATAATTTTGTCTGTATATTATTTACAATAATTCGAACTTATTTTTTTACAATATGTTTAATGTAGATATTTTATAGTTTTTAGTGTTGTGTTAAATGTGATAGATATATTTTTCAATTAAATTAAATAAATTTTAAATTAATTTTAATTTAATGATTAGTTATTTATCATAGATAAACTATTTGTTTATTAGAGCAGTGTTTATGTTTAATCGGTTACAACTGTAAACGATGTTAATTTACAGAGCGTAATTGATGTGTGTTAAAATATATTAATGAATCGAAATATTTTTTAGTATGATAATGATAGTGATAACAATATATAAAGGAAAATATGAATTAGAATATCTCACAGTGAGTTTCTTTTTCATATTTATACATTTAAACTATTTTAAACTTTGTAGGCAATTGTATTATTTCCATTCATGTGATGTCATACAGACACATAATTCGTTCAATAAAATAGTGAAGATAAATAAATATGTATATTAACTTTTACCTTGTGTAAGGTTTTTGTTATCGGGATATGGTAAACTTAATGGTACAGATAGCGGTAGGTGGGTTAAGTGGTATGATAATGATAGTGATAACAATAGATAACTGTAAAATATGAATTATAATCTCTCATAGTGAGTTTCTTTTTCACATTTATACATTTAAACTATTTTAAACTTTAGTACCAAATGTACTATTTCCGTTTATGTGATGTCATATAGACATATCATTCGTTCAATAAAATAGGGAATATAAAGAAATATGTATATTAAATACAGTTTTGTAAACAAACACGACCAAGGGTGAGTTTGGCTCACGCGTTGAGGGTTCCTTACCCTGTTTGAAGTAATGATAGTTTATTTATATAATATTTGATTCCTTTGCAGTAAATATTTAATAAACTCTAACATAGTTAAGTGGAGTATTTATAATAACTAGATCGTTATAGTTTTCTTAGAGCTTTTACTCTTTTAAATGCTATTTTTTCACAATTAAACGAAACTAGGTGATGCAGTATTATTCCTACATTATTTAAACTCTGTACCACGACCTAGGTTTCGTTGTATTACAACATCTTCAAGTGGGCAATTAGTAAAGACCAAATTTGCTAATTGCCCACCTGAAGATGTTGTAATACAACGACACCTAGGTCATGGTAAAGAACTTAAAGAAGGTAGAAATAATACTACATCACGTAGTTTCATTTAATTGTAAATAATTAATTTCCACAAAATTATCGCCAAATATTTTAACTGTTTTCTCTCATAATTTTACTTCCAGTAGTGTCGGAAGTAGCGAAGGGGAATACATTATTCTCTTTCAATTTTTTTCTCGGCATCTTTAAAGAAATGCTACCTAAAATATTTTTGCGGCTCTTACAGTCCTTTCAAATAATTTCGAACACTACACATGAAATTTGAACAATACTTTTTAACCAAACACGTGAGCGATCATGCAAGAATTCCGTTTTTAGGGTTCCGTACTTAAAAATGGATGAACCCTTAGAAACAGGAACAGAACCCTTAGAGGATCACTTTGTTGTTCGTCCATCCATCCGTCTGTTTATCAAAGCCCTTTTCTCAGAAATGGCTTAAGATATAAAGTTGAATTTAATATTATATATTGAGACCTTTGGCCTTATACTGCTGTTAAAAGGGTTTTTGGATCAAGCAACAAAAATATACCATACTATAAAGCGAATTTCTTTACTTATACCCTCAATAAAAACTATGGTTTACTTCTGGTTGGCCTACAATCTTAAGCATTGAGATAATGGGAGATCTAGTATAGTGAAAATTTCAAAATGGAATTATATTTATTTTTCTAAATATGCATCTGTAAAAAACATAATATGTGACATATCAACATTCTACAAATTAAAAATTTTATAAATAGATTAACAGACATAAATGTATCATGAAATGTTTATAAATGCCTAAAATTGTTCGAGACCCTCGTACTGGGAGTTCTACTCGTACTTGGCAAAATGTATTTCTGTTGAGGTACGGAGCCATAAAAATGGGTTCTGGTGATAATAATAATGTACAGAGAAGAAATTCACCCATTGGTATAGCGATGAACAAATAACAATCCGCATAGATCTCCGTAGTTAAATACCTCAATGTCAAAAAATTCTCAATTATCAATAGTGGAGAAAAGTACCTTATATGCACAGTTACAATTGAGTGAGAAAAAGAAAATACGCTACTGTCCCGTGGTTCCGAGTGTCGCCTTGTCATTTTGGTATTTGCTGCAGCATGACTTTTTCTTTCTAATGATTCATACCTGGATAAATTTAAATGTTTACTTTTATTTGAGGAAAATTTTGCACAATAGAGCTATGTTATCTTAGTATAGATTTCCCGTGGGTTTTGCTTTCCTTATACACCGAAATGACTAAGGCAATCTCATCTTATCAGCTTAACATTACGAATATTTCCGCGTTTTCCATTTAGAAATGAAGAAAATGCTTTGTACAATTTTGAAGGTAAATATATACTACGTAAATATAAATATTTGTATCTGTTTTTCATCTCTTTTCCGAAATCAACGAAGCGATTTTCGTCGTTTTATAGGCGCGATTTCTGTAGAAGTTTTTGCCGCGGAACGGGGCGGCCCTCTAGACTTTTTTAATAAATCCCTTCGGACGTTTCATTCACTCCAACTATCGGCAATAAATTGCGTTTTCATTTAACTTCTGCGGTGTTGGCTATCGCGATCGTACTTTCCTCTGAATTTCCTTTCGCGCTTCGTCGCTGGCCTCGAAAATGTTTTGCGAGAAATTTGAAACCGGAAAGGAATGTTTTTGGTGTGGAATGGTTGATTGATGATTTTCAAGTGTTACGTATTATCTTGTGCAAAAATATGTTATTATCTAGATGGGGTATACTGAGAGTAAGTAAATGCAACGTGGTTCGATATTATTATTGTCCCTTGTACTAAAGTGTGTTATAATGTAAAATTAATGAACTTAATTTAAAATTTCATTAGTTCTTAAGTTTATAAAAAAAGAACAATAGGTATCGTGGGACACCCGTTTGGAACGAAGTTCCTTTCGCCATATATTATATATTTAGTAATAGGTACAATGAAATAAGTTAACAACGTTTGCGAGTAATTAAATGAAAAATTAAAAGAAATAAATGAAAGAATGGTAATAAATTTTAATTAATCTTTATTGATTTCGTTCTTTATTGATAACAATAAAACGAGTTAAAAAATAACGAAGAGGTTATGAGTATTATGGCACGTACGGATTGCTAAACACACACGCTTAAACGGATATAGTTGATGCGCACGCCGCACGTCTATACTGTAGTAATATACTTATACATTGGCATATGCTTGTAAACACGGAAACGCTTGTATTAAAAGGTCGGTCGAAATCTTACATTTTTGTACTGTAGCAAAACTTTTGGTCGAAATCTTACATTTTTTGTATTAGTTCTCATTCGCCAAGTGTGTAACGTACGATATGGAACTTCGTTCCAAAAATACATAAGGTTATTATATTTTATCAGTTCAATAATTTTGTATCTACTTTCAAGCGAAAGATCCGAATAATAATTCTATGGACATGTAATGTCAGAAGTCGTCATTGGATTTATCTGAGTCTCTTAGAGACAGTGATTTTCCGTTCAATGATCATTAGTGATCATGACGAGTTTTTAATTGAATAAATTATGTATGCTGTTTCCGGAGAATATGAAAAAATAAAGGGTTTTATGGAACATGACCACATTTTTAGAAGTCCTATACCCAATGTAATTGATAGGAGTATTGATTATGAATTAGATACATTTCTTAAATGGAAAGGTAGCACAAATTTGAATTTCTTCATTCACTTTGTGGAGCTCTGCAAACACTTCAAGGAAATTATTAAAATTCTGGATGTTTCTTAATAAATTTTATGTTAGTAGTGACTTATTTGTGCTACTAAATTTATTAACTGAGTTTATATTTGGTGTTATATATATTTGATGTAAATATATTTGTATTTATATACCAAGATAAGCATCAATAACATTAAATGCCACATATATATTTTGATATATAGTATCCTACATTCATCGTCATAGCTTGTTTCGACGGCCTGCAAAAAAAATTAAATGGTATGCTCACGTTGCACGTAACTTCCCGCGAAGTACAACCTAGGTAATTTTGGTTATTTTAATTTGCTGTTGAATTTACAAAATTTGTTGAGCTCATAAAGCACTAACCAGTGCAGCGCTGCCATGCATTTTCCGCATCATACCCCGTCATTTGTTGTTTTTTGTGAAAAGTGCTATGATTGTTGTTTTGGAAAAAAAATGTTAAGATTTTTTTTGACTTGTAAAATACTAACAACGTGGAAAATTTGCAGATAATCCAATGATAATTTTTCGAGAAAATTGAATTTTTAAATGATTTTTTGTATAAAATACCGTAAATTTTTGAGTTATATTAAACATAAAATCTTTCCAGCACCTTTCGAATTACGAAGATTTCATAAACATTCAGGTGCTTATATACATTTAAGGGGTGTAAATTTCATGGGTGTGAAACGTGATGTAAATTTTTAAAAAATATAAAATCTAGGATAATATTTACAGTTTTTCTGTAGCCTTCTAGTCGCAATTTACCACCTTGCTTTTTCATGATTTTTGTTTTTGTATTTCCGGAAATAAGTGTGAAGATGCCCTGTTTTTGCACATTTTTCAAAATATCTTTTCAAATATGCAATTTAAAAAAAATAAAAAACTCGTATTCCTTATAAGAAACCCTTTGAAATGGTATGCCACGTGACACGTAAAACTAAAAAGAAAAATTTTGGACAATTTATTTATCTTCTCTTTAATTCTTATATAAATAATATATATATATATATATATATATATATATATATATATATATAATATATTCGGTATTTAAAAAAATTAGCTAGTTTAAAATATGTGTGTCAATTAGATCTCAAACTCTGAGAAAATCAGCTGTCTCATCTGGTCCGGTCTAGTCCGGTCCTGTCCGTCTACCGAGCGGCAGACAAGTAAGTGATTTTATAAAAGTTCCGGTTCGTTCAGTTTGAGGTACGTTTAGGATACGTAGATATCGTTCGGCTGTTAGACAAATTTGAATAAGTTTTAGGGTCTAGTAACTAATCATAACTAATCTCATCAGTACTAATCACACCGATACCTTTATAACTTCGCCATTTCGTCTATATATCATAGCCGTTTTACTCACAAACTATTAGTGCTATAAATTTATGAAATTAACTTTTTAAAATTAGTGTTTTTTTTCTACCATTCAGGGGGTGCATTGTTTTATTATTTACCCATTGTGTAGGGTATCCTATTCAAGTCTTTCAAAAATATTGAGGGTATAACATGAACATTTCTTTGATACAGGGATTTATTTACGAAATATTAAGCAATAAAATAGTCATTTTTATTAGAGTTACGTGACTTAACTTCTGCCAGTTATACCGAAAATTTTCAATTTCTGAAAAGTATTCACAGTAATAGCGTATAATAATAGTATAACAAAAAAAATCGAAAATAATAGCAATTAGTAGGCTTTTCTAGTTAACGAGTAAAAATTGACCAACAAATGACATGTAGTAGGACTGTGAAATGTTCATAAAAACGCCGTAATAATAACAAATCATTTTATGCGTTAAACTGTATTGTTATCTTTTAACTCGAAGTCGAGCCCAAGTGTTACATGCATAACATTAAACTCTTATATAGAGAAAATAAAAAAATGAACACCTTGTAAATTTTATTTAAACCATCAATTAAACAACTCAGAAATCTTGTATTTTTCATGTAGTCAAATTATATCCAATTATCGTTTGTAAATGCTCCTCCTACGGAATTCTTTGAATCGGTAAGATGAAACAAAGCAAAGGTTATCCAGTTGTATCTTTGATACTGAAGTGTACCAGAAACTTGCAGACCAAACAGGATTACTGAAAAAGCAACATAAAACCGGAAAAAATGTTATTTTTGTTCTTTCCTGATAACGAGCAAACGACAAAGTTACTATATAATAAATTTTGTATTCAATACGTCCGTAATATTAGTTTATAGCATGCAATAATATACATAATCGAGGATATAAATAACGAATCTTTTATGTAAATGTAAATAATACAGATAAAATATATTCACGGTTCATATATGTCCAACGACACTACCCTATTTACAGTATTTGTCTCTCGCTAGGCCCCCAGGTGAATAAATGTGAACAGGCCCCAATTTCTCTTAGGGTGCTCATTAATCTAGAGGGTTGCAATTAACGTTCGCCTGTTAGAGGTTTAACTTTAATAGTTAACGGCCTTTACACCCTTTATATCCTTATGGTTGCTTTTCTGTTTATACTGAAGGCTTTCAAGGCCTCCAAAATTCTGTAATAATCGCCAAATACTGTCAGTTGAGTTTAGTGTATGTTGGTTCAAAAATTATACCTAGTTAGATATTTTCTCACTTCATGCACGTTTGACTCAGATTTTATCTTAACACATTACTTCCTTCCGAAAAAATAAAATTTTGAAGCAAGTTACCATTTCTAATAATTTTGTAACTAAAAATATTTAATATATGATTTTATGAGACGCTTGTCCATAAATAAATGCGTAGATCTACTATGCGCAGATCAGACTACGACGTAGAGCCGTAGACGAGAATCTACGATTCCGAAGTTTGGGGACATTTTAAAATTTGTGGACGTAAGAGAAAAATATTGGAAAGCTGTCTCGTCGAATACAATAGTATTATTCTACGAATTAATTTCACGAAGACACGAATAAGGCAATACATAAATTTTGCTAAATGACGTCCCAATTATAACGAGTCTCTGTTTTGGCGCTTTTTAATAAGTGAAATTTAATAAAGGACTCATTGAGGATTATGCTCTTTGACGGAATTGCGATGTGGGCGCGCTGGAGTTGCTGCTTTGAGGAGTGTGGGAAGACTTCGATTTTAAGCTGACTAAGCTTAACCTTCGATAGTGATAATGAAGTTTGTACGTGTATTTGATCTATTATGGTCGAAAGGATCATTAAAAGGAGGCCCAATTAGGTTGGCTGAGATTTGTGGAGCAGATGTATTGAGACGTAAGCAAAAATACGAAGGTCAGCTTCGTTGAATTTGCAAGTTCAGCGAACTCCGTTAGGATGACCGTTATGCCCTTGATCGTAATATGTATGCTTATTAGAATGTTGTATAATAATAAGTGTACGTTAGATAATGTTTATATCAATTTATTTAGTTCGATTTAAACTTTAAACTAACATTTGAACTACATGAATTGAAAGGCGTTGTGTATCTTAAGATACTTATAAATTGATAGGCTTGTGGTCTGTATTAATGAAAAGGCAAAACATTTTTTTCAGATTAACATGATGAAAAATTCAAATGTAATCTTTGATATCAAAAGAAATTCTTAGTATAAAATAATTTCAAGTCATAAATTATATTTTTTTTGGTTTTTGAAAATCTCAGAATTTCAACAGTTTTGTGGTATCTTGATTGTGAATGTTAAAGTGTTTTATTATTTGGCATATATTGATAGTTTCGGCTTTTATCTATTGTCATACCTTTGTGTTAGGCAATTTATTATAACTAAAAAATAATCATTATAAATACCTGCGAAAATAGCACTAGTATAATTATAGAAATCCAAGCTCTAGCAAAATATATATATAAGGGTATATAATTAAGAAACCATTAAAATACCTTAATTCGTTTCAAAATAAATGGAATATTCCTAATTTATTTATACCTTTTAGTTTAGTTTTTTATTGATTTTTTATTCTAAGTCTCTTACACACAAGCAAATGTTAAAAAAAGAAAATAGATAATATTTTAACTTTAGTAACATTTTAAATTAAACAACTTCAATTCATGCAACTTATATTTGGTATGTATAGATACTCAGAAAGTGGATTAAATTATTAAGTTACGTAATCACAAAAAAAAAACAAATTAGTGATGGAATCTCACAAAGCATAATTTCTTCATTTACGAAATTTTTCGTTTTCCAAATTTCTTAAAATTTTTAGTGGTATTTGTGACAAATCCGTATAAAAGCCAGAGCACCGGTAATATTTTCAAATTGTACACACAGCTCAATTTTTATTATTTTTGATACGACTAGTAAGCAAAGTGTATACAAACACAACCAAACTTGAGTTACCATGCATTAATTATTACCAGTTCAGGGATAAAATTGTTCCACAATGACTTCCATGTATTAAAATATCTCATAATCCAAGATAATAAATGGTTTATTATGATACTCTAATTGACGTTGGTGACTCCGTCTAACAAAAATTAATCGTAATTTAGCCTCCACAATTTTACAGTTCTCATATTCTGCTTATATATTAAATGTATATTATATTTTATAAATATATATATATATATATATATATATATATATATATATATATATATATATATATATATATACATATATATATATATATATATATATATATATATATATATATAAATATAGAAATATTACTCATATACTGTTTATGTAAATATATTCCATATATTTGGTAGTTACATAATATTGTATAGTAATGTATAGTATAAAAGTCGAAAAATCAAAATATTTCAATATTGGCGTAAAATCATTATTTTTGGTATCTGCATTTTTACATGCAACGCATAAAAATAAACGATAAGTATTGTCATAGGCGTAGTTTATGTGTAATTTTTAATGGAATGGCATGGCATTTTATCTGATAGGTAGAAAAAACCAATATATCATATTGGTTTTTTCATCATCTAATTGTAATAATATCTGTTGTTGGAGGGTAGATAATTACAAAATAGTGATAATTCTCAAAAGAAATGTCTACATTTTTTTTTGTTACATATATTAAAAATAAAACTTTTTTATAATATAAAGGTTACATTGTTTTTAACCATTATAATATTATTACTTTGTGGCCATTGATTCGTATTTCTGGTCATGTATTATTCTTTGGACTATAAAATCCGTGTTCCATCTAAAGTTCGATGAGCTTGGGTTATAAACTCTGATTTGGTTTGAATTTTCACTGATTAAGCTTTCAATTGAACTCCAATATACAATAGCGCTCTACTATTGTATATTGAGGTTCAATTGATATGACACGACAGTGACATTTTCATTTCATTGATCAGTCACAATCTATGAAAATAATCTAATGAAATACACACGCGGATTTCATTTTTAAATTGTGTGAGTGTAACGCAAGAAAAGCAGTTAAAGAATAAATATCTGTTGATGTAACCTTCTGATTCCTATAATCAGAAGGTTACATCAACAGATATTTGTTATATTTTTCAATTTATATCGAGAAAAAAAAATTTAAACTATACGACGACAATTAATATATTACAGTCGGCTGGAATAGAATTTAGAGCCAACGTAAGTAACTTTACATAGTTTTATCGAGAGTTAGCACATACAGTTGCCTAGTTTCCTACAATAGATTCAAAATGAAATATTAGAATGCCTAATACATGGACTACATCTACATAGATGTACTACGACAAATGAACGATCGTAGAGGCTCAAATATAGAAACCACCGTAGAAGGATTGTAGAGGTATAAATACAGAAACTATTGTAGTACGCGAGTGCGCAGGACATGTACTGTGGAGCGACATTCCACATAATTACGTAGTATCCGTCAAATTATTTTTATTAACAAATTAAAAAAAATGATATTTAATTACGGTATAATTACGGTAGAAGTAAACGTACGTAATTACACTGTACGTGAGGGAGTGGAAGAAGCTCCTTGAAGCGACATTCATATAATTACCGCGATGTTCGTCACATCATTTTCATTAAAGTATATAAAAAGTAGTACATTATAAAAGTAGTATTACATGTACTGAGTTAGAAATAGTTAATAGAATAGATTTCAATTTTGTATGTGAGGCCCTTTATTATATAATTAACTGTGCGTTATTATCTTATTACTTGCACACAATTTTACTAGTAGATTGTAAAATTGTGTGCTCGTAATAATCGAATATTTGATTTGCATTTTATAAATATGACAGCTACAGTAGATTCAGTTTATCAGTCATGATGAAGTCACCTTCTGATAGGTTATATACATCTGCTCTAAAATTTTTCAACTTCTGTAGTGGCTCTTTTAGTTTTTTAAAAAGAAAATAGCATGGTGACGGCAAATCGGCGCTATGCTGCCCTGTATATGTCTCGTTTACCTTGCGCAGGTGCCTTACCACAACCGGCGCCGAGCGGATGCTGGTGCCATTAAATTGCCGGTCAGTGTAAAGAGTCCATGCTCTTTAGTCATCCATACACACTCTCTCTCCGATTACTTACATAGAGATTTTGGCGTGATATATATGGTATGTGGCAACCGTCGAATTTGCATTCAAAGTTTCCGAATATTTCACTTAATATAGCTACAGAAGTTCCATTTAAAACTGGCAAATCTGCAGCAAATAACTGAGTTAGTTGACTAAATTTCAGAAATTGGTTAATACTTTACCTTAATATCTATTTAATCCCAAAAAATTATATTTTTTCAAAAATCAAACATTTATTTATTAATTAATATTTTTAGTTATTACATTTATTAACGTCTTGAATGAAAGAAATCAAAACATTTCGTTCAAAGTTCTGAGCCAATACAGTTGATTACAAGTTTATAGAGTATATTTGGCATTAATTTTGTAGAAATTCATTATTCACAATTAAATGAAACTACGTCATGTAGTATCATTTCTACTTTGCTAACAGCCCACCTGAAGATGTTGTAATACAACGAAACCTAGGTCGCGGTAAAGAACTTAAAGAAAGTAGAAATAATACTACATCACGTAGTTTCAAATAATTGTGTACAAGTTTATTGATAAAATAATAATGTGTAATTTAAGGTTAGATTGTTTTGGTTTTATGTTTATACTTCACAAATCTAACTTCAAAACCAGTACCAATTACTTTAAAATACGTGTGTAAAAATAAAACCCTTACTGAATACGAAACTGAAATGATATTATTTCGGGTTGTAATACATATTTTAAACTTGTGTGTACTTACATTGTAGTTTCAATATTCCAATATACAGAAGTTGGACGCGAAAAATCTACCAAGCATAAAGACGTCAAATTAGAACAAATCGTAAACACACAACAACAGTAGTACTGTTTCGCTTGCTTAAACTTGATTCCATGGCGAATTATATTTGTCTTTTAAGGTGCAGTTGAGGATAACAGTATCAACTTGATAAAAATGTTTAAAGACAAAAATATAATTTTTGTATTTAATCATTTTGTTTTTATTTATCTCGATATCGTGATTAATTATTAGAAATTACAAACCATGCGATTCATTCTTGGTGCAAAAAAAGCCTATTCAAAAACTTTGATTAGAAAAGTAAGGAGAAAAATATTTGACAATAAGGGTTTGTTTCTTATTTCTTTTCTGTATGGAATGATAACAATAAAATGAAGTTTTATAAACTTTGTTTTTAAATGTTTTCAAATTTAAAGAAGTTATTTTATTGTAAATAATCGATAAATAAAATTAAGAATGTTTTGTAAATTCACCATAAAAATGTCATACTGTTTATCTTACAGCTGTTTAAAAAGCTGTTATATATATATATATATATATACATATATATATATATATATATATATATATATATATTTATGATACAATAATGCCATCATTATTAATATTGTTATTATACATCAATGATTTAATTAGTAGTCTTGTAGTATTGCGTGGAACATTTTAAACGTTACAATATTTGAAATTCTTATATATATGTATATATATATATATATATATATATATATATATATATATATATATATATATATATATATATATTTATGATACAATAATGCCATCATTATTAATATTGTTATTATACATCAATGATTTAATTAGTAGTCTTGTAGTATTGCGTGGAACATTTTAAACGTTACAATATTTGAAATTTTTAATTTATAAAAGTTAAATAAAACTGTTAAACTTTATATATTGATTCTATCTCTTTGGTTCTAGAGATTTAAACCTTATTTTGGAGTTTAGATCGTTTACTATCAATTTGGATTTCATATATTCCCTAGAGTGTTCCTTACTGAATAGTTATAATCTGTTTTGGCTCTTTTCTTTGGTATATTTCAATCTTTTTCACTGTATTGATGATCGATGGTCTTTATTGAATCATCACTAGGAGTTGATGGTCACATTTGAATAGATGCTTGATTTCTAACAATTTTTAAATCGATATAAAGTTTAGACTTCAATTTATATTTTCAACCTTTATTCGATCGTTGGCTTATTTTTAAAATACAATCAATACAATTGCAAATATTTCTTACTATCATCTGTTTTTACATAATAATCCCGAAGAACTTTAATTATATTAACTTTTAACTATAATAAATGCAAGAATCGTATCGTTATGAAATATGAATAGAATAAAAACATTGAATATATTTGGCGTTAATTTTGTAGAAATTCATTATTCACAATTAAATGAAACTACGTGATGTAGTATTATTTCTACTTTCTTTAATTTATTTACCACGACCTAGGTTTCGTTGTATTACAACATCTTCAGGTGGGATGTTAGCAAATATTTTTCTAAACTTTGCTAATATCCCACCTGAAGATGTTGTAATACAACGAAACCTAGGTCGTGGTAAAGAAATTAAAGAAAGTAGAAATAATACTACATCACGTAGTTTCATTTAATTATGAAGAATAAAAACAAGTAAGACGAGGAGGTGATTTACGTTATGTAAGTGGTAACTGATGCACTGTCGAACAAAATGGCGCTGCATATCAAATGTCACTATCGAATATGCTCATCAATGTCAAAATCGCCTACAATTGTGATGAAGTAGTGCAGTGCGATGTACAGTTTGAGTAATCTTTGACGAACAGTTCAACGTTCCAAATGGCGCGATCGCCAGGTTAAGAGTGTCAACGTTATACTCGCTAGTGAATATTAAAACTGCTTACAATTTCGGTCGAATTGTGTGGTGTAATGAATTCTCAGACCGTTCAAATTTTGCTGCTACACGCCAAATGGCGTAATCGATGTATAGAATTAGGTGGAGTTTGCGATAATTAAACCTGTTTAATATGAATAGAATTCGCACCACGACCAGTGTTCCATTAAAGTAATTACATATATTAATATTACTTTTCACTATTTGAATATATTGCCTCAAAAACTATGAAATTATTACATAAAATTATAATTGGTGCGGTTTTCTGGGTAACTTTAAATATACTCAGTATCCTTGTTTTTGACGTGATAAACGTCTTTAATTTTGCTATCATACGAGGGCAATCCAAAAAACCTAATGATAACAAAATCGGGGTATATAGTTTGGCGTTGCAGTTTCGAATCTATCTTCTACATCAAAATTTAAATTATACCACTGGATAGCTCAAGGATCAAAGAATTCATTACGGTAAGTAGTGACGCATCGTGCGCGGTGAAGGGGGAAGCGCCGCCATTTTGAGGTTATTTTGCTGCGTATCGAGATTTGCAATTAGTATAACTTTTGATTTGGAAAAGCTACGATGTTGGTGAAGTTTGATGTTGATTAATCGTTGTTGGTTAATCGTCAGCTGTCGTCAAAAGCTATCCAATGTGTATAAAACATTAGTTTAAAGTAGAATAAAAAAAATATTATCAAAAATATATAATGTCGGTCTATACTTTATTGTAACACAATAATTATTTGTTTCCTTGCTTTTATCCTAAATACATAAATAAAAAATATTTTATTTAAAAAATACATAGACCTATTCACGTTACATAAAAGTATTCAGGTACAACACACGGCCGTGTCCGTGACACAGCCACACCCAAATTTTTTTATTAAATTTTAATTTTAGTATTTTAAATATGAGTATACTCTTAAGAAACAAACATTCGCCGCAAAAATAAAGATATATATATATATATATATATATATATATATATATATATATATATACATATATATATATATATATATAATTCATTATTTCAAATAATATATTACTTGTCTACTCTACTCGTATAATTTATTGTAAATTTTCATATTATTAGCTTATAATATATTCACAATTCTTATATATTTCGCTTAAATAAAATTAGGACCATTAAATTGAGAAACAATTACTTATCTAACAGTTCACCAAATATTCTTTGAAGCCATGAATGAAGAGGTTGGTTGAAATAACGTTTGAATGAAAAGTGAAAAGGATAGTAAGTGATAGGAATAGACTGTCCAATCGATATCTATAAATAGTATATACTTATCAATTTATTTCTGTACTCATTATATTTTTCATTTGTACCAAAAGTATAATTTCTTTAGGATTACATTCTCTACTTGTTTTTCAAATAAATCTTAGCCAAGCTAATTGAATCAAATAATATCCTATATTCGCTTCTATCGTAATTTACCGAATTAAAACGTGTACACAAGCAGTATTATAATCGTAGAACGTCAATATTAGTCAACTTTAAATAGAAGTCTTCCCACGCGCCACATCCCATCTACTTCAGAGCGCCCACATCATAACTCCCTCTAAGGCCGTAATCCTCAATAAGTCCTTTATTAAATTTGACTTATTAAAGAGGGGGCCATACAGGGGCTCACTGTAATTGAGACGCCACTTGGGCAGAATTTATGTATTGCGTTATTCATGTCCTCGTGAAATTACTTCGCTGAGTAACGTCGTCGAGTTCTGCGTGGGAGCTTTTTAAAGTTTTTATCCTGCATTCGTAGGCCGTAGCTCGTAGCTGGCGTAGAGTCGACGTTTGTAGAGTATTATTGTGGTTTTCTTAACTTCCAACACGGATTTATGGTTGTTAATTATTTGTTGTTTTGTTAAGTTTTCTTGTGTGTGGTGTGGAGGGGTTCGCAACGAGGCGGTGAATTTAATTTGAATTGTCCATTTTGTATTCTCGAAAATTAATTTTAGGTTGGTTAAGATTTGTGTATAGCGCAATGTTAAAAAACTTGTAAAGGACGAGTATAATTTTAATAAATGCATATATATATATATATATATATATATATATATATATATATATATATATTTTTTTTTTTGCATATATATATATGTACAATATAAATAAATTTAGTGGTACGTAGTATTTTTTAAATATTCATATAATTTTTCACTTTGCAATATATTGCCTATAATATCTTTTACAGGTGTATGAATGTCGTGACTGAAAAACTATACGATGTAGAATTATCGCCAGAATCAATACTAGAATCATAATTTACTTGAAGTGTATTTTCTGTCAAGTAAGTTTCTCTTTAAGTAAGTTTAATTTCAGGTTCAGTAATTTTGGAATTATATAGGGCTTAAATGGTGAATGGCGTTTGCGGATTTTATTCAGCATATCTCTGGAGATACGTTATCTAAAATTATGATAAAGTTTTTGGAAGATTTTTACAAATAGCCCTTATACACAATACTCCGCCGGATACATGACATAAAAAAATCAACATCAATTTCGAATACTAAATTTAGCTACGATGAAATCGCCATGTTGATATTTTTGACGATTAATATAATTATTACTATGTTTTTATTACTATGCTAAGTTTAAAATTTTTGCGTCGAATGGCTTCGCAGAAAACCGTAGGTGGAAAAACAGATGGGCTAACACATGAATAATTCCGTTTTTGTTATCCTTTGAAAATATGTAACATTAACAAGAAAAAAAAGTATAGAATTATTTGAAAATTAGCTCTGCTCTACGGTTTCTTTCAAGTAAAATTCGGAATGACACAATAAATTAGAATTTTTTTCTCATATATTGGTCTTGGATATGAACTATTACCATACAAAATTTAATTATAATCCGTCCAATAAATTTCACGTAATTGACGAATAAATTGATATACAGACAGAGAGACAACAATTCTAAAATCTGGTTTTCTGGTTTCTATTACTATTCTTTACGCTAAATCAATTATTGTGTTTAAAATATTTTCCTTCCACAAAATTCATTCTGTTACAATTTTATTATATGCATAGATGTATTTAAGGTATACAAAAATGTCAAATACTTGGTTAAAAACATCCAAAAATTATTTTTTCGCTGGAATCTGAAAAGAAAATGTAATGAAAGAAAAATAAAACCTCATTGTTAAACTAGACCTGTTTAACTAGAATAATTTTCTTCTTATTTCTTTTTTTTAGAATAATTTTCTTCTTATTTCATAAATCATTGCTGAATAAATATTAAAATAAAAAAATATATATTTCCCATTTCACTAAAAATGTGAGGGTCTAATTTAATTCAGTGTTTTGTTTAATTTTTTTGTTTCTTCATTGTGGTTCTGCTTATGATCCAAAACATTTTGAAAATAAAAAAATATTTTATAACTGAAAAATAAACTATTTCTCGGTAAAAAACTAATAAAATTATTTTAGAAATTATTTTCGTCTTGTATTTTTGAGAGAAAAACGAAAATAATGCATGCTACACCCATTAAACAACACCTTGTTTAATTCACTAGAATTTTCTTTAGTTAAGTTTGGTATACTGAGATTAAATTAAAATGTATTTTTAATATTTTAAGGAAGTTATTCAGTTTTATTCTGTCAATTTCATTTTGCGGAGATCTGCTATCTTGAACTGCAGTTTTGAAAATTTAGGAAAAAAAATATTTTATATTAGTTATGAGTGTAATTTCAAAAGAAAGGTATTGAAAAGTAGCCCACTATATAAATTTAGCATTTTTGAAAATTTTTAATGATATTGGGAACAGTTTTGGAAATTTGTCTTTTAAAGGAACAGTTTTGGATTTTGTTTTTTAATTTAAAATTATTCTTCACATACCAGTTATTAAGTTAATATTACAGGTTATTTTATTGTAATCATTCCATTACAATATATTTATTCCTATTGAAAATTCCGAGCAAATTTCCCCTTCCAATGCAGCACTAGTACGTAAGAACATTCACATTCTAAATAATAATTTACAGCGCCACCGTTTTGGTGAACTACATACATCACAACGTTTCATAACTTATAACATCAATATAATATAGCATAATAAAACGGTATCACTTCCTTTTCCGAATTGCTCATGAACCGTTTTGGCGCTGAAACTTAATGAAATGTGAAAATTGCCATTTGCCGTCAACTGAAGCGAAATACGATCATGATAATGAAGGCGACGCTAGAAAATGCCGCCTTAGTACAACGAAAATGCTATGCGTAAATGTTATTTTCAATGAAATAATCGAAAGGACTTATTAAATAAACCTACTAAGTGTAAACAAAACTAATACTATGGGGTTCTTGTGCCCATTTTGATACCATCCCAGTTTAAATATTAATGGATATGTAATAGTTTTATTACATTATCTACAAATACTAAAATTTTTCATCACCTAAACATAAATATGTTTCAAAGACGTAAGAAAAATAATTTATTGGTTATATCTCTATAATTTATTAATTAAAGTTAGCTAACATTTTTTTTTGCAGTATTTAGTACATACTACTAAATATTGCAAAAACTTTTGGAGTATTTAGTAGTATGTACTATATACTTTGTTAGCCAACCAAAAACTCGCCCCCTGTATGTTGTCAGCCAACCAAGGGGCGGTAAAAACCCAGACCCTGCTGGCTTAGCAAGTGGCACCGAGTCCATTCGCCCAATCACAGCTAGTAAGGCCCTGTCTAAGACTCCCTTAAATATGTAAAAACAACTAAAGCAGTCATGGTATTTTTTACTCCGCATAAAGCCGAAAAAGTTATCTGGTAATTAATAAACATGTTATATTATTAACATATTTTACTCCAATATTGCATGATGGCAATATCCATAAATTGTCCTATCCCATCATAGTAGGAATTCACATAAACTTAAATAAATTATTGCAGTATTTAGTAACAAAATTTTTTTTCCAGCTTTTTGAAATAAATAGAAAAACTTACAGGGGGTGGGACATTGATATTTTGAAGATTCCTATCTGGCGAACCAGACAATCTTATAAAAAAAATTTTTGTTTGCATTTTGAAAGACTTTTCTATGACACCCCATTCGATACTGTGCATGAAGAAAGTGAGGAGGGATGAGGGGAGAGCACGACAAATAATTTGATATTTTGAAATTTCATATCTGACGAAGGAGACAATGTAACAAAAAGTGCATATAACATTTACGCTTGCATTTTGAAAGAATTTTCTAAGATGTTCCACTCGCTATGTTCGTGAAAAATATTTTTCTATGTAAAAAACTTGAAATTTTTAGGTTCTATACTTAGTATTATTTTCATATACTGGCGTGATTAGTCTACGGGTTCCTATAAAATGCCGTTAGAAGCAGACTTAATTTCAAAAGCTATGACATTGTGTCATGCAAGTATATATTTTTCACCCTTCCTTTACGGCACCCTAAAAACTAGGGATCGTTGCTCGCCGTAGTGTTTTGGAGTACTTTTAAACCCTCTACGGTAAAGCAGGGATTTACTGTCAGCAATTACATCAATTAGACAACAGGGATAAGTATTGTTTCCAGATAACCCTAACCCTAAATATATTTGTCAAAAATTATCAAAGTTAGAGTGGGTTCTTTAGTATATCCATATTCTTCCGACTTAACTGTCTAATTATCACATGTTCAGAGCTCTTAACAATCAATTATAGGATTTCAAAGTTAACAATCATTTAAGAAATGAAAAACATAGTCTTTCAAAAAGGCTTTGCCTATTTTTTAAAAATCTAAATCATCGAATTTTTTGGTCTGAAAATACATTATTTTATATATAAAATACATCCAAGTCACAAATAAAAATTGTGCATGTAGCTTGGTTTCTTCGTGAAGTTTTTATTTCGAAACATGGTTTTGTAAGAACAAACTGGGCGAAAACAGTATTACTTAGCTAATATATATTAGAATAAAGTATGGTGATATTGTCGACAATTTAGAAAAAAAATTCAATAATATATGCTGCTAGTTCATAATTGTCTATAATAGACAATTTTCCTTTGGAAAATCAGGCCACATATTTTGTTAACCAAACTAAATTGTTATAGTTTTATAAAAATATCTGAAATAATAATTAACGGTAATGAAACTTTCGAAAACAGATAATATTGTGGTTAATCACTATAGATTTTTTGTACCAAAACGTTTCCATGTTACAAAATTAGACGAACTCAACTAAAGCGCAGGATGAATAACTAAACCTTTAGTTACAAAAAAAAAAATATAAAAAAATGCTTAAACCCAGTCTGCGAAAAACCCGTCCCTTGTACGTCGTCAGCCAACCAAAGGGTGGTAAAAACCTAAACTCTGGTTGCCCAGCGAGTGACACCGTGTTCACTCGCCTAACCAGAGCCTAGTAAGGCCCGGCCTAAAACCTCTTTAAATATGTAAAAAAAACTAAAAGCAAAATGCAGTCATGGTATCTTTTAGTCCGAACAAAGCTGGAAAAGTTAGCTGGTAATTAATAAATATGTTATGTTATTAACATAATTTACCCCAATATTGCATGATGGTAAAATCCATAAATTTTTCCATCGTGGTAAGAATTGACATTAACTTATTGTAGGATTATTGTGTGCTTATTCATAACTTCGATTTTTTTTATTGTGGACAACATTGTCTTGTCACTTCAGAAAATTGCGTTATACTAATTAACGTGAAACATTGAATCACCGCGGTAACTTATTCCGCGGTAAGCTAACGTGAAATATTGAATAGCCATGTTAGCTTACTGCGGTATAAGTTACAGCGGCAAGCCTGCACCGGCCTAGCTTACCGCGGTAACTTAGTCGTCTAATCAGATGAGTTGAGAATAAGCTATAAATAATAAAAATATTTTAAAATGTTGTTTGTTGGCAAATTCAAATCGGCGAATTGATATGTAAAAATTTAAATGTAACTTTATTGAGTATTCGAATTTGTTAATTTTTATATGGATAATAAATTTTTGCCCTTAAAACGGAATGAATGACTTAACAAAGCACTGCAACATTACCCGCGAAACAATACCCGCGAGTCGTCGCTAACAACGACACGCCCAGTCCCATTACAGACTCCGCGTCTGGTGGCGGCCGAACGCACGACGAGATGTTTACCTTCTCTCGCGGCCCGCCGTCTCCTTGGCCTACTTCTCTCCCGGGACAGGTATATTAGCTACTGCAGCCGACGGGCGAGGCGAGGTTACGTCTGTTGACGGAGTGCCTCTTCCACTTAATGTTAAAGAAAAGACATATATTTCTTCTTAATTTTATTAAAGGATTGTTTTTTAATAACTCTGTTGACTAATTATGTAATAAAATTGCTTAAAACAATATATAAAATTACAGTATTTTCAAATGATAAATATTCGAAAAAATAAAATCAAGTGGATATTGTTAGCGCATTGTAGATGTCATGAATACGAATGATGGCTTTCGTGACGTCCACAGTTTATATACTTATCCGCTTGTTGTTCATTGTGGATAGAGTGGGGAAGAACCATGATTTTCGAGCTGTCAACCATCAATATACGTAAAGTCTAATTAATGTCAAAAGCGCTAGAACAAATTAACAGCTGTTTGCACATTGTAGATGGTGTGAACACGAATGATGGCTTTTGAGAAGTCCACTACTCACATGCTTGGCCGCTGATTGCACATTGTAGACAGAGTGAGGAAGAACTACGATTTTCGAGATATCAAACATATGTTAAGTCTAATTAATGTCAGAAGTGACATAATAAATTAACCGCTCTTGGCATATTGTAAATTGTGTGAACACGAAACATCTTTGTCGAAACGCCTAACGCACATATATTTAAAGTTTAATTAGCGTCAGCATTACTATAATTAATTGCCCATTATTGGCACATTGAAGATGGTTTGAATACGAAACACCATTTTCCAGATGCCCATCATACATATATTTAAAGGCTAAATGGTATTAATATTACTATAATTAATTAGCCATTTTTTGCACATCGTAGATGATTTGAACACGAAAGACTATTTTCGAAATGCCCACCACACATATATTTAAAGTCTGACTGGTGTCAAAATTGCTACAATTATTTAGCCATTATTTGCACAATGTAGATGGTGTGAACACGAAAGACCATTTTTGAGACGCCCACCATTTATATATTTAAAGTCTAGTTAGTGTCAGAATTGCTATAATTAATCAGGCATTACTTGCACCTGGTAGATGGTGTGAATTCGAAATACCATATTTGAAATGCCCATCACACGTATATTTGAAGTCTAACTAGTGTCAGAATTATAATAATTAATTAGCCATTATTTGCACATTGTAGATGGTGAGAACACGAAACACCATTTTCGAGACGCCAATCATACATATGTATAAAGTCTAATTAGTGTCAGAATTATAATAATTAATTAGCCATTATTTGCACATTGTAGATGGCGTGAACACGAAACACCATTTTCGAGACGCCAATCATACATATATTTAAAGTCTAAATGGTATTAATATTACTATAATTAATTAGCCATTTTTTGCACATCGCAGATGATTTGAACACGAAAGACTATTTTCGAAATGCCCACCACACATATATTTAAAGTCTGACTGGTGTCAAAATTGCTACAATTAATTAGCCATTATTTGCACAATGTAGATGATGTGAACACGAAAGACCATTTTCGAGACGCCCACCATTCATATATTTAAAGTCTAATTAGTGTCAGAATTGCTATAATTAATCAGGCATTACTTGCACCTGGTAGATGGTGTGAATTCGAAATACCATATTTGAAATGCCCATCACACGTATATTTGAAGTCTAATTAGTGTCAGAATTATAATAATTAATTAGCCATTATTTGCACGTTGTAGATGGCGTGAACACGACACACCATTTTCGAGACGCCAATCATACATATATATAAAGTCTAATTAGTGTCAGAATTATCATAATTAATTAGCCATTATTTGCACGTTATAGATGGTGTGAACACGAAACACTATTTTCGAGACCCCAATCATACATATATATAAAGTCTAATTAGTGTCAGAATTATCATAATTAATTAGCCATTATTTGCACATTGTAGATGGTATGAAAACAAAAGACGATTTTCGAGACATTCATCATTCATTTATTTAAATATAATTATTGTCAGAAATATAATAATTCATTAACAGTTGGTTGAAGATAATAGACAGTGTGGATACGAAAAACGGCTTACGAGGCTTCACTTGTTTACATACTTAAATTTGCATTTGTGTCAGAAATACTATTACCATTTGGTCGCGGTTTATATATCCTCTTTCCTCAAGGGTTCCAAATTCAACTTAATATCTGTTTATGAATATGAACGGATTCTGTTCGGAACGTATGGCAAATTCTTTTTCAATTCGATTTTAACAAGTTTTCATTCGATATCCTCTGTATGTCAAATTCCTTTTCACTGCGGCCTTTTAATTTATGCTCGATTTTAACAAGTTTTAATTCTCTGGCCAAGATATACTCTGAAGTATAAAAAACAGATACTAATGAAGGTTTAGAGTCAATAAGTGAGCTACATATTTTACACGAGCAAAGTAGCATGTTTAGACCTAGGATAGGTATATTTTCAGTTATTTAAAAACTATTCAATACTTACCATCAAGATCGATTAACTTTTTTGTGACACATTGGTATATATCGAAAAAAGATTCTAATATTCCTCTAATTTAATAACGTTTATTATAATTTGTCAAAGAATATTGCATAAAGAAGTTAAGAGATGTGTTTTATTTTGATGATAATTTATTGTTAAATCTATAAGATTTATAATAATTTTATTAGTTTGTAAACGTTCGTGTAATCGGTTGAAATGTTACATTTTAACTGACTTTTTGGAGGCCACTGTATATATATATATATATATATATATATATATATATATATATATATATATATATATATATATATGCGCGTTGGAAGCTTTTTGGATGGATAAAATCTTGTAAGTTCACGTCGCCGACATGTCGTAATAGCAGTATATCTGTAGCTATAAGGGTGACGTGTTGTGCAATATTAGTGCTATGTCAAATGTGTGTATACTGGGCATTGTTGAAATTGTGTTTTAGTTTATTATTTTAACTGTAGGATCGCTATGCAGTACAATAGTGAGTACTAAATATGTTAATATTTTTATATATAAAAATGAATATCAAAAATATTTCCAATATTCGTATCAATATTTGCGTTTAAAAATTTTATATTACTTATTTTTTTAATACTTGACCTCTCCAATATATCATGCAATGAGTATTTCATATTGGCTTAGGAGTTATCTTACCAACGTGGTAAAACTGATTTCTAGTTGTTAATGATATTTTATCGTGGATTTTAAAATTAAAAATTGTATAAAATTTCATAAAACTGTTATTTCAGGGTTTTAAGTTTCCACTTATATATGCATTCCCCATTTTAAATTAATTTTTCAAGGGTTTGTTAGTCAAATTACAAATCCTTATAAATTCGATATGTTTATCGGTCATCCATTGTCGTCGCATAGATTTTAAAATATTAAACTTATTCAGATTCAGTTTCAAATACAGATATTTAAGATGGAGATCTCAATGTAAATGCAATAGAAAAAAAATAAAAAATGTTGCGTATTCCCCGAATTATGTACAGTTTCTAAAATACAATTTTTTTCATTGATCTCTTGAAATGAAATCGAGGTTCGAATTTTTTTTATGTCATAGCTTTATTTGCAAAATTTAAGCGTCAAATTGGTTTGTAATCGTTTTAGCCCTCGAACTGACTAAACAAATTTTGAAAGCAGTTGTTGGTAAACATGTTCAATTAAAATTATTTCAACTTTGATGTTACCTATCATGGATATACACTTCACAAATTTCATTATATCTCTTTTTGCTACGGAGTCATTGAGAGGAACCTAAATGAAATAATATATATAACTAATATATATATAATTCGGGTGGAAAACTACCCACACAATACCAATCAAGCTAAAATTTTTCAATATACAATAAACATATATTAAAAAAAACCATGTATTTGTTACACACATGGTTGGCAAGTAAATCACGTGTTTTGCATCTTGTTACTTTAGTCAAATTGTATGGGATTCTCAAAATAAAAATTACAAAAGCAGTATTATAAAAATAAATCAAAAAGTAAATAAATCTCTAAAAATATCTAAATAGAGAAAACAGTACTCATATCTGAAATATCGAATAAGGTAACCACAGCAGTGACAACAACGTGGCAGCTATGTTTTTACTACAAGCGCATGGCTTCTATATTTGGCTGCGTACTAGCCAGTTGTATTCAAGTATGGAACCATTTCGATTTTAAGAAAATCTAAGTTTTTTCTTTGTGTAGGGCATAGGTTTAAAAAAAATTTAAGGTTCAAATCTTAAGCATGGTTCGGTTTATTGTGTTCTGAAATATGTCGTTACGTACATGCTGCTAAGTACTACGAAACAAATTCAGCAGTCAGATCCTACGTTAAGTATAATCATAAGCAATCGGACGCAACTTCAAATGTTGACAAGCTTTTTAAAAACCAGGAAGCATAGACTACGATTTGGTTCGTATCCACTATTATTTAGTTCTGAAACACCATCTTTTTTTGACTTTCAGGATTGAAAGCTAACGCAATTTTTCATCTTTTTCATTAGAGTTTTTTTACTTTCATCACCTTAGACTAGCCAGAGTTTTTAATTGTACTCGACTCATTATTTTTTTTCATTTGTTCTCCATCGTTTTCATAAGAGCATCGTCGTTTATTTCATTGGCCAGATGTCATCTTTCTCATCGTCTTCTACGAATTCGTTCCTCGGCAGTAAGTTTCAATATTTAATTAAAATTTTGTCATTGCTTGGAATGTAAATAAAACGATTTGTCTTGTTTCCAATTACGGCGGATTAGAAATGAATGAATGTTTTAGGGTTAAAACTTTGGAGGTCATCCGTTAAACTTTTGTAATAACACAGACACTGTGGTCACGGCGAAAACGTAACGATTAATCGTACGTTAATGACGTTAGGAGTTTAGTGTTGTCACTTGATCGTTAATTCGATTTCATTTCATTATTAACACAAGGTTTAATTTGCAATAAACTTAATTTTTCATACTAATATTTATTATTTAGTTGTTAAAAATATGTTTACCAATTTATTGCTTAAAATTTATTCAGTTTCACGGCTCTATACCCAAAGGTTTCGCAATTTGGCAATTCTTCCTCTTGTCGTTTCAATAGAGGCTTCTAGCATCCAAAGAGGATAAGTTATATTCAATTTTACATATGCTATAACAACAAAAAAATATAGTCAAAAAAATTTCTTTGTAGGAAAACTTAACTTTCTTTGTTTTTAAAAAGTGTGTTTTGGGTTGAATATAATTATATTTTTAAAATTTTTATCGTTGAAGGAAAAATATGATTTATCATCCTGACAAAGTTGTAATTTTTTATCTATTTTATTATCAAATGTTTAGACATGCTATAACAATATGTCGCCAAAATATTTTTTGTAGAAGTATCGCTAAAAAGTGTCTTTTGGGTTGAATATAACTATATTTTTAAAACTTTTTCCGTTGAAGGAACAATATGATTTATCGTCCTGTCAAATTTGTCGTTTTTGCATCTATTTTATTATCAAATGTTTAAACATGCTATAACAATATGTCGTCCGAAAACATTTTTCTAGAAGTATCGCTAAAAAGTGTATTTTGTATTGAATGTAATTATATTTTTAAAACTTTTTTCATTGAAGGAACAATATGATTTATCGTCCTGTCAAATTTGTTATTTTTGTATTTATTTTATTATCAAATGTTTACACATGCTATAATAATATGTCGTCAAAAATTTTTTTTGTAGGAGTATTGTTAAAATGTGTCTTTTGTGTTGAATATAACTATATTTTTTAAACTTTTATCGTTGAAGGAAAAATATGATTTATCATCCTGTCAAATTTGTAATTTTTTATGTATTTTATTATCAAATGTTTACACATGCTATAACAATATATCGTCAAAAAACTTTTTTTGTAGGAGTATTGTTAAAAAGTGTCTTTTGTGTTAAATATAACTATATTTTTAAAACTTTTTTCGCTAAAGGGACAATACTATTTATCGTCCTGTCAAATTTGTCGTTTTTGTATCTATTTCATCAGATGTATCTTGATAGTCGTCATACTAGGTAAACGAAATTCTCTGTCTTTATAGGATATAATAGAAATAATAATTGAAAGTAATCATTCGTCGGTAAAACCAAAAGTGTATATTTCATGTTTTTTTTTAATTATAAAAAGTAAAAAAAAATTAAAAACAGAAGGAAAAACGGAGAAAAGCGAGAAGATCCGCAAAAAAACAGAGGCAGGTAATAGCCGCCGAATACGAAAAAACACTTTTCATATAAAAATGACACCATTTAACAAGTAAATAATATGACAAATTAAAAGGTGAAAACCAATATCCTTCAATTCGTATAGTTAGTCATTCTATAGAAAAAAGAGTGACTAAAAGCGGGAAAAAGAATTACGACCTGCAACGCGTCCTCACACGTATATACGTACATACATAAAGACCAACGTGACGGACTGAGATGTACGTAATTTTTACAAAGGTAAATAAAAGCAAATATTTAAAAAAAAATTAAAAATGTTATTCCGTTAAAAATGTCATTCCGTCTTCTCAAAAAGCTATATTAAAAGTTGACTACTTTAAAATTGACACGTTACAATTACTTTTGTTGTCACAACTCGAGATTGGCGCGTTAATAGATAGTAAAGGACACACTTATATACTATAGTATCGCATTATATAGTGAAAGTAAGTCCACTTGCATGTACTCGCATTACGCTTCATAACTTAAAATAAAATATATATTTGTTAATAGCCAACCTGAAGATGTATTACAACGAAACCTAGATCGTGGTAAAAAACTTAAAGAAAGTAGAAATAATACTACATCACGTAGTTTCATTTAATTGTGAAATATATCTTATAACAGAAATACTTCCAATCATATACTGTCATGGTAACCTCTTATAGCGAGTTTGACTCGCATTTGGCCGGTTTCATTTTTTATTTAATTTTCGGGTGAGTTTTTGTGATCATATGCGGGATAAAACAAAACAAACCATTTCAAAAGTTTGATTTCATGCTAAGTTATATTAGTAACTGTTCACTATGTCGTGAATTTACTCGTAAACTTTATATGAGTAACTGGAGAGTTTTGATATAATTCAGTTCTGGAAGGTTGTATAGAAAAAAGCTGATAATTGCGTGGAGGCAGGGAATTATCAGGTAAGAAGAATAAAAGTTTACTCAATAATATCGAGTATGGGATTATTTCTTTTAGTAGATTTTTTTCTTTTAGAAGATATATTTCCAAAGCGCAATGTTTCTTCTGAGTTTCGAAGAATGAGAACCTAGCTTTCCCAAGAAGAAATATGAAAGGGAAGTAACCATACTGTCTCATAAACAGATGTCGAAGGTACGTCTTTTAGCTTTGTGTGGACCCCAAAAAATTAAGCCCACACGAATTTAAGCAAAGTTTTAAAGGTGAAGCTATATACAGCCAGATGTATGGGGGGAAATGCTTTTCTACGATATCCTTACGTGATATACATACAAAGTTATTTCCCGTTTTTATTTTCAAGCGATTTTCTTTTGGGCCTGTTAAATTTCCTCTCTTTACAACTTAGGAGAGATGACGCTCTTGTAATATTTATGTGTCATTTTTAAATGGAATAATATTAAGTCCCGTGTTACTGAAAATGTTTTTTCTGACCAGTAATTTGTTGGCTCCGAATAAACACCAAACTTATCAAAAACTGTCTAGTCGAAGACTATATTTAAGGAGCTGATTCTTTAGATCAAACTGAAATACTGAGGGCATTTTTGAGAATTTCGTAGATTCCGGAGCATTGTTATTAATATCCATAATGTTAAGACAGTTTTGAAAATTCTGAATATTTTTTTACTGTTAGCTGAAACGAATATTTGTCTGATATATTAGTTAAAAATACTCTCTCTAATGTGAGTAAATTTTATTTAAATGTCGATGTATTTCTTCGATTCAAACTAGATGAAAGTATTTTGTTATTATTGTCCATAATAGTAAGATAGAAAAATAAATGAAAAGGTGAATAAGTGAGAAAATTACATATAATTCTGCTTTTAAAAGTTATACAATATCCAACAATAAAGCTCTAATTAGTACTAGGAAAGACAAAAGTGTTTTCGTTCATTTGTTTGTCTGTTACTTAACATTTCTTTAAGAAATAAACTGAGTTTTACCAATTTACGTACGCTAACATAATGCTTTATTGATTTATATGTATAATAACTTTTATCTCGGAAAATTTAACATTTTCTTAATTAATGGCAAGAAACGTTTCTCAAAGCGCCGTTAAGTGACTCTACGACCTTCTTACTTAAGTTAGCAACCATTTCCAAATATTTATAATCTTTATATTTTCAATAGATGATCATAAATAAATCTATGGGCAGACAACAAATACTTGATCATCGTAACGAATACTTGATTGACTTAACTTTATAATCCTACATATTTTCCAAAGACTTCGCTCTGCGATTCTATATTATGTATTCTAATTCTATTATGTTTTATATACAATATGAGTAATTCTAGATTTGAGTACTTGCTGGGATATTCTGTATTAAATATAATTCTCTGAAATGTACTTTTACGTGTTTTGCTTTAAATGTGAATCCAAAAATGAATAATTTAAAGTTATTAATAATATTTATATCCATAGAAATAATTTTAATGGTAATAATAATTGATACTGATTTTTACCATTGTGCCTTATTTTGCAGAGGAACTGTCAGGTATCTTCGTGAAGAGCATCAGTGAAGGCAGCTCGGCTGATCTGTGTGGCAAGATCAATGTCAACGACCGCATCGTTGAGGTCTGATTCTTATTATATTTTTTCTATAAATTTATTATCGAAATTTGCAGCCTTAGATTGACTTGCTTTTCTTTTTCTAAATACATTTGCCTAATTGATTATTGATTTTTTTTTAGTCTTACGTTAACCAGCAGAATGCGAGTAGTTTCCTGAGTTTTATTTGTTATGAACGCTATGATTATTTACTTTTATATCTAATTTGTTAATCTCCAATATTGTACGAGTATGTACATTTTTCGTTTGTATTTTGAATACCAATTTTTGTTTATTTAATTTATGTATTTGTACTCATATAGCTTTTTAAACAGTCTAATTTATAAGGGTATGATTTAGATACACATATAGACATTAATATTTTACGTCTAAATTATATATTTAATATATTTGGCGTTAATTTTGTACAAATTCATTATTCACTATTAAATAAAACTACGTGATGTAGTATTATTTCTACTTTCTTTAAGTACTTTACCACGACCTAGGTTTCGTTGTATTACAACATCTTGGGGTGGGATATTAGCAAAGATTAGTCATACAAAGTCAAAAAATATTCAATTAAAAGTGATTGTTTTTCAATAGTCAAGTTCATTGCAAAGGACCCTCCCCCTCTCATGTCAATCCGCACTTAATCTTTGTGCACTCCCATTTCGCCAAGGAATGTCCGAATCGAGATCTTCATTGCGCGATTTAAAATACACGTACAACATCTGTTGTTGTGCATAGATATAATGTATTTATTTATGTAATTATAACGCATCGAACAACTATTTATGTCTTTGCAGTGGTTATATTAATACACCGCATCTTTGCTAACAGCCCACTTGAAGATGTTGTAATACAACGAAACCTAGGTCGTGGTAAAGAACTTAAAGAAAGTAGAAATAATACTACATCACGTAGTTTCGTTTAATTTTGTCTAAATTAGAATTTTTGCTTTTATAATAGTATGTAAAAACATGCTATATGCATTAAAGATGTGTTTACAAAAGCACTAATAAAAAAAATGAAATTTATTAAAAAAAGCAATATTACTTTTAAAAAAGTTTATACACTAACATGGGAATTAAAATTGACGATAGTTCCAGAAATAATCTAGTACGATTACAAGAAAACTTTTTTAAAAGATTCGTTTGCATATTTCAAAAATTTAACATTTTGCTCACGTTTAGTACGGACGGGCAAACGCAAGCTAAAAATAATTAATCATTACGGGACCATAGCAATCACAATACAACCGTAATTGTCGGGGGTGAAGGCCATTAATTCTTCATGAAAACGGCCGAGGCTAAATCGAGTTGAATAGAAAATTAAAATAGCGAATAAACGTGACTCAAATTCGCTGTCCGCACTCTCCGCCCCCTTCTTCTGGAAAGGTTCTACGGTGGCTCTACGCTAGCTACGATGGTCATTATTCATTTTGTTATATTCATATTAATTGGTTCAATTTATTATTTATATTTAGGGTCGAATTAGAATGTAAGTGGTTGGTGGAAATAATTTAGCCTTGATCCAATTTTATCTATCTAAATTAGTTGCACATTTTGAGAGTTATCCAAGAGACATATTTCAAAGAATTAAGACAAGACGTTTTTAGTACTTTGCTTTTACCTACTTATCCTTTTTTATTTTCATGTAATATTTAAGCAAATATCATTTCGAAAATAGAGATGGCTACATATTTATTGACTTTAATCAATTTTTTAATTTTTTATGGCAAGGGATGTTCGAATCGAGATCTTCCTTGCGCGTTTTAAAACACACGCATTCCATCTGTTGTTGCGTATAGACACAATGATAATGTATATATTTTTGCAATTATTACGCATTGAACAGCTATTGTATTTCAGTAGTTGTATTGATGCAATGCAAATCAATTTTTGTAAATATTAAATTCGTATATATTTTATTTGGGTGGACCAATTGCAATGATACGAAAGATAAAGGTCAGTCCAAGTTGACACCTGTTTTTTTAACTACATCCAAGATTCATTGGATCGGTAGTTGTTACGTGATGCGTGCACAAAAAGATACACAACATTTTGACGATAGAATATCACTTACTTCATTCCCCAATTTTTTTCGCAATTGTTTTTTAAAAATAGACATGCAATATTTAGTTTTTTAGATGTACAGACGAAGCCATCATGAATTACATAGGGAAATATTTTTATCTTCCAGATTGAAAAACCGACCTGTTAAAGTATACGTAGTAGAATTTCGAAACCGTTCATATGTTTCATAGGTGTGGCTGGGAGTTAAGCGAAGTAATTTTAATTATAATTTACAATTTAATGCTCGTACTTAGATTTTTAAATTGTTTTTTAAACCTGTCGTTTGATTCAAGTATTACAAGAATGAAGCAAATTGTACATGAATTTTAAGTTTAATATTTCATAAACGGGCACAAAAAATTAAAAAAAGGTAAACTTAGTTTTATTTTGACTGAACTATCATCCACATTACATATCTACATTAACATTTTTTTTTAACTTTTCGAAATATTAATTGAAATCCTAATTTGAATCATTTAGTCGGAAAATTTTATGAATATTGGTCTAAAACTGAACCAAAATGTGAGACCCTGACAGACTGATGGCGAAGTTATAGTCGTTCTTTGTATCACTACGGAATATAAAAAAATGGAAATAGCTTAAACATGTTTAAGGATGTGAAGTGTTACATCTTGAGACAGTTACATTATTATAAGTAATATAATGAGTTCCTTTCACCAGTAACAATCCAAGAATAATAGTATAAAAGACTAACATAAAGCTAAAGGCGGAAGAATGGAATAGATTAAAAATAACAATGAGAAAGCTGGTCGGAAAATTATGTCTCCAAAATAGTTATTCTGAAGACGAAAAATCAGATTAAGTAAATTGCACGACTTTGTTCCGAGACTTTTCCATTCATAATGTCTTCAGTACCATTAAAATACCAAAATAGAATTACCTAACTAGTGATTTATCCAACTTATTAAATCATACTTCGTATAGAGTTTTAGATATGCATAGTTGTGAATATTAAGTATTTATATGCACAAATAATTGTCTCTTAATTAAATCTTAAAATACCTGTATTTTGTGTACCTCATGTGTTTCTTAATAGAATATCAAAGAGAAATGCCGTGTCCCTCGTTCATTACGTTAACCCTATAGTCTGAGATAAAAGAATGAACTGGAAGCATAGTATTTATTTTTGATGCTCAAAAGCCAGACCCAATGAAGGTGAAGGACACTTTCCATTAGCAGGCATATCCTTGTCTAAATTTAATAGTAGTAGGTCTGGTAATAAAGAAAATGCAATATCAGATACTGCTACAGTAATTTTCATGAAAACTTCAGTCGTATATTGCACATCTAAATTTCATAAAATCTTTGTAGTTTTCTAATGAGTAGAATATACATGACTTTTAAATTATTTCAATACCTTTTATAAGAAAAAAATTAATTCATATCTAACATAATAATTCAATAATACTTAACATAGTAGAGTACGTGGACCCATACTCACATGTTATGGCGAATATATAAAAAAATGTTACATCTAGATTTATTGTTTTATTCGTCCCGTAACTTTTCCGTAGGCTTAAAAAACTCTCTTTTTTCATAATTTTAGTTTCGGAAATGAGGGACGGGGTATGCGTTTTTCAGTATATATCTGAACTACTTAATTCACAGATCCCCGAACTGAACTAATAGTTTAGGGGCGGGGTCCTAAATCTTCCATATAAATATTTTCAAGTATTAACTAATAAGATATGTGTAACTTACATACTTTATTTCTATGCCAAGTTTCAATTTTTCTACGTCAAGCTATTTCAGGAGAAAACGCCTAAAATAGATAGATAAAGAAATACGTGAGTGATCTTATCAGGGTTCCGTTTTCACTTTTAAGGCGCAAAACCCTAAATTTGCGAAATAATATTTCAATTAGCACCCTAAAAATGAGTGCTAATTGAAATATCTAGTTATCTAATATTAACCAATATCATCATTTGAAGCATGTACTTAGAATATTTCTAAAGCTGTAGAAACTGCGAGGTTGCCTCAGACAGACGGGCGGCTGATGGGCCGAAATGATAAGCTTCCCTTGCTTTATTCTGAAACGATAATAAAACTAACTTTATTATATTATAACTGTTTAATACTTTTAAATATTAAACAAACGACACTTAAAATTATTTAAATAAGCCAAAAAATTGAAGTAGTGTTGCACTTGTTTAAAGTATTCATAAATCGGAACGCGACAAGCCAAATGTAGTTGAGCGCAGCACTCAAACTCCGAGTTGGTACTTGACCTATTTTGTAAGTATTTGCAGCTAGAATTGAATCATCACCACGTTCATAAAGTTTTGGAATAGAATTTAAGGAGGAACTGGTTTATTTCTACTGAAATCTAATAATTATATACAGAATATCACATTGCAAAATAGGTGCGAAAGAATTTGCTTGATAGAAATAAAATGCAATTAGGGGATGTTAGATACGTTGAGATGGTTTGATTATGGTGAACGTATAGATAGGGAGAGATTACTAAAAAAATACTTGCATAGGGCGATTGCGCAGGAAAAAAAATTGGATATCAGTAATGGAATGGGTGGACTATATTGAGGAACATCTTAGGGATTATTATGTAAATAGCCATAAGAAATAAAGGTTATGTATGGAAGCATGTGTGAACTATATGAATGAAGTGAAAGAGATATGTTATGATGATGCTTGGTTTCGGCTTGCATAAGCTTCTAGATAGAATATGGTTTAAAAATATAGATGGCTAAAGACGTGAGGAGCAGTTAAATTTGTCGGTTAATTTATTTCGATGTCATCGGATAGTATTTAAGGCTTTAAACTGCATGTTTCACGAAAATCGGCGTGGAGAAAAATCTCCAACTGACTCCAACGTTACGAGCTAAAACGCTTTCTGGAAAAAGGATGGGACATATAAATGAATACGCACTAACAGAGACTGTAAACGGTTAGTCAGCCGCGCGAGCATCTTGACTTGTTCATTAAGTAGATATAAATTCGACCACCGACCTTGTTCCTACAAAAGTCGGCGGTTGTCGGCCACAAACTCACCACCAAGCGTTCGTTACATAGGGGGTAATGGTGCATGTTGTTAAATATATTTCTGAATGACTTTATCGAGTTTCAACTTGACCAGAAATAATTCTCATTACTATCTTATACAGTTTACAATTATTTACCATCAGATTGCATCTCTTCCCAATTTGTGTGATGTAAAAGGTTATTTTTTACATCACACAAATTGAAATTTGGCACTTTTAATCATTGTATTTCCGGATTTACTTTTAATAAGCTTATACAATAATAATATATGTATTTACTGCTTTCAGAATATGAAAAAAAATTAAATGAAATTTTTTTAAGAAGATGAGTTAATGAGTTTACACATAAATATATCTTATCATAATATATGTCCACATTCATTAGTTAATGTACAAAGCGGATAGGTTTATGTAGATTTGTGGAGTTTTCTTATAGAAAAACAACTTATATGCTTTTGTCTATTATGGACAGCGCATTATATAGACGCATATACACATATATACTCAACTTACTCTACATTTTGTCTTTTTTCTATATTTTGAGTATCACATCTCTTTTAATATAATAAGCAGATTTAGTTTTGACCCTTTTGGAGCTTTAAAGTAAGTCTGTAAAAGTTTTATTAAAACTACTCATGTGGTTCTTGTTATAGCGCGTACTTATATATTAGGTAAAGAAGACAATTTCAGCTTTTTAAAAATTGTTCTTAAAATTGTAGTACCATTATTTATTGACGAGTTACGAGTAGTTAAAATTAAAAAAATTGTATTTTTTATTTGATCGCGAAGAAATTCATTAAAAATGATCGTAAAAATAAAGAAAAGTGTTTGCAATTAAAGACGCCGTTAACGGATTATTTAAAAAGAATTTCACGTACAGCGTTGTCAAGTATTTTGAAATTTTTTTATTCTTATTCTTTACCGGAGTAACATATAGGAATATGCGTAATGTTAACTTGACATTTAAGCCGGTTTTTAATTTCAGCCGGATAATTTTTCGCAATTAATTTAAAAATAACATAAAATTTTTGAAAGTTTCCGATGATCCTTTAAGTTTGACGCCTAGTATATAATTAGCCTTATTTTTAATATGGCAGATTTTTTCCACTAATATTTACATCCCAATATTTCATCTATAGAATCTCTATTAAGTTAAAGTAAATTATGTTTCAACTTATGGTTTAAGCAGAATAACTATGATAGTTTATTATTTCTTACTTATATTCACTAGAAAATGTAAGACAACAGGTAACTTTATTAAAATGTGGACCTCAACTATTATCGTAGCAAATTTTCCACTTTAATCGCTTTAGTATTTCTTGCCTGAGGATGCAGCAAACGGAGAGACAGATAAACAAACAAAAATTTAAAAAAAAGTAGTTTTAGCTCGTTTTCGATCCCCGACAAGTCCGTGATACTTTTGTATCGCCGAAATATTTAAAAAAAATGTTTTAAAATATGTAGAAATATTAAAAAAAATTAAATTACATTAATACTTTCCACAAATGTTTTGTTATGCTATGTAATTAATGCACGAACTCAAAAATATTACACGATAATTTGGTTTACATCTTTTTGCATAAATGAAAAGATAATTCAAAATAAAAACGTAGTTTTTTATCACGATTTTTTTGACGTTTCCTTCGGTATTGGAAGACATTTGCAATTTTTGCGGATTCGACCATGAAATATTTAAAAAAAATTTAAAATTACTTAAATACTAATAGTGTTTTATTAAGCTATGTAATTAATGTACAAACTCAAAAATTACATAATAAGTTGATTTACATCTTTTTTACTAAATGTCAAATAGAAGAATTTCATACATTCGAGTTAAGGAGCAACGGAATGATAATTCAAGAAAATAAGTTTTTTTATTTCGATTTCTTTTGACGTTTCCTTCGGTATTGGAAAACATTTGCAATTTTTGTGGATTCGCTCTAATTTCAAATGCCGATGTTAAATAAGTCGGATACCTGAAAGTAATTTAATATCAAATTTTCTAGGTTCATTGAAAGTAGTTCGATAAAATGTAGCATCGATGACCAAAGATTCTAATAAATACGTTAACAGAGTATCTTACTCGTTAACCAAAGTGAAGTATTCCACTTACATTCTACACCTTCCTCGTTATCGCCAAGAACACGAGCTCTAAATTTCGACTGGCGGTTTGTAACCTAGAAAGCGAATAGTCTGAAATTATGTTATGCTAAATTTATTCCACTTAACGGCATTCCGTAAAGTTGTAACAAAAGTGGGCGTCGCTCAGAAATAGAACCACCTACTTTGATTAGGAATTCACTGAATATTCTATGCCGCTAAGTGGAATATATTTGGCAACCGATATTTTTAGACGTCCTCAAATATAATATGAATAATACAGAAGTGTTTCTCTGTAAACTCAAAACTAACTCAAAATCATTTTTTAAAAGAAATGAGATAAATATCGACAGAGGCACTAATCAAATCAAGCTTTAGTGAGTAGAATGAAATACATTCCTTTTATTTAAAACAACCCTTAAGTAAATTGTAAACAAAATTATACAAATAAAAGCTGGTAACATTAAAATATTTAAAAGTCTATTAAATTAACGGCACATTTCAATTCAATAAAAATTATTATGCGCTTATTTGGGTATGCCAGTTGGCGATGAATATAAGATGCTATATAAAAAAGTGGTATGCTTAAGATCTCACAGCAGAAGTGAACACTTTGGCAACCATTGAAATCATATTGCTTAAGTTAGAAATGTTGAATAAACAGTTTTAAAAACCAAATGCAATTGACGTTAATAGCAGTTGTGCACTACCTATAAATTTACGGACAAACGTGAAGAAACAATGCAGCGCAATGTGTACTTATGATCATATTTTATCCACTTTGACACCAAATAATATAGTCAATATCATATATTAATACATACAAATTTGCTCAAGTAATTTATAAAAGTTTTGCAATTACATACAAAATACACCACATAATAAATAAATACATTTGTCTAAAGAGAAAATATACATGTTCATTACAAACGAGAATTATACGAAGTATGTCCTGAGTACGGGAGAGACGAAGTTTTATATGAATTCTTTTAATAAATAATACTTTCATAAAAAATATATTATTGAAAAGAAATAATTAAATGAAACTATGTGATGTAGCATTATTTCCACTTTTTTTTAAGTTCTTTACCACGACCTAGGGTTCGTTGTATTACAACATATCCAGGTGGGTTATTAGCAAATATTAACTATTAAGAACTTCTAACAGCATTTATATATTGCACAAAACAATAGCGGAAGCCGGATTTGTGCGGGTTTTCCCACTACTTACGTTAGTGAGTTTATTGTAGGGGAGCAGTGTAGTTTTTATTATACTTTCGAAAGTATATAATACTACACGACGTAGTTTTATTTAATTGCGAATAATGAATTTCCATAAAATTAACGCTAAATATATTCAGTATTAAAAATGAATTTGATCAGTGGGATTCAAACAATATAAAATTATTGACATAAAATGCGCTTAAAATGTAAAATTATTGACGTAAAATTAAGAATCCATCACTGCAAATTATTTAGGCGAATATTTGACGAAGAATAAATAATGATACTGTGTGAATGTAACTAAAGAAATTATACTGATATATTAGACATCAGTTAATTATAGAATTAGATTTTGTATATACGGATATATTGAGTAAAAACATACAAATAAATAAACCAAATAAACATATTCATTTCGTATTCTTCATATTTGCTAGTTGAACTCTGCTTCAAAGTAATTTGTCACAGCAAGTGCAAGAGTCATTTGCGAATTAGACTCCGCCGTAATAGATCGTGTCTGATTTTCTCTTTCTTATTTTATATTTACGAGTATGGTCGTAGTCGCACGGTGCGTATTGCTGATGTAAACGACTTAAATAATTGAGAATATTGAATATTTCTAAAAGTTGTTATTTATTATCACTAATATTTATTAGTTTAATGTTAAATTTATCTTGTATTATTTATATCCGTGATATAACGCTTGGTCTGTGATCGGTTTTGATCCTACTGTTGGTAAATCAAGCTTTGTACGGTAATATTGATATATATCATAAAATTATGATCACGATATTTTGCTGGAATCATGATCCGTTCATGATGGTAAACAATAGATTATATCAATTCAGGTTTTATTTTGTTTTTGTCACTATGAACACGTTATTTTTAAGGACCTGTGCATTAAACCGAGAAATGGAATCCTTATACCACTACCGTGTCTGTCTGTCAAATCGTAATGATCAAATTCGTTTTCACTAGCAATACCTTCATAAACTATGTGACATAGGAACTTGAAATTTGATGCTGTAATATATCTTATTAACCTACATACATTAAAGGAGACATTAGGTAGTAGGTAACTTTTTTAAAATGTTCATATAAAAATTAAAATGGGGCTAAATAATAATATTTTTTTCATATATCATATATAAAGTGGGGTAAAATTAACGATTATCCCAGATCATATATATTTTTTAAAATATATATCATGTTTTTACGCTTGTGACAGATGTAGTTACGCTTGTGACAGATGTAGTTGGCCGTATATTTTCGGCGTGAAAAATTAAAATTTGTAGTTTAATAAAAATATACTCAATATTTTTTTATATATCATTTATCAAGTAGGGTAAAATTAACGATTATCCCAGATCATGTATATTTTTTTAAATATGTATCATGTGTTTACGCCTGTGACAGATGTAGTTGGCCGTATATTTACGGCGTGAAGAATTAAAATTCGTAAATAGTTTAATGAACATATACTCAGTATTTTTTTATATATCATATATCAAGTGGGGTAAAATTAACGATTATCCCAGATCTTATATATTTTTTTGAATATGTATCATGTTTTTACGCCTGTGACAGATGTAGTAAGCCATATATTTACGGCGTGAAAAATGAAAATTCGTAAATAGTTTAATAAAAATATACTCAATATTTTTATATATATCGTATATCAAGTGGGATAAAATTAACGATTATCCCAGATCTTATATGTTTTTAAATATGCACCATGTTTTTACGCCTGTGACAGATGTAATTGGCCAAGTATTTAAGACGTGAAAAATAAATATTTTGTAAATAGTTTAATAGAAATAATATATACCCTTAGATTCGTGTTAAATAATTCTAAACATTTTTAATCTATGTTCGTCTGCTGTACAATTCATTGGTGCAGAGTCGATTATAATCCGGCTCCATTATTTGGGGCTCACACGAAGCCAAATACAGCTTGATAACTGTACGTATACAAACGACGTGAGACAGCATGGATACTTTCCCTTTCTATTTCCTAACGATTTTCTCATGGGTATACTAGGTTTCCATTTCCCGCAACTCAAAAGAGAAGTTGCACTTACGAAATTTATCTTCTAGCTGTTAAGAGGAAAAATTCTATGCCCTGTATTACTGAGTAAACTTTCATTCTTAGTTTCTGACAATTTCCTGCGTTGACACAATCATTGCCTGTTTGTTATAACACCTCTAGAACCGAACTATATCTGAACTCTCCAGTTTCCTGCGATGTTCAATTCGCGCTCGCACCAGAGTGTGATTTATTTATGATAAGTGAAAATAAATTTGTCGCAATGTGTCGTCGTTGTGTTTTGAAATTCTTTGTATTCATATTTAATATATGCCTTCTTTGGTTCTCATTTGTTAACCCATTAATTCTTATCATTACAAATAGGTTACCTCTAATGTATCTATAAATGTATGCAAATAAATAAATAAATGTTTATAAATGTCAAAATGTGTGCAGAATCCTCGTAATTAAAATTCCACTCTTACTCAACAGGCCTGCTCGTACTTTTTCGAAGACACATGGTTTAATAAAAAGACGACAATATACTATTATGAAAATAAACTGTACCGTTAATGAAACTAAGCTCATATTATATTTCATATCAATATAGATAAAGTAGTAAAAATGTAATAAGCTTATATGATAATGAAAGTTCTTTGAATATCCATTATTTTAATAAATCTTATAATTATTTCAAACTTGTGTACGACGTTTACTATAAAAATTAAACACGTCTCACTATGGCTTTGCGACTAACATGTTGAAAGAAATTATTTCAGCATAATCGCGTTCTATTATTTAAGAAGTTATTTTATCAATGTCGTTATTATCTAAAAACTAAGACTATGTCATCATTCTCTCACATTTTATAAATTCCAGTGTGGCCCCTGAAACTGATTTTCTATTTTTTTCACTTGTACAAAAATAAACATTTTTCTGGGAATTTTGTGCTTATACTTTTAATAAGAAAATTTCACATTTTTTACTCGATGAGCTCTTTGGTCAAAACACTGTCCTCACATTCCCGTAACATCTCCCTCATAAAATAAAAGAGACCTTCTAAGTCACCCTAACAGTATCCAGTATCTACCACCAAACGTTTCCACCCAAAAGGGTTAGAAATTTAGTCAGCACATTGTAAAAATTCACATGGCTTTAACAAAAAAACTAAGAAATATTGTGTTTTGTAAGACATTTTATGAAAAAAGCCAATTATCCTTATACGGTATATATTTTCATTTATCTACATCATTCATGCTTGCTATCTGAATAGGTTTAGTCCTAAGATGATTGTGACAAAGGTGGACCACAAAAAGGGATTTAAATTTATAAAAGCCTTTGAACTATGTTGAAAATTTACGCGTCTTGGCTTTTTCAATGTTTCGTTTATCGATTTTCGTCTTCTAAACTCCTAAAATGCTATTATTACAGTCTTTTTAAACATTCTATATGTTTCCTTTAAATTACTGAAAAACGTTTTAAGTGTCATAACAAATTTAACAATTTAATTAATAAGTATATTAAAAACATACTAGATACTTAAATAAAAACAATTTATGATGTTGTAATTTCAAAGTTCAGAAAAATATTCAGGTCAATGACGTCTGGTTTTCCTTTTGAAGTCATAGGATTCGACATATCGTAAGAATTAAAACTATATTATTATATAATAAAATATCGGTTTGAAGCTGTCATAAAAGTACAACGTACATGCATACGATTCCACTCGAGCAAAACCGGGTGATTCTGATAGTATTTTATTGCAGTATTGTGCAAAGTGTAATCTTGTTATAATTGTGGATTTGGTGCTGTATAAACATTGTTTAAACAAGTCTTTAAACATGACATTTCTGGCTAAACTTTGGGGTTGTGTAGGTGAACTTGTACTTTGTGATTTTTGTCATTTCTTACCCAGTTTATAGCAAATTATTAATAAATATAAATTATATCTGAAGCTTTATGAGCATTATAATAATGCACTTGTGGGATAATCGACGCATTGAGGGCGTTTCATCTTTTGTTCAGGGTAGCAAATTATTTTCTGTGTTACACAACGTGTATGGAACTTTATACTTAAAGAGTGTATTTTTCTTAAATACATCCCTTTACAGCGATGATTTATTTTAAATAATAAAAAGAAAGATTACATTTTTTCGGATTTTATTGATGTGAAACATCTAATAGCGCGTTCGGATGTGAGTTAAAACATTCTGATGGCATGTTGCGACTTGTCATTCGGCCAGCTTCGCGTCTTGTCGGCTTTTTCCGACTTAACACTTCCCTCTGTACTACCCTACATACACGCCACTTTGTAAGAAAGGTGAATTAGTGACATTTTATTTTTAGAAAGGTTTTTTTATAGCTTTTCTCTTGAATTTGACATAATAAATGTATTAAAGTGAATTTATGAAAAAAAACATTTCAATTATAAACTTTAAAGGTGATTACCTGGAAACGGTTGAGTTTTTCCACATTCACCTAAAATATTTTACCTTTAGAATCATGAATGGAAACACGCCTTTGTAGAAAAAAAGTCGTGGAGAAAATAAACCTATATCTATTTGATGTTTGTTTCAATTACAATTAGAAACCATTGACGTTGTACGTAAAAATTATAGAATGCATTTTATGTAGAATATATGTGGTGATATTTTTGTTTACAATTTATTTACAATTGTTACTATTGTAAGTTTTATATGTATAATTAATTAATATTACGTTTAGAATTAAAAAGTTTCATTAAAGCGTGATCTTTCAGAGACACTATTTTTGCCTTAATAGTACAGTATTGCATTGGATAAGATATAGGTACAAATATATATGCAACTAACGGATAACTTCATAAATTACGTTAAAAATATTTCACCGTTTTATTGAACGATCATCAAACTTGAGCGATTAATGAACTGTGCTATTATGTAGCCAAATAAAGCTATGAAGTATAAGTAAAGTATGTACCAATTGCCTGCCATGCGTGGGCAACCTTCAAATCAACGGCGTTCGTTTTAATAAAGTAATGTCCAAGTTGTAATGACTTAATAAATGAATATAAAGATGACAAAATTGATTATGAAACGTATTTATTATTGAAAGACGTTTTACTTCTTTGGCTTTAATTTGGATGTGAATAGTGAAATATCTTGTGAAAAAAACTATCTTAAATTGTTAGTGTTTCGATCGTTTTTAGCAAATCAACAAAATTCCTGATTTTTTCACAAACTTATGGTCTATAGTTTTTAATATCGTATGGAGCCTCTTTTTTAGAAATCATCGAGAATTTCATTAAAGAAAAATTGAGACTTTCGCACACAAAAAATGAATTGAATGAAAAATCTTATTGTATGTTTTTAAAATTGTGTTTTAACATACCTTCTTTGATGTTGAATATGATGATTTTGAATTCTCTGTTTTCTTATATTCTCTTACTTCATAAAACCGTCTTCCAAAATGGAAATTTAACTTTTTGTATGTAACGTCGCAGGGGCTATTTCCTAGAATTACTTTTATTCCAAAATAAATTTTAAGATATTTATATTCACTCAATAAGTGATAACCTGAGTAGCGAACTTAATCTGTATCGCGTATAAGGAAAAAGAAAAATCTAGTTCTAAATACACAATAATTGTTTTACAGGAAATACGAAACTGACTTCTAATATATTGTATCTGGAAACCGCAATTCTAAAATTTTCATACATTTCCCAAAAAAAATTATTAATCGTATTGCCAAATAAAAAGCCTATGCGTGGTGCAAAAGGTTTCAAGCAATCTACCTTTCGGGTAATAACTATTAGAATTGAAAAAATTATTGGAATCGTTTGTATAATATAATTTTTACATCGTTCGAAGCTTGCGAGTCATTGGAGGAACTGTATAGTAGAACAAACATATGTCCGAATATTTTCCATTACTAATACATTCCACAATATTTACGCAGAAACTGGACCTGGTACCCCAGGAACCTTCCTCGCGAATAGCCGAATGCTCACAAACTGGTTAAAATTAGACCCATTCTGATGAAACTAATTAAAATCCATAGAAATATTCTACTTCAACAGTATTTCTTCAACAAAGGCAAGAAATAATCTGAGAAATTACTTAATTTTTTAGGTAAAGTGGTTTCTGAAGAAAAGGTTTGTGCTATATAAACAATAAACAATGAAGTATTTCGGTATTCCATTTTTGTTCTGGAACACTTAAAATCGCATCTCTAGTAAGTATTGAAGGTAAGTGATACAACTCTATTTTCGGAGCCGATTAGTATCTGGGAAATATCGTCATAACGTCATTTTTTTAACAAAGACTGGATAAAGTCTAAATGCATTAAATCTCTATAATTCGATATAAGTTTACAAATTATACCACGGTAAATTTAGCATAATTCAAGATACTTTGCTTTCATCATGTTATATAAGTAGCAAAGTGAACTATTGTGAAGTACGCAATACACCAAATCAATATCCATTGTACAGGACGATTACCGGAACCTGTTACAAATTAAATTATGTTCAAAAGAATGAAAACTTTGAACAACTTTGATAACGAAACAAATAACGAGTGTAATATCGGAACAAAAGATGATGATAACGTGAAGCAGCCGGAAACTTCGCTCGGCGGCTGCCAACTCGGGCGCGCAGCTGTTCTCTGCAAGCGAAGGGGGCGCGCCTTCGGGCTGTTGTGTGAAGAGTTATCATATTCGAGTTTATCCGTAAAGTGTTGGATGTGAAGTTTTGAAGGTATATTCGGGTTGAAACCAATTTTCCGGTGAAATATCGATAAGGCTGCTTCGAGACATAATTTGAAGGTGCCATAGTTTAATTTATCATTTGGAGGAAACATGAATTACACTTACACTCAGAAATGTCAGAAAATGTTTATGCCCAAAATACAAAATTGATTTTTTTTTAAATTTCGTATTTTAAATAAGAGTCAGTTTTTAAATGAAATACAATAATAACATTAGTTTTTATGAGCTTTGGCATATTTTGCGAGTACACATATTTATTTATATTAAGAACAAAATTACATGAAATTGTATTCACGCAGTATTGGGCTCATTGCTATACCAATAATATAATTATTCACGATATTAATGCGCTAGGTTGGGATATTCGAAAGGAGAATTGGTGGACTGATAAGAATGGAGCGACCTTGGAGATGACTTCTTGGAAGGCCAGGGCCTACCACAAACTGCTGCATGACAGAATAAGAAGAAGAGATATATCGAAGTATCATCATTATGGAGTACATCAATCTCACTAACAACTATAAGGCTCAAATGTTGGCTAACTCATACAATAACGGTCCGTTTACTCTATTTAGGCGTAGTCACAACATAATTATTTGACTGATGGGAGGAATACAAACATAAGAAAATAAAAATAAAAATCAGCAACATGACACATAATATATTTTATTTATAAGTTGAATACATAATAATACATAATATTAAACTCGCTATAATCAGCACTAATGTTATGCTTTTGAGTGAACTCGCTATAATCAGCACTAATGTTTTGCTTTTGAGTGAACTCGCTATAATCAGCACTAATGTTATGCTTTTGAGTGAACTCGCTATAATCAGCACTAATGTTTTGCTTTTGAGTGTTTTTTTTAAAAGATACCCTTGACTGTGCCTATATTTTAGGCTTTATCGTATCGGGTTGATATAATAATGACAAAATTTTTAATAATCATATTAAGAGAAATTCATTGAATCAAAACGAACTACAATTCTAAACCAATAAAACAATTGGAAGAACAATATTTTGCGACGAAGATGTGCGATTTTATGGATAATTATAGTGATTTTTTTTTCTGTTAATGTATTCGCCTATGGAGTTTAGTCGACGTAATGTTGTATTAGTTACAACAAAGAAAAATACGACTCTCGACACTTATTAGTAGGAAATGTAAGTTACAAATGATCGATAGTAACTTCGAGATTATACGACCTTATGGTCATAAAATGGAATCTTGGAAAACCAATTTTCCGGTGAAATATCAATAAGGCTGCTTTGAGAAATAATTTGAAGGTGCCATAATTTTATATATCATTTGGAGGAAGCATGGATTACGCTTAAAATGATAAATGTTAGAAAAATTTTTATGTTCAAAACACAAAATTATTTTTTTTTTAAATTTCGTATCATATACATAAATAATACATATATTAGCGGCCCATTCGACTTTTTCCAGCCATAAGGGGACCAGTTTTTTGTCTTCGCTTTTTTACATAATAATTATTTAGATATATTTCAAAGATACTGAAGGAAAAGTTTAGTTATTTCTGTTTGAGATCTCAGTAAAAGAAATGTCTCTAACTTTAGATATTTGAAAATTCCCTTAAAATCTTCCATTGTCATTTTAACACTTTGAGATTGAGTAACGAAAATTTTTTTCCAAGTCGCACACTTGGAAAAAATTTGTTTACTAGAAAATAAAAAATATGCATGCTAAATTTCAAGTTTGTAAGCTAGTAAGTAGTTCTGTGGATTTTATTAATATAAATGAGGCATTCGGCATATCTTTCTTTTATATTCCCTGGAATATTCAATAAAGAAATACCGAATAGTTACTCAAATAATTTAACCAATTGTTAAAAAGCCTAAACTAACTTAACTGAAAAAGTAAACCTTTCACAATCTGGAATAACTCTTGCCTAACAAAAATGTATTAATTTTCGTTTTTTAATTTCGTAAACTATGAAAACGTAAAAATTTCCTTAGGAAAAATGTAGTCGACATCCGTCTCAAGCTTATCTTTGAGTATTTTTTAAAGAGTCTATGTAAATAAAATCTTGAAAATTAGTAATTTTATTTTATTTGATATTTGGGATATGTTTATAATGTGATAAAGTAATTTAAGCTAATTTTTTGTGAATAAGCTGAGATTTTGCATAGAATTTTTTAGAGGTAACTCCAAAAAACCAGATCAGTATCAATAATGGTATAATACACGAATATCACCACACGTTTATTTACTTCAAAATAGAGTTACGTTATTTTGAAGTTTGTCACTATCGTGAATTATCCGTAATTGTGTCATCAGAGTCATTTGGTCATCTGTAAATAATAGGTTCTTCACAGTATTGACAATTTTTAAATATTAATCAAGGAAGAAATTAGAACCAGCTCAAGATTATTTCTCTAAGATATATCTGAATTAGTAAAACCGGATAAAGATGTATAATTTATATCCTAGACTTACTGCTTTCGGTTAAATAATTGATGAGATTATTGGAATACTAGCTGTAGCATTTTTAACAAGACTGTCAATATCTAAACTGAAGACCATTTTAAAATGAAAATATACTACATTCATTTAGTGCCCATAATCCAACAGAGAAAATTCATTTACGTAGTTCATGAATTAGAAACTACGGAGAATTTGGGATTCTACGACTTTAGCAAAAGTACGATGATTACTCACAATTTAATGAAACTGCGTGATGTAGTATTATTTCTACTTTATTAAAATTCTTTACCACGATCTAGGTATCGTTGTATATAGTGATAGATAATGATAGATAGATGACACAATTATTTTTGCTAATTGCCCACCTGAAAATGTTGTAATACAACGAAACCTACGTCGTGGTAAAGAACTTAAAGAAAGTAGAAATAATGCTACATCACATAGTTTCATTTAATTGTAAATAATGAATTTCTACAAAATTAACGCCAAATATATTTAATACGATAATTACGTTCCGTACTATCTTTGCCAACTTAATAGAATTGCAATAAATCTATGATTAGATTTTAAATACAATAGAAAAATAAACATCGGAAAAAAATTAATATAGAACTTGAACAAGTGAGGCGAAAGGCCAGTTGAACTTCATTCTTACTTCGGATGTAGCTGTTTCAATGCAATCAATTCAATTCAATACATCCCACGAGATACATGCTCAATGTGTACCAGTAGAGCATTAATTTGTATGAGGATACTGTCTACTGTTCAGTGTTCAACAAGAGTGACTATGAAAACAATTTAAAAAATGTTAATTAATTAATAATTAAAAATGTTTAAATGGTATTCGTTAACGCTTCCATGTTTCTTTCATCCAAATAATTGTTCATTAAAAATAAAGGTTTAATTTCATTGTAAAGCGAAAACTTCTTTTGGCTCACCTGGTCCGAAATTGTTTGATAGAAAAGATTTGAGAATTACCACGAAGCGCGTTTCGGGTATACTTGGGGGTAGATCATATATGGCCGAACCGATTTGTCGCGCTTCGGGTATAATCGGCGCTAGGCTGAGTACGGCCGAACCGAGAGGCAGAACTAATAAATATACTTTTATTTCGTCACTTTGCCTAGGCGATAAACCAATGCATTACCTATGGAATGCATTGGAAATCCGAGTTCGCATCTCGATGCTTGTGTATTTTATTTTTTAATTGTATGTGTTATTTTTTTATAACAACATTATTTATTTATATAATTCAAACAATACTCTCTCCTTTCCCATGCTTGGAGCACACTCAGTACAAAAGTCCACTTTTATAATGAACATTTCGCCTTTAGACAAATGTATTTATTTATTATGGGGTGTATTTTGTATGTATATTAATTGCAAAATTGTTATATATTGATATAGCCAATTTATATGAAGTAATAAATCATAGTTATTATGATGTTATTTGATTTCAAAGTGAATAAAATATGATCAGTTGAATAAACACTGCATTGTCTAGACTTGTTTACGTGTTTACTTGAATGTCCTATACATTCAAGAAAACACGTGAACAAGCAATTGATTTTAATTATTTTTGATTTTTAATTTTCGTATTAAAAAATTTCCAACAACATAAGTATGGTTATATTGGTTCTCAAAGTTTTCACTTCTGCAGTGTGGTCTTAAGCATGGGGTCATTAAGATGAATAACAAAAAAAATTTCAACAAAAAAAAACAAAACCAAAAGCTCCTCTTTATTATATTAGAAGAACATCAATTCATCCACTAGTTAGGCTTTGATCAAATACATAATAAGCTGTTTCAGATTGTTGCTACCTCATTTTGCCGTACACATAATAATCACCTTACACAACAAAAAAATAATTTGCGCATAAAAAGCGAAAATTTCAAACTTGTTATCAATTTAATTTTTTTTAATAAACAATTTAGAATAAAAAATGCTATCGGATACTGGAAGTAGGGAAAAAATATATAATTTAAGTGTAAATATCTACCGTGCGTGCCTACCCCACGAAGGCCGCGCTAACAAGGACGCGTCTGGAAAGCGACTTGAGTCGACTTGAGGGTGAGTGCGTGAATTGCTTACTCAACGATAACTTTGAGTGCCGAGGGAATACGACGTCCAGGGGCCTCCCAAACTGTGTTTCCAAACTGTTTACCTTTAATTGTGTTCTACTTTCCAATATAAAATAAGAAATTTAAAGCGTGATATCGTTTTTCGATCGGCAGCTGCAGATTTATAAAAATTATTTACTTAATGTAGACTGAGAGGATGAAGTTATTGCCTTAAATATTGTCGACAATATGCCTCACATAGATTTCAGATATATTGAGTAATTATATTAGAAGTAGTCAAAGTAATTAAGATTGCCTCAAAAATTGCACAATATATCAAAAATATTGAAAGTGGTTTTCCGATGTACTTTGGTCTTATTTTATTGGTAGTTTATTTCTTACGTAGTGAAGCGATTGGTATTTTTCAGTCACATACCTTTAAGGAATTCACTGAATCACGTGATTGGCATTTGTCAGTCCCCCGTCCTTAAATAATTTACTGAGTGATGCGATTGGTGTTTTTCAGTTCCCCGTCCCTAAGGAATCCACTGTGTGATGCGGTTGGTATTTGTCAGTCCTCTGCCCTTAAGGAATCCACTGAGTGTTGCAATTGGTGTTTGTCAGTCTCCTGCTCTCAATAAACTCACTCAGTGATGCGGTTGGTATTTGTCGGTCTCCTGCTCTTGCGATGCGATTGGTGTTTGTTAGTCCCCCGCCCTTAAGGAACCCACTGAGTGATGCGATTGGTATTTATCAGTCCTCTATCCTTAAGGAATCCACTGAGTGTTGTAATTGATGTTTGCCAGTCTTCTGCTCTTAAAAAACTCACTCAGTGATGCGGTTAACTCACTGAATGATGCGATTTTTATTTGTCAGTTCTCCGCCTTTAAGGAACCCACTGAGTGATGTGGTTGGTATTTGTCAGTCCCCTGCCCTTAAGAAATTCATTGAGTTATGCGATTGGTATTTGTTAATCCCCTGCCTTTATCATTTAATCAATATATATTTACTATACTTTGAATATATTTACACATTTTAACGTGCAAATCTATTATAAAAAAATTCACTACAAAATTATAAATTTCCCGCAAAAATAATTAATAATCAGAATGACTTATTTATACATTTTCAGTCCTTATTTACTAAATTTTAATGATTTCTTGAAATACTACCATTTTTAGCCTAAGAGATAATTTTATATTTCCTATTAAAAATAAAAAGTTTCTAACATAAAAATTTTTCGTCGCACGATGCTAAAATAATTGTCATATAAAAAACGTTGTTGAATCAAAATTATAGTGCTGTTTGCACTATAAGTGGATCCTTAAAATCCGGCATGGAAAATATTATAAGTTGTAACAGATGAAGAAAACTTCGAAATAGTTTTTGTAATTAAAAGATAAGTTAAAATTTAAATAATTAATGTAAGTACAGTCTTTAACTTAATGGTCTTTTTCGAAACTGGAAGCGGCATTTTTGAAGTTCTTCCCTAACTTCCTTCAATCTCATCTCAAGATCACGTTTCTGAATTTGTTCAAAATTATTCATTTCGTTTTTGTTAGGAAAATTTTAGGTCACGCATAATTCAAAGAAAATTTCCTCTGTAACACAAAATAAAAAAAACGATACCTTTTTTTTTTGATTTAGGTCCACTTTGTTTTCCATCTGTTTATTTGTTAAGGTAATTTTTTTCAGAATCGGCCAGAGATATCAAGTACATGATGTTACTACTAAATACTTAGTACCATGGCCAAACAACTTTAAAAAATTAAAGCTTCTAATTCAACCCAATAAAATTACCTTGGTATTATAGATATAAAAAATACCCTGACTTGGTGAATATTACGATATCGATACTCCAACTATTGTACGATATGGTACTACCAAAGCCATCTATTACAAGTTTTAATAAATTTTATGCTCCTAGCGTTGTGAAAGAAAAAAAATTCTAATAACTTTTCTTGTACCAAGTACATCTTGTTTTTCTACGCGAACGAAGCCCTATCATCACATCTAGTACAAAGCACTTTAATACTCACTCATTAAAACTACTAAGGGTAATATAATATAAGGTAAGGAACCCTTAAGTAGCAAGTTCTGCCCTCACTTGACCATTTTTTGCAAGTTTAAAACGTTAACTATTAACTTTTACACATCAACAAAACGACCCACATTCATCAACTTATTTGGTTTCCAGATTGTACCTGTTGAAAAATTTTCGCAGAAGCTTTCAGAAACAATAATGAAAGAATCGAATAAATAGTTATTAGTTTAGTATAAAATCAAATAACAAAAAAATGTAAATTAAAAAAAAATTAAAAGAAATTAAGCATAAAAAAATAGATTATTTATATTCCACATATCACGCGGGATACCGTTTTAAAGATCTAGTTTTAAGGGTCTTAAAAATATTTTCTTTCGTAATTTTACAGAGTAATTCTTAAAAGATACACCGAAAAATATACAATAAAATATACCCCTTCCCCATTTCTGAATTATAAACCTAAAATTACGAAAAGCACAAAGTTTTGGGATTTTCACGCAAAGGTTATAGGAAAACCATAACGATTTTTCCAGGTGTCATAATTTTAGAGGTATTCACGAAAATATTTTGTACTTAATTATATTACATGTTGTGAAAGTTAGTGACATATATTTTCTACAGATTTCTTGCAAACAATAATGGATCATGTTTACCAATAATGGATTATATGGTTAAAAATTAACCAATTTTACGGTTATAAACCGAACCTTCAACGTAATGATTGTATGATAATAAATTAAATATTCAATTCATTTATTCATAATCGATAAGTAAGTGCATTTCAGATCACATGCAGAATATACCTTTTATTAAACTGAAAATTAAATTTTGATACAATTTGATTCATTTAAATGTTTAAGGATATATGGTATAAAGAACAGGCTGTAAGGATAGTATCCTTGTTTATTCCCCCCAAATTTTGTATTGAGCACAAAGGTTCGCATTTACTTTTCAAATCCACCGGGGGTTGTTTTTATCCAAGCATTTCTTCAAATTATTGAATAGTTGTGGTAAAAATCTTGGGTTCGGTGGAGTTTCTTGCTTATAACCGCTACGAGTGGGCGTGCATACGTGCGTGAATAGTTTTTTGGAACGGCTTATGGTTAATATACAAACATTTCATATTTTTTTTACGTTTGCTTTATCTCTCACAGAGAAAATGTAATGGGGTAATTTTCTCGTATTTGTACTTACTGCTTTTAGGGAAACGAGTTTTCTTTAATACTAATTGTCTAATTTCATTTTCAACATAATGTTGATCGAAGACTCCATATAACGTTTTATGACAGCCATACGTTATTGATCGTGGAATACATATCGGTGTTCCAGAAGAACATTGATTGAACTGTTAAATTCATAGTTTTAAAGGAGAGGAAATGTTATATTTACTTATAATAAAAAATAGTTAAATAGAACACAAGTGAACAATAGGGAAGACATAACTTCCAGACTTAATAAATTGTATTCCTTTTTTTCATTTTATTATGTTTTCTGTGGTTTATTCTTTGCATGGATGTTTTTGCGGATATGACCTCCTTTTGATAACCATAGGTAATAACTGGCATTTTATTATAACAACTGGGTGTTGTACGGGAACCTAACAACTGGGTTGTATATAATAACAACTGAGTACTGTAAGGAGCATGGAAACTGGATATTAAACAACTGTATATTATTAATATAACTTAATTGAGAATGTTGGAAAAATAAAAAACAATATTGGTGTGTTGGGTTGATCACAAGGCAAACGGCCTTTGACGATGAGACGCACCGCGGGGACCCGGGTTCAATTCCGAACCGGCTGTTCGTCGAACGGGACTGGACTAGTGTTATGGTTGGCCGTATAATATGACTCGTAATAATAAGTCCACTATATGTATCAATTAAATACATTAACGTAGATAAATAAATAAATAAATAAAAATAAAATTGTATAAGAAAGTGGGGTTCTAGGTGACATATTGTGGTTTATGAAATGCTTTTAAAATTTATGCTAGCCTTAATAGATCGGGTAAAATACGAGATGAAAAAAATTAGATAGTACTAGCTAAAGGATGGGTAGCTGAACATCTTGATGAATATACCAACGACACTGATCTTTGCCTTCTTGTTTGCTATTCCAAAATGAGCCTCAGCAAAATCCTGCCTATCTATCTGATCAAATAAAGGAACGTGTTATATATTTAAGAGTCAAAAAGCTTACAGAGGAAAGTAGTCTGCTCCTCAAGAGGATTACATGGTGGTGAACGTAGATGGTGGTGAACACGGTTGTGAACATGGTGGTGAACGTAGACTATTGTGATAAATGTTGCGTTTCCCTTCGGAGATGTGCCAGCAATAGAGCCTGTAATATTATTGAAAATGTTATAAAAGTTTGATAATATGTGTACAAAATTTAACATAATTTTGACATGTGATGAAAAATTTGTATATATTTAATCATTTTTGCTGCCATGGTTTTTTTATTTTTTCGGAAAAACCGCGGGCCATACGCGGCTAATACCATAAAAATTCCCCGATCAACAATATGTTGAGATAAAAGCCTTTTTAAAACTTTTACAAGTATGTACATATATCTATTTTAAGGTGCAATATTTTGTGATAATAATTATCAAGTATTTTAACTAAAGTTCTGTACTGGATATATTTCAGAGATAGCCATCATTGAAATTTATACAATATAATTTCATGATTGAGCTGAAAGTACAAATAGAATTACATATCATCCGGCGTGAAAAACCTATTTGGTCGATATGAAAAACCGCTTATTGGCTATGCGTATCGTTGAACACATTTATTTAAAAAAACCTTGTTGGATTTTATGTGTTATTTCATAGATTTGTTGGGTAATTGAGACGTTGAGACAATCTTCTTCAATAACAATAACTTTTAGCTAGAATTCCATATTTAATATATAAATTAGCACGATGAAAAATAGCTTATGCATTTCCGTTATTTAAAGACTAAGAATATAAAACAAAATTTCGAATTTCTTTTTCTGTGTTGTGATATCCTTGACAGAACTGTCTTACGATATTATCAGAGGCTGATTTAAACCGCCTCGGTGTGATGCTCGGTTGTAAGGAGCCGCCTACACAAAAAAACGGAAAAAATTAACAAGTTCAATTTTATATATATTTAATAATTAATATATAAATTAATAATATTAATTAATACATAAATAATTTAATATTTAATATATAAATTAGCACGATGAAAAATAGCTTATGCATTTCCGTTATTTAAAGACTAAGAATATAAAACAAAATTTCGAATTTCTTTTTCTGTGTTGTGATATCCTTGACAGAACTGTCTTATGAAATTATCAGAGGCTGATTTAAACCGCCTCGGTGTGATGCTCGGTTGTAAGGAGCCGCCTACACAAAAAAACGGAAAAAATTAACAAGTTCAATTTTATATATATTTAATAATTAATATATAAATTAATAATATTAATTAATACATAAATAATTTAATATTTAATATATAAATTAGCACGATGAAAAATAGCTTATGCATTTCCATTATTTAAAGACTAAGAATATAAAACAAAATTTCGAATTTCTTTTTCTGTGTTGTGATATCCTTGACAGAACTGTCTTATGATATTATCAGAGGCTGATTTAAACCGCCTCGGTGTGATGCTCTGTTGTAAGGAGCCGCCTACACAATAAAACGGGAAAAGTTAACAAGTTCAATTTTAAGGCTACTTTTACTCATACACATGATGCAGTGGGATTTCGCTATCCATGTATCCCTATTTGATAGGAGCGTGTGCTCGGCTGTAACGAATTATTGAAAAATATGTAAAACTGATACATAGGGTGGATTTATTACTACAAGTATATTATATTTATTAGTACAATCGCTTACAGTCAACTGAAGATTGTGCAATGAAGTAAATGTAAAAAAAAGAAAAAAAATGATATGAATAAAGTAAACAGGTTACGGTAACAAAAAAGAAGATAAGTGTTATAAGTTAGGGGAGGTATGGTATTAGAGACGATTCTTAATGGGGTATAAAATATTTCATATCCCATTAGTGTGAGTCCACATCTCACGAGTGTGAGTATTTAAAACAAAAACTACATTTTAATTTCTTTATATCACATATTACTGTACATAGGTAATTTAATGATAAAAACTCTAAATAAAGTTGGCAAGCGGTTTTTATATGATGTTTGACAAACAAATATCCAAATAAACATTGTTTGTCTACTTTTCGTCATTGTCACGAGAATAATTTTTTATTGTATACTTGCTGTAGTTGTACAATATTTATTGAATATTTTCAGTAGTTATTTATTGATGCGTGTACAAACAAACAAGGAGACAAACAAAACTTCAGAAATCGTCCATATGTTCCTTATAATTTATAGTCTTTAGAAATTATTTTTCGGACATGTATTTAGCGTGTCGATTTTTTAAATATCCTGCTTTATTATATGTATCGACGATTTGTCGAAATCGACGATTTCTGATGTTTTGTTACTGAAACACTACTGAAAATATCTGAAGAAAATGGCAACTATTTTTAAGCCTTTTAAAACCCTATCACAATGAAAATATTTGGAATTTTTCCTTGTTTTTACGTGTAAAGGATTATATGGTAAGCCATGTTCTCAAAGTATCTATTGATTCGCTAAGAACTTATGTATTTACCTTCTATAAACATATCGATCAATAAGGGAACCTGTTAAGCATATTTAGTGACAGAAATTCTAGGAAACAACTTTTGGTATTTGTAAAAATATTTTTATGGTCACTATTCTATAAATTTATGATGTACTGGGGGAAAATTTATAGATAAAATTAATATATATGGAGGATAAAAAACTATATTCATACACATACAAACTTGAGATATTTAAAACAAATAGTAATATTCACGATACAAAAAAAAACAATATTAAAACAATATATTTTTGCATCGTATCTCAAATAAGGAATGAAAGAATGTGTCGAATGAAATTAGTTCTTTCATAATTAAATTACTTTTTGCCAGTATTGTAAATGTTTCCAATATAATTATTGTATCGAAGCTTCAAATGAATAATCAATTTCCTTTCATCGACAAATCCGAGATTAGCAGACTGTAAATCCTTTTATTTTTTGTCGAAATATATCGCCTTTTTCCAGCATATACTGTCGCCATATAGATGTGGCATACATAAGACGAGAAGGGCGGTATAAATCTGTGTCCTTAAACGTCTTTTTTCCCCATTCATCTTCGTACATTTTATCCTAGATTATAACTCTCGATATTAGCCTCCTTTAAATATTCTTTAGTCTGGCACTGTCACATTTTCCTCTGTTTCACATTTTCTTTTTTCTACTTATATCTTTATAGCCAATATATGATAATAATGGCAATATCTTGCACCATTCATAACGCAAACAACCAGAGCAACAGTAGCAGAGTACAGAACTTGCTCATATATTCTTATCGAGTAACGCGCAACATGGTCTGTCTGTCTGTGGCAGCCTTACAATTTCTACAGCTTTAGAAATGTTCTAAGTATACTTTTCAAACGAATATATTAGTTAATATTAGATAACTAGATATCTAATAATAATAAAAGGTTTGTATCTCAAAAGTGAAAACGGAACCCTATAAAGATCACTCCCGTGACCGTCTGTATGTCTGTCACAGACGTTTTCACCTGAATTAGCTTGATCTAGAAGAGTTGAAACTTGGCATAGTAACTTGCACATATCTCATTAGCTAACACTTGAAAATATTTGTATGGAAATTTTCGGACACCGCCCCTAAATTAATAGTTAATTTTAGGGGGTAAATCAAATAATCCAGAAATATTCTGAAAAATATAAAAAAATATATCACCACCCCACATTTTCGAGACTAATATTATGAAAAAAAAGAGTTTTTTGAAGTCTACAAAAAAGTTGTAGGTTGTTCTACAACGATAATTCCAGATGTCATATTTTTTGAGATATTCACCATAACCATGAGTATGGGTCCCATGAGTATGGGTCCTTGTACTTTACTATATTTAATATCACGTGTATTTGTGTACTATTGACAATAATTGGAAAAAACACAATATGCGATGTTTAATACTTTAACGGATGGTTCGTTAAAGTATTAAACATAATACATAAAAAATCGGAGTGACTCCGGTCGATTCTCGCAGATACGAGTTAAACGCCCTAAAGGATAAAACATTTGATTGAACATGCGCTGGCATTTAGTGGGCGGTGCGTACCTCCTAACGCATGCTTTGAATCGGCGAAAAATCGGGCCACCGATCTTGTAAGACAAACATTGCAGCTGTTAGTCACCGACTTACTATCTGCAAAAGTCGTTCATCTACGTTGCGCATTATACACACTTGTGCGATCGACAACGTTGGCAGTTCGGGACTATAGTATCATATGTTATAGATATAACACATCGAAATGAGGTTTTTATTATAACTTTTCGAAATCATCTTAAATGTCGCGTCGTAATCCCTCTAAAACCTTGATATATAAAAACATTATCAGATAATCAATTTATGTGGTAATATTTTCATGCAATTTTTGGTAATATTTTCATGTATCTAGGAATGTTAAACTCCCGGCTTAACTCGATATTTTCCCGATATTTATGATCTGCTCTCTTGTGCCTCGCCACCTCACGGGACCTGCTTTTTAACGGGTATCTGGTATTAAGGTACCATTGCAGTCGGCCATTTTAATACGTTGAGAATTATCTTGCTAGCATGAGATATAAATGCTACAGATTGATTAATAGATTACTCAAATATTTATTTTTAATTTTACGTATTAGTTGGGGTACCATTTGAAATGGCTTGTTATGATAAATACAAAAATATTTTCATAATTTTAAATTGCCTATGTAAAATACATATTCAATAAAATATACGAAAATACAGCATCCCCACCCCTTATTTCCGAACTTACGGAACCAAAATTAATAAAAAATCGAGTAAAATCTAACTAAAAGACTACAGGATAACTATAGCGATTATCCTAGATCTATTAATTATTTGATTACGCGCCATGTTTTTACGTATACGGTATAACAGTCAATGTGAAAAGTATGGTAAGAATAAAAAAGTAAATAAAATCTAACTAAAAGACTACAGGATAACTATAGCGATTATCCTAGATCTATTAATTATTTGATTACGCGCCATGTTTTTACGCATACGGTATAACAGTCAATGTGAAAAGTATGGTAAGAATAAAAAAGTAAATAAAATCTAACTAAAAGACTACAGGATAACTATAGCGATTATCCTAGATCTATTAATTATTTGATTACGCGCCATATTTTTACGCATACGGTATAACAGTAAATGTGAAAAGTATGGTAAGACTAAAAAGGTATAGTAATACTACGCAGTTGCATTTGTTAATTCGGTAAGCTCTGAAACTATTTTAGTTATATTAATATAATGTATGAAAGCATTATAGACAGTCGTATAAATCAGTATGTGTATATATATATATATATATATATATATATATATATATATATATATACATATAGCCAATTATTATAAATTGTATGTTATTACCCGTTTTCCGTTGCATAAATAGATCGTGAAAATAATTTTGAGTTAAACAAACTAAATAATCTTTGAAAGTTTGTGAACAACAGTGAAATTCAGAAATTGACATTTAAATTCTAAGTTGATGAAATTCATTCGAAGTTGAAAGTTGTGTTTTGCTAATTATTATTTAAAAGTTAATTTTGAAGTTATTTAGTAAAGTTATTTAAAGTTATTTATAGTACTTTAAATAACTTGGGTAAAACCATTATTACTAATAAAGAAAAAATAGATAAACATAAAAAGAGTGATATCTATAAACTTAAATGTAACGACTGTAATAGTGTATGCATAGGTCAAACAGGAAGGACTGGCTAGCTGGCGATGTAACAAACCAGTCACATCTCACTTTGCTAAACATCTCATTGAAAATAACCATCACCCTTATACTGATAATGCCTCCTAAATATTACAAATAAATACAAAAGTTAATAAACTTAATATCATAGAAACATTAGAAATAAACAGACTTAAAAAAGACACCAAGGTTAATATATTAAGTGAGAAACTAAATATAATATCATCACCCATACTTAATATTTTCTAAACATAATATAATTAGACAACATTGATACTACAATACTCTTCAGATTGTTTCAACCCAAATAAACATATAAATATAAGCATATAAAAGTTTAAAAAAAATTAAAAGAAATAAATAAATATGTGAATAAATCAAATCGGAGATATCCTTTTTCGAACTTTCAGATACACTTGGTTTTGTGTAAATATATGACCGAGAATAACTTCCATTAAATTTTATTACATACACCGGAACATTTGCATTGTACAGCCTCATATAATAATAACAATTGAATTTATTACCCTCACTAAATTACTGGTATATCGTATAACTCTCGGAAATATAATAAAACCTACACCGCTCCCCTACAATAAACTCACTAACATAATCAGTGGCCAAAACCCACACAAACCCGGCTTCTACTTTTGTGTTTGAAACATATAAATGCTGTTGGATATTCCTAAGAGTTAATATTTGCTAATAGCCCACCTGAAGATGTTGTAATGCAACGAAACCTAGGTCGTGGTAAAGAACTTAAAGAAAGTAGAAATAATACTACATCACGTAGTTTCATTTAATTGTGAATAATTAAATAATATTTGTTCATACAAATAATTTTATGAATATTGAAACACCATAATTGCAAAAAACTTGCCAAATGTTATCGGTCAATGGTGTCGGTAGTATGTCGGCGGGAATACGGTTCCTTAAAGGCGGGGGACTGACAAATAACAGTCGCATCACTCAGTGAATTCTTTAAGAGCAGGTGACCGACAAATACGAACCGCATCACTGAGTGGGTTTCTTAAGAGCATAAAACTAACAAACACCAATCGTAACACTCAGTGGATTCCTTAAGGGCAGAGAACTGACAAATACAAACCGCATCTCTCAGTGATGCGGTTGGTATTATTATTAGGGACCAGCAGTCTATAAATTAGTCGGACTTCCTCCACCTTGCGCCTTTTAACAAGAGTTCCCCGAGTACCGTTACATTTTTTACGTGTACAATTTTTCTTAAAATATGGGATTTCTTACAAAAAATAATTTTTTAAATCTGACGTATGACACTCGAAATTAGCGCTAACAAGCAATCTTTTTGTTAATACGGAAGTATAGATGTCAGAATAAAACTTACATTGTTTTTAGAGAATTAAAGAAAATGTTTGTAATATTGTTGAAGTATTGTTAAGCCCCTGCATTAAAAGATTAATGCAGATTAATTAAAAGATAATTTTTGAATATATTTTTATCGAAATTATTGCAAAGTAATGTTTTTTAATGTAATTAATTGAAAATAATTTTAAAAATATTGAAGTTGGTTAAGAATATAATCCACATTGAAATATTCTTATAATACGCTATTATTTCGTTTTAACATACAGTAAATACGGCATTATTCCTATAATTTTGATGTCCGATATATTTAAATTTATTGTAAAGTAATGTTTTTTAAACTAATTAAGAGAAAATAATTTTAAGAAATATTGAAGTTGGTTAAGAATATAATCCACATTGAAATATTCTTATAATACGCTATTATTTCATTTTAACATACAGTAAATGTTATATATATATATATATTTATATATATATATATATATATATATATATATATATATATATATATATATATAATGTTTTTTAAAGTAATTTAGTGGAAATAATTTTAAGAAATATTTAAGTTGGTTAAGAATATAATCCACATTGACATACTCGTGTAATACGGTATTATTTTGTTTCAACATATAGTAAATACGGTATTATTACTATAATTTTGATGTCCGATATATATTAAAATTATTGTAATGTTTTTTAAAGTGATTAAGTGGAAATAATTTTAATAAATATTTCAGGTGGTTAAGAATATAATTCACATTGAAATACTCGTGTAATACGGTATTATTTTGTTTTAACATACGGTAAATACGGTATTATTCCTATAATTTTGATGACCGATATATGTTAATATATTTGTTTTCCATTTGGATATTTTTTCCAACAGTTTATTCGATACATTAGATAGACAATCTCTCTGTATCTTTTAAACTGTACAAAAATACTTCAAATGAACTTATATTTTATATCTAATTTGAAGACTTTAAGTTTATTTCCTCTAAAAATATTGAATGTACATTATTATATTTATAGATAATATATTGATCATTTCCAAATATCCATTTTGTAAGAAAGTAAATAAGTGTATCTCTATATCCCGTGTTTTCAAGATCAAGTTATAAAATATCTAAAAATATTTTAGAAGACAGAAATATTACCGGAAATTTAGTGCGAATCTTTTTTTAATATATTTTATTTACTTATAAAGTCTGGATTTTAATGGTTACAAAATATATATATTTTTTTTATTTTTTAATTTTCTACTACACTGAACATTATCGTTAATTATGAAATACTACTTTATGTCATCTGCGGTCCCCTTAACCGTCCTTGCCCCTACATAGTGCTTCGGCTTGCCCACCTTCTAGAAAGCCCCCCACAAATATTAATAAATTACTGTAACCTGACAATATACACTAATATTGAATATATTTGGCGTTCATTTTGTAGAAATTCATTATTCACAATTAAATGAAACTACTTGATATAGTATTATTTCTACTTTCTTTAAGTTCATTACCACGACCTAGCTTTCGTTCTATTGAAGATGTTGTACATCTTCAGGTGGGCTATTAGCCAAGATCTGTGCTAATAGCCCACATGAAGATGTTGTAATACAACGAAACCTAGGTCATCGTAAAGAACTTATAGAAAGTAGAAATAATACTACATCACGTAATTTCATTTAGTTGTGAATATACACTAACGTTAATATTAAAAGCCTTCTGAGATACATACTATATACGACAGCGAAAACCGAAGCCAAATCGATCAGCGAAATCTAAATCCATCTAGTAAAACTCAGGTTATAGAAGAACAGACAGACATTGTATTGTGTAATATTAGGAATAAAGATAAGAACAGTATATTAGAACACTAGTTCAATTTGCATATGATCGGTTTATGCGATAGCTTTGGTTCATTCCCTTAATATTCCTTCTCTCGATGTCCATTTGTTTATCGTCCTATGGCAAACATTTTATTCATTTATTTTATTATTCCCGCAATCAGACCTTTTTTTGATCTCCACTTTTTTCTTTTCATCTCCTGTAAGCAAACAGCTTAATCGATACGTTTGCAGAATTCAACTCGTTTTAACGAGGACGTTAACGCTAATCAGCAAATTGTCTAAATTAGTAGAAGCGTGATAAAATATTTACTTAATATTGTTTTGATCGATGATTAATTAAGGGAACTCTTTGTCTGGAATTATTAAACACGAGCTACGACACGGAATAATTTCAATTTTTACCGGATATTTTGCCAGGTCAGCGTGCGGCAAAAATTATACCATAATCCACATTATTGGATCAAAAAAATATCTCCCTCTGGAGTACACGCGGGTGAGTGGCCTAATCTAATAAATAGGAATAGTACCGTGTTTACTAATATGTTAATATTCATTTATTAAAAAAAATGTGTGCGGGTCAGCTTCGACGCTCGACTGGAGTTTACTCCTTGAGCACGATTGTCTTGGAATTTATAAAATAAGTGACACGTCTGTAAATATAAATATCAATATTATTAAATATAAATCCAAATACTTTAATAAAAAAATGCTGACAATATAATTATTGTCAAGTAAAATACAAATGGACAAGATCAAATTTATACAACAAAATTAAATATATTTATTAACGGCCGACTAACAAGTTAAAATTAAAAGAGACTTTAATTCTGGTGGTGTGTTGGGTTGATCACAAGGCATACGGCCTTTGACGATGCGACGCACCGAGGCGACCCGGGTTCGATTCCCGGCCGTTCGTCGAACGGGGCTGGACTGGTGTTGTGGTTGGCTGTAAGAGATTGCCCTTCTAGCAATAAGTCCGCCATATGTATCAATTAGATACATTAAAGTAGTAAATAAATAAATAAATAATTCTGTAAGTCAGAAGACACCAAATATTTACACATAATGACGTTTAGTGATTACATCTTGATTTAAGCAAACGATAGTGAACTATGTGTGTCACACTCCGCACCGATACATTGCGATTACGCCATAAGAAAATGCCAAATAAACATATTGATATCTCACTCTAAAAATGTCCAGAAATGTTGCGCAGAGAGGCCACCTAACGCTTACACTTTTTTTTAATGCTCTTAACTTCGTACATTCTGAACTTCTGGTTTTACGTCTCATAAAACTTCATACCGGACGCTGTATATGAAAATTGGTTCTCAAGGAGTAAACTCCAAAAAAAACTGTCAAACTTTTAAATTACCCCGAAGCATTTGATATGTAGAAGCACCAAAAGGCAATAATTTAAAGCCAGTGTAAAATAGGTACCCTAACTAATTTTTTTTTGTTTTCATCGGTTTAATCCCAACGGTATTGTTACTTGTTGCACTGAGTCATGTAGACTGTACGACCTCCAATCTGATAACATAAACGCACATATAGCAAATAATATAATATCGTTAAACGCGCAATTCGTGTACACACATATATATATATATATATATATATATAAATATATATATATATATATATATATATATATATATATAAATATATGTATATATATATATATATATATATATATATATGCAATTGTGTATGTATAAATACATTTCGCGGGAATGACTCTAATGACCGCAATAATGCATAAAACTCTTGACTGCATACATCGAATGCAATAATGCGTAAAACAGAAAAAACACACATCAATTAAGTTTTAATTTTAATTGATGTGTGATTTTTTCTGTTTTATTCAAGTTTAGCTAAAAGTAATTATCATTTCTGAATTATCAAGTAACGCCATAATGGCATTTCCAAAACGGTTAATGGAGTAGAAAAAAATATCAAGATTGGGCGCATCTCGCAATGCTACTCATATACTGATTGCGCCAAAAACACTTAACTGCAAGTAAGCTGCAAGATATTCGTGCGCACTCTTGGCATACAAAATAAACTATGATGTCGCCCATTCGGGTAATAGTCAGGAGCATACAGTGTCACCAATACCAAGGTCGAGTGGTTATCGACATTGTTATTTAATCATTGAAAAATGATGATAAAAAAAATTACCATGAGAGTTCTAGGGAATAACATCCGACCATGCCTATTATAAAATCTGAAGAAGAAATAAAGAAACTAACAATAGGTTTTTGATGTGAAAATCTTTTAAACCTTTTTAATATTTTCTCCAGCATGAGTATATATAAGTTATTTCATGCACATACGCCTACCACGCCTTCATTCACATACGCCTACCACGCCAGCGAGAATGCGTTATCATTGCACATTTGCTCATATTAAAACGTAGCTTATTGTACAGTCTCCATAGAAATATTAATTCAATGTCACTTATGTGTTTCTAAATTAAATTGATTTACTGTAAATAAAATGATGGTATTTATTTTATCTGTGAATAATGATGAAATCACGCATTTACGGAAATTATTTTTAAAAGAAACAGTAAATAGAGGTACACTTGATTACATTTAGTTGATTGCAGATGTCGATCACGCCAATGGATACCCCATTGCAAAATTATATTTATAACTCGCGAAATGGTTTTTGCATGACGAGGGCCCACATACGGCCACGTTATACCTATTATATTTATAGATATTTTACATAATTTTTAGTGTTATTTTAATAAAACTCAATAAATAAAGAAGTTACTTTTTTCTGAATAATATAAAAATGGTACTCAGACAAAATAATTGCAGCCTACGCTGCTCAAATTGTAGTAAAGGTTTTTTCTATTATGGTCCGATTCAATTGGAAGGAGACGTTTCGAAAAATTTTAATTTTATGCTTCATTTTATAAGAAATCATTGGTACACAATATCATCCTACAGAGGAAAATCTTTTTCATACCAATAAGTCATCTCTGTACTACTGTATGTGTAATTATGACATCAGAAGGGTCACTGTATTTGGAAAAAAATAGCGTTCGATAAAATAGGTATGATAGATTGGATTATAAATCCATCAATTTATGAAATTCAAGAAGCGACTGTAGGCAACTATCTCGTTGTGGATAGTACACCATTGATAATAATTTATAAGGGTACCCCATCGCCAGTTCAGAGGGGGGAGGGCGTGAAGTTAGCGGGGAGCCAATAAGATTACCATCTGTTTCTCTTTCGATCGTTATATCTGTACACTCGTGAAAAAGGGATAAAGTGACACAATAATTTGTATTTTATAAACTAAAGTAATAAGAAATACCACTTTCGCTGTCTGCCGTGAAAGTCTCTTTGGATTTTTCATTAGAGGTGGGTTTATAACCTCATGGTTTTTGTGCATCCTTATGTTAAGTTATTATAAGTGTATATGTTAAGTTTCTTTACAACTTAACCTCTTTGAATTACAAAAATTATGTTTAACCAATGAAAAATGACCATGGGTGTTGCTGACACTATACGTATGTTCATCACATGTATGCTACAAGTAAATTCAAAATCTAAAGCTATGAGGGACGTTGTTCATTAATTTACGTGGTTTACAAAACAAAGGCCACATTAAGGTTTTTTTAATTTTCTTTTGCCTGTTATTAGAATGGATATCTAATTACTGTCGGCCTTTTGGTTTGTTTATGAAACCCGATTATTTGAAGCAATTTTCACTCTTCTCATTAGTGTTTGTGTGGATTAATTAGTAAAATAAAAATTTATTATTTTACCAAGGACCAAGTATATTTCGAAAACGCACAAGGTAGAATTCTGTAATTCGAAATTCGCAATGGCAGTTAACTGAAATATTTTAATTTGAAAGTTTCCATGAAATCTTAGTTTCTACAATTTTTTACATTCTTTGAACGTCATTTTGAAGCTTTGGAATGATCTATATTGCACAAAAAAATATATATTTATTATATACATATTATATATGCATATATATATCTACATATTATATATACATATAAATATCTTTTTTTATAGCCCTTATTCGATAGTATCAAAGGACGCTATCGTTGCTTTATCGACTGTGTTTACAATAAATAAATTAATTCATCATCGAAGCGCGCTATCGTTGTGTTATCACTGTGTTTACCACAAATCATTGAAGCATGCCGACGCTGCCTACCTGACAGCGATAGCAATGTGTCATATCATTCCTTCCTTGCAATTTCGTTCGTTGTCTTCATCGATATTCATTTCCACCAATATATTTGTCAATTGACGACTCAATCGACTTATTTTATCGATAAGAATCCAGCTTCACGAAGCTTCTTTCATCTTTCAGCTACCCCATCTTACGTAATTTCTTTTTCTCCATTGTCTTTTAAACATTCGATTTTTAAATGCAATTTGACAGATAATTTGTTTTTAGAAGTTAATTATTTTAAACAATTTGTTTTTGTAAAGATTACGTTCTTTGTTATACAAATTTCTTAAGTTTTTAGGATTTGTAATCAAACGACGAGCCCTGTCTGTCTGTACCTCTGTATATCTCAACCATTTGACTCGCATACTATTTGTGCTATAAAACTTAAATTATCACGATTAATAAAATATATGACCCCTACAAAGCAAGGAAAGAAAGTTTAAAAAAGTCTTATGGTATATGGTTTTCTAGCCAATATATTAATATACTTACATGATAAGAAATAGTATTATTAAAATAAGCGCCATGTTTTTACGCCTGGGAAACACGTAGTAGGCAACACATTCAAGAAAATTTTTATTCGTAAATTGTCTAATAAAAATACTACATACCCTTAAATGTCTATAAATGCCTAAATATGAAAAGAACCCACATAGAGCGAGCTCTACTTCTACTTGACAAGTTTATATTTCCAAAGTTTCTACAAATATCCTTAGCTTAATTGTATAGAGTACTCCAAAGAACGTATCAACTATTCCTACATTTAATTCTGTTCATTAAATTGAGTAGGAAATATTAAGAAAACCTACGAAGATTCTCAAGCGATTCTGAAAGAAATTACTGTAGAAGTTACGATATAAAAAAAAAATTTTTTTAAGATACACGCTACAAATATACTAAGTTTGATAAATATAATCATTTGTATGAATAATGTACATGTTCTTTGATACGCACCGAATACGTTTGTACAGTTATAAAAAAACGTGTCTATTAATCATACAACTTATTCCATGCAACAAACCAACTAGAAAATGTCAAGGAACTAAACGATAATTTTCTGTTTTCTATTTTCGATAAAAATCACTGTCAAGTGTGCTATTTTAACGAAAAAATATTTAAATTTTTTACAGAAATACTCATAATTTTATGCACAGAATCAAATATATGAATAACAGATACGTTCTTTTTTACATCATGTATAGGTAAGTGATTATAAATTTATATCTCAGTTTTCATACTTCATAAACTAAATACATAGTTTCATAGTTTTAACGTAAGGTTAAAAAATATAGAAATTTAAATTGTTATAAATAAAACTTCCAAAATCTGACAATAATGAAAGCATTTGTGAAACATTGCTTTGCTATGAATTTCGCTATAAATTCGTCTTTTACAGACATATCAATATAAAAAATAGTTAATTGTTATCCTAGTCGAATCGTAAAAACATTTAAAGCAGTGTAATATGACCAGAAGTATGTAATCAAAAAAAAACAGATTGGTAGGTGCGCTTAAAACAGTACCATCAATATATCTATACTATTCTAAAACTACAACAAAATGTGTTTATACATACTATAAATGATATAATGACCATTTTTTCGAATGTTATCTAGAAAGTATGGGTATACGTTTTAGAAGCTTCCATCATCGAAGATATATAAAGGGCGTGGCACGCTCTCACTGATTCAGTAGTAGCTAAGACGCTGCACTGTTAACACGCATAAAATATGGACGACATTAAGACGTATGTGAGACACTGTCTACTCTATTAGTACCAATCTGGTCATTTTACTGTCGAAGCTACGCGTAACATATGCCAACGCGCAGCTCCTGAAGCAATATTTGAAGCTGCTGCAAAATGACAGTTCAAGCGGTGTCACAGCGGCGATTATTCCCTAAGTGACCAACCATGCTCTGATCTATCGGCGGAATTAGATATCAACAGGTTAAAATTGATAATTGAAGAAGACAGCCTATTAAAGATACGCTGGCTAGCAACTAAGCTCGAGTGCTCCCACGGAACTACAGCTTTTTACACCGCTTGGGAAAAAGTTTAAATACGATGAGTCGATATCACATGAACATAGCCGGACCGGACATCCTGACATTTTGGATTTTGGTTGGACACAGATCCCCCATCCATCATGTTTCCCAGACCTTGCACTCACTGATTATTGTTTATTTAAAGCGCTCAGTAACGCCTTACGCGAAAAAAACTTTAGTGATGAAGCTACGACAGTTCATTGGCCAATTTTTTCATTTCAAGCCACCTGAATTTTACGCGGATGCTATCCGATCCCTGCCAGTGCGTTGGAGACATGTAGTACAAAAGGTTGGTGATTATTATATCGACGATTAATTAATTTTAAATTGAAAATATAAAAAAATATATAATCTTAATGACCGCTCGTTACTTATTAGTCAACCCAATATTTATGAAAGAAATAGTACGGTTTGCTATTGTTTCTTTACGTCCACAATAAATTTTATTATCATTTTTCTGTTTGACTGTCTGTATGTTCTCTTTTATCTATTCGTTTGTTCGGGTATTATGTAAATACTACTGCGTTATTTGGTCGATTAATATTGTATTATTGTTATCAACAATTCGTGCTCAATTATTTGTTATAATAGCAATACGAGCTCAACTTAATTATTGTTGTAACAAGACGTTCTCAACTATTTTAATAGAGTAACAACATCTGATTATTATATAAAAATATTGTTTTTTTATATAAAAATACGGGCTTAACATATAATTAAAACGCAACCGCTATTTTATAGAAACAAAAGTAAGAAACAGCAAATGCGATTGGGTTCATGTGGGGAGGTCACAAATTACAGCGCTCACAGAATAAAACTTTAAAATCAAAAACTTTTCCCGAAAAATAAAAAAAACAAGAATTTTATTAGGTCTGAGACAAACACCGCAAACTTAATAAAAATCTACTCAGGCAAAGTGGCGGGCGAGAGCTTTTATTTAATAAATTTGAAGCCAGTAATTGGCCATTATTTTATGTTCCAGCGTTAAAGCTTATATTTTTTTCATCGAATATAAACACTATACCGTACAAATTGAACAGAACATTGACAGATCACGAATATACGATAAACTTTTTAAAAAATACGTAATGACATTTGATTTATTTATTTATAAAATAAATTGATACATATAGCGGCTTTATTGCTACGAGAGCAATCTCTTACAGCCAACCATTACACTAGTCCAGCCCCGATCGACGAACAGCTGGGTATCGAACACAGGTCCTCGTGGTGCGCCGCGCCGTCAAAGGCCGTATGCCTTGTTGACAGTTCAATACATAACGACGATGATATTTTACAGTTCAATTTTAAAAAGGTTGTGATTTAGAGCGGGAGGCGGCGACCAAATAACCTATCGACTTTCGCAATGAGTTGTTTGTGTCGATATAGTTTATTAGGAGTATATTAAAGAAATAATGGCCGACTGTAATTTATCTTGGTTGATTGTGCCTTGTAATGGGTTTCTGATGCTTCTTGGAGCTACGCTTTAATCTGATTGAATTACAGCTTTTTTTTCGTATATCTCGATGAGTATAATGTAAACAATTTAGTCGATCGTGTAATGTTTTGGTACATAAGGCAGTCCGATTAAAAAAGATTATGAGTTGACTTCCATGTCATTGGTAATCAGATTGAATTTTACTTTACGTTTACAGATTTCAGATTGAATTTTACTTTACATTTACAAACCCAAAAATATGCAGTTTTAGATTATTTATGAATTCAAGTTTTTTTTGTATCTATGTTTTTCTAAAACAATAAAATTAGTCATAATTTTTATGTTGTGCATGTGATAAATAATTTGGAAATGAGAATTAATTTTACGTTACATTAAAGCAGAAAATATGCACTTTTAAATTATTTAACATATTTAGTTTTTTTTCTATTTTTTGTATCTATTTTTTTCTAAAACAAAAAAATTATTTATACTTTTTATGTTGTGCTTGTGATAAATTATAGCATTCATTACAAATTAATAATGATGTAATAATGACGTATAATTAAATATCTACAATACACATATTTTTAACACAATTCGAACAATTTGTATTTCGTATAGAGAAGTGATAATAGTATCACTTTTGTTGCCCAGTGTGAAAGTCGCTTTCGCTTCTCTATTAAAGGTAGTTAGTGGCCCCATGATTTACACTGAAAAGACATTGATCAGAAATTAATAGCAGAATAACTTTTTTGGCGATTTCTAAAAACTTAAATTAACGATGCATTTCTGATTTCAGAATTGAGTTCGCTTCAGCATTTGATAGCGTGTACGAATGCAATGGAGTCATTTTTGATTAAAAGGAGAAATTTAGATTGGCTCTATATGTGGATAAGGTTCAATCAAAAACATGATTTTGAAAAAAAAATATATTTTCAAAATTTCAACTAATAATTTCAAAAATTATTTTTATGGTTTCTTAGTAAAACATGGTACTTTTATAACACAAAAATATTGAGCGCGTCTGTTCCCCCTCCTGAACTAATAAGTGAAGTGCTGTAACGTGAAATCGCAAAATAATACCATAGAAAAAGTTTTAGTTTATTGATAACATTTTGCAAGCATTTAGGAAAAACATATATGTAAAATGACTTGATAAATACTTTAGGCATTCATCAAATCTATCTTAAAAGTTTAAGTAAGGCACATAATAAATTCACCTTTATTTTCATGGAAAATGTATTTTTTAATTATATCTTTCCATATTTTTAATTGTATGTAGTTTTTTATACTACTCTAAGTATTGTTTATAGTTATAGTTTATAGTTGGAAGTTTCCACCAGCATATCTGTAGAAATTTCCGATTTGATAGATGCGTTTAATTTACTAGCTATATACCGTGGTTTCACAACCTTAGAATTATCTCAATTATCCTGAATGCTGTCATTAAACGCCTCCAATCCGTTCTCCAAAAGACATTAGTAGTCGGGGTCTGGAATATATCGATGGGAATATTCGGGATAAGCACTCAATAAATAAGCTGATCTCTTCCTACTTTGCGCTTTTTAAGCAGCGTTCCCCGACTTCTTGTACATTTTTTATAACTGTTCTACTTGTATAGATATATAGCATGATAATATAGTTCTTTGTACATTACAGGCTTTCTAACACAAAAATAATATCTGAAATCTGTACTTTTGGCTTGATTAGATTTTCTTTATGTGAAAGATCTCTTAATAAACAATATAACATGCCTACAGCCGACACTACACGATTTCGTTTTCCAAACACATCGCGTTCAAACAAAACAATGACTTTTACGAACAGTTTGAAATTTAACACTGCTCAGTGACATGTTAGTTGACACAAAATTATAGGTACTGACCAAATAAGTTGGTGCCACAAAATAAAATTATTTACAACAAACAAAAAATGGAGACAAAAGAATCTCCTATTCTTAGTGATTTTATTATTTTTAATCACGTGTACACAGTGCAATAACGGACTGTTATATTGCATTACTATAAATAGTTAATTATAATAGTAACATTGAATTAAACAAGTTAAACTCAACCAAACATCGCACAATTTAACATATCGCAAGGGCACGCAGCAAGCGGCAACCTAGGAACGCGTACCTATGGTCGTACCCATTATCTGCGGGCGAAGTTAAATTGGCGGGGGGAGCTGAGTGTCGCTTCTTTACACAGTAATAGTTAATATTCTTTTGGCAGTAGTGAGTGCCATTTTTGTTTGTTTTCGCGGATACTTATATTTGACAAAATGTTAACAGTTTACTTTTGCCACACATAACGTACAAAATAGCTGATAGCAATGGTAAATGTCATTTTTGTTTGTTTTCGCGGATACTTATATTTGACAAAATGTTAACAGTTTACTTTTGACACACATAACGTACAAAATAGCTGATAGCAATGGTAAATGTCATTTTTGTTTGTTTTCGCGGATACTTATATTTGACAAAATGTGAACAGTTTACTTTTGACACACGTAACGTACAAAATAGCTGATAGCAATGGTAAATGTCATTTTTGTTTGTTTTCGCGCATACGTATACTTGACAAAACTTTAACAGTTTACTTTTGACACACATAATGTACAAAATAGCTGATAGCAATAGTGAGTGCCATTTTTGTTTGTTTTCGTGTATTTGTACACTCCTTGTCTTATTCTATTGTGTTCATGTATGTCTATTTTATATATCTATATTTATATAAGTATCTATTTTCCATCCTTATTGCAATAGATTAGTTATATTCAGACATTGTAACTAAACGTCGCATAACGTTGTGTGGAAAACGTTGCAACTTTGAAATTTTGTTCTCGTCGCGCGCAAAAAAGTTTCACTTCAAAAAAACGTTCACTGTTTTATCGTTACTCTGCCCTAAGAATTGTATCGAAAATATATATATTCTTTTAAAGTAACAAGAAATGTAGGATTACATTAACTAAAGAGAAAATATATATGAAAAACTTTAAATAAAAAAATTAACCGGTACAAAGTCGACACGGGCCGTTAGTTCGTTGTTATTAAAGCGTACAACGTTCGTTGTTATACATTTAGAACTACTAATAATTTTCTTTATAATTCAGAGATGGAAAATATTAGCATCTCCTCAATAAGTTTGTATCCTGTTCGACAGGATACATTTATGTACCGCAGTCTAACTAATTTACTGACATTACTTATGGAATTCAATCCAATTATTTGTGACTTAACTCGACTTTTTTGAAACATTTTCAGGTTAATTTCAGAGGTAGTCAAACTTTTTTATATTTTCATTATATATTTCATTATGTTTTCCGTGAATTTTTTTATGGTTTTGTTTACTTACCTGCTACGATACTCAACATATAAACTCTGCTCATTTTTTTTTCTTTACGGTGTTTCGATTTCCGAGTACACAGTGCATCTAAGTTAGTACAAACAAATAAAAACAGAAATATTGTAGCGAGCAAAATATTTTATTAAAATGCAAGAGATTACACATCTTTAACGGATATTTTGACGTGAAAACAAAAGTATCCGTGACAGATATAAATTTAGCCGATGCAGCTGTAACTGAGGTAGTATTCGGTGCTTCAGTGAAAACTTTAGAAAGCGTCGGCTTGCAGAATCCACTTCTCTCGGGCGCGTCGCCGTCATTCAATCGATACTCCACTTAAAGAGATACGGATGGAAGTTACGACGTCGTTTGAACGCGCAGCGCTCCCGTTACGGGTCCTTGTACGAGTTGAGTTACACAAACTGTCGGAGAACTTCACCGTCGACAGGGATTATTCGAAGTGAAGTTGTGAGAATGATGATAAAGTATTGTGAGTGTGCGAGGTTATTACACGTTGTTTTCTGAGAAGAAGAAGTGAGAAAAAAAAATCAGTCGCATTAACTTTTTTATCTAGAGGTTAGCGTCAGTGGTCAATGAGTAAATATGTCATACATAGGTTGATATTTTAAAACAAAACTTCTGACGGCGCCTCTCAATGTAAGGAAAATTAACGGGTGTAAACTGGAAAAACAACACGGCCGAGTGTCTGGACCATAGACTTATTATATAGACCATCTCGGTTTCAAATTCCGCGTCATCTAAATCGAAATGTTCGTGTGTGCGTAAATTTGCTATAATCTAAATTGAGTGGTGTTCACAAATATCGACAGAGATGTCGATAACCTTTGTATATTTTTAACAGATTTTTATCTTTAAAACGTTTAATTTATCAACATAACTGAACCAAAACAATTTTCAATTGGAGTAAATAATATTTAAAAATTAAAAAAGTTAAATCAGATCGAAGCAAATTAAGCTTTATTAATATTTCATTAACAAATTCTTGTTAAATCAAATAATTTGAAAACATAAGTTGTTTCATTATAATAAGAAAAATTTTAAAATTAATTATTAAATATTTTAAAATAAAAAAAATTTTGAAAAGTTAATTAATACAGTGTAAGAATTATAATGTTATTTTTTTAAAGTAAGTTTAATTATTGTATCTCGTGCATCAGAGTTTAATAAATATATATTTGGAACATAAACATACATAAATTTAAAATAGTTAATTAATTAATTTATTTAATGTTAATGTTTTTGAATGATAACCGTTTTTAACAATATTTAGTTTTTTAAGAAATAAATCAATTTTTTTATCCATTATCTTATAATTTCAATTAAACTATTTATTTAATATTTTATTTGAAATTTTGTCATAAAATTTGTGGAGTAATTGTTAAGGTATCTTGGTATCTTAATGTATTTTACATTTTAATTCAGATTTTGAAAGCGTATTATTGAAAAAAGAGAGAGGTGGGAACGCGGGGGAATGATCAATCTAATTAAAAAGATAACATGACGTTTTTAATTGCATTAAAATGCACTTAACCCCTTTACAGTCTGGGCTCTAATTAGCGAATCGACGCAGATGGTTCTGGCCGATGTCGGGTGAAATTCGCGACATCTGCACCATCAAAATTTAATTATCAACTAATTGCGAAAATTACTGAAATGGTAACTATCTACAACCGAACTTTTGAAAAGGTTATGAAATTTTCTAAGTGGTGAACTAATTCTTTTATATATTAGTGTATAAACTATTTTTAAAAATTTTAAAAATTGGAAAAGACCATTTTCTCGCCCGAATGGCATAATATTTCGTCAATTTCGGCAAAAGAAAAATTTATTCTTTATTGTAAAAAAAACTCAAATAAATTTACAAAAGAAACGTTAAAAGTCATATCAGTCCAAATTATATGCAAATATTCCAAAAAAATGCGTAAACATTATTGAAAAAAGTGACGAGCCGAGTTTTTGCCGCGCACGGAAAAAATCGCTACAATAAAACTAATTATCTTTTTATTTTACTACTTTCTTTGATGAATTTGGTATCGTATTTAAAATAGTTATGTAATTTTTGTGAAAATAAAATTATAAATTACTCATGAAAAAGCGTGGAAATTTTATTTACTTCATTTACTACCGTAGTGCTCTTTAAAATTGAGTCAAAAAGTATTAAAACTCGAAATGTTTACTTTCATTTTTACATGCATAATTTTCTAAATACATGTAAAGAAGAAAAAAATATTACTTTTATCTGATAAGTGAAAGCATTTTAAAATTAATTTCAAATTTTGTTTGTCCACGGCGCATTTTATGCAATCGAGAAATATCGTATAAATTAGTTATGATTATAAATTAGTTACGATGATGTTTGAAACGTATTTTTTTTACTTTATCCCAAAGTACATTATATATCAAGATATATAGAAAAATTACCTCCTTTACATATGTAACGTTATTTCGTTACGTTATTAAATCGGAAACGAATATCTGTATGCTTACTTGAATTCTAGGTACGAAAATTGCAATATTTATTATATATTTAAAAAAACAAAGTAAATAATCATAATCCAAAATAAATTTCGAATATTTTAATATACGTCTTTGTGCGGTATTTATTCCCGACACTTATTCCCGTTGGCTATATAGGAATAAATTGTCATTGAAATGAAACATAAAACACGTCTTTTTCTAAGTGAGTGCACAAAAATATTACACATAACTCTTTTTAACACACCTAATATCGCTGACGCACGCATACAAGCTCATGCTAACCGTACGCAATCACTACATTAACCCGAGCGGTGGAGATTCACGTGCGCAAGTATCGTGTGTATGAAAAAGAAGACAAATAATTTTAAATACTATTATAAATTTTTTGAGAAAAGTCATCTTTTAAATTTTATTTTGACGACAATCAACTATTTTTCAATCAACGAATAACGTCTTTCTTTGTCCGACATTTATTCCCGGACACCGTGTATAATAGTATATATATTACACAAACTTTCCAAGTAAATTTTTTCATTTCGAACAGAGACCTCGCGACGTGCAAGGCACAATTTGCGAATGACGGTCAATCGATTTGAAATGTTTTTAGACGCGTATAATTTAAAAATACTCACTGATACTCCACTTGATGGAGTAGGTGAAAAAATATATCTCAATTTCCCATGTAGGTACCTCAGAAAAAATTATCCCATCTTTGAATTGACTAAATGAATAAACTTGCAAATAAGTATATATGTAATCGTAAAATATTTAAAAATGAAATAGCTACTACGCTGTTTTATTTATACAGAAGACCGGTGGATAGACATGGTGAAATTATAAATAATTTCTATCGGTATAAAATTGCATTTAACAATACTAAGCTCAATTAATTTCATCGACAAAATTATCTATAATAATGATTTAACACTAGCATAAAGGTCAAACACACAGAAAAAAACTAGGTAAATCACATATTATTAGGCATATTATTCTTTAAATTATCATATATGAAATAGTCATTTCCGTGCGATTTTTTTTAATAAATGCAAAGAGTATAAAGTATCAATTCTTTACAAATTACCTGTGAAATGTACCTGTGAAATGTGGATTTTCTGTCATAATGAAAAAAGACGATACGTAGCCAAACTTTTATCTATAATAATATAACTATATTTATATATTTTATCTATAATATTAATACTATAATATTATATATAATATTATAACGAAGAACTTTAAAAAAACTGCGAACCCAATTTTCCGCGTGACTTTAAGTGCCTCCTGCGTTGCAAAAAACGATAACACACATAACATTTCTATTATGCATAATCGCACTTGCTTTCACCTTTGTTAGTGTATCTAGTATAAGTTTATAGTCTCGGCACACTGTCAGGAGTCGAGTTACTCCGTATGCCTTCGGTTGTTTCGGCCTCTTGTTATGCTATTTATTAATTCTCGAAACTACTATAAATATGTTTATATATCACTTATATTGCTTGTTCGTTTTGAATTTCCTGAATTATTGTTTTATAATTCGACTCCATTATTTTATTTCGCAAAATTCTATAACTTCAGCTACCTAACGATAAAACATACTATAATTTCTTTCTACGCTGTATTACATTAATTTAAATTATATTTGTAATCAATTAAGCCAGTAATTGTTATGTATTGTGGTTGCAAACAGACAGAAAAATATATATCATTTTTCGAATATCAACATCGTGATAATGCATTCGATATTAACTTCACTTTACTTCTAAAAGCTGAAGCTAGGCAATATTGAAAATTTAATTACACTAAGTTTATCAGTTTTTGCTTAATGTGTATGTAGAAACAGACGGACATTTAAAAAACAGTCTATTTATTTCCTAATCAGGTTGTTAAATTCATATTTTTGTTTTTGATTTTTTTCAGTTATTATTTTTATTTTAATCGAAATAATTAACTCACATACCACTGAACACTATAAATAAAACTTTATTCTATAGTATCCTTAGTCATCCTATGTCTACATGAAATAACTTTTTTACTCATGTTGGAGAAATATTTTAAAACTTTTAATAAATTTCATATAAAAAATGCACGGTTACAATCGTTACTTATTTTCTGCACATTTTATAATGGTCAATTCTTTTCAACACCGATGGGAATAATCTGTAATAGTGTATTTTTTTAAATATTCATTTTGATAACCCCTAGGCCTTTTCGGCGTGTTAACACTTTTGTTTCTGTCTTGTTAAGTGATCGTTTACTAGGTTAAAGTAATCGTTTACTTCATCCGCCTAGAGCGCACACGAACGTCTTGCAACGCTCACCTGTTTTTCGCACACGTACCTTAATCAATGCAGTGTTACGCGAAACGCCCAACCTTAACATATTTTCTGCTTCATTGATCATTTCAGGAATGTGGTTATGGAGTTGCTTGATAGTCCACGATTGATAATTACTTAGTTTTATATCTAATTTCAATTGATGTTATTTTTTAAGTATTTTATATATTTATTTCAGGCAAATTTACTTTTTGCAACTCATTCCTCGCAAAAAACGCTAAAATGGGGCAAGCTTAGAAGATTCATTCGAAACAATTATAACTTACACCTATTTTGAAACACAAAATAGTGGTGTGGTAATATTGTTAGTTCTTTAATATAATTAAAAACCATCTTGACCCATTTGGTAGTAAAAGAGGAAAAGAAAAGTATTTTATCTAATAAAAATATAGCTTCAAATTCTTATACATTTTGTAAGTTATTACAAAGAAGCATTCCGCGTTCACGAGTCACTCTGCTCTGAGATCTCTTTGTGATCGGTTGTTCCTGACGCTCCCCCTATCGCATTCTGTAAAAATTCGCGATCTCCGATATACTGTTCATGTGTTCATTGTTAGATGAATCGTTTTTAAATCACAGTTAAAAATTAATTCAATTGAAATATTTTACTCCATAATTTTGCTGCTTTCAGTTATATATTATATATTTGTTATTATTTTTTATTATTTATTTTGCTTTTGGTTTTCTATTTTGATTTCCATTAAAAATAAATAAATTTAACAGACAACTTAGGAAAAGAGATTTTGTATATGTGTTTTTTTACCAGAGGTATGTTTACGCCAATAAACATGAACACGATGACTTTAGAAAATGTGATCGTAGCACGATACTCAAATGGCTGAAGTTTCATAATCTGTGCCAACTTCATCTACTGCTTTTCTTCAATATGTATAAGTATTATAAAACTAAACCTCCGAAAATCACCCGTCACTTCTCTTTGTCTATCTGTACGCGATTTTATCAGTAATTATAAAACGGATTTTTTCCTGTTTTTATTTAGAAATAGATTAATTCTGGAGAAAGATATAAAATATACATAATTTATATATATATATATATATATATATATATATATATATATATATATATATATATATATACACATAAATTATATATAAAAGTTATGATAATGTTAAGGAAATTATCCAACCTAGGATGAAGTCGGAGAAAAAGCATTCATCGGAAAAGCGTAGGCTGCTTAAATCATTAGGGATTTATGGGAACAATGTGTGATATCATTGTTCTTCTCACAATGGTGAATAATGAAAGTCCACGACAGCAATCCAGAATGTACGTATTACTGTTAAAAAATATTATTTTCCAACTTAACTTTCTAGAACTTGTACAAAATTGTCTCAATCTTTATTAAATAAAATTTTATATCGATCTTTCTCAACTCAAATAAATGAATTTTCCCTTTCTCACTATAGTATTCTAATGAATAGTTTAAAATTTATAACGGTGTTTTAATAAGTAAAATAATGAACGCGGATTTTCACGCATTGAAAATTATATCACTATAACAACAACACCAATGCGATGTCGGGCTCAATATTTTTTAATAAGGTTGGGCTGATCACAAGTCCTGAATAATCTAAAGTTCAAATGATTTCTTTTGCGAGTTCATTCACTTATCTGCTCATGACCTTGAGTTACTGTTTTAAAACTTACTTTTTTTGTTTATAATCAAACGTATATCTTTTCATTCTAAACTTAATTGATGATATAAGTCGCAAAACTTTGAAAATAAGTAGATATCCCCAAAGAAAACTTTGCTATATAAATATATTAGAAGATCGTATTAAAAAGTTTCTGCTCTCCAAAGCTTTACTCCTAACTTATAATTCATAACATTATATAGGTAAAAGTTGCCCCTCTATCAATGAGTTCATGATCTGCATAAGAATACATATTGTGTATGTCAAAATTTTCAATATTTCTGGTCATCTTCCATAGATTTCCAATTGATGTAAATACGTTAACTTAACTATCAGAATCTACTTATTTAAAAAAATGTCTTCATAGCAGTTATTACTGATTTAATAACGTTACGTAATATATTTAGCAACATTACTAAACGTATCTGAGTCAGAGGCTCAAACTTTAACAAGTATTGACACCATAGCTGTTACTGCAATCAAAGTTTGAATCCATGTAGGTGACATAATGCCATTTTAGCGAGTTAGTTCTGTCGTTCAATTAATCTTCTTTATTCAATTAATAGGCCAGTTACGGAGATATGGAATTAACATTTCATACATGTGGCATACTTGTGGCAACTTACTTGTACAGTAGCAATATCTTTCATTTAACTAATATTACTGTATATTTACAATGTAGTTAACAAAATATGGTAAAATTTTTTTGAAGAATCCCAAGAAAAAGTCAAAAATAACCTATCTAATTTACAATTGATAAATAAGTAATTGAGATCTTTACCTAAAGCACAAGACATGATACGATTCAATTTTAAGGGTTCCTTATTTCGCCATGAAACCTTGAAAACTATATTTATTTATTTAATAATAAGCTAAGTTACACTGCTTTACTCAGATGGAATATAAGCTCGGTATGTCAATAACTTTACTTATTTTATCGGTTTAGTTTGACCCTCCATTATTTTATAGCAGTATCGTAATGAAATTTTGACTATGCAAGCGTAATGTATTTAATTTAATAAATATCTATCTATAGAAAATATTTAAGTATCATTATCTATAGTATATATATCTATTATCTATTACCTATAGAAAATATTTAAGTATACATATCTAGTAAGCTAGACTGAGAAAATGGAAAAAAAACAAATATATTTACTAAACGACATCTTAAGTAATTTTATTTGCGTCCACATTGACGAAGCGTAAAAATGTAACATAATGACTGGTCGTGTCAAATTTAAATAGGTAACCGAGTATTTAATTCAAATTTTTTATTGTAAGAGGTATTAACCATACAAATTAACAAAAAATTATAAAAAGGAAAATATTTTTAAGTTTTTATGTAGCCAATCTCTTTATCGTTGTTATGTGTGCTCCAAAGTGTATATTTACAAATTAACTTGAAGAATGTATGGTTCTACGAGAGAAAGTGACAGTTTTATGCTTTAAGATAGGCAAATACCAAACAAACAATTGAACTAATAAAACTTACATTTTACATAGATAGATATGATTAACATAATTAGCCTTTTATGCAGGTAGGTAGATATGGTACTATATGGGAATGGGCTTAATGAATGGGGAAACATTAGAATCGAAAGTTTTTGCCAATAGTTTTTAATTACAATTTTTCAGATGTTCTGAAGCGTATTTGGTAAATTAGGGTGCGGATTAGATTGTTCATAAGTTTATTTATTTACCAAACTATAATGAGACTTAAAAACTAAGTACACAGTTTGCGGACTTGTTGCTGCAAGAGCAATCCTTTATAGACATTGAACATAACATTTCAAAAAAATTAGCGCACTTTCCGTTTGTGATGTTCAGTACGGGCAATGAAAATAAGAAACATCAATCCATCAATTAGAATATATACAGTTATTAACATGTAGATGTAAATGAGAGGTGCAAATAAGATTATGGGATAGAAATATAAGGGAGAATACTGTGATAGGTAATGAGGCATTATTGTTGCATTATGCAAGTATTCAATCCATAATATTTTGATCCGCAGATTATTGTAGGTATTAAGATATCCGATCAGATATGAAAATAGAAAGTGTGGGCGTATTTGGTAAGTTCATATTTTGTTAAATTTATATTTTTTTTTTGTTTATACAATATTCGATTCTCCATAGAATTAAGTTCGGTGTTGAGGGATTAGGAGGGTCTTTTTATTTTTAGAATGGATTGTGTGAAGACCACCAGCTGAAACGTGTTAGAATTTGGATTCAAGATACTAAGGGATGAAAGGATTACTCAAGATATTATCTAAAAATAAAAGTTTATTGCAATAAAACACATAGTATGTCATTTTAATTGCAAATGATGCTCGAAAACCTGATTGTCTTTTTTAAGGCCGAAGATGAATCGAATACATCAGTTTTGAAGATGTTATAATTTATGGAAAAATTGCTTCGTTAAATTTAAATAACGTGCATTTTTGTAAGAAGAAGTGACGATTAAGAAATATACTTTCAATTGAAGTGGAATACATTTTTGAAGACCTTTGAGAAGAGTTGTATTGCGAAGTAAATCTCATGACTACCGTCGTTTAAATGTCGATGCCATATGATATATTAACCAATCAGAGGGTCAAGATCTCTATCAGCAGAGAAATAAAGTATCAAATAGTCGCTTGTGGTTGAGAAAAACCATCATGTTTTTATTAAGTATTCGATAGAAATATTTGAAGCTTATTGCTATTCAAACGGAGCACAATGGAAAATAGTGAATGGATTTTCAATATCACTTTAGAATACTTATTCAATGATGTGCCACACAATGGCATGTGCGAAAAAGGTTTATCCTTCCCAAATTTTTTACATAAAAATTGTAGTCTCAATCTAAAGCATTTACTTGTGAAGTTTCATGCATGGATAAGTAAAACTAGATAAACTGTGAGCCTATCATACCTATGAGCCAAGTAAAGAAATAGGTAGGCAAAACCACTAGTAAGTTTTGCACTAATAATAATATATGAGATTAATGATGTACAGCAAATAAGACAGGTACGTTTTAGAAATAAATTACAGCACCAGACACTGTGGCAGTTATCTCGGTGAAAACGTCAATCGCGTGTACTATATCAAATATTTGTTTTGAATTATTTAATAATTTGTAACTTATATTTATTGAATATAAGGTGGTGGTATTAGAACTAGGATACAAATGGTTTTGAATCTTTTGAATACCTCTTACAAATGAAAAATCTATCGGTCGTAAATCGCGAGTTTACTTTGCATGTGTGCGGTGCGTAATTCGTTACCTCCTACCCGCTACGAATGTTGAGTAGTACTGGAAAAAGTTTTCATCCTTCGTATTAAAATGAGACTAAAGCTTTACGTTTATTGTTAGTTGAGTTATTGAAGTTTGATATACTTCCACATAAATTTTCGCTCATTTGGGCGCGAACGCCTCCCCATACTTGACATCGATTTTAAAGACGTTTTCATTTCAAATTTTGCTATTACTGGGGCTCAGTATTTTTGAGTATTATATTTATGTATACGTATATAGATATACATGTAACGAATATACATATGCAGACTATTCGCCGCTATATCAATTTAATATTATTTTTAACAATTTTTTTCTTAATACCTTCGATACAGTTCATATTTTCGTATTTTTTAAATAATTGTATCGTATTTTTATAAGGGTTCTGTAACGGAAAATTGAAAAGAAGATCCTTATAGTTTCACCATAACCATCGGCCTGTTTATCCGTCTGTCACACCCTTGTTTTTTCTATAGTTTTAAATCTATGAAATTAAATTTTGCACATGGATTTTTCTCATGAAAACCCCAATGAATACGAAGGAAAATATCGTTAAAAGAAAGTTAATGACTTATGAAGGGTAGAATGGAGGGACGGGGCGAAAAAAAATTTTTCGCGCGTCTTATCGAGTTGGGTATTATTGAATAGGTCTTATAAAATGGAATTGAGATTTTATTTGATAAACCCTTTTTATTTTAAAGAAATTGGAACATGTTTCTGCATTGTGAACTCTAAAATTTTTTTTGTCGTATATAAAATTAAAATACTAAACTGAAAAATAAGTTTATGTTCTAAATAACGGTGCGTACTATTTAAATTTTGCAGGTGGATGGCACCCCTCTAAGCGGCGTCACAAACCACCGCGCCGTCGGCCTTCTGCGTGATGCGCGCGGCCCCTCTGTGCGTCTACGTGCGCTACGCTACTTACGCGGCGCCGGCTACGAGCGACTGCAGCGTGCGCTTGCCGCCCAGGAACGGCGGGCCGGACCGCCCAGTCCTTCCGTCACTTCGCTGCCCAAGTACAGTTTCAGTGTGGTGAGTGATAGCCTAATAATATTTGTACCATAATATTGGCCGGCCATACCATAATACTTGCTCATAAGGTAATACTACGTAACCATTATGTAATATTATATTTATTACAAGTATTTGTGGACAAAATGAAAAAGCAGCCTGATAAAAAGCTATAGTCTTTATATCTCGTTATGTTTAGTGAAAATGTAATAATTAGATGCGTGTGCCATAATATTTCAATGAAATTTTATTGTAATAGTATGTACCATGGTCTAATACATCGTTCGTTATCAAATAGTACTATATCATAACTTAATATTATTTACTCGTAATATATATAACTTGGCCGTTATATATTTTACTCGTAATATATATAACGGCCAAGGAACTTCCGTTAGTCTATGTATGCCCTTCGTCATGCTCCACTGTCAGTTCTCTAAGTGACGTCCTGGTTTAAAATTTAACAAAATTTTTATAATTTGAAGATTTTACTGACATGATAATCTTTTTGGAGAATAAGTAAGTTTGGTTTTTTATAAGATATCGATCACATTTCATATCTAGTTATAAGAAAATATCTTAAACCAATTTGCCGTGGGCCGAAATAGACATTTTGGATGACTTGACCTTGAGTATATTTTTCTAATATAAACATCGGAGAGTATATACCTATATACTCATAGATGTTATAAAAGCACAATCCGCCTGTTGTCAGTCGTAGCTGTTTTTCTCAGACATCGTAGCTAGATGTTTAGCGTAATGATAAAGCATATAGGCCCATACCCCTCTTATTTTTTTCTTTCATATGAAGTATTGCTTGAAAATGCTTATAACTGCGATATAAGCTGTGAGCTCGTTTTTTAATACATCTGGCGATATGCTGAAAGTTATGTGAAAAAATATGTGCTATTCTAATTCCCGAAATATTAAACCTAAAATTTTCCAAATAACAGGGATTCCAGAAGTTTAATGTTTATAAGAAAATTATAATAACGATTCTAGATTTTCTGGTTTTCGAGAAATTCACGTTATTTTCCCTCGTGACAACTTTACTAGCAATATGTTTACATAGTGAAATATAATAAATAAATAAAATATCAATATTTACTTATCTACTTTAATGTATCTAATTGATACATATGGTGAACTTATGGCTATAAGAGCAATCTCCTACAGCCAACCATAACACCAGTCCAGCCCCTTTCGACGAACGTCCGGGAATCGAACCCGAGCCCCCGCGGTGAGCCGCGTCATCAAAGACCGTATGCCTTGTAATCATCTTAACACACCACGGCGAATATTTGTAAAAGATTAACAAGAATACCGTTATAACAGCGCGTGTAAAATTGTTTTATCTGACAGATTAAATTCTACAATTTACGTTTAAAAAATGAAAAAGAAACAAAGAAAAAGATTTAAATTGACCGAATTTTAAATAACGTGAGTGAATTAATAAGGAGCGTAGGTTTGAGGTCCAATCTCTAATTTTAGAACTGCATAAATGTGATGAAATATGTTTAAATATAGCCAGATATTTCAGCTTAAACATGTGTAGATGGAAAAAACGATCGTATTGAAGAAAGGAATTATAAGACATACGTTTGAACAATTTTTTTTTTTAATTTACCTCTTAAGTATCTATTTTCATATGTAGCGCCCGGTATAAAGTTTTATGAGGAGTAAAATCAGAACTTCAGAGCGTACGAAGTTCAGAGAATTAATAAAAAAGTCTAACCGGTAGGTGGCCTCTACGCGCACGATCACACACACGCACACGGACACGCGCACGCTCACTCGCACGCACACGCACACGTACACGCACATGCAAACGCACACGCACACGCTTACTCGCACGCACACTCGCACGCACATTCGCTTGCATACTCGCACGCACACATGCACACACACACACGCACATACACGCACACACACGCATACACACATACACACGCATACACACATACACACGCACACACACGCACACACACGCGCACACACATTCACGCGCACACACACACACACACACACATACACACACAGCCACACATACACACGTAGACATACACACACATACTCACGCGCGTGCGCACACACACATACCCACACGCACACACAAATACGCACGAGTGCATGGACGCAGGTCCGCACGCACCCACGCACGCTCACATTCACGTAAGCACGCATGCACACACATACAAATACACACACATACAAATACACACACAAACACACACATACACACACGCGCCATGCTGCTTTTTGCATTTTGTCTCTCATTTATTCCATCTTCTTTACTCATGTGGGCAACATACGCGCTGCCCTACCATTTCTATACATAAGGAGCATTTCATAATCGTGTTCGTCCGTGATGTTTTAGTTTTTATCAGTTAGGTCTTCATCCTGAACGTCCGTTAGAAGCTTCGCTTCAAAAATCGAGAACTATGTATATTTGTTAAAACTTTGACTAGTCAAAGTTTTAACAAATATACACACTACTATATATAATACTACTATATATAAACTATTATATAGAATTTTGAAAAAAAATCCTTTTGAAGTTGAGAAACAAGCAACAGAAAATAAAAATTTTATCGGAGTGTCGAGATGAAAAAGTAGACTTTGCTTTTGCTACGAATTTCTACACCTGCTCCCGGTTAGCTGCACAGTGATATTATGTACTATAAATATGACATTTATATTTTATGGCCAATTTGGTGAGATGCATGGCGTAATATTCGTATACCGAAATACGTACGTTTAAAAGCTTTTTATTATTACAATAAATAAGTCATAGTAGAAGGAAAACTCCAATAATTTCTCTTCTTTTCTTGTTTTTTAGAGTTCCGTACCTCAATAGGAAAAAAGAACACTTCGTTGTCTGTCTGTTTGTATGTCAAGATCCTTTTTCTCAGGAACGCGTGAAAGCGATCATATTGAAATTAATATAAAATACTTAAGTATACGGTCCCTTGGAGCTTTCTTTTAGAAAAACGAAGTTTCTAAGACAACGCAGTAAAATAAAACTCTAAAAATATGGTCATTTATGCCGCATTTTTGACACTCGGAAGTAAACGTAAAAATGTAGCTAAGATCATCAAAATTGGGCAAGAAGCAAAATCTCACAGCACAAGTAAAGGAGAAAATCCGAAAATCGTTGATTTGTAGTTATATCACATAAAAAATATTTTTTTAAATATGCGTCTTTGAAATATATGGTAGGCAATATATTTTCATCCTAAAAAAAAATTTTGTGATTAGTTTAATAGGAAGATTACGTACCATTAAATGTTTATAAATGCCTAAATGTATACAGAACCCTCATAGTGCTTGAGAAGTTTTTCCTACAGAAACAATTTCTTTCTGCTCCATTAACACACAGTGTCCTTAATTTGAGAAAAATTGGAAAGGTTTGTTTTATTCAGTTGAATATATAATTTTTCATTATGTATTCGCAATTTATTAAATATACTAGATCCAATAGATCAATACAATAATACTACTACTGGATTTAAAAAATAATTAAAAAATCTTAGAAAAATGAAAGCGGCCAAATGTAGCCTACATTTTCGCGCGTTATATTTTCCGTATGTCATTTGCAATGAAATTACTTAATTTGTCCAAAGTCTTCGCTAGTATGGATACCCAAAAGCAATAAATATTTGATAATGTCTAATATAATTAAGTAAGCTGAATATGTACATTACAATGAATATCTCAAGAACAATGGCATCTAGAATCATCATTACAATTTTTCTACAACCTTTGCACAGACTTTTTAAAATCCTGAATTTTTTTCATAATTTTAGGTTGAATTCTTTTTAAATAAGGGGTAAGGGAAAGAAATATATTTAATTTCAGTATATCCATGAAGATATACTACTTATAATTAAGAAAAAGAAGACCCTTATAATTAATTATTTTTAACAATACCCCACACTATATCCGGAGTTATAAAATATTTTTCTCAGTTTCCAGATAAATATTTTTTCAGGGTTAGCTATTACTAATTTTAGGTGAGGTGAGGAGAGAAATATATTTAATTTCAGTATATCTATGAAGATATACTACCTATAATTGTGGAAAAAGAAGACCCTTATAATTAATTTTCTTCGACCATACCCACACTACATCCGGAGTTATCAATTTTTTTTCTATGTTTTCAGATAAATATTTTTTCAGTGTGGCTATGGAGATATATGCAGGTTAATATGTTAGATTACTATGGTAAATGGAATTGGAATTTCTATGTCTAGCTCTTTTTGCGAAAAACGACTGTGAGAAATAAATAGGCGGACAAGTAAATGATCTTACAAGGGTTCCGTTTTTTCTTTTGAGGTATGGATTCCTAAAAATGTTTAAGTATATAATATACAAAACAATAATATATAAAATAATAGTATATAACAGTGACCTTATATGGTGCAAACTTGTATAGTGTTTACAACATCGCAATATATAATTATGAAGGATTTATTCTTTGGATTAAGGTAGCATAAGGGCGGAGTGTGACGCAGAGCGCGCGATACTTAGAGTTTTAATTATTACAGTATCGCGCACTTTTATACTAAGAGTATTAAAAAAAAATCAGCAAAATCATAGGGACTGCCGACAGAAGTGAAAACTTAAAACTATGAAATAACAGTGTATTTTTTTAATTTTCATATTAATTGTAAGAGCAAAAATTAATTATTGAATATATTTGGCGTTAATTTTGTAGAAATTCATTATTCACAATTAAATGAAACTACGTGATGTAGTATTATTTCTACTTTCTTTAATTTCTTTACCACGACCTAGGTTTCGTTGTATTACAACATATTCAGGTGGGGTATTAGCAAAGATTAACTCTTATGAACAACCAACAGCATTTATATGTTTCAAACACAATAGCGGAAGCCTGGTTTGTGCGGATTTTTCCATTGCTTATGTTAGTGAGTTTATTGTAGGGGCGCAGTGTAGGTTTTATTATATTACCGGGAGTTATACAATATACCAGTATTTTAGTGAGGGTAATAAATTCAATTGTTGTTATTATGTGAGGTTATACAATGCAAAGTTTACGGTGTATGTAATAAAATTAAATGGAAGTTATTATCGGTAATATATTTATACAAAAGCAAGGAAGGAAGGAGGTATAAAGAACTTAACGAAAGTAGAAATAATACTACATCACGTAGTTTCATTTAATTGTGAGTAAAAATAAAATTTCATAATTTATAAATTAAATGCATCTATTTAAAGAAAAAATGCATGGCCTAAAAAGAGAAGAGAATATTCTAAATGAGATAGAAATTAGTAAAACGTTGGGTTGGAGTGTGGGCTAACATTAGTATACCCTTGTCGAACGCACTCGCCTTTTCAACCGCAAATTACTGTGCCGACTGGACGTACCCAAGCCTGTGCCCTCTGCGACTTCGTGATAGCTTGTCGATTCGACCGTGTTGCAATGCGATTACACAAAATGGCTAGCGAGCGCCGAGAATGTGGGATAGCGTGTCGATTTAGGTTCATTTTGTGAAAGCGGATAGCACAGGGAGGTATTGCTATTATGTTGTTCTTTCCAGAAGAATTTTCTTCCTAGTTTCATTATCGGTCCCGTAGTATATAATGTATAGGGTCAGCCATACGTTCAATAATCCATCATGTAATTTCAAATCTTTTTCGCTTTCGTCTTCAAATATTCTCTGTCATAATTATACCGTTTTCCTATCTATAATAAAAAAAACTGTCCTTAATAAAAAATTCACAAAGTGTAAATTTAACAGACCAATTCAATTCACCAGTTTGTTATTTTTTTAATTTTAACTGAATTTATTTCGAAATATTACTGCAAGTTTCAAAGTAAGAAAAGATATAACTTTCGTGGCCACTGTTACTTAAACCAAAAGGTTAAACATAGACCTCATATCTACTTGAATGCGGCGGGAGTACAGTCGCCACGTAGCAGATTTATAACAAACTGGAGAATTGAGCTTGTTTGTTAAATTTAAACTTTGTGAAGTTTGGAAAGTAACTTTTAACATGTAAAGTGCTGGCTATGGATATGTATGATGCATAATTAAGTTAGACGAATATCTTGGTTGGTCAAGTTTTATTTTAATAAATTTTCATATTTTTGTTTGCCATCGGTTTGAAAATGTTTAATTGTGGGAACGCTACAGTTATCATGAACTTCATTAGATGACGACAAAGATAGTAGAAATAAAGTAAGGTCATGGCAATAAGATGAGTTAAAATTACGTGTAAAATTTTGAAATGAAGTGAAAATGAAAATATTTATTTATGGAAATAATATAAAACAAATCTTGAAATTCTCTTCCCATAGGTAATGTTTTCTAATTTTTTTGGCATTTCAAAAGAAAATTATTATATTAGGTATTTATTTTACATTTGGTCACTACAGTAAAATTTCCTGATTTTTTAAATCGGTTTTTTATACACATATGTTTACATAAAATAACTATTTGATATTTCGTGAATTCTCCATTTTTGAGACAAAAACAGTATTAAGTTATATTTTTAAATCATCTTGATATAAATCTAAATATGAATTTTCGCATATCTGGTTAAAAATATTTTTGTTATTAATTTTCAAACACATGTTATTAATTTTCAAACAAAATATTTTTGTTATTAAAAATCAAAATGTTTCGTCCCAATGATAAAGCATGTTTAATGAGCGAACTAAAGTAATCATTTAAAAATAATTAGTTAGTTGATGCCTTTAGTGCTGTGTTCGAAGATAAATATTTTTTAACTTTAAGATTCTACCTGAAAATTGTCTAGCTTCACGCGTGTAGGAACAAGTGTAATCTTTCTACAAGAATACACAATTTTAAGCTCAGCTCTACCTTTCATAAACCTGGAAAATATGAGTAATTTGAGATAGAGTCACATTATGCGTATTATATATACCCAGAAGCTTAATTTACTTTATAATGGCACATGTTAGAATGCATAAAAATAGGTAATCCATTAGGATTCTATCGTTAATCCTTCGTCACTTTCATCCGTTTTACGAATAATCTGACTCCTAGAGGAATTCTCTTGTATAAATATAATACCTTTATCTTATAACATGGTGGTATAATTGAATAATATTGTCCTTGTGAAAATATTAGATATAGAAATAAAAATAGCTTAAGATGCACAGAATTGAAGAAAAAAACCTAAGCTTAGCTCCACCTTTATAAATCTGGAAAATATGAGTAAATTGAGATAGAGTCACATTATGCGTATTATATATACTCAGAAGCTTAAATTACTTTATAATGGCACATGTTAGAATGCATAAAAATAGGTAATCCATTACGATTCTGTCGTTAGTTCTTCGTCACTTTCATCCGTTTTACGAGTAATCTGTTCTCCGGTATAAATGTAATACCTTTATCTTATACCATGGTGGTATACTTAAAAAAATTTGTTCTTATGAAAACATTAGATATAGAAATAAAAATAGATTAATATGCGCAGAATTAATGGAAAAACGTGATGAGAAATAACTAAGAGGAAAAACGTCATCAGATGCACAGAAAAAAGTAGAAAAAAGAGGAAAAACGTCGTAAGACGCACAGAATTGAAAGCAAGCTTAGCTCTACCTTTCATGAACCTGGAAAATATGAGTAATTTGAGATAGAGTCACATTATGCGTATTAAATATACACTGAAGCTTAATTTACTTTATAATGGCACATATTAGAATGCATGAAAATAGGTAATCCATTAGGATTCTATCGTTAATCCTTCGTCACTTTCATCCGTTTTACGAATAATCTGACTCCTAGAGGAATTCTCTTGTATAAATATAATACCTTTATCTTATAACATGGTGGTATAATTGAATAATATTGTCCTTGTGAAAATATTAGATATAGAAATAAAAATAGCTTAAGATGCACAGAATTGAAGAAAAAAACCTAAGCTTAGCTCCACCTTTATAAATCTGGAAAATATGAGTAAATTGAGATAGAGTCACATTATGCGTATTATATATACTCAGAAGCTTAAATTACTTTATAATGGCACATGTTAGAATGCATAAAAATAGGTAATCCATTACGATTCTGTCGTTAGTTCTTCGTCACTTTCATCCGTTTTACGAGTAATCTGTTCTCCGGTATAAATGTAATACCTTTATCTTATACCATGGTGGTATACTTAAAAAAATTTGTTCTTATGAAAACATTAGATATAGAAATAAAAATAGATTAATATGCGCAGAATTAATGGAAAAACGTGATGAGAAATAACTAAGAGGAAAAACGTCATCAGATGCACAGAAAAAAGTAGAAAAAAGAGGAAAAACGTCGTAAGACGCACAGAATTGAAAGCAAGCTTAGCTCTACCTTTCATGAACCTGGAAAATATGAGTAATTTGAGATAGAGTCACATTATGCGTATTAAATATACACTGAAGCTTAATTTACTTTATAATGGCACATATTAGAATGCATAAAAATAGGTAATCCATTAGGATTCTATCGTTAATCCTTCGTCACTTTCATCCGTTTTACGAATAATCTGACTCCTAGAGGAATTCTCTTGTATAAATATAATACCTTTATCTTATAACATGGTGGTATAATTGAATAATATTGTCCTTGTGAAAATATTAGATATAGAAATAAAAATAGCTTAAGATGCACAGAATTGAAGAAAAAAACCTAAGCTTAGCTCCACCTTTATAAACCTGGAAAATATGAGTAATTTGAGATAGAGTCACATTATGCGTATTAGATATACACAGAAGCTTAATTTACGTTATAACGTAACATGTTAAAATGAATAAAAATAGGCAATCCATTACGATTCTGTCGTTAGATCTACGTCACTTTCATCTGTTTTTTTCTCCTGTAATATTGTGTAAATGTAATACTTTTATCTTATACCATGGTGGCATAATTTCAAAATATTGTTCTTGTGTAAATATTATACATAGACATAAAATTGGCTTAAGATGCACAGAATTGAAGAAAAAAACGTAACCTTAGCTCCACCTTTCATAAACCTGGAAAATATGAGTATATTGAGATAGAGTCACATTATGCGTATTATATATACACTGAAGCTTAATTTACTTTATAATGTGACATATTAGAATTCATAAAAATAGGTAATCCATTACGATTCTATCGTTAGTTCTTCGTCACTTTCATCTGTTTTAATCTGAAAAGTGCAATAAATATTTTGGTGTTCTAAACTAAAATTTGGTATCGGTTCGTTTGGCTACGCTTCAAGCATCAATGCTACATGGTAAACGACTATCAAAACTTCCAAGCTTTGGTCATTATCTCATTTTTCATTTTCTTCATTTCCTTAGTAGTAATATTTGGCTCGAAGTATGTAAGGAACAGGATGAAGATACAGACGAGTCAGATGATTCCTTTCCATTCAACGAATGGAAAACGGTGTTTCACCATGATCATTTTATTTTCATTATTTGATTACATATATACATATATATATATATATATATATATATATATATATATATATATATATATATATATATATACATATATAAGGAAAATCCAATGCTATTTTTGCGAGTATTATCAGATATAATAATATAGTGTTTTTCATTTTTCGTTCCACAGTACGAGGAGTCGACTGTTATTGACACGGAGCCTGACTCCGAAGTGGCACAGCACCCGCCGACCCCCGCTTCGCCCTCCTCGGAGGTCGAGATCGTGCTCGGTGCGCCCGACGACCCGCTCGGAGAGCAGCGACTGCGCGAAATACAGGACAAGTGGCGGGAGATACTGGATAACGAGTACGACTGGCCAGGTCACGGAGACGGCTACGATATTGTGGTGAGTCGTGATAAGTAACTAGGTTATAAGTATCCTATTTGATAAGTAGTGATAAGTGAAGTTAATATATACGCGTGTTTAAAGCTTACATTACACTAATTAAAAATTAAAGAATTTTTCTGATCTTATTTAAATTCTCAAATGCAAATAAACTTAGAGATTATAATACAATTATTCAATACAATTATTACTACAATTTTCGGATAATATTATTACGTAACGAGGGAAATTATCATATTCTGTAGACACAGCACGTGTTAATATAATTTACGGATATATATTTTATTTCTATACTTTAAAATGAGCATAAATAAATAATTTTCAAAAATATATGCAACAAAGTACGTATTTATTATATTATACAGGCGATTCTATGCACCAAACGGAATAGAAAATATTAAAGAACTGTTTTAAAATTCACAACCGTTTTTAAAAAGTCATTTTCAAAGCTCGAACGAAAAATGCATACATTTTTTTGTATGCATTTTTCGTACTGTAACAACAACGTTACCTATTATTCATTCAGGTAATTCTATCCATGAAACTTAGTGAAAAATGTTAATAAGCTAAATAACAATTTCCAACGGTTTCTGAAAATTTTTTTTAAAAAAAAGAGCTTTAAATATATTTAGTTTGGTGCACAGAGTCACTTACATGAATAACAGACGCGTTCTTTGTTACAATTCTATATATGAATTTATATATAAATTCTACACGTATATTATTATACTACCGGTACTTATTCTAAGATTAACATCGACTGTATAAAAACAGCGTTGTAATAAAGCGACTGCGTTATTTTTCTCAATTCATTGAAAAGTTTTCACTTAAAATTCGGGATCTTTATTTTCTGAACGGTTTCCCATTAATATTATTCTGTATTTATATGTGTAACTAATATTTATAATGCACGCTCTAATTTAAATTAGTTTGTTATACATTTCGTTATTTAATCAGATTTATCATGGTAAATTATCTTTTTTATATTACTATAAGTGTCTTGACGATAAGTAGGTCAGCACGTAATGCAATAAATAGGGGCCAAGGAAAATATTATAAATGCCTTTGGTGTTTCTGTGATAGAATTCTTACATGATAAATTACAAATTAAAATATTTGGCTTAGCGTAGAAAGTCCATCCTATAAAAGTTTAGAATCACATCAGCAATCAGTAGTAACACAATTAAATGAAACTACGTGATGTAGTATTATTTCTACTCTCTTTAATTTCTTAACCACGACCTAGGTTTCGTTCTATTACATCTTCGGGTGGGGTTATTAGCGAAGATTCTTCCGGTGGGCTATTAGCAAAGATCTTTGGTAATAGCCCACATGAAGATATAATACAACGAAACCTAGGTCGTGATAAAGAAATTAAAGAAAGTAGAAATAATATAACATCACGTAGTTTCATTTAATTGTGAACAATGAATTCTTAAAAAATTAACGCCAAATATATTAAATATTCAAAATCAGTAGTAAGTAAAGAATGATATTTATTTAAATAAATATTTTGGAAAACATTTGTCGCAATAGTTTCATTGGCAAGAAATGATTTCGGCTGTCTAAATCCACGTAAAAATTTACGGGAGCGGAACCGAGAGTGAAAGCTAATTTGAATTGAAAAAGCAAATTGAAAAAGAATATATAGCAGTAAAACGAAATAAAAAATGTAGTTTTCATTAGCCGTATTATTTTAGTAGTTAGGTGATATAAATGAGTAAATAAATAAATAAAGATACAATAACTAAATCTTACAAAATAATAACAACTATCGTGACCCGTGCGAAGTCTTCGCATTATTTATTCTATTTTAATAAAATTGACATATAGAGGCGCAAGTATCAAAAGCATTGAGCTAAAGCGCCACTTTATTTATACGTGAGTGGATTTGAAATTAAACAAAAATTTTACCGACCGTCAATCATATTGAAGTTGAGCCGTTAGATAGCAGCATTGCTGTTTTGTGTATATAATTTTAATAATTAATTAATTTGCAAAAACAATAGCAATAATAAATTTTTTAGTCGTGGATGCCGGTAGAGCAAGCAATTATCTATAAAATGATATATAATTTATGTGGATTAGTTGTGAGGTTTTTTCTAAAAAGGGAGTGTAACATCTTAATCTTAGCGTATTAATATATATGATGATGATGATGATGATGATATGATGATGATGATGATTTTTGACAATGAATCATTGAAACCTCCTAGATTCAATGACCAAAACATCATTCGATTCACTGATCATTTCAATCAGTGAATTGAAGCTCATTGCAACGATTTGACTTATTTTTACCAGCAATATTCATTAAACCACATTCAATTTAATACGACAATTACAACGTTTATTGAAGTGAAACTTCTTAAACGATGCTTGAGTAATTCCGTCACGATAGAATTGTGTAACGTTTAAGAACAAATCTGACCGACTGCAGAACCGGCCAAGCGCTAACAATAAGGCGGTCGAGAATGTCAACAAGTTTATTTGAACAATAATCTATCAAGGAATCGATATGATGCCACCTGTTTTTATGACTTTAATCATTTATTTAGTTTTGTGTACCGTATAAAATTAGAAGTCAGTATGATATTATCATTTAATCAATAGAATCGAGAAAAAATGATTACGTATATTTCTATAAATTAGTGAAAATATAGTTTTAATCAGAACAATAAACAAAGGAAAATACTTTTAGACACAACAGATAATCTCAAAACTTCCAACTAAAATTATATTAAAGCGAAGCTTCTTCATGAACCTTTGGGATGGGTGGCTAACGGAGAAAAAATGAAACGGTACGAACGCGGCGATGAAACACTCCTCATTGGCTGAGTAGCATATCGTTGCCCGTGTGAGGGAGAGAGTGTTTTTTATTATGTGTTTTATATCAATATTATATTATATGAATTAATGATTAAAATTAAATTTTGCATACGATGAGTAAGAAATTTCGCTTCTGTCAGGTGTCCCACGACACTTTCTCGTCGAAGCCACAACAGTTTCTTTAAAAGTTACCACATTTTTTAAATAATTTCTTTAAAAAATTCATAATTCCAAATAAAGACGAACAATTTATTTCTCAAATAGCTGCAGCAGAACTTGTAATTTTCCATTTAATAGATATTATTATCAGTGTCGTAATTGACGTTAAAACATTGTCGCATTGAATATTTGGTTCATGTCTCAAAGGACCAAAGTGAAAAGTTTTCATTTTGAAGTTTTCCATATAAATATTTGGAGGTGAAAATCCAATATACACAACATTATATTTCAAACTTTTATGTAAATAAGAAGAATCACAGTTACCTCTGGACTTTTCTCATTTTCGAGGCTGCTCTGACAGTCTCGGAAAATCCAACCATGAATTTCGCATCGTCCTTCCATCGAATATTTCATTACGCAGCCTAAACCACTTTGCATAATGGAAGGGACTCGTCAAAGGCGATACGGTTTTATTCAATTCATTTATCAACTTTTCACAAGCCGGAGTTGAAGTTGGGCGCTTAAGCAAAACAACCGTTTGTCGCGAAGTCGGGCCCGCCCTCACATATTAACCTGTTCGCAGAGGCTTTGGGGAATGAGGCTTGACGTATCTCGTTGTCGGCGTTTGTTCGCACTGCTTGGGGTAGGCTGTGAAGTTGGTGAAAAAAGCTAAGTATACGTGTATAGACAGGTGTAATACAATACCGTTTCGCCTTATTGAGAATAAGAGATTAGCTTTTTTTATTTAATTGAATATCCGATGATGTTTATTTGATTTGTGACTTTTTAAGATTTGTATCTCTGTGTTTTACACAGACACTAATTAGCGAATGGCATAAATTTATTCATTTTTTTATTTACACCCACATTTATCGATACATTACAGGTAACCTATTTGTAACGATAAGGAATTAATGGTTTAACAAAGTTTGAACTTTTAGATCAAACATGAATACAAACATACATAAGAAATAAAAAAGATATGATCGACACATTTAGACAAATTTATTTTCACTCATGATAAATAAATTATATTCTGGTGTGATCAGATGGCGATCAGATGGTTGAGCAGTTGAATACCGCGGGAAACTGGAGAATTTTTATATAATTCAGTTCCAGAGGGTGGTATAGCAAAAAGGTGATGATTGCGTGAGTGCAGAAAATTGTTAGGTACAAAGAATGAAAGTTTATTCAATAATACAGGGCATCAGATTTTTCCTTTTAATAGCTGGAGGATAAATTTCATAAGGGCAGTCTCTTCTGAGTTTTTAATCTTCGAATAGCCCTACATATACAACTTAATTTAATCAGGTACATTAACAGTAAGTTTAAATTTAATAAACGCGGCAGTCTCTTTAATTAAAATATCGTTTGCGTTCTTTCTACAAATTGGTACCACGTAAAAATATCAATATTTAAATGGTCTATGATTAATTGTATCCCATACCTTTTTAATAAATAATTTTCATGACTATTTTTGTTTTCATAACTATTTTTGTTTCTGGCATATCTGAAACCAAAAAATTAAAAAAAATATATTAAAATGTGCAAAAATGTTAAAATTGTCAAAAAATTAATATTTGTTGGTGTATAAATCAATTTTGTCCACTCTGGTACAAATAATATATTATTTTAACTGGTGTCCTTTATTTATATTCAGTTTCGCCTAATTGATTTTTTTTTATTTACAATTTTTATTAAAACTAGTTATATAACTAACGATTAATTTGTTTCTGAATTAATATACTATGTGCTGACTAAACTGAGATTTTCCTTTGAATCACTTAGTGTTATAATGTCTAACAAGCTCAAAAAATTTTATTCTTTTGAGTCTTCTAATAGTATTTTGCACATTTGAGAGTCTGGACACTTCTGGATTAATGTGGTTTTAAAGTCTCTTTTGGTGAGAACTAGCAAATCTAGTAATAGTATCGTCTACCATTTCAATCTCAAGATCGCGATGGAGGTCACAGTTACGGACATACCAAGGCGCGTTAACTACACACTTAAATACTTTCTTTTGGAATCTTTGTATCACTTGAATAATAGACTTACTGGCGCAGCCCCACAGCTATATTTCATAACGCCGAATTGGGCGTAGGACTTGCTTATACAAAATAGGCTTGTTATATGTTGAAAGCTCAGTATTACGATCAAGCAACCAATACATTCTTCTGAACTTGATATTAAGTTCGTAGCGTTTCTCCTTAATATGCCTAATTGATGATTAAATTTTTGTTTGACGATTTCGATACTAGATGAAAAAGATGTTTTCTGTTATATGGAAAAAAAAACGTATTCCAGTACAAAATTTTTTTTTTAATAATCCATTGTTTCAATATTCCGAAGGAACGCTGATAATTTAGAGATACTTATAGTGACTGGCAAGTTCGAGATCACACTACAAGGAGGTTGAATCCCTAAACAATATTTTTATCATGTCTTAGAAGAGCTGGCTAGGAGTGCAGCATTACACTAAGCCACTGAACATGACAGATGGAAAAGTTGATTGGAGCTGCGAGGAGAAATCAAAATCCTTAGTTTTAAAATTCCAGAGGAGAAAAATTTTATAAATATTTGTTTCTTTAAATTTTCTAAACTTCAAACTTAATTGATGACAATGTTATTGAAAGAATTATAAAAACTCCTTAACTTAATCTTTTAATTTTTTTCATTCTATCACGAAAAGAAAAAATACATGAAGTTTTATAAATAATATATACTCGTAATTTAAATTGGTTCAAAGTTTTTATACAATTCAGCTGTATTCTCATCTAACGTGATGAATATTAATATACTAAAATAATATCTCTGAAATGTCACATTTCGAAGACCAATCTCTATTAACGTTTTAAAAGTAAAAGTTACTTTGTTGATTCCTTAATAATTCTGCGAAAAAAATCGTTGCCAAAAGTTGAGTTGTATTTTTTTTTCCTTTTGTTCTAAAAAATCAATCGTAAGAAAAAGTTAAAAATGCATAAAAGTGATAAACAGCAGTGAGCTGAGAAAAGGAACCAGAATTTCCACACAAAGCGGAGGCTAAGAACGGATACCGAGTAAGAAAAAAGAAAATTGATAAACCATTGTGACAATCAACTGGCTTCTATTTTTATATTTAAACAATCGATAGAGAGGCTCCTCAAAATTGGTTAAGGATGGCGAGATCTCATACATACAGATCAACGGACATATGACATCATAAGTATTTAAAAAGAAATTAAAAATAATATAATTTCTTAGATGATCTCTTCTTCCCAAAAAAAAACTATATTAAAAGTCGATAACTTCTAAAATTACCCGAGTTACAATGATTTCTATCATCAAATCTCAAACCTGGCATGCTAGTCGATAATGAAGTATATACCCTTGGGGTGTGCAACAAGTTAATATCAAATCTGATAAGCTTATAGACAATTTATGAAGCAGTAACACTATATATACAATTGGTAGTTTCTTTGCAAAGTACCGATAGTGTTGTATACTTTTGTCACTAAATCAATGTGTCAATTGGTGGCGAAATGCGATGGTGGTAATCTTATATGTATTGCTTACATATATTAAGAATAAAAACCTAGTTAACAATTCCGCTGTTTAAATTCATGCAGGCGTAACCACAAGAACGTTAATAGTAAATCAGTACTCCTGTATTTAAAGACAATACTACAGGAAGATGGTGGTTTTTAGGGTATCCTACCTCAAGAGGAAAAAAAACAGAATCCTTGTAAGATCATTCACGTTCCGTTTGTCAGTCTAATCATTCGTCACAATTGATTTTTTCAGTATCCGTTTAACAAAGAAATTTTATATTTGGCATGGTGATAGCGTATTAACATAGCGATATATCATATACTTCCCTATCTTCTTAACATCCAAAAATATTCATATGGAAATTGAGGAGGCAATAAAATACTCGAAATTATTTTGTTTCTAAATTTCAAATGTCGTATGAATTTGAAATGAAAAAGACAATTTTTAAGATTTTTTTGGAAGATAGTCCCAGAGATATTATTGAAGATCCCAGAGATATTGCCGACACTAGATAAATGTAAAAGTAGAATTGTCACGATATTTTTGCATGTATATAATAAAAATACTATATACTCACACATGTTTATATATGGTGTGTACGGAAGTCTCGTAGAAAAGTTCTATTTACTCTTAACAATTTTTTTTATTATATAACCCAGAGCCTAGGCAGAATTAATTCCATTATAACCCAACGCATCAGGCCTACGTACGTAACTCTGCAAATCTAATATTTATATTAAATCGATATATGAAAATATGTACGTCCTTTTAAAAAATCGTTTTCTATCCGTTGGTGCGCGACTGTCTGTACGGCTCACTGTACTCTACCGTCCGTAATTCTGTTGTCCGCTCGTCCGTAAGTATGCATGGATATTCTTTGTAAGTCGCATTTCTTGCGGATTTATCTGAACCCTAGTTACTTTCTTAAAACCGTCGTGCTTTAGTAATAAGGTGTGTCGTTGTATATAATTAGTTTATTCTTGTTGTTGAGAATATTGTTTATTTTCTTAAAATAATCGTGCTTTAATAATAAGGTGCGCCGATGTATATCGTTAGTTTATTTTTGTTGTTAAGAATGTTTACTTGGTAATTAATTATTTGCTTTATTGCAATAAATATAATTATTGATAAGAGCAGAAACTTTCGATTTCATTGTTTATTCTATTTCAATAATAAGTATTTTAAACAAATAGATATTTTTTATCAGCAATTAAATATTTTTTATTTTTTAGTTTAGTTGTCATTTATTACGATTTTACTGTTACTTTGTAAAATTTGAATAAATGATAAATTAATGAATTATTTTATTTATAATGATTAAACATATTTTTCAGTCTTTTTTCGTTCATTATAAATAAATGAATAAAAAATAGATATAGAACAAGTATGTTTGTTGAAGGTATTTCTTCGATTCTTTTTCTAGATACTAGATTAGATCTAGATTTATGTCAAAGGACACGTGATAGAACTGAAACTAATTAGGTTTTCCACGCCGTGTACGAATTAAAAATATTTTGAAAGGCACAGAGTCACACGACAGAAATAAAAACACGGAATCGTAAGAAACAGAATCAAAGATACTTGCTAATATCCCACCTGAAGATCTTTGATAATATCCCACCCTGAAGATGTTGTAATACAACGAAAGCTAGGTCTTGGTAAAGAAATTAAAGAAAGTAGAAATAATACTACATCACTTAGTTTCATTTAATTGTGAATAATGAATTTCTACAAAATTAACGCCAAATATATTCAATATCTGTGTAATTATTGTTTTGTATTAGTACGTTTTTCCGTTTCATTCGTGAAGTACTTACAATGAGTAATAAGTTCTCAGACTTATCGTTTTAAGATACTGATAAAAATAATATTCTAAAAGTAAATAAAATACGTAATAATATTTTTGCTAATATCTTATATTGAATATATATTATTTGAGTTTGAAGTATTTGTTTATCTTCCGTATTAAAATGAAACCAGTAATGTTTGTATATTTACACGTTTACTCACATTGTTTCTTATCAAAACACAGCAAAGTACGAAATGTAATATAGCGTGTATGTGAAGCGATACCTTAATAATTTATTAAGTTTTCAATAACATATTAATTAAATTTGTTTACCTCATAGGTTTAATAAAGATGAAGAGAAAATTTAAAACATATTGGATGCTATTTTAAGTGTGATGATTACAAAAAATATGTGGTAGAGTTTTTATGATAAGATTCAAAATGTTAATTTCATAAAATGTAATATTAAATATATTTGGCGTTAATTTTGTAGAAATTCATTATTCACAATTAAGTGAAATTACGTGATGTAGTATTATTTCTACTTTCTTTAATTTCTTTACCACGACCTAGGTTTCGTTGTATTACAACATCTTCAGGTGGGCTATTAGCAAAGACTCTTAACTATCTTTTATCGATGATTATTTGCATGTACTAATGTAAGATCTTTGCTAATAATCCACCTGAAGATGTTCTAATCATTTAATTATGAAATGTAATATTGAGGAAATTGTGTTTATAAGAAAAACAGGTTTTATTTATAGTCATGTATAACTCGCGAGCGATCTATCTGAAAGAACGCTCCAGCAAATGAGCTATGAGGATAAGTTCTGCTGTATTTTAAAGTAAATATCTCTAGTGTCTAAGTTATTTAAGTTGTACTTTGAAAATATGTCTGCTTAGATTCCAGTGAAATTACTGGAATCTATTTATTTTTAGAATTTCTACTTATTTACCTTTTGATTATTTACTTTTTGATATTTCATATATTATAAAAAAAAGGCGTTACGTAACATTTTATTTTATTCGTATAGTTCAAAGCATTTCAAAAATCAATCTTAGTAATAGGAAAAGCGGTCAATCGGACGATAGACGTAGCAATTATGATTCTGAGTGGGGGCTTAAACAAGAAAATTGATAGGTACACAAAATCAGAATAGACGATCAGTTTAAAGGATATGGACGTGTTTAACGCAATCTGTGTCATGGACCTAACTCGTAAAAAACTCTATTTTTTGTGTATTTTACATCTAAATTGAAAACCACGTTTTATAAAATTTTTCAAAACTTTTGACGATACAGAATAGAGCACTTGTTGGTCGTTATTTAATTGCTGCGAAAAATCAGTGGCAATATCTGCGTAGTTAGTAACCGGTATTTTGAAACTTGGGAGTTCTTCTGATTACATTGAATTTGATTGGACGAAACTAATTTCCAATAGTATACAATTTAAAATTTGTGCCTCTCTCTTCGTTTCGTGATAAAATCTGATACATATGTTTAGTTGCACTGACTTACCAAACGGCGATATTCAAATAACAAAACTCGAGAAGATTTTTACAAATAATGGAACACAAAACCATTTCTATGAAGATAATCAAATTATAAGAGTCGAGAAAACTTCTGAAAGACGAAGTCAACATGGAAAATGGTTATAAACGAGCGCCGCACTACGCAAAACAACGTCATCAGATGACGTCGACGCGAGAGCGGCGGCAGCAGGGCACGCCATCATCCTTTATGGTGCGGTAGTAACGAATTTGTTGTAAGCATGACGCCACGTATTCTGTAACAGAGTTGGATCAGCGAATAAAATGGGGACTCGGAGAAAAATTACAGGATTGCTTTCTAAAACTGCATGTCATATTATCCGGGCTGTAACCACAAATGTAATTTGTCTTTAAAGTTTTTTATTAAATAATTATTTATGGTTAATTTCCTAATAGTAAATAGTCTAGTTGTTTATTTTGTTCTTTACTACTTCTTTTTCATTTGCCTGATCACCTAAAACATTTAATTGTTAGTGCGCACAAGAGAATTTTTTAAGGCAAATTTAATAGATAATTATGAGAAAAAGTTAAAATAAAAAAAAAATTGGTGTGCTAGGTTTTAAGTTAAAACTTTGGCAACCAGTATAATATAGTATCTCTCAGAGATACTATGCAGTATCTCTAAGAGATAATATATAGTATCTCTAAAAAACTGCTATAAGAAATCACATGCGTAAAAAAATGGTGTATATTTAAAAAAAATATATAGCATCTAGAATCATCGCTATAGTCTTTCTATATCCTTTGCGTAGGCTTCTAAAAACTTTCTTTTTTCATAATTTTAAGTTCAGTAGTCTTGGAAATGGAAGAAGCGAAAGCATATTTTTGCAAATATTTCAATTTATCTTTAGAGATAAATTGTAATAAAATTATGAAAAACGCTTTTGAAATCATTATAATTAGCCCTTTCAGACAATACCCCATATTATATTCGAATTTCTTTTTTTTCCAGTGTTTAATTTTTCTACCCTAACATTTTCATGTAAATTGTTTTTAATATTATCCACTGAAGTATATCTGGGTTAATACGTTTTATTGTTATGCCAAATTTCAAATGTCTACATCGAGTAGTTTCTAGGAGAAATGCCAGTGATGGGGGGATAAATGGACATGCGAATGATCTTATAAAGATTTTCTTTAAGGTATTGAACACTAAAAAAAATAAATAACAATATAATTTTTTAGAGGCAGATCTCCTCTTTCCAAAAAGCTATATTAAAAGTTGGTTCGTCGTAAAATTATTTGAGTTATAATTACTCCCATAATCAGTCACAAATCCGCTTGGTGTGTAATAAATCGACATTGCCTCTAGCGAAGCCGCAAATAAAACTTAATAGAGGATCTAATGAACAAATGGTCATGGCACATGATACTCTCTTCATCACTTGTACAGAATATGTTAGAGATTAATTCTACGTTGCCTAATTTTTTTAAGTTTTTAATTATGAAAAATATTGCAGTCCTAATGAAACGAAAAATTTAAAAAAATTATCGCAAGTCGCTTCAGCACGTCGAGGATATTTTACCTATGTGCGTATTCATATTTTACTTTTTTTGTACACAAATACTTTAATCATATTTAATAAAACATTTATAAATAAAATTAAAATTGACAAAAAAAATGTACTCGAGAATTATATTAATTTCCTGGAATTCTTAGATTATTACAAAAAGCTGAGATTAGATACAAAGGGCGAGCATGCGGTCACATAGGTCATGCCATCATATGGATCGCTTTAGATATTTCAATTTAGGCTATTTTCAGATTTATGTGATTTGGTAATATTGTCAAGAAAAAAGCTTCGATAATTTTTTTAAGCTTGAGTTCAAATATTGTAGCTGTAGCTTTTTTAAATCATGGTATTGATTTTGATGGTCAATTTCCGTTGCTGCTTTGGTAATAGTGGTACTTGTGAGTCTAGGGAAAACTTTGCTATAAAATTTCGCCGAATAATTATTATGAGTCGTTTTGTTGCAAAAGATGTAACAAACTCATTTTTTACGATGGTAAAAGTAATATAATTTGAAGATAAATATTTAAACGAATTCAATTTGTGTTTCACTTGTCGTGTGTAATTTTATAAAACTTTTATTTTGAGAAACGTGATAGTTTTTCATTGATTATAATTGCTTAATCAAAACATCTGTTAAAAACTTTGATATCAGAATTGTAGCATTTTTCTTTGATAGTGCCGCAACAGACAAATTTATGTGATATAAAACTTTAATAATAATGTTATACGCAATGCGCTCTTTAACGAAATATTTAAATTAATCAGTGACGTTTTGAAAATATTTTTAAGTTTCGATAAGTATTCAATCGTTAGAATTGCAGAATTCTATCGTATCTACATATATAACATAAAATTTAACTTTTGATTGAGGTCCTCTTCGACATTATTTTGCAAAGTGATGTTCTTTGTTAACGAAATAGCTTCAACAAAAATTGTTTTTTTGTTACTAACAAATCGCACATCATCTTTGGGTTTTCTTAGTACTTTTTCCTTATTTTTCTTGGAAATGCTAATATGTGTCACAAACTAAGCGGCGTGCTAATGCGCAACCGACAAAGATTTCATTTCGGCTCTGAGTGGGAGAACCAATAAACAGACAGGTAAGAGGCCTATCGTGAAGGAATGAGCGATATCCATCCAATTCCTGAACTGAACCTCTCCAATAATATATTTTATTATGGAATTGATATTATGGAACGCTTGCCAGTAGTTGATTGAACTTCGCTCATATCTGTCCGGTATTTGATGATTCTTTCATCGCTCTCTCTAATGTTGATTAAGCTGCTACAATCCATCGAGATGGATTCTAATGGTATATCCTCCAGCTGCGGGACCATCATTGGCTCTGAGAGGCATAGCCATTGTAGTTCTTCCATGGCCTTCGGCCTTTCAGGAGTATCGAATTATTTAACTAAGCTGCTACAATCCATCGAGCTGGATTCTAATGGTATATCTTCCAGCTGCGGGACCATCATTGGCTCTGAAAGGCATGGCCATTGTAGTTCGTCCATGGCCTTCGGCCTTTCGGGGGTATCTAATTATTTAACTGCCACACTCGGCTCGGCTGTTGGCGTTGATTTGCTGACAATATAACCTACCATATAATAGCGCGTATGAAAGAAAAGAGGATTTGGAACAAAAAAGTGTATTAAAAATAGGTCTGATGAAGTGATCATTGTTTGTAACACCGTTATATTTAAGTGCTTCAAAGTGTGAAATATATTTTAACAATTTCACAAGTTTTCGACTCATGTTGACCGTTGCGAAATTGAGCTTATCTCCTGAAAATTGTCATTTAGAGAAATCTAGATCAGAACTTCTAATTAAAATATGCTTCTTATTTACTATCATAAAACTTAAGTGCTTTTAAGGATTAATGTTCCTTTGACAGATTGAAAAAAACAGCAAAAAATTTGAAAAGAAAAAACTATTAGAAAAAATAGGCGGAAATTCACAAGCAAACCGTATATTTATTTCTTTTTTTAAATCTTACTCACCAACATAATCTAAGCGAACCACGGTACATCAGCCTATACGATGCTGTGCGAACCGCGCCTCATCTCGTCCCGTTGCGACGCCAGGGGTTGCACGATCCAACTGCCGCCATTCAAACTCACCCTCGCGTTTCTTCACTCACGTTCACCTCCGCCAGTCACATTCATTCGAGTTACGCCCGCGAAAGTTCACTGAATGTTCACTTCACAGCGCTTAACCCTTTGGAGGGGCGTTCTTTAAAATAAGTTACAGCCGCGATTTCTTCTTTAAACGCGTTAAAACCACGTGTGATCGCAACTCGAATTTTGCACGACTATAGACAATATTGGCGCCTTTTTTTTAATAAGATGTTTCTTATCTTAACGTCTATTCTAAAGTATCTTCTTTAAGGGTTATATAGTTTAACAAAATAGACATGTTCTTTAAATTATAAGTATTTTATCTATCCATTGTTAGGCAAGGTCAATTCCTAATTAAATGCTTTATTTTCATTTTAATCAATCAAAATCAGCATTTATTCCAAATAATATTTCATACACAGTGTGTTTACTTGCGTTAGGATTAATAAGTCATTAAAAAGAATTCAGGACTAATAATTGAAGTTACATAAGGAGAATGACTTTTCTAATCAAATTAACGACTTCTTAATATAATACCTGAAATAAAAAAAATTAATTATGTTATCTTAATTTTTTTACGCTACCTAATGGTGGCTTAAGAAATTTAATAGCATATAAAATTGGCGATCTTTGAGTTAATTAAAGTCTATTTGCCTCTTTAAGCCTATGATAGCATGATCATAGCGATTATATAATTATTATTGAATAAAATAACGCATAATATTTACTAAACATTAGTCATATACTAGGTCAACAAGCAAAAAAAAATATGAATTTATTAAACTTTGGCTCCGTTTTCATATATTACCGTTATTACATGGACTTCATAAACATTTTATTTTTCCAGACAATTATGTCCAGTAATGCAATTCTCTACTGTATAAATCTACTTTATAAGTATGAAAATTGTCATTCCTAATTACAATTTTTATACTTTTTCGAAATGAAAATAATTAAAGCGTAGTTGTCTGTAAATTGGTACGGGTAACGTCAGCATTACAAAGTCTGAAACGCTACACAATTTTGCACGATTACCTTATGCAAGACCATCCACAGACCATCCACATTTTATATATTTATTTATTACCAAAGCTATGAACTTTTTATGAACTTTGAAAATCTTTTATATATACTAATCATGAACATTGTGTTAGTGCGATATAAATACAATATTTATTTTTAAGATTCTTTTTGTGATATTTACTGAATTTAATGTTTAAACTGTAAATCACAGATGGCGTTCTTAACTATTGTTTTATTCAATATATAATTTAAAAATTAACTGCCTGAACTCATTTTATATTTTATTTGTCGTCTGTAAATAAGCTATACGTTAAATAATAACATATGAGTAAATTATTTTGATAGCTGAGGACATGTCTCTCTTTGTATTCTAAATGTTATATTAAATTATATAATATGTCACAACCAGATACTTACAAAATATGTAAAATATTACTATTTTGAACATGTTACTTTATATTAAATAATTTCTTTTGGTCATACGTTTTCACGCAAATATCACAAATAGTAGACTGAGTCACAATCAAATCTTAATATTATTAATATTAAGATTCGATTGTGATTATTTAATTACTATAATTTAAGTTCATTAACCTTACAGGTTTAATGAACTTTTGAACATTTCCTTTAGTTAAATTTAAATATAAGTGATACTTAATTCACTACGTTATATGATAAACAAGTGATATAAACTTAATAATATCTTTCCATATGCTGTTTAGTCTCAGAGAGGATAGTTCGATAACATAAAAATGTTTCCCCACAACAGAAAAGGGCATTTATTATATAAGAACTTTTGACATATAATATGTTTCTTAACCGAATATATGTTACATTCTTGATTTCTGGATGATAATAAAGAATTTCAAACTAATATGAGGAGTAATTTATATGGCACGAAATATTTCACTACAGTTTTAATTGAACATATTTGTGCTTTCAGTCAAGTATCGACCACGTACGATATTTTCTGCTCATCGCTAGTATAAGCTATCTTCAACCCTCTAACTTCAATCCCCCAACCCAGGTCTCCTTCAATCTGCCCCACTCTTCCTATTTTGGGCTGTTTGAATTTATATCCGCCCTATCTTTATATCATCTTTCCATCACATTTACGGCAGCCCAACTCGTCTTTTTCACTGTCAGGATCCCCAGTCCAAGAGAACTTTGCACCAGGAGTCCAATTTTTGAGTGACGTGGCTTTTATACTCAAGTATTGAATAAAGTAATTTTATATTTCTTACTCTTGTTAATAAACATATTATTACTTAAGTTTTAATGATATTGGATTAAATTCGAATTAGTAAGATTCAATATATTGAGGCTGTTTCAGATCAGATTTTGATACCTGTGCTTCCTCTGCCAGCCTAATTCCGTGAACGAGATTCATTATTTCGTACTTATTCCAAAAAAATTCTTAAGTTTATATTGGGAAACGTTAAAGTAGGAATTTTATTATACCAGAATAAACTTAGAAGTTTAGTTTCGTATGCCCATACGAAAATGCAGTGTTTTTGAGCAATACGTATGAGAATGATTAAGAGGATAGGTTGGTAACGTAAATAAAATGGACTAGCTTTTGGCTGCAGCTTCGCTCGCGTAATTCAATGCGGCGTGATTTTAATGCAGGTTTTTTGTACTCACGAAACATGTAAGCAATAAAGTTAACATGCGGGTTGTGCCATATTTACACGTTTTCGTGCTATATTTTTATTATTGAATAAAAACATGTGAAACTAATTTTATAGGTGTAAGTTTTATTTATTAAGTGTTAGTTTTGGGAGCCGTGCTGTTGGTTATTAGGAGCCATACTTTTAGTTAGTAGGAGTTATGGGTTTAGATATTAGGAGTAATGCTGTTAATTACTATGAGTTGTATTCTTAATTATTAAGAGTTATGCAGATAGTTATTAATAGTTATACTATTTGTTATTAGCAGTAATAATGTTAATCTTTAGGAGTTATGCAGTTAGTTATTCACAATTAAATGAAACTACGCGATGTAGTATTATTTCTACTTTCTTTAAGTACTTTACCACGACCTAGGTTTCGTTGTATTACAAAATCTTCAGGTGGGCTATTAGCAAAGATTACCTAGGTCGTGGTAAAGAACTAAAAGAAAGTAGAAATAATACTACATAAAGTAGTTTCAGTTGATTGTGAAAAATTAATTTCTACAAAATTAACGCCAAATAAATTCAACAGTTAGTTATTAGAAGCTACGCTGTTGGTTATTAGGAATTATACTGTTACATAATAGGAGTTATGCAGTTAGTTATTAGGAATTATACTGTTAGTTGTTATGAGTTATGCTATCACGGGCATAGCGATTTTGATATAACATGAATTGGCGGAAAATTAAAATAAGCGTTATAAATATGTTTCGCCTTATAATCCAGATTTTTGGCTACGTCCATAAAAATTATAATATCAGTAAACAAAAATAAACCTATTTATTAGGTAAATAATATTAGTATTTTAAAATAAAAGAAGTCTTATTTCATGTAATGGATATTATAACGATTCAAATATGTTTTATATAAAATATAAAATCTAAGGATAAATTTTAATTATCATAAGGCAATCCTGAGGAGTTATTGCTTTAGATGTAACTAGATGTAAATATTTTCAGTACCTCATGGGTTTCAGAAGTACCATAAATATTATGAAAAAGAACGAGCATTTTTTAGTGTATCAAATCTGTTGTATAATTAATTTTGTTCGCTGTGATGTAAAAATGAACCTAATTTCGACGTAGTCCTTTCATAAAAATATGTATAAACTTTTGGGCGTGATTGAGCAGCAAACGCCCAAACAAAGTTTTTGTAGTATCCCATAGGGGAAAATCCACATGTAATATCTATATGTTAATACATCACACAATCTATATACAAGCGAAGTTTAAAAGCGAGTCATTGTTCGCCTCCAGAGCTATGAAGTAATAAACAAATAAAAACTGTTTTTACATTTGTGTTATTAGCTAAGATTTGTTGTTAAAAAAAAATAAAAGATCGGTCGAATATTCTGTACTAAAGACAAAAAAATATGAACTCTAATAAAATATCCTGCAACAAAGTTCTGTTCTCCGAATCTACATGAATCGAAAATCGTAGAGGAATGTTAGTCGAAAAGTGTTAATGTAGGAATGTTTGCAAAACGTTAGGCGCAGTTGGCAGGATTTACATAAAAGGCAATTAAAATGGCCCGGAGGATTTCTGTCAAATACTCCTCGGGGACCGACCTCCGTTAAAGTCTTTACCAAGTTAAACGGGAAACGGCAGGTACGACACCGAACTGCTGGATTGTCCTCTGACTAATAATTCGGAATAAGGCTTATTTTACATTGTTCAAATTTAAATTGCGACGGAGACGAAGGACGGAAAATAACGAAGGAATATTGTGCTCGGCCGAGCTTTATTTTAAACTAATGGATTGAGAAATTCTCAGGAAAATTATTTGTTTCGAAGAAATTAAGGAAAAACAATGGCTTCGGGAGCTGATGATAAATGAGTGACATTGAAAGTTCAGTGAAAATTTGTTGTTATAAAATAATACTAAGACATTTTACCTCGTCCCTGCTTTTTCATCGTCGTCTTTGTTATACAAAATATCCCTTCACTATTATGAAAGTTTTATTGTGTTTCTTTCAGAAAGAGTTTCAGTTTTATATTCGATTAGCTACGTCGCATGCCGAAACTTCAAATACATTATAACGGCCATGAAACATTTATAATAAGAAAAAAAGTTTTAACGATATTTGTAGCTGACAAATAAATGTAGCAACATCTTAGCGCGTCTATAGCGCGTAGAGACAACGGATGGGTACAAGACACTATTATTTGTTGCTTAAAATATGCCAAAAATTCGGCAAATCCATCGAAAATACGTGACGAGATGGAGAATATAGTAACCTTGTCATGGATGTGGTTTATAATGAACCAAATATCTGAAAAAAAATGAAAAAATGTCTATTTGAAATGATAAAAATTTAGCCGACGTCTTCACTTAGTTTACCAATTTTAATAAAAGTATCAGTGCTCATTCCGTCACGATATGATACCTCTCCTCCTTTTTAGGGTTCCGTGTCTTAAAAGGAAAAAAGGAAACGTTATAGGATCACTTTTTTGTCTGTATGTCCGGCAAGACTTTTTTTTCTCAGGAACGCATGGAGGTATCAATTGGAAATTAGGTCTACGGTTTCTTGAAGCAGTAAATTAAGATTCTAAATCCACGCAATAAAGAAACCCTAAAAATATTGCTATTTACTCCGCATATTTAAAGTAAAGGTTACTTCCAGTTGACCTATAATCATACAATTTGGCAAGAAGCATGGTCTCATAGCACAAGTAAAGGAAAATATATATAATCATTAATTTGTAGTTATTTAACATAACATTTTTTTTTGTTATTATGAGCCTGTATCGACAATATATTTTCGTTCTGAATACTTACAATTTTGTTTTATTTAAATTATAATTTGACAGGAATATTATGTACCATTAAATTTTTATAAATGCCTAAATTTGTACGGAACCCTCTTAGTTCTATTCGTGCTTGACAGGTTGTTTAATTTTGATATAAATTTCATTATGATCTCTAAGCTGCTCTGTTCTATATTGGAACATTTAACTAAAAGTTTTTGCCCGATGTGCGTACGGACAGAGACAGGCAGTCGGGAAAGGATCGAGTTGGGCGATTCTTTTTCGACAGATTTGTTTATAGCAATCCAAACTCATTTGTTTAAATCTATAACTTACAAACTTTTATACTGTTATATATATATATATTATTATATATATATGTATATATATATATATATATATATATATATATATATATATATATATATATATATATATGGTTTCTAAATGAGTTCCTGTACGGTTATAGATGGTGTTATTACACATGCGAAACAATAAGTTTTATTATCCTAGGCCTAATAGTTTTAAGGATATGATTTTTTTTAAATTGTAACTGCGCATGAAAAAGACATTTTTTATTAGGTATTATTACTATTTCTGTTTTTTTTATTATTCAAGATTTTTAAGAGAACATTCGTCTTTCTAATTAAAAAGTTATTAATAATTAAAATTATAAATAATTAAAATGTTATTCATTCGGTTTTATTGGCAACTTAAAAATTAAACATTGATCACTTAAAAATTAAACGCTGAAACATGTACATATTTCAATTACAAAACACGGAAAGTGATTTTTGAACAATGCTAGTGTAAAAAAAATGTATGGCAACGTTGTGGAACTTTATTTCAAAAAACATTTACAATTCACACAAATTCCAAAAAGGTATAACTTTCCGGTACTAAGTCATTTCATAACATGTTTTTTGTTCCTAAACCCGTACCATTGGTAATTTTTTTAGTCATCGTAAAATAAAACAAGTGTAGTAAAAAAATAATGATCATACCGCATTTATTATGTTTTTTTTATTACAGTATATCCTCAAAATGCTTTCCCCCATCTTTTATGCATAACCAGCATCTACTAACAAAATTTCTTCTTAAACTTCGCAAAGCCCTTTCGTTGTTTTTTACCACTATACGTGGTGTATTTTTTGTGTTAATTGTTGTTCATTATCGTAAGTAGTCTCATAGACCACCTCCTTGAAATATCCCTATAGAAAATAGACCTCAAAGGATTGAGGTCTGGCGAACGAAAAAAAAATTTAAAAAATTATATCTCTAAAACTATTAGGTCCAGTATAATAAAATGTATTGTTTGTATGTGTGATAATCCTTTCTATTACCGACATTTCGTTGTCCTTTCCTTACGGGACACCATGTATATGTGTATGTATATATATATATATATATATATATGCATATATATATATATATATATATATATATATATATATATATATATATATATATATATGTATGCATATGAGTAAACTAATTTAGGATCAATTTCAAATTAGCAGTCAGGGCGAGTCTAGATTGCGCATCGATATTTCCATTCCGTTCGAAGTGAAGTTACCTTAATTAAATTAAATCTTCACTAACATCAATTTCCTACAGCAAACTAGTATAGGGAATGATTTTTTTTAATATACTTTAATCGCAACGGGATTAAAACCTTAATCTTTTCTTTAGACTTTATTGGATGATGAGTATGAGAACGACGAGAATAATATAAAGTATGAGAATGAATGTAGTGACGCACACTAATTCAGTCTATCTACAGTTTTCATTATACGAGGGCAATGTTACAGGTGTTTAAGTTTTGGTAATTTTTCTAAAAGGTTGCAAATAAAATCTCAATATTTAATACTTATTTACCCTACCCTTCAAACTGTGGAAATTAATATTTATTAAAATCTGGAAGAATTAAAGTAAACGTTAATAGAAAGGAAGCGGTGACGAATTCGGCGGAAGGGCCCAAATAGCAACAAAAGTGAATATATGCTCTTTCCAATCCTTAATGGCCATGTGGTCATACCAACGAATTTTATGTCCTAAAACTAGCCAAGACCCGATACCACCCTGTATAATTGTTTTTTGCTAAAAATAAATTTAAATTATAGTTGCCAGAAAAAGAACACGCGTGTGCTGGGTTTTTCTGTTAATTTTCTGGAATTGATTGGAAACGAAAAGGTTGTTTTTGTTTTCCTGCTCTCGATTTCTCAAAATTGTTTATTTTGGTTTCATAAAACATTAGCCAAAAACTAGTCAATATTTCAATAGCCAATATATTATTTGTATTTAGGTTGCCATGTGGAAAATAATGAGTGAATCTCTCATGTTTAAGATGTTCTTTTATTTCATCCATGTCACGTTTTTTATTCCATTGCACACTGTATTACTGTGGGATTTTAACAGATTACTAGGTGATTATTAATATATTACGTCGAATAGTAAACACTTTAGCAAATTATTGAGTTTGTTTCCTCAAATTAGGAAAGATTTTATTAAGTTTTTGTAACCTATTTGGGTAGATACCCGATTCAAGAATTTTCGTAAGGAGAAAACTCAAAAATAATTCTTTTATTCTCAGGCCGGTATAATCGTGAAGGAGCGCGATGGAGGACTGGGCATCTCACTCGAAGGAACGGTGCGTGTGGAACACGGCCAGGAGGTGCACGCGCGCCACTACATCAGAGCGGTGGCACCTAGCGGACCTGTGGCTAGGAGTGGACTCCATAAGCCAGGCGATGAATTGTTAGAGGTTAGTTATTGAGATCGGTTAACGGCTCTTTAAGTGTAAATTCTATAACAGAGCAAAGACACCTGAGAGCCAATGGCTAAGTTCGGACTCCGTGAACTGGGCGACAAGTTGCACGAAGTCATTATTTAAGATCAGTTAAGAGTTATTTAAGTATAACTTCGATTAACAAGTAGAGGACATATGGGTAAGTCTGAATTCCATGAACTAGGCGCCGAGTTCCTAGAGGTCAGTATTTAAGATCGGTTCAGAGCTATTTCAGTGTAACTTTGATTAAAAAGCAGAAGACATGTGAGTAAGTTCTTATTCCATAAACTAGGCGACGAGTTTTTTAGAAAAATTGCTCAAAACGTTTTATTTAAATAAAATGAAAAGTGTGGTTAATGTACTTGTAAAGTTGATTTTACAATTTTTTATAACAATTTTTAACTAATCGGTAAATAATTTTCTTTTTTTTTTCAAAATATTAATGTAAGATCATTTTAGATGGACTTAGGTTTTTAAACAAATTGCTCTACGGGTTTTTAAGTAAAATTAAAAGTGTGGTGAAATAACTACTTTTTCTGTAATGTCAGTTGAACAATTTTTGAGAGTGATTTTTAAGAAAACTAAACTATAAATGAGTTTTTAACTTTTAAAGGAATTTAGATATTTATAGTTTATATAATATATCAAACATTCATTGAATTTCGTCGACAACGCGTTTTACACGACAACTACCTTAAATATAACTTTTATAAACATTTTTCGCTTTAGTTCACAAGTTTAAAAAAAATTAATAACCATTTTTGAAGTTGAAATTTACTTAAAGGCAATTAACCATCATTTTAACCCTGAATCTGGATTATTGTGGTTCGGTATCACGTCCAACTACTGCAAGGTACATGTTACAGTTGGTAAATTTTAATTTCAATTGTGTGTGATTTATCTTCGGTGCTGTAGAAATCGTTCCCGTGCTACAAATCAGCACTTTGTCAAAACAAGTATGTATATTGTGAATTACCTTATTCCCTCTAATATCAGTGTAGCAATAGAGACGGAATTACTGTTGTTTCATTTATTTTGCATATTTCTTCCAATTTCTTATTTTTATTTTCGCAAACACATGACTATTCCAATTAACCAGACAAACATGTAGTTTATAACCTCACAGTAACAATAAAAGACAAAGAAAGAAAAACGTTGTGTCGTTTCACTTTTTTCCCTCTTTGTCGTGAAATAGCAATATAAGAATTTATTTACATACGATTGTATTTGTATTAGACAATACAAAGTAAATGTAATAAGTATTGTTATGAAAATTTTCAGAATCAAGTTAAAATAAATTTTCAATTTTCTATACATATATTATTTTTTTTTATAAAATTTATCTTTACGATAAACTCTGTAGGATAAGACGGTGAAGTATATTATATTTGCATAATTCTTGAATGAAATTGGTAAAAATAGTTCGTATGTCAGTCTGAATTCGTTGTTGCGGTGAGATGTTTCCCGACGGACTCAATATGATCCGCCTATAAAGGGTTTATTACTGTGCTTCTGGTGCTTTCGAAACATTCTGAAAAGGTGTTTTTCTATAATGTATAGTTTCCATAAATATTATCGATTTAGATGTGCTGCTCACACATAAGTTATGTGGTAACGCTAGTGATATAATATCAAAATTATAATTCGTATTTTCGGGTTAACAACTTTTTACGTAACGTTAATGTTATAACATAGCTTTAGTACCTAATGTTAATTTTAAGTTTCTTAATTTTCCTGAACTAAACGAACAAAGCGGAACTTCTAGTAGCAGGTATGTTAAGGCGCATTTACATTATTCCAGTGACTATATATAAATGACTTCGAATTTCGTTGTTCACACTAGTTGTTGACTGAAATTGGCAGCAGAATTCTACAGCCGGAGACAACGGCCAGCTCAATAATAAAACAGTTCGATGAGCAGCAAATCGGGCGCATTTATACTATCACAGTGGCCGTGACTAGTCGAAATGCGGGTCGTAATTGGAGACTTAATTTACATATATTCAGTTTGGTAATACATGATCGCAGCCGTATATGAGTGCCGATATAATGTAAATGCATCCTTGAGTAATGCCAAAGGAGTCCAGAACGAAAGTAACTTCAATTAGGTCACTGCATAGTTCAATTAGGTCACTGCAAATTTAAATCATAGTGTAACGTCCAGGTATTTGACAACAACGTAATGCAAAAAGAAGTCAGTTTAACAGAAGTCAGACAAAGCCAATACATAATGTCGAAAAAATCAAATTGAAGACAACCGACAGCGACGTCTACCCCCACGTGTCTGCCAATTTTGGACCGCTTACTACGATATGCAGCCACCCCCCACCCGCGCCGCGCCCCGCCGATACTCACGCGGCACAGCGCCCCGACTCAAGCTCGCGCTCTGTTGTGCATTGTGCAGCCGGCGTAGTTAATAATTAATATCGATTATATCTATAGTTAATCCGTAGCCATAAACTGGAGTACTCTAGTACAGAAAAGAAGTCAGACGATTAAGAAGTTTACGTCGACATGGTTTAATTATGTTTAACTTCTGGTATATAAAAAAACCGCTCAAACACGACTGGATGTCGCAGTACGACGGTTTCGTCTACATTTAAGCATTTACGTATGTAGTATTTCTATAAACTATTTCCCTTAAAAAAACGCTAATTTTTCATAATTTTAGGTTAAACGGTTTTGGAAATAAGGAGGGAGAATATGGTTTTTGCATGTTTTTCAGTGTATATTGGAAGATATGTTACATAAAATTATAAAATGTTTTTGAGTTTTTGTAACTGGCCCTTTCAAAAGGTACCCCAGGTACATATGGAATTAAAAAAAATTCCAAAATTTCACACCCTCCTCCCCCAAACTTCCCGCCGCTTAAATTTGCGTGCGAGTGTAGGTTAATGAAATATGTGCGGGTTAATATGTTTTATTGTAATGCCAAATTTCAAATTTCTACGTCAAGCGGTTTCAGAAAAAAACGACTGTAACAGACAAACAAACAAACACACACATGAATGATCTCATAAGGATTCCCTTTTTCTTTTTGAGGTACGGAACCCTATAAACGGGCTAAAGCTAACTTAGACCACGTATGAAGCGGTTTTCCATAATTGTCTAATTTTCTAAATTCAAATTAAACGAAATACTCTTAATGCTTTCATTGGATATCGCTTATTATTGGATATCGCTCTTCTGCCATTGGTCACTTATATAATACACAAGTTTAAAATAAGTGGGGGTATCCTTGTGATATCCATTATTACCCGACTGCCTCAGAAGAAGGGTGATGTTTTTCAATTGCGTATTTGTATGTACGTAATGTCTATTTCCTTGGCACAGGCCATAGCTTAAATAGCTTTATGGATTTTAGCATATGAGATGTTGTTAGATTCGTCTCGATGGCGCGAGTAAAACTGGGTACATTAAAATTTAAAAAAATCAAAATGGCGGTTTTTGATTCCATATTCAATAATTTGACAATTTTTTTCTAAACCTATCGAGTAGGATACCAAAGTGAAATTATATATATAAATTTTATTCGAAAAACAATACGCACAACAAAAAAAAATCACTACTCGTAGAGGAACACACTTTTGTTTTAACCGCAGCGCCTTTCTTGCATTATTTTTAATACTATTTAATGGACACAGCGTAGTTATATTATTTAATAAAATATAAAAATAGAGGGGTAATAAAAAGGTTTTAAGAATAGTTATTAAAATACTAGAGTATTTTAGTTTATTGCAGTTCTACAGATTAACTATAGATGTAATCGATTTTAATTATTACCTACGCCGACTGCACAATGCACAACTGAGCGCGAGCGGGAGTCAGGGCGCGGCGCGGGAAGGGCTGCATATCGGAGTAAGCGGTCCAAAATGGGCAGACACGTGGGGGTAGACATCGTTTGTCGGTTGTCTTTAATTTGATTTTTTCAACATTATGTATTGGGTTAGGATCGCGAGTAATGTTACGCGGTAATGTTATTCACGCAATTAATCAATGTTAACCACGATCCAGCGAACGGCACTACGGGTTTCATCCGACAGATTGGGTGGACTGCTCTTAGGAGGGACCAAAGACTTACTGCAAGCAGTATTTGTAAAATTTGATGAATCTATAGTCAAAGGTAATCAAAGAAGAGTTGAATGCGCTTTGGGGTAAAGAAAAATTGAACGACAGATGTTGCCTTTAATATTTTTTTGGACGGTGACTGTTTACAAGTTATTAGGAACAAAGCTCACCGGGTCATTGTGGGCATCAGCTTACGTATATTTACAAAGAGTCAAGTTTACCTAGCTCTGAGTAACCAAATTAACTGGGTTAGTTGCTTGTACCCTTGATCACAAAAAGCTATTTGGTCGGCCACATGATCAAAATTCTTTTGGAAGAACTTCAACGTCTTCGGGAATTGAACTTTCCCAACTCATGTATTAAAATAGTTTTAAGTTGTTGTAATAAAGCTCCCCGAATATTGAATCTAGTAATCCTTACTTTATCGTAGAACTTATATACTTACCAATACCAGCCAATACTTAAATGAACACGTCGTCTATTAATAAAACTAATAAGTTTGAAATTAACAAATTCATTAAAAAATATCATGACTGCAAAAACACAACTGATAATATACAATATTAAAAAAACCGAAATTCATAAAAAATAAATAACTGAAACGGGAAAAACAAGCTGTCTAATTTATATACTTTAGTTTGAGCAAAGTAGAATTCACCGTGTCACGTAATTTGTTCAATATCTACGTAAGCAAAGAATTAAATATAACATAAGTATAACTTAAATATATATTATTGCAGGTGTAAAACATTGTAAACGTTTAAATAGACCACCACAAAAATATTTTGGTTACTGTTTCGGCCTCGCTTGCAATAATTGATAACATTTAAATTATGTTTAAACTATATTGTATTTTATTTTTTGATCAGTAGGTATAGAACGAAAAAAACATTGAATGGTGCATTCTACATTGTTCAAACTACATTATATAATTTATAGAGCTTGTTTTTCTCTTTTCAGTTATTTATTTTCTACTCAATTTTTTTGAATATTTTATATTATCAGTTGTGTTTTTGCAGTCGGATTTTTAATTTTTATTGTTGTTGTCTACTTACAGTCGTCACGCTGACCAATTTATTTGGAATCGTTTGTTATGTATTTCGTTTAATTTCTATGTTTTTTTATGTTCTTGTTGTTTGTTTATGCGTTAAATATGTTACTAAGACAAGGTACTAGTAGAACAATGTGAGTACAAAAAAAAACTTCTAGCAGTCTGGGTAGTCACTGGGTTGTTTAATTATTCAAATCTTGATCTCTCAGGCTACCGGGTTTACTTCCTCATCCTTATCCATGGTAATGAACATGCTAATTAAAGGCCCTTGGTGGGAAGGCTCCCTTGGCAACAAACATCTTAATTAAAGGAAGCATTTACTTGAAAAAATCACTGAGATTACACCGGCCGGATGTCATCAACTTTTTAGCGAACTTTTTTCTCTTTTTTTTATTGCAATTCACGTTTCTCCGTAACCAAGTAGAGGAAAGCAAAAGCAGTAAAAATATTTGATAAAAGAGGAATTTCCGTTTTTATTAATATGAATATTTGTTAAGTTGTAACAAGTCGCTTAAGAACCATAGTCGACTGAAAATTCATCAGTTACATTTATTGGGTTAGGTAGTAGGTTTTTAGCTATTTATTGGGTCTATCCAAGTATTTTGCATTTTTTTCTAATTTATGCAAATCATTATCTATTGTGCTATAACTGTAATTAAGCTCCTAAACCAGTTGATTAGTAGTTAGTCAAGGATATCATTCAGTTAAGTATTTGGAACGATGTTTGTATTCAAGATCATAGTCCTGGTTTCGAAACTTCCTGGATCAAATTATCGCCTTCCATAGGACATTGTTGGTTAGCTCATTATGTAGAATATATTATTGTAGTAGTCTTCGCAGAAAAGTCTGTACGTGACATCGATTTAAATTTATTTTCTTTGACGTAGTGCTCTGGAAGGTTTGGCGCTAACTATTATTATACAAACGCACTTTTGCTTATTTATATTTAAAAATATTCTGGAACTATAGAGAATATTTTGGAAAAAGACTGTAACTTGTGGCAAACCACTAATTCTCTCACTTTTAACTCAATACTCGAAGCTGGCAGTGAAACTTTTTATTAATTCGATTTTACAGTGTTCTGTTTCTGTATACTGAAAAATTTCGCTATACGTAAGCTGTTTGTAATTTTTGGTAGACATGAATATGTAATGCTATACGTAAGTTGTTTATAATTACTGTATGACGTGAATTAGTAATTCAGGTTCACTTAGCAAAAGTAGAGTTGGAGAAGGCTTAACGATACGATCCTGTTAATATACATGACCTACATAATGCAGCCCATAGAACTAGTCGTAATGAACATTTGTTATGTACATAGTAAAATAAGCGACAGAGCGTCAGAGGTAATGATGGTTTGTGGGATGGGTTAATTGAGGTATGTTATAAGTTTGTTTATGGCTCTCGTATATATATAAATATATATATAATAAATTATAACTTGTATTGTTGGTAAGAACTAATAACGAGTAACTAGAATAAGTGTAACTAGTAATATAAAGGCGAAATCTTTTTCAGATAACTTTGGAAAGGTGAATTAACAATAACGTAACCAACCTAATTCTAGGAATGAAAATGGAAATACCAAAAAATAATTCAGACCATTCTAATATGGTAAAATGTCACTCTCTATTCATGATAATATTGCTTAATTACGGAATTTGTAAATTTATGCCCTTAGAAAAATCCGGTAAAATCAAATTTATCGTAATAATAACTAAAGGGAAATTTTTACTATTACTTTACCTAAGAGTATATAAAATTTTATTTAAATCTGATTATAACCGAAACACTATTGATAACGAATAAAATAAAAATCATCAGCCGGAAGACATCTATCGCTAAACGTAAGCCGGGGAGACTTATGTTATGGCTTATCGTATTTAGATTACCACAAATATTGTTCGCGTGCTGCTTATATCCAACGGCTTCCCACGGCCTTTACCAGGTCATCTGTTTATTTAGAGGGGGGTCGTCCGGCCGAGTATGCGTCTTTAAGTTCGTGGTCGCCATTCGAGGAAATTTCTTCCCCAAAGATCATCAATTTTGCAAGCTATTTGGCGTGCCCATTGCCACTCCAATCTGGTAATTCCATAAGCTATGTCGATTACTTGGTTCTCCTTCCAATCTCCTTCTTACAGATCATATTTTGTAGCCGAAGCTAGGTTTTTCCATGGCTCATTGAGTGACTTAGAGTCTCTTTATGAGGTCAACAGTATTGGTCCACGCCTGACTTCCGCATATCATCACTAGCCACGCACATTGATTGGAAACTTTCGTCTTCAAGAACTGGGATAATTTGGATGAGAAGACATGATTAAGTTTCCTAAGCATTGCTTAGCCTAATTGGATTCGTCGATTGATACCGGCCGTTGATATTGTACATCACCATTGATATGATATAAAACCAAGTCCGTTTACATAAAAAAGCTCGAATACATTTTCCAACGATGTGCTGAAGAGTTTCGGAGAGATTTTATATCCTTGTCTTGCACCTTTTTGCAGTTAGATCGATGCCGTATCTTGGTCCTGAAATCGGGCTGGTATAGCAAAACACACACAGTAAAAACACTTTGTCAATGCAATATACTGATAGTCAATGAGGCACCGTATCGGTTATAGGTTTTGAAAAAAAATATTTGATATATCCAAAGGTTACGCGTACGTAATACGGGGATTAATACTGACTCCATTTGGTACAGGGCACCAATCATGTAAATTCCAACTATGAACTGTAAGTTTTTAAATGTATAATTTCCCATCAACACATATATTTCCTTATACCTAGGAACATGCTTTATAAAGGTCATAACATTTTCAGTGTTCCCTTAACACTACGCCACTAATATATACATATATATATATATATATATATATATATATATATATGTGTGTGTATATATATATATATATATATATATATATATATATATATATATTTATATTTATATATATATATATATATTTTTATATATATAATTTTTCAGAATCCTCCAGAATTTTCTCTTCGTAATAATGTATGAACCAACAAGTGTTGTGTCTATCTTGAGAGATGCCACTATGTAACAAAATTATGGCAAAATTTTAATATTTGAAATAATTTTCGTTTAAATAAAATTAATATTTATTCATATAAAATTTTATATTTTGTATTCTTTGATAAAAGTTTAATTAAAATTAATTCAGTATACATCGATGTAGATATTTCTGATACACAAAGAAACTGATACCGGTATAATTTCCTTAGTGCAAATTTCGTTTTACTAGTAATGGAACCTCAAAAGTAAAAACATGAAGCCAATAAAAAAACTACATTATCACACCTAACTATAGTGAGCGAATAAGTGGAAAGTACTTAAACTACTCGCCAAAAGATTTATGCATAAAATGTCATTGATCAATTTGTGATGTTAAAAATAAGTGTGTGTGTGTGTGTGTGTGTGTGTGCGTGTGCGCGTGTGTGTGTGAGCGTGAGCATGTGTGCACGTGCAGTCGCGTGTTTGTGTGTGCGGACATTTATTTGGTATACTAAACACATTTATGTATTTTCGTTTTTTATTAAGTATTTTTTTATAAATAATTAAAAAAATATTTGTAAAAATGACTATTATTTATCACTCTGTCTATATTATATTGTATTAATTAATAATTAAAAATTGAATTTTATATATGATGCGCTTCTGTTGGCCCACGACACCTCACTTTTTATTCTTTAAATAATGGATTTAAAATCTTCCGGGTCTTTAAATCAAGGAAAGAGAGATTTAGATTTAAGTGAATTAATAAAAATACATAATGCTACGGTATCTCTCAAACAAAATGTGTGTAGTCATAAAAGCGGCAATATTTCATAACGTTCCAGGTGAACGGCACGCGGCTTCTAGGCGTTCACCATGTAGACGTGGTCGGTAAACTGCGCTCCCTGCCCTCGCAGGTGCTACTGGTCTGCGCACGACGACACTCCCGCCCCGGCATCATTGACACGGCACAAGAACGCTCCGCCTTCGATACGAGGGTAAGTGACGTGGAAAATATGTGATCATACTGGAAGAGCGAGCACGTTTGAAAACAGAACAACGTTTCACAGCGTTCAGCAGGTTATTTGTTCTTTTGACTAAAAATAGATTTATATATGAAATTATGTGAGTATACGTGAAGTGAACGGTACAGTCGGATACATATACTTCCTCACAGAATATATGTCACTATATATATTTCTTGTTACGTTTCTCTAACATTTTGTTCTTTCATTTTATTATCAGGTTTATAAATAATTTAATATGGAAGCGCTTATCACGATACCTCTAAGTTTTATTTTCACGTCCAATAGAGTATTTAATTTTTGAAGTTATACTTCTATAGGCGCTTTATAAAAAATGATGAGAGTGAAATTTTACGATGCTCGCGTACGATGCAACAAAAATCGATATAATGAAGTTGCTCACTAAACATATATTTAATGCTTGTAGTGACTGACGCTATATTCATGACAGTTATTGAGGTATTTGTAAATAAACGACACGTGTTTTATATTCATGCAAAACTAAGTTATATCTGTGTTTTATGCAATATTTTTATTAACTGAAATTTAGTAGTGGTCCATATAATAAAAAAAAAATAATTTAATTTAATCCTGTATTATACCAAATAAGTATAACTTCTAACGCGCGTATATAATGCACAATATTTTTTTATAAATAAATTTTCAAGGCACAAGCTGATGAGAAGTGAAAACAGTTTTGATAAATCTTATTAAAAAAAACATCAGTATAAAAATTAAAGAGTAATAACTTTGCTAAATAGAGTTAATTAGTCAATCTTGTATACCAAGGAAGTATAACTTCTAACGCGGGTACATAATGCACTTTTTTTTCATGAGTAAATTGTCGAGGCACAAGCCGATGACAAGTGAAAACAGTTTTGACAAATCTTATTAAAAAAAACATCAGTATATAAATTAAAGAGTAATAACTATATAAATGTAAACCTTTATAATATCTGTCACCGGCATTTCTTATGTTTCGTATAAGATAACTTTCGAACCTTGCGTTATTATCTCGATATATATTTAAAAAAAAAAATCTGTTGACAGGTGTCAAAAAAGAACTGACTTTAATAGATTTTTTTATTACCTGTTTTGTACTGTAAATTTGTTGTACTTATTATTCTTATAAAAATATAAAATTGTGCATGAAGAAGATATTATTAACTGACGCTTTCTATTCGCGGAAGAAAATTCTTGAAAGGAAATTTAGTAATTTTGCGGAATAAAGGTACTCGACGTTGTACTAAATAGTAACTATCTACAAGGCAGGCGATATTATTAATTAATTAATTAGTTGACAAGATTTTCACTTATGAATACACTTAAAATATAGAATGAAATGTATTATTTCTCAAAAAAATATTTATAAATACGCAACGAGGTCGAAACGAGTCAAATGCTTTTATGATCGAATATATAAATAAAAATAAACTACTTTACGCCATACGGGTAAGGTTAAAATATAATTTAAGCCATTTATTTTTTTTCCAATAAGTGATGAAAAAAAACCAACATAAAATTTATATTATTTTCAAAATTCTGTTGATAATAAACTTTAAGAAACGATATATGGCTTATGTACTTCAGTTTTAAAATGAACTTTGTGCGATTTTTGTGATATGATCAACATCGATGAACATATAATCCCCCAAAATTCAAAATTAGATACATTTGTAGATATGTTTCTGTAAAATTCAGCATAAATTCGTGTATAATAACTACATAAAAACTCAATTGTTTCTTGTTTTTATGTATTTATAACACTTTTATAATAACGTTTTTGCAAGTTATTACATATTTTTTTCTCTTACATTCTATCTGCAAATCTTTTGAGATTCTCTGCATTAGACATTACGTTGCATCCTTAATTGGGTCGCTCCTTCGGGTTCACAATTTGCTGGTTCCTCCATATTTCCCACGAGGATAAATTTATAAAGGTCATCTACCTCGCGATATACCGAGTGTCTGAATTCATCTAGAACTTTCGTCCGTAGACAATGGTTAACGTTCTTACCAAATCCAATTTCTTTTGCGAAGATTCTTTTGTACCTTTTATTGATTTACCTTTTTTTCTGATATTGATAGGATTTCTCTATTCAATGATAAGAAAATGAAAGATTAATGTTATAAATTACTTGCATTATCATTATGTGGGAGATTTTAGTCTATGAGAAAAAAAATTGAATTGAAGAGTGATTAGATGAAATTGGAAACAAAGAAGTGCTAGTCCAATGATTGACAAGCATGGTATTTGTAGATATTCTTTGCATTTTTTTAAAAATTTGACTGTTAACTGCAGGGTCCTATGGCCATGTTTTACCACAGGATCACTTTGAACAAGTGACCAAACAGAATTTTTGGACTAGTACCTTCGAAGATATAAAAGAAGCAAGCGAAATATTTGGTTTGCGGCTTAAGTTATTGTAAATTTTCATAAACAAAAAAGAGTTGAAACTGGTAATACGAAAGCATTTTTTTCTATTAATGGATTCCATCAATTTGCAAAAAAAATTTAATAGAAGGAAAACTATTTTAAAGAAAAAACATTTCTATTTTGAAAACTTATTTAGACGCGCCCTGAGCACTTTTTTGAGTAGTGAACGAAACTGAGCCGTCACCCTAGAGTCGGTAACGCTGAATCGGGCAAACTCGGCTCTCTTCAGCATCGGCCAATGAACAACTATACAATAATAAAACTTTTTAAATATCGAGTGAAATACCTTTTTAGGCGCGCCGTGAGCATTTTTTAGACATTTAATTCAATTTGAACCTAAAGTATTTATAACATATTTCAGTTTCCGTAAACCTATTGTTTCATTTTTACGCTTAAACTCGGCTCCCTTCAGCATCAGTCAAGCATTTTCACTCTTTAACACGGAGTTCATAGCTTCAAAATTACGTTTTATTTTTTATCAATATTTTATTTGCGTATAATTTAGTATAATACGCATATGTTAATGTATTTAAAAATAATAATATCGCATTGTTTCCAATTCGCCCATCGTTATGTTATTGTTAATATCCATCATATAAGATTAATGTAATTTTATATATATATATATATATATATATATATATATATATAATTAAAATTAGAAGTTTTCACTTCGTGAAAAGCACACACCAGATATTTTTTATCCGTTTAAAAGTGGAGTAGTATATCTTACTTAGAAATACTTTCAAGCGTCTTCATAGGTGTTGGAGTGAAAATTAATTATATTTTGTACAATATATTTACAAGAAAACCTAGTTAGGGTCTAACATAACCAAGGTTCGGTTATATAAAATATGTCACAACAATTATATAAAGAAGACAATTTCGTTTGTCTGTTCTTTTACCAAAATTATACTTTTATGTATAAAAATTATACGTAAATTGAATTTCTTACTATAATTCAATAATTTTTCAACGAATCAAAATAATTATTAAAAAAATTAAAATATATATAGTCGCATGTTGGAATCAAGCGATTCGATTCGATTCGAATCACGATCTTCAATATTTGCAATATAAAAATAAAATAACTTGCAGATCATTTACCAAAATCCTTTATTTATATCTTGCATATGTAAGTGTGGTTTTCTTGTCGATTACACAAAATAATACAGGCATTTTTTTATAATAATGTTTTATGTGTTAGACAACAGCACCACACTGACATACGCTAGATATATAATTTGCGTAAATTTTGTAGAAATTCATTATCACTTAATTTTTATTTACAGCTAAATGAAACTACGTGATGTAGTATTATATCTATTTTATTTAAATTATTAACCACAACCTAGGTTTCGTTGTATGACAACATCTTCAGGTGTGCATTCACCGTGTTTAAATCTCTTCAAATTTCTCACCTGGAGGTGTTGTAATACAACGAAACCTAGATCGTAGTTAATAATTTAAATAAAATAGATATAATACTACATCACGTAGTTTTATTTAGTTGTGAATAAAAACTAAGTGTATGTAATATATTTTAACCACGTTCTAAAGTTTATTCCATATGTATACATTAATCTTCATTTGTCACCATATAATGGGCAGGACTTTTCGCCTGCTACATGAACTAACTACTCATTTTAATTTTTAATTTAATTTTGTCATCCTTTTTTTATGGATATGACGAATTTATTCCTGTACGTTTTTGTATTTTATATTTATGAATTTCTTTTTATTTAACAAAAAATGTGGTGGTATTTTATGCACGGCACATAAGTCAATGATTTTACTTTTCGTTTTATTTTATTTATTGTTTGTCTAATGTAGTTAACTAGAGTGCGTTACACTAGATAATTTTAAATATATAATTGCAGTTTATTTAATTGATAACTTAATTACATGTCTTTTCCGTATTTACTATAAATCAAATAATGTGTTACTTCGCTTAATTAAGTTAACAATTTCATATTTAAAATCGTATTTAATAGAGTATTTTCAAAACTTGTTTTTAATAGAGTATTTTCAAAGTTTATTTTTCTTATTTCATGTTTAGAGTTCATAGAATGTTTCAAATAGTTTATGTTTGTTATTTCCCTTTACTTAAAATAAATAAATAAGGGATGTAAAACAATAAATATATCATTTAATATTTAAACCATTTATGAAAGGCGATTTTTTCTAGATGGTTTAATATTGTGAATTTTAAAACACCTCATGTGTACAACATCTTTCGTTTTATTTCTGAAAATAAATATTTTGTTTGGAGTACGGCAGCGTGAAAATTCAATATATAGTTGTCCATATAAAAAGAGTTATTTACGTAAATCTAAACTTAAACAAATGGATATTGAACCTTAAGATTTATTTATTTTCATTGGGAAAGGCTTTATTATCGGAAACTGCACTCTTTTAAATTGAAAGGGAAAATATGTGGGATTTATTGGGACTCATTTTGAAAGAATTTTTTATCGGAAACTGCAACCTTTTGAATTAAAAGGGAAAATATTTGGGACTTATTGGGACTCATTTCGAGAGACTTTTTTATTGGAAACTACAACCTTTTGAATTAAAAGGGAAAATATTTGAGATTTATTGGGACTCATTTCGAAAGACTTTTTTTTATCGAAAACTGCAACCTTTTGAATTAAAAGGGAAAATATTTGGGACTTATTGGGACTCATTTCGAGAGACTTTTTTATTGGAAACTACAACCTTTTGAATTAAAAGGGAAACTATTTGGGACTTATTGAGACTCATTTCGAAATACTTTTTTATCGCAAACTACAACCTTTTGAATTAGAAGGGAAAATATTTGGGACTTATTGGAACTCATTTCGAAAGACTTTTTTATAGGAAACTGCAACCTTTTGAATTGAAAGGAAAAATATTTGCGGCTTCACCTGTCGCTTTACCTTCTTGTTTGTGTAATGGCTTCAATTATATTATTATGTAACGTTTTGATCTTCAACCATGTGACGTTGCATGGGTTTGGGGTGTTCAAATTTCGTAGATGTACAAAGAAGCCCAGACCAGCGACTTTTCTTGCGATTATGTTGTTTTAGTTAACTATTTCACAAACGTTATACAACATAAATGTATATTATATATGACAATCTGGTTACTATAAGCTATTATATAGCGAAAGTTTATGTAAAACGGACTAGCAATTTTTAGGTGAATTCCTGAGAAACAAAGAAACGAAGTTTTCCTCTTTATTATAATTGTATTTAGAAATTAAGAATAGAAGACATTTCATTTAAATAATAATATTATAATAATGTTAGGGCCTCATACATCGCAATGATATTCGTGTGAGAAAATTTCGTCTTCGACCTATGGCGAATGCACATGGCCACGTGCATCTCTGTGATGTTCTATCGCAATAGCTAAATGCAAAAAATAAGATGGAGGAAGGGATAGCTCTATATTTTATGGCGGCAAATAATTATTTGCTATATATTTTGTCTTATTTGCAAAACAAGAAAAAATAAGGAAAAGGCGATGGTGGATGATAACTATCCATAATTAAACGATTGTCAAGTACGCCATAATCGAGTCTCGTTTTTTTTACCACTTCTATTATACAAATCTAACCTAGATTAGTTTTTATTCTCACACAAGCATCATAAATAAGATCTTTTCGCCATCTTCTTCGATCTTTTCATGACCTGGTTCTTTCAGATTCCATAATATGGACTTGGCCTTGTAATGGCTAATAGACTCTAAAATTTTCTAGTTGGTCCAATCCATATTGAAATTAAACGTCGTATAACCTAATTTAGGCCGACACGTCCACTACGCTCTATGTCAGTACGCCGACTGAAGTGTGGCCGTGCAAGCAAAATTTATCGCGTAAAAATCCTTTGATGTGCGAGAGTTTACCGATATCGGACCGAAGTGTCTTCGGTTTCGCCCGAAATATCGAAGTCTTCGCGATGACTTGGCTACATACATCGCAATCATGCGAATATTCGGGTTATCGCGATGTGTGTGGCCTAGGTATAAATAGTATATAACATTGTTTAAAATTATGAGTTTAAATGATGGTTTTATTAAAGGTACGAAACGGAACATAGTTCATTCTGGAATATTTTGATACACATACTAACTATTACGTATTGTCGACATCCTGCAGAATATCCTGGGCGGGAGTCTGCAGAATTTGCTCATGCCGCCCCAACGCCTGATCAAGGCCAAGTCCGAGAGTTCCATCGGCTCGCTCTGCAGTGCCAATACAACGATAGCAGCCATCAATAGTGGTAATCATGTTTATTATTTAAGGTTCTCTGTCATACTTAATTATTCGGACTTATGTGCAGATAACAGCATGACATTTTTAGAGGATTATGATATAATTTATTTCTTTATTAAACTTTACCAATTTTGGAATTCTCTGTCAACGGATGACGGACCTATTGCTACGAGGCTAATTTCTTACGGTGAACAATAATGCGATAATTGAGAAATGTTAGCTCAGTTGAGGCTGTATTGATCGATCCAGGCAGTTATAGTAAGCATACAGGTTGTAAACAGGAAAAGTAATATAATTAATATGAGGTTAAATGTAATTGTATAAGCAATACGTCAGAGATAGGAAAAAATATAGAGATAACGCTTTTCATTGGCCTTCACTCATGTATAAAATAATGGCCTTCACTAATGTAAAAAAGAGAGAGATAACGATTTTCATTGGCCTTCACTAATGTATAAAATAATGGATTTCACTAATGTAAAAATAGAGAGATAACTCTTTTCATTGGCCTTCACTAAAGTGTAAAATAATGGCCCTCACTAATGGAAAAAATAAAGAGGTAACGCTTTTCATCGGCCTTCTATAATGTATAAAAGGGATTTAGTTCTGTAACGTAATTTCAGGCGGCTGTTGAACACAGCGTTGAACGCAGATACTAGGGTCGCGCTTTATATTTCTAAATTTAGTTGATTTCATAACTTTATGGTATACACTGTAGGAGATTCCTCATGGAACGTATTTCTGTTCTAATAGATTAGGAGAGTCTTTTAATTTACAAAACGTAGTTCAGGGCTACGGGATGAAAACTGTTGGAAGTTGGATCGCAAATATGAAGGAATGATTGAATTATTAGGAATTTTATGTAAAAGGCTAAAAGAGACAGATTCTGTCAATCGCCTATTTCCAACCAATTTTAAAGTTAAAAGCACACAACATTACGTAAGTGAATTTGTGTAATTTGCAGTAACCATTGTTTTTTTTTGCTTCTTATATCAATAAAGAAATAAAGTGCTAAATAATATTCTTTTTATTTCATTCCCTACTTGAATCTTACTTATTATTCATATATATGAGGATTCCATTAGAGTACATTTTTGCACCAATTGCCAAATATAAAAAATATAAATTTAGAAAGAAAATATTAGCAGGTAACCGTGACAGGCATGATCCCGATAGTAAAAAATCCTCAAGATCTTTAAGCCATTATGAAATAACATCCAAAATTACGAACGTACGACTTCGTACGTTTATGACATTTCAAGATGAAATCTTCAATGTAGATTTGACAGGAATTTACCGAATAAATCACAAAACCGAAAACTTTTCTTCCTCTTCCTTTGATTAAACTTCCAACATCCGAGTAAAATGGTGAAATTAAATATTTGATACAAACTTAGGCGATCTCATATTTCGCCTCTGGAAGTATAAAGGCTTTGTTATAAAACTGTGTTTGCATGTCAAATTTTCAGAATTCCTATCGGAGACGCCTGATAAAAATAAGTCGAGGTCGCTGGAAACATTCAGCGGATTGGCTATGTGGAGTGATCAGATAGAGCACATAGACCTCCAGAAAGAAGACAGAGGTCTCGGCTTCTCGATACTCGATTATTTGGTGAGTGCTGCCTTCATTCAATTGCATAAAAACTTAATAGTGCAACTGATTTGTTTGTTTCTTAAAATATAACTTTAATGCACACATAAAATTATGTAACCATTTGGCGGACTTATTGCTACGTGAGAAATCCTTTCTGTTCAAACGCAGTGGTTAAATATAAGAATTTAGAAATCTATGATATTAAAAAAAATTATAAATTAGGATGTACAATATTTAAACAAAAGAGCATAGAGTAAACGCTATATAAAAAAGTAAGTAAAAAAACAAGTGAGAAAATACAATTGGTTGTTGTCAGGGCCCAATTGATTCTAAATTATTACAACATTTGGCGAAAAGGATACTGAGCTGGTTTTCAAACTATATCACTAAACACTGAGTTTGTTGAAAATATTATAAAAAAGTGTAAGAATATCTACGTTGCGTTGATCACAAATATCTATACATTTAAGTGCGCTCCGAATTTTTAAATATATGCACTCAAAATTGTAATAGGTGAATAAACTTTGAAGGTTTTCTATTTTTCTTAAACGATCCTTGGTAAGATCTGGGTAATAAACATCTCCATAGTTGAGCAGAGGCAGTAAGTGTGTTTAGCAGAGGTGAGCCTCGATTTAATATTTATTTTTTTTGTTACCCGACTGCACGTAAGCAAAAGGGTGAGTTGTGTTTTTCATGTGTATCTTTGTACGAATCTATTCCGAAGGTTTCATTCCCTTATATGTATCCAACGGTTTAATGGACTTTAATGTCAGTAGTTTCATTTTATATAATATTATCTACACTATTAGTTGGGAAAAAATATCTGATGGCTTCTGGCTGGATGTTATCACAGCGAGCAGGCGAATTCTTATGATTGAGTTGTTGTGACTGGGGATGACTATATACATGATGTACGTTATAAACAGTACTCGCATTATGGAAAATGACACTATTACATTGCTGTAAATTACAGTATCTAGTTGGAGAAAATATCCTCATCGTAGCACATATCCTTATAACAAATATAGTTTGGCCTTTTTACAACTTTTTACTTTCAACTTTTTACTGAAATCTGCCTGGTGGAGCACTATGTTTAACTTTAGCTCATTTGCCAACTAATCCATTTGCAAATCATAGTTCGGATCTTTGCTATCTTGGTCTTTTATCTTCTACTTCATCCATCAACGTGAGGTAGACGAAATTAATTCTTCCGAATGTGAAAGTATTTTGTTTGTTCGTTGCTTCATAGCCCTTTTAATAAATATTAACTAGTACTAACATAGGAGTTGTTTTCGTAGAAGAAACACATTTCCTTAAAACTAAGCAAAAATTGTTAGGACCGTTATGTAGCACTGCTGCTGCTGCTACATAGGGGAAGACCAGGGAAAAGGTATTACTGAATAATTCTAAGTAGAAAAAGAGCGAGGAATCTTGTTCACTTTCAAAATACTTCTAAAATACAAGCATTCATGCGATGAGCTGTTTGAATTGATTGAGACTAATTTTTTCAGCATCCGTTCATAAACTCGCGTCTCTAAACACGTCAATTCCTTTTCTGGTTTGCTTTTCAGGATTCAACATTCTGAGCCATTGATGATAAATTATTATTAGATAATAAATTAAAACTTCACAAATCTGGACTTATTAAACTCATTATCTTAACTCAAATTGCATCATAGGATGGAGTTTTAAATTCATTTTGTTTAATTATTTATTACAAAAAAACTTTTTGTTAAACTTACATGTTACCCCAAAGCTTTGGACACGCGTAAGCACAAAAAGTATTACGAATTACGATACAAACAATAATTAAAAAAACAGAAAAAGCAAGCATCATTAAAATAAAATATAAAACCAACTAATTATGACTCTGGAACTATCTAGTAACTCCTTAATCGTATTCCTAGAGCGGCCATTGCAGCTGAAAATGATATCAAGATTCGGCGCCTTTTGTAGTACTATGTTGATCAATTTAAACATGCGAAAAATGGGTGAGCGCTGCAGAATGTTCGTATGCGCTCTAAGTAGATGAAATAAACTATGATGTAATGTCAGGAGAATAAAATGTTACTAAACCTATGACCGAGGTTTTTTTTAATATAATTATTAAATAACTATGTTGATAACCCTTTGTTCTTAGGTTTGGTTGATATTGCATAAAGTAACTTAGAAGGTTGTGATATATCAAAGTTTAATCTGTGATTAATTAAAATTGAGTTTTAAACAATTCAGTGACACGTAAGTGAAACGAACAGCGACTTCATGAATTTTAATGCCTAAATCGTTTAATATGTATTTAATACTTTTTATGAAATTGTCAAGCATAAATACAAATAAACAAAAAAACAATACTTTATTTATGGACAAGTCCACGATAAATAATTGAGCGTTAATAGTTTACTAGCTTTCAACTGCGGTCTCGGTCGCGTGGGAACAGGAATAAATTGGTATAATTTGAAAATTATTTGAAAGATTAAGAGGATATTAACCATTTAACATATAACTAGTTCCTATGATCAGGCTCTTAATTCTAACGGGGTGACTTTTTTAATTATCTTAAAAAATCTACTCCAAGATTAAAAATAGTATATATTCAAGTGATACTCCTTATAATACATAATTTTTTTAAACCTTTATTTACCTCCCTTTCAATTCTTATACGAATATTTTAAAAATAGTCAGCTAGTATCAAATAGATTGGTTAGATATATCATTATGCCAAATTTTCAGTTTCAAAGGTGCATCGTTTCTGAGAAAATGGGCTATGAATATAAAAAACCTAAATATATATGTGATTTACAATATCTTTCACAAGCCTAAAAACATGGTGAATATTTAACAGAATTATGACTAAATTTTTATTAACAAATAAATTAAGAATTATGACATTTAGAATTATTGCTATGGTTTTCTTACTACTCAAGAGTAGGCTTCTAAAAACTCTGTTTTCTTTGTAACTTTAGGTAAACTGGTTACGGAAATAATGGCGTGAGGAACATAATTTCCTTTGTTTTCTCTCCACAATATTTCTGAATATACAATACTCATAATTATGAAAAATTATTTTTAATCTTTTAAACCCACACTTTATACAATAATTACATTCTTTAAAGCCATATGGTTTTCTTTGTTTAATTACTAAAAAGAATGACCCTGATGGACGGACGAAGAGATACATGAATTATAAGGATTACGTATTTCCTTTTAAGATACAGCACTCTGAAAATGTTTTTTTTTAATTAACCACTTTAACCATATTTATACCAGCGGTACTTTGCGACTTCGTCCGCATAGAATGCAAGTGCAGTGTTTTAATGCGTTTACTTTGTATTATTTTAAATATCAATTCTTTAAATCACAGTTAAGTTAATTCCACACAGTAAAGTTAATTCCTGTCAACAGTTTCAGTTGTTTTAGAGTTAAAACAATTGTTTTTAACATGAGTTCCTTTTAGTAATGGAATATGCAAACAGAAAAATATTTACCAACTAAAAATTAATAAATCACCCAATTTATTGACAGATAGTTCCATTTTACTTAAAAAAGGCATTGTTACTCAGTTTCACAGGCTTAATAATAGTATTGTCTGATCAGGGTATACTTTGATTTGACAACAGCATTAACAGGACGTTAGCTTTTATCTATAACTGCTTTGTTTATAGTTAAAAATGTTTTAATTTCATTATTGGATATGCATTCTTGTGTCCTTACATTCCCATTACACTTTAGATATTATTATTAAGAGATTACAGTGCAAAGAAAAGTTGTTACGAAAGTATTAAATAAAACGTCCGCAAACTTTTATTTTTTAACGTTGTTTTTGATGTGTACACTTTGCGTACACAACTCATAGATAATAATTTTTTTTCTTTACATAATCGTTCTGGGTTATCTTTATACTTTATTCTAATAAGGACGACAATATGACTTATGTTGACACTATGTTTTATACAGCCGGACTACTGATACAATATGTTCTATACAGCCGGACTCCTGATGCAATGTGTGCTATACAGCCGGACTTCTGATACAATATGTTCTATACAGCCGTACTCCTAATAAAAGAAAATTTTAAATAAAATTTAAAACGCTTTTCAGGTCTGCAAGTGGGCACCGAATGAATCGATTAACTCTGTTATCAGTTCTACTTGTTGTAATAAAGACAGTTTCTGTACACTGTAAAATCATTTCTACTCGTTGTAATCTCACGTGTACTCTGTAAAATCAATTTTAAAAAGTCTAATATCTCGAATAATAAAAGTTATGAAAATATTTTGAGAACACGTTGCCAAATAAGGAAGCATTTTTCAATTCGCAGGATCCATCAGAGCCGGGCTCCACTGTGATTGTAGTACGGTCGGTGGTGAACGGCGGTGCGGCTGCTCTTGATGGTAGATTGGCACCTGGCGACAGGCTTGTCTCTGTAAATGGCCAGGATGTCTCAAAGGAACCTCTCGCTGTTGCTGTGCAGGCTATCAAGAGCGCTCCTAAAGGTTAGTTTTTTATTTGTTTTTGATGGAAATGTTTTAATACTTTTAATGAAATTCAAAAGGAGTGCGTCTTTCACTGTTTTTTTGCTTTTGGAATTCTGTGTCAAGAGTTTGAATGGTCTGTCCATCCGTATGTCGAAGGCTTTGTGCTGCCAAACGAAGTTAGTTTTAGACGCATGTCTTTCGATCCGCAACCGTGATCGTAATTAAAATTATATACAATTTTATTTCAAACTGGCCGTGACCGTGACTTCGTTTACGTGGACCTCTAAATTTTATTAATTTAATTGTAAGATTGAAAGTTAAAATATATATAACGCCATCTTTGATAAACCATAAATGAAAATTCGTTTTTCAATGCTTCGTATTGAAAACTCAAATTACCATATCTTTTTTTTAATTGGTTAATTACAATCCAACAAAGCCTAAATGTTATCTCACATTCTACAGAATTGGAAAGGAATGGTCCTCAGGCAGTCCCACCAGAATGGTTCTGGTATGAGGATCATTTAGTGTTTCTTGCGTGATGCGCTAACAAATAAATAGACCCAAATGAACAGAGAAACAGATAAAATATCGAAAAACAATATTTCTTGTTCTATTACTTTTATTGTGTCCTTAAATAATTTTTTTCTTAAATATTTTCAATGTACATCAATTTTATATTTTATTATGAGGATCATTTAGTGTTTCTTGCGTGATGCGCTAACAAGTAAATAGACCCAAATGAACAGAGAAACAGATAAAATTTCGAAAACAATATTTCTTTGTTCTATTACTTTTATTGTGTGCCTTATATAATTTTTTTCTTAAATATTTTCAATGTACATCAATTTTATATTTTATTATATACATGAACGAGGTGTGTATGACCAAGAAAAGTCTTCTGAGTATTTTGATTTTTTTTGACAGATTCTCTTGATTGTTACTTAATAAATACGATATGTACCGGGGATCCCCAAAACGTCCAGGAATGTCTTTTGACCATCTCCACGTTTGCCCGTTGATGAAGCCCTACCTTGATGATTGGGAGAGGAGGGCGCCCCCTGATGATCACCCTGCCTACAAAACAGCTTTTCTCTACTGGTCGGCGCGCCACTTAATGGCAGACATGCCAAGGGTGGGCATTGGCTAGTAGTAGTAGTAGTAGGGGATCCCCAAAAGTATCGTTTTTAAATCAATTTTGTTATCGATTGTGTTTTTCCATATCACGTCATTTTAACTATGATTTAAGTATCTGTTATATCATAGCAACTTTAAATTATGTAGGTGCATAACCTTCGTAACACGACTCGCACCTAACCAATTTTTCAAATAGTTAGATATCATTTTTAGATAATTGTCATATATTTAGGCTCGTATCATAGATATACTTTATTTAAGCACCTATCACTAACTTTATTAATTTAATTATGCAGGATTAGCCTTTGAATACGGCTTCACCTTCGCATTGCGTACGTGTGTTAATATAAAAAAATTCGTTTCTAACCTCAGTCAGGCTTCATGGCAAAGATCGTTAGAATTTTCTTAAAAGTCGATGCTGGAGTTATGATGCTGCAACTATGAATTTAACTGTACATTAGTTATGAACAAACAAACACGCAGTTTTGGAGAAGAAGGATATATCTTATCTTACTGTGTATAAAAAAAATTTGCTTGTATCCAAAAAAACAGTTTTCTGCCCGCGGCTATGATTATTGTAACAATTTTATTTGGTAAGTTAACCACAGTGGTCAATGGTCAAATCAAATTACGATAATTAGTAAGATGATATTTTTTCCTTAACCTGATATTAACGTATAATCAACAGAACATACTTCTATTTATTTCCTATGTTCTAAATAATAGAACAATACAACTTTCACTTAAATTAAAATGGTTAGAAGAGGTTAAGGATGTATTCGACAGACTTCATTTCTGTACAGTTTTCATTTCTAGATGTTTGATGAGGGTATATTAAAATCATATATCACTAGACAATATTAGGTAGCTAGTACATAGTACGAGAGCTCGCGCCAATCGCTGATTCCTGTCACCCAGATCTAGACCTAAATACGAACAGAGACAATATACATTCTACAGACCAAAATTATACAACGAACTGACTAAAGATGTACTTGGAATAGGCGACGCTGGGATAATTTTAAAATTATGTTTACAAATTTGTTGGCTTTAACAAGGGTTTATATGAGCCGAATCTTCAGTCTCAAACTGGTGAATAAAGCTTAAAATTAATAAGAAATATCAGATTGGAACAAGTACAAATGGAAATAAAAATGGAGTGAGAGAGAGGAACTTGTAGGTATATAGTATATTTGAATAGAATTTCTACTTACGTCAATTATATAGATGTATGATATATAAATGAACATATTTACATATTATTATTAATGATTTCTATATAAACATCAATTAAAATGTCAAGCTGTTAAAATGTTAAGTGACGTGTAATTTATAATCCAATACCTCTAACTTCTCACCGTGATTGGAAAAATTCGAGATATTAACAAAAAAATTAAAGAGTATAAACAATTACAGAATCCTGTTATTTCTTTTTTTTATGTTATCTTCAATATAAATTTTCTCTCAATTCGTTATCCTTTATAGAAAATACGAAATTATTTTCTCTTATCAGATAATTTTCGAAATACGATTGTAAGTCTCTTGAAGTTTTCGAAATCTCTTCTTGCCCTAAACTAAATAGGCGTTTTGTGAGCGACCCTTTGGTGATGTTTTATTGAAATTTGATTTCCCTTTTTTTATATTATCTTTAATATAAATTTTCTCTCAATTCATTAGCCTTTATAGAAAATACAAAATCATTTTCTCTTATTAGATAATTTTCGAAATATGATTGTAAGTCTCTTGAAGTTTTCGTAATCTCCTCTTGCTGTAAACTAAATAGGCGTTTTGTGAGCGACCCATTGGTGATGTTTTATTGAATTTTTTTTCAGGAATTGTGAGGATTGGGGTGGCTAAGCCGCTGCCCTGCAGTTCTGTGGTCGGTGGTGATAAGAATAATGAACGTAGCTGTAGCAGCCAGGTAAACAATATTAATTTATTCTATCAGTAATTTTGTTGCAAGTCAATATCCGGTCATCTGTTAAAAAATTAAGGCAGAAAGCTTTTTAACTGAAGTGGATTGGAAAAGCGATAATTATTTCTAGTGTAATATATAAATGTGGATATTAAAATTACCCTTGGAAAATCACACATATTTATTAAAAAATCGTTAAAAACTGGAGACGAAGTTCGAAGCAAAAAATTAAATGGGAACTGTGTAAATGATAAATCAAAGTTAGGGTTAATTAACATCAGAGGTATAACAAATTTTTAAAAAAATTTGTGTTTTCTATTAAAAATTGCCACAGATTCCGTAATGCTAAAATATATAGTATAAGTAAATAAAAGAGACTTGTAAAAATGTAAAATAAATTGTTTTTTATAAAAATAAACATATTTCTTTTATTTATGGTTTTTGAGTAATCGTTTATTTTTTTTTTGCAATCACAAAAATGTACAAATTACATGGATTTGCCGCTTATTATTTTTTTATCATATTATTTATTATTGAATACATAAACATTTATGTAGAAATATCGTTTTTTTTTATGTTTTTAACAGTGCATTTCGAATTGTTGTTCTATGGTGATTAGCAGAATATAAATAGTGATAAGTTTCTAATTTTAAACGTACGATCGTTTCGAAAAAGTGTTTTTGTTTTTTTTTCAAAATGTGATATGATGACTATATTGTACACTGAAGGAGTTAGTTTTATTGAGGTGTCATAAATAAAGTAAGTGTTTTTGATTTTTGTTACTTTTTTTCTATTTTAATTACTAAATATACTAGAGAACTTTTTTATTAAATTAAAAAGCAGAAATTTATGAAGAATTTGACAATAAACTGCAAATTTACGATATAGAAAAAATAAATTTTTATTTTCGTGCACCTAAATTTACGTAAAATTCTTTGCAAATTTCTGCTAGCGATATAATTATTTTGTAATAATTTATTAATGCATTGGTACAATAAAGGGAATAACTGATTGGATTTCCGTTGTGTTGAATTAATTTTTATGATTTTTTTAAAATTGTTTATAAATTAAACAAAAATTATCTTCTTCGATAGATATATATTCACTCAGTCGTTGATCGTTTGAAATTGTTTATTTAACGTAACAAATGGTAAATTTTCTGATCAAAGAAAATATTATACAAATTTTAAATATGAAAAACACATTTTTAAAGTGTCTATATATGTGGTATATTATATTAACAGATCAGTATAGAAAATAAGCAAATTAAATAAGAATGTGAAAAGGGTGAACTTGTTATCTTAACAACATAATAGTCGTATTTATTATAAAAGTATATGAGGTGAATGGTAATTTTTTTTTTGTATTTTCATATTATATGTGTGAACCAGAGTTAAGTGAAGGGTTTAGTCTTATAGTAGAGCTTATTAAGATCTTATTGAAATTCAAAAAAAAAAAAAAATAAATGACTTTGGTTATTGCTTTTTGTTAATAAAACCGCACCAAGAATTTTTAACACGTTATTTAAAAAAAATTTTGAAGAAACGTATTAGTTAAAACGTAGATATGGCAGAAAATTATGGAATTTATTGGAAGTAAGCGCGTGTGATGATCAGTATGTCTTTGAGAACTGCTAGTGAAGAATGTGAAGACGATGCAATATAGCATACCATTACTGTTGTCTTATGTGGCCTAGCAGCTAGCTAGTCAAAGCAAGCAAGGTAAGTTGACTGTCGAAGAGCGAAATATGTATAAGTTTTCAATGCATCAAACAAAGTTATGTTTTTGAATGATGTTTTTTTTGTAGCTTTCTTTTTTTTAATAATATTTCTGTAATAATTGCGTGCGCAGTATTTTTTTACATTAGTAATTCTAAAAATATTTAATTAACATATTACGTTTCAAAATTTAAAATTTGAAAATTTGGTATTTCGGGTAATTTTGATTTTACTCTAAGAATTACATTTTATTTTAATTTATATCTTTTCTATATTTTTTCTCGACATTTTATCTAGAGTTCTAATGAATCATTTCTCTAGCTACTATACATTTTCATAGATATTCCCTTTAGTGTACAATAGAGTTATTTCATTGCATGTTTCGCTTTTATTATATTACTCCTTTTCTATTTAAATATTTCTCAAGTTTTTTTCAGATTTACTAAGAAATTACACTTTATACTTTATAATATTTAGCTATTTCTTTTCAACAAACAGCATTTTTGAAAAGATGTTAAAGAATCTCCTAATTAATGATGGTGAATTGGTGTATCTAAAATATTCTCATTTTAAGCAGGGTTGAGAAGCAGTCGCCACTGCTAATTTTTTTTTTGCATTTCTGACAACCAAGATACCGTACATTTATGAATAATACATAGTCATATAACCCGAGTTGTATAATACATATCGTAAAATTAAATCAATCGAAACATCAAACTTAAAATACGCCATCAATTCATGGTTCGACCATTTGGAAATATATAGCTCCACACTTCAGGAAGTCAAAGTTTCATTAAGTTAGTTTATTCTATATGAAGTGAACTATTTTTGACAGTTGGATACAATTATTATAAAAATGTTTATGCTTGGATACGCAGAGAGAACGCAAAGTCAGACTTATTTACTATTTAGTTATTTTAGTCTAGTCAATTCCTTGTTCTTTTAATTAATCTGACAGATGTCATCATTAATGTCTAAATCCTTAGTAACAGAGAGCAAATAGTACTATTTCACGCAGTAGTATATCTGAATTATTTATGAGAATTCGTCAGTTTAATTGATGGCACATTGCGACTTCGTGCACATAGAATTACGCAAATGAAAGTACAGTGTTTTAAAGCGAACATTTTATAATCTTATTTTATATACTGACTTACCACAATTAGTTTCGTTTAAATCCCGTGTGGGCCGACTTCTACTCATTTTCCTCATTCCACTGCCCACTCCCACGTGTTCGTACACCTCGTCAATTCCCACCATACGTGTGGTGAAGATTTTGTTTAATTTTCTACTTAACATTTTCATCACGTTTCTCCGTTTGAGATATCACGATTGGATTACAAATTCATGTCAAAAGTTTCAATAGTTTTCTAGTAAACCCATTCGTATAAACAAATCATTAGTTATAGTTTAGATAGTTTTCTGGTCTAAAAATGCAGGAAGGAAAATATTTAAAAGTTACAATTGCGAAAATCACACAGAGACACTTCAATGTGTTTACTTGTTAGATTATGGATTAAATTTTACGTCAATGTTAAATTGTTAAATTTAATTTGAATAAGTAAATCAAGATTTGGATGCTGTTATTGTTTTCTAATAATGTTTTAAAAAAGTTTTAAAGAAAAATTTATTTTCAGGATGAAACTTATAAAAGTGTAGCATGTGATATCGTGGGTGAATAACAAATTTTCTTTCAATGATTTATTCAAGGGGCTAATGGAAAATAATTACGATGGGTACGAATCCACATCTAGCGGAAAATATCTTATTTTGAACTTCATAAGATATATCAGTATTGGGGAATGATCTAATTCTTAACTGCTTCGAAAAATTTTCTCGCAGAAAACATTAAATGTAACAGGCACCGTTAGTCAAAAAGTTCGAAGAAATTACTACTTAATCTTTCAAGGTTGTGGTAATTTAAAAGTAGATATAATTGAGACGTATAAATAAAGAAAACAAAACTAAATTAGCGTGAAAGTTTAATAAAGGCTGATTTATTTTAATTTTTTTAAAAATTGTGTACTTCAAACAACAAACGAACTTGGACACAAAATTACCATTTTAGAAATGTTCCTTCATCTTAGTTAGAATCGGTTTAAAGTTGATTCTTAAGTTAAATATTGTCATAATCTCATGGTGACGTAAAAGATTGACAACTTGTGGAGAAATTCGCAGACGATGTAGCTGTTGTAAATTGCAATATTTCGTGTAAGATATAGTAGATAGGCTAGGCATCTAATAAAATCTATGCACGCGGCTGCAGTCGAGATACTTACCAATCAGTCTGAAACTCACAAATTATTAGTTCCTGTATTTGTTTTTTCCAATACCATCAAACTACTTCTAGTTTTTAGGTTTCTTCACCCCAAAAGGGAAAAAAATGCAACCTTTATAAGATACACATATGACTATCCATTTGTTCGTCTGTCACAGCCTTTTTCTCATAAACCGTTTGCTGCAGAATCTACCTTCATTCGGAAAAGCATGATGATAAAACATACTCTCAATGGTTTTCACTCAAAATACATGTACGGAAATTTTACTATGTTTTTAATTTCCCGTTTTGTGTCGTAAAGAGAAACTCAAAAGATTTCCAATACTTCCACATTACATCCTCCATCGTCCAATAAGGTTTCTAAAACTTCCATTTTCCATGTATGATGGAATATGAAATAGTTCCAGGGACATTGCTAAAATATACACAAACTTTTTTCAGAAACCGTTTGACAAAGAAACTTGAAATTTTACATCATGATAAATAATATTAACCCACATATATCTCATTAAGTAATTCTCAATAATATTTCTATACAAATTTTTCAGGGGAAATAAATATACCAACTTTTTCTCATTTCCTGTGACATATGAGTTTTTCATGGAAACCAAGTTATAAGAATTTTAAAACCATTTCTTTTAGATTTTTTATAAAATAGTTCTAGATATATATGATTGAAAAGGTGTACAAAAATATATTCTCCCCATCCTATACCAAGTGTTACTAGAATTTTTTTAAGTTTACTGGAAAACTATAGTGATGATCCTACATTTCTTAATATTTGATATATTCACAACAATTTTACGTATGCTAAAATTAATTTAGATAATATATTCAAAGGATAAAAAAATGTTAATATTTTTATATAATTTAATAGACATATTATGTAGCTTCAAACGTTTATATGCTCTTTAGTATGTATGAAACCTTCGTAGTGCTACTTTTACTCGTATTAAAGCAATTTCTTGATTAATTTTTTTCGATGGAGTAAAAGAAAAAATTGCTAAAAATGATTCCTCTGGCAGTAACAATGCCACATATTTTGTAAAATCGGCCGCCCGGTTTGGTTAGTCTACGAGTATTCGATTATAGTAGGTAGACAATTATAAGAACGGACGGCAAATGGAGCACAACGAATAATATTTAGAACAATAACTCCAAAAATAAGAAAATGTTAGTACCTTAAAATAATAAGGTACCATATTTAGCAGCTGCCTAGTGTCTATTCAGTTCTTGTTGTATTAACATTTGTCATTTGGAGTTCTACAGTAAAAGAATAAATTGTTACTCTAGCGGCATTAACGTCACATATTTGTCAAATCAACCGTACACTTTGATTAATTTACGAGTATTTGAATATGATGGGCAAATAAATAGATGAACGAACGGCAAATAGACCACACTAAAATTTTGCTTGGTCTAAAACGATAATCCTAAAAATGTGAAAGTTTTAATATCTCAAAATATTAAGGCAATTCATTTAGCAGCTGCCTAGTGTCTATTCAGTTCTTGTTGTATTAACATTTGTCATTTCGAGTTCTACAGTAAAAGAATAAATTGTTACTCTAGCGGCATTAACGTCACATATTTGTCAAATCAACCGTCCACTTTGGTTAATTTACGAGTATTTGAATATGATGGGCAAATAAATATATGAACGAACGGCAAATAGACCACACTAAAATTTTGCTTGGTCTAAAACGATAATCCTAAAAATGTGAAAGTTTTAATATCTCAAAATATTAAGGCAATTCATTTAGCAGCTGCCTAGTGTCTATTCAGTGACGTTTTCATTCGTTTTTTTCTTTGGAGGTCTACAGCAAAACAAAAAGGTGGTTTCTCTAGCTATAATAACGTCACATATTTTGTAAAGCGTCTAATTTGGTTATTTTATTAGTATTTAATTATGATATGAATTATGACACATACATGAATGTACTGAAAACAGAGCCAAGCAAATAAAATTTGACTTAGTCTAAAACGATAACTCTAGCACCGAGAAAGATTTAGTACCTCAAAATATTAGAGTGCCACATTTAGCAGCTGTCTGGTATCTATTTAATACTGTTTTAATTCAGTTTTTTTCTTCGGAGGTAACACCACAATTTTGTGAAATCGGTCAGTTGGTTAGTTTACGAGTATTTAATTAAAACAGGTGAATATATACATCAATGGAAATTAAATAGAGCGCAATCAATTAAATTTGGCTTAATTTAAAACGATCATCCTGAAAATGAGAAAGTTTTAATACCTCAAAATATTTATATAATTGCTGTTTTAATTAACTTTAGTTTTTTGAAGTTTTAAAGTAAAAGAAAAAATTGTTTCTGTGGCGGTAATAACACTACATATTTTGTAAAATCGGCTGTCCGGTTTAGTTAGTTTAGGAATATTTAATTATGATAGGCGGACAGATAGATAAACGAACGGCAAACTTAGAAAACCGAAGAAAATTTGGCCTAGTCTAAAACGACAACTCCAAAAATGAGAAAGTTTTAGTACCTCAAAATATTAAGGTATTATTTAGTGCTATTTTTATTAACTTTTGTCTGTTTATTTGGAGTCATAAATAAATAGAAAACATTTTTAATATAAAGTTAATATAAGATAATAACATCAAAAATTTTCTAAAACCCACGGTCTAGTTTGGTTAGTTTACGAACATTTGATTATGAGATTACATTTAGCAGCTGCTTGAGGTTTTTTAATTGCATTATTAACATTTGTTTGTTGGAGTTCTAAAGTAAAAGAAAAAAAAAAATTTCTAGCATTAAAAACGCCACAAATTTTATGAAATCGGTCTTCCATTTTGCTTACTTCATGAGTATTTGAATATGACAGAGGGAGAAATAAATGAATGAACGACAAATAGCGCACACCAAATAAAATTTGGCTCAGTCTAAAACGAAAATCATCAAAATGAGACAGTTTTTATACATCAAAATATATAGGCACTACATTTAGCAGCTGTATAATGTCTAATCATTACTCTTTTTATTAACATTTGCCTTTTGGATTTCAAAAGTAAAAATTATGTCTCAAGGATTATCACACCATGTGTTTTGTAAGATAGGCACATACATACAGTCTGGTTAGTTTACGAGTATTTGATTTATCAGTTTTAGTTTGATTTATTAGTTTAAAAGAGTTTTAGTACCTCAAAATATTAAGGCAATACATTTAGCAGCTGCCTACTGTATATTCATTGCTGTTTTAATTAACTTTTGTCCTTTAGAATTCCAAAGCCAAAGAATAAATTATTCCTCTAGCGGTAATAGTGCTACATATCTTGAAAAATCGGCTGTCCAGTTTAATTAAGAATAAGCGTACCAAATGATAATTTAAGCCAAAAAACTTATTTTTAGAATTGTTTTCCGTCTACTAATTTGTTATTCAATCACGCAAAATTTGCTGCATGGATTTTCATTAAATTTAGTACGGTAATAATTTATGAGCAAATCAAAATATAGAATACTTTAGGGATAGGATATATAAGGATAAATATAAAATATAGGACAAGTAGGAATAAATATAGAATACTTTTTATATATCCTACAACTATTAAAGATATTACAGATTATAAAAAAAATTCTGACTTGGTGAATATTACGATAATGGTACCGTCATCGCCATTTTTAACGTTTTTAGTAATATTCATGTTCATAGATATTATAAAGGTAAATAAAAATTTTAAAAAAATGTAATAATATGATAATAGTAGATGATACTATATTAATAGTATGCTATAATAATAGTAGTTTAGACAATTGAATGGTTTGCGCGTCGGCACGATAGCTATGATACTATAATAATAGTTTAGACAATTTAATGGTTTGCGCGTCGGCACGATAGCGATGATACTATAATAATAGTTTAGACAATTTAATGGTTTGCGCGTCGGCACGATAGCGATGATACTATAATAATAGTTTAGACAATTTAGTGGTTTGCGCGTCGGCACGATAGCGATGATACTATAATAATAGTTTAGACAATTTAATGGTTTGCGCATCGGCACGATAGCGATGATACTATAATAATAGTTTAGACAATTTAGTGGTTTGCGCGTCGGCACGATAGCGATGATACTATAATAATAGTTTAGACAATTTAATGGTTTGCGCATCGGCACGGTAGCGATGATACTATAATAATAGTTTGGACAATTTAATGGTTTGCGCGTCGACACGATACGCTGAAGACGTGGGTTCAATTCCCATCGGCCAATCTCATCGGTCATCGACTTTTCCTTTGTGCGGTTTACAATAGTGATTATTACACTGCTGTTATTTTTAAATGCTTAACTTTAATTTTTTACTTTTAATATTATCAAAATAAATGTACATCTTGCGCCACCTATTAGTGGTATTACATTCATCGATGTGAATTAAGTCTATGTATTGATTTCTTAAAGAAATTTAGATCGTGTCGAAATTTTTATAATCCACTGTCAATATTTTTACGTATAATGATTATTCTAAATAATAATTATCAAGTTTATTGTTTAGAATAAGCAAGCCTTTAATTTCCTCGTATATTAAATAAAAACATTTCGTGATAAGATAGCACTGTTAGCAAATTAAATATTGGCCTGATAACTTTTAATATTCCGAATTCCACGCGAACAAAGTCGCGGACACGGTTAGTACCTAATAATCTAACGGAGTTGGTTTTAGTATCATGTTAGATTCCTGTTTGGATAATGGAATTTACGCAATAATAAATCTGGGATTATGGGTCTTCTCTGCTATGAGTTACAAGTATTTACTATTGTTACTTACTATTCTTCTGTCCCCCAAACACTAGTACCTCTCAATTAGTTACAGCGAACGAAGTTGCGGACAAAGTTAGTATCCAATATTCTAACGGATTTGAATTTAGTATCATGTTATATTCCTGTTTGGATAATGGAATTTACGCAATAATAAATCTGGGATTATAGGTTTTCTCTGTTACGAGTTACAAGTATTTACTATTGCTACTTAGTATTCTTCTGTCACTCAAACACTAGCACCTCTCACCTAGTAGTAGGACACGGTAATCATTTTATTCCTTCTATCACATTGTTACATTTTAGATGTGAATCCTTTCGCTGAACATGCTGAAAAATATCTAACTTATATTCAATTTTTACGCAATTACACCATAGATTAGAAATATAAAATTACACCATAGATTAGAAATATAAAATTACACCATAGATTAGAAATATAAAATTACACCATAGATTAGAAATATAAAATTACACCATAGATTAGAAATATAAAATTACACCATAGATTAGAAATGTAAAATTACACCATAGATTAGAAATATAAAATTACACCATAGATTAGAAATATAAAATTACACCATAGATTAGAAATATAAAATTACACCATGGATTACATGCTACTGTTACTACATGCGCGTTAAGAAGGAATGCTTTTTCATTCAAATATACTTTTAAATTATTATTTTCACTAACTTCATTTACTATTGTAGATTAGTTTCTATTGTAGATTAGTTTGTTTTAAAAATGTTTCACTGAATCAATTTTTCATTTCAGAAACTGGAATATTTTACGAAAATTCTGCGGCTGATTATGTCCTTGAATCGAGACATCAGGCGGCTGAACATTTATCATGACGACACCTTTAGGACGTCCTCCGATTACGGGGAATTTTTCAAGACACCAAAACAATCCATGCTAGCTTTAGTTGTTGACTCGAATTAGAAAAATATACTTAATTGCACATTACAATTTAATTTCAATATGAAACGCTATGGTAATTGAGTCAATGAATATTTTGTTTTATGTATTTGTTATATACGGCATCTTGCTACCAAAGAGATGGACGGAAGATGCTTGAAAATGGATAGAAAGTAGTAAATCAAAGAAGAACGAGAGTGAAAGAAACGAATTAAAATTAGGACAATATGGGATACATAAAATGATAAAATTTTTTAACAGCAAATTACCAAAGACGTGTATGGAATGATGAAAGTGAAGAATTTGTTTTATGTATTTGTTGTATACGTCCTCTTGCTACCAAAGAGATGGACGAAAGATGCTTGAAAATGAACAGAAAGTAGTAAGTTAAAGAAAAATGAGAGTGAAAGAAACGGATTAAAATTAGGACAATATGAGATATATAAAATGATAAATTTTTTTAACAGCAAATTACCAAAGACCTTTATGGAATGATGAAAGTGAAGAATTTGTTTTATGAATTTGTTGTATACGGCATCTTGCTACCATAAAGATGGACGGAAGATGCTTGAAAATGAATAGAAAGTAGTAAGTTAAAGAAAAATGAGAGTGAAAGAAACTGATTAAAATTAGGACAATATGAGATATATAAAATGATATATTTTTAACAAAAAATTGCCAAAGACGTGTATGGAATGATGAAAGTATTTAATTTAGTATCTTAAATGCGGGCCCTGCCTGTCCAAGGTCTTATAACGTCTAAACAATGAATACACAGAACTTCTGTGGAATCTGAGAATTAATAAAGAATGATAAATTAGAGAAGAATGAGAGTGAAAGAAATTCAATGAAAATTAGGGTAATAGGGAATATATAAAAACATTTGTTTATTTTAAACGACCCCTTGTTACCAAGGTGTTGTATGGAATGGCCAAAGTATTTCATTTGGTAATAGAAATAGTGCGTGTGTGGAATGTGTTTGAAAATGAATGGAGAATGATAAGTTGAAGAAGGATGAGAGTGGAAGTAACGTAACGAAAATTAGGATAATAAGGGCTGCATAAATGTGCTCATTTTTTTTAAATGCCATGTTACCAAAGCCATGTATAGAATTACTAAAATATTTAACTTGGTATCCGAAATACGCCTTGAACATCTTGAATAAACAGCGTGTATTTCGAAGTGCTTATTCCTGTACAGCTGTTTATTCCTTGTAAATATATTTAACTATGCAAATTCCTTCAGCTGTTTCGTAGTTTCGTTACCTAAATTTACATCATTGTCTCTCCTCCGCTTATTTTTTTGAATTTTTATAGAACTTTTCACTTTTTTTCCGACTTGCTTTAAATATTTTAAAAACAAGACTTATAAAAATAAACAAAATACATATTGACAAAACAAAATATTATATGATTTTATCGCTCTCTTTTTAGGAGATTCCGTAATAAATACAAAATTTTTGAATCAATTAAGTAAACTGACAATTTTTCACAAAACAAAAACAAAATTTCAAATCAATTCAAATTAGTTAAACAATGCAGTGAGTTGCATTGATTTCAAGAAAATATGGGTTATTATATTGAGTAGATATTCTAGACCAGGGATTCCCAAAGTGGTCTATATCTACGACCTGCAAGGGGTCAATGTTAGCAAGAAAAAAAAATGGGAAGTTTACGATAACCGTTCTCATTTAATTTTGGCTTTCTATAATGAAGCCAAAATTGATTATTACTGAGATTATTCAGCAACTGTCTAAAAAAAAGTGAAAAGTCAGCAGTTAGTTTACCGAAAAACATGGAAATAGTCATATATATATATATATATATATATATTTGGACTGAAAATTATGGCTAAAATCTCATTGAAAAATCTTTGAACTTGGGATGAAACCATCAAATATTTTTGCAAAAATGTTTGACGTTTGTCTTAATATATATTAGCTGAGGAATATTTTGCAAAAAAAAAACATTTAAATTGTATTCAAAACAAATTATGAATTCAATTAAGATAGTGCCAAATAAATAATTGTTCCCTCTTAATATTTCTCGTTACCTAATAAGGTACAGCTAATTTATCGCTATGGATTCATAAGCGATTCATAGATAAGATAGGTAAAGTGTGCTCACAATTCCGATGTCAATTTTTAGCCGAATTGGAATGCTGTCAATTGTTTAGTAATTGGAATTACGCCATTGGGCTTTATTAAGATTTAATTAAAAGTTAAGACTTAAATGTACCTATATATTTAGATATTAAGAATATGTAAAAATTCGCATGGGCATCCATAAATGGGTTATTAAGGGAAAATGGTTTTCTACTACTCACGGAGCCAAACAGCCTAGTGCATACGATGGAGTAGGATATCCTCAACAGGTCGGTTGCGTTCACTTTTAGATTCTGGAGTCAGAACTGAGGTTAGTATGTTTGAGCCTGTCTATGAAGTGCATCACAATTAAAACTTGCGATGTCAAAGTTTTCTTTGAGGAACAGGATTTATTGTTATATGAAGAAGACTAAGGAATCCTACGCGTCTGTTGTTTAGTTCCCTCCGAATTCGATAAATTATGGGAGTTTATCATCTTTATAAACTGAGTAGCATCCGTCGCGAATACTGGGGTGTTTTGGAAGTTCATTATTGGCTATAGAAGTCTCTCAGCTGCCTCTCTATAATTAATAGTAGCCCATTTTAAAAATTAATACGAAAAGTCTGCATTGTTATGAAATTCGATTGTCCATTAATTTTTAATGGTTACCTCGAATATTACATAAACCATTAAAAATATAATATTGATCTTTTCGTATATAGATTGTTTTAAATAAAACTTATATTTGTAAACTATTTTTGTTCTATGTGACATTCAAATAGTCAATTGATGAGCTTTCATAAATTTTAATATATCAAGAAAATTGTTGGGAAAATTCGCGTTTTCTTTTTTTTCATTATTAGCTCGTTGAACTTTACATTTTAAATGTTAAAAATTTTTGTATTTAGGAAATTTACGCAATGCGTAAAAACATTTGAATCGTTTACATAAATTTAAGACGTCTAATTTTCTTAATCCTTAGAAAGTCGAAAAAATATCTTCTGTTAAAAATATAAGAATACATACTTAACACGAAAAAAATTGAATTTATGCAAACCCTGTTATTAATACTTTTGTAAATGTTGTATTATTTAAAAGGAATTTAAAAGTAACCATAGACTGTAGAACGCTATAATGCTATTTTATATACACTCGGAGCTAAATTCTACCGTTTATTCTTTTACATTGATTATTTTAAGGAAAGTGAGTAAATTTTGATGAAAAATATTTACAAAGATGTCGCCAGTTTCTCTACGGAATAGCATTGTATTAAAATCTCACAACATGTTTTTATCGTAGAGTCTCTACCTGCTTCCTCGATCAAAACAGAAATTTGATTATAGTTGAATATATGTCGACTCATTTCAACTCAATCCTTCTACTTGTAAAAGAAAATTGTTTTCTTTTTATTGAAAATTGCCTCAAGTACGAATTAACAAATTAAGCACCTAAGTGGTGTACCTACCTATAGAATTTTCCAAATATAGTTAATAAATAAAGCCTCCTTTTTCCAAAAACCAAAATAATTTCATATGAATAACTTATTACTTGACAAATGGAAGATTTTGAACACTTTTATTCAACATATTTACTAATTTTTCACTAGAAATATGTTATTAGCATTGCCTTAAAAAATACAGATATTTACGTGGTCTTCTCAAACAATTCCTGCACAGTATTAGATTACGCTCCAAGTTTATAATGCTTCATCATTAAGTAAATGTTAATTAAGGTAATATTATTTATAATTTTAATATAATTAGATTCAATGTAGAGTTTAAGAACGATGCTTTATTATAAAGACATAACTGACAATGTTTGCAGACATATCATTAAAGTTGTTAAACATCAAATTGAAAATGTGATAACATATATTTATTGGCAATGTTAATGGGAAGTTATATCTTTGATATCATATATTTTGCAGTGAATTTTATTGGTTTATTATATAAATATTTATATACGTAATATTTAAATAATTAAGTATATTATGGTTTGTCTAATATTATAGTATGTTACGTCCAAAATGATAAATATTAAGTATTGTTCTGTGTTATAGAAAAATATTAGGTGTTGCTGGAGCTTTCTATGTTAGTAATTAATATAATGAAACTTAAAATAAGGCCTTTGTTAAGTTGGTTTTAGAATAAATGTAATGAAATGGTCCTGCTAATATTATAACTATGATTTAAAAAAAAAATTCGATTTCAGCTTTCTGAAAACAAATGTTAAATGTGAACAAAAGGGCGAAACTAATAAAATATTTCGTGCGTTCTATAATTTTTAAAATGAAATAAAATCATTAGAATTGTTAGAAAGACGCGACAAAATATATTGTAGGGTTCCGTAACGAAAGGATTGTAACGTTATTCTGTTACTGTTAGTTAGCGCAGTCTGTTTATCGAACGCTTTTGACTAATAAATAAAAAAAACCTCTATGAAACCAATACGGTTGCTTTATGCATTAGTTTAATCACAAACTAAAATCCTTGTCTAAAAGTTATTAGTTTAATCACAAATTAAAATCCTTGTCTAAAAAATTAAATAAATTAATTCTAAGGGCTACTATACTACAAAATAGGGATCTTCCATGTTTCTATTTCAATATTATGTTAATATCTCCTTTGTTTCCATTAAGAGTAATGATATATGAAATTCAGTTTCATGCAAATTCATTTCTTTTATCTGCACATTATGCGCAATAAAAAATAAAAAACGACGCGAGATTCTGCCCCATTACTTACAGTAATGTACAAAAACGATAAATATGTAAAATTGATTTCCAAAATTTTGTTTTTTTTAACAATCATTTTAGTCGTCTCAGACCTGTTGTTTATATAACTAAAAGAAAATATTTCATTTAGCGTCGAACATTAAACGTCAACGTCAAATGATAGAAAATCGAACATTAAACGTCAACAATAAACGTTAACAATAAGCGTCAATGTCAAATGACGTCAACGTCAAATGATGTCTATTTTGTATTAAAGGTATAAATAATTTTATTATTTTATTGAATGTCTTAGGCATATTTTATTTTAATTGTTGGCGTAATGCACATTACGCCATATATACGATAGATGCAGGAATCGGGTGTGTGGATAACATCATATAATAGAATCAATTAATTATTACCATAGGTGGTACTGTATTAATTTCAAAAGTAAATTTTGAACAACTTAAATAAAATATATTCCTTTCCTGTGTACTGTTCCGTATTATTTATTTTTCGTTACAGTTTGAACAGTATTGGTCAACAAAAGCTCCATAAAGTTCGTTTTTTCGAATAGCACTTGCTCGATTTATTATATAAAAATTACCGCAGGTGTCTACAAAAAATAAATCCTGTCCCATAATCTGCATAAAATGAGAAATTCTAGGAAATTAAAAGTTTAAACGTACGCCAATTTAGAAAATGAGGCAAAGGATCATACATCGGCCAGCATTGCCTTTAAACACATTGAATAACGCGACTATTTAAAAAGCGGCCTAAAATTGGAAATTAGACTATTTTTATTAGATATGTAATCTAAAATATTTAATTAATTCGTACAATTAGTTATGTATATCGCATATCAATTCAATAAATCGTACACAACATTGGTATTACATATAAGGTTACCTCAAGTTGCGGGGAATCTCTAAATGTTTAATGACCAATAGAAGTTATATGCAGTCGGAGTCTAAGAGAATAAAGGTTGAAAAAAATATATCTCATGGCCTCTAACTAGGTACAAGTACTATCAGTACGAGTTTGGGAAGTCGGGATATCATACCACTTGATAACTTGACCCGAGCGTCCTAAAAATGTCAGAAATTGTATTACGGGGAATAATGTGTTTTTATAATAGTGAATCATTGTCAAAATGTATTATTAAACAATATATTTATGAAGTGAAGTTTCTGGTGTAAATACTTTGTTTGATTATCGTATTACCCAATTAGTAATAAAACAGAAATGTAAAACAAAATGTCGACCCTCGTTAGTTGCCTTAAGCAGCCTAGCGAATCTGCGTCGTATGGCTAGTATTTGTATGGGTACAAATTTAAGTCTTGGTTCCTTATGACGACATAGTGTTTTAAATAATGCTTCTATATTTTAAAAATAATTCAGGTATTTTTAAAGTATTGAAGTATTCCTTCAAAGTACTATTTAACACTGTGTCCTGGTAAGGAACCAAGACTTCAATATTTGAAAAGTAAAAGAGAGTATTCGACTCGGCGCACCCATGTAATAACAAATTATTAAACTCAGTCACTGTAATATAGTAATATGTATTCAAACTCCGATGAAAAGTTTCTGTTATAATACAGTAGATTCTTATTTCAGAAACAATGGGACAGGGAATTTTAATCTAGTCAACATATTGCAGTCAATTCGGGGCACCCATGTAATGACAAATTACCAAACAGTGACTGTAATTTAGTAACATGTATTTAAACCCTGATGAAAATATCTGTTATAATACAGTAGATTCTTATTTCAGAAACAATGGGACAGGGAATTTTAATCTAGTCAACATATTGCTGTCAATTAGGGGCACCCATGTAATGACAAATCACCAAACAGAGTGACTGTAATTTAGTAATATGTATTCAAACCCTGATGAAAGTACCTGTTATAATACAGTAGACTCTTATTTCAGAAACAACGGGACAGGGCATTTTAATCTAGTCAACATATTGTAGTCAGTTCGGGGCACCCATGTAATGACAAATTACCAAACAGAGTGACTGTAATTTAGTAATATGTATTCAAACCGTGATGAAAGTGTCTGTTATAATACAGTAGATTCTTATTTCAGAAACAATGGGACAGGGAATTTTAATCTAGTCAACATATCGCAGCAATTTCTACAATATTTGCTATCGATCTAAGACTGCGGGGGTGGCGTAGTTTGTATTTTCGTGGTAGATTTAAAAAAGATATAAGTCTCCGTTTCTATAGCGTGATAAAGTTTTGGAACATCAAACATTGGAACATCACCACTGGTAAATTATTATCAATCAAAACTTAATATAACTGCTCGAGCCATTTCATAAAGTTTGTTTTTAAATAACAGAACTCAATCGTTTTAAGTTACGATGTGTATTTTTTTTTAAACTGGAAGATTCTTTCATAACATTTTTTGAAAAGTCTTCATCCACACCGATATCAAAATGTATTAAATTTGTTCATATTACTATTACTACAAAACGAAAACATGTATATTTAAATAAAAATATCAACATTTTCAAAGCTGTGTGTATTATTTTTAAGATTAAATTAATACTAGTGATCAATGTGCAAGAGACGTTATGAAATATGTGTTTTTATTTGCGTGATATTATGTTATAAATAGATATGTAAAGAAATATATTGATGTGTAAGAAACAGTCTTTTATTGTAAAATATTCTTTTAATCGGATTTTTTTTCATCTGCCATCGAAATTACACTGTTTTTATTTCGTTCTGAGTTTAGAGCATTACGTTCATATCGCTGTGTTCTGTAAGCAAAGTATTTTTAGAATTTCCTTATTTCTAAAAAAAATCATCTATAATTAAGAATACTTTGCAAATGGCTCCAAAGGGCTGTTTAAAAAGAACCATATTTATCGATTATGACTTAATTAAAAATATAAACAGGTTTTGTTTTCTTCTCATTTTCACCTTTGAACTTTTGGAACTAGAGACTGATAGTCAAATGGACCAAAACCGAATTTTCAGTATTATAAATTCGTTCTGAAAATTAAATTTTTATATATTTTTGCATTTTCCTTAGTTCTAAATAATCTACTTACAAGCTTGCTTTTATTTCTAAAAGTCCTAAATAATCTATTTACAAGCTTGGTTTTATTTCTAAATTCACTACTCACCTTACTTCTGAAGAATGTTTTTATTCGTTTGTCTTATTTCTCAGGAACCTATTCATCTGTTTGCTTTATTTTTAAAGAATCTATTTACCCGTTTGCCTTATTTCTATCGAATCGATTTATCAGTTTGCCTTATTTCTAATGAATCAATTTATCCATTTTCCTTATTTATGAAAAATCCATTTATCAGTTTGCTTTATTTCTAAAGAATATATCTATTTGCATTATTTCTAAAGTATTTTTTTACTCATTTTCCTCAGTTCTAAAGAGGCCATTTATTAATTTTTTTTTTGTAAATAATATATTTATCCATTTGCCTTAAATGTGAAAAATGTATTTATCCGTTTAATTTATTTGTAAAAGCTTACATTATTTTATACATTTACTGGCCATAATCTATTTTTGTTCATTACTTTATTTCTGTTTTTCTCTCCTTTTTTTGTTGTCATGTTCTCTTTGTATCTGTTATTATATTTTTACAACTTTACAACAATTGGTAATATTGTGTTATCGAGCTTTTGTGCATCGATAAGAGAATAATATTGGGAGGGATCCCCATCGATAATTTTTTTCAATGTTATCGATTTTTTTTGTTCACACTTTTTTTCATTTCGATACGTTATTATTACGAAAAATACGTTATAAAACTAAAGATTTTGCTAAGTATTTTAGATCCGTTTTTTTGCAACGTCATTATAAGTCGCTAGCACTTATGACGCATCTTCGTTGCACATTGATAGTGTACATTTTATCTAAAATTCAATGCTCGTAAATTATCAAGGTTTCCTCTGATGTTTCATTAAATGACTTATATTTATGTTAAACCATTATTTAAATTTTTCAAGCTATTAATTAAACTTACAAATTTTCTGGCCTCGGACATTATTTTTTAACATTACTCTAATCTTCTAAACCAATCGTCTCTTAAAAAACCTGATACTACCAAGTTAAATAATTTTTTAACTTTTTGTGAGTTTGATCACCAAAACCAGGCCCGATTTTTGTCATTGTCGTTGTATATATTCAGAGGTTGTCTCGGAAAATCGATTTTTCCCAGATGGGTCTCTTATCCCTACTACTTGATTCATGGTTATAAAATTTTCATGTAAGAGTTGTAAACTGTACGAGTTTATTTACATAATTTATAAACGTGTTATATAGTTTTATAATTTGTATACGAAACTGTTTTAAGTTCTAGGACAAATGATTCTGTATAAGTCATCTATCATACTTTGTCATAGTTTAAAGCTCTCCATATATCCATTCGTTTAACGATAATATTTCATATTCGTATATGTTATATAAATTCAGAGAAAAAAAATTAAGAGGAAAACATGGAAATGATTTTTAGATCGCGATTATTAAATTTTCATTTGAACATTGACGAAAATTAATATATGTGTTTCGTTCGTCTTAGAGAATTTTTCAACGCAGTGGTGTGGAAAGGAATTATCGGTAAAACAAATATCAAATTTATTGACATAATTGGTAAATTTTTATTACACTTTTTTCAGTGATTATGCCTGTTGTCATTCTAATTAGATGACAACATTGTAACTTGAAGTCGTGTAAATAACAGCATATTAAAATTCGACTTTACATGTGAATAGTTGAATTCAGGTCAGTGTTTCTGAAAACGAGACAGAGCATCGAATAATGAACCATCCTCATATTAAGTTAAAAAAGAACTAATCGTTTACTCAAAACAACCATCCTCATATTAAGTTAAAAAAGAACTAATCGTTTACTCAAAACAACCATCCTCATATTAAGTTAAAAAAGAACTAATCATTTACTCAAAACAACCATCCTCATATTAAGTTAAAAAAGAACTAATCGTTTACTCAAAACAACCATCCTCATATTAAGTTAAAAAAGAACTAATCGTTTACTCAAATCATAAATCGACTCTGTTATTTGTTGAATTTGGACACGCTTTATAAAGACAGGTATTTTATCAATGCTGGCGTTTCGTATTTATTTTATTTACTTCAATAATATTATACTAGAACTAGTCCATATAAAGTTAAAAAAGAACTAATCGTTTACTCAAAACAACCATCCTCATATTAAGTTAAAAAAGAACTAATCGTTTACTCAAATCATAAATCGACTCTGTTTCTTGTTGAATTTGGACACGCTTTATAAAGGCAGATATTATCTCAATGCTGGCGTTTCGGATTTATTTTATTTACTTCAATAATATTATACTAGAACTAGTCCATATAAAGTTAAAAAAGAACTAATCGTTTACTCAAAACAACCATCCTCATATTAAGTTCAAAAAGAACTAATCGTTTACTCAAATCATAAATCGACTCTGTTACTTGTTGAATTTGGACACGCTTTATAAAGACAGGTATTTTATCAATGCTGGCGTTTCGGATTTATTTTATTTACTTCAATAGTATTATACTAGACCTAGTCTCACTGTAATTCCACAGTGCACTAACAGCAAAAGTGAACTTAGACGAGTCAAAAATATTCATCGCGTCATTATTATGGAAAATGAAAGGGTAAAGAAATATGAAGAGAAAGGTACAGAAGACATTTAAATCTGCAGATTATATTACTTATCACAAATTTATTAAATAAGAACCCACTTTATACATATGTCTTGGTTGACCCCATAACATTACGGTGGACAAGAAAAGTATGCTGTAATAAAACATTCATGAGGAAAAGATAAAGGGATATAACTAAATACGGTATAAAAAGGATTTCAATTTGCAGGTTATATTAGGTAAAGCAATTTTATACTTTTAAATTAGGATACTTAGAACACGCTTTTTATATTCACCTTGATTGGTCCCATAATACCGATGTATTGAAATAGTTGATCTAGGAATCAAATGATCGTATTTGATCTGACGTTTCCTCTCCGTTCGGCGCATGTAGCGATAAAGTTTTGGATTGTGTTCCATAATGCTAAGGGCTCTCGTTGTGTTCAATCAATTAACATATCATATAGGATATTAGTGTGCAGCAATTTAAAAACTAACTGTATTATTTGAAGCCCACATGAAATTAATACAACCTGATAATTGAACTAGTTCAATAAAGTTCCTTCGATATTTGTGTAAAAGAAAATTTAGTTATTTCCCTTGTCTATTTTCTACTGATTTTCTCTCGGGTGTGTCGTATTACCATACGTAGCGGCACAGAAGAGAAGTTTCTCTTGTGAAATTTATTTTCCGATTCATAAATGGAAAATATCTGCGCTATAGAAATATATATGGAAAATATCTGCGTATAGTCATCATATTTTTACATCTAGAACCAAATTTTATCTCTTATAAAAAAAAATCTTCTTATGAAAACATTTATGATTCATTATGTGCTATTGATTAATAATCGTTACTTGTGTTTGAATATTATTAAAATCATTTGATTTTCTTGTACTTGCTATTGAAAGAAAATAGGTTAATAATTGCAAAGTTTCCATAACTAATAAATAAATAAAATAAATGTGGTCGCGTGGGCGATAAAAAATTATCCACAGAAAGTTGCCATTTCTTTTGTATTTCTCTATCTCCAAAAGTGGCTTCTTTTATGTTTACTGACGCAGAGAATAGACACTTTTCTGCTTTTCTCGGAAACGTAAACCTTTCAAAAATTCAATAATTTATTCGCCACATTTCGTATTACTCTGTCTCCAAAAGTAGCTTCTTTTATATCTACTGGCGCAGATTATATATACTTTTCTGCCTCTCTCGGAGACGTAACATTTTCAAGAGTTCAATAATTCATTCCCATGTCTAATTGCAAACATGGAAGTTTTCACATTCATAATTTATATTATATTCTATATAACACATACTTTAGAAACACTTTTTATAAATGCTACAATTACAGTTAAAATTTAATGAAAATAAACGATATCTTGGATGGTCTGGTTTGAATAAGGGTCTGGTTTGATTTATGAATAGTGTAACAGTTACAATTCCATATTACACCAAGGTGATCACTGCAGTGAATAGCTTTTAAGGAATTATATTTGAGGTTGAAATTTCAATACAGAGTTAGAGTAAAAAAGAAATAATTTTACATGAAAAGAAATGCAATATACAATCCATATAATTTTCCATTTTTCCATTTTTTATCGATGTAAGAATTGTTTTGTGGAAAAGCGTATCTATTTTTTCACAAATATAACCACAAAATTGAATCCTTCAGTTGCGTGGATACCATTTGAAAAGAGGGGTAACATAAATCGATGCGAAAAATGTCACATGTGGAAAATCTTTAAATATTGATGTCACCCCATTGCATTACATAAATGCAGCGATATAAATTTGGATATAACTTTAACTAATTAAAGTAATGTTTTTATAATACAGTTATGCAATCATAATGAATATTAAAATATAAGAACTTTCAGAAATATTAATCTGAAAGCAATCACGTTTTTCTAAAGAGTAAAAAAGCATAATTAAATATTTTACGTCAATTTTTAACAATAATTAAATTACCAACATGAATAAGTCTATACACTATTCTTAATTTCATTAAATATTTACTGAAATATTTCTAATGTTTATGAATTTATATCATTTCACAAAAGTTTCTCTACCATCTTCTACCTTTAAATACTTGATGACTTATAATAATAAACGCACAAATCCGACTTTAAATGGTATTTTACGGCTATATTTGCTAAACATAATTAAGATTTTCTAATTTGTAAATAATGTCACATCATTATATTAAGAAGTTAAAAAATGTCTTGTTTTGTACATTCATTTATTTCTCATAATAGTACCGGAAAGTCTATAAGTTAAAAAGAATAATTAAAAATACTCACTAATTAACAGGAAATGTTATCTTGAATATTATGACAACCCAAAAATCAAAATTGATTTTATTACATACACCGGAACATTCGCATTGTATAACCTCATAGAATAACATCAATTTAATTTATAACCCTCACTAAAATATTTGTATTTCGTATAACTCTCGGAAATATAATAAAACCTACAATGCTCCCCTATAATAAACTTATTAACGTAATCAGTGGGAAAACCCACACACACCCGGTTTTTAAAATGATGCAAGCAGACATTACCGTGAAATTTTAAATGTCCTAATACTGAATATCGATAAAGCTCTGGCACTAAAATAATTTTAAATCATCAGAACCATTATAAAATAAAATGTTTCTTTTCACAGGAATGCATCAATTCGATGACATCGGATGACCACACTGGCTTCGATTCCTTCCACGAGTGCCTACAAGAATACCAAGAGGGCCTTGAAGTAGTACAAATATGTCTAGAACCCGAAGACCCATCCCTTAGAGACGATGAAGTATCCGCATTCGAAGACTTAAGTATGGACGAATGTAGAAAAGAATCAAAATCGAAAAACAAAATAGACTGTATGACGGAATCGCTCATGGGCGATAAGAACTCTAATATAATATTGAACTTAGATAATATTGAAAATCGTGCCAAAAATATTAACGGTGGGTTTATGAACGGCAACGAAATAACGCTGCATATGAAGGCGTCTAAATCGGAGGAATCTTTGGATGAAAGAGAAGATGATGATATGACAATAACAGAGGATGACCTCGAAGAAGCTCCTCGTGATTTACCCGATAAGCGACGCTATAAGGACACGAGAAGTAGCTCTGCTGATAGAAAATTAACCAATTTTGATGAGAATAAGAGGTTATCCTCAAACGAACAAAGCAAAGACATATCCACATCTGATGAAATGGTCTTCGCAGTAACGCCAACTGGTCTGGAACGGATTAGTTTTGAAAAATATTGGAAGGAGTGCGATCCTAAAAATACGATAAAAGAGGATCAAAAAAAATTAGTAAACATTGAAAAAGTAAAGAGTGATGAAAGTTGGAAGGAGTCAGTTATGTTTACTGCTAGCGATAATACGCCTGAGTGCTCAGACCTCACGGCTGAGAAATCATTTAAGCTTTCCGTCCAAGACAATAACTCATTACTTTACATTGATCATGAATGCGACGGTTACGAGACGTGTTTAGATGAAGATTCTTTATCAGTTCGTCAAGATGATACTAAGCAGATTATACAAAGCGGCAAACCACTGAACGGTTTTTTAGGCAAACCTCAAATCAGTGATGTGACCGTTAATTTTGACAGCACTTTATCTAAAACACAATCGGAAGCAACTCTTATTGACAAAAATAATCAAACCAATAAAGATAATAATAAAACGACTATTTTGAAAAACGTCCCTTCTGTACCCGAATTTCCTCAATATCCTCATGTACAAGAACATATTATAACCCAGATGAAATCGTTAAGAATCGAACCTTTAAATATTAATTTAGGTACAAAAAAGATTAAGAAAAAATCTCAGCCAAAACCTCCTACGCCAAAAGTGATAAAACGACAGTGTGTGGAATATTACAACGATCAGGCTGAATGTCTAGAAGAGTATAAGAGGCAGAAAAAATTAGAAGAAGAAATAAGACTACAGAAGGAAGAAGAGGCCAAAAGGTTACAGTCAAATAGAACGACGTTGGCTAAGAAACTTCTTCTCAGAAAGCAAGAACCTAGTGAGGAATCAACTGACGTAGAGACAATATATCCGGTGCCCGGATGTCACAAATGTTTTCTAGAAAATTATGCTTACGCTTTAACTAAGGCGTTTATAGCTGAAGCGAGCGCTTGTAAATTCTGTGAAGTTGTGAGAGAAATGTTGGAACCACCGAAAAGGATGCCAGAGCGATGTCTTTCGGCGCCCGCAATGTTGGTAATAGATCAGGGATTTTTGTCAGAAACAGACGACGATGGTGATCACCTGTTAGTTCCAGTTAGCAAGGATCGCCGGAAGTCCGCTGGTCCTTTGAGATTTCTACCACCCAGGAGAGAGAGGTGAGTGAATTATTAATTTCTTTATTTTTCAAGACTTTAAATTACATTTCAAAAATATTTGGTTTATTTTAAACAAAGATAAAACCGTTTTTCCCGTTTTTCGCAATATTTATAATTCCTATGTTTAAGAATGACATTTTTTCTGTATTATAAAAAGTTATTTATTCTTATTTTTCCAGAACTAAAATATTAAAATGGGTGTTTATCTCATTTTAATATTTTTGTTAGACAGTAAAGATAATCAAAAATATACAGTTAAAATGCTTACAAACCTATATGGATTTATGAAGAATTATTTTATCCATAACCGTTTATAAAACAGTACGGCAATGCCGCACATATTTTCTTCCATAACGTGAATACCAGTATAGGTTGTAAATAAACAACCCTAAACCGATTTTTCACGAGAAAACGCGTTATGCCATATATTAGAACCTTTTAGTTACAAATCATTACAAAAATGTGAAAGAGTCGAAAGGTTTATTTTTTTCTAATTTTGCAATTCTTTTTTGCTACTTATGTTTTTGATGTATCAATAATTCTGTACGGAGAAATGATCAAAAGAAAAGTGTAAAGTACGTGATGATCAAGTAATTGTGTAAGAAAATGCAGGAAAATGGAAAATATTGAAGTGATTTCAGTCGTCGTCGTATCAGTAATTAGAGTTGGATCAACATTATAGAAATCATGTAAGTTTTCAAAAATTTCTTGCAAAATATTGATTTTAAAATACATTCTGTTTTTTATAAAGCAGATAATGTCAAGGTGTATTGGACAAACTCCAAGAGAAGCCAATGTAGAGTAACGATGTAATAAAATAGCCAACAGTAATTTTCCTGAGTTGTTATACAAGGTTTCTCAATACTTTAATTAGGAAATGCAAAACTTATACTCATAGCACTTATTGAAAATGTTATTAGAAGTTTGGGGACTTTGTACATACACTTCGTAAATATTTTGTACTGACAATATAATTTGATGAAATCTGCGTAACTCTCGGTTCTGCGTAGATTTTAGTTGACCGCATTTTTTGTTCTTAAATTGTTAAATTTGCTCTCTTATAACTTCCTATATCATTAAAGATAGGTATATTATCTACGTATTTAGATTATACACATGTCAGTAAATTAGTTTAGGAAAATCATTTCTTTACTTTTCTTTAAAATTATTTTCCTTTACAATAAAAATCTCTTTTCAATTTTTTAAATTTTCTCAATTATTATTACGTTTAAACCTTTATTATTACGAACTGGATCTTTATGAAAAAAAAAACTAAAATGTACTAAATTTTTTTCTAACACTTTTATTGTTATAACTAATAATATTTCTGTTCTAAATGTTGGTAACATTTCTGGTGTTCGTTCTCAAGCAAGGAAAATTTTACGTATTCGTACTTCAAAAGTAATAATCTTCATATGGTTTTAGTCAGAGGCAACTAAGCTTCGCCAAAAAGTTTTTGTATTAGCTTTTAAGTTATAGAGGCCCAAAAAAAACAGAATTTTTTTATATCTATGACTGTCAGTTATCATTATCAAAATTTATTCATTGTCCTTATCGTTTAAAACAAACTTGGAAACTATTTTACGTAGTAGAGATCAATATTATCTTTGTTATTTTCCATTGATTATTATTATTAAATCATTGCTTTGAGGACCTTTGCTCTTATGGGATTTGGCCTTTTGTATTAAACAACCCTATAATTAAAGTATATGTCCTTCAGCATCAGTACATCCTTGAGAGTAGGCAATGTGGCGTTATTGAAACACGTGTCTTTCCGCGTAGCTGGAAACCTTTCAAGTGAAGCTAAAGGTCGGCTCTAACTCGACTGTCGTCTCGAATCTCGTTTCCTGTACTGAAAATACTTGCGTCCCGGTTATATTTATACCCTTCATTCTTATGAGTTTATAAAAATCTATCTACTAAAGTACAACATTCGTAACATTGCAATGACTACAAGTAATGAAATATCATAATTATGTGATACAAAGGATAGAAGACCTAATTTTGAAGACTTATAAAGTTATTTATGCTGATATTTTAGGTAACCAAAATAAACAATTTTGAAGGCGGAAACTATAGAAAATAAATAAAATTAACGTTTGATAGATTGCATGTTTCATAAACATTCTGTATCAAAGCAGATAGTTACATATATGTATGGATATGCAACTCTACGTACCTATCGGCCATGTCTAATTCGTTATAATACTTTAGGTACAAAAACATTTATAAAATTTAAGGTAATAGAGGTTGTATAATAAAAAATTAATATAAGCAGTCAAAGATTATATTTATTTAACCCAAGATTAATTATTCTATAAGCAATATCATATAAAAGAAATAAGTGTCACACCTATAGAGGCTGAAATCCATTGAGAAAATTGTGTGAGGTTATCGAATTTATTATTTCGTCGAGTTTTAAAATTAAGATATACGAGCAACATGTTTATCAATACTTACGTATGGGTTGAAGCTCAAATACTTACAAGGTCAAGCCTTGGCGAGAATTAACGCCGAGAATTAAGGAATGGCGGAAGAAGTTTATAGTTAAGTTTCTAATATAATATATTTAATTTAAAAAATATAACGAAAAACCAACATAACAACTGAAACAAATTTCAAGTTCAATTAACGTTGTGTTAAATACGTCACCAGAAGAGACGGTAAATGATGGAAGCCCTATAACAAAGTGCACCACGGGAAGTTCAGTGGCAAGATGATCAGGGACACCACATGAATAGCTGTTCACGAGTAGATATTGGCGCTGGATATATAGGTTAAAGTGAAAGCCGTTTAGCCCAACTAGGATCATCAGATGGCGAAAACTTATGATAAAGAGAATGAAAAACCGGCAAACCTCCATTGTATCATTTTCAGAAGAGAGTTTCGTGTCAGCCGTCAACCCTCAGCAATGTCTATATAATTCAATTTTCGATATTTCTAAATTAGAAAATCAGTAAAAGTATAGAACGTTTTATCGATTTGGGGCTGTAATTATGTTTCCGTTGTAGAGGCAGTATTTTCTGTGTTTTCATGAAAAAATTGTTGTAATATTTGTTTCCTTATCCTATTTATGAATCGTGGGTAGCATCACTTCCTTGTTGTTTTATTATACCTATATTTTTTTCATTCGATTAAGCATAACTTTCAAATTTGGAATTCTTCGTTATGTTTTAGTATACCTATTCATTTTCGCTGGGTGGTTATAAATTACTCATTTTGTATTAATATATCTATCTGTTTGACAATATATTTCAACTATGGGTTATGCATAACTTTGAATTTGGAATTCTTGGCTATGTTTTACTATACCTGTCTATTTTCGCTGGGTTATGAATTATTCGTTGTGTATTAGGATATCTATCTATTTGACAATATATTTCAACTATCGGTTATGCATAACTTTCGAATTTGGAATTCTTCGTTGTGTGTTAGTATACCTGTCTGTTTTCGCTGGGTTACAAATTATTCCTTGTGTATTAGTATATCTATCGATTTAACAATATATTTCAACTATGGGTTATGCATAACTTTGAATTTGGAATTCTTGGCTATGTTTTACTAGACCTGTCTATTTTCGCTGGGTTATGGATTATTCGTTGTGTATTAGGATATCTATCTATTTGACAATATATTTCAACTATCGATTAGGCATAACTTTCGAATTTGGAATTCTTCGTTGTGTGTTAGTATACCTGTCTGTTTTCGCTGGGTTACAAATTATTCCTTGTGTATTAGTTTATCTATCTATTTGACAATATATGTTAACTATGGGTTATGCATAACTTTCGAGTTTGGAATTCTTCGTTATGTTTTACTATACTTTTCTATTTTCGCTGGGTTACAAATTATTCTTTGTGTGTTAGTATATCTATCTATTTAACAATATATTTCAACTATGGATTATACATAACTTTCGAGTTTGGAATTCTTCGTTATGTTTTAGTATACTTGTCTATTTTCGCTGGGTTACAAATTATTCGTTGTGTGTTAGTATATCTATCTATTTAATAATATATTTCAACTATGGGTTATGCATAACTTTGAATTTGGAATTCTTGGCTATGTTTTACTATACCTGTCTATTTTCGCTGGGTTATGAATTATTCGTTGTGTATTAGGATATCTATCTATTTGACAATATATTTCAACTATCGGTTATGCATAACTTTCGAATTTGGAATTCTTCGTTGTGTGTTAGTATACCTGTCTGTTTTCGCTGGGTTACAAATTATTCCTTGTGTATTAGTATATCTATCGATTTAACAATATATTTCAACTATGGGTTATGCATAACTTTGAATTTGGAATTCTTGGCTATGTTTTACTATACCTATCTATTTTCGCTGGGTTATGTATTATTCGTTGTGTATTAGGATATCTATCTATTTGACAATATATTTCAACTATCGGTTAGGCATAACTTTCGAATTTGGAATTCTTCGTTGTGTGTTAGTATACCTGTCTGTTTTCGCTGGGTTACAAATTATTCCTTGTGTATTAGTATATCTATCGATTTAACAATATATTTCAACTATGGGTTATGCATAACTTTGAATTTGGAATTCTTGGCTATGTTTTACTATACCTGTCTATTTTCGCTGGGTTATGGATTATTCGTTGTTTATTAAGATATCTATCTATTTGACAATATATTTCAACTATCGGTTAGGCATAACTTTCGAGTTTGGAATTCTTCGTTGTGTGTTAGTATACCTGTCTGTTTTCGCTGGGTTACAAATGATTCCTTGTGTATTAGTATATCTATCGATTTAACAATTTATTTCAACTATGGGTTATGCATAACTTTGAATTTGGAATTCTTGGCTATGTTTTACTATACCTGTCTATTTTCGCTGGGTTATGAATTATTCGTTGTGTATTAGGATATCTATCTATTTGACAATATATTTCAACTATCGGTTATGCATAACTTTCGAGTTTGGAATTCTTCGTTATGTTTTAGTATACTTGTCTGTTTTCACTTGGTTATAAATTATTCGTTGTGTATTAGTATATCTATCTATTTGGCAATATATTTTAACTATGGGTTATGCATAACTTTCGAGTTTGGAATTCTTCGTTATGTTTTAGTATACTTTTCTATTTTCGCTGGGTTACAAATTATTCTTTGTGTGTTAGTATATCTATCTATTTAACAATATATTTCAACTATGGATTATACATAACTTTCGAGTTTGGAATTCTTCGTTATGTTTTAGTATACTTGTCTATTTTCGCTGGGTTACAAATTATTTGTTGTGTGTTAGTATATCTATCTATTTAATAATATATTTGAACTATGGGTTATGCATAACTTTCAAATTTGGAATTCTTCGTTATGTTTTAGTATACCTATCCATTATCTCTGGGTTATAAATTATTCGTTCTGTATTTAGTATATCTATCTATTTAACAATAAATTTCAACTATGGGTTATGCATAACTTTCGAATTTGGAATTCTTCATTATGTTTAATATACCTGTCTATTTTCGCTGGGCTATAAATTATTCGTTGTGTATTAGTATATCTATCTATTTAACAATATATTTCAACTATGGGTTATGCATAACTTTCGAATTTGTAATTCTTCGTTATGTTTTAGTATACCTGTCTATTTTCGTTGGGCTATAAATTATTCGTTGTGTATTAGTATATCTATTTATTTGAAAAAAAATCTTAACTATGGATAGAGACTACGGATGGATTATGTTCATCAATACCAACTCGCAAATTGCTCCAGAAAGATTGGCGAAAGTGGCAAATTAAATATTTTTGGATACAGAACGAAGATAACAATTTTTGTGTTAATTTAAAATTATGCACCATAAACTGGCAAAATTCCTGTCGCAACACCCATAAATTAAGGTTGCGTAGCTGCATATGTATTTTCAAATTATTGACGTAAGTCAGTTTTAGCTGAGAGTTCTAATCAGATACTGTATACAAATCTGGATTTTTTAGACTTTAGGAGGAAGATAGTATATCATTTTGAAGCGTGTTATTTCGAAAATGGGACCTATAAATTAAAAATGGTATTATAAAAAAATATGGCTAATTAAGAAATAGTGGTTGATTAAAACAAACTTGTCAAGTGCAAGTGGAACTCGCACTACGAGGGTTCCATATACATTTATAAACATTTAATGGTACATAATATTCCAATTACACTATTTACAAATTTTTTTATTTTTTAGATTGAAAATACATTGACTACTAATAACAAGGAATTTTTTTAAGTGGTATATCTACAAATTAAGGATTTTCGTATTTTTTTAAGTGGTATATCTAATTATTCCAAATTAACGATTTTCGTATTTTTCTCTTGCTTGTGCTATGAGACCTTGCTTTTTGCCAAATTTCATTATTCTGGGTCAATAGGAAGTACATTATATGTTTGGATTTATTTATTTATTTATCTACTTTAATATAGAATAAAGTAATAATATTTAATAATTTGTGTCCCTTAATTTTTATCCGCTTTAATGCGCAATATTCCTAGGATAGTCACCATTAGTCGTACATAATAAATTAGGAATATTTAATAACATGTAGGATATTCTTTCATTTTCATTCTCTTTAATTCGCAATATTCCTTTTACAGTCACCATTAGTCATACAAAGTAACATACTTACAGTATTGCGTTAGAATATCGATTTTTAGAGCGTTTTTAAAGAAAAAAAAGAAATGAGCCGTCACGGGACGCCTGGCAGATGTGAAACATCGTGTTCGTACAAGTAATATGCATAAAAGACAAGATTATTACAGGAACTAAATATAGCATAATGAAAAAATAAAGATTACGAATTTCTTACAGAAAATGGTGACTTTATTTAATAAACATTTATTTACAATTAACATAAAAATAATAAAGCACAAGTTATGTGTACCGTAGTAAAAAACAGCGTCGAACTGAGTGAGGAGGCGGTCGCGTAGTCGGTTGCGCATGGCGACACGTCGCCATACCGTACACTCTACTGCATATAGACTATATATATACCTTAGTATAGCGTGCCGACCCATCGCCAAGGCAAGCGTCGCCACGCCGACGATCCGGTTTATACCTGCGCCTATAGATGTTTCACATCAATAATAAAGCGTATTATGTGTACCGTAGTAAACAACAGCGTCGAACTGAGGAGGGGGTCGCGTAGTCGGTTGCGCATGGCGACACGTCGCCATACCGTATACTCTACTACATATAGACTATATATATATATACCTTAGTATAGCGTGCCGACCCGTCGCCACGGCAAGCGTCGCCACGTCGACGATCCGGTTTATACCTGCGCCTATAGATGTTTCACATCAATAAAAGGACAATTTTAATGGTTTATTTTACATACTGAATCTGTTTAGCCAAATGTTAAGGTTCTGTGTAAACAAACCAAAAGGATTAAGTTACTCCAATTTATAAAGGAGAATTTTGGATTTCAAAAACTTTTTTTAGTAATAAATATTTTTGTGTTTTTATCCTTTATCCTTTACCTATTACAGTATCTATCCTTTTTATTAAAAATTAATCCAAATATCAGTTATATATATAATATAGTTATATAAAACGAGATCTTCATCAGAAAAAAAGTTATAAAGTCGATAAGTCTCATAATCTGTATAAATGTGAACATCATTTGCAATAGGAGGTAGAAAAACAGTCAACCACGCATTAAAGGGTGTCATACATATTCAGGTATTTATAAACATTTAAGGGTATACAATATTTAGATTAAAATATTGAGATGTATTAATTATTCTGAATGTAAATGTGTTGCTTACCATATCTTTCACAGGCATAAAAACGAACTAATCATATAATATATTTTTCCGCACAGAATTAGAAACCATTGATTTTTGGATTTTTCCTATACTTGTACTATCAGAACTCCCATTAAGCCGACTTTCAATGGTCGACTAGTATACCCTGTTGGTTTTAATGATCAAAGTGTAAGACTATTGTATGAATAAAAATATAATTTAAAGGAGCCATATCTCTTTTGTTCGGTATTTTTACTTAATAATAAAAATATGGAACTCTAAAATGCATGTTTGTGACCTATGAAAAGATTAATAAAAAAAGACCGATAAAAAAAGTATGAACGAGACATTTTCGAATCTCCAGAAAAGAGCGTAACAGAATAAAAAAGTAGCTCAAAGAAAATACAATTTATGAAAACCAAAAGGGATATCACAAATTGTCTCCCACAAAAACCTACCAAAAAGGAAAAATCGCCCCGATTAATAAAAATACCTTCAGTCTCCGATCGAAATAGAATAACAGTCCCCGTCTCTTCTTCCTCCCCTAAATCGGTTTGTCACCGCAGGGTTTGTAGTAGAGTACCACCTTCTAAAATCCAATAAATACTGCATTGTAACATTCAATATTAGACCACTCAAGAGCTAAACGACACTAATAGAGCTATAATATGCTTTATCTATAATGACACGGTAAATGTGTAGCACATTTAATGTAGCTACAATTAAATATTTTCACAATTAACTATTGGCGTTAATTTTGTAGAAATTCATTATTCACAATTAAGTTTTCTTTAAGTTTTTTATCACGACCTAGTTACCTTTCCTAATAGCCTCAAAAGTATCATTGCTAATAGCCCACCTGAAGATGTTGTAATACAACGAAATCTAGGTCGTGGTAAAGAACTTAAAGAAAGTAGAAATAATACTATCTCACGTAGTTTCATTTAATTGTGAAGAAATTAACTTTTATTATTTCATTAATTTCGTCTATCTATCACATTTGTTTGAGATACACATTTCATTTTAGATTTATATGTAATAGCATTAATTTACACACTTATGTATATATATATATATATATATATATATATATATATATACACACACGCACAAGAGTATGTTTAATGTACTTCGCCATACATGTGAAATGAGTTGAAAAACTTGTTCTCAATTCCATCAAATGAGGTGTTATCAAACATGATTTTTGAAATACAATTGAGGCTATTGAAAATATTTTTTGAAGTTTAACTTGTTTGGCAATGTTAGAGTCATTTTGTTACGTTAAAATTGTGTAACACTTGAGGAAACAAAATCGAGGATGTCACAAAGTTTATTCGACTGCTGATCTATCGGCAGGGCGCAACCGGTTTCCCTTTTTATAAATTGGCAAAAATATAGTTTTTTAGCAGATTAACAAAAAAAGGAACATGTTTCTTGATAACTAATGATTTTTGTGAATTATTAATTAACATGAGTTGTTAAAAAAATTTCAATTCATCCGTAAGCTAATGAGACTGAGACTCACACATTTTTTAATCCATAGTCTTACTTGAAAAATATTTAATTTAAAATTATTCGATTAAATTGTTTGTTAAAAAATAATCTGAAAAAGAATGGAATGAGTGCTCAGTGGGCACTTTCATTTAAATTGGAATGTATACTCAATGAGCAGTTTTCTTTCATTTAAAATAATTTTGAGCACATTGCATTCATAAGTTTGTTTTGCAAAATTACTATCGGACCTTATTTTCATGTATTCTATTGGACCTTATTTTCGTGCTTCATGAGTTTTGTATTTTATTATACTTTCCACGTAAAATCAATTCGTCTTCGAGCGACTCTTAAATAGTAAAGAGTAATTAAATATTATAGACGACAATTAAAAAATTAATAAGTATAGTAATAACTGATAATCAGGCAAAAATCTATGGATATTATAGCAGTTAACCATGCTTTACCTAATAAAAAGAAGGTCAAAATAAGTTAAAAATTGTAAAAATGAAAAACGGCAGGTAGCAAGATGACACTGCACAAAACGAAGACTGAGAACAGAAACATAAACACAAAAATTGTAAAAATGAAAAACAACATGTAGCAAGATGATACTGCATAAAACAAAAACTTAGGATAGAAACATAAATACAAAAAATTAAAAAATGAAAAACGGCAGGTAGCAATATGCTACTGCAGAAAACGAAAACTAAGGATAGAAACATAAAAACGAAAATTTTAAAAATGAAAAAAGGCAGGTAGCAATATGATACTGCAAAAATGAAAACTGAGGACAGAAACATGAACACAAACATTTTAAAAAGGAAAAAAGGCAGGTAGCAATATGATACTGCAGAAAATGAAAACTGAGGACAGAAACATGAACACAAAAATTAAAAAAATTAAAAACGGCAGGTAGCAAGATGATACAACACAAAACGAAAACTGAGAAGAGTCACTGAGCTTGAAAAAACATTTAAAACAAAAAAACATTGTAGAAAATTGTTTATAAAGTTTTAAACTATTCGACAATCATTATAAAATCCAATAGTCTTCTTTTCTGATAGTTAACCAATCGGTTTAAAAAAAGAATCACCCACATTGGTTAACAATTGCGAAATGTAGCGTGTCCTCATACATACCAACGAACAAACCAGGGTACGAATACGCGTATTATTTTTCAAAGGCAACTTTAGAGTGTAATTAATATTAAAAAAAAATTAAAAATATAATTTTTAGATAAAAAATTCACTTCCATAAATCTATATTAAAAACTGATTACTTGTAAAGTTGTCCAAATTATAATTACTTTTCTCTTCAAAACTCGAGGTTGGCTAACTAGACGATAATTAAGCAGATACCCTCGGTTGTGCGTCACATCCGAAAAATTACCACACATTTCAATTGCACTGGTAACGACTCAGATTATATAGCACACCGCTCTCTCTCTCGTTCTAGGTAACGCATAGTTATAGTTTCACAATGTTTCATTTTTTCAACTTATTATGGCTATTGCTAACATTATATACAGCCTCGCATAATGTCTCTAGAGAAATATTTAAGTGAAGTGATTTAGGAATTACGTAAACTAAGTAAATGTATAATGATAACATTATACTAACTATCCATCATCGGTCACGCACACGTTCTGTCTTCGATGGTATTAAACTGAAATAGTCAAGAGCTCAACGGTTAAGGTAACTTATTTTATTAAAGCTACATATCGTAAGTTAACTTTAAGCAGTTAACTCTGGTAAGCCGTTAACTTTATCAAAAGTAAGAAGAAAACACGGTTAAATGTATTTCGTTTATGTAATAGCAGTTAACTTTAACGAAAGTAAGAACAAAACATGGTTAAATGTATTTAGTTTCATAGTTTAAATTAAATAGATCTATACGCTGCTAATCATTTTCACTTTAATGTAGATTCCATTATATAATTTTTTGTTTATAAATTAATCTTACTATTGATTTAAGAATTAAAGATATGAATTAATGATCCATTTTCAACTATAATTTAAACAAGATTTTTATATTAATTCATGTAGTAGTTTCAAGGAACAGAGCTGGTGTCAGGATTTGGCAATAGATATACTCATGCTGTTTTAATAATGGAATTAAATCTATACATATTATAAAACTGTAGAATTAGTCTGTATATTAAAGTAAAAATTACTTAGGGAAACATATTAAAAACATAAAGTATTATTTTCGGAATTTTTGTCTGTTTCTTTGTGCACGTATCGCGTAAAAACTAATAAACAAACTTGAATAATATTTTTAGAAAAATATAGCGTTTAGTTAGAAATAACATTTAGTTTTTACTTCATCGCGATTGGTTTTCTTTATCAGAAGATATGCGAATTTAAATTTTCAAAACTGCATTTATATTGCATTTGTACAAGAACCAAAAAGAAGCGTCTAGTTGCCGACTCGCATTAATTACATTAATTTTTAGCGTAGATAAAACAAAAAGAAATATAATCACAAAAATATTATTTTTGGAATGTTTGCCCATTTGTGTACTTGTTTATTTGTTTACGTAACACACGTGATATTCGCAACACACGTGGATTCAATAGATACCCTGTCTCGCTTCTTATATGATTAAGCAAAATATTCAATAGACAGGTTGTTTCGCTTCTTATATGATTAAGCGAAGTATTCAATAGACACATTGTCTCGCTTCTTATGTGATTAAACGAAGTATTCGATAGACACATTGTCTCGATTCTTATGTGATTAAGCGAAGTATTCGATAGACACCTTGTTTCGTTTCTTATCTGATTAAGCGAAGTATTCAATAGACAGCTTGCCTCGCCTCTTATATGATTAAGCGAAGTATTCGATAGACACCTTGTCTCGCTTCTTATATGATTAAGCAAAGTATTCAGTAGACACATTGTCTCGCTTCTTATGTGATTAAACGAAGTATTCGATAGACACATTGTCTCGCTTCTTATGTGATTAAACGAAGTATTCGATAGACACATTGTCTCGCTTCTTATGTGATTAAGCGAAGTATTCGATAGACACCTTGTGTCGCTTCTTATCTAATTAAGCGAAGAATTCAATAGACACCTTGTCTCGTTTGTTATATGATTAAGCGAAGTATTCAATAGACAGCTTGGCTCGCCTCTTCTATGATTAAGCGAAGTATTCAATAGACACCTTGTCTTGCTTCTTATATGATTAAGCAAAGTATTCAATAGACACCTTGTCTCGCTTCTTCTATGATTAAGCGAAGTATTCAATAGACACCTTGTCTCGCTTCTTCTATGATTAAGCGAAGTATTCAATAGACAGTTTGCCTCGCCTCTTATATGATTAAGCGAAGTATTTGATAGACACCTTATCTCGCTTCTTATATGATTAAGCAAAGTATTCAATAGACACCTTGTCTCACTTCTTATATGATTAAGCGAAGTATTCAATAGACAGCTTGTCTCGCTTCTTATATGATTAAGCAAAATATTCAATTAGACACCTCGTCTCGCTTCTTATATGATTAAGTGAAGTATTCAATAGACAGCTTGTCTCGCTTCTTATATGATTAAGCAAAATATTCAATTAGACACCTCGTCTCGCTTCTTATATGATTAAGTGAAGTATTCAATAGACAGCTTGTCTCGCTTCTTATATGATTAAGCAAAATATTCAATTAGACACCTCGTCTCGCTTCTTATATGATTAAGTGAAGTATTCAATAGACAGCTTGTCTCGCTTCTTATATGATTAAGCAAAGTATTCAATAGACACCTCGTCTCGCTTCTTATATGATTAAGCGAAGTATTCAATGGACAGCTTGTCTCGCTTCTTCTATGATTAAGCGAAATATTCAATAGACACCTTGTCTCGCTTGTTATATGAGTAAGCGAAGTATTTAATAGATACCTTGTCTCGCTTCTTATATGATTAAGCAAAATATTCAATTAGACACCTCGTCTCGCTTCTTATATGATTAAGCGAAGTATTCAATAGACAGCTTGTCTCGCTTCTTATATGATTAAGCAAAATATTCAATTAGACACCTCGTCTCGCTTCTTATATGATTAAGTGAAGTATTCAATAGACAGCTTGTCTCGCTTCTTATATGATTAAGCAAAATATTCAATTAGACACCTCGTCTCGCTTCTTATATGATTAAGTGAAGTATTCAATAGACAGCTTGTCTCGCTTCTTATATGATTAAGCAAAATATTCAATTAGACACCTCGTCTCGCTTCTTATATGATTAAGTGAAGTATTCAATAGACAGCTTGTCTCGCTTCTTATATGATTAAGCAAAGTATTCAATAGACACCTCGTCTCGCTTCTTATATGATTAAGCGAAGTATTCAATGGACAGCTTGTCTCGCTTCTTCTATGATTAAGCGAAATATTCAATAGACACCTTGTCTCGCTTGTTATATGAGTAAGCGAAGTATTTAATAGATACCTTGTCTCGCTTCTTATATGATTAAGCAAAATATTCAATTAGACACCTCGTCTCGCTTCTTATATGATTAAGCGAAGTATTCAATAGACAGCTTGTCTCGCTTCTTATATGATTAAGCAAAATATTCAATTAGACACCTCGTCTCGCTTCTTATATGATTAAGTGAAGTATTCAATAGACAGCTTGTCTCGCTTCTTATATGATTAAGCAAAATATTCAATTAGACACCTCGTCTCGCTTCTTATATGATTAAGTGAAGTATTCAATAGACAGCTTGTCTCGCTTCTTATATGATTAAGCAAAATATTCAATTAGACACCTCGTCTCGCTTCTTATATGATTAAGTGAAGTATTCAATAGACAGCTTGTCTCGCTTCTTATATGATTAAGCAAAGTATTCAATTAGACACCTCGTCTCGCTTCTTATATGATTAAGTGAAGTATTCAATAGACAGCTTGTCTCGCTTCTTATATGATTAAGCAAAATATTCAATTAGACACCTCGTCTCGCTTCTTATATGATTAAGCGAAGTATTCAATAGACAGCTTGTCTCGCTTCTTATATGATTAAGCAAAATATTCAATTAGACACCTCGTCTCGCTTCTTATATGATTAAGTGAAGTATTCAATAGACAGCTTGTCTCGCTTCTTATATGATTAAGCAAAGTATTCAATAGACACCTCGTCTCGCTTCTTATATGATTAAGCGAAGTATTCAATGGACAGCTTGTCTCGCTTCTTCTATGATTAAGCGAAATATTCAATAGACACCTTGTCTCGCTTGTTATATGAGTAAGCGAAGTATTTAATAGATACCTTGTCTCGCTTATTATATGATTAAGCGAAGTATTTAATAGACACCTTGTCTAGCTTCTTATATGATTAAGCGAAGTATTCAATAGACAGCTTGTCTCGCTTCTTATATGATTAAGCAAAGTATTCAATAGACACCTTGTCTCGCTTCTTATATGATTAAGCGAAGTATTTATTAGGCACCTTGTCTCGCTTGTTATATGATTAAGCGAAATATTCAATAGACACCTTGTCTCGCTTGTTATATGAGTAAGCGAAGTATTTAATAGATACCTTGTCTCGCTTTTTATATGATTAAGCAAAATATTCAATTAGATACCTCGTCTCGCTTCTTATATGATTAAGCGAAGTATTCAATAGATAGCTTGTCTCGCTTCTTATATGATTAAGCAAAGTATTCAATAGACACCTTGTCTCGCTTCTTATATGATTAAGCGAAGTATTTATTAGGCACCTTGTCTCGCTTGTTATATGATTAAGCGAAATATTCAATAGACACCTTGTCTCGCTTGTTATATGAGTAAGCGAAGTATTTAATAGATACCTTGTCTCGCTTATTATATGATTAAGCGAAGTATTCAATAGACAGCTTGTCTCGCTTATTATATGATTAAGCGAAGTATTCAATAGACACTATAAAAACCTTATTAAGTGTGAGATAAATCAAACTGTAAGATGAATAAAATTCATTAAAAGCATATCTAGCGGTTCATAACTCATTACTGAATAGGCAACTAGACCTCATTTACATGATAGAAAATCTCTTTGTTCTGTCATAAATGTACCGATGAAGATATTGATTGTTCAAAATATATAATTATATAAAATGTATCGCCTTTAACTCTGTTTTTATGTCTGTTTGCTTATAACTTGTGTTCTACCGGATTATGAAGTTTTCGACGTCATGTAGGCCATTTTTTCTGGTTTTTGTGTATAAAACATTGGTGTAGGTGTTGGGGTTACAAAGCATTGTTAATATTTATGAGTTGTATCCTAGAGTGTGAACAAATGGAAAATATTCTGAATGGAGAAGACAATGCCGGCACTGGATCGACAGAAGGGAATTCATTATATCACTAATTCAACGTACGATATTCAACGTGAACGGATCTACGGGCCAAAGGTAGTATGAAGGGTAAAATAAATAATTATTCCAAATAAAAGCCAGAGAAAAACTCTTTAGTAAACCAGAAAGTAACTATTTCATAAACCATAAAATTTTATTGCGCGAGGATCATGCAATAAAGTGTTATTTTCAGGCTTACTATCTAATGCTTGAAACAAATGACTGAAATAAATAAATGTTAATTTATTTCCAAAGTAATTATATTTACTAAATATTTATTATGTAAAGAGCTTGTCAATACGCGGCCTCTTCATATATGGCTGTCATTTAATTAGTAGAATTATGCTTAGGTCACGTGAACGAAGCCTGTCTCGTCTATGATTGATTTAAAGGTTCAGTTACGTTGAAAGTTTTTGTTATTTTTATGAAAATACATTTTATTTTATAAAACTGAAGTGAAATTTATTTAGATACGTTATATGCCAAACTAAAAGTACCAAGGATATTTTTATTGCTGTAAACTTCAAAATTTTACCAATGTTCAGTACACCGGCTATAAATAAATACTCGTATCAATGACTGCAGATCGAGTGACTGCAGGTCAAATTTAAATATAGCTATATGCAAGCTATTTTCGTTCCGTATTATTGAAATAAGCGAGGTCCATATTTAGGTATTCAGTATTTGACTCTGACTTGATTTTTGCAAACTGTTTACGTCACACACATATTTATTATTTGTTTGATTCAGTTGGGGACTTGTTGACATTTCGTCCACTTTCGATAGCTTAATATGATGAGTTGCATTCTTTATAGTTAGAGGGATCAACGCAAGGAGTTTGGAAAGTCATGTTGTTTTGAAAATATATATATATATATATATATATATATATATATATACATATATATACATATATATATATATATATATATATATATATAAGACCCAATTTTTAAGCTAAATGCCGCCAAGATTATATGTATGTGATTGGTTTTTCATTTTTATACCGGGTTTAAAAGGAAAAGTAAAAACAGTAGTAAATATTTTTCTTACCTATGTGAAATTCGAAGTCGGTAGAAAAAATATCACTTTTGCTATTGCCGTCAAATGTATGCTTTTTAGTATAGCACAATGATTTTTATATAACCGATCACGTATTTATTATAAAACAAAAAAAAGAAAGAAACAATTAGAAAAATTGATTACGTAAAATAAATTGGTAATACGAGGTCCGTATATCTCTCACTATATAAAAATAATTGTCAAAGTAATGAATAGATATAATTTAAAAAAAAACATGAAAAAGAAGTATGTATTAAAATACTATCTTAGTATTGAAGTTTCATTAAGGTTTATCATGCCTATTACAAAATACAGTCCGGAATATTAAGTCATTTTTTTTCCTTCGTTACTTGAAATTAATTTAAAATACCAAAAATAAAATTAAATAAACGAGACTAATCATTGGTAGAATAAAGGGTTCTCTCATGACGACGGAACCCACTGTATTGAGGCACTCCGGTTGCATCGGTAGACAATATAAAAATGTAAATGTGGATATCACATGGATAATTTACTTTGAAAATATCGAAAAATATACTCTTTTGATAATACCTATCTAGCACATAGCTGAATCTAATTAGTTGCTGATAATTTATTCTGAGCATAATGCTATTGTATCTGGACATTCAATATCCATATTTCTATCAGGTAAATGTTTCATTCCTTAATATTTATTGACATGTGTTACCAAATTACCGACTGGATCACCTAGTTACTATATCACTAAATAGAACCGGCGGCCACAGCACTTCGCGCATCGAAAAACCTACACTCGTATTTTAGTTTTATAGACGATGCTATATTTTCGCGTCTAAGTTGCTATTTGTACCAAATAAATAATTAGTGGAAAAATTAAGAGTATCACATTAATCAAAGTGACTATTAGATTTTTGTTTTAACATTTCAATAATGTTAAAACAAAATTAATAATTCATGATTTTGCCTTTTGTGCTTATATTTTTATATTTAAGATTATATGATCAGAATTATATGATTATATGATAGGAGGTTACTTTCTAATATTACTTTCAGTTTGGTGAAAACTTCATTTTGAATTTTATAATTCACTCTTGGCCCGATACCCAATATTTCCATAGATATGGGGTATAGTTGAAGAGCTCTTTAATTAGAGTACAAATTAGTTTTTTTAACTTTTTTTTTTCATTGAAAGACGATGATTTAGTGTATTATTAAATTAGATTTATTTAGACCCATTTCATTATTAAGTTTATTTCGAAAACGCCATTATGTGAGAAGCTGTAATTTCCATGTCCTGCATTTTAAATGCACCAAATTTTAAAAGGATCTTAATAAGAAATATTACACAAGGTTTGGAAAAAATATTTTTGACGAATTCACTATATTTTTACATCTATGAAATATATGGCAGCTTCATATTTACATAATAACAAATAATATTAGTATTAACAAATAGTTTGATGGAAATGTTTAATTTATTTCGAAGTGTATATTTAATTCTATTCGTAATTAGTCAGTTTGCTGTTATCCACGGCTGTTCTGAGAAAGGTCCTTGATAAAAATAATTTTGAAATGTTTTTCGCTGGAGGACTAAAAGTTATTAGCATTAAAACGTGAGGCATTTTTCTGCGAATCATTTTAGTAGAATTATCTACAATATAATAATATTAATATAAATTTTCCACAGCTTTTAATTCACAATGTTTAATATAAAATTTTTCGTATAATTCTTCTCGGAATAAAAGAAAAGACTAAAGGCGGAAAAATGGAAAAATATATATTTGCAAAAGTTGTATTTTTACTCTAAATGCAGAATTAGGCTCCTACTTGCAATATAAATAAATGTTATAATACTTCTTTATTTATGATTTAAAAAGAGAATATTAAAACTTTTTTCATTATGAATTGGAATAAATATTCTATTTAATAATATATTTTTATCGTTTCAAGCCGTTTATTATTTTTGGTGACAATAAACGCTCCAAATATAAAATATTTTAGTTGCTTCATACTGTGGAATATAAATTGATTATGAACTACCATCCATAACAGCATCTATATTCATATATTATAAAATCATCTAAAACCAAATTGGAAAGAAGTTATCATGCTTTTTCAATATTCAGGGGCTGACTGCCGAAAGATAAGAGGTTGTTATATGTATATATTTTACAGTTTGTTTTCCATTTATATGAGGGTTTATCCTTGCAATCAGCGTTCTCAAAAGTTTCGATTGAAACCTTAAGTGCATATGCATATCTCATGACAAGAATTGAAAACATCAGTTTAAAACTATATATTCCATGTGGGAGTACTTTTATTATTTTAAGTCTAGGTTTATTCCTAAGATTTTAAAAATATTCTTTAAATAGAAATTGAAAATAAAAGGTTGTGCGAATAGTCTATAAAATAAGATTGAATAAGTTACACGAGGTTATGTGTTTTAAGAAAGAAATGGGGTTTACTCGGACTAGAGTCGTTCGTACTTTAAAAATACTAGTAAAAGAATTTCAAAAAATTCATTACTTTGCTAAAATCAAAGTATTTGATACCTATTAAAATTAAAATTTAATTGTAATATTCTACTTGATCACTCGGCGCTCTTATAATGCCGAGGAAACGTAGTTCTGCATTAATAGTTATATATTTATTTGTCTTCATCGCCTTCTGCAAGTTCCTGAACCAATCACAATGAAAAATCGGAATTCTTCGTCTATAAATCCTCCCCTCGAAATCACATCTAGCCCCAGTGAGACTGTGTCTTAACGGTCTCAGGCACTCAAGGGCCGTTGTAATCGAATTACGGGACCTCGATAGGACTAGCTTCAATCCGCGCACAGTGCCGTTCGCGGGGTCGTCTGACGCGCATTGCTACCTGTGCCTGGCTGTCTGTTTGAAGGTACATACCTTTATTTCATTAATATGTGTAACCTCTTTGGAAAATCATCATATAATTTTCAACCTATCAATTGATGTACAATTGCGCTAATAGATTTTAAAATAGGAGTAGATTTCCAGTTCCGCTTTCTGTGATTCTTAATCTTCCATTGGTAAAGATTCAATATCTTGTTAGTATCATTTTGCTAACAAGAGCTAGCACTGATTGAGTGCTGCTGAACTTTTTATTCGCAAAATTATGTTAAAGAAGGTTTAAAATTAATTTTTGCGTATTTTTATTTTCCTTATGCGAATAATAACTTTAATGCAAAATATTGTTTTTCTCTTATTTTTTTCTTTCAGCTTCTATTGCAAATGCGGAAGTTTATTTTTGTTTTTTATCCAATAACTCAGCAACTATTTGATTAATCATTATCAAATTGTAATCATTTGCACATGTATATACGTGTCTATACGTGCTATTCATTTTATAAACTCACATGTATCATGAACTAACAGGCATTATCTTTGAAAATCAAGAAGTTTGTAAGGAAATTATAAAAAATATACATTTATTTTTTATGCTCAACAGTTGCAAAGGATTTTCTTTACAATTAACGTTCTCAAAAATATCGATAGAAACTTTGAGTGCATAAGTGTCACTTAAAGTATTTATTGACATTTTTGAAAATATCGATTGCAAAGAAAAACCTATGCAACTGGACATTATGACGCAACGCAACAAGAATCTGAAAGTTACAGAACAGTTTTTAGGATTCCGTAGCTTAATATTGAAAATGTAAGTGTAATGTGATCTGAGGCTGGACTTTTTTACTTTCAGTCTAAGACAAATTATGACAACGTTTCTTAGGAAGATGTAGTTAAATTATATAAAGACAAAGAAATAAAAAATGTTTTTCGGTATTTCCCAATACGTTGTGTTTTGGGATAAAAATGTTTTCTTTCTGATCCCGTCGAGTGAAATATCATTGAAGAGATTTAGTGTTTTTTGAAATACAATCAAAATGTCTGGTAGCTTTTTAAATATAATATCTCCTTCGCAGAATACAAATCCCGAAAACCTACAAAAAAGCCGAGAGAAAATTTAAAAAAGTCATTTAATATAAACATCTAATAATATCAAGGAAAAGAATAAAAATACCAAAGAAAAATAATTTTTCTCACTTTTCATTTATAAATTGTAGAGATGTAGGTAACCAGGATATTTATCTAGCGCCAGTGAAAAATGTGATAGGCAAAATATTTATATGCCGAAAAATAATTTTATTGGTAAAAGCTCTTTTTATATGGAGGTAAATGAGGTAACTGGCAATTTCAGGGCACTTGATTGACACCGTATTATCTTCGAGAGTCATGAGGCTGTCAACAACCTCGTCTAATATTATAGCTGAGGTAGTCATCGCTCTTATGGCCTCACGAGAAACCACTTCAAAGTTCGCAGGCGCCTTTATGGCACTCGAAGAGTTAATAAAAATACTAAGTATGTACCCTCGAAGTTCTACTCATATATATCAGGTTAATTATATCATTTGACGAGAGTCAAAATTAATAAAACCGACCCTTCTAAATATATTAAATAAAACTTTATTTTGAATATTGAATATATTTGGCGTTAATTTTGTAGAAATTCATTTTTCACAATTTAATGAAACTACGTGATGTAGTAGCAAAGATCTTTGCTAATAGCCACCTGAAAATGTTGTAATACAACGAAACCCATGGTTTCAAAACATAACAAAAAGGAATCAAAGTAAATATTTTTTCTTGGAACATTCAGCGGACAAAACGGACTGGAAAAGCCCATAAAGTTTTGAGCACAGGTGATAAGAAAAATTGACCTAATGGTCCAAATGTGAAAAATGTGATGGAAAATGGTACCCAAAATGTCCCATATCTCAACAACTGGACGATATATCTCATTGAAATCAATTTTTTTTTAAAGTTTATTTTAAGTTCTACTACTTTTATTTTAAGTTCTACTACTTAATTTTTTTCAGAATTTTACAGACACATAAGTTGAAAAATTAGAGGGTATACACTTTTTAAGACTACAAGCGCATATCTCACCAACTATTGGCTTAAATAAAAAAAGTTACCTCTGTATCATTTTTAAGACGCCCCGCACGCCTATGTGTACTGATTTGTTTTTCATCCCTCAGTTACATGTATAGAGTGCCACACCCAACACAATTTTTTTTTTATAATTCCTCTATTTCATTATTGTAGACCCGACAGCGTCACTGATAAAAGCAACATAAAACTCAAAAAGAGCGAAAAAGGCATTCATTTAGGATTGTAAGATTGCTAAAATATTATTTTATTATTTGCTCTTTCCTGATTGTCAACTGTTAAATAATATGTTAATATCATTTAAAAAAACAAGTTTTTTAAAAGCTTATTCCAGAGCTTATTCCTTATGTCAAAAACAAGCTTTTTAAAAGCTTATTTTAGCAACAATCCAGATGAGATGGATTGTTGCTAGCGTAGTCTCTGGTGACAATGAATAGATAATACTTTTATCAAAGGCATCACCTTGAGCTGGTACTGCGTAGAATTTGAAAATAATGTTACACATGTATCTAGAGCTTTTATAGACGCCGCAATTCGCATTTCATTTGGACGGTTAGGGAATCGTTACACATAGTGTGAGTTCATTTCGATTCAATTTTAGATATCAGAAAGCTAGAGTGGTAACACGTAAATATCATTTCATTTAAATAAAACACCTACGAATACCCTTAATGTTACGTTTTTTCCGTTTATTTTGTTTTCTGTATACATTAGAGCATAGAAGAAAAATATAATTCAACATTATTTTAGAAATAGTGTTGAATTAATATATCTTAACTTAATCGAAGTTGCATTGATTTTATTTTATATTTAAGTCACCAAAATAAATAATAGTAATATAAATTTTTCAGGTTTTTCGAAGTGAAACTTAACACTTTAGGTCGTCTAAATTTCATAGTATTTAGCGGACTTATGACGCTACCTTAACGCCATCTAAGGTTGATTTGTATAAATATTATATTGATATCTTTCACATCGATTATGAAATTAATGTTTAAATTAGAGCTGAATACTATAGACGGTACTCTTTATTAGTTTTTTTAATTTAAGGAAAATGTATTTTTCATTAGTAATGTGTTTTTCATTATTTATATGTATATATATATATATATATATATATATAAATATATATATATAATTTTTTTTTATACTTTTTTCTCGATACTTGATGAAAATATTGAAACAAAGACGTAATTGCGTTTCTCTGTGAAAACCAAAGTTTCATTTACAATACGTTTTTACAACAATTAAATAATTACATAATCTTAGAAACTAAACAGTTACTCACCTGTGAAAACATAAGAAACAATATTTAAAGCCCTTATTTCAGGTCTATTTTAGTAATTTCATAAAGTAAAGTTTCTTACAGTAATTATAATCTCTATCTCATATTTCGATAAAAATCACGTCAGTCGTGACATCATCATTAAATGTCAGTCGTGACATCTATAGGCTCTGACCATAACGCGGCAAATGTTTTTTTAAGAAAAGCGGTGTGGTACAAGTGTAGTGGCTTTTTCGTACACACACACACACACATATATATAAATAAATATATATATATATATATATATATATATATAGGTATATATAAAGATACCCCAATTGATTGATTGATGGGTAAGGGATGAGTAATAATAGATCTAAATATTAATGAAACATTTAACAATTGCAGTAATGAAACATTTTTTATAAAATACAAATTTTTAGTATTCATGCATATGTATTGTGTAATTAATTTTTAGTTAAATGTAAATTATATTGTATATCGTTGCTTAGGTTTTAATTCCACGTATATGAAGAAATGAAAGTTGTGACATTTTGAATTATCTTGAGTATATTGTTGCTTAGGTTTTAATACCAAGTGTATGAAAGTTGTGACATTTTGAATTATCTTGAGTATATCCTCGGTTAGGTTTTAATACCACATGTATGAAAGTTGTGACATTTTTAATTATCTCGAGCATATCCTCGCGTGGCATTAATACCTAAGTATTAATGCCACGTATATGAAAGTTGTGACATTTTGAATTATCTTGATATCAGTAATTAAGCAGCGACATTTTCTTATTTATTCCTAATGGGGAATTGTTGTATTTCTTATTTAAACTCATCTCTTAGCCTATTCTCCATAGCTCTTATTGCCCTAAGAGTTATATACGTCCTTAGGTAACAATTAATTTGATTAAGTTTTCCCGACGTCCTTTTAATGATGTTTCCTGGCCCAATAAAATATTTGTCTTCACGAACGAAGCTTTTAAATAAAGCTGAGTAATTAAAATTTACCTCCGACAATTTTTAATGACGCCGTTTAATTATTACATTGCAAAACTACAGTAAGTGGATTACATCGATGAATAAGAATTATTGAAAGCTTTGACCTAAATAGAGGACTCGTTGACCTAAATGCTTTGAGAAACGTTGAGAGGAGCAAATAAGCTCTAATTGAACGCTACTTGAAATATATATATATATATATATATATATATATATATATATATATATACATATATATATATATATAATACCTGAATATTTATTTGACTTGAAAAATTAACATTTTTCAGAAATTACAAATTAACAATATTATCTCGTCACCCTAACTTAGTACTTTGATAACAATAAAAACGGATATCTTTCAAGCATGTACTGACTATTTAGAGTTTGTTTTTTGAGTCGGTGCTGAATTTAAAAAAATAATTTATAGGTAAAACCAACGTAAAATTCTTGCTATGATAATTTTTATTTGGTCTAGGCAGATAAAAATTATAAAAGGCTATAAATCTGTCCTTAGATTATTTTATTGTATGCGTTAGGAAAGGATCCAGCTACTGATGGAGGATGTAATGCGTGACCTGATAAGGCTATAGAGCCATCATTTGATTATTTTATTGCATGCGTTAAGAAAAGATCCGGCTGTTCAGTGAGGACGGAATGTGTTACCCGGTAGGGCTATAAATATATCATTTTATTATTTTATTCCATGGGTGAAGAAAGGATTCAGCTACTAAAGAGAACATAACGTGTGACCCCATAAGGCTATAAATGTATCATTTAATTATTTTATTGCACGCGTTAAGAAAATATCCGGCTGTTCAGTGAGGACGGAATGTGTTACCCGATAGGGCTATAAATATATCATTTTATTATTTTATTCCATGGGTGAAGAAAGGATTCAGCTACTAAACGAGAACATAACGTTGGACCCCATAAGGCTATAAATGTATCATTTAATTATTTTATTGCATGCGTTAAGAAAAGATCCGGCTGTTCAGTGAGGACGGAATGTGTTACCCGATAGGGCTATAAATATATCATTTTATTATTTTATTCCATGGGTGAAGAAAGTATTCAGCTACTAAACCAGGACATAACGTGTGACCCCATAAGGCTATAAATGTATCATTTAATTATTTTATTGCAAACCTTAAGAAAAGATCCGGTTATTCAGCGAGGACGTAACGTGTGACCCGATAGGGCTATAAATCTATCATTTTATTATTTTATTCCATGGGTGAAGAAAGGATTCAGCTACTAAACCAGGACATGACGGACATAAGGCTATAAATGTATCATTTAATTATTTTATTGCAAACCTTAAGAAAAGATCCGGTTATTCAGCGAGGACGTAACGTGTGACCCGATAGGGCTATAAATCTATCATTTGATTATTTTATTGCATGTTTTAAGAAAGGATCCAGCTATTGAACGTGGACGTAACGTGTGAGCCGATAGGGCTATGAATGTATCATTTGATCATTTGATTGCACGCGTTAAGAAAAGATCCGGCTATTCAGCGAGGACCTAACATGGGAGCCATAAAGGCCATAAACATAACATGATCATGCTTTACCCGAGCCGAAACAATAGTCTAGAGACTCTCAATTTTATAAACTTACAATTAGATTATATGTGCATATCCTCATTCAGAATGGCAGAAAGTTATATTACTATTAAAGTGCGTTATATGACCACAAAGTAATATTTTAACTTATTTGGTAATTGTTAGAAATACCGTTGATGTTTTAGAGATTGAAATCAATCCTGTCAATTAAACACTCCATATTTATGTACACAATCATCGCATAAACAAATGTTTCACAAGTCAAAATAAATGTCAATGAACTTAAAAGGTTCTTATTCTAAATTATTGAAAATTTCAAGAACATTCCACGTTTGGTTAAAAAGAAATAATCGAAATGTTCCAATCGAATATGGCCTAACCTAAAGAAAGGCTCTCCTGTAATTATTATAGTCCCTCATAATATACGTTGCAATTAAGGTAGCTTAATTCCATTCCGTATTATGCATACGAATCTAAAACCGTGTATGTTCCCCTAACTTATCGCCTTATTTTGTTAATGACTAGCAAATTATAGTCACCAATCGCTTACGGTGTTGCCCGCAGGTGCACTTGCTCGGCCAAATAATCCGATCACGGTATGACGCCAATCAATCGAACTATTAGTTCGCTTGTAACAAAGAGAACAAAAGCAACAGAAACGTCACTCGTGTTTCTCTTTTGTGTTGATTAGTACTATAAACCTACTAAGTAATAAATTAGCATTATTAAACCTACTAAGTAAGAAATTAGAATAATTATAACCTACTAATATTGCGAAGAATTTACTAAACCACAAATGAAATATAATGACTACTAAATGAGAGTCCAGAATAATAAACAAAAGGTAAACAGTTGATATAGCTGGGTGGCCATATTGCCGCGATTATTCTACGAAGAGAAGTTTAAATAAGCCAATGCCGCCAGTAAAAATAATTCGGAGTTTAAACTCCATCGGTGGCTTAAACTGCGTTTCATTTTGTGGGTCCTGAATGAATGTTATGTTTTAAGTTTGTTTTTCTCCCAATTCATCTGTCATCATTTGACACCATGACATTTGATAAGATTCATCTGTCATCTTCTGTCATCGTGACATTTTTTTCAATATATTACACGTTTTCATACTAATACTGGGCGCTATTTACGCGTGTATAATTACGATTCCATACAAAATTTATCCTCCAACGAACCGATTAATAAAGGAAACCGACGATAGCAGCTGGATAATGGTTTTCAAACAAGTTAATTACTCAATATTGTTTATATTATAACGCGTTTCCTTTACTGATTAAACATTTCATTATAATTGTACTGCATACGAGATGCTATGTGTTTACCTCTTTCCTGCTTATATAAGTTAAAATAAAATACGTGTCTATTATCCATACCGAGTATAACAAAGAAAGTGTATATTATTCATACAGGTAATTCTCTCCATCAAACTGAATAGAAAATGTTAAAGAAGTATATGAAAATTCTTAACCGTTTCTGAAAAAATCATTATCGAAGCAGCAATTACAATGAAAAAAAATTTCATTTTTAGGGTTCCGTACCTCAAAAGGAAAAAAGAAACTTATAGAATCACAGCGTTGTTTGTCTGTCGATGTGTCAATATCCTTTTTCTTAGGAAGACGTGCAGGTATCAAGTTGAAATTAATACGAAACACTTAGGTCTACATTCCTTTCTCCTAAATCAAGCTTCTAAGTCAATGCGATCAAGAGGAACCCTAAAAATACGTCCCATTTATGCTGTATATTTTGTCACTCGTAAAATAAATTAAAGGCCAACAGCAAAGATAGTTTTCTACTGAATAAAGATCCTTACTTTCACTCAGCGTTAAGTTTACCACTCTTTTTCTCAAGGCAACCAGCACCTAGCTTATTTCTTCTTTTTTTATAAAACTTAATCGTCATGGAAAAAAACTCCTTGCATCCGTATTAAAGAACAGTTATTGGCTAATGAACATGCGAGTAATCCAATTAGCATTAATCAGTCGATGAAGTATCCATCCTGTTAACACTCGTCGATAGAAGACCTCTCGAAGCTAAGTCCCTTGAGGATAGTTGAGTTTGTGCGCTAGTTCATGCTTGGTGAAATTCAGGTGTGGCTAGGATTGACATGTGTCCTATTTTGTTACGGACACTGTCCTCTTTTTAAAAGAGCTATCTGAGGATTTTTTTTAAATGTCCGGGGTTTTAAAGAAAGCATTTTTGTATTATTAAGGTATAGATTTAATTCACGAACTAATGCAAGAAAAAGGTTTTAAAGAAAACAGTTTTCTGTAAGTGAGAGATTGACTTAATTCACGAACTAATGAAAGAAAATTGTTTTAAAGAAAGCAGTTTTCTATTATTGAGAGATTGATTTAATTCACGAACTAATGTAAGAAAAAGGTTTTAAAGAAACCAGTTTTCTATTATTGAGATATTGATTTAATTCACGAACTACTGAAAGAAAAAGGTTTTAAAAAAAACAGTTTTCTATTATTGAGAGATTGATTTAATTCACGAACTAATGCAAGAAAAAGGTTTTAAAGAAAAAAGTTTTCTATTATTGAGAGATTGATTTAATTCACGAACTAATGAAAGAAAATGTTTTAAGGAAAGCAGTTTTCTATTATTGAGAGATTGATTTAATTCACGAACTAATGAAAGAAAAAAGTTTTAAAGAAATCAGTTTTCTATTATTGAGAGATTGATTTAATTCACGAACTAATACAAGAAAAAGGTTTTAAAGAAAGCAGTTTTCTATTATTGAGAGATTGATTTAATTCACGAACTATTGAAGGAAAAAAGTTTTAAAGAAAGCAGTTTTCTATTATTGAGATATTAATTTAATTCACGAACTAATGAAAGAAAAAAAAAACAATCAGAAACCGTATCTTAAATTGTTAAGACTAAATACAAATTTATAATGATTTGCCAGTGAATTTGACTCGTAGAAGTTATGAAATTTATTTTACTTTTGATTTTACTTTTACAGTTTGTTACTATAAATCTTACTACTGAATTAAGTTTCAGCTTTTAAATTAAGGATGCCGAATGGAGTTGAATTTTTTTACTGTTTATGCAATAACTGAAACATTGTAATTGTTATAAATATAACCGTAGGTATAATTCTTTGTTTGTATTTAGTAAGATAAATAATACTTCATGGAGAAAAATAATCTTGGTTAGTATAATATTATTCATATTAATACAATACTAGCGTGACCCGTGCGAAGTCTTCGCATTATTTATTCCATTATGAAGCTCAGATGACAGATCAAACAAATATTTTACTAAAATTGACATATAGAGGCGCAAGTATCAAAAGCATTGAGCTAAAGCGCCACTTTATTTATACGTGAGTGGATTTGAAATTAAACAAAAATTTTACCGACCGTCAATCATATTGACGTTGAGCCGTTAGATGGCAGCATTGCTGTTTTGTGTATATAATTTTAATAATTAATTAATTTGCAAAAACAATAGCAATAATAAATTTTTTAGTTGTGGATGCCGGTAGAGCAAGCAATTATCTATAAAATGATATATAATTTATGTCGATTAGTTGTGAGGTTTTTTTTAAAAAGGGAGTGTAACATCTTAACCTTAGCGTATTAATATATATGATGATGATGATGATGATGATGATGATGATGATGAGCTTTTACTTTAATGGTTTAAGTGTCCAGGGTTACAAATAAAATATCTGGAGTTTTTATATCACATTTTCTAGTTTCTATAATTAGTTTTCTATGGTAACCCTAGGTGTAGCTAAGCAAATCATCATTATTAGATCGATAAATCGGTTGGTAATTTTGAGGGCTAAACATCTTTCAATCCCGTGTCACCGAAACAAAACAACAGAACCAGTACCTAAGTTTCCATTAGCTGACAGTATCATCTCTGAATGCAGAGTTAATATTATTAAACTGTTGTCCCATTCTGCTGCTACATCGCGACTCGTAGAAGATTATTGCTTAAATGGTGCATTTGTCCATATCGTTTAGATTTTCAGCACCGGCCGTGTGGCTGTCTTTTTAAATATGAGTCATTATTTATGAGCATTATTTACGTTCTATAGAAAGGATTCTTTTCAGATTAATAGAATCTGTATGAAGCTTTAAAACATACCTTTCTTCTACAAACTTCTATTCAAACGGTGTGCTTGTATATTCATACCTGTATAGGAAATTCTGTTTTATTCTCTTCGTTATCAGAGTAAAATACAAATGAAATTTATTACGTAACATAGTTTTCTTAACCCGTCGTCATAATGCTTATAGCATTTAATGCATATAAAAACTTGATTACAACTATTTTCTAAGGAATTTCTATATATTTCTCATAATAAATTAATCCTAAATATTAGACGAATACAATAGATTCACATTACATTCAAATATTTTTAATAAAAAACATTTTACTTACTTTTAGTTTCACGTTTCCTTAGTTCTTTAGTCCTATTCTATTATATTGACGATATCTTATGCGAAACTGTAATAAGTATCACAGCAAATTATGTAAAGAAACTTATGAGAGAAAACTATTTTTAACCAATTTAAGAATAACTTCGATACTGATTGTGATTAGCAATTTCATCGGAAACCATATTACGAAGAAAGTGAGAATTTGGTTTAATTGTAGGAAGTAGTAACTTATAAAAGAGTGTGTAAAAATTGGAATTTCTATTTTGTAGGACAAGGTAGGAGCAAGATGAAAAATTTTTCAACGTCACCTAGTAACTAATAAAAGCTTAATAAAATAATAATCCATAATTAGATTATTTTTTTAATGTTGTACTTTTCCGCCAAAACTCAGAAAATCTTGAAAATTCGCCATTTCCAAATATAGAAAACACGCAATCATAAAAGAGGAAGGTGAATCTATGAAGGATATTTACGTGAGGTATTGCCACGCCATTAAATCAAATGTACTGCGTATAGTTTAAGTTAACAAGGAAACTCGACTTAAAATTTTCCTTAATGAAGAGTATCATTGAGTCAACTCAATCTATCATATTTTATATGGCAAAAACTCAAATCTGTACCATGTTGCTAACGTCAATGTGTGTCCACATAATCATTCGATCCTAATGTGTGTGTATATGGGTAACATAGCGTCACCTATGATTATAGAGGGAAATTTCGACGTGCACTCGGATTTTACCAACGAACAGCTTTTTTGCTAAACTAATTTAACTTTCGTGTTGAGTGAATACAGACGTAGGAAAAGGAAAAAGACAAAAAAACTAAAAAACTAGCAAATTTAAGACCTAAAGCTTTTTTGCTTAAAAACTTTATACAGCTCGCCAGCAAAACTTTGTCTGCACCTCCCTGCAGCTTAATGCGGATCGACTCGGATGCATTGGTATTTTTTTCATTCAGCTCAGTAATAGGTACTGGGGTACCATATGCATTTTCACACGTGCCCTCGAGTGCGGCGATGCAAAACTCGTCGTTCAACAAAGCGAAGGCTCTACGAACTAATCCCCCTCTGGCACCGAACAACTTTGTGAGAGTTATCTCGTTTGATGCAAACTGTTAGAACATTGGACGGGGTTTAGTGTTCAAACTTTAGTTCAAAAGTCTCGAAACGACGCGACGGTTGGCAGAGCACGTCACGACCGGTTGTTTTAGATTATTTTGTGTCAATTTTTAATTCTTCACTAATATGAAAGAGAGCAAGTTAAATGGCTAAAGGCAAAGTAAAAAACTTTTAAATAGTCATTTTCAAATACAGAGTTTACCAATAACATTGCTTTATTACTCTTACTACATTATGTTTTTTAAATTTTAATCTTGCCTATTATACTGGCGTTTTCTTGAGATTATTCCAATTAATATTTTGTGCAGTTCTAAAAATTTTAAAAGTTATTAAAGCTGTAAGGAATTTGAACCGTATATAAATATGGAAAGTAACAATTAAATCAATAAAACAAATATATTTTGAAGCTAATAAAACAAATATATTTCTTGACAAAACGACGAGAAATAATTTCAAAGCGTTTCATTGTTATATATGCCATCTATTGGTGAATTTAAACAAGTATTTATAAATGTTTTCTGTGACATTCATAGAAATTTAAAGTATTGTCTGTAAATGGTGCTGTTAATGTTTATAATAAAAAATATGAATAGTACCAATTAAAGGAATAAAACAAATATATTTCTTGATGAAACAACGAGAAATAATTACAAAACGTTTCATTGCTATATATGCCATCTATTGGCGAATTTAAACAAGTATTTGTAAATATTTTCTGTGGCATTCACAGAAATTTAAATTATAGCCTATAGATGGCGCTGTAATGTTTGTAATAATAATAATTGTTACATTATACCTTGAAATTATATTAATATATTAAAAATAATCTTCATATTTAATTACTTGACTGTACGACTAAAATCACACGACATAATATTAATAATAGTCATAATGATATTTACGTTTTGTTTTCCCCTATTTAAATATGATATTGTTCAATCACTTGTATAGAGTTTACTGTTACGTGAGTAGGTATCATGCATTGGTTGACATTATTCCTGCATATAAATATGACTTTGTTCAATCGCATGAATAGTGTTTACTGTTACGTGAGTAGGTATTATGCATTGGTTGACATTATTCCTTCATATAAATATGACTTTGTTCAATCGCATGAATAGTGTTTACTGTTACGTACGTAGGTATCATGCATTGGTTGACATTATTCCTACATATAAATATGACTTTGTTCAATCGCATGAATAGTGTTTACTGTTACGTGAGTAGGTATCATGCATTGGTTGACATTATTCCTGCATATAAATATGACTTTGTTCAATCGCATGAATAGTGTTTACTGTTACGTAAGTAGGTATCATGCATTGGTTGACATTATTCCTACATATAAATATGACTTTGTTCAATCGCATGAATAGTGTTTACTGTTACGTGAGTAGGTATCATGCATTGGTTGACATTATTCCTGCATATAAATATGACTTTGTTCAACCGCATGAATAGTGTTTACTGTTACGTGAGTAGGTAACATGCATTGGTTCACATTATTCCTGCATATAAATATGACTTTGTTCAATCGCATGAATAGTGTTTACTGTTACGTGAGTAGGTATCATGCATTGGTTGACATTATTCCTGCATATAAATATGACTTTGTTCAATCGCATGAATAGTGTTTACTGTTACGTGAGTAGGTATCATGCATTGGTTGACATTATTCCTGCATATAAATATGACTTGTTCAATCGCATGAATAGTGTTTACTGTTACGTGAGTAGGTATCATGCATTGGTTGACATTATTCCTGCATATAAATATGACTTTGTTCAATCGCATGAATAGTGTTTACTGTTACGTGAGTAGGTATCATGCATTGGTTGACATTATTCCTGCATATAAATATGACTTTGTTCAATCGCATGAATAGTGTTTACTGTTACGTAAGTAGGTATAATGCATTGGTTAACATTTTTGTTTCCTCAGTATTCCCTTTTAAAACCGTTCTTTTTTTTAATAACATACCCAGTAAAATTTTTCAGTCAACAATTATTTCATTTATAACCTAATACAATTTCTTAGTATTATCATTATTTCTTATATTTCTTTATTTAATTGGATTTGAACTAATAATAATTTACTTCTTTCGACGTACCTAGTACGGTTACATTTAATTTAACGTCATTTAAGAACAAATGATAAAAGCGGTGCCCTTTACTTTCGCTCGTCCGCCCATGTGTCATAACATCATAACTTGTTTGAGATGAATAGCAATGAAAGGAAACGGGAAAAATGGGTCTGACGGTACAGAAATAGATTTTTAAAAAAAGTGATATTTCCCAAAATATAAAAAAATAGAACAATACAGCGATTGACAATTAAGAAAAAGAAAATCAAATAAATTTTGTAACCGTAGTACAAGATTAAAAAATTATCTCCATAAACGCGCATATATAATATTTGAATATATCCTAAATTTTTAATAATAAATAAAAATAACTGTAAAAATCTAAGATAATACGTAATAATTTTTTAAACGTTAATACAAAAAATGTAATCAATATTTGATCATTTTTTCAATACGTAGCCATTGTCTAAATTAATTAAAAATAAAATTTTAACTGGCACTGACATTCGTTTTGTGTTTTCACAATAGATGTTTTTTTGGGGGCAGGTTTCGACGACCCAACAACGAGCCCGTGAGTTTCATCAATTAGTATGTTTTTCAATTCATTGGTTAATTATTTGTGTATAGAAAGTACAGTGGAATACAATTTGCACTTTTTTTAATTTTTTGGTTTTTAGGTTTTTAGAGAGGACTCCGTACTTCGTATGTAATAACTTCACGTACTCGGGCAATAGGGTATTTTAATTAATTAAATTTTTATTACTAAAATTTAATAAACAATAAAATTAAAAGCGGTTAAGATAAATATATCGTATCTAAGACTTTCCATTACAAAGCTATAATGACTTAAAAACTGACGAACTATGATTCCCGCGAAGACGCCCCGTACAAAACACAACTGGCTTATAACGTTACTAGCCTGCTATTTAGCATCCACTATAAGGGAGTTTATTAAATATTTTTAGTATCTCGTTAAATATTGCGTTTAATTTATATATTACATATTATAATTTTCTCATTTGTTTGTGTGGAAACTAAATTCATAATAACTTTTTCAATTCAATGAACAAAAAAACTAACACTTTTTCCTATTTAGAAGTTTCAATTAGTTGTTTGTTTATATGCATTATCTTTTTCATCACAAATTTTTTTTAAACTTATTCTGTAGTTTTAAGATATTTTTACAAAAAATATCGACATCTATCAAATATCCTATTGTCATATTTTTTCTCTTATATTTTCCCTCGATATTCTACTTCTCAGTTACCTTATCGCGTGGTTGCACCAGCATATAATTTGTTTATGATGACAGTAAATTTCTTGAATTGTTTGTCGTTATATATGTTAATGTCATAAAAATTGTAAATTGTTCTATACAGCATAGTCATAATCATATTCATAGTTTTATTAAATGCAAATGTGAAAGGCAAAAGCCAAAAAAAACAATTGTAATAAGCTGACAATAAAAACACAACAACTTAAATAATTAGAAAACCACTAACACCACCGGAACAAGATATATGAATCAAAAACAAACATCACATACAAGACATTTTTCATAATCATTCTATCAATACGAAATTATAAATATATGTACTATATTATATAAGCGTCGATAAATATAAATGTAAATTTGAGACATCCACAAAAGTGTCAACAAATATAAACTGTATTGATAATGAGTGCAGGCAAATAATAGTAATAATAATAACTTTTTTATTGATGTAAAACGCCAATTAGTGAAAACACATGTCACATAAATGTCACAATAACAATAATACCAATGATATTAATAATAATGACCATAAAATTTTTATTAATTTTTCCTTGTATAATAAGCTTTTTCTATAAGCTTATTATATAATAAGCTTTTTCTATAAAGTTAGTCTCGTGATTGTTTCGGAGCCTTTAAAATGAATAAATGTAGTGTTTCTAATGGTATATGAATGTAAATAAGTAAAGGCAATAAAATAAATTAAAGTATTTCAATAAAGCAATCTTTTCAAACACAGAATTGAATTAAAGAGATCTGACATATTTTATTTCAATAAAAGCTCATAAAATAAAAAGATAAATGCAGTCTTGCTAGCAAACGTTTTGTTTATATAAAGGATAAAGAAGGGTATAAACAAAAAGTGTTAATCTCACTTAGTTTGTCGCTCAACGTCCAAAATGTGGGCACAAAAACGTCTAAGTGGAAGTCTGATGTGTCGGGGAACATTTGTTGCGTTACGTAATATATCGTGGCGTTATCCATCCTTAAAATAGCTCTTAAAATTATCCACACGTACTTTCTAAAGTGAAATGAATGAATTTGTTTTTGCTTAAATCTGTGTCGGGTAGAGATATTATTGCGATTGCTTTTTTGCGAACGTGGTACGTAAATACGGATTATTGTAAAAGATAACTTAGAAGACAAAAAATATCGACGTGGCTTTTTAGTAAGTACCACCTAAATCAATTTCATCTTTGTGGTACGAAAAAATCACGGTTCATCGTGTTGTGTTTAAATATATTTTTGTAATTAATATAGATTAAATCATGATGTAAAATGTTTTTTTGACGTAAAATTTATATTCATTTAAATCTGATAATTCTCTATAAGTCATAAAAATACAATATATTTCGGACAAAACAGATTTGAAGCATAAAAATATTGGGTTGGCTAATAAGTTTTTAACCCCGAGTTGCTGTCAACAATTGTTATTAAAAAATGTTTATGTTACACTAAATTTAATTTAAGTATGCACCGTTATTATCTACTACTTGTCGCCATCTAGTTAACAGTGACAATATGCCTTTCTTGTAAAATTCCGGTGACTTTGATTTAAAAAAATGTGCGATGTCGTTTTGGAGATCTTCGTAAACATCGAATTTTTTTCTTAACTTGTCTTTTATTTTATTAACAATAACTTGAAGCATTGCTGCTTTAGCATCTTACTAGTCTTTAAAATTTACTGCGAACCTCACAGTATTACTCCTTGTTCGGTTTTAAGCAAAGGTTGTATTTTAGTTGGTCAAACTTGATTTTTATTTTTGGAAAATAAGTAATCTTGGCGTATTGGCTCTTGTTATTTTATTTTACCGAAAATAACTAAGTTTTACTGCTTTAGTATCTAACTAGTCTTTAAAATCTACTGCGAGCCTCTCTGCATTACTTCTCGTATGCGATTTCAAGCAAACGTAATATTTGGTTAACACTTATATTTTACTTTTAAAGAAAAAACCTGTGGAGCTCGCACTACGAGGGTTCTGTATATATTTAGGTATTTATAATCATTTATTTTTTTTTAAACGAAAACATATTGCCTACTATATTTTTCACAGGCGCAAGCTAAAAAGAAATATTTTTTTGTATAACTACAAATTAACGATTTTCCTTTACTTGTGCTGTGAGATCTTGGTTCTTGCCAAAGTTCCTGGCCAACGGGAAGTACCCTATAGGTTTTGATTTATACGCGAGTATCAAAATATGCAGCCTAAATGGCCGTATTTTTTTACTGTGTTGACTTAGAAGCCTGGTTTTCTTACAGCTGTAAGGAATTGTATACCTAAGTATATATATATATATATATATATATATATATATATATATATACATATATATATATATATATATATATATATATATATATATATATATATTGATATTAATTTCATCTTGATACCTCCAAGTATTCTGGAAGAAAAAGGGTCTTGACAGAGACAAACGACAGACGAACAACGAAGTGATCTTATAAGGGTTCCTTTTTTTTCTTTTTGAAGTAAAAGTAATCTCTAAAATCTAATCTTGGCGTATTGGCTCTTGTCTTTTATTTAACTAAAATAACTTTAAACCTTGCTGCTTTAACATCTAAGTATAAAACGTACAAGGCGCCTCTTGGCATTACTCCTCATATGCTATTTCATGGAAAGATCCCAGTTCATCAGCACTGGATCTTTACTATTACGAAAAAATAATCTTGGTGTCTAATACACCAAGATTATTTTTTCGTAATCATATTTTTTATTTTACTGACAATAATTTTAAGTCCCTCTGCTTTATCACCTAATGCCAATATAAAGTTTAATCATTTATGTGATAGAACGAAGCATGAAATCCTACTAAGTGCGAGCCTGGTGCTTGAGGCACCGAAGTTTTTGTGTCTCATTTTTTGTGTATTTATTTTATCTACCATAAGTAATAATTAATATGGACTTTGTAAGACATTAAATATTTAATAATTCTTGCTTTAATTAAGTATCAATCATTGTAAATATTGAAAAGGGTGGTCATCATTACAGTATTTATAAAATTTTCATTTTTTTTTCGATTACTTCGTCGCGTTTGTTTAAAAAAAATTCATTTGAATATTTTTAAGCAGTAGCTATATATGTCGAATAATGTACTTTATTACTATTCCAAATAGGATATTTGACCATATTTCTTTTATTATTAAAATGGAATAAGTAATAACATTAAAAACGGTTAATATAATTATATCATATCTAGGACTTTTCCTTACAAAGTTATAACGGCTTAAAATTTACGAACTACAAAACGCAACTGGCTTATGACGTCACTGGCCTGTTATTTAACATTCATTATAAGGAAGTTTATTAAATATTTTAGTATCTCGTTAAATATTGCATTTAAGTAATATATTGCATATTATGATTTTCTCATTTTTTTTGTATGGAAACTAAATTAATAATAACTTTTTCAATTTAATGAACAAAAAATTTGACACTTTTTCTATTTAAAGTTTCGATGAATTGTTTGCCCCATGCATTATTATTTCATCACAAGGCTTTTTTAAACCAGCTCTGCAGTCTTAAAACATTTTTCCAAAAAATATCGACCCTATTTTAAATCGCGACATGAAGTCGTTTCTGAGAAAAAACGACTTGACGTCGAAACTTAAAACTTGCTATTGTAATAAAGTATATCATTCCGCACGGATAATCTGTTTGTGACACAAGCATGCATATAATCTTATACCAATTTCGTTTCCCTTTTGAGGCACGACTCTCCATTTGTTTACCTCCCCTTCCCCCATTTTAGGTTAGGTTAGATAATAAGGGGACCCCACCACTCCTTATTGGCGAAACTATTGATCCAAAAATTATGAAAAAATATGATTTTCAAAAGTAAAGGCAAATTTTTTTACAAAAACTGTCTAGAATATTCTAGATCTCATATTTTTGAAAAATGCACCATGTTTTATTGCCTGTGAAAAATTTATTTACTTTGTGAAAAATCTATTTTTGTAAACAGTTTAATAGAAATCCTATATACGCTTAAATGTTTAAAAATATTTGATTGTGTACGCAATGTTCTTGACAAGTTTTACGGCTTTTAAAGTATTAAACCGTAATAAAGGACGTAAAAGTGGAAAATCTTAAAGTTGTATTGACCCATGTGAAAAACTTCTATTAAAATGAACGCTTTCGTTATTACCTACGATATTTCAATGAAAGTCGAAGAGATTTTTCACTGTAGAGGGAGATACAAAGAGATGATCATGTGAAAATTGTATTATGTACAGTCAACTCGATGAAACGACACAGGTCACTGGTCCCAATAAATTGAATCGACGCGGTCCAGCGAACGCGCCCTCATTGGACTCTTTCTCTCTTGCAGTGTACATATACATACATACAGACATATATGCGAGTACTATGATTACACTGAATATTCGCAGTGGTAAGAGCAATACGAAAATTCTTTGGAAGAAAAATAATTCAGTTAGTTGTTTATTTCTTGTGACAATTAATATAATAAATTTGCAGTTAGATCTTTACTAATAACCTGCCCGCCCTGGCTTCGCACTGGTAGGCGGGATTGAAAGCTTACGTGTAATTTTACCTACTCAACAACACCGTCATAACTTTTAAAATATTTGTTAGAAACTATAGTATTAAGGGAAATTTGATATATATTAGTTGAACAATATCACTATAAAATTTAATTTGATAGTGAATAAGACAATTTCTTACGATAAACTCTAAAAAAATATGTATTTTTTTTAATAGTTAAACAGTTATCATTTTGTGAAGGAAAATATTGCTATATATCGTTTCCATGTATCTCTAATGATTTAAGCGGATCATACCAAGATACCTCGCCGATGAAAGGTTTTTCTGACTTCATCATAACACTTTTGCAAAATATTTATAAATTATATATTTATAAACATTCCTCGTGATTTAGTACAACCACAGAAACGAAAACAAATCCGTTCAATTGTTATGGAGAAAGTACCGTGTATATAGGGATAGAGACGTGGCGAGTGACATTATTTTATAATGTGTATCGATTATTGTCACGATTTATAACATTTCGCATTAACGAATACAATATCGATAGCACGTATATAAACATATAAGATATATACCGTATATACGCTTGAAATCTAGGAAAGAAGAAATTAATTGATTTAATATGGTATCTAAATAAGAAACAGGTAAACAGAAAGAAAAACTTATGGGGTGTAAGTCAGTTTCACGATCTGAGAGTGCAGAGATATACTATGTATAGAGCTATTAATTTTACAAATTCTCGTTTTAAGATATTTGAATGGGTTTTGAAATCCACAATAAAACCTGCCACACATGAAAATCTGTTTATATATATATATATATATGTATATATATATATGTGTGTGTGTATATATATACATATATATATACATATATATATATATATATATATATATATATATATATATATATATATATATAAAGTATGTATATATATGTGAGGTGTAACGAAATTGATGGGCGCTCTGGAAGCCACATCCCTTATTCACTTGGGGTAAAGTTTTTTATTAAAGTGGGGTTAGTTCAAAAAGTGAAAATATGGCTAGAACTCATCTTTCAAGACGACTATAAAAATTATAAAATTTTAAGAAAAATACTATAACTTTTAACTGAAAGTTTTTCCAGCACTCATGGAAAAAAATAAAAACGCCCCAAACTTTTTTTCAATATCGTTATTTAATTCTGATATATATTTCTATGACATATAGTACATTTGAGTCTACATTTAGTTGTTATCGTTATTGAAAATCTCGCCTGTTCATTAATTAATACCTATTCTGGCGTAGTTAGGTACGCCATCTAAACGAGGTAAGTGGGTAGCGTCGTGCATCGAAATTAACCACTATTAAGAAACTTATGCTGTGAAATCGAACGTTATTAAAAATTAATTAATTTTAACTAACAAATCAGTTTCAAGTAGACGATGTTGTAGTTTAATTATTTGAATGTATTTTTTAAATTTATTTTTTAACTAATTTATTTTTTCTCTTTATTATCATTTCTTTAAAAATGTAGGCGATTAGAAACTTGATTAATTTTTCAGACTGACGCTTGTTGATTGGCTTTATATTTTCTGTATAAAATTGACTGTTATTCTTATCATTGTTATTTAAGCCTTATTTAAATTAAGCTTAATTTTTTAAAGTAGTATAAAGTAATACGTTGAAAAGTGAGACCGTAACCATACCCCGACACTCCATACTAGCGCACAGATTTAATTGCCTACACTATTACATACCTACTCATAAGTAAATTAAGATAAATTTTTTAGGATTTTTTTGATAGAAGAAGGAGTATGAAGTTTAAGAATTAATATAATGAATTATTGTAATGAAAGCATTAACTTTTTAAAGGCCAAAGCCAGATATTGGTTCTACAAGTTTTGGCAACATACAAAAACAAAAATATAATTAAATTAATTTTAATAATTTAGATTTTATTAAAAATGATTTGAGTTTTCAAGAATGCGGTTAATAAAAGGTGAAATAAATTTCTCCTTTCATTTACCATCGAAAGTTAAACATCATCATTAAATTACAGAACTTCGATAATTATATTTGGTTAACCATTTAAAAATACATATTTCGTAGATAAAAATGCATTATCGTACCCTATTTTGTATTAAAGATATTTTTGTAATACAAAAATATTTTGTTTCATTTAACGTTTATTGAGTGCATCTCATTCCATTATAAGTTTAATGTTCACCATCTACACTAGATACGTAAATAACGGCATGCTATAAAAATGGTGCTAACAAATGGTATAAAAACACCATTTTATTAGCTTCACTTGTATATAATGTATGTAAACAAATGTATCAAGTCGATTTTTATGTACTTTTAATTGTTTGATCGTTTTCAAACTTTGTAAACTTTTGCATTTTTGATGGTAATACAATAATGTGGTAGGTACTATAGAGCTGATATGATGATGGGTGAGGCAACTTCTCAATGGCTAACAAACGACCCATTGAGTTTGGGCTCATTTTGCTTATTTGAGTTAATTCTTTGGTTATATAGTGTAATCGAGGAGATCTGATGATAGAGGTGGAAAGTGGTCTTGGTAATTTCTAAACCCATCGAGTTTGGGCTTATTTCAATTGGCACGATGGAGGCTTTTGCTTAAAAAGTATGTTTTTTAGTTTTTTAAGATATTGTATCTCTCAATTAAAATTGTGTTTTATGTGTATACAGCGGAGCAGGCGGCGCGGGCATGACAGTGAGCGCGGCGGGGCAACGTTGGGGCGCGGCGCGGCGCGTGCGCGTGCGCCGGCGACCCGGTCACACCTCGCTGGGCATCAGCATCGTTGGTGGCAAGGTTAGAAACTGCCTCTTGCTATTTAATTGTTTTATAATCTTTGAGCTTTCGAGTGGACTCTAGGTTAAAAGTGACTGCAGTTTATAATTTAGGTGAAAAGTGACTGCAGTTTATAATGTAGGTGAAAAATAACTGCAGTTTACAATGTAGGTGAAAAGTGACTGTAGTTTACAATGTAGGTGAAAAGTGACTGCAGTTTACAATATAGGTGAAAAGTGACTGCAGTTTACAATGTAGATGAAAAGTGACTGCAGTTTATAATTTAGGTGAAAAGTGACTGCAGTTTATAATTTAGGTGAAAAGTGACTGCAGTTTACAATATAGGTGAAAAGTGACTGCAGTTTACAATATAGGTGAAAAGTGACTGCAGTTTACAATGTAGATGAAAAGTGACTGCAGTTTATAATTTAGGTGAAAAGTGACTGCAGTTTATAATTTAGGTGAAAAGTGACTGCAGTTTACAATATAGGTGAAAAGTGACTGCAGTTTACAATGTAGATAAAAAGTGACTGCAGTTTATAATTTAGGTGAAAAGTGACTGCAGTTTATAATTTAGGTGAAAAGTGACTGCAGTTTATAATGTAGGTGAAAAGTGATTACACTTTATAATGTAGTTGAAAAATGACTGCAGTTTATCATGTAGTTAAAACTGACTGCAGTTTATAATGTAGGTGAAAAGTGACTGCAGTTTACAATGTAGGTGAAAGGTTACAGCAGTTTGTAATTAACGTGCAAAGTGACTGCACTTTATAATGTGTTTTAATGTCAGAATTTTTATTGTCATCTACTAATATTTGCTAGTAAGCATGATTAACTATGGCTATTAGCCTAGCTCTTCTCATATATATATATATATATATATATATATATATATATATATATATATATATATATATCTATATATATATATATATTTATGTTAAATCTAATTTATATTATTAAATCTCTAAAGGAATAACATAAAAATACCTAACTACAGTTTTACTACTTATTAAGTTATTTTTAGATTGGTTCCTCTTAACTTCATATTTGGCAATTTTATTTTTTTTTTATTTTTGTATGAACTTTTTTTTATTTGTATTTACATACCTAAGTAATGGTGCGATAAGTTTACGTTTACATTTAAATATAACTAATAATTAAGCAAATATCAAAGAAAGACATAATCATTAATCGCTTCTTTGATCAAATGCCTAATAAAAATAAATTAAAAATAGCAAAGAGCCGAGAGAAATGGCAAAAAAATCTGCACAGAACCTAGACTGAGAACACTTGCCGGATACGAAGAAATGGAGTTTTGTAGAAATTTTTTTCTGATAAAAATGAAGCTATGAAAATCTACAACCCAACTGCGATGAACAAAGACTAAAAAGTAGAAAAGCAAGTCAGGTAATCATCATTTCACTGAAATATTATCATCACTGCATTGTGAAGGCCTAGATGGAGTTCAGTTTTGATACATGTTTTGTGGGATTCAAATGAAATTATGATTGCCTAACTTGTTTTCCTACTTTTAGTTTTTTTTGACAGAGTCGTGTTTGAATTATTTATAGCTTTGTTTTCATTTTACCCTTTTAGGTAGCTTATCATCATACGCACGATTCGAAACCGGGTGCACATAAAACTATGTATTTTTATTATTTGGCTATTTTTTAGCTTTATAAAAAACGGTTGAAGAAATCTCGCAGTCATTATTAAAGATCAATCGAATGACATCCTTTTCGATAAGGTACGCGATTTTTTTTTCTATTTGATTTTTTATGGCAAGACCGCCAAAATGTTTTTTGTCTCTAAAACATGAAATACAAACCAATTGATAAAATCAGTTCAGCATTTTTTGTGCTACAATCGAACGTTTACTTTTTACCCGAAGTAAAAATTTATCTCTTTGGCAAATCGTTGTGAAAATTAGTAGGCTTCTATTAGACGGAGACGCATGTCATTTTCCAAAGCAAAATTCACATTGGCATTCAGGACTTTAGAAAATTATTTTTAGAGAGAGATCTCAAATTTGAGATTTTCCACTTTTTCACTATTCACCGCCTTAATTCACCACTTTTTATCTATTTCCTTCAAGAATAATAAATACCCATACATACGTATTTTGGCAGGTCGACATCGTCTCCAACAGAGGATCGGATGACGCCAACGAGAAAGGAATCTTCGGCATCTTCATCAAAAATGTTGTTCCAGACAGCCCAGCTGGTCAGAGTGGCGAACTCCAGGTGAGTGGAATATACTTATTTGCCTTCTTCTTGGCAAGTATAAATACTTAAATTGAACTAAAATATATATCCTACATTAATTTACCAAAAGAGGAAGTGGAGCTATGAATAATGCAACCTATGAATTAACAAGAAATACAAGCAATTGATAAATTCAGGATTGCGGTTGTCGGTAATTGAGTACAATAAATCGATAATATTTAGTATCGTATAAAACATTCATTTTTTGAAGATATAGGATAAGTGAAGTTTTACCATATTTTGTGTTTTGTGTTAATCACTTGTCACGAATGGGCAAATTTACTTACTCCTCTTTTCAACATGAAATAAAACTCTTAAACTTATACTCCATCATTAACACTCTCATAACTGAGAAGGTTCTTCGAAAAAATTCAAAATATACAGTAGCAATTGTGTCGCATATTTTAATGGAAATCTACTCTGTTGTTGCACTGTTTTAATAAAGTTTATTACGAATTGTGGACAAATGACGTTAATTTCTTGCAAATATTTTTATTTTTATAGGGCGTAGTGAGATCTTAGTACGCAAGATGGAACTTGTCTTATTACATCGTACTCTCAATCACGTCTAAAGCTAGGAGAAACGCGTTCTACGTGGAAAGTTTTTATAAAATTCTCATTCCCACTTTAACATAGTAAACTAAGTTCTAGAGAAATGGGTGTAACTGTTCCATTTTGAGATGGTCGAGATTTGTGCGTGAGAACGTCTCCTCGGAACTCCTTATAATGAAATCACATATATTTTCAAGTGCGTCTTAGTTCACTGTTGTTCATCGCATGAGGTATCCGCTCCGGAATCTGCCAGGTTGTTACGTCAAAATGGCACTGTTTAATTGGTCTTATTAAAGAAGATATTAGGAAAGCCTTATAGCCTAATGAAAATGTGTGTCACGTCTGATACTAGTATATTAGAAGCATATTCATATATGTTTAGTTGCTTTATTAATAAATACTCGTTTTCCGAAATTACGCAAAATTAGCTGTTTTCGGGGTTCCTTTAGTAAACCACCATAAATGCTATACTCATTACGCTGATATCTAGGTCCTATATTATGAATGTTTTTACTACTCCATTTTTAGTATCATTTACGAGAAATAGTAACTCAAATATGGCTATATAATTTTGTAAAAATTATAAAATGTACACTGTACTAGGGAAATCTGAAATAAAAACATTTTTTTAATTTTAAATTGAATAAATTAAATGTTGTTAGTCACTTCGCCTAGATGGGATCGTCGCATTGTGTGTTTATTCACATTTTAAAGAATGCAATTTTAAAATACTTATTAATATTGTGGGAGTTAGTGATCGAAAAAAAATGATTTCTAATGCTAAAATTATAGGTAGAATAATTAGGCCTAGAAAAAAAATATATTTACAATATTTTATCTTGTTCCATTCTCAAAGGTGTAATAGCTGTTTTTGGAAATACTTACCCACTATTGGGGGTAGCACTTTTTCACAACCAATGTTAAATATTAATAAATTTAATAATTCTTAGTAAAACCATGATTAATGCAGAATTATTTTATGATGAATTAGTTTTCTGATGGGCAAGTGAGAAAAAAACCAATTTAATACAATACGTTGAGCAAGGTGGCATTAAATTTGAAGCTTTTAGCTGTACGCATATTCAGTCGCATTCAACTATTATGAATATGGATTAAAAATTGAATATGTAAATATATAATAAAAAATGGCATTCAAGGTCAGGCATTTTAAAATAATTCTAGAATTCTATTTGTGTATGATTTTTTTCTACTATTTTATTTCTGGCTAAAGGAGTCTATTTATTAATTTAGACTGGAGACCGCATTCTTGAAGTGAACGGAGTGTGCGTGCGGAATGCTCCACATGAGACAGCAGTGCAGCTCATCAAGTCGGCTGGAGACGAGGTCGTACTAACCGTACAGAGTCTACTTGCTTGGGTGAGTTATTGAAAAATTAAAATAGTAAAAGTTATTTAATCATAGTAAGTTACTGCATATTTTTCCTTAGTTTGTGAAATATTTCCATCGTCTTGTCTTTCCTTGACTATAAAAATGTATCAGTTAATCTAATTATCTTGTGTGTTAACGATTAAAAAATACAAATCACACAAAATTGATAAATTAAATTTCCAGCAAAAAATTTTTACATTTAATTCTTCTACATGCTCTGCAGCACACAGATTCGAGTGACTTGGATAGTCAGGACCAGGGAGAAGATAGTTCAGCTCCAGCAGAATTCCCATCTCCAACGCCAAGTGTTAAGAAGCAGAAGGCTACAGTATCTCCTGGTTCTGTTCATCAGTCACCAGAAATTAAGGTAACGGTCTAGAAAATGAGATTATTATTGGGAAATTGACTACTGCAATATAGTTTAGAAAAACTGAGTCTCCTGCGTACCAAAGATTGTATGCGAAAATCCGTAAATACGTGCATGTTTGACGTGTGTATTTGACACATAACATGAGTATCTAAGTGGTCTGACCTAACTAGTTGGGGAGGCACCTTTACAAGAAGAAGTTAACAGCAGATAACATCTCAGTTCAAAAACATTTTAAAATATTATTATTGTAGTAATCACATACATATTATTAAAGAAATTATTGTATGTATTCTCTGTACTGTATAAATAACAGTTTTATGTTTGTGTCTATTTCTAATTTATCTCTTTGAATTCCCCTGTACTGATTGTCTTTTGTAATCTTTATTGCCTGTATATATACACGGCTCACAGTTTCGGATTTTCTATTTAAAGAAAAATCGAAAAAAAAACAAATCATTCTTGAAATGATTATCTAGAGTAGAATAAAAAACTAGATAAACAATAATCTATTCTAAATATGTATAAAATAATATTTTCCATAAGAATACTATCCATAAGTTATTTATATAGGCGAATTATTTAATATTTTATAATATAGGTTTTAAAATTAGTACATCCAACGTTCACTTATACAAATCCTCATGATTCTATTCAGAGCCACCCTTTCACTTTCACAATCTTAAATTCAACAAACGCTCTTTTAAGAATCTACTCTCCAATTTATTTTCAATAACCAATAGTTTCAAAGGTTTCTTTGTCATCAATGTTCCATAAAATTACAATTTAAAAATTAAGTACAAACATACACCCCACAGCAAAATTTAAAACTAACAAAATGTTCTTGTATCATTTAAAAAGAGACAATGATCCAAAATAAGTTATTTGATACCTAATTATGAACGTCATAATTATATTATAATGTCATTAGGAATTTTGGTTTACAAGTTTTTGTGTTTTGTTAAGTAAAGTAAAATGCAAATGAAAATGACATGACAATTTTTTTAAAATATATACTAGGTCTCCAGAAATACGCTTTGTGGAGAACGAAGTCACTGGCAACGACTTATCAGTAATATTACTCAAATTAACAATTAGTATATATATAAATAACATAATAAATAGTTAATATCATAAAATTATATAGTAATTCGAAAAATAATTATTTTACAGATTACGGTTACAAATGATGATGACGCCATAAAAGCTGCTAGTGGGAATGGGGAAATAAAAGGAGAAGATAAATCATCAAAGGATGAAGATAAAGCATCTATTGAGACAGTAAAACCAAAAGTTGTTTACTCTGATGACGAAGAGAGTGATGATGAAGATGAAGAAGAAGATAGAAGAGATCTGGAAGGAAGAACTTACACTGACAAGGGAATGGAGGTGCGTGCGTTTTTCTTCAAAAGTGTTTTGCATAGTTTTCTTGGCGTGTATATAATTTTATACTTTTTGTATATAATTTTATACTTTTTGTATATAATTTTATACTTTTTAACAACCATATTTTCGTTTATTACAGCCCTCTTATATTTCTTTGTCTCGAGAAAATTAATAAATGTATTTATTGAAAATCTTTTTGCAATCTCTAGGTTAGGTGAATAAATACTGTTTCGTCCATAGTAATATATTAACGGGAAACAATTGTTCGTTTGCTCACATTAATCTCTAGAATTGTACATCTAATTTCAATTTTTTTGTTTTTTAGAAAGTCCTTACGTTGAGAAATATTAACGACTATGTATTATTTCGTTATGATTTTTTAAAAGCAAGGCAGCAGTGAAGCAGTACAATTTATTTGTTTTTTTTTGTTTGCTCGGAAAAATTTTTTTAGCTTTAAAAATAATTTGCTAAAAAGCCCATGCTTTTAAGAATATAGAAGATATATAACTACGGTACGGAATGTAATAGATGTCAAGAAACTCTTAAACGGGGTAAGGTTGGGAGAGACCGGTTTATTTATTGTCTGCACATCTCAAGTATTCTCGCCGATATAATCCACCCCGACGACGGATTTTGTTTAGCAAACTAAGTGGAGTTCAGTGCCTTCAGGGGGCAGAGCAGTATAATTAAGTCGTTGTCGTCGTTATCGTGATGTGTTGGATCGCATGGCATACTGCTTTTGACAGCGCAGCGCACCGCAAGGATCCGGGTTCGATTTCTGGCCCCTCGTCAAGCGGAGCTGGACTGGTGTCCTGATCTGCTGTAAGAGATTGATTTCGTAGTCGATAAGAGGGTCCATCATAAGTATCAACTATATATATTAAAATACATAAAAATAAATAAATAGATAATTAAGATGTTTTACGCGGGTGAAACTACGGGCATAGCTATTTTTAAAACTATTTAAGTAGTTTCTACCGCAAAATCTAGCGCCTAATCCAACACCGATCGATCTGATTGAAATTTAGTTATTATATTTTATAAATATCTCACGAAAACCGTATCTAATGTTTTTTGTAAGCGCATATATTTTTTTTGTAATTCGTTGACAACATTTTATACATTCTCGTCACTCATAAGTGCATTTTTTTTAAAGACGAGGTACCTTTTTTGATAATTACACTTTTTTCTTGCATTGTTTTGTCCGAAAACGTATATATATAACCTACTTTTTTCTCAAACTAAACGATTAGAAAAGAATCAAAAGTATCGACCTTGCTTTTCTGATAGTAAGTAATCAGAAAAGATTTAAAAATATCGATCTTATTTTTCTGATAGTAAGCTATCAGAAAAGAGTTAAAAGTATCGATATCGCTTTTCTCATAGTAAGCTACCAGAAAAGAATTAAAAGCATCGATCTTGCTTTTCTGTTACTACACGATTAGAAAATAGATAAAAATATCAATCTTGCTTTTTTAATAGTAATCGATCAGAAAAGAGTTAAAAGTATCGATTTTATTTTTCTGATACTAAGCGATTAGGAAATAGTACAGTACGGATCTTTTTTTATATTTAACGAACAGAACAAATATCTATCTTATTTTTTCGATAGTAAGTGATCAAAAACCCAGATTACGCTATAGTGAACTTATACAATTTAAGTTTAAAATATCGTTAATCAAGCACACGACGCCATATGACGATATATAACTTGACGTGTCCCCTTAGATATTACATTTTTGTAACAAAGTAAAAATTGTGTTTTCGGTTTTAAGGAATGAAAATCCTCTTTTTTCTGTTTTGTTTTTAAGATATTGAAATATCGACAATTGAATGAAACTACGTGATGTAGTATTATTTCTACTTTCTTTGAGTTCTTTACCACGATCTAGGTTTCGTTGTATTACAACATCTTCAGGTGGGCTATTAGCAAAGAATCTAGCTAACCTGAAGTTGTTGCAATACAATGAAACCTAGGTCGTGGTAAAGAACTTAAAGAAAGTAGAAATAATACTACATCACATAGTTTCATTTAATTCTGAATAATTAATTTCTACAAAATGAACGCCAAATGTATTCAATATTTGATATTAATATTTACATTTATATACAATGTTACTTATTTTATACATTCCAATTGTAATTAAGAAGTAAACTCCAATGGCGCGTCACCTTAACATAAAAACACCTTAACTTTGTAAATGTTACAATATTGGTACTGCCAACGACATCTATTCGCGCTTTTAGTAAACTTTATACTAATGCTTAAAGTTCTGAGAGAAAAAAGTTAAAAAAACTTCAAAAAAATTTCTAACAGCTTTCCTTGTACCGAATTCTACGCGAACGAAATCGCGTCGGCACACCTATTATATATACTGTCGTAGATATTAAATTACAGACGATGACTTTTTTGTCGTCGGAAAGTCGTACGTGTGAGTTGCGCCTAACACGTAAACATTTTAAGAAAAATAACCCCGTGAATTAAATTATAGTAAATATGAGGCTTTCAAAAAAGGTTTTTGTGCCAAAACGATTAGTTCAACCTCACACTTCCATACGAAATTGTACTTTTGAACACTTTTACTGGACTCTTCATTAATGTAGAGAAACTTAAGAAATATATAAGATCTTGAATCGAAACTTGACCTTGTAATTCAATGTACCCTAAAATGTAAATTGTCAACTCTAATAAATATAAAAACGGAGCTATAAAAAACTAAAACCCGACTGCGTCGAAAAAAAACCCGAATAGTAGAAAAACAAGTAAGGTGATTATAATTTTACTGAGATCTCAATTTTTTTCCCCTAGAACCTATGTCAAAACTGAACGCCACCTACGGCTTCACAATACTGCGACGATTCTGCAACGATTATCTTTCAGTGAAATTATGATCATCCAACATGTTTTTCTACTTTTCAGTTTTTTCGACGTAGTCGAGTTTTAGTTTTTATAGCTTTGTTTTTTTTTCTATTTTTACCTTATGTTAATACACATAGTTCATAACCGGGTGCATATAGTACTTTTTATTTTTATAATTTGTGCCAAACTTGGCTATTTCGTCATGTTTATGAAAAAAAAACGATGAAAAAATTTCATAATTATTTTTAAAGACCTGCCGAATGATTTTTCGATAAGGTAGACGCAATTTTTTTTAAATTCTGTTTTTTTTATTGCAAGTTGCCCAAAATATTTTTCTTTGTCTATAAAAATCTAGCTCATGACTCTCTTGCAATAAATACAAACCGGTTGATACCTCATTTGCTAAAATCGGATCAGCAATTTTTGAACTGCTATCAAACATCCATACATAGATACAAACAAGTATATAGGCTATTCGATTATTACCCTTCTTTTGCTGCAACGCAGTTGGGGGCCATTCAACTGTTTTTTTTTTTAAATAACATAGTAAGAAATAAAAAAGGTACATAATTAAATATCGTTGAAGTAAATAGTTGTTAACTAAATAACATAGTAAGAAATAAAAAAGGTACATAATTAAATATCGTTGAAGTAAATAGTAAGAAATAAAAAAGGTACATAAAAACATAGTAAGAAATAAAAAAGGTACATAATTAAATATCGTTGAAGTAAATAGTTGTATACATAGATACAAACAAGTATATAGGCTATTCGATACATTACCCTTCTTTTGCTGCAACGCAGTTGTGGGCCCTTGAACTGTTTTTTTTTTAAATAACATAGTAAGAAATAAAAAAGGTATATAATTAAATATCGTTGAAGTAAATAGTCGTTAACTAAAATTACAGAGTAAGACAAAGTATCATATTAAATTTGTTTATTTTTTATCAATTTCAAATACTGAAATAATGTATAATATTCGAAAAAGAGTTTTGTTTATATAAGTCGCTTTTATTTTTGTTTTTATAAGTCTCGATTGTATTTCCAACGCAACTTTTAATTTCGTATCAACAAGATGGCCAAGTTTGATTTTTAAATTAAAAATGCATGTGTGTGCATTTTTAATTTAAATATAAGTCATTACAAAATAATAAAACAATTATACTTCTATCGTAGATCGACAGAGCGAGCGCTGGGGCCATCAAAAGGACCAAAGAAGAGAAGGAAGCCGATCCAGAAGAGGAAGACGAATTTGGTTACACCAGCAGTGAGTGCAAAGAATTTCTTATATCTGTATTAAATTTCATAGCTTACCTCTTTCATGTATATATTTACACCTATCTTACTGATATATCTTAGGCTTATATATACATCATGTTAACAATTAAATACATTGTTTATTTTTCACACTTTTTTTTAATTTATATTAGATGACGTTTCTAAATATTCGTTGAGGATATGTTAACCACGTAGAAAAATATCGGGCGTGTTTGGAGCTAGGTATCTGTGAACATACGTTAAATAAATATCGACGACTTCTTAGATGACGTCAGTAACCGTTTTGACTCGAAGTGAACGAATGATTTTTGATATTATTTTCTAATATTCTAAAATTTTCTAAATTAATTCCCGTAAAATACTTTTTAGTTCTTATTAAACAATAAAGCATGAATCCAGAACTGTAATATAGAGCATGAACTGATTATTATATTAACATTCATGACTGGATTTTAAATGTTAAGTCTCAAACATTAGTTAAAATACTAATATTTGAGCGATATGAATTCACATATACTCGCACATACACAAGCATTTAGCTTAACTTTTCGTATCTAGAAGCGACAGAGGCATAAATCGTCAAAAATTCCGAAGTTAAATGTTTAGGCGATCATAATACTGACTTTACCCTTAGTAGCCTTCAAAAATATTTTTCTCAGTGTGAATTATCAATGAACACCCCAACGGTATAGGCTTTACATTCCTCAATGTGGATTGTTATGACTGGATTTTAAACATTAAATCTCAAATATTAATTAAGACTAATATTTAAGCGATAAGGATTTACATATACAGGCATTTAACTTCACTATTCATGTCGGGAAGTGACAGGCATAAATCGTCAAAAATTCCGAAGTTGAATATTTAGGCGATCACGATACTGACTTTACCTATAATATCCCTCAAAAATATTTTTCTCAATGCGAATCATCAATGAATACCGAAACGGTGCAATCTGTACATTCCTCATTGTGAATCGTCAATGACCCCGCGTCACACTCACAGACATCAAACAATTCTCAGCAAACACGACTTCAGATGTTAACTGTGTCTTTGAAACAAAACAGCGAGTATTATTGTGTAAAGTAATCGCTTTATTTTATAGCACCAACCTACTTGCTTTAAGTACTCTTAAAATATTACTTTGTACTGCGATGTTTAGTATTCAACGTTATTAAATTTATGGGTTAATGACGCGTTGAAAAGGGACGTAAAATCTGAGAATGGACTTATTTATTTATAAATACGTATATATAACTCCGACTGAATATTCAGATGATGAAATTGTAGCAAGTATTAACAAACAAATCTTCAATAGTAAAAAAAAATAACTGTTACTTCTATATTAAAAGAACGAAACATAAACAAAACAAGTAACATGACCTAAAACCGTATGCACTAAAGATTAAAGATTAAAGTTAACATTACAGTTTTGCTATAATCTTCTCTCAGATTTTAATAACCGTGTTTTCCGTGATTTTTCCTTCGGAAATTTCACAAATAAAGGGGCTCCCCCCTTTATTTGTTTCAATTTTTGCTTATATTTTTGAAATATCTTTTTAAATGTGAAATTAAAAATGTTGAAATATTTGTGTATCAAACTGATTAAATGTAAAGTAATATAGTAATTTATCCATCATTCGAAATTCATTAGTATGTTTTATAGTGATGTAATAAATAGCTTTACGACATCGTATAACATTTTAAGAGTATTTTACATCATCATTATCATTGTGGAGCCAAATAGGTTTGTTATATCAATAGAAATGAATCATCGTGGAATAAATCTTTATTATCTTCCGCAATGGTATTAAGCGTATTAATAACCATAAAATCTTTATAGTAAGTACTAAAATAAAATGTCAATACATGGGTTATTTTTCTTTCAAACTTTATATTTATCCATCATTCGAAATTCATTAGTATGTTCTACAGCGATGCAACAGTTTTACGATATCGTGTGATATTTTAAAAGACTTTTACACTTACTGACTGAACGTAATCAATGTGTAGTTGTTAGCTAAAAGAGCTTCTTATATAAATGAGTCATCGTGGAATAAATTTTATCATCTTCCATAATGATATTAAGCGTATTAATAACCATAAAATTTTTATAGGAAGTACTAAAATAAAATGTCCATAAATATATATATATATATATATATATATATATATATATATATATATATATATATATATATATTTGCCATTAAATAACAAATGATATACAAAAAACTGTATACACGTTTTCCAACATATAACTAAGATAAGGCTAATACATAAATATACATTCATTGATACGAAAACCAAAAAATACCAAAAACGTGTCTATAAGTTAAAATCTAAACTATCCTCAACCATTAATTGTATAATCTCAGGACCCGTACACATTATGATTTTGATGAGCATTAAAACTTATTTAAAACTAACGGCACATCTTTACGTTTAGACAATACATTGTTCTCTGAATTACGTTTAGGTTAGATATATTATATAATAATGTTTACTGAAATAAAAAAAACATGTAAACAAAAACAAATTGATACCAAGTCCATTTCTAACAACTTCAATAATTAATTTTCTCCGATAAGTAGCTTCAGAATTTTCTCCAATAAAAAGATCCATTTTTGAGAAAGTTTTTATAAGAAAATATATAAACATTTCCAACAAAAGCAATAGAGCAACGGGGCTTTGAAATAAAATGCAGCATCACGACAATAAATCTTATTCAAATGGCGAGATGTAAATTCCGGGAAGTAGGGACCACCATAATTCGAAATGCTTTCAATAAAATATGACAATGGTTTGAAGATACTATTGTCGGAGGAAAGTTTCGACGATCAATGAATGAATTCATCCATCGTCTCTTCTTTAGTGATTACGTCCACGTGGACTGTGAACTTATATTTTATGATCATTTCGTTAGTAATTTATTTTGTTAATATTATCTGCAATATTTATTTAACCAATAGATGGCGTTAGAATATCGTTATATATTATTTCTCGGCAATTTCTTAGCAATGTAATTACTCCGCAGCGATTCATCCATTAATTGAATAGAAGCAGATATGGGTAACTCATTATTTCTGGCATCAGTGTATTAACACAAGCGTTCCTCGGCGAGTTGACACAGTGTTTTAACTGAAGTGAATTATGGCACAGCCGCCAAGCCATTCTTTGTATATGACACGATGCTCACAGTACTAGCTGTGATACAATCTAGAAGTTGCAAAAATAGTATTCATGAGACAGCGTGATATTGAAATTTTGCTAACGCATAATCTGAAATGTATTGCTGTCCGACTTTCACTTTAATTTAATATTTATACATTTGAAATGATTTGAAACCTTACTGATTGCATTATAACACTATAAGTTTCATATATTTTTGAAAGTCTTGATTATTCGTAAAAATATTTACAAATTTTCAAAACGTATTTTTAACGGCATGTAATCTACTTATGGAAATATTATAATTTATTTCTGATAAACTACCTTTTTTGACTAATTTCAATTAAATTTTTTCTGCAAACTTTCTCAAAAATTTAGCAAAATATTTAAATATATGCCTACAGAATTCTTCGTACAAATACATATACAAAGATTTTGCCCCAAGTTTACGAAACAATTCTAGATGTCTCAAGTCTCTTTTCAGTACTGAATGCATTCATATTTCTTGCCCCTTACATAATGTCACGAATTAAGTTTCAGTTAAAGAGTTTATAAAGTATAGAGGTGTATTCTTTATATTTTGAAAAGTCTGCAAATCTGTACACTGGCTGACTGTCGGCAAGAGTCATGAATTATAAGCAACTGAATCATGAGCATTTTTTGTGTGTGTCTTTACGCGGTGTAACGCAAACTTGCGCATATCCAAAAGAAGTTTTAGTTCGAAAAGTAAAACATTATGAATTTCTCGTACTTGTGTATTTACTAATATACATTAACGTAAATATATTTATAGACTAAAAAATCAAGGTGTATGTTATTAGTTGTTACAGACCGTCTCTTATGACCAATTCTCTATAGCAAAATTGGATCACGAAAGTGTTTTAAGCTACACAAACTGGTCTGTTATGGCTACATCGAAATATTGTTTGAAAGAGTTATACAAAATATTGAAATCTTTAAAAAATCTCAGGATAATTATAGTTAAATACTATATATTATTTATTATAAGTGTTTTGGGTGTCTGTTCCTCAAAAAGAAAAAGTAGAAAAGAATCCTTTTAAGATTTTGCATATGTCAGTCCGCCTGTCACAGCCGTTTTTCTTAGACACTATTTGACGAAGAAACTTGAAACTTGGAACAGTTATAACACATTGTAATTTGTATAAATTTCAGACGTTAACACTTAAAAATATTTATACAGACATTTTAGAGGAAGCGAATGACATAATGTAAATTTTAATTAAATTGGTGACAATTGGTGTTAATGTGGGACATATGAAATTAAATTAAAAATTACTGATAGAGAAATTTGTAAGAACTTAAAAACTTTTCAGAGTTGTAAATTGTTAATATATTTATGTAAATTAATTCTAGATATATTACTGAGAAAGTCCATAAAAGGGAAATTATCACTCCGATCCCTGAAAGTGCTTAAATCAAAATTTTGAAGAAAAAAAAAATTAACGGAAGTTTACGAAAAGTTTATTGAAAAATTGTAGCAATTATTCTAAATCTCTTAGATTTACGATATTCACGTTATTTGTTTACACCTGCGAAAGGAATTATAGGCAATATGTATACTAGGAATAATGAAAAATAACTTAATATTTATATGTAACTTAATAAAAATATCATGTACTTTTCAATGTTTATTTTTGCTTGAGTGAGTATATGCTCGTTATATCGTAATAAACTATAGTATAAAATAAAAAATAAACTTTTTTTCTTTTTCTTATAAAAAAAATAACCAACCAAAAATTTTACAGGAAAAATCGATTATAACTAAAAATGGAATTATGGCTTCCTTTTTAGCTGGGCTAAGTCGGGATGGGCAGATAATTTTTAAATATTTCGAAGAAAATGATAGTAACATTAAACCATATCAAGGCTACAAATTTTTGCTCTTTTTTATTGAAATACTTGCTAAAGAGCGGATTTCTAAAACATTCCGAAAAAAAGGTAGTCATCTAAGACTGTAGTTAGACTATAAGTAACCGTAGGTTATCAAACTACAAATTCAATGACGGAGAAATGTTCAATAATGGCCTTCAATAGAATTTCTGACATGCGTGCCTATGCAAAAAAATTATGGTTTTGAATAATAGAGTTTTGTTTTCTTTTTTCTTTTAATTACTTAATTAAATATTTGCGCTTTTTTATTTAAATACTTGCAAAAGAACAGAGGGTTCTAAAACATTCCGAAGAAAAAGGTAGTAATCTAAGACTCTAGTTAGACTATAAGTAACCGTAGGTTATCAAACTATAAATGCAGTGAGGGAGAAATGTTTAATGATGGCCTTCAATAGAATTTCTAAGAGGCGTGCCCATGCAAAAAATTATGGTTATGAGTAATAGAGTTTTGTTTTCTTTTAATTACTTAGTTAAGTATTTACTCTTTCTTTATTAAAATATTTGCAAAATAACAGGTAGTTGTAAAATAGTAATATGAAACATTAGTAAGACTATTACTAACCGTAGGTTATCATACTACAAATGGAATGACGAAGAAATTTTTAATAATGGCCTATAATTGAATTTCTGACAGGAGAGACTTTGAAAATGGTTATGAATAAAAGATATTTCTTTTCTTTCCTTGTAATTACTTATTTCAATATTAAGTCTTTCTTTATTTAAATGTGCGCAAAAGAGCAAATATTTCTCAAACATTTTGAAGATGAAGATAGCAATCTAAAACTGTAGTAAGGTTATTACTAACCATAGGTTACCAAACTGCAGATGGAATGAGGGATACATTTTTAATAATGGCTATTAATTGAATTTCTGATGTAGGAGATTATGCAAAAAATAGGTTTCGAGTAAAACAATATTCCTGTTCTGTGCGTGAATAACCTATTTAAATGTTTACTCTTTCTTTATTTAGATATCTGCAAAAGAGCCAATAGTTCTAAAATATTCCTATGAAAAAGATAATAATCTAAAACCGTAGTAAGACTACTATTAATCGTAAGTTATAAAACAGCAAATGGAATGACCGAATTTGTTTTCCTGACAGGCGAACTTATAAAAAATATGGTTTTGTATAAAAGGCGTTTTTTTTTCTTTAATTACCTAATTAAATATTTAGTCTTCCTTTATTTAAATATTTAGTAAAGAGCAGATGATATTAAAATATTTCGGAGGAACAGATAGTAAGACTATATAAAACATTAGTAGGAATAAGAGATAAATTTTTCGTATTGGCCTTTAATTGAAATTATTACAAACAAGACCAAGCAAAAAATATCGTTTTAAGTAATTACTTCTTTAATTATTTACGAAGGAGAGCACAATTATGAAATATTTTGAAAAAAATAGTACTATATAACCGTAATAAGATTATTACTAACCGTAGGTTATCAACTCTAAAAGAGCTTGGTATTGGCCTTTTTCCAATTTTTCTCAGGTGAGTCGACGCATAAAATTATTGTTTTGAACAAAATATATTTATTTTCTTTTTTTATTTACTTAAACCTATATCCTTTTTTATCTATTTAGACTACATCGGTATAATGATTTTGTTTTTAAAATCGGCTGTTTTTGCAATATTGGTTTTAAAATTCACTTATATAATTAACTTAATTTTGATCACATCATAAGTCAGCTTATAAAAATTTCATTTACTTTAATCTTTCTCAAACATTTTATCATTTCCAAGATATTACTTGATAATCTCTACAGCGCTGAATTTAATTTCATTTCTGGTAAAGTCTCTCTATACCAGATTCGGATAGTGTTTGGAAATGTTTCCATGAATTTCTATTGTTATATAGTTGAAGAGATAATAGATACATAGTTATCGAAGGTCAAATATATTTGTTTCCACTCTTAGCACGAAGCGCTACATTCAATAAAGTTTTTGACCGATGTTACACATACGCGACTCAGCACGTCATAGAAGACGCATTTCGCTCCGTCTCTAAGCAGAACATTGCGCGTAAGCTCTTGTAGGAGCTTTCGCACGCCAGAAATAAACGGTGACGTAGACGCTGGAATGCGTAATGCAGCATAAAGCTTGCAATAAATAACTCTTATGACCGCACACCGTATCGGATGTTATGCTTCCAGCGTAGAAACGCATAAACAATTCGTGTAATAGTAACATAAGCTGAAATAGTCTTTGGATTCTTTAGACAAAAAAGAGCTTTATCGTACAATAACTTTATAGTGTGGCTGCCAAATCGGAAAATCTACTTCCTAATTAAACATGTATGTAATTGAAACTGATTTAATTATCATAATAACCACAAGAAAAGAAAAATATAAACTAAATATTTATACATATACGGAATGTCATGTAAGGAGTGAACCAACAAAATGTTGGTGATAGAGGAGTTACCACACATACGAAACAATAAATGTTATTATCCTAAGGGTCATAGTTTTAGAGATAATATTTTTTTTAAATTTCTGTTACTGTGCTTGAAATAAATTTTTTTTTTAAATATTATTACTATTTCCGTTTTTTTATTGTCCAAAATCTTTAAAATAACATTCGTCTTCCTAACGAAAATATTATTCATTCCTTGTCATTGGCAACATAAAAATTAGACACTTTCAGCATTTAATTTGTACGTGCATTTTTTTAATTACAAAACATGAAAAGTGATTTTTGAACAATGCTGGTGTAAAAAATATATGGCAACCTTGTGGAACTTTATTTAAAATACATCTACAATTCACAGAGATTCCAAAAAACATTATTACAATTAGTTCTGTGAACATTCGAAAAATACCTGCTTTATTGAAATAACTTCGCATTCGCAGAAATGCTTCCGAACAAAACAACCGCTTATTGGAATTGTTTCGATGTCTCTTTCCCGCTCATATGGTCTTTTTATTGTTCTCGTTCATCAAGCGACTCTCTAATCCTTCTCTCAACAACTTCGCTTCTTTAATGACTTGCTTATCGCTCGGAACTTAAACGTATTTTTGCTGTTTTTTCCATACCACTGTTTTTATTTGTTGACCTACGCTTGAATTGGACCTTATTTTCTGCTTGTGATTCGGATATCATTTGATCGACTGCATTGCGAAATGCCTCAGACCTACACTGCTCGTGAATATGCAGAAATGTATTTCATTTACGGGCTATGTGATGGGAGTGCCCGGCAAGCCACACGTACGTGTCGCGAGCGCTACCCTTATTGTGAACGCTATGCCGATCACAGAGTTTTTCTTCGCGTAAATAACTCATATTTAGAGGGTTGAATTTCTGGATATGTAATTCCTGAAATATTTCTAGGATTTCAACCCTCAAGACCTAAAAATGTTGATGAGCGTCAAGTGCTGGCCGAAGTGGAAGAAGCTATTTCTATTAGTGTTCGGCGGATTTCTCGACGTACTGGTGTCGCAAGAAATACAGTAAACCTCATTGTAAAAAGAAATAAATTTGTACCCGTACCATGTACAACGAATGCAAGCACTGCTATCTGCTGACTATTAATGATGAATAGATTTCTGTCGGGAGTCGCTGCGTCAATGCAGGCGAGATCCGTTTTTTTTAATTCAATCTTATGGAGCGACGAATCATGTTTTAAAGTAATGGGAGTATTTAATATGCACAATTTACACCAAAGGGCCGTCGAGAATCCCCATATAGTAAGGCAAGATAAATTTCAATATAAACTCGGAGTCAATTTGTGGGCTGGAATCCTGGATGGCAAAATTATCAATCCATTTGAATTTCCACCGTGGCTCAATGGAGTTCGTTATCTACGGCTTCTAAGAGACGAACTTGGAAATCTGTTGAATGAAATACCACATGGTATACGTGACAGGATGTAACTACAGCACGATGGTGCACCGGCCTACTTTTCGCGACAAGTAACTGAATACTTAAATGCAAGTTACCAAAATCGATGGAAAGGACGTGACGGTACAATTGCATGGCTACTACGTTCGCCAGACGTATTTAAGCCAAAAATGACACCATGTGTCACAAATGACACCAGTGGCAAAAAACAACGAAAGGGCCTTACGAAGTTTAAAAAGAAATTTTGTAAGAAGATGCTGGTGACGAGGCATTTTGGGTATTTACTGTAATAAAAAAAAAAATCCTGTATGATCATAAATACTACACTTCTTTAATTTTACCATGAGCGAAAAAAATTATCAATGTTATGGGTTTAGGAATAAAAAACATGTTATGAAATTATACTTAGTACCAGAAAATGAAACCTTTTTGGAATTTGTGTGGAATGTAAATGTTTTTGAAATAAAGTTCCACAAAGTCGCTTTACGTTTTTTTTTATACTAGCATTGTTCAAAAATCACTTTTCATGTTTTGTAATTAAAAAATGCATATGTTCAGCGTTTAATTTCTGTGTTGTCGACAATAAAGAATTAATTACATTTGAATTACGGAAACGAATATTCTTTTATAATCTTGGGCAATAAAAAAGCAGAAATAGTAATAATACTCAATAAAAAAAATTTTTTTTCTCTATCACGGAGCTTTCGTTGGTCCATCCTTAGGTCCTATATATGCAAAATAATATCTATTCCGGGAAACACACGGTATAAGTCAAATTGTAAAATAGTTTCATTTTGTCTTATTAATTAATAGAAAAGAAATAATTACTAAAATTTAAAAAAACACTGTGTGAAAAATTTTAATTGAAAATTTAAAAACAAACTTTTTAGACAGCTCTTAATTTCCGACTATAATACGTACTTGTATAATTAACATTTACATTTTTGATTTACCTAAATATGGGTCTTTGTAATTGAGTTTTCATTTCATTAGCAAGCCATAATACTCATTCGCCCTTCTATATCGATCTATAAAATTGACATCATCCCAAATTTCCATTTCAGTTGCTTGTGACCAGAAAATTGTTGGTTTACGCAATGTCTATTATGTTTTCATCATAAGAAATTTGTATCACTCTTAGTCGAGAAATATAACACAAGCAGACTTCAAAAATGTTAATTTACTTCATTACTTGTATATAGATAATAAAATTATAGTTTAAGGAAACTAAAAAAAACACAATTTGCAATATGAACTTAAAAATAAAAAAATAATCTTCACATATAAACATTTTGGTTAGGAACTAGAGGATGCGTCTGATAGCCAAAAAATTAAGGTTAATGTGAAAAAACTCCTACAGTTAATATACGAAACATAACTCTCTCTCTTTCTGTCTTCACTAACTTATATCTCCGTCTCAACTTCCGTTCGCCTCGCCCGATCACACTTTTCGTAACGCTCTCGTCACGCATTCACCAGCTTACTCCCCAAGTCAAGCGTGCGTAAAGAAGTTTTACTTCAAAAACCATGGGGTGCGTTTTTTTTTATTGTCCCAAAGACACATTTTTGATACATTTAACAAATTTTAAAAACACATCTACATCTAGAAGTAGAACATCTAGAAGTAGGACATCTAGAAGTAGTCCGATACATTCATACATACAAACTCGTACATTCAAGTGAATTAAATAAAAGTGTGTTAAAAAGCGCTGCTCTCCCATATTTACACAAAAACACGTTCACATTCTCACTGTCCCTCTCTCCTCTCTTTACTCAACTTCAACACTCAATTCAGACCCCGTTATCTTCATCAGAGTATTTCTTCTCCATGTTTATAATATACCTCTTTTTATAAACCTATTACACGAAATAGAATACGCTGATTATATAACGATATTGTTTCTAAACATTCTTCTTTATATATTTTGAAAGGAAGTCATTGCCGTATAAAAAGGAAATGCAAAATATCCTATTTACTAATTAGGACCTAGCTGCAATAAAATTGATTATATGCTTTGTATATTCAAAATAAAATTAATTCAAATTCAATAATAAACATTACTAATTCATCAATATATGTATGTGTAAGTAGTCTAATGTATGTATAAGTATTCTAACCATTTTGTGCACACGTAATTAGAGCTACAGTCTAGTTATATACCTACTCTGATATTTTTATATACACTTATGTGACCTTGAGTCACATAAGTGTATATAAAAATAGTGATTTGTGTAATTTTATGAACCTTTTATTAAATGAATAAATAAATAGATTTGATATGCTTGAACCAATCTTCTATCAGACAGACATACATTTTAATCAATGGCTAAGTGTAGTTACATTCAATATGTCATGTTCTTATTTCTTTTTTTTTAGAAATATTACGATGTCATATTAAATGTTTTTATTAATGCTATATACCTTATATTATTGGGTATAATATAAGGATTTTAACGCTACCTCATTTATTAAAAACGTTTCGTCTCTACGATGAGAGTAAAATATTTTACATAGTTATAAACATGAATCTTAAATATATTTTATAGAAATAATAGGTTCTATAAAATATATTTTGTGGTTTCCTTTTTAGTTCCCTTTAGATCTCTTCTTGTGCAGTCCTATAGAAACAATAGATCTACTAATTTACGTTGCAGCTGTTAAGATAATGATCACGTCTTTAAATTACCGTTAGTGTAGTACCATATTCGCAGCTACATAATAGTTTCTTAATTAAATTAATTAAATTATAATAAAAATATGCTATAATTTTATTAATTGTGAATATTATTTAAATGCAAACATTCATTATGCTACAAATCAACTTTTAAATACAAAAAGGTCAAGTCATATAATCAATCAGTGTTAAGTTTGTTGGGCCCATTTTGTTAAATAGACATGAATATGAAAATAGGTTGACCATAATGCAATTTTATTGTTATCAAAATGTATTCTCGCAAACTTTTGACATTAAATTTAATAATCAGATAACGAAGCTCAGCTGTTCGTGATGACATTAATTGGATAGAATGGAAAGTTATGGAAATGGTATAAACGTTTTAAATGCCACACGCGATGTCCTGTCTGAAAAACTCCCTTCGCTATTCAACTTAAGCTTTGATGAGTTTTAGCTGTATGTAATTAAAAGGCTACGTAACGAACAGAATGCGTAATGCAATATTAAATTTTTAGTATAATTAATTTAATAGAGAAATTAAATACCTTTCAACTGGACTTTAATTTAGATTAAGATACGTTTATTTATAGTGTCTGCCAAGCAAAAAGGAATAAAGCAATTTTGATATAAAATAAATATATTTATGCATATTTTCAAGAACGCTTCTGTAATTACAATCCTGTTCAATTTAGAGAAAGGATGAGATTTAATTTTAACTACGTAACGAACAGAATGCGTTAAGTAATATTACATTTTTAGTATAATTAATTTAATAGAGAAATTAAATACCTTTCAACTGGACTTTAATTTAGATTAAGATACGTTTATTTATATCGTTTGCCAAGCAAAAAGGAATAAAGCAATTTTGATATAAAATAAATATATTTATGCATATTTTCAAGAACGCTTCTGTAATTACAATCCTGTTCAATTTAGAGAAAGGATGAGATTTAATTTTACTGTTTGTCAATAATTTTTGTGAAGAAAGATATTAAATATGCGTATTTTTGTTTTCAAACAATGTAATTTTGACGATGAAACTTAGTAACACTTGAAAACATATGAAACTTGTTTGATTTGTTTAGTTTCACCGTCATGTCTTTATACCTTTAGTAATACCATAAAAAGAATTTGGTTGTTTGTTAAAAGAGTATGTTATACATAACCGCCCAACTAACCTTAAACTTTAAATAACCGCTATTTAACCTGAAAAAAAAGTGTAGTTATATTTTATAATTTCGTCATTTTGTATTTCTTCTTTTCTTATATTGATCTAGTGGCGTCCATTTAATTGTATATATCTTTATCATCACGCGAGTCTGATCTTCTATCATACCATTAAAATACCATAATCGTCGTCTACATAGGAGTCTAACAGATTGAGTTTGATTGATCTAACAGATTGAGTTTTTGCATTATAGTTAAAGACTATAACAAATTTTTAGAAATTTACACCTGATACACACACACACAAACACACACGCACACACACACACACACACATATATATATACATATACATATATATATATATATATATATATATATATATATATATATTTATATATAAGCCGCCAATGATAAACATTTGAAATTTGGAGAGGATGTTGACTTATAATACAAGCATCGTTTAAGAAGGGATTTTTCGAAATTCATCCCCTAAGGGGGTGAAAAGCTGTAATTAAATTTGTATGGGAAAAAATATTTTTATGGTAATTTTTACTTAAAATTGGGTTTTCATGCTCTTTAACAATAATAATGTTACCCGTATTTCAAGATTTTCCTAGGTACCAACTCTAAGGGGGTGAAAAGGGATGGTTAAAGGCTAATTGGAAAAGGGATGATTAAGTTCCAATGGGAAAAATATTTTTATGGTAATTTTTACTTAAAACTGGGTGTTCATGCTTTTTAACAAAAATAATTGTCCTTGTATTTCAAGATTTTCCGAGATACAATCTCTAAAGAGGTGAAAAGGGGTGGTTAAATTTGTACGCTAAAAATGTTTTATGGTAATTTTTACTTGAAACTTGGTACTAATTATCTTCAATATAAATAATGGACCAAATGCTTTAGAATTTTTCGAAATTCAACTCCTAGGGGGGTGAAAATGGGTGGCGAAATTTGTTAAGGAAAAAAATTATTATGGTAATTTTTACTTAAAAATTTGTATTACATTATCAATACAAATAATTTAACAAGTATTTAAACATTTTATAATATTCAACTCTCAAAGGGATGAAAAAATGTTGCCAAATTTGCATAAGAAAAATTGTAATGGGAATTTTTCTTGAAAATTAATATTAATGTTTTCAATAATTTTTTGCGGGATTTAACCCCTAAGGGAATAAAAAGGGGTGGCTAAACATGTATGGGAAAATTTTTTATGATAATTACTTTACTTAAAAATTTGTATTAATGCTTATCAAGACAAATAATGTAAAAAGTATTTAGCACTTTTTGATATTCAGTCCCTAAGGAGTGAAAAGGGGTGGCTATATTTATGTAAGAAAAATAATTGTTATGATAAATTTTACTTAAAAATTGGTGTTAATGCTTTTCAACACAAATAATGGAACAACTATTAAGCCTTATCCCTGATTCAAACCCTAAGGGGGTCAAAAGAGGTGGCTAAATTCGTATTAATGCTTTTTAATACAAATAATGAAACAAGCATTTTCCGAGATGAATAAATTTGTATGGGAAAAAAATGTTATGAAATGTATTGAATTTGTATTATTGCATATCAGTACATATAATTAAACAAGCATTTAATCATTTTCCGATATTCAATCTTAAGAGGTGAAAAGGAGTTGCTAAATTTGCATGGAAAAATAATATTACGGTAATTTTTATTTAAAAATTCGTATTAATACTTTTCAATATAAAAAATGAAGCAAGTATTTAAGCATATTTCTATATTCAACCCCTAAGTGGGTGAAAAGTAGTGGCTAATTTGTGTGTCAAGAAAATTGCTATGATCATTTTTACTTAAGAATTTGTATCAATGGTTTTCAATACAAATAACTTAACAAGCATTTAAGCATATTCCGATATGCAGCCCCTAAGGGGGTATAGAGTGGTTGCTGCATTTGCATGGAAAGAAAATTGTTATGGTAATTTTTACTTAAAATTTAGTACTAAAATATTTTCAATAAAAATAACGTAGAAAGAAAATTACGAGATTTAAGAATTTTACGAGATTCAATCTCTGATCGGATGAAAATTGGTGGCTAAGTTTATATGGGAAAAAACATTTATATTGTAAATTTTTACGATCCACTATGTTTACTGGCGTACTCGGGGGGGGGGGAGGAAAGGGGGAATTGGTTTTTCTACCGTTAATACCGCTTATACTCTAATCGACTGTAATTTCCCCTTAGAATTTGTTTCGTAATGTCGATTAATAAATATTAGGGCCAGTTATAAAATTTGGTTGGCATTGACTTAGGGAAGGTTTGCTTGTCACATGATTTTAGCACCAGACACTGCAACCAATGTGGTACATAAGAAAGTGTTGCATTAAGTTTTAACTTCCTCCCGGCTTTTTCTGCGTAAACTAGGTAGACACTGTTTGTAGAGTTTGTTGATACATATAAACACCATACCAATAAGTAGTAATTGAATAAAAATGAAACCGACTTTTTATTTTGTATTTTAAACAACAAAACCGATTTTTAAAAAAATTCAGTATTCGTTAAGTTAAAAGATACTTAAGCCGACATAAACAGAACAATTGTAATCTGATTAGTAGTTTCTGAGAAATACGTGGAAAAATATATAGACAAATATTCATAAATTTTTGAAATTTAGTGTATTTGTTTAGAAGCCTTAAAATACTAACATATTTAATAATATTAAATACATTTCGGTCGAATTTATAACCTCCTTTTTGAATTGAAAATTTAAAATTTGACCGAAGTTTAGAAAACGAATTGTCTACGCGAGCGAGGCCATGGGCGAAAAGCTAGTATATATACATATATATATATATATATATATATATATATATATATATATGTATATATGTATATATATATATATATATGTATACTGAATGCTAACGCCATACGTTTAACATTTTTTATAGAAATAAAAAAAATGCAAATCTGAATGAACATATTATATTGAATTATTAAATTCATATTGAGTTAAAAAAGCTTTCTAGAGCGAGCTTAATTCAGAAATTTACTTTACTTTTGTGATTAAACGTGATAATCCTGTTAAACTATTGTAAGTATTGTATTGACTTAGAAGTAAATAATATCGTCTTAATCTCATAAATAATTAATCAATCGGTTTTATAATGATTTGTTAGAAAATACCTCATTAATTTTTCCTCTTACTATGCGAGCGAAGGCGCGACTTAAAATAGGTAATATAAATACAAAAATTTTCTTTATACTCATACATTTTTTGTTACTCCATCATCTTAATTTCGAAACGTACCTCTATAAAACTTTACAAGTATATAGCCTATGATCTAATATTTAACTGTAATATACAAGTTGTAAAAAAGAACTTATCTATTATTAATCTATATGATTTTGCGCATTAAACTAAGAAAGAAATATTAAGAAACTGTACAGCATTTCGAAACAATTTCTGAAAAAAACACTGTCATAATTGCGATTCTAAGTAAAACACATATTTTTTGCTGAAAAATATACACGCTCTGTGTTCATTATATATAAGCTAACTTTCATTCCGATAGTTTACGTACCTTTCAAGAGATGAATTCATATTACATAACACGTATATAAATACAGACGTCTGTTTATTACTCAATCACTACTCAACTTCAGTAACAGATACATAAGTTACTGTAATCAGGAGGTATTTAAATTACTGTAACTAGGAAATATATAACTTAGTTACTGTGAATATAACTTAGTTACTTATATATTTTAATGTAATCCACTTCAGTACAGACGTCCATTGGCAGCATTAACGGAAGACACGTCACCGCCACACGCGCTCGTAACCGCCCTCCGTAACGGCGCGGCTCCAGAATAACCGCTGCGGTCATGTGAGCGCTCGTTTATTACGAGCTTCGTGCCGCGTCCAGCATTATGCTCATTACGTCATCGTTTATTTACGTAATGCGAAAGCTCGCCAGGTTTCACTTGGTGAGTTGTGAGGGAACTTTTGGAAACCTTGGCGAGTCATCCGCGTCGAATTTTATTTTCGATTTACCTGGTTTTCGGTAAGGTAAATTTTATAATGCAATTGTTTTGAAATAGGAAATGCAAATTATATTAAAAGGATGTACTTTTAAAAATATAAATAAAATATGTAAGTTTCACTATATGTATATTCTTATTCATAATTCTTTACGTGTAAAGTCTAAATAAAATGTAATGAAGATTGATATCCCCCTTACTGTAGTATAAACTTTTGTATACTAGTATGGTAAAGGTTAGTAGCGCGTTAAATAAACAACCCAGGCTTAAAATTTACAAACTCCTTATATACACCTATTGAAAATTAAAACTAAACTCGCAAAAATTAAGGTTTGAAAAATCTAGTAATTTATAAATTTATATTTATTTATATTTTCCTATTTAAAGTAAATGAACTATTCTAATATATAAAGCGGGAAAGTTTGTTCGTTGTTGGTTCGCACTAATCTCTGGAATTAGACATTCAATATAAAAAAATCGTTTTATGGTACAAAGCGCATACTTTGAAGAATGTTGTAAGTTACTCATCTTCATGCAATTTACAGGGGCAGAGCGGTGATAAAGCGGAATATTATTATTGTTTGTTTTTTTGAGCTAATTTCAAGAATCATAAAACTAATTTCATAATTCTTTTGGTATTGTTAAGCTCATAAGTTGAGGAAAATTATAGGTTATATATTATTACACTATAATTTATACAAGTGATAAAAAATGTAAAGAACGTTTTGAAATAATACTGAAGTGGTACAAAGTAGAAATAAGAGTTTATATATTAACTAATCACCCTGACTATTCCTGACCGATGTCGTTTGACGAACTGAGCGGAGGCATAGTATAAGAAATAAAGCCATTCAGGATCATGTCAGTACATGCACGAAATGGTGTTAAATAGCTGTCTATATCTCTAGAAATCTTCAGTGCCAGATAACGGAAAATTTTATTTGAAAATTGTATCCACAATTGATTGAAAATTAGGGGAGAAATAGTACATATTACCCTTTATATTAAAATTTATGATTGAAATTTATATTAAATTCGAAATGGGCTTGCACACAAAAAAATCATAACTTCAATTCGACCTATTCAATCAATTCTATTACACTCTACGGGATTTGCGAAAAAACATTCTTTCTTTATTTTTACGTATATGAAAACGTAAAATGTACATTAAAACCCTTTTTATGGCTTTCTAATTGAGATCTCTGTATGAAGTAACTACTTCCAAAATTTCTTGCCTATATTTCTATAACTTAACTAGTAGTGAAGCTGTGACAGACGGTCAGACAATCAGACGATACATAAAGATTCCTTATTTTATCACAAAATCCTAAAAAGCGGTCGATTGCGAGGGAGCCAGGAGAACTCTGTATTTTTATTAATTTAACATAAATGAAACGAATTTCAGTTTTTTTTTCTAAACTCCATTTAATTTGACCATAAAAATATAATTTATGTTAAGTAAGCGTTTTTTCTATACAATTATAAATAACATGAACACAAAAATCTCAATTTTCTCCCTCAAGCGGTTACCAAGGAAAAACGGATGTTACAAATGATCTGTCCATTTGTACTTACAAATGAACAGACACATATGTGATCTTATAAGGGTTTCCTGATTTCTTTTAAGGTACGGAAAACTCCGAAACGCTTCTATACCAAATAAAACAAATAACCGTCGATTTAATCAAGCATTTGTTAGAAGGGACTGATGGGGTTAATATTGACGTAACAAATACACTCAACATAGTTGTAGCTTTTGTGATTCATAATTCATGAAATTTTGTATTAGGTTATTGTAGAGAATAAATTATTTTAATGCAGTTACTAGCATCATGAGAAGTGGACGATTTTCGAGCTAAGCCTGGAAATGACTAAACCTATATCACCTTTTTGATTTGAAACCGAAGGAAACATGTCCTCTTTTTTCGTGAAATTCCATGAAATTTTCCCAAATAAGTACAAAACAAAAAGAAACACTAAAACATACCAAGAGTATCGATTGCGGATAGGGACTAACTCTAGCTTTTATAACGTGGTTAACTCGATTTTATGCGAGTGGTAATGTAGATCAGCTTCTCACACGCAGATAAAGACGCTAACGTCGCAGCCATTAAACTTTTATGACTTATCTTCCGAAGTGTTGGTGAGTCTTAATGGTCAGAACTTCTCATCTGCAGCTTGCAAATCTTTATTGGATAGATACATGTCGTAATGGGAATAAGAAATATTTGCCAAATATATAATATATAGAGAGAAATAAATTATTGGAGGTATTTTGCCTAAATATTTTAAGCAACGTATTTATTTATTTATTGAAAATCCCCACGCCCAAATTACAGATTTATTGTTAAAATTAATTTTTATAACTTAAATGCCTACGCTACTTTTATAGTATAAACTGTATGATTTGGAATATGTTTTAGATAGGGCTTTTTTAAAATCTTCAAATCAGATTTAATCAGCCTTGTTATTTTCCTGGTTTTTGGCTCAATAATTTTAGAAATAGAGGAAGGGATGCCCTATTTTTACAATTTTTTAGAAATATATAAAACATTTTGTATTTCTCATAACAAACTCTTAAAATTATACTCAATATGATATATACAATTTAAAAAGTAATTACAGATCTTTATTTATCCCCTATTTTATTCGTATTTCAATATCTTAAAAGATCTGGTGCAAAATATGTGGATTGATAAAACCTTTACTGTATCACATGGTTTCTGAGAAAATTGGCTGCGATCATAAACAAATGTGAATACATACTATAATAGTAGATATATAGTTCCGAATCCTGGACGATCCACTGAGTCGAATGAAAGAGAATTGAGGTCTTCGAAATGTGGTATTAGAGAAGGAATATAGGAAGAAGAGGAAGGGTATGGTCAGGAGAAAGGCTATGCAAGTCTGCGGGAACATATTTTTTGCATGTTTTTTAGTATATATCTGCAAATATAATACATAAAATTATGATAAAAATCTTTGGAGACCCTTATTATTAGTTCTTTCAAATGATATTCCAGCCTAAATGTGGAATTAAAAAAAAATTTCGAGTATTTAACCTACAACTCATTAAAACATGAAATGCACGTTTTTGAGTTTTAGCATGTGTATTGAAATATATGCGATAATATATTTTATTATTGTGCTAAATTTCAAGTTTCTACCTTAAGTGATTACTAATAAAAACGGAAGTTACTTGCAAATGGACAAACACATATGTGGTCTTATAAGGGTTTCCTGTTTTCTTTTGAGGTACGGAAAATCCTAAAAATATCAAGACTGGACGCAGCTCATGTTAGTTTGAGTAATGTGAACTCATAGGATGTTCATCTAGGCAGCTGAAATAAAAATATGACCTCATTCTCTCGTGTAAGAGTCAGGAGCATGAAGCTCTGCTCTACTCAAAATCGAGAGTTTATCAATGAAATAATTCAATAAAAAAAAATGCATGATCAAAAGCAACTTCCATCACAGTTGAAGATAATTACATCCGACCATGACCATCATAATATCTGAAGAGAATAAATGAGGATAACACCCATACATTTTGTAATGCAAAAACCTTTTGAATGTTTTTAATACATTCTCCAGCATAAAGATATAAGTAGCTTCATATGAAGACCACCAACTGTATTCATTTCAAGAATATTACAAACTAAAGAGTTTAACAAAGTCTCGATATATTTGTATCCTTAAAATAGTAGCAATGACGTAATGTTGATATCATGAATATAGTGAAGTGCCGTATGTCAAACACTAGTCCCTTGGATGTTAACTCGATATGAATGTAAAATGTGAGATGATTGTCTATAATTACCCTGGAATCCTGCACTGATGACACTCTTATGATCATAGTCCCGTCTAGCCAATAATTGTGCATTAGGAGAGGAGGACTGATAGGTATGTCATAACTTCGATTTAGATTTAATTAATATTCCTCCGATAGTATCATTGATTTATTGGATAAGAAATTATTCCACACTTTCTACGAGAAAAATTGTGCTACATGTTTCCAGATATCCAAACTTTTTCTGTCTAGTGTACAACCAGGTTGCATGAATTTTGTATGGCATGGCATTGTATGCCAGGTTGTATGGAAAATTTTATTAAAATTTGTCCAAGAATCTTTGCGTTATGCACGTACAGATACCATTTTGTTACCATTTTGCTATGTTTATGTATATTTTACAAAACGTAGAAAAAACTTATCAATGTTTATGCTCATAAAGCTGACTTATACGTTTTTAATATCTCGCTTATCTTTTACTCATTTTAATTAACAAGAAGCTTTTTGTCCCTGTATTTGCTTGCGCGTTCTATTTCTTCTTCTTCTATGGCACTGACAGGAGCTCATCGCAAGTGGTTTCTTACAAAGTGGTTTGTTCCTGGCTATGGTCTATCGAAGAATGCGTAAATACTTTACATGGTAATCAGTTCACCTCAGACTGGGTCTGTGTCTGTAATATGTGGGAGTGGCCAGATTTGTGGTATTTCTATTTTCATTAATTCGAATTAGGAGTCTAGTTCACTTCATTGGTTGCATTTACTATTTCCTTTATGCATACTATTTAGCTTATTTAAATTAGGAATAGGCAAATCGGTAATCAATGGAACAGGTGAAATGTCTTCCAATCATATAAAAGGGCCCATAGTTTTCCTTATTTTTTAAATTATCTTGAAACTTTACAGCTCGAATAAAAGTATCTGAATTTTTTTACATAAATATTTTACATAAATTCTGTACTTTCACTGTACTTTCTAATGTAATAATATTATGTGTATGTATATATATATATATGTATGGTATATATATATATATATATATATATATATATATATATATATATATACATATGAAAAAATAAAACCAAATATACCTGTTGAACTCACACAACGAGGGTACCCTACATGTTTATGTACTTATATTTTTTACAATATAAATATATTGGCTACTATATCTTTCACAGGCGTAAAAATATCTACTAGTCAGGTATTACCAACCTTTGTTTTTTTTCATAATTTTTAGCTCAGTAGTTTTGGAAATAATAAAGGGGAATATTCTGTTTAATATATGGTATTGTTAGAAAATAATACTTTTGTGTTCCTCCTAACAAGCTCTATCAAATGATATTCCACATGATATACAAAATTATCTTTTTTTATTTACATTTCCCTCCACTTTAATTCTGATATAAATATTTTTAAATAGTTAAGTAGTGCAAAACATTTGGGTTAACAAAATGTATGCCAAATTCAAATTTCTGCTTCGCATTTTATTGAGAAAATCGGCTATAAATGTAGAATAACTTAAAATACATTGTCTTCTATATCTTTAAAAATGCGTTTAAAATGTTAAAAAACATGTTTCAAAAATTGTGACACTTTGAATCATCGGTATAGTCTTCCTGTAACCTTTACGTGTGCTTCTAAAAACCCACATTTTTTCATAATTTTAGGTTGAGTAATTTCGGAAATAAGTGGAGACGTATTTTCGCGTATTTTTCAGTATATCTCTTGAATATATAATGTTTAAAATATTTTTTTTATTATTTGCACATCCCCCCCCCCAACCTAAAGTTACCAATTAACTTTTTTTTTAATTTCTTAGAAAAACAATTGTGACTAATTTCACTCTCCTCTGTGATTAACTATGAAGCAGCCTTCTGCTTTTCTATTGTATTTTTTTTATATATCCCTAAAATTAAATATAACCTAAATTAAATATTTTCCCCTATACATATATAATAACCTAATTAACTATTTAATAATTATCCCTAAAATGAAATATTTGACTATTACACTTCGTCGACTAACAAGAAGAATTTTTGTTTGTATTAATTCAACCAATTTTCTCTTGTTGTTAACAAGAGCAAATTGGTTAAATTAATACAAATTGTGAGAAAAAACTAACCGATTATTACCTCCATTTTAAAATACACGGTCCTTTACTGGCTATATATAATTAAACAATTAGTTACGGAAGTTAACCACGTATGTACACGAAACGTTAATTTAAATGGTACTATAAATACAACGTAACTCTAATGACATAGTAAGTTATGCGTAGTTCAACGGGGAAGTGTCACCTTACATCGTTAATACTACTCTTGTGCAAAATGGAAAAGTTTTCAAGTTTTCCTCGAAAGTTTACTAGTTTCAAATGCGTTTGGAATATCTTGAAATAATCCTAATCTTCAGAAACCCTTTTGTAATTGCGACACTAGAATATCGTTTAAGCTTAAGTGGTACAGGACATATTAAAGATGCATGGAGACTCTGTGTATATACATCTGTGACATTTGAAACAAAAGAAGTCATTTCCTTTTTATGGGCATGTAGTTTAAATTTATGGTGTACGAGGGACTTTCACTAGCGACACAATAATGGGAAGAAATATTATATATAATATATATTATTTTAACGCTCATATACTAAAAAAAATTATTCTACAAAAAATCGGAATGATTCTGCCCGACTTTTGCCGATCCGAATGTTAAGAGTGAAACCGCGCTAAGGGAGAAAAAGATAAAACATACGATTAAACACGCGCTGATAGAGACGGTATTAGTGCCTCTTTATGTATATATACATTGAGTGCATGATAAGTGGGCAATAAATCTTCTCGGAAAAAAGACGGCAATTGCCACCCGCCGACTTACTGCCAACAAAAGTCGGTCGTCTGTTTTGCGCATAATGATATATTTTTCCTTTTAATCGGTTTGTTATTTTATTGGTTAGGATTTATAAAAGATAGTAATACAACAGTTAATATTAAAATGTTCTTAAACGAAAAAGTCACCTCAGTAAAAAACTTTCTAAATTTTATATAAGAAAATGGCAAATTAATTATCATTATTAAAATTTAGAATCCAGTTCAAAACTATTTATATTTTAATCAAATTGTTAATAAGATCTAAGAAGGGGTTGACTTATTCCGTTCTTTAATTAGATATATTAAATACTACTCGAAGTTTTTTTTTCAAAATTTTCGATTGAAGTAAAATGGAAAACGTGCTGAAAACTTTAGCAGATAAAAATAATCATGGCTTAGCTCGTTTGTGATTTTCCAAAATAATTAACTTTACTCTGTTCCTATACTAGCGGTATGGCCCGGCCTCGTAATGGAAAGGAACATTTGAAAAATTGGAAAGGTGATGGAAAGGAAAATTCTCAAATTTATGGATTTTTTCCGATTTAATCCGAATTTATCTCCACAGATTGACCAATTTTCACAAAACATATATCTATTATATGCGTTTGGAGTAGCGTTATATATTTATCATCATTCATACAATCATTTTTCTGGCGTAATGAAGTAATAAGTGTATCTATCTAGATGTGGAGTTTTTTTTTAAATATTTTTATTCATAAAATTAATGAATAATTACAAATTTTAGTCACGTGTATTATAGTACTAATTATAAAATATATATTCCAAGAAAATTAATAATCAAAACAAATTTCTTCCTAAACACATTCACACCTAAAATAATTCTTTATGTACAACATTCATTACTTCCGCCGCATTAGGTAGAAAAACAAAAATATTATGTTTTGACGTCACATACAATTGGCCGACAGAGCAACGTATATTTGGCCCTGTGAAAAAGTTTGAAAGCTGAGATCAAATGTAACAACGTTTAAAGTCTGGCCCTGTGTTTATTCATTGTTATTGCAAATACAAGACGCTAAAAAAATGACAGAGAACACATTCATATAAAAGAAATATGCGACCTCTGACATTCTAACGATTTACGCAGTTCACACCAGTCAAGCTTTCAGATGTCATGATTGTTTCCGACTTACTGCACAATTTTTATCATAGTTCAGCCAAATTACACATAAGCTTCATATATTCGCACAAGTCCTTGCAGTATTTTTTGAGAACATCGCGTTCAGACAGACAGAGACTTTGTTTTATATTATATATTGATCAAACATATACGAGTACAATCCCTTGAAAAAGTTAACCCTCAAGAATGGAATTTAAAATTGGATTTGAAATATCCAACGTGCTGGTAATTTTTTTTCTCTGACAACTTTTACAAAGTAAATTGTAATTTGAAATGTAAATTTACAAAAGTAATATTTGTATAACCGGCGAATTTATGCAATATGTTATATTCACAAAAAACAATTAGGTTAATTTTTGAAAATAGAAATGTAGAGAATTTTTTGAAAATGCTTTGGGTGGTATGTCCAATGGAATATAATTTATAAATAAAATTTTTGTTGTATTTATAATCAACTAGAGAAAAAGATTAATTTAATTACGCAAGAAAATCAATTACATATAATGTACAATTTAAATTTTCCACTTTCTAATTCTAAAATACAGTAGCATTATACAGTTTAGTTAAATTTCGTGTGATTTTATATTCTATGATGTCCTTCAGAAGAAATAAGATGAATCAATAGAAACTAACACCACCCATCTGATACTGTTCGCACTATATTTTATGTTCAAAGGAAGGAAAAAGATAGGTAGATAATTGGCATACCTTACTATTAATTAGATATTCTTCATTAAAATAGATATTCCAAGCTTATTTCAACGTGGAAAGTTGTGACAAACACACTTGCTACTGTGCTCTAATATGATAGAAGTTATAATGGAAAGTGTTCACCACATTTATGTTGTTATTATTATTCAATATTTATATCAAAGTCATTACAATTAAATAATACTAAACTATTTTTGACATGAAACATCTAATGGCGTATTTGGATAGGAGTTCGATTCGGCCAACTTCGCGTCTTGTCGGCTCTTTCCGACTTAATTCGGCCAGCTTCGCGTCTTGTCGGCCCTTTCCGACTTAACGCTTCTCTATCTATTGCACTACGTCTACTTTCTTTAATTTCTTTACCACGACCTAGGTTTCGTTGTATTACAACATGTTCAGGTGGAATATTAGCAAAGATTGAAATCTTTGCTAATATTCCACCTGAAGATGTTGTAATACAACGAAACCTAGGAAGTGGTAAAGAAATTAAAGAAAGTAGAAATAACACTACATCACCTAGTTACATTTAATTGTGAATAATGAATTTCTGCAAAATTAACGCCCAATATATTCAATATCAAAAGTTAATTATACCACTGGATAGCTAAAATATCAAAGAATTTATTACGATAAGCGAGAACAGTGACGCATCGCGCGTGGTGGAGGGGGAAGCGCCGCCATTTTGAGGTTATTTTGCTGCGTATCGAGATTTGCAATTAGTATAACTTTTGATTCGGAAAAGCTACGATGTTAGTTTAAGTTTTAATTGTCAGCTGTCGTCAAAGTCTATCGATTGTATATAAAATATTAGTTTATAGTAGTGACAGTGAATATAATAAGGTGTTAAAATATAAAAAAATATTATCAAAAATATTTTATTTAAAAAATATAACCCGTTACATACACGTATTCACGTACAACTCACGGCCGTGTCCATGACACAGCCACACCCCATTTTTCACTCGCAGTGTTTTTTTTTTAACTCCAACTTAATATTGAAGGTAAAGTTATCTGTGGTCAATGTGGTAAATATTTTCAATGATCAAATATCCTATGATCAATTTAGTATAATTATCTAAGATCAATGTATTCTGTAATCAATATACGTTAAAGTAACAATATCTTCTTAAAACTATTCAACTATTCTCTTATTTTAGATACGTATCTTGCACGAGGAGGAAATAACAAGTTGTAGCGCTGCACATTACATTTTCATTGATCGCCCTAACACTCGGTCTGTTCACAGGCGTCTCGTTGTATGAATTATAAACTAGGCGACAGTTTCTCCCCCACCTGTGGACTTTACATTTCGGGAATACTCCGTAGATTAGGTACTTATGACTTGGTTACCTTCAGTTAGTACCCGAATTTAATTTCTATTCTGCCTATATATGCATTTTGTAACTCGATCTTAACTCTTAGTTTGCTTAACGGATTATATTATAATTTCGTAAGTTCACGAAGGAGTCTGTGGGAATCTTTCACTTCGAGAATATAAATAAATGATAAAAAATATGGAAAATTTAAAAAATAGTTTGACATCGTTAGATTTTGACTACAATTTCTTGTAAACGTATTTAACTTAAACCCGGTTGTTAAATCACAGTTTAAACATAGTAAGATTTTTTTATTAGGGAAATTATTACTTAGAAAACTATGCTATGTCAAAAATATATTACTTCTTCTCTATCTAATAACTAATATATAATAAATAATATATAAAAAATAAGTTTTCAAAAAATAATAAGATGGCAAATGATTTCATTTCTTAATAAGATTGGCACATTATTCACATATTTTTTTGCACAATGCAGATACAAAAGTAAGCAGTCAGATTGCATCTAGGATAAGGCACACACACACACACACACACACACACACACACACACACAAACACACACACACATATATGTGTGTGTGTCTATAATAAATAAATTACTTCTTAGGTGACAGAATTAATTTACGGGTGTTATTTGTTTTTTTTTTAAATAAACCCATTATTTTTAAGAAATTACTTATCAACCTTGCCAAAAAAAATCGTAATTCTGTTAACATAATATTTTTTTGTATGTACAACTAACATATATCTCAAATGTTCAGATATTTGACAGATAAACAAATATTTAAGTTATAAATATTTAAAATGTCAAATAAAAGAATTTTGGGGTATGTAATCAAAATATTGTTACTTTTTATATAATATTTAATGCAAAAATATTTTATTTATATATATATATATGTATATATATATATTATGCAAAAGTATTTTATGCAAAAATATCCAGACAATAAATATTTGTATCTACTGCTTCGCTTGTGTTTATTATAATATAACATTACGTAGCGTGTTTCTAAATTGAAAACAAAACGTTTGACAGTGAATTAATTTAGTAATTCTCATAACTTTATAAGCAAACATTCAGCTATATCACTTAAAAATTTATATTAATAGTGTTGTACGTATATTTCCGTTCGAAATTGATACATATATGTCATCGAAGAAAATAATTTTCATTTTGAAACAAAAAAAAAAGCGTACGGAAAACGAAAATTGATTTCACGAACGTATTTCGATACATATTTTTTTTCTTTTCATGTAGCACAACCGTCTTTTTGAATATACTGTTCTTACAAGTAAAATGCAAAGAAAAATGAAAAGGAGGTTGAACTCTGTTAAAGGTTATTGAACTCTAAGGAAAAATTAACATAAGATAAACATTTAAATTTTCCTTTGCATTCCGTTAGTAACAAAGTTGAATTACAACAGACACTTATTAAACATTATTTACACATAGCAGTTCATTGACATAGTGCTCTATATTTTTTCGATAACGGAAAAGTTGTTAGTTTAACAGGTGACCAGTTTAATTATATTTACAAACTAGTTTTCAATAACCGGCTTCATTCACCTGTGTAAACTATACAAAAATTTCGAAATTGTTAAACTAATTTTACATAAGACACTACTGGCTTTTCAAGCGTATGTTTGAAACTAATGCGGCTGAGTAGCAGAAAAAAAATTTATTTAAATTCAGGGTGTTTTGTAGAGATTTGGATCAAAAAAGAGCAAAAAAAATAAATTGACTGTTGAATATTTTCTCAACTATTAAATAAAGTTGGTCATAAATCAAGTTTGCTCCTTAGAACTATCCTGGATGGAGACTTGTATCTTAGATTAAATTTTAAATTGAACCGCTGTACATAACAAACGAATGCCAATTTACATGGACAGTAATAAAATATTTTAATTTTATTTCAACATCTGTGGAAAGTTGTTTGAATGTTTTTTAATATTTACAGTTGAGAAAAAAACCATAGTCGCCAAGTAATATTTTACATTCTATTTATGGACACAATCGGAAGTTACGCGATTGCTTTGTATAAAAAAACATTCTCAAATTATTGTTCTGTTGTAGTAATAATCCGTATATCTTGCAATTTTTCTAGCTTTGTGAGTATTTAATTAAACTAAAAATTATTGCATAGTGATCGTTTCGCACACCTCTAGAAAGTACTCGATGGTACCCACGTTCCTTGTTGTGACAATGTTTTTAAAATCTTTTAGAAGGTATCTTCAAAAATTTGAGTAACACTATCTGTCATTTTATGAATCCTAATTTTTTTTCTTAACTGCTAACAAATAAAGAATTTGGAGAATTTAACAAAAAAAAAGTTGACTTTCAAAACGAAGTTTTTTTTTAATTTAACGCAGCAAATATTTTAGTTTCTCTTAAGAAAAGTGTAAGGAAACACCTTAAAAGTATATTTTCCAAAAAAATCAAATTCTTGTTTTGAAAAATATAAAAACGTTAGTACTTTTTTATTGAAAGTATTTGTATCGCAATTAACTACAAAATGGATATTGAATATACAAATTTCCCACACGACAAATCAATTTTTATTTGCAAATTATTTTTGTTCATTTAGATCGGCTTGTTACGAAACGTGTGCTACAGCTCTCACAGAATACTTGATTTCATGTGAGGTTAGATATTAATGCTAATCCAAATATAAACACAGTTTAAGTCCTATTACAATACACTACGTGCTTATTATACTCTAACATCTGTTATACTCTAACAATTGAGTTATACTCTAACAAGGACACAAACAGGTAGATAGGAAGACGGATAGACCAAAATTATTTCCTACTACTTGCTATATACCCTAGCGAAAAATTTTCAAAAAGTATTCATTGTCCAAATTAAGTTTTGTGAACGATTTGGGATAATGATAAAACATTTTTAATTCTTTAAACATTAATTATCAAACTTGTTAAATATGTTTTGAAATAATAATCAATAGACTGATACCGCACTTTGTATTTCAAATGATTTATAATTCATCAATAATACGTACATGAGGCAGTTCTGTATTTCTAACCATATAACCATTAACTAACAGACACTAATGACTCTGTAGTTTCAAGAAACACGTTGAATAATTCAAATCAGTCGAATGATATTGCTGTCAACCTCGTTACAATTGAAATATTAAATTTTAAGAATAAAAAGTAAATCAACACGAATTTGCTCCCTATAACCCTTTCTATATCTAAAGTACTTGCGAACAAATACACTTAACAATATGACTAGCAACTGCGTACGTGCAGCTTGGGATAGATTTAAAAAAATCTACAAAGAGACCCTTAGCTATATAAAAGATGATACGGCTTAAAATATTTTTGAAGAGGTCGTGAATGCATTAAACATACCTACTTTTCGCTGAGTTTCTGTTCATTACGTTTGAAAATCTAATGTTGTAACCGTACTTGAGAACGAAGATGAACAGCTACGAGTAATAAGAATGTACATAAAGAATAGTTACGAGTAATAAGAACGTATATGAAGAACAGCTACGAGTAATATGAACGAAGACGAAGAACAGCTACGAGTAATATGAACGAAGACGAAGAACAGCTACGAGTAATATGAACGAAGACGAAGAACAGCTACGAGTAATATGAACGAAGACGAAGAACAGTTACGAGTAATACCGGTCAGCAGGTACATAGTACAGCCCTTACGTCATTCGTAGATTGCTGTTACGTACAGCGAGAACTAAATATAGACGAGCCCATGCTACAAATAGAAGTTATACTAAATATCTCGAATACGCAACACCACATTTGACGTTTTTGGAAGGATGGTTAAGAATTGACTGCATGGTTACGGTCCAGAGTCAAATTGCTAATGTCTCATTTACGAGTATACTTGTACCCGAGCCGCGAGATGAGCCGCGGACCGCGAGTCTAATTGAGGTATAACAGTTCACATAGTTCATATTATTGGACTCAGGTGTTACAAGAATAAAAATGACACTTTTACATGGAAGAAATATAAAAAATAAGCTCCTTAAAAGTTTTCGCCAATCAGACAAACGAGAAATGTTGTATCCCGTTATGAAAAGTTAGGTTATTTTTCATAATAATTTGCAAACGTTATTTCCACAAAAATCTTTGAATTAGCGATATTAAACAAAATACAGGTGATGTCTCGTTATATTCTTCATCTATAGATGTACCATATCAATCTATGACACTCACAGATTCAAAAAGTTCGTCGAAAAAAGTTACGTAAAACTGAAAGACGTCAATGTCAATGTCAGGTTAACAGGTTATTTTTAATTTAGGCAAGGGCTACACAATAAAGAAAGCAGGCCGTATTGAATATTATTTTGATGGTTAAAAAGTTATTATGTATTTCATTCGATTTCCTTTATTATTTTTATTTGTCATTGCCAATTCTTGATATTTTAAAAATATAATATATGCTCCTTATTTTCTGTTATGGTCATTATATTTTTTGCTCTTTCCTCATTGTCAATCGTTAAATTATTTGTTTTTTTTAGATTCTAAAAAATATTAACTTTTTTCAAAATTATTTTCTATTTCTATAATCTTAAGTCTATTTTTGCTTCATCTTCGTCTCCTTTTAATCTCAATTTGAATGCATACATGAAAAAAGATGAAACGAAAATATGCATGTGAAATTTATATACGATCGAGTCTCATTTGAAATTGGTTGATATATTGTATATATCATATAAAGGAATAGTAATTAAAATGGTAGTAATTCAAATGGTAGTAATTAAAATGGTAGTAATTAAAAATAGATATGGGGTAAGCGTTATTGCTGCTTATATTTGTCGCAGTGAAAAACAAAATTGCGAAATATATCAAGATCTCCATTGAGACAAATTCGATTTGCAACGTGATTACTATGATGACCTTGCGATCTTTATCAACATCATATGTTTACAATTTCTTTGCATGCAGTTATAATTATTTTAATTATATTACTGATAATATTAGTGTCAAAGGTTAACAATCATATTTTCAACCAAAGGCTATTCACAGCCAATTATTTCACAAGTTCATATTGTTGCTTAATTTTTTTTACAAACCTTTTCTAAATACGAAGTAATTAATTTAAAATGTTTGATGTACCCTGCCTCCATGACATTTAATAAATAATTGAATAAAAAATCTTAATAATATTACTAGGACAAATTGATAATTATGTAAAGGCGATCTTGAAATAGAAGTGTAACTCAATTTTTAATATATTAATCAGAAAACGAGCGCAATATTAAAAAAAAAACTGCCTTCTTCAATATATTTTTCATTACATCTAGGAAATTATAATGAAAAAGTAAACTTCATTTCAGATAAACTATTTTTACCGAAGCGGTGTTCAAATACAGTCAGTGTGATGAACATAAATACCTATATGCTTAATGGACACAGCCTTGTCGTACTAGAGAGAAGAAACGTTAAAAAACAATATTCATTTATTTACGTACAATTACATTACGTACAAGTACATTATATTTATGTTGCTCCTCTACGTGTCAATAACGATAACAAAACAGTTAAATAAATTCGCAAAAACATAAAAAAAACAAAAAAACACAACACAATACAACCGAGATCGGGTGATTGATCAATTGTAAATTGTGCACAAGCGTAGATGCGGAAATTCGGTTCTAGAAAATTCTCAACGGTTTTGAAAAAATCTCTACCAAAATTTTGTTTCCAATGAAAAGAAAATAGAATTATTTTACAGAAACGTCCTTCAATTTCTTCATAGAATTTCTGTCACATTGAATGGGTAATTTATTTTTTTATTAACGGATATTTGTATATATTTTTATTAATTTAACAGAACGTGGCAAACATTTTGAAACCCTACTTCTTTACGTGTTGAAAAGATGTTTTGTTTTTTGGTAACATATTTTTTGTAAAAGCCTCGGCAAAACTTTTTGGAATTCACTCCTTAAAAATCGATTTTCATGTAAAACTCCCGGTATGAAGTTTTATGAGGAATAAAATCAGAAGTTCGGAGCGCACGAAGTTAAGATTGTTAAAAAAGTTTAACCGTTAGGTTCTGGTCGTACGAAGTTCGGAGCGTTAAAAAAGTGTAACTATTAGGTGGCCTCTCCGCGCAAAATTTCTGCACATCTTTATAGTGAGATATCAATATGTTTATTTGGAATTTTTCTTATGGCGTAATCGCAATGACGGAGTATGATGCATATAGTTTACTATCGTTCGCTTATATCAAGGTGTAATCATTAAATTACATTATGTGTGAATATTCGGCGCCTTCTATCTTACACAATTAAAAATACTCTTTTAATTTTAACTTCTTAGTCTTACGTTCCCAAATGTTTTTAATTTTGTTGTATAAATTTTATTTTGTTCATTTGTATTTTACTTGTAAATAATTACATGTCAGCATTTTTTTATTACAGAATTTTCCATTTATATTTAATTTCTATTTACATTCATATGGTAAAACGGCACCTATTTTATACATTCCAAGGCAATCGTATTAGTAAGGAATAAACTCCAATCACGCGGCGGAGCTGACACACACAAATTTTTTTTAAATTTTTTATCTCTGTTTTTGGTATTTTAATATCTATTCTAAATTTGATATCAACTAGCTGACCCGTGCGAAGTCTTCGCACTAAATCGCCATCTAGCGTGTTCCAAGTATACAATTTGGCTAAGATATTTGATGTGTCGCCCACAGATGGCGCTCATGCCAATTGTTATAAAAAATAATTTTTTTATTAACAAAAATATTTTTTTCGAATTTTTTTATATTTTTCGCCCAAAGTAGAAAATATAAGCTTTAAGTGGGTATTTTTTTTGGTGCAGTAGTTAAAGAGATCGAGCCGCTCGACCAAAAAACATCTTTTAGAAATAATATATTTAGATAGTCTATAAATTACATTGCAAAAACCAAATATGTTTTCCTAATAGGGTTCTGTTGGATTGGTCTCTTTACAATTAACGTTATCACCAAGCCAATAATTACCACGAAGTTTTCCGCGCGGAATTTTTATGACATGGTGTTCCAATGTCCCGCATGCCCCCATATTCACCGCTTCGCCAGTTGCGCAGTCAATTATTTTTGCATATGTGAAACATTGAATAATTATGCAAATAATATGCAGTTAATAAATTTTGTTATTTGTTCTGTGGTTAAAACATTATTTTTGTATAAATGAAATACTGGTGTTGTTTTTTTAGTTTTGTTAATGATCGACGAAATAGAGAGGTAAAATTTCGAATTAGTTTCAGTATATTTTTTACCATAAATAGAAATAATAGCCCTAGCGGGCTGTCCACAAGATATAGACATATAGTCTGATAGACTTTTTTATAGATCTAGTTGAGATTAGGGCATGCAAACCGATAATCGGTTATCGGTCTATTTAGAAAAACGATAAAGACCGAAAAATAAATCGAGAAATATCGACATTCGATAAGAAAAAACTTATAAGAATTTTGCACAACGAAGACTAACTTGTATTCGAATATTTCGAATTCGGACGAACTGAGTGTTCGGTTCGATACACTCCGTGCCGCGCTGAGCACGGGAGCGCGGCTTGCTCTCTTTCCGCCTTTGCCATTTTGTCATTGTGTGTGTGCGTGCACTGTGCATGAGTCGCTGTCTCTCACTCTCGTTGCCGTGAGTGAACCTTGAAACCTTGAACTTTGAGAGTCGAAAATTGGTAAGTATGTGATTGCATTTTATAACTTATTGAACATTACTTCTTCAATCATTATTGCTTTTTCCGTGGTAATGGAAACAAGATTCCAACCTTAAAACTAGAAAAAAAATTGTGTAGTACGATATTATTATCTATCAAATCCTTATTGTCTTTAAATTCTTATTGTAAAATATAAATTATAATATTTCTCTATAAATCTGAGGGTCTGTTTTTAGGTTAGAATTTTGTTTACTACTTAAAATCCAATACAGTAAGCATACCTAACCTAACCTAACCTACGCTACCTACCTATTTATTTCAATAAATTGTTTTTATCTTAAAATAAAATATAAATTTCAATATTTTATATTTACGCAAGATTCAAAATGTCTACCATTTAACAATTTTATCCACTCAACATATGATCGATGTTACATATTTAAAAAAAAAACTAATATATTGCAGAAGATATTTTTTCTTAAGTTGTCTATTTTTGTGTTCTAGCCATATTAGAAATGTGATATCGTGTTAGTAGTATATTTTTTGTTTTTGGCACCTACTTCATGTAATTACCGTAACACGCCGACTCATGCAGTAAAGTATATTAAACACGCCCAATAAAAACTACATCAACTATATACCTTTGTACAAACAGAGTTCGGACCCAACGTCGGTATGGCGGCATTATTTGAAAACAGAAGATACTCCAAAATATAAGATCTGCGAAAAAGTTATTAAGTGTGCGGGTGGTACAACAACGGGACTTCGCAGCCTTTAAGGTCTTTACACGTGATAACAACGCAAAGTTCACACCGGAAGAATATAGAGACACTGCTGGACCTTAAAAAAAGACGATGGTACATCTTCATTTCCATCATGGAAATCGATAGAATCGATAGAGGTATCAGCGAAAAAAACTAAAATGTCTGACTACTTTACAGAATCAAGCAGGTCTTTGGATATTATGATATCAAGCATGACAGCATTAGATGAAATGCCTTTTAGATCATTTACAGAGTTTGAGGATCTTAGGTATCTCTTTAACAAAACTGGCTATAAATGCCCACAAGTGCAAATTCTATAAAAGATACATCTGTGAAGTTATATCTGTGAAGTTTTACAATAAAACTAAGAAAATGTTGATAAAAGTAATACAGGAGCTAAGAAATAAAGGACAGAAGTTCTGCATATATTTAGATGAGTGGATATCTTCTAGAAATAGGCGATATGTGTTCACTGTGCAGTTTCCCAATGTAAGAGTACTACAGGAAACCTTGCTTTATGTAGAACATATGGCCCTGTAAACGCTGATAAATGTGAAATGTACCTTCGCGAGAGGCTAAATGAATTTGGTGTAAACTTCGACACTGACATCATTTATATTACATCTGATGGAGCTTCAGTCATGACAGAACTTGGACGAAATCTAAATTGCATTCATCAGCTTTATTTGTTGCAACTGGCTTATACAGTACTTGCATGATCTTAACGACTATTTTAATAGCGAAGAATATGATGAAAATGTTTACCCTCGCTTAAACAATGATCGTTTACAGAGGATGCTGTTAAACATTACATCATTATTTTTACATGACTAAAAATAATGATCATAATCAAACTTCTTCAAGTAACCAAGTCACTGACATCAATTCCCAATTTACCAATAAAGATTTGATTAATCAACAATTAAACAAAATTAATTATGACGCAAGAGGATATGTCATTTCAACTTCAAGTGTGAATCGAGGTGATGATCGCGGTCAACTGCTATTTAAAATCTATCGATGGCTTCGCTTAATGAAGCGTATAACTGTCGAAAGCAAACGTGTTTTCCTTTACTACAGCTAGAATACTGCGCAATAAGCTTCGGACAAGCCTGAATGATAAAACTATAGATTGCTTGTCATTTACTCGCACATACTTTCAATACCAAAAAAAAAACAAAAAATTACAATTAATGATTTAACTTTAAAAATCTTTTTAAAATATGATTATTTAAAATGTCGATATCTTTTAATTTAATTTCGGTACTATTTTATGTAATTTAATTAAAACGAAGTTCGAATTACGAGCTAGTAACTTAGGGCGTTACGACTTCCGAGCTAGTTAGTAACAACTAGCTCTCCTAAAAGTTAATTTAGAGAAGATAATATATACTTTAAAGCTACTAGAGACGTATAATAGAATATCGTGATGGTTGATTTAATCATATATGTCTATGTAAGAAAAAAACTAATGATTATAATAATTCCAAATTAGCTAGATACCTAGAGCGTTACGACTTACGCGCTAGTTAGTAACAACTAGCTCTCATAAAAATTAATTTAGGGAAGATAATATTTACTTTAAAGCTAATAAAGAAGTATAATAGAATATTATAATGGTTGATTTAGTCATACATGTATATGTAAGAAAAAAACTAATAATTATATTAATTCCAAATGTGATTATTTTGTTAAATTTTGTTTGATTGAGAAATACTTTTGTTGATTTAAAAAAAGACTTTATTTTTTATATATTTCTTTTTCAGTATATGCGTGGCTTATTTTAGGTATTTGTACCTTTTACCTATATAAAAGCAATGTTTTGTAAAATATTATCAAACCGAAAATTTTTGCGATAATTATTTTTATCGGTTATCGGAATATTTCGATAATTGCATGCCCTAGCTGAGATACACAATTTGTTCTTACATTATTTTTTTACACCTGTAAGGGTTTGCTTAGTGTAAGCCAAGAAAGTGATCAACGTAATTGTTTATCCCCGATTTTAGTTACAAATATTGCTTTACTTTACGAAACATTAAACTTTTCAGAATAAACAATTGTGTATATCTTTCTGCAATAATATATATTCCTAATCGGCCTAGAGTTTAGTTCTTACGCAAACAAAAAAACAAAAAACATACTCACATTCTTTATAATATTAGCATATATAGATTAAATCAAAACTTGTCGTATGGTAGGTCTAATGCGCGTTTGTGCATTTATTACCTTATAACTTCACAATTATTGTGTCGATAATCATGATTCACATGTCAATTAATTCATATCAATCCCGTGAGCTAAAACATACGTTATTATAATAATGCATCTTTTAAAGTTTGCTTGCCAATTTTAAATTACCCAATAACTCAGCAACTATTTGACTAATTGGTAGAAACTTGGACTGCCTGTGGGTCGAACAAGAAACCGACTAATAGTGTTTTCATTTCCTAAAAATCGAGCAGTTCCCTTGGGGGATAATGCAGAACTATTTTTTTTACTATAATTTGGTGTTTTTACGCGCCTATATCCCACTGACAAATCACTAGTCTATACATATAATAAAATTGCAACGGAGCATATGGAATAACAATAAAAACGAGAAGACCTGACCTGCCGACGGAAGTAAAAACTTAAAACCTTTTTTTTTAATATAAAAATATTGACATATTTAGTACTCATTGTTGTACTGTACAGTAATCCTACAACTCAACAATTAAAATAATAATCAAACTAAAACACAATTTAAACAATGCACAGTATTGAACTTTCCATGTGGTCAATTTAACTTTACTTGTGTGTGTATATATATATATATATATATATATATATATATATACACACACAGTACTAATGTTGCACAACCAACACGTTACCTTACAGTTACAAATATACTGATATTACAGCATGTCGGTGATGCGAACTCACAAAATTTTATCCATCCAAAACGCGTCCAACGCGCATATCATACAATAGGGTATATGCAATGTGTTGGTGTATATATGTGTATACGTGTATATCACTCAACGCGCCTAAAGAAGTTTTCACTTCAAAAAAAACACAGAAATGATGTTGCTCATTATTCATAATACCTTTTCTAATACCTAAATTCATGTGAACAAAGTCGCGGGCGCAGTTAGTAACTACTAAAAATGAACTAAAGAGGAAAGTTTGCTTTATTTTTTTAGGGATTCATGTAAAAAATACTAACCTAATTGACACAGCTTTCACAAAATAGACTATATAGTGTAGGAAATATATTTAAAAAGGTCAACGCAGTCTGAGTGATAGTAACTTGTTTTGGCATTTTTCTGACGCACGCTGGCAGAACTCTTACAGGCAATTATAGGTTTTGAGGAAGCTATATAAATACCTAGCGATAGCATATATCTTCTTGACAAGCCACAGAAACTATATTAATTGCAATAAATTTTATTTTATAAATCGAAAAAAAATTAAGGTCATACTTATTTTATATATTTACTGTAGGTAAAAATTTCCCTGTGGACTTCATAATTTGGATCAGTATTTTATAAGGTTATTAAAAGGTTTATGACGTTCAATGCGATGTGTTCGTGCACCGGCAGGGGAATGTAGAGGAGTCACTCTATCTGCTCACCGAGGAGTCACTCTGTCTGGACCGCGGTATCTTTCACGAAGACCGCTTGCATGTGGTATATTTATATAAAGTATTCGTCCAATAAAATCTTGTGTACAAGAAGTTAAATTACCGTTTTAGGGCATAATTTTAAGGGGCTATAGAGAAGGCAAAAATTTTTTTTATTCAAAGATATCGTTTTGTATACCGAGTGAAAGCTTCTTAAAATTCGGTTCCAATTATATATTATGAGTTTTTATTATATTTTTTAAACAAGATATCGATAAATTAATAGTGAAAAAAACGAAGTGATGGAAAGAAAATAATCTCTTTAAATGAAATATATTCTTTTTTTTATATATAATATTTCATTATTTAAATCAATCAATGTTAGTGATCGTATAAAAGACCAGATACGACTTTCACGTATACTTCGATGCCAGTATGTATCTACATACGTAGTATAACGATATACTGGCTGTGAAAGTTTGACATGACTTTGATTATAAGGAATAGATACAGTATCATTGGTCTCTTCTCTTTGGGAATCGATAAAAATGGGAGAGACTTGTCTCTGCCATTTTATATACTAACTTTTATCTTGCTGGTATTTTTTTTTAAATTAACAAAATTAAGAATTCAACGATAAAGCCTGTTTATTCGCCAGCTAGCATCTTACCAATATAACTTAAGCACAACAATTAATAACCAAGTAAAGTCTGGAATAAATACACGCTGTTAGACCGAAGACGTTCCCACTAAATTTTGTATTTTGATTTCGCATTATTTATGAGAGCAAACTCCTTCAAAGTTTATATTATCCCAGAGAAGGGCTGACACTAGCGATAAGGTTTTAGTCTAGTTTAATATATTTAGCCCCTCATATTATCCTTAAATTTCTCCTTGGCAGACTTTTGGAGGATCTGTTTCAAAATATAATCCTCGTCAAAAACGCCTGGGCAAGACACTTCGGAAAGCATTGTGGGATAACGCGATATTTTTTCATCGACATTAAAAATTGCCGCAAATTGATTTTGGGACTTGATTTATTATAGGAGATTATATTTATTTAAACGCATTAGTTACATAGTGCTTAACAGACTTCAGTTCTATAATAAACTATAATAAAACAATTAATTGACGGACATATCAATGCACAGCTCAAACCGTTGGCTCTAGAGACTTCAAATTTTGTACAGAAATTCCGAATATAAATTAACCATTTACCAACGAAATATTTTCCAAAATTCGACCCTCAAGTGGAGTAAAAAGAGGATTAAAAATTTATATGAAAAAAAGGATAGTCCTCTTAAGTTAAACCTTCATCGAAGTGCACTGAAAATAAAAAATGGTTTCACAATCTCTTTGGAAATCAAAAGAGTAAATTGGGGTTCAAAATTTATATGAAAAAATAACTGTATCAACTATAGTCCTAGAATTTTTCTAAGAGGGCGACATGGAATATAAAATGCGTAGTGGAGTGTTAAATGGTTCTTTGATTAAGAGCGAACATTCCATATATAATGTAGGCAGCTAATGCAAAGAATTTTTTAAAAAATTTAAACCCTAAAGGGGTAAAATGGGATGTTAAAGTTAAAGAGAAATGTAATATTGAAAAATAGTTTATCGGATTTCCGATTCATAAGCCCTTCCGAGTTTCATCGCACTATTCGTCGAAAAAACGGTCAAAATCATATTTTAATCAGGAAATCTTAGCCAATAATGGGAACAATAAATTGAAAACCATGCTTCTGTTCTTTATTGAAATCCGGCAATTAGATAAACTTGGAAAAACCTTGCTGTATTCCGAGGTAATTTTTAATTTTTCCTAATATTTTATAGGTTTGAAATAATAATGAATTCGAAAAGAGGAGTCAACAGATATCGACGGATAGCCAAATGCAAAGAACATGATCTGGGAAGAATATGTACGAAACACCCAATAAATATTGGGTACTACTCTCTCCGATGCTATAAGTGGTATTTTGTCTATTGCCGTTTATGATGCGAGAGGAGAAGTACTATTTTGTCAATTGCCGTTTATGATGCGAGGGGAAAAGTACTATTTTGTCAATTGCCGTTTATGATCCGTAACTACTTTAAATCTCGTCTCCTCCTTACCCTTAAATTAAATATATGGATATTTGGAATATCCATATATGTAATTTATGGTAAATAGGCTTATACTGCATATAAATAGGTATACTTACAATGTTACTCAGAAATTTGAAGCCGCTGAAACTCTGTAATGGCACCAGGCTGCAGACAAGGTAGAGCCTTATCATAATGACGTAGTCGAAACTACTATTTTAATTAGATCTTTTTAAGTTTTTGAGAAACAATGTTTGTGCCGTGTATTCCATTGACCCAATAGACTTACTTCTTAAATTTAAGACACAGTATTCTCACTTCAAAGTGTATTTCGCGGTGACAAGTATGATAGGAGGGCAAACTTCTAAATTCGCTAAAGTCGACTTCGCTGAAGTTATATTAGCTGAAGGAGGGTTTCTTTTCCCGCTATCACTTTTACATAGATTGCTTGCGTGTAAGATTACCCTGCACATTATTTTACCCGCCTCTAAAGTGGCAAAAAACATCATGCTACCTAAGATTTAGGTGTCATATTAATGTAGTACGTATAGGAAATTATCACCTAAGGCGATAATTTCTATCTATACGTACTTACCAGTTATCCTACACGCCACTTATCTTAACTCAAGTAATACACTTACTTACAACTGCTTAACATTTTGTCGCAGACGCGTCATCACTGGTTTAGTTTACAGGAATTGCTCGTGTAAGGGTCTTCTAAACAAACGTATTCTAATTATTAGGTGGATAGGCGTTTAGTGGTCGTGCAATTTAGGTCATCTCAATATTTTATAATAAGGGTAAATTATCTAAGTATTTATTTTTTAGGATTCCCATAAAAGTTTTTCGTAATACGTATAAAATATTTTTGTTATATCAATCATTTCTTATTCATCCTAACTAATGTAAAAAAAAACACGAAAGTGGGTTTCTATGTGTGTTCTACTTTCATGGCATGGCATTTCTTTTTTACATAAATAAACATATAAATATATATATATATATATATATATATATATATATATATATATATATATATATATATATATACATCGATAAAATCTAATTCAACGCCAGTGAAACCGCGGACAAGAGCTAGTCTCTTGTAGTTTTAAAAAGTGGCATTCAGCCCTATGTTATATCATTCACTTTCCTTAACGCCTACGCTTGCTGTACTAACTTTAGCTAATGCATGACTATAACGGATTTCTTAGTGTTCGCTTTAAAAATCGGCATCTTGTATCGTACTGGCTTTGTCTTAACCTTTATTATTCATTAAAGTAACGTTATTCTTCGTTGGCTGGAAAGAATAGAATAACATCCTATAATTTTATGAACAGAAAAAAGGACGGAGTTATCTAATCAACGAAGTGTACTTTATATATGGAAATGCGTTTTTATAGTTTATTTTGTTTTAATGCTCGTCAAGTAATATTTATCAATTGACATACCTTTTACCTATATAGGAAATATTTTGAAAATAGCTATTAATTATAAGTATATGCTATTAATTATTTCAAGGGCGTGTAGTTCACAAACTTTATCGTATCTACCCGTCCCGTCCATCCATAATATAGAGCCTTAAAGAGTCTATAGTTTTAGACCTACATGGATAACATTTTGCAAGTAAATACTTTAAAGGGTGATTTTATATAGCCAAAGAGTATGTTCTGTTTATTTTTTTTTCATTTTTGAGCCTCTTTTTGTAATACAAAACTTCAAATTGATGATTCCCTCTTTCTAATTTTTTTAAGTTTAAAAATTCTGACAAATTTTATGGAAGTAAAATCTAATTATTACTTTAAAAAAATGTTAGTGTTAATTTAATTCAGAAAATATACACAATAATTTCTGGAGATATAAACAACGATTTGAAAAGACAAACGACGATTTCAGGAGATATAAACAAAAATTTCAGGAAATATAAATAACTATGATATTTTATGCATTTTTATCCCACCCACTTGATAAATTATTTAGTGTATTCGTTATTTTTTTCAAAGTCTCGTACGTAATTCTAAACGATATTTGATTCATGTTTCACGTATTAAAATATTATTGCAACCATAATCATGATCGAATGTTCATGGGATTTCACGGTTCAAGATTATCATCCTTGATAAATAAGAACTGTGTATCTGAAATTTGAAAAGTTTTTCACTTCTTTATTCAAGGAAATCAGCGAAAAAGAGTCTGATATTATAGAAATATGACATAATTTTTTTAAAAACTATTGCTTTTTAGAATATAGAGTCTTCATGTATGCATGTATAGTATATTTCTAATATGTAAAGAATCGTCAATAAGAAATAAAAAACTAATAAACATTTTACGAATTTAATGAATTTCCATAAATTATTACACAAACGAGAGATATAGATCACTTTTGAAATATATGCTCACTGCCTAAAGGATTTAAAAATAAAATGTTTGCTGACGTTGACATTCGTTATGTTGGTATCAAAATTAATTTTTTTTCTTGCTTTTACGAATTTTCCGTAACTTTTTGTGACGATCCTCTCGGGCCTGTGAGTTTCGTGATTAAAACGAGTATGTTACATCTGTTCATAGCGGATAAAACAAGACATAATGTGCTGGTTCAGAGAGTTTCATGGAAGTAATATTGACAAATTATTATGAAAAATAGTAAGACTTTATATTGGGAAATAAAGAAATGTTAATTTGTTTGACGAGTTAAATCAATCTTTTAAGGGTTTTATTTTTATATGTTCCCTATGTGAAATTTTCATTAAAGATTTTTATTTACTTCGTGTTTTGTATGTTGTTCTTGAGTCAAATCTTGCAATGAATTTATCAGCTACTTCTATTTTATAGATAAACAAATTTTAACGACGAGTTAAATCAATCTTTTAAGGGTTTTATTTTTATATGTTCCCTATATGAAATTTTCATTAAAGATTTTTATTTAATTCGTGTTTTGTATATTGTTCTTGAGTTAAATATTGCGATTTATTTTTCAGCTACTTCTATTTAATTTATTCTCATGAAACTTCACACATGTAATGAGACCCCGTGATGATAAAATGTTATTATTTTCAACTTTTGATCCTTAAATCCGGTGTTGCGAGTACATTGCCTGTCTAAGTGTTGTGGGTCTCAAGTCCTTAATGTTGTGGGTTTCGAGCAGATTAGTTTGAAAATTATACAGTTATATTTTATAATTCAGTTATTTGACTTGTCCATTATATCTTATGACCGACGGTAAGACTACCATATTAAGGAGCTAATATGATTTCTAAGCTCCAACAAAAGAATATTTACTGCCAAATTCACTCCACAATTTTATTTTAGTCTGATCAAAGTCCCAAATTGCTTAATGATAATTATTTCCGAATTTATTATTAAATATATCATCGATTGTATAATAAAACATTTTTTTACCATTTTTTATTTTGCTTGGAACCAATGCTATATCGACTTTTGCTGGTCCCTTTCATTTAATTAGCATTTTTAGAAAAAAAGTATGAAAACACCGGGATAACGTAATATTAACTACCTCAATCTTAACGATTGAACTTATTTGTATAAAAATTGCTAGCGTCCAAGTATGCTGATGCACTATTCAAATTATTACTTATCTTAACTCTATTATTATCGATTAAATACTTAATTACTACTTAATGAATTTATATATACAGCGATATCTAGTTATTTCTTGTTATTTCAGCTCGTTTAAATGTAGTTTCAGTATTTCTCACTAGATGGGGATAATTGTCACCTTTGATGAGTGTTTTTCTAAATTTAATGTTTATTTGTAAATGTAGTATAATCATTAATCATTGAACTTTAGTTCGTCCTTCCGAGTTCACTACGGAGGAAAATGGTCTTTATATCCAAACATATATAATGTATGAGGACTTTTACATTTTCGCATGCAGGCAAAGTTAGGAGCAAAATCATATGCATAAATAAGACCATATATATATATATATATATATATATATATATATATATATATATATATATATATATATATATATATATATATATATATGTATATATACGGAGATAAGAGTTATAATGAGTACCTTTAATAATAATCTTTTTCATAATACCGTTAAAAACTTTTCAAGTCTATTCTTCTCTCTTGCACACAGTTGATATGTAATTCCCATCGGCCTTCGAACAACGATGACACATTTAATTGTCAGTTTTATTGCCTATCGATTACTATAACTGCATTCAAGCAATAACCTTCAAATGTGACTGGAGTTCGCTTGTCCTGGTCGAGGTACTGTCGTAAGAGACCCTGCATAATGTACGGATCGCCTCATGTACGCGCCCGTCACGGCGGTGAGTGATAGGCTACGTGACTCGATTTCAAACTATCACAAATGATAGAAGATATGTTTATTTACTGACGCTACCTGCGGCTTCTCTCGCTTTATGTTGTATTTTTATTTACTCACTTAAAATATTCCACAAAGGTACTGAAAATCTTGCAATTTTCTTATTCGAAAACATGGAAACGTCTTCCATGAATAACGTCTTCGCTGTACCTACCTATGAATTGTGTAATAAATTGAACTCTGATATACGGACCTCGTGGTCGTCATTATAAGCTTATAAACGGAAATGTTTTGTTTGTTTATTTTTTATAGGATTTTTCACAAGAATGGTTTTTCCAATTATTGCATATAGATAGGTATAGAGTTTTATAATAGCTTTTGAAAACAATCGGTAATAAGCAACAAAGATGTAATGTGTGATAGTCAAATATATCGAAGTAGCTCAAGTATATTTTCGAATGTAGCCATTAAACAAATAAAGCTACATTAGAAGAACGTATGAAAATATTTTAGGCAATAAGAAAATCTAAAAAAAAGTTCATCTGTATGTACTGTTAATTATTACAGGTTAACCGCTATGACCCCCTTCTCTGCTGCAAAATCAGGATTTAGAAATATTGTTGAGTTAAATGAGCATAACCATTACAATTGTGTTAAAATATTATTTAAAAAAACGTATGTCGCCATAAAATTTAAAAAATACTTTACAGGATATGTGTGTGGCAAATTATTGCAGAATGTTTTAAGAGTTTTTGTCATAATAAGATGAAGTGAAGAAAATAATTTTTTTTCGATTCTCATGTGGAATACTTATAGTCACCTGATGAACTCATTTGACAACCAAAATAATATTTTTGGTCTGATTATATATTTAGAATCACGTCTAATGTATTATAGTGCCTCAGTGTTGCATATTGCAATTGGTAAAGTTTGTATGTTTGGTATCTAATAATTCTGCGACCCTTGCTTAGAGTCACTACCAAATTTAGTGTGCATATTTTACGTATTACAGGATATGATAGGCTATATGTTATCTGTAGTTTTGTATACGTGGAATATGAATACCACGGAAAGTATGATTGTATATGTCTTGTTAAGGCACGCCATAATGGCACGACAAACTTTCATAGAATTCGTCATAGTTCATCTTCTTTCTTCTTTAGCAATATTCTACCACAGTGGTGTAGGCGCCTTTCATTTTATACCATTTCATTCCAGCTGTTCTTTTGATGTCATCGTACCAACTTGATGACTTCCATTCCATAAACACTTTCACCATGAGTCCTGCTTTCGGTCAACGTGGCCAATGCGTTACAACTTAAGCTTCGCAACACGTTTGAATATGTCCATAACCTTGCTCTTCTCTCTGAGCCATCCGTTACGCTTTCGGTCTTTCTGTATAACCCCCACCAGTTTTCTTTCAATTACTTTCTTCTTTTGAAAACACCCAGGTTTCAGTTCCATATGTATGTTCTAGTAGGACACACTGGTCGTGTATGTGAATTTTTTGTAATTCTAGTTCATAATTCCGACTAATAAAATGGTGACTTTTAACAGCCCAAATAGTTATTATTCCTGTGGGATAAAACTAGTGTTTTTGTTCAATTATGAAATTATAGTACTGATGACTAAAAGAAAGTATATGTGTGTATATATATATTTCAAAGATTTAAAATTATTTATAAATAGATGCCATGGCGACATTGGGATAGAAATAAATCCACCGACTTCATTGAAAATCCACGCGAAACAACGCCAGAGCAAAATTCTGATGATACATATTTTTAACTACGTTACATCAGGAGCACTCTGTTTTTTAAATGAGTCTATGAGGCAGATCTTTTCAAGTATTCCATCACGATGAAAAAAAAAATGTTATCCCTCCACCATAGCAAGCTGGAACGTGTAGTTCTAAACGTAGCAAATAATTAATTAATAGTTAATAATATGGCTTTTTATGCCACAATTAGAATTATGAAAAATGGATCCTTTTTTGCCCGAACAATATTAGGAAGGTCGGACTGTCTGATGTAACTTCATTATTTTCTTCATTTTCCTTTCATTAGACGCAATCCCGTTTTTTAGCACAATCCGCCGAATGCCCAGTTCTAAATATTTACTTGTAAAGTAAAATTGGCAAAAATGGACCTGACATTACAAAAACCGAATACACTTTTTAAAAACTGGTATTTTCTACAACATAAAAACAAATAAAAATAGTAAAACATAGAATGCAACCTGTTACCATAATAAAAAACATAAAAACTATGTACACAGAAGCATTTTTTTAATAAATAAGGAATTGATTTTAAAAAACAAAAATAACAGTAAAAAATTAGCGGATAATAGTAGAAAATACAATAACAGAAAAGTAATAAATTTTTAGAAACGACTAGAAAAAAATAATTAGTTCCAAATGTTTTTTTATATGTAGCCATTGCCTAAATTAATTAAAACACAAAACGTGTTATCACAATGAATAGCTTTTTCGCTCTTTTTGACTTTTATGTGGCTTGTTTCGATAATCCCGCAGGATCTGCGAACTTAATGGATTAGTATATTACGTGCATATACAAAGAACATAACGAAACACAATTTGCACTTTGTTTCATCTTGGTTGTTTAAAAATATCCGTTTAAATAGAAATAAAAATATATTAAATAAATAAATAAACTGATCTATTATAAAAATAGGCAAGATTTATTATTTGTCTCCTTGTGGATTACAAGAAAAGTTTTAAGGTCTTATTTTTTGACTATCCTCTGTAGATATGAGTATCATTTTTCCCATGATCATCCTCTCCTTCATCATCAGATCTTCCTTGTTATAACATATACCTAAATGGCTCATCGAAACAAGTCAAACGAGCTCAAAACTAGATGGATTTACTATTAGCCGTTAGGAAGTTCCCATGAATATCCCGTTCCTCTATTATTAGAATCTCCTATATAATATATAACCAAAGAGCTTATCGATACAAGCCAATCGAGCTCAAATACGATGGGTTTACTATTAGCCGTTAAGAAGTTCCTATGAACACTTCTCTCTTCTATTATTAGACTCTGCTATATAATATATAACCAAAGAGCTTATCGATACAAGCCAATCGAGCTCAAATACGATGGGTTTACTATTAGCCGTTAAGAAGTTCCTATGAACACTTCTCTCTTCTATTATTAGACTCTGCTATATAATATATAACCAAAGAGCTTATCGATACAAGCCAATCGAGCTCAAATACGATGGGTTTACTATTAGCCGTTAAGAAGTTCCTATGAACACTTCTCTCTTCTATTATTAGACTCTGCTATATAATATATAACCAAAGAGCTTATCGATACAAGCCAATCGAGCTCAAATACGATGGGTTTACTATTAGCCGTTAAGAAGTTCCTATGAACACTTCTCTCTTCTATTATTAGACTCTGCTATATAATATATAACCAAAGAGCTTATCGATACAAGCCAATCGAGCTCAAATACGATGGGTTTACTATTAGCCGTTAAGAAGTTCCTATGAACACTTCTCTCTTCTATTATTAGACTCTGCTATATAATATATAACCAAAGAGCTTATCGATACAAGCCAATCGAGCTCAAATACGATGGGTTTACTATTAGCCGTTAAGAAGTTCCTATGAACACTTCTCTCTTCTATTATTAGACTCTGCTATATAATATATAACCAAAGAGCTTATCGATACAAGCCAATCGAGCTCAAATACGATGGGTTTACTATTAGCCGTTAAGAAGTTCCTATGAACACTTCTCTCTTCTATTATTAGACTCTGCTATATAATATATAACCAAAGAGCTTATCGATACAAGCCAATCGAGCTCAAATACGATGGGTTTACTATTAGCCGTTAAGAAGTTCCTATGAACACTTCTCTCTTCTATTATTAGACTCTGCTATATAATATATAACCAAAGAGCTTATCGATACAAGCCAATCGAGCTCAAATACGATGGGTTTACTATTAGCCGTTAAGAAGTTCCTATGAACACTTCTCTCTTCTATTATTAGACTCTGCTATATAATATATAACCAAAGAGCTTATCGAGACAAGCCAACCGAGCTCAAATACGGTGGGTTTACTATTAGCGGTTACAAAATTGTCACAAACACCTCTCTCTCTATTATTAAACTCTCTTATATAATATATAAACAAAGAGCTTATCGAGACAAGCCAACCGAGCTCAAATACGGTGGGTTTACTATTAGCGGTTACAAAATTCTCACAAACACCTCTCTCTCTATTATTAAACTCTCTTATATAATATATAAACAAAGAGCTTATCGAGACAAGCCAACCGAGCTCAAATACGGTGGGTTCACTATTAGCCGTTAAGAAATTGTCATCACTCCCTCTACTATTATTAGACTCTCCTATATAATATATAACCAGAGAGATTATCGAGACAAGCCAACCGAGCTCAAATACGATGGGTTTATTGTTAGCCATTGAGAAGTTTCTATGACCACCTCCATCCTCGATAATCATATTAGCTTGATGATCCATATTGTTATATTGTTCCCAGAATTGCATAAGTTTGCAAAGTTTCATATTAATACAATATTGGAATTGGATGAAAAGTAAGTAGTATGATTTGGTTACAATATGTGGAACAATCCTAAAAAGGTGTTGGTGGAAATAATCAATGCAGATTATAAAATATTAACAAAAAAACTATGTACATATATATAATTTTGAACATAAACTCAAATATTTTCTAGTACAAAATAATAAACAACTCGATCTTCACTTAAATTGTTCTAACTTATATAGGCCATCGCATCATGGATATACACATATGTGTTTGTAATTAAAAAACTATCTAGCACATAGTTAGATCATGTCTATGACTTATTTCTCCTCTCAAAGGGATAGACGGTAAAATAGTGAAATTAATTAAGGCAACAAACCAAGGGAAATTATATTTTCTTTTAATTCACACAGTAATTTACTTATGTGACGTAATGCAAATGATATTAGAGTGAATATTTTTGTTAATATTGCATTTGTCCGAGGACCTTCGGATCAGAAGCTAGAACAATGTGAGCAACAAAGGTTAATCGTTGCTTTAGTTCACTTATCCTTGATAGTTCACTTATCCTTAATCGTTAGTTCACTTATCCTTAGTTCACTTATCCTTAATCCTTTAGTTCACTTATCCTTAATCGCCGCTTTAGTTCACTTATCGTTGATAGACGAACGCTTTCACCTCTTTTTGATATAACCTTATTCGTCCGTAAACTGAGAAATACGGAACGTCTGGCAATGTTATTTGAACTCCGTTTGTCGAGCAGTTTGTACTGTACAAACTGCTCGACAAACGGAGTGTCTATGAAAAGTATAATCACATAAGTTTTAAATAATTTTAATCAAATATTCAGCCCTTTAAATTACATAGGGCCAAGTGCCAAGTATGAAAGCAAAAAGAACCTTTATTAATAAATAATTACTCGCAAAAATTTTGCCATCCCTGTAGTACGTGACGTTGTTTGAATCGAACTGTACTGAATACAAATATTGTTGAATAAGTGTTATATGACAATGTCGTTATACTATAGATGGTTTATATTATTTATTCTTAAAATAAAATTAATTTGTGTGATAAAGGTAATTGAATCCATGGCTTCAAAAATATTTTCAGAACCAATGACTATTGAGACATTTTATGAAGATCTCAAGGTCTGAGCGAACAAAACATATGTATCTAGGTTCTTTACTTATTTTCTCTAAAATACATTATTTATAATTTATTAGATAATTACTAAGCAGTAATAAATTGCAGTATAAAATTTATATTACAAACACGTCCCTTCTGTCATCTATCTACAAAAGGAGACATCAAAACTAATTAGCAACCTTTATACGCTTCATAATTAGGTGGTTGTTAATTCCTCTACATGACTATGATGTGATTCATGTGTCACCTCGTAAATATGTTGAATGGTAAATACATGGCCGATATATAAATATGTTGCTGTATCAATAAGTTCAAAGTTTCTTTAGGCGAGCATGGAAGGGAATTATAGAAATAGGATACATTTTTTGAAATTAATATCTTTTGCAGTATAAAAAACCAAACAGTTCACAGATTAGAAATCAGGAAATAGGAAAAAGTAAGAGACAATTTTTAAACATAATTCAAAATAAAAAAGTTATCTCCGTGTACGGACATATACTATATTTGTAATATATCAATACTTGTTAATTGAAAAGAAGAATAAAAATATGACGAACATATAACTTTCTCAAAAATATTACCAAAATTAATCAGTCATTGTAGCCGTTGTTAAAATTAGTTAAGAATAAGCAACTGGAGTTAACATTCCTACTAGTTTGACAAAATTAGAGGCTATTTTACTCTTTTAGAATTCTATGTAGACTAGCTGACCAGTGCGAAGTCTTCGCACTATATCGCCATCTAGCGTGTTCCAAGTATACAATTTGGCTAAGATATTTGATGTGTCGCCCACAGATGGCGCTCATGCCAATTGTTATAAAAATTAATTTTTTTATTAACAAAAAGATTTTTTTCGATATTTTTTATATTTTTTTGCCCAAAGTAGAAAACATAAGCTTTAAGTGGGTATTTTTTTATTTTTTTTGGTGCAGTAGTTAAAGAGATCGAGCCGCTCGACCAAGAAACACCTTTTAGAAATAATATATTTAGATTTTCGACGATCTTGTCGGGTCTGCAAGTTTCACGGACTAGTATGAATTTCAAACATCCAAAGAATTCTGTAGAAACGCTATTTACAAACTATTATGAAAAATAGCCGTACTGTTCAGACTTATTTTTTTCATCTTCTCTTCATAATAGTATCATTAGTATTCATTTAACAAATGTAGTCAAAACACTATATGAAATTTTGCAGGTTTCCTTTATAACATTATTCTAACAAATATTTAGAGAAATTAATAGATTTTTTATATTTTCGACTGAACATGAAAAAAGGGTATTTCGTTGTCACACTAATGTTGTTTATTCCAGAGATATTCATATAATTTCATACCTATTGAGAAAAAATTTGAAGAAATATCTTTACGTTTCTTCAAAATAAAAGACAAGCAAATCTGCTGCTTCTAATTTGTGGAAAATTAGACTACATGACACATTTCTAGATATTCACACATTCTTCCATTTAGTGCACTAAGAAGGCCTAGAGTCTTATATACAGGGACGATACTGCATTTACTGCTACAACAGTAATATAATTTAATTACTAAATTAAAAATATTTATTAAAACAAACATCGCCATCTAGTAGAGAATTATGAAAGTGCGTTTTAATATACTGCCGCTTTTTGCTTGCGGAAAATTACACTGTGCCAATTTTCTGGATCTCTACAATGCCTTCTGCTAAAGTGCACTAGGAAGGACACCCTAAAGTCTTATAAATAGTGATAATACTGCATTTACTGATACTATATTAATATAAATTTGTTATTAAATTAAAAATATTTATTAGAACTACACTTCGCCATCTAGTAGAAAATTATAACAGAACGTTTTAATACGCTACCGCTCTTTGCTTGCGGAAAGTTACACTATGTGACACATTTCTAGATATTCTTTTGCTGAAGAGCACCAGGGAGTCAGCCTATAGTATTATATATTGTGCTGATACTGATGTTACTGATACTATAGTAATAACAATTGATAGTTAAATTATAATTATTTATTAGAACTCAATATCGCCATCTAGTGGAGAATTATAAAAGTACGTTTTAATATACTACCGCTCTCTGATTGCGGAAAGTTACACTATGTGACACGTTTCTAGGTATTCACGCTTTCTTTCATCGAAGTGCACCAGGGAGGGCAACCTTTAGTATTATATCTAGTGCTGATGCTGATATCCCTGATACTGTAGTAATAACAATTTGTTGTTAGATTATAATTATTTATCAGAACTAAATATCGCCATCTAGTGGAGAATTATAAAAGTACTTTTTAATATACTAACGCTCTCTGCTTGCGGAATGTTACACTATGTAACACATTTCTAAATCTTTCTTCCACCGGAGTAAACCAGGGAGAGCAACCTGTAGTATTATAGTTAGTGCTTATACTGCATTTACTAATACTACTCTAATAAAAATTTGTTGTTAAATTAAAAATATTTATTAGAAATACATATCGCCATCTAGCAGATAATTATAAAAATACGTTTTAATATACTGTCGTTCTCTGTTTGCGGAAAGTTACACTATGTTACATATTGCTAGATCTTCACACTTCTTCCACTGGAGTGAACCAGGGAGAACAACCTATAGTATTATATTGTAGTTACTAATACAATAATATAGTGCTGATATTGTAGTTACTAATACTGCAATCATATTAATTCGTTATTAAATGAAAAAAAAATTAGAAATAAATAACGCCATCTAGTAGAAAATTACAAAAATACGTTTTAAGGTTTTAATATATTTCCGCCTTTTGCTTTTCGGAAGTTAATGCCATATGAAAAATTTCTAGATCTTCACACTTTCTTCCATCAGAGTGCACCCGGTAAGGTATCTTATAGTGATAATACTGCAATTATCGATATTTAAATGTTCAAAAAAAAAATTAGAAATAAATAACGCCATCTATTTACAAAAATACGTTTTAAGGTTTTAATATATTTCCGCCTTTTGCTTTTGGGAAGTTAATGCCATATGAAACATTTCTAGATCTTCACACTTTCTTCCATCAGAGTGCACCCGGTAAGGCATCTTATAGTGATAATACTGCAATTATCGATATTTAAATGTCCATTATGAAATTAACAGTATTTATTACAAATTTAAATCGCAATTTACTAGACAAATATGAAACTACAATTCAAGATATTGAGTTTTAGTAGTTCACCGATAATCAATTTGGTGATTATTTATAAACGAAATATATGTCTAAGTTAATTAATTAGGCAGCAGTATATATGCACGGTGTATAATATAATAGGGAATAGATATCGGACAAAGAAAGAAGCTATTCGTTGGCCGTAAAGGAACAAATTTTCGTTGAAATAAAACGTAAAACACACACATTTTCTGATTGAGTGCAAAAAAATATTACACATAACTCTTTTTAACACACCCAATACTAGCCGTAGCGTTATTACGCCGAGCGACGCTGAATAATGTGCGCAAGTATCGTGTGTATGTAAAAGATGACAAATAATTGTGAATATTATTTTTAATTTTCTGAAAAAAAGTCTTGTTCTAAATTTTATTTTAACGACAATCAACTGTTTTTCAGTTAAGGTATAACGTCTTTCTTTGTCTGACACTAATTCCTGGACACCGTGTGTATATATATATATATATATATATATATATATATATACATATATAGATATGTATACATATATATATATATATATATATATATATATATATATATATATATATATATATATATATATATTTATGCATATGTAAATATATACGTAATTTTCGCCTCCCGTAAATTTCCTCTAAACCTCACCATCTGCTAAAGAGGAGATACAGGCAAAGAGATAAGTGTTTATTTCTTTATTTTATTATGATGGACTAAATATATAGATTATGATGGAATAAATATATAGATTTTCTCGATAATCATCTATGTTGGTAACGATAGTTTTCCGAGTTTATTTCCAACTACTTTTCTAGAGTAATATTGCATGTCTCGTTTTATTATTTTTACCTACAAATATCCGCCGACGATCCCCAATTTCGAGGTTATTGCCCTTGAGCTTTAAGCATCAGTCCTCATCTTGTCCTCATTTTTTTATTCCATTTATGCCATTTACAAGCAAGACAGTGATGTAGTTGTATATTTCTCGACCCAATTTTGCCACTTGCCATTTCTTATCTATGAACTTCCTAGTATTTGTTTAGATGCTTGCTACTTGCCCCTCCCTACAGCCTGCGAGGACAAACTGAATAAATAATTGTTATAAATGGGTCTGTACTATAAATGTGCAGATGTGTGTTACAGTATTAGCTAGAAGTATGTAAACATTAAAAAGGTATTTATTAACAAAGGATATTATTGAGTTAAAGAACACTTGATAGATAACACAAAACCGTGTCATCTTCGTTTGCTGACTCTATATTTTTTTAATTAATTATTTACAGAGGGGTTTGTAACGAAATTAGACTTTTTTGTCACTTTAATGCATTTAACTATGTTCACCATATGAATGTAACTATTTTTATAGCGCAAGTTCAACTAACTATTTTTGCTACACAAACGTAATTTTTTTACCACTTAATTGTTAAATGAGTTTTGTAGTGTAAATAAGATTCAAGTTATAGTTATATTTCGGAATAATAAGTGAAACATATATAAAAGACTGCCAGAAAGTAATCTTGGCTTGTTTCACTTTTCGTTACGATGTCTTTTCTCAACATAATTCAAATTTCGCCAGCATGGCCGGGGTGAGGGCGACAGCGGAGTCACGAAGAAACGCGAAGCTGAGTTATCTTAATATTCCCCTTTTTTATTAATTAAAATATATAAAAAAAATCATTGATATTGTGTGTCACGGCGACAAACCCTCTTTTTATTCTCTAAAATATATTCTAAACTTGTTTAAACTTTGCTAACGACCCTTAAATATATTTATAATAAGACAGTAATATTTTGCCGGATATTTCTACTTTAGCTTTAAATCTCACATTCTTTTTTCATATTCAGTGCTTACCAATCGCTTCTGTTACATACGTGGTTTTTCCAAAGGTTTTAACATCAGCAAATAACATTTAGAGCTATGTTTAGTTAGCTGATATACGATTTCACTGGACTAGAATTGTTCTAGTCATTTTTCAGTTTTGAAACGAGAATTCTCGACTTATTATTGATATAGTTTTATGATTAAACCTTTAAAAAAACTCTCAAACAATTTCTAACTTGATAAGGCCTTTTCTTATTTATTATATTTATTAACGATAAAAGTATCTGCTTGTTTTAGAAACAATAATTTTCTAATGTATGCAGACGATCTAAAACTATTTACTCTTGTGGAGGTAGCCTGGGACCGTTCGAATATGCAAGCTGATATCGATAGACTTCATGTTTACTTTGAACAGAACAAACTGCATTTAAGTTACTCGAAGTGCAAACAAATCTCGTTGATAAAGAAAAGACCGAAAATAAACTTTGGATATACGATAGGGGGGAATTCACTCTAAAAAATCAACAGCATGCACGACCTTGGTATTTTTGATAGCAAACTGCATTTTAATTTGCATATTGAGCAGATTACATGTAAAGCCTATAGAATGCTTGGCTTCGTATTAAGAACGGTCAAATATTTAAAAATGCGGAAACATACTTAACCTTGTACTGTGCTCTTGTAAGATCACAACTTGAATACGCTGTTGTTGTCTGGAATCCTATATGCCAATTATTCTGAATTGAGAACATACAAAAAACATTTTGAAAGCTCTTCAGCATCGTATAGCTGGCAGTAAATTATCGTATAAAGTATTACTTAATAATTACAAACGTGATGCCCTCTATCATAGACGTCCATTATTAGAGTTGATGATTATGTTCAACATCTGTCAAGGTAATTATGACTATCCATCTCTACTAAATAGAGTCCGATAAAGATTCGAACTACCAAACTACCTAGTGGCCTCTTATTTCATGTCGATAATGCACGAATAAACGCCGGTGTCGGAGCACTGCTACGGCGGCTGTGCGACTTGTATAATAGAGAGATGTTGACACTTGACATCTTTGCAAGTCCACGCCACCAGTTTCGATCAGATGTCAAGAACAGGCTCCATGAAATTCAGCACAGCAGACGGATCAGTAATGTTACTATCATTTTACTTTATTCATTGTTTGTCCAACTTAATTAAATAGAGCGCCTTACATAGGTAACTTGTAATCCATAATTGCAGCTTTAGTTAATTGACAAGTTAATGACAAGTGTTTTCCGTATTAATTTTAAGTCTTATTCTAAAAAAAACATTGTTTCACTTACTTCAATTAACGTTGTCACATTTATGTATTGTTGTATTTAATTGGATATATTATAAATGTATTTATTTTTCTTTGTTCTTTGTGGAAATGTTAGAATGCAATTTTATTTCATATTTAGTATACATAGAATATTTCAAATTGTCTGGGTTTGTTTTTTTCCCTTCACGTAAAATAAAAACAAAATAAAAAAGGATTTTGTCAAGTAGGCGGACGAACAGATAAGTAAATGATCGTATAAAGGTTGGTTTATTTATTTGTAGGGGCGCAATTTAAAAAAAAAATTCGTGGATTATTTGATCGGATTTTAACTAATAATTCAAAGTATAGACGACGTCATTTTATAAACTTATTACATATAATTTAGATTTTCAAGTATTTTTTATGATTGAATTTAAGTTGTTTGCTTATTATAGTTGGTTAATCTGACTTCTTAATGCAGTTTTTATTCACGATGTCTTATGCGAACGACCTTGTGTTTGCAATCAAATTGTCGAATTTCCTATGTAATTATTCCATTATATAGCCATTATTATCCACGTTCTCAATGTTAAACAATGAAAATGACATAATCGTCTTTATGTTCTTGCATCCTGGGCATGTGAGAAGTATTTAATTTGTAGTTTCTGTCTCAATCTTTCCGCACATGTAAGTCAATAGCAGCCTTGAAAAAATGTGAGGTAACAGTTAAATTTGAATTAATACAGAAAATGAGTGTGCAATAAGTAAAATTAAGGTAAAAAACTTTTTAAATCAAACTAAGTATTTTGCAATCGTTGATGTACTGAAAGCTCGAAAATAATTATGTGTCTGACGCTTTGATGAGATGGAAGAATAAGATTATGAGTTGAATTTAATAGAAAATTTTCGTATGTTAGAACTTGGAAATTATATCTGACAACTTAATATTTTAATCAAATCATTTGTTATAACATATATCAATAGATTCATATAAAATAACAGTATGAGGTTTCAACTAAATATTAAATTAATGTATTACTAAGTATTGAAATAATTTAAAAAATATTCAGTTTAATCAGGTTTTCGATTCACTCTAACAAAAACTAGGAGAAATAAGATGTTTTACTCTACTGAAATCGGTTCCTGCATTTTGTAATCCTCGCCAGTGTATTCGCAGACAGAAGCAAGTGTTAGAATAAATCTGTTATAAAAATTTCTCCCGGATCCGGAAACTCATTAGACACTCGAAATACAATTATCACCTGCCGCGACGGAAGTCAAATGTCTCTAGAAAAGCTGAGAACAGCTCGTTTTGTGGTATATGTTTTAAAAAAGATTTCTCCAATATTAATTATGAAGGTATTGCGTTAACGGATGTACGTTCTTTACGTAATATTATATAGAGAAAAAAAATTAAATATTTTTATGCAATCTATTCGACAGTAAGTTTTAGATTTACTTACAAGTGCCACATAAAATTACTAAATAAATGTGCAAATGAATGCAGTAATTTTTGAAAAGAAATAATATTATTCATAAAATTAGAATCTTGTGCAAGAAATTTGTGTGAAGAAAATATTACAATAAAGAAGAAATTTTAAGCAACAATACCGAGTCTTCTTTAATTTCATAGAATTTTCCATCTAATTTAAAAATAGAGTTCGAATCTCGCCATGTGCTACGCATTATATATAAAAGAACATTATAGTATTCAATTTAAAAAAAAATGTGTGAAGAAAATATTACAGTAAACAAGAAATTTTAAGCAACAATACCGAGTCTTCTTTACTGTCATAGAATTTTCCATCTAATTTAAAAATAGAGTTCGAATCTCGCCATGTGCTACGCATTATATATAAAAGGACATTATAGTATTCAATTTAAAAAAAATGTGTGAAGAAAATATTACAATAAAGTAGAAAATTTAAGCAACAATACCGAATCTTCTTTACTTTCATAGAATTTTCCATCTAATTTAAAAATAGAGTTCGAAACTCGCCATGTGCTACGTATTATATATAAAAGGACATTATAGTGTTCAATTTTTAAAAAATTGTGTGAAGAAAATATTACAATAAAGAAGAAATTTTAAGCAACAATACCGAGTCTTCTTTACTTTCATAGAATTTTCCATCTAATTTAAAAATAGAGTTCGAATCTCGCCATGTACTACGTATTATATATAAAAGGACATTATAGTATTCAATTTACTACTGCAAGAAGACATTATAGTATGCAATTCAATACAGTAAGAAGACACTATAATATGCTATTCACTACGTACGTTTCACTAGTAAGAAGACTATAGACAGTGCAGCTTTTTAAAATGATATTATTGTACGCCATATTTGAATACAATACCCAAATTTGATGCTTCTTTTAATCTCTTGATCTATCATATAAATAGTACTTTGTTAAGTGTTATTGTTTTTCGTCACACAACATCTTTTCTGTTTTATGACAATAAATATTTATATAAGAAGTAGTGTACTCGACGCACCAATTAAATTAAAAGCTAGCCACGAGTATGTTTTAAGTTATTTATTTCTCTTACAAGATATTATAAACTATAGAAATAAAATTTAATTGCTACGGTTTTTATAATTATCAGTTAATTAATATTTGTAAAATAAAAACAGTAAAGTGAAAGTTGGGTCGCGCATAGAGGGTCGCGTACCTAGTTTAAAGGGAAATTAGTTAAATCTCCATGAGTTATTACTAATACGGACTTTCCGGTGTAAAAAAATATTTGAAAAATTAATACTTTTAAGTGAGAAAGGGAGACATATATATTATCTTGAGTACCTCGAAAACTGTGATAAATATAATTATGTTTTCCCTGCAAACTTTACGTAGACTTCTAAAAAAAGTTCAGTAGTTTCGAAACTTTTTTGTATATTTTTCAGTATATTTCTGAAGAATGCTACGTAAAATTATGAAAAAAAAATGTTTTGAGACTCTTGTAATTAACCCTTGCAAACAATGCCCCACAATGTGCACGACATTATTTTTTTTATCATTAATTTATTCCTCCTTCTTCCTCCTTTTTTCTATGTGAGGCTGTTTTTGAGAAAAACATCTGTGACAGATAGATGGATGGACACGTGAGTGACCTTGTAAGGGTGGTATTTTTCCTTTGGAGGTACGGAATTCTAAAAATTAATGACAAATTACAATTTCCGATTTTATTTTTAACCAAATATACATTATCCATATGACGATAATTTTCTATCTTGTATTTTTTCCTCAATTTTGTTAAATCAGTGTTATAATCCATCGTGTTCTAATCGCACATAAACTTAATATAATTTGGTCGGATATTTTAAAGTTGTAAATAAGCACACAAAAAGTTATTCTGCAATTTTCAGAGAAACCTTAACACTAAGGAGCAATATTTTTTTACAAACCTTTAACGCATCGCTGATTAAAACAAACTTTCTACATCATCTCATTATATTACTATAAAGACAAATGTTTTAAGTGTGCTGTGCTGATTTACTTTAATATAATCTCTCTGACATTTTAATAAATTCAGAATGTCTATTTATGATATGGTCTGCATTATTATAAGCATTAACTTTTATCAGTCAACTATACAAAAAAGGAATCTAATCTTAACTCTTTTTTTAGAGTCAACACTTATCAACAGTATGTTAATTGAAATAATTTGTTTTCGTTTGTCATTTGTTTACACTTGGAAATAAACTTGTATAATATTTTTAGTCTAACTGTTAAATAGAAAATAACTGCTCTTCTTAAAAATATAAAATAATATAAAACAATAATTCTTTGTTTATACCACTCTTGCTCACTTATCAAAACCTATGGGTTACTTCCGGTTGACCTACAAACTTAAAAATTGGCATTATGAGGATTATGGCACAAGTATACGGAAAAATCAATGATTTGTAATTTTATGTGGAATTATAAAGTTTTTAAAAAGTGCCCCTGTGAAATATAGAATAAGAATAAAGTAGGCAATATTTCTTTATTTTTACGATAGTCTTACTCGTTGATCATCAAAACCAATATGGAACTTCTAGTTGATCTATTATCTCTTTTGGTTTTTACCCTTCCGAAAAAACAAAATATCAATGATTTTGAATTCTATGTGGAATTATATATTTTCTCCAAAAATGTGCCTGTGATTTAAGTTCTGAAAAATGAATATTTAAAATTTGCAAATAGTTTAATGGAAATACTATGCACAATTAATAGGTTACAAATGTATAAATAATTTTTTTTTTATTAATTGTTCAGATTTAGTCCGACATGTACAGAAGAATACAAACTACTAGCGATTTATTAAATATGATTAGTGCAAACATACATTAATTACTTTAGCACTATTTATATTATTTACTATTAAAATGGTTGAAAGGATTAATGTTTTAATGCAATTTGTTTCTGGAATTGATAAAGTTTTGCTCTAAAATTTAAACTTAGAAGAACCATTTTTGGTCAATAATTGTTCAATCGAAAAAATTGTGACAGGACTAGGCGTCCTACAAATTGACGACGAATTTTTGACTTTATCTTAGATAAATAGTATTTTATCCTTTATTACGCTCATAATTTTCAACTCCTATTTTTTATTTTATTTCTCAAAAACTCCATCATTTATTGCCAATAATATAAGAGCGTATGAATTAGAACTTCAAGATATATGTTCAGTTTTGAAAATTAACCAAACCTTTGAGCTATTTTTGGTCAATAATTGTTCAATCGAGAACATTGTGACAGGACTAGGCGCCCTACAAATTGACGTCGAATTTTACTTTATCTTAGATAAATAGTATTTTATCCTTTATTACGCTCATAATTTTCAACTTCTATTTTTTATTTTATTTCTCAAAAACTCCATCATTTATCGCCAATAATATAAGAGCGTACGAATTGGAACTTCAAGATATATGTTCAGTTTTGAAAATTAACCAAACCTTTGAGCTATTTTTGGTCAATAATTCTTCAATCGAGAACATTGTGACAGGACTAGGTGCCCTACAAATTGACGTCGAATTTTTGACTTTATCTTAGATAAATAGTATTTTATCCTTTATTACGCTCATAATTTTCAACTTCTATTTTTTATTTTATTTCTCAAAAACTCCATCATTTATTGCCAATAATATAAGAGCGTATGAATTAGAATTTCAAGACATATGTTCAGTTTTGAAAATTAACCAAACCTTTGAGCTATTTTTGGTCAATAATTGTTCATTCGAGAACATTGTGACAGGACTAGACGCCCTACAAATTGACGTCGAATTTTACAAATTTTACAAAAGACGCCCTACAAATTGACTTACTGTCGTGCGATTATATATTACAGAGTACACAACTGAAAAAAAACGTAGAATCGTATAATAACACTAAAAAAAATTGGGTACAAAGCAGATTATAAATTTTCCAAAAAAAAAACTCCGAAAATAACGACTGAACTTATTTATTTGCATTCTGATTAATGTACAAGCATGCCGACATAAGAATTACTGGCCTACATTCAACGATGCACATATTGTACCTACATTCAATGATGTAATGAAATTTATAGTACCCATTTCGGAAAAAAACCGAAGACACTCGAAGGCACCCGATGACAGCCGAACGGTCAAAGTTCGCCAAGTCCACGTGCTCGAGCATCAGTTTGATGTCGGTGATGGAGACGCGTCGACGCGTCCTGCGCTCTCTCATTCGTTTATCGAAAATTTCCTCGCTGCGCTCTACGAAGTTTTCACTTACGAAGAGTTTCGTTTGAAGTGTTGTTTATTGTTTTCTTTAATTTAGCGCGGTCTTATTTCAAAGTTTTCGTTTTAGTTCTGTGGTGTAAGTTTTTGACAGTGACAAAATATTAATATGTTTATAAGTGAATCGTTTTATAGATTTTTATTGAACAAACATTTTAATTAAACTATTTAATTTACAAATTTTTGATTTATATTAAATTGTGTTTTAAAGTGCTATTTAAAATATTTTTCCGTTATAAAGTATTTTAGGTAACAAAGATTTGAGATTTGGTATGATTTTTAAGTGTATATAAAAATACATATTTATTTAATTAAGACACAATTATATTGTCGTTTGGATGTAAACAAAGGAAATTTTGTTAGTGGGACTACTATAAAATATCTCACTTTTAACTTATTCGCGTTTAATTTTTGTGATATTCTCTTATATTGTGCAAAAATTTTAACGTTTTGACAAAAATTATAAAAAAAATTGTTTATTTTTTAATTGAAAATTATAGAACACTTTTCTAGATTAAAATACGAAAATACTAAGAGAAGAAGAAAATTAGGTTTTCATATTATTAATTTTATTTTCACCGTAAATTCAGACGTCCGAAATTGTTGCTATCTTGACATACAATATGTCCATGTATATTCCCAATTTCTGCCATTAATCGCCTCTTAGTTAAATATTAATACTATAGTCTAGCAAACAGAATGACCAAAAGTTTCCTGTTGAAGTCCTGTTGAATATAACGCCTGGATTTCACATGATATAACATTTCAAAATATGGACACTGCAAAGTAAAGCACTCCATCTTAGACAACAATTACATTATCAACCTATATAATGACAATATGACTTGTTCATTTTTTATATTTTAAAATTGTAATTGTAGCTTCCAATTCAGTTTATCCAACAGATAATTATTAAATTAAGTAATAATGCAGAAAACAGCTATATGATTTAATAGGAGTAAAGTATAAGACTCAAAGTATGGAAACTGAGATTTAATTATTTAAATAAATTTTATATAAATAAGTAGAAATATAAAAAAGATTTAAAGAAAAGGAAATAAAGATGGTATATAGGAGGAAAAGAGACAAAAGTAGTAGAGTTCTATAAAGTATAGCTTGTTGAAACGAAATTTGAGTGCATATTTTGAAGCATCAATTTATATATTAAAATCAAAAATAAACTATTACTTTTTATAATATGTACATCATCATATTTATTCGAATGTTATCATAATTCCCGATTGACATGATTTTTAAGTAAACTCTGGATTTGATCTTTCAACTCAGTGTTTCAAAAACTCAATAGCTTTAAGAATCTGTCCACAATTATATTCTTCTACTATATTTTTCATTAGTAGCATTTGTCAAAACGTAAAACCGCTTTTTTTAGTTTTTTGTTTGCATATTTGATGTCCCATTTGTTATTTCATTTTTAACGTATAATATCGAACGTATGTAACATTGACCCATTTTCGTATATTTTGAGTTATAAGGAGAATTAGCCTTAAAAGTTCGTAACGTTATAATATCTAATAAAAATGAAATTTTGTATTTTATAAAATATTTCAAATTTTTTAAAGTAACAAAAATATTTAATCATTTTAGCGATATAATTTTCAAACTTTTATTGGAACTGGCACAATTTTCAAATGGAAATCTGTGCAACTAAACCATACGTGAATTAAAGAATAAAAATAAACCTGTATTTTTAGGTATAAATTTCCCCCATTTTTCTATTTTTCCTTGAGAAAATATTCACGTTTGTCCATGTAACAATAATTGCGTAACAAATTTTTTCTTTCGATTTCGACCAAAGACAAAAGAAAATTTCGCTAGATAGTTGAAGTACATAAGTGGCTAAGTGCGTATTAGAAAATACAAAATGTAGATATATTTTTGATTTTTCTAATCATTGATGGAAGAATTGGAAAGGGGGATGAAACACATGAATATTACTTTGAAATTTTATACTTTTCAAACCTGTGTTAAAAATGAAAAATACTAAATTAAAACTTGGGTTTATTTTAAAACGCTCAATAATAAACTATTCAATAATAAACTGTCCAATAATAAACTGTTCAATAATAAACTGTTCAATAATAAACTGTCCAATAATAAACTGTTGAATAATGTTAGTCACTCGATGAAAAATACGCGAAATAAAATGTGTTTCCGTTTTCAACCAAGGGGGAGAGTTTAGCATTAAGCTCCACATTCATTGAAAGCTTTATATGAACCAGCTACTTGCAAAATTGCATGCATATATTTCTAAAACTCTAGAAACTGTGAGACTGCGACAGACCATCGGGACGAGCATGATGAAATCACGCGACTTCATCACGAAGCCCTAAAATATACGTTTTTAACAATTGCACTAAAATCCTTTTTAAAAAAGGTATTCCGCAGGTATTTGTGATTATTGTTTCGTTATATATATATATATATATATATATATATATATATATATATATATATATATACATATATGTATTACAAGAATACTACAAGGGTATTATTGCACACTTTTTCTATTTAACTATTTAAGAAAATCACTTTATTTCTAAATTTAAAGAATTTAAAGTTTAGGTAAACTTCTAGTAACGGTTTATTTTACAGTGATGAGTTTAGAACTTTCTGAGATAAGTTGGAGAACATATTTCTTTTGAACATTTCCGACAATATGTACAGTTGAAATCCTTATAAATTACTTTTCCAATATATATTCCACATGATATATGAAATTAAACAAAATCGTGTGTAGATAATTTGTTTTCTCCAGCGTTTTCATATGAATATGTTTAAAAGTTAACTGCTGAGATATACGTGGGTAAATAATTATTTGCTATGCAAAATTTCAAATTTCTATCTCGAATGTTTTCTGGACAAATGTTGCTAAAATATTTCTAAAAGTATCTCACGAGAAATTCTAAAATATTTAATTTTCAAATCATTATAAATCTCTTTGAATTTATACATGGAATCACGATATATGAAATTTAAAAACAAATATTGTTTAATAATTTACTTATACTAAAATTGTGATATAAATATTTCTAAGAGTTAATTATTGAGATATATGTGGGTAAATATACTTTTGCTGTGTCAAATTTAAATTTTTTAATCAGTCTGTGGCAATATTTTGCTGGACATTTTAAATAATATTTCTAAAAATATCTCACAAGAAATTCTAAAATATTCAATTTTGAAATTATTACAAGTTTTTCTTTGAATTGATGCATGATATCATAATATATGAAATTTAAAAAACCAGTGTCTAATACTTTACTTGTCTTCTCTAAAATTTCCATATTAATATTTCTAAGAGTTAATTACTGAGATATATGCGGATAAATATTTGCTACGCCGAATTTTACGTTTCTGTGTCAAATTTTCTCTAGGAAATTTTACTGAATATCTTTAAAATATATCTAGGAATACCGCACTTGAATACGAGACTTTCTTTGCAGGTTATACATCCTTTAGGTGTTTTTTGTTAATTGTAACTATAGAATAAAAGGGAAGATGACTTTTTGGGAAACTTTTTCAATAAAATCTCTAGAATTGTCTTAAGTACATAAACTTTTGTGAAAAAAATAGTTTTCGAACTCTTGTAACTGTCTGTTTATATTGATATCCCACAAAATATATGAAATTAAAAAAAAGGCCCGTAGTTTATTTCCCCCTCTAAATTTCAATATACAGAAAAAGCACTATATTAAACATGCAAAAAAATAACTAAATTGCCAGTCAAATCAAGGACAAAGTAGGATTCCTTAGCTGTCTATTTATTTTGAAATTATTAATGAAGTCTAACCAAAATCAAGTTCACGTTAAGTGTCAGTAATTATATTTTTCCAAATTTTTCTTCCTGGTGGAAAAAATAAAGAGTATTACGCACCACATTGAAACTGAATATTATATAAAGGGCATAAAAATTAAAAACACACGAAATCACGATAAATCAAATGTGTAAAAAATTGTCGTTTACTTTATGTGTACTCTAAAAATTTCCACACGAATATTTTTAAGAGTTAACTGCCTAGATTTATGTGGGTAAATATACTTGTGTTATGCCAAATTTCAAGTTTCTACACCAAAATGTTTCTTAGAAAATCACTCGAAAGAAAGGGCGCTGGAAAGACTCGTAAGTGATTTCATAAAATTGCGTTTTCTTTTTTTTAAAGGTATTCATCCCCAAAAAAAACAAATAATCAAACGAGTGAACGTAAATAAAAGGGTCTAAAGCTATCTGATGAGCTGATCTTCTTCATTGACCTTTCCGAAATGTTAATCAGATCAAACACAATGAATTTTCAAGAAATGTTTTCAAAGACTTTAATGTTCCGCTAATTGTGGGTTTGTGATTGAAATTTGCGGAAACCTTAATAGTTCAGCACGATCCATAAATCCAGTGTATGTTATCCTTTATGTTGGGCTGTGCGCCAAATTCAATAATGCAGTCTCAGATTTACGACTCTGTTTTGCATATAACTGCAGTCCCATGTACACGTCCGTGATTCGTCACATCAAATCAAGAAAACGTATTCGACCTAACTCCTTTGATGAAGCAATGGGCAGTTACGCTTGATTTAATGAGTTCTACTGTTTATTTGAATGATATAAACAGACATCGTTTATTTAAATTTAGGTCTCACGGAAAACGTCGCCGGATATTGTGTAGATAAAATTAAACTTTTTTTAATTTTTATTTGTTCATAATTCATACAGAAAATGTATAAGAGCTAACGCTACAAGGGCGAAATAAATATTTTCAGTTAATCTATTTTTAACATCAATTTGTATACAGGTATTATAAAAAAACCTATTAAATACGAATAGTAAAGTTATATGTTATTTCATTAAATCGTCTATATATATTTCAATTAATTTTAACCATCCACAAATGTAAAAATATTGTGAATAAGTCAAAAACTATGGAACTTAAAATTATTACTATAGTTTTTCGGTAAATTTCAAATAAGGTTTTTTTTGTTAATTGTAACTATAGAATAAAAGGGGAGATGTCTTTTTGGGAAACTCTTTTAATAAAATCTCTAAAATAGTCTTAACTACATACACTTTTGTGAAAAAAATTGTTTTAAAACTCTTGTAACTTTCTGTTTATATTGATGTCCCACAAAATATGATTTTTAAAAAAAGGCCCGCAGTTTATTTCCCCTCTAAAATTTCTATATACAGAAAAAACACTGCATTAAACATGCAAAAAAATAACTAAATTACCAATCAGATCAAGGACAAAGCATAATTCCTTAGCTGTCTATTTATTTCGAAATTATTAATGAAGTCTAACCAAAATCAAGTTCACGTTAAGTGTCAGTAATTATATTCTTCCCAATTTTTCTTACTGGTAGAAACAATAAAGAGTAATACGCATCAGATTGATACTGAATATTTCATAAAGGGCATAAACATGAAAAATATCATTACATGTCCATCTTCTTGATCGTAAAAACTTGAAAATCCATAAATATCCTCTCTTATCTCCAAAACTACTAACATGAAAAAATACTAGACGAGTAAGATCATAGATAAAACCTAGTATTTAATAAATCAAAAAACCAACAATGAAATGCTAATGGAAAAGATACATCAGAAGTTATATTACTTGTTTAGACTTAGTTCATACGATATATATTGATGTGTAAATATTACAGTAGTAAATAGTACGATACGTTTGGCAAACAAACATAAAGTAACAAACAAACAATATCTAATAATCTACCTAAAGTAACAAACAAACAATATCTAATAATCTACCTAAAGTAACAAACAATATCTAATAATCTACCTAAAGTAACAAACAATATCTAATAATCTACCTAAAGTAACAAACAAACAATATCTAATAATCTACCTAAAGTAACAAACAATATCTAATAATCTACCTAAAGTAACAAACAATATCTAATAATCTACCTAAAGTAACAAACAATATATAATAATCTGAAATTTCAGTAACGAGATGGTATGAAACATTTCTGTGATAGTTTGTTCACTACTCGACTCGGCTGTGATCAATAAAGTGTAAATTTATTCTACCAGCATCGTCTGTAAGCCAGGATGACGCTGGAAAAAATAAAAAAGTCACCAACGTAAATGTACTTTTTGCAGGTGAGCCTCTCCTCACATTATCGCGATATAGATTGACATAACGACATCTAGTGGGAAATTATGTAATATTTTCATCATTTAAATTCAACTTAGAAAATAATGATATAAGACTGGAACGTCTAACATAACACGTTGAATACTATTAGGATTTGCACTACAAGGATTTCGTAGCAGGTCTATACATCTGTTAGATTTAAATGAAAACTTCAATATTCACAATTAAATGAAACTACGTGATGTAGTATTTTTTCTACTTTCTTTAATTTCTTTACCACGACCTAGGTTTCGTTTTATTACAACATCTTCAGGTGGGATATTACCAAAGATTATTTGCTAATATCATCAGGTGGGATATTAGCAAAGATTCTTTGCTAATATCCCACCTGAAGATGTAATACAACGAAACCTAGGTCGTGGTAAAGAAAGTAGAAATAATACTACATCACGTAGTTTCTTTTAATTGTGAATAATGAATTTCTACAAAATTAACGCCAAATGTATTCAATATTTGAAAACTTCAATATTTAAAATAAACACTATTTGTATTAAATGATTGACATTCAGCAATTTTTGGTACTGAATACATTTGGCATTAATTTTGTAGAAATTCGTTATTCACAATTAAATGAAACTATGTGATGTAGTATTATTTCTACTTTCTTTAAGTTCTTTACCACAACCTAGGGTTCGTTGTATTACAACATCTTCAGGTGGGCTATTAGCAAAGATCTTTGCTAATATCCCACCTGAAGAAGTTGTAATACAACGAAACCTAGGGCGTGGTAGAGAACTTAAAGAAAATAGAACTAACACTACATGACGTAGTTTCATTTAATAGTGAATTTTTGCTACTTTTATTTAAATTCAGGACATTTGTAATATTGAACATGAAGAGTTCCTAGCCACTGTGTTTTTGAGAAAGAGCTCTTAAAACAAGTAATTTAAAAGGATCTTTCACGTCGTTATTATTCATTTAAAAAACTTAAAAATCATGTTTGCACTCTACATTCAGTTCATTCCACAGTACCCTTATACCCCTAGATAGAAAAACTTAAACTTCTGCCCTATTTGCATGTAAGAGAACTAGCTGAAATTAAATTACCATAATTTTAAATAAAATATGTCATTTCATTATAAACCACTACGCTTTATCAACAACTCCAACGAAGAACATTGTATCTCGCCTTTTGCGATTTTACAAGAGACTGATGTTTGTTAATATTCATTTTATTCATTGAGACATGTTAATATTCATCAGGTAATATTCATTGAGAAGTATTACTATTCATCGGGTAATATTCATTGGTAAAAATTAGTATTCATTTAATTACACCATTAAAATAACTTTTTACCTTATTAAAAAGCGCCTACAAACCAGATGATTATACCGTTTTTTTGGGAAATACAAGAAAAATCAATTTATAATTTAACTCAAAACCATCAAAAAATTAACAACTATGTTCCATCTTGGTTGTTATATGTAAAGAAAGAGGTGGTAAAGGACATATCGTTAGAAGAAAAGAATACAATTTCTAAAAATCTATATTTTACAATATAAAAAACCAAATAATTTAGCGAATGACTATTTCCTTATTGTAAGAGCAAAAAATCAAATGAAGTTTACAGTCATAATACAAAATAAAAAATTGTTAATAAAAAAAAATAACAAGAAAAATCTAGGCAAAGTATAGGAAAAAAATCAACTGTTAGTTGACTGGGAAAACGAATGTTTTTTCACTCTTTTTGCATTTTACTTGGCTTTTCTCGACGGCCCTGTTGCGAAAATTGAGGCGTGATCTGCATATTGTTTCATCTTGCTGATTCAAAGAGTTCCGTACAAATAACATTTACAAGTTATTAAGAAAAATAACTGACTTTTCATAAAAATACTTTTTCCATTTATTGATTATAATAAACATTTTAAAGAGCTTATTTTCCCTTTTTCCTCAAGTAAAAGTGTCATTTTTATACTTGCGAAACCTACATGGATTTTCACAGGTCTCCTTTGAAATATGGAGCTTATCCCGTTTGCGGAAAAGAGGAAATGTTAAGGACGGACAGCACCGTTTTAACAATAGGATTCCGTTCGAACCCTGCAAATACGAGACTCTTTAAGTTAACAATACCCTAAGGGAAACACGATTTTTTTAATATTCATATTTCATGGCATCACGTCTTTAACTGTTTGGAAAATTAATTTTTATTCAACTTTATTTATCAATTTTAACATCATTATGTTTAAAACTACGTGTAAAAAAACAGTGGAAATATAGAGTAAATAGATGAATTTATTTTTTTAATGACGAAAGGTAATATAAAACAATAAGTACATATGGTTGACTGAACGAAAATAGCTATAATGAAGGTAATGAAGAACAATGTTATATAAGGGAAAGCGTGACTAAACACAATTATATGTTAGTGCCAACAATTATATGCAGATTTATGTAATTAAAAGCAATATATAATTAAATAGCCCAAAAAATGAAAGACAGTAAGTTGAAAGCAAAAAGACAAATATGTATATATATATATATATATATATATATATATATATATATATATATATATACATATATACACATATATATATATATATATATATATATATACTTATATATAATTATGCCATGTTAAGATATGGAAAGAGAGAGGCCGATAAGAGAGTAATAGGTATATAATGAAGAATTGAAGAAGTAAAAAGAAGAAGAGCCTGTATGAAAGCATGTGTGGGAAGAAATGAAGTGGAAAAAATAAGTATGTTAAAATAGAGAAGAGCAATGTTTTATCTTCTCACTTCTTACACAGCCTAAGCCCGAGATGACGGTTATTATGGTACATTTTTTCAAGTAATATTGACGTAAATCTGGTTCTACTTTGGATCTTAAAGACAGTAAATATAAAAAAATAGAATTAAAGGAGACTATTCAAAAATATATTTTTGGCTATGTATGATGTGGTTTGTGGAAGAAAGAGGAATAATGCCTCAATGCAGATATCACTTTAATTTTCATAATATTTATAAATATGAAAAATTAAAGGAATGTCTATCTATCGTGATACAATTGGATTGTAATCATCCTTTTACATAATCGATGTAAGAATTGTGATTACAGCATCCACAACTTTAAAACCAGAAGCCCGTGATAAAAGTCCTAACGAGAATATTAGGTTTCTTGACGGTTTTTTTTGTGATAATATTTTAAAAACGGTGCATAATATTTTGAAGGCGAGAAGATTACAATAACTTTAGTCGAATTAAATAGTGCAATCGTATATACAAAACTACAATCGGACAAAATAATATTTTTTATTGTAAAAAAAGAAAAGGAAATTATGAAAACTTTAAATTATTAATTCGTAATTCCGAATGAACAAAGAAAAGGTTGTTATTAATTAAAGCAATCAAATTATATCAGTCTTATAACATGTTAAAAATTTTCCAAGTAAAAATGCAGCCCTTTGGATCCGATAGTTAATATTGGAAATCTTATATGTAACGGTGAAACGGAAATTGATTTCTCTGTTTTTCTGAGCTATATTTAACATTAGAATATATACTAAAGGTTTTTTCTGTTTTTTTTTTCTAAATATAACATTAAATGTATCAAAAAATAAAACAGTAAGGAAATAAAAAATTAATTTTATTTCGTCTGCACTAGTAACATCCACCAAAACAATCAATTTTATATTTTGCCGAAGCCATGTATCATGTGATTCTGAGTACCTGATAATCAGCCATGGAAATAGATTATTTTGCTTTTCTAGGCTATTTTCAACATTGAGATATAGACTAAAGGTTTTTTTTATTTTGTTTTTTTAATATAACATTGAAGGTCTCAAAAAATAAAAATAACAAATTAATTTTATTTCGTCTGCGCCCATTCAATTTTGTATTTTACCAAAGCCATATAGCATGTAATCCTGGGATCAGGAACCCAGGATTACAATCATCCATAAAACTCTTAAAAAACCTTTCAGTTGCAAATTGTAACGCGAGAATGTTATTGTAACTTCAAAAGAATTAAGAAGAGGAAAGTGTTTATGCCGAAATACAGTTGGAGAAATACATTCCTTTCTTCTATCAAAAATAATAATAATAATAATAATAAAGTTGAATCAAAAACATTAAATGAATCACTTATTATTCAAAATTAATTCATAATTTAAAATGAGCAATCAATGTGATATTAAATTAATCAAAAACAAATTGCTATGAAAACCTCATACATATTTAATTTCACCAGGCTGATACCTGGTAATTGATACCTGATACTCCCTGAAATTACTTCTACTTATTGACTCCTCCCAAAATTATTGATCTTATATTTGAATTCATACAAAAATATCTGCCGCCGATTCAATTTAATATATATGTAATTTAATCCGTCTTTGTAATCTATACATTCATAACTCGAACAAACTTTCAACCGTAATATTAATATTGCGGCGCTATTTTTAATAAAATCAATATTTTTAATATCTCAACGCGGCTTACATACACATACTATAAAATTCGTTTTCCACTGCTGCGGAATTAATCTAATTAATTCTTGTTAAAGTCTACCAAGTGGGCGTTGGGATAACAGAGGATACCTCAATACAAATAGTTTCCAGACGTAAACCTACGCATCGATTGATCGTCTTGATTCATTCATTTCGCTAATTGAATTAATAAGCTTACCAATTAATAATGCAAGGTAGTATTGAATCAATTCAAAAGGGTCATTACAGGAATGTTACTAAGCGCCTCAATTTTCTTATAAAGTATTTGTAAACCGATTTGTTCATTGGCTTACTAATGTTTCGTTTGCACTGTATCCATACTTATTTCAAATGGTTTATTCAGCTATTTTGATCTATGAGTGCCAATATAATTTACTGTTTACTTATTTGTAGTTTCCCGTATCACATTACTATATATTTCGGTTTTCTAATTTATAGTTTCTAGTATCATATTTTTAATTTCTTTCCCAAAAAAAGGTTTAAGTTTTATATTCATTTCACGTCTAACTCTAGGACTAAAATTCCCACTTCTGCACTGCGTGCAAATGTGTGAAAAATTATTAAGAGCCATAAATAATACTTATGGAAAAACTAAATGTTCTGCTATGGTTAGTTTCATATTTTGGTTTCGATCTCGTATGGAAAACACCTGTGTTATTGTATTTGTAGTGTGGATATGTTTACGAAATGAATTCATAATTGTTTATACCGCTGCGTCAATTGTTTCATTATCGATTAAATGAATTTTCTAATTTTCAAACTTTTCAATTAATTTTATTTAAATGAAACATTAACAAAGAACAATTACATAAGAAAATGTTTACAAAATTGTCTGTGAATTATTTGCAAGCGAATTCATGTTGAACAGTTTTTTGCAGTAATGTGTTCGGTAAGAACTTATATTCATTACACGTGTTCAGAACGATAATAAAAGTTTGTTACGAGTTTTACTTTGATTAACATTTTCCGAGAATCTCGACTTGGAATCGCCGTTATTAAATTCTGTACCATAATTGATAAGTTATTTCTTACGTTTGTCTTTATTTGATAGGCAATTCATCATAAAATTTTAAAAATGTAGCCCAAGGATCAAAATGCAAACACCGTGACAGGTTTTTTATTGCAAAATACTTAAAATTTGTTAATTCTTTTTTTTATTAATGCAACAAAATCCGTTATTATATTGAAGACATATTGTAAAAGCAATAAACGAAAACAAGAAAACTTGTGTGGCTAAAAAACATACGTATGGGTGGTCAAAAAGTACTATTTAAATTGCGCCCTAAATATTAATATTTGGATGAGATATTCGTTATAAAACTACTCAGTTTTTGAAACTACTCAGAGGAAAACATTTTGGAAAAACTTTGGTCAATCAAAATACTCCAAATTAAACTCATGCACATAAACAGAAACGCAAAGCTTGGCATATTATGTCCTTAATATCTTTGAACTAACAAGACTGTTTTTTGGTATCTTAGGCTAAAAATTTTGAACAAATTTCCAAATTCAATATGGCGGATCAAATATGGCTGTCTAAAAATGGCATGAAAGCGATCAGAAGTTCTTGTTTGGCTAAAACTTATATTACTTAATTTTAAATTTGCTTTTGGGTTTCACAAATTTTGAAAAATTTTCTAAATTCAATATGGCGAATCTAATATGTCCATCTGAAATGGTCATTAAAGCGATTAGCTGTTATTTCTTGTCTAAAACTTTTATTTCCCTATTTTTATTAATTTTCTGTAATAACTACGTCACTTGAATTATTTATTTATAATAACTAAATTGATTGCGAAATAGACTTAAAATCCAAAAACAATTTTCAAACATGTCAAAAAAACCGTACTTTTAAGTTTTTTTTAAGTATTTGGAAAACAATATAATGATAAATAAAAAATCACTGCCTACACCGCTTTGGTAGGGAAAAAATAGATGATTTTCTTATATTATACCTATAAAAACGAACAACCGCACTCTCACTCTGCGTCAACTCTACGCTGTTACATAATATCAATTTGGCTGACATGCTTCCCTTGTGCAAACAAGACGGTCTCAAAGACGGGAATTTTCTTTGATTGATATTCATAAGACAGAAAAGCCAACATATATCTGGACACAAAGACGGTAGCAAATTCATCACTCTGAGATGCAATCTGAGGATAAAACTTCATAATATATCAATTCGTAATACAATGTTTCTTTGTTTATAGCAGAATTGAAGAGAATAAATATAATAAATATTTATTATTTAAATGTATACTGACCACATAAGAATACACAGATTTATCAAGTATACCATTCGTATTTTTACTTGAGCCAATAAGAGGTACAACTCTGACTTTACTCTTTGGGTACAATAAACGTTTAGATGCGTTAGACATTTATTACAATAAAAATTTAATTGTTTTAATATATACAAAGTACATAAACATACACATATATATTTTAACAGATATATTATAGGTATTTTGATTTAATAAAAGCCTAGTAAGCAGTAGAATCTGCACTGCGCACTTATGTACAATAAATTAGGTACGATAAAAGTTTAGAGGTACTAAACACTTATTATGAGAAATATATTTTTTTTAATATATACTAAGCACATAAAAATTCACAGATACATTCTAGTACATAACTTATACTTTATATAGTACATAAACCTAGTAAGAAGTAGAATTTGCACTACGCACTTATATAGGTAAAATAAATTAGGTACAATAAAAGTTTCGATGCACTAGACATTTATTACAATAAATATTTATTTATTTAATATATACTAGGCACGTAAATATACACAGATATATTCTACCAGATATATCATACGTACTTTGATGCAATAAAAACCTGATAAGAAGTAAAATTTGCACTGCACACATGTTACAATAAATTAGGTACAAATAACGGTACAATAAACGTTTATGTGCATTAGACACTTATTACAATAAATATTTATTTGCCTTTATATATATTTAGCACATAAAGATACACAAATATATTCCAATATATAAATCATCCGTATTTTTATTTAATAAAAATCTATAAAGACTTAGAATCCGCATTAAACAGATATAATAAAATTTTAGATGCACTACACACTTAGTTACAGTAAACATTTATTTGTTCTGATATATACTAAGCACATGAGAATATACAGAAATATTCTAACAGAGAAAAAAAACTCGCACTTCGCCCTTAAGTATAATAACACTTTAGTCATTTAAGAGTCCTTAGTATTTCCATTAAACTCTTTACAGATATTAGTACAATTTTTCACTATATATTTTGTCATATATTAAATAGTACATCTTCTACAGGCATATATCTCAAAATTTTGAGATCTAGACACATCACTATAGTTATTTGTTAAAACTTAAGTAACATTTTATTTGAAGTCATTTTTCCCATAATTTTTATTTTAACACTTTCAAAGACAGGGAGGAGATATATTTTTATGGGCATTTTCAGCAATAAGTTAAAAATTATCCTACATAAAATTACAAAAAAAATAGTGTTACAATCTTTGTCACTCACTCTTTCAAGTTACACTATACATGCATATTTTTGTTGTAAATATTTTATATATATATATATATTTACAACAAAAAATTTATTTTATTTTTTTATTTTATATATATATATATATATATATCTCACCATTCATGTATTTTAGTAGTGTTATTAAAATTTTTAATTACTTCATGAACACTGTCATTAATTTGGGCTCCATTACCTATCACGCCCGGCATTCATGTTATAAACGTTGCAAGTTGAGAAAATTCTATTGAGATTCCATAGTAAAACACAAAACCATTAAACATCGATACTGACCATCCCTTCGTCCATCACAGCCTCATAATTTCTAAAATTCTAGACCTTTAAGATAGAGATAACAAATAACAGCAAGCTAAATATTAATAAAATGGTTTTTAATATTTTTTCCTCCGTATTGGGCAGAACTTGAAAAAATTGAAATGAATCAAAAAATTAAAATAAACTTGAAATTTCACTTACTGATTTTCAGTTGTAAAATATAAAATTTCAATATATCCTCCGTATCTGTAATTTTCTGAATGCAGAGTTGAGAAAATCTGATATAATTCTAAATAATAAATACAGTGTTTGTTTAAAAATTTCACTTAAAATTATTTCCGTATTAAGTCGCATCAAGACTTTTAAGATATATCTATTAATTAAGTACCCTACATTATAATTGAACACGCATGGTTTTTTTTTAGTATTTATTAGATTTTTTTAACTTTGTTAACGTATCAAATTATATTTAAACTTTTATATTTTGTACAGAAAAAAACTCTTAGTCACTTTATTATAGTTAGTCTGCGTATTGCAAAAGATAATTAAAAATAAATATTGAAAAAATAAATCTGATATAATTCTAATAAATACAGTGTTTTATTAAAAATTTGACTTAAAATTATTTCAGTTAACTCGCATCAAGACTTTTAAGAGATATTGATTATTTATGGCACCCTACATTATAATTGAACACGCACGATTTTTTTGTTGGTAATTGATTAGAGTTTTTTATCTTTGTTCACGTATCAAATCATATTTAAACCAAAAGGAACTTGTATTTTTTATATAGAAAAAACCCTTAGTTACTATATTATAGTCAGTCTGCGTATTGCAAAAGATAATCAAAAATAAAGATTGAAAAAATCTGATGTAATTCTAAATAATAATTAGAGTGTTTGATTAGAAAATTAATTTAAATATTCAGTTATTTCAGTTAACTCGCGTCAAGACTTTTAAGAGATATTGTTTAATTTCGGCACCCTAGATTACGATTGTTTGAATACGCATGGTTTTTTTTGGTAGTTTATTAGAGTTTTTTTATCTTCGTTCACGTATCAAATTATACTTAAACTTATAAGGAACTTTTATATTTTATAGAGAAAAAACCCTTAATCAATTATAGTCAGTCTGCGTATTGCAGATTATCACCAAAAATAAAGATAGAAGCATCTTTATAAAAAAAATTTTGTTTTTAAGTCTTTCCTATATTTACTCATATTTATCAAATGTACTAGAAGAGAGAAAAAAAACGTTTATACTTTTTAGTTTTTTTTCTCAATTTCAACTAGAATTATTATAGGATCCAGAATTTCCTAAATAGGAATATTGAAGGAGACACTCCTTTAAGTTATCTTCATTTTGGCCAGTGCCATTTTTAAAGGACATTTTCTTCCTTTTATATTTACGTTTATTTTTGTTTTTTTTTATTATTAGATATTATTTTTACTACAGTAATAAACAGTTTTTATATATGCGACGGGATTCTTAGAAGTTGATGTCAAAATAACAGAAAATGGAATATGAAGATTAAAGAAGGAACACCGACGGGCGACGTTCGCTGCACTTATTCAACGTTGTTTCCGCTCCGTTGCCAAATTGCGAAAGCAAAATGCAGTTTTTAGGTCAAAGACTCGTAGAATGTAAAAGTCTTGGGAATTCGCGTTTGCTCGTAAAAGTTTAAAAGTGACATGTGGGTTTGGGTGAATGTCATGCTTTTCACGGTTCCTTTTTTATGACGAGCGTGCCGCGGAATATGTGCGTCTCTGTAATGCGACGTATTTATTTTTATTGCCATAAGAACTTCGTAAAGCACAACAATGTTTGTGAAAGCATTTGGCTAATGAAAAAGATATATAAATATTTAGAGAAATTTTCAAGTTATTACAAAACGTAACATTTTAAGTCATCACGAAATACTCAAATATAATATGACTGGATCCTTGAAAGTGTAATTTGATATGAAAAAGTTTTTAAGATGGAGCAAATTATTTTTTATTGTTGTCGCCGTGGTGTGTTGGGTTGATCACAGGGCAGACGGGCTTTGACGACGCGGCGTACCGCGGGAATCCGGGTTCGATTCCCGGACGTCTGTCGAACGTGGCTGGACTGGTGTTATGGTTGGCTGTAAGATATTACTTTCGTAGCAATATACGACCTTTGGCGATACAGCGCCCGCGAAGAACCGGATTCGATTCTCGGCCGTCCGTCGAACGGGGCTTGATTGGTATTATGGTTGGCTGTAAGAGATTGCTGCCGTAGAAATAAGTCCACCATATGTATCAATTATATACATTAAAGTAGCTAAATAAATAAATTGAATGAAAGAAGCTGCGTCAGGGTTGAAACATGATAGCGGGTGCGTATTTCTTGATAATGATTATATTATCAGAATAAAAAGGAGGTTTTTAATCCATTATTTTTTATGGGATTATTTCGAAATTAGTAAATATTTTTAATATTTCTAATAAATAATAATTGTAATAATTAATAAAATGAAAAAAAAATTATTAACAACATTTATTTCAAAATCATCTTGCATACATTTAAATTTCACAGTTAAAGTAATAAATATGGAGGGGACCTCCATATTTAAAAATATAAAACAATATACATCAATATTCCATAATAGTTTGTTACGTCACTCTACATCATCATTTGATATAAACCAAGTGTTATAAATTTTAATAACGTTATTTGCACAATTATATTGAACAAATGTCACACCACTAATTTAAGAAAAGTGTATATAAATATAACATGTGAGTGAATAAAATAATTATTGCCAACAACCTTGATGATAATGACAATAATATAAACATCGTAATTATTCTCGATGATGGCAACCCAGATTCGAATTTTAAATCATACGATAATATTTTCCATATCAAATATATCAAAGTGTGTTTATTATTTATATTTGGTTGAGTAATAAAATTTTAACAACGAGTTCGCGATTATTCTAAATAAGTTATCTAAGGTGTTAGCAGTTCTGGAGGGTATAAATATGCCGGAGTGTAATCTACTAATGACAGTTAGCGCCATACCTCACTATGGCATTAAAGAAAACGGATTTAAACTAACAGCATACGCAGACTCTTTTATGAGTTAATGTTTGTCTACAATTAGTAACTTGTAATTAGAAGTCGGTTATTTACATTAATCACGTAAATAAACGCTAATAGCTAGACAGAAGTTTCAGTACTCAAACTGAAACTGATTATGAAAAAGGTATCGCTGAGAAGCTGGTGGAAAATCAATTGTGTTATTCGTTAAAAATTATATCCGGATTATATATGGTAGATATAGATCAGTAATTTGAATTACTAGCCAATAAACTAAGTCGTCAACAGGTCAAGGTTATTATCTTCGCGATAAATATAGATCATTTGCCGTGAAATATATTGGAAACAAATTAAAGGAGTCAGACTGGAGTATGGTACTTCATCCTCCCATTCACTCGACACTGCGCCATAAGAGCTCTAAGTGATTATTTACAAAATAAACCAATTGGCAATTGGAAGACCTTCAAAAAATTCTTTTATTTTTTTTTGATCTAAATTCATTATTCACAATTAAATGAAACTTCGTGATGTAGTATTATTTTTACTTTCTTTACGTTCCTTACCACAACCTAGGTTTCGTTTTATTACAATATCTTCAGGTGAGCTATTAGCAAAGATAATCTTCTTTGCTAATAGCCCACCTGAAGATATTTTAATATAACGAAACCTAGGTCGTAGTAAAGAGCTTAAAGAAAGTAAAAATAGTACTACATCACGTAGTTTCATTTAATTCTAAATCATCAGAATTGTACGCTAAAGATAAATTGTCAATATGTACCAGACAGCAGCAAGTTATAAAAGGTGCGTATATAATTTGACTTTTAGTGACGTTTACGAGACGAAATTTTAGAGGATTAAATTTATGAATAAAAATGAATGAAAGTAAATACGTGTTTATTAAATGTATAAAATTTTCCAATTGTTCATTAATAAATAAGTAATTCAGTGAAGTAATGAATATTGTTAGTGATAATACCAATGGTATATTACTTTGTATTACCATTACGTAAATTTTCGACATTAAGTTGGAACTTAGCTTTAGACTATTTGTTTTAGTTTTCATGGTACGTTGTGACAATGATATTATGTTTGATGATTTTTCTCGAAAATTAAAACTATCATTTTTAATTCACCATTTCAAAATTTGAAAAAATACCTGATTCAGTCATCAACTCCAATGGAAGGGAAAGTCATTTTCCAGAAAATTTAGTATTTTTTTAAACAATTGCCAAGAATATATTATTATAATCGTTACAGGATCACAATAAAATAAATTCAATGAATACACATTTTTGTAATAAAACCACGTGGTATTAAAAATGGCTACGTCGATTTGCATTAAAGTTTCTGTACTCTATTAAAAAAAATTGGTTTTACACAATTTTGACAAAATTCGATTTATAAGTTTTTTTGGATTAGAGTTCGGATTTGAAGTTTTTCTGGTTTAAAATTCGAATTAGAAATTTGTTGGTTTAGGATTCGGATTAGAATTTTTTTTTAGTTTCGCAAGAAAACTATTTTAACAAACTTTGTTAGGGTACATCTTAAATGCAGCAAGCATATATCTTTGAATAATTTTCAAAAACGGATTTAGTTATTTCTATGTAAGTGTCTATATTTCAGATATAACAATTCTGTCGTATTTCTTACGTTAAAATAGTCGGAACACATAAAGTTATAAGGAAACTTATTATAGTAAAAACAAAAATTAGTTTGGTGCTAAATTTATCTTAGATTTAATTAAACTACAGTTGTACAGATGTAAGGGTAATTTGTAGTTGAAAAGAGCATTAGAACTCGTTAAAATAGTTGGAACACATATAGTTATAAGAAAATATATTATAATAAAAATAAAAATTAATTTGGTGCTAAAGTTATCTAAGCTTACTTTCTCCTCAGTTAGATTTAATTAAACTATAGTTGTACAGATATAAGGATAATTCGTAGTTAAAAAAACATTAGAACTCGTTAAAATAGTCGGAACACATAAAGTTATAAGAAAACTAATTATAGTAAAAATAAAATTAGTTTGGTGCTAAATTTATCTAAACTTACTTTCCCCTCAGTTAGCTTTAATTAAACTACAGTTGTACAGATATAAGGATAATTCGTAGTTGAAAAAACATTAGAACTCGTTAAAATAGTCGGAACACATAAAGTTATAAGAAAACTAATTATAGTAAAAATAAAATTAGTTTGGTGCTAAATTTATCTAACTTACTTTTTCCTCAGTTAGTTTTATTTAAACTACAGTTGTACATATATAAGGGTAATTCGTAGTTGAAAAAACATTAGAACTCGTTAAAATAGTTGGAACACCTATTGTTATACAAACATTTATTATAATAAAAATAAAAATTAGTTTGGTGCTAAAGTTATCTAAGGTTACTTTCTCCTCAGTTAGCTTTAATTAAACTATAGTTGTACAGATATAAAGGTAATTGGTAGTTGAAAAGAGCATTGGAACTGATTAAAATAGTTGGAACACATATAGTTATACGAAAATTTATTATAATAAAAATAAAAATTAGTTTGGTGCTAAAGTTATCTAAGCTTACTTTCTCCTCAGTTAGCTTTAATTAAACTAGAGTTGTACAGATACAAGGATAGTTTGTAGTTGAAAAGAGCATTAGAACTCGTTAAAATAGTTGGAACACATATAGTTATGAAAAAAACTTATTATAATGAAAATAAAAATTAGTTTGGTGCAAAACTCATCTAAGCTTACTTTCTCCTCAGTTAGCTTTAATTAAACTACAGTTGTACAGATATAAGGATAATTTGTACTTGAAAAGAGCATTGGAACTCTTTCTGAAAGCCTAGTATAGCAAATATTTTACTCGACAAATATACTATACAATGTGAAATAACATATATATATACACACACACACACACATATATATATATATATATATATATATAAACTCGAAGAGATTTTCACTAATTAAGCTTATAATTGGGTCAAAGACTGTCCTAAAATAACTTATGATGCATAGTTAGATCATTTTGTTTCCAACTCTTTAATTAATATGTCTATTTATATGTAAATATCGTATTCAGTTGATGAAGGTATTCGCAGTATTAAAACAAAATTATTCATTAAGAACAATTAGGCTACTCTTAGATTAGTTACTATAGGGGATAATACAAAGTGATTACGTCCTCAAATATGATATGATTATTCCAAAATGTAGAACAAAATCATATTACTGGCAATGGTGTTTTATTAAATAGACCTAAGTGTTCAAAATGGCCCTCAAAAGGTATTCGTAGTATTAAAACAAAATTATTCATTTAGAACAGTTAGGCTTCTCTTCGATTAGTTACTATAGGGGATAATACAAAGTGATTACGTCCTCAAATGTGCTGATATGATTATTCCAAAATGTAGAACAAAATCATATTACTGACAATGGTGTTTTATTAAATAGACCTAAGTGTTCAAAATGGCCCTCAAAAGACAAGTAATTGCCTTGTCTTTAATAGGCTTTTCATTCAGTACGAATTTACAAAACGTAGTTATGTTTTTCTTTATATGTATAGAATTAACTGTACCCCGTGTAGTTATGTTTTTCTTTATATCTATAGAATTACCTGTACCCTTTAGTACAAATTTACAAAACGTAGTTATGTTTTTCTTTATATGTATAGAATTAGCTGTACCCTTTAGTACAAATTTACAAAACGTAGTTATGTTTTTCTTTATATGTATAGAAATAGCTGTACCCCGCGGTTTCATCTTCGTAGAATGATTTCAATTATGTTGCTTTATTATGTTTTTCTTTATATGTATATGATGAGCTGTACCCCGCGTAGTTATGTTTTTCTTTATATGTATTGAATTAGCTGTGCCCTTTAGTACAAATTTACAAAACGTAGTTATATTTTTCTTTATATGTATAGAATTACCAGTACCCTTTAGTACAACTTTACAAAACGTAGTTATGTTTTTCTTTATATGTATAGAATTAGCTGTACCCTTTTGTACAAATTTACAAAACGTAGTTATGTTTTTCTTTATATGTATAGAAATAGCTGTACCCCGCGGTTTCATCTTCGTAGAATGATTTAAATTATGTTGCTTCTCCCTGAAGTGGTCACTAAACGACTCCGCTCCATACGCCAAACGATATCGTCGCAGTCGTGGGTATATCAACGGAAATGCTCGGGATAATAAATATACTGTAAAACTGGCCTCAACCAAAAATGGCTCTCGTAATATTAAAACGGGAGCGTTGAAAGTAGAATATATGTTTTACGCAAACAGTTATTTTAGGATATAAAAAACAAACAATTCAGCAAACAATTAAATACAATTTATTAAAATAATACACAATAAAAAAAACGTTTCTTCATAAACGCACATATATTTTATTATTAATATATAAAGAATTATTAACAGGAATGACAACAATAATAAAAATTTAACGAAATAAATAACAACTTTTAAAAACGATTACAAAAACAAAACGAAACAATAACGAAAAACGATTACATAAGCAAACTAGTTTTTTATGTGGTCATTGCATAAATTAAATAAAGAACAATTAATAACGAATATAACGAATGTCAATACATTCTGTTTACATTGTCAAAATTAATGATTTTTCAATCTCTTTGAGCTTTACGTGACTTTTTTGACAACCCTGTCGGACAAATCATACTCGCAAAATGATGTCGGAAAAATCAAACTGTTATGCAAAATAACATGACTTTTAAAAAAAAAAGAAATAAAATTCCCCTCAATCTTATTGACGATCTGATAATAAATATACTGTAAAACCGGCCTCTACCTTTCACCATGTAAGGTTACTCATATATCTATCTGTCCTTCCATCACAGTGGTTTTTTTTAGAAATCACTAGACATATTAATGAAGCATATTATCTCGAATGTATTTCAATTACTCCCAAAAACTTCTTGTATACTTTTAAGGCGAGCAACTAAAGCACGCCATTTTTTTAGTTCTATGTACTTTGTGTATAATTTACTTAGATATATTGAAAAAAAAACCTCAAGACTACTGAATCTAAAATTATTAAAAAAAAGTTTCTATAAGCTCACAAAAAAGTTGTAGGAATCAGATTGGTATCATAATTTTTAAAACATGCACCATCATTTATCGCATTTGGAAGATATAGCATATATAACATTAACGTTACGAAAAATTAATATTTGTAAATAATGTAACAAAAATACATCTTCTTTCCAGTCGTGACGCTCTTGACAGAGTGGTCGTGGTCATGATGAAGCTAAATCATCATTGGTGGTTGATGTGACCTCCTCACAATTTCTCGCCATCTTAACCTATTGACCGACATCCTAGTTCATTTTTGTAGAGGGTCTCCAATTGCTGATTTTATTTTGATCAACCCATAGCATGGATGATCTGCCACGTGGTCTGTTTCCTTCCGCCCTTCCTTGGATCACCAAACGCTCTAAGGAGTCATTGTTTCGCCTCGAAACATGGTCAAAGAAGTTCAAAATTCGAGACTGTACTAGGGTTGATAGACTCTGCGTGATGCCGAGGTCTTGAATAGAAATACTTCGTACGCTTAAATTGCTATAAGTGTCTAAAAGTGTACTGAAACGTTATCGTGCTAGCTTTATTCATGCTGAGCAGATTTTTTCATCACTGTTTTATACCTTTGAAACCTAACATGTGGTTCGAGAGTCCGTCAACTAGAATTATTATAGGATCTAGAATTTCCTAGGATAATGAACCTAAAGTTATTAAAAAAAAGTTTCTATAAGCTCACACAAAATCTATAGAGTCATTGTTTCACATCGAGACATGGCAAAAAAACTTCAAAATTCTAGACTGTACTAGGGTTGATAGACTGCGTGATGCCGAGGTCTTGAATAGAAATACCACGTACCCTTAAATTACTAAAGTGTCGAAATGTGTACGGAAACCTTATCATGCGAGCTGTACTCGTGCTGAGCAGATTTTGTCATCACTGTTTTATGCCTTTGAAACCTAACATGTGGTTCCAGAGATTAGCGTGAACCAACAAATTTTCACGCTTTATATATTAGTGTAAAGAATGTGTATATTTAACATATATAACGTCATTGATTATAGCTACATTAATGCGTAGAAGAGACACAAGTTTCGGTAATAAAAAATCCAAAATTTGCACGAACGAACTCAAGTATAAATAAAAATTGTCCCTCACACCTCCAACGCTTACTCATCGTCATCTTCACACCTGCGCCTCGCTCCATGTTCAATCAGATGATTGGAGTCGGTGTAGGGCATTACGATACAATGGCGCATGGATATTGATTGATGGCTCCCGTCGCGATGTCGCTCCCAATCAGTGTACATTTTTCAATTCGTGTCTAGCGTCGACGGCTAAATGTTAATTTTACGGTTTAAATATTCTCTCCTCGCGGCTCTCCGTATTTGCAAGTCAATGGGCCCGTCTTGGCTACTGTGGCGCGCTGTCAGATATTGTTGGAGGAGGTTGCTTTTTGCTGGGATCAGAAATATTCGACGAGGAAAAGTTTTGCGGCAGGAGCAGATCTATTACTTTCGTGATAATTGGTAAATAACTTAAAAAAAATTGTGTGTTTTTTACGATATTTCGCTTCCAAGTGGCCTACCTCACAAATTCTCCTATTCACCGTATCATTATTAATTTCCATTCCGTTGCGTTCTGTCAGCAATTTCCGAACCGGATGAGACTTTAAGAATCGTCATAAAACTCCGGATATACGTGCAAAAGCTTTTAGTGGAAATCTTATTCCTCGTTTGTGCGTAATACATTTCAAACAGTTTCGTACATAATTGTTTAGAATTAATTTTGTTCTTTAAAGTTATGATTATTTTATGAATTTTAATCAAAGTATAACCTTTTTATACGCTCTTTAATTTTATGTTAAAACAAATCATAAAACGATACTTCAACTGAGTTGCCTTTTTCTATTTATATCTCATTATATATGAAAGAAAGAATAATCTCATTAAAGTGAATTTTTAAAAAATTGTTTGAAAGCACTTATTTTACTTACTTACTTTTTTGATCAATTTATAAAAGATCCATAATTAGTTTTGAGGGGAGATCAGGAAAGGGCATCTCTTTTACGCACACATGCACACGCGCATGCAAACGTATTACACACACATACGTATTTACGCTCTACATACACATTTGCACGCACATGCATCCACACATGCATGCACGTACACACACACTTGCCACTTACGTGCACACATACGGACATGCACACACACACAATCACACATATTTTTATAAAATGTATTTTTGCCAAATGCAAAAGAAATCTAAACTTGTAAAAAATGTTATTCGATAGAAATTTTTTCCGCTACTCTGTATTCCTGAAAAAAAATCCGCTTTGGTAAACTATACTTGCGGGATGTATTTTATACAGGGTTACAATTTTATAATAAAGGAATTTCAAGGGTATGCTTTCCTTGGAATTCCTGTAATTACGTCAAATTAATGCTTTTTCTGTCTTTTCGAGTTTCACGTGAATTGTTTTGACGACTCTGTCGGAAAAATCATACTCACAAAATTTGTCGGAAAAATCAAGCTGTTATGCAAAATAACATGACTTTTCAGAAAAAAATATAAAATTCCCATCAATCTTATTGACGATCGTATAAAACTATTTCCATTTTCTCTACATGAGAGAATCATTTTTATTTTTGAAATGAAATAATTTATATTCTTTTAAGGAGACGGGCAAAACCCAAACACAAAACTATTTGGATTATGATCATCTTCTTTTCAAAATAAAAAAATGTATATAAAGCGATTTACTGAGCGTATCATCTCTAAGAGATTAGACTTTAGGAGATTGCAGAAAATATGTAATATATAGCACTTTATTATAACGCAGGAAGGGAAAAATTATAAATAACTGAATAACAAATAAATAAATTGTTGTCGATTTTCGCGTAAAATTATTGTAATAAAGGTTTATTAATAATAAACATCACAATAATAAACGTAAATCAATAATAAACGTTTGCCAGTGATTATCTATTTAACTATAATAGGTTATAAGATTTGAATCTAAGGTAAGAATTCATAACCGATATAAAAATTGATTTAAAAAATGATCTGTTTAGAATGCGATGTGTTGGAATGCTCCAGAATATGGGCCGGTTTGATATCAGATAGATCTCCTAACTATGATGCAAATTTCAGTCAATGAACATTAATTTCCTTATGATAAATACCATATATTATGGTTGAATTTTGGGAGAAATTCACCATTAAGATTCTTAATACTATTATTAAGCTTCCTATATTGTTAGTTAGTCTACTGTAACTCCTTGTTTTTTACTTTTTTTCTTTATATAATTATCGTATTTTTAATTATTTTAAATCTTTTCCTATGAAACCAAACAATTATTTTGATCTTGTTATTTTAAAACTTCATCTGACCACATTTCTTCTTTTTACTTTTCTTCCTCCCGTGATATTGTTCAATAATAAGAGTTACGACCTCCTCCGTACAGTATTTTCCTCTCATAATATTACACCAATAGACCCTATTTTCAGCGATCTACATAGCAACATGAATGGTAAAGTCGAGAATAGTATGGATCTAGTTGGGCCAATTCATCGGGGTTCGTCTGCGTCTTCTTTCCTTCAAATGTTTCTTCTCATTGAATACAAATTCAATTATATATGTATATATATATATATATATATATATATATATATATATATATATACGAATTTTATGAATCTTTTAATATATTTTTCGGGAAAAACGCTAAACGCTGTTACCAGAAAGATCATTCAGAAATAATCTTAAAAACATAAGCATTGAGAATTAAGTACATAATGAACGAAAATTATTAGGACTGAAAAATTCCAGCGCGATTGATTTCTATAAACAATTTAATAGTTTCTTTCCGTGTAGCGTCCTAAACCATTGCTTCTAGAGAAAAAATCATTTCAAATTAAATATTTCTTATTATCTAAGGGAAAACAATTTATCCTCACACGTTTTTCAAAATTTTCTATTTGTCTCAGTCGAAAGGTTTTTCATCCCCTCCGCGCATACGTGAGGCATGGTTGCCGGCGGGTAGCTCGCCAGATGTGGCCCCTTTCACACAAAACCCCTTTCGGAGTGTATTACTAATAATAGTTAAGTGGAGGGCTGATAGCAAGGAGCACTAATCTTGCTAGTATAGCTTGTGTTTGACTCAATAAAAGAATAAATAACTAGCTTTAATATTCGTGAATATATTTTCTTCCAGAACTCTCAAAATAACCCAACATTGTCAATATTCAACGCAATATGTCGCAGTATATTTAAACTCTATGATAAGGGGTATTCATAACTTTTTTAAATCTATGCAGGATTTCTCAATTTATAGAGGACAGATGGTAAAATTTTTTCTTTGATTTGATTTTTAAGCTATCTTAGTAAAAATAACTTCATAATATATTTCCATCAATCTCATAACGTCTACACTTTTAGACTTATGTACTCAAAATTTTGCAATAGGCACTTCAGATAGGAATTTTAATAAATATACATATAGAAAATCGAAGTTAAGAATAATGTGAAAATAGTAGAGGAAAAATAATTGTGAAAATATCATACCGGGTCGAAACCGGGTAATGCAGCTAGTATAATAAAAAAGATAGAATAAAAACGAAAATAGTTTATTTAGGTGGCCAATATTATAAGAGTCGATTGAAAAAAAAACGTTACAGCCTTAGAACGAATGTTTAAGTTGAAACAATTCCAAATCTGAAACGACAAATTTAAAAATATATACTAGATTTAATACAAAATTGACGTAAAAATTAAAATGTTATTTTAATTGTTTTGTTTTTATATGAATAAAAACATTAGAAAATATTTTTCGGTACGGTTTCTACGTATTATTGAAACTTACATATTTATAGTAATATCAACGCTATGAATTAGGTCAAAAGGACTAAATTCGTGACCACATAAGCTATTTTACTTGTGTCCGTAATTTATATTGTAATAAAATGATAATGAGACAATGTCCATGCGCGCATCGCCCTAAAACCAACGTCGTCTTCACCGTAGTATGTTGAATTGGTCACAAGGCATACAGCTTTTGACGATGTGGCGCACCGCGGGGATCCGGGTTCGATTCCCGGCTGATTGTCGAGTGGGATTGGACTAGTGTTATGGTTGATTCTAAGAGATTGCTCTCGTAGCAATAAGTCCGCCATATGTATCAGTTACATATAATTAAGTAGATAAATAAATAGATAAATAAATAAATAAAATCACTAGACAAATTTTAAGGTAACCTTGTAGTTTTAGATCTTATGAGTTCAGTTAACATCGCCATAGATACATTATCTCCTTATTACTTAGAGGGTTTAACCAACAGAACCAATAACTCACTTAAATATTTAAATAAATTAATTAAAATCGAATCTGTTTCTGTTATTAACAATCATCATAAAAACTAGTTGTATAATGTTTCACTAGATGGCGGTATTTACTACATTTTTAATAAATATTTATAATTTACAATACATTCATTCCAGAAATACAAATTATATAAAGAAACATTTTCTTATATACGATATATAAAGGGGCAGCCACCATTTCTTTTATGTACCATACCGAGCGGCTATAAATGCAAAAATAATTCAAAATTAAATTTAAGTTGCGTTTGCTGTTTTTTTTTCATTACAAAGCTCCCTTTGTAATTGTAATCGCAATTCACAATTAAAGGAAACTCCGTGATGTAATATAATTTCTACTTTACTTAAATTCTTTATCATGACCTAGGTTTCGTTGTATTACATCTTCAAATGGGCAATTAGCAAAGATAAGGTTAAAAAAATAAAGTAGAAATAATACTACATGACCTAGTTTCATTTAATTGTGAATAATGCATTTCTATAAAATTAACGCCAAATATATTAAATATTTGTAATCGCAATATTAAGCTTTAAAGTAATATGCAATAAGTCACTGTTTAAAACTGTACCTAAGTAGATCTTTCAAGCAGAATTATTTCAGCCAACCCGCGTCAAATAATTTCAAGCGACCTAGATACGTAATGAACAATACTTCATGCGTATTCTGATATGCACTTAGCTGGTTTAATTTTATTTAATACTTTTCATTAATATATTAAGAGTTTTACATGTACTTGCTATGCAATATATCACTATTTAAAACTGTATCTGAGTAGATCTTTAAACCAAAATTATTTCAGCCAACCCGCGTCAATTATTATATATTATATATTTGCTATGCAATATGTCAGTCACTATTTAAAACCGTATCTGACTAGCTTTCTCAACCAGAATTATTTCAGCCAACCCGCGTCAAATAATTTCAAGCGACCTAGATACGTAATGAACAATACTTCATGCGTATTCTGATATGCACTTAGCTGGTTTAATTTTATTTAATACTTTTCATTAATATATTAAGAGTTTTACATGTACTTGCTATGCAATATATCACTATTTAAAACTGTATCTGAGTAGATCTTTAAACCAAAATTATTTCAGCCAACCCGCGTCAATTATTATATATTATATATTTGCTATGCAATATGTCAGTCACTATTTAAAACCGTATCTGACTAGCTCTCTCAACCAGAATTATTTCAGCCAACATGCGTCAAATAATTTCAAGCGTCATAGACAAGTAATGAACTATACTTCATACGTATTCTGATATGCACTTAGCTGGTTTAATTTTACTTGTTTTCTTTAATACTTTTCACTAATCTACTACTGGCTTTACATATATTTGCTAAGCAATACTTCACTATTTAAAACTGTATATGAGTAGGTCTTGCAACCAAAATTATTTCAGCCAACCCGCGTCAATTATTTCAAGCGGCATAGACAAGTAATGAACCATACTTCATACGTATTCTGATATGCACTTAGCTGGTTTAATTATAATTGTTTTCTTTAATATTTTTCATTAATCTACTAGGGGTTTTACATACACTTGCCATGGAATATGTTCGTATTTAAAACTGTATCTAAGTAGATCTTTCAACCGAAATTATTTCAGCCAATACGCGCCAAATAATTACAAGCGACATAGACAAGTAATGAATCACACTTCATACGTATTCTGGTATGCACTTAGCTGGTTTAATTATATTTGTTTTCTTCAATACTTTCATTAATCTACTAGGGGTTTTACATATATTTGCTATGCCATATGTCACTATTCAAAACCATATCTGAGTAGATCTTTCAACCAAAATTATTTCAGCCAACACGCGTCAAATAATTTCATACGTATTCTGATATGCACTTAGCTTTTTTAATTTTACTTGTTTTCTTTAATACTTTTCACTAATCTACTAGGGGTTTTACATATACTTGCTATGCAATATGTCACTATTTAAAACTATTTGTCTACTAGGCCTTTCACGTATATTCACTATGCAGAAAGTTCTTATTCGAAATTGTATTTAAGTAAATCATTCAACCAAAATTATTTTAGCCAACTCACGTCAAATTTCAAGATTGATAAACAAGTAACGCACCATACTTCATATGTAATCTGAAAATACTTGGCTGGTTAAATTTAATTTTTTTTTATTAAAATGTTTTATTTGTCTTCTGTGCGTTTTACGTATATTTGCTATGTAATATGTCACTACTCCAAATTTTATTTGAGTAGATCTTTCAACAAAGATTATCTCAGCAAACTCATGTTAATTAACTTCAAGATATATAGAGAAGTAATGAACCATATGTCATATGTAGTCTGACACGCACTTAGCTGGTTTAATTTTATCTTTTTTCTATAATGTTTGTCATTTACTTACTAGACGTTTTGACGTGTATTTGAAAAGTAGGCGGTCCGGTAAAATAGTTAAGAAAAATAGAAAAATCATTTTTTGAAAATTGCAAAGAAAATATACATATTTTGAAAATATACATTTTTCAATAGATTCATTAGGGAAGAGCTAAAATTTCTTCATAACATACTGTCGGCATGAAGACCGACAATGGTATATAAGTATGTATCTTTTGTACACTAGCATATATCTACTTGTTATTCATAGCCATGAATGTGCTCTCTGTTCATAGCAACTCGCCCAACGCAAACTCGCATTGAATTGTAAATATGTAATGTAGAGCGGTGAGAAAAGAATATTTGAACGATCAAATTAGCATTTCGACATCAGCAGAGCACGAATTGAAAAATGCGCGTTGATTGCTGGCTACATCGTGACGGGCGTCATCGATCTGCTTATAAAGTTTGTAGTGTTGAATGGGTCTAACTTAATTTGAGATGATTAAAGTCAGCATGAAGCGTATGTATACACAGGTGAACGCTAAGGAGTAAAATTGTTCTACCCTGTCACAGAAAGAAAGAGTGAATTACACTATGACAGAAAATATTTAGAAGAGGGTTAGTTGATAGCATCTATCCATCGCATATTTGTAGTGTCTCCAAAGAACGCAATTTTATTTAGATTGCTTTCAGGACACTGGGGCATAATTCAGAAAGAAAGCAATAAAATGAGGGATAGACAATAATAAAATATATAGACAATAATAAATAAAACATATTACAAATAGTTGCAATAACTATTTGTAATATGTTTTATTTTCGAACGTTTTGAATATATATATATATATATATATATATATATATATATATATATATATATATATATATTTACATCAATAAAAGTTGTAGGCAAATAATAATTGCGTAACATTTTACAATTAATAAGTTAATTAATGGTTATACCATTAATATTTGGGTAAATTTTTTTTAATTCTACGTTTGTAACGTTTTTGTATTTGGGAAATTTAAAAAAATGGTATAATTAGTAATAACCTTTTACAATGAATTGGATTTAGATTGGAATTATAATGAATTAAATATAGCGCTGTTTTCAAAAGGCCACGAATTCAGGATTTTTGAAATTATACGTCTTTAGGCGCGTTATGAGAAAAATAATGAGAGTGAAATTTTAAGACGTACGCGCACGATGCAACAAAAATCGACAGAATGAAGTGGCTCACTGAACATATACATTCACATATATGTAGTGACTGATACTATATTCATGGTAGTTATTGAGAGATTTGTAAATACACAAGACGTATTTTATATTCATATAAATATAACTCATATCTGTACTTTTAAATAACGTTTTTAGTTATAATATATTTATTTATTGTGAATATCCGTGATAGAAATTGTGCTTATAAACTTTTTAAAGTGTGTTTCAGTGCATTTTTCTAAGTAAGCTTAAGTTTCGACATATTTGCATTATAAATTATAAATTACTACTTTACTATTTATTTTACTACTTTATTTGAGAAAATAAGTTTTAATTTTCAAAATTCATTTGTTTGATTTTATTTAGAATTTACCAACCCTATTTATCGATTACACTCCAATCTTTTCGTCATTTCATTTCCATTAATTAATTGCGTGCTAAATAAAGTTATGCTTTTATTATATATAATAAAGGAGTATAATTTCCAACGCACGTACATGAGTATAAACACATTTTTGCCTACTAATGTATTTCTTTATTTCAAATTGCTTTGTACTATCGAGACGGCATTAACTGTTTCACGTACCACAGTCACGTACGTGCCACTTACGATCCTCGTTGGTTCAGACATCAACCCGCATTTACGTTTCACTTGACTCTGGATGCAGTTTCATATTTCTATCTGTTTTACTATTCTATTGGCAGCTTCAGAACTACAGTTAAAAACGCTTAGCTGGCTCATTTTTATTTAACCCCAGTTTAAATAAAAATAATAAGAAAAAAACCCGCTGAAAGAAAACGTGTGTCTAGACCGACAATTCACGTAGAAATGAGTGACTGATGAAATTAATACAGAAACGAGGGCAAGATGTGTTCGATGTTTTTTTTTAGTGCGGAAAATCGCACGAAACATAGACGGACTAATCACTGAGTGGAAAACAGTAATAGATACGGTAATAAAACATCTACTAAGTAAATTATTAAATACTTATCTTTATTTACATACATATATACATCATATATATATATATATATATATATATATATATATATATATATATATATATATATATATGACACGGACGTGGAAAAGAGTCGATAGCTTAGCAGTATCTAGTACATTTTTTCGTTACCGATACTTTTACTCGTATAAATATTTTACAATAGACTTCATAACGAAACTCTATCGAAATTCTGTACTTAACATAATACTCCTTTGAATTGGAACTGAATGTTGGTACTACAATACTTAAAGTATTGTCATATTGGCGATACTCCATTTTATTTGTAATTTGAGAAAAGTACATCATTGGTTTGTTCCATTCCAAACGAAACAACCAACTTCATTCCAAACGAAACAACCAACTTCATTCCAAACGAAACAACCAACTTCATTCCAAACGAAACAACCAACTTAGCTCTAAAGCTATGTTAGTGTCCTACTCCGAGAGAAACTATTAGACAATATTATTTTTAAGTCATTCTGCAGAGGAATTGTGGGAAAATTTGAACTTTATCCATATTAATTTCCTTTCGTAAACGTTTCGCTGACCTGTTTCGTGTTTTCTTTTGCTTTCATTTGTTTTTTATACACATTTCGTTAAAAAGTCAATTATGAAATTCGTCGTTTGTCCTTATAAAGCTAAATTATAAATCACGTATGTATATATACATACGTGATTTATAATTTTATAAACATTTTACACCACAAATGATTGTGTTGCAGCATATTTAATATATATTTACTATATAAATTTTTGAAGCATAAAAGTTAATATAACATCATAAAGGTAATAAAGAATATCTATGTATTTGAAATTGGTGAGCGCATTGTAAAAATATACATACGTAAGAAGATGTTCAGAAATTATATCGAACTTTTCTTTCAATACAGTAAGAAATATCTATGTATTTGAAATTGGTGAGCGCATTGTAAAAATATACATACGTAAGAAGATGTTCAGAAATTATATCGATCTTTTCTTTCAATACAGTAAGAAATATCTATGTATTTGAAATTTGGAGAGCGCATTGCAAAAATATACATACGTAAGAAGATGTTCAGAAATTATATCGAACTTTTCTTTCAATACAGTAAGAAATATCTATGTATTTGAAATTGGTGAGCGCATTGTAAAAATATACATACGTAAGAAGATGTTCAGAAATTATATCGATCTTTTCTTTCAATACAGTAAGAAATATCTATGTATTTGAAATTGGTGAGCGCATTGTAAAAATATACATACGTAAGATGTTCAGAAATTACATCGAACTTTTTTTTCAATACAGTAAGAAATATCTATGTATTTGAAATTGGTGAGCGCATTGTAAAAATATATATACGTAAGAAGATATTCAGAAAATATATCGAGCTTTTCTTTCAATACTTTTACTTGTAACATATTTTTTCGATAGTACTCATTAGCATAACACTGATACTTTTAATTCGATATCGTGTTCCTACGTTCGCCTGGTACGAGGCTAATAGTATACGCTTCGCTTGCATGGTGTTCGCAACATAGTTATGTAAAAGTTGAGGGATTATTATATAGGAGCATAAACCAAAGCCATAAATGAATTAAGACATGATTCCAGTTTATATATTCCTACTTACTATCTGTGGCCGATCCATTCTCTGTTATATTAGAACACATGCAGCTTCTACTTATACAATGCACATGTACCACTGCCGCCATCTAGTGAGTTTGTATGGACGCCCTTCTGCAATTTTGACCATTTTTTGATTTCCAATTTCTTGCAAATAGGATCGTTTGCTTCCATACCTCTTCTGTTCCCTAACTGTGGCACAAGCGCTTAAATTTTACCAGCCGCTCAATCATTTACATCTGACTGTATATACCTTAAAAAACAAAATTCAGTACTATTCAAACGGAGTTCGCACAACGTTTAACGAGTACCTAAGAGATATGTCTATCTCACTTTTTTGTATAATAGTATCTCTTTCTGCTGATCGTGAAAGATGGATGGTGTGTAAAGCACTTTATAAGCGAACAGACAGAAAGATAGACAGATAATGTATGCAACAAAAGTAGTTTACTAGAGGTAATTTAGTAGTAGACTAGTTTTCCTACTGGGTTCGTTAACTTTCATTTTTATGATATCATAAAAACGTACTAAAAATAAAAATACGAAATTAAATACATATTTGGTTCAATAAGTATTCCATGTATTAATACAATGTGTAGATTATTTTTTAATCATATTTTACCTCATTCAAATGATCTACCATTCTATGCTCGAGTATTAAACATATGAACAAACAAACAAACAAGATACGTAATTTTATATATACTTATAGAATATTAATATAAACTTGGAGCGTAATCAAGTTGTTAAGAGGAAATATGTTTTAAAAGGAATAAAATCAACAAATACCAGTTAGCAACAGCTGATAATTATCAACAATTGCGAAGTAACTGTTGGCTGTGACCTGATATTGTAACAGAAAATATTCACCTTAACGCGGCTGTGACTTGAGATAGGTCAAATGACATCTAAATTATTTCATTCCAAATAGAATACAATCTTAAAATGCGAAAAATATTTCCAAAAGATTTATACAATTATTGAAAGTATTTCTCATACAGTACGGATATATTTACTCATGTTTTATAGATATATTTACTTGTGCTTTTTACGCATTATCAAATACGAATACAATTGTCATACCCAACATACATGAATATATACAGGGTCATTCATATAAATCAAGTGAGCGTACAGTAATAGTTCTCGCTGGCCCTATCACGCTTCAATGCATAGTTATTTATGTTTGTGGAGGACAATCTTTAACAAAGGATTGTGTCATAAATCATCGTTTTGTCGATATCGAACAACTCAAAGGTACTAAAGGAGTGATAGTCTCGAGATCAATTTTCGGTTCGGTTATTTTTGTTTTTTTTTTGTTAGTCGTGGCGTCCATGCTTTTGAAATGAAACTTTTTAACTATCAGTGACTCGTTAATTAACAGTTTATTTGCACATATACTCGTTCAAATTCTGTATAAAGTAGTAGTATTTATTACCCCTATACCGTTAAAATTATATATTAACGCGATCTTATGATTAAATATATAGCTTATTAATAAAAAACTAATAAACAAACTAAAATTTACATTACTTTATGATTTTAGTTAAAAAAATTATTTTTCTCCATCTGCGAAAATGATTAATAACGCTATTTTACTAGTGTTTTGAATTAAAACAAGACTGGACGATTACTGATTCTACTAAGAGACATAAATATATAATCTGTTTTTACTTAGACATAATGTCATAGAAGGCTGATTCTTATCATCGTCTGAAGTAAAATAATTTTGATGAATGTGATAAACCCGACCTTTTTTGAGATAATCGCCTTAGAATTTGGAAATTTCAAAAAAATTCAATACAAAATCAATAAAATCACTTAAATACATTGATTCCATCAAATACCATTACTTCTAGAAAAATAAAACTTTAAAAATTAGCAGAAACCCTTTTTGAAAAATTTAATACAGATAATATCAGCTGACCTTCTGCAAAGTGTTGACGGTTTTTACGTCATTTTCATTACAATTGTGATATGCTGTTCTGAAGAGGCAAAACTAAAAATATAAATTAAGTTATTAAAAAAAAATTTTCATTTTTTTGCTTTTCATAATTTTAAAATAATGGGGATGGCGACAGATCATCTGAGAGTAGGCTTTCAAGGTATTAACGGCCAGGTATATTATTTTAAAGAAAAAATACAACGACAGTGCACGAGACCATCGTCGCAAAACCAATCTCCCTTTTCTGTAATTTCCATAAATGTTGCCTCTCAGCGTTTGCTCTTCCAACCGATTTATAAATACAGGCATTTAGAGTTGCCTAAGAAGTGAAAGGCAGGAAATAAAGGAATATTAAATATAACCAAAGCATGTAGACTATTACTTGCATGGGTTCTTTCCCCAAATCAAAGAGTAAATGGCAATATTCAATTTCTTAAAAGTTTTATGATGAACTTGGAATCCCCAAACTCTGGCTAGTTATGGAAGAAGAATATTATTATGACAGTGACGATCGAATAGTAAAAGAAGAAGAATATTGTTATGACAGTGACGATCGAATAGTAAAAGAAGAGGAATATTATTATGACAGTGACGATCGAATAGTAAAAGAAGAAGAATATTATTATGACAGTGACGATCGAATAGTAAAAGAAGAAGAATATTATTATGACAGAGACGATCGAATAGTAAAAGAAGAAGAATATTATTATGACAGTGACACATAATCTGGCTCTGCCGTATGTGCAAAGGAACCTTTTTCTTAAAATGTAAAACCGCAACATCGGGAACATCAACTGAAATTTCCCCAAAGTGACTGTCAAAAATAAATACTTCGATGCTCTTTAAGTAATCATGAGAAAGAGTAAAACGAATGTGGACATCCTTGGATACACGTAATAGTAATAAATATGCAAATATCCTATGAAGAATTTATTGTTGGAACAACCTTCCCCTTTTTAGGGTTTCGTAGGAAAACAAGGAACCATTTTAACTTCATAACATTCGTTCGTCTGTTTATCACAGCCGCTCAGTATCTAATTTTTAGACCTATATTCATGAAATGTTGCTAGTATATGCTTCAATTGGGGATGTCAGTTAGAACAACATTTTTAACGAACCAGTACCATCTCGAATCAGTAAGTGTGCCGGGGAAAACATTTCCTTTACGCACCCCGACGAATCAAGTAATATTGAATGGGTGTTTTAAACTGGACGAGGTTCAATTTCCTATTTTTCCTTTTTTAAGCTTCCTTTGTGAAACATCAAGCTTCAAAGTAATGAAGGACGGTTTTGAAATATTTGAAAACTTCTGGACACTAGCGTTTCATTATAACTTTTAATTAACATTATTTTAACTAACGTTATTCAGTTATCTAGTATAATGAAATTTATGAGATTTAGATAACTACTATCTTTTGACCGCAGCTTTGCACGCGTTACAGGGGCAAACTAATAAAGGAAGTTAAAAAATGCAAGGCCATCTGGTATGATTAAGGGAAATGACTAATTAAACTCTTTTATTATTATTTTATTGACTAATTATACTCTTTTATTCTCATGAGTTTATAATACAAATAACTAGTTAGCCCGTGCGCATAATTCGCAACTCACTGAATGGTAATATGATGTGAAAATAAGTAAATGAAAGGTATTTTATTGTGAAAAGTAATAATAAAATTCTCATTGTAAACATTTTTAATATTATGACAACATATTTTATTGTAAAATATTAAAAAAACAAATATTGGATTTCTTTGATACGTTTTTTTAAATGTCTTAGTTCATAAAACTTCTGTGAAAACAATATTGAAGCGGTAACATGATCATTATTTACTTTTTGGCTATATGTATCTTTTACATAAACATGAATATCATTGAATCTATGAACTTCTTTGAGAAATAATTTGCAGACAATTAAATAAATTATAATAAAAATAGTTTTGAATTATTTGTTTATTTTTCATCATTAGCGGTGAGAGTAATCTTCGAATCTGGAAAATCGATTTCAGCAGGGGTTAGCAGCTTAGTATATAAATTTTATAAGTAAATTTTGAAAATAAACTCCATAAAATTCGTTTTTTTTAAATTTTTTTTATTACCACGCAGTGGATGATTTACAACATATTTTTATAAACAGTGTTTTCTCTGACAGTCCTTTCGTTTTATTCCTTCCGCTACCGATTTCATGGAATGGAAAATAAATATTTTCCTCTAAATTAGAGATTAAAGGAAGTGATTCTGTTATTCCTTTATTCGTTTATGTAATATCTCAAAAAATCACGTTCATCCATTTTTTCGTGAAAGAAGGACAAAGAACACGCTTTCGTATTTATTAAATCAATTAGTTTGAAACTCTGCTGTATATGTGCTCCGACATGCACTTGGTCGGTTTTTTGTTGTTTGTTATTCTTCAATAGAACATGACGTATATAAGAGTTACTATTTCTAATATTTTACTGCGACCTCTCTAGCGTGGTTTTCTCTGTTTCTCAGATGTTATAATAACTTATGTAGAAACTTCAAAAGAGTCTTCTTGAAAGTTTTACTAAAACCTATGTACTAGTTATTGAGTTATATGACAACATATATAATATCACTTTATGTTTACTTTTCAAAAGTACTTACCGTTCTTAAAGTAACTGTATGTTTATTCAAAAACTGAATCTCTTACTGTGATCAAACTTGAGGTAGAAAGTTGGTACCAAACAAACTTTAGTTTAAAAACTCATTCGAAGCAGACAAAACTACGGTTTTCAATGCCACGACGAGTTACAAAGAATCTATAAATACATAGATTGCCTTATGAATTTCGTGCGCGAGTTATCGACTCGAGACGCTTATTCTGTATCGATTCAACGTTTATTTTTAATCTGCCTTAAAGAAAGACTAGACCAAGGACGGTAAGTTTATTTTGTTTGGTCCATCTGTTTATTTGAGTTAACGATTTGGGCCATTTGGATGAGCACCTGGATTCTTTTAAGCTCCTCTCGTTATTGCACTGTGGGAAGTTATTGGAACTATTATTCGTGGTGGGAATAGGATTACTTTTTCAAGGTAAGGGGTACCAAAATGAGATGTACAAAATAATTTTAAAGAAAGAAGGAAGAAATCGATCGAGATGAAATTCTAATATGACCCTTGTTAAAAGTTCTTTCAGACATAGTTATTATAATATAGGTTTTATGTTTGGTTACCAGTACACGATATAATTTTAAAATTACTGTATCAGTGAAACTCAAATTTCAAGAAAATATCTTAATCCCACGCAAGAACATTTTTCTTCTTCTCTATCATGATGCTCTTGACAAAGCAAGCATGGTCATCGTGTGGTACTGTGAAGGGTTGCTATAACTCCCTTACGATGTCTCAACATCTCTCTGTTGGATTGCCCGATTTTATCTGGTTGGTTCGGCACATGGGCAACCATCAACGTGATTTGATGCATCCTGCCTCTGTACAGCTCTTGGATACGGCCATAGAATTTGAGTATCCGAGATTATAATAAGCTCGATAAATGCTGCTTAAGTGCCGAGTTTTTGGACTATCGAACTTGTAATATTATTAATTTTCAGATTCAACAAAACAGGCTACATCTTTGCAAAAATTGTTGCTTGTTTCTGAGAATACGTCGTAAATTGTCCAATTTTTTTAAATAACGTATTTTACGAACTTTATTTCCAAATATACTAAAAAAAGTTATTTACTGAGTTTCTAAGCCATCTAGTGTGCTTAGGGAGTAGCATAAAGGATTACTTGACGGCAATTAAAAAATAACGTATTTTATGGATCTATTTCCAAAAAACAAAGTAGAACTGAACTGAACTGCTGAATCATCTAGTACGCTAAAGGTGACTTATGACGGATTACGTAAGCAAAATTGATCAGTAAGGATAAATGGACATTTTTTTCTCAATTTAAATTCATTACCAAAACAGTGGCTATATTTTAATGGAATGATACGTCCAAGATTTTATTACTCTCTTTAACGGTTTTGCGGAATATATGTCTTTCAAGTTGAGAACCAAGCACTACTAATTGAAAAGTTGTGACACTTATATAAACAAATTTCATCCTCGCCGACTGATACCAAGTAGTCATGGTTGTTTGAGTGTAAGTGGAGTTGTTTTCTCTGGCGTATACTCCTGTCCACTTTTTCAACCTAAACGGTAATTCTTTAAAATGCCCACTATTCTATAAATATACATTTTAATAATATAAGATTTTACGTGGGCTAAGAGCAGTTGTAGTTAAGGGTAGTCTTCTCTACTGATGGGATTGAAATTCCTTATTTAATAGTTAATTAGTCCACAAGTTATCACATGATAACTGTTAATTTGTAACTCATACCAATAATTTCACGAGTATAGTAAAATTTCTTTATTTAAAAAAAATTGACATGGCTATAAATAGGAAGAAACATACAGGTATGACATCGGTAGCGAAAGGAATAAAACGAAAAGACTGTCAGAGAAAACACTGTTTATAAAAATATGTTTTAAATCATCCACTGCGTGGTAATAAAAAAAATTTAAAAAAAACTAATTTTACGGAGTTTATTTTCAAAATTTACTTATAAAATTTATTTACTGAGCTGCTAACCCCTGCTGAAATCGATGTCGGCAATAGTGACATGAATAAGCTTTGGGGAAATGAATATATCGAAGAATTACTTTTGAAACAACGGACATGTATGAGAGAAAATACCGTTTTAAACTATTTTTGAAGGTACGTGTCGAAGACGCTTTTATTGAAGATCCAAAAGTATATTTTTATTACTTGAAAATTGCGTTTTGCTAAAGAAAATGCTGAAACTCAAGGCCACGTAGAATTTTTGAATATATGATTGAAATAAATATTATTTTACTTTGTATTTGTATGTTACTTTATTTCTTTTACTATCACTTCGTTTCATGTAAATTCACGAAATTTTATCTAGATATATACTATGTAGAATTTCTCGTTTATGTATGTGTGTGTATATCGATATGTTTGTGAATTGGAGACCCAATTCTGTCGAAATGGAATTTGACACAAAAAGGGCTAAGATTTAAATTTATATAATCCGTACGTAAATTAAAATAGGCAAATGATTTTAAAATGGCAGCGTTTTAAATAGAAAAAAAAATTCAGAAAATTCGTCTTATCACAAAAGTGCAAATATAACTTCAATTGTGAAAAAGAACTTCGCATTCAAGAATTTTTCATTGTCAAAAAGAACTTCTGAAATACTATTTTCAAATAGTTTGTCTGGAAAATATATTTTTTCTTCCTCTTCTTGCAGAAAACTAAAACGCCTTATATTGCGAAATTCGCGGTCTTTACTGACCCCAATCAGGTTTAACTTCTTTTTACGGATGTATCTGATGCATACATCCGTTTGTCCTCTGAATTTATTAAATCTATAATTTTTTTACTACGAACTCCAAGATTGCCTAAAATTTTCATAAGGTTTAACCCCATTTATAGCCGAACTGTTTAAAATCGTCTTCAATTCTTGTTTGAAGTTTGTGTAGCACCTTACTTGTTTGAAGTTTATATTTTAGATGTGTATTTTGTTGTCTTGTTTGAAGTTTGTATTTTAGGTGTGTGTTTTGTTGTCTTCTTTGAAGTTTGTATTTTAGGTATGTGTTTTGTGGTCTTGTTTGAAGTTTGTATTGTTATAACTTGTTTGAAATTTGTGTTGTAGGTGTGTTTTTTTGTCGACTAGCGAGCTTGCTTCGAGTTTTCGATGACAAACGTGATAATTACTTGAGTTATTTTACAAGCATTCAAGATTATTCATTTTAAAAATGATTGTCAGTGTTTAATTTTTATAAACAATTTAATTTTAAAAACTACCCTTTTTGGTGCTCGGTGATTATTCTCGACATCCCTGTTGTATGGATCTTCTTGCTCCTTCTTCCTATTCTTTGCTGTTTTAAACTTGTTTTTTATTTTAATTTTTTTTCTTAGAGCCGTATACTTAATAAACAATAAATAAAACGCATTTGTGCATTTTTTATTTAACCTACGATATGCAATTTTTGTTCCTCACTCTGTATTTTGTACGCCTAATAAACAGGTGTGATCAGAACTGTATGAATGTTTCTTAATATCGGTACATTGAAAATTCCAACATCAGCTGAAAGGGGAGTATCTGCATGTTTACGAGGATAAGCGTTGTACATTAGCTCTGGACATGAGGGGGCGGCTTTATTTATTGAAGCGGCAATTAAATTACATTGCGGAATGCAGAGTGCAGACGCTAACTCAACAATGAGAACTGAGGGAAACGCGAAGCTTTATTGGCTCGTCGGTGGGATATGGTGGCATTTTTACAAGGGTTATTTGAATTATGATATTTTCTTAGCGTGGAAGTTACGGGGAAAATTATTACATGAAATATTTATGTATCCCAGTGAAAATACCAACGTATTTTGACAATGTAATATAGCTAGTCATATCACGGATTAACGTTCGTTTTGTCGTATTAAATTTTTCATAAAACTGATGTTTTCGTAATCTATCCAACGTGATTCGAAAAGGGAAATTATATTTTCACTGTTTTTTATAACTTGAAAACGATTACAAGTATCTTACACTAGATATTTCCCTGCATTGCCTGAATAAAAATGTATCATTCCTGCATTTTGATCTAATTGCTTTTTTATTTAATAACTATCTGCACTAAAATTTTATTAAGTGTATAGATTATTCACAGTCGGTTTATTAACGGTTAATAAGATTTGGCCGCACAGTAAAGATTAAATTCTACTACCCAATATTGTAAACTAAAATATCAGTTTATTATAAACGTTCAACCGTCGTTTATCGTTAATCTGTGATTAATTGCGCTCACGACTTCATCTTTGTAAAATCACCTTAATTATGCTACTTTCCTCTACCTTCACCGTGGTCGCTAAACGTCTCCACTCTGGTCGCCAAGTGACATCGATTGTTGGGATCAAGAGTACATTGACGAGAATATACAAGGTGATCAGTTAATAAATAAACTTTTTTTACCTCACACCTTCTAAGCTGTATACTCCAAATTCTGTTACATTTTTTATTACTGCCCTGCCTTCGTAAATAGTAATTTATTGATATATTGCCCGTGGCAGTCCTCAACATATGAGTTCTTGAAAACGAGTCAATTTTTAAATTGGACGTTTAGTATCAAAAATAATGGCCAAAAATTAAAAAAAAACTACTGCGCTTTTTGAATATGAAAATATATTTTGAAATTTGCACATTTAGTTTAAAAAATAAGAGCAAAAAACAAAAAAAAACTTTTGCGCTTTTCTTTTTCGCTATAAATGGTATAGTGATGATTTAAAGATTGTAAACTTCCTTAAAATGTAAATTTTCCAATACAGACTAATAAATTTTAAAACCAAACATGCAGTTAAAAATATTAGCTCGTACAAACAATTAAACAAACAAGCTTTATATATTAGCAAGGATAGCTATTACAGTTTATTTTCTTAAATTAAAAATAATTCTATGACAAATTTCACAACAAAAACGACACATGACGTACAGTCTTTAATAATTAGTAACATACGTACATCGTCCACCTTCTTTGTAGATTTTCATGTTGTTTACAACATTTTCAACATAATTTGAATGTCATGGTGTAAAGTTCAAAACGTAATTTCGAGTTAATAAGCAATAACAATTTTATTTAAATCAAAAATTCATTTTGAGTAATGAACAATAACAATTTAATTGTTATTGCTCATTACCCAAAACATTCTAAGATACTACATACCCCGTGTCTACTTGACCGCTATTAGCTATACGATTGTTCATAGCTATACGTTGATATTTCATGGTAATGGTAATATTAATCGGATAAGCCGTTTTTGCGCCATGCGTTTAAAAACAAACAAACAAACAAAAAATTCATCTGTAAAATTGGTATGATGAATGTCATGACGGACAGTCATATTATATATATATATATATATATATATATATATATATATATATATATATATATATATAAGCATATTTTAAATGTTTATAAAATTACATTTGTTTCCTTTTTTCTTTTATTTTATATTCATATAATTTTACTCCATAAGGTAGTATCTCTTTCATTTTTTAATATTTTATTTTTGTTATTTCGCGAAATTACTACTTTTGTGGCCAGGGAGCTATACTTTTGTTACCGTTGGAAACATGAAGAGTTATATGTGGTTTGATATTACCGTTATAATCTTACTTATTATTGTTTCTTTAATGGTAATTGTGATGGTTAACATATAAAATGTGATTTGACTAAATAAAACGCAATGTTATCTTAAAAAGTTAACAAAAAGGTTAATGACTGGATGACTAACAATTATATTGCTGCCTACATCGTCAATTTCCCCTAAAACTGGCAAATAAACTTTGATATTTTCCGAAATCGCTTTTAATCTACAAAGGAAAAGCCATAAAAATCTGCATATTCTATTGAAAATTTCATCAACCGGATATCGATGGATTAATACATACAAAGAAATACAGTCATAAAAATAATTCTAATGAAATTCTTTTCTTTTTTTATTTGGGTCACCCCAGATACAACACTGTATTTATTTGAGTGAGCTTTAAGGCACTCAAATTTTAATAAAAAGTACTCAACAAACCTATGTCTCATTTTGTGTTTCATTTATTATTTACGTAATATTGTAGACAAAAAAGTCTTGAGATCACCCATGACGTCAAAAGTAAGAGAAATGATTTTGATAAAATTCTTTCCTTTTTCTATTTGAGTCACCCCATACTGTATTTATTTGAGTAAGTTTTAAGGCACTCAAATTATAATAGAAAGTACTCAGAAATTCTTGGTCTCATTTTGCGTTTAATTTATTAATTACATAATATTATAGACCAAAAGTTTTGAGATTGACCATGATGTTAAAAGTAAGACACGACATATAGAACTTTGTCCGATGTCGCCTCAAACCTATATCACGTAGAAATCATATAACTTGTAAAAAATCGCTGACAGCTTGTGAAGGAAGTTGATTCTATTAAAATATTTCTGTATTATCTTAATTTATTCTTATTAAAAGGGAATGTACTGAATATTATGTCAATTATTTTCAGTCTCAAAAACGTTCATTTTCTGTGATATTTAGTTAAACATATTCGCAAACATTTTAGAAGTTCATTTTCTATTAAAATTTGGAGAAAAATTTAGACCGTAATTTAAATTATGTTTATTACGTGAATATTATTAATTTTCAGAGAAATAACATCATTTTTTCATAATTTTACATGCTCGTATTATTCAATTTTTAATATTATTAGTATTATTCAATTTTGAATACTGAATATAGTTATAGATCACACTAAAAATTTGTTTACGATTACCGAAATAAAAAAGGTCTTAAATGACATACAAATCTGTATATCTTGTAATTCTTTTATACTATCAGTAGGAATTAAATTTTTTGAGCTAAAATTTAAACCTAGGCAAAACAATTATTGCTATTTTATAAATATATAATCGAGAACAATGATATCGAACAGAACGAAGAATTTAAAGCCATTCTAACGAAGTATTTTGCAACGAAATGAATTACGTCGATACTTCAATAATTACACAAGTCGTTTCTTTTCACTGAGAGCTGATAAAAATCTGCGATCTATTCCAGAATATAACTCAAGGACGATAGGTAATTGACTCCGGAAAACTGTTAAAATCTATCTCCATTTTCCGCAAGGCTGACCGAGTAAATGGACAGTAAAAAGAAATCGTTAGACACAATTCTCACCCTTCGTTTCGCTCTTTACGTACAGTGTTTCAAGTCACCGCCCGACGGCGATCGCCTCCACTCGGCTCGGAATCCAATCATTCAACCAATCAGTCCAATCCAATCCAGATCTGAGCCAACAATCGCCCAATTTAGCCGGCGGATGATGGCATTAGTGGCGGCCACTTGCGAACGATCACTCGGCCAGATCGTTACTGGCAATGCGCTAGCTGCGTCTGTTTATTTATGTATATCCTTCCAGCGCGCGCGATGGATGTGTTCGTTTTGGACGTTGAGTGGGGATAGTGCTACAAACTCTCCTATTCCTTCTGGGCAGTAGCATTGCTTTAAATAATATCACAATTTGCGACATGGGGAGTTGTTACTGACTCGCGCGTATCCTTTTGTACGATTCTCTTAATGAGAGTCTTAAAAAATCTATTTAAAAAAACCTGTCGAGCACCGGTAGCACTTACACTACGAAGATTATACGTAACTTATATTGGCCTATTTATTATTCTATTTTATAACCTATATTTAGGCATTTACAAATATTTAATGGTACATAGTATTTCTATTAAACTATTTACAAAATTGTACTTTTTCGGAAAGTAAATGCATTGCCTTCTATATCTTACACAGGGCATGTTTCGACAATATATATAATTCCACATAGAATTATATTTATCGACTTTGAATTTTTCACTTAATAACACTATAAGACACAATTAAATGAAACTACATGATGTAGTATTATTTCTACTTCCTTTAAGTTCTTTATCATGACCTAGGTTTCGTTGTATTACATCATCTTCAGGTGGGCTTTTAGCAAAGATTTCTTAATAGCCCACCTGAAGATGTTGTGACACAAAGAAACCTAGGTCGTGGTAAAGAACTTAGAGAAAGTAGAAATAATACTACATCATGTAGTTTCATTTAATTGTGAATAATTAATTTCTACAAAATTAACTCCAAATATATTCAACACTTTAAGACCTCTCATCATACCAACTTTCAAGATTGTAGGTTGACCGGAAGTACCCTATTAATTTTTATGAGCGACGAGTAAGACTGGTATAAATAAAGAAATATTGCTTACCGTATCGTTCATAGGTGCATATTTAAAAAAATTGTATTACTCCATATAGAGTTATAAATAATTACTGTTTCATTTTTCCCTTAACTTGTGCTATAAGACCTCTCATTATGCCAACTTTCAAGATTGTAGGTCGACTGGAAGTACCCTATTAATTTTTATGATCAACGAGCAAAACTATGGTATAAATAAAGAAATATTGCTTACTGTATCTTTCACAGGCTTAAAAAAATTGTATTACTCCATTTAGACTTGTAAACAATTGCTGTTTAATTTTTAACTTAACTTGTGCTATAAGACCTCTCATTATGCCAACTTTCAAGATTGTAGGACGACTGGAAGTACCCTATTAATTTTTATGATCAACGAGTAAGACTATGGTATAAATAAAGAAATATTGCTTACTGTATCTTTCACAGGCTTAAAAAAATTGTATTACTCCATTTAGACTTGTAAATAATTGCTGTTTCATTTTTCACTTAACTTGTGCTATAAGACCTCTCATTATGCCAACTTTCAAGATTGTAGGACGACTAGAAGTACCCTATTAATTTTTATGATCAACGAGTAAGACTATGGTATAAATAAAAAAAATGTTGCTTACTGTATCTTTCACAGGCTTAAACAAATTGTATTACTCTATTTAGACTTATAAATAATTGCTGTTTATTTTTCACTTAACTTGTGCTGTAAGACCTCCAATTATGCCAACATTCAAGATATGTAGGACCTCATTCTGGCTTTCAACTGTTTTCATTTTTCTATTTCTCTAGTTATATTTAACTAGTTGTTTTGTTTTCTAATCCACATGTTAAGTCTTTGGTTAGAATGGTCCAAACCTACATTATTTCATAAGGAAAAAAAATTTATTTGACTGTGCCGTCGACAAAGCGGCGGGTGTCGAACGTGACAACGTCTACAATGATTGAAATAAAAATTTCTAAAACATTAATGAAAATGTTCTTCTAAATTTTCAAAGTTTCCTTAAACATGTTGAATAGCTGTATTTATATGTGCTGTTATTAAATCAATAACTAAAATAACGCATTTTTCTGTTAACAATATAATATCCACATGTCTTAATCAGTTTCTTTAATCGGCGGTTGTTCACTCATTACAGCACATTAACGCAATTTAGCTATGCATTCTAAGCTACGTCGCATGCATGACGCCATCCCACCTGACGCACTTAACGCCAGCGGAGTTATAACAATCCGTGAAAGAACATTGCCAAATGAACAACAATGAATTGCAACGCCAATGCTTAATGGTATAAGTACTATGGGTACTTGTATGTGTGTGTGTGTATGGATATACATATATATATATATATATATATATATATATATATATATATATATATATGTACACACACACGCGCGCGCGCACACACATACACATATATGTAAATATGTATGTATGGATTTGATTCGAAATAATTTTTTATATTGCCCTTGGGCATTATTTTTTATAGTTGTAAGATTTATTCAGATCTTGAATTATATAAAGATACAAAGATATTGCATATATTACTTTCGAGAAATAACCGATGACAGAGAAAGTATTTACTTTGTTGTGATGCAGAGAAATGACAGAGAAAGTATTTACTTTGTTGTGATGCAAACTCAGCCTTCAGAGTAAAACGTTGTTGAAAAATAAACAAAACATCATAATTCTGTTCCCATTTTCTCGTTTTAAGAAGATAATTTTAAGATGATTTAAAATAAGATGATATTTGACTGAAAAAAGGAGGACAGGTGATATTTAAGCGACATAGAACATGATTAAATCACATGCATGATTCCTCTAAAGAGACTTAACTCGTAAAAGAAGAAGGGTATTCACATTTCATTGAAAATGCTGCAAAAACCTATTCGCAAATAGATTCAAAAGCAGTAATAAGAATGAAGCAAGATGAGCTTATTAGGCATGTCTGTTTATGCCATTCGCCGAGATTTATGCGCTTATGTTGAACTAATTATGTCGTAAATGAGTCATCTATATCTGTTCAACAACTGTCATAAACAGATGACCGTCATTGAGTCAAGATCTTAGTTAATTACGTGGCATACATGTTTACACTTGAGTTGGTGCTATTTGTTGGCATATGAGTATTGTCGTCTCTTTATATCAATATAAGATTTTTGTATTTTTTTGGGTTTTCTTTAGGCTTAACCTATTCATACTGAATCATTTAATAAAATTTAAATAATTCTAACTGGTTAAACGTAAAACATTGAATTAGAATCGTAAAAGAATTACTGTTATGTTAGGAGTATGAGAATGTAGCAGTCACATGGTTTGTGGCCGTATGGATAAAATTATTTGAAATAATACATACTTATAAACATTTTGTTGAGTCGACATTTTAATTATTTAATTTTCTGTCGTGCACTGCCATAACACCAGGTAATATTGTATTTTTAAGAAGGGTGTCGCTTATGTGCCTATAGATCGTTTCGAAATTATTAATTCCAGATTGGCAATATTCATCTTTGCAGATTTTTAAAACATTTTGATTTAATTACAATAAATATTTAGTCTGCAATAACACAAATATGATCTTTTATATTTTAAAGGTTTAAATCAATTTTGGCTAAATAGCCAGTTATTTTAGCCATGTCAATAAAGTTCTCGCTATATCTTGTTCATGACTAATACACGTACTACAATACACTTACTATTTATATATTAAACAAAAGATTTTTATTTTTAATACACAAAAACATTCTAATAACATTACACATTGCTTTAAACCGATCTTCGTGCCAATTTTCCTTTTATAATTCTTTACTGTTAAATTGTCTGGAAATGTATTAAAATAATTTTCGTCTATTAATTAAATCACATTAATAAACTACTTATGACAGTTTTTCCATTATTATTTGAATTTATAAATACAACATTCCCAATACCAGTGTACGTCATTGGAAATTCATTTAAATTATTATCATCATCATATATATTAATACGCTAAGGTTAAGATGTTACTCTCCCTTTTTAGAAAAAACCTCACAACTAATCCACATAAATTATTTATCATTTTATAGATAATTGCTTGCTCTACCGGCATCCACAACTAAAAAATTTATTATTGCTATTGTTTTTGCAAATTAATTAATTATTAAAATTATATACACAAAACAGCAATGCTGCCATCTAACGGCTCAACGTCAATATAATTGACGGTCGGTAAAATTTTTGTTTAATTTCAAATCCACTCACGTATAAATAAAGTGGCGCTTTAGCTCAATGCTTTTGATACTTGCGCCTCTATATGTCAATTTTAGAAAAATATTGGTTTGATCTGTCATCTGAGCTTCATAATGGAATAAATAATGCGAAGACTTCGCACGGGTCACGCTAGTTTAATTAATTTAATTCATGTACAGGTATTTAATTATAAATATTTTGCTATAAATAATTATATAAGTAAAGCATGGCAAGTTTAATAGCATTTAGTACTAGAAATAAATATGTATGCGAAATATATAAATTGAAATTGTCTGTTGTATATTTTCAAGATAAATCTCAATTCTCTCTCAGAACAACGACGTGTGTTGCCTGCGTTCAGTATTTGTTTCGCAGATTATCAGAGAACCATGGTCTCAAAGAAATACACAATTTTATTTTATCGCTTCCATAATCAGTAAATGACGGATGGAAGAAGCTGTGAAACAACCGAATTTTTTTTATATTAGGACGGCTAGCTATATTTTACAGGTTTTCAATCCATTTTCTGTCAAATGATATTTTACGTCAAAATAATAAAAAAATCAGTTTGAGTGATAGTACAGGTGTATTGTGATAATTTTCCCTAATATTTTTGTACATTTTCTTTATTAATGTATTAAAATTTGGAAGGAAGGGAAAACAAATTTTAATGCTTTTTTATTATTTCGTTCAAGAAAATATTCAAAATATACATTACACGAATATTATAGTTTCACCAGTTTTTAATTTAACACCCCACAAGGCGCGGTGCTAGGTATGCGAGCAATGCAGAGCGATTAACCCTTTAATTTATATCGCCATGATTTCGATAAAATATTCTTTGACGAATTTAAAATATACTTATTCACGCAATATCAACTTTGCGCGTTGTTTTAAGGGCCTGATGAATTGGAATTGTCGTAACAGTCACATCGATTCAGTGTAAAGTTATGTTTATCTCAATCTTTAAGGGATACTTTTAAGATCTATTCATTGTTACTGTAAAAATACTCAACCGCCTTACTCAACTATTTAAACAAGTGATGCCGCAAGCAAAAACTAGTATATACATGTTTTAGCACAGTGTCAATCTTATCTAATTGAGAATGACACATAAAGGAGATGAACCGTCAATTGCTCCAAGAGCGGCGTGTTATAAATTGCTCGCCGCTGAGCGGCGGATAACATCAGCACACTCAACGCACTTCTTAAGAAAAAGACCACCAATTATATGTTTATTTAATAAACCCTGCAACCGCATGTGCTAAGGTTGAATAAGTTTGAAACAATGTTGGGTCAAGTGGAAGGCTCTTGGACGAAGATAAATTTGTGATGTCTTTCCCGTACGAGGAAAATTATTCGTGATGAATATTTTTATACTTAATGGACAAAAGATATATTTAAATAGTAAAATTATATTTAAATCATAAAATTATATTAAATCGTAAAAAGATCGTAGAATTATCATTAATGTCAGAAACTCATTTTGTTTTTTATGCATTATATTAAGTTACTTAATAATTGCAAAATATACGCACTTGATACAAAAAAGACCTCCAAGTATATGTTTATTTAATAAACCCTGCAACTGCATGTGCTAAGGTCGAATGAGTTTGAAATAATGTTGGGTCAAGTGGAAGGCACTTGGACGAAGCTAAATTACCAGTAGATATAATCGCTATGCGTCTAAATATTTAATTATTATATTATACATTTAAAAGTACTCACATATATATATATATATATATATATATATATATATATATATATATATATATATTATACAATCCTGAATACAAAATAAGAGGATTATATTAAATATTTTCTTTGTATCTCGTTCAATTCCCGAGCTATACTATTTCAACGTTACAGCATGGGTTAAGCGTCCAGCCTTGCACGTATATCGAGCGCTGTAAGGCGTCATCAAAACACTGTACGTCGCGGTGAACCTGTGATGACGCCCGGTTTGCGTGCACTGCAGAACGCTTAACCCTGTAATTAATATCGGCATGATTTCGACAAAATTTTCTTTGAGAAATTGGAAATCGATTTATTTACCCACCATGTATAAGCACAAAAATACAGTGCTTATGTAAAAAGTCGTGACATCTAGAATCATCGCTATAGTTTTCCTACAAGCTTTACGAATGCTTACGAAAACTTTGTTTTTCATAATTTTAGATCGTCTTGAAAGTAGATATAGAGGGATGGTTTATATTGTGTGCACTGCCGAACGCTGAACCTTTTAATTAATATCAGCATGATTTCAACAAAATATTCTTTGTGAAATTGGAAACTGATTTCCAATTTCTCCTGAGACCATGTAATCTTTCAATTAAATTTTCCACCGCTTCCAGAAGTCAAAATTGTTTAAAATATAACATATGTATCAAGAACCAATGACAATATAATGCTCAAAATATTGCTCGATATCAATTGTCGTAAATATTTTTATTTGTGAAGGTATAGTCATTATTAAAACGTAATTATTCCATGCTTTTTTTTACATTAAAGTGATTTTTTGGCAATTGTAATGTAAAAAAAAGCGTGGAATACTCTCAACTAAAATTAACTCGGAATGAGTTGTAAGATATCATCAGATCACTCTTGACCAAAATCATTATATTTAAAGATTTTTTTAATTTTTCAGTGCATATTATATTGTATAGTATACCAGTGTATTTTTAGTCTTTTTTTGAATTATACATTTTTTTTAAATACACTATAATCGTGTCTTATCTGATGACCAATTATTGTATTTTAACTACTTTGAAAATGATGAACGAAGTCGTAATGCGACGCACCACTAATTATATTCGTTTATATTATAACTAAATGTTTATAATGGACTGTTTTTTTTATTTGAGCCGCCATATTAATTTTGTCATTAAAACCTATATTAAAATTTTGACCTATATTAAAATTATAACCTATATTAGGTTATGGTACTCTAATATGAAAAAGGAATTAAACGACACCTCGTTTGCAAAAATCTATTAAGTAACTAAAGGGATTTGCTGTAAACGGATAATAAGGGTTTCTTTTTAGAATTACTTATAGTACCTAATAATTTTCTATAATACCTTCCACGATAAACCATGATTACTAATCAGGGTTTACTAAGCGATTATATATACTATAATCGCTTAGCAAACCCTATGGTTTTATTCTTATGATTACCTCCATCACAGATTGTGGTTAAATATCGTATGTCATTATAATGAGTGGCCATTAGTCCACAAAAAATATACAGAAACAAGTTAATACATAGGTGAAAAAAATATTTTAACTGTAACTTTTACGTCTGCCTCTTTAACGCTGGTCTGTGTTAAACTACAAAGTAATAAATTTAATTAATTAGCAGTACATATATGTTTCTAGATAGAGCAATGGCTGCTATTTGCCAATGGCAATTTCAATAATAACGTCCACTAATTGGATTGACCAGTCTGGCGGTATTCTTCCAGCTCTTCGATTTTGATTGCGATACTGCCGGCCGATGTGCGGCTCGTCCGCCAGATAGCTGGGTCAAGAGAGTAGCTACATTACTTGCGATTTAGTGCGCGATTAGTAATGAGGTTAACTTGTATGTGCTGTTAAATGTGGTCGATAATTAATATTGATTGACACGTAATTAATACTCAGTTAGACTTTGGCCTAATTAGCAATTTAAATTTAAACCATTGTTAATTTATTCGCATAAATTGTTAAGTTAAAAACCTACTGCCGAAGATATTAATTTATCCATTCCAGTCTTTGATACTCGCTAATATCTTTTATATAGTAATTAGTAAATTTTCTAAGAATAACCTATAACTTATTACAATTATGTAATTTGTCTTTTATCTATAGTTCTTCTAACAAACAAGTTACACAACTAGTTACAATCTTTGTCCATTTTACTATGTATTTCAATTAATATTATCATTTTAACTGTAAGATGTTATTTTTAAAGCAAAGTAGGTTCATTATAAGAAATATAAATAAAATTTGAACTTAATGTAAAACAATGATAAAGAAAATTTTTAAGGTTAGTGTAGACCCGAATTAATTTTGCTATTACTTCACTATTGTAGCAATAATATATATGTATATATAAATATATATATATATATATATATATATAAATATATATATATATATGTATACATATATATATATATAATTTAATAAAATAGTATCAAAATAACAAACTTGTACGTTTGCATATTTGGATAGTAATTAAAAACAATTGAATTGAAATGAAGAAATTATAATGATCATATTATAGTAAAGCGTAACATTATTTAGTATGCTTAAATAATATTAGAGTGTTAAGTATAAAACGTAACATTATTTAGTACACTTAAATAATATTAGGTAGTTAAATATAAAACGTAATATTATTTAGTATGCTTAAATGATATTAAGTTGTCAAGTATAAAACGTAACATTATTTAGTATGCTTAAATAATATTAGGTTATTAAGTATAAAACGTAATATTATTTTAATATGCTTAAATAATGTTAGGTTGTTAAGTATAAAACGTAACATTATTTGGTATGCTTAAATAATATTAAGTTGTTAAGTATAAAACGTAAGATTATTTAGTATGCTTAAATGAAATTAGGTTGTCAAGTATAAAACGTAACATTATTTAGTATGCTTAAATAATGTTAGGTTATTAAGTATAAAACGTAATATTATTTTAATATGCTTAAATAATGTTAGGTTGTTAAGTATAAAACGTAACATTATTTGGTATGCTTAAATAATATTAAGTTGTTAAGTTTAAAACGTAACATTATTTAGTATACTTAAATAATATTAGTTGTTAAGTAAAAAACATAACATTATTTAATACGCTTAAATAATATTAGGTTGTTAAGTACCTATAAAACGTAACATTATTTAATACGCTTAAATAATGTTAGGTTGTTAAGTATAAAACGTAATATTATTTAGTGTGCTTAAATAATATTAGGTTGTTAAGTATAAAACGTAATATTATTTAGTATGCTTAAATAATATTAGGTTGTTAAGTATAAAACTGAAAGTTTGGTTTATCATGTCTCAAGGAAGAAACAGAACAATTAATCAAAGCATGCGCCCAAACTATTGACATAGTTTTGCCATCTTAATGGTAGTTTTTTAATGATAGTAGTGAAGGGGCTTGGGAAACGAATAGCAATAATATCGCAAAAAGTGTTTTCTATATCTTGTTGGGAATTAAATATCTTCTTGCGAGAATAGATCCAAGGCCTAGAAGATATGATAGTCAGTCTGGGCAAGTTTTGAATTTTCAAGTCAAGGTCCTGTAGTTTGTACAACGTTTTTTGTGTTACATGTAATCAAGCATTGTCTTGGAAGAGAATTAGTCTCTTAGCATATCGTAACATAGGCAATATCGTTTGCTTCAGCGCCAGCTCTCTCGTAATTTCGTCTTGTAAGTTACAGTAGATATAAAATTGTAAATCGATTGATCAGGTTTCATTATGGAGTGGATTATACCAGTGCTGGACCATCAAATAGACACTATTAAAAATGGTTCGCTTTTATATCACAATAGCAAAGAAAAGCAAGCTTCCAAACGATTTCTCTTCCTATGATTGTTTATTTTGTGCGGAAACTATTACTTGGCAATTTGTTTCGAATTGTTCAATATCCCTAACTTGCTGCTAATTCACGCATAATTTGGGATGTAACTGCTTCAAATACAGATTTCAGTTCATCATTGACAGCCTAGCTCTCATGTCATCTACGTGTTTCGTAATGAAGATCAAAATCGCCACATCGAAATTTTTAATGAAAATCAAAATCACCATATCGACATTTTTATAACTGTTAACGCACTGTACGTCCATTACCCGCAATAATACGAATTTTTGCCTTGTTTTATAATTAGGAACACACAGACGCCGGCTTCATGTACTTATTTAACAATACTGTGCATGGTTACTGCAAGTGCCATAAGAATAAATTGCTTGGCAGTTGGATTGATATCAAGAATATGTTATTTCCGCTTCCATAATATTTGTTCGGCGCAATTCCTTCTTTTTGTTTACTCTATAAGTCAATAGATGACAGTAACTTAAAGTTATCGTGCGTTCACTGGATTCTTAGAGGAGCAAAGTCTTTATTATACATAGGAACGCATCACATCTCTAAGAAATATTTACTAAAATATTATAAGATGTATGTAGAGATGTTTTTTTATGATGAAATAAATTAAAAATATTTAAATATTTTATGCCGTGCACATATACATGGAAATTTAGTAAGGGCATTTTTTTGTGTCGAACAAATTATGAAACAAACTTGTGGATGAAAATATTTTAAAAGTTGTTTTTAATAATATGTGTTTAATGGGCTTTTACTGTATTATGATCGTTTAAATTTTTTTTTAAAGTAGATTATAAAAAATGTATAAAAATACTAAATTTTGTAGGTAATAAAACTTCTCACTATATTGAAAATAACGCTATTTGTCATTGTCTCGGTCTCATTATGGATTGATAAAAAATATCGATTGGAGTAAATAAAAAAGCATTTTTAATTCTTTACATTGTTACTTCCTATTTTCTGAAAACAGAAAACTAATTACTTTAGTAGTACATATAACTAATTTAAAAAGAAAATTGTCACAATTCTACTAGTCTACTAGCCTACTAGTTTATTAGTAATATACGACTAAATTACGACACGTACTTAGGTACAAAGTCCATAGAAATCTAGGAAATTAGAATTCTTATTATATCTGGGAAAGAAATATTAGGCAATATATTTATCTCGTGAGAATAACATTTATATTTGTTAATAGTTTAATACAAATACCATCGAAATCTATAGAAATCTAGAAAATTAGAATTCTTATTATATCTGGGAAAGAAATATTAGGCAATATATTTATCTCGTGAGAATAACATTTATATTTGTTAATAGTTTAATACAAATACCATAGAAATCTATAGAAATCTAGGAAATTAGAATTCTTGTTATATCTGGGAAAGAAATATTAGGCAATATATTTATCTCGTGAGAATAACATTTATATTTGTTAATAGTTTAATACAAATACCATAGAAATCTATAGAAATCTAGGAAATTAGAATTCTTATTATATCTGGGAAAGAAATATTAGGCAATATATTTATCTCGGGAGAATAACATTTATATTTGTTAATAGTTTAATACAAATACCATAGAAATCTATAGAAATCTAGGAAATTAGAATTCTTGTTATATCTGGGAAAGAAATATTAGGCAATATATTTATCTCGTGAGAATAACATTTATATTTGTTAATAGTTTAATACAAATACCATAGAAATCTATAGAAATCTAGGAAATTAGAATTCTTATTATATCTGGGAAAGAAATATTAGGCAATATATTTATCTCGGGAGAATAACATTTATATTTGTTAATAGTTTAATACAAATACTATATACGCTTTGTACGAAATGTTTATAGACGCCTAAAAACGGAATCCTAATTGTGCTGCTTATGCTCGTACTTAACGGGTCCTATTCTTTATTTTGAGAAATTTCTTATATAAATATTTGTAAATAGTTTAAAGAAACACTATTTACGCTTAAATGTTCATAGTCGCCTAAGAATGGAACCCTGATTGTCTAGTTATGCTCGTACTTAACGGGTCTTATTCTTTAGTTTGAGAAATTTCTAATATTAATATTTGTAAATAGTTTAATAGAAACACTAAGTACACTTAAATGTTTACAGGCACCTAAGAACGGAACCCTAATTGTGCTGCTTATGCTCGTACTTAACGGGTCCTATTCTTTATTTTGAGAAATTTCTTATATAAATATTTGTAAATAGTTTAAAGAAACACTATGTACGCTTAAATGTTCATAGTCGCCTAAGAATGGAACCCTGATTGTCTAGTTATGTTCGTACTTAACGGGTCTTATTCTTTATTTTGAGAAATTTCTAATATTAATATTTGTAAATAGTTTAATAGAAACACTACGTACACTTAAATGTTTACAGGCGCCTAAGAACGGAACCCTAATTGTGCTGCTTATGCTCGTACTTAACGGGTCCTATTCTTTATTTTGAGAAATTTCTTATATAAATATTTGTAAATAGTTTAAAGAAACACTATGTAGGCTTAAATGTTCATAGTCGCCTAAGAATGGAACCCTGATTGTCTAGTTAGGCTCGTACTTAACGGGTCTTATTCTTTAGTTTGAGAAATTTCTCATATTAATATTTGTAAATAGTTTAATAGAAACATTACGTACGCTTAAATGTCTATAAGCGCTTAAGAACGGAATCCTAATTGTACTCTACTTATGCTTAGAGGGTCTTACTCTTTATTTTGATTTAATTTTAACCATTGTAACATGGAGTTATTCAACCATTCAAGTACAAATAGCATTTAAAAATAATTTTAGTTAACTAATTACAACACAACAATGTCTGAAATACCATAGTTTCTCATGTCAGCGACTAGACACATCCATACAAAATGTAACTAGATATTTGCATGTAAATAACTGTGCTGGCACATTAAACCGGAAATTAACTTGTCGTAACGAATGGGCCGTGTGCTTGGTCCCACCCTGCCGACAACTGCATGTGGATATCCGGTCAGAGCCCGGTCGTATCCGTAATAGCGGCGTTTTAATTTGATACCGACTCATTGGAGTGAGAAATTAAATGAATTGCTCGTATTGTTGTTTCCTCGCATAGTGAAAAGGAAATCCTACTGTGCTAACAGGTATTTATTTTTCGCGAAAATTTTAGACGTATCAGCCAAATTATATTTTTAACGTAATAGTTTTAGAAGTAATAAGGCAAAAATAATTTAATTAAATTTTGCCCAACTAAATGAAACTACGTGATGTAGTATTATTTCTACTTCATATAAATTCTTTACCGCGACCTAAGTTTCATTGTATGACAACATCTTCAGGTGAGCAATTTGTAAAGATTTTATCAAATTGCATTGAAGGTGTTGTAATACAACGAAACCTGGGTCGTGGTAAAGAATTTAAATAAGGTAGAAATAATACTACATCACGTAGTTTCATTTAGTTGTGCAAAATTTTAATATAATGCGTTTCTACAAAATTAACGCCAAATATTTTCAATAGCAAAAACCATTGTTTCTGAAATTACTATGTAAGTAAATGTAAATTTTCGGTAGTTTTAAAACAATTAGTTTACATTTACTTACGTAATAGTTTCAGAAGTAATAGCAAAAATTATTACTTCTGAAACTATTACATAAATAAATGTAAATTTTCCGCAGTTTTAAAGCAATTACTTTACATTTACCTACATAATATTTCAGAAGTGATGGCAAAAATTATACTTCTGAAACTATTACATAAGTAAATGTAAATTGTTGGCAGTTTTAAACCAATTACTTTACATTTACTTACGTAATAGTTTCAGAAGTAATAGCAAAAATTATGACTTCCGAAACTATAACATAAATAAATGTAAATTTTCCGCAGTTTTAACGCAATTACTTTACATTTACTTACATAATATTTTAGAACTACTAGAAAAAATTATAGTTCTGAAACGATTACGTAAGTAAATGTAAATTTTCGGCAGTTTTAAACCAATTACGTTACATTTATTTACGTAATAGTTTTGAAAAATATTAAAAACTATTATTTCTGAAACAACATGTAGTATTATTTCTTTTTTTTTAAGTTCTTTATCACGGCCAAGGTTTCATTGTATTACAACATCTTCAAGTGGGCTATTAGCAAAGATTAGAGGAAAATTGTGAGTAATCGTTATGTTAGTTCATATCAAATCCCATTTCTGGTGTATTTATGAGCTTTTTAGGATTCTAAAGCTCAAAAGGAAAACAGAATTCTCATAAGATCACTCGCGTCACTGTCGTAGCTGATTTCCTTAGAAACCGTTTGACGTAGAAACTTGAAATTTGGCAGCATCGTAGATAATATTAAACTAATAGTTTGAAATATTTATGTGGTAATTTTAGATGGGGCAAATTAATGAATCGAATTTTTTAGCTTTTCATATCCCTCAAAAAGTTTAGTTAGGAACTCAAAAATATTTCTTTCAAAATTTGACAGAGATATAATCCAAAACGTGCTAAAAAGTTGCATTTTTCTTTCTTTACAGCTATTTCCAAAACTACTGAACCAAAAATCGTGAAAAAGGTAGAGTTAGTAGAAACAGACTAGAAGATTGGAGGAAAATTGTAGCAATTATACTATATCTTAAAATTGTTGACCAAGTTCTCGTTATTTTTACGCCTGTGGAAGATACGATAAAAAAATTGTGGCTATCAGCTCCGACGCGCGACTGGAGTTTACTCCTTAATCGAATAACTAACACTGTGCAAAAATATAAATATCATTAAATTTAAACGGAAAATTGTTTAATAAAACAAATTCTGACAATATAATATTTTTAAGAAAACAAATAAACAAGATAATTTTATACAATAAAATGAAACACATTTATTAGCGTCAGACTTAGCACTTGAAATTAAAAGACACTTTTTAATTTTGTAGGATAGTAGACACCAAATATTCACACATAATGACATTTAATGATTACATCTTGATATCAGCGAACGATAGTAAACTATGTATGTCATACTCCGTCATTGCGATTATCTCATTAGAAAATGACAATATGTCTGTCACACTCCGTCATTGCGATTTTGCCATAAGAAAATTTCAAACAAACGTATTGATATCTCACTTTAAAGATGCGCATAAATGTTACGCGAAGAGACGACCTAACGGTTACACTTTTTTTAATGCTCTGAACTTCTGATTTTACTTCACATGAAACTTCATACCGGACGCTATATATGAAAATCGATTCTTAAGGCGTAAACTCCAATAATAAATTATATGTAATACAATGAAATAATATGAACGCTATGAAAAATAATAAAATTTTGCAAATACACTCCTTCGAGCCCCTGTATGTTTAAACTTTTATATGTACCAAAAGTAGGCATAGAATCTTCGTAGTACGAATTCTACTCGTTTTTCGTGGGTTTTTCGTATAATCTTCTGATTTAACATCTCTAAAAAATAGTTCAGACACACAAACTCGTTAGCCTCAATGGCATTATTACAATAACGATCGAGAATATAATATCAACACGCTCATATCTTCTTTGGCTTGGCTACTTTTACTGCTTTGAATAATTTTAGCCATATTTTTAACATATTTATTTACGTTTTCAGTATTCGCCGCTCAGCTCGTCTCCTAATGAAGTGTTTACGAACAATTTAAACGAAAAATATTTCTGTGACCTTTAACTTGCGTGGGTTTAAATTTGGGTCGTAAACATCTCTTTTTAATTTTTGTCACGTCTTAATAATAGGTCCATCGGATTTTGTATATTTACTTTTTTACCGGAATTTTGCCTGATGTTGATATAATTATGATTTTGGCCCTTTAATGTCTTCAATGTGTTGTATAAATAACCTGGCCGTTACGATTTTGCTTGCGCAATAAGGTAGCTATGATTGCATGATTCCATTTTTACGTAATATTTATTTACGGTTAATTTGTTAATACTGTTCTTGACGTAATACAACCGAATGACTTAGGGTTGAAACATAAAAACCATTATCTCTATGAAATATAGTTATTATCCCTATGCACCCTTGCACTTTTTTTATAAATTTGAATGTAGTCCACAATACACTTCATATATTATTTCTAAGTCATTATAGTGACTTAGAATTTCAGCTCAAAAGTGCACCTAACACATTTTGACTCGCATCACTTGAATGTTTATTGCTCATTACCCATAGTTTCCAAAACATATTTATATATCCTATGTAGAATTAGGTACCATAAACTTACCTTAGTGAAAGTTTCATGATGATCAAATAACCTTTTTGTGCTAAATTTCAAAAGAAAAATAAAAAATACTCAGAACAGCTTTTCTTTTTTAAAATTAGTATGATTAAATTAACCGTAGTGGAAGACATAAACAATCAATTTCTAAGCAGACTTGGGTAACACAAGTTGGGTAACATAAACAATAAAAGTCTCTAAATGACACTGTAATATGTATAGTAATAAATATTTACAATAAATTACCTAAATATCAAATAATCAGTTTCTAAGCTGATTTGTATTACTCGGATAGGTATATTACAAAAATTTGCCTAAAATTTATGTTTCTTACGGAGAAAAGGATAAATAGAGAAATGTAAATTTGGGTAATTGCTATTTACAAAAAATTACCTAAAATTAACATTACTTACAGAGAAAAGGATAAAGCATGAAAGAATTGGGATATTAATGTTAAATTAATATAAAAAAGCTTATTTGGTAGAGTTATGATTTGTGACATAAAAAAGACTTTCAAAATCATATTTATATTGTTCATTACTTATTCTGTTAGCTATAGTATATAATTTATCCTACCTATATCTTAACGGCGTTTTATAAAGTAGGAATAATACTGGGAATATAATGTAATATTTTCAAAAATTAACGTAAAGTCTATATGCCATATTCACGGACTTATTTCTTGGAAGAGTTTTTGGAACGTAAATTCAGGCTGTAGGTAGCGTGAGCCCGTGGATACTGTACTAAGGTAAGTAAGAGGGTCTGTGGTTTTTAAAACTACTCCGACACAAAACATTTAAAAAGAGTTTTCGGAACGCAAACTCTGGCTATAGATAGAATAGGTCTATTAATATGACACCATGATAAGAGAGCCTATAATGAGTTTTTAAATTATTATAAAGTAACAAAAGAATATTAAATTTATGATGATCATGGATCGCCTTCTAATTAAGCCGTGCATTATATTAAAAAATAGTCATATTTATTGACACCAAATGTTAAGCACACAACAATTTTTAAGACTTTTGAATCCACAATAATATTAGAAATGCGAAAGTGAGTTTGTTTATCTATATATTTATTACGTCTTCGTAACTAAACAACAAATAATTAAAGAGGACTAAGGTAAGAAATACGCATTAAATAAATACATCAGATATGCCCTTCGCTTCTGATATACCCTTCACAACATAACAGCTACAAATAAAGAAATAACATTCCAAGGAGTCCTACACATAACTAATGCGTTGACAGCACAGTGGATCCGACAGTAGATTCACACTCGGGTGACCGTGTACACGCAGGCAATATCAGCGGGTGAAGGACGGGGCATATATATGTCATAACACGACGAACAATTTTTGATATCATTATTATTGTAATAAAAGAAAAATACTACCTACGAATTATCGAATTCGGTGAAATGACAAAAATAATCAATTTTGTGCCCAAACAAAGTCGCGTCTAACTGCTAGTTATTTATATACATAATCGAAAATCTTTTGCCATGAAGTTAGAGTCATAATTTGGATAAAATCTAATCTCCGTACGATGTCTGTGTTAGAATAACTGAACAAACAGTTATTCTTATTGAAAAGAAATGTAAAGCACAAAATGTAATACTAGGAAAAGTTATGAGTTTATAGAAGGGAGAAATAAATAATATATAAACTAATATAGTAGGAGATATAGCAAGTGGTCATTCACATCATCAGTTAGTAAAAAGACCGTGAAATTAAATCAATCACTATTGTTTTTTCCGTTTGTATATCTTCGTAATGTCAATTTTAATCGAAAATATGTCTACTGCTCAATCAAGACAAAATCTCGGAAAAAATTTGTTAATTTTAATAAAAATTTAAGTTTTTAATTTTTTTTTGCCAATTCCTTCTGCTATATCGTAGCAGATTTACTTTTTAAAACTTAACCTAGAAATTAAGAAGCAAAAAAACTATTTTCAGAATTTATTCTTAAGTTCATTGCATGTAATCTCTTAAACAATTTTCTAATCAGAGATTGTTACGATGAAAGTCTATCCTGTTTCATATTTAAAAATAATTTAATAAATTCAGTTGTATATTACCTATATAAACAATATTTTACATTTAAAATTCTAATTGGTAATATATCTAAAAACCGGTATTCGTGTCACCTTAGCTTAGATAACAGGTTAATATTTTTTAGAATATTTTAATGAAACATGATAACTATTACTTCAAGAAATTTTCTGAATACTGTAACTTTACCGTATAAATATACCCAAAGCTCTACGGCCACATAAAGCTTTCCGCTCAATCATTTTAAGTATCATCCATGAAAAGAGAATTTATCCTGATAAACCTCTTTTATTTTAATAATTCCTGCACTGTTTAAAAACGCTTTTTTATTTAAATAGTTCATGATATTATCATCTTTCACAAATTACACACCCCGCAGTTGTATACTTCATTATCGTCTAGCGCGTAAGTCTCTAGTTTACACAATAGAAGTAATTATAACACGGGTAATGTTACAAATAATTACATTTTAATATAGCCTTTTGAAAAGAGAAGAATATCCTTTAAAGTTGATATCATATTTAAATTTTTTGAAACCTTTATCATGATCTAAATTTGCCTATAAAATGATATGAGTTTCTGCTCTTTGGTCGGTTTATTTACATAACGTATGAGGAAACGAACAAGTCGTACTTCTTGATAAATTTTGGCGATTCGTACTTCTATCGAATGGTTAACTACAAGTCAAAATAAAATCTATAATTAGTTCAAGAGTTTTGCTTTAATTTTTAAAGGCAATTTTCTACAAAAACTCCCTTTCAATTTCCTTAAACAAAAAGCTCGTCGACGTTTCTCGACGGTTCGACGGCTTCCGTTTGTACGGATGCCGCAGATGAAAAATAAAATTCGCGCACTCCAAAGAATTGAATGTTATATAATTTTCTTAAAATAGAATTGTGGCTCCGTTTAGTATTATTCGTTGTTAAGTCCCCTTTCTAAAATTTTAACTCTCAAAATAATTTTCAATTTGTCCTTTCCATATCTAATTATTAAATAGTAGATTTGTATAATCGGTAACAAAATTCTAGGTAGTTATTAAGTGGAATTTTATAACTTAACAAAATTATTTCTGTTAACTTTCATTAGCATATTCAGGAGATTACAGACTACTAACGGACCCCATTTTAAGCGTGCTCCAACTGTATGGACGGTTGTTTTACCGTTATAATAAAAGTATGATAAACAGGAATTATGGACCTTGCACATGGTGTATTTTTGCTTTCGCCATATTTCCATAGGGCTGATCCCTCTTATCAATTGATATGTATTTTTTTATTGAATATATTTGGCGTTAATTTTGTATAAATTCTTTATTCACAATTAAATGAAACTACCTGATGTAGTATTATTTCTACTTTCTTTACTTCTAGCAAAGATTATCTTTGCTTATAGCCCACCTGAACATGTTGTAATACAACGAAACCTAGGGCGTGGTAAAGAACGTAAAGAAAGTAGAAATAATACTACGTCACGTAGTTTAATTTAATTGTGACGAATTTTTTTATTAAATTTGAAAATTCAAATTCGAAAATCGAAATTAAAAAGAATCGAATTTTTATTATAAAATCTCTTAAATACATTTACACTGCTCAAAGAGATACATTTACACTACTCTTAAATACAGTACTCATAAAGAAATAAAACTTATAAAATTACTGTAATAAACCCTTTTTCAAAATTAATATCACTAATAAAATCAGCTGACTATACGCAAAATTTTACACGTAACCTTTTTTCCATAACTTTCATTATAGATGTGATGACTTACGTTATTCTGAGTATTGAAGAAAAAAAAAATTAATCGCGTTCAATTCAATACACGTGACAGAAGTGAAAATTCTATGGCGATCCTAACCTCGATTTGTAAATATATAGCAAGTGGTAGGACGGCAGAAAGAGAGAGAGAGAGAGAATATACTAAGTGTGAATCCATAGATTTTACAAAAGAGAATGTTTGTAAACAAACCAATTTGACAGTTGAAATAGGGTTGGCACAAACATATATTCAAGGATTTACAAAACTCATTGTACCCCATCCACAAAATTATTAAATGATATAATATAATCACTAAATTAATTTAACAAACTGCCATGATATAAATATTATTATTCCACAATTATTTTATTAATGTAAAAAGTGAAATTTATGTGGAAAAAATAGACCACCTTGCTTTTGATCACGCAAAATTCAGAGGTATAAAGCATTTCGGGAAACTAGAATTTCGATGCGGAAAACTTTCAGATTCATGTATGCTACTTACACTCATATTAATTTTATATCGCGTTACAGTGAGATAGCTACAATAACCTAGTTTCAATTCGACAACAATAATTTTTGATTCAGGATAAAAAATTACGAAATTCAAACGAGATATAAAACAAGTTTTTTAGTGTACATAATTTGCTCCCTATTAAATTGCCACACTAGCATTTTTTAAAGTTTTGGCTATTGAGAAATATGGTATCTGTAGATATGTCAAATTTTAAGCTCCTATATCAAAAAAGTTTCTAAGAATACCGGCTGTTTGAGAAGGTTGATTATGTTTTTAAGATATGATAATGTAATTTCCAATTAACATTTTTAATATCAATACGATTACTTATCGAATAAAATTATAACATATGCACGGAGATCGGTTGAGTAGTTGAAGTGTGACTGTCGTATTTATAATATTACTAATTAGGGTTAACATACCCAAAGAGGTTAACTACGTAACAACGTAATCTTGTAATTACACTACAGACTTTGCTATAACATTCTCATATAAATACCTTTCAAACAGAGTTCGGTAAGAAGCTTAGTAAATTAATGAATAAATAAAATAAAGTATATAGGGGATCCGCCCCGGGTTCACAAGATTGAAAGACCGTGCGTATAATTTTGTTTACTTGAAATGAAAATTTTAACTTTTAAAGTATTCATTAGAAAACAACGGAAAATTTTACCGATAAACGCGAAGGAAAATCACTTTAAAATATAAGTTCAAAAGGATTAAGCCAGTTTTGCACATTAGACTCTAGAACCCTAAAACTTGAGTTGAAAAATTATTTTTTTTAATGATAAAACGTTTATTACGGATTTTATGTAATGTATAAACATATGCTGTCATCTATATACCGTTTCCCTATATATGTTATCATCTATATATGTTATCTATATATCGTTTCCTTGTATCTTTAACAATTCATGCAAAGCACGCCATGAAACTTCTCCGACGAATGTTTTATTTGCCAACTACATCGTTAAGAATGAATATTTACAAAATATTCATAAATTAAATATGTAAACCTTCCGCGCTAATCAATCTATCTATCAATTCAAACCAGAACCAAATCCATTCAGTAGTTACTGAGAAAATCGCTTACATACCGACAAACAGATGCAGGCCTGACTTTGTTTTACAATATATATATATATATATATATATATATATATATATATATATATATATATATATATATATATATATATATATATTATATATATTGATACAATATATATATATCATTGCAATCTGAGAGAAATGAAACACATCCTTACTCAGAAGAGCACTCGATAAAGGTCACAAAATCAATATCTTTCGTTTAAAATCATCCTAAACCGTAATGAAGCCCGACAAGTGACAAACATTGAAGGGAGGAAATAATTTTAAAGTTATTTCTCGATGTTCATAATATTGTGATTATCGAGTTTTAGTACATATATTTAAGATTAGTTTAAATAGGTTATTTATATAGATCAAGTCGGAATCAAATAGTCATTAAAATATATACACATTAAAATGTTAACGAAAAATGAATATTTATTTAATAGGTTTAGATTTCAAGAAAGTATTTTAAAATTTATTTGTCAAACAAGCAAACAAATTTTAAAATACTTGCTTGTTAATTCATCGTATGATATTTATTAAATTCACTGATGATATGCGCTTAGCTATAAATAAAACTTTAGTCACCACATCAGCGCTTCTCGGCTTCAGCAATACATTTAGCACACTTAAAATATTTTAATGTATCTCAGCGTTCATTAGAGTGATTTAATTCACTAGTTAAGTATTTAGACACCACTTTAACAGACTAGCCTAACCTGACTTTCTTTATTATAATTGAAAGTCTTAATTTGCAACTCGCATGAATTTCATGGGTGAAAAATTATGCCAAAGGGCAAAAGGATGATCTTAAAAGATAATCTTGATGAATCTTAGTTGGCACAATCATGTTAACAATGTTATACATAGTTATTTTTTGTGTATATAAAAAAATTCCAATGATTAAAACAAATAGGCACGTTTGTCAAATGTTCCAATAACTTCTGACAGACTGTGAAGTTATATTTTGACATAATTACAATCTACACTATTATTGCCAAGATGATACGATTGTGTATTTGTACGTATTATCTGATTTCACAAATTTAAATTTTCACAAATTATTAAATCGGTTTTAAAAATTCTTTCACTATTCTAAACATTATGTTTTTACATAATATATCGGCTATATTTTATCCGATAATAATAAAAGAGGCATGTTTGTATGAGATGATCACAAAAAATATTAAACCGATTTCAAAAATTCATTAACCCTTTAAAAGATCATATTTTCCCTTACAGCCAGACTTCACTTTATCCGGTAATAACATTTGCGAGTTTTTATATGTTGGTTTCAGAAACAACTAAACCGATTTCAAATATATATTCACAGTTTGAAAAACCATTAATGTCCATACAAGATAAATTAAATGTTAGCGAGGGACAGTATTTATGAGTTTGTATGAGCTGATTTCGGAAAAAATTAAATCGATTTTAAAAATTCTTTTGCTTTTCATACATATAGATAGGCTACATTTTGTTCGGTCTTAATTTATATAAATTGGAAGGTTAATTTATATGATAATTTGTTTGGCACCTAATAAATCTACAAAAAAGTAACAAACCGCCATCATATTTGATATGCTTATAGTTCATATAGCAGAGTAATAAATGGACCACGGCTTGGCTTGTGTGGAATCATAATCAGAGAATCACGAAATGTGTATTTTCGTTTGATATTTGTAATTTAATAACTTAAGTGGCCAAACGGATTTTAATGAAACTGTGTATGTAAATTATTAAATAGGCTAATTTTGAATTGAACAACTAACATTATTCATATAGTTAGAAATTAAATAGTAAAACTTTATTGCTACAACGTGTTAAATCACTCCTTGCTTATCTCGACACTTCAAAACCTACAAGTAAAACCCACCACCTTAATTGATGAAGCTGCAGGCAGAAACTATTAAATAATATTTAAACAGATTAGGAAATTTAAAAAATGTATGTATTATTGATATCTGTAGTCCCGTTTGTATAACTCTGATATCTGTGGTCTCATTTATGTATCACTAATATATGTGGTCCCGTTTGTATAACCCTATTGTCAGTAGTTCCATTTATGTTTCACTGATGTCTGTGGTCCCGTTTATAAAACCGTTAGATATGTGGTCCCATTTATGCATAATTAATATTTATGGTCCAATTGATGTATACTTCAAATCTGTGGTCTCAGGAAATCGAGTCGCATTGCTAAATAAATCTTAAATGGTTAAACATCTATATTCGATACCATTTTAACTTGCTTACTTTTCTCTTCAATATTTTAAATAGTTAACAGAATCCAAATAATCCCAGAACCCAAATCTATGCGAAGTCTTCTGCATGTGGCATTGAATTTGAATATTTTGAAAATATTATTCTCTTCTTATGTCTTATCCTTCGTCACAGATTGAAAGTCTAAAATATATTTCTGCACGGGGAGCATTTCGAACTTGCCTTTAGCTTTTAAAATTCGTGTCAATATTTTAGATGCAATTTTGTTTTTTCTTAATGGTTTTCGTTGTATTTCTCTATGTTAATTTTTTATAATTTTCTAATTACATATTAATTTATCCCAAGTTTTTTTAACATGAAATAAAATTAGCCCTTTCCATTAATTAACTGCTTGAAAGTTTATACTTTTCCATAACAGTTAGACTACGTTTTATCCTTTAATAACATTTATGAGTTTATATTTCTGAATGAGTTGGCATCAGAAACAATTAAACCGATCTCAAAAATGCATTCACTGTTAGGGTAAATGTTACATGGTATTAATATTTATGGGTTTGTATATATTTGTATGGGCTGAAATCAGAAAATATTAAACTGATTCTATTAATTCTTTCGCTATTTGAGGGATCATACATTCCTATAACAGGTGGGCAACATTTTAATCGAAAATATATATTCGAAAGTAAATTTGTGTGCTTATTTGTTTAGCTTACATATATAAATCCTATCGAATATGGAAATCTGCCGTTTGGGTGAATTTTTAAAATCGGTTTAATAGTTTCTGAGATCATCTTATACAAACACACTCTTAGTTGTGACTGACATAAATTTTTCCTATCGTATGTATACGCTAATTTCTTATTACATGGAACAGTATTTTTAAGCATATAAATATGAATAGAAGGGACTTGATTAACTTGTAACTTGCGTCTATAAATTACTAGATATTTTCATATTTTGAAGGTAAATAATTTTCATAACATCAAGAGACTGGGAAAAATACAATGAGGATATTAAATTTATATAGGAAAAAATGTTATTGAATATCTTGGGCGTTAATTTTGTAGAAATTCATTATTCACAATTAAATGAAACTACGTGATGTAGTATTATTTCTACTTTCTTTAAGTTCTTTACTACGACCTAGGTTTCGTTGTATTATAACATCTTCAGGTAGGCTATTAGCAAATATGTTATTTTTAATGTTATTCAATAAAAATATATGAGAAGCATAAAAACTCAAAAGATTCCGACACCCTAAGGCAAGATCATTGTCCCCGTTATCAGCTCGTCGAAATTCAATATTGAACCCCCTAAATATATCTATCTGTTTCTACTGGTGGTCTCGAAAGTTCATAATTTGCCAGCAATTATTTGAGTGTCATCTATTCAATTTTTTCGATTACCGGATATTCTACTTTCGTTTCAGAGTCTCCATTATATCAGCCTCTGACTCCAACGTAATTTTCGCAACTCATCATATGTCCAGTCCATTGCCACTTTAGCTTAGCAACTTTGCTTCCAATGTTAGCAACACCAGTTTTCTGCTTCATGACCTATTTCCGACATGGTCCTCTCCATTGTTCTTTGCGCGACTATCAGCTTCGATATGATTCTGCTGATGAGCGTTCATGTTTCAGATCCAAATATAATTCTGGGTAATACGTACTAGTTGTAAGTTCACTTTTTAGAAGTTTTGTGTTATAATGAATTTAAAAATATGTTTTGAAATAAAATTGGCTCATCCGAGTTTAATTCATCGGTCGATTTCTACACTCAGGTAGCGTTATGCAAACATACATCCAAAATAACGATATAGGTTAAACATTTAAAATATAGATCAAATTCCCTAGATTAAGGAAGAAAAATGGGAGTAATATTAATCTAGAGATACTTCGCTAGAGAAAAAATGTAACAGAAATGACAGAATGCATTTTTTTATTTTTAGTTTCTCTCTATATTTTCTTAGCATTGAAGTCCGTCGTTATATCCATTATGTAAATGTTTTCGTAGTAATATTTGTTATCATTTTTAAATAAGTGGAAATCGGAAGGCGTAATTTAGTAATTATCATTTATTTACGCTATACATATACAAATCACATCGCCTTGACCAAATCACGTAGACATCTTAATCCATTTATCACGTGTGAATCCTTGATGGGTCGCTAACCGTAATGTTGTAACGCACATATAATTGATCGTGAGACTTTGTACTAATTTTCGTAATAAGTTACGCCGATACATTCAAGAGTTATGCAGAATGTATTTATCAACAACGAATCTTGTTTGTGACATGATATAATCGTTACATTAGTAATCTACTAATGTAACAATTATATAACGAATTTTCCAGCCATCCGTTTGGAAAACCAAATTTTAAGTTTGCCGTTTAATTAATTATAATAATAATCGTTCTTATGTAAATTAGTAATTCCACCCGTATGCCCGTACCAACACTTATGTTTATTTATTTATTACGTGTGTTACGTAAATATGTGTTGACCAAACTGATTTTGGCATGAGCAATCTCATTCGATAAATAAGTGGAGCTCAATGAAAAGAAACAACATCGATTTAAGCCGGTCTGTTGTCAAAATTTGCAAAAATAATTTTATTAAAATGTAGCCGAGAGATAATCTAATATCGAGGGAAACATATAGGGATGTCAACATTAATTCACTATGACTACAGCGTCATTTTTTAGCTTTTAGTGTTGAGGTGCTAATTTGGTTGCCATTTTGGGAAATCAATTTATTTAGCTTTTTTGTTACCTTATCAAGTCTCGGTAACTATATTATACAGGATTTCTTTTTGAGAATTAAATTATTTACCATTTTTCATTTGTTTTCACCTGAGTTAATATAATGAAAATTTCACGAACCGCAAAAGACAAAAAGGTTTCGTGACAAAACTTTTAAGTTAATATGATGTTTTTCTATTTAATTTTTTGCAAAAAATACAGCAGTACTTTTTTATACAGCATTCCAATATTAAAATTTTTACTTAATAATAAATGTGACGCTGTTAAATGTGACGGAGTCACATTTATGATTTGCTTCAGAACAAAGTTGGAAAAGGTAGCTTAAATAGTTGAACTGTTAGAAAATGCAACTAAAATTATAAATTTATTCCATTTTTAATATCGGATACAAAACGAGTAAACGCAATTGATTGCTGGACGCTTGTTCATGGCACTGAACCTCAGACGCAGCAGAAATTCAAAAGAGGAAAATTACATGAATACATTAAACTCAATGGGCTTGAATGTTGAGAAGGATATTTGCATTCATGAAAATTTCAGACATTCCGCCGACAAACAAAACGGTTTTCATAATCAACAAAACTTTGCCTTTTGTTGTCTTAAATTAGCAAAGAAGTAACTTGTGGAAAAACAATTTCACTCTCGCATGGAGCGAGTACAGGAATAGTCTGGGAAATTTTACTGAATAAGAAAATTAGTAAATTCTAACATTGAAGTTAAAAAACAAATGTTCCGTTATAAATATAGTCATGATGCTTTTTGGAACTTGTTATTAATATAATAAAAATATAATGAATTCGACGTGTATTTGTATGTTCACTGATAGAAACTACCTTTTTTATGTAGATGGAATTTAATTATATAGGTCCAACCGTAGCCGGCGCAAGACAGGCTATTGGAGAGGTCACAGGTAATAATTTATATAGGGACGTGTCGGCTGATCAGAGAGGGGGGGGGGTGAAAGGGAGTGTGACGTTAGCAGGGAGCGAAAATAGTAATAATCTGTTTCGCTCTCGATCATTCTATTTGTATTTCGTACAGCAAAATGATAAAGAGTACCACTTTCGCTGCCCATCGTAAAAATCGCTTTGGTTTCCCCACTAGAGGGGGTTTCGTAGATCTATGAATTTAATTTATAATCAACCCCCCCTTTTCGTTCGGCTTTTGTCGGCCACTTTTGCAATTATGAGTAAGCTCCCTAGCACGGTATTCGATATGAATATATACAAAGTGTGGATATACTATTTAAAGTATTCAATGATATGTGCACGACAAGCTTTCAATAAAGGATTTTTTTTAAATTTTGTTCGATTCGAGCTTTCTCAGAAAATAAGCATGCATAAGTATGTATAGGTACTTATTTTCTAATCTAATATCTGATTAAAACTATATTCAAGCTTGTCACGCATTTTTGTACTAATAGAATGTTTTATACGTGTAGATATTTATATCTTATCTCCGTTATTAACATATATTCAAAATCTAATTTTCACTAATGATATAAGTATCACTGCTCACTTGCGAGAATTAGAGGGACTTAATTCAATTAAAGTGTTATTAGTGGTCAGAACACTAAGCTTCCATGTTTTGTTCGATTCGAGCGTGCTTTTCTTTTTCATTGACTCTATTTTTCAAGCATACATACTTATTTTCTAAGTAATATTAATTTAATTCAAGACTGTATTGTATATATCTGATTACATTCAAGCCTGTCATGCATGTTGGTACTAATAGAATGTTTTATACTTATTTATATCTTATCTCCGTTATACATTCAAAATCTAATTTTCACTAATGATATAAGTATCACTGCTCACTTGCGAGAATTAGAGGGACTTAGTTCAATCAAAGTGTTATTAGTGGTCAAAATACTAAGCTTCCATGTTTTGTTCGATTCGAGCGTGCTTGTCTTTTTCATTCACTCTATTTTTCAAGCATACATACTTATTTTTTAAGTAATATTAATTTAATTCAAGACTGTATTATATATATCTGATTACATTCAAGCTTGTCACGCATTTTGGTACTAATAGAATGTTTTATACTTGTAGATATTTATATTTTACGTCCTATACTATAACATTCAAAATCTAATTTTCTCTTCTGATATAAGTATTACTGCTCACTTGCGAGCATTAGAGGGACTTAGTTCCAAATGTTATTAGTCGTCAAGAAAGTGTTCTTGATTAGCAGAAAACATGGAAACTTAGTGAAGTTTCCATGTTTTCTGCTATCTCAATAGCCATAAACTTATCTCAGATCTCTTCGTGTCATAACCGGCATTAGAATATATGAGTATTCTGTACAAAGTTTAGACTTTAAAATATTTCAACGATAGTCGATGATAGATAAACATTTTAAATATATCGACTTCATAAAGAAGATGCTATAAGTAAAATAATGTAAATATTAAATAAGATATTTTAATATTGAAAGTATAGTCTATTATTGTTCAAGTCATTTTTTATTGAAAAACAAAGATTCTCTCTCTTTCTCTCTCTATATATATATATATATATATATATATATATATATATATATATATATATATATATATATAATATATATAGATGAAAATAACAAAATTTTTCTTAACTAAAACTTTTTCGAAACTACGTGATGTAATATTATATCTATCTTATTTAAATTATTAACCGCGACCTCAGTTTCGTTGTATGACAACATCTTCAGGTGGACAATTTGTAAAGAGATGTTTAAAGTATAAATAATACTACATCACGTAGTTTCAGTTAGTTGAGATAAATTTAATTACAATGAATTTGTATAAAATTAACGTTAAATATATTCAATATTTGAAAACAGCCAATTTGGCTAGCTTGGCGATATTGTACCATCGACTTCGAATTAAATTTCAGAAGACGGTACAAAAAGCATTTGATTCATGAAAATAACACTTTAGTATTAAAGGACATTTCCTGGATGTTCAAATTTTTTGTCGAAGATTGCGTTTTATGAAAATTACGTCGAATTTTCCAGAAATCACTGACAGGTTCGGTATTAAAAGCGTAATATGTTACGTTTAAGCCGTGCGCACGCAACAAAAAATTGACATTTATAATGTTGTCGTTACTATGGTAATAATGTTACTTTAACAGTTCAAGATTTGCGTGTCGGTGTTGTATTCAGTAATTTGTTTTAGGACATTTTTCTTGTATTTGCTTGTTTTTGAGAAATTGTTTTGTTCAATATATTATTTTTGTTTCAATTACCCGATACGGCCAGAAACGATAATTTTAAAATATACACAATAATAACATTAATCAAGAAAAAATATATACATAATAGTGCAAAACATGTGATGTCTATTTGTGTACATAATTTATCAATAAGTGATTTTTGGTTTGTACATATATATATATATATATATATATATATATATATATATATATATATATGTATATATATACCAAAAATCAATTATTGAATTCATCACGAAAACTCCGGAACTATGAAGCTCAAACTTGAAATTTGGCTTATATGTATCACTCAGCTATTCGGTATTCATAAAAAAAGGTATTTCGAAATTCAACATCTATAGGTCTAAAGATGAGATTGAATCACATGGGAATTCTGAAGTAATTAAAGGTAGAGAGATAACAATTTATATTTAAAGTTTAGATAAAAATAAAAACATAGTTATGTCGTATAAAAGTGCGAATCAAATTCACAAAATATGAACTTTAAAATGAATTTACAATTTTATTCACTTTAACGTAGAATATTTAATATATGGAACAAAATAATAAAAAAGTCACCGTTCGCTTAACGCTAGAAAACTCGCATATATATATATATATATATATATATATATATATATATATATATATATATAACATATATATATATATATATATATATATATATATATATATATATATATATATATATATCATGCACTGGCTATGAGAGAAAGAGAGAAAGAAAATGTGTGCTCGCACCTCTCTCTCTTGTCCCTACAGTAATATACGAAACGTAACTCTCTATTTCTGTCTTCACTAACTTATATCTCCCTCGCAACTTCCGTTCGCCTCGCCCGATCACATTTTTCGTAACACTCTCGTCACACATTCACCAGCTTACTCCCCAAGTCAAGCGTGCGTAAAGAAGTTTTACTTCAAAAATTAAAACTTGGTTATATGAGCGTCTGAATAAATTACGGAATCAATTCGGAAAACGTTGTTTCGAGAAACCGCGATTTTCCGGAAGGGTTCCATAGAAAGTTAGGGAAAAATGTCGCTTTTAAAAGAAAGTTACTGTGTTGTTGATCAATTAGTAGATAATCAAGTTCTTTACTTGACTAAAAGTAAAACGACTAAGAGTAAAATGACTTTCAAACTTTCCTTACAATTTGAAAAAATGGCCCATTACAATGGTATTTCTCCTTAAAACCAAAGAGTATGAAAATCAATATCTATTCAGAAAACTTGACCTTAACAGTTACATACAGATGAGTCTTGAGTCTGAACTACAATTTAAGAGCAATAAGTAACAGAGAGGAAATAAAATAGAATCTCTGACAATCCATTCGGCCTTGGAAAAGTGATACATCTTGTGTACCTATATGTACATAGATCGATAAAGCAACGACTTTACTACTAAAATGAACTCATAAACCAACAATTGATTCTATAACAAGCTAAACCTCACAATCGCGACCATCAATAACGACGTCTGTATCGAAGCTTATTCCAGATGGGAATTAGCGCTTGGACAGTAAAGGAGCAACAACTCGGCACTTTGCCCAGACGATTCGTTGCCTTGGCCACGGGCCAGATTTGATAATGTAGCCATTGTGCGGGTGGTGGGTTGTATGGACTGATTTTTGCCTTTATTTCATCTACGTGTAAATAGGAAAGCTTTTTAGAGAGCTTTTCGCTGAGATTTTACTTTTTGTTAGATGAACAATGTCGTCTAATTAGAGACAATGGGAATGTTTCGATAAAACTTGTGATCAAAATGGTATTTACAGATATTGTAATAATGAAGGGACATTTATAAACGATGCGTTTCTTTTATATATATCACTTTAAATAAAGAGTTCATTAGAAACATTTTGAATCGAGAAAGAGGCATATGCGTATTATGCACGTTAACAAAAGACAAAAGTTTCATAAATAACCTAGGACAACAAGTGTTTCGGATTTTTTCCATGTTTTGTTTAATTAAATTTTTCTTTAGAAATAAATTTTATATTTCAGTGATGAAAATCGACCAGTTGAAAATATTTCTCATTTATGCATTTTAAAGAAAACAGAAAATTTTAAAAAATGTTAAAAGTGTTTTATATTTTTTAGGGTTTTTTTCGTAGCTAACCTAAAACACTTATAGTTTCGCAATGTTCGTATGTATATCAAAGCTATGTTACTCGCAGATTATCAGTGCAACATGATTAAAATTTAGTACATTTAAAAATATAAAAACGCGTACAAAGTTACGGTACCGCCCCCAGATGTAAAGTATGAGTCATTTTCTTTTGATTGTGTAGAATGTCGTTGAATACGTCTTCCAAACATTTTGGGGTACGTCATGAACACATTTTTCATAGACGTTTACGACTTGTGTTGTATCATTCACTTTACTTAACATACACGTTAGCTAACGCACGACTATAAACGTTGTCTTAACGTTTGCTTTAAAAATCGGCACACTGTATCGCACTGGCTTTATATTAACCTTTACTGTTCATTAAAGAAGTTTCATTTTTCGTTGAGCTTGAGAGAAAAGAATAGCATGATATAATTTCATGAGCAGAAAGAAGAGTAGGTAGATAACAAATACAATAAAAGGCAGTTAGATGACAAATTGTGATGGTCAAATTAAAAAAAACAAAGAGAAACAAAAAATGTCAAATGTTACATAAATACAAAACATGATTACATGTTTTGTATTTAGTGGTAGGACAAGTAAGGAGGAATGTAGGAGGTAAAGGAATATGAAAGACAAAGGAATATACAAAATAAAATATAAGACACGCATGTTTTTTCAGGCTATTCTTGAAAATTTGATTGGCTGGTGAAAATCTGGTGTCAAAATTGAGATTGTTCCATAAACTTTGCAACAAGAATAAAAGTGAATGCTTTTAGACAAAGGTACTATGTTTGGGAATGAGAAACGTAAGAAAATTCTCAGAACGTAGACTCAAAAAATAAGCAGAAGGGACTGTAAACCTATTAACAAAATAAGAAGAATTGCGAAGGTTTAAAGATATTTTAAGGAAGAAAAAGCTGTGAAAATTTCATCGGTCACCAATTTCCATAAATAGAAGCTGCACCCTATATTCAGAGATTAAAGTTTCTGGGTCTAAACTGTAACAAATACATAAATATTGAAGGCGTCAAAGTTTGTTAAGGAAGTGATCTGAAAAATCAAAGTAGCACACATCTCCATAGAATATTAAAGATATTAGCGGAATTTGATACAGAAATTGATACTAGATACAAAATACCTCTTCTATTTTGTATGTAGTAGGTACTTTAGAAATGGATGATAGGAGACACGATTTTGAAACTAATTTTGTTTTGTTGCGCGTCAAATAATATTTATCAATCCTGTCACTTTTAACATCGGTCCCAAACTGTCAATTATAAATCTTTGTTGTTTCTTTAGATATGGAAATTATTTTAGGAAAGTATTATTTGGTGACATACATGAATCTAAGACATTCTTCAATCCTCGAGTATGGACTTTATTGACGTTTCTGCAAATGCAATATAATTTTTATGAGATGATGTTTGTCGATATCTAATTTATCACAACATAATTTTTATAAGATAACTATAAGAGTTGGTTGTTTTACATTTCACTTCGCCCAATCTATTAATAAGGCTAAATTGACTGAATTATCGAAAGAAATACTCAAATAAATATTAAGTTAGCCGTAACGTCCACTATTTTGTACATCTTTACGTGAAGTGAAATAAGGCGCCATTTTGACTTACGGGGTTGTCAAAATAAATGTTTCGCAATGACGTAACATGCGGATATCCGCTTAATGGCTAATATCGCAACATTTACGTTATTAATAAAGAAACATGATACAGTACATTACTGAATTTTTGTTAGGGTTACGTGTTCCTATGTTCTATCAGCCAAATCTCTATACTTAAAAAGTATGTTGTTTACCTGTGTTTTGAATACCTGCAAAGTATACACATGAGTAGTGTATATAACGAAACTAAGAGTTAAATTATATTAACAGCAAAATAGGTTTTATTAGTTTACGAGTGAATGTCGAACAACTTATGACGCGTAGTTAGGTCATTAAAAAATTCATCGAAACTGCAAACAAAGGACTGAAATCAATTGCAAAAATAACTTTGTTTTTTAAAATGTACTACAGTATGTCTGCGAAAAATGTACTAATATATTTACAGGATTTTAATATTTTTAAATATTTTAATTGAAACACAATGTCCACTTAAACGTTTGTATGCGTCTAAGTGTACACGGAATCCTCATAATGATACTTATACTCATACTTACGAAGTTCATTTTAATATTTTTTTTATCTCAAGAACCGTCAAAACCACATTTAATTAATTAAGATATCAAACCACTCGAAGTAACGAATAGAACAGTTATTTAGGGTAATTTAAAAAAATTATGTTAATATACAAAATATTTTAATTGTGTAATATATAAAATTGCAATATTTATTATGTGAATAATACTAATATTATTTTTATTAGTAAAAATTATTTCTTTAAAAGAGACTCGACTGTTTGGGTGAAAATAAAGTTTTCGCTTTTCATTTTAGTTTAATACTTTTTTCTTATCTTGAACAGCCGTGCTGTATTACATATACATATTTTACAGTATTTTTATATTGTTCACAATAAATGTGAGTAGGAATACAGTATTAGATTATTTTAAATACCTCTCTATATTAAGTTAAATCAAACAGACTAACACACAAAAACACGCAATCAATTTTTTAAAATTATTATTTAGCTCTCGGTTGTTCTTGTTTCTTTTGTTTTGGTCTATGTTGTTCTTTTCATCACTCGATTAAAATTAATTTTTAATTTTAAGTAAAAATATTTATTTAAAATATTGATCAGCAGCTTTGACCCTTAGGATCAGAAAATATTGATCTCAACAACTTTGACCCTTAGGGTCAAACAATTTGTTCAGTAACCGGCGAATTGATTTTATTTCAGTAAATAAGATGGATTAAAAGAAAATGTCTGTTTCCAAAAAAAAAACAAAATTTGATTCCGTATTTTATGAATCTAATTGCTCACAATTTTAAAGCTAAAACGCCAATATCCAGTTTAGCGCCCCAAATTTAGGGAAGTTAGAACTTAAACGATAAGTGAAATAAAAAAAATTCTGTTATTCAAAAAATAATAAAATCATATTTTTTTAATTTTTTGCAATGTTTTTTAAAAACCGTGCTAAAACAGTGCTAACAGTGAAAAAATGCTAAAAAAGTAGAATTAATAACTATAATGCATTTAATACTTTTATAGAAATTGTTTTGATTGTTTTTTACAGTCGTGATTTTGATTAATCCTAAATATTTTAATTAAAATTAGTCTAATTATTTAAATAGAAAAATATGAGATGGAAAAATAATACCTATACATATAATAAAACAGAAATAGAGTAAATTCTGTACATAATAAAATATTTTTAAAAGAGTCATTGATTTAGCACGTAGAGTAATAGCAGAAGCTAAAAATATGTTTCTAGAAGGTTTGTCTGTTTGTTGGTTCATTTGTTCTTCAATCACAGAAAATCTATTAAACAGATTTTGATGAAATTTCGTGCGGTAATAGTTTCTGCCTTTAGCCAACATATAGAATACTTTTTATCTGGATATTCAAAATTAAGAAAAAAAAATTACTTGGGGAATATTACGATATTGATATTGCCAACGTCATCTATTAGTGTTTTTTAATAAATTGTATATATAGATATTGTATAAATAACCAAAAGAAATGGCAATGCTCATTATTCCTAATAACTTTTCTTGTTCCAAATTTCATGCGAAAGAATTCGCAGGCACAGCTAGTAATTAGCCTTGCGGTAGTACTATACTATGGATAAATCCCTGTGCTTTAAGCCAAGCTAATATATAAATATGTATCTACCCTGAGCCCACAACTTATACGTAATATATACACTAATATAGAATATACATATATATTCTATAACACTCAGTATTAAAACGTGATGTATTAAACTAAAACAAAGAATTGGGTATTTGACTAATTTTTTTTTATGTCATTAATCATAATTTCAAGGTACAAGCTGATGAAGTGTGACAATTTTTTTAATCATCCTAAAAATTGATCGAGTTATGAAAGTTTAAATTTAATATTTAGATAAGGACGGTAATACTGTGTTGTGAGGTCATTTTTAATATTGCACATTATATTCTACAAGAGGAAAAGAGACAGGGATATATCCAACTCTATCCGTATCTTCAAATTTAGAAGCCTATAACTGGCTTATTTTTCAATCAATTTTTGAATTTTTTTCAAGACTGGTTTTTAATTAACTTATATTTCACAATATTGTATGGAAAATATCAAAATTTAGAATGAGTCAACTACCGTATTAATAAATTAAAGGTCTCAAAAATATTTTTGAAAATATTTTTTAAACACAGAATCAGAAACGAGAATTTGTGGAAGAAGAATAGGAACCGTGTCATACTTTTTCGAAATCACGAAATATAATACTTAGATCGTAACGAAAAGTACACGCAGTCAAATAGCTATGATTCTAACACAAGTGAATCGAGAAATATCGATTGTGTTAAACAAGATGTAATGTATGCGGGAATATTTGGAGAGTACTACTGAGAACCAAGGAGAAACTAGGCGAATACATTACCATTAATCAAAAATCGGCACGCAATACTGACGTGTTATGTTTGAGAACGAATGTTCACAATAGGGATGCGTCGTTATCGATAAAGATTTGCTTATATCACGATACACATTTGGCTTATATCTTGGTACATATATCACCATTGGTATGAGTGATGTATATCAATGTGTATATAATGGCTTGATAGATGCCCTCATTTATTACTTGTGTATGGTTTTGATTTTTACTGTGATAAATAAATGAAAATAATAGGCAAATAAATCGATTGACGAAAAGCATTTGAACTTGAAATTGTTTATGAAGTAATTTTGGTAACATCTTAAACAATTTAAATTTAAATAATCATTGTTAAAAATCAAACAAATCGATAGTCATCGGTTTTGTTTGCGAGTCATATTCCGAAAATTTTCTAAAATAAATTCAACACTATATTTTAAATATCAGTCCGGTTTAATATGCATATATAAAAAAAAAATATATATATATATATATACATATATATATATATATATATATATATTTACACTATAATCGTTGAATTAAAAACCTGCTAATACTGCGCCTTTTTTTCTTGAATTTCTCTTCAAAATATAATACGAAAATAATCTCTAACATTTTTTTTGATGGAGCAATAATTTATCTTTCAATAAAAAAATTCGAAATTTTCACATTAACTTTAAACATTTCATTAAGTGTTAAATGTACTGAAGTGCAAACAGTCTGTGCACTTCAGTACATTTAACACTTACAATAACACTGAAATTACGGCACTCGGCGTATATTACGCCGAGATTGGCACGATATCTAAGAAAAGATTGATCATGAACATCGAAGAATTCATGATCAATATTTTCGAAGAACGAAGAACCCGTAGAAACCGGCTTGCAATAGTAATTTAACAATATCTGTACGTATATGTAAGTTCCCTTCTTTATGTAACTTACCTTCTTATCGTCTGAACGGTTTAATCGATTTTAATACTACGTCGTCTGATGATGCTAAATTGGTGTCACATTAAAATAATCAGACAAACGCCGGTAGCAACAATTTGATGTTTCGTCGAAACTATCACATATATGTCGGTGGCATTATGTAATAAAACATCTTTCATTTACCTACGATATCCTCGAGACTTTGCAAAAAGATCAACTGGGGTAAAAATACGGAGATTTTCAAATTTTACAGAGACGTTTTACAATTTATTAAAAAAAATACCGTCGATAATATATATATATATATATATATATGAATTAATAGTGCTAGATAAAAGAATCGTGTCGACGCGCCCAGACGTCTAGATGTTAATAAGTATAGGATTCAGATGTGAAAAATAAACTATCGAGACCTGTGAAAGATTATGTTGTGAAATTAAAGGTTTCTAAAAGACAATTTGAAATGTTTTTTTTTTTATATGGGAAATAATATATAAAAGCAGAAAATATAAAAAAGAACAATATTTTTAAGTGTGAATTTAAAAATAAATTAGAAGACAAAAATAACCTAAATTAAAAATTAGCGAAAACCCGACTTATGCAAGTTAATGAAATTGCCCAGTTTATTGATAATGAATAATAGCATATAACAAATAAATCAGCTATATTTGTCAATTATCTTGTTTTTATTTTTTTTTAATAATGTTTACTTAGATGAGCGCGTGTTATCAAAATATCGACTTAAATAAGATAAATATAACTGGGCGTTATTAACTATTGATATTGTTATATCGACAACGACACATCCCTATCGGCCTGAATGCCAGTCGAATGAACAAGTGGCCCCTATTGTTCGAGTTCACATTTTGTGATTCTTTTGGGTTGTGAAATGTTTAGCAATCGATGATAGTGTTTTCACGTACAAAGGGGAGGCTGGAAATGGATTTTTAATGTTGTTTATGGATACATGCCCAACTGTCGTCGCGCTGAAATAGAATGTGACATAACCTGGAATTTTATTTATATTCCACTGACCTCACGGAACGTGGCACGAATGGAAAATGTTTTGAATGTAGTTACATGACTGATATATGTAGCAATGGAAATTTTTAGATTCTTCGAATGTGAATTTAAACATATCAAAAACAAAGGTAGGGAAATTATGAGATAAAGGGATAAGGCGTGTACCTGATGGGCAATGGACTATTTTCATTTTATAGTGCCCAGCAGAAAGAACGAAATAATAAGGTTCAGAGATCCCTTCCGCCTTTATGTTAAGCCATCGAAAAATTCAAAACTTATTGGATTGAAACCGGATAAATTGTGCCCTATTATTATCGGTCCACATATAGCATCTGCTTGTAGTTATAACGGGAAAATTGTTTCCGAAGGTGAAAGCGAAAAATTTAATTTGTGGCTTTTCAGCTGTTGTTGAATAATTTTTTTTATTGTAGATCGAGATTACTGTAAATTTAAATTTTAAACTTCAATTTTTTTAAATTAATTAATGTCCTCTACCATCGTTAAACCACATCGATATACCATAGTTCCGTATATACTTAGTCCGATGCTCCAAACGGCGCGATAGTCGGCCGAAATGTCAAAATCACCGACAATTTCGACTGAATGGCGCAGCGCCATGGATTTACGAATAATTCAACTTTCTACCGCTGCGTTCCAGATGATATACGAAATATATGGTCATTTAAGATATTGTGTGGGTCAGATAGAAGAAGCAATGTTTTTTTAATTGTTATCTATTCCCTCCCGATTGAAGCAGCGAAGTCGCCACGAAAATATATGTTATTTTTCCTCTGTTAGATTATATGTATATATAATGAGATGTAGTCGGTCTTATCCCCACATCCATTTAGAGCTGAGCCGAATAGATGCGCTTCGAATGGTGCGTCCGTCAATGGTTAGCTATATGTACCTAATACATACAACAATTTAAACATTATATCTGTTATCTATATCTAGGATTTTACATCTTTATTTTTTTCTTTATATTACTTATAAAACCACAAATATTAGCAACACAAATAATATTTTTTCACAAAACATTGTCGTCGTATTAAAATGCTTGAAAATAAATATTTAACCAACCAATAAGGAAAATTCAAATGTATAGTCTTAGATTATCCTTTTCCTAAGAAAAAGAGATCGCAGTCATAAGATCGGTAAAAGATTATAACTGAAGAAACGTTCATTCCGACGATGATTTTACGGTTAAATTGAAGGAAGAAGGAAGATAAAACTTGCTACTCTCTTTCTTGCACAATCCTTAAAGGAAACAGAAGAGCGAGATAACAAGTATTTACTCAATTACGTATTTTAAATCAACTTCAACTGCTTCTTAAACGGTTTTCTAATATTGTTATTATTTCCCGCTAAGTGAGTATATTACCTAGTATAGGCGTAACAGTATCGTGAATTTCTCGAAAGAAAATAATTTTTTATCATTTTTGTATTAGTTGATATTATGTATTAGTTCATTTTTATAACTTTTTTATTAGTTCAAATTATGTATTAGTTCATTTTTATCATTTTTGTATTAGTTTATATTAAACTCATTTTCTATTAATATAAACCTGTTATCGAAACACGTTTTATTCGAATGTTGCAGATTCAAAGGTTACACGTATATTACACCTTCAAGCTTGCTCATGAAAGATAACTCATTGCGCAAAATTATACCAGCACAGTATCGTTTTATTCCACTCTTGGTACATTTAAAATTAAGCCATATAAAATACACCCAGTTTTATCACAATATATCCTTAGTTTTTTGGCAGTCAATGTACGTACATATATACATACTGGCAAACGAATTCATTTGTAATTTAGATACGAATTTTGACAGCGTCGAGTTAAACGGTGAACATATTGAATGGTTTAATAGAGAGAGGGTGGGAGACAAGGTTATCTAATGTCACCTTCGGTATTGAATTTATACGTTGACAGACGCATGAAGACGTTGGAGAGTGAGAATATCGTTAGTAACAGCGGGTAACCTTTGTATCTGACTTTGCTCGCTTGGACAAAATTTACTGTTGCAACTAATCTTGTATGGACTAACTGCTGTGTGGATATCAAACCCTAATGATGCGGTTTGGTAATGATGTGGTTTTAAATTATGAATATATACCATTTAAAAATCTGTGTTATTACTTGGTATATCGTTTCATTAAAAATGATTTTCATAAATATTTTTTATTTCGCCTTGAGGCAAGATTTCTTAACTTCCATTGACATATACACCATCTAAATGTCGTGTAAAAATCAAGTTAAAAAAAGAATCAAGCAAAAATAGGTTAAAAAATTGTTCAAGCGAGAGTTGCACTGCCACACAAAGTTTCTCAAATCCATAATGTCATCGTTAATTTCAAAATTTTGTCCAGTGTAGGTAACACAAGTAGCGTGAAGTAAAAAAATATGTCTGATAAGTTATTGCTTGAATATTTATCTAAATTTATTTAGATTTTTACTCTAGGTATATTGAAGGTAGCGACGGAACACAATTTCACCAATTTTTAGCTCAAATAAAATCGAACAAGTTTAAAAAACTTTTCCAAAATACACTCAAAACGAACAAACTCAAAATTAATTCACGTCTCGAAATTTTAGCGTATTCGAAGTTTCAGTTCAATTTTTTTTTTTAATAAAAAATTATTTTATTATTTACCTTCCACCTTTTCCTATCAAAGTTTTGGATTGCTCATACGATTGCTGGAAGACTTCGAAAAACTTGTATTTAAAATTTTTTTTAAAGTTGCACTTGCATTCTTTAGGATAACCTCTACATCATCATCTTTTATCAAAGCTTTAACAACAAAAAATTACCGTAGTCAGATTCGATGACTATGGCAAATGATAATTATTTGCCATAGTGGTCAAAGGAGTTGCATTGGTGCTGTTATTCTGATGTTAATCTAATGGTGCAGGACAAATTTCGCATACAATTTCCTCTTGCCAAGAATGTCGTGTACAATGGTGCAAACACTTTTCAACATTGATGCCAGTAATTTATGATAACATTTTCGTGATTAGCCAACGATTGTCGGTTAGTAAAATGCAAATTTGCCCGACATATTCATCATTGACACTTATGGAGTTGCATTGGTGCTGTTATACTTAATTGAGTAAATGCTTGTTATCTCGCTCTTCTGCTTCCTTTACGGATTGTGCAAGAAAGAGAGTAGCAAGTCATAGGGCTATCTTCCTTCAATTTAGCCGTAAACTCATCGTCGGAATGACAACGTTTCTTCAGTTATAAACTTTTATCGATCTTGTGACTGCGATATCTTTTTCTTAGGAAAGGCGTACTCTTTGCACTGATAGTCCTCTAGTGATTCTTAAACTTTTTAAAACACACATTCCACTCAAAAACTTTACTACGACTTAGATATTTATCACCATATGCCATTTTCATCACTAATTTTTTTTCAGTTACACTTTTCCCACATCTATAAGAAAATTCAATTACCTCACTCTATTCTGTTTTTATAAAACGTGACGACCAAGAAAAATCATACCAATCCAAATGTTCACCAATCACGAACTAATTAACACGTAGAGTTGCATCAAGTTTTGACATGTCGAGAGAGGATGAAATTAAGTGATTCTCTTTAGAATAGATCTATAATTAGATATCTTATTTCTTTCATATAATCACAGTTTCAGAATTTTTTTTATGCGCTATGTATATTTCCAAGCCCTCCAAAAATGTTTGTTAAGTTTAATTCCAGTTATAATTATAAATAAGTTCTTCTAACCGACTGTTCGATATATAGGTGCATTTTTACTGTTGTGGCCCTTCATGTCTTGGGAAAAATCTGATGTTCATCTTAAAATCTTTGTGTAATTAATGTACTATCATAAGGTATACTTTACATCATAATTTATTTAAAAATTGTTGGTCCATTCATACGGGCTAAAAGCCATCACTTTTATAATCTTTCTTTCCCACAAGCCATAATAAATATTGTATGGTTCAATTAAAAATTATTACAGCATGTAAATATATAAAAATCAAATATTCATCATCGTCAACAGTAGCTCGACAGTATTCGGTGGACCCTTGCCTTCTCAAGCAGACTATCCCAAGCCCTTCTTTTGGGCGCCAGGGTTTTTCTTTTTGTTATATTGAGAGCATCGAAAACATTTTGTAGGAAGTCCGCCCATCTTAATTTGGATCTTCCTCCTCCTCTGAGTCAGCTAGTTTAGCCAGAAAAATCGTTTATATCGTTTATGGTTCTACTTCCTTCATTTTAATTACATAACCGGCCTACTTCACACGTTGAATTTGAAAAAATCAAACATCATGTTGAAAAAATCAAACAAAATTTCATGAACGTTACGGACTAATTTCCGTATCATACTTATATTTATCCAAAATATAACCTTATACTGTATATTTAGCATTAATTTTGTAGGAATTCATTCTCATTTAATTTTTATTCCCAACTTAATGAAACTTCGTGATATAGCTTCAAATTATACTCTATTATGTACCTTCAAATAGCCCACCTGAAGGGGTTGCTATACAACGAGACCTAGGTCGTGGTTATTAATTTAAATAAAATAGATATAATACTACATCACGTGTTTTAATTTAGTTTTGAATAAAAAATTTAATAAAAGTTATACATCCCACGTAAGTCACTTCCAGCATTTTATATTGACGAAGTGATCACAATACGTTAAGTTCGAAAGCTCAATATGAAGGAAAGCTCCTTCAAAATTATAAGTTTGACATCCGCTTATTCGTAAACGAATTCCGTTTCATATAATTTTAATATTTTCGTAATTTTCCTTATTTTTATTACACAAACTCTGCACCTCTCGCTTGTGCGAAAAGAGGGTGAAATTAGCGCTTCTTTCAAACACTCATAAAAGTTATATTTTTAGGGTGTTTCACTACAAATAGAAAGACAGAATATTCATGGAAGCCCTCAACCCCTGTCAGGTTTTCAAAATCATAGTTTTAAAGCCGTTTGATCTCTGGTAACTGAAATTTGACTAGATAATATTTACTTGCACACATTATTGTCTCCACAGAACTAAACCATAAAATGTCATTGCATGTTTATATTGTTTTGCTTATTCTATGAATCAATGAATCAAAATACATGTACTTAATTTTTTTTTAAATTTTTAATTAAACAATTTGCGAAATATGCTGTTTAATATTGAATTTACTATTTTAATTCAGGAAAAAAATGTGAAATTTGCTGGATATGCTTTATTACTATGCCAAATTTTAAGTTTCTAAGCCCAGTAGTTTTTGGAAAAAAGGGTTATTACAGAGGGACAGACGATCACATGAATGATGGTGTTTAAGAGTTTACGGGTTCCGTACTTGTAAAGTGAAAACAGAACTTTTAAAATATACAAAAATCGATATTCTTTAAAATATTAGTTTAACGAATTTTTCGTTAAACTAATATCATTTCATCAGTTTTTATTAAAAAGTAATGAAAGTCATCCTTCAACTAGGGACCACGGCGCTATCTATATTACCTAGGTATCCTTCCAACATTCATTTAAATGAATATCCTATATAGCTTTAGAGATTCATTAAGGTTTCATGCCAATAAAATGCTACAGAATTACTCCTTAAAGTTACGTCTGTCGATGAATTAGATAATCCCATTAAAAACTACAATAAATTTCAAATTTTCTTACCCTGAAACTAACAAAATTTTTGAAATATTCATCCTGTAAATTTGGAGCGAAGCCGAAACCGTGCCCTGCTACATTAGCATAGCGAACGTTTACATTATAATGTAATGATAATGGCCTCCCCTGTTTATGTTTTTCCACACTTTTCCGCCCGCCTTTATTAAGTAAGAATGGCATGGAAATGCCGACGATTTGTTTATTTATTTTTACACTTAGATCTCGGCTTACTTTATGGAGCGAGTGTCCGAGTGTTTAGGCAGCGAAAAATAGTTTGGAACGTCCAACTGTCAAAGAAACCGTAGTTTATTGTCGTCTGCTTTACTTTCTCGACAGCTTTTAGGGTTGAGTCAGACGATAAATATTAAAAAAGGGAATGTCCCCGAAATAACATTCCAGTGTATCATAATTTTAGTTATAATGTCGAAATAAACAATTAGTTAATTTGAATATAATATATAAATTAATTTCAGAGATAGGTATATAAATTTAGAATTTAAGACCAAATAAATTAACACACTTTATAAAAGCAGTCGCACTCTGTATGTACGTATAACAATTGTTCAGTAATAACTAAATGCATTTTATTCCGGTTTTAATTATTGCGTAGATTGACTCAAGAGAAAGTTAATATGTATATCTATTTTTCACGATTAACTTTTTAGATGAAACGTAATTCTTCAACTCAGCTATCTAGAATCTATTGTATTAAACTGTTTCAGACTTCACCAAATTAAATTTTAATGAGAAATCTCTTGTATGACGCAATTATATAAGGAATAATTTAAAACTTATCATAATATTTATAAATAAATAAAATTATACGCCTCTCGCATAAAATCTGTACCTACCCATGCTGAGGCGAGTTGTATTGATAATGCTAATATAATTAATGTTAATGCAAATAGCCTGAAAGACATCTTCGAAACTACTCACAAGTTGACAAAATTCAGCTGAACAATACACGTACATACTTTTATTCGTGATTGTGTGCAATTCTAAACAAAACACGTACATGCTCTCATCTGTGATTGCATGCAATTCTAAACAATACACGTACATACTTTTATTTGTGATTGCTTACAATTCTAAACAATACACGTACACACTCTTATTAATGATTGCATGCAATTCTAAACAATACACGTACATACTTTTATTTGTAATTGCGTGCAATTCTAAACTATACACGTACATACTCTCATCTGTGATTGCATGCAATTCTAAACAATACACGTACATACTTTTACTTGTGATTGCGTGCAATTCTAAACAATACACGTACATACTCTTATTTGTGATTGCATGCAATTCTAAACAATACACGTATATACTTTTATTTCTGATTGCGTGAAATTCTAAACAATACACGTACATACTCTCATCTGTGATTGCACACAATTCTAAACAATACATCTACATACTTTCATTTATGATTGTATGCAATTCTAAACAATACAGGTACGTGCTCTTATTTATGATTTCGTGCAATTCTAAGCAATATACGTACATATTTTTATTTGTAATTGCGTGCAATTCTAAACTATACACGTACATATTCTCATCTGTGATTACATGCAATTCTAAACAATACACGTACATACTTTTACTTGTGATTGCGTGCAATTCTAAACAATACACGTACATACTCTTATTTGTGATTGCATGCAATTCTAAACTATACACGTATATACTCTCATCTGTGCTTGCATGCAATTCTAAACAATACAGGTACATACTTTTACTTGTGATTGTGTGCAATTCTTAACAATACACGTACATACTCTTATTTGTGATTGCATGCAATTCTAAACAATACACGTATATACTTTTATTTGAAATTCTAAACAATACATACCCTCATCTATGATTGCACACAATTCTAAACATTACATCTACATATTTTCATTTCTGATTGTGTGCAATTACCAACAATACATGTACATACTCTTATTTGTGATTCTGTACATATTATTACGTGCAATTCAACACACTGGTTGTGTAGTCAAAGTTGTATCATATTACACATCTCTAATTTTGAAGTATCAGTTCCTATCCGAATTATAAAATAATACTATTAAATGAAGGTATTTCTTACGTTTCTATTCACAACAAGCAAGTCCAGTTCTATTTTGTAGAAAAAACAATCCCCTTTAGAAATGATATTCGGAATGTTATATCAAAAATAGGGTATTTAATTAAACCACTAAATTCTCATAAAGTCTCGTCCATTTAAATAATAACAATGTCCATAGGGAGGCGCCATGCAATCTATCATGTCCTAAAATACTATCTTACACAGATAAGATCTTGCACAGATACTTACACAGATCTTACACGAATACGATCTTACACAGATACTTACACAGATCTTACACAAATACGATCTTACACAGATACTTAGACAGATCTTACAAAATACGATCTTACTCTGTCCATTATTGCTGATTTTTGAAAATGTATTACTAAAATAAACATTTCTTGTTTAAAAAATTGCCAAAGTATTTTTGAAGGTCTTTATTGGCAATAACAATAATTTATAGAAAGTTTTACCTATATATTGATGGTTATCCAATAACTGTAATTTTATATGAAGTTTTACCTATATTTTGATGGTTATGTAATAACTGTAATTTTATATAAAGTTTTACCTATATTTTGATGGTTATGCAATAACTGTAATTTTATATAAAATTTTACCTATATATTGATATCGATTGTTACCTCCTACCCTACACTATCATTAAATAATTGATCTTTCCCAAAAAACAAATAGTTTAACTAAACTTTATAATTAACTATTTATAGATCCTTCAAATAACTCTTTTAAAGTGAGAAATGTCTTTTGAACCAAAAAAGAAATCGAAAATAATTCGTTTGATGATAACTTAATCAAAGTTGTCCATTGCAGATGTTAGTCGCTTATTCCCCTGCTAACGTTTTTTACTAATTTTAGTCGCTTTTTTCCCTGTGTTCTTAAAATATCTCGTACAGTTGATGTCAACGACAATTTCGACGCTGTTGGCTATGACGTCATCGGTTCAGATTTTGTAGGTTGTTATTTTGGTACTTTAAATGACACAGTTATGGCTTACTTGCGTACTTTGTATACAATTCAGTGAATACTTCTGTTATAGGCACCCGCCGCTTGCACAGTTAGATTATGCAACTCCTTCATATATATAGAAATACTTTACCTTTTCCATTATTATTCACGAAAAAACATTACACATAATGACACGATACACATAATCTAAGAGCTTTTCCAAACCCAATTCTTTCATAAAACTTTATATCAACTAAGCTCTAAACCGAGTAAATAATATAAAACTCGGGACATTAAATAACGTCCCTTGATTATCAACTAACAATTAATCAAAATCACGCTGTATTTTACATTAGCAATAAACAATGAAATAGCCGTCTCTGTCATGCTTATATGTGTACATGCATGTGAGAGATACATACAGCGATAGCGATTTTTATAATGCGTATACAATGTGACGTCATTATCCATGTGCAGTGCATCTATTCAGAAACAGCAATGTATTACATGCGCCAGCTTTGGGTGACCGACCTACTTCTATTGCAAGCGACATTTCTCATTTTTTCTTACAATTATTTTTGATTTTGTGCATATAAAACTATTCAGCCATTTCTATTGCCAAGATTCAATATTTTTGAAGTGAGACTGCGGATCAAAGTTAAATCAAAATTCAATCAACAACAATACTAGTAGATGGCACGGGGTTGTTTGCTGAGAAAGATATATTCAAGTATAGATTTCTACGATTATAAAGATTTTATATAGCGATAAACCCTTTGTATACTTGAATAATGTTCTTGTAATAAATGATAAATAGATAAAACAATCTATAAAAGCAAGTTGACGTAATCGAAATATCATCCGTCATAGATTTTTCTTTTTTACAAGCTACAATATTTTTGAATTCAACAAAATATTTCAATTTCTGCCTTTTTAATTTACTCAGTACACGCATTGTTTACCAGAACGAAGCAATGGTCAACGATTGATACTAACATCCAAGATTTACATAAATTTAAATACATTACCCCAAACTAATTAGTGCCTAAATTATAAGTGCCCACTACAAAACAAGAAACGTGCTAGTGACATGAATGCCACCACATCATCACAACTCTAATGTGAACTTAAGTGCTAACAATGTGTCGACAAAAAGTGTGAACCTGTATCGAAATGTGACGATGCGCATCATTGCGGTGCCAAAGTACAATGTGTTTTGTGGTAACAAGAAAAAGAGAAGTGGCGACAAGAAAGAGATTACATACTACGAGGAAGAGATTAAACGAGAGGAAGGAGAGATTAGACACGTCAAAGAAGAGACAAAAGGAGACAAGGAAGAGACTAAACGTTACAAAGAAAAGACTAGATTCATCGAAGAAGATATTAGGCGGAGTGAAGAAGAGGCAATTAGCAATAGGAGTCAGACAGTTTGCTAAAACATGGAGACGATTGCAGAAGATGCAGAGGCCGAATACGAACTTGGTAAATTATTTTCGAATTTCATTTAGCTATTATGCATTTGATGGATCGTTGTATTTTTAATTATCCGGTGTATGCTTTAAAATTGAAAATTGCATTTGTTGTATAAAATCTAACATTATATTAATTTCGACATTACTTCATTACTGTCGTTTACAATCTATGTACTCAAGGACCAGTAGACCTTCAAATTTATACCTTAGTTTCACACTAGCATGTCAACCCCAAAAGTTATTATAATTATTATGTTGCACGTCCACTCTTTACAACGCTTTTATTAACTTATTATAATCTGTCTGAGACAAATGTTGCAATCGAAATATAATTTTTTATTTATGTTGCAATCAAATTATAATTGTTTATATAATTTTTTAATTAAATATATCAAAACTCTAGCTTAATTAGTTCGAATTAAGCTTTGGCTTTTACACACGTTTATAATTCAAGAGACAGTACAGTTTGACATCGTTTTAAATTCAATATGGCGGACGTCTCAAGATGTTGGATTACATTTTAGAGTTCCGTAAGTCAAAGATTGTCAGTTTGTCTATCTGTGTGTCAAGATCTTCCTTTTATCTCAGGAGTTCATAAAGGTATCAAATTGAAAGGTATCAAATTGGTCTAGGGTCCCTTTGAGCTGTAAAAAATCAAACTTCTAACGCCAGTATGCACCACATACGGTCAGGACTCGAAGTCCGATTTGCTGACAGTTACAAACCTACCTTGTATGGATACTTTTGCAATTGGACCGTGCAATAGGGTATGGTCGGTAAAGTAGATTTTTGTTCCGTCACGACTGACAGTTAATCAGAAACAGAAATATGTTTTTAACTGCTACTAAATCCGACTGACAGTCTTGATCGTATGTGGTGCATATGGGCGTAAGTCAACGAAATAAAAATATGGCCATTTATGCCGCATATTTTGACATTCGCAAATAAATCAAAACCTATAGGGTACCACTACCAGATGACCTAGAATCATGAAATTTGGCAAGAAGCAAGCTTCACAGCACAAGTAAAGAAAAAAATCGTTAATTTTTATTTATATCGCGTAAGCATTTTTTTTAAATATGGACCTATAAAAAATATAGGAAGCACTACATTTTCGTTCTAAAAAAATTAAATTTTGTAAATAATATGATAGGAATATTATGTACCATTAAATATTTATAAATGCCTTGAGAAGTTTCTTAATAATCACCTTGATATATGCAGAACACTTAAAACTCAACATGTTATAAATGGAAAACTCAACATATTACACATAACAACGGTGTTCACATTACCCAAGAACTATTGAAAAAATTTCCATATATTTTCGCACTCAACGCTTTTAGTTTTAATAATCTACATAAATTAGGAAAAAAGATTGAAAGAACAGCGAGTTTTTACTGTAAAGATTATATTATTCAGTTCATTTAAAAGATTGACTTACAGACTACATAAAAGACTATATGCAACATAAATTGCATTATATGAACTTTACTTCACAGCATTTACATTCATATATTCTTCTATTTGAATATAGATATAGGTTTCAAAAAGATCAAACAATGGCATGGTTTTTTACTGGGTCAACAACAATGTTACAGACTACATAATATTTAAGTTCATAACTATCTTAACTTCAATGTTACAGACGACATAATATTTAAGTTCGTAACTTTCACGCTTAGTTTAATGCAACATACGTAAGTTGTTAAGAGTTTACCTAAACGTTGCAGTGTGTATTTCGAAATAGGTGTGATTAATAGTTCATTAAAAACTAATAAAACGTACATTTTCCACATTCATTACGAAACGCGATAACGCATGAGATATAATTTAAGTACGGAATCCTATACCGTTTTTTTCATAAAATAGGGCATAAAATATCAGTTATTATAATTAAGATAAGTTTTATTTCTCAAAACTTTCTTTAATTTTTGTAAATCTGAATTATTTTGTCTTTGAAATAAGCTTTTTCCTTCAACAAAACGAAACAAAATTCGAAAAAAAACAACAATTTTGTGTCCAAAATTTTAATAAAATGAACGTTTGTGTATTACATGTTTTACACTTTAGTCTTCTATATTAAATATTAAACTGTTAGGTTTAAGTACTATTAAAATTTAAAAAAAAACATCACCATTACACGATTAAATGAAACTACGTGATGTAGTTTAATTTCTACTTTCTTTAAGTTCTTTACCACGACCTAGGTTTCGTTGTATTACAACATCGTCAGATCGTTGAACAATTAGCAAAGATTTGTGCTAATAATTCACCTGAAGATATTGTAATACAATGAAACCTAGGCCTTGATAACGAACTTAAAGAAAGTAGAAATAATACTACATCACGTAGTTTCATTTAATTGTGAATAATGAATTATCGTGACAGTTGCATTTCGAATAAGAAACACTTGCTAAATTAATATTTAAAATTATTTTTTGTCTCATGATAAAAAAAATAGTGCAACGCTTCACGAATAAAATATCGGATGGATAACTGTCTTTCAATAAGATCTGGATTACAATTCTACCTTTATATTTTTCTCAAAAAAACCAGTAAATTGTAGACCTATTTCGCGCATCGAGGTTTCCGAACCACGTTTGAAGAAAAATTACTTTGTTGATAATATATCAGTACTAACAAGAACGTCGTAGCGCAATAAATGTTTAATAGAACCCAATATCATTAAGCAGGGGGAAATAAATTAACGCGACTATCTCCATAATTGCGAAATTGTCTTTACAGTTTTCCTACAACCTTTGCGTAAGCTTTTAGAAATATTGTTTTTTTCATAACTTAGGTTCATTAGTTCCGTTAATAAGAAAGTGGGATCTTATTTTTTACATATTTTTCAATATTTAAATTCCATGAAACTATGAAAAAAGTAAAATTAACTTTATTAAGAATAGACTATTTGTTTTGTTCACAGATGTTAAAATTGCGTAACAAGTTATTAGCAGGCGTAACCCATTTTCTCAAAATGTTGGATAATGATATATACAATATTTTGAGAAAATGAGCTACGCCTGCTGAGAACTTGTCAGGCAATTTTATCATCTGTGAACAAAACGCATAGTCTATTTTTAATAAAGTTAATTTTATAAGAGAATTCCCAAAATTACAACATCTTCCGACTCACAGAACAAAGCTCATTGATTCTATTGATGTATCATATTATATATTATATTATGTATATTATGCTGTATCGTCTTATATGTTGTATTATGCATATTATGATGTATCGTCTTATATGTTGTATTATGCATATTATGATGTATCGTCTTGTATATTATATTATGTATATTATGCTGTATCGTCTTATATGTTGTATTATGCATATTATGATGTATCGTCTTATATATTATATTATGTATATTATGCTGTATCGTCTTATATGTTGTATTATGCATATTATGATGTATCGTCTTGTATATTATATTATGTATATTATGCTGTATCGTCTTATATGTTGTATTATGCATATTATGATGTATCGTCTTATATGTTGTATTATGCATATTATGATGTATCGTCTTGTATATTATATTATGCATATTATGATGTATCGTCTTATATGTTGTATTATGCATATTATGATGTATCGTCTTGTATATTATATTATGTATATTATGATGTATCGTCTTATATGTTGTATTATGCATATTATGATGTATCGTCTTATATGTTGTATTATGCATATTATGATGTATCGTCTTGTATATTATATTATGCATATTATGATGTATCGTCTTATATGTTGTATTATGCATATTATGATGTATCGTCTTATATGTTGTATTATGCATATTATGATGTATCGTCTTGTATATTATATTATGTATATTATGCTGTATCGTCTTATATGTTGTATTATGCATATTATGATGTATCGTCTTGTATATTATATTATGTATATTATGCTGTATCGTCTTATATGTTGTATTATGCATATTATGATGTATCGTCTTGTATATTATATTATGTATATTATGATGTATCGTCTTATATGTTGTATTATGCATATTATGATGTATCGTCTTATATATTCTTGAGCGACAGCTAACTTTATCAACATTTTGATTATTCGCTTTCATGAGGTACAAAGATTGATAATAGTACGATTAGGCCAGGTTTATGAATACTTTTGTAATTAAAAGATATTAAATCGCAAAGTGTAATAACATTTACAAAAAGTTTTCCTTGAGTTTTAAGTTACAGTGTCTCCTGGATTATAAATATTTAAAAATAAAACTAATTACTTATTGGTAAAATTGCTAAGTCTCTAAATTTATTATTTTCTTGACGCGCGTCTTAAGGAAAAATTTACCAATAACTGAGGGGCTAACGTGTCAATTTATAGGGTCTTAAATTCAAAATATAAAATACTCAAACCTGAACATATAGTGGAAAATTCACAATAATTATAAATACAAACCATTCACAATATTCGCAATAATTGTAAATCTACTTAGTATCTAAACGTACATTGCCATATTTTCTATTTAGTTGGACGACTGCGATAAAACATAACCTTTATGTTACACTCATGGCGACACTAGACTTAACGGAATTCACTAGTAAGAATTTCATAGAAATACTTTTAGCTCTTGCGTAATGCGTTTCTGGTGTAATTTGTTCGTGACAAATAAATAGGCTCACAGACAAACAAAGAAATATTAAAAAAACAACATTTTTTTTGGTTCTATTACTTTTATTACCTTCCCCTAAAACTAATTGTTTTCCTAAATATTCCAATGCATAGATTCTTCAATTCTACCCTTTTATTATACTTATAGATGAAATAGTACATAATAATTAAATTTATACAATTGAATACTAAACTTATTAAAGTAATTAAATTACAAGTATTGACAACAGATTAAAATTTTGAATAAATTGAGAAATCATAGTAATTGTGTAACGAATACGTATAATATTATATGAAAAATTTTATTTTAATTTTATTTTCGGAACGTGATTGCTCTCATGCGTCTGTCAGTATTGGGGTAGCTGACTCAAGCACCTACCCCTGAACTATCACTTCACACTTCACCTCTGACCACGCTCATTTTCTCATGTTAAATTCAGGTGGAAAACTTACATTTATGTATAATTAAGTACGTAACAACCAAATTTATAAAGCTTGATAATAAACCTACCAAAGTAATTAAAGTACCAATGTAAACAACTTATTGATATTTAACCAAATTGAGGTTAAAAAGTAAGCTTATGTCGAATACCTATATAACTACGTAATATTTTACATTCATGAGACGACCAACAATGACGCCTGCCCTCTTACGTCTGACTGCATTCAAATTGCTTTTTTAAACACCTACACTCCCCGCACCACTCCACATTCACCTCTGCAAAATTGCATTGCGGGATTTAAATTACACGTAACTTTGTTTATTTATATCCATAGATACGCTACACCTTTGTGTAATTACGCGTCCAGTGCCTAGCTACTACGCGTCCAGTAGCTAGGCACTTGTTTGTTGTGTAAATGCAACATAAATTAGTTTTTGAAAATATTAAATTCACATATCTTCTGATCAAGTACAACGATTTCTATGTAGTAAAAACTAAATGTTACTTTAAGTCAACACCCATATTCTACAGGAAACTACATTTTAATTGAATTAATAGCGTTTACGTGATACGTGTTCAAACACACTGACAAAAATTCCGAAAACTATTTTTTTACGTTATATTATCTTTATTGTGTAACTCTTAATGATTTTTTCGTAAATATGTCATCTTCAATGCACAAACTCATCAATTCTATGGTTTTATTATATGTATATATGTTTTTACGTACATCTTAGAGATGGACTGCATGCCGATAATATGCGAGCCAACAAGGTCATAATTACAACAAAAAAAGACATTACGTCTTACGTGCAAAACAGAGGCCGATAATAATCGGAGAAAACACAAAATATAATATATAATCATTTAACACATACGCCCTACAAAAATCGGTATCACAATAAAATCGAATCGACTCCCGCTGACTCTGACCCTCCTGAACGTAACGAGTGAAAAAGTGCTAATGGAAAAAAGGATAGAATATACGACTGAGACCACGTGCTGACAGAGAAAGGAGACAATTAGGGTACAATTTTAACGTATGCATTGGATCGATAAAAGATCGATAACCGATCTTAGCCACCATCTTTTATTTTCCAGCTTGTTTTTATAGTCGACCAGTTTTATAGAATGTTCCATAAAATCGTAATTTAAAAATAAAAAAATATCATGCTTATATATCCTGAAAAGGATATATAAGCATGATAATTTTTTATTATCTGTTATTAAAAGTAGCACGTGAGTACCTCATCTTAAAGTCATAATTATATGTTGAGATAAATCGTTAGGCAGCCAAAGGTCAATTCAGTCTGTGTATCAGTCTACAATTTATTACATTTTTTGTTCTTCAAGCAAAGTTAAAAAGCAACTAAGACGAACGACTTTGTAGGTAATGAGTCGAAGGCCGACAACTTCCGACTTACATGGGACAAGGTCTGTGGCAGACTTAATACCGACTTACCGCACAAATTGAAATGCCATCAACTAAATATCTGCCATCTCCGTTAACGCGTGTTCAGTCGTATACTCTATCCTTTTCTCCGTTAGCGCGTTTTAAGTCGTAACATTTGAATCGATAAAAAAGATAAGATTCGCTCAGATGTTTTGTAGGGCCAACTTATATCAGACGTGCTTCTCAAAGTATTAAATATCTAATGTTCCATTTTCTCTTATTGTTATCGGTCGACTGCTTTGCGCATAAATACGAGCCAAAATAAAGTAAATATTTTTTCTAAAGATTCTCGGCAGACCTCCATTGATTTGGTTTGGTGCGAGCTAAATCGCGGATAACATTTAGTCAATAAATAATTCTCAAACTTTAGCCGGTAAATCTTCTATGCATGTTTATACAGATTGTCTTTAAAACTTTCGTAATATAATAATAAGTAGGTAAATATTTTTGAAGTAAAACTTCTTTACGCACGCTTGACTTGGGGAGAAAGCTGGTGAACACGTGACGAGAGCGTTACGAAAAGTGTGATCGGGCGAGGCGAACGGAAGTTGAGAGGGAGATATCAGTTAGCGAAGACGTTTCGTATATTACTGTAAGGACAAGAGAGAGAGGTGCGAGCACACATTTTCTTTCTCTCTTTCTCTCATAGCCAGTTATGTTTCGTATATCTAAGACACAGTGCAAGCCTATTGTCTGTATCACACTGTAGGAGCAAGAGAGAGATAAGTAAGTAAATATTTTTTCTAAAGATTCTCAGCAGACCTCCATTGATTTGGTTTGGGGCGAGCTAAATCGGGGATAACATTTAGTCAATAAATAATTCTCAAACTTTAGCCAGTAAATCTTCTATGCATGTTTTTACAGATTGTCTTTAAAACTTTCGTACTATAATAATAAGTAGGTAAATATTTTTGAAGTAAAACTTCTTTACGCACGCTTGACTTGGGAAGAAAGCTGGTGAACACGTGACGAGAGCGTTACGAAAAATGTGATCGGGCGAGGCGAACGGAAGTTGAGAGGGAGATATCAGTTAGCGAAAACAGAAAGAGAGAGAGTTACGTTTCGTATATTACTGTAAGGACAAGAGAGAGAGGTGCGGGCACACATTTTCTTTCTCTCTTTCTCTCGTAGCCAGTTATGTTTCGTATATCTGAGACACAGTGCAAGTCTATTGTCTGTATCACACTGTAGGAGCAAGAGAGAGCAGTGCGCGCGCACATTTTCTTTCTCTCTTCCTCTCATAGCCAGTACATAAAATATATATATCTATATATATATATATATATATATATATATATATATATATATATATATGCGAGTTTGCTAGCGTTACGCGAACGGTGATTTTTGGATTATTTTGTAATTTCATTTCGTTCTTGAACAATTTTATAAATCATTATTTTGTTCAATACATTAAATATTCTACGTTTAAAGTGGATAACATTTAGTCAATAAATAATCCTCAAACTTTAGCTGGTAATCTTCGATGCACGTTTTTACAGATTGCCTTTAAAACTTTCGTAATACAGCAATAAATAAGTAAATATTTTTACTAAAGATCCTCAGCAGACCTCCATTTATTTGGTTTGATGCGAGCTAAATCGTGGATAACATTTAGTCAATAAATAATTAACAAACTTTAGCCGGTAATCTTCGGTGCATGTTTTTACAGATTGTCTTTAAAACTTTCGTAATATAATCTTTTAATCCACAGATTTTAATACTTATCCATCGGCTTTATTTGCCGATGAGCTCAAAACTTTCATTAAAAGTGTATTAAGAGCTCGATCAAATCCCAAGCTGCCATTATCGGCAGTCCAAAGTTGCTTTTAAAACTTTGTTTCGTCAGCTTACGTCGAATCAATGAGAAATCGTACCGTGTTGCCGCTTTTCCTATTAATTAATTATTACTAGTCTTTGCTCGTGAATTGTATTGTGTAAAGTTTTTCATTTACCCACATGTTGGTAACAGCGGTCAATAGTTAATCGTATCTTGGTACCTAGTGGACATATTATTTTCTTTATTTTACAATATTTTAATGTTGTATTAATTTAACCGTTTTATAGTGCTTTATACTTCTGATTGTTGCATGAGACAACGAACATTAACTTACCTTCAGCCTTAGCGAACCACGTGTTCAGGAACTGTAAAAGAAAAAACGGAATACGTTTCTCAGAAACGGTCTGATGGAAAAACTGGAAATTTTGTAAAGTAATAAAGCAGATTAAGCAACATAAGTATGTCTCAGTAATTAATATAAAAAAAAACAAAGTACATACATGAACTTTGAGCTTTAACTATAAACTTTCGTCTATTATGCAAAAACGTTTGCAATACAACATCTATTTTAAAAGCAGCGCCGCTTGCACACTGAAGTTTGCAACCCTTATCTTTTTTAGTTGTAAAAAATGTATATGAAACGAAAAACAATTTGTTTGTAGCAAATATACATTAAAATTATCGACGAAATGAAGTTAATATAAAGAAATATATTTTAAAAAGCTGTCCCTGAATTCAGATAATCAATAAGATTTTACTTCCTACCAATATACCAATATATATATATATATATATATATATATATATAATGCATTTGACATGGAAGATTTAAATTTGACATTCATAAACCCAATATCAAGATTTACATCACGAGGTGCTGTGAAAAGTTTTTTTCAAATAATTTTTTAGAATATAAAATTATCATTTATTAAATTACCATTTCAAAAGTAATTTGTGTTTAGGATTTGATACCTCTGCTCTTACGAGGTCATTCACGTATCAGTGTATCAGTCCTTCTGTCACTATATACAATTTTCACATATTTTACACATGTATAAAATTATAAATATATATATAAAATTTTCACATATTTTACACATGTATAACATTATAAATATATATATAAAATTTTCACATATTTTACACATGTATAAAATTATAAATATGTATATAAAATTTTCACATATTTTACACATGTATAAAATTATAAATATATATATAAAATTTTCACATATTTTACACATGTATAACATTATAAATATATATATAAAATTTTCACATATTTTACACATGTATAAAATTATAAATATATATATAAAATTTTCACATATTTTACATATGTATAAAATTATAAATATATATATAAAATTTTCACATATTTTACACTAGCCAGCTTTTTAAAACTGTAATTTACATTTAAAGAATGAGTAAATTAAGTGATAATTCTATTTATATTTATAGGAATACTAAAATATTTTAAATTTTGAATTACATATTTAAAACATGTTTTAAAAATATGCCAAAATGGAACATATCGCCTATCTACCCCCCTTATTTCCGAAATTACTTAACCAAAATTGATGACAAACAGATTCAGTAAAATATGACTGAAAATATTAAAGCAGTTACTATATATCAGTTAACAACTGACAGCAAATTTCACAAAAAAATCTCTGTTAACGAAATATCTTTACGTTAAATTACCAGTAAACTTATAAACGCACACTATGTAAAGCGATTTCTCAAATAAACAATTTAAAATAACACTATCAAACAAAAAGTAACAAATATGGTTAAATCTATTTAACTTTACAACAGGAAAAATGCACCGAACCTATGAAAATAAATTCCTATTTCATAAAAATGTTCGTTATATTCACAGAAATAGGGCGGGAATATCATTTGAGTGGTTAACTTGGGCGCTATTGTGGGCAATTCTGTTGACAAATTACCCTTGTATGGGGAAACTTTATAAATATTCCGGAAAAAGTGATTTGGCTCAAATTGTTATTTATATATTGCACTGCAGGGGCCTAAAGCCTTGAGGATATTCATAAGCGTACACGTTTAAAGAAATGAGTCACTAGAACGTTGAGAAAATTATCAATAAATAGTTATATACTTGTATTTTTAGGGTTACGTAGACCAATTTCAGACTCTTGTAACTTTGCGATGTCAAATTCTGCCTTACGCAGCTTTATAGTTTATTATACTAGTTGCACTATGTCCCATTATCGAGCTGAGTATATCCTATTGCCTGTATTTATTTTGTTGGTAGTATTTCTAAAAATGGATATAGAAGATCTGGTAAACCATTCCATCATGTTTCGGGGTCATCACGCCAAACTTTGACCAGGGTTTCTTTTTCCGATTATCTTGCCTTGTATTGTTAGATGAAGTACACTACTGTAGATGAAGTACATTACTGTGTATGTTTCAAGTTTCGTTTTTTAAAAAAAAAGCTTGCAATCAAAGTTTTTTAAGTGCAACTAAAGTTTGCACTTAAAGTTTTTAAGTGCAAACTATTCAAGTTTCGTTTTTATTGATCTTTTTATTTCTGTTTTTAGGTTCATTCCCTGCAGAACTCTTCACTTCGAATCTAGCTTATCCACTATACTCACAATATCGTCCAGTACAAACACATTTCAACGGCTTTATTTTCTCCGAGTACTGTTTCCGTGAGTCTAGCCTTCACCCATAAGATCTTATTTACCTTAAAGAAAAACATTCTGGCTCGCATGTTCTAATTTCCTTTGTAATGCTTTAGTTACAATTTACAATTAATATCGGTGACGTGATCGATTCTGTCAAACTGCCCTCCATAAGCTGTAGCAATTTATATCGTTTAAATAGAGTATGCAGTTTTAAGATATTTTCTCAAATGTATAAACAGAGGGTTAAACATTTTTTTCTGTATATTCCATCAAGGAGATTTTCTAATGAATTGATATTTCTTAAACAATTTGCTGTTCAGCTTGCTAGGATATGAGAAATTTTCGGTTATTTCACTGTCGATGAACATGCATACAATATATATATATATATATGTGTGTGCGCGTGTGTGTGTGTGTGTGTGTATGTATATATATATATATATATATATATATGTGTGTGTGTGTGTGTGTGTGTGTGTGTGTGTGTGTGTATTTAATTATCGATTTCCGCCGATGACAGAAATCACAATTTTTTATGAAACGTTGATAAAAAAATATATCTAGGATATCTGATTTTCTACGTCTGATTGTTGGCCTTCGTTTAAATATTCTTTGCATTAAATGAAGCCTTGTAAAGGTTTGCAATACTCCTAATTCATCTTTTGGTCTACAGTTAAATGATAGAATACTCTTGCAGCTCACCCATTTCTAGGCTTTGACTCAATGTTATCGTTAAAAAAATGAATAATCTGAAAACTACTAATGACGAAAATATAATTAACATCATCTATTTTGAAGTAATATTTTAAATATTCCTTGCCAGGATTAAGAAATATTCCTATAAGAATTGTTAAACACGATTGTAAACTTTCCTTAAATATTTAAAAAAATACTGTAAAAATAACATAGAATCGAAAGTGCGATGGATGAATCTCTAATCATTTTTGATCGCATTTTTAATAGCTACCTTCAAACCCTATGACCCTTCAAAGCTTCAGAAAATTAATTGATATTCCAGATATGGAATTCGATATTCCAAAAAGCGGCAATTTTTCTTTACATTTTCCCTAATTTCAAAACCACTTTATTTTTTAAACAACATAAATGAATGCTATAAAATTTCATGTTTCAGTTTTCCAAATGAAATATAAAAAAAATGTTCATTTCCACTTTTGATATTTATTTGTATGTGAAAATTAATTTCAGTAGCTTTGTAGTTTTATTGTAATTAGCGATGCAGATGGAAAATATTGCTAAAATATATCTATAATAAATTTTCTATAAAATGCTAAAAATACCATGACCCAACCTGGTGTTCCCAATTTAGATTGCAATAGCCAATAAACTAGGATACAAAGTACAGCTTTATATTCTTTTAATTTTCTTTAGGAAAAGCATTTTGAAACTAATAGTAACTAACGGAAATGTACCGTTAAACATTTCACAAAAACTCAATAAAATACCGAAAAGAAAAAAATATACAAAATGGATAAAACTATAGCACTCATCGTATAAAAACAAGCTCGAAAAAATCTAAAAAGAGGTTCCAATAAATACAGATGACCCTTATAAAACACGATACTTCAGAAATTGAAGAGGTAACAGAAAACTATCTTACATTTTGATGACTTCTTCGTTCCGCGTGACGAAACGCACATAATATTCATCAAAAATAAGAGATACACACACCGTGCTCGAGCATTCTCCCACTTTGCTAAGTCCCGATCACAATATTGCGTACAAACAGGATTACAAGGAAACACAGCGACCTATTAAAGGAGGAGAGTCCTCGTAGGGAACGGGATAACAAGGGGTAAAAGGGACGCGAGCTCGTTTCCTCTCCCTCGCGCTGGGGTCACGTCTTTGACCCAGTTTTGGTGAAAAGGTCAAAGGCCGATCCTCTGACACAGTTTGGCCAGACAGGCAGACGGCAGATTCGCCTTATGTTGTATGTGGGCGTGGTTGGTAGAAGGTGTTGATTATATAAGGACCGCGAGGTGAAATTTTGAGTGAGGGTTAGTTTACCAAAGCCCTTCAACTAAATAAATAAAAACTTTTTGTCACAACTGTATATGCACACGTTCTGTCATTTAACGCCCTTCCAATGACATATCAGTCCATCCAAAAATCCAAAAAAGTGTTTGGTGACGTGGTTTTCAAACTATATACAAATGGATAGACATACTTCTTCTATTTGGTTTCGTTTAGAATTAATATCCATAGAAAAATATTAATAGTCAATAATTGTAGTCTTTATAACCAATCGTTGATGACACATACCACATATGCTACACATATGCTTCAAACTCAGCTTGACTGGAGATCAAGAACCTGAACGACACCCATTAAAACTATTTGAAAAGACAGAATTTTTAGAAGTAGTCTAAAAATGTATTGTTTTGCCCCTATTATATACGAAAGCCATAAATTAACTTAAATATTGGACAGATTAAGAAATTTCTAATTTTAATACCATATTTTAATTCAAAATGTTATAAAACAAAAAACAATATTCTAATCTAGTCTGTACTCCATTTAGTACTCGTTTTGCCGTACACACCTTTAGATATGTAATAACAAAAATATATAAATACTGGCTTTGTCCACACTTCGTTCGCGTGGAATTCGGAATATGAAAAGTTATCAGGAATTTTTGTGTTTTTTTGTTCTTTTTACTCTCAAATGAACAAAAAATTTAAAACGCTAATAGATGGCATTTGCAGCCAAATTTGGCTGGGCCGACGGTTCTGATATTAGCATGCACAATGACCGTGAACTAAAATAATACTAAAATAAATTTATCGTATCTTTTTTATTTGTAAATCGATTGAAATGAAACCCAAGAATTAGCTGATTCATCACTGAAAACCGTATCTAAATCGGTTCAGCCAATGCTGAGTTTAATAGGCACAACCAAGATGCGTACGGACAAACAGACAAACATTTTAAAAGTGTTATTTCAGGCTTAGTAGCGTGTCTTTAGTAGATGGCATTTAGTTTTACTTGAAAATACTCAATATACAGACTCAGTTTTTTACGATTTTATTATGTGTATAGATTATATCTCGAGTACCATCTATGAAGAAGTGAACCTATGAATTTAATATATATATATATATATATTAAATTCATAGGTTCACTTCTTCATAGATATATATATATATATATATATATATATATATATATATATATATATATATATATATATATATATATATATATATATATATATATATATATATATAAATAAAGGAACCCATGAATCTATGACTATTTCGATCATTATCCGCTGACAATGTTTTCGCCGTATGCATAGGGCAACTTCTTCAAGTGAAAAATACGGTAAATAGTTTTTCCCAATTTCGATAGTTGCTTCAAAGTTTTCCGACCTAGCGATGTGAAGAAAATATTGACCGAATCTTAATCTCCATTCAATATTTATTCTGGGGTATCTCGATTGCAACAGTGTTATCTATCGGCTTGATCTATTTAGTACATAAGATATAATATACCAAAGAATAACTCTTTTATAACTTTTGCTGTGATATTTCCCATAAAACATTTTATTATAAAGTATATATTATGTAAATGCGATGAAAATATAGTACTCTTTTTCGCAGAAACCTGCTGAAAATTACGTCATATTTCACGGTAATATACTGTGGAGCGTTCAGAACTTGCTGTCAGTTTCAGTCGCCTATATCCTTATAAGGTCAATCCCGAGTTCGTCCCTCTATTACAACCGTTTTTTTTCTCAGAAATCATTTCTTGCAGATGCTTTAATTTGGCATAGTTATAAGCATATTAACTTGCATTTATTTAAATATATAACACTCAAAATTAATATATACGTGCAAATTTTGGAGGGGCAAAATCGAAATTATTTTTTTTAATTAATGTGGGATATTGTTAAAATAAACAAATGCTATAACCATTTCTTTTTCAAAATTGTATGTGCCTACTATAGTTCTAAAGATAGAGTATAATATATAGTTCTAAAAATAGTGTACTTTCTATGGTTCTAAAGATATAATTCTAAAGATATTGTTAAAAATATTCAACAAAAATATGTTACCCTCTCCTCCGAAATTCGAAATCGCTAAATTCAAAAGTATGAAGAAACACGTTACTAGAAATTAGCTAAAGTATATCGGAATATTATATTTTTACAACTATGAGATGTATACTAGGCAATATAATAACAAAAGGTAAAATAATAATAATAATATTGAGTTGGCTAATAAGTTTGTAACCCCGAGTTGCTGTTAACAATTTTTACTACAAAATGTATATGTTACACTAAATTTAATTTAAGTATGCTCCACTATTATTTACTACTTATCGCCATCTAGTTGGCAGTGACAATACGCCTTTATTGTAAAATTCTTTTCTGGTTACTTTCAACCCTGAATAAATGGTAATCAGAGGGTACAATGTCCGACAAATACGGTAGATGGGTGAGTAGAACGCAGCCGAGCTCCTCTAACTTATCACGAGTACGTTTTGCAACATGTGGTCTAGATCACATGTTTTTATCATATAGAAAATAAACTCGATCCTGTTGACTACTCAATTTGTTAGCTAATCGGTCCAATTGTTCACAGAAAATATCTGTATTAATTGTAGATCCATCTGGAAGCAACTTCCAATGAATAATGCCCATGATATTCAACTATCCATCTCTTTGGCACTTATTTCAGGTTTGGATACTGAAACTTCCGTTTCTCCGACACTCAGCCATTGATGTTTGCGTATATGGTTAACGTATATAACCCACTTCTCATCAGCAGTTATTAACTGATTCACCCAGTCGAAGTTACGTTTCAATGTCAGTAACTGTCGACGAGTATCAACTCTGCACTGAGGGTGATATGATGACAACTCGTGGGGTATCCACACAACGTATTTTGAAAGTGTCCCCAATTCGTGAGAATGTTTCTACGGTGCCATCATTGTGTTGCCAATAGTGTAGTTCATCTCCCAATTGACGAGTCGTCAGTCGAGGAACCTCCTTAATTAGCCGTCATTTAATAGTTGAAAATCTAATTTAACAGGACGTCCGGTACGGGGTTCATGCTCAAAACCGTAGTCCTAATTCCTGAACTTTGTAAACCTAATCTTTGCCGTCGAGTCAGACACTGTGGACTCATCCATCGCATGATATATATTATTTGTGGCAGTCTTTGCATCGTGACCCGGACGAAATTCGTAAAGCAACAGAATCCGTATTTGATATCGATTTAAATCCATTATCTTTTATGTAATTCACTTAAAGTTTCGGCGCTGACTGTTGTCAACTGATTGTACTTTGGCCTATTTATATCCTGCAGTAAAACTTTCTAGAAATTTCGAGAATGTTTCTAGAAAAGTTCCGAAGTTGTGGCTAAAAACTTACTAGCCAACCGACTATTAATATTTGAAAATAAGTCTAATTGCAATACTATTCCTTATATGTGCTTAAGTACGTACGCTACCTTCGTATACGCTATTTCTACTTGTACTCAACAGTTTTTCTTTAATTTCATCGAAGATCAGAAAACACAAATTTATTAATTGTTTATAAAACTTTTGTAAACAACCAGGAATAACCACTGAACAACAGAAAATAGGAATCAAATAAACAAAGAAAAATTGAGACAAACCAAATACGATTGAAAATTGGAACAAAGTGCTAAAAGCGCCAAATTCAACGTATTAGTACCACAACTACTAAAGATCTTGAGTCAATTACCATTACATTCTATATAAAACAATCCATTTCCCATTTTTGACACTCTATTTCAATTCCAACACGAGATGAAAAGACCTAGAAGTAACGGAAAGTTAATACTTTAATAGCCAGATATGATAATATTTACCATTTTACTTGTAATAAAGTGGACATTTTTGAGATGTATAATTATCTAGAAGATAGCATGGTTTTCTTTTTCACAATTTTTTTTTGTTCGCAGTATGGTAAATTTTGATAGCGCCAGTATTTCAAAATGATTTTATATACCTACTTTTAAATTACTCCTCTGGAGCAATTTACTTTTTTGACTTAGCAGAGTAACCAGTTGATATTATTTCTCGGATGAACATATTCAATACAATAATCGGAAATTGTGTTGCAGTTTTAACTAAATAGCAATAAAGACTTTCCGTATCTTGCAATGATCCGAATGGTCGTAAACTGAAGAGGACTTAATATTGGATCCTTTGAATTACCGCGCGAATTTTTTTTTATTTCTATGATGACAGCGAGAGATCGATAATAACATATGAACACTGAAATTAGCCACAACTACATTTATCCAAACTAACTATTATCGAATTAGTATAGAATGAAATGACAAAGGATAGAGGATTCTTTTAAATTTTGACAGAGACAAACGACACTCGATAACGACACTGATTTATTGACCAAGCAGTAGGCTCGATCAATCTATCGCTTTTTGTGAGTTAAATAGTATTCAGCCACAATTCGAAGACGGCCGACCATCTAATGAGTGAATTACAGATGAAGTTTATGACAAATCATGATATTCTACAATATTTTAAAGCAATGAATGGGACTTTAATAAATATGATCTGTTTAAATTTTCTGCCATTTTAAATTATCGGGAATATAAAATTCAGAAATTATACTTCTGCTATCAATTCTAATAATACGTTACCTTAGAGAAAAACTTTGTCGGAAAATAATCTTTCTGGTTGCAATCATTTAGTGCCGATAGAAAAGTTAAATGAACTGCAGTGGTAATTACTGATTTGTGGACGTCCAATGGTAATTACAACTTCGTGAAAATAACAGCAAATTATATTTATGAAACAAACTAGAAAGAATTATTTAGATTATGTGTAACTAACGGCAATTATAATACTAAAATATCGCTAAAGTAACCATATATATGATATTTTAAATGGTATATTTATGACAAAATCGTTACAATACGAGGTTGTTAGGGTGGACCCTGCAAACGTTAAGGAAGCAATAAGATTCATATAAGTTACAAAAATTCCATAAGAAGGCATTTATTTTATTTAATTTCAATGACATTTGATAAAATTTTGCTTTAAATTAAAATTGTTTGCTTAATTTTCATTCACAACTAATTGAAACTACATAATGGAGTATTATTCCTACTGTGTTTAATTTCTTAACTACGATCTAGGTTTCATTGTATGACAACATCTCCAGGTGGGTAATTTCTAAAGATTTTCCTTTAGTTGTGAACAAAAATTAAGTCATAATGAATTTCTACAAAATTAACGCCAGGTATATTCCACATTAAATTTTTTTTTCTTACATTTTTATAAGTTGCTTGGTGGGGAACCCTTTTGTTTGTCCGCCCGACCGTACGTCTATAATAGCTTCACAGTTTCAATGGTTATAGAAATTTCAATAGAAAGAATTGAAATTGTCACAAATTCATAATTCACAAATTCGTAAAGTTAGTTGGTTAACTGGCATCATTAATTTCAATAGATGCACGCCACTATGTAACTCCCTACGTTGTGTGTTTTCCACGTATTAGGCTTTTGTAAGTATTCTTACTTGGCTTGTCTTATTTTTAAACTCTTGCGCGGGAAAATGCAATTTGTTGTATAATTAATTGAGATGTTTTTTTATCCCAGACAATTATTTATATGAAAATTCGGAAATATAAACTATTCGCCAAATCTCCATCCTGAACTAATATTTTCCTCATATATATATTTTCTAACAAAAATGGTTAATTATGAAATAGTTTGAAGCGAATAAGACTGTATTCAGGTTTTCTTTAGTGTATATATAAGCTATTAGATTTATTTCGACATTTTTTTATTCGGTTATTAGAATAAAGTGCCCAATTATTGGCACTTTTAGGACTACTGCGAGCTTAAGCCGTAAAAACTGTCTATGGAAAAGCTGCCAATAAAAAAATTAACAAAGTGACCGAAGAAAAGTTAATTAACGCTTTTAATACTTTCCAAATATAATGTTAACATCATTTGTGTCTTTTTGTGGTTTTTTCTAAAAAAAATTCCTCATTATTGGCACAGTTTGACCAATTATCATCAATAAGCAAACCCAGTTTATTGGTATATCAAACTGCAAGGTTAATTAACAAAAAATACCTTTAACCTAGGTAGGTGTAAGATAAAAATAAGAACATTAATGGAGAATAACATTTATTTAAGTCCGAGGCAGGATGTGTACCTATAAAAGATATATTAAATTAACATAGGTACTTAATAGGTAACTAAACCTGCTTTGGAAAATTTTGGCACATAACCTATTATGTAATCATATATTAACATAGTCATTCAGAAGTCTTTTGAAAACTTGAAATAAAAACAAGAAATAAAAATGTATAATTGGTACTTACCTATCTACATATTAAATTAGGTAGGTAAGTATCTAGGTATAACAGAACAAAACATAACATCAACAAAACCTACCTAGGTAGGTATTTATACATCTTATAATATTGGTATCTATTTGCCTACCTAATTTAAATGTAAGAGATCAATTAACAAAGCTACATATACCTAAATCTTATAATGTATTTTTTCACATTTATTAATTCAGTCTACAATTTTTCTACATCAGCATTATTGTGCAATATTCTATTATTATTTGTTGTTACATTAACATCTTCAGTATTTTTTTTTCATCCAAATCATCCAGATTGCAGTGTTCATTCCCAAATAGAGGTAGTTTTAAAGATATATCCAGGGCATTCTCAGGTTTAGAAGCTTATTTATATGCCTGTTTATCATTTCGTTTTTATCTTTCTTCATTTTAGGTTTAACATCTTGTACAATCGGGGTACAGTGCAATAAGTATAATTTCCAATTTTATACAAAGCTCACTAACTGCGTACGTTAACTGAGTTTTGTGACCGTCGACAAAAAGTAACGGGGGATTTGGTTACTTTTTTGACCAAGTGTGGTTATAGTATAGCCTCAATATAATCATGAAAGATTTCAGCTTTCATCCATCCGTTGTCACTAAGACCTATTCCACAATCTGAGACAATCTTAGAAGTAATATCAGATGACGGTCGCTTATTCGGAAATATGAGAATCGGAGGTGTTAGGTCTCCATTAGCACAGCCTTTAGGAGTAAAAACAACACCAGTTTTCGGACATAAAAGAAAGTTAGTTTCATCACAATCGCATACGCGGGATGGGTCCTCAAACAGTTAAAATAAATTGTTTTCGTTAAGGTAAATTTTGATTTGATTAAACCGTCCTCTCGCGTCATTTTCCGGTACATTAGCACTAGCTGTTATATCTGTCTCGGATGTGCGGACAGACGCTGAAGAAAAGTTTTCTCCGTTCTTATAAAAAATAATTTATAATAAAAAATTCTTCTTGAAATAACTTATAAAAATTTCTCTCCGTTCTTATAAACGCTAGCTCTGCCATTATTTTTAAGAAAGGTTGCAACACAACTGATTAAGTCCTTTTTACGTTTAGGACTTAAGCCCTTTTCTGCTACTGAGTATTAGCCACTCTTCCAGATTTTCTCTTCTGTTTTCGACAAAATTGTAGGAGGACCTAGACGTGACTGATACTCAGGATAGCTAATACTATACTGTAAAGTAGCTCGTGGTGCCTAAAAACTCCTGGCCGCAACTTCTTGCTCATTCCTCATCTTTGACGGCTTTTTTAAGTTTTCTGAGTTATATTTCTTTCGTCCACATACTATTTTTTTCTTTCTGTTTTCCGGATTTTTGTTACTATTTTTTGATTTCATATTCAAAAAGGTGGGTAGATTGAAAAAAACAGCTTTAAACGTAAGACCAGTTATTAGCAAACTTAAGCCTTAATTGTTGACCCTAGTGCCAATAAATAGATACTCATAGTTGGCACCGCGTCCAGGATTTGGTAACACTGTATTTTTAGCCTATATTTAACAGTAAGTAGGTAGGTACATTTTTCAATTAATTTGTTTTGTACAAATAAACCTCGAAAAATAAAACTTTAGAAAACCAAATGTTTGCGCCGCAATAAAACAATGAAAAAAATTAACTTTTCGAGCATTAGTACTCGGTAGAATTCATTTCCAAACCAGCACCAAATTAAAAACACTTAAATAAATTAAGATTTGACGTGATTAAAAAAGGTCTTATCTTAGCAAAAAAATAGTTTCTCTCTGGTCAAGTCGCCACAGGTTTTGTTTTTATTGCACTGACGCCATTATGATTTTATTTTTATTTTTTTATAAGTTTCACTTCAATTTAAATAAGTGGCAACATCATAAGATTTGCTTTTTACTTATTATTAATATTAAATCAACGGAGTGCCAGTAATTGGTGGGGTGCCAAAATAATGTCACTTTGCCCTACTTGTTTCTTTATCTTTATGGACTGTTGAACAACACTGTACCTACAAATGTGACAAAAATATAAGGAGTTAATCTAAAAGCTAAATTTCATATGGCTGATTATGTAAATTAAAAAAAGAATGATGAGAAACTATGTATGGCGGAGACATATTTTTCTTTGAATTTATCGAAAAATCGACTGTTAAAGTCGAGTCTCGGACTTGTGAAATTTAATCCAATATTTTTGCAAAGTAATACAGTGCTATCTAGTGAGTTTATTTCTAAGATAAATTTAATTAATGATTGTACAAGTTTTACACTATATGGCGTATCTATCTACGCCATATAGTGTATTTTCTACTAACCCCCCCCCCCCTAACTAATTCCTCTAATTCGCTATGCATGAAATTGAAAAACTAGTAAATAATTCTACTTTAGTATTTGACTACAATTTTTACTTAAATTGCAATCAACCATTATTTCGCTTAACCCGCATAAACCATTTTAAAAAAATTGGGTAACTAAGGAACCGTACTTTATGTGTGTTCCGATTAACGGTTATTTTAATTCAAACAACTTCAATTTCTTTTTAGTCGATTCAATTTAAAGTAAATAAAATATGCGAGGATCAATAGCCAGCTTCATATTAAATACATTTTTTAAGATTTTGAAAAATAAAATACGCTAATAATGGTAAAAGCTTAATTATGGTTTAAAGTTTTTTTAAAAGCCTTGTGTCTCTAATAACTATCAAACACTACGCAAGTTCTGAATACGAATAAGTTTTGTTAAAAAATATAATAAAATGCTTTTCTAGAATTTTTTACACAATACGTACAATGATAAGCGGCACCCCACATTGGACAAATTTATAATTAAGCGTGGTAATAAAGTAATATATTATTTGGATATATGCAATAAACTATAGAAAATTTTCTAGGTAAATATTACAGTATTTTTAAAAGTCGCTTTAATAATTAATCATTTGTGTACTTTTGTTGCCAAATGAGTTTTTGACTTTATTTTTAACAATGGCCGTCAATGGTCATAACCTATTAAGTTTTATTTTGATCAAATATAAAGTGCTACTTCGAGTACATCTACAAATCTTATTATATCTCAATATATAATAAACATTTCCATATATTCACTTTACCTAATAATCATTCAAAATCACCTTTAATCTAGTGTCAATAATCGATGAGTACCTTGAAATTGACTTTTGAAGTCAGAATCTTCGTAAAAGTAAATTTTTACAATAGTTTCATTTTGATCCACTAAAAGTAATTAATATCATTAGATATAAGTAATAAGTATTAATATCATTAGATATAATAAGAAGCACAAGCAGTTACAATTGTAATATTTTTAGAACGTAACCATTATTTCAGTATGATATTTACAACCGTATCTTTCAATTTATTACAATAATTTGATTAATTACAGATGGTTATTTAAATATTATTCTGTATTACTTGCATATATTTTATTATTTGTATATATCATAATATTTCGAAAACGTCAAATTGTGTTTAAATCGATGTAAAAGGATTTGCCTAACAGTGATATCGATAATTCTAAACTGTACATTCAACAAATTGTATATTCAAAAACAGGATTTTTATTTATTACAAACTATGCTTATTTTATTTATTACCAGCTAGCTAACGTGACTTCGTTCACGTCGAATTCGGTATCAAAAAAGTTATTAGGATTGTGTGATTTGTGTTTTTAAATTTTTTTTTTCTTTCACAACTTGTGACTTGTGTCAACATGTAATGAACACAAAGTTAACTAAAAACGCGTGTGAAGTACCGATATTCAACCAAGTCACAGTGTTTTTTTATATCCATAATATAGATAAAAATATCTTATATGTTGCTCGATGATAAATCTATTCTATACTAAATTTTATAAACATCTATGCAGTAAATTTCGCGTGACTGAAGAACAAACTAACACACAGACAGAACATAATTTTAAAAACAGATTTTCTTTCTTCTACTATTATTCTATATGCTAAATCACTCTTTTTAAAATATTTTCCATGTACACAATTGATTTTATTGCAATTTTATTATATGTATAAATAACCTACCTCAATTTATGTAGATGAAACTTTTTAACGCAATTTAATAACAGAGTAAAATTTTAAGTGCAATTTCATGTTTTCGAAGATTCCATTTTATGACAATCACATCGAATTATCTTGAAATCACTCTCTCTGGAAATTATTATTGCTTATATCTCCTTATAAATAATGTCAAAAATCATGTCTTGGTTTATTATAACTTCCTCCATGTTATGTAGATTAAACTCCGAGAGTGAATTTAGTAATGGAAAAAACAGTCGCCAAATAATGTGCGGTAAATAATAACATGGCAAAAGATGTCTAAATGCAGTGTCATAAAAATATATGTTTGATAGTTCGCATTGTAAATATTCTTTTTGTAATTATCTAGTCACTGTTGAATTATGTTTCAATATGAAGCTCCGAATGTGAATTTAGTAATATAAGAGAAATTGGCCAAAGTCGCGCCGTAAATAGTAACAAGGCAAAAGATGTATAAATACAGTGTCATGGAAATTTATGTTTGGTAGTTCGCATTGTAAATATACTTTTTGTAATTATTTAGTTACTATAGTATTATGTTTTAATATTAAACTCTGAGAGTGAATATAGTAATCTAAGAGAAAGTCGTCAAATAAAGTCGCCCGGTAAATAATAACACGGCAAAAGATATCTAAATGCAGTGACATGGAAATATATGTTTCGTAATTCGCATTGTAAATATTATTTTTGTAATTATTTAGTTACTGTAGTATTATGTTTTAATATTAAACTCCGAGAGTGAATATAGTAATCTAAGAGAAAGTCGTAAAATAAAGTCGCGCGGTAAATAATAACATGGCAAAAGATGTCTAAATGCAGTGACATGAAAATATATGTTTGATAGTTCGCATTGTAAATATTCTTTATGTAATTATTTAGTTACTGTAGAATTACGTTTCAATATTAAACTCCCAGATTTAATTTAGTAATATAAGAGAAAGTCGCCAAATAAAGTCGCGCGGTAAATAATAACAAGGCAAAAGACAACTAAATGCAGTGTCATGGAAATATATGTTTGATAGTTCGCATTGTAAATATTCTTTTTGTAATTATCTAGTCACTGTTGAATTATGTTTCAATATGAAGCTCCGAATGTGAATTTAGTAATATAAGAGAAATTGGCCAAAGTCGCGCCGTAAATAGTAACAAGGCAAAAGATGTATAAATGCAGTGTCATGGAAATTTATGTTTGGTAATTCGCATTGTAAATATACTTTTTGTAATTATTTAGTTACTATAGTATTATGTTTTAATATTAAACTCCGAGAGTGAATATAGTAATCTAAGAGAAAGTCGTCAAATAAAGCCGCGCGGTAAATAATAACACGGCAAAAGATGTCTAAATGCAGTGTCATGGAAATATATGTTTGATAGTTCGCATTGTAAATATTCTTTTTGTAATTATTTAGTTAGTGCAGAATTATGTTTTAATATTAAACTACGAGAAGAGAAAGTCGTCAAATAAAGTCGCGCGGTAAATAATAGCACGGCAAAATATGTCTAAATGCAGTGACATGGAAATATATGTTTGATAGTTCGCATTGTAAATTTTCTTTTGTAATTATCTAGTTACTGTTGAATTATGTTTCAATATGAAGCTCCAAATGTGAATTTAGTAATATAAGAGAAATTGGCCAAAGTCGCGCGGTAAATAATAAGAAGGCAAAAGATGTATAAATACAGTGTCATGGAAATTTATGTTTGGTAATTCGCATTGTAAATATTATTTTTGTAATTATTTAGTTACTGTAGTATTATGTTTTAATATTAATCTACGAGAGTGAATTTAGTAATGGAAGAGAAAGTCGCCAAATAAAGCCGCGCGGTAAATAATAGCACGGCAAAAGATGTCTAAATGCAGTGTCATGGAAATATATGTTTGATAGTTCGCATTGTAAATATTCTTTTTGTAATTATTTAGTTAGTGCAGAATTATGTTTTAATATTAAACTACGAGAAGAGAAAGTCGTCAAATAAAGTCGCGCGGTAAATAATAGCACGGCAAAATATGTCTAAATGCAGTGACATGGAAATATATGTTTGATAGTTCGCATTGTAAATTTTCTTTTGTAATTATCTAGTTACTGTTGAATTATGTTTCAATATGAAGCTCCAAATGTGAATTTAGTAATATAAGAGAAATTGGCCAAAGTCGCGCGGTAAATAATAAGAAGGCAAAAGATGTATAAATACAGTGTCATGGAAATTTATGTTTGGTAATTCGCATTGTAAATATTATTTTTGTAATTATTTAGTTACTGTAGTATTATGTTTTAATATTAATCTACGAGAGTGAATTTAGTAATGGAAGAGAAAGTCGCCAAATAAAGCCGCGCGGTAAATAATAGCACGGCAAAAGATGTCTAAATGCAGTGTCATGGAAATATATGTTTGATAGTTCGCATTGTAAATATTCTTTTTGTAATTATTTAGTTACTGTTGAATTATGTTTCAATATGAAGCTCCAAATGTGAATTTAGTAATATAAGAGAAATTGGCCAAAGTCGCGCGGTAAATAATAAGAAGGCAAAAGATGTATAAATACAGTGTCATGGAAATTTATGTTTGGTAATTCGCATTGTAAATATTATTTTTGTAATTATTTAGTTACTGTAGTATTATGTTTTAATATTAATCTACGAGAGTGAATTTAGTAATGGAAGAGAAAGTCGCCAAATAAAGCCGCGCGGTAAATAATAGCACGGCAAAAGATGTCTAAATGCAGTGTCATGGAAATATATGTTTGATAGTTCGCATTGTAAATATTCTTTTTGTAATTATTTGGTTACTTTAGAATTATTTTTAATTTCATTTAATAAATTCTTTACATAAGCATTATTTTACGAACCCGATATTGCTTACTAAACATTGTAATCTAAATAATAAGTACTATCAACAACGTCATCAAAAAACAAAAATAAACAAACTGCCAAAAAAACAACATTAGTTTTCAGCATACGTGTCATAATTTTAATCATTGTTCACTTAACTTTTAAATAACATATGGCTATTGTACCTATTATATGTGTTTGTTTTCACTTCTAATATTAGTATTCCTAATACAAGTCACAATAATCTTGACAACAGCTTACGCCGAATTAAGTGAAGTCCAAGAGCTTATGCCGAATTGAGTGAAGTACCAGTCATATATTTTATTGAAAATTAGGTTTTATTGTTAAATTGAAAGCCTTATAGTTATTATTAAACGAGTTTGGCATTTTTGAGATTGCATAACTTCTGTGAGACTGTACAAATTCACTTTGTACTAGGATTTATACTAGTATTTATACCCCTGAATTTATACTAGGTGTTTTTGTTTCAATATATTAGTTAAATACAACAAAACAAAATTTCATCAAGATACAACTATTTTCAATACAATACTGTATTCCATAGTGACCGGTTCTGTCTTATTAATCATTAATTTTTTTTTATTTTATATCATTCAATAAATTGACCGATAGATGGCATCAGGATAGCATGATATGTCGGTGAAACTTCGTGGAATTAACCTTCAGAGTTTAACCTATAGATATTGTAAAACAAATTTCATTTTAAAGAAAATTTCTCACAGCTTAGGTTTTAATAACTTATGACATGTAGATTTAACCGTCTGACGTTAAATGAACTCAGTCAGTACTAGTTGTCACAAATACTTTAAAATAGTGAGATAAACAATTAGGCTAAGAATAAAAAAAAATCAAACAAATTAAGTAGCATTTTAATATAAACAAAATGTAAACATATGTGCAATGTTTATGTTACTGGCTTGTGCTCGAGGCGATCGAGTCAAACAATAATAGTTAAAACACATTCATAATTCAAGCTATGTTCGAATAAATAAATTGAAACACACTTTTCGCTTTCACGTGGGACTCGTGTCGTATTACGACTCTTATGATAGAGACAAATATTATTTTACTATTTGCCTGTAATTAAAAAATAAAATATTTTTATGCATACTTTTTATGAAGGCGTGAGTGTCGACTTATATTGACCTAGCGAATTCTTGATGAAAATATATCATATTTGAAATAACAAACCCCTTAAAACTATTCTTGTGACTAAACTACTGAATATTTTTAATTGATTTTTGGTGTATGGTTGAGAAACACCGTCTCGTATATGAGGATACTTTTAATGTCGAACGGTCATATCCACATTGTATATTAATATAACTTGCGAATTACTTTAGACGGATAAATGAGCACGAATTTTATAATATCCTTCTAGTTTGTTTTGTGCTCACTTTTTAGAAACAGATCAAAAAACAGGTCATGCGTATAAATAAAAACCATATTTAAAATACCCCTTATATAAATCGTATACAACCTTAGCCGGTAGTGAATCTGTACAGTCATTAGCTAATAACCAATTTATGCTACATTGTGAATGCGATCATACACTCATCATTTCAGTTGGCAAGAATCTACGAATACTTCGTCATTACTTATGGCACAAAAATGCGAAATGCGTCATCAAAATATATAGTCAAAACTCGTCTGAAAAGGCTATTACTCCTTTATTCTATCCCTTGTTTTCCAGCCATACACTTGCTAATAAATAATTTATGACGTCATATTTTTTATTGCCTATTATATTTTACTTTCAAGTGAATCTACAAGAAAAGGAAGTGCTTTCCTCTCTGTTAAGGGAGATTCATAAAAAATCGAGTATCAACAAAAATGTGAGTAAAAATATTGTGAAGAATTTCCATGTTTTTTTGAAAGCCGGAAATATATTGAACGCTGGCAATTTTTCGCACATTATGATTCGTAGTGCATATACCTTTAATTGCTTACAATTTTACGTGAAATAATTAAATCATTTGTATGAGGGATGATTACTTTTTTTTAAAAACTCATTTAGTTTTTATTAGTTATATTATGCTATAATATTTTTTTTTCTAAAATTATAAATATGAACTCGTTTTAAATACGGGTGGTATCGAGAAATTGTGCCAACGAACGAGCGTTACAAATTTTTCATGTTCACGAAACAGAAAATAAATAGTGTTTCTGGTATACAGGTGTGTAATTCCTTACAAAATATTTTCACAGGGATTATTCAGCAAGGGATTATTCTGAATAAAAAAAACAAAGAAATAATTGAATGTTTTGATAATCGTTTTTGAAATGAACTCAATTTCAGTGGTTAACTTCAGTGTAAAGAAAACTATGAAAAAAACTTCATGTACGCACTTTATGGATTATTAATTCATTTTATTAGAGATATTTAACTGCGAAGAAAATTCTTTGATAATTTTTAAATTTTGTTTTCCTCTGAGCCGTAGATTCAACGTAGTAAATATATTCAAGTGTTTTAAGATGAAACTTGCACATTTTTTTTAAATGTCGAATATTGAAGTCGATTTTCCTTTAAATGGTTAGCTTTTTCAACACATTTTATGTTCAGAGAGAATAATGAGAAGAATCGACTCTGGGAAATTATGTTGCAAGGCAATATATATATAGATATATATATATATATATATATATATATATATATATATATATATATACATATATATATGAATTATTATATAAAAATTATACTGGTCATGTACCATTACATGTATCCAACGTGGCATCTGTTACATACATCCTCCACAAAACTAATTTAAATATTGTTTGTCCATAGTATAAAACTAATCGTGACATCCCTTTGACATTTATAATTTACAATAGCATGTCTACGGTTTAAATGTTTATCAATAGGAATGTATAAACTCCATGAAATTATGACTTTATGACATATTTACATATATATTACGACACTGCCAAACTACTTGCCGGGTTTTGACAAAAATAATGTTTGGTACTTTTGTGTATCTGGTCGATATAATAGCTTCGATAATACTGTGATGCAAAACTATGAAAGATTTAGTTGTTTGGGGCCTAAGTGGTGAACTTTAAAAAAAACCATTCGTGATGGATTTCTACATAATAAAAATAAATTATTTTCAAATTGATTTAAAGACGTGTATATAATAACGATTAAATATTTGATAAACTTTACATTCTGACAGAATTGGAATTATGAAATATTTAGTGTTAGTTATGTAAGTGGATGTTGGATTATAAAATTAACGTATCATCCATATTCCATTTGTCTAGCTTTCGTTTTTATGTAATAACGTACGAAAAGGTAATTGTAAACAATAAGTCGTTTCTCTTTACTTGATTGCTAACTAGAAAAGATGGACGTGCCATTCGATTTTGTAAGTGACACGAATTACAATCAATATATTTTTAAAGGCATCCAATGAAAATTTTTATTTTGGTACTCGTCAGGCAACACTGTGTTTCTCTTTTCTGAGGTTCTCTCAAAAAATGTTTCTTTTTAAGACAACTCGGCTATTTACTTGTGTCCTATATGTAATTAATTATTTAATTACATATAGGACTTGTGTCCTATATGTAATTAATTATTACAACTCGGCTATTTACTTGTGTCCTATATGTAATTAATTATTACAACTCGGCTATTTACTTGTGTCCTATATGTAATTAATTATTTCTCTTGTGTGAGGTTCTCTCAAAAAATGTCTCTTTTGAAGACAACTCGGCTATTTACTTGTGTCATATATGTAATTAATTATTATTGTTAATAAAATGGCATAGCCAATTGTTCCGTAGTAACGATAGCAAAATTATGTGTAATAATTTTCCATTTCACACCGCCATACGAATTGTGTTCGGGCTATTCTACTGGATAAGTTTATCACCTTAAGGGATATCATTACGTTACGTTTATTTTGTAATTATAAATTCTGGTATAATCCTTTAAGTTGTTACTGTAAAAAATTAAATTTAAAAAATTCAGTTTCATATGACATTTAAAATCTTGTTTCTTGTGTCACCTCTACTGTACTTATTATATTTACTAACTCGCGCTTTAAGCTGTAGATGTTTGTAATCTGTAGTGACGTCTGAATCGCTATGTATTAGGGATGTTTTGAATGACAAATAAACACTATTCGCGAATGCCAGCACGAATACAATAATTTGTTTTAATATTCGTGAATATGACTACAAATATAAATAAAGAAATTCCCTCAATATTCGCCAATACGAATATGAATAAAATGCGAATCGAATTACAAATACGAATTATTTGCCTCAATATTCGCGATTACAAATATGAATATTTCGCGAATGGAATTACAAATACGAATTATTTGCCTCAATATTCGCGATTACGAATATGAATAATTCGCGAAACAGATTACAATACGAACTATTTTTCTATCCATCGTGATTCTTTAATTCTTAGAGTAGTGGTGTCGTCCGATGGCATTTAATTACTTGAGATAATTTAACTTTTAAATTTCAGATAGTTACGGCAAGTGAAATGTATACGGTAGGGATTAAAATTAGAAAGTATACCTAGTCAAAATTATGCCGTAAGCGTAAACGTTACTGCGTCAGTACATTCGCACTTTTATTCACTCCCATTTAGCTTAAAACTCGTGAGAATTTCAGAGATATAGAATTACATCATTATCCGATTTCGTAAATTGTGGAAGCCATTAAAAGTTTGCAAATTAATGTTAAATGTAAGGCACATTTTGTCTGTTTTCTGACGAAATTTTTGTACGTGCTGAGACGTCCTCTTTTTCGGTGTGTTTATTTTTCCGAACACTGAAATCTACTCTAAAAATACACCAATTTTCACGTGATATTATCTAAATGTTTATTGTGTAAATTTTATAGTTACTTATTTTTACCCTAAAACTCGTTGCAGCTGCAATATGAAAATCTGTAATTGGTGAATTAATTTTTTTCCGGTGGACTAGTTTTATTCTGTTAAAATAGACATTACAGTAAATCAACCTGACGTAATAAAAAATTATTAAAATTACATATATTTTATTAAAGAAACTGAAACGATTTTAAAGAATTATCGACTAAAAAGCGCAATAAAAAATATAAAATAATGAAAATACAACTATTAATTTGAAACTTTTGCGGTACAATATCGTTTCCGAATATAAATAAATTAGTAAAATACTACTACAGCTAGAATTGTTTGGAATCGGACCGTTTTAGTTGACACCGATTTAATAAAATCATTCAAAACCGGTTCAGTGCGAGTGTATTTTGAGCATCGAGGGTTCATAAATACATAATTATACCTACTAAAATTAAGTACAAGAGACATATTATTGGCAAAATCTTAAAAAAATGTGTCATCCATCATCGTTATATTTTTTTTTCAATCGTCGAATAAAAGTATAAAAACCCTGCTTTTTCATAATTTTATGAACTGGAGGAAGGGCGATTTTTAGCCTATTTTTCAGTATATCTCTAAAGATACTAGTATACTACCTAAAATTATGGAAAAAAAATATTTGATGACCCTTGTAACTAAGCTTTTTCAAACGATACCACATACTATAAATTGATTTTAAATTTTTTTTCGAGAACTAAATTTACTCCTTAAGATTCTTATATAAATATTTTTGGATGTTAACGAATAAAATGAAAAGTGAAGTTAATATACTTTAGTATTATGTCGTTTCTTATATAACTCGTGAATCGAATTAAATACTCGCGAATACAAATATGAATAATTCACGAATCGGATTAAAAATACGGATTATTTGCCTCAATGTTCGCGAATACGAATATAGACTAATCTACTACACACACGCTTGTATTTTATTCCAAGTGCAAGTTGTGATAAGTTCCACGACAAGCGAATATTTTTATACCAAATTCAAGAAAAGGCTAAATTTTAGGAAACTATAAGTAATAAGCAATTTTTTAGAAAAAAAACAGCTGTGATAGACCAACAGATGGATACATCAGGTTTATTACAAGGATTCCGTTTTAACTTTACAGTTCGAAACTCTAAAATTTCCTTAAAAAAACATAAAGGTGTTATATCTATTACCTTAGACATTGAATTAAAAATTCCCCCTATTTGAAACAAGTGCTTATCAAACAAAATCGGCGCACATAAGTTTGCAACCAAAACAGACTGTATATGTACGCCGAAACAACCCCCATTACTTCCCCATTTGTAGTCGTTGATTGATCTGTTGGGGTTGTTTAACGGGAGGTGGGGACGGGAGCTGTCATCTCGACGCTCGTAGTGCCTCAGATGTCATAGGCCGACGCAAGAGAGGCAAGTGGTTCTGCGTGTCATCTACATCGCATCATCTCACAGATGCCACTTGACAAATTGCGCCTCTAAGTACAAGCTATGTATTAGGGATGTTTTGAACGGCCAATAAATACTATTCGCGAATGCCAGCACGAATACAAATAATTTGTCTCAATACTCGTGAATACGACTACAAATATAAATAAACAAATTCCCCCAATATTCGCGAATATGAATATGAATAATTCGTGAATCGGATTCAAATACGAATTATTTGCCTCAATATTCGCGAATACAAATATGAATAATTCGCGAATCGGATTAAATATACGAATTATTTTCCTCAATATTCGCGAATACGAATATCGCGAATCGGATTACAAATACGAATTATTTGAAGTATAGATTAGTCTATATTAACTACGAATATAGACTAATCTACACATGCTCTTGTATTTTATTCAGAGTAAAGTTTTGATAAGTTCCTCGACAAGCGAATATCTTTATAGCAACTCCGAGACAAAGCTAAATTTTAGAAAACTACAAGTGATAAGCTAAAAACACGGGACATTGCATTCATAACCCCAGACACTTGAATTAATAGATTAAAAGCTTAGAGATCTGAAACTTAAATCAAGGCGTAAGAAAAACGGAAATTAATTTTGGTTGGACGCATGTCTTAGCAAATCATTATATGGTTATGGCTAAATAACATTTTGCAAATTTTGGCCGCTAATTGCTGCGCGAAATTCCTGGTAAGTCATCATTATTGACTCACTGGAATATTAATTTTAATGCTTTAAAATAAAATTTTGATTTTGAATTCTTTCTCTCATTAGTCCGTTGAATAAATTATTGTGCCAATATAAAAAGAGGCATTCTTTAAACTCCTAGTAAGTCATCATTATTGACTCACTGGAATATTAATTTTAATGCTTTAAAATACAATTTTGATTTTGAATTCTTTCTTTCATTAGTCCGTTGAATAAATTATTGTGCCAATATAAAAAGAGGCATTCTTTAAACTCCTAGTAAGTCATTATTATTGACTCACTGGAATATTAATTTTAATGCTTTAAAATAAAGATTTGATTTTTAATCCTTTCTTTCATTAGTCCGTTGAATAAATTATTGTGCCAATAGGACGTATTTAAAAAAATCCCTACCGCCCCTAGGCGCTTAAAAAAATGACAGTGTCTGGCGAAACAAGAACGGACGGTCACCTTAATTGTACGAAAGACACAGCAAGGGTAAAAAGTAATTAAATTGCTGTCTGTGAAGTTATATACTTGCCTCTTCTGAGCTTTGACTGCAAATGGTACTATATTTTATTATTCTACTTTTATAATTAAAGTAATATCGATTTAAATATGGATGAGGCTGGTTTCTAGTTTAAAAGTTATCTATTTAATTTTATCGTAATTCCGTGTATTCAGTGTATCGGAGAGACAAATTTTGTTATGTTAGTTTGTCATACCGAATATTCATTATGCAATAATTAGCAAACATTTCTTTAATTTAATTAAAAGTTAATTACGAGTGCGTAACTGATTTCTAAATAAACATTTATTCTCAAAGTATTATTTTTTATTGAAAACAATACTTTATCTCCTAAATCTGTAACTAATATCTCCAAAACTTGTAACTCGTAGCTATCTCATATGTCTTATACATATATGACATAAGAGATAGCTACGAGTTACAAGTTCAAGACTTGTAATTCTTAACTGTCTCTTATGTTTGATGTCTATTTATAGTACGTTGATAACAAAAACGAACAAAAGCCAATGTCGGACCACCTCTACGGCGTTTGATTTACACAATAAAGAGATGATGTCTATAAACATCCTTGCAAGTTTACTCCACCAGTTTTGATCAGGTATGAGGAATGGGCTCCCAGAACTGAAAGCAAATAAACAAATGATTTCACTTTTTATTTTAATTACTGAATTATTTATCTAGACTGCCTTACATAGTTACTTTTATATTTGCAATTTAATTAAATTACATAGTTAAATATATGAATTTTTCATATTGATTACACGTCTTCTTCAAACAAAATACTCTCTGGTTCAGTTGCGTTAGCACTGCCTTATTTATATTTATATTTACTTGAATATCTGATAAATGTTGTTTTGTTCTTTGAGTAAATGTCAGAACGCGAAGTTATATCGTGTTTAGAGTCCATAGCACATTTGCAATAATTTGTGTTTGCTTTTTCTCTTTATATAAATTAAAATTAAAAAACACTTTGGGCTTTTACTATTCGATTAGCATTCGAGTATTCGTTTAGAATAGTGATTACAAGTACAGATACAAATATACAGAACATCACTACTACATATTTGTTTGCTTCTCTAACTGTTTACTAAAGTTATTATATGGCAGTAGCGTCAACCGGCGTTGCGCAGGTGAATAATTTCTCGTTTCTTCTCTTTAGTTTCCATTAACTAAATGGTTTATAACTTGAACTAATACTGTAAACTAAATATTAAGTTATGCGCTGAAATTGATGCAAACAAAAGCGTGGAATAAACACTTACTTAGTTTACTTAACCTGCGGTGAAGATCAAAATTAATGAGTTTTTTGCCATGCTACTTTCACTGATTTGTGTCATATTTGACTCCTAGTACCTTTGACTCCTAGTACCTTTGACTCCACTGTACGTGGCAGTGTCTGTTTTTAGAGTCCGGTACCTCAAAAAGAAAAACCTCGCACTATGAGGGTTCCGTAAAATTTTAGATATTTATAAACATTCCATGATACGTAGAATTTATATTAAACTATTTACAATTTTCCAGAATGTAAACATATTCTCTACTATATCTTTCACAAGCGCATATTTAAAAAAAAGTATAATTCCCCATAAAATTCGAAATCATTGACTTTTGGATTTTCTATATTTTTTAAGACTATAAACCTCAGTGTAATATATAAATAGCTATGACAGACAGGCAGGCATATGACAGACCGACAGACATATTGACGAACGCATACCGAAGTAATCCCATAAGGGTTCCGCTTTTTTCTTCATTTTAAGGACGAAACCCTAAACACGCAACCTTTATGAGAATAGTCACGTGTCCATCTGTCCGAAAGTCACAGCAAGTTGTTCTCAGAAATAACTTGCCGGAAAAACCTACAATTGACGCAGTAATAAAATATATTAACCCTCCCATATTTCAATAACTAACACTTGAGAAATTTTTTAAGGAAATTTAAGGGGCGGGGGTATTTAAAATCCTCTGTATAGTGAGAGGTATGTTCGAAAGGGCCAGTTATAAGGTACTTAAATTTTTCTTATTTTCGTAATTTTAGATAACGAAAAGTACGCAAAAAAATATATACACTATTTTATTTTATTTTCAGAAATACTAAACTTAAAAAATTATGGAATAAACAGCGTTTTTAGAAGCTTACGAAAAATTTGCAGGAAATATATAAAGATTGTTCTAAGTATCATAGTTTTTGAGATATTTGCGGTATATATGTCGTTCTACTTAATTATATTAGGTATTATTAAATATTTATTGCGCTGTGTAGTCCATAATACATGAAGAACATGTATGATGATTTATGATAAATAAAGTAATTTCACTTCACACGAGGTCCAGAACCATTGATGTGAGTCCCAGATTCATATTTTACCGGTTAATTCCTGTTTTTTCTAAACAGTCCTCTTTCCATATGCAATTCTTAAGCGATAGAAAGAATCCCGTCATAATGCAATATGTTCATTTGGCTCTATTTTCTTTTTTCTTCTAAATAGTTCACGCGTTGTTTTCTACGCTACCTCTTTTTTTCTAAGCGATAAAAAGGATCCTATCATCACAACGTCGTCCACAATGCCAATATGTTTATTTGACTAAATCCTCTTTTTTTCTTAACAGTTCATACATTGTTTTCTACGATACCTCTTTCTACAGGAAAGCCTTAAGCGATAAGAAAGATCCTATCACCACAACGTCGTCCACAATGTCAATATGTTTATTTGACTAAATCCTCTTTTTTATAAACAGTTCATATATTGTTTCTTGTACTACATTTTTCCACACGAAAGCCTTAAACGATAGGAAAGATCCTATTATCACATTGTCGTTTTTTTGGCTTAATCTTATATTTTTATAAAGAGTTCATAGACTGTTTCCTATTCTACCTCTTTCCACATGAAAACCTTAAGCGATAGGAAGGAAAGGATCCTATCACCACAATTTCCACAACGTTTCAAATGTTTATTCGATGGCTAATTATGACGAAGAAAGTCTTTCGGCTTCTTATTTACACAGCAAAGAACTATATGGTTTAATAATGTTTTCTAAGTTCGACTTCTTCTTACGTGGTAATTTAAATTCATATGCAAATAATTTCGTTAATGTCCTGTGGGTGAAAAGTAAGAAGTATACTTGACGAGGATAAAAGTGTTTATATATAAGATACCTTAGCTTGAAATTTAGACTTAACTGGTGTGACAGTCTCAATAATTTCTTTTCAATTAGTTCTTCTCAAGTGCACGCGCACTAATTAATAGTCTTTAGAGACCATTCGATCACAATTACTCCTTTAAATACCTATGCAAGACGATAATAAGGCAGATTGTAAACCAAGCATTGTCTCACTAAAATTTACATTATTAGTATCGAGCATTATCTCATTGAAACTACCATAACTTGAACCTCAAGCTTTATGTCATTAAAAGTACCATTATTTAAACTAAACCTCAAGCATTATCGCAATGAAAGTACAAATCGGTCTAATTGTTTTTGTGCAACACACTAACAAGCAGACAAACAGGCAAACAAGTAGCACTAAAAGTGGTATAGAAATAAATAAAATTTTTAAAAATCAAACTCTGGTAATCCGTTAAGGCGCATTGTCCGAATTTGTCATTTGTTTTTATAATGTCTACATAATATCCAAATTGGCACCAATTTCAATATTATGTTCACAGACAATTTTAAATGTACATTTTGACATCAAAAAGGTTCGTGCTAGATATGATTTTAACATAGCTCAAAACCGCTATCGCGTTGATTGGTATTCTTTGGTTGTCACTCAAGTACTGTATTCGAGCTTGTTATTGGTTACAAAATTTTAATATATTGTTACGAACACGAAACTAAGAATCGGTATGAGCAGTGGGTGTTACTAAAATAAAAAAATAGTTACCACGGACTTATTTACAATCATTACTTTGTTCGCTGCTATTGTCGTTCAAAAATGGCAAATATTTGTTTCGCAAAAAGTTCGGGGGCAACGCCTTCGCAGCAGAATTCTCCTTAATCATAAAAATGGCCATAAATACTCAGCCAGATGATCCACCTAATTTTTGACTATGTCAGGTGTAGAAATTATGTGTCATTCAGCTTACAGCCTTAACCCCATACTATGCGATTTTCATTTATTCCCAGGAATAAATTAAAATCGGAAGAGTATGGATCCCTGACGCCAAATAAATAGTGATCGTCGAAAAGGCCGTGGTATAGACGTTAATAGTGGACCGACTGCTTTTCTTAGTAGTTTCATCGAATGAAACGACGCATAGAGTATCTTGAAGTCTATTTTGAAAAAATAAAAATTAGTTAACCACAAACAGTGCTAGTTTCTTCCATTTTTGATATTGTGAAATCATTCAGTGTTACCTCTAGGTCTTACCTACTCTATATCAGATATGTTTTAGACACAAAATTTTCAAAACATATTCAATGCACAAAATTATCCTCTCCCAAACTATTGCATGCTCGACTGGTTTAAAATATCTCGCCCTGTGAGTGCGGTTTATATTTGATCATATTTATAATATCTTTTAAATCGCAAGCCAATTAACTGCAGCGCAAGTATTTGACACGTGTAGACAGATAACGAAACAATAGGTGTTCAATACACCGTCTATTGAAATATTGGTAAATAAATATTATAAGAAAATAAATATTGCAAAATTAAAAAAAAGTATTCGGTGTACATAATTATCCTTTCCGAAATGATTTCACGCTCGACTGGTTTAAGAAATCTCGCCCTACGAGTGCGATTTATATTTGATCATATTTATAATTTCTTTTAAATCGCAAGCCAATTAACTGCTGCGCAAGTATTTGACACGTGTAGATAGATAACGAAACAATAGGTGTTCAATACACCGTCTGTTGGAAATATTGGTACAGAAAGTAAATATTATTTTAATAAAGAAATAGTAACACGAGCATTGGATGTATACCACCTATGTAAATAAAGACATGTGTTTCATCGATTTATTCAATCTACAGTTAATGGTACAGTGCAAGACGAATTGTTTTTTTTACTTATTTTTAGCAGAACTCTTAAGTAAGAAGTTTCTCAGTTCGATATGATAATAGAAATGAAAGTAATGGTGAAAAAAATTTAATACGCGATTTTAATGAAAATCTTTAATAGAATCTAGTGTTTCACTTATTTATTCAATTTGCGTTTTTACAGGCTTCTTTTTAGCAGATGTCAAAGAAGGAAGGTTCTTTATTCGACGCGGCAATACCTATGAATCAAGTAATGGAATAGTAAAAAAAACGAAGTCAAGATTTTAATAGAAATCTTTAATAGAATCAAGGGTGCCACCGATTTATTCAATGCGCATTTAAATGCACAGCTCAAGACGAATTGTTTTTTATAAACATGTTTTTCTCAGAAAGAAGTTTCTTCATTCGACGCGATAAAAGCAATAAATAAACTAATGTAATAATAAAAAAAAAACAAAGTCGAGATTTTGATAGAAATCTTTAATAAAATAAAGTGCTTCGCCCATTTATTCAATATGCAGTTCAAAACTATTGTTTTTATATGCTTGTTTTTATCAGATGTTAAAAAAAGGAGGTTCATAATTCGACGAGACAATAGCAATTACTAAATTAATGTAATAGTAAAAAAACGAAGTTGAGATTTTAATAGAAATAAAATTACAGGTTTGACCAATTTTTTCAATTTGCATCTAATGATACAGCTCAAGACAAATTGTTTTTATTTACTTATTTTTAGCATAACCTCCAAGCTCCTTTCTTTCACGTATGTACGTCTTCTTCTTATTCTTCTTCTTAATTTGAGGGACAATAGTAGAAAATTTTAACAGAAATTTATTCTTAAGTCCTAATAAAATATTAAAAAAATTATAAAGTACGAATCCGTGCACACTTGGACATATATGAACATTTAAGAGTATAAAGTACTTCTACTAAGTAATTTAATTTAACTACTAAATTATTTATAAGTATTAACACTATTTTTGTCTATGTAAATATATTGTCCAATAAATCTCTTTAAGGTGAAAAAATACCATTCATTTCTAAAAAATAATTTTAAGTAATTGCTCATAACTTGTTTCTATTAAATATTTAACTCTTTTTAATTTTTGTTTAAATAGGGGATAATAAAAAATAAGAACGAGTTACAGCTTCCTATGCAATAGTGTCAAAATTTGAAATAGATATAGTAATTCAATGGATCTGAATTTGGCAAATTTAATGGTCTACCATATCGTTGTCTTCTAGTCAAAAAAAACATATTTATTTATGCTGTGTTCAAACAGTTCTTTTTAATGACAACATGTAAATTTACACAGAGAAAAATAATAAATCATAACCTGCACCAGGACGTTATGACGATGAACAGAGGACGTCAGAGATAACTTAGAAAATTAAAGATTCCGTCGTATCCTTGGACCACGGAACCTTAAAATTGAAATAAGATGTCCAAAAGTGTGTGTGTGTGTGTATGTGTGTATGTGTGTGTGTGGGTCCATCGTACAATTTACGCTTAACCTTAGGACCAATTTCCATGAACTGTGATATTTGGAATATTTTCATAGTTATATTGCTTGTATTATTATTGTTATTTTCTTTATCGGATGTTTATTATAGTTTTCTTTATCGGAAAATCTCTGATTATGATACTAAAACTAATGTGATTAGTTCAGAAACACTGAATAGTGCTTTCATCAAGACCATAGGTTCCCACAAAGATAGATTCCGTGCAGTTTGCATTCAACGAGTTCTCACGCGTTTGACTAGATGGGCTATCCTACTCTGCGTCTTCTGGTCTGTGGTCGCCACTCGAGAATCTTTATTTCGTCAGTCATTGGCACTCGAACCTATTACCACTCGAACCTGCCAATATTATCAACTATATGGGTAACCTTAGTTTTCTTACGAATCTTCTCATCAATCACATAATATTTCATAAAGAAACACCGAGTATAGTTTTTTTCATGGCTCCCTCAGCAACTTGGAGTCTTTTTACAAGTCAGTTAGTAATAGACCATGACTTACTTGCTTATATTACTGGAAACACATATTGGTTGAAGACTTTCGTCCTCAAAGGCTGGGGTAACTCGGACAATAAGTGAGCCAATGGTATTCAGGCGATAGTATTTTATGAGTCTTATTATTCAAATATGTTATTGGTCCAAAACTAAAATCAAATTATACAATTTTACTACATCATAAAGTATATCCAGAAAGTATAGCGGAAAAGTGAGTGCATCCGAATACTTAGATATTTTATTATGAATATTTATGTAGAGAAGAAAGTGGTTATTTCCTTTATCTCTTCACTGATTTTTATCCTCAGTATGAAGAAAAATACAATTTTACTACATCATGAAGTATACACAGAATACTTGAATATTTTATAATGAATATTTATGCGGAGAAGAAAGTGGTTAAATCCTTTATCTCTTCACTGATTTTTATCCTCAGTATGATGAAAAATACAATTTTACTACATCATGAAGTATATACAGAATACTTGGATATTTTATAATGAATATTTATGCGGAGAAGAAAGTGGTTAATTCCTTTATCTCTTCACTGATTTTTATCCTCAGTATGAAGAAAAATACAATTTTACTACATCATGAAGTATACACAGAATACTTGAATATTTTATAATGAATATTTATGCGGAGAAGAAAGTGGTTAAATCCTTTATCTCTTCACTGATTTTTATCCTCAGTATGATGAAAAATACAATTTTACTACATCATGAAGTATATACGGAATACTTAGATATTTTATAATGAATATTTATGCGGAGAAGAAAGTGGATATTTCCTTTATCTCTTCACTGATTTTTATCCTTAGTATGGTGAAAAATACAATTTTACTACATCATGAAGAATATATAAATAGTTTAGTGGCAAAGTGAGTGCATCCGAATACTTAGATATTTTATAATGAATATTTATGTAGAGAAGAAAGTGGATATTTCCTTTATCTCTTCATTGATTTTTATCGTCAGTATGAAGAAAAATACAATTTTACTACATCATGAAGTATACACAGAATACTTGAATATTTCATAATGAATATTTATGCGGAGAAGAAAGTGGTTAAATCCTTTATCTCTTCACTGATTTTTATCCTCAGTATGATGAAAAATACAATTTTACTACATCATGAAGTATATACAGAATACTTAGATATTTTATAATGAATATTTATGCGGAGAAGAAAGTGGATATTTCCTTTATCTCTTCACTGATTTGTATCCTCAGTATGAAGAAAAATAAAATTTTACTACATCATGAAGTATATACAGAATACTTGGATATTTTATAATGAATATTTATGCGGAGAAGAAAGTGGTTAATTCCTTTATCTCTTCACTGATTTTTATCCTTAGTATGGTGAAAAATACAATTTTACTACATCATGAAGAATATATAGATAGTTTATCGGGAAAGTGAGTGCATCCGAATACTTAGATATTTTATTATGAATATTTATGTGGAGAAGAAAGTGGATATTTCCTTTATCTCTTCATTGATTTTTATCCTCAGTATGAAGAAAAATACAATTTTACTACATCATGAAGTATACCCAGAATACTTGAATATTTTATAATGAATATTTATGCGGAGAAGAAAGTGGTTAAATCCTTTATCTCTTCACTGATTTTTATCCTCAGTATGATGAAAAATACAATTTTACTACATCATGAAGTATATACAGAATACTTGGATATTTTATAATGAATATTTATGCGGAGAAGAAAGTGGTTAATTCCTTTATCTCTTCACTGATTTTTATCCTCAGTATGATGAAAAATACAATTTTACTACATCATGAAGTATATACAGAATACTTGGATATTTTATAATGAATATTTATGCGGAGAAGAAAGTGGTTAATTCCTTTATCTCTTCACTGATTTTTATCCTTAGTATGGTGAAAATTACAATTTTACTACATCATGAAGAATATATAGATAGTTTAGTGGCAAAGTGAGTGCATCCGAATACTTAGATATTTTATAATGAATATTTATGTAGAGAAGAAAGTGGATATTTCCTTTATCTCTTCATTGATTTTTATCCTCAGTATGAAGAAAAATACAATTTTACTACATCATGAAGTATACACAGAATACTTGAATATTTCATAATGAATATTTATGCGGAGAAGAAAGTGGTTAAATCCTTTATCTCTTCACTGATTTTTATCCTCAGTATGATGAAAAATACAATTTTACTACATCATGAAGTATATACAGAATACTTGGATATTTTATAATGAATATTTATGCGGAGAAGAAAGTGGTTAATTCCTTTATCTCTTCACTGATTTTTATCCTCAGTATGAAGAAAAATACAATTTTACTACATCATGAAGTATATACAGAATACTTGGATATTTTATAATGAATATTTATGCAGAGAAGAAAGTGGTTAATTCCTTTATCTCTTCACTGATTTTTATCCTTAGTATGGTGAAAAATACAATTTTACTACATCATGAAGAATATATAGATAGTTTATCGGGAAAGTGAGTGCATCCGAATACTTAGATATTTTATTATGAATATTTATGTGGAGAAGAAAGTGGATATTTCCTTTATCTCTTCATTGATTTTTATCCTCAGTATGAAGAAAAATACAATTTTACTACATCATGAAGTATACACAGAATACTTGAATATTTTATAATGAATATTTATACGGAGAAGAAAGTGGTTAAATCCTTTATCTCTTCACTGATTTTTATCCTCAGTATGATGAAAAATACAATTTTACTACATCATGAAGAATATATAGATAGTTTATCGGGAAAGTGAGTGCATCCGAATACTTAGATATTTTATTATGAATATTTATGTGGAGAAGAAAGTGGATATTTCCTTTATCTCTTCATTGATTTTTATCCTCAGTATGAAGAAAAATACAATTTTACTACATCATGAAGTATACACAGAATACTTGAATATTTCATAATGAATATTTATGCGGAGAAGAAAGTGGTTAAATCCTTTATCTCTTCACTGATTTTTATCCTCAGTATGATGAAAAATACAATTTTACTACATCATGAAGTATATACAGAATACTTAGATATTTTATAATGAATATTTATGCGGAGAAGAAAGTGGATATTTCCTTTATCTCTTCACTGATTTGTATCCTCAGTATGAAGAAAAATAAAATTTTACTACATCATGAAGTATATACAGAATACTTGGATATTTTATAATGAATATTTATGCGGAGAAGAAAGTGGTTAATTCCTTTATCTCTTCACTGATTTTTATCCTTAGTATGGTGAAAAATACAATTTTACTACATCATGAAGAATATATAGATAGTTTATCGGGAAAGTGAGTGCATCCGAATACTTAGATATTTTATTATGAATATTTATGTGGAGAAGAAAGTGGATATTTCCTTTATCTCTTCATTGATTTTTATCCTCAGTATGAAGAAAAATACAATTTTACTACATCATGAAGTATACCCAGAATACTTGAATATTTTATAATGAATATTTATGCGGAGAAGAAAGTGGTTAAATCCTTTATCTCTTCACTGATTTTTATCCTCAGTATGATGAAAAATACAATTTTACTACATCATGAAGTATATACAGAATACTTGGATATTTTATAATGAATATTTATGCGGAGAAGAAAGTGGTTAATTCCTTTATCTCTTCACTGATTTTTATCCTCAGTATGATGAAAAATACAATTTTACTACATCATGAAGTATATACAGAATACTTGGATATTTTATAATGAATATTTATGCGGAGAAGAAAGTGGTTAATTCCTTTATCTCTTCACTGATTTTTATCCTTAGTATGGTGAAAATTACAATTTTACTACATCATGAAGAATATATAGATAGTTTAGTGGCAAAGTGAGTGCATCCGAATACTTAGATATTTTATAATGAATATTTATGTAGAGAAGAAAGTGGATATTTCCTTTATCTCTTCATTGATTTTTATCCTCAGTATGAAGAAAAATACAATTTTACTACATCATGAAGTATACACAGAATACTTGAATATTTCATAATGAATATTTATGCGGAGAAGAAAGTGGTTAAATCCTTTATCTCTTCACTGATTTTTATCCTCAGTATGATGAAAAATACAATTTTACTACATCATGAAGTATATACAGAATACTTGGATATTTTATAATGAATATTTATGCGGAGAAGAAAGTGGTTAATTCCTTTATCTCTTCACTGATTTTTATCCTCAGTATGAAGAAAAATACAATTTTACTACATCATGAAGTATATACAGAATACTTGGATATTTTATAATGAATATTTATGCAGAGAAGAAAGTGGTTAATTCCTTTATCTCTTCACTGATTTTTATCCTTAGTATGGTGAAAAATACAATTTTACTACATCATGAAGAATATATAGATAGTTTATCGGGAAAGTGAGTGCATCCGAATACTTAGATATTTTATTATGAATATTTATGTGGAGAAGAAAGTGGATATTTCCTTTATCTCTTCATTGATTTTTATCCTCAGTATGAAGAAAAATACAATTTTACTACATCATGAAGTATACACAGAATACTTGAATATTTTATAATGAATATTTATACGGAGAAGAAAGTGGTTAAATCCTTTATCTCTTCACTGATTTTTATCCTCAGTATGATGAAAAATACAATTTTACTACATCATGAAGAATATATAGATAGTTTATCGGGAAAGTGAGTGCATCCGAATACTTAGATATTTTATTATGAATATTTATGTGGAGAAGAAAGTGGATATTTCCTTTATCTCTTCATTGATTTTTATCCTCAGTATGAAGAAAAATACAATTTTACTACATCATGAAGTATACACAGAATACTTGAATATTTTATAATGAATATTTATGCGGAGAAGAAAGTGGTTAAATCCTTTATCTCTTCACTGATTTTTATCCTCAGTATGATGAAAAATACAATTTTACTACATCATGAAGTATATACGGAATACTTAGATATTTTATAATGAATATTTATGCGGAGAAGAAAGTGGTTAATTCCTTTATCTCTTCACTGATTTTTATCCTTAGTATGGTGAAAAATACAATTTTACTACATCATGAAGAATATATAGATAGTTTATCGGGAAAGTGAGTGCATCCGAATACTTAGATATTTTATTATGAATATTTATGTGGAGAAGAAAGTGGATATTTCCTTTATCTCTTCATTGATTTTTATCCTCAGTATGAAGAAAAATACAATTTTACTACATCATGAAGTATACACAGAATACTTGAATATTTTATAATGAATATTTATGCGGAGAAGAAAGTGGTTAAATCCTTTATCTCTTCACTGATTTTTATCCTCAGTATGATGAAAAATACAATTTTACTACATCATGAAGTATATACAGAATACTTGGATATTTTATAATGAATATTTATGCGGAGAAGAAAGTGGTTAATTCCTTTATCTCTTCACTGATTTTTATCCTCAGTATTAAGAAAAATACAATTTTACTACATCATGAAGTATATACAGAATACTTGGATATTTTATAATGAATATTTATGCGGAGAAGAAAGTGGTTAAATCCTTTATCTCTTCACTGATTTTTATCCTCAGTATGATGAAAAATACAATTTTACTACATCATGAAGTATATACAGAATACTTGGATATTTTATAATGAATATTTATGCGGAGAAGAAAGTGGTTAATTCCTTTATCTCTTCACTGATTTTTATCCTCAGTATTAAGAAAAATACAATTTTACTACATCATGAAGTATATACAGAATACTTGGATATTTTATAATGAATATTTATGCGGAGAAGAAAGTGGTTAAATCCTTTATCTCTTCACTGATTTTTATCCTCAGTATGATGAAAAATACAATTTTACTACATCATGAAGTATATACAGAATACTTGGATATTTTATAATGAATATTTATGCGGAGAAGAAAGTGGTAAATTCCTTTATCTCTTCGCTGATTTTTATCCTTAGTATGATGAAAAATACAATTTTACTACATCATGAAGAATATATAGATAGTTTATCGGGAAAGTGAGTGCATCCGAATACTTAGATATTTTATTATGAATATTTATGTGGAGAAGAAAGTGGATATTTCCTTTATCTCTTCATTGATTTTTATCCTCAGTATGAAGAAAAATACAGTTTTACTACATCATGAAGAATATATAGATAGTTTAGCGGGAAAGTGAGTGCATCCGAATTCTTAGATATTTTATTATGGATATTTATGTGGAGAAGAAAGTGGTTATTTCCTTTATCTCTTCATTGATTTTTATCCTCAGTATGGTGAAACTCAGTTATCCTTCCAAGTTTCAAATAAATTTATAATTTCGACAATTAACCATTCCAAATTTATCTTTTTCGAAGCATTTAACTGTGTCGGAAGGGACAGCCTTCCGAAAAATACGTGAATGGAAAACACTCCCATTTATATGGAAAAAATTTATTAAAATTTTAATTTGATAAAATTCTATGCAACTGAGGAGTAATTCTATGATATTTAACCGACATATTTTACGCTATTCTAAAGACATATCGGGCAACGTTTATAACTCTTTATATAGTGCTATCTTCGATATGTATCACAGTTAATATTGAAATTTAAAATATGGAACGCCGATGATGCTATTTTTTTGCACTTTGTATATGGCAAACACTCCCATTTATATGGAAAAAATGTATTAAAATTTTAATTTGCTAAAATTCTATGCAACTGAGGAGTAATTCTATGATATTTAACCGACATATTTTACGCTATCCTAAAGACATCTATCGGGCAACGTTTATAACTCTTTATATAGTGCTATCTTCGATATGTATCACAGTTAATATTGAAATGTAAAATATGGAACGCGGATGATGCTATTTTTTTGCACTTTGTATATGGCAAACACTCCCATTTATATGGAAAAAATTTATTAAAATTTTAATTTGCTAAAATTCTATGCAACTGAGGAGTAATTCTATGATATTTAACCGACATATTTTACGCTATCCTAAAGACATCTATCGGGCAACGTTTATAACTCTTTATATAGTGCTATCTTCGATATGTATCACAGTTAATATTGAAATGTAAAATATGGAACGCGGATGATGCTATTTTTTTGCACTTTGTATATGGCAAACACTCCCATTTATATGGAAAAAATGTATTAAAATTTTAATTTGCTAAAATTCTATGCAACTGAGGAGTAATTCTATGATATTTAACCGACATATTTTACGCTATCCTAAAGACATCTATCGGGCAACGTTTATAACTCTTTATATAGTGCTATCTTCGATATGTATCACAGTTAATATTGAAATGTAAAATATGGAACGCGGATGATGCTATTTTTTTGCACTTTGTATATGGCAAACACTCCCATTTATATGGAAAAAATTTATTAAAATTTTAATTTGCTAAAATTCTATGCAACTGAGGAGTAATTCTATGATATTTAACCGACATATTTTACGCTATCCTAAAGACATCTATCGGGCAACGTTTATAACTCTTTATATAGTGCTATCTTCGATATGTATCACAGTTAATATTGAAATGTAAAATATGGAACGCGGATGATGCTATTTTTTTGCACTTTGTATATGGCAAACACTCCCATTTATATGGAAAAAAATTATTAAAATTTTAATTTGCTAAAATTCTATGCAACTGAGGAGTAATTCTATGATATTTAATCGACATATTTTACGCTATCCTAAATACATCTATCGGGCAACGTTTATAACTCTTTATATAGTGCTATCTTCGATATGTATCACAGTTAATATTGAAATTTAAAATATGGAACGCGGATGATGCTATTTTTTTGCACTTTGTATATGGCAAACACTCCCATTTATATGGAAAAAATGTATTAAAATTTTAATTTGCTAAAATTCTATGCAACTGAGGAGTAATTCTATGATATTTAACCGACATATTTTACGCTATCCTAAAGACATCTATCGGGCAACGTTTATAACTCTTTATATAGTGCTATCTTCGATATGTATCACAGTTAATATTGAAATGTAAAATATGGAACGCGGATGATGCTATTTTTTTGCACTTTGTATATGGCAAACACTCCCATTTATATGGAAAAAATGTATTAAAATTTTAATTTGCTAAAATTCTATGCAACTGAGGAGTAATTCTATGATATTTAACCGACATATTTTACGCTATCCTAAAGACATCTATCGGGCAACGTTTATAACTCTTTATATAGTGCTATCTTCGATATGTATCACAGTTAATATTGAAATGTAAAATATGGAACGCGGATGATGCTATTTTTTTGCACTTTGTATATGGCAAACACTCCCATTTATATGGAAAAAATTTATTAAAATTTTAATTTGCTAAAATTCTATGCAACTGAGGAGTAATTCTATGATATTTAATCGACATATTTTACGCTATCCTAAAGACATCTATCGGGCAATGTTTATAACTCTTTATTTAGTGCTATCTTCGATATTTATCACTTTCGATATTTTGAAATTTAAAATATGGAACGCGGATGTTGCTATTCACTTTGTATAAAAATAATTATAGAAATTTTTTGTATACATAAAGTTTGCGACGTATACGTGTTATACATAGTAAACTCTATAACCTGTGGGTTTATCGTTGTATATTGTTTTGATTGTAGTATATCTTTAAATGTCTAGTAAATATGTAACTTTTCTTTTTGCATATATTGTAATGATCTCATTATCTATTTGTTGAATAATTATAACATTATACGTATATGCATATGTATGTTGAATAATTATCACATTATACCTGGTTGATATAAAACCGTCTTATTAATGTCACATGCGCTTTCATACAACAGATATTTATATCACAATCACTTTCATAAAATAGCTATTTATATCACATAAACTTTCACACAATAGATATTTGTCTCACGTACACTTTCATACAATAGATATTTATGGGCATACCTGAAGGAGAGAAAAAAAATTGGGTTACTCATACCTAAAAAGATATTTTAGTTAGACGTAACCTTAGTATTTGTTGCTTAAGCACGGGATATTTCTAAACCAGATCAGTGGTTTAATATAGATACTGGCTGTACCCCGTCGTTTCACTAGCATAGAATTATCTTAATTATGCTGCCCCCCTCCTCCCTTCCCCCCTGCGGCCACGAAACGCCTCCCTGCCATTCCTCGAATGACATCCAACGTTGGGGTTGGGGACATGTCGGCGGGAATACTCGGTATTATCAGTCAATAAATGATCAGGTCTCTCTCTATCTATCTTGAATCGTATAAATAGTATTTCCCGACTTCTCTAACATTCTTTTATCACCGCTCTGCCCCATAAACTATAGGTTCTGCCCCATAAACTATAGAAGATATATTACGATAAAAATATATTCTAACACACAAATACCTTTTTTTTAAACCAGATGTGTGGTTTCAACGTGAAAAAAAAAATAGAAACAAAAAATTTGGTGTGCTTAACATCACAATGTGAAAACTTTGGTAACGAATATAACCATGCTGTGTATACTGGAAATTTTCAATGCGGAAATTAAATAAAAAAAAGAACGTACGTTATTGTATTAAATTATACTCAAATAAAATATTATTCAAAAATAGAACGTAATTCTTGAAAGGATGTATTCCGTGTTAGACCATAGACTTAATGTTCGTAGTATATTAAGTCTATGTTTTAGACAGTGAACTCGGCTGATGCAGCCTAGGTTACCCGATTCAGCATCACCGATCCAAATCTGACGGCTCAGTTTCGTTCACTGCTCAAATAAAGTGCGAAAGTACGTCAAAAGAAGTTTCACTTCAAAAACTTTTTTCTAATAATATCCGCAACTTCAGGTAATGTTAGATGATTGAATGAACCACTAATTTTGTTTTATTTCCAACCCCATCGTTCAGGGTATTAGGTGAAACATGAGCAAATGAATAACAAAAAAAATGAAAAACAATTATTTGTTTAATAAAATAGTGAAAATCGTTATCCAATACTTTGATTTTTAAAATAATAGCGAAAAATACGTAATGGGGTTTTCATTGCAGGAAAAATTATCATAATTATGGTAATTATATATATCCAATTATATTTTCGATTACAATACGGGACAATTATCATGCTAATTCGAATCGAATTCTATCATCTTTTTAATAAAATTTGTTAACCTGATTTTGGTTTTTCACATCATTAACTAGAAGGTAACTTTAATGAAATGAAATAAACTTTGTTTTGTAATTTAGTCGTTCGAAACAATTATTTAACAAGGTCGTAATTGTAGCATTTGTACCGACTTGAATCACTTGCGTGACTATCTATTATGTAACTACATTACAAGCAGTTTATTTAATTTTGTAACAAAATAATTATTAAGGTTTAACAATATTAATAGAAGCTTGAAATTATTTCTATTTTTAAATATAATGAATTTATAATATAACGAATATATAATACTTGAATATAAGATTAATTCGTTTTTCAATAAGCTGTAATATAAAATCCCACTAATTGTCGAAATTAGGTTCAATGACCCTGCGAAGATTAATAACCATAATGCCACACTATGAACAATAAAACAACTCGCGGTGTTTGCCCTTTCGCCTTCACTAACAATGGGAATATTTATATGAACTCGTTTTTTTTCCTCTAAGAACCATGATTATAAACATTAACCTTAAAAATAAGATGCTTGTAGTTTAAAAAAAGATCTTAAAAGGCATGTTTAGCGGTATCCAAATAAAAGGAACACAGCAGAGAAGTTGAAATATGGGTCCAATATTTAATTCGAAGTATGAATGTAATTATAGGAAAAAAACCTTTTTAAATACTCCAACGGGGGTACCAAATCTACATTATGGACTGAAGTAGATTGACTACCTTGAAAAGAAGATATATACCCTTGAATAAAAAGAATTGGAAGACCACATCTAAGAACATGTTACCCTGAACGAAACCCCTTGAGAAGACCAGCGCACATCCCAGGCTGCCATGCTATTTGAAAAAAAGGCTGTATTAGATTTCGGTAATATTTTAGCAATTTTGGTGGCCTTAATCGCAATACGATAGGTATCTAACACCATTAATATTATGTTATTATGGCACACAAGTGGAACTGTGGAAACCACAAATAGGGATCAATACAGTTTATAGCTACATATAAAGAGTTAGATATTCATGTTTAATCTCATGCTAGCCTAATTTACCATGAACGTGCTTCGAACGAAGCTCATAAATGAGATAAGATCTCGGTCTAAGGGTTAGGTTTATCCATTGAGGACGACCCATCATTAGTGTTAACGATGTATTTGAAATTTGAGTTAGTTTACTTATTAATTTACTATTACAGAAAAGTTACTGCTACAAACTACGCATTTCAGTAATGATAAACAAGTTTGATTTAAAGTATATAACAAGTATTCATTTCATTCATAATATATTAATAATACTCTGATAAAATTGTGGCTGTGATTAAGCAAGTGAATACCACTGAAAAATGGATAATTGAGTATTATTTAGTTTTAGATAACTTTTGCAAAAAGATAATAGTACAGTCAAATAAGTATTAAACTTCAGAAGAATAGGAGAAAAGCTGAAAATTTGCATAGACCTTGCTTTTGAATTTTTTAAAGTTTCGTAAGATATTATGTCCGCTAGTTAAGATCTCTTCGTCCTAATGCCTCTTGGCACGGATGCCTGCTTTAACGATGCGTTTCCACTTCCGTCGTTTGGTAGTGTTTCTGGAACACTTTGTAATGTTGGTCTCTGTTGCCGTTTTCATCAAGTTGGAAATCACCATCGTGGTCTTATGCCTTCAACCTACATCACGTTCCATAGACGTTCCATTGAAAGTTGTTTTCTGTAGATACGCCAGAAGAATTCATAATTGTACAGTCGACAAATGTCTTTCCTTGAATATCAACTCCTTTATAATGAAGATATTGAAGACAAAAAGCAGAAGAAGGATATGGTCATTTAAAGCGTATTTTTTTACATTTCTACCTAGCTTTCTAAATAATTATTAAAACCTATAATGTACCTTTCGGTAAACCTATAATACTGAAAGTGGCCATGAAGTAAAAACAATACTAAATTCTTATTCTGTTTGGAATTATACATATTTTTTCTTAAATATGCGCCTGTGAGAGATATAGCAGGCAATATTTCTTTATTTATACTGTAGTCTTACTCATCAATCATCTAAACCTGTAAGGTACTTCCGGTCGACCTACAATCTAGAAAATTGATATAATATCGGCGGTTTTATAGCATAAGTAAAGAGAAAAATCCAAAAATCAATTATGTTTAATTCCATGTGGAATTTCACATTATAATCAATTACTTCCATGTGGAATTTCACATTACATCAATTACTTCCGGTCGACCTACAATCTTTAAAATCGATCTAATATCGGCGGTCTTTTAGCATAAATAAAAGGAAAAATAAAAAAAATCAGTGATGTTTAGTTCCGCGTGGAATTTCACATTATAATCAATTACTTCCATGTGGAATTTCACATTACATCAATTACTTCCGGTCGACCTACAATCTTTAAAATTGATCTAATATCGGCGGTCTTATAGCATAAATAAAAGGAAAAATAAAAAAAATCAGTGATGTTTAGTTCCACGTGGAATTTCACATTATAATCAATTACTTCCATGTGGAATTTCACATTACATCAATTACTTCCGGTCGACCTACAATCTTTAAAATCGATCTAATATCGGCGGTCTTTTAGCATAAATAAAAGGAAAAATAAAAAAAATCAGTGATGTTTAGTTCCGCGTGGAATTTCACATTATAATCAATTACTTCCATGTGGAATTTCACATTACATCAATTACTTCTGGTCGACCTACAATCTTTAAAATTGATCTAATATCGGCGGTCTTATAGCATAAATAAAAGGAAAAATAAAAAAAATCAGTGATGTTTAGTTCCACGTGGAATTTCACATTATAATCAATTACTTCCATGTGGAATTTCACATTACATCAATTACTTCCGGTCGACCTACAATCTTTAAAATCGATCTAATATCGGCGGTCTTTTAGCATAAATAAAAGGAAAAATAAAAAAAATCAGTGATGTTTAGTTCCTTGTGGAATTGCATATTTATTTGAAATACGCGCCTGTGGAAAACATAGTAGGCAATATATTTACACTGTGCTAAATTCAAATTTGTAAATAGTTTAATATAAATACTATTTTTCGTTAAATGTTTATAACTGCCTAAATGTTTACGGAACCCTCGTGACCCAAGTACTACTCGTGGTTGACAGGTTTTTTGTATAATTGATCATTTTCGAGATACAGCGCGGAGAGTGGGAAGTGTGCATCCGTTTACGAGATAATTTACATACCCTGCAGGGCCAGATGCGTAATACCCTTTACAGAATTAATTATACGACAAAGATAATATTGTTAATAATAAAGTTAAAAAATTGCACTTATAAAAAACACCTATATTTAAAAAATAAAGCAAAGTAATAAAAATTGTAAGTTACGGAAATTAAATAATTAAAATACTTTTTTAGCAATTGTTGACGTTTTGCTATACATTCATATATATTTAAGTTTTGCTATTCATTCATATTTTATTACGTTACAATTAATTGAAACAGAGCGGCGATAAAATGTAACAGATATCTGTTTAAACTGTTCAATATAAAGAGAGACCGGTTTTATATTTCCTGATCTTCACGAGTATTCCCGCCGATATATCAACGACCTCGATGATTGATATCATTTGGCGAACAGAGCGGAGGCGAAACCGCAGCGACAGCTAGTTATTCACATATTTATTTATAAATCCTTTGATTATATCTTTTTAATATTTACAGGTTAAATATGACTAATAATATATACTTGTCGCATGTCTGTATTGCACTTCATAGTTATGTAAACAGTTAGAATTATATGGAAATAATTAGTCGGATTTATTGATAGTTAAAAACCTATTTTATATGGATACTTTAGGAATTGGACGGCGCAAGAGGGCACAGTAGCTTGTTGTTCCGAATCGACTGATTAGTTAATGAGAAATAGAAATACGTTTTTAACTGTCAGTAAGTCCGACTGACAGTCCTCACCGCGTGTGGTGCATATGGGCGTGTCATTTGTCGATGTTACCAACTATCAAAATAATTCTGTCATAACGCGTTATGATTTTAATAATACCGTTTTTATATTTCATTGCGTGGTTTAGATAACTTTTATACTATAGTTTTAAACGATAAAAATTTAAGTCGTTTTAATTTAAAAATATATAATATTAGATATTCGGCTTACTTTCCATGCATTAAAAATATAACGTGCAAGTGATGTAAAGAGGAAAATTGTTGTCAAAACAATTTCTTTTTCATTTCACAAAAATAATTACTCCCGAGATCTAGGGATGTAAAAAATTCACCATAGCTCATTAATTTATTTCAATTTTTCTCAAATTTTATGTTTGTGGGTATTACTAGGTACAAATAGGTAGAAATTGGCCATGTCCTTTTGAAGTGAAACTTCTTTTGTCACGATGAGAGTAAAATGTCAAAGTCAAAAATGAAATATTTTCATGCATCGTTTTGTGGTAACGTATGAATGAATCTATTGCAAGAAGCTTGGAAAATAAGTACTTAGCTAATAACAGATAGAGATGGATAAACACGACAGAATAAAACAAGAAGTGTACGCAGGCGCAAAAACAAACGAAAATGGCGCTCGCTCAACTATCAGCTGTTTTATACGTTATTTCTGTCAAAAGTAAAAAATGGCGCTCACTACTGCCATCAGCTGTTTGTTATGTTATGAGTGTCAAAAGTAAACTGTCAAAATTTTGTCGATTTATTTACCTATTTAAAGAATAAATCAATCATGATTTATTACTAATTTAGCGTATATTTCAACCATCACAATACTAACAACGCATATACTCAATTTATTTATAAATCTGTAATGAAGCCGTACATATTGTTGTAGTAAATATCATTTACAACAGGATCAATACATTCCGACTTACTTCAGCCGTTTATTACTAATTTCGCGTGTACTTCAGCTATTACAATACTAACAAGACATACTTAATTTATTTATAAATCTGCGATGAACCCGTACATATAGTTCTCGTAAATATTATTTACAATAGGATCAATACATTCCGACTTACTTCAGCCGTTTATTACTAATTTCGCGTGTACTTCAGCTATTACAATACTAACAAGACATACTTAATTTATTTATAAATCTGCGATGAACCCATACATATAGTTCGCGTAAATATTATTTACAACAGGATCAATACATTCCGATTTACTTCAGCCGCATTTAGCCGTGTTCTGGTACTGGCATCGCAGCTATTTTATAATTGACAATTGCTGTTGAAATCGATATGAAGATTGTATTAGATATTTACATTGATCTGTCATAATATTTTATTAAAATTTTCTCAATGAATAGTATTAAAATCTTCATACACGATTTTAATACAATCTATGGACTAACAGTATATTCTCTTTCTCTCTCCCTCTCGCTCTTTCTCACTCTCCAACTGTCTTTTACCCCTTAATATATTTACAAATCGAGCTTTAGATCGCCAAAACACTTTCATTTCTGTCATGTGGACTGAGTTGCACGCGGCTCTTATTTTTTTTAAGTTTTTAATAAAATACATACAAAGACATTCTCTACACGCGATGTCGTTTTAACCCCTATCTCCCAAAATACTGCTTGCTTCCCCTCCTTCATATATTTTGCAAATCCTTGAAAAATATATGAGCTCCTGAAGGAAAATACGCAGGCTTCTCGGAAAACTAATTTGTGAAAATTTCCTGTTTTGTTCTTCAGACGCATGTAGCCTGCCGGTGGATGAGGTTTTCCTTTCGGGTAGTTTTGTTAGAAAGAAAATACGTTTAATAAAATAGTGACCCAATTTGGTAAAATAAGTAAGCTTTAGCTACGATTAAGATTGGGTTTAACATCGTACATTAAATCTTCGAAGATATAATAATAAAAACGACAAATAATTATTATCACAATTACCCAGCTGAATGTTTCGGCTTTGCCCGGGCAAAATAGAACCATTGTTTTAATTGTTTCTAAAGTTCTATACATGATCGTATTGAAATTTTAGAAAGATATATAGATTTATTATGCAATACATAAATATAAATTAATTACATTTTCTTATTGCGGGAAAAGTAGAAGCATTATTTTAATTGTTTCTAAAGTTCTGTACATGTGTTCATGATTGTTTGTCCGCATATCACAATATCATAAGTATATTAATTGAATTCTGACCATATTGAAATTTTAGAAGGATATATAGATTTATTATACAATACATAAATATAAATTAATTACATTTTCTTATTGGGGGAAAAATAGAAGCATTATTTTAATTGTTTCTAAAGTTCTGTACATGTGTTCATGATTGTTTGCCCGTATATCACAATCTCATAATTATACTAATTGAATTCTGACCATATTGAAATTTTAGAAGGATGTATAGATTTATTACACAATACATAAAAATACATTAACTACATTTACTTACCGTGGGAAAAATAGAAGCATTATTTTAATTGTTTCTAATATTCTGTACATGTGTTCATGATTGTTTGCCCGTATATCACAATATCATAATTATATTAATTAAATTCTGACCATATTGAAATTTTAGAAGGATGTATAGATTTATTACACAATACATAAAAATACATTAATTACATTTACTTATCGCGGGAAAATAGAAGCATTATTTTAATTGTTTCTAAAGTTCTGTACATATGTTCATGACTATTTGTCCGTATATCACAACATCATATTTCTATTAATTGAATTCTGATCGTATTGAAATTTTAGAAGGATATGCAGATTACAAAATATATAAAAATAATTTAATTACATTTGGATATCCACTTATACCAAACTTGGGGATGAAATTTTTTTCACGGACTCCGTTGAGTGGACAAATCAAATATAATAAAAAATGTCCCATGCATTTTATTACAATGCTTCCGTCGTGAGATATGAGTCTCCAAAGTGTCAAAAAATGTGTCCTAGCTTTTAAACTATACACAGGAAACATCTGAGATAACTTTGGTTCCTCCACGAGATATGAATCTCACAGTGTCAAAAAATATGTTTTATCTTTTAAACTACACATATGAAAAATAACATTGATTCCATCGTGAGATATGGATCTCCAAAATGTTAAAAAGGTGTCCCGTCTTTTAAATTATATACATGAAAGTCTGGAGTCAATTACACTACTTGATACTTCGGAAACTCAATCAAAAAAAAGATTAGAATTTCCGAAGTATCAGTAGTGTAATTTACCTAATTTTTAAATGAAATATATGATAAATCTGGAATAACGTTGGCTCCTTTGCGAGATATGAGTCTCAAAATGTCAAACAATGTGTCCTAACTTTTAAACTATACATATGAAAAATGTGAGATACCGTTGGCTCCTTCGTGAAATATGAGTCTCAAAAATGTCAGAAAGTGTATCCTAAATTTACACTATGGCATATATATGAAAAATCTGGGATAAATCACGAAGGCGGTATTCAGTAAACATTACAAACGAAAATTTTAGAAACACTTTTGGTTAACTTGCTTGTTATTTTTCTTGCGAAATATATTTTCATAGGCGAGTAAAATATAAATATGTATTAGAGTTTACTTAAAATATTATGCATCCTTAATTGTATTAACCATTTATGTTTACCTAATTGAGTATGAATCGTTTATAGAGATTCATTCAAAGCGTTTATTTATACAGCAAATTATTTACAAATAATTGACTAACGATTTTAAAATTTTCAACATAAAGACGCCGATATCAAACAAGTTCTAATAAATAGCCATAATTCATTATATATTCTGGATTTTTTAGAAAATTTCATTGACTTGCTGTATCCGTTACGATTCATATACTTTAATTCGTAAATATCCCATAATCCTATTTTTCAACAAAAAGGGTCAGGTCTATAAAAATTCGCAATACACACTGCACATTTTTTTATAAATTTTTAAGTTGTTAACAATATATGTTTACATTGTTTTGATGTAATTATGATGAAATGTTTCGAACTTCGAATTTTTTTATTTAAATTTTTATTGTTTATTTTAACTCATACTAAATAGATGCTATATACCCTGTATCAATGACGTCATACTCAATACACTCTTTATACTCATAAAATGAACGAAAATATGGCCGTAAATAGTCTCATCGCGCCAGATAAGATCAAAGAAATAGAGTCCGCAGACAAATTTTTGAGCGGTGATAAAAGTATCATGGCAATCAAAAAATTGTACTCTTGTCAAACCTTAATAACAAAAAAAACAATCAAAATGTTGTTCTTTGCAAAATTATTAAAATTAGGGTCTGTACTTCAAAAAGTTTGTTATTGATTTGTACCTCTATCCTCAATGTACCATTGAATATTAATTTTAAGCCACAGACTTTATAAAATTTTCTAAGAAAGTAGATCATTTAAAACAGGTCCATTGTTAAAGACTAGACTATTCGGAAATTGATTTAGTAAACCACTTTACTTTATTTCTATTAGGCAAGTTCATTTGGAGAAAATTAAAAAACAAATTTAGTAAAAGAGAAAGAAGAGACAAATAGCATGAAAAGTAAATGGCTAACGGAACAAAAGAATGTGATAAAAGGAAAAAAATATCAATCCATAAATTCACAATGAAATGTCTTAATAAATGGTCCTTTATTAAACGGGTTTACTTAACTGATATTTGGGAAAACGATTTCAAAAAAAATTTCATTGACAGAAAATGACACGAAAATAGAGTGGCTAACGGAGTAAATAAATATGGCAAAAATGAAAGTGGAGTGTAGTCCACGAAGATATAAAAATAAATAAAGCAATGAAGAAAGATGACAAAAAAATTAAATTAAAATAAAATTAATTTTAGAATATCGAAGGAAAAAGATTAGAAGTGATTTTACTTTGTTTGCAGCGAAATTTCTTATGCATTAATACGTGAAATCGCCATGGTTACTTCCATAGCATTTAACTGATTTATAACGCTACACTAACGACACCTATCGGTCAATCGATATAAGCACTGACAACAATATTTACGACGAACGAAAAAAATTAGTATGTCAATGCTTCTTGTGATAATGTTTTGAGGAAATATATAATTGGTAACATTTGGGAATATCATGCAGAAATAAAATATACACAATAAGTACATATATAATACACACAAATATTAAACACTAGTAAGGCCCGTAATAAATAATTTAAGAAACAATTATATATTGCGATATAAGAGATAAAGATGATACTGCTTTTTCAGTCACTTGAAAACTTCACCATTAGCACTACATGCGCAATTTTTTTCATTGCATCTTTAAGTATATATTAATACCTGACAGAAGTTGTATAAATAGCAAGCAGATAAACAATACTATTAGAATGAAAAATCAAACCGCAACTGATCCTAATTATTTGTAAATATTCTATTAACTTTACTTAAGAACGACACCAATAATATAAGGTAATAATACACCAAAATAGACACAAATGCGCAATTTATTTCATTGCATCTTTAAGTACATATTAATATCTGACAAAAGTTGTATGAATAGCAAGCAGATAAACTATATATTAGAACGAAAAATCAAACCACAACTGATCCTAATTATTTGGAAATATTCTATTAACTTTACTTAAGAACGACACCATTATCACTATCTGCCCAACTTATTTCATTGCATCTTTAAGTATATGTTAATACTTGACAGAAGTTGTATGAATAGCAAGCAGATAAACTATATATTAGAACGAAAAATCAAACCACAACTGATCCTAATTATTTGGAAATATTCTATTAACTTCACTTAAGAACGACACCATTATCACTATCTGCCCAACTTATTTCATTGCATCTTTAAGTATATGTTAATATCTGGCAGAAGTTGTATGAATAGCAAGCAGATAAACTATATATTAGAACGAAAAATCAAACCACAACTGATCCTAATTATTTGGAAATATTCTATTAACCTTACATAAGAACGACACCATTATCACTACATGCGCAACTTATTTCATTGCATCTTTAAGTACATGTTAATATCTAACAGAAGTTGTATGAATAGCAAGCAGATAAACTATATATTAGAACGAAAAATCAAACCACAAATGATCCTTATTATTTGGAAATATTCTATTAACTTTACTTAAAAACGACACCATTATCACTACATGCGCAACTTATTTGATTGCATCTTTAAGTACATATTAATATCTGACAAAAGTTGTATGAATAGCAAGCAAATAAACTATACTATTAGAAGGAAAAATCAAACCACAACTGATCCTAATTATTTGGAAATATTCTATTAACTTTACTTAAGAACGACCCAATATCACTATATGCGCAATTTATTTCATTACATCTTTAAGTATATATTAATACCTGACAGAAGTTGTATGAATAGCAAGCAGATAAACTATATATTAGAACGAAAAATCAAACCACAACTGATCCTTATTATTTGGAAATATTCTATTAACTTTACTTAAAAACGACACCATTATCGCTATATGTGCAACTTATTTTATAGCCTATACAAATACATGTTAATGCCATAAGATTTTTTTTAAATTTATCGTAAATATTATAAGACCTTCTTAAATCGCTATCGGATAGAGGTCGGATGAATAGCAAGTAGATAAGCTATAATATTAGAATGATCAATTAGATCACAACTGATCCTAATTATTTGGAAATAGTCTAATAACTTCACTTAAGAACGAAACCATTATCACTATTTGTGTAACTTATTTTATTGCCTTTACAAATACGTGTTAATGCAATAAGAATGTTTTTTAAACTTTTTGTTAATATTATAAGACCTTTTTAAATCACTCTCGGATAGAGGTCGGATGAATAGCAATTATATAAGCTATATCAATTAGTCCACAACTGATCCTAATTATTTGGAAATAGTCTTTTACACTCAAGTAACTTAAAAATGTCATCATTATCACTGCATTTGCTACTTATTTTATTGCATATATACGTATATATTAATGTCATAAGAATTATTCAATTCATTGTAAATATTATAAGACCTTTTTCAAATGATTAATTAATTTTCCCTCCCAACAAATAGTCAATTTAGTCAGGTCGTATATTGTCTATTCTCTAACATACATTATTATTATTTTCGCTGAATAAGCTTATTATATTGCATATGTAAGTCTATATTAATGTCATAAGAATTGTTCAATTCACTGTAAATATTATAAGACGTTTTTAAAATTATTAATTAAATTTCCCTTCCAACAAATAGTCAATTGAGTCAGGTCGTATATTGTCTATTCTCTAACAGACATTATTATTATTTTCACTGAACAAGCTTATTTTATTGCATATGTAAGTCTATATTAAGGTCATAAGAATTGGTCAATTCACTGTAAATATTAAAATACTTTTTTCAAATTACTAATTAAATTTCCCTTCCAACAAATAGTCAATTTAGTCAGGTCGTATATTGTCTATTCTCTAACAGACATTATTATTATTTTCAGTGAACAAGTTTGTTTTATTGCATCTGTAAGTCTATATTAATGTCATAAGAATTGTTCAATTCACTAGAAATATTATAAGACCTTTTTCAAATGATTAAATAATTTTCCTTTCCAACAAATAGTCAATTTAGTCAGGTCGTATATTGTCTATTCTCTAACATACATTATTATTATTTTCGCTGAATAAGCTTATTATATTGCATATGTAAGTCTATATTAATGTCATAAGAATTGTTCAATTCACTGTAAATATTATAAGACGTTTTTAAAATTATTAAATAAATTTCCCTTCCAACAAATAGTCAATTTAGTCAGGTCGTATATTGTCTATTCTCTAACAGACATTATTATTATTTTCACTGAACAAGCTTATTTTATTGCATATGTAAGTCTATATTAATGTCATAAGAATTGTTCAATTCACTATAAATATTATGAGACGTTTTTCAAATGATTAATTAATTTTCCCTTCCAACAAATAGTCAATTTAGTCAGGTCGTATATTGTCTATTCTCTAACAGACATTATTATTATTTTCACTGAACAAGCTTATTTTATTGCTATATTAATTTCATAAGAATTGGTCAATTCACTGTAAATATTAAAATACTTTTTCAAATTACTAATTAATTTTCCCTTCCAACAAATATTCAATTTAGTCAGGCGGTATATTGTATAATCTCTAACAAACACTATTATTATTTTCACTGAACAAGGGTATATTAAAAGTGGTTTTAAGTGAAATGTTCAATAGACACTTATTCAAAGCGACGCTTATCAACGCAAATCTTCGAAATCACTCCTTTCAAGAGCTTTTTGAATTTCATATCTCGTATCTACTTTATTTCATAACCTCTATATTCTCCGTAACCGAATAACACATAACCCAATGTCTGCCCTTTGCCTCCCCGATCCGCGGCAGTCAATTTCTCCCTCCGACTCTCCCGAGCATTGTGCCAAATCGAATTACTCCGCGATATCTCTCTGATATGACGTATCGCCTTGGCCTTAGCTTGTAACGAAATTTGCGATCGGGGTGCCGGAAATAAGTGAGAGTTTTTCGATGTATTATTTCGCGTGATTTCGAAATATTTCCGGGGAAATCTTCCGGGAAACCTTCTTATTACATTTTTATATGAAGTTGCACGTATACGCAGACGTTTTTTTAAACAATATGTAGTTAACTATGTTAAAAATAACAGTACGCAAATAAAAATAGGTACAAAATTACGAATATTTAAAGTAACCGATCGAATTCGTGTGATAAGTGTTGCTTGTAAGTTTAATCTTTAGATTCACTATATAACTTCGTATTAAATATTAATTTCTTTATATTCAATTGAAAGATTCATTTAAAAGATTGTAAATATTTGTAGAATGCTTCTACACCCGTTTAAAGATGAAAGACGGAACCCTTATTGCCCGAGTACTTGACATCAGCGCCACCTAGCGTTCGCAATTTTAAAGGCGTGTCAATTTTGTTTGTACGCTTCAAATTAAAGACTCTGGTAAATATTTATGTGAATAATATAAAAATAATGAAAGAAATCAACAGAGACTTATATTTATTTTTCCTTTATATTGTATTTCTAACTACGTATCAATTGTTCCTTTGTTATTTTTGTCGAAGAAAATATTATTAGTATTTTAGATAAAATCAGATATATTCGATTATTTTATATTAGATTGTTTGTTTAGTTATTTATTGTAAAGTAGAGAAAAATATCAAGATAAATGCTTTTATTAACCAATAACAACAAAATTTTAGTCGTCTGTACGCTGAATATACAATATCGTTTTCTTCTTAGCTTAACAAAATAAATACAGTAATCAATGTATTACCCATTCACCCACAAACATTCATTTTGTATTTTTTTTTTATCTAATTTCCAACTCGATTTTGGAATTCTTCAAGATATGAAATGGCTATTTTTAGTATTTTCTACAATTTACTCCATAACTATCATGTCACATTTGGAAAATTTGCTTACAAATGCATAAAAAGTGAAGTATGAGTTCAGTAAAGCCAAAATGCTCATTTTATTGATTTGTTTTAAGTTAAAGAGTATACATAAAAAATGAAGTATATTAAAAATTAAAGTTCAGTCATAATTACTAAATTAAAAAAAATGATTTTAATAAATTTGCTGGCAATGAATAATTTTATTTCTTTTTATTGATGAAATATTTTCGCTATTTTTAATTTAAATTTATAATTAATCAAAATACATTCAACAAACATGCAACCAGAAACTTTAATAATAAGAATTAAACAAGAAAAAAACAAAAATTGATACGATATTAAAAATATTTACATAATGTAATTTAAATGTTCAGTTTGTGATATATAATTTTTTAATTATAATTTCATGAATTCTCTTCTTTTACTTTAAATTTCATGTGTTTTGAGTTGATAAACAATGAAATATTCGTTGTTGCTAAATTTCATTTGTTCACAATTATTAATTTATAATTAAAAAAAAGTAATGAACAGAATTAATAATAATTTTTTAAAGTTGGTAGAATTTCATGTTTTTGTTAATATTATGTGAGATAAAACTCGTCTTTTTAAACTGTTTTTGAAAGTTCTTTTTAATCACTTATTCGCATTTTTCTAACATTGAATATATTTGGCGTTAATTTTTTAGAAATTCATTATTCACAATTAAATGAAACTACGTGATGTAGTATTATTTCTACTTTCTTTAAGTTCTTTACCACATCCTAGGTTTCGTTGTATTACAACATCAGTTGTAATATAACGAAACCTGAGTCGTGATAAAGAAATTAGAAATAATACTACATCACGTAGTTTCATTTAATTGTATTTTTTCCTTATTATCACCATTCACATTTACATGTTCGTTAAACAAGTAGTACCTAATTATCAATTTAAAATGAAAATAGTAAAAAAAAATTGCAACGCAAGAAATAAAAGTATTATTGTAAATAATTTTTTATCCGATCAGTTTTTCAAATTAAAATAAGGGCGACCGTGACCTATGTTTTTAAAATGCGTCGTTTTTATGTCATTAAAACTTCGGTGACTTTCACATTTTTGCTAAACCACACTAATTCCAAAAGAAATTAAAAATATACGTACGTAGATTGTATTATTTACGACAATATTTAACAGGCGCCTTTAGATATTTCCATTTCTGCTACAGCGAGCGCTGCGGTCGATTTCATTACCCCCACTCTGTAGTCCGTATTCGACCAATAAAATCATTCACATGCCCATCTATCATAGTCTTTTCCTCAGGAATCGCTCGACCTAAAACTTGAAATTTGGCACTTTAATAAATTCTAATAATCCGCCTCATATCTCAAAATACAACACAAAAATATTTATATGAATTGTTTTTCAATAAATACTCGAAAAAAGTCATTTAATGATTTTTGTGAATAATTTCACTTCAAAGAGGGAACGGAATACCAGATGTATGAGCCTGACTTGCGTTTTTGGCCAGTTTTTGAAGATAAGGATCATACATAATATTTTTAGAAACATTTTTTTCAACCTGTTTTAATGTTTTAAATAAATTTTAATTTTGTAAATAAATTTCTTTTCTCGGTTTTTATTTCGGTACAAAGTGAGCAAATTCAATTTTTATAGAAATTAACCAAAAAAATTATCATGAAAACTCTTGCGTTTGCAGGCAAACTACTTTAGTAGTTTAAGAAAAATATATTATTTAAAGAAATTCAATCTATAAACTATGCTGAAGGCGCCATCTATGGTAAGTCCAGATATAAACATTAATGAATAATACAAAGAGCATTATTGAAATCCTTACCTAAATCGAGCGATAGATAGTGTTAGAATAGTGTGATACGGCAATGAAACGCTGGGAATTTTTAGCGTTTCGTGAATATCCAAATAAATCCAAAATAATTAATTTTTTGTTTTTACAAAAGTAAGCGGAAGATAGCGGGATTTCATTAAAAATACAATCGTCTTTAAAAAGCTTATAATTATATATTACAACCAATTTACAAACATTTTCCTAAAAAATTACTTAACACATTTTTTAAAAATTACTGATGTATTTATTAAACTATCATTGACCCACAAACTAAAAATTACCAAAAATTATGTTTAAAAGGTTACTGAAGTTTGGTAAAGAAGTCTTAGTTTAACTTTTTGTTTTTAAACGTTGTACGAAAGTAATAACGTTTTTAACGGGGTGGGAAAGAATAAGTAAAAAGATTTATTATCTACAAAATTTATTTTATAATATAAAGAAACTAACAGAATATTCAAAATAAGAGGAGTTATATTTACGAATAAAGTTAATCAAAAAAATTTAGCAAATTTTTACACATAACTTTGTAATTCGAAGGATCGAAATACATCGTCATTACAAAGAACAAAAACTAAATTCGGTACGACCGCAGGCTAAGCACTTCGTCCAATGACAGTGGCTATCGCTCTCGACCACCTAACAAGACAAAGGTGGAGTGCCACTCGCGCAACACAAAGGCCGATCGTGACCTATCTCTGGCCCTGGACACCGATAGCCGACCAGTGATGCGCCGCATCGAGTTACTCAAACTTAGTGAGCGTGGCTAATGAATCTGATTCGTGTGAGCACGTCAAGTGGAACGGGGCTGAGAGAGATCGATGCCGTTTTCAATACCTTTGATGAATCTCGATGGCAAACGCGGCGATTTTTGAAAGAGTTCTTTCTTTGATGTGAACAAATGGTTTGTGGAATGTACTACGAGGTGCATTCCACAAACCATATTTTTTTTAAATTTATTTAATTATTTCAAGCACGCCACATAGAAAGTCTATATATAGTTCAATACCTCGTTCCGGACCTTTAAAATGAAACGTGGCCATAAACTGAAGGGATTTCTTCGCCCTAAGTACAATTACGGTATTAAACGCTTTGTATTAAGGTTTTTGTGTAAAATTTTGGTACTAAGTTTAGTTTAACAATATCTATATACGTCTACGTAGATGGGATATTTTAAAGACGTAATAACCTACACTTCAAAAAATAAACACATTAAAATATATTTAATAATCTAAATTTATAAGATTTGATTAGTTCCACTTAAAAACTTGCTATGTTCCTACGTCAGCTTTTAAACGTACTGACTTAGGCAATAAAGAGTAGCGCGAAATCGACTTTAATACTGTTCTGATTTGTTCAGAACGAGAGTAAATTTCTGACCCATTTTGCCAAGTCACGTCTCTGATTGCAAATAGGAATTGGACATTTTCATATTTCCTTTCACGATCCTAATTTTGTGAAAACTTTGCAACGTTTGAATCCGGCCTATTCCTGCACCATATAAATTTAATTTCAACAGGTTTACAAATGTCTTCAAATACTTTATTCATTTTATAATTTTATGTGACATTTCACGAATACACATATGATAAGGAAGTACTTGATTATTTATTAGTCATACCCAAATTCAGATTTTTTTTGCATTTCCTGATCAGTATTAAAGTAGTTACCTTCACTACATGTTAATAAAAATTTAAATGCATTATTGCACTAAGAACCAGAAATTAGAATAATTTAGAATCTTGTATTACCAACAGTAATTTAATGAGTTTGTTAAAGTAATCTTTACTTTTTGCTGAAGTTAAACAATGTACCCAAAGTACTGTTGTCCGAAAATTCCAATGTACATGAATTAACGTTGGAAACATTTCTTTTACAAGATTATTCAATCATGTTATGTGGCACTTCTATTTATGTTGAAAATTTTAAACTTGCTAATTTCATTGTTCGTAGACAGCAAATAACTGGACGTTTAGTAAGTTTTTTAACTAATTACTGAAAGAATAGCGAAAAATTACCGAAAATAGCAAGCGAAAGCCGATAATATCTCGCTGGGGATATCTCGAGTTTTGTTCATGGTTTAAAAAAAGCAAATTCAAGAGAACTTTGAAAATTTATAAATATATACATATAACAATATACGCAGACACACATATATATATATATATATATATATATATATATATATATATATATATATATATGTATGCGTACATATAATACACATACGCGTACACGCTGTTATGAACTTGCCACATTTCTTATTCTATTGATATGAAACATAACACGACAAGGTTAAATTTATTGATATTATTCCAATAATTTCAAAATGGCAGCGACCCAACACTTTGAAAGACTTTATAAATACTGCAGTTTTAAGCCAGGAGTTTTCCTGCATCGCTTTTCAAAAAAAAGTAAAAATCCCTTAAACTTCATATTCAGCGAAACTTACCGTTTCCAGTAGCGCAAACCATCAGGTCTTTTTTGAAGATCAGGGACTAACCACAAGTTTAAGTGAGTGAAGAGCGGGAATACCGGAAGGCAACCTCTGCAGTGAGAATGGTCATGTGCGTTAATTTTAAATCGGCCTCCACTCAATCCAGACTTTTCCCGGCATTAAAGTCAGCAAAAAACCCTTGCAGGATAATTTATCCAGCTATTTGTCACTAAAGGCTGATTTACCATGGTTTAGTTAAGTAGCGAGTTTAGTTTCAAATTTAGTGAATTAACCCTTTGCAGGATTTACTATGGTTTAGTTAAATAGTGAAGTTACTATCAAATTTGGTGAGTTAAACCTTTGCAGGATAATTTATCCAGCTATTTGTCACTAAAGGCTATTTACCATGGTTTAGTTAAGTAACGAGTTTAGTTTCAAATTTGGTGAGTTAAGTTGCAAGTTACGGCCAAACTTAGAGGCTAATTTAGCTTCAAGTATCCGTTTTTCATCAATACCTACAAGAATAGTAATAATTTGCATTGAAAGATCTAGAATGAAACTGGTTATTAAATATGTTAAATCATTAGACAAGTTGATGTCAATATAAGGGAAATAAAGATGCGTAAAATAATAATCAAAAAATGAAAATAATAAATAAAACACGCCGCGTCCTGACAACTTATGACTGAACTAAAATCCTTCACCCACACGGGCGACGAGTAAGTCGTCGGGGCGCGAGAGACGTGTGGGCGGGGTGCACTGCACTTACTCGCCTTAAAAATAGAACGGGATTCTATTTCATCTACTTAATCGTCCAATGTGCAAAGGTTCTCTATGGGAAGAACGAAAGCCATATAATGAAAGATAAAGACAAGGATACTTAATCGCCAACTTACTACTTAACTGGCAAATTACTGCTCAAACGATAATAAGGACTGAATTCGTCATATTCGCAAATTAACTCGCTACCTGACTAAACCACGAGTCAATCAGTCTTAAATAAATTCAACAAATATGTTATCATTGACTGATTAACAAAATATATTTTAGTTAAAAAAACGGCAAATAAAAAACAACTAAATTTTTGTTTTTTTTTTCGTAATACTTAATCGTCCACACTTGACATTGGCAAAGGTTCTCTGTGGAAAGAACGAACGCCATATAATGAAAGATAAAGACACTTAATCGTCAACTTACTACTTAACTGGCAAATTACTGTCCAAACGATGATAAGGACTGAATTCGTCATATTCGCAAATTAACTCGCTACCTGACAAAACCATGAGTAAATCAGCCTTAAATCAATTCAACAAATATTTTATCATTGATTGGTTAACAAAATATATTTTAGTTAAAAAAACTGTAAATAAAAACAACTAAATTTTTGTTTTTTTTTTGTCGTAATCCACAGACAAGCTCCGCAAGAAATACTCACCGAGCGGTGCATCGGCTGCTGTACTGTGCGTGCGCGTGGAACGGGCTCGCGGTCAGCTCGGCCTCAGTTTGGCCGGGCACCGTGATCGCAGCCGTATGGCGGTCTTCGTGTGCGGACTAAACCCAGCCGGGGCAGCAGCTAAGGCTCAACCGGCTATACAGGTCGGCGATGAGATACTAGAGGTAAGTTGGTAATCAGCTTTGAAAAATTCAGTTTTAGGATCCTGTGTCTCATAAATGGAAAAAAAACAGAATCATTATAGTTCTTTGTCTAGCCATCAGTTCGCTAATTTGTACTGATTTTTCAAGGCTTAATAGTCGTTATCAAAATAATTTGGTACAAGTATAAAGCTTACAATTACTTACATATTGCAACCATGAGAAACAAATACATATTTTCTTGTAAATTTTGAGAAGCTAAAGTTCTAGAAATTGGAAATTTTCTCGATCACATGAGGATTAAACATTTTTCTTATTCTACACAGTTCCTGATATTTCCTTAAGTCCTTATCCTCAAGCAGGATTTCCTCTTTTAATTTTGAAAGCTAGTGAAGTGAAAATTTCGGAAAATTTAGTGTTTATAAGTACTTAAGTTTTTTAAAGCTGTATTTATCAAAATAAATATTGAGATGGGTTCAAAACACCTGGCACAATAATTGGAAACTATATAATATGGTTCAGAAATCCTTATATGCGGGCCATACTTGTAAGTAAACAGATTATTGTTGTTGTCACTATTTGTGTGTACTATGACTTCAAATTTTATTGTTTATTAAATAGTAACTCAAACTTGTTCATAATATTTTTTTTCAAACAAATCTGAAAATTCAATTCAAAATTTATATTTTTTGTAAGAATTTTGAAAAAATTCAAAATATTTCACGCATTAATGTTAATTTACAAGTAAGTAAATATTTACTATATTAAAAAAAATCGCGCATTCCAGAGGCCAGATGTTATTTAAAAAAGTATTTTAAACTTCAGCTCGGCCATAGTTTAAGCATGTGTACATTTATATATCGTACAGTATCATTTTACAAACTTTGTTACGTCTATAACAAAAGAGGATTTTCCATTTTCATTATTGAAGTCGGGAAAAAAACAAGCCTCCATAGCGGAAACATTTAGGCTTCCTTAATTCGTTCAGAGACACATTACTGGTCACATGAAATTAGGTCATTAATATTACCGTTTTGGGTTTTTTTTAGGTGATTAATATTACCGTTTTGGTTCTACTCATTTTAACAAGCTCAATACAATTGCTTATGAAATGTCAATAAGTTGCTGAAATATGTAATGAAATTAGAAAGACCCTGTTTAAACACTGTCACATCAGTGAAACTGGCAAAATATGAGGCTAAGATTAAATCTAATAAAAAAGTCCTTAAACTTAAGTTATACTACAATTATTCTGCAAATACTTATGCCGTTCATAACATTGGTATAACGAAGGTGTTAATTACTACTAATAAACTCAATTAAACGATAGAATAACTATTCTGAAGTTATTTCAAAAAGCCAACGTGGCATCGTTGCGTTTCCTAGCAAACACGTAAAATATGATGTTGTATCTATTATTGTGAATACGAATTACATGTGTCACAGAGCATCGTTAAAATTTATATTATTCTTGGTTTATATCTGTTCTTGTTGAATTTTTTTTTCAGTTATGAAAGAGCATGAGATGGTGAAAAAGTGAATGGGCTACGTATGAAAACGTAGTTAGAACAACATGAACAAATAATGGTTAATTTAAAATTTCTCAATAATATGCCTAGAAGTCTCGCAAATCCACTTAAAATATTCTAACAATAAAGGAGAACATTATTTGAGTTGTAATTAACTAAAATAAGGTTTTCAAGAGATATTGCTCTTGGTGCAGCTACCTGCAATAAATTAAGTAACAATTCTCCTCGATACTTTTGATTGTACGGATTGAATTATTTAAAGCAGTTTTCTTTAAAATAGCTATAAACACAATTAAATTGGAAAAAACTAAGGTGCTTGTTAGAGGTACTTGCTGAAATATTAATTTTTTAAGTTATACCAAAGTTAAACTTGTGTTAATGTCGGAATACAGTTTAACCGATGAAATTACGATTAGATTGGCGCATACTGAGCATTTTCGTCTATTCCCTACTTATGCAAGGATTAACTTTCTACTCCAAGTTTATTATTAAGAGTGCTAAAATATAAAATTGATTTGGGTTAAATATTATTAGTTTTTGGGTTGGCGATTAAAAGTAACCTATATGAAAGATATACCTGTATGAAAAACACCTCAGTATCAAATATGAAATAAACGAAATCTTACACTCAGATACCCTAAACCAAAAACTTGTCAAGTACGAGTAGATTCGCATTACGAAGGTTCCGTACACGTATAGGCGCTTATAAATATTTAAGAGTACATCATATTTCTAATTAAACTATTTACAAAAATGAATTTTTCGCAACATAAATATATTGCCTTCTATATCTTTCCCAGGCGTAAAAACAAACTCCCTTTTACTTGTACCATAAGACCTTCCATTATACCGAATTTCAAGACTGTATAGGTCGACCGAAAGTACGCTTTAGGTTTTCATGAGACTATTATATGGGTGAAAAAAAAACGAAATGATATAGTTCAGAAACCCTAAAGTGCGAGTCAACTAATACTAGCAAATAACCAGAACCTTGCTATAGTCACTACTTGTGTATATATAGTCACCACTTTGTGCATACTACGGCTGTATATTTTAATGTTTATAAAATGGTAACACAAACTTGTTCATAGCATTTTTTGCAAACAAAACTGGACATTAAATTCAAAATTTCACAATTTTTGTAAGAGTTAGCAAAACATTTGGAAAAATTCATAATATTTTATGCTCCAGGGGAAAAATCACTCGTTCCATGAGGTGGTTCTTGTTAAAATAATATTTTAAACTTCTGCTCGGCCCTAGTTTAAACATGTATACATTACACGTATAATATCATTTGGCAAACCCAAGCAAAAAAAGATGCGTTGTCGGAATTTACAGCGTTATTAACAACAGTTTCGGTATTTTTGATGCTATAAAATTTAAATTAAACATAATGTGTACCTCAAATTTAATACTAACATACAAAGTATGTAGTGCGTTTGTTTGTGCAAAGTTTGAGAGAAACGAATGAATTTGGAATTTTGTTTGAGAAATAAAACGTGACAAATACGACATCTTATTGAATCGTTTACATTTAAATTAGTTTTTGCAAGTTGACTAATTTGAATAACAAGTTGCATCCACTTGATAGAAAAAAAAACTTGACTCATTAAGAAATGTTCAAAAAAGTTCTATAGTTTTAGTGCTTATAATTCCAGACTACTCGTTCAAGAAGTAAAACATAATAAAAACGTGGCATTTTTTTATTAATGCAACTGAATTTTCAAACTCATCAATATATGTAAAAAAACGAAAGAAAAAACTTATGAGCGATCCCATCGGACCGTAAATTATGCAGCTTCATCACAATTGTGATTATGAGCTCATGAGCAGAAAATAAAAACAGGTCAAGATGCAAATGCTCACCCAACACAGAATGGAACAAGACACGTATAACTGCGGACTGGGGATCTTACCTCTCTTAATATTTTCGATTTAGCGAGCTGTAATTTCAAAATCTTAGTATACTTGTTTTTAGTTTATATAATTTTAGATCAGTGTAATTTTTCTAATTTTTTTAAGTTTCACGACACTGACTACCCATTTTTCTTCAATTTTAATTTTTTTTTTATATCTTCATCTTTACTGAATTTTTTTTTCTTCTTATACCAAAACTATTATGGTTAATTTATTTGATAATCTCAACTCTTTAGTTATTTATTTTAATTTGATGTAGTCGAGTAGAAAACTGTACGGTACAATGTCTTAAAACACTTACAACAAACTATTTAAAATAATTAGCTATATAAACCCTAGAAACGTTTATGGTTTTTGTTATTGTCTATAATTCTTTTAAACTCTTTAATTACTTTAATTGCAATACAACAATTTATACTTATTATTAAACTAGCAACTTATAAACCCGCCGTCTCTGCACACAAACTTTTCAACTTGTTATATGTAGTTAATAAAATCAATCGTTAATTATATAAGTACCGTCGGTATTTAACACTTGTGGCCAATTAACATGAACCTTTTTTGAGCTTTGGTTAAATCAAGAGATATTCACCGGGTACAAAGCTTCCTGACAGATCATCACTGCGATTGATACGACCACACTTTAACTCCTCGGATCAGACTATTCCCGATCCCGAGATAAGACTTCATTATATAATGCCAATTTAAGTCCATCATAATTGTGTTGTTGACTAAGACGATATATAAGTTATAAAAAATCATGGAAGGAAAATTATCTCGTGTTAAATTCATCGTAACGTGCATCACACTCAATTTTAAAATTACCGCCATTTTTAAAAACAAATGGCACACTCGAGCGTAGTACCTCATTGGATTATTAAAGAGTTTGATTTTCGAAATTTCAATTTATTTTTTACCATTATTACAAATCACCAGTTTTAATCATTTTAAATGGTATACGCGTATATATACAATGTTAATCTAGATATTACAAGCTATATAGTTGTGAGTGTAAGTTGTATGCAAATCGAATGTTTTTTATCGAATCTTTAAAAAAAACAAACAAATAAAACTTGTATATCTGCAAAACGTTTGTGATAAAACTACCAGTATGAATAAACTACCAGGAAAATTTCATCAAAATCAGCCAGCACCATTTGAATATCATAAATAAATATTTAAAAAAAAATGTTAAAAAATAAGTACAAACTCACTACAATATATCAGATCATCTAAACCTGTCAGTAGGTCTACAGAAAGCTGGAATTTTTCATGCGAAATTTCGACTATTTCCATAACATAGAGTATTCAATTAGCTAGTCAATAGTATTCCGAAACAAACGCAGTAAGCTGACCTTTCTATGGAACTTCTAATATCCACATACTGGAATAGTTTTCAAAAATATAATAGATTTTTGTATCACAAAATATATTTTACTATCCTCACTTTTTATTTGATTTTTTTTAATGAAGATAGTCAGATAAAATTCCCTAAAACTCCAAAAGGAATCGCTTTGATCATGTATTTTTTAAATTAATGAAAAATTACTTTGGTGATCTCTAGGTTTTGAGTTATGTAGTGCGTTTTGCTTCTAATTGGCTACTTGCGAGGATTTACTTATAATCTGTAACCTACCTAGAGTAGGCACGATAACCTTATAGCGTTCTTGTCTATATTGTGCTTACACTTATCAACGCTGTATTGTGAGATGCGCTAAGTTTTGATATTGTTTTCTGACTGCTTCAGAAATGCGTTGATAGAGTTACTTGGTTGAGGGGAGTGGTCACTAGTTAAGTGTAGTGTCAATTTAAATTATTTGTTCATGCTTTATATTTAAAATTAATTTTTATAGTACTGGTTGATATCAAATGCTTTAAATGAACCTCTAATTAGAGCACTAGGTTTTTAAGAAATAAGTAAAATTTGTGACAAAACTCAAATATTTACCAACTTAGAAAAGTTTAAACTCAACGATGCCGGCAATACTTAATTATGACGTAAATTTAATAATGCTCATTGTATACTACGAGAGTGAATGAGACAGAAAGACATGTTTATTTTTTAATCAGTTTTTATAAATTTTTCACTACTGGTTTTTAACTAACTTATATTTTCATGGTATTTTAATAATAACAACAAATTTAGAAGTAGTTAACTACCTCATTGGATTTGATGTCTTTCAGATCTTAGCAAAAAATGTCCTATTGTATTGATAGAGTTGGTCATTGACATTGAGTACCACATTTCGAAATTTTTAGGTACCATAATACAAATGACAAATCTGATAAGTTTATATTTTCAAATAACAAATTGTCATAGTTATATGTGTTTTGTGAATAAATATTTCATGACCGATTTTTAATTTGAAAAATAGCCTTCATTTGTAAACCTATATCAGTTTTATCTTATTTATATTTTATTATTTTATATAAGTTTTATTTAACTTGTCATTGCACAATTACTTAATATATTTATGTAAGTTACGACTTAATTAATTACGTTACTTCCGTCGAAAACATTAAACATTTTTTTTAACAAACATGTTTGCAGGTGAACGGTATTGTTCTACACGGGCGCTGCCACTTGAATGCCTCAGCTATTATCAAAGGTCTTGCTGGTCCCGTCTTCAAAGTGATCCTTTTGAGGTGGGTACTTTGAGAAGCTTATTTTTTAAAGATGAAAATTGATTAAGGCAGAATCTTTCAGAGTTTTAAATATCATAAAGAACGACAATGAAAATGCAGATATTTAGACTATGAATATACACTATATTATAAACATATTAACGACCTTGTCAGAATTAATGACCTTGTTAGGTATGGAATAGACATTAAAATCACAGCTAACGGATGTAAAGAGGATAACAATTTTACTCAGCATTGACTGAGGAATCTTAAAGTAATCGTCCTCAATATTTGTTAGTCTTGTATCGGGCTCATTTTTAAATATCATAATGGACGACAATGAAAATGCAGATATGAAGACTATGAAAACACTATACCGTGAACACATTAACGACCTTGTTAGAATTAATGACCTTGTTAAGTATTGAATAAGAATAATATTTAGCATTAAAATTAGAGCTGACAGCTCTGAAGAGAATAATAATTTTACTCAGCATTGACTGACGAATCTTAAAATAATCGTTCTCAATATTTGTCAGTCTTGTAGCTCAGATTTTTGGCGATATCTGCATATATTTAATCGATTAATATATTTTTTATCATATACATATTTTTTATCGGTTAAGAGTCAATTCACGATTAATGTTATTTATCATAAGTAAAGGAAATGTCTTCAACAAATTAATGAATACCAAGCAGTTATTGCATGAAACTTCACATCTTGAAGAAATTACTTTTTCAAATGTTTTCAGTACCTCGAAAATATTAGTGCATATTGAAAATATTAGTAATATGATCTAAAAATCGTCTTCAACAAATTAACGAGTACCGAGCAGTTATTGCATGAAACTTCACATCTTGAAGAAATTACTTTTTCGAGTGTTTTCAGTACCTCGAAAATATTAGTGCATTTTGAAAATATTAGTAATATGATCCAAAAATCGTCTTGAACAAATTAACGAGTATCGAGCAGTTATTGCATGAAACTTCACATCTTGAAGAAATTACTTTGTCGAGTGTTTTCAGTACCTCAAAAATATTAGTGCATATTGAAAATATTAGTAATATGATCCAAAAATCGTCTTCAACAAATTAACGAGTACCAAGCAGTTGTTGCATGAAACTTCACATCTTGAAGTAATTACTTTTTCGAATGTTTTCACTACCTCAAAAATATTAGTGCATATTGAAAATATTAGTAATATGATCCAAAAATCGTCTTCAACAAATTAACGAGTACCGAGCAGTTATTGCATGAAACTTCACATCTTGAAGAAATTACTTTGTCGAGTGTTTTCAGTACCTCAAAAATATTAGTGCATATTGAAAATATTAGTAATATGATCCAAAAATCGTCTTCAACAAATTAACGAGTACCAAGCAGTTGTTGCATGAAACTTCACATCTTGAAGAAATTACTTTTTCGAATGTTTTCACTACCTCAAAAATATTAGTGCATATTGAAAATATTAGTAATATGATCCAAAAATCGTCTTCAACAATCATTATAATTTTATTATGTACTTTCATATCATTATAATTTTATTATACTTACAACTCAAGAAAGTGCGATTAAGGATAAGTATGAGCAGTATATATGCTAGTCAATATGGATATTTCATTAGCGCGATATAACTAATCACGTTCTTCTAAAACATTCTCTATTATACAATATGATTTTCTAATATGAATATGTGATTTGATTTAAATATACAGATCATATAAAGAACTTTAAAAATTTAATTTATAAAGTAATATTAAAAAAACAGCGTTAATTTTGTTTATGAATAAATTATTCGCGAAAAGCATTTTCGTATTATAAACTGAATGTAAAAGTATAAAATATTCCAGTTTAATAACGTTGATGTTATAAATTTTGCCTTCATTATTTCGTTAATGAGATAATTAAGATAAAAAAAAATGTTAGATACATAACTTTTCACACACAGTTTCTCTCATATTGCAAAAATGTGATAGTGCGTGGCTTTAAAGTTACATTTATAGCTTATATATCGCAACTTGATGCTAAATACCATACACCGCATTAATTAAATTATTTTGCCTATCTTATTAAAGCGTTATATGTTACAAAACGAAATATGTTACACCGCAACGTAAAAGTGATAATAACAGTACCTACATTATTATTAATTTTTCCAGATTTTCTTCTAACCAGGATTTTTTTTGTATTTACGCCAAATTCAAAAAGTCTCTCTATTTGTCAGATCACTTGCTTGAAGTCGTAATATCAATTTCGTAGTCAATATTGTAAATAAAGAACTTTACTATACACATATGCTTTGGTGCTAATATATTAAGCAAGATATAACGATAGTTCATACGATAATTTCTGTTCACATTTTGAAAGTCAACAGAATAATAAAGCGAAAACAGGCAAAATGTTACCTAATCCCACATTTTTGGGAACAAAATTGGTTCAGTGATCAAGTTATGAAATTAGTTGGTTACTTCACATTTATGGATAACTAACTGTCTTAACTACCATAACCAAAGTAATTTTAGTAAATTGGTGCAATCAAAGATTGATACGGATGCCATTCTCAATTACAACCGTCCCGTATCTAATTATTAACAATATGAAAATAAATAGTACTACGTATAACGTACGTATAATCCTATGATTATAAGTATATAAAATTAATCAGTTACTTCACATTTATCGATGACTAACTGTCTTAACTACCATAACCAAAGTTATGTTAGTAATTTGAAGCAATTAAAGATTGATACGGATGCCATTCTCAATTACAACCGTCCCGTATCTAATTATTAGCAATACGAATGTAAATAGTACTACGTATAAAATACTTATAATCCTATGATTATAAGTATATAAAATTAATCAGTTACTTCACATTTATCGATGACTAACTGTCTTAACTACCATAACCAAAGTTATGTTAGTAAATTGGTGCAATCAAAGATTGATACGGATGCCATCCTCAATTACAACCGTCCCGTGTCTAATTATTAACAATATGAAAATAAATAGTACTACGTATAAAGTACTTATAATCCTATGATTATAAGTATATACAATTAATCAGTTACTTCACATTTATCGATGACTATAACTGTCTCAACTACCATAACCAAAGTTATGTTAGTAAATTGGTGCAATCAAAGATTGATACGGATGCCATTCTCTATTACAACCGTCCCGTATCTAATTATTAACAATACGAATGTAAATAGTACTACGTATAAAGTACTTATAATCCTATGATTATAAGTATATAAAATTAATCAGTTACTTCACATTTATCGATGACTAACTGTCTTAACTACCATAACCAAAGTTATGTTAGTAAATTGAAGCAATTAAAGATTGATACGGATGCCATTCTCAATTACAACCGTCCCGTGTCTAATTATTAACAATACGAATGTAAATAGTACTACGTATAAAGTACTTATAATCCTATGATTATAAGTATATAAAATTAATCAGTTACTTCACATTTATCGATGACTAACTGTCTTAACTACCATAACCAAAGTTATGTTAGTAAATTGAAGCAATTAAAGATTGATACGGATGCCATTCTCAATTACAACCGTCCCGTGTCTAATTATTAACAATACGAATGTAAATAGTACTACGTATAAAGTACTTATAATCCTATGATTATAAGTATATAAAATTAATCAGTTACTTCACATTTATCGATGACTAACTGTCTTAACTACCATAACCAAAGTTATGTTAGTAAATTGAAGCAATTGAAGATTGATACGGATGCCATTCTCAATTACAACCGTCCCGTATCTAATTATTAACAATAAGAAAATAAATAGTACTACGTATAAAGTACTTATAATCCTATGATTATAAGTATATAAAATTAATCAGTTACTTCACATTTATCGATGACTAACTGTCTTAACTACCATAACCAAAGTTATGTTAGTAAATTGAAGCAATTAAAGATTGATACGGATGCCATTCTCAATTACAACCGTCCCGTATCTAATTATTAACAATACGAATGTAAATAGTACTACGTATAAAGTACTTATAATTCTACGATTTTCAGCAACTCTGTTCCCTATAACTCTAGTCGAAACGTCAATTTCTAACAAGTACAGTGTTACCTGATCCTACATTTTAGAGATCGAAAGGTGATCTAGGGTTCAAATGATAATGTTAATTGGGTCCTTCATAATAGTTAATAACTAAACTACCATAATCAAAATAACGTTAGTAGATCGACGCGATCAAATATTGACGCGGTTGTCAGTCTCAACGACAACCATATCCGTCTCCGATTATTAACACTACGATAATAAATAGTACTACGTATAAAATGCATATAATTCTGATATTTTCAACAAATGTGTTACTTGTAAGGATATTCGGTATTTTGTATTGTTACAAAATAAACACATATATTTAGAAATTGCTATTGACATGTTCAACTGCATATTATATTGAAAAATGTGTATTTTGTGGTGCTCATTTTGTATAAGTTAGACAAATTATTTTATGACACGTATTTCAACAAGAGTCTAAACGGCTATGCTATTTATAACTATTATGACACGTATTGTATTATTATAGCATGTATTGTCCCAATTTGTTGTATTTTGAAAACAAAATGTTTATAGCTCGTAATTCCCAAACAAATAGGTAAATCCTTAAAAGTATATTGCATGTTAAATTAAGTTTCACAAATACAACAATTTGAATAAGCCGAGAAAAGGATCTGCACTTGTTTATTAGGGTCAATTAAATAATTTAGAGTATCCTGTAGCACAACACGCTTCTCGTGTTAGCCAGATGACCACACCACCACGATGCATCTAGTAAAATTACAACTAATATAAATTTGGAATCTAAGAAAGCAAGATTTATCTATAAACTAAAATCATTTTTAAAAATGTATTCTGTCATCAACACTCACGGTGGCAACTTCGAGTATCAATAAACATCAAATATGTCTTAAATTCGTTTAAAATATTTAATCACGAATCGGGTACAACTTTAGATCTAGTTATAACTAGGTTTTAAGATCCTGCCTATACATTATAACATGGATAATGACCTCGATTACGATTCTGGGTATTATTTGGATCGCGACTGCAAAAAAAAACCTAGTAAGCACGAGTATAACTCGTACTACGAGGGTTGCAAACGCACATAAGTACTTAAGAAATTGTTTGCATTAAATGTTTCTATTAAATTATTTACTAATGTTAATTTTACTTTCCACCGTATTATCGTATTACCTATTATATTTATCAGGACGTAAAAATGTCTTGAATTTATTAAAAATTATAATTTGAAGATTACAGAAAAGACTATAATCGTTATAGTCTTTTCTGTAATCCTTATCTTCTTTATATTTTTTTGATTTAGTAGTTTCAGAAATGTATGGGGTACTATAATACCCCTCCTCTCTCACCAACCCTTCGCACTTTTTTGCGCTTTGTTGCGTATTTCTAAGGCTATGCAAGCTAGATTTGCGATAATATTTTTGAGTTTCTTATAACTAACTCTTTAAAACAATACCCACGACGACATATGAAAGTAAAAAAAATATGCACTTAACTTACGCCATTTTACCATTAAAATATTATGAAATATAAATTATGACGGTTAATATGAGCTATTATTATGCCTATGTTTAAATTTTTATGTCAAACGATTTCTGGTAACATTGTATATGATAAACCAATAGCCACACACATAAATAAATGTTATAAAGCTTCCAATTTCTTTTTGAAATACCGAATCGTAAAAAGTAAATTTTGTACAAAAAATATTTTTAACTTTGTATTTTTTCAAAGTAAAATAAATTATTTACTTTCGGAATATTTCTTTTGATAAAAATATTAATATTAATAATAATAAATAAATTTAGCTTTGTAAAAATAAATTAACTGACAGACAAGTCCATTATGCAGGATGTAGGCTGCACTTTTAGATGATATTATATTAACTTGACGCAAATTACAAAAAGAAAAATGAATAGGCTTTGTAACAGTTTACTTTCTAATCGCGATCTAAGTGTTAATCTCGAAATCGCAAGAATTTAATCTTAATCTGAAATATCATGAAAATTGGATTCGATCCGAGATTCCGTTTCCCAAGATTTCGGTATCGGATACTCCAGTTACTATGCAAATGGACACTACACACAGCAGCATACTTCGTATGAAGCACCAGTGTACCGAAGTCGGTCACGTCGATAATATAAGCGATTCAATACATAAAAAATTCTGGTGCATTAAGATTCTGAATGGGACTGAAATGGGACACAGACCGGTGTGACATACACACAGATAATAACAATTGATTGGAGAAAAACAACTAATTTTAGAATTCTTGACGGATTCGATTAATTCTCTTTTATGTTCTTTGTTATTAAAAAACAGTAAATTTTAAAACACATTACTGGTTTGTTTTAACGGGTTTCCTTAGTGTACCTACTTTGATTTTTATATCAAAGTATAAAACAAAATTTGTAACATAAATCAATAAGTTTTTAAATAATCAATTACATTCTTAAAAAGAAATCAAAGAAAAAGAGCATGAAAAAAATCCCCTGAAATGGGATACAGACCGGTGTGGTATACACACAAGTAATGTAACAGAAAAACAACTAATTTCATAATTCTTGAAGAATTCGACTGATTCCCGTTATGTTCTTTGTCATTAAAGGATAATTATTCTAAAAGATTATTTTAAAATAATTATTAATTATTTTTTTGTTTTAACGGGTTAACTTAGAGTACCTATTTTCATTTTTATATCAATGTGTTAAACAAAATTTGTAACATAAATCAATAACTTTTGAAATAATCAATCACTTTCTTAAAAAGAAATTAAAGAAAAAAAAAGAATGAAACAAATTCAAATTTATTTAAGCCATTCTATTCAACAGAAATAGATTTTTATTTAGTATAATTTGATTTTTTAATTCGGTACTTTTTTGGCATATACTAATGCAAAATGTTATTCACGGTTTTTATAGGTTATCTGGTTTTATGAAAGATTCTCGTTTATTAATCATTATTATCTGTATGTCTTTCTATAATATAATCACATCCTTTTATCTTTTTCTAAAGATTTCGCTACAATTAATAGATTGTCGTCCTGTATATTTGATTAGTGTAGTTTTAAACTAGGATACAAGATGGAAAACGCTCTAGTCATGTATAATTTTTGATATTTTAGAAATAAATAGTAATACTAAACTTACACGTTAAATGCAAATATAAGTATTTTGAATTTATACTCTACATTCAGATTAATATATACGATATTATTCATCTTAGTAGTTAATTTAAACATTTTTGTTCTACTCAAGAATTGTATTTTGCCTTTTTTGCTGAATTTCAGCTTTGTTTTATAATATCCTCCAATCAACTAAATGCAAAGTCTATTGGAATGTACTGCTCCACCACATTCAAAAATAAAGTCTTTGTTCTTGGTTAATTAGGTTTCCATTCGATTTAAATATCCCATTTCGATGCAGGTAAATAGAAAGTTGCCTTACATTGATAGATGAAACGCCCGAGGATAATTTTATAGCATTTCTTTAATACATTACGAACTTCATAAATATACTTTGTTATTATTTTTCAGGCTTCTGAGTATTTCATAATTGCGAAATAAATAATGAAACTTAAATAGATTATTGTATAATAAATAAATACATGGTCATGTCTGGATCATTGTATAATAAATAAACTCGTATTTATACAAAGTAAAACTATAAGTAGTTATACGATAAAAGAATTTATGGACCTAGAGCTCTGTATTGGTTCTTGCATACGTGAGAATAAAGACGATATTTTCTAGTATTGGACTATTATTAAATAACAAGCTTTTCCTCGTGAATTTATTCATATGGGTTTCAGTCTTGCAAAAAAATTGGGATTGCTGAATTATCACAACTACCCTTTCTCGATTCCTCACAATTATATACAAAGTCTGGGAACTTCACAATACGGTTTAAAGTACTTAAGTTAAAGTACTGTCTACTCACTCTACTGTGAAATAAACTTTAAATACAGTTTAATAATGTAAGGCGTGTTAAATACAACTTTAAAAAAATAAGACCTTCTCAATTCGGTTGTATTTTTTAGTGTGTCACCTTGTACCTCTTGCATTTATCAGCCAATATAAATTATTTTTTTTATTTATATTAGGTTTACCACTACCTTCTTTTATGAAAATTTGGTTAGAATTTGGCTATGAAAATTGAAAAATTCCTATAGAATTCCCCAACAATGAATAGCACAGGTGCTGCGATCGAATTCCAACGATATAGATTTAATTATATCTAACAATAAAGTCTCGAAACGACTAAGGTTGGCATAAATCTATCCCTTAGCAAAATCAGGGTCTAATGATGGAGTCGAAATGTGATAGGAACTCTTCAGTGATGAGAAAGAGTGCTACATTCAAATCAAATATAATGCCCATCTGTCTGCGTAAGTATGCAAGAAGCAAGAGAGAAAGAGAAACGTTAACTTAGCACCGACTCCAGAAATCATAAGCAGTAGTGGTATTTTGTCAATTTTTATATATTCGGAAACGATATTGTACTGCAAAAGTTCTGACTAAGTATTCGTGATTTCATTATTTTGTAAGGTGATAGGAACTCTTCAGTGATGAGGGGTGATGAGAACGAGTGCTACATTCAAATCAAATACAGTACTCATCTGTGTGCATTAGTATGCAAGAAGTTAGAGAGAAGGAGAAGCGTCAATTTAGCACCGACTCCAGAAATCTTAAGCAGTAGTGGTATTTTGTCAATTTATTTATATTCGGACATGATATTGTACTGCAAAAGTTCTGACTAAGTATTCGTGATTTCATTATTTTGTAAGGTGATAAGAAGTCTTCAGTTATGAGGGGTGATGAGAACGAGTGCTTCGTTCAAATCAAATATAGTACTCATCTGTGTGCATTAGTATACAAGAAGTAGGAGAGAAGGAGAAACGTCAATTTAGCACCGACTCCAGAATCTTAACCAGTAGTGGTATTTTGTCAATTTAGTTATATCGGAAACGATATAGTACTGCAAAAGTTCTGACTAAGTATTCGTGATTTCATTATTTTGTACTCTTCAATGCATTTCTATTCCATGATAGTTTGACGTCAGATTCATTTTTTTGCAAAAGGCTTTTATTAATTTTAAAAACTTCTCATTGTTCAGTCACGTAAGTATGAAGCGGTGTAAAATTTATTTCCTTATTTACACTATCCTAACGCCATCTGTGATTCAATTCATGTAATATTTTATAGTGCTATCTATTACAATATTGACATTTGAACAGAGATGGCGCTAATTATTTTTATAACTTAAAAACGCATTTTCATTATCGTTTATTTATTATTATTTTTTACGAAAAAGTTTTATTTCAAACGAAGACATTTCTACACATACATTAATTTTTTTTAATTGTATCCAAATTGAAAACAGAATATTTCTTTGACCTTTAATCTAAATGCGATTGAGCTCGTATTCTCATGATGACGGTTTTTTAACTTAGAAACGCATTTTTTATTGTATATTTTTTATAATTGAAAAAGTTTTACTTTGAACGAAGAAGTTTCTACGCGTATATTTATTTTTTTTATGGTATCCGAATTGAAAATAGAATATTTCTATGTCCTTTGACCTAAGTGAAATTGAGCCCGTATTCTCATGATGACGGTTTTATAACTTGAAAACGCATTTTTTAATTGTATATTTATTGCATTTTTTTACGATGAAAAGGTTTTACTTTGAACGAAGAAGTTTATACGCGTATATTTATTTTTTTTTATGGTATCCGAATTGCAAACAGAATATTTCTCTGACCTTTGACCAACGTGCATTTGAGCCTATATTCCCATGAAAACGGTTTGACTTTTTATCCCACAAACCTACGCTGAACGCATATATGATCTACCACCACCATATACATAGACGCATATGTACCTATAATACCATAGATTTGTTCAAGTCAACACATATTTATTGCCCATTTCCGAGTCAAATATTTCAGATTCTTTATTGTTATTTACAGACGGAAACAGGCACTAGAAGATGTGGCGGTGAAGCCTCTCACACAATTTCCGGTTAGTCTGGAGGAAGAAGTAAGTATTCATTTCCTGATTACATATGTATTAATGTCTCAAACAGTACAGTATAGCTTCATAGTAGTCAATAGTTTTCTTGGGAATAACATGGCAAAACAAAAATACTAATTCATAAAGTTAATCTGATTTATAACTGCTTTAAGTATTTTTATTTTATTCAAATCTATCGTTTACATTTCAAACATATATATTGAGTGTTGAAATATAGAATATATTTGGCGTTAATTTTGTAGAAATTCTTCATTCACAATTAAATGAAACTACGTGATGTAGTATTATTTATACTTTCTTTAAGTTCTTTACCACGAGCTAGGTTTCGTTGTATTACAACATCTTCAGGTGGGCTATTAGCAAATATTAACTCTACTGAAGAAGAAGGAAGAGTTAATCTTTGCTAATATCCCACCTGAAGATGTTGTAATACAACAAAACTCAGGTCGTGGTAAAGAACTTAAAAAAAAGTAGAAATAATACTACATCACGTAGTTTCATTTAACTGTGAATAATGAATTTCTACAAAATTAATGCCAAATATATTCAATATAGAAATAATTCAATACAACTTTTTGAAGTAGCTAATTTATCTCAAATTTAAAAGGTCGTAATTGAAACAAAATTTAATCTAACCACAAGTATATATAGAAGCTTTCTTGTAGAGGTAATTTATAACGTTTATATTTACACTGAACCATTTTTAATTAAAAGTATTCCGTAAGACTAATGTATTATCATCTTATTTAAAAGGAAGTTTATTTATAAAAATGTCATAATGAAGTTATGAGTATTTAGAATGTCGTTTCTTTTTCTTCTAAAATATAAAACAAACATTGGTATTAAGAATGGAAGTAGAGGACTATAATAAGTAGTGCTAAAACAGATGTATTCACATTTCCCTGGTTAAAAAATATTAGGAACTATTTCATATGTTTAAAATTGTTCACAAGTAATTGAACAATAAAACTAAAGTCACTTTCTTTTTCAAATGTAGGGAATACATATTTACATACTTAAAAATAACATTAATATTTTTATAGTTTCATAAAACTACTATATTCCTAGGAATATATTTAGAAGCAAGAGAAACGTTTTTCCTAAACTTTTACGTGTACTGAGTAACCGTGTAATTAAAATACTTCCTTGTAACCCAGCAAGGTATTTTTAATTCAACGGATACTATGCAGTGACAGCTGACTACCACACGTTATCAGTTGTCAATTTATAGTAAATCACAGTTGAGTAAAGACATGGCAAACTTATTGTCTTTTGAGGATCACTTTTGAGCTTTATTGACATATAATGATATTGATATTGAATATAATTCCCATTCCTAAACCATTAGCTGCTTTCTGTCACCTTTAGCCAGATTATAAAGCTCCAACGTAGCTCCGCCAACAGGGTTGTTACGACAAGGACTTTCGTTTCTCCAAACGACTTTCCCACTTTCTTTGTCTCTTCCCCCACGTTCCTTTGAACTGGCTCTTTTGTTCTTCTCCTGAAAGTTTCAAAAGGGTGCTCGTCGCGCTGTCATTGCTCTTCAAAATGTGAAAGAAACTCGAAATATGGGTCTTCTGACATAAAATTAATTTTTAAAATCGGACGTCTTCTGGATATGGACTAATCGGAATTTCGAAATGACAGAAAAAACCTTTGTACTAACACCCCACCCCTGCTCTCTCCCACCTCCCACCACGTCCACATACACACTATATACACATAAAGATTGCAGAATAACTTTTCTTAACTGTTGAAATAAATAATGTAGTAATACTTAATGTAATTTATTTGACCCACAAATTTTGGAAATAATGTTTCTAGCGACTATTGAACAAAAATGCTATAACTGAACAAACATATTACACAATTCAAAGTTATTAACGAGGAAAGCAATGATTTTAAATCGATTTTCCACATGTAATCACCACTTAAATTCATTATTATGTATATTTGAAGCTTGATATCTCCGTAAATGTAACAGCAGGCATGATGGTACTTTTCTATAATTATTTCACCCTATATCCCCACAATAATTTCGACGAAACATACAAGCTGTAACAAATAGCTTATCTGATATTCATATATATGATTCTGTGCATCAAACTGAATAGAAAATGTTATGGAACGGTATTACAATTCTCAACCGTTTCTGAAAAAAACCTCAGTCAGAGTTATGTAAAGAATCGTTTGTATGAACAATAGAAAAGTTTTGTTACTGCACCTATATAGGAACATATAGGCTGTAACAAAATATCGTATCTAATATCCATACATATTGTATGCCACAAACTGAATAGAAAATGTTGAGGAACCATATTACAATTCTCAACCGTATCTGAAAAAAACCTCAGTCAGAGTTATCTAAATAATCATTTGTATGAACAATAGAAAAGTTTTGTTACTGCACCTATATAGGAACATATAGGCTGTAACAAAATATCGTATCTAATATCCATACATATTGTATGCCACAAACTGAATAGAAAATGTTGTGGAACCATATTACAATTCTCAACCGTTTCTGAAAAAAACCTCAGTCAGAGTTATCTAAATAATCATTTGTATGAACAATAGAAAAGTTTTGTTACTGCACCTATATAGGAACATATAGGCTGTAACAAAATATCGTATCTAATATCCATACATATTGTATGCCACCAACTGAATAGAAAATGTTGTGGAACCATATTACAATTCTCAACCGTTTCTGAAAAAAACCTCAGTCAGAGTTATCTAAATAATCATTTGTATGAACAATAGAAAAGTTTTGTTACTGCACCTATATAGGAACATATAGGCTGTAATAAAACGTATCTAATATCCATACATATTGTATGCCACAAACTGAATAGAAAATGTTAAGGAACTGTATTACAATTTTCAACCGTTTCTTAAAAAAACCTCAGTCAGAGTTATCTAAAGAATCATTTGTATGAACAATAGAAAAGTTTTGTTACTGCACCTATATAGGAACATATAGGCTGTAACAAAATATCGTATCTAATATCCATACATATTGTATGCCACCAACTGAATAGAAAATGTTATGGAACGGTATTACAATTTTCAACCGTTTCCTAAAAAAACCTCAGTCAGAGTTATCTAAAGAATCGTTTGTATGAACAATGGAAAAGTTTTGTTACTGCACCTATATAGGAACATATAGGCTGTAACAAAACGTATCTAATATCCATACATATTGGATGCCACAAACTGAATAGAAAATGTTGAGGAACCATATTACAATTCTCAACCGTTTCCGAAAAAACCCCAGTCAGAGTTGTTATTTAAACGAAAAAGTTTAAATTTTTTTAAATATACTGGATATATATACTTATATATATATATATATATATATATATATATATATATATATATATATATATGTGTGTATATACAGTGTGATATAAAAAATTACTCGTATAAATAATAGAAAAGTTTTGTTACTTCACATGTATAAGAATATATAGACTATAACGAAACGTATATATTATCCATACAGGTATAATGTTGAAAATGTTAAGGTCCTTTATAACAATTCTTAACCATTTCTGAAAAAATAACTGTCAAAGTTTAAATTTCAACAATACATTACATTTTTTACATAAACCCGCTTAAAATATACGCAATTTGGTGAACAGTACATCACCTGTATGAATGATACACTCGCTCTTTTTTAAAGCCTATATACCTTTTAGATACAGAAAAAATACCGATTGTGTCATGAAAGGTTACCATTCTTTAGGGAATGAGATATAACTTTTTATAAAAATAGGCCTAGAGAGCTCTTCATTGTTTTTCTATTAAAATATTACGCAACAAATAAGTTTTGTGGAAAATATAAAGTATATCAGTTGAAAGTAAATAAAAAAATTAAATTATTACATAACGTAAGAGATTTTTTGTCTCACTCTTACCATAATTTTGAAAAATTATACCATAATTTGTTTCTACAATGTATGATTCAACAGTAAATGAAACCTTTTAGCTTAAAGAGTACTTACTTTCAAGAATTTTTTCTACTATGTACTTTGGGACTGAAACTGACACATGTACATCCTAATTACGGCACTATTTGTCGGTGTTAATGAGACATTATTGATAAATATTTAGGCACGTATCTAAGTGTATATACTTGATGTAGGACTTATCTTAGACTCGTAAATTAGATTCGATAATCGTTCGACTGCTAATTGACAATTCACGCCTTCTCAATTAGCGCCTGAGGCGTTTGTGAATTACTGTCACAGAGACACGATCGTGTGTCACGGCTATGACAAGGCCCCGGTGTGTTTAAGTAACCGAACCTGTCTTCGTATCGCTTGTCACATTATACCTTCGTCGATCAGGTCGTATTAGTGTAGAGGCACCTGCCTCTATAATACTCGCTCGATTTTATTGCGCACCTAGAGACCAAAAGTTTGATGACTATTTACCATCGCATAGATGCCTTATGCATCTAAAATGTATTATAATGTGATAAAATAAGTATTACATCAAAAACAAAATGTAAGTTGTCTTAAAAATAAAAAAAATGTGATTTAATGTGAATTTCAGAAATATTATTTTAAAATCTAATCATTAATCAAACCTTAGAAGCCACTTAGAAAGTTTAAAATTAACTTACTATCAGTCCGTAACTTTCGATGTCAACTGGAGAGCAGTCAGGCACAACGCAACGAGTTTAAATACTAATACCGCCCTAGTCTTCAGATAACTAATAAAATAAAATCGTTGCTAAAACCAAAAGTGCACATCCTACATTAATTTTTTATTCTAAGAAAAATTAAAAAAAACAAATAAGGTAAACGGAGCAAGAAGCAGAGGGAGAGGGCAAAAAAATCCGCATGTAGGAGGCAAGCACGAGTAATCCGCATGTAGGAGGCAAGCACGAGTAATCCGCATATAGGAGGCAAGCACGAGTAATCCGCATATAGGAGGCAAGCACGAGTAAAGTTTGACTACAAAGTTACTGCACATACTTAGCCACTTATAAACATTGAAGGGTACATTATTATTTTAATTAAACTATTTACAAAAATTAATTATTCACAACATAAATATAACGCCTAATGTATCTTTCATAGGTGCAAAAACAAACTATAAAAATGTATGATCCCACATAGAATTAAAGTTAACTGATTGTTGGATTTTTTCCTTTACTTGTGCTAGAAGGACTCCTGACAGGAGGACTCCTGTTAGACCAATTTTCAACATTGAACTAAAGACACGAATGTCCTTATACTACATATACGATATATACTACGACCTATAGTCTTCTATAGGTCTCAATACACCACATTAACTTCGACTTGATACCTACCGCCTACCTACCTAATTGATAGTATGGATTTTGATACCTAAATAGGTATCAAGTCGAACTTTATGTCATATACTAATATCTATGGAAGGCTATAGGTCTTAGTATATATGTAATTTTCTCCTTTAATCGATAGTATGGATTTCGATACACAGGTAGGTATCAAGTCGAAGTTAATGTCTTATACTAAGACCTAAAGAAGGCTATAGGTCTTAGTATATATGTAATTTTCTTCTTGAATTGACAGTATTGATTTTGATTCACAGGTAGGTATCAAGTCAAAATGAATGTTGTATATAAAGATCTATAGAAGGCTATAGGTCTTAGTATATATGTCATTTTCTTCTTGAATTAATAGTATGGGTTTTGATACACAGGTAGGTATCAAATCGAAGTTAATGTCGTATACTAAGACATAGCATATAGAAGGCTATAGCCTTAGCATATATGTAATATAATACATATATACGTATACGACATTAATTTATAGTATACGACATTAACTTCGACTTGATACCACCTACCCGTGTATAAAAATCGATACGATCAATTAAAGAACCATACGATCAATTTAAAAAGAAAATTCTGTAATATTTAACAGACTTGTCAAAAGCAGACACTGAAAGTATTATACAGGTTGTTAATCTACCATGTAAATTTTGATAGATTAAAAGATGAACCGAAGCGTTACCCAGTAACTCTGAAAAATATATAACGCAATTTTTAGCGTAAATGAGTAAATAAAGAAAATTAAGGCAAAGTATTTAATGTGGACATTGTAACATCGTATCGTAGAAAGATAGGTTTTCTGCTAATTGCATTATATTCAATATCAATATAATTATACGTCAATAAGGCTCAAAAGTGATCTTCATAAGTCAATAAGTTCGCTATGTCTTTACTCAATTGTAATATATTATAAATTTACAATTCATGACGTGTGTTTGTCTGCTGTTACTGCATAGTATCTGTTGCATTTAAAATACCTTGCCGGGTTACAAGGTAATATTTTGAATTCACGGTTACTAGATACACGTAAAAGTTTAGGAAGAATATTTCACTTGGTTCCAAATATATTTCTAGGCAAATAGTATTTTTATTAAACTATAAAATTATTAATGTTATTTTTAAGTATGTATATTGCCTGCATTTGAAAAGGAAAGTTATTTTAATTGTATTGTTCAATTACTTGTAAACAATTTTATACATATAAAATAGTTCATAACATTTGTAATTCAAATACAGCACATGTCTAACATTGGACAAAAAAATAGAAAACCTTCGTACATATTGCCTCTCCCGAGAGGGATAGAGCTCATAAAATACAGTGTGATCGAAATTGAATCAGTTTGCATTAGTTAAATAAATGAACTCCCTTTCTTTGGACACCCTCACATTCCTCCTCAAATAACTACTACCCCTCTTTCTACTAATATTATAAATCTAAAACTTACTCACATTGTTTACTACTACCTCTGCAATCAAGCAACGAGTCGCTACCAAATTTTGTATGCATATAGTTCATATGACGAAGTATGCGTGTAGATTATATCATCATCATATATATTAATACGCTAAGGTTAAGATGTTACTCTCCCTTTTTAGAAAAAACCTCACAACTAATCGACATAAATTATATATCATTTTATAGATAATTGCTTGCTCTACCGGCATCCACAACTAAAAAATTTATTATTGCTATTGTTTTTGCAAATTAATTAATTATTAAAATTATATACACAAAACAGCAATGCTGCCATCTAACGGCTCAACGTCAATATGATTGACGGTCGGTATAATTTTTGTTTAATTTCAAATCCACTCACGTATAAATAAAGTGGCGCTTTAGCTCAATGCTTTTGATACTTGCGCCTCTATATGTCAATTTTAGTAAAATATTTGTTTGATCTGTCATCTGAGCTTCATAATGGAATAAAAACGTAATAAGCAGTGTGCAAAATTAGAAATGAATTGAATACCTGCAATCAATTTTGATTTATTAAATTGACTCTAAACACTCTGTTGTAACTAATATGACAGCTGTGAGTTTCTTTTTCTCATGTGTAAATATTTATAATCTACCACGCAAATTGATATAATGCGAATACTTCGCACGGGTCACGCTAGTATTAAATAATACAGATAGGCCCCATATTAAATGCACAAAAAACCTCCACAATAAATTGTGTGCCGGCACATATATTAACATCAGTTGCTTACGACAGCCAATGCAAGCAGTCGTGTGTTAATAGACAATTTTTTCTAGAAAACATAGTTCGTATGATTTGATACTCGTTCTCGAATTGAAAAAAAACGACAGTCGTAATACACATAATATTAAAGATGTAGCATTCTACGTGGTATTTTAGCATATTAAATGATTTGTAATTATTTACGAATACTAGTACGGTTTTAATGTTTAATGTAAAGAGATGAAAAGAGAACAACATCTGACGAGTGTGAGAGGGATGGAGAGACAAATAGGTCTATTATACACGTTCGTATGTTTGGTGTGACTAATAACGCACACATAGATATAGTATTTTGACACATTTTATACGCTAGGGACTAATATTGGCTATAATCAACTAACATTTCTCATTTTCTAATCAACTAAATTTCTGAGTCGATTAATTAATCAATTAAAAGTTGTAGTCAACTAAATTATTCGTGATCAAATTAGTCTTGATTGGAAAAGTTAGTCTTATTCATGACTAAATATTTCAATCAATCATGGCTACGTCTTAATATTTTTCAGTCATAAAATTACCATTATTCGACCAGGCTATCTTTCAGGCAGGGATTTTCCGCCGGAGACTATCATGATGAGTACCTAATTTAAACATTGTGAAAAAAATAAAAAAACGAGGAGATGTTTGTCTTTTTTAAAATCTTTTGTTAGTGATACTGGTACCGTATTACCTAAGTTCTTCTATTACCACCAATAAATAAGCAGTTCATAAAATAAAATTTTTTTTGTTTTTTCTTTATATTTAGTCGCATATTTTCATGATTTTTATAATATCTTTCATGTCCGTAAAAGATATCAATAATATCATTGTGATATATTATATAATATCATTGTGATATATTATTTAAAAGTTAATGCAGTTTTAGTTGCAAGCAATGATTGTGAATAAAACAAAATTTGCAAATAATTGAAACTTTTAGTCATAAATAATTAGTCGTGATTAAAAAACTTAACACTCACTAATTAACTCTAGACTAACACAGCTCGGGGTCTACGTATGAGAGCTACCTATTGGATCTTGTTACGAAATCGCGCTAAGACGTTAAATAACATTTCATGTAATTGCGAAATTCATGTAATTGCGAAAAATTGCGAAATTCTTCGAAGACGAAATTATGTGTTTTTTACATAATAATAAACATTTAGTCGCTTAACAATTTATTAGAGAGCGCAATGTGCAAAATAAATTTATTGCTCACACATCTTCAGAGTCCAAACATTTTTTTTTGCAAACTCAAAATATAAAAAATACTTTGACTGCAAACAAATAAAGTTGTACCACTTCAATGATTTCTAAACTGTGAACCGGAAAAAGTTCGAGCATAGTTAATAAAATAAATGTACTTGAAAAAAAATTTAATTAAAACATCTTTCGTTCGCTTTTAAATATTCCGGTCATAAAAATACTACCAAATATTTTTTCACAATTATCAAATATTCCAGATGACTTTTGAGCTTGGCTTTAGCATTTACAGTGTTACTGGTCATTCTTCCATCTTGTAACTATAAGGTGACGACTCGAAAATCGAGCAGAAAATTAACGTAATTACTTACATTTTTTTAAATGGGATGAGTACAAAAGATGATAACGATCGTTACTTAGGATAGCGCTAAAATATTTAGATACACTGGGTCATTATCGACAACGTCTCGTTAAGGTCGAGTAGAGGTGAACTTTAAATAAACATTTTAAACTTACACTAGATATGTACCATTACGTGCGGTATAATTTAGCAAATTATATATTATATATTATTTGCATAAGTAGTGAGCAATTCCGGCTTATTTCAGTGTTATTGAAGTTACATTTCTTTAGGCGCGTTATGAAAAAATGACGAGAGTGAAATTTTACGATGCGCAGGCTCGACGCAACAAAAATCGACAGGGTGAAGTTGCTCACTAAACATATATTGACATGCATGTAGTGACTGGTTCTATATTCATGACAGTTATTGAGATACACAACACCTATTTTATATCATACAAATCTAAGTTACATCTGTGCTTTTAAATAATATTTTTCAGTAATTGAAATTTAATGCCGGTCCACACAATAAAAAATCATTTATTTGTTGTAAATATTCGTGGTAGAAATAGTGCTTGTAAGCGTTTTAAAATATATTTTAAGTGTATTTCTCTAAGTGAGTTTAAGTTTCGATATGTATTTATTTGCATCATAAATTATAAATTACAATAAATTTTCAGCAAAATGTATTCATAAATGAGTATATTTTGTTATTAATTAAATTTTATTTAGATGGTTTTAATAAATTTAACACTTATTTAATTAATTTAATAAAAAAATTAAAATAAAGTAAAAAATAATATATAATATTATTTTTTCATTATTGTTTTATTTTCATTAATTATTTGCATGCTCAATAAAGTTATTCTTGTATTATGCCAAAGAAGTGCAAATTTTAACACACATACACAAGTGCATGCACATTTTTTTTTATTTCCCTGGCATGTTTAGAATTTTTTTCACAAGGTCACCATACACTAAATGTTATTTAAATTCAAAATTGTGCAATACAAAAATAGCCCAGATCACAAAAATTGAACGTGTCTGTTATTTACAGAATTGATACAATTGTTGATTGATATAATTCTTGATTAAGCTATACACAGCTTGAAGTGTGTTTTCGTAAAAATAATTAAATTTTTCTTTGGTAGGAATCGAACATTTCTACACAATTTAATGCATAGAATCATTTACATGAATTATAGATGTTTGTGACTCCTGTATACGTTCTCGCATTTGGTGTTTTTATTCGTATGGTTTCATACTGCAAAGGAAAGACGGACCCTTATAAGATTACTTATGTATCTGTTTTCCATCTGTTATAGCCGTTTTTCTCCGAAACTGTTTGACGTAGAATCGTGAAACTTTGTTCGTAGCCCATACAATGATTGTAAGAAAATTACGGTGATTACCCTAGATCATGTAATATTTGGAATACGCAGTATTCTTATGTTTATACTCGTATTGTTTTTACTAGAGATATATTATTCGATATATTTACGCTGCGAAAAATTTATATTTATAACTAGTTTAATGGAAAAGCTATCTAACCTTAAATGTTTAAGTGTCTAAATGTGCACAGAACTATATTATATTTTCCATAGCCGCATATAAAAAACATGTGTAACTCAACAATACTCAACATAGAATTAAAAATGATTGATTTCTCGATCGTTTCCTTTACAGTGTTATATATAAGACTTCCCATTATGCCGTATGTTATGACTTGGAATTCCAAGTTTGTAGGTTGACCAGAAGTACGTTATAGGTTCTGATGTTTGATGAGTAAGACTTTGATAAAAGAAAGGAAAAATATACTTTAATGGACCATGTTATTTTGTTGCATCAATCAAAAAATGTGAAATTTAAATACATCCAATGTATGGCTATAATCCTACGATATTATAAAAATAAATTTATATATAAAAATATCAACTTAATATCTAAAACCGTTTGTGAAAAAAAGAGTCTTAATAGGCATACATATGAAGGGGTGAACGAACAACGAAGTGATCCTATAAGGGTACCTTTTTTCATTTTGAGGGACGAAACCCTAAAAAAGGAGCTTTCATCGTCTGTTATAATTCATACACGAAAAATGTAGAGCGTTACAAAACTGATAGTAATTTGTTTCGAAAAAAATAACATATCGTTCTTGTTTTATTTGTATCGTTTTATTATTGTTAGATAGAGTAGTAATGAAAGCTTGTTATGCGCGTTAATAATTTCCGTTTCCTTCTCCCCTCGCCACGTGCAGCGGGCAAATAAAATAATACCCTACCTTTATTTGTTTCTCCACTAAAGATGTATTTATTCCCTTCTCCGCCGGCCCGCATCTGATGCGGCTCGCTGGAAAATAAAAATACTTGCAGCATTTCCCTGATACAACCTACCCCCCTTTTTCCCTTACAAAAACAATACTTTTTAAATTAGGAAAAAATAATAAAGCAATTTGGGAATTAATTTCATTTGTCCATTTTCTTGTATAGTACAATCACACCTTCGTCACTATGGAATAGATGCACGTTGGGTATTAGATTGTTTTAGGTAGACTGTCTTGTAAACGTATGTTCATGAATATATGAGCACTGTTGAACACATCTGAATCCACGGAACCAAAAGGTTTGGTGTCTGAAACCAACCATTACCGCGCCCAAGCTCCCACTATGCTAATGCTTCAATTATCTTTTTGCGTCTTATTTTATTCTTTTGATGGTGTCTTCAAAACTCTTTTAGACATTCGAATAAACTAGACTGCGGATCATGGCTTGAAATGTTCCCTATAATTTTCGATAGTTTCCTATCTGTGTAATAGTTTCGAAGAATCATCATAATCATCAGTAGCACGACAGCCCTTGGTGGACCCTGGCATTTTCAAGCAGGCTATTTCAAGCCCTCCTTCTGGACGCCACGGTTTCCAAGTTTGTTATGTTGAGAGCGTCAAAAATACTTTGCAAGCAGTCCGCCTATCTTAATTTGGGTCTTTCTCTTCCTCTTGAGCCAGTTGGTTTGACCAGAAAAATTCCAGGAAATTTGAATTTTTATAAATTTTATTATATCTGGCTCTTTAAATAAGCGATAAAGTTTGGCATTAGTTCTCCTTTTCCAAAACTCATTGTCAAAGAACCCACCAAAGATGGATCTAAGGAGTGTTCGTTCAAAAAGTGCAAGGATTTTTTCACCAGTTTCCGACAATAGCCACGTTTCAAATGCATATCTAAGTACTGATCTGATTAAGCTTTTATATAATAGTAGTTTTGTGTCTCTACTGATATTATTGGATTTCATAAATCTCCTTTAATCCAGGAAAGCATCTGTTAGCTGCAATTCTTAGTCTCCTCAGTTTCGGAAAATATTCAGTTTAAAAAAAACAAACATTATGTAGGCTAAAAAATATTTTTACAATACATTGTATATTAATAAATTGCGACAAACACTGCAATTATATTAACACGTTTCCTAATTTAAAACGTAGAGATAAATGAAGATGTAAACGATATTTTGACTCATTGTTAAATCAATATTTGTCATCTTAGCTTATTTTTAGGTTTTCATTTCTCAAAACGAAAAAAGTGGAAACCTTATAAGATCATTAACGTGTCTATCCGTCCGTCGGTTACAGCTATTTTTCTCACAAACCGTTTGACGTATAAATTTGAAATTTGGCGGAGTAATGAAATATATTAACTCGCATATATCTCAAGAGTTAAACTCAAAAATATTCTTTTGAAAAATTTTCCGGACCAATTAAGGCATCGGATTTTTTTAAAATTTCCCTTTATAGTGTGGGGCATCGTTTGAAAGGGCTAATTATAAGGGTCTCAAAAATATTTTTTTTCACAACCTTAGATATTATTTCTTCAGAGAAATGTTGAAAAAATATACAAAAAACTATGAACCCCCCCCCCCCTTATATCCAGAACTATTGAAAAAATATGAATTTTTAAAAGCACACGCAAAAGCTCTTTAAACCAATTTGGCATCATAATTTTTTAAATATAAGTACGTCATATTTTCCGCCCATAAAGATATAGTAGGTACTATATTTACATTTTTCTCTATTCACAGCGCATTTTCTCAGAAACCATGCGATGTTGAGACTTGATTTTTGGCATAGTAATATCTTACTAGACGATACAGGAAAACTACAGAAATTATCCTTTTTCTTCTTCTTGGTTAGCATTTACAGGTCCTATTACAGGTCAAGGCTGCCTCAATAAGCTTTCACCAACGGATCCGGTCAGCGGCAATCGCCCGCTAGCGCTCAATTTTTAAAAGTTTAAAATCATACTCGACACAATCGATCCGTCTTGTGCGAGGTCTTCCTTTTTTTGGTGCCCACCAGATTGGTAAAGGACACTTTCTAGACCGGGTCGTTGTCTTCAAATCTAAAAATGTGCCCTAACCACCTGATATAAAATGATTTAATGACGATATTTGGTTACTTAGATTTTCTATAAATTTCATAATTAAACATAATTCTTCATTTGTTATTTTCTTTGACAGGGCGAAATATTTTACAAAATATTTTTCTTTTAAAAAAGTCTATCTTTTATTCACTGCCGTGCGGAATTATGGTCTAATAAGAGTATTATAGATATTTTTTTTTCCGGTTTTAAAAGTTTAGACTTCAGAAAATTCCTTTGGCTGAAGTAAAACCATATACAATCTATTGTCAATTTCAGGCTTGATATGGTTTCTATTAATAATAACAGTACCAAGATACGTAAAACGGTGAACACATTCGAAGACATAAGAATTTATCTACAGTGGGAGGAAAGTATAAGATCTACTTGTTACCACAATTAATTTTGTCTTTGCCTCATTTATGGTTAGTCCAATTTCTTTAGCTGCAGCCTCTAGCCTCTATAAAGGCATCCACAACAGCCTATTTGCTTCTGCGAATAATGTCAATGTCACCGGCACGGACTAATTGCTTTTTCAAGAGCAATGTTAAAAGATATTATCCTAGATATTATAATTTTTGAAATATGCATCTGTGAAAACTGTTTGATGCCTGTGGTAATAATATATTTACGTTGTGGAAAAGTTATATTTGTGATTAGTTTAATAGAAATAATATGTCCCCTTAAATGTTTCTAAGTGCCTAAATGTGTACCCTCATATTGCAAGTTCTACTCGACAGGTTATTTCTTGTATAGTTCATGAATTAATGTTTGATCCGATAATTCACGGCTCAATGTGACCACCTGTTTTAACTCAATGTTAAATACTAGTTTGATAATTGCGTGACAACATATGCCTAGCGATATTTAATTTGTTGAAACGCCATCTGTTGTATAAAATCTGGAATTAATATTTCAGTCACAAAACCTATCCAGTACAATTGGAACTGGAGATCAAAACGAGAGTTCTTTACAAATTTAGGCATTTATAAACATTTAACAGTACTTAATATTCATATTAAACTTTTGACAAAATTGAATTTTATTAGGATGAAAATATATTGCCTGCTATATCTTTCACAAACGCATATTCAAAAAAAGTATTTTTTATGTGATATAACTATAAATTAACGATTTTTTTTTCTTCGCTTAATCTACGAGACTTTACTTCTTGCCAAATTTCATGATTCTAGCTCAACGGGAAGTATCATATAGGTTTGGATTTACTTGCGAATAGTATTTTTAGGTTTTTTTTATGGCCTTGATTTAGAAGTTTGATTATCTTATAGCTCCACGGACCGCAGACCTAAGTATTTGATATTAATTTCAACTTGATACTTCCACGCGTTCTTAAGAAAAATGATACTGACAGAGAGACAGAGGGTGAAGTGATCCTATAAGGGTTCCTCTTTTCCTTTTGATACACGAAACCCTAAAAACGAGTAAAACTCACACTACGAGGGTTCTGTGTACATTTAAATACTATAAACTATTTCCAAGTATTAATTTTTTGCAAGGAAAATTCATTGCCACATCAAAATTTATTATCACAGACCTAACACAAACTAATTTTAAAAATATGTAATTTCATATAGAATTACAAATCATTAATTTTAGGACTTATCCCTTCACTTCTTCTATGAGATCTCCCTTTATGCCTACTTTCAAGATTATAGGTCGACCGGAAACACCCTATAGGTTTTGATGAGCATCATGATCAAATCAGGAAATAAGGACTTTTGTATGAAAAAAAATATACGTTTTAAAAGGGTCGTAACATTTTATTGCATAATCCAAAAAACCTAATTTTTTTACATTTTTACTATATTCATTTCAATTTTATGTCTCAAGCAAGCCGTTTCTGAAAAAAAGGACTTTGACAGATAAAGACACAGTCGATGGATGGCCAACAAAGTGACATAAGAGTTCCATTTTTTTTTTATTTTGAGGGATGGAACCATCAAAATACAATTTTGCTGTATACCGTATGATTCTTCCCCATTTCGATTTTGGGAAAAAGTCAAATAAGACAAATTTATTTTATTCTCCTTAAGAAGTGTTGATGTCCTTTAATAAAACTACAATACTCAATGGTTCACAAAGGAAGATTTAATAAAACTATCATTTCAATGGATCTAGTCCTTTCGGAAGTTAATTAATTTTTGTACATTACCGTGATAAAAATGAATAAATTTTAAGTTATAATTTTCTTGCTTGCACTGAAACCGTTTTATTTGTTATGCACATAGTTTAAATATTTTATGAACACTAGTTAACACATAAATAGCATAAAAACCATAACGGTTTTTATGCTATTTATGTTATGGCTATTTCGCCTTAGACCCTTCTACGCATTTTCTCTATGATTGCGCGTAAAATTAACAAAACCACCACTCAGAAGCGAGCTAGAAACTAAATAATTAAAAAAAATCGAATCTAGTCCGAATGCTCGTGTTCTCTATGCGCGTGAAATTAACAAAACCATCAAGCAGAAGCGAGCTAGGAACTAAAAATAAAAAAAACTCTAATCAAGTCCGAATGCTCATGTTCCCTATGATTGCGCGTGAAATTAACAAAACCATCAAGCAGAAGCGAGCTAGGAACTAAAAATAAAAAAAATTCTAATCAAGTCCGAATGCTCATGTTCCCTATGATTGCGCGTGAAATTAACAAAATCATCAAGCAGAAGCGAGCTAGGAACTAAAAATAAAAAAATTCTAATCAAGTCCGAATGCTCGTTTTCACTATGATTGCACGTGAAATTAACAAAACCACCGAGCAGAAGCGAGCTGGAAATAAAAAATAAAAAATTTCCAATCAAGTCCGAATGCTCATGTTCCCTATGACTGCGCGTGAAATTAACAAAACCACCAAGCAGAAGCAAGCTAGGAAGTAAAAATAAAAAAAATTTAATCAAGTCCGAATGCTCATGTTCCCTATGATTGCGCGTGAAATTAACAAAACCATCGAGCAGAAGCGAGCTAGAAACTAAAAATAAAAAAATTCTAATCAAGTCCGAATGCTCATGTTCCCTACGATTGCGCATGAAATTAACAAAACCACCAAGCAGAAGCGAGCTAGGAACTAAAAACAAAAAAATTGTAATCAAGTCCGAAAGCTCGTTTTCACTATGATTGCGCGTGAAATTAACAAAACCACCGAGCAGAAGCGAGCTAGAAACTAAAAATAAAAAAATTCTAATTAAGTCCGAATGCTCGTTTTCAATATGATTGCGCGTGAACTTAACAAAACCACCGAGCAGAAGCGAGCTAGAAACTAAAAATAAAAAAAATTGTAATCAAATCCGAATACCCGTGTTCTTTATGTTTGCCCGTGAAATTAACAAAACCACTGAACAGAAGCGAGCTAGAAACTAAAAGTTGAAAAAAAATCTAATCAAATCCGAATGCCCGTGTTCTTTATGTTTGCGCGTGAAATTAACAAAACCACCACGCAGAAGCGAGCGAGAAACTGAAAATTAAAAAAATTCTAATCAAGTCTGAATCCTCGTATTCTTAATGAAAAAACAAATAGATTTTGAGATCAATAAGCTTATCTATAGTATTCAGAACTTTTTAAAAGTATAATAATAAAATAATTGTCAAAATAACATAAAAAAATCTGATTTACCAAGCACATATATGCTCAGGAAATTTTAGAGACGATGCTTATTAAACGAATATTTATCATATAGTCCCCTTTATATTAACCTCTTATATTAGACTTTAAAAGCTTTAAATTAAATACTAAGAGCCCCCAATCGTTATCTCTAAATATCTCTAGCTTTAAGCTTTTATCTGTAATACCTCTTACGTATATTACCTATTTTTGGGCGAAGTTTTTCTCCAATGGTAATGTTTTCAAAAGCAGCCTTAATCAGAATAAATATATCTTATATCTGAGTTGAAATAACATCTGTATCTCGAAAGTATCCGGTTATAAATACACGCGGTCGGTCTTACTAAGCGAGGGATAACAATCGAATATTGAGTTTCTTAGGGAATATTTGATAAAAAAAAGGAATTTAGATTTTAATCTGTAACTTAAGTATTATCTTACTGAAAGTTTAATTGAAATCAGTCTATTAGTTTTTTAAATGATGCTCAAAGGCAGAGACAAACAGATAAACACCAAATAAACAGATAGCCAAAACAGCCTTTAAAAAATATATAAAATAAATAAAGTTTACTCCACATTTTATTTTGAACCCAAAATATTTTTTTATAAAAGTTCCATTCAAATCGATCCAAAAGTTTTTATATGATGCTCGAACAGACACACAGATAGACACCAAATGTAAAAAAAATATTTTAGGGTTCAGAGAAGCCTAAAGAGCACTCCACTATTTGTTTCCTCAAAAACATATTTTTTTTAAACTACTTATAAACCTTAAAGTGCATAAGGCAAGCTTATAGTTATAAGAATAACCTCTTAGAATTAGTAAACCAATACTAATTATAACAATTGTAATACATAGTACCATCGTAAACTGCAATCAGCTATATTAACAGACTCAGCTATATTAACAGACTCAGCTATATTAACAGAATATATATATTTATTCATTTGTTAATTTAGTGTACACATTGAAACGTAAAGAAAGTTAGTTTAATGGCATGAGAGTTATCTGTACCAGTTACCACAAGAATTATTTTTTTTTTCAAAAAATAATTCTTGTGGTAACTGGGAAATGGTGAATTGCAAGAGTTTAAGAGCAAAGAAATATTCAAATAAACGTGTCAGTAATGAGTAGACTAACTCGTAGTACGAATTCTACTCATAACTCCTAGTTGTATATTTAAAAACATTTAAATATATTTAAACACATATAAAAATTTATGGGTACATACTTCTTCTATAACGACATTTAAAATATTAAAATTATTGTCGCTATGTGACATATCTTTTATAGACGTGAAATTATGGCCAATATATAAAAAACTATGAAATTCAGAATTATTGCTATAGTTTTCTGGAAAGTATTTACCTCTAGTAACACTGTTTTTTTGTATAATTTTTACTTTAGCAGTTTCGGAGACATATCAGGGGGACAAATTTGTCGCGATCACTTTCAATAATACCTCCAGAATTATCTTCCATAAAGTCCTAAAAACAATTGCTTTGAAATCTTTATGAGTTGCTTTTTTAATTGATATGTCACAAATAAAAAAAACTCAGTTGTTTGAGAGGGCAACTCTCTAAAGTCTACACGTGAATATTTTTGATTGTGTCAACAATTAGTAATAGTTCTATGCTTTATATCTATTCCAAATACCAAGTTTTGACGTCAACTAGTTTTTCAAAAAAGGAAACGCCTATGATGGACGAACAGATCGGCAGACATGCGAGCAATTTCATAATGGCTCTGTTTTTTTCCCTATTATATACGGAAATCTAAAATTCAATAGTTATAAAAACATATCAATACTAGCAACGACCATAAAACACTCAACTTGACACTTGAGTAGGAACAAAAAAATAATAAGGATCAGGGGATATAATGATAAAGGGAAGAAAAACGGGGACAGCACAAAATGTGGTTAACAGAAATTGATTTTGTTTAATCCACGAATCGATGAAAAATTTCCTGACGGCCTTATCTAGCGTATTCCATAATTTGAGGGTTGTTACAGTAAATTAGTTATCGTGGAAATAGGTAATAAGTTTTTTAGAACTTTAGACAAGAAGTTGTGGAGGTATTGTCGAAAATATTGAGGTACTATTCCCGCCATTTCTACCCGGGTTGTTTTAGGGCCGGTAACATATCCTGGGACCCGTAACATATCACCTCATATAAAGAGGAGACCTCCAAAAGTCCCCTAATAGTGTCCCGTATCTGCAATCACGGCGCTTCTACTCAACAGGGCTAGAGTATATCCCTTGTCAATGAACCATTTAGCGTCTCCATTGTTTCGAGGACGCATTTTGGAAACACTCTAAATGACTCAAAGATCAGTCCATTCTCAACCAAGTCTTGGTGGATAAAGATACCACGTTCTAAAGCTCCGTATTTCTGTATTCTACGTTACTGCTTAGACGCATGGTCTCCAACAAAATTTTATGCGCATCGTCGTGCTCACTGCAGTGGAAAAAAATGTGGCTCATGTTCTACGTCACAAATCCGTAGGTACACGTTGGGCAATCTGTAAAGGCGAATCTATGTAAACTGGCCCGGAATGCATCCCGTTAAAAATTGCGAGGTATAATAATCGAAAACGACTTTATTTAACCGTTCGGACAGATTGGGGAAAAACAGTCTGATGGTATCCCCCTTGGAATCAGGGCAGGACCACCTGGACTGCCAATGATCGACGACGATCTCTTAAATACGTCTCTTTCTATTAAATAGATCCCTATTCATCGGTCAAAAACTCGAAGTGCAACGGACCCGCGATGTGTATAACATTGAGCTACTGTACAAAAAAAACCTGTAAATTCCCAGTTGCCCAAGAATTTTGGAGGAGCAAGTTATATATAAAAAAATTTTGGTTTCGTTTTGCCTTTCAGGATATAAATCTATAGGACGATTTATAAGGATTACAAAACTAGTTTGTTGAGAATTTTGTAAAAATATCTCCAGAGATATTGTCGAAAACATCCACACAAACCATATACACTTCCTCTTACCTCCGAAATGCTAAAGATAAAATGATTTTTCATAATTTCAGACAGATTTAATAGAAGTCACTCGAAAGTTAGTCAAGTAACTAGAGATGATTTTAGATCTCATAGTTTCGGAGAAATTCGCAATACTTTTACGGATGTTTACAAGTAAATAAAAGTATATAAACCACTTCAATATTTAAACTGTTGTATGTACCTGCACTTACCCTATTTCAAAAGAGAATGTTAGGTAAACAAAACAAAATGACAGTTCAGGTATTCTCAACCTTTTTCTTGTATTCACCTTAGTACCATAATATGGATTTATTTGAAATTTAGGTTCAAAAAATATAATTTTATTATTTTACATTTAGGTAATACGAAAATTGTCCAAAGTTCATATAAACAATATCGAACATTAACATCAACATTTTTCCTAATGTCATTTTTTTTAAATAAATATGTCTAACCTACAAAGAAATCTTTAACAATATACAACCAATTAAGAGCAAAAGATTAACTATACAAAACTGTATAAAATTTGTTTACTATACTGCAAATTAATACTAACACTTACTTGAAAATAAAACGTCACAATGTTCTTTTTCACTATCCTTACGCCTATACACGTATAAATATTTGTAATATTGCATCAGTGTTCTGTCTAGTTGCCTTGCACATCACGCTAGAAAGACAGTCGAATATCGTCTTCGTCAAATAGAAACTGATTTGTTATAGATATTTCATTTCAACACATTATAAAGTAAATGATGCGTAATGAATAGCATATACGGATATAGACTCGGGATTTTGATTATTTTTCCAAAATGTTTTATACCTCTGAGTTTTGTGTGATTAACCACTAGGGTTGTCCATTTTTCTCCTCTAAATTTTATAATTTATAGTATAATTGATGAATTTCCATCTAAGACTGATATTTATAACATGTTATTTGTTCTCTTTTGGAATGGAATGGACATAAGTATACATAGAAACCACATAGTGTCCGTTTTACTCGTATTTACTAGGTATATACTGAAAATTATAGATTTGTTTTTAGATTATGATTTTGTAAGTAAACTGTTTTGACGAATTTTTATAGGAAAACAACTTCGATAAACATTCGAATAAATAAATTATGTCAATACACAATTTCAAGCGAACCAGATAACTTACAAGAGCCAAATTAATGAAAACGAATCAAAACTCATTACCGTACATATTTGATCTGCAATCAATTAAATTTGATGAATATGAAAATATTACGCAGTGAGGAGTAAGGGGGTGATATGCTTATATTTATTCACGGGGGGAGAGGAGCTTACAAAATCTATTTAAATATTCTCGTTAATAGTCGGTAGGAAATCGGCGGCCGACAACTGGCTACTTTTTTCGGAGAAGGCCGATTTTCTACCGACTTTACATACAAGTTAAAACGTGCAGTCCGCTAGACTAATATTTGCCTTCTCTATTAGAGCGTGTTCACTTGTATGTTCTATTTATTTTTTTCAAATGGCGGGAATCGGCCAGAGTCCCTTGAATTTTTTGTCGAACCGGTTTTTGGCGGATGTGTACTTTAAAATATTACATTTAATATATTCTATTTTCACCAATTTTTTCCAACTGTTTAGTGAAATGCATTGCGCGTTATGGCTAACGTCAGGGAAACATTAAATATTGACAGTTCTTAAAAAAATTATTTTCTCCTCTAACAAAATATGAAACTACTTCCACTATTCCGGTGCTTTTGTGGCATTTACAATACTTATCGATGAAGAGTTAGAAAGATGAAACTAAAAAAAAACAAAATAATTAATTTGGTTTTTGTTTTAGTTTCATCTTCATCGGAACATTTTAATGTATGAAAAACTTCTTACTACAATAGCAGTCCCTTCCAGTCAACCATAACTAAAAAAATTAAACAATAATTTTCATGGTGGACTACAAAATTCGTTGCCATAAAACTGTCAAATTTGAAATAAAACAAGGTCAAATGCGAATGTTAGTAATATTATAAGGATTTTATTATAAGGAAGTTTAATATTATAATGATTCCAAATCTACTTTAAAACACATTTACTTTGACATGACGAATATAAGTAAATTATTATTTTTTAAATTTTTAAATTACTATTTTTTTAAATTATGCCTTAGAGGATCGAAACACAAAATACTTTGTAATAATCATAACTATTTCCGGATAAAAATGACTACATAATAGATAATATTCCAAGAAACGAGAAGAGTAACATAAATTGTCTTATATAAAATTAATTATTTATTTCATTATCCACAAAAGATGGTTACATTGGCTTGTGTAGCTTTGCCCCAAGAATGACCAATACAGCCGATTTACACATAGCCTAACTGACAATACATTGATACATCCATTAAAATACACACACATGCTTACATATGTACATACATGTATGCACACAGTGTGTGTATGCATGTATATACATATGCATGTTGAACGTAACTTAATACGGAATACATGCTATATAGACTAGGAATTCCCTGTTCGTATGTACCAAGATTATCAATGGATGTGGGAACAATTTCATTTCCACTCTACCAAAGACCTTGTTTGAGTGCTATCCACAACAAACCTAGGTATATTTATAGTATTTTGAAGAAATACAATAAACTTAACTAGGTTTTCGGGGGGGGGGAGGTTATCGTTGAAAAGATCCACTTTGCTTAACTGGGTGCCACCTTGAAATAAAATTGTATACCTACCCCCATGGTAAGAATCTACTGTCAAATTTTAATCATGATTTTCGGTTTTGGGTGAAAATTTGTCGTTGCCATAAATAAATAACAAATAAAACTTACCCCAAATTATATAAATGAAATTTCCTTGCAGAATTTAATGACAGAAAGAAGGATCGTGTGCAATTTCCTGGATGCGAAGATTCTATTTACGAACGATCTTAAAGTTACTTTCCCTCGAAATAACTATAAGCTATTTGTAGCTTATGTTTATTTCTAATAAATGTCAAAAACATGTTTTTATCTTTTATAACTTACCCGAATTATGTAGATTAAACTCTAACTCTAATTTAATAAAAGCAAAAATCGTTAAATGGATTAATAACGCACGCGCTGACACTGACACTGCAGCCATCTGGTGCCGCGCTACTTATTTACGTAGCGCGACACAAGATGGCTGCAGTGTCATTGAAATTATGTTTTGACAGTTCGCATCATGAATATTGTTTCTGTAATTATTTCATTGTTGTAGAATTGTATTTTATCATTATTAAAAAGTATAGTCGTTATTATAAGAATCTGATATTACTTATTTAACAGTATAAAGAGTAGTCACGTGTGAATGAAGTTTAGCACCAATGACATTTTGACAATTTTTTTGATTTCATGTAAAAGAATACGCACTAAAAAGTCGTATTTCAGAAAAGTATTTTGCGGCTCGTGATTTGTAATTACAATAAAATATATTTATAAAATTTCATACCTGATAATATTGTTTGCAAGGGAATATGTTTCAACCGCTTTTCTTCCTTTTAATTAATTTTTTCTTTCACCACAAAACACTTATTGTGTAATTATAATAAGCACAATTTTTTTTAAATTATTTAGCATTTACAATAAAAGTGTAAGTAAATATTATCAAAAACAACCCCCCTGAAAACATAACGTTATTTTTGGGTAAAGTTTATCTAATATTACGTATTGTTGCTTATTTAAGTTATAAAAAGGATATTGTTATTATGCGTATTGCATATTTTTTTTATATTTCTCATTTAATATTCTTGTTAATATTCTTTATATCTCTCATAATTATCTCGACAATTGCTTACCCTGAATTTAATAAACGTACGAGAGTCATATGGGTCTTTCAATATTTTGAGAGCCTCATACTTATAATTCAGTGAGGTCGACGTGGTTCATAATGTCGATAGTTAGAAATCTGAACGAGTACACCACATGATGCTCCAAATAATATTGGAAAATTAGTGATCAAACGTCAATGACATTGCTCAATTTCAAAGGTCAAAATTTATTTTTCCGAACTTCGTTTTATATCTTCCGTTTTATACTAACTTTTCCTTTATATAGATTTAATACAACAAATATAATATATAGATTTAACACAACAAAATAATGTTAGTTTCATTGAAGTAAGTATATTTTCAATACTGTGTTCCATAGTGGCGTTGGCATTCCCCTCTCAAATCCCTATCTTATTTCGTTCAGAAGCGAAGAAAGCCTCTGACATATGGACGAAGGGACAGCGTTGCCCCAACAATAGAGTTCCGTCAGGACCCTTCGCGGGAGGAACCCTAAAATGAAAAAAATAATAATAATACCTATCCACAGAAAAGTCGCCTAAATTTCACTTGTTATGGGGAAAAGAAAGAGGATGGGATAGAAGGAAACAGGATGTGAATGGAGCGACAAAAGCTCGAATAAAGTTATGAAAAGTATGATTTTTTTTAGACGATTTTAAAAGCTTTTATGATCAGTGGGTTTCTAATGCTGGTATTCAATATGTTCCATAACTTGATGTCAAAAACAAATAAGAATTATAATCATAATATAGAGGATAAATAATCGAAAAATTATTCGTTTATAAAAGATAATTTGTAACTGTTTCTAACTAACTTGAAAAGATGGTTTCAGATCGATTTACGGCAATCTAGTTTCGACTTGTCAAAGTAATTTTATAAAAAACAAAGTCTTATTTTTTTTAGTTAACGTTTGATACTAAAAGGCTTATCGGACCGACACCATAACATCGTTTATATTTTCCAGATATATCGGAAATATAACGTCTGGATAACGTGTCGGACTAATTTAATACTTGTTCATTATTATAACAGTATTCCTAAGGAAACAATGAGAAAATTGTTTTTTTTAACTAATGTAAATAATCTATTGTTTACTAAATAAAATAGCTATGTGGGTAACGTTGCTGATAGCGCGCCTCGTCGATATTGTCATAGTATCGACCTCACATAATACTTGTTCATCACACGTGTATATATAGCGAATATTATTAAGCTCACACGCGGCACATGTAGAATATCGTAAGTATTATTATGTACACTATAATGTCTACCACCCGGACGAGGCGAGTGTTTGCACAGACGCTAGTGATGGCACGCTAGTGTTGCGTCGAAATCAATTATTATAATTAAATGAATCGATAGTCTAATACGGTCACAGAACCCCAGTATTCAATTTATTTTCGATTTTAGAAAATATTATCACCCTTTTTGAAAAACCGTAATGTAAAAAGTGGTTAGAAAATTAGACAATGAAATTTAAATATTCTCTCAATATTTAATATCGTAATACCTCGGAATTTGTGGGAGTAAGGATATTTACAATTACGTTGAATATCAAAACCGCAAATAGCCATATTGCCAACCAATAGAAAAAACGGAAGTTCAATGAAGTATCAAATATTAAAAAAAGCATTATTTTAATGCATTAATTTGTTTTTTTTAATTTAAATCCTTAAACAGCATCTAAGTATCTTTAATATACACAATCATCCACGTTTCAAATTCTAAAGCAATTAACCTACATCTGATCCTCCAGCACAAATTTTTTTTATAAAAATTCCTTTACTGTTCATGAAACTAGATTAGAGCATCATCTTTATATAACCGTGCGAAGAGCTTTTTCGCTTTGAAATACGTTCAAAACTAACACTTTACATAAACTTGATTTAACTAAATTATAGTTTCATCACACTCTACTTCTTTATTTCTTTCAACTCCCTGTGCCATTTTTATGTCTTTTTATATTTAAAAGAAAATTACTCGATGAAATAGTCATTTTCTTTTTATGTGTGTGCACAAATTCTCCTTTAATATTATATAAAGGAACATGAAAATAACATCTATTAGACAATAACACTTATTAGATTGTGGTTTGTTCTAAAGAGTAACTAAGTAATAAACGTCTTAAACGTTTATTAAATTTTCAAGATTAATCATGAAATTTTACTGTTTCTTTTAATTGTTCGTTTAATACTTAAAAGATTTCTTTATTTCGTTAAAAAAATTAAATATTTCATTATAATAAAAACAGTAATTATTAGTTAAATTTAAAAAATTTCATTATAATCAAAATAGTAATTATTAGTGTATATTGAGAGTTAAAAGTGTCGTACTAAGCAATTTTTGTAAATTTTTGCATTATTATATAAAGAAAAAATGCAAATATAAATTTGTAATTATAAGTAAAACTGATTACGTTTTCTGCGCTAGTTGCTATTTAGGTTACTTAATTTGTAATATCCCTGTATTCCACACTACACTTAGAATTTGCATTAAAAATAAAAATTCACAGTGTTTATTCTGTACAGCTGAAGTTAAATATCTGCGATTTTCATTCTATTCAATATAAGTTTAGTAATTAAAATAATTACATTAAAATAACAATACATAGTAATTCAAATATTGCCATTTGTTACTTATACATGTTTTATTTCTACAAGTTATTTTATAATATGCCATATAATTTCATTCTTATTTTTTGTGAACATATTAACATGTTCACAAACCAAATATTAAACTCCAAATTTGGTACAAATGATAATATTTGTTCCTTAAAATTATTTATATCATTGACCGATAGATTTCTTTAGAATAGCGGCATATACCGATAAAATGTCTAGAAATGAAAAGGAAATTTTGCTTCAAAAACTAAACAAAATGACATAGAATCGATAATTTATGATAATTCTCCTACATAAAATTACACCTGAGACATATTTGAATATATCTAAACCAGTAGGGTGATCTATGGGGCAATTACCTTACAAGTAAGATCCACAACAAGGCGATACACTTTCTTGTAAACCTTGGCAATATTTCCAGCTTTTAAAATATATTCAACTGATCAGAAAAGGGTATATACATAAATGGAGAAAGTCTTACTCATTTTCACTTCCCCATCTTGACTGAGAATGTATTTTTCGGTGGTAAAAGAGCTTTACGTCACTTTATCGAATATCAATTTACGAATGAACCTAACTAAGATAAAAATGATGTGAAAGGACCAGATGGTACACATTTTAAACGAAGATTAGTATGAAGGATACGTGACGAGAACATTTACCTTGGTTAGCTCTTTGGTAAACTATCCGAACTCTGCAAGGATAAAAATATGTCGATTGACTTAAGCATCGAGTCTACAAACAATGCATCTTAACTGTAATGACATATGAAGAGGAGTCGTGGATATTTAGCATAGATAGTAACCAACTACAACCAACTCCATTTAGGTGATCTGCCATTTAACGTATGGCCATCCAAGTTGATGAAAATTAATTACTACTTTTCGTATTGGTGCATTGTAATTCTTATTTCGTCACACATTTATTTTAAAAATTAGAATGAAAATATGTACAATAATAACGCCAAAATTAATTAATTTGGGAAGAAAATGTTTTTTTTAGATTTTGAAATAGGGGCACAAACATTTTAATGTCCCTAATGAGATGGCCGGATATAAAAGGCTGTAGCTATCGATTCGAGTAATTTGCCTTTGTTTGAATTATTTATGGAGATTATTCAATAATGAATAATATAACTTGAGAACATATTTCATTTGACAAATATAGGCCACTTGAACACTTTGCTCAAAGTTCTATCTATTCCAAATTGGTTGAGGAGTGTGTCTACACACACATATATATATATATATATATATATATATATATATATATATATATATATATATATATATATATATATATATATATATATATATATATATATATATATATATATATATATATATGTATATATATATATATATAATTATATTGATATCGTGATACAAGAATATAGCGTTGATCGTAAAAATTAATCGCGATACGCATCACTAGCTTGTATACTTGTTTAAGCGCGCGCACACATACGCGCGTATACACCAATGCGTGTAGCGACGGTATAATATTTTTTCGCGCAACACCATTGATAATGAGCGGCAAACACGGAATATTCACAAGTCGGGAGTTGCCAGCCGCACAGTATTTGTTTAATCTGGCGGGCGATAAACGCATACCGCGCGGAAGTCGTAAATTGTGGACGGAACATGATGTGTACAAAAGTAATAATGGCGGTGATGGGCTACGACTGTTCGACTATGTTGCGTGAATTAAGGGTCGGAGGACCCAAATTCATTGTTTATATATGGATCTGTCCTTCATTTTTATTTTTGGAATGAAATTATTAACTGTTAATTAAAAAAAAACAGTTAAACTGCGTGACGTGCTCTAAGAGCTTTGCGTCAAATTCTATTTTTCTGTTAATATTTTAAGGAATAAATGTAATAAAATAATATTTACATTTTAATAGACTAAAACTCATTTTTCAACTCAATTTTTACAAATAATTAAAATATAAATATTAGAAAAAAATTATGTAATAGACTGTCTATATGTTTGTTTATTTCTTTGTATGCGCATACCATAAAACCACTGGTTTCATTTTGATGGGGTATTTTATGGTTACTTCAAAATTTAGGATTCCTAAAGCAAAATAAGATTTGAATTATGTCGACACTATGTCGAGAAATGCTGAAATAATGTTTAATATATGGTTTAAAAAAAAATTAAAAATACTGAGTTAGTTTAAATGAAGATTTTATTGTTGTGTTACTCACAGTTCAGCTAAAAGTATGTTTTTAAATTACATTAATAACATGTTAAAGAGTTGACAATTAAAAAATAAATAAGACAATTGACTAACGTAACGTGGTTAACCATTGATAATATTATTGCCACCAACAACTACTTATTTATAGTATAAAAAAGTTTCACTTCAAGAGAGTCTACGCGTTTCTGTTTATTTAATTCATTTCTTTGAGTGACAAAATACATGTAAGTTTCTATTTATTTACTTTCAACAAATATGTATACAAAACATAAAGAATTTACTTCGTCAATATCGATTTTTTAATATTAATCAAAACAGAAAGAGTCAAGTAAATGCGAAAAAAGGAATATCTTATTTTTAAATATAAAAAAACGTTAATTAGCTTGCCTTAAACCTACAGTTTATAGAAAAAAAAAATAATTTAGATTATCCATCTAGCTATTATTATAAGCTAATTTACGCTTAATTTTTGCCATAAACAAGAGTTTTATTCGTAATGGTATTAAATTATCATTATAAGCTCGAACCATTAAAAACAATGAACAAAAATAATAATCCTTGAAAACCAATGTGAAAAAAATATTACGAAAAAAAATCTATTTGTCTGTATAATATCTTGCCAAGACTGTTAACAAGGACAACAAACCATTGAAGGGTCCTCAATCGAAATCGCCCCTTCAACGTCTTATTGAAGGGTACAGTTTGGTGTCAATATTAACAAGAATCTTACACCCATTCCTTAGGTAATGTTAGGGTGATATCCTAAAAATATCATAATAAATTATAATTATTATAACACTATACAATAGACATAAATCTAGTAATTTATATTGTAAAAATAAAAATTTAAAATCTTCATTATGAAATAATGGTGCCATGATTTTTCTTGATGGAAATGTAGGAATAAAAGTTTGTGTACAATTGTATGTTTACGAGACCCTTTTAATTGAAATTCAATTATTTTTTTCTTATTTAAATAAAAAAAAAACAAAAATAAAATAAAATGTAATCCGTGCTAGTCTTAGGCAGTAGGACAATGAAATATTCAAATTTGTGAATACAATTAAAAGAACACAAAGTAATTTACGTTTGTCAAAAATATTTTTATAGTATATATTTTATTTTTCAGAAGAAAGTTGTTAATATGAACCTAAAAATTTGATTATTTCTAAACTTCACTATACTTATAGGTAAAACATTTTTCTTAAAGTTTAGTTTGAATTGAAATATTTTTATTTTTTTTCTTATAGTAAATAAAACCTATGTTGAGAACTTAAATAAATTCTTACATAGGAAAATGTATATGTATTTCATTTGATTTATAAATTCGATCAACGTTTTATTAAATCATAGATTTAAAATATTTTTAAATAAAATTGCGTTTGTTTGAATAAAATAAAAGTATTAGAGAAAAGCAAAAATCCTTTCCTTGTATTGAACTTTACATCATTACTAAAATTGAAATGATTAAAACTAATACTTAAAAAAATATTGATCACCCGGAAAAAATAATCAACACGCGGCACACTGTATAAGATTTCTTAGTAAATATGATCGCCGTGGCCACATAGCGACAACACCTGGCAACACCATTCGATGTCTCCGGTCGTTCGTGAACTAAATAAACCGTCGTGTCGCTCGCTGCCTGTGTTCATAACATAATGAGTTTATTCAACAGTTGTCTAGCGGTTTCCGCCATCGCAGCACGTTTCGAGCGGCCTTATCTTTTTCGATTTTAAATAGTAATTTTTAAATAAAATTAAACAAGATTGCATTGAGGCAGTGTAATTATCAAAATATTTGTGTCTTAAAACTGTGATAATTAAGAATATTTTGTGCTGTGCTTACAAAGCTGTTGGTATTTTGTACGTTGAGAAAGTAATTTGGATACATTTTACACTCGTATAATTGGTGATGTCTCCGCTGTGTTGTATATTCTGATTAGAATTAAAATACAGAGAAACCTGTTTTAACAAGGTTTTTTTCATCATTTCGTTTTGATGCTTATGAAACTGTTTGAGTAAGTTTCTATGTTAGTACTGTCGAGTCTCCGGTTTATTTAAATATTAAAGGCAACTCTCTTCCAATTTTGAAAGCCGGTATAACGTAGCGTATTGTTGTTCCGTTTTGTTTTTGTTTACTTTTCGTGGTCGGTGCTTAAATTTGCACGTGTGTTAAAATGGAAAGGCTTTTTCGCGCGTGTTATAGATTCAAAATTCGAAGAATAAAAAAATTTCTTTACGTTTTACATTTTTGGATATAATGTTTCTATATGAAGCGTAAATGTTAGATGGACCTAGGATTTCGGACATATTATAATGCAATTTATTTGGTAATTGTTTCAGCTTATAGCTGTTAGCATTTTCCAATTATATATGATGGTATGGAACTATGAAAGATTATCAAAGAAACGATGAATATTTATTATATACTAGTGTTGTCAGGGGTTCTTGTCGTTTGAGGTAATTCTCAGATGATACTATTGAATAACTTACAACCTGTATCAATTATTGAAAGTATTTTTGGTGTCTTTCTGTATTCGTTGTCTTTCTATAGTCGCAAGCAAACAATATATTCGAATGTAACGATTAAATTAATTGGTATATTATAAAAATCTAGATTATCCACCGTAACTTATTTAAAAGCCAAAACGTCAAATAAGAACGGCTCCATATCATGCTAGAATCGGAGTTTTATAACAAGATAATAAAACGTAACTTCTACGAAATGACTAATGAGCTCTGCATTCCTTCTTGTGAAAATTTTGAACATCCCATCGGAAACGAACGGGCTAACTATCTCTCATGCCGTGTACACTAAACCCAGGACCGTTGTGATAACAACGGTGTCGTATCGGTACTTGTTTTTGATATGGTGTTCTATCATTGCTACCTTCATAGGTTCGGTGCCGTTTAAACTCACGCGAAGGATTTTGTCTATCATTTCTTTACAACATGTTCTTCATTCGCTTCTAGTGGTCGATTGTTTTAATCTATACATATGTTTTAATCTATACAGTCCATGTATATTTTCTAAACATAGTATATAGGTATTACGGTCATTACATTTGAAATTGCATTTATCGTTTTGTTTTAAGAAATATACACATGAATTGGGCAAATTATTTATAAGTACTATGTAACTGCGCATTTAGTTCGAAGTAATCATAAGAATTAGTATAGCAATTTGCTGTGAATCTTGACCTTGTTTAAAAATGTTCACCAGATTGATCTACAGAGGCTGTGGATTACCAATTTCGTATTTGAATAAATGTTCTGTCTTTGTTCAGAAAAATTCTTCAGTTTTTTTCTGCCTGTCTCTCTCTGAGTCTGCTACAAACCAGAAACATTTTAAAGCATTTCTATACATTCAACAAAAGACGATCTATCCGATATATTCTATTCAGTTTTTTTAATTTTATTACATCCGCATTTTTAAGGAGCTTATATAGGTGTAATTAAAAACGATTTCTTTTCTTCCAATGTACTAAAATAACTCTTCGAATTTTCCTTGCGACACTGGAGGAATTTCCTCCTGTTTTCCGTTATGTCAATCTCTCTAAGGCACACACGTGAAACGACCAGGGAGGAAAATATTTTCATTTAGAATTATTCTATTTCAATGTTTCTATTTTTCCTAATCTGCGTCGCAGATTACAGAGAAGGGAAAGATACATTTCGTTATTGAAATATTAACCGTTGTTTTTGCTTCTAAATAGTCTTTTAGCACATTTGATAATAATTTCGAATTATTTTAAAATGTTTATGTATGTACCGAAATGTTTATCATGTGTTCATCTATTAAAACCCTAATTGAAGCGATTTCATAAAATCTGAAAGAGTTTTTCGTGTTCAAGATTCGTTTCAAAGTTGAAAAAATGTTGTTATAATTGCTTTTCTGTTGAATTGTAATTGTAAAATTTTGTACGTTTATTAAAAAAAAACCATTATCATCAACCATCATTTCCTACTCTAGATTTAGAACTAGATTCACCGTTAAATACAATGAACCACAAGGGCTGAAAGTATGAAGGGAATTCATGGGAAGGAATAATTTTTATTTTCTCACTTATAGAACTTGTGAACTCTCGGTCTAAGACTGAAAAATGGACAAAAGTTTTATTATCTTTTTTCAATGTAATAAGGCCAGAGTCCCCCTTGACCCCACCTCTCTCTCTCTCTCTCTCTCTCTCTCTCTCTAAGTAACCATTTTCTAACAATGTCACAAACCATTTTCTAACAATGTCACAAACCATTTTCTAACAATGTCACAAATTATTTTCTAACAATGTCACAAACCATTTTCTAACAATGTCACAAACCATTTTCTAACAATGTCACAAACCATTTTCTAACAATGTCACAAACCATTTTCTAACAATGTCACAAACCATTTTCTAACAATGTCACAAACCATTTTCTAACAATGTCACAAACCATTTTCTAACAATGTCACAAACAACCCCTTTTTTATAAGCCTTTATATTCATTATCTCTTTGTGCATCCTTTTCAATGGAACTGAAAATAGAGGTACTTTGATTCTAAACTTTTTGTATTTTAATTTTGATGGAATGTAGGAAAAATCTTGTAAATATTGCACCTGATTTCTCAGTTATATGATCAACAAACGACATTAATATTGCTTTAACGGAATATTGATAGTTACGAAACAATTAGAAAATATTTGGATTTTCAATTTACAGGTCTGTTCCTATCGTTTCATTTTTGAAATAATTTTTATTTTATTACATTCTTTTAAATATATTTTTAGTAGTCAAATCATAGCTACGAGTGTATTTAATATTACATTTTTATAAAGCTGAAGGATTTTTTTTATTATGAAGCATTCTGTATCAGCCTACCCTCTATACAACTCTAGATTTGTGAACTACACTCTTTTTTGTTGTTTTTTAATAATTTAACAATAAAACTATTTAATAATGAATTTTACGTATAAGCCAAATTTATAAACATGCAATTCATATGTAATTAACCTTTGAAATCTTAACTTCATTCACTACTGTAACAAGCCGTGACTGAAGTAATAATCGAATTGATACGACGTAAACAATTATACCTACTACAATTATTGTACTACTACAGTACTTCATAAAGTGATCAGCTTGTCTAATGACATCCCCATTAACTATGTTCCTTAGACTACAGTATTATACAAGTACATGGGATACATTTAATATATCTTCTATGCGTCCCGAACGCTACCAGATCTGTCGGCATCTGTGGGAAAAAATGTTTATAATTTTTTCCAAGAATAAAAATGTTCACAATTAAATGAAACTACGTGATGTAGTATTATGTCTACTTTCTTTAATTTCTTTACCACGACCTAGGTTTCGTTGTATTACAACATCTTCAGGTGGGATATTAGCAAAGATAGGTCGTGGTAAAGAAATTAAAGAATGTAGAAATAATACTACATCACGTAGTTTAATTTAATTGTGAATAATGAATTTCTACAAAATTAACGCCAAATATATTCAATAAATAAAAATGTTCTTAAGTTAAAAATATTTTCCAAAGAAAATATTTCAATTCGTAACAGTAATAGTAAATAAATATTTTACGTTATTAAAATTAGTTAAGCTAGAAGAGTATGTAACTATTGATTATTTAGTTTAGTTTTTATATCCAGTAAACATTATTAAATCGTTTTCTAGACTGCAGTTAATAAACAAATGTTCTTAAATTGTTATAACTTCTATGGATTTCTGAGTACAATATGAACTGATTATCCAAACGTATTATAAAATTGTAACATAGTGAACTCTGTACATGGAAAATATTTTATAAAAATTCATTGATTTAACATATAGAATGATAATAGAAGCGATTAGAATTATTGTCTGTCTGTTTTTCTACCTCTTCATTTGTTCTTCAATCACGCGAAATTTACTAGATGGATTTTGATATGGTAATCTTTTATACCGTCGAGCAATATACAGGATATTTTTTTTCTGGATATTGCAGATTAAAAAAACTCTGATTGCTGAATATTACGAAATTGGTACTGCCAGCGCCATTGGCGTCTTTAGTAAACTTAATACTTATTACGATATGCTACTGTGAACGCCATCTATTATCGTTTTAGTGAATTTTATGCTAATAGAGATAAATAAAAAAGAAACACAAAAGAATTCCTAATAACTTTCTTATTTCGAATTCCACGCTAGCGGAGTCGCGGGAAAGCTAATAACCGATAATTTTTTTCGTGTCTTATCCCGTTCTTAAGATGCACTATTTCACTGTCAGTTGAGTGGAACGTCATGCATTGTACACCGGGCGTCACGTGTTATAATCAAAGCGGTACACATTCAGTTTTAAAAATTGAACTATGTGAGTAATATATCGCAGAAAACTTTATTATACTGTTAATTCAAGGTTTTTCATAAGTTTTTCTCGTGGATGATATTTTTATGATAATGAGTCTTTTAAATGTATTTATGATAGAGAAAATAACAAATATTTTGTCATTTAAAAATAAACTTTTTCTCCGTAATACAGATTCGATTAAAAAATATTTTAGGATATTTCTGTTTTGTAATTTCGAGAAAAGTCTGAAAAAAATCTTGCTGTACCAATTAACCAACATCCTATATAAGTATTCAATTTTGAAAAATGACAACTAATGTAGGAAAATTGGTCTATTGAATTTAATTACACATCATTGGTTTAACATACTGAGACCACTTGGAATTGGCCAGCCTCTGCTAGATCACTCAGCACTGTGAAACCGAAACAAACACCAGCTGAAGCAGTAACACTAAAATGTGCACTAGTGCTGTATTTATTCTAAACTTTTTTTTATCAGTTTTTATCAACCGTCCAGGAAAAGTTTTAAACATGTTTTATGTAAATGAGAATGAATAATTTATCATTCTTATCGATAAGTTGTGAGCTGATGCCTTGTATTTAATAATTATTAATTATTATTGTATAAAATGATAACTTTTATTCAATAATAATTAATCATTATTAAATACAAGGCATCAGCTCACAACTTATCATATTTCTTTGGAAAAAAATCGATAAGAAAGATAAAATCAAATAAGAAAGAATTATTTTTAATTTAACAATATATTTTTTAAACTAAAAAGTTAAAACTTTTTTGTTAAATTTTGCGCATTTGTGCCTCTTGTTATTTAGCTGCTGGGTGTACACGCACGTGTTTTACACGCTCGGCGTACAACCCGAGTTGCAAGAAGCGAGTTAGGAAACAATAAAAGTTACTTAACAAATTTCAAACGAAACCAGGTTAAGCCAACGAGATCGGCGAAGTTTGCCTTTGTTCCTTTAGAAAGGAACTTAAAACTCTCTCATGCAAATAAATTAGTGTCAGTGAACGTCATCTAATATCTATATCAACAAACAAAGAGAGCAAATAGCAATGGTAGAGAAATGATTAGCAACTAAAGCATTTAAGAGAGCAAATAGCAATGGTAGAGAAATGAATAGCAAACAAAGAGAGCAAATAGCAATGGTAGAGAAATTATTAGCAACTAAAGCATTTAAGAGAGCAAATAGCAATGGTAGAGAAATGATTAGCAAACAAAGAGAGCAAATAGCAATGGTAGAGAAATGATTAGCAACTAAAGCATTTAAGATTCTTACAGCAAACGCTAATAAATTGAAATATGAGCAATTAGGAGAGGTATTATTAATACATTCATTGTTCATGCTTCATTTCACAATGTTTGTATTTGATAAGGATGGGAAAAAAATTTGCATAAAACACGCCATAAATGTTTTTGCTTCGTTCATGCTTTAGCAGCGTTTGTATGTAAATCAGAGTAGTGTAATAGCGGCAGTTCAAACTCAGCTGTACTTTATTAACATCGAATAAAAATATAACGCCAAAATAAACTTTTACTTGAAGTAATGACTATACTTTTACTTGAAGTAATGACTATACTTTTACTTGAAGTAATGACTATACTTTTACTTGAAGTAATGACTATACTTTTACTTGAAGTAATGGCTATACTTTTACTTGAAGTAATGACTATACTTTTACTTGAAGTAATGACTATACTTTTACTTGAAGTAATGACTATACTTTTACTTGAAGTAATGACTATACTTTTACATGAAGTAATGTCTATACTTTTACCTGAAGTAATGACTATACTTTTACTTGAAGTAATGGCTATACTTTTACTTGAAGTAATGACTATACTTTTACTTGAAGTAATGACTATACTTTTACTTGAAGTAATGACTATACTTTGACTTGAAGTAATGACTATACTTTTACTTGAAGTAATGGCTATACTTTTACTTGAAGTAATGACTATACTTTTACTTGAAGTAATGACTATACTTTTACTTGAAGTAATGACTATACTTTTACTTGAAGTAATGGCTATACTTTTACTTGAAGTAATGGCTATACTTTTACTTGAAGTAATGACTATACTTTTACTTGAAGTAATGACTATACTTTTACTTGAAGTAATGACTATACTTTTACTTGAAGTAATGACTATACTTTTACTTGAAGTAATGACTATAACTATTTTTAATACAATAAGAAATATTTACTTACGTTATGAATTTGGTCACAGAAATTAAACAATTTACCACGTAACTGCTAAAATCGAACAACTTAAATTTGATTCCGACAAAATATAAAAAAGTTTCATCTGATAATTTATCATATTTTAACTCAATACTTTTTATTTTAATATCAATGTAGTTGTTAGGAGAAGCACTTTCAATCATAAAAATAAAATAGTATGCAATAGTCACAAAATTATCAAAGCATTCATGAGAATAAAAAAGCAAAGTCTGTGGTTAGTGTTATATCGTTGCTCTTTTTATGTGTGTGTTATATAGTTGCTCTTTTTATTACCTGTATGGGAGGGCAGATAAATGTGGATAAATATTAAGAGAATAATGTAAACTAATATTATCCAATGTTATCGTATAATAAAAATACATATATATTTTCACATTCAAAGCTGTCAATAATGGATGTCATGGATGATATCAATAATGGATGATGTCATAGGTTTGCAAAAAAATTAAAATTAGTTAGTAAAACGTGAAATAAAAGCAGATTTAACTATTTTTGGTTTTTGAATCCGAAATTTAAAAGAAAAATGATTACGTTCATCCCTGGTGATATTCCAGACTTTGGCATCCGCATTGGGCGTGTTGATGAAGTCTATAGCTCACCGTTTCTTGTCTATATTCGCTGCTATATATTTCATTATCATTAACATTGATTAGCGCGAACAAACAAACAAACTTTTACGCTTTGTATGTAGTACTAATAAATAAAGCGGAAAAGTTTGTTCGCCTACACATCGGCAAATATTATTTTTGTATTAGAAAGCCCATACTTTGTGGAAGTTTATAGGATATGTATCATCAGGCTACGATTCATAGGAGCAGAACACTGGAGAGAGAGAGAGAGAGAGAGAGGGAGAGAGAGAGAGGACCAGCGTAATTCTACACGAATGAAATCGTAAAGCACAGGCAGTAACAAAGCAAATGAGCACATAAAGAAAATCGGCAGTAAACAAAATTTAATGGAAACTGTGCAACAAGAATAATTTCCTAAGAAATGTTTAAAAATACATTGATTCATGGAACATGTCCTAGTTATAAAGTTTTCTACATTGTAATAACAATTTTGATCGGAAGCTTCCATAAGTATATCGTAAGACAGGTTCCAATTGAATTGTGAAAAAAAACTCTGTAGCGTCTTCGAACTTTAAAATATTTTATAGAGATGAAATTATGCAGAACAAAAACTCTCCGATGGTTTCACATGTCATCTTTAATACGCTAGAACAGGTAGCAATAGACATTTGTTTATTTTTTACCTGGACTGCATTTTGAAGAATAAATTTCTATCATTACTCGTGGCCTGATTTTATCCGGAGATGATTTAAAAAAAATCAAAGAAACACATGCGAAGGTTTTAGTAAAATTAGCTAAGTATCTTTGATATTTAAAAAAAAAAATATTTTAAATAACCTTTATTGTGGGACTGTGAGCCGTTATAAAATAACCAGCAAATTCGACTTTTAAAAAATTACCATAATTCCATTATAAATTATCCCTTAAAAATAGTTGTTGTCAATGGTCAAAGCCTATCATTGACATATATTTGATAATTAATCCGACATTTACAAACAAATATATTAAAATAAACTTTATTGTGGAACTGTGAACTGATATCATAAAAACAATTAATAAGATTTTTGTAAAATTACCATAACTTCGTTAAAAATTATCCTATAAAGAATAGGTGTTTGTCAATGGTTCTTATGGTTAAAATATAGGTATTAGGCGGATAATTAGCTAAATGAAAAGGGTAAATGGGTGAACCCATTCGGAAGTTATTTAGCTTTAATGGCCTCTATAGCCATTCTCAAGCGATATAATTTTTTTTTCACTTTATCTTTGCTAATAGCCCACCTGAAGATGTTGTAATACAATGAAACCTAATGAGAGTAGAAATAATATTACATCACGTAATTTCATTTAATTCTCAATTTCTGCAAAATTAACGCCAAATATATTCAATATTTCAAAATTTCCTCATAATCAGCCCTCCAAGCTTTTATGACTACTAGTAGCTTTTAATGGTTGAAACAGCTCGGTATAATTTTCATTATTTAGCTTAATGTATCCGTTGCTAAAAAAAATGTAATTCAGATAATAGCAATCAATCTTGTCATGACCTAACAAAATCATGTGAAAAAAATCCTGAGGTCCAACTTTCATTGCATTTAAAAAAATAGATGTTCAAATACTCTTGAACACTTCTGTTGTTCAATACCTACTCTTAAAAACTTCTGTTGTTCAATACCTACTCTTAAAAACTGCTGTTGTTCAATAGCTACTCTTAAAACCTTCTAAATTGTGAAAGAAATATTAAGGCAATATTTATAAAACAAAAAGTCGGCAAGTTACTTATACAAGTTAGTTTCATAATATGGAGCAATTTACGTTGTCTTAAATTGTTTTATAGACTTATCTAAGATTATTATTTTTCTTATATTATATTATTGTATAATGTTTCATAGTTTGATTGATTTATATTGTTGAACATAGTTTATCGTCCTTCTTTCCATAAATTCTCATTGCTCGCTTACCCCCTTGATATATCTTAATAATATATAGCCTATTATACTCTCGAAGAGTAAAAGGAGTTTTCATCGGTTTCAATAAGATCAAACCAGTAGTTTCCTGAGATTCGTATCTACATCAACATATTTATGGTTTATGCATTAGCGAGAATGATTTAATAGCTAAACTCCTGTTTATAGAAATGTAGAAAAGTACCTGGAAATATGAACAATAAATTGTTTAGACTTTTTTGAATGCGCACAGTTCTTTCATTTTTATTAATAGTATCCATAGACGGACGAAAAAAAATATTTCGAAACCCTTTGTACATTTTCTTTGTACATTTAATTTATTGTTATCAACTATTAGCAAACTGGGAAGATGCATTACTAGAATTTTTTCTAAAGTCCTTAGGATGGACAATAAAGATATGGACAACAAAGCTCCGCCATAATGGTTTAATTTTTGCTTAAAGTCATACCAATTTTTTTCAAAATTTGCATATCTATTAACACATTTATGTCTTTAAATATTAATCTTGATGATTTAAAAGCTAAACCTTAATGTATAGAGCTATATAAAAGTGCCCGGAAATATGAGCAGTAAACTAGACTTGGAGGCCACAAAGTTCTTTATTTGTTATTAACATTATCCATATATCGAGATTCTTGTTTATAGATTATTTAGGCGCTTTATACATTAGTGTATTTAATTTATGGTGACTTAATAATTGACCTTTATCTACTATTAACACTTAGGAAAGTAGCATTGTTAAATTTTTTGTAAAGTGCTTAAGATGGAAAATAAAGAGGAAGGCTACGAAGTTTCGCTGTAACGTTAAATCATTGTTTCTGCGATTTGCATCTGTATTAATATATTTATATCTTTATGTATTAATAGTAATTATTTAAAAAAATAACTTTAGTACATAGAGCTACAAAAAAGTTTTCCTGGAAATATGACCAGTAAACCGTTTAAACGATTTTATTTCCACAAAATTCTTCAAATTCTTGTTAATGGTATCCATATATAGAGGTTCTTATCGAACGAAATTCATGTTTAAGCACTTTGTGTGATAGTGCAGTTAAGTTATATTGTCTTAATAATTTATTGTTATCAAACATTAGTAATCAGAGAAGTGATGTCGCTAATTTTTTTTCGAAGTTCTGAAGATTGAAAATAAATGGACGGACATAAATGTCGCTATTACGGTTTAATTTTACCTCATCAGAATAGGGTGGTTAACCATGATTAGGGTGGTTTACCCTGGTTTCTGGAATATCTTTAACAGCAAGTGAAAACTTTAAGATACAATTAAATAAGATATTCTGCAGGGAATTAATGTCGGGAATTTCGGCGTCCCTTTGCCTGTTTTTGGTATACCGGGTGAAGGGTATCTGAAATGAAACTATGAGATCTTCCACCAATGCTACAGAATATTTATGGCGTGGTACTATATGTTTGTCAATTTTTTTATCCAATTTCTTTAAATATACCCTAACATATATTTCGAGTTCGATATTGTATCTGGCTATCTCTGCTAATTTACCGTTCCAGTTATCCGCCTCGACGGAATGTTTCGCAGATCGATATTTGTAGTTCGCTGTTTACTTGGAATGCTCTGTAAAGGTGCGTTTAGATTGAATGACTCACTTGAAATAATCAAGAAGTAAGAATAGCTCTGGAGAGTTATGAGTAGGGATGTGGTAGTGATGAGCATGTCGACATTATGTAACACATTTTATATAGTTACGTGTATTGCTGTAATCGATATTGATCATCGTTTTTTTCTTTTTAATATTTGGTGATGTCCAAAGTATATATGTCTACATGAACCTCTAAATGCACAACATCATCGTTTGATTACACAGCAGTGTATCGACCTATCCTAATCGATTCCATCGATTTTACTAAAACGATAGTTGACTCATTCTATATTTTGATATTTTTCGTACAATAATGTGAAATATAAGTTATCGAATATATTTGGCATTAATTTTGTAGAAATTCATTATTCATAAGTTAATTAAAAAGAAGTTTTGAAAAAATTTCAAAAATTGATCGAAAAATAAGCCAGTTGTAGACATCTAAATTTGAAGATACGGATGAAGTTGTGTACATCCTTGTCTCTTTTCCTCTTGTAGAATACAATGTGCAATATTAAAAATGACCTCACAACACAGTATTGCCGTCCTTCTCTAAAGGTTAAATTGAAACTTTCATAACTCGGTCAATTTTTAAGATTATTAAAAAAAATTTTCACTCCTTGAAATTATGATTAATGAAATAAAAAAAAATTGTCAAACACCCAATTATGACAAACTAACAGAATTGAAGCTACTTACTGTAGTTTAATTGAGAAGCTAAACCGTAGCAAAGAATGTGGCATATTATCATCATATATATTAATACGCTAAGGTTAAGATGTAACTCTCCCTTTTTAGAAAAAACCTCACAACTAATCCACATAAATTATATATCATTTTATAGATAATTGCTTGCTCTACCGGCATACACAACTAAAAAATTTATTATTGCTATTGTTTTTGCAAATTAATTAATTATTAAAATTATATACACAAAACAGCAATGCTGCCATCTAACGGCTCAACGTCAATATGATTGACGGTCGGTAAAATTTTTGTTTAATTTCAAATCCACTCACGTATAAATAAAGTGGCGCTTTATCTCAATGCTTTTGATACTTGTGCCTCTATATGTCAATTTTAGTAAAATATTTGTTTGATCTGTCATCTGAGCTTCATAATGGAATAAATAATGCGAAGACTTCGAACGGGTCACGCTAGTATAATTTACTATTGTATGTTCTGACGAACTAGCATTCATAATCGAAACTTAATCCTTCGTTTTCAGAGCGAATTATAGGTATGAAATATATTTTAAAAGAAGACAATAATTCTTGCGGCTTCATATACGACATATCTTTCTGAAAAAGTTACTTCACTGATGAATTTATTTGAAAATAATTTAAATAAAATATGTTACGTAGTTATATAGTAAATGAGGATTTCATTAATAATATAGGCGTAGATTGTAAAGTATCGATGTAAAAATTAGCACACTATGTATTAGTAACACACGTTGGTAGCACAATTGGTAGCACTGCCTTGTGTTCAACACTCACCTAATATACAGTGAAATACGATTTGAAAATCTAAACAAAATGGCGATTTTTGTACATGAGACGAGAAATGTTTAACGTATGACGTTTTAGGCAAAGTGCTATATATTCGTGTGTAGGCACACTCTTGAACTTCTTTTAGTAAACAGTTGTGCACGATGCCATGAATGTAAACAATATCGGCACGTGTTTTATGGATTTCCTTGCGATTGCTCAGGCTATTGCAGAAGTAATACATTTGAAAAATTTTCTCTGTGCATGTTTATACGACGTGTCAGAAAAGCGTAGTGCTGAAAATAGCAGAAAGATGACATTATTTTACATGATGGCATTAAAAAGATTTTCATTTTTTTAATTTTTGATTCATTTAAACATACATACATTTATCGGTACTTTTCAGATAATCTATTCGTAATAATAAAAAAATAATGGTTTAACGAAGATTAAACTTTTAGATTAGACATGATACAAAAGTACAAAACTACAAAAGATAACGATGACCTGTTTCAACAAATTTATTTTCGCTCATAATAAACAAATCCCACTCTGGTGCAACCGCGATCAGGTGGTTGAGCAGTTGAATACCACGAGAAACTGGAGAGTTCCTATATAATTCAGTTTTTTAAGCTGGTATAGAAAAAAGGTGGTGTTTGCGTGAGCGCAGGAAATTGTCAGATACGAAGAATGAATATTTTCTCAATAATACAGGGCATAGGATTTTTCCATTTTAATAGCTAGAATATAAATTTCATAAGCGCAAAGCTCGACTAATTAGTATCAAACGACCTATTAATTTAATTCTAATTGAGACAAACGATTTTAATAATTTGTACCTTTATGCTATCTCCCATCCAGGTAGGTTAACCGATCTTGGAAAGCAATATTCCTCTACGGTTACATGCTAGCCTTCCCTAATTCTCATACATCTTTCGTAGCAGCTTTTCGATTACCACATTTTAGGCATTTTGTGATTGTTCATTTCTAAATGGACAATCACAAAATGATTATAATAATAATCAAATTATAAGTTTACAATGGATTGTGACCTAGATAAAATCAAGAATCAGACCTCATTCCGGAGAGCACAAGTTAAACTGAAGGAAATTTGATAATCGGTATGATTCATAATTCTGACGAATATATTTATAATTGGATAAACCGCTGCATAAGTTTACTGAATGTTGGTTTACGTTTGTGGAAAGCAACGCAGTAAATTCTGGTTCAAACTTAAAATACGGAGATATTTCGCACTAAACCCCACGCCAGGATATAATTTTTGGTTATTTAAGAAAATGTACATTCATGTATAATTAACGTCTAACGAAGAATTACATATTATCATGCTTCTAATGAACTGCGATACACAAATTCAAGATGGTAATTCCTGAACTACTATTTTTAGCCAGTCGATTCAGGTCTGAAGGGGTTTGATGCAAAGTGCTTTAATTGAGAGTAGTTCTGCTGCGAATGATGCATTTAAGTGGGTTCTTATGATTGCGTGGTGAGAAGATTTTGATGTGATATGCGAAATGAAGCTCTTAAGTGAGATTAATTCTTGCACCAATGGTCCTAAAAACTTCTTCACCTGATTATTGTACGCGGTAATTCCTAATGCTATATGATGTGTACACAAAAGCGTATATAGTTTTACCCCTCAGAGATTTGGTTTTGAGATGCACAGCAAGCCAGATCGTTTCTTGCACCAATGGTCCTAAAACTTCTTCACCTGATTATTGTGCACGGCAATTCCTAACGCTATACGACTCTTACATACAAGCTTATATAGTTTTCCCTTAGATATTCTGAACTGTTATTTTTAGCCAGTCGATTTATGTCAGAAGAGGTGTGATGCAAAGTGCTTTAATTGAGAGTAGCTCTGTTGCGAATAATGCAATTAAGTGGGTGCTTATGATTGCGTGGTGAAAAGATTTTGATGTGATACGTGAACGGAGCTCTTAAGCGAGATTATTTCTTGCACCGTTGGTCCTAAAAACTTCTTCACCTGATTATTTTACGCGGCAATTCCTAACGCTATATGACGCTAACATACAAGCTTATATAGTTTTGCCCTTAGAGATTCGGTTTTGAGATGCACAGCACGGATCACGCATTTAATTGTCGTGACCATAGTTATGCACATAGTTTTTTTTCGAGAACGTGTGTCAACACAGCAGAATGTCGAAGCTGTTAAGCGAGATTGTTTCTTGTACCAATGGTCCTAAAAACTTCTTCTGTTGATTATTGTACTCGGCAATTCCTAACGTTATATGACGGTCACATACAAGCTTATATAGTTTTGCCCTCAGAGATTCGGTTTTGAGATGTACAGCATGGATCACACATTTTAATTGCCATGACCACAGATATGTACATAGTTTTATTAAAGAGCGTTTGTCAACACAGCAGAATGTAATCAGGCGAATCTTTCGAAAGCGGTCACTTGACCAAAAGGAGTTGCTAATTTCGTTCTTGTATGGTGACAGTCTTTAACCTTTTGGGGTGGAAACATTTTCCGTTGTTACAGAAAGCTTTTGAGGGAATTCAAAAATAACTGAAAATACATGTGTATTTTCAGTGATTTTAAGTAATACGGTGAATCATTTACTGGATCGGGAAGAGACTTGAGGTATGTATCATAGGTGTTGGGTGGTATAGTCTGGAAATAAAGGTATAATAATAAATCAATGACTTGAACTATAATTATACTACAATCATACTACGTTAATAATCGTGAAATTTTAGTCCGTGCATGTTGCTTAACTTTGGACTTAATTTTATGAATTCTTGTATACTTGCTACGATCATTTTCCCGGATATTACAGGTTCAATTTGCGTGTACGCAGTTAGCGACGTCTAGTAGCCACGAGTATTGGAGTAATACTGATACATACCTTTATGATGATACATACTTTTATTATGATTCATACCTTTATGATAAATGAGACAGCATAATTAATAAAATTTGAAATAACTTCAAAATAATTTCTCGCACATTTAGACATTATTACCCCCGGACATCGTTTTTAAAGATGTTTTATATCAAAATGAAGTATTAGAGAAATAACTAAAAGAGTTTTATTGATTTTTCGTATTTGTTCCCGGGGCGAGGAAAAAATACTAAATGCAATATGATGACATTTTCATTGTTACATATCTGAAGGTATATTTGAAGTAATTTGAATTTTTCGTATTTGTTCCTGGTGCAAGGGAAAAATACTAAATGCAATATGATGACATTTTCATTGTTACATATCTGAAGGTATATTTGAAGTAATTTGATTTTTCGTATTTGTTCCTCGGGCAAGGGAAAAATACTAAATGCAATATGATGACATTTTCATTGTTACATATCTGAAGGTATATTTGAAGTAATTTGATTTTTCGTATTTGTTCCTGGGGCAAGGGAAAAATACTAAATGCAATATGACATTTTCATTGTTACATATCTGAAGGTATATTTGAAGTAATTTGAATTTTTCGTATTTGTTCCTGGTGCAAGGGAAAAATACTAAATGCAATATGATGACATTTTCATTGTTACATATCTGAAGGTATATTTGAAGTAATTTGATTTTTCGTATTTGTTCCTGGGGCTGGGGAAAAATAATAAATGCAATGTGATGACATTTTCATTTAAATTTGATTTTTCGTATTTGTTCCCGGGGCAAGGGAAATATACTAAATGCAATATGATGACATTTTTATAATATACAACTCATAATATACAATACTAAATGCAATATGATGACATTTTCATAAAACACAATATCTGAAGGCATGTTTGAAGTAGTTTCAGGCATGTCTAAAAAAATTCGACATTTGCGCTTAGCGAACGTAAAAGTTATTATATGAAGATCAATATATGTTAAGTGTTTATATGTATTTAAGGGTGTTGAAATAAACAATGATATCGCGTATTAAGATAAACGTTTAATTTTTGCTCTATAAAATAATAATAATTTTCAATTAAAAAAAACTTTGATGGTCCAACATCAAAATAATTTTTTATTAAAGAACTTTATAACAGAAGGTACATTTCAACGATTCTACTTCTGTTCTCGGCACTGCATGGGGCATCATGTAATGAAGTACCAAGAGTCCAGCATCTAGCGAACTCTTTTCTGTCCAGCATCTAGCGAACCCTGCGGTTTCCGTGCTTTAACCACACCTGTAAAAATGAGCTTCTTAATGCTCTCTGCTGGTTTTCGGACAATACATCCGTAATATTTAAAAACCTCCGGCGACAAATTATTGACAACATTGTTTTGACTCTGGCCTCTTTTAGGTTCAAAACGTTTGTTCTGTATTCAATCCATTAGATAATGAACATCTTTCTCCAACAGGACATTTCAAAAGTGTCGATTCTTTTGCGATCGGCCAGCTTCAAGATCCATGGCTCAGCGCCATACAGAAATATGGATAAGATGAGGTCTTTTACTAAACGTGACTTAGTCGCGCAAAAAAATTTAACCCAAAACGGATAACTTTTTTTCAACGATAGCCGCGCAAAAAAATAACCCAAAACTGGTGAAATTTTGTTCAATAAAAGCCGACAAAAAAATTGGGCTCAACGCGGGTGATTTTATTTTGACGATAGCCGCCCAAAAAACCTTAAGTCCAAAACGGGTAATCTTTTTCAACGTAAGTCGCGCAAAAAATCAAGCCGAAAGTAGGTGATCTTTTCCCACTGATAGCCGCGCAAAAATAATTGATCCCGAAGCGGGTGACATTCTTCAGTGAAAGCTATGCAAATATATTTGGCCCAAAACGCTGGCTGACCTTTTTTCAACGATAGCCATGCAAAAAAATGAAATCAAAATTATTGATATTTTTCAATAAAAGCCGCGCAAAAAGTTTGGCTCAAAGTGATGATCTTTTTTCAACGATAGTCGCGCAAAAAAATTGAGTCCGAAACTGGTAATATCTTTCAATAAAAGCCGCGCAAAAAAAATTTGGCTCAAAACGGCGGCTTTTTCACGCAAAAGATTTAGCCCAAAACGGGTGACATTTTTCAACGATAGCCACACAAAAAAAAATTAAGTCAAAACGGATGATCTTTTTTCTACGATAGCCGCGCAAAAAAATTTAAATTGTAAAAAAATTGGCCTAAAACAAGTGATCTTTTTCAAAAATAGCCGTGCAAAAAAACTAATCCTAAAAGGGGTAATCTACTTTATAAAACGTTAGTGTTTCGAAAAAAACTGATATTTTTTGAAAAAAAAATTTTTTTATCATTATGAAAAAAGACTTTAAAGAGACCCTACAAAAGAAGGCCTCAATTGCTTTGAAAAGATGCAACGAAGAGAAATAGCCTCATTAAAATGCAAACATGTTTGGAATTTTTTGTTGTTTTCTTGTAAATTAAACAAACTTCGACACATCGTCAGTCTTTAATAAATTCATTAATTAATAGTATATTTTGTTTTGTGATATTGTCGATTCTAAGGCGCAACGTAAACGGAGGACTTTTGTAGGTGGTGAGGCAGCTGACAGTAGTACCCATTTTTCTTTTGACAAAGTAGCCAACTTTCCACCGACTTATCGACAAGTTAGGACGCGAACGCCGTGCACTAAACGACTGCCGTCTCCGTTAGCGCGTGTTCGGTTGTATTTTCTGTCCTTACCACCGTTAGTGCGGTTTCATTCATAAAGTTCGGATCGGCTAGAATCGCCACGATTGTTTTGTAGGATTATTTTAGTGGCACGCTTATGTTAAATTATTAAATGTCATATGTCCTATTGTCTCATATTCTTGTCAGACCGATTAATGTCGATCGTCTGCGTGGCATGTTATTCGATTAGACCGGCGGTCTGAGGCTGTGTGATGTGTATGGTGGAGAATTGATTGCAATTTAAAAAACAAAATTAACAAGCCTTGAATATTGGATTTCCGCAACGTCGCCAATTTTTTAAGTATATTTAAAATTTACGTCTGAATAATTGCTTCTCCACGTGTAAAGCAAAAAATCGAAATGACAAAATATATAATTTTGTAGTTTAATAAAAAAACGACGTAGTTACCTCAACAGAATAAAGCCTTTTTTATACTTCTTTTAAATTTTTTTGCATATTCGTGATCTCTGATTCCAAATAGGTGTTTTTACTGTTTTTAGCATTTTTATTAGCATAATCGGCAAAATTGTGCAATATACTGTTTTTATTCCTCGGAAAGATATACTATAACCATACTGATATATACTATAACTATACTGATACTATAACGAACTTTAACGTAGAAAAAAATACTGTTTGGAATTTTATTAATTCTTAATTATTTATTGAAATGCCTTTGCGACTACCACAATTTAATATTGAGACAATAGTATTCGTCTTGACGGTTTTATTTTCCTAAAAAAAAATTGCCAAAGTTGTCAGTAATTGAAATTTATAAAATAAACCTTCAAATATTATAAAATAAACCTTCAAATATTATAAAATAAACCTTTAAATAATTTATAATAATAAACCTTCAAGTATTATAGAAATAGATTCTTCGTTGTTGATAATTTATTTCGTGTTATCCATTTATCTTTATATTTTTATATCGATTTTTATAAATTAATACAATTTTTAAATTCTTTTTTAAGCTTTTAAGTAGATTAATGTTAATGGTAATCAGCAATACGTTAATTTACGAATTGATAAAAAATATTATCACGCTTCATAAAAAAAGAAATACCATTGGTATATCTGGACGAACCAAATCTCCAACAAACCGTGTTTTTGCCGAAAGTATTTAATTAGATTGTTGTTTATATGATATCTTAAGAAGAGACATTAATCACAAAAGATTTTAAGACGAACATAAGAACCGTCTCAAAGGTACACAGGGCCGCATTAGTTCAAAATAGACCTGTTCATTACGAAGTTGGTTAATAGAACTTAATGCACAAAAGCTTTAGGTATTTAGGATTTTTTAAAAGCATATAACCTTTGCCATTAAACTAAAAAGAAACTGCCATAAAATAAAGCTTAATAGTAAGTCTATTTTCGATTGTAAACTTAAGTACGAATTTCAAAATGTTAAAATTTGATGAAAGTTTTGAAAATCAAAAGCACCAAAACTTTTAAACAGAATGTTTCATTAATTTATCAAATTTCAATGCATGATTTTATTTCTATAATTTGGACCCCTCATATCTCTGAAACGGTTCCCATGCTTATTTTAATTTTTTTTTGTAATTAATGTCTTATAAGCCATTATTTAAAACAAATTGAGTTATAAAATTTCAGTCGGCTAAACGAGCCAATTTTGTAGTAACTCTTTACATAGATAATTGATTGATATCACAAAAACTTCATATCGAAAGCTTAGACCACAATAAGCGGGCTATAGTAACCAAACCTACACTAAACGCATGATTCTATTTCTACTACTTGGACCCCTTACTCCTCTGAAACAGTTCCTATGCTTATTTTAATTTTTTCTTTTTTTAATTTCTTATAAACTATTGAGTTATACATATCGGTAGGCTAAATGAGCCAATTTTGGAGTAACTCTTTACAGAGACAATTGATTGATATAAAAAAAAACCTCATGTCGAAGGCTTAGACCATAATAAGCAGGCCATAGTAACCAAATCTTCACTAAATGCATGATTTTATTTCTACTATTTGGACCCTTCAAACCTCTGAAACGGTTGCTATTTTAATTTTTTTTATTAATGTCTCATAAACTATTAATTAAACCAAATTGAGTTACAAATTTTCGGTCGACTAAATGAACCAATTTTTGGATAACTCTTTACAGAGACAATTGATTGAAATAAAAAAACCTCTCGAATGCATAGACCACGAAAAGTAGAAGTAAAGAAGCCATAGTAAACAAAATTAAATATGTAAACTACTCTTACAATTCCGTACTACATATATGTCATGAGTAGTTCAATGTATTCATTTACTTATTTTGTTTTTGCTGTCTTTTCTAACTAATAGTGAAATTGTGGTTTGCTTTCTATAAATATAATATTTAATTAAGTGTATCTATAAAATGCAAGTGTAATTATGCTAGTGAAGAAATATGCTGAGTGAAGGACGCTGAAATGATTTTTAGAAACTTACTGCGGAGAAGTTCACATTTCAAATTCAAATGTTTGAGTGTAAGTATTTAATTTCTAACGTTTAATTTAATGCTTTTTTTATTTTCTAATGTTTGATTTAAAGTTTGTTTTTATTTTCCAATATTTAATTCAATGTTTCTTTGGAATTATTAAATTATGAAGGCGTATCTTCAAAATCTGATCGCTTAATATTAGTATTGCCTTAAAATGATTTATTGTTTAATGTTTAATTTAATATTGCTTTAGAAATATTATATTATAATGTTGCATCTTGAAAAACTGATCGCTTCATTTACTTCGAAATTATTATTTTTCTAATATTTGATTATAATTTTTTTTGTTATTTTCTAAAGTTTGATTCACTAGTTCTTTCGAAATATTATATTATGAAGTCATATCTTAAAAATCAGGTGGCTTAATATTATATTGAAATTATTAAATATCTTTCGAATATTTGATTCAATGTTTCTTTATGAGTATTATATTATGAAGCCTTGTCTTGAATAACCGATCGCTTAATTTACTTTCAAATTATTATCTTTCTAATGTTTGATTCAATGTTTCTTTAAAAGTATTATATTATGATATCGTATGATATTAAACCGGTCGCTTAATGACAGTTTAAAATGATACAACAGAAAAATAACTATATCTGATTTTTAACGTTTTATTCACACACATTTCACTGAATCGTTAGCAACTGAAGTCACTGATGGCAGAATTAATTCCGCAGAAATTAAAGATTTATTTTATTTATTTTTTGGTATATTTCGCACATAAACGGTAACTTCACAATTTCACCGTTTCAATTAAACAAAACAAAATATGTAATTTTTTATACGACTGCCCCACGCAGCGTGGTTAGTTATAAAATAATTCCAAATTAGCTACGTTTTGAATTGTTATAAAGAGTTAAGTAATTAATCAATAATTTAATTAATCATTTAGGTTAAATTATTATAAACACAAGCATAAAAAATGCACTAAATCTTTAACTTTTCTATATAGGTTATACTTATTAATATGAAGTTTAATAAATTTATTTTAATAAGATGAAGTTTAAGATTTAGAGAAATCCGGTAATGATTAAAGTTCATTAACACTGTGATTTATTTATGTGATCAAACACGATTTTATATCCAAACATGACGAAATAGGATCGTGATACTTTATGGTAGATTTTAGTAACAAAATTTAATTCATAATTACAAAATTATATTCTACAAATGGGCTACCTCGTTACACTGTCGTATCTCAGATCTAGATTCCATCACCTGTCATCCCAGCAACTTGAACCACGTTCTAAATAAAGTATATCCTAATCTCTCAGCATAGATCTGCATTCTATGGAGAATTCTTGATGGTATGTGCTGCTAGATTATGAAAATAACTGAATACCAATACTCAAAGGATGTTCTCAGTGTCTGCATTCAAAAGTCGTCTGAAATTACATTACCTATCATAATTGGCAGTACGAAATCTCCTCTATTATCTATCTTTATATTTATACAATCTCTACCACTAACTTGTCGTTTTTCTTTTATTTTACTTAATCTGTTATTAATTAAGGGTTTTTTAATATGTATGCATGCAAATTTATTTTATAAGTATCATTAATTACCATTCACAAATCACTAACAATCAAGATAAGTACAAAAGTATTTATCTTTTCACTCATTTCACTCTGGCTGCCTGTAAGAGATTGCTCTCTCAGTAACACGTCTGCCTTTGGAAAATTAATTTTCTAAGCCTGCAATAAGTATAATAAATAAATAAGATAATTTCACAAATATAAATGTGAATAATTAGAGACAATTAAATTATATGAAACAAACAGATTAGAACGGAACATGTTCCATATCAAGGCTAGGGAGAAAATATTAAAAAAAAACTGCTAAGTACGAGTATAGTTCGCGGTACGAAGGTTTTATGCATACTTGGGTGTAATTAAATGCTTATACATTCATATAGTATGTACATAATATTTCTATTAAACTGTTTGGGAATATTAATATTATTTTTCACAGTGTAAAGATATAAATATATTTCTTTGTATAATTCGCACTATGAAGGTTCCGTGGACACTTGGGCGTAATTAAACACTTATGCAGTCACATAGTATGTACATAGTATTTCTATTAAACTGTTTGGAAATATTAATATTATTTTTCACAGTGTAAAGATATAAATATATTTCATTGTATAATTCGCACTAAGAAGGTTCCGTGGACACTTGGGCGTAATTAAACACTTATGCATTTACATAGTATGTACATAGTATTTCTATTAAACTGTTTGGAAATATTAATATTATTTTTCACAGTGTATAGATATAAATATATTGCATTGTATAATTCGCACTACGAAGGTTCCGTGGACACTTGGGCGTAATTAAACACTTATGCATTTACATAGTATGTACATAGTATTTCTATTAAACTGTTTGGAAATATTAATATTATTTTTCACAGTGTAAAGATATAAATATATTTCATTGTATAATTCGCACTAAGAAGGTTCCGTGGACACTTGGGCGTAATTAAACACTTATGCATTTACATAGTATGTACATAGTATTTCTATTAAACTGTTTGGAAATATTAATATTATTTTTCACAGTGTATAGATATAAATATATTGCATTGTATAATTCGCACTACGAAGGTTCCGTGGACACTTCGGCGTAATTAAACACTTATGCATTTACATAGTATGTACATAGTATTTCTATTAAACTGTTTGGAAATATTAATATTATTTTTCACAGTGTAAAGATATAAATATATTTCATTGTATAATTCGCACTAAGAAGGTTCCGTGGACACTTGGGCGTAATTAAACACTTATGCATTTACATAGTATGTACATAGTATTTCTATTAAACTGTTTGGAAATATTAATATTATTTTTCACAGTGTATAGATATAAATATATTTCTTTGTATAATTCGCACTATGAAGGTTCCGTGGACACTTGGGCGTAATTAAACACTTATGCAGTCACATAGTATGTACATAGTATTTCTATTAAACTGTTTGGAAATATTAATATTATTTTTCAGAGTCTAAACATATAAATATATTTAATTGTATAATTCGCACTACGAAGGTTCCGTGGGCACTTGGGCGTAATTAAACACTTATGCAGTCACATAGTATGTACATAGTATTTCTATTAAACTGTTTGGAAATATTAATATTATTTTACACAGTGTAAAGATATAAATATATTTCATTGTATAATTCGCACTACGAAGGTTCCGTGGACACTTGGGCGTAATTAAACACTTATGCAGTCACATAGTATGTACATAGTATTTCTATTAAACTGTTTGGAAATATTAATATTATTTTTCAGAGTCTAAACATATAAATATATTTAATTGTATAATTCGCACTACGAAGGTTCCGTGGGCACTTGGGCGTAATTAAACACTTATGCAGTCACATAGTATGTACATAGTATTTCTATTAAACTGTTTGGAAATATTAATATTATTTTTCAGAGTCTAAACATATAAATATATTTAATTGTATAATTCGCACTACGAAGGTTCCGTGGGCACTTGGGCGTAATTAAACACTTATGCAGTCACATAGTATGTACATAGTATTTCTATTAAACTGTTTGGAAATATTAATATTATTTTACACAGTGTAAAGATATAAATATATTTCATTGTATAATTCGCACTACGAAGGTTCCGTAGACACTTGGGCATAATTAAACACTTATGCAGTCACATAGTATGTACATAGTATTTCTATTAAACTGTTTGGAAATATTAATATTATTTTTCAGAGTCTAAACATATAAATATATTTAATTGTATAATTCGCACTACGAAGGTTCCGTGGGCACTTGGGCGTAATTAAACACTTATGCAGTCACATAGTATGTACATAGTATTTCTATTAAACTGTTTGGAAATATTAATATTATTTTTCAGAGTCTAAACATATAAATATATTGCATTTGTATGGAGTTCCTATAACTTTTTTACAGGCCCAACTACATGTCATACATTGATCAAATATTTACTCGTAAACTGTTAAACCTACTTAGCTGTAATATTTTTTATATTTTATTTTCGTTATAAATATATTATTATTGTGAATATTTTACAGATATGAAAAAATAGCGATTGAAAATGCGGGCAATTAATGAAATTTTTGCGGTACAATATCGTTTCCGAACTTAAATTAATTTGTAAAATACTGCTAGAGATTTTTCTAGAGTCGACACTTTTCTTTTTCTCCATACACACATAAACACAAACAATATTAGTGTTACATTCCATTTGTTTGTTTTTTTTTATTTCTTTATTTTAATTGTTAGATTCTTTCCTTTTTTCATTTTATTATTAGATTATCAATACATCTATATCACCCAAACTCGACTATTGCACATATGCTGTTCATTGTTGGGTAGTTCTCTGGTGTACCTTCAATTTCCATGATGGAATTGTTAAAATGAGTCGACGCCTTTTTTCTCTCTCATGTACATGTACATGCACACCCACATAAACACAAACAATATTAGTGCTACATTCCATGTGTTTTTTTTATATTTCTTTATTTTAATTGTTAGATTTTTTCCTTTTTTCATTTTAGTATTAGATTATCAATACATCTATATCACCCAAACTCGACTATTGCTCATATGCTGTTCATTGTTGGGTAGTTTTCTGGTGTACCTTCAATTTCCGTGATGGAATTATTAAAATGAGTCGACGCCTTTTTTCTCTCTCATGTACATGTACATGCACACCCACATAAACACAAACAATATTAGTGCTACATTCCATGTGTTTTTTTATATTTCTTTATTTATTAGTAATAATAATTGTGTTTTTTTATATTTCTTTATTTATTAGTAAAGATTATCAATACACCTATATCACCCAAACTCGACTATAGCACATATGCTGTTCATTGTTGAGTAGTTCTCTGGTGTACCTTCAATTTCCACGACGGAATTGTTAAAATTTCATAGGAACATTTGATTGATAAATGCCGAAGATTTGAGTTGAGAAACAAAAAAAAAACTTCTTCCTTTTTGAAGTCGTTTAAAAAAAAACGAAATATATTTTATTGATCAGTTATTGGCAAATATGATCTTGATTACGGCGTTTTGAACGAGTATTTACTTAAGGAGATAAAGTAAATAATCGTTTAAAAACGGAGTTAGAAGTGTGTCAATAATTTAACTGTGTGAGAGCAGATCTACGAGTTGGTGATTGGTAAGAGAATTTATTTACTTAATACAGAAGTAAATATGAAAAGGTATGAGTATTGCTTTATTCTGAAACGTTGGACTAGTTAATGTTGCCATAAGTTCTTATTAAATGTCACGGCAACTTAAACCAATTCAATGTATTAAAAATACTCTCCCATTTTATGTGTCATCTCTCAAAGAAACTTGGGTGTACTTAAGACCACACTGTAGAAGTGAAAACTTTGCAACAAATAAAATCGTACTGTGTATGTGGGAAATTAGGAAAACGAAAATTAAAGAACAAGCAAAATTATTTTCAAGATATCAAAGTGTATCATAATAAATATGATACATTAATACGTATAAATACGATTATTTAATTTATAAAGGTCATGCACTTACTTACAAGAGACACCACGTAATAAATAAATAAATTTGTCTAAGATATATATATATATATATATATATATATATATATATATATATATATATGTATGTATATATATATATATATATATATATATGTATATATATTTATATATATATATATATATATATATATATATATATGTGTGTGTGTGTGTATATATATTACATTTTCATTATAAGGGTGAACTTTGTGCACTGAGTACACCCCTAGCGCAGGATAGAGGGAGCCACTCGCCCGTCCGTGTATACTCGGCCAGTCCTGGAATACACACGAGGCTCTCGCACTGTGTGATGCGAATTCGCAGTTTTTTCCTGACCGCGAACAATAAAATAGTACTCGATCGACGGGCGTTCCTCTCGTTCGACCGAATTCGGCCTACCGCCTAGTTTATCGGAAGTGCGTCGAACCGTTCGGTCGCAATCGGCTTACCAACGAGTATACCCGAAGCGCGTTATGCTCCTGATTACGGATAAAGCTATTAGGGACGCCGTAGTTTTGTAGCAATTTTTTTTCCGGTAATTTGTTATATAAAAGAATTCCATAACTCTAAGTGTACAATGCTTGTGTAAAATAAAATTCGATGCTAAATGCTGAATGTTTCAAAACATAGGATAAGTAAATATTATTTTAATACACAAAAATAATACTTTATATGGAAATATTGTAGAAATACCAACAATATAAATATAAACAAGTGACTCAGCGAAACATCGCTCACTCAGAAGAGTTTTGTTATGTATATGGTTATTTTATTTTTTACGTTTAATATATATTTAAAACCATATTATTAGTTATATTTATTTCTTTAATTAATCGGTATTAAAAATCACCTTAATTACATGTAAAAATAGCACAATTGTTGTTGCTCTAGCGTACGGCTATTAAGATTAACTACGCAAATATAGATACTCATAGATAATATAATTTACTAACGTAAATAGATGGTATATTCAACAACTCATAGATAATATAATTTACTAACATAAATAGATGGGATATTCAACAACTCATAGATAATATAGTTTACTGACGTAAATAGATGGGATATTCGACAACTCATAGATAATATAATCCGCTAACGTAAATAGATGGGATATTTGTCAACTCATAGATAAATAATTTACTAACGTAAATATATGGGATATTCTTTAACTCATAGATAATATAATTTACTAACGTAAATAGATGGGATATTCGACAACTCATAGTTAATATAATTTGCTAATGTAAATAGATGGGATATTCGTCAACTCATAGATAATATAATTTACTGACTTAAATAGATGGGATATTCGACAACTCATAGATAATATAATCTGCTAACGTAAATAGATGGGATATTCGTCAACTCATAGATAATATAATTTATTAACATAAATAGATGGGATATTCGTCAACTCATAGATAATATAATTTACTAACGTAAATAGATGGGATATTCGTAACAAAATTTTCGACACTGTTAAAAAGGGAAGCAACGCATTAATGATTGGATTGTATTATCTATTTTCACTTTTTTATATAACACACAAACATTATAAAAAGAAACATTTTTATTGAAAAATTATTTTATTATATGCAGTAATCCCACTCACGAACAAATACCAAATTATTTTTAATTACGTTACGAGTACAAATACATTTTTCCCAAAAAAAAAAATAATGAATATTCAATATAGTAAAATAATAAAAAGACAAAGCATTTTGACGATTTTAAAACTATACAAATAGGAATGAAGTACAATAAAAATAGAGAAGATAAAAATCTGTTTTATATTTATTTTATCTAATTTTATTATCCGACACCGAGATAAAATAGACATCAAGATAACAAAAAAACGAATATAGTTATGCAAATTTTACAAAAAAGGCAAAAGCCGATATAGCCGTAAAAAGCGTAAGTCTCGATAAACGTTTCTTATTTTTTGACAGTTAACAGCCATAAGACAAGAAACTTGAGAAAAGTTAAAATACAATGAATTTGGTTGTGTTAGAAAGAAATAGCATGTCATATTTTTTTTTGTATGCGGGCAGGTTTCTGGATACTCTGAGCATAACAACAAAATTGCATCAGCCATGATTTTTTTTTTAAATTTAAAAGTCATTAATTATATATTTAAAGTTTTTAAACATTAAATATATGATTGCAATTTATTTAAGACCATTAAATTTAAAACGCAAAAAGATATATATTTATCTGTTATGAAATTTTCGAAGAAATAATTGCAGTGTAAAAAAATAAAAAGCTTTTGAATTGTTTTTTTATAATCATGGCATTGGAATATTCCATGTTGTTTTTATATCGATATTTTTATTATCGGTAATTTATATATTTCGACGGCAATGATACAGGATAAACGTATTTTATAGTTTTTACAAACAAAAAATTATAAATATATGTGTAACTTATATTTCTCAGTTCTTTTTTGTGAAAATACTAACAGTTAAATTTGAAAATAAATTAGTTTCCGCTCATATATTTAACGCCCCCAAATGAAAAGCTAAATTTCTGAGTTTCGCTTTTTAATTTTATATATCGTAACTGTAGATATTGTGGTAATTTACATTTATAAATGTAAATTCGATTTGTGGTAATCTACATTTATAAATGTCGAGTTATGCCGAATTTCAGCTGCCTAGGTCATGCAATTTAGGGATTGCGATATGTTCTGTAATAGAAAAACATCGCATCACTATTATTTTGTTCAGTTTAACTTATTATTTTGATACAGGATTCCAGTATTTTAGGGACTTCGAAGATATTTTATGTAAATTATGAATTCCAAAGTCGCTGTTGACACCACACAGATGATACAGATTATATTATTTACTAATATTTAAGCATATGAGAGCTTCTACATGTCGCTCGGGTAAAATAAAAACTTATTTGATAATATTGATGTCAACTGAAAAAAAATTACTACAAGGAATATTACTACATGAGGCACAAGAAAACTGTAAAATATTGTTTTTTCCACTACAAAAGCAGATAAATAGCTTCTGTATATCGTTTGGGTAAAATAAAAACTTATCTGATAATATTAATTTCCACTGAAAAAAATTACTACAAAGAATACACGGGGCACAAGAAAACTGCAAAATATTGTTTTTCCCACTGCAAAAGCAGATAATAGCTTTTGCATTTCGCTCGGGTAAAATAAAAACTTATCTGATAATATTGATGTCTACTGAAAAAAATTACTATAAAGAAGACATGATGCACAAGAAAACTGCAAAATATTGTTTTCCCACTGCAAAACATTCAATTAAATTGAAAAAATGCAAGTTATCTCCAAACAATTCTAGTACAACACGAAGGAAAGTACTGAAGAAGAAAAATACCACTCCCGGTGCAAAACAAATCCATTCCTGTTAATCAGTAAAATAAATAGGTATTAAAATCCTCAATAATTAAAATTATCAAAATCTGAAATTATCAAAGTCTAACATTTCCCCAGTATCTTTTTTTAGATGGAGATATTATAGTAGTCCACACACCTTTTACTAGGTGTAATAGTACTTTTTTTAATAATCTTGCAATAGGAACCGAAACATTTTGCACGTACCTAAACGGAATAAGGTAAAAAATATTGATACTTTACATGGGTGGTACTACTTAATGCAATATCCTGCAACCCTTTATACAGATATTTAATTTCAGAATATAAGAAAACTTTTTTCGTATTTGCCATCAGACTATTCTTTTCTGTTAAATGTCAGTTGAAATGAAATATTATAATTATTTTAATTATAAATAAATGCATACGTAGTTAACGATAACCGTTTGGTGAATGGAAATGTAATTAAAACTTCACTAGTAGTCAGTAATAAAGTACCCTGCAACCGTTTGTACATATATTTAACTTAAAAATATAAAAAAACTTTCTTAGAATTTGCCATCAGGTTATTCCCTTCTATTAAACGTCAGCTGAAGTGAAAAATTATAATTCTTTTAATTATAAGTAAATGCATACGTAGTTAACGATAACCGTTTGGTGAATGGAAACGTAATTAAAGCTTCATTAGTAGTCAGTAGTAAAGTCTGTTTCTGTTCTACTTCACTATATTTTATGCCATTAATCTGTTCGCACAGGCAACAAAAAAAAAGGTGTCTGTCAGAGAACGCACAAAAGAAATAACACTTATTACGTTTTGTACAAAACAAATATAATTTGAAAGGTATAAATATATATATATATATATATATATATATATATATATATATATATATATATATATATATACATACATATATACATATATATATATATATATATATATATATATATATATATATATATATATATATATATATATAATAACAATAGCCTTTATTCAGATCCACTTAACCTACTAGCAATATTTTAATACAAACATAACATTTAGAACCTTGTTCTAGTATTAGCTGCTTCTTTATTTTCTGTAGATCTGTTTGCCAATCGCCAAAAGCCTCCTCACTATCTACAACATGCCAACGATGTCCCATTTGATGTATTTAACGCATACATTAGTTCTGCAAGATTTTCTTCATTTTTCATGATAAGTATGTTGAGGACTGCGTATTCTCTTAACCCCGCGAGGACCAGTCGGTTTGAGGGAGGATATATATATATATATATATATATATATATATATATATATATATATATATATATATGAGAAATTACATTACCGAAAGATACCGAAGTGACCAATAATTACGCTTCATGCAATTCTATTAAAGCACGGATGTAACGGTCGGTACTATATAGAACGGTGGGATGGTTGGTATCGGTATTTATATAATACTAATTTTTTTTCTAAGAAATAGACATACTCTCTGCAAAGATCGCACTATCTCGCTCACATTTTCACATGAAATTGATCATCTATTTAATATATTACCGCCAATTCCATACGTCGATCGCTCCGTTTGGAGTGTAACGGTAGAATTTGAACGGTTAAGAAATCCATCGCGCCGCGCCATTGATTGAAATTGAACCTAATTTTGATATTTACGGAACAATTTTGGCTTGCGACCGTGCCATTTCGAATGTAGGTCTTCAAGACAGTAGATTTTTCTTGACAATAATTAAATTGTAATTAGTTATATCAGCAACTTTACGTTCGCTACTTGCGCAACATAATTAACTTTTTAGTTTACAGTGAGGATTTTTATTAATAAATAAATAAAAAGTCGTAAAATACTAAATTTAATAACGAAATTATTTGATTTTCTATACAAAATGGAGCTATAGATGTTCGATATATGGTTATATTTTTATCAAAATAAAATATTGATACAGTTGGCCCGATATACTGTTTGTATTCGCTGACTGAGAGTGGCTTCGCCCGCACCTGTTGCTAATGTCGTAATAAAAGTACAATTAATGGGTGTAAATATTTTTCATCCGAAAGCATGGTGGAGCAGCGTGATTCCGAAAACTAGCATCGGCTTTACGTTTACACACATGCGTGAAATCCTTAATTGCACACTTGTCAGTCTGTAGTGTTTTTCAGAGCCAAGTGTATACATTCTGCAGACGTGTTTTTGACACTTTTATTAAACTCGGCGAAACTAGTCCAAATAACAACTGTACATACGCATGTGACCTGTTTTCTGAATTGTGGACTCACGATTTTGTGACGCAATGCATCTTTATCTCTAAAAGCTAAGCTTTCACAGCAACAACAGTTTGGCGCATACGCAATGTATGTGAAATAACAGGTTGGCGCATACGTACTGTTTATGCAATAACAGATTGGCGTATAGGTACGCAATGCCTACGCAATAACAAGTTGGCGCATACGCAATGCCTATAGAACTCAATATTATTTATGACTCCCCCAATGTTGCCCCCTATTGGGTTGAACGTGTTAAACATTCAACGCAGGAGACGTACTTACATTTATCTTTCGCCTGGAGATAAGTGAATATTCGCAAAAGTTAATTTTTCTCTACTTTTAGTTGCTTAAATTAAAGAAAATTCAAGAAATTATCGTTGCGTCTATGTGTTGCTTTGATCGCAGCTCCGATGTGCACCTCATCGTCAAAACTCAATCTTTGATGAGGCGCACAGTGAAGTCCCGAGTTAGATTCCCAGCTGTATGTCGAACGGCGGCTGGACTGATCCTCTGGTTGGCTCTAAGTGATTGCTCTCATAAATAAAGTCCGCCAAATGTATTAACTCAATTGTATAATTATAATAAACTAATAATTAGGAAACAAAATATTTAACAGTTATAATCATCGTTCATAGTTGATTTATTAAAAAAAATATTTAATAGTAGCATATTCCGACTAACGGCAAATTTAAAATATCTTAGGCGTTAGGGCCGCCTTGATAGGGAAATAACATTTTGAGTCACACAGCTATTTTAACCCCAGTGTAAGAATTCAGTAAAGAGGTTACACGTCACAAAACTGGAAGAGGTACAGTGACAATTGTTCTGCAACTTCATCATAGAATTCTGCCGCTTCCGCATCTCTTTTAATAAAGATTATCAGATTAGTAATAGATGGAACTATTTTCCTACCATTCTTTTCTTTTTGTAATATAACATAGTGCGAACAATATCGCATGATGGTGTAACAACATCAGATAGTTCTTCTGAGTCACCTGCTTATATTCCGCTTAGCGTAGACATATGTTTTTCCCGGAATTAGGCAAGGATTATTACCAGAGTATGGTACAAAGAAAATATAAAATATCTCATTTTTAGAGCACCTGTATTTCGAAAACTAAGAATCGCAGAGCAATATATCGTTTAATAAAACCTGTCTCCGAGTCTAGCTCAAGTACTTGGGGTCACAATTCATCTTTAATATGGATTTCCTAGCACAATAAATATGTAATAATATCATATAAATATGGGGAACATATATACAAATTATCTTGAATATCTGAAAAAAAATCTATAATTTATAGAATCGTATAGTTTTCCAGCAACCTTTGCGTAGGCTTTTAAAGATGTTTTCTTTTTTCATAATTTCAGATTCAATAGTTCCAAAAAGAACGGGAACATATCTGAAAATTCACTATCTAAAATTATGGAAAATATTTTTGACATCCTTATAACTAACCCTTTCAAACGATATCCTGCATATATGGGACTTAAACAAAAAATAGAGTTCTCGATTGACATCCCTTCAAGTCTAAAATTTCCATGTAAACCTTTCTGACTGTTACTTATTAAGACACGTTCACCTTATTATGATTTATTACTATACCTAAAATTCCATATAAACATTTCTGACTGTTACCTATTGAGACATCTACGTCTTAATATGCTATATTACTATACCTAAAATTCCATATAAACGTTTCAGACTGTTACCTATTGAGACGTGTACGTTTTAATATGCTTTTTTACTATACCTAGAATTCTGTATAAACATTTTAGACTTTTACCTATTGAGATATGTACGTCTTAATATGCTTTATTGCTATAAATAAAATCCCATATAAATATTTTTGACTTTTGCTTATTGAGGTATGTACGTTTTAACATGCTTTAGAACTATACATAAAATACCATATAAACATTTCTGACTGTTCCATATTAAGACACACACGACTTAATTTCAAGTTTGGACGTCAAACGGTTTCTGAGAAAAACGGGCACGATAGACGAACAGAACGAGGTACCCTAAAATATGTCATTAGATAGGATTTATACTCTAATCCTAATTAATGTAATAAATGTGAAAGATTGAATAGATGGATGTTGATTATTCTGTGACTCTGTGTGGATGAGTTCACTCTGTAATAAGATGGATGTTTGTTACTCTATAATTTTTAAACGGTTCGACAAGAAATTTGGCATAAAAATATATATTATAGCTTAGATTAATATATAGGCTGATTTTGCCCGATATCTAAAGTAGTTCTTTAGATACAGAATCTGTCTTTTATCACGTCTATTAGGTTCCTACTTGATCGTACAGTATTGTCTGATACAGCATCCGTCTTTTCGTACAGTATTGTCTGATACAGCATTCGTCCTTTCATACGGGGTTGTTTGATACAGCATCTATATTATTGTCTGATACTGCATCCGTCTTTTCGTACAGTATTTTTTAATACATCATCTACCATTTGTTTGGTACAACATCCGTCCTTTTCTACGGTATTGTTTGATACAGCAACTACAGTATTGTCTGATACTGCATCCGTCTTTTCGTACAGTATTATTTGATACAGCATCAACAACCCTGATACTTCGGATTGATACATAAAATACTCTGCCGCAATCTATGGGAAAGAATTCGCAAACCGAAGCTAGTTCAAAATAAAACCTTATGATGTTTAACTCTTGAGTATACGTAGAAACAATTAAAAAATTTCCCATATAAGATACAAACTGACAATCGCAAGAGGGTCACATCAGATAAAGTCTTCACCTATGTAAAGTTATAATATATATATATATATATATATATATATATATATATATATATATATATATATATATATATTATTTTCAAAAGAATTAAAAGTCTCTTAGGAAGTTAATACTGTCTCTTCCTAATTTTTTTACAGTTATTTCGATTCGTGTGAAAAAGTCAATGTAATGAGTAGCGTCTGACGCTATTTTTTTGACGTTAAAATAAAACATGTCTTTTTTTTAAAACTAACACTTCCTTAGCGACCTCTGAATCGTTATGTAACGTTAAAATTGTGTAACGCTTGAAAAAATAAATGCCGAATGCATCCGACCTGTGGCGGAATCGGCCGAACGATAACAACGAGGCGTTCCAGAATGTTAAAAATGTATTCCAACGCCAATCTACCAATGAATCTCCATTGATTTTCACGCGTTTAATTGTTCATTTAGTTTTATGCACATTATAATGCAAAAAAATATAAATAAAGTAACGTATCAAATTGCTGTTAAAAATAACAAGTTGCTGGACGAGATTTATTATTATTGGTTTCTTTAAGAAGATAAAAGTGTAACTTAATTATCATTATCGTGACATGTTTGTTGCGTATGAATGTTTATTGTATGTTTTTCTTATCTACAGAAACGATAACGAATCGACATTCTCTGATAATTAATTTTCGTGACAAGTGCACACAATCTTACATCGATTATTTCATTATCAAGTGGTCAAACAGATGTAGTATATTTAAATTACCAGAAATCTTTAGATTGTGTGCATATTTATATTTTTAAACCTGCTTGGCATATCCCATGTTTTTTACCTGTATCTTTAATTTTTTTCTCGTCGTGCTTGGTAGGTAGGCACCAATAAGTAAGATTTGACAACTACGCATCAGATTCGTATTTTACATGTTCAGGTTAAAGCAGCATTTCGAATCCCGGCCGCTTTATAATCGAGTAAAATGGGCTAATCCAAGTGATTGTAGGGACGTTCTGCCTCATGTTCTCCAGTGACCGTAAGCTGTGAATCGGGTGCCTTGCGTTGCCCATTGTCAAGATCTACAGCATGATATAGATGATGTAGTTGAATGGAGATTAGTGAGTGGATTAAAACTTAAGACTGTTATCGTGAGTCAGTACGAGCCAAAAATTTTATAAAATTGTTTATTCACAATTAAATGAAACTACGTGATGTAGTATTATTTCTACTTTCTTTTAGTTCTTTACCACGACCTAGGGTTCGTTGTATTACAAGGTCTTCATGTGGGATATTAGCAAAGATATTGTTGCTAAATGAAACTACGTGATCTAGTATGATTTCTACTTTTTTTAAGTTCTTTACCACGACGAAACCTAGTTTCGTTGTATTCTACTTTCTTTTAGTTCTTTACCACGACCTAGGTTCCGTTGTGTTACAATGTCTTCATGTGGGATATTAGCAAAGATATTGTTGCTAAATGAAACTACGTGACCTAATATGATTTCTACTTTCTTTAAGTTCTTTATCACGACCTAGGTTTCGTTGTATTACAACATCTTCATGTGGGCTATTAGTAAAGATATTGTTGCTAAATGAAACTACGTGATCTAGTATGATTTCTACTTTCTTTAAGTTCTTTACCACGATGAAACCTAGTTTCGTTGTATTACGACATCGTCAGGTGGGCTATTAGCAAAGATAAGAAAATGGAAATAATACTACATCACGTAGTTTCATTTAATTGTGAATAATGAATTTCTACAAAATTAACGCCAAATATATTCAAAATTTTTTATTGAAAATAAAATTTTTTCTTTTCCAAATTGTTAATATAAAATCAATTTAACATTTGGTTAAAAAAGGAATGTTTGCGTTCTTTATTTTATTTTTAAATAAAATGAAATTTGGCGAAATACCCACTTTTCTTGCAAAATACATTGCACAATTTTTTAAAACATTTTCACTAAAACTAAACGATCAATAATTGTTAATTTTTTTATTTTTTAAAATAAGTTAGATATTTATAGTTTTAATAATACACAAAAATTCAGAAAATTTGGTCGACAACGCGTTTTAAACGACCTTAAATTCATTAACCCGGAAAAGTGCTCGTGGGTGAATTATAACGGTTTCTCGGTTCCTGCTAGCCATAATTATGATATTGGCATTAACTCGTTACGTCGTGAGATAGGAATAACGGTGCAAGGTTCAACACGAAGTTAACCTTCCAGTATCACATCGCTGAAATAACCCGTTCATTCTTCCTTCTATTCGGACTTGTTCCGTGAAATTCACGCGAACTTATCACATAACCCTTTTTTTGTATTGTATAATATGGAACCATCATGCATAATATGGAGTCCTTAAGAAGATAAGTACTGTCTTATGCTTGAAAGAGTTGAAAAATCTTTTTAAATTAAGACGGAAATATTGTTACTTCCTTTTCTATTTCCTCTTTTATTATCCTTTTATGGTAACATCCACTAGATTGGTATGGATCTCGTAAAATATCATCGCTAACATGCATGTGATATATTTCAACCTGCATGTGATATATTTGAACGTGTTTCGGAACTAATTGTACCAAAATCTTGTTATTTCGTTAGTTTTCATTTTGTATTTAATTGTTGTCTTGTTTTTTTCTGAATGTGATATACTTATTTGTAGTCAATGAGAATCTGTTCAGGACTAATTTTACCGAAATCATGGCATTTCGTTAGTTTTGTTTTCGTATTTATTGTTGTTTTTTTTTTATCGTTACGAATTAGGAAACTGTAAAATATCGATAAATGTATATTAAATAAATGCTACTTGTATATTTTGTGCTAAACTCGTGAACCTCGTACAATTTTCCATTTGACGTAGTAAAATTAGGAGGAATTTTACTTAATTGAGGGAAACTGAATATTTCGAAATATATTTATACATTATATCTATACACAAAATAAATAATAAAAATATTTTAATATGATGATCAATAATATATAGTAAGAAATATAATCGCAAATTCAATAACAATTTCTTTTGAAAAAAACTGTGGGATAAAAAGCTTGTTGGTACAGAGACATGCTGTTTCTTGGTAATCTATTGCACACCCAAACCGGTGTAGGCATTATTGCCGATGCTAGTGGCCAACCATAACTAACTATATATTATTGCTCATCATATTAAAATATCATCATATATATTAATACGCTAAGGTTAAGATGTTACACTCCCTTTTTAGAAAAAACTTCACAACTAATCCACATAAATTATATATCATATTATAGATAATTTCTTGCTCTACCGGCATCCACAAATAAAAAAATTATTATTGCTATTGTTTTTGCAAATTAATTAATTATTAAAATTATATACACAAAACAGCAATGCTGCCATCTAACGGCTCAACGTCAATACGATTGACGGTCGGTAAAATTTTTGTTTAATTTCAAATCCACTCACGTATAAATAAAGTGGCGCTTTAGCTCAATGCTTTTGATACTTGCGCCTCTATATGTCAATTTTATTAAAATAGAATAAATCATGCGAAGACTTCGCACGGGTCACGCTAGTATATATTATTACGCTAAGGTTAAGATGTTACACTCCCTTTTTAGAAAAAACCTCACAACTAATCCACATAAATTATATATCATTTTATAGATAATTGCTTGCTCTACCGGCATCCACAACTAAAAAATTTATTATTGCTATTGTTTTTGCAAATTAATTAATTATTAAAATTATATACACAAAACAGCAATGCTGCCATCTAACGGCTCAACGTCAATATGATTGACGGTCGGTAAAATTTTTGTTTAATTTCAAATCCACTCACGTATAAATAAAGTGGCGCTTTAGCTCAATGCTTTTGATACTTGCGCCTCTATATGTCAATTTTAGTAAAATATTTGTTTGATCTGTCATCTGAGCTTCATAATGGAATAAATAATGCGAAGACTTCGCACGGGTCACGCTAGTTTTTATTATTTATTTTGTATATAGATACAACGTATAAATATCTTTTGTTGCATACAGTTTCCCTCAACTACAATCGCTCCTAATTTTACCCACGCGAAATTGAATATTTTTGAAAATAGAAGTAGCTATAAATCGGATAATTTTACAGGTAATCAACTTTTGATGTAGTTTTTTGGAAAAGTAAATTTTCCTTCAAATAATGAAAGCATTTCTTAATTTTGTTTAAATGTTTGCTATGATCATATTTTCCTTTGCAAAATAGAATGCGTCTCCGTATTTAAATTTTACGTATGTATGTTTGCGGGCAGGCAATAGGCCTCATTCCTTGACTGATTTTGATGATTATTATCTCTATAGATTGGATAACGATCAGCATAGAAGCTTATCGATTTTCACAATTATTCGCCAAATATTCAAAATTGTGTAAAGAATTTTTTGCAAAAATTCCCTTCTTTGTGTTCGGCGACCGTTCCCGAATTCCGTTTTGTGCAGGTCTACGCCCTTTAAATACTGTTTTTTCATTTTTTCTGACAATTGTTTATTTATTATTTAATAAACAATAAAAAAGCGGTGTGGAAACTTTTGGCTTTATCAAAAATGTTATTGTATTAGAACGTACCTCATTTTTTAAATTTGAAATTAGGATAAAACGCTAAAGTTTATTGAAAAACTTTAGCAATAATTTTAAATTTCATAGCTTGTTTTTAATATTCATGAGTTTTTGATGCCTATAAAATATATTCTAGGAAATATATTCAAATGGTTAAAAATTATATTAATATTTTTAATTATTTTAATAGAAATACCATACACCCTAAATGGCTACACGTTTCTATTTGTATATACAGAACGCATATAGTGCGAGTTTTACTCGCAATTAGAGATTTATAAATTTTTTAAATCAAAAATATCCATAAAAATAACGTATTGTAAGACTCGTCATCAGATCAGGTATGATTGAAAATTGAGTACCTAGTGCGAGTTAGAATCAGAAGTTTATAATTTTTTTTAAATTAAAAAATATCCATAAAAATAACGTATTGAAAGACTCGTCATCAGATCATGTATGATTAAAAATTGAGTACCTAGTGCGAGTTAGAATCAGAAGTTTATAATTTTTTTTAAATTAAAAAATATCCATAAAAATAACGTATTGTAAGACTCGTCATCAGATCAGGTATGATTGAAAATTGAGTACCTAGTGCGAGTTAGAATCAGAAGTTTATAATTTTTTTTAAATTAAAAAATATCCATAAAAATAACGTATTGAAAGACTCGTCATCAGATCATGTATGATTGAAAATTGAGTACCTAGTGCGAGTTAGAATCAGAAGTTTATAATTTTTTTTAAATTAAAAAATATCCATAAAAATAACGTATTGAAAGACTCGTCATCAGATCATGTATGATTGAAAATTGAGTACCTAGTGCGAGTTAGAATCAGAAGTTTATAATTTTTTTTAAATTAAAAAATATCCATAAAAGTAACGTCTTGAAAGACTCGTCATCAGATCATGTATGATTGAAAATTGAGTACCTAGTGCGAGTTAGAATCAGAAGTTTATAATTTTTTTTTAAATTAAAAAATATCCATAAAAATAACGTATTGAAAGACTCGTCATCAGATCATGTATGATCAATTAAGTAAAAAAAATAAAAAATGTCGTTTCTATCAATCACTGGTTAGTAAATTTCAAACAGCTTTTCTCACCCTTTCTTCACTTATTTCACGTTTTATTTCCTTATTTTTTTATAACTGATATTATACAAATCGAGTTTGTATCTTAAATTTTTAGGGATAAAAAGTATATTTAAATCGAAAAACTATAATAACTGATTCGCTCCAAAAACTTTACTTGTATGGCGTTTTGTTATTATGATTTTTAAACTAATGCAACTATCCGAAACGAGGTCTTTATTTTTTTCGATTAAACAAATGAAAACAGGATAAAATTAGCTAATCATAATTTGGACTTCTTCATGGAATGAAAAAGTTTTTAAGAACAATGACATTCTTATTAAATTCAGACTTTTTTAGCTATACGCTTTCATGTGATTAGACTTTCGCAATTCATCGGGTGTTGATAAGATAATATAATCGCAATTTTTGTATTATTATTTATTAACGAGCTGTCAGTTTGACATTTCAATTGTCAAACTGACAGTTCGTTAATTAATAATAACAAGTTATAAATATATGTTTATAGTAACATTGATAACGATTCAAAACTCACCCCAATTTATTTAGTATGCTTGTGATGAAGATCCGTTGTAAATATGCGTCTATAGAAATATTGGTGTATTGGTGATGTTTCTTGCTTACAAGGCTAACAAATTTATTGTAATTTTAGTTACATTTGCACATATATTCAAATAGACGGCATGATATTGCATCATGATTACATTTAAAGATCGAGGTCACAATAGAGTTGGAAGGCAGATGGGTCTAAAGGTGGATCTTTTTTTTGTTATAATTTTGCGTTTAGAATCGCAAGGTCTTTATAATCAACATACTACAATATTTTTATATATAAAGTTAATAATTGTAAAGCAAGTTTATAGGAAAATTAATTCTTAGCATACACAGTTATGTAAGGCCGATTTTAACCGCCAATTGATAAAGTATGACCATTCATTAAGGGATCGTTATTTGTAAGTTTCGTCCGAATCAGTCATATAATTTACGAGATAACACAGGGAAAATATGCAATTTTAAATACAAAAGGAGCATATTGGATACCGAATTACAAATTTAAAATATGAATATTTTTTGTTGTTAATAGAGACAGATGGTTATGTATAAGTTTCATCCAAATCGGTCGTATGATTCATGAGATAATAGAGGACAAATATGCAATTTTAAATACAAAAAGAGGATATTGAACACACACAAATTAAACATTTCAATATTTATTGTTACGAATAGAGACATGTTGTTATGTATAAGTTTCGTCCAAATCGGTCATATAGTTCATGAGATAATTGAGGACAAGTATGCAATTTCAAATACAAAAGGAGCATATTGGATTCCGAATTACAAATGAAAAAATTGAATATTTATAGTTATGAATAGAGACGGATTGTTATGTACAAGTTTCATCCAAATCGGTCATATAATTCATGAGATAATAGAGGACAAATATGCTATTTTAAATACAAAATGAGCATATTGAACACACATAAATTAAAAATTTCAATATTTATTGGTACGAATAGAGACAGATGGTTATGTATAAGTTTTGTCCAAATCGGTCATATGGTTCATGAGATAATTGAAGACAAGTATGCAATTTCAAATACAAAAGGAGCATATTGAATACCGAATTACAAATTAAAAATTTGAATATTTATAGTTATGAATAGAGACGGATTGTTATGTACAAGTTTCATCCAAATCGGTCATATAATTCATGAGATAATAGAGGACAAATATGCTATTTTAAATACAAAATGAGCATATTGAACACACATAAATTAAAAATTTCAATATTTATTGGTACGAATAGAGACAGATGGTTATGTATAAGTTTTGTCCAAATCGGTCATATGGTTCATGAGATAATTGAATACAAGTATGCAATTTCAAATACAAAAGGAGCATATTGTATACCGAATTACAAATTAAAACTTTGAATATTTATAGTTATGAATAGAGACGGATTGTTATGTATAAGTTTCGTCCAAATCGGTCATATAATTCATGAAATAATAGAGGACAAATATGCAATTTCAAATACAACAAGAGCATATTGGACACCGAATTACAAATTATAAATTTAAATATATATAGTTACGAATAAAGATGGATTTTTATGTATAAGTTTCGTACAAATCCGTCATATGATTCATGCGATTTTGCACTTTTTCACACCAAGGTAATACGTATATAAGTGAATTTTTTAAACCGTATAAGTCAGTTAATCAAATAATTAAAAAAAATAAAGTTTCTATCACAATTGTTTACGTTACAAAGACACATTTTGTCTTCAATCTATGAGTTCGGCTGAAAAAACAGAAAACAATTCCTAACTCAGAAAGTATCAAAGATCACTAACAATACACAGCATATATGTGTTACCGATAGGCCTTAATGTTTTGTACCTCTGTGCTTCCATTTAATACTATTTTTTGGCATACTATATGGTGTTAATTGTTTAACAGTAACTATTGAAAAACGTGAGTAACAAAATATTGTTTGTTCGAAAATGTGTGAATATTTTACGTTTGTTGTAAAATGCCATAGTATACACGCATACATCTAGATGCCGTAATTTTGTAGGAACAGATTTTAATTTATTGCAAAACCACATCAATGTCAAATTTAGAAACATAGTCATTTAAAAGATGATAAAAAAATATTGACTTCATCAAAAATGTGGGAATATTTTACGTTTGTTGAAAATTCCATAGTCAACACGGATGCATCTAAATGCCGTAATTTTGTAGGAACGGATTTTAATTTCTCGCAAAACCATATCAATGTCAAATTTAGAAACATAGTTATTTAAAAGATGATAAAAAAATATTGACTTCATCAAAAATGTGGGAATATTTTACGTTTGTTGAAAATTTCACAGTCTACACGCATGCATCCAGATACCGTAATTTTGTAGGAACAGATTTTAATTTCTTGCAAAACCATATCAATGTAAAATTTAGAAACATAGTCATTTAAAAGATGATAAAAAAATATTGACTTCATCAAAAATGTGGGAATATTTTACGTTTGTTGAAAATTCCATAGTCAACACGGATGCATCTAAATGCCGTAATTTTGTAGGAACAGATTTTAATTTATTGCAAAACCATATCAATATCAAATTTAGAAACATAGTCATTTAAAAGATGATAAAAAAATATTGACTTCATCAAAAATGTGGGAATATTTTACGTTTGTTGAAAAATCCATAGTCTACACGCATGCATCTAGATGCCGTAATTATGTAGGAACAGATTTAAATTTATTGCAAAACCAAATCGATGTCAAATTTAGAAACATAGTCATTTAAAAGATGATAAAAAAATATTGACTTCATCAAAAATGTGCGAATATTTAGCGTTTGTTGTAAAATTTCACAGTCTACACGCATGCATCTAGATGCCGTAATTTTGTAGGAACGGATTTTAATTTCTCGCAAAACCATATCAATGTCAAATTTAGAAACATAGTTATTTAAAAGATGATAAAAAAATATTGACTTCATCAAAAATGTGGGAATATTTTACGTTTGTTGAAAATTTCACAGTCTACACGCATGCATCTAGATACCGTAATTTTGTAGGAACAGATTTTAATTTCTTGCAAAACCATATCAATGTAAAATTTAGAAACATAGTCATTTAAAAGATGATAAAAAAATATTGACTTCATCAAAAATGTGGGAATATTTTACGTTTGTTGAAAATTCCATAGTCAACACGGATGCATCTAAATGCCGTAATTTTGTAGGAACAGATTTTAATTTATTGCAAAACCATATCAATATCAAATTTAGAAACATAGTCATTTAAAAGATGATAAAAAAATATTGACTTCATCAAAAATGTGGGAATATTTTACGTTTGTTGAAAAATCCATAGTCTACACGGATGCATCTAAAGCCGTAATTTTGTAAGAACAGATTTTAATTTATTGCCAAACCATATCAATGTCAAATTTAGAAACATAGTCATTTAAAAGATGATAAAAAAATATTGACTTCATCAAAAATGTGGGAATATTTTACGTTTCTTGAAAATTTCATAGTCTACACGCATGCATCTAGATAACGTAATTTTGTAGGAACAGATTTTAATTTCTTGCAAAACCATATCAATGTCAAATTTAGAAACATAGTCATTTAAAAGTTGATAAAAAAATATTGACTTCTTCAAAAATGTAGGAATATTTTACGTTTGTTGAAAATTCCATAGTCTACACGCATGCATCTAGATGCCGTAATTTTGTAGGAACAGATTTTAATTTATTGCAAAACCAAATCTATGTCAAATTTAGAAACATTGTCATTTAAAAGATGATAAAAAAATATTGACTTCATCAAAAATGTGGGAATATTTTACGTTTGTTGAAAATTTCACAGTCTACACGCATGCATCTAGATACCGTAATTTTGTAGGAACAGATTTTAATTTCTTGCAAAACCATATCAATATCAAATTTAGAAACATAGTCATTTAAAAGATGATAAAAAAATATTGACTTCATCAAAAATGTGCGAATATTTTGCGTTTGTTGTAAATTCCATAGTCTACACGCATGCATCTAGATACCGTAATTTTGTAGGAATAGACTATTTTTTTATAACAAAATATTGTTTTGTACCATTGAAAAATGTTCAATTAACTCATTCAATTATTTGTTGTTAATAATTTTAATGTACAGACACGCAAAGTTTGTAATCTCATTACATGCAGAGGTAATTAACTTGTACTTTAAATTATATTATTTTTATATTAGTAAAACATCAAAATAAAACAGTATGTGCCATTTAAAGATAGGGTAATTTTAATAAATGAAATAAAATACGTCATAATAACGCATAAGCTAGCAAACCAAATTTTTCTATTAACTGTACCGATGTCGGACTCGTCTCGGGTAATCATTAATGTCCCTATTTTTTGACACTAATAATAATTAACAATTTAACGAGTTTCTGAACGCGACGGCGACGATAACGATCGAAAACGGTTTTTCCATGGCCCGATTTTGATTCTGATTTTTATTCTGCTATTTTGTTGGTAAAATTCAGATCTTTTGCTAATTATATCCAAAAACACGGTTTCTGTATATTTCCAGTATCTAAATGGCCGTCGTTCTGAATTTTTTGACATTCTTGTAAAATTACAAGTACGTTCATGTGTATATAATAACACATAAGTTTTTCTTACCATTTTTTAAATAGCCCTGGCTCTAAATTTAACATTGATATGATTATTCTATAAATTAAAATACGTTCTTGCAAAATTATAGAATCTAGGTGCATGCGTGCAGACTATGAAATTTTACAACAAACGTAAAGTTTGAAGCAATCAATATTTTTTATCATCTTTTAAATGGATATTGTTCTTGTAAATTAAAATCCGTTCCTACAAAATTACAACATCTAGATGCATGCGTGTAGACTGAAATTTTACAACAAACGTTAAGTTCAAAGCAATCAATATTTTTTATCATCTTTTAAATGGATATTGTTCTTGTAAATTAAAATCGGTTCCTACAAAATTACAGCATCTAGATGCATGCGTGTAGACTACGAAATTTTACAACAAACGTAAAATATTTGTACATTTTTGAATCAGTCAATATTTTTTTATTATTTTTTAAATGGCTATGGTTCTAAATTTGACATTGATATGGCTTTGCAATAATTTAAAATCCATATCTACAAAATGACAGCGTCTAGTTGCAAGCGTGTAAATTTTACAACAAAATATAATGTATTCTCACGGTATCGAAGCAGTCAATATTTTTTATTATTTTTTAAATGATTATGGTTCTAAATTTGACATTGATATGGTTTTGCAATAAATTAAATTAGATATTTACAAAATTACAGCATCTATTTGCAAGCGTGTAAACTACGAAATTTTAGAACAAAATATAAAGTATTCTCACGGTATCGAAGCAGTCAATATTTTTTATTATTTTTTAAATGATTATGGTTTTAATTTTACATTAATATGGTTTTGCAATAAATTGAAATCGATATCTAGAAAATTACAGCATTTAGTTGCAAGCGTGTAAGCTATGAAATTTTACAACACATATGGTATTTTCCCGGTATCGAAGCAGTCAATATTTTGTATTATTTTTTAAATGGGTATGGTTCTAAATTTGACATTGATATGGTTTTGCAATAAATTAAAATCCATATCTACAAAATTACAGCATCTAGTTGCAAGCGTGTAAACTATGAAATTTTACGACAAAATATAAGGTATTCTCACGGTATCGAAGCAGTCAATATTTTTTATTATTTTTTAAATGATTATGGTTTTAATTTCACATTAATATGGTTTTGCAATAAATTGAAATCGATATCTACAAAATTACAGCATCTAGTTGCAAGCGTGTAAGCTATGAAATTTTATAACACATATGATATTTTCCCTGTATCGAAGCAGTCAATATTTTTTATTATTTTTTAAATGATTATGGTTCTAAATTTGACATTGATATGGTTTTGCAATAAATTAAATTAGATATTTACAAAATTACAGCATCTATTTGCAAGCGTGTAAACAACGAAATTTTAGAACAAAATATAAAGTATTCTCACGGTATCGAAGCAGTCAATATTTTTTATTATTTTTTAAATGATTATGGTTTTAATTTCACATTAATATGGTTTTGCAATAAATTGAAATCGATATCTACAAAATTACAGCATCTAGTTGCAAGCGAGTAAGCTATGAAATTTTACAACAACATATAAGGTATTTTCCCGGTATGGAAGCAGTCAATATTTTTTATCATTTTTTAAATGGGTATGGTTCTAAATATGACATTGATGTGGTTTTGCAATAAATTAAAATCCATATCTACAAAATTACAGCATCTAGTTGCAAGCGTGTAAACTATGAAATTTTACGACAAAATATAAGGTATTTTCCCTGTATCGAAGCAGTCAATATTTTTTATTATTTTTTAAATGCTTATGGTTTTAATTTTACATTAATATGGTTTTGCAATAAATTGAAATCGATATCTACAAAATTACAGCATCTAGTTGCAAGCGTGTAAGCTATGAAATTTTACAACATGTAAGGTATTTTCCCGGTATCGAAGCAGTCAATATTTTTTATTATTTTTGAAATGGGTATGGTTCTAAATTTGACATTGATATGGTTTTGAAATCAATTAAAATCCATATCTACAAAATTACAGCATCTGGTTGCAAGCGTGTAAACTATGAAATTTTACGACAAAATATAAGGTATTTTCCCGGTATCGAAGCAGTCAATATTTTTTATTATTTTTTATATGGCTATGGTTCTAAATTTAACATTACAGCATATAGTTGCAAGCGTTTAAACTATGAAATTTTACAACAAATTTTACAATGTATCGAAGCAGTCAATATTTTTTATCTTTTAAATCATCGTCGCTCTGAATTTGACATTGGTATTTTGCGATAAATTAAAATAAATTCCTGCGATAATACAAAATCTAATTTAACGTATGTGAGGCTTTTGACATTTTAGAGCAAAACGTGAGGCGTTCGCATGAGTTCGGGGCAGTTAATATTTTATTACCATTTTTTAAATGGTAAAAAATATGTTTGTTAAGTAAAGTACGTCCCTGCAAAATTACAGCATCAATCTTCACGCGTGTATGAGCTATAAGAGTTTAGAGCAAAATGTTCATCAGATTTTCAAGTAGTGAATACCTTTTTTTTCATTGACAAATTGTCGTCGTAAGTTCGTGTAAGTTTTGTGTAAGTTTACTTTGCGGCGTTGTGTGTAACTTTACTATATTAAGTTATATTCTCCCAAAATGCCAGGTCTTTTTGCTTCATGTTGCTAGATTGCAAGATTTTCAATGCAAAGTATCAAGCGGGCAGAATTGAATAATCTGTAATATTTTTTTAATTATTTATATAATTACGCTTTATTTCGTCATAAAATAACTAATTTCAATTAATATACGAATTTAAATCGCACGTTTAAGATATTTTCTAACGCTCGTAGTACAGTCAACACTAAAATTGTCTACCTGTTTTTTGTCTATTTGTTTCAGCGTCATATATCAAATAGGGTTAGCATGTGACATGGTACAAATGTACACTTCTTTAAAATATCAAAATTTTACCTGCATCGGTATGCCACTATTCATTAGAGAAAAAAATTATTTTGGTTGGAAAATATAGATTTACATGTATATACATGAACGAGTGTATACACGACTGTCAGCCTGTTTACATGTTGATATAACTAAATAAAACTACTGTAACTTTTAGAAAAATTGTAATATCTTTGAATATGGAATGTAAGAAAGAATGTATCTTTTATAATTTATACAAGTGATTCTGTGCGTTAAACTATGTAAAAATATTAATTGACTATATAACAAGTATCAACTATTCTGTCAAAGTTGGGATTTGAACTAAAAAAAAGTTACCTCGTTTTCGGAAACACTATCAAACAATTATAACCCTCTATAGATAATTAACATACATGTTCTTTGTTATACCAATATACATACATACATACATATATATATATATATATATATATATATATATATATATATATATATATATATATATACAGATGTAACAGTAACTTGTCTGTTATTCATACAGAACATTCTGTGCATTAAATGGAGTAAAAAATATGACGGAAATTGATATGACAATAAAATAAATATGACAATAAGAAATGCTATCAAAGTTGCGGTTTTAATATAAAAAATTACACTGTTTTACAGAACAAGCTTCCGCTATATTTAATTTGATACACAGATTTACCTATACTAATAACAGACACTTTTTTGTTACACCTCTCTGCATATATACAGACTGTAACGAAAATGTGTCAATTATTCATATATATATATGATTCCGTGCATCAAACTGAGTCAAAATTTTAAGAAACTATATGACAATTCCCAACCACTAAAAAAATTACTGTCTAAGTTGCGATTTCGACAAACAAATTCCTATTTTTTACAGAAATATGTTTCAACTATACCTAATTTTGTGCACAAAATTATCTGTATAAAAAACAACTGTATAAAAAAGTTCTTTGTCACAATTTCTATATATAACCTCACGTGGATTCAAAGCGAGTAGAAAAATTAATTAGGGGAATTCCCCCAGGGCTGGTCATCGACAAGTCTCTTCTCGAGTATTAAAACATTGGTATAACTTTACTTAGTGCCATTCGTTTCTCATAAAGAATAAGAATCGTGTAGATACGAAACTTAATAACCGGTAAATTATAACTATTAGTTTTCTGTGTTTGATAATTATTTAAAAAAATTAGTTTCAAGTTTTAGCAAAAAAACTAAATGGTTTCCGGCACCGGACAGTTTAAAAAAACATATCCCATACCAAATATATTGTTTCGATTATATAGAAATGTCAGTGAATCTTTGGTCCCTTGTCTCCAGGAAAATGGATAAAATTTTAAAAGTAAGTTAATTATATATATAACATAACTATTAGTTTTCTGTGTTTGATAATTATTTAAAAAATTAGTTTCAAGTTTTAGCAAAAAAAAACTATATGGTTTCCGGCACCGGACAATTTAAAAAAAACATATCCTACAGCAATAAATTGTTTTGAATATTTCGAAATGTCAGTGAATTATTGGTTCCTTCTCTTCAAGAAAATGGATAGACTTTTAAAAGTAAGTTAATTATATGTATAACATTGTAACAGACTATAATTGTGAAGGAATATTTTGTTTATTTATGTATATAAACTTTTTATTTATCTAATGTACAAATTGTTAAAGCGTTCAACAACTAACTGTGTTTAAAAAGTTAGTAATTATGTACATAACATTGTAACACACGATAATTGTAAAGGAATATTATATTTACTTGCGTGTATAAACTCTTTATTTATCTAATATACAAATTGTTAAAACATTCGACAATTGACAAATGTTTTCTTTAAATAAAAAATAATTACAACTAAATAATCAAAAAGACCGCGAAGTATTCAAATATATGATCATATTTTGAAATCACCAACCAAAAAAAATAAGGAATCAAAAAAACCTAAGACAGAAAAGGTCAATGCACCCACAAATTAACATCGAATACGGGCATTTGAATGTAATGACGGTAGATAAAACTATGCAACTCTCGCATTTGTATAGTTGGAAATTTAAAGACCATTTAAAGACTGTAAATCCAATTAAAAGATCGTTGAATTATCATCATTCAATTTTATATAAAAGATATATAAAGACCGCCAATTTAAAGAGCTAGAGTGGGGTGAAAAACATTTATATCTGTAGTGCTCTTTAAACGTGATTGTGTTACAAACAGACAAACATACTGCTCGTGATATTATGATTCCATGTGTGCGAGGTCGCGGATAATTCATAAGCCCATAGTCTCTCTACTTATCTACACAAAATATACATACACAATATGCCAAACATCGAATCTTTCCCAATGACAATTTAGTGGGATGCGACATCATAATGATTTTTTTACTACATAAGTAACTTGCAATCAATTAGAAGAAATGTAAAACCAAATATCCACCCTCTTCCTAACATCTAGCGATATCTACCTGATTATGCCCGAAATAAAAGTAGTCTAACGTTAACGGTTTTAGGGTCCCGTACTCCAAAGGGAAAAATGGAACCCTTATATCTTATTTTCTATCACTTCGTTGTCCGTTTGTCGGTCTGTCAAGACCCTTTTTTTTAAGAGCGTGTGGATGCATCAGGTTTAAAATGATATCCAATATTTAGACCTAGAGGGTCTCTTGGAGCTATAAAAAATCAAGCTCCGAGTCAAAGCAATCAAGGAGAACCCTAAAAATACGGTCATTTATACCGCATATTTTAACACTCGCAAATATACCAAAACCTTCGAAATACTTTCCGTTTTCATAGAATCATGAAATTTGACAATAAATAAGGTCTCACAGCACAAGTAAAGGGAAAAATCCGAAAATCGTTAATTTGTAGTTACGTATAATAAACGAAGTATTTTTTTAATATACGCCTTGAAATATATAATAGACAATATATTTTCGTTCTAAAAAATTAAAATTTTGTAACTAATTTAATAGGAATATTATGTATCATTATATGTTTATAAATACCTAAATATGTGCAGAATTCTCGTAGTGTGAGTTCTACTCGTGCTTGACAGGTTTTATTTAATATGATATCAATTTGGTTTAAAATATAAAAATGTAGAAAATATAATAGTTTATATCGTCTCCGATATGAGATTATTACAACAGTAATCAAATGGCGGTGTTTGTTACAAATTTACTCTAAACTACCGAGTTAAATTAAAAACGAAGTTATTATCGATGGAATTATAGGCATGACTTATGGTAACAGTTTTATTTTGCTTTGCAACTTAATATAGGTACCTAAATTGTGTTACAAACTCAATATTGTATTAAATAGAATACATACAAAGAACAAAATAGCTAATATATACTATAAAGTAACATTTGTTGTCTTTGGCAGGGGGAATCCCCCTGTGACATTTTTATTATAAAATTTAGTACCTTGTTTTGAACAAGGATGTTGCCTAATGTTGGAATTTATTTCCGTTACGATCATTAAATTAAAAAGTTATAAATAAAAAAAATACTTATTGATTCCAAGGTAGGTAACTTTTTATTCGCTTGTGATTAGATTTAATCATCCATAATAAGTGATTCCCCGCGCTAAAGTGTCTTTTTTTTGGTCGCCATTGGCCGTTATTGTATGGGTTCCAATATAACAAATTGTATTTTTTGGATTTTGCCGTGTTAAGAACATAATATTAGCATTTTAAGTTAGGCACTTTTCACATTACCGACTAACTTGACTGATATTAGAAAATGTACAAATCCGAGGACTGAGGTTCATGTATGATATGACATAATGAAACAAAAGCTTTTTGGTTCTAAGCTTCCTGGGATTATAGACTTCTGATGATCGGTTTATGTAAAAACATAAGTCAATTGCCATATATTTGCATATCCGTCAAAGCCAAATAGTACTTCACGAGTGAGCTTGTATACAAAATGTTTTCATTTTCCACTTTCTACTTTTCTCCTCAATCGATTTTCTCCTAGACGTGTCAAGACAAGTTAGCTATTTGCAACTCAGGGATATATTGCTCTTATAAATTTTACGAGGAGTTTTCCATTTGCTTAAAGGAAAATTTCGCGGTACAATATTCTTTTTACAGTAATACTATTTGTAACAAAAGTTAAATGAAATTCTACAATTTTCAACGGCACTCTTGTGCTCAATTATCTGAAAAGTATTTTTCGCGAGTATAGTTTATTTGTATACACTCTGCTCTATATTGCTCTTATAAATTTTATGAGGAGTTTTCCATTTGCTGAAAGGAAAATTTTGCTGTCCAGATTCTTTTTGCAATAATGCTATCTGTAACAAATTTAAAATGAAATTCTACAATTTTCAACGGCACTCTTGTGCTCAATTATCTAATTAGAATTTTTCAAGAGTATGGTTTATTTGCGATGAATGAAAATAAACTTATGGAAATGTGCCCTCATTATTCATGTAAAATGTAAATTATTTATCGTATTAGTCATTATTTAAGTGTTGATCGTTTATTTTCTAGAGCGTAAAAAATATTTTTCTGTCACTCGAGAAGCAAATTTAGTTTATTTGACCAGCTGAGGAGATATCCCGGACAGAGGTTATAACATAATGACATTTAATCTCTGAGGTCTCCGAGGTCTTTGCGATTGCGGTTCGGTTAACAATTTGCTAAACAACATTAGCTTCGATATCGATAACTTTGTTAGCTTAGGTCGATCGACCTATTTATCTTTTTAAAGGTAAGTAGGTCGGAAAATGACCCTTTTTAAAAAGAAAACTGTTTGCGGCTAATCATGATAAGATAATGGAAAGAAATAGAATCATTGTTTTTTTCTATTTTCAAAGTATTTAATTGAATTTAAAAATAGTTTTGGTAGGATATACTCTTTTAGAATGTGTGAACAATACAGAAATTAGGGGCTAAATAATAAACATATAGACTAAATAATAAACATATAGATATTTTTATTTTAAACTTATTTCGTTTAGTTATGAATTTTATAAATAATAAAATTTATATAAATAATAAATTATTATATATAAATTTTAGTGCACACAAAAGTCTTTTATAAATATGACTGGTTGATAAATACAGGAGTAACATTTTCCATCCAATCGTAACAAATGGGTGAACAAATTGTTTTGTAAATTGCGAAAGATCTGACATGAATATTAAATAAATATAAATAGACAATAGATAATAACTTAGGAAAATATGTGTATAAATAAAAAAAAATTAGAAGAAAATTAAGGTTGGGAAAAGGAATGGACAAAGGCTAGTTATTGAAAAAATAATTTTCTGTACCACTGTATTTTATTTGTATTTCTTCTTAGCTTTCTTTTTATAAAAAAATTGCGGCTAGGACAGTAAACGACATTTTGAAAGACAGTTTTGGGAATAAGAAGACATACCTAATAAGATTCAAAACATAAATCAATTTCAAGAGTTGACAATTTTTTTATTCCACTAACATGATAATTACGATTTTTGTACTAAAAAGAAATAATTTAAAATGGCCTTGATCATAAATTCGCAAGCATTGTGACGAAACCTGTTTTTAGAAGTGTGATCATATTTTTGAAGCCAAAGAAGTCACTAATGTAAACAATTAAGACATTCGAATTTATTGAAATGTTTTGCAGGATATAAGTAATAACGTTTATTAATCAAAAGATAATAGAAGTATTTGACAAAGATGACATTTTATTTCAAAAGTGACTTAATTTTAAAGAATTTTGTTAATGCACTTGAGATTGCTATTTAAGATGTCGGTCGTTCAGTAAACACAGGATACTTTTAACTGGCGTGTATGGGATTGCAATTCCATTCACATAAGCTGAAGAGAGTGTATTTTGCTAATGCACTTGAGATTGACACTTAAGATATCGGTCTATCAGTAAACACAGGATATTGCTAATTGGCGTATATGGGATTGGAATTCCATTAACATAAGCCGAAGAAAGTGTATTTTGTTAACGCACCTGAGATTGCCATTTAAGATGTCGGTCGTTCAGTAAACACAGGATACTTTTAACTGGCGTGTATGGGATTGTAATTCCATTCACATAAACTAAAGAGAGTGTATTTTGCTAATGCACTTGAGATTGACACTTAAGATATCGGTCTATCAGTAAACACAGGATATTGCTAATTGGCGTATATGGAATTGGAATTCCATTAACATAAGCCGAAGAAAGTGTATTTTGTTAACGCACATGAGATTGCCATTTAAGATGTCGGTCGTTCAGTAAACACAGGATACTTTTAACTGGCGTGTATGGGATTGTAATTCCATTCACATAAACTAAAGATAGTGTATTTTACTAACGCACTTGAGATAGCCACTTAAGATATCGGTCGATCACTAAACACAGGATATTTCTAACTGAGCTGTATACGATGGCAATTCCATTCACATAAGTAAAAAAATGACTAACTGGTGTGTGTGTGTGTGGGAATGCATACGCAATACATAATGAAATGCCACGTAAACATATTTTTGAGATCTTTATATAGAATCTTTTGAACACCATGACACTTTTCAAGTTTATACCTCAAACCATTTTTGAAAAAGATAGCTTGGAGAGACAGAGGAACATGTGAATTAGGCAGAATAACGGACGGATAAGGTTAAGATCATTGCTTATCCGTCCATCATTCTAAGGATACCGTTTTTACCTTTCTAGGTAGTGCAATTTTAAAAATAAACATTAAACTTATGAACTGAATTATTATCAGCCGGAAGACGTTCACTGCTGGACATAACCACAGAAACCCATAAATAATATACATAAACCTCCGCCATAGATACCCATAAATACTGATCCTGTGGTGCTTGCATCCAACGGCTTCCTGTAACCTTTACCAAAAGTATATCACCTAGCGGAGGATCATCCACTCTGCGTCTTCCAGTACTTGATTGCTATTCGAGAAACTTTCTTCCCCAATGGTCGTCAATTATGCACTCTACGTGGCCTGTCCATTACACTTCAGCCTGTTAATCTTAAAAACCTTATATTATTTATCTTGCAGATCATATTTAGTTTTGAAACTCCAAGCATATTTATAGGTTATGCTCCCTTTCCATATTTATAGGTTATGCTCGGGAATGAATTGAGATTCTATTTTCTATAAAGCCTTACTCGCTCACTCTTTGGAATACATGCTAGACAGGTCGCTCGTGCGTATCGTGACCAGATTTACCACTTTTTTACTTTACTTTTAAATCGCATACCTCGTAAAACGTAAAATGTATTTGAGGCATTTTTTGCTATAGCCCAACAAGCTGGAGACAAATGATTATTTCTTGTGTAGATATGTTGTCTAAGGAATTTCCATAAAATAAGTCCTTATAGTAATACCTACTAAATTTTACCCGCGGATTCGATCGCGTGGTATTAGAAAAATGTAACAAATTTTTCCAAAGAAATAAGAAGAGATCTTTGTATATTATTTCTCAAAGGTATTTTTTGTCGGTGCGCCCAAAGTATTAAGGGAGATCCTTAATACTTTATCAAAACCAATGATTAAGGTATCATTTTGAAATTTACTTTAACTGCTAATGACGAAAAAGAAACAAACAATTCAAAATTAATATTTTAATTAATTTATTAATTTTTTTACTTCCCTCTACATTATTTCTCAAAACTGTTTACATTGTAAACAGCGCCATCTATTGACAATTTTTTTTAGTAACATTGACCACACACCTGATCTAACCATACCTTTCCAAAAACAATTTTCAATAAAGTCAGCCTTCGCTGTAACCATTATTAAGCACAAGGGTAGAAGCTCAGAAGAGCAGGGTTGTATTTACCAGAAACTGTTTTTTCACGAGTTCGTAGATTAAATGATATTCATGTTTATATTAAAGATACACATAGCCAAAAAGTAAACAATGATCACATTATCACTTCTAATATTGTCTTCAATAAATTTTGCAAACTAAGAAATAAAAAAAAACATATCTGGGAAAGCCAGTATCTGTTTTTTTAATGAACACTTTTTGCAAGGAGAATTTTATTAATACTTTTTAAAATAAAATACATTTGACTTACCTATTTTCTCATTATATTACTATTCGGTTGCAAATTATTCCCAACTAATTTTATGTATTTTCACGGCTTTGTTCCTGTAAATGACAACGTATATATATATATATATATATATATATATATATATATATATATATATATATATATATTTAGCCTATATTTTAAACCACAGTCTATATTATTAATAACCATTAGGCCGTTTAAACGTAAAAGGTATTTCTCAGCAGCTCCATATAATTATTTAGGGTTCCGTACCCAAAGGGTAGGAACGAAACCTTATTGTAACGAAACCTTGTTACGAAAATTCTGGCCATCTATTCGTCGGCCTGTCTGTGCGTCCGTCTGTTTTAAAACACCTAATTTCTATGCGAAAAAAGATAGGGACTTTGAATTGAGAAATTTAAACACAGCACGTAGTTTCTAGGTCTAAAGATGAAAATCATATTTAAAATTATATACAACTCTATTCATTTTTTTTCGTATCATTAAAATGGGCTTTCTAAATATGATACAAACTTTAGTTTTTTAGACCAATGTTTTATAAGTTCTATTCAAAAGCTCTATTGCATCAGAAGTTTATCATATCATAAATAATAAATTCACAATATTTTACAGGCATGAAAGTCACACTAGACAATATATTTTCATAGTAATAAAATTAATACTTGCAAAGGGTCGAATAGAAACATTGTGACCTTAAATGGGACCCTCGTTACCCTCGCTCCAATCGTATAAGTTTGTTTGCTTTATAAAATATTTGTTTATATGTAGATAACGTGTTATAAATATGATGTTTGACAACAACTGGTAAGCCCATACATTGTAACAAAGTAACGCCTGATGACTTTTAATTTATTACAGGATATTTCATCATTTTCGGTACCTAGTACCCGTCTGCCGTTACGCAAGATGAAAAATAAAATTAATACTTGCAAAGGGTCTAACAGAAACACTGTGATCTTAAATGGAAACCCTCGTTACCCTCTCTCGATTCGTACAAGTTTGTTTGCTTTATAAAATATTTTTTTATATGTAGATAATGTCTTATAAATATGATGCTCGACGACAACTAGCAAGCCGATATTTTGTGACGATGTAACGCCTAATGGCATTTAATTGATTACAAGATATTTAATCATTTTCGGTACCTAGTACCCGCCTGCCGTTACGCCAGAAGCGATGGCGTAAATATTCAGTGCACGTTACGTGACTGGACACGTGATTGTTTCCGAATTCTATAGTTCAATACGACTAATTATTCTAGCGTGTGACATTTGTTAGTTGTTTTTAGGAACTTATTTTTAACTCAACGTATTTACACATAAATAGGCTGAGTTAAAAATAAATTCCTAAAACGCTTCTGTTAATCGCTGCTTCACTTCTATTCAATTTTTCCGATACGCAGTTGTTTAACTTACTAAAATATTCAAAATAAACATAATCGATTAATCTGTAAACTACGATTTAATTATGCAATTTGTCTCAGTACGTTGATAGAAACTGAGTGTTATTTGCTTAAATGTTTTGTATACAAATTAATCTAAATAAATGTTACTTTTATTACGTCATCTATGAGAGCAAATAAGAAAAAGCGATTTGTTGATATTGAGAATTTCGTATAATACAAGTGGGGAGATCAAACAGTAGCGCAATGTGCAATACATATAACGTAGTCTATTGTCTTTTTTGTCAAAGTTTTGAATTAAAATGAGTTATAAAATATTCAAATTTTCCGATACGCAGTTGTTTAACTTACTAAAATATTCAAAATAAACATAATCGATTAATCTGTAAACTACGATTTAATTATGCAATTTGTCTCAGTACGTTGATAAAAAACTGAGCGTTATTTGCTTAACTGTTTTGTATACAAATTAATCTAAACAAATGTTACTTTTATTACGTCATCTATGAGAGCAAATAAAAAAAACAATTTGTTGATATTGAGAATTTCGTATAATACAAGTGGGGAGATCAAACAGTAGCGCAATGTGCAATACATATAACGTAGTCTATTGTCTTTTTTGTCAAAGTTTTGAATTAAAATGAGTTATAAAATATTCAAATTTTCCGATACGCAGTTGTTTAACTTACTAAAATATTCAAACTAAACATAATCGATTAATCTGTAAACTACAATTTAATTATGCAATTTGTCTCAGTACGTTGATAGAAACTGAGTGTTATTTGCTTAATTGTTTTGTATACAAATTAATCTAAATAAATGTTACTTAAATTTAAAATATTTGGTTAATATTAAGAATTTCGTATAATACAAGTAGGGAGATAAAACAGTAGCGCAATGTGCAATACATATAGCGCCGCTTACCGGTTGTTTGTCAAAGTTTTGAATTATTATGAGTTATAAAATATTTTAAAATGTTCGTAGCACCATCTGTGTTTTAACCAATTTTTCAAAAATATTTTCTGATTTTATTATGAGCTTTTCAATACTCTCCATGTGGAAAACAAATCGCTTTTTCCAAGTAACTTTCAAAAATTAATTATTCACTATTTTTCTTCATTAATTAACACTGCAAATGCAAAAATGGAAAAGCTCCTTTTCCATTTTTGCAGTGAATCATTTGTTATAGTTTTTTCGAATTAATTCAAATCTTTGTCACTAAACGATTAATATTTTAACAGTAACGCAAATTGGCAAATATTAAATCTAATAAAAGTCAAAAAAAAACTAGAAATTGTGTAGGAAAGCATTTTTTTTAAATAAATAGATCGAGAGCTGCTTTTATAAGTATTTTTTTATTGAGAAAACAAGAAATATATATTTTTACTAAAATGCTACCAAACTTTTTCCAAAGAAATAAGAATATATTTCAGTATATTATTTCTCAAAGGTGTTTTTTGTCGGTGCGCCATATCTCCCTTAATATTTTACCAAAACCAATGATTAACTTATAATTTTGAAAATGACTTTCACCGCTAATGACAAGAAAGAAACAAACAATTCAAAATTAATATTTTAATTAATTTATTTAATTGTTTACTTCTCTCTATATTATATCTCAAAGTTGTTTACATTGTTAACAGTGCCATCTATTGACAATTTGTTTAAGTAACATTGACCGCACACCTTCTGATCCACAAGGAATGTCAAAATTGACAGCCAACATTGAGTGTTATTGATATAATGTTTATATATTTTATTTTTAATTTTTGGTTGGTTGATTACATATTTTCATGAAATGCAATTTCGACAATTAGTACCACTTATATTTTTTTATTAAAAAAGTGATGTCAACATTTTCTTTTAAATAATTATATAATATATTAAATGATAGATTTCGATAAACCAATATCGAAAATATTTACATAGTTACCCATGAAAATATTATATTATAAAATATAATGTAAGGTGACTAAATTTTGGAACAAATATTTCCTATCTTTGTTCCTTTCCTTAAGGAACGGGTGAAAATTTTCAAAAGAAAAATAGTTGATACAACGAGTTATAACTAGAATGTTTATGGTTTTCTATAAATACTAAAATAGCTGGTACCGAAAGCTCTTGGAACTAGCCACTCAGCCTTGGATAATAAAAAAAAAACAATATTGCAATTTTGGAAATAGAGCTTTTGGATAAAAACTCTTGAAATTCTGATTTGTATCGGAATTTTTGCGCTTTTTTGAAAGTAGTGTATTTGCGATAAAATTAAGGAAAGGCGAAGAAAATTTCATGCGATTATTTCCCTATAGTACTTGTCAGCAAAGAGCTAAATTATGTAGATTTCCAGTAGCATTTAATGAAGAAACCCTATATAATTTCATTATATACAACTAGTTAAATAAATTCAAGCATCTTACGTAAGAAAATCTAAATATTTTGATAATATTAAGTATTTCAAAAATATCGGCTTACCAGTTGTTGTCAAACATCATAATTTTCTTAGACGTCATCACTAAGGTGATATCTAAGAAGGTTATGCCTCCAAACTTACATTGGCATCCTACGGTTTAAAAACTTGTGAAGAGTATATAAAATAAGTATTTATGGTCAATATTGGATACTTTGTGTATTACTATTGATAAAATAGAAAAAAAGCATTACGAATATTTATGCATTTTAATACTTTGCATTCATGAATATCCTATAATACGAAGCTTGAAAACATCATTGTGTAGGTCTAACTAATACCAAATAATATAAAAATTTAAGACAAGACAATCAGATGATACTGTATTTTATATTATAGCTACGAAGGCTATATCTAGCCTTCGTATTATATAATATTCTAAATGTGAAATAGGAAGGCATCCCGCAGAATAGATGTTTCCTTCTGAACATTACCGATAAAATTGAGAAAGGGCAAAGTGCTAGGAAAATTTTGATATCATGTTTCTTTGGGAAATTAGTTCATTTTTCCTACTATTTCTTTAGAAAATAATGAAATAGCTATTAGAGACTGGTTTGGGGATATTATTTTTACCGGTTGTTTTCAAGAAAATTCGGTAAAAACACCCACATAATTGAACCATTTTTTGTCAAATCAATTCTTCAAATTGTTCCGTCAGATATACAAATGACTTTAAAAAATATCTCCACAACCATCTGCAGTACAATTCGGATCTCATATTCTACGATTTATATAATTAATGGTAAACCTTGATAATCATTTCATGTCTCTGAATGAGGCTGTGGCTCTCATAAAGGGCCGTGAATAAGAGTGGATCATGTGTTTCCCCTAATGGTTTATTCGTCGCGGCGTAGTGGAGATCGTAACGGAGTCTTTTTCGAAAGTAATAATGATAAACATTATGACTGATTTAATTGTTGAATATCTAATAATATTTATTGTTAGTTTCACATGTACTCCTTTTGGACTAATATTTTTGGATCGTATTTTTGCAAAAGTACCTTGCGTCTAGAGTTTCTCACTTTTCTCTTTAGTGAAAATATTGTACGACCTATAAAAGAAAATACCTCAGCTATCAGTAGCTCCAACTAAAACGAATAGCTTTTTGAGAAAAGTTATCTTTCATTCCGATAGTATTCTACTTCACCATGCCTTTAGACTCATTTCGCCACACTTAAATTTTGCAGCCTTTTTTAACTACGCCTTATGACGGTGTTCGTTATTATATCTTTCATGTTGGTTATCTATAACTCTAAAATTATTTAAAATGTTTAAACAAAGTTTTAACAAATTTCACACGAGAGATTAGCTACCAATGTGACCAAAATGGATAACATTGATTGAATATATTTGGAATTCGTTATTCACAATTAAATGAAAATACGTAATGTAGTATTATTTCTACTTTCTTTAAGTTCTTTACCACGACCTAGGTTTCCTTGTATTACAACATCTTCAGGTGGGCTATTAGCAAAGATTCATATTTGCTAATAGCCCACCTGAAGATGTTGTAATACAACGATCTTTGCTAATAGCCCACCAGAAGATGTTGTAATACAACGAAACCTAGGTCGTGGTAAAGAATTTTAATAAAGTAGAAATAATACTACATCACGTATTTTCATTTAATTGTGAAAATGAATAACAATGATAAAATGAGGAAAAAACTGATCAAAACGTTGTTATTTGCAAGATTAAAAAAAATTATATATTGTGATAAAGATTTGCAAGATTAAAAAAATATATTTGTGATATACGTATTAAAATTATAAAAACGCACCAATTATTGGGCACAAACAAGATGTTGCAATCATGTTACTTTAGGTTATACTGCTGTTAGGTTACAGTTTAAGGCCAGCGTATAGTACATATAAAAATGAGCCATTTGTAGAAAACGTTCATCCTTCAGTGCCACTTACGAAAGGCATAATTGCCAATATGATGGCGCATGTGTCATGATTGTCAATGACACGTGTATGTTTTAAACACATAGCCCCTTTGCTAGCATTATAAAGTTACCAATAAAATATTCCCGAGAGAAATTAATGTTTAAATGATGAAGACTTGTCTACTGGCTAAACTTAAATTAAGTATTAATTAATTTTCATTAAGCTAAGAGTTATTTCATGTATTTTCAGTGTGGCTACCCAAGTAGCATGAGCGGGTCTATATCTTTGCTGGATTTTATTAGCAAACTATATCTAGTTTTACGTATATCCACATGCTACTTATATTTTTCATTAATTCCTTAAAACAACTGCATACTTAGAAAAATTTCGTTACCCTCATAGTCATTACCTCATACTAACATGGGAGAATCAAGGGTAATGTGCAATTTCGATAAACATCGTTTGTGAGATTTTTAAATGCTCTTCGCACCTCAATCGGGTTTATTTTGTCCACAAACTTGTTTATTAGTTGTTGAATTTCTCGTGCGCAAACACGTACTTTTGTAATTAAAAACTGTTGACATGATGACGATACTAAATATTGTAACAGAGATTATCATGATAGTCACATAATCTCTGATAAGGATGACAATTCGAGATTATCCAATTTTATAGATGCTGGGATTAAAATGCAATTACATTCACGCTATTGTCAAGAGCTGAAAGATTAAAAATATTCAAGAAATTTATACCTCTTATCAGACACTCAACAATTGTTGCTTAATTGTTTTATTTTTCATTATTTACTTGCTGTTATAGAAATTAAAACAAAAGTGATTATAGCGACTACTTCATCCACTAATTATTTCCAAGAGTCGATCCACATAATGAGTGTTTTTCCGAAAGCAAAATTAGGAAAGGATAAAGTGTTTGGTGGCATGTTTGTTTGGAAAATTTAATAGTTTTACTACTATTTCTTTAGAGAATCACAGTTACTAGTGCATAATTTTTTCTTTATTATTCATTTTGCAAGAAATCCAGGAATATGTCCGGAAAATTTCTGTGGGAGAAACGAAACAGTTATAGACATTCACAGCACCCAGATATCTGTCTGTTCGACTATTACAATTCGACTATTATATTTTTAAAAAATTATATGGTATTATTCACTATATAAATATATTGCCTAGTATATATATCACAGGCGAAAAAAATCGTGAAAATCTAGAAAACTATGAAAATTGCAATCATAGCTACAGTTTTTCAGTTAACTTCTACTCACTTCGTTTCGTTCTACTTCACTGCGTTTTTTCAAAGTTTTGACTTCAGCAATTTGGAGGAGGTAGGCACTAAAATATTAACATTCAATAAACCCGTGGGTACTCAACCAAGAAACGACCCTCTAGATGGATGGACGACATCGAAAAAGACATAATAAATTTGAACGTAAGCAACTGGCACCGAGTCGCAACTGATAGGAGACGCTGGGAGGAGCGCGTAGTAGAGGCAGTCAAGGCCTGCAAGGGCTGTTGAGCTTGTAAAGAAGAATTGGGGGGAGGTGGGCCCATTGTGAGGCTTTTCATGGATATTTTCAACAATACATCTAGAGCTGTTTTTTAAAAATTATTAGAAAATTGAGTATGTCCTTTATTTGCCTCCTTTAAACTTCTTTCTAAGTCAGTTGGTTTCTGAGAAAAACGGTTGTGGCAGACAGATACGTGAGTTATCTTATTTCCATTTTATTCTTTTAGAATATGGAACCCTAAAAATTAAAAAATATTAAGGATGAAATTTGTTATTTTCAAAAGACAGTATTCTCGTGACTTTCATTTGACTTGCAAAACTGTTATTTTTGTAATGATTGATTTAAAAAAAGGCGATTCGATTAGCTATGACGTGAAATAATACGATACAGATTTATTTTACATGTAATTTTTAAAAGTAATTCTAAAAAATAAAATTAAAAATAAAAATACATAATTCTAATAATTTTGTAAAAAGGCAAGGTCCATATTATTTTTTTTTGTTTATAAATTACGTGAAAATTACAGTACAAAATTGTTTTCTTAATTGATTCATTTTTAGAATAAGCATTTCGAAATTTTTTTTAATCCCAAATAAAACCACTTGGGCTTTAGAAAAATTGCCAAATAAAATAAAATGTTAATCTACCGGTCACATCGATCTACATCAACGTTAACGTAACAACTTTCCACTACAATGAGACCGTTTCAAATATATTTTTTCATTCAATTCTAAGTAATACAACAGTGAAAATGGTATCTTTTTTGATAGTTTTTGTACGATGGAAATGAAAACAAATAGACATTCATTCCCAATTTTTCGACATTACATTCAGGTGATCCTGTCGAGATGTAATTATTATCCGTCTTGCACGACCAGCAGAGAGAGACGTCGCTATCAAAGAAAGCGAGATAAACATAATGCTGAATTCAATTAATCTTGAATGAATTTTTTATGTTTTTTCTTATAGTGATATTTCTCTCTGTTGATCGTGACATAATGGATGTTGCATAAAGGCTTTTACACAGACTTTATTTTATTTCTAGAATCCATAGTTTTCAATATTGAAAACCCAATGAATTTTCCATGAAACGCTGAATGCGTATAACAGAAAAACGTAGAATCATTTTTAAAAAATCCTTTTTCGAAGGGCATTTTTGCAAACTTTGCGTATACAGTAGTTTTAAAAATATTAGAGATGTTAAAAAAAATTTAAATAAAAGTCGTAGAGAATTGAATCCTCTACGAAACAATTTTAATTATAAAAGATCTCGCCGTTTACGACATATAACATAATTTGTTTTTTTTTCAAATTAATGGGTTCAGTAAGATGCCCCACCTCCGGCTAATTTTTGAAACTACTGTATTGATACCTTCAAAGAATAATCCCACAGAAATGTGCTTTATTTACATGTTTTCGTAACGTACTTGATGCCGGAACTTATATACAAACTGACCCCAGAACTATTTTATACCATAGTAATATTATTTTCTTTCATAATGCATACAATATGCTTCCCATCGTATATTATTGTTTCCAGATTAGCATCAACCTTTTTATTCCAGACGAATATATAAACTTCACTATCAATTAAAGAGCATATATAACACGATACGGTTCACAAGTGTACGATATATAATTTAAACAGAACGCTTACAATGAGTCATTAAACGCATTCCTTCTCCACTCCCACGAGTTAATGTGTTATATTGAATTAGGACGTATATCTTCAACATCAGCCTTTTTATTCCAGACGAATATATAAACTTCACTATCAATTAAAGAGCATATATAACACGATACGGTTCACAAGTGTACGATATATAATTTAAACAGAACGCTTACAATGAGTCATTAAACGCATTCCTTCTCCACTCCTACGAGTTAATGTGTTATATTGAATTAGGACGTATATCTTCAACATCAGCCTTTTTATTCCAGACGAATATATAAACTTCACTATTAATTCAAGAGCCTATATTACATGATACGGTTCACGCGTGTACGATATATAATATGTACAGAACGCTTACAATGAGTCATTAAACGCCTTCCTTCTCCACTCCCACGAGTTAACGTGTTATATTGAATTAGGACATATATCTTCAACTATGTTATCTGATGCTGATAATGACAAGAGTCATACTCGGATTACCAAGGGCAAGGTTTAAGCATTGCGCACACCAGCGTTATCAGAACGGAGCGACAATATCGCCATTCCCGCACGGAAGACGTTGAATATGTTTTCTTATCGTCTGCATCGGCAGTACGTGTATATACAGTGGTCATTGACGACTAGTTCAACGCTCCAAATGGCGCGATTGCAAACCGAAATCCTCTCGGGAATATAAAAATCGTCTAAAACTATGATGAAGCGGCGCGTCGCGATCAACTTCCAAATGGTTTAAAGAAGTCGCTGACAAATAATCCAATGCTTCAAATGACGCGGTCGGGAGCTAAAATGTTAAAATGGCCTATAATTTTGATAGAATGACGTACGGTACAATCGATTTCCAAACTTTTCGAACTCTGTCACTTCACGCCAAACAGCGCGATCGTCGTATGGAATGAGCGGGGAACAAATTGTATGCTAAATAGATGGTGATTTTTATGCTATTGTGCGAGCAAGATAGAGCAATATTTTTATATTTTATATATATTTGAACTAATGAATTTACCACAAGCAACTTGACAGGTGTTTCCCTTTCAAATTTTGCATATACCCATATGCGATCAAAATGACGATAGGTACGGCGCAATGAAGCGAGCATGAGTACAGTCGATATTATCCGCGCATCCAATTTGAGCCGTGCCTAATGGATGCGCTCCATTTGGCGTGTTCGTATGTGGTCAGATTAACACGAATAAGTTTAAAATGAAGATTTAGCGATAATTTTTTAAGGCATAAACGTGTGCATCACTAAACGTTCCATTTATTTCCGCGCCACATCGTGGTAATTCAACTTTCGTACAAATATGTACAAGCTCACTTGTACAGCGTCGCTAAAATTCGGTTCCTGCTCCCGCCCCCGCATCGCTTTGGTGGCGTGGGTATGGGCGGAACTTTATTATTATACATTGCTTTTACATGTGGCTTTGTCCGTCGAACAGATGGTCACTTGTAAACGTGTCGACTGTTTGGATTTATTACGAAGGGTCCTTTTTAGCATTCTGTGGAGAAAAAACTGGTAAAACTGAACATTTATGGAATCAACTCGTTTTTTATTCGGCCGTTCAGCTGTCTGTCACAACTTATTTTTTCAAAGGTCATTCAATCACGAGAGCTTACTTATCATATAGTTTTATTTAGTAACTAAGGTTTTCCCGCAGGAATCTGGTCTTGGAGTTGTGATTTTCAAAATAAAATTATATCTCCCCAGTATCACCGCCATCTCCGCGTCATTTCGTACCTATCCGTGTTCAAAAATACGTCTCACAAATATTAATATAGCTCTGTAATCGGAGTATGCACACTAATGTTTTCTCTATAAAAAAATCCGTAATAAATACTGATGTGACAATTAAAACTGCATGAAAATCTATCTAGTAGAGCTGAAGTTATAAGCGAACAGACAGACCGACAGATAAATGTTGCCTTTTATGTATGTATACAGATATAACCCAAGCGTGTTTAGAACAAATGAATTACCACATTTATAAGTTTCGCTGGATCGTATGTGCTATCAAATAAAAGCTTTCTTGTTAAATACTTTCTCAAAAAACATTTTGTAAAAAGCTGTGAAAATTGTTCTTACGCCCTTCTGTGGGATACTTAACGCGTTAATTAGATTTCCACTTGAACAATTTTTTAAATAATATTTTTGATATGAGACATGATTTCATCGATTCAGATAATACTTATGCAATTGAGGATGGAACATTAATATTTGATTAGGCGAAAAGTTTTTTAATAATGCGTGTTTTTCTGCCTATTAACACTTTTTAGTCAATTTTTGACGCATGGTTTTGGGCGGTTTTATTTAACTTTTAGAATGAAGGTTATTAACCTTTAACATCCTTTAATCAGGACATGCATCACAAATACTAACCGCTCTGTTACCTGAATATTTACACTAATTTTGTATACACAAAAACCTTCCCGAGTAAATACTGTGACAATGGAAACAGAATCAAAGTACACCTAATTCAAGTTAATTCATTACATTAAAAACTATATGCTCACGCCTGTCAAAAATATTGCCACATAAGAAATCTCTTCTAATCAACCAAAACCCTACAGAAATACTGGAATAGATGCGAGTAAATATTATATCTACTAACAAATAATTTAAGTATTGACTTTGATAAAGAATAGAGATAAGGTAGAATGGAATTACCCTTTTAGATAATTTTTGAAAATATAAATCAATGACATGTTTGATATGTCAGAAATAAGTTTATTTCTGTGTTAAGCAGTATCGTATTACTTGTAGAAGATGGTACCATGTTTAAAAATAAGGAGAATGAGGATTTTTTACAGTGAAATAATACTTGTAGAAATGGTAACGCGCTTAAAAATAAGGAGATTGAAAATTGTTTACCATGAAATTGTACTAGTAGAATATGGTACCGTGCTTAAAAAATAAGGAGAATGAGGATTTTTTTATAGTTAAGCAGTACACTTGAAGATGATACTGTATTTGAAAAGAAGGAGAACGGAGATGTTTTACAGTAAAATAATACTCGTATAACATGGTACAGTGCTTAAAAATAAGGAGAATGTGATTTTTTTTATAGTAAAGTAGTAATCATAAAAGGTGGTACCGTACTTAAAAATAAGGAGAATGAGGATTTTTAACAATAAAGTAGTACTCATAAAAGGTAATATCGTGTTTAAATATAAGGAGAATGTGGAATTTCAATAGTGAAGTAGTACTCGTATAAGATGGGTACCATGTTTGAAAATAAGGAGAATGAGGATTTTTTCCAATTAAATATTGCCCGTAGAAGATGATACCATGCTTAAAAAATAAATAGAATGAAGATTTTTTTTACAGTAAAATAGTACTCTTAGAAGATGGTACCGTGCTTAAAAATAAGAAGAATAAGGACTTTTTCACAGCAAAGTAGTACTCGTGTAAGATGCTACCGTACTTAAAAATAAGGAGAACGAATATGTCTTACAGTAAAATAATACTCATATAACATGGTAGCGTGTTTAGAAATAAGGAGAGTGAGGATTTTTACAGTAAAGTAAATAAGGAAAAAATAAGGAAAATGAACATTTTTTATAGTGAATCAGTGTTCGTAGAAGATGGTACCGTATATGAAAATAAGGAGAATGAACATTTCTTATAGTGAATTAGTTCTCGTAGAAGACGATATCGTCCTTAAAAATGAGTGGAATGAAGATTAGTATATTTTGTATGATTTTGGAAGTATCTAATAAAAAAATGTGGCTTCAAATTTAGAAACACGGCCATAAATCTTTTAAAAAATGTTAATAGTTGACGCTCATATGTAAAACTGTAAACGATATGATTTGCAAGTTATTGACGTACCGACGATTTTTGGTATCTAATCACGTTCAATAGTTTCGTCATAGGTGAGCGTTGATAGCTTTCTATTTTTATCAAACCATATCGCTACAGTCAGTTGTATCTTACATATAAGTGGTATATATGAAAATAGTAAAGAAACGTCAAAGATTGCTTATCAGAATAAGAAAATTTATATCATGGCGGAGTGGTGCGTATCGCTTTACATCAGTTCGATATTAAATTATGGCAAATAATTTATATTTATAAGTTGGTCACGAGGCAGGAAACTTAAAGGAAATGACATTTATCTTGTCGTGGATGAAGGAAGTTGGATAAGGAAACGTAACGTAATTATGCAAGGATCAGAGAAGATAAAATCTTTACTTCGTTAGGATGACATCATTAAGGCTACAGATTCCCGCAGTTCATTTAGATAATTAACATCAAACGTTTTGTCGACATGATATTTAATGTCACTTTTTAACCTTGTAGCGTTTGATTTTCGTCTGTGGGCGTAATCGTGATTGGTCAGTCAGGTTTGCATCTTAATACGGAAATATATTTTGTTGTATAAATCATTCCTCATTTTTTGGATTATTAATTCTGCAATCGGAATCATCTAATTATCTCTCACAACAAACTTCGTATCCAAATAAAAAATTCTTATTAAGTGGAACTCTTATTCCGTGCAAATTAAGCTCGTATAAATATTTAAAGGTACACCCTTTTGCAAATTAATGTGAACACAAGGGTGAACAACGGAAAATATATAAAGGTTTTACGAAATAGAATGCTTCTTGAATCCAAATTGAGTTTATGAGTATAAAACTCAATTTGGAAAATTCAGTTTTCCAACAAGATCTTGCACCTTGCCATGCGTAGAAGACTTCGTGCATAGAAATTCTTTGTGGAAAATGGGGTAACGGTCTTGGATTGGCCTGCAAATTGCCAATGGCCCCCGAAACTTAACCATCTGCAAAATGCGACTCAAAGAAATTAATTGAACCAACCAAAATCAAGTCGATGAAGATGAAGTTATTCAAGTGTGGTACAGAGATGAAAAAATTAGAGAAAACTGTAAATTGTTAATAGAATCCATCAGAAACTGAATAAAGATGGTGCTGCAAGCCAAGGGTGGTCATTTTAAATATTAGGCTCATTAGTTTTGTAGCTGATTAATTTTTTTTGTAAATAAAACATAATTTGAATATTGAATATATTTGGCGTTAATTTTGTAGAAATTCATTATTGACAATTAAATGAAACTACGTGATGTAGTATTATTTCTACTTTCTTTACGTTCTTTACCACGACCTAGGTTCCGTTGTATTACAACATCTTCAGGTGGGCTATTAGCAGAATTAAACGTTAAATATTAAATATTCATCTATGCTAATAGCCCACCTGAAGATGTTGTAATACAACGAAACCTAGATCGTGGTAAAGAAATTAAAGAAAGTAGAAATAATACTACATCACGTAGTTTCATTTAATTGTTAAAACATAATTGTCTTGTCACCACTAATTAGCACAAGGTGTACTATTTATAAGTATTGTACATAAAATTATAACTTATAATTTTCCAGGTAACAGTAACTACAGTTGTTCTTACAAAATTTCCGTGTAAATTTTTTGAGAATTTTGACCTATATGTGGGTTAACACACTTTATCGTCATATTAAATAATTTCATACAATAAATTTCAAGTTGTCATGTTAAATGGTTTCTGAGAAAGATAGTTGTGATAGATAGACAGAAAGAGGGATACGTTAGTTATTTTATAAGGTTTCTATTTTCAATAATTTTTTTTTTTCATTTTTTCTGAATGGTAATTACTTACAAAGAAACGTTCAAATGTTTCATTATCATAAACAGAAACTCAATGGAAAAAAATTAAAACAAACAGTGAATTAAAACAAAACTTTTTTAATAATTATTGGTGCGAAATAATACTCGGTATCACTCAATAATCGTAACCGAACAAGATGTGCACGGCGTGACGTCGCTTTGATAATGCCACGCGAGGGAACGTTCGGTGTGCGTGTATTATAATATGGTAAGCAACTTATAATACACGCACACCGCCTTCCATTACTGTTGAAAAAGTGTATCTCGGAAAAGAGATACGATCGAAGTAAAATAATACTGAATACTATCACTAATAAAATATATTACGGTAACTAAATGTAATGGACAACATTTAACCTATAGTTTCATTTACCGACGCTTTGCTGCGACTAAGTTCATAGCAAAAATTGCAAATTATTGCTGGTTTATTTCGAGTGGTAAATATTACGTTAATATTTCATCTTTCTCCAACCTTTCACTGACTTATTGCAAGACTAATATATGCATTTCAATTTTCATTACGCTTGTAATCTTCTTGCCCAAAACCATCATACCTATATTCTACATTTAACGTGACTATGTAAAACCATTACGTTGAATGTGTAACTTAAAAAACCAACTTTGGTTAAATCAGTCACAGTCTGTTACTTATTTACATTGTGACGAACTTTGACTTTTCTATTTAACTTTGATAGCTGTCAGCAGAAAGGACTCGTTATAGGTGACAAAGTTGGCACTTAAAGTAGCTGAAAATACAGAATACAGAATACATTTCATGATTTTTTATTTGTTTCAGTCGCCAGAGGACCGCTTTGCGGGGTACAAGGGAGTGCGGAGTGTCACCATCAAAAAGGTATGTTGAGCGAAATTGATGATAATAAGTCCACGTTACATTTATATTGCAGCTTGTTACTCAAATTCAGCGGATAGCTTAATACGACCCCAGTACTATGAATACAATCAAAGTTACTGTCGATTTAAATCTTGCGAAATTGATGATAATAAGTCCACATTACATTTATATTGCAGGTTGTTACTCAAATTCAGCGGATAACTTAATACGAACCCGGTACGATGAATACAACCAAAGTTACGGTCGATTTAAATCTTGGGAAATTGATGATAATAAGTCCACATTACATTTATATTGCAGCTTGTTACACAAATTCCGCGGATTACTTAATACGACCCCAGTACGATGAATACAATCAAAGTTACGGTCGATTTAAATCTTGCGAAATTGATGATAATAAGTCCACATTACATTTATATTGCAGCTTGTTACACAAATTCCGCGGATTACTTAATACGACCCCAGTACGATGAATACAACCAAAGTTACGGTCGCTTTAAATCTTGCGAAATTGATGATAATAAGTTCACATTACATTTATATTACAGCTTGTTACTCAAATTCAGCGGATAACTTAATACGACCCCGGTACGATGAATACAACCAAAGTTACGGTCGATTTAAATCTTGCGGAATTATGATAATAAGTCCACATTACATGTATATTGCAGGTTGTTACTCAAATTCAGCGGATAACTTAATACGACCCCGGTACGATGAATACAACCAAAGTTACGGTCGATTTAAATCTTGCGGAATTGATGATAATAAGTTCACATTACATTTATATTGCAGGTTGTTACTCAAATTCAGCGGATAACTTAATACGACCCCGGTACGATGAATACAACCAAAGTTACGGTCGATTTAAATCTTGCGGAATTGATGATAATAAGTCCACATTACATTTATATTGCAGGTTGTTACTCAAATTCAGCGGATAACTTAATACGACCCCGGTACGACGAATACAACCAAAGTTACGGTCGATTTAAATCTTGCGAAATTGATGATAATAAGTCCACATTACATTTATATTGCAGCTTGTTACTCAAATTCAGCGGATAGCTTAATACGACCCCAGTACTATGAATAAAACCAAAGTTACGGTCGATTTCAATCTTGCGAAATTGATGATAATAAGTCCACGTTACATTTATATTGCAGCTTGTTACTCAAATTCAGTGAATAACTTAATACGACCCCAGTACGATGAATACAACCAAAGTTACGGTCGATTTAAATCTTGCGAAATTGATGATAATAAGTCCACATTACATTTATATTGCAGCTTGTTACTCAAATTCAGCGGATAGCTTAATACGACCCCAGTACTATGAATACAACCAAAGTTACGGTCTATTTAAATCTTGCGAAATTTATGATAATAAGTCCACATTACATTTATATTGCAGGTTGTTACTCAAATTCAGCGGATAACTTAATACGACCCCGGTACGATGAATACAACCAAAGTTACGGTCGATTTAAATCTTGCGAAATTGATGATAATAAGTCCACATTACATTTATATTACAGCGTGTTACTCAAATTCAGCGGATAACTTAATACGACCCCGGTACGATGAATACAACCAAAGTTACGGTCGATTTAAATCTTGCGGAATTGATGATAATAAGTCCACATTACATGTATATTGCAGGTTGTTACTCAAATTCAGCGGATAACTTAATACGACCCCGGTACGATGAATACAACCAAAGTTACGGTCGATTTAAATCTTGCGGAATTGATGATAATAAGTCCACATTACATTTATATTGCAGGTTGTTACTCAAATTCAGCGGATAACTTAATACGACCCCAGTACTATGAATAAAACCAAAGTTACGGTCGATTTAAATCTTGGGAAATTGATGATAATAAGTCCACATTACATTTATATTACAGCTTGTTACTCAAATTCAGCGGATAACTTAATGCGACCCCGGTACGATGAATACAACCAAAGTTACGGTCGATTTAAATCTTGCGGAATTGATGATAATAAGTCCACATTACATTTATATTGCAGGTTGTTACTCAAATTCAGCGGATAACTTAATACGACCCCGGTACGATGAATACAACCAAAGTTACGGTCGATTTAAATCTTGCGGAATTGATGATAATAAGTCCACATTACATTTATATTGCAGGTTGTTACTCAAATTCAGCGGATAACTTAATACGACCCCGGTACGATGAATACAACCAAAGTTACGGTCGATTTAAATCTTGCGAAATTGATGATAATAAGTCCACATTACATTTATATTGCAGCTTGTTACTCAAATTCAGCGGATAACTTAATACGACCCCGGTACGATGAACACAACCAAAGTTACGATCGATTTAAATCTTGCGAAATTGACGATAATAAGTCCACATTACATTTATATTGCAGCTTGTTACTCAAATTCAGCGGATAAATTAATACGACCCCAGTACGATGAATACAATCAAAGCTACGGTCGATCTAAATCTTGTTTATTTTTAAAGGATTTAAAATTGTCTATTAATTTTAAGATGAATGAAGTCTATTAAAATGTCTTTAACGGTTCTGTCTGTCTATGTTTCATCGATAAAAAAATACACTAATTGGCCCGTGCGAATAATTCGCAAGTCACCAAATGATGACATAATTTAAAAATAAGTAAGTGAAAGGTATTTTATTTAGTTAAACATTTTATATAGGACTGGCTCGTGCGTCTAAGGTTCCGTGTCCCGTTTCAAGTAAAATTGTTTTATTTGTCATAACTCTTTACCGGTATGCACTCTCTGGCGCAATAAATATTTAATTATATCTAAAATAATTAAGTAAGGGGGAAAAAAAATAATATTTAGTTAAACATATTGTCAATAGATGGCGCTGGTTAAAATATAAACACCTTTCAGAAATAATATATAAAGAATTTAAAAATTAAAAAGATAATGTATTGTTTGTGTATTTTTCGTCATTAGCGGTAAAGGTAATCTTCAAAATAATAGTCATTAATTTTCATGAAGTATTAAAGGAAATATGGCGTACATATATATATATATATATATATATATATATATAGATATATATATGTATATATATATATATATATATATACATGTGTATATATATATATATATACACATGTGTATATATATATATATATATATATATATATATTTTATTAATTTTTTTTTTGTTTTAAAATATGTCATAAATCAGTGATAATTAAACTTTGATTTGAACATAATGATGGAATATTTTTAGTTTTATCTCAAAAATTGTACAAAAAATAACTGATTTAAAAACATACATTCTTAAGGTCTGGAAGTAAGAGTAATAATAAGATACAGAAGACGAAGAAATAGTTGTTTAAAAATTAAGATATTTTTAGGGGAAATAAATATCTATTGATGTATTATTAGTGTAGATAATATTTCCTTTATTTTAAATTACTATTTTAATTATATATATATATATATATATATATATATATATATATATATATATATATATATATATATATATATATATCTCAGTAAAAATACCTTTATTTACACGCTATTTATACTTTACTGATTAACAAATATTGTCGGAATAACTTACATCTGAAGCACAGGCACGTGTCAAAAAAGCTCGGCAAAAAATACGCAAAGGACAATGCCAACCGGTTTATTGACCTTTACCCCATTTGCGGAAATATACAATTAAGCTTTTAATTTTATTAAAATTTTTCTTTCACCTAAGTCACAAAATTGGATCTAATTTTCCATAGAAACTTGCGATATTGTTCATACAATGCGATAAAACGATGACAGACGCTACTTGAAAAGATACAATTTATAGAGTTGTTGACGCCGTCCAGTGCTAACTTGGTTAGTAGTTAATTTTTTGTACGCTATTTACATATCCACTGCAAATGGCGTCCTAGACGAATACGAAACGAAACAATGTTACGATACGATAATTTTTCGTTTTGCTTCCTCATTAACGTTACGTCGATGATTGAAATAAGATTATCCGAGTTTTAAAACGTTTAATAAAACAAAAGTATTTTTGTGTACTAGAATATTATTAAATACTAGCGTGACCCGTGCGAAGTCTTCGCATTATAAATTATTCAACTCAATTTAATAAATCAAAATTGATTGCAGGTATTCAATTCATTTCTAATTTTGCACACTGCTTATTACGTTTTTATTCCATTATGAAGCTCAGATGACAGATCAAACAAATATTTTACTAAAATTGACATATAGAGGCGCAAGTATCAAAAGCATTGAGCTAAAGCGCCACTTTATTAAACAAAAATTTTACCGACCGTCAATCATATTGACGTTGAGCCGTTTGATGGCAGCATTGCTGTTTTGTGTATATAATTTTAATAATTGATTAATTTGCAAAAACAATAGCAATAATAAATTTTTTAGTTGTGGATGCCGGTAGAGCAAGCAATTATCTATAAAATGATATATAATTTATGTGGATTAGTTGTGAGGTTTTTTCTAAAAAGGGAGAGTAACATCTTAACCTTAGCGTATTAATATTAATATATATGATGATGATGATACGAAAATACTTCGTAGCTAGACTTAATATTTTCACTTTTTCTAAACAACCTAAACTTAATTATGAGATTTCTCTCAATATTATTTATGAATTTTTCTAAATTTATCGTGTGAGGACGCTCTGGATAGATGTTATCAAAAACGAAACGAAACAATGTTACTATACGACAATTTTTCGCTTTCCTTCCTCATTAACGTTACGTCGATGATTGAAAAAGATAACCCGACTTTTAAAACATTTAATAAAACGAAAGTATTTTTGTCTACTACACTATTTTTAATTAGATTGAAATTTCCTTCCTTGAATTTTTGGAGACATTGTGTTGGGGATGTAATTCTTTGGATGTTTGGAAACATTGTGTTGGGGAGGAATAAAGTACACCTTCACCTATGATTGTGCATGTGTGTGGATGTTGCTGCGTTCGCTTTTCACTCCAAAAATTATTTATAAAGCAAGAGCGTTCCAATATCTCATCGTAAAATTATCATATTTTGTAAGTTACTTGCTCGCTAAAACTCAGTTGCTAACTAAACAGAAAAATCTAACGCCGCTCTCTTAATAACCCTATCAGATTTACTCGAGAAATTTCTGCAATATTCCAGGAATCGCTGGAAAAAATTAGCGGCCTTATTAGTTGCCAACGTAATATATTTTCATTATATTCATCATCGAATCACACGAGTCGAACAATAAGTTCAATCATGCTTTAAATCCAGAGCTTATTAATCAGACTCCATTGCGCCGACCAAAACCAAGACGCTTATCATGATTCGATCTAAATAAAACAAGAACACGAAAGAAGCTAATGGAAAATGTTACAACATACGTCGTGAAAATGTTACAACATACGTCGTGAAATACAATTTTTATTGTACACCTCCGGTTCGAATATCAATAACGCCTCCCCTTTGTGCGCCCACATAAAGCTCCGCTTCATGACTCCACGGCGTTCGGCGCTCGTAATAAACCTCTGGACGCGTGATTATGATCTCAACATACATATTAAATGGCTGTTGGTGGCGCCATCGCTTATGTCATAAATAATACAGGACTCTACCCGCGGCGGAGGGTGGATAAATTAAATTTCCCGCGGCTAAGTGTGTGAAAGTGGCATGTCAGATCTTGCTCTGACAGGGTCAAGTAAGGTTTAGTGACTTCCGGTGACGAGGTTCTGGCTTATGCGTATATACATACGAATATGCCTGTCAACATATTTACGTATAATACAATTCTCAAACTGTGTAATAAAACAATTTCTCAAACGATATATCCTTCGACCTATAAATCTATGAAGAATGTTTAAAACAAAATATTAGCATTATAAACATTTTGTCACCCAATACTAGTCGATTTCGCATATATCATGTTGCCACTGGCCTTACACTTTTTTAATCTCCGTATTAATAGCGGAAATCAAACCACTGAAAAAAAACCAGTTTCTCTATTTTTCTGTTTTTAATTAAAACAAAATTTATTCTCTACCTTGCATTGAAACATTACAAAGACCGCTCATAATTTATTTTAAAAAAAAAATTTACATAACGAAATGTTTTTCATATGAATTTGGTTTTTGTCACGAATCATTCGTTGCAACTTTGTTGACTTAATTTGGATTTTTTTGTCGCTAGACACTTAATATACAAATAAAAAAACAAACTGTGACATATTAAACATAAAAAGAACTAAAGACATCATTTCTATTAATAAAGTAATTTTTCGATAATTTTTTAGTATCAAGTGAATTGGGTGCAGTCTTTATACGGTTAAATATTTTCAATACGTTGTTATTGTTTGATTTAAGAAAAAACAATGAAAAATTGGCTTTCAATTAAATGCTTGACCCGAGGAAACTATGTATCCTATACTGTAATGGTAAAGAATATTTGGGACAGACGAGTCATTAGAAGAGGAAGGGAATAGTAAAATGATGATAATAAAATAAAAAAGACAAATACTTTGTTTCTAAGGAAAATAAAAATAACACACAAATAAACAAACAAATAAAATAAAAATGAAAAAATGACATGGCAAAATTAATATAGGTAGGTGATATATAGACTGATAGTACAAACAAGTAACAGTTTGTAGAAATAGTGAAAAGCTTGTTAGTGCAATATTATCAAGCTTATAAAAAAGACGAAACATAATTAAGAACCGAGAACTATATGACAGAATAGATAATACTTTCACAATTACGATATATATTTATATATATATATATATATATATATATATATATATATATATATATATATATATATATATATATATATTTGACGGACTCGTTACCACAAAAGCAATCTCTTTCAGTCAATCGCATTACAATTATATATTAATAGTCAACAAGATATAATACAAAATACACAAAAAAAGTAAAAAAGTGACTAAACGATTATGAGGGAAAAGACTTTTTCAGGTATCTTTGAACCAGTCGATTCCTAAGTCTTATAGTTTGGACAATGAAGCACTTTTCATAAAAGTAGGTTGTATGTTTGGTAAAAAACAGAAGTGATGGTTTTCAGAACGTAGTCCTACATGCTATGCAGGCAAGTATTAAACCTGCTTCTAATATAAGTTAAATTATTAAGATTGTTCAAAATAACATAAAGAATTGTAAGAATGTGTAGATTGCGTCGATTGCGGACTTCCGTCCATATAAGTTAGGCTCTGAATTGACAAACACGATCATATTTTTTGCAACCAAAAACAGCGGATGCATATATTTTTAAGGCGTTCTAATTTGATAAGGTGATGCTCCGCAAAGTCTGTCTAGCGATAGATACTACTACTACTAGTAGAACTACGGAGATGTATATCTCCGTAGTCAAGCAGTGGCAGTAGGAGTGTTTGACAGAGGTGAGCTTTTTTTTGAATGTCTAAAAATTTTGAAGATGCTTGAGGGAGTGCATTCTGCTGAAGATACGATGACTATCATCATTTATTAGAGGTTGCCAACTAAATTTTTGATCGATCAGCAGACCCAAGTTTTTAAAATTTACCATCTATATAATTTTATAACCCAGCATCTAAAAAACAACGAAAGATGTGCAGCTTTATTCATAGACTTCTCCAAACTCATTATCTCAAGGATTACTTCTGAAGAAACTCTATAATATTGATATAAATAATCAAATATACGGCTGGTTCTTGAGCTACATTACTGAGAGGAAGGAAACTGTAAAATTTAATAACACACTTTGTAAACCAGGGAACGTCACATCCGGTATACTGCAAGCCAATGTACTGGGACCGAAGCTCTTTCTGATTTATGCCAATGATATGCTCGAGCTTAGCATTAAAGATAAGTTGCTAGCATTTGAACATGAATATTGGGGACAGACTTGAACTATCCACATTTTCCAACAACAATTTGTTGACACTTAATATACGTAAAACAAAATATAACATGACTTTTACTATTGAATAATTTTTATATAAATGTGTTACGTTTTCTAATAAATTACAAGTTCTTTATATTCTTCGTGTGGAAAAAATTATAGTCTATTACTACATATTTCTAAATATTTAAATGGTCTACCTACTTGACTTGCAGGTCACGTAAATAATAATTTTATTAATATTTTTATAAATATTAATATTATTTTTCACCATATAAATATACTACCTAGTATATTCTTAGGGGCGTTAAATATCGCTAACTTCTCACTGTGAAATTTAAATTCGTAAATGTGTTACGTTATCTAGTAAATTAAAAGTTCTTTATGTTATTTGTGTGGAAAAAATTATAGTTTATTACATATTTCTAATGATTTAAACTTTCTACGTAAAAAAAATTAATAAAAGTATTTTTACAGGTTATGTAAAAAATAATTTTATTAATATTTTTATTATATTGCCTAGAATATCGTTTACGAGTGCATATTTCTCACTGTGAAATTTAAATACATCATGGCCACGTTTTTCTAGTAGAGTTTAGTAGATAAACTTCTAGCAACGCTATTTTCAGATATGTGCTTTTTTGGATGTTTAGTAATATCTCTAAAGATATCTTACATAAAATTCTGAAAGTAACAGTTTCAGATCCTTATAATACTTTCTTTGTATCGATGCCATATAATATATTAAAAAAATTAAATTTATTTCGAGTTATTGATAGAGACTGATATATATATATATATATATATATATATATATATATATATATATATATATATATATATATATATAAGTATATTTATACATATAAGGAAACTGTAACAGAGTGAATTCTGTACATGGAAAATATTTTGCAAAGACTGATTTAGAGCGTATAGAATGATAATCGAAGTCAGAAAACCTATTTTTAGAATTTGTGTTTGTCTATATGTTAATTTTTCCTTTAATCTATAATAATAATACTATGGAGGACGGATTTTGATGAAATTTGGTAAGGTAATCGTTTATAAACTCAAGCAACATATAGTATACTTTTTATCTAGATGTTACATGTTTAAAAAAATTTTACCTACTTGGTGAACATTTTTTCGTATGACGGTTATTCTAAACAAATAATCCTGAGTGAATTTTACACGAAGTCGAGAGGGCGTAGTTAGTACTTTATGAATTTCAAATATAGAACGTTTGTTGAGAAAATATGGCTCTGACAAACAAACGAACAGATACAGTGAATTTCTTTCAAGGATTTTTTTGGAATTTACTCCTTAACCATCGATTTTCATATATAACACCGGGTAAGTCAGAAGTTCAAAGCGTACGAAGTTCAGAGCCTTAGAAAAATGTAAGCGTTAGGTTCTGGTCGTACGAAGTTCAGAGCGTTAAAAAGTGTAACCGTTATGTAGCCTCTCCGTGCAACATTTTTGCATATCTTTAGAGTGAGATATCAATATTTGTTTGCCATTCTCTTATGGCGTAATCGCAATGACGGAGTGTGATACACATAGTTTACTATCTTTCGCTAATATTAAGATGTACTCATTAAATGTCATTATATGTGAACATTTGGCGTCTTCTATCCTACAAAATTAAAAAGTTTCTTTTAATTTTAACTTCTTAGTCTGACATTACTAAATATTTTTAATTTTGTTGTATAAATTTGATCTTGTTCATTTGTGTTTTACTTCAAAATAATTATATCGTCAGCATTATTTTATTAAAGAATTTTCCATTTACGTTTAATGATATTCATATATATGTTTATATACAGTGTTACCTATTTCATACATTCTAAGACAATCGTACTTAAGGAGTAAACTCCAGTCGCGCGTCGGAGCTGACACGCACAATTTTTTTCATTTTAAATTACGAAACCTTAAGAATAAAATACACTGGAGAATCGTAAAAAATATTCCGCTTTTAATTAATTTACTTATGTATACACGTGTAACAAAAAAATTATCAATTATTCATAAAGATGATTCTCTGCATCACCTTGAATATATTTAAAACGTGTTTCTATAAAATATGTGAATTTTTTTCGTTGAAATCGCAAATTTGATAGTGTTCCTTTCAGAAACGGTTTCTTCTTCTTCACAGAATATTTGTGTGTGTGTAGTCCTTGTTCAATCCGAACAAATTTTGGTTTCATTTATCAAATAGTTCCTTAATATTTTCCACTCAGTTTGATGCGCAGAATCTCTTTTTCTTCATAGAATATTTGTGTATGTGTAGTCCTTGTTCAATCCGAACAAATTTTGGTTTCAATTATCAAATAGTCCCTTAATATTTACCACTCAGTTTGATGCGCAGAATCTCTTTTTCTTCATAGAATATTTGTGTGTGTGTAGTCCTTGTACAATCCGAACAAATTTTGGTTTCAATTATCAAATAGTTTCTTAATATTTTCTACTCAGTTTGATGCGCAGAATCTCTTTTTTTTACAGAATATTTGTGTGTATTTGTAGTCCTTGTTTGGATTATCAGAAACTTTCGTGCCAAATTTTATTTTCAATTATCAAATAGTTTCTTAATATTTTCTACTCAGTTTGATGCGCAGAATCTCTTTTTTTTTACAGAATATTTGTGTGTGTGTAGTCCTTGTTCGGATTATCAGTAACCTTCGTGCCAAATTTTATTTTCAATTATCAAATAGTTTCTTAATATTTTCCACTCAGCTAGATGCGCAGAATCTCTTTTTTTACATAATATGTGTGTGTGTGTGTAGTCCTTGTTCGGATTATCAGTAACCTTCGTGTCAAATTTTATTTTCAATTATCAAATAGTTTCTTAATATTTTCTACTCAGTTTGATGCGCAGAATCTTTTGTTCTTCACAGAATATTTGTGTGTGTGTGTGTAGTCCTTGTTCGGATTACCAGTAACCTTCGTGTCAAATTTTATTTTCAATTATCAAATAGTTTCTTAATATTTTCCACTCAGCTAGATGCGCAGAATCTCTTGTTCATCACAGAATATTTGTGTGTGTGTGTGTAGTCCTTGTTCGGATTATCAGTAACCTTCGTGTCAAATTTTATTTTCAATTATCAAATAGTTTCTTAATATTTTCTACTCAGTTTGATGCGCAGAATCTCTTTTTTTTACAGAATATTTGTGTGTGTGTGTAGTCCTTGTTCGGATTATCAGTAACCTTCGTGTCAAATTTTATTTATCCGTCCATCCTTTAGAAAAGAGATAGCAAACACAAACATACGCACACACATGCAAACAGATAGACAGGTATTACATTTTTATACATAACATTTATTTCAACCGAAAGGAAATGCGATTCTTTTTTAAATATTTTTTATCTCAATTACTTTGTGACCTCGACATTGTTTTTATCGCAAAACCGGAAGCGACATTCGAACTGGTACTTTGTGTCTGCTTGTTTTTAACATCCGTATTTCATAGTTCAGAATGTGATCCCTAAAATTGTTCTCAAATTTAAAAGACATAGAACATAAATAATAGAACATAGACAAAAAATGGAAATGAAACCATGCCATACATTTTGTAGAAAAAGTTCTTACTTTTTGGGATATACTTACTCTTGTCTATGCTCTCTTTCCTTTAGCGCGACAGTACCAGACGTTATCATTTTTAGAATACTTGTGTTGCTTGAAATGATGCATGATACTGAAACATGACCATAGTGACATAATTATGTAGACTTTTAGGGTTCCATACTTCAAAAGGAAATAAGGAACCATTATAGGATCATTTCATTGTCCGTCTGTCTGTCCCTTTTTTTCAGGAACGCGTGGAAGTATAAAGTTGAAATTAAAGTCAAATACGGTCTATGATCCCTTGGAGCTATAAAAAATCAAGCTTCTCGGTCAACGCAATCAAAAAGAACAATAAAAAACAGCTATTTTTGGTGCATATTTTGACAATCGCAAATAAATCAAAACCTATAGGGTACTTCCCGTTGACCTAGAATCATGAAATTTGGCAAGAAGCAAAATATCACAGTTCAAATAGTGAATATATTTGGCGTTAATTTTGTAGAAAAACTTACCCACGACCTTTTAACCACGACCTGGGTTTCGTTGTATTACAACATCTTCAGGTGGACTGTTAGCAAAGATGGTAAAGAACTTGAAAGAAAGTAGAAATAATAATACATTACGTAGTTTATTTAATTGTGAATAATGAATTTCTACAAACTTATCGCTAAATATATTCAATAGTTAATCCAGAGAATAAGTTTTATCTTAAAACTAAGATATTAACGTTGTATTACAACATCTTCAGGTGAGCTATTAGTAAAATTAATTGTGCAGTACAAGTAAAGGAACAAATGACTAAAACGAAAATCGTTAATTTATAGTTATATCACATAAAAAATATATTTTTTAACTATGCGTCTATGAAAGAAATATATAATGATAAGGCAATATATTTTCGTTCTAAAAATTAAAATATTGCATATAGTTTAATAAGAATATTATGTACCATTAAATGTTGTAAACAATGCCTAAAAGTATACGGAATCATCGTAGTCCGAGTTCCACTCGTGTTTGATATGGATGCTGTTTTATAAAAATATTGTATCTTTGTAATAAAGTCAACTTTGCCCACAATGCACAACACAAATTTAAAAGTACAAAACAAACTCAAAAAACTGAAGAGCCGAAAGAAGTAAATATTATTAAAAATACAAAACACGAATTTATAATTAAGTAAAAAAAAACGAAAAATTATAAAATATTTAATTAAAAACTATGATTTAAAATTATAAAATATTTAATTAAAAACTATGATTTATTTTACACTGCGGGTAGCAATTCAAATTTTTAATTCAAAATGACGATGTCTTGTTTCATCTCACATTTTTAACATAGATAACTATTTGATTATTTATGATTGTCTTTTTAATTTTATTTTGTAAAAACGCAATGTTTTGAAATAAGTGACGGAAGAGTGAACATCCCAACCGTTCTTAAACTATTATTTTCGCTTACTATCGGGTTTTCAACGCTTGTTGGTGTTAATAGTGTGTATAAAGTATCAGAGTTTAAATTAATTTTCCGCAATGGGAAGGTGGTACCGTTGGGATGGTAAAATAACACCTTTGCTCCACCTCCCCCAGATTCTGAATAAAACCCCTACTCCAAAAATCCAACCCCAACGATTAATATCTGAGCTACGGCTATACAATTACTATTATTAGTACTGAGTTCTAAATTGAATTTTAATTTTCAGTAATTTGGCTATAAATATAAGGGATTAGCTACATAGGGGAAGTGCAAATAAAATGTATGATATAAAGTGTATGTTATGGATCGTCTGTTTCATATAAGATAAGCTCATTCATAATTGTATGAAACTATAATTGTATGTAAACTTACTATAATTGTATGTAATGCTAATAATTGCTAATAAATGTAACTTGAATTACATTCAATTTGAATTTAACATACGTCACATTTCATTTCTAAAAATCTATACATATAATAAAATTGTGACAGAGTGAATTCTGTACTTTGAAAATACTTTTAAAAAAAGTCATTGATTTAGCGTATACAATGATAATAAAATCAAATTATGCTAATAATTGCTAATAAATGTAACTTGAATTTCATTAAATTTGAATTTGACATACGTCATATTTCATTTCTAAAAATCTATACATGTAATAAAATTGTAACAGAGTGAATTCTGTACTTTGAAAATACTTTTAAAAAAAGTCATTGATTTAGCGTATACAATGATAATAAAATCAAATTATGCTAATAATTGCTAATAAATGTAACTTGAATTTCATTAAATTTGAATTTGACATACGTCATATTTCATTTCTAAAAATCTATACATGTAATAAAATTGTAACAGAGTGAATTCTGTACTTTGAAAATACTTTTAAAAAAAGTCATTGATTTAGCGTATACAATGATAATAAAATCAAATTATGCTAATAATTGCTAATAAATGTAACTTGAATTTCATTAAATTTGAATTTGACATACGTCATATTTCATTTCTAAAAATCTATACATGTAATAAAATTGTAACAGAGTGAATTCTGTACTTTGAAAATACTTTTAAAAAAAGTCATTGATTTAGCGTATACAATGATAATAAAATCAAATTATGCTAATAATTGCTAATAAATGTAACCTGAATTTCATTAAATTTGAATTTGACATACGTCACATTTCATTTCTAAAAATCTATACATATAATAAAATTGTGACAGAGTGAATTCTGTACTTTGAAAATACTTTTAAAAAAAGTCATTGATTTAGCGTATACAATGATAATAAAATCAAATTATGCTAATAATTGCTAATAAATGTAACCTGAATTTCATTAAATTTGAATTTGACATACGTCACATTTCATTTCTAAAAATCTATACATATAATAAAATTGTGACAGAGTGAATTCTGTACTTTGAAAATACTTTTAAAAAAAGTCATTGATTTAGCGTATACAATGATAATAAAATCAAATTATGCTAATAATTGCTAATAAATGTAACCTGAATTTCATTAAATTTGAATTTGACATACGTCATATTTCATTTCTAAAAATCTACACATATAATAAAATTGTAACAGAGTGAATTCTGTACTTTGAAAATACTTTTAAAAAAAGTTATTGATTTAGAGTATACAATGATAATAAAGTCAAATTATGCTAATAATTGCTAATAAATGTAACTTGAATTTCATTAAATTTGAATTTGACATACTTCACATTTCATTTCTAAAAATCTATACATGTAATAAAATTGTGACAGAGTGAATTCTGTACTTTGAAAATACTTTTAAAAAAAGTCATTGATTTAGCGTATACAATGATAATAAAATCAAATTATGCTAATAATTGCTAATAAATGTAACCTGAATTTCATTAAATTTGAATTTGACATACGTCATATTTCATTTCTAAAAATCTACACATATAATAAAATTGTAACAGAGTGAATTCTGTACTTTGAAAATACTTTTAAAAAAAGTTATTGATTTAGAGTATACAATGATAATAAAGTCAAATTATGCTAATAATTGCTAATAAATGTAACTTGAATTTCATTAAATTTGAATTTGACATACTTCACATTTCATTTCTAAAAATCTATACGTATAATAAAATAGTAACAGGGTGAATTCGATACATTGAAAATACTTTTAAAAAAGTGATTGATTTAGCGTATACAATTATAATAAAGTCAGAAAAACTTTTTTAGAAATTTTGTCTGTCTGCATGTTAATTTGAGCGGGTGTCACGCGAAATCTACTGGACAGATATTGACAAAATTTGATACGGTAATACTATATACCCAGGAGCAACATATGTTTAGGAAAAAAATGTTTTTCCTAACCTACATGGGAATAAAGTCGTAGGCACAACTAATAATATATAAAAAAGTATTATCTTTCATATTACGATTACTTAAAAATTACATAAGTGCACTGCTGGTAAAGGTCTCCTTCCCAACATTTGGTCTTCATCTTTTTCAATTCATACCTTTTCATGACACAATTTTTCCGCCTCTCTAGCGGTTTTCCTACCATACCAGATTGTTTGGGCCATACCAGATTGTCTCTCTTTGGACCCATTTTGTATTACTCATCCTTACCCCATGTCTATAATTTTTGTTTTTCATTGATTTCTTTGTTCCTTCTTTTGTATGATCGTTTCACATTTAACATATTGCATTCCACTTCCTTTTTTTTTATATAATCATATCCATATTTGTGACGCATGAGAAAGACAAGCAACAGGTCAGAAATATAGAACTTTCTTATTTTAAATTGATTGATAAATCAGACCCGTGTATTCTTTAAAATTCCAAATTTGTCTCGTGTACTATTTATGCATATGTTTACTTCATAATGGTACTTACATTTCCCTGGGTAAAAATATTCTAATTATATTTTGTAGGCATGTCGGAAACAGTTTAGTTAATATGTATTTCGGAAATCAAAGTTTTATTGGAAAAATTAATCTGGTCCGGAAAAACCGTACGCTATTCATTGCGGAGTATTTTTCGCATCTTTTTTTTAAATAAAAGATTACGCGTAGTCGAGGCCAATGGATCGTTTGATTCAATAGTTTAGAGAGACGGCGCATCTTTCTATAATCATTTTTATCTGCTTCCGTTTCAGGGCACAGCCAGTCTGGGTATAATGATCATCGAAGGACGGCATGCGGAAGTCGGGCAAGGTATCTTCATATCCGACATACAGGAAGGAAGTGCTGCGGAACAAGTAAGTTCATTATTGTTACTCTGATAGTACTTTAGCTAAATTTCTACTTCTTTCTAAAAAAAGGAATTTTTATTTATTTACAAATGGTAATTCAAACAATAATACATATTTTATATGAATACGCTACAATAATAAAATAAAATACCAATAGAATATTAATAACGTTGTAAAATAGAACCCACGTTACGAGAGTTTCACACCTTTGTACATAGAATGTTTAAATACTTAACGACGCATCCTATGCCTACAAAAAGACATTTGTATACCCAAGTCACTCAATTCACTCAATTTGCACTTTTGTATATAGAACATTTAAATACTTAAAGGCACATTGTATGCCTACAAAAAGACCTTTTTATACCCAAGTCACTCAATTCACTCAATTTGCACTTTTGTACGTAGAACATTTAAATACTTAAAGGCACATTGTATGCCTACAAAAAGACCTTTTTATACCCAAGTCACTCAATTCACTTAATTTGCACTTTTGTACGTAGAACATTTAAATACTTAAAGGCACATTGTATGCCTACAAAAAGACCTTTTTATATCCAAGTCACTCAATTCACTCAATTTGCACTTTTGTACGTAGAACATTTAAATACTTAAAGGCACATTGTATGCCTACAAAAAGACCTTTTTATACCCAAGTCACTCAATTCACTTAATTTGCACTTTTGTACGTAGAACATTTAAATACTTAAACGCACATTGTATGCCTACAAAAAGACCTTTTTATACCCAAGCCACTCAATTCACTCAATTTGCACTTTTGTACATAGAACATTTAAATACTTAAAGGCACATTGTATGCCTACAAAAAGACCTTTTTATACCCAAGTCACTCAATTCACTCAATTTGCACTTTTGTACGTAGAACATTTAAATACTTAAAGGCACATTGTATGCCTACAAAAAGACCTTTTTATACCCAAGTCACTCAATTCACTTAATTTGCGCTTTTGTACGTAGAACATTTAAATACTTAAACGCACATTGTATGCCTACAAAAAGACCTTTTTATACCCAAGCCACTCAATTCACTCAATTTGCACTTTTGTACGTAGAACATTTAAATACTTAAAGGCACATTGTATGCCTACAAAAAGACCTTTTTATACCCAAGTCACTCAATTCACTCAATTTACACTTTTGTACGTAGAACATTTAAATACTTAAAGGCACATTGTATGCCTACAAAAAGATCTTTTTATACCCAAGTCACTCAATTCACTTAATTTGCACTTTTGTACGTAGAACATTTAAATACTTAAACGCACATTGTATGCCTACAAAAAGACCTTTTTATACCCAAGCCACTCAATTCACTCAATTTGCACTTTTGTACATAGAACATTTAAATACTTAAAGGCACATTGTATGCCTACAAAAAGACCTTTTTATATCCAAGTCACTCAATTCACTCTTTTGTACGTAGAACATTTAAATACTTAAAGGCACATCGTATGCCTACAAAAAGACCTTTTTATACCCAAGTCACTCAATTCACTCAATTTGCACTTTTGTACATAGAACATTTAAATACATAAAGGCACATTGTATGTCTACAAAAATACCTTTTTATACCCAAGAAACTCAGCCCAAAGTCGTTAAATAGTTTTAAACTCACTATTGTGAAATACACGGGGTAATAATTTCCATTAACACACTAAAGGAAAGCGGCGGTTTAGGTTTAGGTTTAGCGTTAAACAAATGTAATATAATATTAATTGAAAACCTGCAACTCTGAAATTAAATGTGTTTGTTTTGAATGTAAAGTTATCTACGTCAAGTTTATGTCATTAATCCAATAGTAAATGTATGTTGCATTTGACGAAAACATATTATGCTTGATAATGCCACTTTGTAACGTAGCGTCAAATTCTTGTTCGCTCTATATTACTGTTAGCTTATATTTTTCTACTTATAAGTTCATAATGCATCTAAACTTATTTGTAAAATTCTATGCACAATGCAGGAAAATGGAAAAAAGTACTGTGAACATATAATCAGGAATATTTATAAAAGGATAAGTGAATATCTCATATAATATAATATTCGTTAGACAAAATAAAAAAAAAAAATACCTGGTGCCTTTACATGACATTTGTAAATCATTAAGTAAGCTTTAAACACTTTTTTGAATAGAAACTTTTTAGCGACGTCTGTGTCAATCTGTCACAGTAAAATTTTGTAACGTTTAAGAAAACTAATTTCTTGCTGACTATTTCCGCCTTGTCCACCCGGGTTGTCTCAGAGCCCCTCAAGGGACCCGTAAAAATGTTTCCTCATGCAAAAATGGGGACCTTCGACAGTTCCCCAATAGTGTCTCGTAATTATCCAAATAGTGTCTTCTAACCCAATCGTGTCTTCTAGTCCCAATAGTGTCTTCTAACGGTCCCATAACGATCCAATTGTGTCTTCTAGACCCAATAGTGTCTTCTAACGATCCTGTAACAATCCAAAAGTGTCTTCTAGTCCCAATAGTATCTTCTAACCCAATCGTGTCTTCTAGTCCCAATAGTGTCTTCTAACGGTCCCGTAACGATCCAATAGTGTCTTCTAGTCCCAATAGTGTCTTCTAACGATCCCGTAACGATCCAATAGTGTCTTCTAGTCCCAATAGTGTCTTCTAACGATCCTGTAACGATCCCATTGCGTCTTCTAGTCTCAATAGCGTCTTCTAACGTTTCTACTTAACTAGATTAAGAACTGTCCCTTTTCAGTAGACCATTCAAAATCTCCGTTTTTTCAAGGACATGCCTTGTGAATGCTCTGAATGACTCAAAAATCGCTCCATACTCAACTAAGTCACGGCGACTGAAGATACCACATCCCAAACAATCGCGTGAAGCTTCTTTACCATACCTTCGCATGCTCTCTATCAAAACCTTCGCACATTGCTGTGCTCATTATAGTTAAATAAAATATATTCCATGTCTTGCGTATCAAAACTGCAGGTACAGGTTGGCCTCTCTCACACCAAATCTATGCAAACCCGCGTGGAAGGCACCATGTTCCGTCGGGAATCGGGACGTGTAATAAACAGATTTGAGACAGGTTTTCATCCCACTATCTGTGGAACCGAACGAACGCTAACAACATGCGTTATGAATATCAAAGTCTATTCAAACGTTAATCTCGGCAATTAGCCCCGATTTTCGCGCCTTTAGTCTTCCATTTATTTTCGTGCACGGTATAACGCAAAAATAAAATTTTAATCAATTTGAAATTATCAGTTATTAATAGTTTCGAGTGAAAATTTAATAACCACTTTGCTATAAATTAATGAAAATAATCAGGCTTATAATCAGTGTTGTAACTTATATCAACTAACGTGAACCGTTAAAGAAATGTCACTTCATCCGTGAGCTTATATGAGTGAGGCTCACACCATTTTTTTTGAGTTTCGTACTTACTTAATTTAACCCTTTATATGATCATTTCTTTTATTCGTCTTTTCCTTCATCGCTTGACGTAAATGTCTGAAGTTTAGAGCCCTTCCGGGATGATATTCCTAGAAAGTGGAAATTGTTCTCTTTTGTACTGAAAAAAAAAAAACTAAAGTGTGTGTCAAAATAAAGACTAATTGTATTTGTTATATTTGTTTATTATATTTGAAAAAATAAATCCGTTTGATTTTCCGACAAAAACAAATTCAAATCCGTCAAAAACAAATCAAAACAAATCCGTATGATTTTCCACCAAAAACAAATCCGTTTGAAATTTATTTGGTTTTAATACATAGAGTACGAACCTTAAATGAATTTTTACTAACTTTCACTTGCGTCTACGCGTGTGTGGATTTTCGATAAGATTTAACCCTTAAGAAGAGATTGCCAAACCACCTCTGAAAAAAAGCAAGCAGGACTCTGACACACGAGTAATAGATTGAATATACACATGGCGTTATGTACTGATATTATTTAGAACTAAATTTAAATTATTTAAAAAAAATGCAGTTTCATACTGAGGATATGATGATATTTCTCGGGTTAAAAAGTAACTTATACATCAATGATTAACTATATCCGCACCAGATTTCACGAAAACCTGTCCAGCCCCTTTAGCCATGATCAAATAACAGACGTTAAAACTCCCTTTTCATTTCATTAGTATTTCACGCGAACGAAGCAGCGGGTCTAATACGTGCTAGTAAATCTCACCACCTACAATGAAAAAGCCTGCGAATGAAGCTACAGGCGAAAGATAGTAACAGTAATACTTGTTATCTTTTCTATAAAAATGAATATTCGTGTGTTTACCTTTTATGCGTTCCCGTATTGTTCATACGATTACAATGAAACTTTGGTGAGTTCTACGTATGTCGGAGAAGGTTTCTGAAAAAATTGCATCGTTCATACCATTGCAATGAAATTTAGGTGCGTTGTAAGTATGTCGGAGAAGGTATCTGAAAAAATTGCATCGTCCATACCATTGTGATGAAACTTTGGAAAGTTATACGAACGTCATAGAAGGTTTCTGAAAAAATTGCATCGTTCATACCGTTGCGATGAAACTTTGGTGAGTTGTATGTACGTCGAGAAGGTATCTGAAAAAATCGCATCGTCCATACCGCTGCGATGAAACTTTGGAAAGTTATACGAACGTCATAGAAGGTTTCTGAAAAAATCGCATCGTCCATACCGTTGCGATGAAACTTTGGTGAGTTGTACGTACATCGGAGATAGTTTCTGAAAAAATCACATCATTGCGTACGATTGCGATGAAACTTTGGTGAATTGCATGTACACCGGAGAAGGTTACTAAAAAATTCGTATCGTTCATACAATTGCGATGAAAAATTGGTGAGTTGTACATATGTCGGAGAAGGTTTCTGAAAAAATCACACCGTTCGTGCAATTGTGATGAAAAATTTTAGTGAGTTATACGCACGCCGGAGAAGGTTTCTGAAAAAAACGTTCACGTGAACGAAGCGCCGGGCGGGTCGATCGCGATAGTCCACGCATCGTTCATCCGATTGAATTGAAACTTTGTACTAAACTACATAATACAAATAAGTAATATAAGTGAAAAAGTTCGCGCAAAAAATGAAAGGGGCGTTGCAACGTATGCCGTGCATTAGCTAGTAGTTTAATAAAAAAGTCACGTATCCTTGAACGTTTAAATGTCTATATGCACGCGAGTGTATACGGAGTGGTAATTAACGAGTTTATTTACTATCCTCACAGTTTGCACAATCGATTACAATCTACTCCCATGTTATAAATTTAATTAAAATATATCCAGCTGTGCACATGTAAATGAATATTTAAACAATTTATTTTAAAACTACCGTACGTTAGAGGATTTTACTAATATAAGCGGACAAAATTCAATGAACAAAACGACAAAACAGATATTCCCTTTTAAACTTTCAAAAATAGAACAAATAAGCCAGCCATTTATAAAATATTATTAAGCAGAACTATTAAAGTGAACAAGCCATTCATAAAATATAGTTAGGCCAAACTAATAAACAAGCCATTCATAAAATACCGTTAGTTAAAACTGATGAAGTAAACAAGCCATTGATAAAATTTTATTAGGCTGAACGAACAAAATAAAGAAGCCATTCATAAAATGTAGTTAGGTAAAACTAATAAAGTAAATAAATTATTCATAAAAAATTGTTAGGCAGAACTTATAAAGTAAACAAGCTGTTTCTAAAATATATTAGGCAGAATTAACAAAGTAAACAAGCCATTCATAAAACTGTAGTTATCAATACTAATAAGATAAACAGACCATTTATAAATACTAGTTAGGTAATTCAACTATATAATTAAATGCTGTACAAAAGCAGATATATATTCATCAAGGTAACATCAAGGTTACGGTTGTTTTATTTCAGGTATATAATTTATTTCTTAGTATGTGAAAAGACTTTCTAAATTATATAATTTATTAATGTCTGTTACATTAATAAATTGTGAGTGTTTTCATTAGACGGGAATAACTTTATTTACATTTGCATATATTGATTTTAATTAAATGTACTATAAGAGCTCTGAAAATTCCACATAGTATAATTTTATGTGCAATTAATTTCATTTTAGAAAAATATTCAATTACAAGTACCCTACTAAATACGTATGATCTATATAAAGTATAATAATAATCCACGATATAATTACATAAAGTATTAAAAAGTATAATAATAATCCACGATACAATTACATAAAGTATTAAAAAGTATAATAATAATCCACGATATAATTACATAAAGTATTAAAAAGTATAATAATAATCCACGATATAATTACATAAAGTATTAAAAAGTATAATAATAATCCACGATATAATTACATAAAGTATTAAAAAGTATAATAATAATCCACGGTATAATTACATAAAGTATTAAAAAGTATAATAATAATCCACGATTTAATTACATAAAGTATTAAAAAGTATAATAATAATCCACGATATAGTTACATAAAGTATTAAAAAGTATAATAATAATCCACGAAATCACGGCATTACGTGGGTTATGTTTTTTCAGATCATGTTTATTAGACAACAGAAAACTTGCAATAGCAATAAAAAAGTGTATCCCGATGAAACTTTTGGTCAGAGTATGAAAAAAGACAACCAAATGCTTGTCAAAACACGAATTAAGTTGGTATTCTTAGAAACATATCTTTTGGAATGATTCAAGCAAGTTAATTAAAATGATTTTAATTGAAAGTTCGGACAAAGTTATTTTATCTGATATTTTCAGATTTTCACACGATTTGAAAATTAAAAGCAAAAGGGACATGTAGCATTTCATTTTAAACCCCTAATATCGTACAAAAGAGGTTTAAAATGAAAAATGATGATGACAAATTAATTTAATTTTCAAGTGTCTAAAATTCTCCTTTTGAAAGTTTAAAAGGGAATATATTTTTTGTCGTTTTGTTGTGACGTGCGGAAATTAATTGTTTATATATTCAATACGATTTATTTAAATTATCTCCTCTACTTTCCATGCACGGTGTAAAATAACAAAATACTAATTTAAATATTTTTGCTACATGCAAATTGAGATCTAGATATCTATATATAACATCTACTTTCAAAATTTTACGTATACATATCTAACCCGCAAAGCTAACTGCGTTCGCCGGCCGACAACAATCGGAGAAAATAGAACATATTGTAGTCAATACTTTAACACATACACCCTACAAAAATCGATTCTAGAAAAAAAATCGTAGCGACTCTCGCCGATCCTAACATTACGAGTTAAAACGCGCTATCGGAGAAAAGGATAAAACATACGATAGAACACACGCTGACGGAGACGGGAGAAAATTAGTAAGCGGCGCGCGCCTCTTGACGTATGCATCGAATTGATGGAAAGTCGGCAACTAACCTTGTAGAATAAAAGTCGGCAGCAGTCGGTCGCCGATTCCCTACCTCAAAAATCGTTCATCTGCGTTGCGCGAAAAATTGTTGGAGCTATGACCCTATGACAGATGGATGGACGGGTCGTTCGAAAGACATCCGATAATTGTAAGTTCCTTTTTTATTAAGGAACCATGAAAATATGGGGAAAATTATAGGCTTGGCAATTTATAAACCCGCCATCTCTGTACGCAAACTTTTCAACTTTTTATATTTAGTCAATAAAATCAACCGTTAATTATATAAGCACCGTCGGTATCTAACACTCATCGCCAACGTGTGGGCAGAGCTACCGATGAAGTTCGATTTTGATATGACCTTCGTCTTTAAATTTTCTATCACGTTAATTATTAGACAGAGCGAAATAGATGGTAACTAGATGGCGAAAGATCTGGATAGTACGGTGGGTGAAGTAGCATTATCCATCCAAGTGAAAGTAAAAATAAACTTTGATTTGATTTGAAGAAATTTAGCGGTGAATTTGCTCAATTATTCACAATAAATCTTAGCTGTCATTGTATTATTAACTTGAAAACTTACTGTAGTTAATAACTCAATATATAGCTTCATTTATACCTCACCGTGCACTCAAAAGTTTCTTTTGTCCAATATTATATTTCGATCTAGGTACACCTTTTTCTCCAGCTCCTAGCCGCTTGAGTTTACACTAAAAATTAACATAAGCCACCCACTTTTAATCTCCTGTAACCAGATACAGAAGCCTCTCGTTGTTACGATGGAAATTCAGTAGTTTCAAGCACGCAGCTCTCCTATGAAGTTGAAAGGGTGTTAGCTCATGTGGTAGCCAAACGGAATATTTCCACTGCTTTCTCAGAGCATGAAGTTGGTTTTTCCATTGCAGCATGAAAATAGCTCTACCAAACGACCCGAATCTGGGATCTGTTTCAACAAGGCTTTTAAATTTTTCTAAATCAACTGTAGGAGGTCGCTTTCGATCAGGTTTATTGGACAGGTCAAAATTTCCTTCTTTGAATCTTTGGAACCAGTGCTTGGCTGTGTTGTAAGAAAGCTGAGATTCACCCATCGTTATGTATATATTGTGTGATTATTCGCTGGTTTTTCACCCTAGAGGACCTTCATGAAGAAAAAGTCCTCTAAGTTCACTCCGAAATACTTCCATTTTCAATTTATTCTTTACTCGCCGATTACTTAATTGCAAACTGAACATAAGTTTAAATACCGCACTCTTTATATACCCTACAAGAAATATTCTAGAACCTTCTATAACATTCCAGAAATCGGTAGAAAAAAATGGCGGGTTTATAAGTGGCCAACCTAATATGTGTTTCTTTTATATGTAAAAACTTTTCTGATTCCTAACAAATTTTGGTTAAAGTGAAATTGTTTTATTTTTATATATGACTAGTTGTGTCAACGCGATTTCATTCGCATGGAATTCGGTATAAAAAATAACTGTCATATCCCGATAAAAATAATGTTCCTCGAAGGTACAAACTATTACCATACCAAACTTTATTCAAATCCGTTCCGTGGATTTCTCGTGATTGAAGAACAAATTAGCAGACAGACAGAGAGACAAAAATTCTAAAAACAGGTAGCTTCTAATATCATTGTATATGCTAAATCAATCATGCTTTTTAAAATGTACAGAACAGTTTTTAAATGTACAGATGTTTTCCATGTACAGAATTCACTCCGTTGCAATTTTATTGTATGAATAAATTAGTCTCAATGGATTGGTCAAATATAACACTGCAAAAGTAAATGCATACAAAATGGACAATGTGTAAATTGCATATAGATATACCATATGTTGGTGAATAAAAACAGAACACGGTAACTAATAAAAAATTTAGCCACAACTTGCAAGTTTTTTGTTAGGATTTCGCTTCTTACCCACTTAATTAAATTTAATTCGCAATATTTTAGCCTTTTTTGCTTTTTATAATAGGTTTTACCTAGCAAAACCGTTTTTATTAATGAGAATATAAACCAAATTTGGTATCTTGTAATACAGTAACTCATAAAAGTTTTACTGGTTCTTTTCAGCAAGTCAAATTTGGCCAAACACGAAGAATATTTTTAATATTTTAAATGCCATTTTGAAACGGTTTGCCTGCGTTTTATATATATAAAATATTTTAAATATATATTTTTTAAATGCCATCAGGAACGAAGTGATTTTATCATCGCAATGGAAAACTAGTATAATCTGCCTGGTTCACAAGAAAGGAGATATATTACTATAAAAATTTTAACGGCATGATGCGTTTCTTACAAGGTGTTTTCCACAATTTTCCAACAAGTTTGTACAGTATTCTGAAGCAAGTATAGGAGACTACCAATACGGTTTCAGTAAACCAAGATTCACAGTCGATTAGTTCCTCGCCGTTCGACTTATACTTGAAAAATACAGAGAATTTGGAATTGAAACTTACCATCTATTTTTTTATTCTCAATCTGCATAGCAGAGACAAACATGAATTGGTAAATTATATCCTGGAAATAAAGATACCAATAAATTTGGTGAATCTTGTTCAGTTGATTTTGAATGAAAAAATTTCTTGAACAAGAATTCCTGTAGCAATGTTGGAATCTTTTACCATTATCAGTGGTGTGATGCAATAGGTTGCATTGACATGTCTGCTATTCAACGTCACCTTGGAGATGATCCTCAGATGTTGCAACTTTGACACAAGTGGGAGTATTTACAATAAATCTACGTAAGTACTCGCTTATGCTGATTATCTAGACATAATTGCTAGATCACAAGCTGCGGCTCGAGGTTAATCAGAAAAAAACTATTTAAAAAGCATGAGACTTCCTACTCACCTTGAAATAGATAATTACAAGTTCGAATACGTCGAAAACGTTCAACATTAACATTCAAAATGACATAAGTCCGCAAATTAAGAACAGAATTTTTGCATCTAATCGATGCGTCTATGGTCTGACGCCATATTTTAGCTCACAAATTCTTAAAATGAAAGCTAAAATGATGCTCTGTAAATCCCTCATTCTTATGGATTGGATTGGATGGTACTGGATGGATGGGGATTGTGGATTGGATTGGATGGATGGGGATTGGATGGTACTGACCAAGACTGAAGAAATGGCTTTTAGCTTTAGGAGGAAGCTTTCTTAAAAAGGTCTGGAGGTGTAAGAAATAATTTTTTTGAAATATACAGGAATTCTTTTCAGCATGACATAATGGTAAATATTAAATTAGGCAGAATGTATTGAGCAGATCACAAAACATGGATGGATCAAGGGTAAATTACAAATGAAGTGTTTGTAAAAACGCCCATATCTAAAAAGTAGACCCAAACTAGATGGAACGATATTATTGATAAGATATTTTGAGAGTATAAAAGGTCGCAGTTGGCGAACTATTTCGTCTTCCAGGATGACTAGAAAAACAAAGTTTTGTGAAAACCTAATACGATTACGAAGTGATTTTATCACCGCAATGGAAGACTAGTATAATCTGCCTGGTTCACAAGAAAGGAGATATATTACTATAAAAATTATAAAGGCATGATCTTATTATGCGTTTCTTACTAGGTATTTGCCTGCAAAAGGCTGAACTAATGTTGATTTTTAACATGATTTTATTAACTTCACTTCTATGTATGTATGTAACGGAATCATTCAATTAAATTTTCAAAAACTTCCAAACGTCAGAATTATTTAAAATTTTGCACACGTATTACGGACCGACGACAATAAAACAAATTCAGAAAATAAAAAAAAAATATTTTTAATCTTAAAACAAAAAAGAGCTGAAATCTGGTAGGGTTGCTTGAGATCTATTGCGCTAATTCTTTTATCACTAGCTATTTGTGAACGTAGATTCATTATGGATATGCAAGTCGAGAGAACCCCTTTTATATGACACAATTTTTTGTCATCAGTGACATCCTTTCACTCTTGACTAAAATCTTTATATTTAAAGGTTATTTTTTATTTTTTAGTTCATATCGCTTCAAAAGCGTTTTTTTACTTTATTTTGACAATAATTTTATTTTCTGTATTATTATGATTTGAGATTAGGAGATTATAGGAGAAAATGAAGATAACACGATTTTTAAGACGATTTATTCATATGAAAGTTTTAAAATGTAAGTTTTTTTAAATGTAAGTGTACTAAAATTAATACGAGCATTCTCATTCGTTTTACCTAAAAAATATTTGCATTAGCGTATGCAAGAAAATTGTAAATATTTTAATAAATATTGCTATGTTGTAAAAGATACTGTAATAAAGATGCTTTGTCTTTGTCTGCCGATGTTAAATCAGTATTTCGAAGAATTTTGATAAGATGGGACACACTTTTTTTTTCTTTTTATTTTTATAAATATTCTTAGGTGATAGATGATACTTTAATTTTTAGCTTGTGTTGCTAATTTATCGTTTCAGGTCATTTTCACAAAGTATGACAAACTACATTAATTTCCTTTTTTTTAAAATAAGCTTCTAGTATTACAAAATCGGGTTGTGGAAAACCTCGGAAATAACGGCCAGATATTCTTAATTAACCATATATTTATTATAAATACAATAAGTATCTATGCACTGTGCCTGTACGTTATGTTAACAAATAAATAATAATACTTTTTTTCTGGAACCAAGTTTTTTTACTAACTATACTCATTTAATCATCAACTAAAAACATCAAATGCAAGTCGAGCATAGTGCGATGAATATTTCTATCTAATAAACTCAACGAATAAATTAATTTTCAAAAGAATTGCTTTTTTTTTTTTTTCAGAATATTTGTGTTTTTTTACTAATTTGCTGACGTCAAAATAATAACAAAATATAAAAAAAACTATAATTACCAGAATTGTATTTAAAGTAAAAAGCGTGATTTATTTAGCGTAAAGAATGATAATAGAAACTGTTATTACAATGTTTGTCTGTTTGTTAGTTTATTCGTTAAACACTCAAAATCTACTGGACGAATTTTGATTAAATTTGGTATGCCAATAATTTAAACCCAAGAACAACATATGAGAGAAAAATAATATTGAAGTAACTTTTGTTATCCCGAATTTCACTCGAGTGAAACCCTACGGTTTCACTCGAGTGAAATTCTGTATATGCATAAGTGCATAATGTTTTTTTTAATTCTCTACATTTTTACCTGTATGGATATGGTTAATCCAATTCTGAAAAATAAGGAAAACGTGTAAGTCAGCTAATTTCAGTATTAATGAAAAATTCGTGGAAAGTGAGAGAAATAATTATATTATTTGTTTTTGTTACTTAAAATTATATTAATTTATATAAAACATTTTTACACACGTTCGTTTTTACTCTACTAGTTTTTCATTATATTTACAAACGTATAGGGAAAAATTAACACATGCAGCCCCATCTAGAATGATTAAGGGAAATTAAAAACTAAATCTTTATTTTCGTGACTTTTCAATATAAATGACAGTAAAAACAAAAATATTTTCCTCTAAATTAAGGAATAAAGGAAGTCAATCCGTTGCTTATTTACGTTGCGTAGGTACGCGTTCGTTCGAAGAATTTGGCACTGAAAAGCGAGAGTTCAAAAAATCGCCTCGATCCATTGCAACTTTGCTTCATTATTCCGTTTGTGTCCTTTTTCAGTTTCAAATAAGAATTTTCCCAAAGAAATTTGATTTCCCAGGATAAAAAGTAGTCTACATCATTTCTCAGCCCACAATCTATCTTTGTGCAGAAAATCACGTCGAATTATTGCTCTATTGCGACGTAAAAGTGGAACAAACAAACGTACTTTCGGAATGTTATGTATATATTGAAATTAAGATGTTTCAATAAAAATATGGCTGAATAACAATGTTATTTCTTTCTGTCGTAACATTAACATAAAGAATACATATGTGTCACTTATTGCACTGAGTGAGTACGACCGAGTTTAAAAGTCGGGTAATTTGAAAAGAAACTTGGTTTTATTGTTAAGAAGTCGCCCGTGTGACTATTTTCGGAGAGCCTGAATCAGTTTATCAAAACGGGACTTACTATAAGGTAATGTAGTAGATTTCTTTTATTAAAAATACTTTTGCAAACATTGCAAGCATTTCCAAATAAACCGCCTTAGTATCACTTATTATTCAACTATTGGTTAAAGTTAACACTTAAGGTTTATTATCATTATAAAATATTATTATTATTGTTAATAAAAATATAGTTCAGAATGTATCTTAACCCATTTATGCTCACCGCTAAATTGGCTGTTGAAAAATTAAATAAACTGAATTATTAGGTGGAAAGTAGTTTAAATAAAAAAAACTCAAATGAGGACAGTGGGCTCATTCGCTATGGAAAATTTCAAAGTATAAAATTCTCAATATATAGTGTTTTATGCCCTTTTTACAATGCCACCGCACCTGACTGTCACAAACAGGTCATCGCATTTGTTTCGCTAGTTTTTGTTGAACGTGAACTATGTCACCATACTGTAAACTCGGCATCAGAGAGGCTGATGGACGTGAACGTCGATCAATATCTTGTATTAAGTAAAGGCATGCAATGTTACGTTGAAACTGAAGTTAGTCCATCTTTACGTCATTATGAAACATGTGCAGACGCCAGGCATTGCTACTTGTAATAATACACAAAAATAGCAACCACCACCACTTTTTGTCACGGATAGTAGTATGATACAACAAAAGAGACTGATCAGTTTGGTCGACTCCACCCATCATTTTATTGTAAGTTACAATTACTTGCAGTATATCAACATCCGTTTTAATATAATAGTTGCCCCCAGTGTATAAACGTTATTGTGTAGCCAGCGAACAAACAATATTTCATTAGCCTTGTCAAACCAGTAGTCAAAGTCAAAATGATTTTTCTTCTTCATCTTGTTGAATGATATTAGAGGGCATTTGATGGTTCTTTCCTCGCAAACAGTTCTGGTAGCCAGATTTTCATAAATCCCGCTACAGGAAAAAATTCGGAAAAAATTGTCAAAGAACACAATGTCGTCTCTAGTATCTATTGTCGAGCTTTTCCACCAGGGTTTTTACGACACTTGTGCCTAATGGCTGACCACTGATACCGTCAATTGTTTGGGTTTTACCACAGTAAATGTTAAAGACAGTAACCATCAACACTAACAAGTACTCAATTTTTATATCCGAAGCGCATCAATTTGATAGTAGCGATGAAGAACCTTAGGTTCTTCGTCGCTATTGATAGTAACGATGGAAACCTTGGGTTTTTCGTCGCTATCCCAAACCTCTTCATCCCTGTTGACAAAAACCTCAACAATCCCTGGAATACTTCTAGCCATTTCATTAGTTTGGATATCATCTTTATCGCCTTCTTCTTCATCGGTGAGTGCTCTTGGTTCGGAAGGAAGTCCCACTATTTCCACATTTACATCAGAGTCCTCTCACTATAGCTTCTAAGGCCTCCTGGAGCCCTCGGTGACCCTCATTTGCTGCAAATGTTTATTTCGATATGGTTTTGCTACAGCGTCAGTCTACAAAGAAAATGTATTATTTACCATATTTGTGTCCACTGTCCCTAATTGGGGACGTCAACATAAATCATCTTTTTATATCCCACATGACCTTATATTTTATTCTATGTTGTATTTAACATAAAGTAAAAAATAGATTTATAATTTTTTTGTAAAAATATAAAACCTTTGATGCAAATAAATTAAAAAAAAACCCTTACCTTTTCGTAGCTACAACAATTCACCGAGTTATTAAACTTCAGCCACAGAAACTATAACTGTAAGCGATTATTTATAATTTAGCTGCAATGAAAATATAGATGCACTATTGAACTTTGCGATTTAATTTTCGAAACCGGTTAATCATAATAAATAAAAATTTTGAGGGTAGATTTGAAAGCGTCCTCGTTTGGGTACGGCAGGCGTATAGGAGTTAATATTATTTACATCTTATCTCAACATCTATACAAAAGTATAAATATTTTTGCTGTACTGGGCCAAGATGATTTCCCCAAAGACAAAACTTTTATTTTTGCATGAATCAGTAAGTAATGTAGCAAACTTACCTTATTGCAAGATAATATAATATTTTGTAATATAAATTTGAATTAAATGACCTCATATTGTCAAATGTTGTCAAACCTTATATTGTCAAATGTTGCCCCAGTTGTCAAATGAACCGGCTTTGCCTTACTTGTTATTCAACTATTGATTAGAGTTTTTAACAGATAAGGTTTATTGTTATATTACTGATACTCATAGTATTTTGTGTTAGTCTTATTTGTATTATTCTTATCATAGTTCATGGCGAATTACACACGTAGGCGGTACTTATAATATGTTGAGTCTAATAATTGTGAGCTGTCATAATCTAGGAATAAAAGTTGTCTTGATGAATTATTGTTCATATTACTTAGATATTATTATGTTATACATAATTTTGCCATCATAATTTAATGCTAAGTCATAACTTTTCAAAGCTTTTAAATATTGTACCTTGTAATAGTCAAATAGTTCTTTAATCGTTATGAAAAAATTATGAGTCAAATTTTAAAAATACAGGCTGAAGTTGGTAACTTTGCAACATAAAAAGGACACCGTGAAGTTGCTTAGTAAACATTTACTTATCTGAAGTATTAGACGCATATGAGTATGTTTGATGATAGGATCGTCAAGCGGTTATTCTATAGTCAACAATTTTACTGTTAACCGCGTTTGTTACCAGGCGATCATGAATTTGGCAAAGAAAAAGCAAAAAATGCGTATTTATTTCACATCTTATAGCAAAAAATTATACTGTGACGACATTTGACCAAATTATCGCAGCTACTAAGCGATCATGAGTTGATAAGAGTAAAAATGCGTCCTTCTTACAAAAAATGTTGATACGTCATAGTTTATTTTTCTGCTGGCTTTCAGTTATAGAGACCGTTTCCAAATTATCGGGCTTCAACTTTATTATTCTCTTTTTTAGTAACTGTAATTTAATAGTGGTAAAAACATTTATTAAAATAATTTAATTTAATTTTTAAATTAATTTGAAATGAAATATAATTAATTTTAAATTTAATTTGACAGATGAGTGATCCACCATTTTTCTGCTGGCTGTCCATTGTTCTTGTATTATGCCAAACAAGTATAACTTTTAACCTGCGTACAAAGATTTTTTTTATGTCTTGGAAAGTCAGAGATTTTTAAATCTCACAATCTGTCTCATCGGAACTTCGCTTGAATTTGTGAATTAGAATAATCTGAAGAAAAAAATGTCGACGATCGCAATTTCGAAAAAAAACGCAGTTTCACCGAGACTGGCCTTTTAATTTTTGAAAAACATGTTTTTCTCTCATTTCAATGTTATTTTCTTCTACTGATGAAATACGTACAATAAGTTAGTTATTATTTTTTTTAATAGCAATTTTATATCATTACGAAAACTTGGATTCATTTTGCATAATTTAAAGGACTTTCAATCCGTGTCATCCATTCACCTGCTGTATACTTTGTTAGCACAAAGCGGATTATAATCTGGCTCCATTATTTGGAGCCGCATGAAGCCAAGTACAGTTTCATGATTGAACGTGTGTAAAAGACGTTGCTCCGAAATTTGTATATGAGACAGTATGGTTACTTTCCCTTTCTATTTCCTTCCGATTTCCTCTTTAGTATACTAGTTTTCCACTCCTGGCAACTCTGAAGATACGTTGCGTTTATGAAATGTATTTCCCAGCTATTAAAAGGAAAATCCTATACCCTATATTATTACGTAAACTTTCATTCTTCGCACTGAAAATTTCCTACGCTCAAGCAATCATCACATTTTTTCTGTACAACCCTTTAGAATTAAATTATATCGGAACTTTCCAGTTTCCTGCGGTATTCAAATGCTCAACCACCTGATCGCGGTTGCATCAGAGTGTAATTTTTTTATGATGAGTGAAAGTAAATTTGTCAAAATATGTCTTTGTTATATCATTAATTTCTTATCGTTTTGAATAGATTACCTGTAATGTATCGATAAATGTGTGTCTGTATGTCAATAAATAAATATGTGTTCTCTATATAGTTTATCCTTCAACTCGCTTGCATTTGACTTAAACTTAATAGCTTAAGTTCCTAAATTAATTAACGCCAAAATATTTAAGCTAAAAGATATAGATATAACTAAGCCACACAAAAGTAGATTCAAGGTAATAATTAGTGGCTCTCGAGACCTTAATGAACACAAAGAAGGTAACCTGTAATGTATAAAAAATATGTATTTTCTAAATAGTTTATCTTGCCATTCGGCTTGCGTTTGACTTAAATTTAAATAACTTAAGTTCCTAAATTAATTAGCGCAAAATATTTAAGCTAAAAGACACAGATAGTACCAAGCCACACAAAAAAGTACGTTCAAGGTTATGATTAGTGATTCTTAGTTAACACAGAGAAGGTAACCTGTTATGTACATATAAATATGTATTTTCTAAATAATCTATCCGGCAACTCCATTTGCGTTTGACTTAAATTTAATAAGTTCCTAAATTAATTAGCACCAAAATATTTAAGCTGAAAGACATAGATAGAACTAAGCCACACATAAAAGTGCATTGAAAGTTATTATTAGTGGTGCTCGAGATGTTAATGAACACAGAGAAGGTTACCTGTAATGTATATAAAAATATGTATTTTCTAAATAGTCTATCCGGCGACTCCGCTTACGTTTGACTTAAATTTAATAAAATAAGTTTCTAATTTATTTAGCGTCAAAATATTTAAGCTAAAAGTCATAGATAGAACCAAGCCACGCAAAAAACTACGTTCAAGGTTATGATTAGTGATTCTCGAGATGTTAATGAACACAGAAAAAGTAACCTGTAATGTATATATAAATACGTATTTTCTAAATAGTTCACCTTGCCACTCGGCTTACGCTTGACTTAAATTTAAATAACTTAAGTTCCTAAATTAATTAGGGCCAAAATATTTAAGCTAAAAGTTACAGATAGAACTAAGTCACACAAAATAGTGCATTCAAGGTTATGATTAGTGGCTCTCGAGATGTTAATGAACACACAGAACTACCTTGACTTTTATAAGCAAACTGGCCTTATCCCGTGGCTTGGTTCACGTTAATTTTGACAAAAGCGGCAAAAATTGCCCGTGGATGAGACTAAATAATGTTTTTTTTTCTGTTTAGCAAAACATCCCGTCTCATTGGATGAGACTAAATAATGTTTTTTTTCTGTTTAGCAAAACATCCCGTCTCATTGGATGAGACTAAATAATGTTTTTTTTCTGTTTAGCAAAACATCCCGTCTCATTGCATGAGACTAAATAATGTTTTTTTTCTGTTTAGCAAAACATCCCGTCTCATTGGATGAGACTAAATAATGTTTTTTTTCTGTTTAGCAAAACATCCCGTCTCATTGGATGAGACTAAATAATGTTTTTTTTCTGTTTAGCAAAACATCCCGTCTCATTGGATAAGACTAAATAATGTTTTTTTTCTGTTTAGCAAAACATCCCGTCTCATTGGATGAGACTAAATAATGTTTTTTTTCTGTTTAGCAAAACATCCCGTCTCATTGGATGAGACTAAATAATGTTTTTTTTCTGTTTAGCAAAACATCCCGTCTCATTGGATGAGACTAAATAATGTTTTTTTTCTGTTTAGCAAAACATCCCGTCTCATTGGATGAGACTAAATAATGTTTTTTTTCTGTTTAGCAAAACATCCCGTCTCATTGGATGAGACTAAATAATGTTTTTTTTCTGTTTAGCAAAACATTTTAGGCTCTGAAAACACGTGAATAATATATTTAAAATATACGGTGCGCCATCTACGTGGCATAAATAGCATATAATTTTTAAAAAGCTGGTATATATTTTGGAATATAAAAAACAAAACAATTCTATAATTGACAATCAGGAAACACCAAAGATGAAGATACAATTTTAAGAAAAGTTATCATTGTAAATAGCGTATATTATATTTTAATATATCAAGATTAATATCCGTTAACTTTTTAGAAATGATTACCAAAAATATAAATGATTTCAAAAGTAGCTTTGTTTGTGCAGCCATTGCCTAAATTAATTAAAAATAAACTATCTACTCACGTTGACGTTCAGCCTGTGTTGTCAAAATAAATATCTTTTTCGAGTTTAACGTGGCTTTTTCTGATGATTTTGTTGGATTTGCTAGTTACAGAGATCGATTTGTTACATATGCGTATGGAGGACGATCCGTAGAAATAGCATTTACATACTGTTATAAAAATTTTAATTCTCTTGAATAATATACGATTTATCATATGTCTAATGACAATTTAAATAAAAGGGGCTTATTTTTTAATTTTCTGTATGAAAGTGTAGTTTTTAGGGTTCGTTAGCCAAATGGCAGAAACGGAAACCTTATAATTTCGTACTGTTCGTCCGTCTGTCTGTCAGTCCACATGTCACAGCAATTTACTCGGAGACATTATAGATGATGAAATGTGAATGGTAGATGTCTCCTAGGAACAGCTATACAATGAAATAGTGGAATTATGAAAAAAATAATATTAGGATTGGGACTGCATACATGTCACTGAGGGATAAAAAACTCCAATGCATATAGGCGTGTGGTGTATCGTTAGATGGGTTTCCAAAAAAATTACTTTCGAATTTTAATAAATATTAGAGATATAAACTGGCTGCAGTTAAGTTTGTAATTATAATTTAATTCTGTTATTATAACGTAAATGATATTATTATACATTTTGAACATTATTTTTACTGTATGCTCTCTAGGGGAATGACGTTATTGAGGTTATATTGACATCGGAAATTTTCAAAAACTTCACTAAATTTCCAACAATTACACGTACCAGAAATTTCTGTCAACGGTAGATTTAACAATTTTCGACGAATCGTTTTCAAGCTTGGTCGGGAAATAGTTCTCAGGTAGGTCACTATTTGAAATGGGCAAAATCGCAGATGTGAAACTTCTTATAAACCGTAGCGCAAAAATAGATTTGGACCAAGTAGCGCCATCTGTCGAAATATAAAGCAATAAAATAAAATAAGCTTACAGTTTTAAAAATTCAACAACCACAACAACGGCTTGTTTGTCTAGGGATATGATTTCCGCTTAGGATGCGAGAGGTCCCGAATATATTTGTGTTATGCATTTAACGTTTTTAGATAGTTTAATGCAATATACCATACAAAACGAGCTGGCCGAATTAAGTCGGAAACAGTCAACAAGACGCGAAGCTGGCCGAATTAAGTCTGAAAGAGCCAGCAGTACACGAAACTGGCCGAATGGAAAGGCGCGTCTTGCCTTCAGGAACATTTTAAATCCCATCATAATGTACCATTGGATGTTTCACATCAAAAAATTGGTCTCTCTTCCCAATACAATGAAAAAAGGCCAAAAAATACCCTATAGGAGTATAGTGGAATGTCGTTGGATAGGTCTTTTAAAGTAGAATAAAATGTCCCTGTGAATTTTTTAAGTATAGTGGAATGTCGTTGGATAGGTCTTTTAAAGTAGAATAAAATGTCTCTGTGAATTTTTTAAATTACTTTCTAATTGAACAATTTGGAGTAGCTCATATGATCTTATTTGTCAGATAACATTTAAATCAGGGTTAGTTTTAAATATGTAAATGGATAAGTTTATAGATAACGACTCAGTATAATAAATTCGATACATTTGATAAGTATTCAACTGTACTGAACAGTTTAATTATTTATCGATTGCGCAGCAAAATGGGTGTAATATTATTAGTAACGATGTGAAATAATAGATACATACTAAAATAAATTTGAAAGGGGATTCATGGGTTTTAATGTAAATTTTTATAAGACGGATACAGTATACTATCATGGATGTGTTCCGTGCTTATTTTTTATAAGACGGATACAGTATACTATCATGGATGTGTTCCGTGCTTATTTTTTATAAGACGGATACAGTATACTATCATGGATGTGTTCCGTGCTTATTTTTGTTACACACGACGGAACGGGGTTATATTATATTTAGGGTAAGGGTTTGTTTGTTTGTTCAATCCAATCCTCCTGTTTATCTCCAAAACGGTTTGACCGATTTAGATACAGTTTTCTGTATAATGTTTGTGATTCATTGGCAATAGTTCTTAGATAGTTGTAATGGTGTGAACCCACCAGGGGGCGCCGCAATAAACATTTCGTTAAATTAAACATTTTGAAAAAGCTCACGACGGTTGTAGTCGTTGTAGTTGAAAAACGATTAAATAAAAAACCTCCCGACTAAAAGGATGTAAAAACCTATTAATATAATTAAAACTCAAGAAAATTCGTCGGGGCTGTCATTGCCATTTCTGTTCCCAATATCAATTACATTGTAGCAGCATAGAAAATCTATTGGCGCACATAAGAAAATTTCAGGTAGTCATGAACTGATAAAACTGAAAAATATTAGGCATAGTATGACAGCTCCGACGGATTTTCTTGAGTTTGTAATTATATTAATAGGTTCCTATTTTCTTTTAGTCGGGGGGTTTTCAAAAACATTAATTAATCGTTTTTCAGTTACAACGACTACATCCGTCATAGGTTTCTTCAAAATTTTTAATTTTGCTTTATATTGAAATAAAAAAGATTTAATTATTGCGTATAAAGTAGTTTTACATTTTAATTTTATTTTAATTTCCCTGACTTACTCATTTTCTTAGTTTTGCAAGTCTTTACTTGACCTATTTAGAGAGGTAGGTATGGAAGTAGGGTTGCCAGGTATCCGGGATTTCCGAGGTTGTTCCGGAATTTGTGATGTCCCGTGTCAGGAATGTAATAAGTTTGTCCCGGAAATGTAAAAAAATGCGGTAATTTTTAAAAATTGTCGGCTATTTTCGTGAACTTATATACGCCGCAGTCGCATTGTAATTTTACTAACTTGATCAATGGAAAGGCCGGAATTGGATGATCACGGATTTAATCGAGACATAATTTCAAATTTGAATAAATTGCGAAGAGTTTTACCCTAGAATTTTACAATTGCTATTAAATAACTTCGATGGCAATAAATTGATTAAAATAACTAAACAAAACATGAATAGAATGAAGTAAATATCATTGTCATTGTCTAACTACGAAAGTTAAAATTTTATTAAAATAGAATTAAATGTTTACAAATTTCCTTTGCCAAATATTAGTATCAGTTCTTAATAATTTCGATAAATGTGATTAAAATAACGAATATTTCTGAGTTAAACTGTAATTATTTAATGAGTGAATAAAGTTTATTAAAAATTTTTATTTATTTTGAATTGATCGGAATATTTTGTTAGGTTCAAAAAACCTTTTTTTGGATCAAAGTAATGTTTTTTTTTAAACCACTACTAAATATAGTATATTGAATTTTACAGTATAGTATAAACGAAAAAGAATAAATAATGTTACCTGAATGAGGTTTTATTTTTAACGTTGCCTTAAATTACACGTCGGCACCCTATAGTAGAAATGTCCCAGAAAAAGCGATTTTACATATGGCAACCCTAATCAACTTTGAGATATGCAAATTGAATACTTTTTTTATTTTCTCTAATCCACGCGGCAAGCAGATGTTGTCCACCCCTGAGTTATCGTAATGTCGCATGCTATCTAATTTTCGATAGTCCACTAGAGTTTTATCCATTTAATAAGCGCGCATGAAAACAATTGACACATTTATGAGCAATAGCCGGATATCGGAGGTGTAGAGATAGCGGCGGACTGACGGCACTCACACCTGACATGTTTATGGGCGAATATCGTGTCGGGATTATGTACGCTATCTGGAGTGCTCTTAGCAACGCCCGCCGCATCTACAGTTGATCTGAATCAGTGACACATTTTGTTTGAAAAATGGCTTTTTAGAAGCTTGCTTGCGCATTGCTATGTGCTTAAGATACGTTTATATCTGCCTGCAAAACTTAATTTAATAAAATTATCGTATATAGTTCTGCATAAGAAAAACATAATTAACTAAAATTTATTCTGATATAGGAATGTCAGAATTGGAAGGTGTTGATAAAAAGGGGTGCTTACACATTTAAGAGTTGGTTTTGAATGTGGTCTTTGAATATGTTGAATAGTGTAGGTTTAATTATTTTGTGTAAGCGTTGATCCTGCAAGTTGTTTTCACCTGTTGAAATTGTTTTTTTTATTTTTACTTTTATGTAATTTTAAGCCAATTTAATGCATATAGCTCTTTTACATAGCACACTTACTTCGTGAAGAAGAAATGAATCTCTTACAGGCAACAATAACAACAATCTCTACTATTATATTCAATGGTATTTCAATGGTACTTTCTCTAGAATAATATTAGAATTCCAATTAAAATTTAGGCTAGGTTTTGTTCCTGTCCGTCTTTTTTTTGTTTACTTATTTTTTAAATATTGAATATACTTGGCGTTAATTTTGTAGAAATTCATTATTCACAATTAACTGAAACTACGTGATGTAGTATTATTTCTACTTTCTTTAAGTTCTTTACCACGACGTAGGTTTCGTTGTATTACAACATCTTCTGGTGAGCTATTAGCAAAGATCGCGAGTTCTGAGTTCTTTATTATACTCTGTATGTAAACACGATCAACCACAGTTTCGTTCCAAGCGTTATATTTTTGCTTGATGCGCACTGAGATGCGAAAATAGTCAGACTCGTAGATAATTAAAAAGTTAATTAGTTAGACGCTTTACTAACGAGATCACCTCGTTACGGGTATAGAGCTTACACTCTTTGACTGTACTAGGTAACTGTAGTCAATTAGTGGGATTACCCGCAAATTAACGTGTAATTTTCAAAGCTAATTTTTAAATAGACGCCTAACGACTATTTAAGTCGTCGGTTGTTAACGCGATCTTTGATTGTACATTTTAAGCATTATTTTAGTTTTTTTCCTCAGATACAGTCGCTTTTGCGCCAACATTTAAAACAGGGCTATCCAAAGCGATTATGACAGCTATTTTTTGTCGTTTGTAAAAAAATTATTTTTTCAATTGAATCGGTTTTATTCTTTGTGTTGTCAGTTAATTTGTTTTGGAAAATTCAAAACTTATACATTCAAATACAAACTGAGGGAAATTTTTAAAATTTGTATATTTTTTATATATTTGTTATATAAATTTTTTTTAGTTTCAATTGATACAGTTCTGTTCAATATTTTAGAAAATATTCACGTTACAATATATTTATATACTGTGAGATGAATATTGTTCTCGGCCTGCAATATATTTACATAAATCAATTTTTAGAACTTTTCGAAATGAAAAACGATAATCTTATAACATCATTCGCGTGTCCATCTGTTTGTCTGAGTTGTCACTTTCTGTCTGTCTGTCACTGGCATCTCTCGGAAACCGCTTGACGTGGATACATAATTTGGTTGAATAAAAGAGCATATCAGCCCGCTCATATTCCACTAGATAACATTCCAAACATAGCTATGAAAAATTTATGGGGAAAAAATGAAGAGCTCGGAAAGAAAATTAAAAATCCTTATATATTATGAAAATATCGTTCAAAAAAGAGCTTTTTAGAAAAAAAATGGTTACTTAGAAAGAAAACGGTTTATTATTATTTATTAAAAATTTTCTGGCTCATTTTTACAATCTCGGGACAAGGATCCGATTTTTTTTAATTCACTTTGCTTATTTTAATTTCTGACCTACTGCGTTTCTAATCTTTTCTCATTGAACATTTTTAGATTAAGCAAGTTTAATTTAAAAAATATATAGTTTAGTGAAAAAAATGTGTGATTTTTTTTCATTTCAACAATTTTAATGTCACGCCGTGGTTAGATGATAGACAGAAGAAAGAAGTCAATTTTGTTGATAGGATTGTTGTCTTTTATATAATCCTAAATAAATATTTTAGTTGTAGCTAATACCTATTTTGTCTAATCATTTTAAAATCAAACAATCTAGTTGTGACAGCCCTGGTATTGTAATTGTCGACAAAATAAATAGTTTTTTTTATATATTTGTCGCTAATTGTCTAGAAATTCATTTTAATTTAGTTTTTCATAACTAAATGAAACTACGTGATGTAGTATTATTTCTACTTTATTTGAATTCTTTACCACGACCTAGGTTTCGTTGTATGACAACATTAATATATGTAAAGATCTTTACAAATTGCCCTCCTGAAGATTTTGTCATACAGCGAAACCCAGGTTATGGTAAAGAATTACTGAAAGAAACTATTAAATAAAAAAGTTATTTTGGAACCTCTGTACAAATTTTAATACGTATCCAACGATACCCCACACGACTATGTGTACTGGATTTTTTTTATCCCTCGTGTACGTGTATGCAGTGCTACACCGGATGTATATTTTTTTCCATAACTACACTATTTCATTGTATAGCGGTTCATAGAAGACACCTACCATCTAAATTTCATCTATATAGTGCTAATAACCTCCGAGTAAAATTACTGTAACATATGTACAGACGTACAGATGGACAGGAAGAAATGACAATGTTTCCATTTCGGCAATTTGGATGTAGAACCCTTAAAATGGGTATTTTTAACGTCGGTCACAACCATTGACGAAAAAAATGTTTTGATGGGACTGTTGCGTCCATGTTTTCAGCAAATCATTCAAAAAGGCCTTTCAAGAAAATAAATGTGATTGAAGTATATTAAGGAATAAGTATGTGATTGAAGTATATTAAGGAATAAGCATGTGATTGAAGTATATTAAAGAATACGCAAACACCATATACGCGAAGCAAAGGAACTATATGCACTATTGCGATCATTTATACAAATGGACTAGAAATGAGGCGTATTCCCTGAGACAAGTATTACGTACCTACTAAGTGATACTTGGAACAATAGAATTATTTACCAAGTACACCTACTAAAGCCACTTGGGGGACTTGGGCAGTATATACCGTTCACAAAGCATTACGCACATTACTCGTTGGAGAAATGTATAAAACACCATTGGTACTTCATTTTATTTCATTACCGAGTATTCATTGACTAAAGTCAATATAGCCAGTCAACTATATACCAAAAGCTATTGGTAGATAGTTGGCCGAAATGAATATATAATGTACGTTCGAACTCTAAAGAGATTGCGAGATTATTTTCTATATAAAAATAAAAGTAATGAAAATAGTATAAAAAATACGCTTTTTATAGGGAAAAAGTTCTCAAATAACCATTTTTTTTTCTTCTTTTATAGACCGTCAGTTCTAAATTTATGAAATAAATTGGAGTTTCCAAATCACTAAAATATGATATGTATATCATATGAAAAGATTTGCGTTAAGGCCTTCACAATATCGAAACTTAGAATACGCGTCGGAATTTAAGGGTTACATCCAATACATTTAAACGCGCAAAGGATGAATATGGTAAGAATAATAAATTAAGGTACTCGTCATTGGAAGGATGTGGTAAGAATGCACTACGTAATATCAATGCTATGGAGCACTTGTTAGTACATGCATTGTAAGTAGTACTTGTAGAACAGGTAATTATAACAGATACCTGTATATAGTCATACGTGGTGTCAAAAATACCTAGTACGACCCGTCTCTAAATTGAGCAATTTTCGGTTGGTTTTAGTGCTTTATACCAAGGTTCCTCGAAAACACAATAGGTACACGGTCCATTCGGTCTGTCGAGATCAGCTGCTTGTATTACACATACTGTTATTCTTCAAAGTACCATTGAATTACAAGTATGAGTTAAAAGTCCGCACCAATGTTTGCTGGCAAAATTGCGTAAGGTTTGAAATTGCAAAAATGCATGTCGCACCTTGATTTTAAAAAAATTTAAACTAAAAATTAAAAAGTAAAAATTTAGTTAGTAATAAATAAATTAGTATATAGGCTTGCAATTGCAGAAATGCATATCGCACCTTCGGAATGAAATAGATGTAATTTAAAAAAAATGTGAAAATAAAAATTAAGAAGTAAAAATTTTGTTAGAAATAAATAACTTAGTATATAGGCTTTAAATTGCAGAAATGCATATCGCACCTTTCGAAAGAAATAGACGTAATTAAAAAAAATGGGAAACTTAAAATTAAGAAATAAAAATTTAGTTAGTAATAAATAAATTAGTATATAGGCTTGCAATTGCAGAAATGCATATCGCACCTTTCGAATGAAATAGACGTAATTTAAGAAACGGGAAACTAAAAATTAAAAAGTAAAAATTAAATTAGTAATAAATAACTTATTATATAAGCTTGAAATTGCAAAAATGCATATCGCACCTTCGGAATGAAATAGACATAATTAAAAAAAAATGAGAAACTAAAAATTTAGTTAGTAATAAATAACAGTATATAAGCTTGAAATAGCAGAAATACATATCACACCTTCAGAATTAAATAGACGTTATTTAAAAAAAATGGGAAACTAAAAATTAAGAAGTAAAAATTCAATTAGTAATAAATAACTAAGTATATAGGATGGAAATTGCAGAAATGGATGTCGCACCTTTCGAATGAAATAGACGTAATTTGAAAAAATGGACAACTAAAAATTAAGAAATAAAAATTAAATTAGTAATAAATAACTCATTATTTCAGCTTGAAATTGCAGAAAGGCATATCGCACTTTCGGAATGAAATAGACATAATTTTTAAAAAAATGGGAAACTAAAAATTAAGAAGCAAAAATTCAATAAGTAATATATAACTAAGTATATAGGATTGACATTGCAGAAATGCATGTCGCACCTTTCGAATGAAATAGACGTAATTTTAAAAAATGGACAACTAAACATTAAGAAGTAAAAATTTAATTAGTAATAAATAACTCATTATTTCAGCTTCAAATTGCAGAAATGCATATCGAACCTTCAGAATGAAATAGATTTAATTAAAAAAAATTGGAAACAAAATTTAAGAAGTAAAAATTCAAGTACGGATAAATACTTAGTATATTTTTTGATACCATATACTGACTGCCTCCTATACTTATTTATTTTTTACAGAATACGTTAATTTTTTAATGATAACCTTCTTGGGTCATGATTTTTGAGTTAAGCCATTTTCGTGCTGATAATACGATATGTACTAATGCGACATAATGAACAAGTGTTATTTACATTATTATAACCACTATTCAGGCACTTAAAAACGTTTAAGAGTACGCAGAATTTCTATTCAACTATTTACAAATATTAACCTTTAAGAAAGGAAATATGAGTACATTGCCACAATATCTTTCACAGACGTAAAACTTGCCCATCTTAAGAAAATCATAAGATCTAGGATAATCGCTTTAGTTTCCCTACAGCCCTTACATGTGTTTCTAATAATTCCACTTTTTCATAATTTTTAATTGAGTGGTTTCGAAAATAGGGGGTGAACATATTTTCAAGATATCAATGAAAATATACTAAAAAAAATGAAAAAGAAATATTTTTGACACGTTGACCCATCGAGTTTGGCAACGTTTCTTATAATTATACATGGTTATTTTTTCTCTTCTTCTTGGTACTACAGCCTAGAGCAGGCCAGGGCCATCCCAACGTTTCTTATAATTATACATGGTTATTTTTTCTCTTCTTCTTGGTACTACAGCCTAGAGCAGGCCAGGGCCATCCCAACGTTTCTTATAATTATACATGGTTATTTTTTCTCTTCTTCTTGGTACTACAGCCTAGAGCAGGCCAGGGCCATCCCAACGTTTCTTATAATTATACATGGTTATTTTTTCTTCTTCTTTTTGGCATTACAGCCAAGATGGCGGTCGAGAATGTCAAAAAGTTTATAAAAACGCTAATCTGCTGGTGAATCGACAGGTCGCCATCGATTTTCGCGCCTTTAGTAGCGCATTAAATTTTGTATACGGTGTAATGCAAAAATTGTGAGTGACGTGGCATATCAAGTTATTGAATGACTTGCCATACAAGATTTATTGTCATTATTTTCTTTAAGAAGATAAATGTGTTACTGAGTCATGGTTATCGTGATTTTTTTGTTGCATGTAAATGTTTGGGGAATGTTTTTTTATCTATGAAAACGATAACAAATACGAATCGATATTTAGTGATAATATATTTTGTGACAAATGCGTCTTGTGTAACATTTGAATGCCAATTCCATTTTTGCCTTTCAAACGTATATGTCTGCATATGCATGGTAAAGGCAAAGATGGAGTAGAATGCACGACAATTTCCATTTGTCAAAACAGACGCGGCCATTTACATTTTTTTGTCTGGCCGTACTATATTTTGTTTGGGCAAATTTTATTTATTTTATAATTCAAAGTTTAAAGACCCTTTACCCATGTAATAGGGAAATAACATTTCATTTCTTAATTTAAGATATATTTTTGAGTGTTTTTACGGCAAAAACGTATTATTTTAATAATGTTAAAATGCAAATCAACCGCTACTGAACTGCAGTGGACAGTTTTAAACTAACATTTCGCTCACGTATATTTGTGATATCACCATTTATTCAAGAGCTTCGTATAAAAAATTAATAAATACATATATTATTATAACTTAGCGAAAATATAGTTTGAATAATAATAACAAAAAAGAGTATACTTCTAGATGATTAATAATAATTATTATAAGTTATTAACCAATATCATCCATTAAAGAAGTTTCACTTCATCCATGAGCTTATATGAACGAGGCTCACATCTTTTTTAACTCTTAAATACATTATTAGTACAGATGTTTATGGCATTACAAAATTCAGTTTAATTTAAAGCAATTTTGCATGGTAAACTCTCCTGTAGAATAAACAAATGAGTCGAAAGGAATTTACGCCATCTGTTCGATATTGTTCGCAATATCTTCTGTTACTAAAGTGAAAAAAAAATTGTAGAAAATTAACGTCATCTGTTGTTTGAAAAAAAAAATTAAAGAAATGCGGTAGCGGCGTTGTTCTACATTGAAAGTTGTGGTACTTTTATTTAATTATAGAGTTTTTTTTTAAATTTGTATAACAAGCCGATTTCTATGGGTTCCTGAATATTTTTTTCCTACCTTATTACGTTCTTAGAATACACTATTTCAATGTTACCGCAATAGTTAAACGTCGCTCAATATATCTAATTGACATAAAACGCGACGCATCTAACGACTTGAATATGCGGCGCATCTAACCTTGGACCTTGAATAATAAGCGATATGTGTATTATTTCGTAGAAAATTGTTTTACGTGGAGGTCCTTTTTGTGATAATGAAATGTTTAAATGTTCTATAACTGAGAAAATCATGATATTACAAAATATTTTCTTATTGAAAAATAAGCAATTTCCCCGTAATAGAGACCCAAACCAAAACATGTTAAAGATTATTTTTATTTTATATTTTTGAGAGGAATTGGAAAAGAAATCTTGCTCTACCAATTAACCAACATATTATTTAGCAATTCTACGATATGTGGTGGTAATTCATTAATTCACAATATCTATTATTTATTGACTGTACTTTTAAATGTATTGGGATTTTTAAATTTTCTTTATTAATTTAATTTTTCACAACTAAGTGAAACTACGTGATGTAGTATTATTTCTACTTTATTCAATTCTTTGCCACGACCTAGGTTTCGTTGTATGACAATATCTTCAGGTGGGCATTTCGTAAAGTTTTCACAATCTTTACAAATTAGATTATACTGAATTAATGAAATGAATTGCAAATAACGCGGTTACTTTATACGCGGTAATATATAATCATAACGCAGTAACTTTGTTTTACAATTGAAATAAAATAAGGCGGTAACTTTGTTTTAAAAATGAAATAAAATTTTCACCCACGTAATACGTACTCACTCTGTAGACGACATTAGTGACGTACAACTATTGCTACACCCAGCTTATCGATCGCACCGCAACCGCCGATGCCGGCAGACAACGCCGGCGCCTACACGACTCATCCATCACTGCCCCGTATAAATATTATGACGAGTACACCATTAGGTTCGCGGATAAATATTTCATCGTATTTATTTAAGTTTCGAGACGATAACATACATCACTATCGTCGCGATCGTGTGTTCGCGGTTTAAAAACGTCACTTCTTAATGTAGACGTTTTAAATAGACGAGACGGTTCCGGCTGTGAATTTCGTAGACCGTTTGTTTTATTAAATCGTGAGGTCATATCTTTCAGGAATGGGGCCATTGCATTTTTTTACTCGCCGACATCAATTGCTACTTTGTGACTATAAATATTAAAATTTCAATACTATGAATATCGCAATGTTGCGAAAATTTTAGTGTTAGCTCGGTCAGAAGGAAATCTTTGGCGAATATACTTTACATATGACGAAAGGTATGAAAGTGGGCATGATTATAAATATAAAATCCTGCCAAGGACGAGTAGAAGTCACGCTACAAAGCTTTCGTACATATTTAGACACTTAAGGGTAGTAACATTTAAGGGTAGTATCCTATTTATAGTATTTATATTCAGCTATTGGCAAATATTAATTTTTCATGACGTAAATATATTGATTATTACAAATGTATTTAATAGGCGTAAAACATGGTGTATATAAAAAATAAATGTCCTGGAAAAATGAATATAATCCTTTTATCTCTCTATCTCCTAGTTAGGTTTTCCTAAACCTGTTTTTTCATAATTTTGGTTCAGGGAGGTGAGAGGCTTTCAATTTCCGAAACGTTTCTATAATTTTTACCATTTTTTTTAGGGATACTTTTACGCAATTGAAATTATGAAAATGTATAGTTTCAGAAATGGGGAGGTGGCATCCTTTATTATTGCAATTTTTTAATATTTTTTAAATATGTAACCCAAACTGATGAAAAAATTAGGAAAATGACTATTTTATTTCTAGAAATAAAAACGAATTATCTTAATTCCTATATGGAGGTTTTTAAAATGTTAGTGTAAAATATGTGGACTAATAAGATGTATCACTATACTAAATTTCAAGTTTTTAAGTCGCTGCTACAGATTGGACAGATAGACATGTGAGTGATCTTGTAAGAGTTCCATTTTTCAATTTGACGTACGGAATCCTAAACAAATCTAAAATGGCTAATGCGTGTACCAAGAAATTAAACTGAATAAGAATCACGATATTCTTTTAGTTTTATGGCACAAATGGAAGGGGGTGACTTTTCCTGGGCAAAAACGGAGTAAGACTACCTTTCGTTTACTTTAGCCTGTACAGAACAGTACGATCCAAATACATAGATATTATTTATGAATTATTGGATAATGCAATATTTCTCCCTCCGTAAAAGACTCAAAATAATAATAACTAGCAATTACACCGAGTTCCGGCTGTCTCACATTCCATTGTTACTCCATGGGTCAATTTATGCCTGGGAAAATTTGCCAGCCCATTTTTGTCTTTCAATATAAAACGACCTGCCGTAGAGTTCGGACGTTTTATTTGTAACTAAACGCTCTCCAATGGGTCTAACTGGTTGTTCAACGTGGATTAAAACTCGGAGAAAAGCAAGTAGGTTGAAAGATTATAGACACTCCGGTCTAGATGATAAATATAACGTAACTTCTGTTACAGAGCCTATCGAGAGCCATAGAAACTATGCGAAAAAGTTTAACATTTCAGCATATGGAAAGCGAAAGAATTTACAGTGTTCTCCTTATAAAAGATCTAGCTCTTCTGACTTTGATGCAGTATGTATAGTTTACGATAAAATAGCTAGAGACAAAGAAGAGATAAAAAAGTGAATTGAATGTAGACGCAGCGTGGAATAAGTAAACACGGTTTCATTTAAGGATACTGCTATACTAGCAGCAGGTACGAGAAATAATAGCTACGAAAAACTAGTTGTAAGGATATCGGTTATAGCAACATACTGGTTGTTCCGACGAAAATTTAAATTCCCATTTGGGTCCCATACAATTACTTTATATGAAACACTTTACACAATTGCCTTATCTGAAACACTTATAACAACATTGTTTATAACGAAATACTGCATTTAGCGACTAGATTTCACGTTTTTCTTTTGATTTAGTAGAAATGATACTAAGGTCGCACAGGTGTCAATTGATAATACTTTCGGTAATGGCTGATTTACATAAGCGTATTTGGGGCCCGTTATAAGAAAAATAATGCTGTTGTTTAATATCGACACACGCACGACACTCTGGACAGAACGGTATTAGTTGGTTCGTTAATAGATGATATACTAGATCTAGTATAGACACACTTATTGTTGAAATACACGCGTATATACATAAAATTAGAATAATTTGAAAAATAAAAGTAAAAGGGATGTCGTTGTAACAATTTTGACTCTATTAAGAAATTACTTGTATAATTTCACTTTAAATTTGTCTATTAAATATATATGGCGTTAATTTTGTAGAAATTCATTATTCACAATTAAATGAAACTACGTGATGTAGTATTATTTCTACTTTCTTTGAATTCATTACCACGACCTAGGTTTCGTTGTATTACAACATCTTCAGGTGGGCTATTAGCTTGCTAATGATATTAGCTTACTAAGAGCCCACCTGAAGATGTTGTAATACAACGAAACCTAGGTCGTGGTAATGAATTCAAAGAAAGTAGAAATAATACTACATCACGTAGTTTCATTTAATTGTTTATATGTTTTTAATTGTTTAAATTTATCCTAAGAAAGTCGTCCATTAAATGAGAAAATTGTAAGTGTAAGGATGATTTTTTTGTTATATTAAAAATAATATTTTAATATCAAAGAATATTGTCTATATTGATTGAATAATATTGTTATTACTACGAAGTTCGTAATAATGGAGGGGGGTGAACGTGTTGTATTGAAGATAAAAATAATTATGAAGAAGAATGAGTAAAAAGAAAGGAGAATAAGAAGAAAAAAGATGAATGAGAATGAATATATGAAAAGCTAGAAAATGATGACGAAATATCATAACTACATAAAATATGAAAAACACGGAGACCGTATAAGAAAACTATGTCTTGCATTCTACTTTGATGACAGTGAGGAATCGAAAGCATCAGCAGACTTTCTCATATATCTAAACAAATTATTAATCATAAGTAAAATTTCCATCTTGTTATAAAGAATAATCTAATGATTTTTTTTCATAATAACAAAAATTAACGTACGAGCAATAGGAAAGGAGGTTTTCGCGAAAAACTTTGATTTTTATAATTTTTGACCTCCGATAAATTCGCTTAGCGTAAACCATTTTCTATCCATTCAATTTTGCAATAGACTTTTGAAACTTCTTCATTATGCCAAAATAACCATGTATGCAAAATATCATTTTACTAAGATTTTTTAGCAGTGAAATATTAAAATTACTGAGGTATTAGTAACTTTATTTTACAATATTGCATCTTGAGCTTGATGGTTTTCATTTTATTTGTTAGCGTTTCGGTTGCGATTTTTTCAAATAGCCTTCGAGACTTAATGTTAACCATGTTTGAAAAATATTATTTCGTTAAGATTTTTTAGCCGTGAAATATTAAAATTACTGAGGTATTAGTAACTTTATTTTACTGCTTAGCATCTTGAGCTTGATGGTTTTCATTTTATTTGTTAGCGTTTCGGTTGCGATTTTTTCAAATAGCCTTCGAGACTTAATGTTAACCATGTTTGAAAAATATCATTTCGTTAAGATTTTGTAGCCGTGAAATATTAAAATTACTGAGGTATTAGTAACTTTATTTTACTACTTAGCATCTTGAGCTTGATGGTTTTCATTTCGTTTGTCAAAGTTTCGGTTGTGATTTTTTCAAATAGCCTTCGAGACTTAATGTTTATTTAATAAGTCCACTGTTGGCGAATTATAATATAGAAAGTTATGTATTACTATGAATTCTAAATATGTTTACATAATGAAATCATACAAAGTCCAAAGTAAAGAGACAACATTTCCTTATTTGTGATACAAACTTTATGTTAATACCTAACTAGAGTACGTCCTACCTACTAATGATTCTTACCTAAAAATCAATACAAATTTCGCTATTTTTCTGGGTAACAATTAGTAGACATCTCATATAAATTAGTTTGAATAAGTGACTATTTGGGATATTAAATCAGCCTTAACACAGGGAGGTATTTCGTCCAATTTTAGACTATAAATTGCAATGCAGTAGCTTGCCGTACCGGAATAATTAAGAGACCCAATCGTAAAACAGCAGCAGTCATAAAAAGCAGTTATGTGGTACGTATATAAATAGCATACGTAAATATCTAACGTGATTTTAACGTTTGCGTTTGTGTTGTAAAAAAAGTTAAATTATTACTTGATCGAACGCAGACTCGGTAATCAAGTATTTTTTGCATAAATTTTGCATCTAAACTACAACCTAGATCGCACTGTACACAATTCTAGAAATCTTCCATTATAAAAATTAAAAAAAAAACTTAAATATAAGCGTGACTCGCACTGCGAGTATGCCGTGCATACTTAAGTACATATTAAAAGTAAAAGCATTTAAAGGTACCTAGTATTTTTATACACTACGTACGTATAAAAATACTTCGTACCTTTAAATGCTTTCAAGATATGTAGTATTTTTATAGGTTGATATTATTTTTACTTGGTATGTAGTGTTTGCAATTATTGATATTATTTATCACTATGTTTATTCATAGGCACGTAATATTTTTATACCTACACTACGTACGAATAAAAATACTACATACCTTTAAATGCTTTAAAGGTACATAGTATTTTTGTACGTACATGTTATTTTTACTTGGTATGTAGTATTTGTAATTATTGATATTATTTGTCACTATGTAAATATATTTCCTAGCATATTTTTCATTGAAATACTCACTGAAAAAAAAATTTGTGGTTTCCGTGTTTTTCCTGCGGTTTCCCTGATGTTTTCATGTTTTTTCATAAATGTAGTTGAAATATTAGAGAGGCGAAATTACAATTTAAGGATCTCAATATTACGCGAAAGAATCGTGGTGTCCAAAATGTTAATAAAAATGTTCTCTTACATTTTAAAATACTTATTCAGTGCCATCCCATTCGAATGGGATCCAGAAATGAGAACAAAATTGTGCGTGTCAGCTCCGACGCGCCACTGGAGTTTACTCCTTAATTACGATTGTCTTGGAATTTATAAAATAAGTAACACTGTATAAAAATATAAATATCAATATCATCTATCAATACATCTCTTACTGTTAAGCCAGCGTTCATAAGAAACACATTCGCTCGCCTGTTTTTTCGTTGACTAACGTCCTATTGAATTTAGCAATAGTTGCATAAAGTTGCTGAGCCGAATTTCTTTTGTCGTATAGGGTCAAAGGAATCTGTGTTTTATGAATACAATAATAAATACATTTTTTGTTTAACGTGGTAATATACAACCTATATCCATCCTGAAGCTCCTCTCTAAATATAGGTGAAATAATTTTTAAAATCAGATAAATAGTTTCAGAGATTACCTCCTACATACAAACTAACAAACTGTTACACTTTTTTTAACTTAATACTTTCTCATAAAACTTAATACCGAACGCTACATATGAAAATCGATTCTTAAGGAATAAACTCCAACAAAATGCTTATATTGATGTGTGTTACGTACATGAAAAAAGTATATGAAAAATATCTATTCTATGTTTCTGTGTATTTACATATTTTATGTAGGTCTTGTGAAATTTCGTTACAAACAGTTTTAAACAGAAAGACTTAGGGAAGCTACCAAATTTGGATGGATAGAAGGGTGACATGTGAAATAGTAAAGGCTCTGTTTTTATCATTTGCCCATAAAACAATTCAATAATTTCAGTAAGTATCGATTGAAGATATTGAAATGATTTCAATAGACATATTGAAAATGATACGTTTTTCTTTAAGTCTAAATCCATATAATTTGTTAATAAAAAATTTTCATTTTTTAATCGCATTTCGCTATTTCGTAATTAATTTAGTATAACACAACTTGCTCCAACTTGTGGAAATAAACAAAAAATTGCACAAATAATGTATGTCCGTCATATGTGTTTGTAAACCAAAGGTATTAAATAAAAAATAATTTTAAACCTATTGAATTTAGCAATAGTTGCATAAAGTTGCTGAGCCGAATTTCTTTTGTCGTATAGGGTCAAAGGAATCTGTGTTTTATGAATACAATAATAAATACATTTTTAATATTAGCTAAGACTCATTATCTACTAACAATGATCTTTCGTCTTAGTTTATGTTAATTATTAAAAGGATAAGTTACTTATTTTGTTCTTAAAGACGAATGAGCTTAAACTCTTTCAATAGATAATATGTTTTAAAATATATTTTATGGTGGAAAGTCTAGTTTTTTAATAAAATTGAATTGTTTATTGTACAAGTAATGTATGTCCGTCATATGTGTTTGTAAATCAAAGGTATTAAATAAAGAAGAATTTTATATATATATTGAATTTAGCAGTAGTTGCATAAAGTTGCTTAGTGGAATTTCTTTTGTCGAATAGGGTCAAAGGAATCTGTGTTTTATGAGTACAATAATAAATACTTTTTTAATATTAGCTAAGACTCATTATCTACTAACAATGATCTTACGTCTTAGTTTATGTTAATTATTAAAAGGATAAGTTACTTATTTTGTTCTTAAAGACGAATGAGTTTAAACTTTTTCAATAGATAATATGTTTTAAAATATATTTTATGGTGGACAGTCTAGTTTTTTAATAAAATTGAATTGTTTATTGCTCAAGTAGTATATGTCCATCATGTGTTTGTAAATCGAAGACATTAAATAAAGAAGAATTTTAAATGTACTGAAGTTGGCAGTAGTTGCATAAAGTTGCTGAGTGGAATTTCTTTTGTCGAATAGGGTCAAAGGAATCTGTGTTTTATGAATACAATAATAAATACTTTTTTTAATATTAGCTAAGACTCATTATCTACTAACAATGATCTTACGTCTTAGTTTATGTTAATTATTAAAAGGATAAGTTACTTATTTTGTTCTTAAAGACGAATGAGTTTAAACTTTTTCAATAGATAATATGTTTTAAAATATATTTTATGGTGGACAGTCTAGTTTTTTAATAAAATTGAATTGTTTATTGCTCAAGTAGTATATGTCCATCATGTGTTTGTAAATCGAAGACATTAAATAAAGAAGAATTTTAAATGTACTGAAGTTACCAGTAGTTGCATAAAGTTGCTGAGTAGAATTTCTTTTGTCGAATAGGGTCAGAGGAATCTATGTTTTATGAATACAATAATAAATGCTTGATTAATATTAGCTAAGACTCATTATCTATTAACGACGATCTGACGTCTTAGCTTATGTTAATTGTTAAAAAGATAAATTACTTATTTTGTTCTTAAAGATGAATGAGCTTCAGATTAGTTTCAACGACAGAATTCAATAGTTACTTTAAATATCTATAGAGAATAAAAATAGTTTCAAATGAGGCTTGAGACATGTCCATGATGAGATAATCTTTTTTACACATCTTACGAGCGCGCATAAAAAATGTCAAGCGTTTCACTTTTTTTTAATATAAAAAATTTTGTTGGCATTGGCACATTGAATCGTAATATTGGTACCTCATGGAATATTGGAAATTTTCAATGACAAAAGATAATTTTTTTTAGTTCTTCACGAATAAAATATTGTTAATGGGCTGAATTATTTTTGAATTAAAATGACTAATACATTTTTATGGGCTGATCAAAACGAATATATTGGGTCGCAGTTACGGAGTAGTTACAAGAGTAGAAGTTAGGCGATATTCCTTTCTTTCGCCCTCTCGACATCTACAAGATAATGACGAAGAAGCTTTATATACGTCTTGATTTTTTCTAGTCCATTTTTTTATAATTCTGACATAATTTCATACACGTAAGATTGGAAAAAATCTAGAAGAAATATATGAAAAAATGTGTTGAATTCTCAAACCAAGTACATAATTAAAACGATGATTTCAAAAACATTAAACATGTTGCTACAAAATAAATCATTTTAAAATCCTTTGGCGAGAAAAAACGGCGAAAATTAACAGCTTAAAAAAAGCCAACGGCTTGCCATTTTTGAAGGAACCGTAAGAAAACAATATAAGCCCAATTTAGTGCTTAAGAAAAAACAGTTTTATGTTTTTTAGCAATATTACCGAAAAAAACAAAAATATTTATTTTTGCTTCTGACCAATTAATTACTCCTTAGTGAGGAATGTGTGAATAAATAGCGTATTTTAAAAAGGTTTTTTTTAATGTTTTACCATCCCTAGAGTCCAAACAATGGATTCGGTTAAAACAATACACATCACTTGACCTAGCGACTAAAATATTTTCGTTCAAGCCTCGAACTGGTGATATCAGTTGTATCAATATTGCACCAGCCTATTTATTGCCTTTCCCCTACTTCATAAACCCACAGTGATTTTCTCTGAAACGATTTAGCTTATCTTGCCCCATCTAAAATAGAGGTAGTCATGCATACATATGTGGAGTGCGCTGTCGAAAATATAAACCGTATTATTAAGACAGTTGTTTCTTTCTATCCGTCCACTACACATACTTTTAAAACCTTCTTTATGAGCATAACAACTCGCTACAGGTCTTGGCTACCATGTTTCTTCCAGCATTATCTATCCAGAATTGCCTTTCTCTACTCTTTCACTTTTAGAATAACCAAGTTCTTCTCAGTGTCATCCAACCATCTAATTTGTGGTCTACTTCAAGTCCGGTACTCTTTGTTTATTTGAGAGTTATGGTTTTGACTGGATATTTATCTGGTCTTTCCTTAGGTGACCTAACCACCTAAGTCGGTTGCTGCGGGTAATTTGAGTGAATTGTGAATATAACTTATAAAGGTCGAAGTCGTATTTTGATTTCCGCTTTTCGTTATCCTGAACATGTCCAATTACTCTTAGAATTTTTCTTTCCGACGTATCCAATGAGTGTTAAATGTCTTTGTTTAATATCCGTGTTTAACTGCTTTGTAATATAACTGGCTGGATCAAGTACGTTCTGAATTTTGTTCTGCGGCTAATGAAATTATATATTAACTGATTCCTGACTCCCTATAAACATTTGTTAGTCCTTTTAATTCTAAAATCATTCAGCTATTTGAGCAAAAATTTAAGCTAAAATGCGTAAAATTTTCCGAATTAATGAAAAACAGAAACATGGAAAATTCCCAATATTTAATGAGTTATCAAGTATTATGCCTCATTGTACCAATGATGCCAATTTTTATTACATTGAAACAAACGCGAAGCACACGAATTAACATGAATTTTTTTTGCGCATAGAGGTGTGAAAAATATTACCTCATCAATTAGATTATTCTTGGAAACGTCTTAAAGTCTAATTTGAAGACAATTTTATTTTCAAAAATAAAAATATAAAATTATTATAAATAAATTAAGTTTATCTTAAATTGTCAATTTTAAAATGAACTGTAGTTTCGGCCATCAAAGAATATAATTTAAAGCGCCTAATTTTATGAAAGAATTCAAGTTCATTCTTTCACGAGAACAACATTTGTAACTTGTCTTTTTAATTATTAAAATAAACTAAGACGAAAAAGCATGGTTAATAGATTAGATTTTTAGCTAATATTAATATGGTATTTGTTATTATTCTTATAAAACACAGATTTCGTTTGGATTTACTCGACAAATTAAAATTTCCACTTAGCAACTTATATAGTAAAACCCATAACATAATACAACCGCTGTTAAATTCAATAGCATTGCAATTTTGTTTTATTAAATATCTTCACACACACACACGTTTATGTATATATATATATATATATATATATATATATATATATATACTTATATATATATATATATATATATATATATATATATACTTATATATATATATATATATATGTATATATATATATATATATATATATGTTTTTACATGTATATGCCAGCAAATATATTGTTCAATATATATTTGATAGGCGTAATAAAAATGACTTTATTGCCTGTGTGTCTTTCGTTTATTAATTCAAGTGTTTTTTATGCCGCCATTGTGATTTTTTCCAGATTAATCACATGCCTAAATATAGAGTTGGAAAACACCGTTTAACTTTGTCGTAAAAAATCCTCGCTAGTCTTTAATCCAAACAGAAATGAGAAATCAACCTCTGGTACCACCAAGGCCCGTCCTCCTTATATTAATCATAATCATTAGTTTTATTTCTAGTTTTTCTTGGCGCCCCGCCATTATTCAAATAAAAATTCAATGCCACATGAAATTGACTTTCATTCACGTGCAATGATATGCGGATTATATAGCAATCTATGCTAAGTGGAAACGCATATCAAAATAATCTGGCGGAACGGTGATCCATTTCGAAGCGTTCTGAAATATTTTATTAAATTTAAAAATGGTTTGTGATTTTTTGCTACTAATCGATATGTAAGCTTCTAGTTACGAGCATAAGTCATGATTCTATTTGCACGATTCGTTAAATTAGGCTATAGCCCCGTCAATGATCAAGGAGAAGAAGCAGCATTAGCAGGTGATGATGGAAAATTTTAAAAAGTACCGTTTTCATGCTCATTTTTCTCTGGTTCTGCGAAAGTTATCTTAACTAGGGTTTTCATTAAAGAGTAAAAATGCTATTAGTTACGTGCAATATATACGCCCTGCCTGCTGGCGGTAGGAGGTAGGGGTAGGGGGTTAAGGGTGGTGGGTAGGTTTTCGCACAATAGAATGCTGTCATGTTAAAAGGTGTCATGTGCGTAGTCTCACACTAAAAAATAAACCTATTAGTTATGAGTAAAATTCACCCGACGAGGTTTCGGTAAAACCTTAAGCGGTTAAGGGTGCGCAGTATTTTAATTTAACTGCTAGCCGTGCCCTATGGTTTTACTCGCTTGAAATGTGGAATAAGAAAATAATTTTTTTCTGCCTCTCATATGTTGCTCTTGGTTATAAACTATTATCATACCAAATGTCATCAAAATCCGTCTAGTAAACTTTGCGTGATTAACGCACAAAATTCTGTACAGATAGACAGACAGACAAAAATGATAAAAAAAGGTTTTCTGGCTTCAATTATCATTCTATACTCTAAACCCATCATTTTTTTAAAATATTTTCTATGTAGAGAATTAACTCTGTTATAATTTTATTATATCTATAGATAAAACCACCAAATAAAGTAAATATATTGTCTAATAAATATTTCACAGGCGTAATAAAAATGACTTGATTGTCTGTATGTCTTTAATTAATTAATTCAAGTGTTTTTTATGCCGCCGCTGTAATTTTTTTCAGATTAATCACATGCCTAAATATAGAGTCCTTTCAGAGGAACACACTGTTTAAACATTTCGAAAAATTGTATCTCGCGATGCACCAACAAAACCCATTTAAAAAGATCTTTTTTATGACAACATTATCGATGTGGTCGCTTCAAAAATATTTTTAAACCAAAATTTTGATACAATAAAAAATAAATTTCATAAAAAATTGATTTTTTACTTTTCCATATGTTGGCATAATTAATCTACGTGTTATTGCAAATTTTATTGCTACCGTACTTAAATTGAAAGAGTCATACAGATACAATGAACAACAGATATGATGAAATTTTTAGGGTTCCGTTTTTCACTATTTAGCTGCGGTAGCCTAAAGACTTAAGGGGAGGTTCATAACAAAATTTTACTTTTTTTTTTTTCGTGTTGGCATAATTAATCTAAGTGTTATTGCAAATTTTTTGCGACCGTACTTAAATTGAAAGAGTCATACGGCTCGACAGATATGACGATATTTTAAGGGTTCCATTTTTCACTATTTAGTTGCGGTAGCCTAAAGACTTAAGGGGAGGTTTAAAACAACATTTTACTTTTACTTTTTTACGTGTTGGCATAATTAATCTAAGTGTTATTGCAATTTTTTTGCGACCGTACTTAAATTGAAAGAGTCATACGAATGGACAGACATGATTCAATTTTTAGGGTTATCATTTGTGCGATCAAATTATAAATATATTAAGAATTCTTTTAATTTATGCTAACGAAAATACTTGGATTCTTTTCGCTTTCTTATAACGTTCGTTCTTTAAACAATTGTGATTACTAAAAAACAGAACAGATGTGATCAAACCATTGTCATTTCTAAAACCACTTATATTGAAATACATTCGTGTCTATTGATAAAATAATTTCTATTGTGTTTCAGGCTGGATTACAGATTGGTGATATGATCCTAGCGGTGAACAAGGACAGTTTACTTGGATCAAGTTATGATTCGGTGAGTTCACGATTTTTATACCAATATTACGTCATAATTAACTCCATTTCCTGTTCTGGTTAGGCTAAAATAAATACGAATATATGGTATTCTCGCTAACAGATTGACTTAACTCAAAAGAAGTCGTAAAAACTTTTCGACATCTAACCTGCCGATAACTTCAAGAACGTTCAACGTAATTTTTATACAGTTGTTTTTTCAATAAAGCTCGCGATCAAACTTCAATTCAAGTTTATTTTATTAACATATATAAAAACAGCTTTTACCTACCGTTTTTAAAGGAAAAGGTGACAAAAAATTATCTAGTATTTTAGTTTTGCACAAAAAGGAAATTTAAAGAGAAAAAAATTCAAACAACAAAGAGAACGAGAGAAGACGAAGATGTTAATTAATTAATAATAAATTAATTAATAATAAGTTAATTAATAATTAAAAAGGTTAAATAAGATGCAGTTCGGACGTGCTGGTTTCATGTAGTATTAAATGACATTTTTTAAGCCTTATAATTTTGCCATATCCGTCTGCCTGTCCGTTCGACGATATGTCACAGCATAATAACTCTTCCAATTTAATATCGATTCTGAGACTTCAGCAGAAAATCGTAGTTACATTACGTGAACCTATACACAAAAATTAGTTCTAACTTATCTTTTAAGTTATTTTTTTAAATCAGTGATAAAAATATTTACCACTTATGTTATTTTGTTCTTGTACTCTCAAATTTTTTTAATATTGCAGTAAAGAAATTAGAAATAATAAAATGGAATTAAATTTTATTATGAAAAGTATAGTAGTAGTATTTTCATATTATGTTACTTTTGTTCTGCAAAAAATACTTCAATCAAGACTTAGTACCGATATAAATTACTAGCAATCTCTTGAATTACTTAGAATAAATTGATATTATCTCATTTCAAGTATATGATCCTTTTCTTGGTTGTTCTAATTATACCTTGGCGGAGGTATGTTTTCGTATTATGTTACTTTTGTTCTGCAAAAAATACTTAGAGTTTTCATATTATGTTACTTTTGTTCTGCAAAAAATACTTAGAGTTACAAAAATTACTTTAAAAAATACTTTCTGCAAAAAATACTTAGAGGAGGTTTTCATATTATGTTACTTTTGTTCTGCAAAAAATACTTCAATCAAGACTTAGTACCGATATAAATTACTAGCAATCCCTTGAATTACTTAGAATAACTTGATATTATCTCATTTCAAGTATATGATCCTTTCCTTGGTTGTTCTAATTATGCCTTGGCGGAGGTATGTTTCCAGCAAGATATTTTCCTTAACTTTCATTTTATTCACCATTAATCAAATAAAAGTACCTCGAATATTTTACGTTTTATGTAATAAACTAAATAAATAAGTTCTTTCCACTTCAGAAAGAAGTACCTTTTCTTTCTATGTAAATAAAGAAAATATGCCTCCCCGTAAGGATATACAAGTGCAATCGAAAATGTCTAATCATATTTTTCGATAGGGCATTTCTTTCGTGAAATAAAAGTCCCGGAAATTACATCACGTTTTGCATCACGCTCCCTTCCCTTAACTCTTTAAACAAGTATGTCAAACAAAGGAAAAAATCAGGATAACAACATTTTATAAGGTTCACAACTTCCACAAACAATTTTAAAAAATCAGGATAACAATATTTTATAAGGTTCACAACTTCCACAAACAATTTTAAAAAATCAGGATAACAACATTTTATAAGGTTCACAACTTCCACAAACAATTTAAAAAAAACAGGATAACAACATTTTATAAGGTTCACAACTTCCACAAACAATTTAAAAAAATCAGGATAACAACATTTTATAAGGTTCACAACTTCCACAAATAATTTAAAAAAATCAGGATAAGAACATTTTATAAGGTTCACAACTTCCACAAACAATTTTAAAAAATCAGGATAACAACATTTTATAAGGTTCACAACTTCCACAAACAATTTAAAAAAATCAGGATAACAACATTTTATAAGGTTCACAACTTCCACAAACAATTTAAAAAAATAGAAAACATCCAGTCTTATGTATAAACATTATTTCTATTAAACTATTTAGACCGATCTTTCCCCACAAATATATGCAGTTGTCTGCCACCAAATCACCATATACAGAAGTCGTTCGTCTGCGTTGCGCGTTACTTACTTAATAGGTTTATTTGAGAATAATTCGACTTACGTCCTATAATAGAAAAATAATCAGAAGTAAAATGTTGCTTTATATAATAATGTAAAGAGTTAATTAATTGAATATTTAGTAATTGAAGAAAAAAAATCACGAGATTGAGAATTATTTTCATTTACCGCATATTCCTATCGACACTTTATTTAATAAAATCGACTTGACCGTTCAGGCTCTAGTGGTTTTGATCACAAACTGTTTGACCAAGGATAAACGGTTTGTGGTTGCGACAAATGACAATTCAGGTGATCTCATTAGTGTTACCTTGGTGTTACCGCAGACTGTTTAAGTGACAGTGTTTGTTGCGGGGCGGGTTTCATGGTATTTTCATATGCGTTAGCACTTAACTTTCTAATTAACGCTAATAGTTTTGGGTTTTAATACTTAACGAATAAAGTTGACCGATCCTAATTTTAAATTATATTGGAATTTATCAATTTAACTTTCAGCTTTTTCGATTCGTGTTTTTTCTTGTTGTATTTTTCTGTACGCGTAAGGTGATTTATTTAAAAAATTAGGTTAAATTAAATTATAAAGTTTTTTAAATTATTAAATTTTATTTTATAAATTATTAAATTAAATTATAAAGTTCTGTTACACAGTCTGCCATGGACTTATTTCATTCAACAGAGACGTAACATTTATACTAAAAATAAGCTGTTGTTGCTTGAAAAATATTACTTTCTTAAACAAATTCTTAGATATATAGTTTAATAAACTTAATGTCGATGTGTAGGTGTTAGATGTAATGTTATAATAATTTTTTTCATAAAATATTAGTAATATATAACAGGGTATTTGACAGTTTTTTATTTCATGAGTCATAATTTCAAAATACAAACTGATAGGTTTGAAAGAACATTTTAAAAATTGACCTAGTTATAAAGGTTTAAACTCAAAGTTTAGACAAGGAAGGCAATACTAAATTGTGATGTCATTTTTGCCTTCTACAAGGGTGGATGAGGCAGAGAGATAGATATCACCACTCTCTACTTACCAATAAATTTAGAACTCATGAGTCGCTTATTTATTAAAGAAATTTTACCTAACCCGCAATTTAAATTTATGAATAGTTGTCAATAACCTATTGACGAAATATATTTCGTCGGATGTAAGTTACAAAAAATAACAAATTTATGAATAGTTGTCAATAACCTATTGACGAAATATATTTCGCCGGATGTAAGTTACAAAAAATAACAAATTTATGAATAGTTGTCATTAACATATTGACGAAATATATTTCGTCGAATGTAAGTTACAAAAAATAACAAATTTATGAATAGTTGTTAATAACCTATTGACGAAATATATTTCGTCGAATGTAAGTTACAAAAAATAACAAATTTATGAATAGTTGTCAATAACCTATTGACGAAATATATTTCGTCGAATGTAAATTACAATAAATAACAAATTTATGAATATTTGTCAATAACCTATTGACGAAATATATTTCGTCGGATGTAAGTTCCAAAAAATAACAAATTTATGAATAGTTGTCAATAACCTATCGACGAAATATTTTCGTCGGATGTAAGTTACAAAAAATAACAAATTTATGAATAGTTGTCAATAACCTATTGACGAAATATATTTCATCGGATGTAAGTTGCAAAAAATAACAAATTTATGAATAGTTGTCAATAACCTATTGACGAAATATATTTCGTCGGATGTAAGTTACAAAAAATAACAAATTTATGAATAGTTGTCAATAACCTATTGACGAAATATATTTCGTCGGATGTAAGTTGCAAAAAATAACAAATTTATGAATAGTTGTCAATAACCTATTGACGAAATATATTTCGTCGGATGTAAGTTAGTAAATAGCTAGTATTATATAGTAATAGCTACTATTTGAAATACTTGAAAATATTTAAATACTTCCGTTATGGCGGAAATGAAAAATTTAAATGAAAAATTGTCAAAATTGCTGTAAACCTATATAGAAAATTAGACCATTTTCTATACAGGGATAAAAGAACGCGCTAGTGATACAGCGGCTATATGCAAGTAAAATGTAATGGATCCTAAGTAATACAATATCCGCTGCAAAGCAATTCTACCTCATAATAAATTAAATACATTTAGTGCTATCTCGCGTTTTTGAGCGAACTTTCTTCATTGCTCGCCTTGCAAGCGGAACGAAACTGAAATCAGCTGATCGTTTTAAATTTACAGTCACGAATGTCCAATCTATTCTGTACTACCTATTGGTTAATTATTACACATATGCATATTAATTTATCTCTCTCTCTCTCTCTCTCTCTCTATATATATATATATATATATATATATATATATATAAATTTTACATTTATTAATGTAAGCACAGCATTAACTTTAAACTATTACAGATTTAATCGATCTTTGCTAATAGCCCACCTGAAGATGTGTAATACAACGAAACTTAGGTCGTGGTAAAGAATTTAAATAAAGTAGAAATAATACTACATCACGTAGTTTCATTTAATTGTGAATAATGAATTTCTACAGAATTAACGACAAATATATTCAATTTTATAAGAAAGACAAATATATTCAATATTATAAGAATCTTAAAGTATATTTATTAGATAAGGTCTATTATATACTATAAAGTCCTTATTTTTAGAGTCTTTAGACTTTAGTCTTACCCATAACTATTTCTTAGTATATAATGATTAATGTAAACACAAAATAAAATTTCAACTATTACATATCCAGTTGACTATTCTTAGAATCTCAAAGTCTAAAATTCCTTATTCTTAGAGTCTTTAGTCTTAAGTCTTAACTATTTATATTTCTTAGTATATAATTACTTTCTATTGTGAAATTAATATTTATAAAAAAGTTCTATGATAATTTTTTGACAACCCTGATCTAAATATAAAATTAAGCTCAGGCCAGATTGTGCAATGCATGTATTGCGTCTCGCAGATACGTAGATATCTGTGTACACGCGGAAGATAAAACGATGTTCGGGCAAAATGAAGCAATATTAATTCCAACAGGGTTATGTTATCAATGAAATATTTATTAATATAAAGATACGCATAACTAACTATAACAAATGTGACCTAGTGATATATATATTGATATTTCTCAGCTTCATAATGGACTTCTGATTAAACTTGTTATCAGAAATTCAGTTTTGCTGAATAATATTGTATTAAACTAAAACTGAGGTAATTTTTTTATGATGTTACGAAGCTAGAAACTGAATAATAAAAAAAAATATAACCTATTAATTACGAGTAGAACTCAAAGTAAGCGAGTTCATACACATAAAACGCTAGTTCATACATGTTTATATTAAACTATTTACAAATATTAACCTTATTTTTCTTCAGGTAAATATTTTGCGTAGTCATCTAGTTCTGCTGTGTTTATCAGTGTGGTTTCAATAATTTTCGTTTCTTTTAGATTATTTTTCTCTTTATATTTAATCGTTTCCTGTAAATATCATATATTTTTGAAATACATTTTTTAAACACCTTTAATTTTATAATAATAGGGTTTAGAAAGACATTTTTATGTTTTCAACAATATGACAACACACAGCCGCCATATTGAAATTTCTTATCCATCCAAATTCTAGCCTATGACATTCATCTTATTAAAAATATCCATAGATTATTTTTTATGAAAATAGGCGAAGCCGTTTAGCTACCAGTGTCTTATATAAACATAGAATTTTGCTTAATGTGTTTAACGAGTGTAACAAGATTTTTTTATAGCAGTATTCGTTTTGAAAATGCACGAAAATATTCTGTAACATTTTGAATTTTGGACCGCGAAACAAATTTTAATAATCAAAAATATAATAATAGAAAACTTTTCACAGGCGTAAGAATATCGCGAATTTCTCAAAAAATATCAGAAATACAATTATCACTATATTTTCCTGTTTTATGAAGTTGGTAGAAACTCTAATTTATAATATTAACCATTAAACAAGGATGGGTATTTGGGCGTATATGTTTTACGCATCTTTTTCAGCATATTTCAGGAGATATGCTTGTGTCAATTATTAAAGAATTATTTATGAAATCCCTGTAAATCAGCCTTCTCAAACGATACCCCAAACAGCGTATGAAATTTAAAAAAAAATAATTTTTTGAATATTTGATTTGTTCGTTCTAAAATTTCCATATTAATATTTTTGAGTGTTAACATTTGAGAAACATGTGTATTAATATGTGTTACTACTACGCTAAATTTTAAGTTTCAACGTCGAATAGATTTTAGGAAAAACAGCTGTAACAAACAAGCAGACAAACCGACACGTGAGTGGTCTTATAAAAGTTCCATTACGGAACTCTGAAAAGGCCATTTTCAATTTTTTAAACAAAAACTATTAGACGGTTTTTTATGAAAGTGTTGACAGCAATTGTGGCAAGTAGACGTTAGCTACGTATATAAACAAACAAGAAACAGAAAATACTTTTAACATTCTTTTATTTTTTGGATTCTTTCTTCCACTGTATCGACTTTTTTATTTGATCAAAAATGATAAACAACTCTAGTTTAAAGCTAACAGTTTCATTTTGACGAAAAATCGCTCGTTTTCGGTAGATAACTTTATGATTCAAAAAAGTCCTTTTATTAAGTGTATTTAAAAATAATTTAAAATAATGTACACAATTTTTAAAAAAATCTGTGTAATCGTCTTCGGAAAATAGTAAACTGTTGAAATAGTGTTTAAATAAAAATGCGGTTAAAATTTCCAGACGAGTTTCCACTGGAATAAAATAATTTATTTTTTTACTAGATTTAGCATATACTAATAACGAACATAAAGTACCTGCTTACACTTACAAAGTATATAGACTTGCACCGAATACTTCAGCAAGCAGCATATACTTACGAAATGTACGAGTATCTACACCGAATACTTTAGCGCGCAGTATATACTTACCAGGCATACTTGCATCGAATATTTTAGCGCGCAGTACGCGAAGTGTACGTTTAGCGCGCAAACTACATTTACGAAGTGCACCTGTGCCGAATACTTTAATGTGCAACGGATCTGTATCGAATATTTTAGCGCGTAGTATACGTATGCGAAATGTACATTTAGCGCGCAAAATACATTTACGAAGTGCACCTGTGCCGAATACTTTAATGTGCAACGGATCTGCATCGAATATTTTAGCGCGCAGTATATACTTACCAGGCATACTTGCATCGAATATTTTGGCGCGCAGTATGCGAAGTGTACGTTTAGCGCGCAACGTATATTTACGAAGTACACATGTGACTTAATGTGCAACGTAGCCTGTCAATTTATTTAAAAATATTTTCTACTGCGGACGAAGACTTGCTGGTACGGTACGGGTAAACTTACTCTATTGCTTGCACCAAGAAAAAATCAACCATAATATCCCTCTCCATTTCTTTTCAGGCGGCGTCGCTGCTCAAGAAAACCGAAGGTCTGGTTCAGCTGACTGTATGCAACCCGAACCGGCCGAATGCTACACGAGCCAATCAGGAGACCGAATCACCAGGGGTTGCGCGCGCTCCCACACCGGAACCGCCGCGGCTAGCAGCACCTGTGGTTGTGAGGCCAACTACACCGGTGGCTGCCGCGTCACCGGCCAAGGGTGAGTTTTTTATTGACATGAAGTTGTCAATATTATTATTATTGAATTTAAAATTGCTGTCGCTGTTAAACTGTCGTGCAAATATGAACAAATCTATTCTTAATCAAGTATTACTTAGACTAAATTCAAATCGATTTTACACCAATAAGTTCTAGAAAGATATTACAGTTTTCAATTGATTACAAAAGTCAAAACAGCCGGAAAATGCGGGTCCTTACGTGCTGTAATGTGTTTTAATCGTTTCTCGTTACCCAACTTGACTACGCCTTTGCGGCATTAAGTAGAAAATTAATTCAATTGCACAAGTTATTAATAGCAAGGTGAGAATGAAGAACATAATGTATTTAATAAAACTCATCTGATTCTACTGTATTTATAAGTGTGGTTTCAATAATTTTTTATTTTTTCAGATTATTTTTTCTCTTTATATTTAATTGTTTCCTGAAAATAATACACATTTTTGAAATTATTTTTTTTAAACACCTTTAATTGTATACCCATCATAATAGGGTTTAGAAAGATATTTTTAGATAAGTTTTTAACAATATGGCGACATACAACCGCCATACTGAAATTTCTTATCCAATTTCTAGCCCATGACATTCATCTTATTAAAAATATCCATAGATTATTTTTTTATGAAAATAGGCGAAGCTGTTAAGTTGCCAGTGTCTTACATAGAGTTTTGCTTAATGCCTTTAATGAGTGTAACATGATTTTTTTAGTATATCTCTTGAAAATTTACGAAATATTCTGTAACATTTTCGATTTCGGACCGAGGAAAAAATGTTAATAATCATATATTTTTCAATTTGAACATTTTTAAGATACACAATGAATCGTTTCAATCAATCTAAACGTTTTGTTATCATAATCAGAACCTCCATAAAAACAATAAACTTGAGAAGAACACTGAATAACTGATATAATTGATTTTCCTTTCCTCGACATAATGCTCAATATTCAGAGCTAATAAGTTGTTCGCCACGTCGCATCGTATAGCTTTGATGACGCCGCGAGCACGACGTGTCAGATTAGGATTCAATATTGAAAGGTTGTTTATTGTTAAGGTTGGAATAGTGTATCTCGTGAACAGGATGAAATATATAAAAGGGGACATGTAATTTTTTTTACAAAAATCGCCTTTACTTTGATGGCAATGGATAGAGTCAATGCAAAATTGTAATTTTTTTTTAAATTTGAATGTCAGAAAAAGTGAAGAGTTCGAAATGTTGTAAGTTTTAAGAGCTGTTAACTTAGTTTTACTTGGTACTTATTTTATGGCCGTTTCCCTATAATGTGACATACGAAACATATGCCCGTAGGTCCAATACACGGGCAAAGGAAGTGGGTGCATTTTCTGGTAAACCATACTGAGAATTTACATTTTGAAACTTTAAAAAAAATTATTTAAGACTTTCTTTCCTAATGTGTTTAACTACGCTCATAAACTAATTCGAAAATGTGTAATGAATACAATAGCGAGTCACAGTCGTAAAGAAAAAGCTTATTAAAAAAAGCTTGTTCATAATAAGTTGCAAAGAGCTAATGTTGAACATTGTCGTAAAAAAATGATTAGATTAACCGTTTAACTTAAAATGTAATCAAACTCTTTTGATACTTAGTCAAAAGTTTGTACTTAATAAAGTACTTGCTACATAATAATGTTATGAACAAAATTAATATGACCATAATGAAGTTTATACTATCACAATAGTCAAATACTTAGGATTTCATTCCTAAGTACATAATATAATAAAAACTCTCAATATGTCGCATTGTAGGTAAATATCCATGTAACAAGACCCAGGTGGAGCCAAGTCAAAAGCTCTCAAGACTTAGGAGAAACTTAGCTTTTGAACTTTTGAACATTGAGCTTGAACATTCTCCTTTTTCTCAGATATCTGTAGATTTTATGAAAAAATGTCACTGGACAATTTTTCATTAGACTAGTTGGCTCTATCGATTGCCACCAAAATAAAACCGGTTTTATATAAAAACACCTGTAGCCCTAAAACAGCAATTTCGATCCACTCTGTGACGCGTTGCGATTGCCGCCAAAATAAAATCGGTTTTGTAAAAAATCCTGTAGCCCTAAAACAGCAATTTCAATCCATTCTGTGCCGCGCTGCGATTGCCACCAAAATAAAGTCGGTTTTGTAAAAAAACCTGTAGCCCTAAAACAGTAATTTGGATCCATTCTGTGCTGCGCTGCATCATCAAAGCGATATACGACGCAACGCATCGAAAAGCAGAGGGATCAAGTATTATTACGCAGAAACCAAAACGTAATTTGGTGTTTTTCTTAAATTTGTTTTTTATATGGGATTTCTGTTTTTGATAATGAAACCTTCAAATATGATTATGATTAACGAATTTATCATTTAATATTTACAATAAAAATACTTTGTTATTGAAAAAAAAATTCTTGTTATACCAATTAACCAACAATATGTATAGACTGACCACTATAATGACTTTAGTATCCTTTGTAATGATTTTTGTAGCTTTTTACGTCACCGTAGTCAGTTAAAAAAGTAGTAAAGCAATTAGCGTTAGGGACAGCAAGCCTTTATAGTGTTGTGCCCCGGTACTAAAACAATAAAAATGATACTTTTACATGTAGAAAATTAAAAAAAAAAGTTGATTCCAATCGTTAATGAGAAAATCTTGAATTTTTAAAAAAATGAGAAATCTTGCAATTTTTTAAGGGATATCTATCGTAATATTTTGTAAATGTTGTTTCTATGCAACTCTTTGAATTGGCAAAATGAAAAAAACAAGTTCTAATTGTGTTCCATTGTATCCCCATACACAGATGTAACGTACTAATCCATGAAACTGGCCGGTCCGCTAGGAGCATCGAAAAAAGCCTAAAACTTAAAAGACCTAAAAAGACATTACCCATAGATAATATACTAAAGACATTACCTGTGGACGTTAACAGAGAACGAATGTCAATGTCAACTAACAGTTTATTTTTATTTAACTTAGGCAATGGCTACATATTAAAAAAAAGCTATCGAAATTGTTAATTTTTTGTAATCGTTTCTTAAAAATGATTGTATACTTGGTTCGAATTTTATTGTTATTTTTATGTCTTATTAGCAATTACTGACACATTAAAAATATAATACATAACGCATTTAGGAAGGCAGGTTTTTCTCTTCTGTATAAGGGTTACAAATTGTATTTTATTTTTTGCTCTTTCTTGATTGTTAATCATTGAATCTTTTATATTTTTTTATATTCTAAAAATGCTTGTGTTTTTTGAATGACATGTCATTTCTATAATGTCACGTTCCTTTTCGCCAGTCTATTTTATTCAATACATGCTGCTGAATTATTGCTAAATGTAGGTCTTGTCACCTTTATTTTTCTTTATTTCTTGCTATAGTTTTGAAAGATAGAGGATGACAAATTATTATTTTTTTAAAATAGTGATTAAGAAAGTTGATATTATAAAAATTAATATTTTTAAATTAGTTATTCGATGCGCTTTCATTTTTTACTTCACGTGAAAGGTTGAAAAAAATAATAAAAACGGCCAAGTACAAGTCTCATTTTACACGATAAGTGTTCCTCATAACTTTCGCTCAACCTACTGATCGACACTTTGTCTCCAATGTTTGTGAATATTTCCATATTTTTTTAGAGCAATATTAATAATATAGAAGGACGACAGTGATTTATGAGCGCCCTTTTAAGCGTCAAAAAATTTATAGTTTATAACTTAGCAAATTTTACAACTTTTTGTATTTCTACTTTAACAAGCTTTCATTTGATAAACAGAACGATGGTTTTGATAAAAAAATATTTTCTTATGAAAAACTTCCTACTTCACAATGCTTGATCGACCTCCAAAATCAAAGTTCAAATGTTTTTATTCGTATTTTTAATTAGGCCACCGTGTCCTATAGCTATCCAAATTTCAACTTTCTACATTTAATGTTTTCTCTGAAAAATGCCTGTGACAGACGGATACCAAAGGAATTCCAAAAATATTCCATTTTGCCAGTTTTGATGTGCTACAATATTACCATATAAATCAAGGTATTTGTAAGTAATTTACATTTATATTTGGATTGTTACTAAATATAACTGTGTGAAAATTTCACATGTTTAAAAATAATTTAAATGATGAAAAAAAAAACTCAACACATCTAAATATACTGTAGAAAGAGAAGATGTTGATATGTTAGGTGATGAAAGTAAAATTTATTCTGCTAAAATACTATGAATTAAATAATCCAATATCAACATGAAATCAGTATAAATAACGTTCATAAGTTTTCATTTAAAAACCTATTGGATATCTTGGTAAAATATTCATACATTTTATATTCATCCATATTCTATGCAAAACTATCTGTTGCTAAGGCTTAAACTAAAGCATCATACTATTTATAAATTACCAAATTTATTATTTGATCATAAATAAATATTATTTTTCTCTAAACCATTCCAGTCGAAGCACCTCCAGACCCATCCACAGCACCTGTACTTCCTGGGAAGGAGACACATATTGAATTGAACAGTGCTAATTCCACGCTCGGGGTGATCATCGTAGGTGGAAGCGACACACTCATAAATGTAAGTCAATATACTTTTTCACAGTCTACTAATCCAATAGACAGATTCAGATTTTTAATCGAATCAGTGTAAAAGACATAATGTTCCGAAAAATATTTTTTTTCAATTAATTTTAACGCATACCCACTTATTATTTAGTAAAATTATGTTTGGCAACAAGATTTTCCACAAAAGTGCAGTGTGATTATTTATACATCTAAACATTGATCTTTAAAAGGCAAGTGTTCTTTAAAAGGCAGTCAATGCTCTACAAAACACTAAAGTTTTAGTTTAGCACAAATGTGTTAAGAACATAAACTTATTATACAGGCCACGTCAGTTTCAAACTATTGCATAACCGAAATCAAATATTTTGTTTATGCGTATATGTATGAAAGTATAAATTCAATGGTCTTCAATAATATCGAAATTGATGTTGATAACCTATGTGTAGTTTTAAGAGATTCTATTTTTAAAACTGTTTATCTGTCAGTATAACTAAAACAAAACAATTTTCAATTGGAGTAATAACTATCTAAAAATTATAAAAAGTAAAAAGCTTTCTTAAAATATTTCATTTACATTAAAAAGAGTTTATTAAATAAAAGAATTTGAAAAAAATTAATTAAGTTATTGAATAATAATATAAAATTAATTATTTAAAAACAAAAAATATAAAATCGAAGTTAGTTTAGTATTATATAACAAATTTGATTTAAAGTAAATTTAATTTATTGTATCTTGTGTTACAGAGTTTAATAAATAAATATTTTTAATACTTAAATATTCTCGAATTTAAAAGAGCTAATTAATTAATTTAGTTCCTTTAGCCTAATCAATAAAAATAAAAAATTATATTTGAATCATTCTTAAAAATGTTTACTTTTCCAAGAAATAAATTAAATTTTCATAATCATTATAACATAGTAAATATGTTACAAATTATTTCAAAATTTAAAATAAATTATAAATATTCTATGGGATAACCTTTAAAAAAATATGAGATACATGATTTAATTTTTATAAAATTTAATACTATTAATTGTTTACAAATTGGCAAGTTTCAAAATGTTATTAATATTGATTACATTAAATTTTATTTAAATTATTTCTTTAATATTGTATTAAAAAATTTATCCCATCAAATATTTGGAGTAAGGGTACTATGATTTCATATATATATATATATATATATATATATATATATATATATATATATATATATATATATATATATATATAAATCCACATACATATCTCAGTGTTATTAATAAAATTGCGACGCGTCTTTTAATAGAATATTTCTAAAATATTTATAAAGGAGTCTTCTTTATAATTGTGGACGTGAAAATAAATTATAAAAAAATTTCGCTTTTTATGATTAACAAAAGAAAAGCATTTAAAATAATGGCTAAAATACATTTTGCAACACCGATTTTGTGATTAAAAAAGCTGAAAAGAATTTATTGAATCAGATTTGAAAAAAATTTACTTAATTTTTATACATAATTTTTATGAGTCGTCAAAATATATTTCACCGCTGACTTGTAGTTTTTTTAAAGTACATTGCATATAAAAATATTTTTCCATACTTTTGTATTTGCCTGTATTTCGATTCAACTTGTAATATCTACTAAATAAAATTTTATTAAATTTTAAACAGAAAATTGTTTAATATATATATATATATATATATATATATATATATATATATATATATATATATATATATATGTGTGTATATAAAATAAATATCTATAAACCATACACATTTTAAATTATGATATCTTATTTGACTTGTAATTAGGCACATTATTCTGTAAATTGTCATAGTAATCTGTGTGTTTTTGCAGGTTTTTGAACATAAATACAAAAGTATGGTATCCATTGTATACAAATTACCTGTGAAATATTCATTTACCTGCGTTATTTTGATGTGTCGTGCCACAATAAAAACAGTATAAATTATTATTGTTCTAAACACACTTATTTTAAGAATATAATAGCAGGTAAATTCTAAAGCCCTTAAAGGTCGTCAAGGCCCTAAAGGTCGTCACCATGGTGTGTTAGGTTGATCACAAGGCATACGGCCTTCGACTGTGAAGCGCACCACGGGGACCCGGGTTCGATTCCCGGCCACTTATCGAGCGGGGATGGACTAGTTTTCTGGTTGGCTATAAGAGATTGCTCTTGTAGCAATAAGCCCGCCATATGTATCAATTAGATACATTAAAATACAGAAAATAAACTGCAATTTTCCACATGGCACTAAGTGTGGCTTGCGCAGCAGAAACGGTTCTAATGGTTTTTATTCGGTATCTCTTCCTAACATATAACATTGCTACTATACATCATTGTGCTCTCTCTCAGCTTTCTTTGTCCATCTTTTATAATATAGGACTAAGAATGAATGGTGCCGCACAGCATTTCTCTTCAAGAATTGATATAAACTTTTTGTTAGTTTTTAATGTACAAAACTGTTCATGAGGTGAACTTATCGCTATAAGCTGAGCTATCAGTAAAAAGAACACATAGGTCTAATTAATATTTTATTAAAAAAGATTTATGTGTGCAACATTTTGTTATATAACAAAATGTTATGAAATTTTAAGATAAACCTTGAAGGAATATATTGGCAGTGCAAAAAAAATTAAAATAAAATAAAGGCAAAAAAATAATATTAATAATAATGGTTACATTATATCAAATGATAATGATTGTAATTCTAGATGAAAAGATCAAATTTTTTACTACTTTGAGAAAGTAATAAAGTTGAAGTGTGATAATTTGGAAACGGTTTGGCAGATGATTTGATTACAATGGAAAGCCAGCAGAAAAATAAGACTGTGTAACACTCATCTGTGAAATAAATTTTAATATTTAATTATTTGATTGAATTTAGATTTTACCAACTGTATTTATAATTACGCTCCAGTTATTATTTCATTTCCATTCATTTTTTGCGTGCTAAATGAGGTTATTCTTGTGTTACACCATAGAAGTATAACATCTAACGGACGTACGTAAATACACACAAAATTTTTTTTACTGTCCTGTTGATCGCTGAATTCACTGTTGATCGCTGAATTGTTTGGTTTTTTATATTTTGAAAAATATCTACTTTTTTAAAAATTATATTCTATTTCTGTAATAACATACCTATTTTTGCCAGTCTCCTTTGAGAAACGAAAAAAATATTGTGTGAAAATATTAATATGTGTAGTGTATCAGATTAGTAAATAAGACATCAAACTTTGATTGCATATCATATTGCACAAGACACATTTCAATGCCAATATAAATGCGTCCCTTCTGAACAGAAGCGCATCTAACGCCATGTTGAATATGATGCAAAAGCTACCATTATAACTCATTGAGATCCAACACTTAGACTTGTGTGAAAGGTTTTGAAGATTTACATGCTAAATGTGGAATATCAATCAAAGCCATGTTGTGAATGTGGTGTTGATAATGATCATTTGAAAGAGCCATACCAACAACTGGGTAAATTAGGAGTCCATGCAAGTGAAGTTGTGTACAAACAGGTAGATATTTTATCTAAGAATAAATTGAAAAAAGGCTGTGTTTAATTATCACTTTTCTCCATTAATACATCATCTAACTTTTCATATTTTGTTTCACTTATTTTAAGATAAGTGAAAGTTTAGAAGATGTATTAATGGAGAAAAGTGAGAATAAGGGGATATGAAAAAAATAAGGCAGGTCTTCAAAAACAGACTGATTTAATGGTGTTTCTGAAAATGATTTCCCAATGGAAATGCATATACAATATATACAAGTATTCAATAAAAATATTTCATAATTGTAGGGTGGTGCGGTAATACTTGAAGTATATCCCGGCGGCGTAGTGGCAAAGGACGGGAGACTGCAACCTGGAGACCAGATCGTGGAGTGCAACGGTGTCCCCATTACTAAAGAGATGACGCACGAAAGAGTTCTGCTTACTATTAAGCAAACTTTACCAAAGGTATTATTCATATTTATTTTTTTACTTTCTTATCATTATATGCTGATGAGGTTAAGATCCAAAATTATCAGAGTTTTCATGTAGATCCGGCCTACTCTTTGCATAGGAAAAATTGTATTATTTTACACATTCCTAGATTTCTCTCTCTCTCTTGGATTCGCTTGGAAGAGTGCCTTAGAGTCTAATAGATATAATTATTAAAATGTAAATAAAAAACATTTTTAAATTGACCCCTAAAGTGGTTAATTAAATAATGTGTCACGATATTGTGACATAGTACTGAGATTTTACACTCAGGAGGGGCGAGGGGGTGAAAGTATTTATTACAAACAAGATAAATCTTAATCATCTTGAACTAAATTTTAAACCTAAGTTTTAATGTATTGAGAGCCTAATTTTTTATACAGTAATAATGGTTATTTACGAAAGAAATACCTGTCATTGTTGAAAGTAATAATTTATTTAAATTTGTTTATTTCATCAATCTTCATATCAAGGTACAAACCGACAAGGAATGAAAAAATTTTTTGGCACGTTTTAAAAATTATTAAAGGTTTAAACTTAACGCTTAGACAAGGATGGTAATACTGAATTGTGATGGCATTTTAATAATACTCATTGTGTTTTACGAGACCAAATGAGATAACGAGACAACTCCACCGTATTCCTATTATTCAGTTTAGATGCTTATAGCTTGTTAATTTTTAATTAATTTTTATGATTTCATTAAGCTATATTTTTATAACATTTTACTAATAACAGCAAGCAATTCTATTCCAAGTCAATTATCCTATAAATCAGGAGTTCCCAACCAGGGGGGCGCGCCTCCCAAGGGGGGCATAGAGAGATGTCAAGGGGGGCGGAAAGCGTTTGCATTTTAAAAAGAAAAAACAAAAAATATACAAACAACATTAACAAATAACATTATAATGTAATGTTTAATTTACATACATAAAAGTAATGAAATTAAATATTATATTCATATTATTACCACAAAGTTGCAAAAAATTTGACGTTTTGGTGTACATTTTTTGTTGAGAAATCAGTTTGAGTGTTTAAAATTATTGTGTCTCACTGTTAAAAGGTAAGTTTGTTTATTTACAAACTTCAGTTACCATTTTTATTTAATTTACTAAATCAAAGGGAAAAGTAAAGGGGGGCATGAAAATATAATTTATAGTCCGGGGAGCCTCAAGAAAAAAAAGGTTGGGAAACCCTGCTATAAATTAAATGATGTGGTATTAATTAAGGAAATATCCTATTAATAAATTTCATCTAAATCTGTTCACCCATTGGGAATCCAGAAAAAGAGAGAACAAATAACACACAAATTTTTTTTATACGAGATAATATAAATTATTCTTTTCTGCACTAGAGGATTGACACATCCACAATGTAGTTCTAAGGTTGAATATTGCACTTTTCTAACTCAGGCTATTAAGCTAGTTGTGTGATAGTAAGATCTAAAAAAAGTGTTTTTTTGTTTGTTTTCCAAACTGTTAATATAACATCAGTATCAAATACCTACTTTTCCTGTAATATTAATTGTATAATTTTTGAGAACAATTTTTACCAAAACTAAACGGTAATAATTTTTTTCTTTCTTTTCAAAATATTAATATTACATCATTTTACGTTGACTTAGTTTTTTGAAAAATTGTTGCAACGCATTTTGTAAATAAAATTGAAAGTGTGATGAAATTACTACTTTTGTGTCAAAAATTTTATTTTGCCAAAAAGTTAATATAACATTATTTTGCATTGACTTAATTATTTAGTTAAATTGCTCTATAAGTTTCTTCAATAAAATTGAAAGTGTGATGAAATTACTACTTTTGCATCAAAAGTTTTCTTTTGCCAAAATGTTAATATAACATCATTTTGCATTGACTTAATTATTTAGTCAAATTGCTCTATAAGTTTCTTCAATAAAATTGAAAGTGTGATGAAATTACTACTTTTGTGACAAAAATTTTCTTTTGCCAAAATGTTAATATAACATCATTTTGCATTGACTTAATTATTTAGTCAAATTGCTCTATTAGTTTCTTCAATAAAATTGAAAGTGTGATGAAATTACTACTTTTGTGTCAAAAATTTTCTTTTGCCAAAATGTTAATATAACATAATTTTGCATTGACTTAATTATTTAGTCAAATTGCTCTATAAGTTTCTTCAATAAAATTGAAAGTGTGATGAAATTACTACTTTTGTGTCAAAAATTTTCTTTTGCCAAAATGTTAATATAACATCGTTTTGCATTGACTTAATTATTTAGTCAAATTGCTCTATAAGTTTCTTCAATAAAATTGAAAGTGTGATGAAATTACTACTTTTGTGTCAAAAATTTTCTTTTGTCAAAATGTTAATATAACATCATTTTGCATTGACTTAATTATTTAGTCAAATTGCTCTATAAGTTTCTTCAATAAAATTGAAAGTGTGATGAAATTACTACTTTTGTGTCAAAAATTTTCTTTTGCCAAAATGTTAATATAACATCATTTTGCATTGACTTAATTATTTATTCAAATTGCTCTATAAGTTTCTTCAATAAAATTGAAAGTGTGATGAAATTACTACTTTTGTGTCAAAAATTGTCTTTTGCCAAAATGTTAATATAACATCATTTTGCATTGGCTTAATTATTTAGTCAAATTGCTCTATAAGTTTCTTCAATAAAATTGAAAGTGTGATGAAATTACTACTTTTGTGTCAAAAATTTTCTTTTGCCAAAATGATAATATAACATCATTTTGCATTGACTTTATTATTTAGTCAAATTGCTCCATAAGTTTCTTTCATAAAATTGAAAGTGTGACGAAATTACTACTTTTGTGTCAAAAATTGTCTTTTGCCAAAATGTTAATATAACATCATTTTGCATTGACTTTATTATTTAGTCAAATTGCTCTATAAGTTTCTTTAATAAAATTGAAAGTGTGATGAAATTACTACTTTTGTGTCAAAAATTGTCTTTTGCCAAAATGTTAATATAACATCATTTTGCATTGACTTAATTATTTAGTCGAATTGCTCTATAAGTTTCTTCAATAAAATTGAAAGTGTGATGAAATTACTACTTTTGTGTCAAAAATTTTCTTTTGCCAAAATGTTAATATAACATCGTTTTGCATTGACTTACTTATTTAGTCAAATTGCTCTATAAGTTTCTTCAATAAAATTGAAAGTGTGATGAAATTACTACTTTTATGTCAAAAATTTTCTTTTGCCAAAATTATAATATAACATCATTTTGCATTGACTTAATTATTTAGTCAAATTGCTTTATAAGTTTCTTCAATAAGATTGAAAGTGTGATGAAATTACTACTTTTGTGTCAAAAATTGTCTTCTGCCAAAATGTTAATATAACATCATTTTGCATTGACTTAATTATTTAGTCAAATTGCTCTATAAGTTTCTTCAATAAAATTGAAAGTGTGATGAAATTACTACTTTTGTGTCAAAAATTTTCTTTTGCCAAAATGTTAATATAACATCGTTTTGCATTGACTTACTTATTTAGTCAAATTGCTCTATAAGTTTCTTCAATAAAATTGAAAGTGTGATGAAATTACTACTTTTATGTCAAAAATTTTCTTTTGCCAAAATTATAATATAACATCATTTTGCATTGACTTAATTATTTAGTCAAATTGCTTTATAAGTTTCTTCAATAAGATTGAAAGTGTGATGAAATTACTACTTTTGTGTCAAAAATTGTCTTCTGCCAAAATGTTAATATAACATCATTTTGCATTGACTTAATTATTTAGTCAAATTGCTCTATAAGTTTCTTCAATAAAATTAAAAGTGTGGTGAAATAATTACTTTTCCTGTAATGTTAATTATATAATTTTTGAGAGGGGTTTTTGTCAAAACTGAATGGTAAATATTTTTAAAATTTTAAAATGAATTAGATAAATAGTTTTTGAAATGTGACTTAGCATTCATATGTAAGGAAACCAGTACGGAACCCTAAAAACACAAATAAAAATGGAAAAAACATTGTTAAAACTAAAATGCATCTAATAACAGTTAATGGGTTACTTTTAAATAGATTTAACTAGTTTTTATGAAATGGAATAAATAAGAAAATAACAATAGAACAATGCCAAAAACCTGTTCTTTGGAAACATTAATTTTTCCCAAAGTATTACTCATTATTTTTATAAAATGAATAAGAAAACAACTGTCATCCAGCAAAAATGATATAAGAACAAACAATGGAAATTGTTAAGAAAAAATTAGTTGACGCTAAGAGTTTCGGAGAAAAAAAGGATCCAAAAATCGATTTTTCTACCATTCATTCATCTCCCCCTATGCTATTTTCACAACACATCATTGCTGTCGCTATTAACCATAACACGGACATTTTCTATTAAAAACATTAGACAATATTTTTGCTGGGCAAAATATTGTATGTAGTAATAGGTCCTACTTTGCCATTGACATAATCATAGCAATAGGCAGTATTGCTATGATTTAACTGGATTTTATATACTTTTTGACTGGATTTATAGGAGATTTGTAGACTGGATTTATAGACTTTTTGACTGGATTTATAGGAATATAATATTGTTAAATTTTAATATTTATGTATAATTTTTAGCCTCTTTCAGTGATCTATGAATCGATACCACTATTTTGCACTAACAATTATGATATCGTTTTTATAATGAAGTTTGTTAACCATGAAGCTAATTAAAACAATATTTGTTATTGTTACATCATTTTCGGTTCCTTAAAAGGACTCTTCAAAATCTATGATGTATCTGTCAGTAAAGTAAATTGTAAATATGATATAAAAACGTTTAATTTTTGTTCTGAATAAGACTTCCATCAGTTTTTATTGCTTTTGCTTTTTTAATAAAAAATGTGTGAACCATAAAAATGATCAATAATGGATTATCATCCTAATGAACATTGTCTCTTGCTATTGAATCTTTTTTTAATTTGTAACTTTGCATTTTTCACTGACGCTTCATTTTTGTAAATAAAAAATCATTGTAATTTCACACCTATTATATTTAGAAGTGGATCAAAATTCTCATCTATCAAATATGTCTATCTTAATTGAATATCAATTGGCACGGTCCCGACAAATCTTTTTTATGTCCTACATTGAGTTGCCAAGATTCCGTATATGTATATGTTCATCTATTATTAAAGTACATTACCCTTTTATAATAAAATTTGGAACCGATCCAATCATAAATTGCAGATTATTCTATATATTTTTTTTACCAGTCATTCCATGTTCATGTGTATTTCTGCCAGTTGTTCACTGTCCATTTGTTCTTTGTTAAAAAACACACTTTTTTATATCTAAATACAATCTTTTCACTTTTCATTATATGACTTCATATTTACAGATCTATGATCTCAAGTACCTAATTATTCTAATCTAATACCTAACTCATTAGAATTACAATTATAACGGATCACAATTATCTATGTGTTATCTGTGCTATTATAAAACGGAGATGTGTCTGTGTATTGAAGACATTTTTGAAAATTTTTAGAATTGACTATTTAGATTCAAAATCTAAAAATAAATATTTTTTATAAGTTTTGTCTATCAAAATGAACAAAATGGACTTTGACAAATGTCCATTATTTGAAACTTTGAACCTAACTTAAAAACTGAGGAAAGTATTAATAATTTTTAACATTCAAATGGAATTTATATTTTTATAACACATAATTATATTTTTATAACACTTCAAATGCAATTTATATAGTTTCTATATAGCTTAGTAAGAAGCAAATAACTAAATTATAAAATTTTTTACTAAATTGAGTACGTACAAAGATTTGCTGACAAAAATTTGTATTAACATTATAGAATAGGTTAATTGATAATTTTTTAATAAAGTGTAACAACTAAATGTAACAAAAGTAACAAACCTACCATAGTAATATTTTTTCTAAAATGTGTTTCAAGCCGAAAAAATGTATGTTTATTGCATTCAAGCAAAGTTTCATGCCAACACACTGAATTACAAATACAAGTCTTAGGTCATTCATGCAAACATTCATGAGGTCTTAGGGCCCCAAACAAATAATGAAGCTGAGAATGGGAGATCCTTCTCTTTCACACATTTTGTCATTGTATAATGACCTTTAAATACTTTTTACAAAATTCAATTTATGGGATTGCGCTTTCTAATCACACTATTACTTTAAATTTACCATGTATTATTGTTTTGATGTCACACATTCTGATTGGCACATTTTGTTTGGTGTTTTACTGTCAATTTTTTTATTTTAATCACAAAATGCTAATATTTATGCCCAATTTATTGCAGTTAAACATTGTTGGTCATTATTGTTAACTCGAAAACTATGACGTACACTAATCAGATATTTATTTTTATGTTAATTCAAAATACCCTATATATATAGATAATTGAATTAATCTAAAAATTATTTTATTTAATTATTTAATTCTTAATCAAGAGAATGCAGAGCTAATGAAAATAATATCAATAAGTGTGTTTCTAAAAATAAAGTGATGCACTGAGATGGTTCGTTCATTTGTTCATATTGACATTGAAACAAAGACAAAAAAATGCTCATACCGTGTCATTAAATATCATTCAATGATTATTTACAAGAACACTTAAATCATAATTACAGTAAATTGCTATGGGAGTTGCAATATATAGGTTTAAAGTCCATTGTGACTTGTTTACAAAACAAGAACTGATATATTGTTTTGAAAATTAAATAAGAAGTTTTGAGGGAATTTTAACATATATATAATGTAAAATAATTGAATAAATCTATGAATTATTATTTTTTTGTTTAGATATTTGTTTTGATTGCTGATCTTTCCTATTGTGTACTCATTAGTGCATTTATGAACACTGATATTTTTTGTTACATATAACAGAAAAGCTTCTACCGAAAGACTTATATAGTTAGACTTATATTATTTGTGATTTATTTTATACTCAATAAATAATAAACACAAAAATATTCATATGCCAAGACCACTTGTTACAGTCAATTGTACTCCAGTTTTTGATCCTTAAAATATTTCTTTTAAAGTTTTTAACAACAATGTTTGTTTTTAATAAAAATGTACTTCTAATCTCCAATATGTTTTAACACCAGTCTAATCTCCTCTCTGAACATCATAAATATACGAGGGGAGGTTCAAAAGTCTGCGGAATGTTGGGGATGGGAGGGTAGATACTTTCTTGATACCCCACGAATTAGGAATGCATTATATGTATATAAGCCAAATGTCATGTCCTTAACATCATTTGCTAATGAATAATCGTCCCTTAAAGAAGTAAATCTGGAAATAAACTGCGAACATGGAGCAAATCAAATTATGTGCTGTGATCTCACCAAGCACGGAAAAACTTCTCAAACCATCAGGAGTGAAATGGGTGTTGTTTACGGAGATCATTGCCGTGGTAAAACCATGGTTTACAAGTGGCATGATTTATATAAACAAGGTCAACACTCGATTCAAAACGATCCCTGCCCATGACAACCGATTGAGGCCACCATGTAGGATATTGTCGAAAAAATCGAAAAACTTGTATTGGAAGATGCTCGCTTGAACAAGAAACAAGTTTCTGCATTAGTTGGTGGATCAGATGCAACAATTTTGAGAATTCTCCCCAACCATCTGATGGATCCGGAGAATGCTTACGCCGCCACAAAAGCAACGAGCCGAGGTGTCTAAGGAGTTTTTCAAGTTATGTGCTGATGAACCAATTTTGGAGATGATTGTGACTGGAGATGAAACTTAGTCATCAAAAAAAAGTCTTCCAACAAGAGTTGATGCAATGGCACAAAAAGGGTACTCCACTCCCTAAGAAGTTTAAGATCTCAGAATTGGGTGGAAAATTGTTATTAGCAACTGTTTTTTGGGATTGTGAAGGGATTTTATTGAGCGACTATAAAGAAAAAGGTACCACTATCACTTGAGAGTATTACACTACCATATTGGGTGGTATCAAGGAAAAGATATGCAGAAAACTGGCTTTTGAAGACAATGCGCCGGTTAACAAAAGTAATGTTGCGATGGATGCAGTTTACAAATTCGGCTTCGAGTCTCTGATTCACCCACCCTATAGCCTCAATCTAGCTCTCAGCAATTTTTGCTTGTTCCCAAACCTGAAGAAAAACTCCGAAAAAGAAAATTTAAGGTTGACAGTGAGGCAAAGGCTGCAATTTCAGCTCATTTTCAGGGCAAAAACAAAAAATATTTTTTTAATGGTTTAGAAAAATTAATTTCAATATCTAATAAATGTATTGAGCTTAAGGGAGACTACACTGAAAAAGAAAAATAATTTCATTATCTTATTTAACTTGCAACCCTTCTGTTCTGCAGAGTTTTGGATCTACCCTTGTATATCTCCAAAATTGGTATTTAAGATTACTATCAAAATACTGATATTCTCAGTATTAATATCTTAAATTAAGTGACTATTAAAAACTTGGGTCTACTGATAGATCAAAATTTTAGCTGGCAATCTCAAGTAAATGATGTTGGGCATCGCATCTTCAGCAGAATTCACTTCCGCAAGCATTCTCAAAATTGTCTATACGTTCAAACCAAAGCTCACCTCTGTCAAACACTTCTATTGCCATTGCTTGACTACACGGATGTAAGCTGCCCACACTTTGCTGAACATCTTACAAAATTAGAATGCCTTCAAAAATTGTGCATCCGCTATGTTTTTGTTTGCAAAAAATATGACCATGTTTCTCAATTCAGGGCGAAACTTAAATGGACAGAAGTCACAATTGATGAAATCTACAAAATTAAATGGACAGAAGTCCACAATCGACGCAATCTACACATTCTTACACTTCTGTACAATATTTTGAACAATCCTACTTATCCAACTTATCTTAAAAACAGATTTAGTTACTTGTCTTCACATGGTACAGGGCTGCGTGCTAAAAAAAAACGAAAACCGGCTCAATCTCCTTTTTTCCAAACGTACAACCACTTTTTACGAAAAGTCTTTTGCTGCCCAAGCTACAATAAGACTTTGGAATTGACTGGATACTAAGAACTCGCCTCTATAAATGTTTTCATAGAGAGTCTGAAAAAGTCCTCCCTCTCATAATCTCTTAGTCCTAATTCTATTTTCTTGTTTCCAACAATGTCAACATTTATAATTAATCATTTAATTCTTTATATTTTTGTATTTAATTTGGTTTCGCTTATTTATTTGTTTGATATTTTTTGTTATTGTTAATATTCTGAAGAGTTCTGTTTTTTTATTACTATTTAAGCAATGCGGTTGATTGGAAGAGATCACTCATAAAGCAATAAGTCCGCTAAGTGTATATACTTTGTGTATTGTAAAGTTTGAAATAAATTAATAAATTTAAATTACAGTACCAGTATTATTGTTTTATATGTAATATTTGTGTAAACGATAACAGGAATGAGATAAATAAATAAAAACAAAATGTATATTTAGAAAGAAAGGAGTTTGTGGCCATTGCACATTTTAGAAAGGAAACTTCCTCTATGTATCATTGTCAGTCTATTCTCCTGTCACTTATTCAATCTATCTATCCCCTCTTCTCACTCCCCTATCCACTACCTCCACTTCCCTATCCCTATATTCCCTTCCTCATATAAAATAAGACATTATATATTATAGGTAAAAGGACAGGGCATAAATCTTTCATTTTGTAAAATTTTGATCCAATTTTAGAGCGGTCAATTTACACATGAATTTCAATATAAGTACATAAATAACTTTTGTTATTTACTTAAGAAACTATTTGTATATTATAAAATTATGTATTATTATATATGTGTCAAATTCACATATTTTATTACATTTATGCTAAAAAATTATTAACACAACGAATTTTGTTATCGAAGTATGAGTGTATGAAATAAGTCGAACTGCAATAGAAATGACCAGGTGAATTTAAAAAAAAGTGTACAATTTTGTTACTAACATGTACTATACCATGTTTTTCAGATCCGGATGACGGTTTTCCGACCAGAGATCATATCATATACGGATGTAGAGGCGGAATTGGCACGCAAACCAGGCAAGGGGCTCGGCTTGGGCCTGATGGCCAAGAAACCACCGCCTGGCGTCTATATCTCTGATATTGTAAGTACTCATTCGTTGATTATTTACAGGTACGGGACAAGCCAAAAATTTATTAGGTTGAAATTACTTTCATGGAAATAGTTTAAATATGTCAAGAAATAAAAAATAAAAAAGTATGACATACTCGATAACACCGAGAACATTGGAAGAACCCCATATTGTACATATAATGATAACGTAGTTGACAATTTTGTCTCTCTAAAGCCTAGTGTTCACTGTCACTTTTGAAATATACTATCGTAAATTGTCTATTTGGGTGCACTATGAAACAAAACAATTGGACAACTTTGGTAAGCTAAAAATTGGGCAAAATAGTATTTAGTAAAATATGGTTATCTTGTTCAAGTAGTATCTGTTTGTGCCCTTGCAAAAAAATTAAAAAGAAATATACATGAAAACAAAAGGTGTTATCTGTTAACAAATACACTTATTATGATAAAGGGAAATTTTATGGAATATATGAAGACAACACAACAAACTATTTGTAGACGATATGACGATATAGACGTAAGAAAAAGTAAACGAACAATTTTATGAAATAGACTCGATACTGTTAATAAAATTTTCATCGAAATCAGCCATTTTTATATGACTGAACTTGTCATCAAACTATGATTAAATGATCGGTGAATGCAAACACATTTGAACTTATAGACGTCACTCAGTTGTCTAGTTGTATCAATTGTGTAGACATAATGAGTCCAGGATGAAAAATGTTAACTCGTCCACTTTTTAATTTTACAATTAAGAAATTTAGAATGTGTACCAGACCTAACTTCCAAGTATTTATGCATACTTTTTGTTTTTAAAGTTCTCAATAATTGTTATTTAAATTAAATGTTTGATGTTTTTTCTTCTGTTGTAGCATAATTAACTGGGTATAGCACACTGATCTTCTTAAGGACCTTATACTGAGACAATTTATTTTAGTTGATTCTTGATCTCACCATTTCTTGATCTTTAAAATATTAAACTCATTTTCCTGAGAGTCAATCCAATGTGAAATCACTTTCTCGACATTCTATGTTTTTATGTTGTTTTTTATGTACTTTGGAAAAATTAAAAAAAACTCTCAAATACTTCATACATTTTTCTAGAGTCTAAGCATACATAAATTGTTCCAGAAGTCTTACAAAAAACAAATAATTTGTTAATATTTTTCAAAATACATTTCCATGCAATTTACAACACTTTTGCATGTGCTCAACCTAAAAAACATTTGTTTTTTCTAAGCAATCACAGGTCTCAAACCAAGCACTTAGTCATTCAACCTCAGATATGTATCTCCATCCTTTTATCTGACTATTAATGGGAATAGTCCAAAATCGAAGGACGCAATATTTGGGTTATATGAAATGTAGATTTCAAAACAGAAAAGCGTGTGCCCAGATTGCTCTAAATATTCACAAGTTATTACACCAATATAATCTACATCTAAATTTGTTTAATAAATTTAATGTGATAATTGTATAAAAACATAAAAACATAAAAATTCTATACTCCATTCCACAATATTCTGTATTTTATATTTTTCTATCTCTAGCTTTTTTATAGCTCTATGGTGTAATAAAATAAATCCAACGATTGGATCTCTTTAATTTCCTTCAGTTTTGAGTATAGTTATAACCTATTTATCAGGACTAAATGCCCAAGGATGAGTAAACATTATCTTCCACCACCTTTTCAAAAGGTTAAAATTAGTGAAAGGGACAATATGGTATGTTGGATAGTAGTGGCGTGTAGTGCTTTTTGGGAAGAGCAAGCTTTGGCACTCAAAAACAATAAAATCTTGACGTAATTACCCCGACATATGGAACTATAACTTTAATCGTGACCATAAAAGTGAATTTTTGCTTACCTAAAAATACAATAGTACCTATTAATCTTTTTAAATTAATTGTATTTCTGTGTCATTATGTTTCCGATATTCAATAGCTAATTACCCTTTGATACAAATATCTGAGTTACAATTTTTTAGTTTTACTTTGCATGATAAATTTTTTTTAAAATTAAGATATTTTTTACCAGAATTTGTCAAATTAGATTATCAAAACCACCTTTTGTCCATTTACTATATTTAGTTTCGAATAATAGCCTGATTAGCCACCAATAATAATCGTAAAAATTATTGTGAAAATGCCGTACACTAGATTTATTAAGAACGTATAGTTTCAAAATTGGCTTCGATTTACCATTCTCAATTATACTATTTTTTTTTCATTAAAAGATAAATTGAAAAATCCTACCTTAATCACACAATAAACAGAGCAACATTCGATAGTCACCATTGTTTGTTTACTTTCACTACAAAAATAAACTAAATTAATTTTAATGCATAAAGAAAATCTGTAACACAGTAAGAATTTCACTGTCAAAATATAATATGTGTATTTAAAAACTGAAAAACTATTAAAATTATTTATAAAATTATTTTTGAATGAGAATGATAAACTGACAGTAGGGAGATTGTTGATAATAACACAATAATTCATTGTTTGTATGCGAATGTCATAATTACACGTTTGTTTCAGTCTGAATATAGCCGAAGATAATCTATCAAGCTTCAGTTTGTCTTACCGTGAAGTAATCAATTTTAATTTCGTATTCAGATTCATTTTTTATACCAAAAGTTTTTGTAATTTAATACAATATAGGAATGAAGTTTGCAAGTTTTATCTAAAATTCATTTGCATGAAAGCTGCAAATCATACATAGAGGTGCAGAATTCGTTTGTCAATTAAATATGTTTAAATTTTTGTAAATATATATGCTAAATGTTCAGGGCAAGCTCCGTGTAATTGCTTATAAGGCACAGTGTACCACTGAGAACAGAGGAATGCAGAGTCAACTACAATGGAATGTTATAGATTAACTTCTGATAGTAGAATATTATAATTAATTAATTATGTACATCTAAATCAATATCAATTCCAGATACCAGGTGGCTCAGCCGACCTAGACGGTCGTCTTCAACGGGGTGACATTCTCGTCTCTGTAGATGGCAAAGATCTGTCCTCAGCTGCCCAGGAAGAAGTAGCCGCTACTATCAAGTCCGTCTCGGCACGTGCCGTCGTAAAGGTCAAGCGGTACAAGGTTGTCAGATAATTCAGTATTCATCGTGGCGACTGTTTGCCAATTGACGGCAATAAGCCACTTACTTTAGTTGTAATTACGGTTATCGATTATGATATAGAGTTTGATGTAATTGTCATATTATTATTTTTTAGTGTAACGGTTATTATTACTAATGTGAAATGTATAATTTTTACTCGGATTTCTTGTTTATGACATATGCAACAGCACTTCATCCATATAGTTGTATATAACTTGCATTTGACAAAAGAAAATACAATTTAGACAGGAGTGTATTGTATTTATGAGAGTGTTATAATTAAAGTATGTGGCCCCTCTGAAAATAAATTTTTCTTATAGAATTTTGCTTAGATTTCAACTAGATTTTAATTCATTTTATATATTTTAATTTTGTCCAGGACAAGTTGCGTATTGGTTGAACTGTGCGCTAACGGTATATTTTACTAGAATAGTAATTTAGGGTTGGTAGAGGGAAATTTAGAACTTTAGAAATGAAACTTTTTTTCGTTGCTAATTACGCAAATAACTGTTGAAACTGCATTTATTTACTTAGTTGACGGTTTAACACGCGAAATTAAAAACTTTTATTTTGTTATTGGAATCTTTTTTCAGTCAAATTAATATCTACAATGTTTAATTAAGGCTTTTTGTAATACCCTTTTTGTATATTCCATTTATCTTTCCTTAATTTTCCAATTAGTTTTTTTTTGCGGTAATATACTCAAATTAACATTGATCGGATTGTCTGAAAGTAGTAGCCAGTGCTATAAATAATTTTCTATGCAAGTCAAAATTGAATTTGACTAGTTTGCCTCAATGGAAAAATAGTCTTACAAAAATATATTTTTGGTTATTTTTAGATTTAATAATTTCAAATCCCGAATATGACCAAAATTAATTCCTTTAAGGAATAGCCATTTTAGTATAATCAGAACATTGGGATGAAGGAAGATTTTATATTTATTGTGAAAAATTTTATTTTGTTTTCAACCCCGTCATATGAGCATCAAACAAAATGTGGTTAAATGAGGAATATTTAAAATGTAATATTAATTTATGTATCAAAAACTTTCCAGAATAACATTTTCGAGGAACTGGTAAAAATCGTGCTCAACTCTTTTCTTTGTCCTTTCTTTTCCAGTTTAAGTTATTGATAATGCTCAAACAATATGTGATTACTCAAACTTTAAAATTTCAACCTTTATTGAAGATTTCAATGAATCATTATATGTGAATAATCTTGTTCTAATTAATGGGTAGAATTTTGATATCGCTGTGAGGGTCAGATGTATCTGCTGAATAGGAAAGTGTTAAGAGAATACAGAATGTCCATTTCTTATATAACAAATACTGATGTATCACAAAGTACAAAAATATATAATGCTGATAACTTTCTAAATATTTATTACCATTAATTACCACTAGCAAAAATATATATATATATAGAAATTTAATATTATTTAATTCCTTTGATTGTGAACATTTTTATATTGATTTTTTTAGCAAATACAATTTTTGTTATTTGACATATAAGAAATTTTTTTTTCCTTATTATATCAATTATTATTTACACAATTTTTTTGTTAAATATAATTATGAATATTTTCCTTGATTTATATAGTCAATGTTTTTAAGTGATTTTCAGTCGCGTTAAAAATCATTTGTAAATGATGGTTTTAGTGATTGTACAAATTGTTTAGAATCTTTATTATTTTATTTTTAATTATATTTCATATTCCTTTCGTTTATGTTCCTATGTGAAAGTTTCATGTGATTATTTTAGTTGTTTTTATAGCAAAATATATTAATTCAAAACATTCTTAATTTTTATTAACAAATTTGACATTTAAAAAGAGATAACATTTTTTATGACGTTGTTAAACTAAAACTAATCACTGATTTATTATAAAGATTATAATTCATTAGATTACATTTTTAGACAAAGAATCAACTTGACATTCAATGGTCCAAATGACATAAGAAAAAAATATGGCCAGTAATTAAAAGAAATTTATAATTAGGTTATGGTTCATAACTGACATTGTTTTTAACTTTTCTTAGGCATGTAAAAAGAAGTGGCATAATTAATTAAAGTTTTGTTAAGTGAAATATTGAAACAAATAATATATATTAAAAATTATATTATTTCGTACTGTCCTTTAAAATAAAAATATATACAATGTTGCATAATAAATTGGAGACATAAAAATTAAAAAATAAATGGACAAAATTGCTCTTCGACAATAAACCCACTGTCCTATATTTGATTCAAAATATTATTAAATAAATTTAGTAGGGACACCTGGCAATACTGGAAAATTTGTGCTGATTATAGTTTTTTTATTAACATTAACTGTCAATGATAAAAAGTATAATTAAAATTGGCCAGTTAATATAAATGCATAGAATTAAATTTCAGCAAAGTAACAGTATGAAGAAATAGTCTTATCGAAATAAAGTAGTCTAACATTAAACAGATACAGGCCGATATAAACCCACAAAATTAGTTGAATTAAATATGTTACATTACATTTTAGTTACTACTAGATTGAAATTACCGTAGATTAATATTAACTGATAAATATTCACAATTTCAAAGATTATGTGCTATTCATTTACAAATTTATACTTGGTAATAGAAACAATTGCAAGCTGGTTTGAAATTCTATTTTAAACTATCAGTGAAGATTTTGGAAAAAGATTTCTATGTGAGATGAAAAAGAAGTAGAGTAAGATGTGAGAGTTGTCTAGGTCAGTTCCAGGATTTGTCTGCCTTAAAACCAATAAATACTCAAAATCTTGTGTAAAGAACAACATATTATTTTGCTCTTAAAATCTTGCCTTGTATAAATGTTAACATTTCAGAATTTTTGAAAAAACGTTGCATCTGCCATAAGTAGGGCTTTTAAAAATTGCTTTTAATTATATTTTACATAGATATATATCAATGAACTCATAAATCTTTAACAATTTGTAAATCTTTAACTTAAAGCCAAGAAACTGTGAACAAACAGCAGGCATAGTTTTCATTGTTTCCGACAAGATATTCGCAAAACCCTAGCGTGTCAACAGTTTATTGCTAGCTTGTTCAAATTAATTAAGACTGGGTGCATTACAAGTTTATGGGAAATGTGGAAGGCTATATTATATAAAAAGAAAAACATAAAAAATTTCCCATTAAAATTTCAGAACAATTCTTCACGGTGCTGTGGTAGAAAGGAACGTCTATATCTAAGGACAGTTCATAGTCAGTTACATGACTCTTTACTGAGATTATTTATCCATTTTGTCAATGTGGCAACATTTTTTAAAAAGTAACAAAAACGAATGTTAAAATGAAAAAGAATGAATTTATTATGATGTATTTATCTAATTTTGATAAAAACGTCATATAATATAAAACAATCAATACAAGTTGATGCAGTGTGTATTGTTTCTGTCGAGAAGGAAGTGTAAATTTTCATTTTTGGTTATTTCTTACTTTACATAAAAATATGAATAAAATGGTGTATAAATCAATGATTAAAAAGTATGATTAAAATTGGTTAGCAATTAATATATCAGCCGAGTGAAAGAATGAAAAAATACTCTAATGCAGTAACAAAATATGTTATACTTATCGACTCTTAAATTAATGAGACTTAATTTTATTTTAATTTTTATGTAGAATAAGAAACGAGCAAAAAAATAACAGTTTATCTATAAATGGATGCAAAATGAATACGCTTCTTGCTTTTCATGCTATATCTCGAAAACAGTTAACCATACAGAAAAGTGCACGTAACCAAAGTTTTAAAGATTTAACGCTTTATAATTTTTGTTGTAACTTCGGACGACATACGAGACAGAGGAAACGATATATTTTGAAAAATAACTATTTTGATGACCTTCAATAACTAGTGGACACGTTATGAGACTTGTAAAGTGACTACTTTATCGATCTTCTTTCTTTTTTGACAAGAATAACATTTTTAAACCCGCCTGTATATCCCTACCATTTTTGCTGTAAGAAAAAATTACTAAAATACATCCATGTCTCAAATAAACAAATAATAGACTGTTTTTTCAAATAGTGTTGATAAAACATAGCAGTTCATACATTTACATAAAGAAACCATTTTACAAATGACTGTTGCGTTCCAATTTGTTTAATGATCATTTTTTGTTTTTGAGATTGTTCAAGTTTGAATGCACATAAAAAGTTCCAACTATCTCTCCGTTCCGTCTCCGATTCTCAACGTTTGTCTACTTTGTTCTTAGCTTATTAAGGCAGATAAGATAGGAAAATACTTTCATAATCAGAGATAATATACTTGTCATATAAAATAAATGAAGCTAGTCAAATTAATTTGGAATAGCGACTTAAAACTTATTTCGATGTCCATAATAGTATCCTTTTTTCTAAAGCCCAATGAATAAAATTTCCACAATTTTAATGACTGGTTTATAATACCAAAACTATTTATGACTTATCATGGTAACATTTGTGTTAAAGTATACTTGCTTTTAGTAACTAAATACATATTTACATAACCCATTTTTTGTCATTTGGGAATAAATATTTTTTCCAAGTAAAACAGACAAATTAATTAATTGGAATGCAATTAACAACATTAACCATTTATTTGCTACTATCTTAAGTATTACATTGTTATTTTTTCTGATAGTAAAGAAAAAAACCAATAATAGAAAAATCTATTTAATTTGGTTATATTATTTATTAATTAGGTAATTTTTCTATAGCCGATATGACACATTAAGTGCTCAACACGCCTGTATTTCAAGTGGCTACTACCATATCCTTGGAAACCATGTGTATAATGATTTTAACAAACTTACTAAAGAATGGATCGAAATATTTTAAGTGGCAATCAATTTTTTAAGAGATGAAATAATTTATTTTATGAAGTAAAAGTATATTGTCTCTGGTATAGATGTAATAGTTATAAAGGTACAAAACTGTGCAATAGATTTGAATAAGTGTAAAACAGCAATTTTATTGTGAGGTGGTCCTGCTTTATTAACCGTTTTAGTGCCATGGTTTTTTCCTCGTATATACTTAAAAATGCCAAAGAAATCTTTTGTTTTTGATGTCATTTACCATTGTCTTGAAAAAAAAACTGTATCTCTTCCAAAAATTATCCACTTTTAATAATTTTTTCGGTGTTTTCTTAATAAAAACTTGTACAAGGATAATAAAACACAAATAAAATTATGGAAATATATATTGTGAACAATAATTATAACAAAAACTGAAATCAAGGTCACATCGTATTTTCGCAGTCTGGTACATCCTCCGTATCAGCAAAATAATTGTTATCGTCTCTATTATCACTATCACTCCAAATTTGCATTATGCCAAATTGTGAGCGCATCACAATGTCACTCCCACTACCACTCTCTTCATATCTTGAAAAACGATAATTTTCACTAGAATTATTTTGCTATTCCGACATTATGGGTTAAAAATTTTCTTTTCCTGGATCCTTTTTATATTGTAATTACTAATAATATTATAATTTGAACTTTATGTAACACGTAGAAAGATAAAAAATTAGCTATGCGTGCGTGCAACCTCCCCTACCGCGCACTAAACAGCAACTGATTTCGCGAGTGCCATCGCTCTCGTGGCAAATTTAGTTAGTATGCGCACGAGCGCGATGGCGCTCGTCGGCACTCTAACGGTTAAATTACTTGTGATACAGATACTAGTGTAATAGCTTGAAGCTAATGAAACTTTGTTGTACTAAAAGGTTTTCTAAAAGTTGAAGCATTTCTGGTTAATATTGGCTGTGTTTTTTCAAATTCAAAACCATGTATATCATTTACATATTAGTTTTGTGCCACAAAAAAGACACTAACGAAACAACACAGCTCAAGTTAATTATAACTATAGCAATCTTTGAAAAAATCCAAACATTTCTAGCCAATATTAACTCGTCCAAATGTTTTTTTTAAAATGTTTCTATAATTACCATAAAAAGTAACAAATATAATTTATGAATAATACCTGTCACAGAAGAAATGTCATAGTTTTCTTCTCCTAATGTAGTTATAAATGTACAGTATAATTTTGTTTATAATTTTGAAATAATTTTATAATACGTGTAAAATAAATATGAGAATTTTTAAAGAACATATTTTTATTCTGTTAAATTTATATAGCTTATTGTATAATTAAATATTAGTGGCGCATTTGACAGTTAACTTACGACGGCCATCTTGAATATTGTGTTTTATTTTTTATAATATAGAATCTCAGAAATGTGTGTTACAAAAGTTATCATATATCTTAAATATCATCACTCAAAGATTTTTAGTTTTCTAAATCATAGAGGATGTTACGGATGTACATTTGAAAGCCAAAATGTCAACAATTAATTAAATTTTTTTTATGGAACTTTCAATGTTGAAATACTATTATTATTTAACAAGCAAGATATGTTATGTTCAAAGCATACAAATAATTAAGAACAGACAGTGTTCTTTATAGGGTTCAGAAAGCAAAGACTAACTGATTAATTATTTTTAGGTTGAATACAAGTTTAATAATAACAAGTTTAATAATAAAATTTTAATATTTTTTTGTTTTATCTACAAACAGTGTTTCATTATTAACAAAACAATATTTAAATGAACAATAACTTAGACTTTGTATTGTCTAAGTTACTGTTACTTAACAATAATTACAGATTTAAGATTAATATCTTTAGTAGTCCTGCAGCTTCCAACCTTTGCGTTTCTGTAATAAAGTATAATCGAAGCTGAAAAATATATTGTTAGTAATTTTTATCGTTATTATTATCATGACCTAAATGGTTAATCCTCATCTATTGGAGACAGTTCTAATGTCTCATTCATAAAACCGATGGGTCATATGCTGTCAACATCCATCATTTGAGTCTTAACTGCATATGACCCATACTGCGAGTCACCGATTATATGAGTGACGTTTTGTATAACCCACACAATGAATCCCCAGTCTTGAATTTGCTAATTGAAATATTAAAATGGTTTTCTACTTGTTATAATGACATGTATTCTGTAATACAATCCATAATTGAAATTATATTGAAATTTGATATTTACCTCTGCTTTACTGGAGACCTGCTTTACTGGTTCTTAAATGCTTCATTGCAAAGTATCCACTTGCTTGTTTGTCAGAAAAATATAGATTCACATATTTGATAAAACTAGTGATAGATTAGACGGCTTTCGTTATTTATAATGGGAATGATTAAGTTTAATGGTATGTGACAAAAAATACGATACATTTTAGTGTCATGCATATTTCGAATTGACACTTTCATCTTACACATTTACACTCACATTTAAATTACAATAAATATCAAATGTGCTTCCCGATCCTTTAAAATATTACAAATGATACTGGACATAGCCTCAATATTAATATTGTGACTTCAAGCATGGCTGTAGTGACATAATTCGTTAAATGCGTAATTAGATCTAAGACTATTATTGCCTTAGTTTGCATAATAAATAAATAAAGGATATATACAAAATGAATTGCGTAAGGAATTTTCTCTAGATTTAAAAGCAAATTATTTAGAAAATAAAATATTAAAGTAGGAAATGAAATTGGTTTACTAGAACTTTAGAATTAATTTACATTGATTAATATGTTTAGATAGAAATTATGAAGATGTTTCTCAATATTGAGTCATTATTTAGTTTTAGTGGCGTAATTTTCTCTAGCTACTAATTAATAGGTGTTTTTATGAACGGTAAATTATTGTAAAAATCACTAATTAATATTTAATTGTACTTCTAATAAATATGCCAATTTACGATGACTGTTAGTCAGCCAGTAAAGTTTTTTGTGTAACTATAGTGATGAGAAAATGTTTAAATAATTGATTATCATCTTGTTCATACATACATATATATATATATATATATATATATATATATATATATATATATATATATAGATATATATATATATATATATACATTTTTTTTTAATAATGTTTATAATGATGGGGATGATTTGGAAAAGTGACATGGGACTATATTATCTATAATTACGAATTATGTCTCACATTCCTTTCTACCATTGTGACATAATTTTCTCTAAGTCATTTTCTTATATTTCAGCATATTCTACATGTCAACGTAATTTAAGTTTTAGCGAAGTGAATGACAACGCCATATTCATAGGGTTGCCATATTTAGAAAAATGTTATTAGCCTTGCCAGTCAAAAAATGTTTTATATTAGGTTTTTTGTCTGTAACAATTTGTGATAATCTTACTGATGTGAAGTAGGCAAACAATTTTTATGGTTACCATAGTTTGTATCTGTTTTATGATTTCATTTATAATATGTTGATATATTTTTTTTTAAATGAAAGACACATTTGAATATATTTAGGAAAGACAGAGCTGAAACCTTTTTTAAAGCACTATGTAATAAAGGCATATAGATACATTTTTATTTATTTAGTCATGTTTAGAATGACATTTCTCTTTTCATCTATATTTTTGTTAGGAGATTTGTATAATGTTAATATAATTATTTATCTATGATATTTAAAAAAAAATCAGTCTACAAGGCATGATTAAATTATTGTTTTAAAAATATCAAAATTATGTACATGTACAGATGAGAGAATCTAAATCTTCAAAAACAATGAAGCGGAAGAAATTATAAATAACAATACTTAATCTTTTGCTTTTACATTTAAGTATTAATGGCGAGTATCACACAAATCAATTAATGCTTATAAAATTAGATTTCTCAAAAATATGATAAGCCATCTGTATAAAATGGAAAGAATAAAAGATTAAAAGAATTCAGAGCCCAAAGTCTTTTCGGTGGTGCCAAGTCTGCCAATGCTGATACAAAGCAAAAAATAGGAAGACAGAAAAGTTGAGAGATATTGCAAAAGAAATACGTGATTAGGTAAAGCATATAGTTAATAATTGGCTAAGAAAGGTATGTGTCTAAAATTATATAAGTCTAGATTGATAGACGAGTGGTTTATTCTTGCAGTCGCTTAGAAAATACACTAACTAGCCACACAGTGTTCTAGTGGTGGAAATTATTTAGTACAATATTTAATACATACATTTTTCTGGGATATAGCATTTACTTGTACATACATTTATATAATATATATTATATATATATATATATATATGTATATATATATATATGTATATATATATATATATATATATATATATATATATATATATATGTATATATATATATATATATATATATATATATAATGTATCCACTTTGTTTTCTATGTTTAATATTCGTATTAATTTTTTTATCTCATGAATCTAAACTTGTCATGAAAAAAGATCCTTCACGTGTAAACAGGTTATGAGGACCGTGCAAGAAACGTAGTGCAAGAAACATGTTTGTTAATATCAGTGCAGGGAAGACATTGAATACAATAAATGTCATTTAATGTAAAGAGGTTATGTTTGGAGTGTTGAGATTAGATTTTGGGATATTTTATAATTTTATGAAATATATTTTATACAACAAGCTACACCATAGTAATGTGTTTGTTGGGACTTTGCAAAAAAATAACAGAAAGTTTTTATTTCCATTCATCTAAGTTTACATATTTTTTCTATTGCAATTTTATATTTATAAAAATCAAAAATTTATTATTTTGTTTGAGATGTATTGAACATAAACAAATGAGTGCACATAAATGTTTTTTCTGTGAATAATATCAATAGTTGAATGAAGTAATTTCCAGCCACTAATATGTTGGTTGGTCAGTTAGACCCCGTTAGTATATTATATACAAGGACAAATCATTCGTCTAATAGATCTTGGAGCTTTGAAATTTATAATAATGGTCTTATTAACAATAGAAATTGGCACGGAAATACAATTAATACATTTTGCATGTCGTATATATCAATACATGTGGCACATCTTCATTATTACTATTCGATCTATGAAAGAGAATGACGAGGAAGTCAAATATATTGATAAGTATATCATTTAGAAGAATGTACGTTGTGAAGGTCAAAAATGTTATATTTTAAGAAATGTCTAGTATAAGTGATATCTCCTAACGAAAACATAGATTTTATTGTGTAAAACCTTAGATAAAGATTCTGTAGGCGCTTTTGAAAAATTGATTCAGGATTGAAAGTTTCACGACGTATAGTTTATTATTAGAATCGGTATGATAAATTTAATAGCGTCTGGTTAATAATGAAGTGTAGAGAAATATCATGAACACGAGAGAAATTTTGCATAATCAATTCGATCAGAATGTCCACTCGAATCCCTGTCATCGACTTCACTTTTGTATGTTGTAAAAAATACTTCATGTTATACCTACTTGGTTATCGAAGAGTTTATAATATATAATGTTATATAAAATATGCAACACTATAAGTATATTAATTTACAATAATTATATTACATGTTTATTATATTAGTTGGTACAAGTCATATAAATTGAAAATTGTGATTAGTCAAGAAACTATAAAATATTAGTTCGTTATTATATAACCGTCTTGTGTTTTATTTATATAACCCTTATTTTTATGTAATTTGTTTTATTTCCAATTATTATTTGTAGTTTGTAGTACAGTTGGAGATAAAAAAAATACAATGACAGAGAACCTATTCTTGAAAAGTATTTGACACTATTGTATATTCTTAATGATAATACATTAGTTACTACTTTTTGGGAAAGATTTATTTGAGAAAATAACAGAAGAAATATGAAAATCAAGTCGATCAAGTTCCATTTGAGATTATAAAATATCAAGTAATTAATTATAAATCTTGTTTACAAAATTTGAGAATAGAACGTTTCAAACAATTTGTTCGGCATCACAGTGTTAGATTTAGATGACTAAAGATAGAAGTGTGACACATTTGAGATAATAAAATATCAAATTAATTATAAATCTTGCTTGTAAAATTTGAGTATAGAAAGTTTCAAAAAATTTGTTCGGTATCACAGTATTAGATTTAGATGACTAGAGAAGAAGTGTTATACATTTGAGATAAAAATATCAAATAATTAATTATAAATCTTGTTTACAAAATTTGAGAATAGAAAGTTTCAAAAAATTTGTTCGGCATCACAGTATTAGATTTAGATGACTAAAGATAGAAGTGTGATACATTTGAGATAATAAAATATCAAATAATTAATTATAAATCTTGCTTACAAAATTTGAGAATAGAAAGTTTCAAAAAATTTGTTCGGCATCACAGTATTAGATTTAGATGACTAAAGATAGAAGTGTGATACATTGAGATAATAAAATATCAAATAATTAATTATAAATCTTGCTTACAAAATTTGAGAATAGAAAGTTTCAAAAAATTTGTTCGGTATCACAGTATTAGATTTAGATGACTAGAGAAGAAGTGTTATACATTTGAGATAAAAATATCAAATAATTAATTATAAATCTTGTTTACAAAATTTGAGAATAGAAAGTTTCAAACAATTTGTTCGGCATCACAGTATTAGATTTAGATGACTAAAGATAGAAGTGTGATACATTTGAGATAATAAAATATCAAATAATTAATTATAATTCTTGTTTACAAAATTTGAGAATAGAAAGTTTCAAACAATTTTTTCGGCATCACAGTATTAGATTTAGATGACTAAAGATAGAAGTGTGATACATTTGAGATAATAAAATAGTAAATAATTAATTATAATTCTTGTTTACAAAATTTGAGAATAGAAAGTTTCAAACAATTTGTTCGGCATCACAGTATTAGATTTAGATGACTAAAGATAGAAGTGTGATACATTTGAGATAATAAAATATCAAATAATTAATTATAATTCTTGTTTACAAAATTTGAGAATAGAAAGTTTCAAACAATTTTTTCGGCATCACAGTATTAGATTTAGATGACTAAAGATAGAAGTGTGATACATTTGAGATAATAAAATAGTAAATAATTAATTATAATTCTTGTTTACAAAATTTGAGAATAGAAAGTTTCAAACAATTTGTTCGGCATCACAGTATTAGATTTAGATGACTAAAGATAGAAGTGTGATACATTTGAGATAATAAAATATCAAATAATTAATTATAATTCTTGTTTACAAAATTTGAGAATAGAAAGTTTCAAACAATTTTTTCGGCATCACAGTATTAGATTTAGATGACTAAAGATAGAAGTGTGATATATTTGACATAATAAAATAGTAAATAATTAATTATAATTCTTGTTTACAAAATTTGAGAATAGAAAGTTTCAAACAATTTGTTCGGCATCACAGTATTAGATTTAGATGACTAGAGAAGAAGTGTGATACATTTGAGATATAAATATCAAATAATTAATTATAATTCTTGTTTACAAAATTTGAGAATAGAAAGTTTCAAACAATTTGTTCGGCATCACAGTATTAGATTTAGATGACTAAAGATGGAAGTGTGATACATTTGAGATAATAAAATATCAAATAATTAATTATAATTCTTGTTTACAAAATTTGAGAATAGAAAGTTTCAAACAATTTTTTCGGCATCACAGTATTAGATTTAGATGACTAAAGATAGAAGTGTGATATATTTGACATAATAAAATAGTAAATAATTAATTATAATTCTTGTTTACAAAATTTGAGAATAGAAAGTTTCAAACAATTTTTTCGGCATCACAGTATTAGATTTAGATGACTAAAGATAGAAGTGTGATTCATTTGAGATAATAAAATAGTAAATAAATAATTATAATTCTTGTTTACAAAATTTGAGAATAGAAAGTTTCAAACAATTTGTCCTGCATCACAGTATTAGATTTAGATGACTAAAGATAGAAGCGTGACACATTTGAGATAACAAAATATCAAATAATTAATTATAATTCTTGTTTACAAAATTTGACAATAGAAAGTTTCAAACAATTTGTTCGGCATCACAGTATTAGACTTAGATGACTAAAGATAGAAGCGTGATACATTTGAGATAATAAAATATCAAATAATTAATTATAATTCTTGTTTACAAAATTTGAGAATAGAAAGTTTCAAACAATTTATTTGGCATCACAGTATACGATTTAGATGAGCAGAAATAGAAGTGTGATACATTCGTAAGGCACAAAATCAAATTATCTTATGGAGAAAAATGTGAGTGCTTTGGGATTTATTGGAGCAAGCCTAAATGTATTGTGATAGAACTGTAATAGTTGTTATTGTATATATTCTGATATATTTTAAACCTGTAAACACCAAAGAATTTCACTACTCCTGGTATGGTTATGGACAAGTCAGTACAATAAATATATCTATAATATTTTTAAGACAATTTGAAATTTATCACAACTTTCTTTATGCCTTATTGTAACATGAATACAGTGAGTGTGACCAGATTATTTTATTTTAGATTGTAGATTTCAACATATAAGATTTTTTATTATTACAGACATATTTAGGTTTTTTTTATTTTGATCCTCCTTACATTGTAGTTCATAACGAAATATTTATATAGGCAGCCATTGGCTACATTTCCAAAACGAATAATTTTTAACGGAGAAAACACTGTCATGAGTTAAAAAATTTTGTCTCCTGCATTTATTTTTTTAATAAAAAAGTATCTTATAAAGGTTGTGGGAATATGTGTTATAATGGGTATATACAATTAAATCTGTACTATTATAACTTTCAACAATAGGAAATAATGTTTTGAAGGTTCTGTCCCTATGTCTAAAATGCTCGATCTTAGAATAAAGCTGTCCAAGTGTGTCTTGGAATACGCATAACGTAGGGCTCAGTAGTTCTGTGGATCTCTTGAAATTTTTAAGACAATTTGATTGAAATAGCTTTATTTGAAATTTCTAATTAAATGCAAAATTCATGTAGATGTTTTTCCCAAATTCTTCTAATTCGTTCTTGAAATATTAAAGGGTGGAAGGGGTGGGGTTGTTTTGGAATAGACTTCTATTTGAAGTTTTATATTTCGCAAATGGTGTCTAAAAATTAAAAATGGTAAGTGAAACTTCTATTTTATTTAAAAGACCCATACAATAATGCTCCATTAAATTTTTTAATATTTTGTTGTATATTACATACATATAAAGCATATATTTACAAAATTTCATGTAGATAGGGGCAGTATCGTGGTAGACGATTACCACAACGCAATATATTTTAAAATACCTACTGGCATTTACGGGAAACAGACATCTTGAATTTTTGGGAACCCAGAATAAATATAAGACAGTATGTATTGCTATAGGTGAATGCATATTTGAAGAGTTTGATAAGGTGCTAATCAGAATTTTAAGAAATGTAGCGGTAATGCTAGGCCTAAACATATGGTATCTGTAGTTAGTGAAGTATGTTTTTCATTACACTACAGTGCAAAGTACGTTTAAATTTACACTTTGGCTTTGGAAAAACTTGGATAGACTGCCAATTTTTAAAATAAATTAAAGTTGAAATAAAACATTCATCCGTTATTTATTGTTTGCTTTTGCTTTCAGTATGCTCTGCAATTTAAGTAGTAACATAATAAGATAATTTGGTAAAAAAGTATAAATTCTGGCATGCGAAAATCAGTAATAAAGGATATCTTACGAATATCATTGTGAGTTCGTGACAGAAATCTTTTAAGCGAGTGATTTAAATGTTATTTGAATCATTCATATATATATATATATATTATTTAAATTTGCATAATATTGCTACTATTAGCGACTTTTGGATTCGGTGTCAAGTGAAATGTAGCATTTATGTGTGAGTAGCACACATCTAGGTGAGCATGTTTCTACACGAGGGAGAAAGAGAATCATCGACTTGGCGCTGACTTCAAAAATCTCTAACATTAGCAGTATTTTGCAAATTTATTTAAATTCGGAAACGATATTGTACCGCAAACATTTTCATTATATTTTATTTTTAAGTACGCTTCTTACTCTGTGGTTATTTGAAGTCGACACGATTTTTTTGTAAAAATATTTTAATTTCCATTTTTAGTGCCTGTGATAACTGATGTTACACCCTCATGTCACGGACATATTTCAATAACATCTTATTTATAAAATCGCAACAGATGTTTGCGGTGTTTACTGAATCTTTATATATTCGTACATATCTAAATATACATACCTGTGTACACACGTAAATACATGCGGATATATAAATCACAATTCCCCTTGTGACTTCACCAAGCATGAAGCACTGACTACAGTACTTCATGCCTGTATATATCAGTGCATACTACCTATCTGTCTACAAGTATCCTAGATACTTCCTGCACTTAACGGCCTACCGATACTCAAGTTGCTTTATGCATTTGTATATGCATATATATACTAACTAACCTACATAGGCAGGCAGTATTAATTACTTCATGCATTTGTCTATACCTACGATTATTTATATAATCATCTATTTATATCTTGGAAGCTTGATGCCTTTGTATACACCTGTAGATACTTACCTAGTTATTTACATTGTTTCGTTCTTGTTTACGTCAAGAGAAGTCCAATGAGTCCAAACTCGATGGATTTTACTCATCACTACCGCAAAGCTCCTGTCACTATCTTCCGGTTCCATCATTTCATGCTGACTCTGTTAAAGGGCAGCTTTCTGTCGCCCTTAATCGAGTAAAAGTTTTAGATACATTATTATTAGAAACTTCATTAAACCTATGTTATACAAACTTCACAACATCTGTTCATTATTAAGGAATTCTAAATTTTCAGGAGAATCCTAAATATTACTGAGAAGGATTTGTCCATCCGATGTATGAAATTGGAGAAAGGCATTTTTAGATAGAGGACGCTAGCTAGAGGGATCCTGTCTTCGAGGCAAACAAGTCCTGTAGCCAATTTTGTGTTCTGTTACAGACTGATGTTATCGTAAAGAAGAAGAAAATGAACTCGGATATATTTTTAGCTTTTACAAAAACTTTGATAAAGTTGCTCTTTATAACTACTTGCTGAGCTCGTCCCTGCACCAGGTGTCCCGCTGCTTGGCTCCTAACTCTAGTTTGGTTATCTACCAATAAACATAAATTAACATAACACTTTCAGCTTTTACAAAATTCTTACACTCCTGAGTTGCGGGCTCCTCGCCTACAAATAATTGTAACTTTCGTATAAAAAGTGAAAAATATTTATGAAAAAAATACTTATGGTCTCATCTGACCGCCCAATTGTCTGTAATAGAATCTGTAAAGAGCAGTGGCGTAGCGTAGTGGGGGCGGCAGGGGCGGCCCGCCCCTGGGGGCACTTTTTAGGGGACGGCAAAATTTAACAATAAATAATAAAAATATTTTGTAATTTTATATTTTTATCGCAACTACAAATTCGGACCGATTGAAAGGAGCACGGAATTTTTCATTACTTATTTTGTGACGAATTTGGGGAATTCCTTTTCTTTGAATGATATTTTGTAGCGACTGGCAACAACGTCTATGCTGACTTGTGGGAATTCCCCTTTTGTGACTAACACTCAGCGATAATGATTTCTATTACATATATATTAAGTTCAATATAGTTTATTACACGTATGGGGCCCCCTTAAGGTGCAGGGAATTACGTGCTTTGACAAAGTTTGACAATTCAAAGAAAGTTTTATTGATGGATCGTCAGTTGTCCAATTCACATTGTCTCGTATTTTAATTATGTTACGCTTTCCAAATTGTGATTTTTGTGCAAATAAGTACTTGTAGTGGTTGTGAAATTATTGAACAACTTTCAACTGTATGAGTATTAAATATTATATTTATCTAATTGTATGTTGGACTATCTGATATGTTGTTCAAACTTTAATTTATTGAAATAAAAAAAACCGCCCAAGTGCATAAAGTGTTTTCACATTTTAAAGGGATCTAGACCGGAAACTCTGATATAAATTTCAATTTAATATGTGTAAGTAAGTACTCGTTCCTATGAAAAAAGACTTGTTGTTATGTCTTGACAGACAGACAGACGGTCAATGAAATGATTTAATAAAAGTAAAGATAGATAAAGGTTCAATTTTTTCCTTTTGAGGTACAAAACTCTAAAAACGGAAAATTTCAGTAAAGCAAGGTTTTTTTTAAATCTACTAGGTACTTCTTTTGAAATGTTCGATAGTTTTGTTTACAACTCTAACTTGTACTTTTATCATTTAATATTTTTTGATTTTAGCATCAAAAATGAAAAGAGTAAAAGAAAGTGGGGCATCTTACCGTAATAAGAGAAGAGCTAAGTTGGAAAATATTAGAGCAATTGAAGGAGCTTTACTTAAATATGTGAAAAGTGTTGTTCCTGATACGTCAGATTCCTCGTTAGGCTTAAATTCATCACAGACAACTGGGCCTTCAAACCCAGAACAAGCTAAAAAAAATACAAGAACTTGACACTGTTCCTAAAGATCAAATTCCAACAACATCTACTGCATTAGTGTCTCCATCTGTATGTCCAGACATGGACATGCATAGTTCCGAAACAGAGATTGACACAACATCAGCATTGTCTGCTATTCAATACCAAAATTTAGACGATATTGGAAAATGGCCTGAACACATAGACGACAATATCCGATTGCATCTCATTCAGCAAGGACAGGCAATTATTCAGCATATTGATACTAATTTCGCTGAAATGTCAACAGTAACACGCTCAGATTCGTGCTCTTTAAAATCAAAAGGAGAGACAAGACGGCTTACTCAGGAATGGTTTTACCGTACATTGACTAACGGCGAAAAAGTTTTACGTACTTGGATGGCTTATTCTCCATCTAAAGCATCATTATTTTGCTTTTGTTGTCGTTTATTTGAGAACGTAAATACACCGAATGGATCTAAATTTTGCTCATCTGATGGATTTAATACTTGGTGGAAATTTAATCCTAAGGTTTCAAGTCACGAATCAAGTGCACTACACATTCAAAATTATTGCAAATGGAAGGAGTTGGAGAACAGACTTCAAAAAGGACAGACTATTGATAAAAAAGAGCAAGACATAGTGGCAAAAGAAATAAAGAAATGGCAGGAAATTCTTATCAGAATGTTTGGTATTATAAGATTCCTTGGCAAACAAAATTTGACTTTACGTGGACATATAGAAAACGACACCAGTACCAATAGAGGAAACTTTTTAGAATTGGTTAATTTAATTGCAAAATACGATCCTGTACTTCGTGAACACCTTGCAAGGTCTAAAATGTATGGCAAAATTTCAATCACTTATATGTCACCACAAATACAAAACGAATTTATTGCCATTTTGGGGAATAATATTCGGCAACATATCATCGGACAAATAAAAAAGCCTAAGTATTATTCAATTATATTCGACAGCACTCCAGATCTTTCTCAAAAAGATCAAACAAGTCAGGTATTAAGATATGTAGTAATTGAAAATCAGGAAGTAAAAGTAATGAAATCTTTTATAGATTTCATTGAAACTAAAGACAAAACTGCTGAAAGAATTTCAAAGATGATTTTGGACAAGATTCAAGCTGATGGCCTAGATATAAGCAACTGTAGAGGCCAAGCATATGATAATGCTGCTGTTATGGCTGGAAAGTATTCAGGAGTTCAGCAAAGAATTCAAGAAATAAACCCTAAAGCTGAATTCGTACCTTGCTCAAGACTTACTTTAGAACGTTGCTATTCTTTTTTTTCCTCATCGACACATCGTTGGAAAGTTCTGATAGCAGCTACAGGCAAAAGCTTAAAAAGGGTTCAAGACACGCGGTGGAGTGCAAGAGGCGATGCCGTAAATGTGACATGCATCATTACAAAGACATTCTCGTCACTTTGGAAAAACTGGCAGAGGCAGGTGAAAGCTTAAACACTAGGACATATGCAGGTGCTTTACTAGTTTCGATGGAGTCATTTTCGTTTCTTTGTTTTTTGGGCCTGTGGCAACCGGTACTACATGAAGTGAATGATGCACAAAAATATTTACAAACAAGGGGACTGGACATAAGATTGTGTGCTCAGAAAGTAAATGCTTTGCAGATGATATTGACAGAGAAAAGAGAGGAATGGGCAAATGGCGCTGTAGGTTATGCAAAAAATATGTGTGAAGAACTTGGAATTTCCATAAAACCTCGGAGGCGGCAGGCGCATAACAAGAAAGCATATTTTTGATGACGGAACTAGAGATGCTAACTTGTCTTGTGAAAATGAGTTGAGACGAAAGCTGTTTTCTTCGTTAGATAGAGTTATTGTAGAAATTCGTGAGCGTTTTCAACAGCTACAGAATTTAACGGATACGTTTGCTTATCTAACGCCGGCTATATTATTAGATCCAGACAACACTGAATGTAATCTAAACTACGCATCTGACGAAATTGACGAGCAGGATTTCAAGCTGGAAAGACTTCGACTGCGGACTTTCGTTGCTGCTACAGGCAACGAAAATAAATTGATTAATGCAGACTCACTTGAATTATTTAAATTTATTGTTAAATCCAAGCTGGAAGATACTCTGTCCAATATTTTAATAATGTTCCGAATATTTTTCACAGTTGCCATAAGCAATGCCAGCTGTGAGAGAAGTTTTTCAAAATTGAAATTGATTAAAAATTATTTAAGATCGACAATGAGTACTCTAAGACTAACTAATTTGGCTATTTTGTTTATTAAGCAGAGGTGTGTGATGCGATAGACATTGACGGTGCAATAAAAGACTTTGCTCTTAAAAAAAGTAGACATATACATTTTTAATTGAAGACGGAAGTTTTGTTTTTAGTTCTAATAGGTACTCATATTACTTTTCAATAAAAATAAAAATATAACATTATAGTATCGCTCTAGTTCTAATTAAAAATTGATTTTATTTAATCTTGTCGATCCTCAAGGTGTACCTAATCTTAAGTGATAGGTACCTAAGTTATATCAATGTATCTAAGTGGTTAAAGTAAAATAATTTTTGTATTAATAAAGTGATTGTAAAACTTAGAAAAACTGTTTTATTTAAAATCTAACCTGTATAATGCAAAAGAATGATGACTGTTCTCGCCGAAAAGTTCTCTATAATTAATGTATGTAATGTATAGTATACATTAAATTAAAATACCTAAATAAGAGGACGGCAAAATTGTCTTCCGCCCCGGGCAGCCGACACTCACGCTACGCCACTGGTAAAGAGATAACTTAGAAAGTTAAAACTTGGCATATAAACGTAGAATTTGTGGCCCAAGACAGTTTAGGGAAAAATAACAAAAATCACGTGGAACTGATTTATGTGTGAAAAAGTTAAAAACAAAAAAGGCCGTTTAAAAATAAGGGTTTAAAAATGCTCGAATTTACATTTCTTAATCATAATACCTATTGTTAACTATGTAATAAATAATATAGCAGATTCTATTCAAGAATAGATTTTACTCGCTTTCATTTACGTGATATCTGGATAAATGATAATTCCCCAATTCTAGGATGTTTCCAAATTACTGTAAACCTTTTTTATGTCTATGTTTGGTTAATACTGTAACAATAAGAATTTTGCACCTTCGTCTATTTAAGCAGACAATGCCTGGACATTGCCTGCCATAAATATGAATGTCCCTTTTAAATAATTATTTCCTTTGACAACGCCAGGGCCTTCCCGATCAGTGTTGCCAATTTAGCGACTTTGTCGTTAGAAATAAAGTCTTTTACTTAAGTCTTAGCGACAAAAAAAAAGTTTTGACGACACAAATTATTTAGCGACTTATCTGACGACTTCTGGAGTGGAGTAATTACCGTGCAAACATTTTTTGAAAGATAATTATTAAAGTATTGCAAAAGTTAATTAGTTTTATTAAGTTTAATTAAAATATTTTTTTGACGTGAATATGTCTTTAAATTTGCTACCATGCGGGTGCCCCCGTATGGTGATCCAAAAAACCTAATGATAACAAAATCGGGGGATACAGTTTGGCGTTGCAGTTTCGAATCTATCCTCTGCATCAAAAATTTAATTATACCACTAGATAGCTAAGGGATCAAAGAATTCATTATAATAAGCGAGAACAGTGACGCATCGCGCGCGGTGGAGGGGGAAGCGCCACCATTTTGAGGTTATTTTGCTGCGTATCGAGATTTGCAATTAGTATAACTTGATTCGGAAAAGCTACAATGTTCATTTAAGTTTTAATCGTCAACTGTCGTCAAAATCTATCGATTGTATATAAAATATTAGTTTAAAGTAGCGATAGTGAATATAATAAGGTGTTAGAATAAAAAAATATTATCAAAAATATATAATGTCGGCCTATACGCGTCGAAAAGCCAAAACCTAATACAGAGATCGTATACGGCTAGAAAGGGCTTCTCAAGAGCAATCGAATAGTAATAATAAAACACCATATGATCGAGTCAAGCAGTGCCAGGAACGTAAAAGAATGAATGGGGCCGTGCGGATCAACAACGGTGCCAGTACATCTGCAGCTGGGGTGGTATTATGCGTTTCATAGACGTATTCACGTACAACATACTGCCGTGTCCATGACACAGCCATACCCCATTTTTTGATAATAATTTTTTTAAAAATTAGGTTTTAATTAAGTAATAATTATAGAAATGAGGCAATTGCGGATTCTGAAAGATAAAAAAATATTTTTTTAAAAAATTATATGCCAATTAATTGTATATATTATAAGACTCGGCTCTGGTAAAAATAGGTAGAATTCGTTTTAGCGACTTTAAATATTGAGCCTAGCGACTTGGATTTATTGGAGTTGGCAACACTGTTCCCGATCATAAAATATTATTGCTACCATTATCTTCCACACTGGCCTACGCATCTCATACTCCTATTGTCTTTAATTTCCCCTTTTAACGTCTTAGGCATATTCTTGAAATTTTATTTTGCCAATCACAGATAATTTTGTAACTTTTCTGAAAGTCTAGCAAAAATTGTAAGTTAGAAATAAGATTAGATTAATACGAAGCGTTCAGATTAGACTTGGGGGATACGAGTATTTTGAGATACTGAGTATGACGAGGAGCAAACTGCGAAGTGTAAAGCAATCCTTAATGTAACGAGTAAAACGAATATACGATTATGTTTGTCATACTCATATTACATACTTTAAAGTATTACGACTTACGATTATTTAAATATTCAGTTTGTCCCTTATTTCATACACGTTTTACATATGAAAGAGCGAGACAACCTGAATACGATATGCGTGAGTGAAATAGCTATAGCTAGCTAGACAAAGAAGGGTATTAGCCGCAGCCCGACTATAAAGTAACTACATATTGTATGAACGTCCGGATGGCCATACCATACACGTATTTACTATACCAAGTATTTTGTATTTCGCATACCAAGTACGTATTTCGATCTGAGATATCGAGTATTTTTACCGGTGACAATAAATACGCCTCACCACTAGTTGAGATAAGCGGATCTCTCACACGTAATTTTCACCGTTACTTAACATGTACCATAAACCTTTTGTATAATTGACTCATACCTTTGTTATTTTAAATTGTAATTTTTGAGATTCAAAAGGCAGTGAAAATTATTAATAGAAGGTTCAACACTCTTTCCTTTGGACTGATACCTACAAGCTTTATTTTCTATAAAAATCAGCCACAATCGTATAAATAAAATGTGGCTTGCTGTGGCATCTCGTAGTGAACACTTATGTTATTCTCCTTTATGTCTTAAATCGGATAAAATATATTAAAAATAAATTATTCCAAAGTTAAAACCGTTGGAAAACATACGCAACCTTCTAAAATTCACCATATATTTGTCATAAACCATGTAAGTATTTAGAAAATTTTAATAGTAGTAATAATTATTTGCAGATAAAAGGTATAGTGTACACAGTATCCTGTATCCTGAAAATCCCAATATCCTGAAAAGAAAGGGACAAACAATGACAATTCAATCATGTTAAATTAATTAATACGAAATGTTATCATAAAAAGGTTACAAAAAGGTAAGTAGCTCGGCTTGCACAGAAATATTATAAACATGATCGTTGATACACACAACCATATATTTGCATACATGGTTGTGTGTATCAACCATGATGCGTATTGCGTACGCATACATATGTATATATCACCAGTACCAGATATATATGCATACATATTTATGCATACGTACATATATACACTTATCTGTATATACATATACACATATAACAATACTATTGTAATAACGAAATTGTAAACTGTACATTGATAATATTAAAAAAAATTATTGAAACATTAAGAGTCAGTGATAGAAAGCATTAGGAACATTTTCGGAATTTTTGTGTGTTTGTACACCCATGTCGTAAAAACTATTGATTAATTAATTATATACTAGCGTGACCCGTGCGAAGTCTTCGCATTATTTATTCCATTATGAAGCTCAGATGACAGATCAAACAAATATTTTACTAAAATTGACATATAGAGGCGCAAGTATCAAAAGCATTGAGCTAAAGCGCCACTTTATTTATACGTGAGTGGATTTGAAATTAAACAAAAATTTTACCGACCGTCAATCATATTGACGTTGAGCCGTTAGATGGCAGCATTGCTGTTTTGTGTATATAATTTTAATAATTAATTAATTTGCAAAAACAATAGCAACCATAAATTTTTTAGTTGTGGATGCCGGTAGAGCAAGCAATTATCTATAAAATGATATATAATTTATGTGGATTAGTTGTGAGGTTTTTTCTAAAAAGGGAGAGTAACATCTTAACCTTAGCGTATTAATATATATGATGATGATGATGATGATGATGATAATGATGATGATGATGATGATGATTTTTAGAAAAAAACAAAAAACGATTTGAAGTAACATATTACCTAAATGTTTTATTTCATTCCAATCGGTTAACTCAATTAGAATATATGTGAATTTAATGTTTTCCAAAATTCAGTTAGATGATTAGTATAACAAAATAAGTGTCTGGCTACTCAATGGCTAGTAATTACAGAAACGTTTGTGTCTTTATATATCAATACATGACGCGAAACACACTACAAACAATTATTCCAAAATAAATATTTCTGTGTTCTATTGCTTCTGATATTAATACAGGGGTTAACTTGAGTTAGCATCTCTTTTTATTTCATCACAATTGGTTCACTTAATCAGAAAATACGCGAATTTAATTTTTTCAAAAATTCAATTACATTGCGTTATCACAACGGCAACAAAAAAGTATAAATACGCTATGCCAATAGATGACACTACACACAAACAGACTAAGATTACAAATACAATACATTGCATTAGCACAACACAACTAAGTGCTGGCGTGCGCTACACATACACGAAAAGACAAAGATTCCAAAAGCAATATAAATGTTTTTTCGTAATTCTGTTATGACCCCTAAATATTTTTTTCTTAATACTGTCAATGTAGGGATAGGCCAATTCTACGATTTTGTCGGATGGACATATACATATATATATTTATATATATATATATATATATGATTGCGTGTATATATATATATATATATATATATATATATGATTGCGTGTATATATATATATATATATATATATATATATATATATGATTGCGTGTATATATATATATATATATATACACGCAATCATGCGCGCCGCACGCACCCACACACAAACACACAGTAGCACACGCAGCAGATACACACAGACACAGACGCACACATTTACATACGCACACACACACGCACTCAGAGAGATGCACAAACACACACATTAAATTACAAATATTGACAAAGAACTCAGATTTGAAACAAAGAAAGGAAGCAGACACATAAGGTGTCTGAATGAAGAATGATGTCGGCAACACGGTTTGCTTGCATCAGATTGCTTACTCCACCATCGACTCCTCCCGCGCTACTTCACATTTTAACTCTGGCCACGTCTATTTCGCTAATTACGTACGAGTGGAAAAATTTATTGCGCGATTAAAATAAAGAGAGCGCCATCTATGATGTTCAGAGATACAATAGACATTTCCACAATTAATACGTATGGAGTAGCTCCTTGGAGTGTGTCCTTCGTGTTATACTAATGCAATGTGAACAAAGTTTTAAAATATTAAACTCGCAAATCTTCTGATTGAGTGAACAGATTGGGTTGAAGTAAAAACTAAATGCTACTTTAGGTTGACTCCTATATTTATATCAAAAGTAATAGACCATAATAGTTTGTCTGTATTTAGCGCCTCATATAGATATACGCAGCTACATTATTATATATTTTTCTAAAAACTCCATTCTAATTGGGTTTACAATATTTCTATATTCTCCAACTTTTATCAAGTCCTTCTAAATAATTTTATCGGTTTCTTCGGTGTACAGAAACGCCAATTGTACAATATTGTTATATGTATGGATTAGACAGACACGATGACCTTTTAAGTTGTTTTTTGGTAAATTCTCGTGTGAAAAAAGTAACTAGGTATCTTCTCATTATTCGGATTTTGGTCGTATCTATTTCTGTTAGCAAAAAAACTAAGAAGTATATCGTCATGAGAATCGAGAACAAGTAAATACGTTTTTTAAAAAAATGACTACCTCTTAGTTAAGGTTATAAAAATAAACGTCAATTTAATGAAGGTCAGTCATTTTATTCGAATCAACAATATATTGACTCTATTAACATATTGTTAGATTTCACGTTGAATTTGAGTTGTCAATATAATAAATTGACCTACGCAAGGTTGGATGTTGGTAATAGTTTTTTATTAATGAATTCAAAAATGGAAAAAAGGAATTTCAGGGTCGGACACTATCTCAGTTATTTTCGTAAAAACGTTAGTCGTGTATATTATATTGAAGTTATATAAAACTTTTGTTTTGGATCGTTTAATTCGTTTGCAACTTACATTTGTTGAATACATTGTAGTGGTATAAGAAGTAAAATAAGTTATTTGAACACCTCTTGCAAATGTCAAATCTGTCGGTCGAATATGGTTTGTTCTATTTGCGCGTGCATAGTTCGCGACTTCCGACTGCTTCGAATATCCAAGCATAAGCTGGAAACATTATCGGACGCGACTTATGTCCATATGCACAACAGATCGCCAGGACTGTCAGTCGGATTTACCTACTAACAATTAAAAACGTATTCCTATTTCTCATTAACTGTCAGTTGAGTCGGAACAAGAGTCTATTTTATCGACTGTGCCATATTGCACAGTTCAATTGCTAAAGTGTCAATGCTAAATAGGTTTTTAATTATCAGTAAATTCGACTGAGAGTCCTGACCGTGTATGGTGTATACGGTCGTTAACAGTCGCGACCGACGGGCGCAACTGACACCTATATGCACCACTCACGATCAGGACTATCAGTCGGACTTACTAACAGTTAAAAATCTATTTCGGTTTCTCATTAACTATCAGTCCATTTGGAACAAGAGTCTACTTAATCGACTGTGCCCTATTGCACAGTCCAATCGCTAAAGTATCCATACAAAATACGTTTTTAGCTGTCAGTAAATCCGTCTAAGAGTCCTGACCGTGTGTGGTGGTGCATACGGGCTTTAACAGTCCACTTTCGGACTCCGACGTGGACTGTTAAGTTGCGTCCGAAGTGTCACGTGGACATTCTACGACGACGTGTTATGTGGACATTCTAAAGAGGTAGAACATTTTTGTACTATTTTTATTTTTGTTATATAAACGTACTAATTCGCGAACTGAACTAATTCATTTTTCGTCACCCATCATTGTATGAGAATACTTGCAAAACTCTACACTAGAACGCAGATGGCGACTGTCAGCCGCGCGGTCGCATCCGAACACCGTGCATACGCGACTGATAGACATATCCGGTGAGCCAGATTTTCGTCGGACGTCCGAGTGCTCAAGTTCACATCCGCGACTTATTGATATTTAGCACATTTAGGTGTAATAAGCACTGGCCAGATATGGCATCAGTCACTTCCGTCGGTCGCGACTGTAAGTCGCGTCCAATAACATGCTCTCAGCTTGACGGATACAAACTTTCATACTTCCCGTTTATTAACCAATATTAATACTGTAGCACTATTTTTTATGTTATTGTAGTTTGAAATTACTTTGATAGAAACTCCCCATACCCGGAGTCAAAATTTAACGATTTTTTCATAAACGTAATTAAAAACGAAAGATATAATAAAATAACTCTCACATTTGGTTATAGTCAAAGATGTTGGAAGACACGCGCGGCCCGCTCTCATGGTCAAGTTTTTATGTGACCGTTATTTTGTTGATATTTTTACAGCTGTATCGACGAATTTATTAACTTAAATAATTTTACTGCAAAAACAAGAAATTATAATTTTATTTATTAAAAATAGTTATTTTAAACATTCCTCTTAATTTTTTGTATATATTTTAATTTTGTACGATATCTCATAAAAATGCCACAAGACATATTTGTCACTTAAAGTCAGCCGAGTTATTGAAGTTTTTAAATTACTTCGACAGCAACTGTCGCTCATTTCTGCGCGATTATCTCCCCATAACTAGTGTCAAACTTTATGAGTTTTTATCAAAAGGTAATTAAAAAGAAAACATATAATAAAATAACTTATACATTCACTTATAATGGTTATGTTTTTCAGTGCTATTTTTAAAACTCTGTCGATGAATTTACATAAATAATTTTAATTAATAAATTAATAAATTAACTTAAATAATTTTATGAATGAATCATAATTTTATTTATTAAAAATACTTACTTAAATATTACTCATATTTTTTGTATAATTGTTATTCTGCTTGCTATTTCATAAAAATGCCATAAATGATCTTTAATACATAATCATTTTTAATTTTTAATACACACAAAACGGCAACGTCACGATAATGTACCTTAATTGAAAACCTTACTGTCATTACTTATAAAAATTGTACGATGTTTTAAGGAAACGGAACTTATTCTTCAGAATGTCATGAATGAATATAGGAGAAGTTCAATTTTTAAAAATCGTAACAACAAAATATCGTAAAGCTTTAAATAAGTTTCATAGGAAAAGATATAGTTTAAAGTAACGCATATTAAAAATAAAAATAATGACGCAACTGAATCAAAGTCACTTTATTTTTTAAACACTGAAGTAATTAGACTAAAATTGTAATACGTAAAACTATACAAAGATCAAATAAATAATTTTCCTAAACATTCATTTTTCCTACCAATATCTTAACTATAATACTTTCGTTTCGTTTGGTCATCTATACATAATATTATAATAAATTTATTTAGAAACATCATCCGAATTTTTTTTTATAATCAAAGGTTTTAACCTGCTTCTAAGTTTGACGAGTCTTTTACTGACTTTGCCAGTACTAGTTGGGTTCCTTAGGTCTGGCATAGATTTACTCTCGTGAACTGGAACTGCTTCTATTACCGATGCAGCTTTTCTGTAATACCTTGGCATACTGTAATCGTATTCTGTGAAAATCACATCGTCGGGTTTTTTCAAACTTTGAAGGCTGGCATCGCCTTTATATTCAGTCAATTTTGGTGTGTCAACGAAGAACTTGGGTAAGTTAGCGCTCTTTATTATCGGAGTGTCAGGCATGTGACTTAGCTGCGAGAATTCTCCACTAACTCTTTCGTTAGTAGCTGAAGAAATTGTGTAAACACTTTCAGTTCTAGTTTCAGGAAGTAAATGTTCAGGTATAGAAAGGAACGAGGCGCTCCTTTGAGGTAGTTTTGATAAAAGTTTATTCACATTTCTTGTGTCTATAGATTTTAAGCTTCCGACTCTATTGACTGGATTTTTGGTGAAGAGTTTCTGGCCGCTGTCGACTCTTGTAAGGCTCCTGGCACTAAAGCTTCTCGGCAAAGATTTGTCGCTGTTCACTCTGAGGATGCCTTTAACATTTTCAGGTTTCGGTGGGTTTATTCTATTGGGGGCTTCGTAAGTTTTGATACTTGAGTTGGGGTCATACTCATGAATTGTGTGAGGTCTCACGTTTTCATTTGTACTCACTTTTCTCATCACAGGAACCGGGACGACATCGACTGGCATCTTTTGCGCCAAATTTACTTCCTTGGTGATATTGGCCATTGTAAGTCCACTTTCTTCTGGTGATTCCTCTTTGATGTTTCCTTCTGACAAATCTTCCGTTTCTTCTTCTTCTATTTTGAACATTTTATGGTTGCCGAGTAGCTCCTCTTGGAACATGATCTCGAAGTCAGTCAACTTATCGCTTGAATCAACTTCATCTATGAAGGAGACAATGCGGTTGGGTCGCTCGTCACGTTCTGGTTCGGATTTCGTTTCGTAGTCATCGAGGTGCTGCAAGAGATCCGGTTTCGGCTTCGATTGGAGCTCGTCTCGGAAAATCATCGACTTGGAGAAAACCTGTGGGCAGAAAATTGAGAAAATTTCAATAACAAGCTACGTAGTTCTTTTTCAGAATTTCCGAGTCAAAAAAATAAATTTTAGATATAACTTCGTTATGTCAGTTCATCCGTCTTTCTGTCACATCTTAGATGGAAATCTAAATTAATAGGGAAAGAAATTAAAATATTTTTTTGATGTTCTTATCCTATTTGTGTAAAGGGGGATGAAATATTCTTTTCGCGTGGTATACCATTGGATAAATCTTGTTTCAGTGTTGCGTTCATTATAAGAAAAAAAATGGAATACTTATAAAACCTTTCATGTATTCGTCTATGTTATTGTATATCACAAGCATTTTTTCAGTAATCGTTTAAGGTGCAAATATGAACTTTATCATAGCGAGAAGTTAACCCGTATAAATCTGAATAGTTAGCATTAAAAAATACATACTTGAAAATTTTAGAGAAGCATTTAAATCCACTAATCCTTTTTTATCTCATGTTTCGTGTGAACTACTAATATTTCGAAAGAGGAAGTGGGAAAGATTCTTAGATAAATGTTTACATAATACCATTTCCCCTTTTCCCTTCAAAAGATTTTGTATAATATTAAAATACTCTACATAACTTTATTATTACTTTCAAGGAAAAGACGGCAACCTTTCCTTTAGTCATTTAAGCATCCTGGCAGGGTTGTGTGGCAAATTCAGTAATTATTATAATAAATCATTAGAGGTATAGCAGATTGCAAGTTATACCAGCTAATCTCGATGCCATTCTCGAGTGGAACGTTGCCATTGGTTTGCAGTTCCATTAGAGTATATGTTCTGTGGTGAATTAAAGTCAGGCGCAAGCTCCTTTCGAGTTTGAATACATCATTGCACATTGACGGGACATTTGCCATTTGCCTACGTGTTGAAATAATCTAGGAGTTAAATTCTTTTCGTGCTTCTTTGACGGATGTAGCAAAAAGTCGTTCCGAACCTTTGGATTTATGTTGCACAACGTTAGGGACTTCCGATGTGTTTCCTTAATTCATTGTGTATGACTAGAGAGCGAAACAAGTTGGAAGCTTCATTACTTGGAGCCAACATAAAATTAAATGATGATTGAAAGTTGGAGCAGAGGCGAGAACTTTTATGGTAAAAATTTATTTTCCGATTGCTAAATGGAAAAATTTTGTACCCTAATTTAACGGAAACTCGCTCGTCGCTTTTCGTCTCCGATAACTACCTGCGCCCGCGTCATAATATTTTTGTTATACCGACACCTAAAACCGAGTAGTCAAATTACCTAAAAACCTAATCGCGGTTGCACTAGGGTGTGGTATGTTTGTAATAAATTAATATAAAATTGTTGAAGAGTTACATGTTGTAAACGGTGATAGTTACGTGTTCTAATGCTAATCGATTTCAGAATTAAATGAAACTACGTGATGTAGTATTATTTCTACTTTCTTTAAGCTCTTTACTACGACCTAGGTTTCGTTGTACTACAATATCTTCAGGTGGGATATTAGCAAAGATTTTATAATACTATATCACGTAGTTTCATTTAATTGTGAATAATGAATTTCCACAAAATTGACGTTAAATATATAATAAATTTATTAAATCGTGTTGTTATCGTTATTAAAACGCACAGGTGTATCAATTGTAATGTTTCTACTATAACTGCATATAAATGAACAAATAAAAAAAAAAAAACTATGTATTTTGACGTGCTTTTGACTTGATGTTTCATTTTTCTGCCTGAGTTATTTAATAATTGAATATGTGTATAAAATTGCTTAGTATTTGTGCTATACACTAGCTGCAACCATTGAATTCGTTAATTTTATAGTGGTATATAAAAAAATAATAAGCAAAACTATGTATTTTAAGAGCAGTTTGACTTGATGTTTCATTTTTCTGTCTGAGTTATTTATTAATTGAATATGTGTATACAATTGCTTAGTATTTGTGTATGCACTAGCTGCAACCATTGTATTCATAATTGTATAGTGGTATAATGTTTAATGTAATGTCATTGCATGGTAGTTTGCTCATCATTTTATTACCTCATAAATAGCATTGGCGTTAAATGGCAACTCAGTAGCGTCTCGATTGTAGTTATCCTCCTCTATTCTCCTTCCATTTGCCTGTGGTAAATGTGGTAAGTGGTTATTATTCGCCGGCTGACAGGTGACCACGGAGCCGGGTAGACTGTCGAGACTGGCAGCCATGTTGTCGTATCCGCGCACCGCCATCTTATCGTCGGGCTCGAGGTGGTAAGCGGCTATGCTCGCGTCGAAGCAGAAGCGCTCCTCGCAGCAGTCCCAGTAGAGGTTTTCTAGGCAGCTGTGAAAGGAGGAAGTAAATATACGTTAAAAAAATAGTTCAGAAGGTTTGATTTTAATTTTATTAGTCACAGTCTCTAGCTCTAAGTAAGTTATAATCCAGTTCGATTATTTTTGAGCCTACTTCAGCCCCAGTATCTACAGCCTGATATTTATTTATATATCTACTTTAATCTATCTAGTTAATACATATGGCGAACTTATTGATACGAGAACAATCTCTTACAACCAACCAATCTTACTCCAACCATAACACAGTCCATCCCCGCTCGACGAACGGCCAGGAATCGAACTCGTCTCCCCTCGGTGTATTGCGCCATCAAAGGCCGTATGCCTTGTGAACTAATCCAATACATCACGGTGACGACTTATCTAAACGCATCCAAAAGATATTTCTTCAATATTTCTACCTAACACAGTATGATTACTTCCTTTTCATACCTCCTATCGATTTTTTCATACCTCCTATCGATTTTTTCATACCTCCTATCGATTTTTTCATACCTCCTATCGATTTTTTCATATCTCCTATCGATTTTTTCATACCTCCTATCGATTTTTTCATACCTCCTATCGATTTTTTCATACCTCCTATCGATTTTTTCATACCTCCTATCGATTTTTTCATACCTCCTATCGATTTTTTCAGAACTTAGTCTAATACCCTTTGTATCGCTGAGATAGCTTAGCTTATGAACGAATGTGTCTTATTGATAAATGGGCAGTTTTGGAAACTTTTATTATAGCTAATCTATGTATAGTTGAAAATATACGTTATACAAGTATATTTTCAACTTATACGCGTATATTTTCAAATATACGTTATACAAATATTTAGAAAAGCTAAGAAGCCAGTACAATAAAAACAAAACGTTGAATGTTATGTCAAATAGGAAATAATAAAATACCGTTTTCGAAAATAGGTTGCAGAAAATAAATAAAAACATATATATTTGGACGGGGAAAAATACTTGTATAGTGTCTTGTATAGCTTTTATTAGTGCTTTATAATAAGCAAGGCAGATTACCGATTGTTGTCGACAATTGGCGGCCGGCACCGCCCGATTTTTGTGGAACAATATGGGTGGGTGGTTGATTTTTCATCGACTCAACAGATCGTCACTAGGTGCGCATCTTCCGTCACCGTTAGCGCATGTTCAGTCGTATGTTCTATCTTTTTCTCCGTTAGCATGTTTTTGTAGGACGTGTACATTAAAGTATTAAATATTGTACACAGTGTCCGGTATAAGTATCGGACAGAGAAAGACGTTATTACCTGACTAAAAAATGGTTGATTGTCGTTAAAATAAAATTTAAAAGATGACTTTGTTTCAGAAAATTGAAAGTAATATTCCTAATTATTTGTCATCTTTTACGTATATACGGTACTTGCGCACATTGTTCGGCGCCGCTCGGAGAAATAACCCGCTTATAGCTGCGAAGACATCGCTACTAAATACAGCACTCCGGGCAAGTATTTGGTGTATTAATAAGAGTATTAATAATGTAATTTTTTTTGCCCTCAATTAGAAAAAGGGTGTAAAACACACGTTCTATTTCAATGTCAATTATTCCTTCATAACCAACGAATAGCGTCTTCCTTTGTCCAACATCTATTTCCGGACACCGTGTATATTAAATATTGTATGTATCATTATGGGGCCGATTATTGTCGATCGTCTGCGTTGTGCGTAACTGTTCATAAAATTTTGTTTACAAATCTTCTTTGTTACCATTAACCTTAAAATTTTAACGATTTATTACTTTGTTAAGAGGCAAAGTTGATTGTTTAAATAATATTTTTTATCAGTGTTTATTTATTATTTTGAAGATAAAAACAAAATTGTTTTCATATACTTACCTTGGTACAAGATAAGAAAGCAATTAACGAGAACGGAGATAAAGGTATCATTAAAAATGTTGTAAATAAACACGGAACTTTCTTTTATGGTTTGAATATGTAAAGAAGCGAGCCTTTTGTTTGTAGCTGTACCTCGTGTAGGGTTGCCAGATGTCCGGGATTTCCGGAATTGTCTCGGAATTTGTGATATTTTCCTGTGTCCAGGAATGTAATAAATTTGTTCCCGGAAATGTAAAAAATTATGGTAATTCTTTAAAATTGCCTTTATTGGCATTTTTCGTGGTCTCATACATGCCATAGCAGCATTACATTTTGCTAGATTGATCAATGGAAAGACCGGAATCGCATGATTACGGATCAAATCAAGGCATGATTTTAAATTCAAATAAATTTCGAAGGTTTTAACTTCAATTTATTAAAATAACTAAATCAAAACATGAAGATAATAAACTAAATATTATTGTCATTGTCAAGCAACGAAAGTTAAGCTTCGAGTTGAAGTTAGATAAAATTAATTATTGCAAGACAAATTTCTTTTGCCAAATATTAGTATTAGCTTTTACTAATTTGGATAAATGTGATTAACCTGACTGTTTTTATATTAAATTACTTACAATTATTTAATGAGTTAATAAACTTTATTAAAAAGTTCACTTTGTATTTTGGTAAAAGAAAACAACTTTTTTATTTATTTTTATTAATCTGAATGTTTTTTGGATTCAAAAAACCTTTTATTGGATCAAACTAATTTTCTTCTTCTTAAATCACTGGTAGTTATAGAAATAGTAGTAGCAATGTCCCAGAAAAAGTGATTTTAAATATGGCAACCCTGGCCTCGTATCATATCAGATTTACTGGAAATTTGTCAATATTTTGATGTTGTTTAATATATAGATTTTTTGTTTATTTTTTTTGTTTATTTTTTTGGAGCAAGAAGGAACATGAGAAAGATCACTATTATGAGGGGGAGAGTAAACTTTAATAAAAGTTAATTTTCACTATTTCTCTGTACTTAATTAGATGAAAGTTTATATCAAACTTTAGTTTGGATAATTATAAAGGTCGCTCATGGTTAATATTATAAAAAATGAGCTAAACAAAATGTTTTATATATAAAATAACGTTTTTGAAACGAATAGTTTATTATAGTTTTTTAGGGTTCCGTAGATCAAAAGGAAAAAGGCAACCCTTATACGATCACACACGTGAGTGAAAAATTTTATTCTATATATTGTGTGGGGTTTTGTTTGAAAGGGCTAGTTATAAGGGTATTAAAATATTTCTTTTTCATAATTTTAGATGGTGTATCTTCATACACACGTGTATACAAATAAATATGTTCCCTACCTATTTCCCAAACTGAACCTAAAATATTGAGACAAAATTATAAGTTCGGCTATAATGGTTTTGTATGTACATGTATTTGAAAATGATGTAGGAAAATAATAACGGTAATTCTGTATGTGATACTTTTTTGTATGCACATGTATTTGAAAATGATGTAGAAAAATGATAACGGTAATTCTGGATGTCATACTTTTTTCTACGCACATGTATTTGAAAATGATGTAGGAAAATAATAACGGTAATTCTGGATGTCATACTTTTTTGTATGCACATGTATTTGAAAATGATGTAGGAAAATAATAACGGTAATTCTAGATGGCATACTTTTTTCTATGCACATGTATTTGAAAATGATGTAGGAAAATAATAATGGTAATTCTGGATGTCATACTTTTTTGTATGCACATGTATTTGAAAATGATGTAGGAAAATAATAACGGTAATTCTGGATGTCATACTTTTTTGTATGCACATGTATTTAAAAATAATGTACGAAAATAATAACGGTAATTCTGAATTTCATACTTTTTTGAGATGTCCACGAAAATATATATGTATAAGACAATACAAAAAAATTATAGCGATTGGAAGTGTATGTTAATGGTGTTGGAATGTTAAAAGATGACTTTTTTTTTTAGAAAACATGATAAATAAAATAATTTCACTTCAGACTAGGACCTTCATTATTGATTAAAAAAAATTATTATTATTATTTGTTTATTATTATTTGATTTAAAAAAATGATACATAGCGAAATGATGAAGAATACTGCCCAAAAAAAATTTCAAATTTTACATTTAACCGTTGTTTGCCAAAAGTAAGAACGTTTCTTAAATCGACTTTTTTACTAAAACATTCACAGTCATATTTTGTGAATTAAATACTGATTGAGAATTCTATATTTAAAAAAAAACAACGAATAGTCATTTTTGATATTGTAGATTCATACCCCATGTGTCAAGTAAATTTATATGTTATTGAGAGTATTAACAGTGTTTCGAAGATGTGAAACGTATCTTTAGCAGATGTGTAATTTTCTATGATGAAGCCAACGAAATATGGTGTTTCCATATTGTGATTTATTTAAATGCTAACAGCGCTCGACGTAGCTTAATTTCGGGAATCGGTGAATATTCTCAATTTCCGATTCACGCTTACTGTGCACAAGAAATTTTTCATTGATGAATCATTATATGTTATAGGGGTGAGCAGGAAATGGTGATGTGTGGCATAGACGTTCAAATTTGCAACTTATAACATTCATATATATATATATATATATATATATATATATATATATATATATATATATATATATATATATATATAATCGAACATGATAAAATTCATAAACAATTATAGAATTGAATGAGCAGGCCGTATTATCTGAATGAATTAAAAGAACGTTTTTGTCTGGTCAAATGGCTTGGCACCAAAGCAATAGGTAGACCCAATCTCAGATGAATTAATAGATCTGAATATGCTATGTTAAATAAATAACAAAGGCCAATTCAAAATCAGTCTAACAAAGAGTTCTTTAGAAGTTCAGGATTTACCAGGGTTGTTGTTAATGATGATAATAACTCATTCGGAGTGTAAAAATGTATCTCGTAAAACCATTTGAACTTAAACTTTTTTAAATATTTCCTTCCGTTCGTTCACCCAAAAACGACTCAAAAATATGTTTTTCACTCTTTTCCTCACGTAACTTTTACCTCACGTTTATTGAATGATGTCATCGACTATGACTCACCAGGTATTCACTCGTGGACATGTCAAGATTAAAAAAAATATGACATGGCGGTACGGCAGATTATTTTATCAATATATGTATTTTCTTTCGTTCTGTTTTAAATTGAGCAACATGAGTAAGAGACGTCTCCTGGAATAATTAAGGAAAACATCGAAATACTGTTGCGGTTAGTAGAGACAGTAGTTTGATACTTGACACTCATAGTGTTGATAAGATTGTAATGTAATTATTGTGGACATTTTTTGAAAATAAAAATTTTCTTTTTCTCTGCGTCAAGAAGAAAAGTTTTTGAAAAAAATTAATAAAGGATATTACAAAATTTAATAATTTCGTGAACAAAACAAACACGCACAAATCTGTTTCCATCAAGACCGCTTTTCCAAGTCAATAATACGATGTTCGGAATCACTAGAAATATCATATCCATTTTCTGAAAATTTTTCAGTTTTCTTTAGATCTAACGCGTTAAAAAATTTAAAAAAATGTAACATACCCAAGCCTTCGTCTATTTTTCATCTTTTCCGGCATTGTTAGTTTAAAAAGTAATTTATACTTTTATTAAAATGATCATACTACACTAATAGTTTAAAATTTAACACTACCGATTTATTATCGTATTTTGTAAAGTAAACACTGTTAGATTTGAGAAATCATTTAGTATTTATACAGTATTGTACGTATTAGTTTTCAATATAACCTATGTCAGTTACCAAATCACAAACTGTACATAATTTAATCTCTGTAACTTGGCCGTAATCCGAATATATAAGATGAAACTTGTATCATCTGCAGACCACTTCACAGCATTGATAAAACGCGACTGGAAGTACTGCAATCTATTTAAGCCGTTTTATTGACGTATCTGATAAGAGTGTCGTGATACGTCCAAGAACTTGAATTTGTCTTATTTGTGAGTCCGAAATATTGCTTTTGTTTCTATTGGCAGATAACACAGGCTTGTGTTTATTTGCGGCAGGTTCACTTGCTGATATGATATATTGAATGGAGATATAAAACGCGATCTATGATGGTTGTTGTTTAGATTCCGTATTTCAAAAAGAAAAACTGAACCCCTATAAAATACCTAACCTAACGATTTTCAGTCTATCGCAGTAGTTTTCTCAGAAATCGCCTTAACATTTAGCATTCTAATAAAGTATATTAACTCGAATATATAAAAATATTTATATTGATATTTACGGGGGGCGGCAAATTAAGCAATCGATTTTTTTTAACTTCCGTTTAACACCCTTTGGGTTATAGTTATTTAATGGTTTCAAAAATATTAGCTTCATAATTTTAGGTAGTATCTCTTCACAGACATACGGATAAATATGCAAAACAATATATTATATACAATGTATTACCGAAATTATTTAACCTAAAATTATGAAAAAGAAAAGGGTTTTTAGAAGCCTATGTAAAGCTTGTAGGAAAACTATAACGATGATTCTCGATGTAATAGTTTTTGAGATGTTCATAATATTCTATATTTCCCCACATTTTACTATATGATGTCATAGTTTTAGAGATGATCATAATATTATATATATCTCCATATTTTACTATATGGTGTCATAGTTTTTGAGATGTTATATATCCCCACATTTTATTATATGATGTCCTAGTTTTTGATATGTTCATAATATTATATATATCTCCACATTTTACTATGTGGTGTTATAGTTTTTGAGATGTTCATAATATTATTTATATCCCCACATTTTATTATATGATGTCATAGTTTTTGAGATGTTCATAATATTATATATATCTACACATTTTACTATATGGTGTCATAGTTTTTGAGATGTTCATAATAAATATATATATATCCCAACATTTTACTATATGATGTCATAGTTTTTGAAATGTTTATAATATTATATATATCTCCACATTTTACTATATGGTGTCATAGTTTTTGAGATGTTCACAATATTATATATATCCCCACATTTTACTATATGATGTCATAGTTTTTGAGATGTTCATAATATTATATATATCCTCATATTTTACTATATGATGTCATAGTTTTTAAGATGTTCATAATATTATATATATCCCCACATTATACTATATAAGTTAAATTAAATATAAAATGCGCTAGGAAGTCCACATTAGTGATAACTTGTAATGAATAAATTAATTTCACTTCAAACGAGGTACGGAACCCTCGATGCGCGAGTCAGAGTTGTACTTGACCGATTTTATTCTAATATATATTAATCGTGAATTTTGTATCGCGACTGCGAAAAAAAATTTAAGTCTTAGTGACTTATTACATTTTTTATATTTAAAGAAAGCTCCTTTAAAGTTTGAAAAATTACCAGTGACTATATCTGCATTTGCGACGACCCTATCAAAAACCAATATTATTATGAGTCTAAGATCAATCTGATGCATTCGTGTTATTGAAATAAAATTTATAGCAGATTGATATCTTTCAAATCGCAAGTGACGTCTAAACATTTTATGTAATATTTTATTACAAATCGCAAGTGACACGTAAATATTTTATGTAATATTTTATTACAAATCGCAAGTGACACGTAAATATTTTATGTAATATTTTATTACAAATAGCAAGTGACACGTAAATATTTTATGTAATATTTTATTACAAATCGCACGTGACACGTAAATATTTTATGTAATATTTAATTACAAATCGCAAGTGACACGTAAATATTTTATGTAATATTTTATTACAAATCGCAAGTGACACGTAAATATTTTATGTAATATTTTATATTTCATGTTTTCGTCAAGCTATTTTTGATTTCGGTTTATCAGTAAACATTTTGATAAAACTATTTGTAATATTACATTATTACGAAACGTATACAAGATATATCAAATGGAAAAATGAAGTCAAGTATATTTTCCGTATGATGGTTTTCTTTCCTTTTTTCAAAACAGTTTATCGTTATAGACTTTTCATTATAAGAAATAATATTTAGTTCGATATTTTCATAAACGTCATTTCTTTAATAATAAAGTTATAAATTTGTCAATAAACTCTGGAAACACATTTTAGGCTTAGTTAATTAGTGCATTCCGAAAATAGTTTGTATCAGAATCTTCATTTGTTTTTTAATAATAATAAATAACACTAGCGTGACCCGTGCGAAGTCTTCGCATTATTTATTCCATTATGAAGCTCAGATGACAGATCAAACAAATATTTTACTAAAATTGACATATAGAGGCGCAAGTATCAAAAGCATTGAGCTAAAGCGCCACTTTATTTATACGTGAGTGAATTTGAAATTAAACAAAAATTTTACCGACCGTCAATCGTATTGACGTTGAGCCGTTAGATGGCAGCATTGCTGTTTTGTGTATATAATTTTAATAATTAATTAATTTGCAAAAATAATAGCAATAATAAATTTTTTAGTTGTGGATGCCGGTAGAGCAAGCAATTATCTATAAAATGATATATAATTTATGTCGATTAGTTGTGAGGTTTTTTCTAAAAAGGGAGAGTAACATCTTAACCTTAGCGTATTAATATATATGATGATTTTGTTTTGTGCAATGAAAGTATTGGAATTATTCGGTACCATTGTGTACAAGCATCCAAAATATGTAAAATTCGTGTCAGTTGCATGTCATGACCATAATGTGCATTAATGTAATTACACATTGCACAGCCAGCGCATGTGTGCTTTGTTATCGACTAGCGCAACAGTCTCGTCTTTTGATGATATAAGTAATTATAACTTGAGTAATTTTTTAGTAATCTATTTTTAATATATCTATTTTATAATTTTTGGAAAGAGGAGATATTTCTATAAAAATGATAACATTTTTTTATATTTCAAAATATTCCTTATTATCTAAGTTTGCTTTTGAAAAATGAAACGCGTCTGCGGCTATTTGTGTGTATCTCTGTATGTACGTAGGTAGTTAAAGAAACACGCTACAAATTGCAATTCTTGACAAATTTTGGTGAATTTGTCTATCGATTGATTAGCTATTAAGAATGGATGTATATTTATTTTAACAAATTGAAAATGTTTCATTTTTATAACTAATTTCTCTCAAAATACATTTTTTCGTGCTCGGCAACTGTTCTCCTCGCCTGCTTCCTGTTGATTTTAAACGTTTTATTTAACTTGACGTTCCATATATTGTTTATTCTAACCTTGCGATCGTTTTATTAGCTACTTCTATTCAACAGATTTTCATGAAACTTTGCGCACGTATTGAGTCCCATGAAGATACAACATTTTGAATTTTAACCGTTGATTCTCAAATTATATTGTATAATACTGTCTGTCTAAACCTTGATTCTCCAGGATCAGCTAGTTATAAATTAGAATTGTGAGTCTCAAGTAGGGACTTTGTCAATAACTCAGGGTTCAAACTCCTCAGTTCTGGTACTGTAGGGATAAAGCTAGCCTAAGCCGTGAGAATTGAAGATCTGCTAGTTTTAATTAGTGTTGTGTGTCTCAAGAGACTTTGTCACTGAATTCAGGGTTCTAACTCCACAGTCCTGATGTTGCGGGGATATTGCCTGCCTAAACCGTGATACTTAAGGGTTTGCTAGTTTCAAATTAATATTTTGGGTCTCAAACAGATACTTTGGTCATTATACTCAGAGTTCCAACTTCTCCGTCCTGAAACTGCAAGAATACTGCTTAGATAAACCGCGAGACTCGAGGCTGATAGTTTTAAATTAATATTGTTGGTCTCAAGCAGAGGCTTTGTCATTGAACTCACGGCTAAAACTCCTCAGTTCCTAACTTGCAGGGATATCGCCTGACTAAAAACTTTGGGTTTAGATTATTTAGTCCCAGTTCTATAATAATACGGCCGGCCGAAATTATGGAACTTGAAGACCTTCAATTTAAAATTGGTAAAATATGCAAAAGGAGAAGTTTGCATCCTTCGTAACTATCAACCTAAGTTAGTAATTTGGCTTAACTATATATGTTAAACCAAAAGTGGTTTTAGTGGATCGAATAAATATTTTATGATCAAACCAAGTAAATAAAGTATACTAAAAATTTAAAAATAAAACAAATTAAAAAAAATTGAATCAAACGGTTTTATGGCACAATCGATCGGGTATTAAAAGATCACGTATAATAATTATGGATCACCAATCCGGAGTTTTGATCAAATTAAAATTAGACAACATTATTTTGTTGGAGCTTGAAAATCACTATGTTATATCTCATACTCTTATGTTATATGACTGTTTGTTATATGTTATGTCATAATAAAGGTTATAACTTGTTTTAAATCGTTTTTAATAGGTATATGACAGAAAATGATATTGATAATTATGTTTTTCATTGATTTTTGCCTGATTGTTATTTATAAATAATTAATATAAAATTATATATATATATATATATATATATGTATATATATATATATATATATTTGGGTGGGAAAAACAGAAACTCCAAAAAAAAATATAAAATTCCATATATAGTGTGGACTTGAAAGGCCTATTTACAAAGGCCTCAAAAATATTTTTATTCATAATTTTATATATTATATCACCTGTGATATACCGAAAATTATGCTAATATATACATCTACTCTTCCCCTATTTTCGAGACTAATGAACATAAAATTATGAAACAAAAAATCAGACTTATAGAAACCTATGTGAAAGTTATACGAAAACCATAGAAATAAAACTAGATGTCGTAATGTTTGAAACATGCTCCGTATTTGTACGCCTGTGAAAGACATAATAGGCAATATATTTAGGTTGTGAAAAGTTAACATTTGTAAATGTGTACAGAACGCTCGTAGTGTGAGTTCTACTCGTACTTGATAGGTTTTCCTTATATCGATCACTATGTTAGTTCTGAAGCGAACGGATTTATAAAAAAAATGGAACAACGATAAATTAAAGCCTGGGATGAGGCATTGGCTAAATGACTGGAATCACGCTAGCGCAGTCGTAGGCAGAAGCTAGCCTCTTAATAAAGCACTAATTTTTCCTGTATGCAAGTTGTGAATATAAATTATGTTACATGATGAACAGTATGTATTAATAAAATAAATCAGAGAAATAGAAGTTTAAAACAGTTTACCTAACTGATTAAAACAGAAAAAGCTACATGGGCAACTGCCAACAAATACATAATTTATTAGCCTGAAGATGATTTTCAAATATTTTTCCTTGAACGAATTAATATGCTATTGGAATATATAATGTAGTAACTCCTCAAACAAGAATATGACTAATAAAGACCATCTTAAGAGCTCATGTGTGTATATATATATATATATATATATATATATATATATATATATATATATATATATATATATTTATACCTATGCATAAATAAACGAAATCACAAGTGACAGTATTCCAATGGGAATTGATTTTGCTTGGGTGTAAATTGTACGTTTGCAACTTGAAACGATTTGTTTTGTGCGAAACATATTGTTTCGCCTATAGGGTATTTGATTGACGTCGATATGTTTTGTAAAAATGTTTTAAAACTGTAGAGTAGATTTTAAAAAAACCTCATGATGAAAAAAATAATGCATATAACAAATAATTAATTTAAACTTTTAAATAAGAAAAGGGGTAAATTTTTTTGTTCCTTAAATTGAAAAGATATTGAATTGAATTAGTTTCCACAAAAAACTGAGAAAATTGCTGCAATATATAACAATATATAAGTGGAATATATAACTTAAATATAATATGCAATATAAATAATGCAATATATAATATGCAATATGTAACTTAAACGCAATAATATTTACGCAAATATATTTAATAAACTGCCTTATAATGAATGCTAAATAACTGGCCAGTGACGTCATAAGCCAGTCAAGTTTTATACGGGCGTTTTCGCGCGAATTGTAGCTCGTCAGTTGTTACGTCGTTGTAATGGAAAGTCCTAAGTACGATATATATATTTTAACCGCTTTTTAATGTTATTACTTATTCTATGTTAGTAATAAAAAAATATAGTCAGATATCCTGTTATAAATTGTTTCACCATCGATTTATAGCGAGTAAATAAATCGGCGAATTGCAACTGCATTGCAGAATTGCAAGAACACCTCGGAATATTGAATAGACTCACTTCGTTTTTACTCTAGTATGTTATATCTGAAGTAGAATGGTATGAAACAATGAAGCCACTATTATATTTGGTAATTACAAAAATGCTTAGTACATTTTTTTCCGTTTGAAAAAAGATCAAAAAAAGGATCTGCCCTTATGCTACATCCCTATTCTATATGTCACATTGCAGAAACATATTTAATTTCTATTAATTATAATGAAATCTATTAAGCATTTTTTCATTAACCCTTAGAGTGCCGACGAGCGCCATCGCGCTCGTGTGCGTAACGGAATAGGAAAATAATTCGAGTAAAAATGTTTTTCAAGTTGTGAAGAAAGTGTTAGTGGGAGTGACATTGTGGTGCGCTCACAATTTGGCGTAATGCAAATTTTGAGTGATAGTGATAATAGTGACGATAACAATTATTTTGCTGATACGGAGGATGTACCGAACTGCAAAAATACGAAATGACCTTGATTTTAGTTTTTGTTATAATTTTTGTGCACAATATATATTTCCATAATTTTCTTTGTATTTTATTATCCTTGTACAAGTTTATGTTAAGAAAACAGCAAAAAAATTATTAAAATTGAATATATTTTGTAAGAGATACAGCTTTTTTTCGAGACAAGGGTATATGACATCAAAAACAAAAGATTTCTTTGAAATTTTTAAGTATATATGAGTAAAAAACCATGGCACTAAAACGGTTAACTGTACATAATTCAAGCAAATACTTTATTAAACCTAACTAACCAAGCCACACGTAAAATCCCGATTACCATTTGGTGACTCACACATTTTTATATCCCAAGCCAATGACACAAAATCCAAGGCAAGATTTATAATTCTTTTAAACTTATTTTGTTTATTTATTATACTTCTAAAAGTCATTGTTGATGCTAGTCTTTATGACCTTAAAAGTTTAATAATAACAATTAAATCATAAACCGGTTACCCTACATGCTTATTAAATCAAAATAAATCGTTACAACATGTCCAACCCGGAAATCACTACCGATGTATTCAATGAGATTTATGCGCATGCGCAGCTTCTACGACGAGTTTAGGCCTCTTTTACGTCACAGTGGAATTCCTCGCCATGCATAATGTCAGGGTATTGCCAATGTTAAGGAAAATTATTGTGTCACTTATATAGGTGAATATCAACGATCTTACGTGATGTTTGCTTCTGTTTTAAATACGTTCGAGTACACATAATTTATTGATTATTATTTTATCTTTATTTTAAATAAATATAACAATAATATTCCCTGTTTAATTGCGTTTATGTAATTCAATTTATGGTAATATAGTGTAAGGTTCGCGATTTTTTTTCCGTTTTTGTGTATATTAACATATATTGTTTCAATCACATTAAAGTTTGTAAATAAATATGTACATTAAATTCAAGAATATTAATATTATTATGGCGTCCCAAAGAAGTAATTCTACCAAACAAGAAACCGGAACAGTGTATATTATCACGACTTTTTCGTATGTCCGGTTTTTCCGCATATACAATAAACACATAAAATGAGATAATAATAAATTTCTATCGTAAAAGAATGTTATTATATAATTATAAAATGTTTGAAAGAAAATTGCGAAAAACTATTACGTTTAAAAACCTCGTTAATGTATTACATAGATACTTTTCTTCCAAAATGAATACCCTTTATTATTTTAGATTTGAATCATTTGGTGTAATTTTATTTTGCATATTCGTCAACCTACAGCTTCATCTCCTACCTGTAAACAAAGTGGAGAAATAACCTTGAGAAGCACCCGTTGTTGCAAAGGATGTGTATCGTTTTTGATGATTTAAAAATCAATAACATGGCAAGAGATGTCGCAGTTGTCGTTTTCAGAATGTCTACGGGCCATAATTATGCTGTCTTAACATTATTAACTTCAATGGCTTGCTCCTATGTCTATGGTGCACGAAGGATGAACAATTGAACGGTCATCTTACCAACAGTACCAGCGGCCATGAGGGTAATGACGGTTTGCAAGAATGAACTTAGCTTTGCTGGATGAAATGACGTCAAATGGCTGAGCATTATCGAATGTGCGTTGGAAGACAATGATGATATAAGCAAAGTTATGACCGTAAAACTAGTGTGAAATAATAGTAGATATCAAAGTAACTCTACGTCTGTTGTTACCTACGTTGGAAGAACGCATAAAAAATAATCGTAGATAATTAATTGCAATCGTAAATAATCAATTGCAAGTGTTTAATGTCTGGTTTTCTATGTTAGAAGAACTCCTATAAAATATCGTAGGCAATCCTATAAAATATCGTAAGTATTCAACATCTAATTTTTCCTTTGAAAGAACGCCTATAAAATAATCTTAGACAACTAATTGTAAGTATCCAACATCTATTTTCATAAATCGAAAGAACGCAAATAAAATAGCGGTAGACAATTAATTGAAAGTATTTAACGTCTGATTTTCTAAGTTGGAAGAAACCCTATAAAATAATCGCAGTCGATTAATCGTAAGTATTCAAAGACTATTTTTTATACGTTCAAGAACATAAATAAAATAATATTAGACAACTAATTGTAAGTATCCAACATATATTTTCATAAATCGAAAGAACGCAAATAAAATAGAGGTAGACAATTAATTGAAAGTATTTAACGTCTGGTTTTCTAAGTTGGAAGAAACCCTATAAAATAATCGTAGACGATTAATCGTAAGTATTCAAAGACTATTTTTTATACGTTCAAGAACACAAATAAAATAATCTTAGACAACTAATTGTAAGTGTCCATTTATTTTGTTGCCTGTGTTCAATTTCCACATTACTTTTTATACTTAAATTTATCCATTAAATTTGCACTATTTTCGTTCATACTTCAATAAGTTAAGACAATAAATTACATATCTAAATTGCGCGCAATCTGTATGGTCACTTCACTTCTTTTGTATCACTTCACTTCTTTTTTTCATAACTTTCACTGCATTTTTTTACACTTTACGCAATCACATATAATACGAGGCCTATCACGCTCTATATTCTGCAAATCAAATCGCGTTGTTTATTTTATTATACGTCGCCTCTCACCGTTCATTCGTTTTCCATCGTTATGATCTAAAGGTCTTAAGAAGTTTTCATACGCGAGCTGGTCTTATCAACAATTTCATTTAATTTTATATAGAGAAAGGAAAAAGTTATGTGAGGTATATGATATGTCATATGTTTTATCGGTGTGGAACCATAAGATTATATTCTGAGTTAGATTCTAAATTATATTCCATTTCAGGGACAACAAAATTATATGCCAGTGTTGTTTATTTTATTATACATCGCCTCTCACCGTTCATTCGCTTTTCATCGTTATGATCTAAAGGTCTTAAAAAGTTTTCGTACGTGAGCTGGTCTTATCAACAATTTCATTTAATTTTATATAGAGAAAGGAAAAAGTTATGTGAGGTATGTGATATGTCATGTTTCATCGGTGTGGAACCATAAGATTATATTCTGAGTTAGATTCTAAATTATATTCCATTTCAGGGACAACAAAATTATATGCCGGTGTTGTTTATTTTATTATACATCGCTTCTCACCGTTCATTCGTTTTCCATCGTTATGATCTAAAGGTCTTAAGAAGTTTTCATACGCGAGCTGGTCTTATCAACAATTTCATTTAATTTTATATAGAGAACGGAAAAAGTTATGTGAGGTATATGATATGTTATATGTTTCATCGGTGTGGAACCATAGGATTATATTCTGAGTTAGATTCTAAATTATATTCTATTTCAGGGACAACAAAATTATATGACAGTGTCCAGTTTTGACGATAGACACTGGTAATTTTACAAGTAAAAATTTTAATATAGCTTTTTGGAAGAGGCGATCTTCCGCTACACTTTTTTTTCGTTTAATAAAATATATGTTGTTATTAAATTTGCCCTTGTGTGTGTCTCCGTCCGTTAGTCCGTTCGTATATACGTATATTCGTATGTGCGTACGTACGTACATACATAAGTACCTATGTATGTATATACCTATGTACATATGTATGTATATACGTAAGTACTTATGTACGTATATACGTATGTACGTATATACGTATGTACGTGTGTACGTATATACGTAAGTACTTGTGTATGTATATATGTATGTACAATGTTACAAGTCGTAATTCTTATCCGAATTCGGTGATTTTTTTCTAACAATTAATTAACTCTCACAGATTCTTTAATTACCTACCGCAATGATTGGTCAAATAAATTTTTCCTACAAATTAAAAAAAACACAGTGTGTGCACTTTTGGTTTTACCAATGATATTTTAATATTAGTACCAGGTGACCGAGCGATACTCGGTGTATTTCGAGTTTCCCATAGGAAAGTGAAATTGCTTGTTTCATGGTATTACAATTAGTATTAGATTTTATTTTCCCTTCCCCGTCCCTTTCCCCTTCCCCTTTGCCTTTGATTTCGCCTTCGGTCTCGGCTCGGCTCTTGCCTTTCCGTTCACGTTCGCGTTCACCTTCGCATTTTCGCCTTTGCGTTCGCCTTTGCCTTTCCGTTCGCGTTCGTCCTCGCGTTCGCCTTCCACTTTCCCTTTACCTCCATTCCCTTACCCTCCCCTCAATTTAACCCCCTCCCCCTCCATTTTCACATGCCCCCACCCGCCCTCTCCTCCGCTTTCCCCCTTCACTACACCTCTTTTTATATTTTTTGTATTATCTGTACCATGTATTAAAGGTAAATTAAGAAAATTCGCTATGTAAAAAGATTTAAATAATTCGTGCAAAAAGAAACGAATCCAAGCGAGTTAATAAAAAAGATTTAAATAATTCGTGCAAAAAGAAACGAATCCACGCGAGTTAATAAAAAAGATTTAAATAATTCGTGCAAAAAGAAACGAATTCACGCGAGTTAATAAAAAAGATTTAAATAATTAGTGCAAAAAGAAACGAATCCACGCGAGTTAATAAAAAAGATTTAAATAATTCGTGCAAAAAGAAACGAATTCACGCGAGTTAATAAAAAAGATTTAAATAATTCGTGCAAAAAGAAACGAATCCACGCGAGTTAATAAAAATAATGGTTCGAATTAAAAGGCTGTCTGTATGTTGTGTATACATAAGTAATAAAAATTAAGAGCATTCGAACTCACTTCTAGGGATCCATAAGGAACCTTCATAATAACCAATTATCTCATACGATTTTTTATGTTTAGGCCATAAACTGAAAAACGGAACCGTTATAAGATGATTAAAATGTTCATTTGTGTATCTGCCATAACCTTTTTGACATGCTTTATATTAGCTTCACTTGTAAGTGTATGTAAGTATATAAGTAACGGAATATTTGAATTAAATTTTCACCCACATCCAGACGACCGAATTATTTAAAATTTTGCACCCGTATCAAAAACTGGTGAGAATACAATAATTTCATAGCTAAAAATTTAGAAAATAAAATTATAGCTTAAGAAAACTAGAAAAACGTGCTTTTTTAGCAATATGAACAAAAAAATAAAAAAAATTAATTTTAATATAAAGATTTTGGTCAAAGCCAAAGGACTTAAAATAAGAAAAAAGTTATAGGGAAAAAAAACTTTAATTAAAAAAAACCGTAGCATGCGTCGTCTTAGATTTACGATAACTAATATCAAGCGTGTTTTTTATTTGTTTTTAAACTATAATTTTTCTTAAAAACCTCTCAACGTTGTAACTTAAAATGGCGTGAAAATAAAGCATACAAATCCGCAGATAACTCAATAGCAGTATAAATTCCATCCACAGTTTGGTTCTAAAAAAATTATTTTGTTTTTCATAATTTTAGGTAGTATAACTTCACAGATAGTATTGAAAAATACACAAAGAAGTATGCGTTCCCCCTTATTTGATAAAGTACTAAACGTAAAACTATGAAAAAAACAAGATTTTTAAAAGTTTAAACAATGGTTGTTGGAAAACTATAATGACCTCATAGTCTTTGAGACATTGTGTATGTCCCAAAATTTATCGTCAAGCCTAAAATGGGATAAGTCACGCTGTGAGAGTTCTTGGAAAAATAAGAAAAAATCTATGTGTGTACTTTTAAAATTATAAGTATTTTTAGAAAAAAATCGCGAAAATTGCCCCCTGTGATGATCTTTCAATGAATTTTAATTTTTCTAGATTCTAATTTTTGTTCATTAATTCTGAATAACCATTACATTAATCACAGTCTAAAAGAAAATAACAAAACTGCCTTGGTTAAAAAAAAATCTTTTTTGATCAAGTCTAATAAACAAAGCCAAACTTGTTAGCACGAGAGAACACAAATAAGGAAAGATGCGCTGTAAACGAAGGAGTATAACGTATGTAGTATTGTAGCATGCGCACCTGGCTAGGATAGCGTCGCAATTCGTCTCACTCACACCTGGCAAAATGGCGTCTCTATCCGTCTCACTAACACTTGGTAAATGGCATCACTATCCGTCTCACTCACATTTGGTAAAAATGGCGTCACTATCCGTCTCACTCACATTTGAACCTTAAAATTAAGAACTTAAGGATACCCTAGCATGCATTAATAGAATTATCATTAAATAAGAGGATTAACTTGAAATCAGAATTCATTGGAAAAAAATTATGATTTTTTTTAAGAAACAATCCAGTTTTATACCATTTTGGAATATTTTTAAAGGAATTTGCCAAAATAGGGTAGCGCATTTTTTTTCAGTACGAGCAGGCAAAGTTAGGTGATAGAACATTTTGAGTGCCTGATTGGGCAAAAAAGATTGTTTTTATTTTAAACTTTAATTTATAAAATTGTTATTCAGAATCAAAGAACAAAAATTATAATCAAGAAAAATTACAATTCATCAATTAAAATTATTGGTCTCACTCACATTTGGTAAAAGTGGCTTCACTATCCGTTTCACTCATACTTGGTAAAATGGTCAAAAATTATAATCAAGAAAAATTCAAATTTATAGTCACAATACTTGAAAGAACGTCGCAGAGTGGCTATTTTCGCTATTTTCCAAAAAATACTTATAATTTTAAAAGTACATGATTTGTTTCTAATTTTTTTAAGAACTGTCACAATCTGGCCTATCCCTCTTTTCGGCTTGACGTTGAATTTTGGGATAATCTGTTTACATGTTATTACATGTTTCCACTATTTATAGGTTTTATCAAATATTTATTGCCCTAGGAGGTTTATATATACGAGTCAGACTCATAATTGGTCGATTTAAAATGACGCCACCCCCTTGTTACTCATAATCATTTGCTAAAATGGTGACTGTCAATTTGCATCAACAACTCTAAGAGACATGAACTACTATGGAAACTTACTTCATGCTCGTCCCGGTGTTTTTTCTAAATTTTCCAGCATTAAATTTTGAAAAATTCGCTGGGACTGAGAAAAGAAATAGCGTTGTTCGAAATTTTATTACGTTTTTGCTATTAGAAGCTAATTTTCCGAGAATTTCAAAACATCAGTGGTTTCAAAAAATTTTAATTTATACCTCGGATGCGGATTTACGAAAAAAGTTATTTCCTCAAAAGGAGTTAACGTCTTAGATGGAAATCTAAAAACCACGACATTCGTGGAAAGTAATATATATAATAATGTTTGTATAGCTGTGAAAATTATTAAGAAAATGCTGAAATGGTTTGGCATTTAAAAGGCATTGGGTCTAAAAGGTTAAAAAAAGGCCAAGGTTGAAATAACCGGGAAATGGCAACAAGCAAGACTAAATAAAATGTGAGCGTCGAAGGGTGGGAATGGCTAAAAGAGGGGGTGGTACCTTTGGAAAAGGTCAGATTAATAAAAGTCGCGATAGAACTAAGGAGCATTTAAGGGCACATCAAATTAATAATTTAACAGCAACATATCGTTAAACAGATATAAGCATAGTGAGGCAGTAAAGGAAATAAATTCTTTACATTCAGGATATTTTAGAAAAAATTCCGAGATTATGAATTAATTATAACGAATAAATCGACTATTTTTAATATTTTTGTCTGTTTGTATACATTTCACAGGAGAATCATAGTACAGAGCAGACCAACGAAAATAAGCCTAGTGTTACAGAAATCGATTATAATTAAAAAATTGGTATTTTAGAACATAAAAAACAAATAATTCAGCAATTGAAAAGGAAAAAGCAAAAATTAAAACGAAATTTATAGTCGAAACACAAAACAAAAAAAAACTATTTTCATAAACAAGCCATTTTCAAATATTTTATTTTGAAAGTATTTATCAAGAATTATTAACTAGAAATAGAATGTTATAGAATTAAATAAAAGCTGTTAAAAATTATTATAAGGCATATAATTAAGTTTTATATGTTAAATAGGTTATATAAATGAGTAAAATATTTGTTTAAAAAATTAGCTTATTTGAAATTTATTCGTTTTTATCCCGAAAATTTTAAGGTAAATATACATTTAAATGCAAGTAGAATTTGCACTGTCAACATTGTACACTGCTGTTTGTCAATAATTTGTTGTTCGTTGTATTTTTTAAAAATTATTTTATATGAAACTCTATTTCTCTTAAAGTTTTCACACGTATTAGATTACTATCAGCGAAAACTAAAAATTTGACTACCATTAGGTACCATTTATACAAATATACACACACACACACATATATATATATATATATATATATATATATACACATATATATATATATATATATATATATATATATATATATATATATATAATGTGTGTGTGTATATTCACCCCCGCCAAAATTTATGATCCATATATTATTCCGTAGGTGATATTTTGCAATTATTAAAATCGTCTTGGGAAAATACAAAGTTTATAAGTTTTTATTATGTTACTGGAAATTCCGTGTGGTGGAAACCCCGACTTAGAAAGATTCAGAAAACCCCGACTTAGCTTACGATTTGCATTTCCCGCTTCACCACACACCGCTCATATTACCTGCGTGTACACGGCCCTGTGAGTGTGAATCTACTGTCCGGTCCGCTGCGTTGTTAGCGTTTTGCCGAGTGTGAAACTCCAAAGAATGTTATAGTACGTCTTTATTTTGTTATTTACTTGGCATTGTAAGTTTTATTTTTCTCCGTAGTCAGGTAAATAAATGCTGAACTTATCTAGTCTATATTCTTCTACACAAATTAAGGTATCTACTTGCTAAATTTAATTTAAATCAATTTAATAGTTTCGCCGTGAAAATGTAACAAAAAAATTTACTCACTTTTGCATTTACAACGTTAGTGTGGATAAGATTTTAGTGAACGTAAGTTTTAGCGAATTATATACGTTTAAAAGAACATATAGATTACTCTGCATTCATCGTACTAACAAGTTACGGTTTTATAAAGTATTACTTATATTAAATACTTCTATTCCAGATGATTATAAATATAAATATGTATATATTTAAAAGAATATATAGATTACTCTGCATTCCTCACATTGTTACATAAACATACTACGGTTTAATAAAATATTACTTATATTAAATACTTCTCTTCCAGACGATTATAAATATAAATATTTATATATTTAAAAGAACATATAGATTACTCTGCGTTCCTCACACTGTTACATAAACATATTACGGTTTAATAAAGTATTAGTTATATTAAATACTTCTATTCCAGATGATTATAAATATAAATATTTATATATTTAAAAGAACATATAGATTACTCTGCATTCCTCACATTGTTACATAAACATATTACGGTTTAATAAATATTACGCAAATTGAGTATCACAATTCCGGACGATTACAGATATAAATATTACATCAAAGTCTTTTAGCGCTGATTCTTCATTAAAGAATCGTCTTGGCGCCGTAGCGTCTAGCGATATGCGACTACGTCCATTTCCGATCACATATTATGGTCGAGTCAAAATTTTTCGATCAAACTCAGAATAAACAACAACATGATATGCATATCAGCATCTTATCGCGTGCTTCGAGATAATAACGTCAGATAAGTGCTATCGACCGTACTCGATGACTGTAATTATGGACAAGCTGACAGCCACAGTAGATTGGATGTAATGATTACTGCCGGTACGAACATTGCGCAATTGAAACATCGCTTCATCTAAGAGTGGCTCGAATTAGGTATTTCATTTGATTGCGTAGACCGTAATTTGACGTATAAATTTTATTGCGTTAATTTGTTGTTTAACGGTTTTTGTAACCAATAAACATTTTGCAACGCAGTTGTTGTCTTAAGGCAGTGGCTGGATCAATTGCTATTTGTGAAACTAGAGTATGAAAATACGGAATATAAGACTTGCATTGCACTACAGTCTGATTAAAACTTTACTGACCTTGACTGTATACCGATCTGTTTAATTACAAACGCTTTAACTATAAACGGGAATATAACGTATAAATTGTATTGCGTTAATTTCATGTTTAACGGTCTATGCACTCAATAACGATTCTGCAATACAGTTGTTGTATTGAGGCAGTGATTGAGTTATTTGTTATTTATGTATATTATTTATAACTAATATATATATATATATATATATATATATATTTATATATATTTATTTATATCTGTAATGAAACGAGCTTGGAAGATAAAATATGCGCTTTAGTCCAGACTTTATACGAAGTAAGCCTGCTAAGTACGAGCGACGTCATATTACTTACATTAAAAACCGAAATAATAAATAATCGCTGTACATTTTGCAGTAAAATTTAGGTAACATTCTAGTAACTTTTTGTAGTAGAGTAATATAAGTTCACACGTACTTAGCAGGATTATTTCGTATAAAGTTTGGACTATAGTGCATATTTTATTTTCAAAGCTCGTTTAATTTATTTTTAAAGGAATATAAATGTTAGTATTTAAAGTGAAACTTGGTAAGTTATTTTGTTTTTGTTTCAACGTTACTAGATTTTTAAGGGAACGTTAAGATACGTAATATATTTCAATGCGGTATATAAAATTGATGAAAAGATAAAGAAAGGGCTACCAAAAGTGAGTTGAAACGTTCCATTATATTTAAAGTAACACTTCTTAAAACATTTTTCTCTCTAAAAAGCTTCGAAGTTACAATTACCTCTATCATCAAAACTTGTGGCTGGCACGCTAATCGATTATGAAGTATACACCCGTGAAGTATGCATTATGAGTTAAATACCAGCTACCATTTAGTATTAAAGTTGCTTATACTCCATTCGATACTAGTGTATACAAATTATATAACAGAATTATTTACCATCTACCATGCGACCAAATTACGGAATCAACTAACTGAAGCGGATAATTCCCTTAGATGATATGTCAAAGTGTGTCAGGTAATTTTGTATAAATACTTAAAATCTGACAACTAACAAATCTATATTTTTATGTGGTCTAGAAACCGGATATTGTATGCGTCCGGTTTTGTGTAATTTGTATTTTCAGCCATGGCTGATGCAACATACAGCGATGACGCAGAGATGACGCGAGAACAAAGTGAAAGATGATGCAAAAATAACATGGTTGGGGTAAAAATTATGACTTCGCAGTACGCCCAGCATTATAAACAATATTTATGGAGACTCGGATACGACTATATGTTTTGCAATAAAAAAAATATTACACAAAGTTTAATGGCAAATTTTAAAGTGCTCAAGACTAGAAACTCAGGACTAGGAAACTCTTGCTTCCTGTTGATTGTTAGCGTTTTTTTATTTTCGTTATATTAGACTAATAAACATGGCAAAGTATTTGAAGTTCTTCTAATTCATGTATTTATTAGTCTTAACTACAAGAACACTCAATATTTATATTACACTAAATATTTACATTATTTTCAACTTATTTGATTTGCATTTTACAGTTGAAGAAGTCATTTACAGGTAAATTTATCAAGACGAAATAAAAAGTTTTTCGAACAGAATGTTCTTTCCATTGTTTCTTAAAGCTCTAGTGACTATTTGTCTCTACAGCTTTAAGATACAATGGAAAAAACCTTCTGCAGTTTCTCAGCGTCCTTTTAGTGGCATTTCCTTTCACTACTGCCAGAATTTGACGTTTTTAAGCAGGCATATTGTTTACTAAATTCTTATTTACCTATAAATTATAGCTGGGATAAAAAAAGTGTTTCCGAAATAATACAGATCATATTATTAATATTGAAAGCCATTCCGCAAATAAGTACACTTTCGTAGTGGTTTTTACAAGTTCGATGTCCACTGGCACTTGTTAAAACACTTCTATCAGCTGGTTCTATAACTACTTAACATTGTAAGCCAACCTTGCAATTAATTTTTCACCCATTTTTTATTGTCGTGTTCATTTGTAAACTTGTGTAATTTCGATGACAGTACAATAGTATGGTACAATCGAGCTGATATGATGATGGAGAAGAGAAGTGGTTGTAGGGACATTCCAATGGTTAACAGTAGTCGAGTTTGGACTCGTTTTAGTTGTCTTAAAAAGCTGTTTGATGACATATTGTAACCGGAAGGATCTGATGATTCTCAATGGCTGACAGTGAACTTATCAAGTTTGAGCTCGTATAACTTGTCTCAATGAGTCCTTTAATTACACATTGTAACCAGGATGATCTAATGGTGGAGGAGGGAGTTTGAGCTCATGTGACTTGATTCAGTCAGCCCTTTAAATACATACTGTAACCGGGATGCTCCAATGATGGAGGAGGGATTTTGAGCTCGTGTGAGTCCTTTAATTACAAATTATCACCAGGATACTCTAATGTTGGAGGAGGGAGTTTGAGCTCGTGTGGCTTGTCTCAGTGAGCCCTTTAATTATATATTGTAATCAGGATGTTATAGTGATGGAGGAGGGTGTTTGAGCTCCTGTGAGTTATTTCAGTGAGGCCTTTAATTACAAATTGTAATCAGGATGCTCCAATGATGGAGGAGGGAGTTTGAGCTCGTTTGGCTGGTCTTAATGAACCCTTTGTTTACATATTGCAACTACAAGTATCTGGTGATAGGGAAGGGAGGTTATTATGGAAACTTATTGATGGTTAACAATGAGCCAATTGAAATTGTTTCATTTGGTTGATCTCAAAGGCATGTTTTCAATTTTTTTTTAAACTTTAAATTTTCTTCTTTTAAGTCTCCGCCATGTTATCTTTTAGCTTGGTTTGGACCTAACCATTATTGAATAAGATATTTGAGTAATTTATTATTTTTCATAAATTATTATTTCAAGACACAAGCTGACGAGAGCTGAAAATAAAATTGATAAATCTTAAAATTGATTAAAGTTACAAAGGTTTTAAAGTAATGTTTACACGAAGATGGCAATACTGAATTTTGAAGTAATTTTTAGTACTAAATAATACTCATTGTTTTCTACGAAAAACAACAAGACAAACAGATTTCTCCATTCTATTCCTATTATTTATATTAGAAGCTTTTAACTCGGTAATTACGTAATCAATTTTTATCATTTATTTCTACTGGGTTTTAAATATATCATGGCACTTTACTAAAAACATAATATTTAGGAATAGTCCATTGCGCTATTTTATCGATTTAATAGATTTTCGTTCGATTGGTATCCTCAGAAATTAAATATATTTACTTCGGAAAATGTATTATCGAATTCAATATCTCTCGTAAACTTATTATGCAATTTATAGAATTGAGTTCACGAAAGCAACTTAGAGTATTTTTACGACTAACTATGTACTTATGATTAAAAGAAATATTATAATGTTTACAAGGGTCATATCTCATATTCATTACAAATCGGGATCATTCACCTAAAAAGTGAAAAATTATTGGTTCTCGTTAGTGTTCTCTCTCTTTTTTTCTCGTCTGCTATTAATTAATTTTTTTATAAGGATTTTATAAGGAATAAATTATTCAATAGCACAGCTAGTATAAGTGGCTGTGCTATTGAATAATTATACTTTATAGATATGAAATAATTGTAATTCTAAGAAGACATTTTATCAGCATTCCATTTTATGGGCGTTTAAAAACCCATTCTTGCGTATGATATTTCGCGACATACATACGCACTTCTTTCAGATGGGAATTTCAATTATGTGAGGTTCTACTTGTTATTTTTCATGTTAAGACTCCGAAGAATATTAAACTTAGAAGTGACTTGAAATGTTTTTTAACAATAAGTTTGTAAAATTTGAAAATATAGAGATACTGGCATTCGATAAGAATTTTCAATCAAAATTATTTAGGTTAATTTAAGTCAATGATTTCGAGAGGCGTACACAGTTACATAATCCTACCTTATGCATGCTTTAACACTTATTTGGGGGGTTTTATAAAAATGGTTTTACCTTTAGTTTACAGTTAAATACGAGGAAAATACATTCACTTTAATAAATAAATGTGTGTGTGTGTGAGTGCGTGTGCGCGCAGGGGCGGGGCCCGCGCGCGCTCGCTTTTGTGTGCGTATGTGTGTATGTGTGTGTGTGTGCGTACTTGTGTGCATGCATGCGTGCGTGTTTGTATATATATATATATATATATATATATATATATATATACACACATTTAAAACATAGACAGACTGACAAGTCCACAAAAAAGACAAGTTGAGCAGTAGAGTTCAACATAAAGAACCGAAAACTAGAAATGGCATGTGAGTGTGAGCGCGCCACAAGTAAGCGAAGCTCTGCTTACTTTGAAGTATATTATTGATATACATATATTAGTGTGCCGTTTGAAGTGATGTTAGATATTGTTACGTGATTTTTGCTTAAATAAAAAAATGTGTCTTTCTGATTCATTGAATTGCGTTAAAAATAAAAATTGCATATAAACCTTACTAAAGAAGTTATTTATTATGATAGTTATAAAGATTTATCAAAGTTATTTCGATATTCAAAAAGTTAACACAACATTTATTTTTATGCATCCAATGTCCCACTGTTTGTAGGAGCGGTATAAACATATTGCATGGCGCAAGCATGCATGAGCGAGATCCACCATCAAACGTCGTTTAAGATGATTGTGAGCGGTGGTGGGAATGTGCTATGTGAACGCAGTTTGACAATATCGGTTCACGAATATGCCATTTCCGTTCTATTATTGGTTCTGTGGTTTAACATTTGGTTTTAACCGCGCCATTTATTTAAGTGTCATTAAGTCTTATAGAACACGCGAGTGTAACTTCGAAATAACTGTTCGACATTTAATATATTAGAACTATGGTAAAATGTGACTGTACGTCAAGGTTCACACTTCACAGTGTCAAGATTGTTTATCCACGAATGATTTATTGACGCTAATAAGTAACATGTCGGTTTCTTTGTTGCAACAATGAATGATTAAGATCTGACCTGCTCCATACTTGCTACGTGCGGTGGTCGATCGCCGTGCAGGTATTTGTTGTGACATGTGACAAGCAGGTGTTATAGACGTTATTATTATAAGAGCTGTCAGCGACAATAAGATGTGGACCTCCGAATGCTCTCCGGGGCGGAAAACAGAGTAATGATATACAGGTTCTCTTGTTTCTTTTCTTTGTCCTTGCATTAATGGAGCGCTATTGCGTTTAATATATTCCCGTATTCCGTATCTCAAAATGGAGTCACTACTTTTATTAAGTCACTCACCCTATCCGTCTATTTCAGTATTTTTTTTTCAGAAGTTGCTTGAGGGAGAAACTTGAAATTTAGCAAAGTAATAAAATATATAATCCGCATATGTCTTAATAGCTATTAAGACATCTGTATATTATTTACTTTAAATTAATAATGTATTTAATGTATATGGACATAACAGTCAAGAATATTTACAAGGAAATCTTAAGGGGATAATTTAAATACTAGCAAAAATATTATGAAATTTCCTATATAGTGTAGGATATGATCTGAAAATGATAATTATAAGTCACTAAAATTTTTTTTCAAAATTTTATGTAATATTCCTTCAGAGATGTAACTGAAAAAGTATAATAAAATCGTGAAAAAAACATGATTTTAGATTAAAAGTCTAAGCAAAGCTTATAGAAAAATTATAGCAGTTACTGTAGATGTCATAATTTTTTAGATATTTAATATAACGTAGAAGTCTAAAAAATTAAGACATATAGAATAACCGCTATAGTTTTTCTACAACAAGAAGGGACTTCTACAATGTTGTAGAAAAATTATAGTGGTTATTCTAGATGTCATAATTTTTTAGATATTCACTATAATGTGGAAGTCCCTTCTTGTTGTAGAAAAACTAAAGCGGTTATTCTAGATGTCATAATATTTTAGATATTCACTATAATGTAGAAGACCATTCTTAAAATTATGATGGGAATTTTTAAATATTTATTGCGCTAAGAAGTCCATATTAGCGATTATTTACGACAAATTAAATAATTTTAAGTCAATAGTGATACAGAGCCGCCGACGAGCTAGCCAAACTTGTAATTAGCCGATTTTTTATGTGATTGCGCAAAGAGAAAAAATAATGTTCTTGCATGTACGTTTGACTTATTATTCTCTCTTGTAGTCTGAACGGTTGGGCGAACTTTTATTTGTGAGGTAAATTCGTCTCGTACAGCGGACACTGTGCAGCCGTGCGCGTTTATCGATCACAGTGCGGGCATGTTAGCGAAAGATATACAGTGTATGACATTGTGTAAGTATTTGAAGAAGTAATTTAACTAAAATTTGGAAATAAAAAAATATTATTATAAAAAAACAGACTTTGTAAATAGTCAAGTCATTTTGACAATCATTTGCCTCAACAAGCAAATGATTGTCAAAATGATTTCCAGTCGAGATTCGATTATGAATAATACAATTTTTGGAACAACTTTGTATACAAGCGTGTTTGTCTCGATTGACTGTCAAAATAATTTTTTCATAATTTTTTAATGTCTGTTAGAGTATCATACAAAAATTATTGAAATTATTTCGATGAAACTTTCATTGAGATTATGTTTGGGTTTCAGAATAAGGTTTAGGTTGCTCAAATTATCCCCTAGCATTTGAATAATCCGTGCACTCCATACTAGGAGAATGAGCTTAAGAATTGATGGATAGGAATTTTCGCAGCGAATTAGCTTAAAATTCAAGTTTCAAGCTCGGACATACAAATGTAATATCACTTGAGGAAAACTCCTCAGTATTAATAAAACAAATACGCGAACAAAACCGATTTGACTGGGAATTTTAATAAGATACCTAACATTAAATTTTCATATTAAGGTGAAAATTAAAATCTACCTATCCTAGGTGCCCTTATCGAATATTCTGTCATACATTTTGGGTTACATCTTTTTTTTGTTTATATATTTTTAGAGTTCAGTAGCCAAATTAGGTTCCCTTATAGCCTTATAATATTGTCATTTGTACGTCAGGGCCGTTTCACTCGCAGACCATTGGTGATATAAATGCTATAAAGTACATATATTTGTAACTCTTACAAAGTGCACATATTTGTAACGCCTACAAAGTATACATATTTGTAACACCTACAAAGTACACATATTTGTAACGCCTACATATTTGTAACACCTACAAAGTACACATATTTGTAAAGCCACAAAGTACACATATTTGCAACGCCTACAAAGTATACATATTTGCAACGCCTACAAAGTACACATATTTGCAACGCCTACAAAATACACATATTTGTAATGCCTGCAAAGTACACATATTTGTAACACCTACAAAGTACACATATTTGTAAAAAAGAAAATTTTTAAATAACTGACATGTAAAGTGGGAATGATTTCTTTTGTTCGCATACGCTCTTGTGTAAGTTAAAATTGAAAAATATTCATAAAGATGAGGGTATGTCATGAATATCTTTCCTTACAGGGAAGTGTCTAAGAAATATGAAGTTTTAAAGGGGTCATTTAGTTACGTATCCCCGTTCCCTACTAATTAAACCGATATTTGAGAATATCTGAAAGTATTTACAATAATAGTATATATCATGAAATAAAAAAAAATGTCTCAGCTCCGCAGGCTCTACTATTCTACGAGTAATAGTCGACCAACCTGTGACAAGTAGTTGGGTCTGTAAAAAGTTCATGGAAACTTTATACAAGTGACTGCATTTGCAGTGAAAAAGTGACTTTGCATTTCAAAATATTTTTTTATATATGTAAAAGATATACTAGGCTACATATTTATATAATGAAAAGTAATATTATGCTGCCATAATATTATTTAACAGCATTAGTTTGTCATCAATAATATCATTTGATGAAAAATTAATACCTTTAAATAGTTTTTAATAGCATACTATGGTTTTTTACCCGAATTATTGATGTTTGAATTTACTTCAATATAACCTGTCGCTCATTTGGGCGCGACTGTCTCCCCACACGGTTTTAAAGACGTTTTCAAGTTAAAAAATCTGGGCTTTCTTGCTCTTTGATTACCAAAATCATTTCGATATTAAAAAAGTAAAAGCTCTGTTGAGCCCTGTGTATATGCAATCTGAGGCCAAGAATTTTAACCTGTTGGTTAAGTATTTTTTATCAAATAATATTATTTATGAAAAATTAATACCTTTAAAAAGTTCAATAGCGTACTGCGTATCATAAAATTTTTGTAAGTACCTAAATGTGTATTCGTACTTATTATATTATTTTCTGTTTTTTCTAACATCACGCAAATGTTACTGATAGAAATAGAACTTTCGCTGAAATGGCGATTAAGAGTTCAGATTAAGAAGTTAAGTGATTTAGAGTCTCGTATATTTTGATAAAACACCTAACGGATTAGAAATTTCGTTAAAAACGCTTAAACAGTAAAAACTGAGTGCACGAGCTTATAAATAGAAATCGTCAATACTATTACAGTGGTTCAGCTGAAAGTTCAAGCTAAGACATACATAAATCACTTTTGTAGAAGTCAATGCTGCTTTTCAGATGCAAATATTAATATTGGGGAAAAACTCTCAGTGAGCTAAAGAAAAATAGCTTCAAATTATTCAGTGTTTTTTTAAGTGACGGTGTTGAGGACAGGTAAACAGCAATGAAGTTATGATATAGAGAAATAAATTGCCAAAAAAATCATAAGGTTATTTCACGGTATTTTTGGTTTTTTAACTTGTAGCAAATTATCAGCACTCGGAATTGTCGGTAATTCGATAATAACATCCAAAGGAGACCGGCAAAAATCTTCCTAGCGTTAAAGAGACAGAATTTATTTAAAAAAAATATATTTTTCAGAATATAAGAAATAAAACAATACAAAATAATTAAAATCTCTATAATATATATATATATATATATATATATATATATATATATATATATATATGTGCATAATCCCATTTTCGATACGTCCAGAATTGTTGATCAATAATAGAAATAAGAATAAAATTTTCACAAACAAAATAACATTTCAAAAACTACTATAAATTGTAATCAATATCGATCACTTTTTAAATATAAAACCATTGCCTAACGAAATTAAAAATAAACTGTTAAATGATATTGACGTTAATTTTGTGCTGTTAAAATGAACGTCTCTTTCATTCTTTACAGGACTTTTTCAACAACCCTATCGGACCTGCGAGTTTCATGGATCAATATCTGTATAGAGGATATAACGAGATACAATAAATCTTTCCTTTATCTGTCTATTTTAAAGAGTTCCCTAGGAAAAGTATTTATAAACCATTATAAATAATAATCAATATCGATCACTTTTTAAATATAAGGCCACTGCCTAACGAAATTAAAAATAAACTGTTAAATGACATTGACGTTAATTTTGTGTTGTTAAAATGAACGTCCCTTTCATTCTTTACAGGGCTTTTTCACCAACCTTATCGGACCTGCCAGTTTCGTGGATTAGTATCTGTATAGAGGATGTAACGGGAGACAAATCTTTCGTTCATTTGTCTATTTTAAAGGGTTCCCTAGGAACAGTATTTATAAACCATTATAAATAGTAATCAATATCGATCACTTTTTAAATATAAGGCCACTGCCTAACGAAATTAAAAATAAACTGTTAAATGATATTGACGTTAATTTTGTGCTGTTAAAATGAACGTCTCTTTCATTCTTTACAGGACTTTTTCAACAACCCTATCGGACCTGCGAGTTTCATGGATCAATATCTGTATAGAGGATATAACAGGATACAATCAATCTTTTCTTCATCTATCTATTTTAAAGAGTTCCCTAGGAAAAGTATTTATAAACCATTATAAATAGTAATCAATATCGATCACTTTTTAAATATAAGGCCACTGCCTAACGAAATTAAAAATAAACTGTTAAATGATTTTGATGTTAATTTTGTGCTGTTAAAATGAACGTCTCTTTCATTCTTTACAGGACTTTTTCAACAACCCTATCGAACCTGCGAGTTTCATGGATCAATATCTGTATAGAGGATATAAAGGGACACAATCAATCTTTTCTTCATCTATCTATTTTAAAGAGTTCCCTAGGAAAAGTATTTATAAACCATTATAAATAGTAATCAATATCGATCACTTTTTAAATATAAAGCCACCGCCTAACGAAATTAAAAATAAACTGTTAAATGACATTCACTGTTAAATGACATTGCTGTTATTAAAATGAACGTCCCTTTCATTCTTTATAGGGTTTTTTTACAGACCATATCGGACCTGCCAGTTTCATGGGTTTAGTATCTGTTTAGAGGATATAACGGGATACAATCATTCTTTCCTTTATCTGTCTATTTTAAAGAGTTCCGTAAGAATCAAATAAAACCTAGCTGTTAATATAATATAGGAATTAAATAAAGCTTTTAGGGGACTTATTTTTTCTTTCTAATTTTCTAAATAAAAAATAAGTTATTTTTATTCTTATAACACCTGAGTTAAATGATAAACTTTGTCGGTGTCCTTTATTTTGCTGTGTACTTAACGCCACAAACAAAGATAGTTGTTATCATATAATCACGAAATAATTGTATTTTTCTTAAAAAACATTATATTCATGTTGAATTTGGAAAAATATTACATCATTTAGTGAGTAAAGCAATTTTTATATAGGATTCCTTGAAATGAAAGCGGAAAGCATTTAATACGCTGCCGTCATTATCAAAGTCAAATCATCAGTTTCGTTGAAAACGATATGATTTATTAAAGTCCTTTATCGTTATCGGGAATTACATGAGACGAGTCATAATTAAAGCTGATAATAATTCAGGAAATAATTAACGGTGTCTCTTTGTTTTAATGCTTAAAGTACATATTATTAAAATAACTTGTGTAGAATTTAATATATAATGTGTTATTTTCGACGCGTGATATCTCAGAGGCTTTCTTTATAACCAGCTTCAAAAAATATAGTTTCTTAATACGTATAAATTTTAAAATTTAACACTGGTGATCGCTAGCAAAAATTCCAGTGAAACATTGTTCATTTCATATCATATATATCTTATTAGTATTTCGATATATTATAAAAAATATGTAATTATTACTTTAATGAAACATGACGACGGCGCAAAACAAAAAAATGGACCATATATAAGATCGTTCATATGTCAGTTCGTCATAGTCGTTTTTCTTAGGAAACTCGATATAATAACTTAAAATCTAATATGTTGATAAAGCGCATTAAGCCGCATAACTCGATAGTTAACACTCAGAAATATTTATATGTGTGGTATCGTTTTGATAGTGCTAGAATACTGGTTTCGAAAATATAATTTTATAATTTTAGGTAGTATATCTTTAGAGATATATTGATAAATATGCAAAAAACTATGTTTCCCCTTATTTCCGAAATACTCAATCTAAAACTTTCAAGTTTATGCAAAGGTAAACGATAAAAGGAAAATTATAACGATGATAGTATTTGTAGGAGAAATATAACGAAAATTCCACACACACACTAACACGCAGACGCGCACGCACACACACAAACACACACGCGTATGTATATATATATATATATATATATATATATATATATGTATATATCCTCTTAATTATATTAGGTATTACAAATATTTATTGCGATAGGAAGTCCATAGTAGTGATAAGTAAAGTAATTTCATGAAAAGTAAGGAACCGGACTTCCACTTGGCCGAATTTACAACTTCACTAGCTGTTCGTAGTATTTTTGCCTGGCTGAAACATAGTCTTTTTACGTAATAATTGTTTACCGTTAATTTCCTAAGGGTATTAATGGATAAAAACATATCTGTTGCTGACTTCAATTCTATCGGCAGAAAATAATGGGTTCATTTTGCACAGTTCCCGATTGTCCAAACTGAAAGTTTAAAATGACACCAAGATGGCAGCCCTATGTCTATTTTTACCCGAATTATTTTAGTTTCAAATTACTTCAACAGAATCTGTTGCTCATTTGGGCGCGACTGTCTCCCCAAACCTGGCATCGTTTTTAAAGACGTTTTCAAGTTAAAAGATCTGGGTTCTGTTGCTCTCGCGTAGTGTGTATATGTAATCCGAGGCCAGGTATTTTTAATCTGTTGATTAGTATAAGTTTACGAAGCCGGAAAATTGTTATAACTGAATCACTATGACTCGAAATATCTTGATATGATGTATCTGTATTGTCAATAATGCTCAAATAAGTCATAAACATAGTTATACACAGTCTATTACCCTGCGGTTTCCGTTTGGTGTATATGTCTAGTTTCTAGAATTAGTACCATGAAGGAACGTACCCTTATAACAAATATACTCTAGCTTGTTTACAGCTTCTCACTTCGTTTTTCACCCATTCGGGTTTTAATTTCTTTTTCCAAATTTATGTTTTATCAAGAAATTAATCGCTTAAAGTTATTGTCAATAGGAACAGATTATATGAAGGCACTGGAGGTTCTTTTAAAATCACCTTATTAAAAAACAATAAATTTGTTAATGTTCCTTAACATAATTTTTTTTTAACTAGATATAACACAAGTTGACGGTTGGTCGAAGAATAAATGTAATGGTTGTTGTTCTTTCTAGAACTGTTGCAAAAACTTTATAGCACAACGCTTCAAAAAAAAATACGCATCGATTAAATGTACTATAATAAATATTAAGAAACTGAACACTAATTTTCTGTATCAACTAAATTATTTCCAGCTGAGTAAATTTCTACAGCTGTATCTAGTGGCAGTACGAGATTACTCACTCAATAATCCATTTCCGGTTCATTTAAACACATAACATTCCCGAAGCGTTTCGTTGGAAAGAAACTAATAATGCTTTAATTAATTATAGATTTAAATGTGATCGATGATATGGCTGCACCGATGTGACACATTGTGATTAACTATTTAAGCTATATTTAGACATATATTTAATTATAATTCGATATTATCGTATTCTCTATAAAATTATACGTAAAGAGGTGTGATAAAGTTTTTTTATCTTTACTTTGGAAGTATTCTTACTAATATTATAAATGGGAAAGTTTGTTTGCTACTTAATAACTCAACAATTACTTGAAATTTGTTTACCAAATTACACACCATATTGCGAAATCACATATCGATACTTCCAAAGAAGAACATTGTAACACCGGTTAAATTGTATTTTTAATATAATAATTTTTCAATAAAAGATATCTTTGCTAATAACACACCTGAAGATGTTGTAATACAACGAAAATCGTGGTAAAGAACTTAAAGAAAGTAGAAATAATACTACATCACCTAGTTAGATTTAATTGTGAATAATGAATTTCTACAAAATTAACGCCAAATACATCTAATATAATCATTTTTAATAATGTCAAAGATACGAAGGAATTTTGAGAATAGTAATTTTGTACAATGTTTTAATACTTCAGCCCATCGTTTTGAAAAAAAAAAGGTGACTTTATCGTAGAAAACTTGATAAGAGTGAAATTTAATATTAGACTGGAAACTATATCCACCATTTTTTCAAACATATCCGCCATTTTACGAATATCTCTGGTAGGATATATAAAAAGTGCAGTGCTCGATCTTTTATCCAGTTAGCATCTGAGTTTCGGCGAGTTAAGAACAAACTAAGTATGGGAACTTTTGGGTAAAAAACTTGAGTGCTCTTGTTTCATACTCTCTGTTTAAACGATAAGCTATTACACCTACACGTAATATATGGGCAGTGATAGTGAAGGTGTATCCTCCTATGATACAGTCAAGTATTGCTCTGAAATATTCAATGATGTAATTTTTATTTCTCGAATAATAGTCATCTAAGCGACCACTTAGATTAAAATAATAGTCATCTAAGCGACCACTTAGATTAAATTTAGAAAAGTTAAAAATCCTTTCTGGGAAATGTCACAAGTTATGGTTAGACTTGCGTTATTTGGCAAAGCTATAATGTTCGTATTAAAACATTTGTGTTGGGAAAGGAGGGGATATATTTTATTTGGCCACTACGGAAATTAACATCCCTAAATTTACTGAGATGGTGGGTTTAATAGTTGCCAACCTAATATATTTCCCCTTTATGCTAGAAATAATCTCAATTTTTTTATGCAACTTCATGCTAGAAATAATCTCATTTTTAAGAAGCTAAATAAAGTTTGCCGAATTTTAATATTATTTGTTAATATAAGTTAAATCAAAATTTGAGAAGTTTTTTTTTCGAGACTTTCGTTTCCGCAAAAATACATGAAAACCCGTCATTCTTCGGGTCTTTAAAGCTAGCGATTGAAAAAAGATAACCGTTACGAATAACGATTGGCTTAAGACGATAAGAGGGTTTATAATATTCCTCTTTACAGTAAAAGACGTGGAAATATTTATAACCTTAGCAACATTTTGTTATGACGATTAACTATTTCCTGTTTTGACAGATTAACCGGCTGATAAAAGATTTAATCTGTACTTTTCTGGGCATTGGTTTAAGTGAATTATTAATTATTGGTTTAAACGGAATATTACATGTCCTTATATAAAACATAAGGACTTGGAAATGTTCAAAGAAAAGTTTTTGGTGTTCAATTAGAAACTATTCGACTTGGTTTTCTAAAAAGTATTTTTGTGTTCAAAAGCTTTGCTTTTTAAAAATCTTAAAAAAATATTCTCTTAATTTAGATTCTTTAATTATGTATTTAAATAAAGAGAAGTTTTTAATCCGATTTTTGTGCGTTTTATGGTATATTTATTTTAATGTAACTTTGGAATTTTCATTTTGTAAAAACCAAACTGTGGATTAGGGCGGATCGAATACATTTTTTTTCGATTATAGTGATGCTATGCTTGTAAAAGCGTATCATAGATTTGTTTAATAGCAGAAAAAATATTAATTTTCCTTTGCATTTATTACCCGTATTTATTTAATTAATTCATTGCTAGAGATAAAGAGTGAAATAGTGTTACATTTTTATTACATTTGTAACAAAAAGAAACATTATAACTTGAATTAGAGAAGCATAAGTGGTGTTAATTTAATTTTTTGGTCTAACTTGCCTTTAATTGTTTTTCTAGGTTATCTAACCGACTGCTTAACGGCAAGTAATTAATTTAAAACTCTCACGTATTTCATTCATTTAGATATTTACAGCATGTAAATGGCTAGTAAAATATCCCGACTAACATACAAAATATTAGTAATAATTATAAGATATATTAATATATATGTATTATATGAGTATTTCCTGTAGAAAAAAATTATATTGTGCATTAATAGCGAATTAAAACAGAATAACGGTAGTTTAACGATTTTCAAAATCGCTTTCAATAGTAATTACAAATAGCCTGAATTCAGATATATATTTCAAAATTAGCTTCAGGGTAAATATATTTTACTAGTAGTAAATTATATTTACCCTGAAAATAGTTATGAAAAATATATAATTACTAGTAGTTAAAAAATATATAATTACTATAGTAAGTAATTAGAATAGTTTAAATTTTATCCTCGATTTTGACCGCGTGCTATTAATAAAATATAAAAAAACATTTCTTTTCGAAGAAATAGATCTAGATTTCAATAAGGCCATTTATGCAATTACGATTTATATCTATGTTAATAAATATACTTTACGAAAATTTTACTGACCTTACTTTTAATATATATTATGGTGCTGTGTGGCGCACCCCACAAGTTATGCGATAGCAATCGTAACTAAAATGTCGTTCAATATTTGACCATGAATTTGACATGTTAAATGGAACATTATTTTTAAACACTAGATTAATAGTTCATTACTTTTAAACACGAACATTATTTTTAAACACTAAATTAACAGTTCATTACGCTTAAACACGAACATTATTTTGAAACACTAAATTAATAGTTCATTACGTTTACACACGAATATTACTTTTAAACACTAAATTAATAGCTCATTTTGACTGCTCAGCTTTCGTAAATGATTATGTTGTATAATTATACATGGTATATATTTAAGGTTGTGATAAATATTATATACCTGCAAAATTTCATTGAAATCCTATGGGCAGATTAAATGTAAAAGACGAATATACAAATGAATAGATAACCTTTCGCTTTTATTAATCAGTATTATATATATAGATATATATTTTATTAATTAATTATTTATTGATGATATTAATTATCGATATTAGTTATTGATATATTAAAAAGAAAATTTTACGTCACCGGAAAGGAGATCACTCCTTTAATTTGTGTTCTTTTCTTTTTCTATACTTATATTCGAGAACAATGTTTAGACAAAATTTGGAGAACTCAACAAGCTCTAACTGATTATATAAGGCTAACTTATAAGGACCACGTTGCAAAAAGAAAAACGTTGAAAACTGTTTGAACTTTTAATTGTGGTCAAACGATTTTCGATTTTAAACAAGATGGGCGCTCAAAGTATTTCTGCGCAATATCTATCCAAAACATCAGATTCGCTCTTGTATGAAAGTTGGTCACTATTTTTTCCGTTATCCAAAAAATCACATCCGCGCTTGTGTGAAAGTTGGTCACTATTTTTTCCTCTATCCAAAATATCACATCTGCACTCGTCTGAAAGTTTGTTATTATTGTTTTCTCTATCCAAAACATTACATCCGCGCTTGTCTGAAAGTTGGACACTATTTTTTTTGGACGAATTATATATTTAAATTTCAAAAATGTGTACTTACTATTGGCAGCTCTTGCACATTTTGGAGGCGAATTTCAGGAACATGTTTGCAGGTTGTCATTACACGAAATCCTCTTCTTGTGAACACTTTTTTATTGTCGATTAAGGACACTCGTTTTCACATTATCACTGTTGTATTTTTGTCTCTTTAAACTGACGATGCATCACTTCCCTCACATGGAGTTGTTAACTAAAATTCCTGTAAACAAAATAATATTGTTTTTGAGACAAATTTTGCAATGGATCTGGATTGTAAAATTTGCTTAGTGGTGAGACAAACTATCGATTGCAGATTTAATTCTTTATTTTAATTTATATACCCTTATGTAAGTTAAGCGCCTATGCAAAAGTGGTCTCTAGTAATTTTAGGAATATATTAGACGATAAACTTAATACAAAAACGGGATGAGTCATATTTTAAAAGCCGTTTAAAGTAGATATCATTTGAATACTGTAATTTTTTGGCAAGCTTCAGTTTTTTAAACGGTAAAAATTAATTTTACTATCTAAAAATGATTTTACTTAGTATATTGAAGATTTGTATAATACATTTCACTGTAATCCTTCAATATCACAAGATTATAACACAGTTACTTAAATAACTTAAAATAAATTTGAAATAACCACTTCACATCACAGTAACCAATTATCAAATTAAGAAACGACGAACTATTTAATTTAACATAATTTCCTTAAAGTTTATTTATGTACAAAAAAATGAAGGTCTCAGGAACTAAATATGATTCTGCTCATTTAATTAAAATTTAAATTATCACTACACATCACAGTTAACCAACAATCACAACGAGATAATGTTAACTGTGAACACTAAAATAAAGCCTTTATTAAACTGCTTTTAAGGCTTAGAATAGTTAATTCGACAATGTTAATATACATTAATTTCTTTAAAAATAAAAAAAATACTATTCACCTCAAATATCCCAAAACCTTAACACAATCCAAAAACTTAAACTGAACGAATATTAAATTTCAAATTATCACTCGCGTTACAGACGACCGGTCACCACGGCGGGATACAGTGAACTGCGAGCGCCAACAACGGGAGATTAAATTAAACAGTGAACGCTAAGATGGACAGGTAAATTTTCAACTCTCTTGTCCGTATTCGCACAAACAATAAAACTTGACGTTTGTTAAAGCGTTATCAATGACAGCGCCGGTTCGGTTATCTTCATTTCTAGGAGTAGTGCGAACGGAAGAACTTTCCGATAAGATATTCAGATATATATATATATATATATATATATATATATATATATATATATATATATATATATATATATATATATTGAATAACTTGAGTCATTATTATACACTTAAGTGGATATTGTCTTCGTGACTCCCCCATTTAATTCTCTCCTCAAGAGAAGTATAAATATTATACATATAAATGATTGATAGTGTTATCTTGTTTATTGTATCTTTGTTAGTGTTATCTTGTTTATCTATCTTCTGAGAGATGTGCTTTTGCTGTTAAAGGTCTGTATGCAAGTACTAGATTACAGATAGAATATTGCAATAGCGATAATGAAGACTTCGATCGAAATAATTTTAATTTATTTTAAATTGCTTAGGTTTACGACGTACATAATTTATGTCAAGCATCTAATCATTGAAAACTAAAATTAACAAGTAAATCTTCAGCAGTGGTTCGAAACCTTTTTAAAAAAATTTGCGTAATATGGAAGCGCGCGTTTCTAAATGCGCACGTGCATGCGAACGTAGGCACGTGGGTACGTAGATGCGAGCGTACGCGCTTAAGTGAGTGTGTGCGACCGTGCATACGTGTAAGCGTGCACGCGCCGTGCGTGGCTCGGTTCTTGCGTATGCACGTGTGTGGGCCTGTGCATGCGCGTGTAAACACGTGTGTTCCATGTGCGTGTAAACACGTGTGTCCATGTGCATGTAAACACGTGTGTGCATGTGCGAGCGTGTATGCATGCAGCGATCGTATCAGTTTTTAGTGATTTCTTTAAAGTTGATATCCTACTCTTACAAAACGGGGTATATTATATGGGTGAGTATATTATTATATGGGATAATTTATATAGTATTAGTTTCTTATGCGGCTTCGCCCGCGTGGTCTTAGGAAAATGTAAAATATTTTTGTTCAAAGAAATAGATATAGATTTCAATAAAGCTTGTTATGTAATTATGAGGTAATTTGCTAGAACTGATTTTTGATATATGTCGTAGTCCAGTACAGGTCCACGTAAGTTGAGAAATAGTGTTCTGGACTTAAATACAATAAAAATATGGTATGTTAGATAGAACATGTTCCACTACTTTTAAAAATGAAACTAACAGCGGCGTATTTAATTCTTGGTATGGTTGGAATGTATATTTTTTTAATCTTTATGTTCTCTGCTTAGCTCCTGTAAATGGTAACGTGACTATACGTATAAAGGCTATCATTTAGTATGGGTGTATATTACCTATATACAACATTTTATTGAAATCCGTTAGCCCGTTTAAATGTGAAAGAAAGACAAACAAACAGTCAACATTTTACTTGTATTATATAGCGTATAATTTATTTTTTATCTGTACTAATTTTGACGTTTTTATTGCAGTAAATTATATAAAAGAATTACCTTTTTTTAAAGTCTTGGAGGCATACAAATTGTAACAATAAAATCTAGTATGGGTATTTTTTCTTTACTGTGCAGTAATTATTTTTCAAAATTAATATTGTTTGTATAAACGTCATTAACGAAACTCGACTATTGCAAATGTATATACACAACTTTTTTTTAAAGCCTTGGAAGCATACAGAGTGAAACAATCAAATCTAGTACGGGCATTTTTTCTTTACAAATTACTTAGTAATTACTTTTTAAAATTAATATTTTTAGTATAAGCATCATTAATGAAACTCAACTATTGCAAATACATATACACAACCTTTTTTTTAAAGTCTCGGAGGCATACAAATTAAAACAAAAAAATTTAGTATGGGTTTTTTTTCTTTACTGTATAATAATTACTTTTTAAAATTAATATTTTTAGTATAAGCATCATTAACGAAACTCGACTATTGCAAATGCATATACACAACCTTTTTTAAAGTCTCGGAGGCATACAAATTGAAACAATAAAATTTAGTATGGGTTTTTTTTTCTTTACTGTATAATAATTACTTTTTAAAATTAATATTTTTAGTATAAGCATCATTAACGAAACTCGACTATTGCAAATGCATATACACAACCTGTTTTTAAAGTCTCGGAGGCATACAAATTGAAACAATAAAATTTAGTATGGGTTTTTTTTTCTTTACTGTATAATAATTACTTTTTAAAATTAATATTTTTAGTATAAGCATCATTAACGAAACTCGACTATTGCAAATGCATATACACAACCTTTTTTTAAAGCCTTGGAAGCATACAAATTGAAACAATAACATATAGTATGGGCGTTTTTTCTTTACAAATTACTTAATAATTACTTTTTAAAATTAATATTTTTAGTATAAGCATCATTAACGAAACTCGACTATTGCAAATGCATATACACAACCTTTTTTTAAAATCTCGGAGGCATACAAATTGAAACAAAAAAATTTAGTATGGGTTTTTTTTCTTTACTGTATAATAATTACTTTTTAAAATTAATATTTTTAGTATAAGCATCATTAACGAAACTCGACTATTGCAAATGCATATACACAACCTGTTTTTAAAGTCTCGGAGGCATACAAATTGAAACAATAAAATTTAGTATGGGTTTTTTTTCTTTACTGTATAATAATTACTTTTTAAAATTAATATTTTTAGTATAAGCATCATTAACGAAACTCGACTATTGCAAATGCATATACACAACCTGTTTTTAAAGTCTCGGAGGCATACAAATTGAAACAATAAAATTTAGTATGGGTTTTTTTTCTTTACTGTATAATAGTTACTTTTTAAAATTAATATTTTTAGTATAAGCATCATTAACGAAACTCGACTATTGCGAATGCATATACACAACTATTCGTCTATATCGAATTCCTCACACGGTGTTTTGCGTAAGATTATACCGTAAAGATAGCAAGTTCGTATATTACAAGTCGAGTACAGCTGCGTGCGTGTTGCATGCAAATTGTATTGCAATACATTTTATGGACGTAATAATTTGCGTGCGACAAAAATCGTGCGTGTATCGCGCTGCGGCGTAATTTGCAATCTGGGGCAATGTCTGACGTTCAGTTTGAAGTTCAGTATTTATATCTGTACTTCCAGAGTATATAGAGTTTAAATATATTTGAAGCGGGTTTTTGTAAAAAAAAGGCTACCAGGCACGAGTGGAACTCGTACTACAAGGGTTCCGCACTCATTTAGGCAATTATAACTATTTAATGATTGATAATATTCCTATTAAACTATTTACAAAATTTTAATTTTTTGAAAGAAAATATGTTACCTACTATATTTTTCATAGGCGTATATTTAAAAAAATATTTTTTTTACTACAAATTAACAATTTTCAGATTTTGTTTTAATTGTAATGTGAAACCTTATTTTTTGTAAATTTTCATGATTTCAGGTCAATGAAAATTACTTTATAGGTTTTTCTTCATTTGTGTCAAAATATGCGGCATCGAGGGCCGTATTTTTAGAGTACTTCTTGATTGCGTTGACTTATAAACTTATAATTTTTTTTCTTCCATAGAACCTTCAATTTTGAAATTCTTCTAGAATAATTTCAAAATTGTAAGTCAAACGGAAGTACACTTTGAATTTTGGTGATCAATGAGTAAGGTTATGGTATAATTAAAGAATTTTCTTTGGGTTTTCCTCTTTACTTGGACTATAAGACTTCCAATTATGCCGACTTTCAAATTTGTAGGTCAGTACCTTGTACCTTTTGATGATCAGTGATGAAGACTATAGCATAAATTAAAAAAATATTTCAAATGGACAACCAAGTGATAATTTAAGGGTCTCCACTTTTTATTCATATATATATATATATATATATATATATATATATATATATATACATACATACATACATATATATATATATATATATATATATATATATATATATATACATATATGTATATATGACTTTTTAAAAAATAATTGAGAATCGACATAGTGTTCCTTAACATTCTCTACTTAGTTTCATGCGCAGAATCAGCTATGTGAGTAATAGACATGTTTTTGTTACAACCTGTGTACGAAACATGTCAATTACTTATACATGTGATTCTATGAATTAAACTGCATATATTTTAAGCGTATTTCCAGAGAAAATATAATTTTTCCGTCGAAATTGCCATTTTTTCAGCAATAGTTCAGAATTTTCGTAAAGTTCCTTAATATTTTTTACGAAGTTTGATGCACAGAACAAACTGCGTGTGTAAGAGATATATTTTTGGTACAGCCTGTATTTACATGACGATGACCAAGTCCGTGTAATAGTACACGATGTGTATGATGGTTCAGTAATGCCTTTTTACGGTCACGTCTATTGACCTGCTAAATAAAATATCGAGCCAGCTTAATAAAGAAAGAGGAGTTATTGATTATATTTAAAAATATTTAACTCTCTTTTAAATATTGAATATATTTGGCGTTAATTTTGTAGAAATTCATTATTCACAATGAATTGAAACCACGTGATGTAGTATGATTTCCACTTTCTTTAAGTTCTTTACCACAACCTAGGTTTCGTTGTATTACAACATCTTCAGGTGGGCTGTTAGCAAAGATCTTTGCTGATAGACCACCTGAATATGTTGATATACAACGAAACCTAGGTCGTGGTAAAGACCTTAAAGAAAGTAGAAATAATACTATATCACGTAGTTTCATTTAATTGTAACTGTTTTTTATTATTTCTAACAAGTCCGTGTAATAGTATGCGATGTATATGATGTTTCAATAGTGCCTTTGTACGGTCACGTCTATTGACTATGCTAAATAAAATATCGAGTCAGCTTAGTAAAGAAAGAGGATTTATTGATTATATTTATAAATATTTAACTGTTTTTTATTATTTCTAACAAGTCCGTGTAATAGTATGCGATGTATATGATGTTTCAATAGTGCGTTTGTACGGTCACGTCTATTGACTATGCTAAATAAAATATCGAGTCAGCTTAGTGAAGAAAGAGGAGTTATTGATTATATTTATAAATATTTAACTGTTTTTTATTATTTCTAACAAGTCCGTGTAATAGTATGCGATGTATATGATGTTTCAATAGTGCCTTTGTACGGTCACGTCTATTGACTATGCTAAATAAAATATCGAGTCAGCTTAGTAAAGAAAGAGGATTTATTGATTATATTTATAAATATTTAACTGTTTTTTATTATTTCTAACAAGTCCGTGTAATAGTATGCGATGTATATGATGTTTCAATAGTGCGTTTGTACGGTCACGTCTATTGACTATGCTAAATAAAATATCGAGTCAGCTTAGTGAAGAAAGAGGAGTTATTGATTATATTTATAAATATTTAACTGTTTTATATTATTTCTAAGAAGTCCGTGTAATAGCACGCGGTGTATATAATGGTTCAGTAGTGCCTTTTTACGGTCACATCTATTGACTTGCTAAATAAAATATCGAGCCAGCTTAGTAAAGAAAGAGGACTTATTGGTTACATTTAAAAATATTTAACTATTTTTTATTATTTCTAAGAAGTCCGTGATGTATATGATGGTTCAGTAGTGCCTTTTTACGGTCACATCTATTGACTTGCTAAATAAAATATCGAGCCAGCTTAGTAAATAACGAGGAGTTACTAATTACAATTAAAAATATTTAACTGTTTTTTATTATTTCTAAATACGTCTATATATTGTGAACACAAATATTCTAAACATGATAATGAATTGGTTTGTTTATTTGTTTGTCCCACTTTTAAGCCTCAACTACTCATCTGATCTTCTCTAAATTTTGTACGCATGTAGCTTGTGTTATGAGGATGAACCTAAGCTACCAATTTTCTTTAGAATACACTATACTTCAGAAACAGTTTCATAAAGTTAAAATGGTTATAAATGGTACAGGTTAATCGAGTCGTCGTCGTATTGACGTCGCCGTGGTGCGTTGGATCGATCATGAGGACCTTTGACGATGCGACGCATTGCGAAGATCTGCGTTCGATGCCCAGCCGCTCGTCGAGCGGGGCTAGACTGGTATTTTGGTTGGTCATAAGAGATTGCTCTCGTAGCAGTAAGTCCGCCATATGTATCAACTGTATACATTAAAGTGCATAAATAAATAAATATTCTTACTGTTAACCTCTTCTCCCAAAAATTCTTTGCAACCTAAAAGTATTATACATAACTGCTATTAAAAGTGGGAGGTTGTTTTCCAGCTTATAATTTGTGGAGTGTTTGAATGCAGTATATGATTAGTGGGTTAATAACATTGACAAAATGACAACACAAACATATAAAACACGCATATCGTTCGCGTACGTATATGGATATATTCCTATTGTAATATTCGCAATAAAATTTTGAAATACTGTAACACATTCAATAATTGCATGTACTTCTGACAAGCTTTGGGGCGGTAACACCTTATTTCTTAGCACTAATATATTTGTACCACGATAATTCTGTACTACTTGTTTACGTATACATGTACCTGTCTGGAATAAAATTTATTTTGGTGTTAGCCAAGTGCTGAATTGAGGATTATCAAAGAGACCTTAATTGTATCAAAGATGGAAATTAAGATTTCTCTAACAATACTTATCCAGGGTAAAGTTCTGTATTACATCCAGAAAAAATAATACATTAATATTGACCCATTAATAAAACTTTTGAAGAGTACTTCCCGTTTAAAGATTCCAGTCTTTAAAGTTCTGAAAATTATTAGCCTTCAATTAAATGTGGAATAAACTTTTTTCTCCTTTTTTATTTTGTTTTTTTTTTGTGTGCACTTGTAAAATACTTGCTTACTAAGGTTTATGATAACATTATTTAATCATGAGGCTTTCAATGCATTTGGTCGTCTTTTTTATTGTTTAATTTTATTCAAAGAAAAATATCTGCCTGTAAAATATTATCCTGATAAAATATAAAGTGTCGCGAGTATGTCTCTGTACTGAACAAGTTGGTGGTTGGGTGGATTAATAAAAATTTCTGGTAGGTTACCAACCGAACTGTAATCTTTCAATAGAACCTATTTAAGGACGAAAAGTCTGGAAATATTATAATTTTTTCAGAACCTGGAAAATTTATTTCAAAAAGAAATTCATTATTTAACGCATCCAAATATTGGGTCATCTTAAAAAAAGCGAGTTTAAGCTCTCAAGACATTTTTAAAGAAGAATTTATTTTCACTGACTAAAATATTAATATTTCTTTTTTTCATTTACAATCATTTAATCGAAGTTCTCAGATCAGCCGTTACTAAATAGTTGCATTTGTAATAAAAATAAACTATATTTACCTGTAATATAGATTTTTACCTGTAATATACGCTCTGCAATATTAAAATGAACGATATTTACCTGTAATATACGCTCTGCAATATTAAAATGAACGATATTTACCTGTAATATACGCTCTGCAATATTAAAATGAACGAATTTTAAATTCGACCTTTCCCCATCATTAGCGTCATGTTAACGTTAGCTATTAGTACAGTGGTACGAGATGACTATAGCCATTTACTTCCGAGTACTTCGTTATTTCCATGCGACACAGCGTATATTTCATACGTATTCCTTATATACATACGTCATAATTCAGGAAAATCTCTAAGACGTGACGTTTTCCTAAGCATAATGTATTCTTGTTTTTCCCTTTTATTTTTATTTTCTAGTAAAGCACTCTTTCAATTCATGACAGGTATTTAAGATATATCAACTTTGACAGAACAAACAACAAAAAATATAAATACAAGCATTGATATTAAGTCGAATTATCTTCGAGCATGCGAAATATATTTAAAGTGTCAAAAACAATCATGTTCATATCGGAAACATCAATAAAGTATAGAAATATAAAGTGTTATCAGTAAATAAAGCTCAAAATTTGTTTATTTGTTTTATATTAATATCTGGAACCACGCGAAATTATTTTTAAACACACACACACACACACACACATACACACACACACACATATATGTATATATATATATATATATATATATATATATATATATATATATATAAACGTGGTTATTATTCATATAGGTTATTCGGTGAATCAAATTAAGTAGAAAAAACTTAAGGCAATGTATGAAAATTCTCAATCGTTCATAAAAAAGGTCTCTGTCATATTTGCGATTACAGCTTCAATAATAGATATTTTCTTCCTTATATCCTATGTAAATTAGATGCGATTGTATCAATAATAGACACGTTCTTAACACAATGTGTATATATACAGTTACAGAACAAACGGGTCGTATTCATATAGATGATTCTGTGTATCAAAGAGTTGAAAATGTTAAGGAAATATATGAAAATTCTCAACTTTTTCTGAAAAAAATACTGTCATGTTTGTGATTCTAGCAAACATTTTTTTATCGAAACACGCTTCAGTGACTGAATAACAAACAATTTCTTCATTATAACCTGGATGATAACATGTTCAATAGTTTTTGTTATTTAACCTGTATAAATAATAGACAAGTTTTTTTTAATACACAGTGTACACATATACAGTCACAGAAAAAAATGTCTATTATTCATATAGGTGATTCTGTGCATGAAACAGTAGAAAATCGTAAGGAAGTATACGAAAGTTCTCAATAACTGCTGAAAAAAATCACTGTCACATTTGCGATTCTATCAAAATAAAGACAATAATTTTTTACCAAAATAACTTCAATATCTGAATAACAGACACTTTCTTCATTACAGTCCGTTTAAAAATATGTTCAATTGTTTGTGTTATTTAACTTGTATGAATAATAGACAAGTTCTTTTTACCTCACTATATATATATGTATATGTATATATATATATATATATATATATATATATATATATATATATATATATATATATATATACATAAGTATATATGTTAAAAAACAACAACGGATGTAATTACATAGAAAATTCATTATAAGCGATAAGATAAGCATTTATAGATATTACAGAATACTTGCAGTATTTGTCAATTAAAATCACATTGTTTTTTTGTTTTATGTGATAAAATATGTAAAGAAATGTGGGGTAGCCGTTTAATAGCATTGTCAATATCACAAATAATAGCTCTGACTTTGTAAACAAGGCAAGGAGCGTTTTGATACTCGCACAAAGAAGACAAATCTATTGCTATTTTTTTCTTGTAAATAGTTTAGCCGATTAACTTCACAACGACATGGGAATGTAACTTTCAAAAACAAATTAAAGAAAGCTCTCATGCTGTTAAAAAATATTTTAATGAAAGGGGAGATTACAAAGCACCTAAAAACCAAATCATAATAAATTACCACTACTTTCAAAAATAAAAGTTGGTAGTATTTTTGAATTTTTTTAAGCTACCATAATTTTTTTACAAGCTGCTGTACGTGTGTGTTAGAGTATCGATATTGTTTTTTATTTATAAACGCTTAGAACTTTACTCGTTTATATCGGTGTACTGCATTAAACTGCCTTAAAACATAAAAAGTTACAGTGATAGTGAAAAAAAAATTAAATGTTCTATGATGGCTCACATTTGTTTGAATTTTTATGCAAAATGTCATTTTTTTCGTTCTTTTAAATGTATCTTAAAATGAAACTTTTTTTATTGAAATAATTTTGAATAAATTCACCAACTTGAGTGCAACTCTGCATTTCATAACGAATGGTCAATATAACGATACCTTCCATTATAGTTATATTGACCGTTCGCTATAAAATGCAGAGCTGCATTCAAGTTGCTGAATTTATTCAAAATTAATTCAATAACAAAGTTTTATTGAATATAAATATTTTTCGGGAGTTTAGGAAATTAATTCTTTTTTTTTTCAAAAAATATACAAGTTTATAAACACAGAATTTTGGTTATTGGCGAATTTGGAAAAGTACCTACTTTTAGATTTTTTATTAGTTAATTTATATAATTATAAAAACATGCTAGATATTAAAAAATACTTTTATTAAAAAGAGTTTATGATCACCGATAATTTATGAGCTTTTTAAAATTGCACATTAATGACCACAACATTTCTTTTGGGGATATTTTTGTTTCTTTTTGACGTTTTGAAAAAAAAACTCAAAATGCCTGACACGAAAGTGAAATATATTTCATCAAATTGTGTTCGTATATACAGATATATCTGTACATGAATAACAAACAGACAGACATCAGAACGCTTAGGAAAAGAATATTTTATATATTTGTGACGACAAAAACAAATATTTCATGTTTAATTAAATTCAAAATTACAAAATATATTTTTTAGTTTGGGTTACAACTGTCTATATCAAAATTAAAATTAAATTTCTATTATTCATTGTAAGTAAAAACTTAAAATTACAAACGTAATTTTACGAGTATGTAACAAGTATGAAAGAAAAATCTTCTGATCTCACTACAAGTAGTTATTTAGATAATTAAAAGTAATAATATCTGTACGTGCAATGCGTAAATGCAATAAAACGTAACTGCTAGTCGCTACATGAGCCAGTACCGTAATAAATTCAACGCGCGAATCACATCAGCGCTGGCAAGTTCGCTCAGTAGATTAATGAGTGCACTATTAATATGTCTGGTATGTCACCTTATCTATGACGATGGTTAAGGCGTGGTTAGTACTAATTATGGTAATATAAGTAGTACGTAATAGAGAGTCATATTTAATCTTAGTTTATGTGAAGGGAATATGATTTGTATCGCGTCCTTTAGCGTAATGCAATATTGGAAAGCAATGATACTAATTTTACACAGAAAACATTTTGGTTTCTTTGTTTTTAGAATTTGAAAGAAAAAAATTGATCCGATTGATATGACACATTAACTATCGTAAAGATTATAGTATCTAGACATGTTATCTTTTTATAATATGTGGCTAATGAAAATAACTATGAAAGTAGTAAAAGGTATCGGATGCATTTTTGAGTTAAACTTATATTTGTAATAAAATGTACGAAAATAACATAAACAAAATGATAGTATACGATACGTTTCAATGGCATATATTATCATGTATAATTCCACGGCATATATAATCCGTTAGAATGGCATATGTAATCTGTTTTCTGTTGCAAATTGGCAACGTCGAAGTGTTTTTGATTAATTTTGAGTGTTTTTTGAGATTATGCAAGATGCTATCAGCGCCAACTGGTGATAAATTAATAAACGTTACAGGCATTTGTAAGAAAGTTTAAATTATATTTCAATTAAATAAAGAAAAATACTAAATAATTCACTTAACTAACTTGTCATTTTGCTTACTTTATTTAATTAATGTGTAATCATGTAACAATTAGAGTTGAACATTACTTACCAACTAGAACTTGGCGACTATTCTAGTTTGTATAACTATTTGATCGGTAATTTTCATAGCTATTTGAGAAATAAATTCTGTTACATTTATATTATAGCCTGCTTTGACTAATTTCTTGACTTTCTCGATAGTATTTTTTCGTATTTCGTCAATATTTATTTGGATGGAAGCCAATGGAATACACAGTTTTGACATATACTTAACCAAAAGCTCTTGAAGTATGGCGCTGCGAAGGTTTTCTATGGACCTCTATGGTTTTTGCATGTTTTCATAGTTACAGCAAAATGACGTTTAAAAGAATTATACACGGCAACAAAATTCTACAGAAATTTCATGACGTGTATGATTAATTATTACATAGTTTTTTTATAACCATTTTCTTTTATTATAAGGTTGGACCGTATAGTTCTATATTTAAATATAATTGAAAAGAGACCTTTAGGTGGAGTAGAAATATATTTTTGGACAAAATTTCTTATAAAAATAACGATATGGGATATCGAAAAAACTCCCGTTTTTAAATTTATTTTGTTACCAAGGCTATTTTGATTGTTTATATACCCATGAGCCTGAAATTCCTGAAATCCCAAATTTTCATGTATTTTGTAATTTAACCACAAAGTACTAAGATGATTACGTTCATCTTTACTTCCTACACTTTATGATTCCTTAGCTAAAGTAGGAAGACTCCTAGTTTTAACTACGTCCGTCTGTCTATCGTCTGTATGTCACAGCCATTTTTTTTGCAAATTATTAGTGTATTAAATTCAATGTTTTAAAGTATCTTGATACTTACTCGTATTTACTCTTTTGTGACTGCTACTAATTAAATGTAACTTGAGTGTCGGAGCAAAGCGTAAAATTGTAGCGTTTTAAAATATCTAGATATCTAAGTGTAACTGTCATCTAAACGACCTTATAATTTTTATATCAAAAACAAGTTGAAATCTTATTAAGATTAAGTGTGAAAGGTGAAAGTAACTTACTGGTATCTGCTCTTCTGTAACTGATACTAATTTCGTGTAACTTGACTATCGGGGCGAAGCGTAAAACCAAAGCGATTTAAAGTATCTCGATATCTAAGTGTAACTACTACCTAACAGACCAACAGCGTGAGAGTGGAATACCTCGTCGGTTAAAAAGAGCCATGTGGCGTACGCAACCCGCCTCACCATAACGTCTTTAATTGCTAATTATCTAATTCCAGACAATGTTTATCGCAGTCTTTTAAGGTAGACTTGGCAATAATACTTTGCTCTAGTAGGTCATCGAGTTACTGATATAAAGGAAGTCAACCCTTATAAGTGATAAGCGGCGGTTATTTATAATTTTATTTGTTTATTCTTTTTTTATTTGTCTCTCCAGGTCAGAGTATGCATTATATATGTAGAGTGATTGTTAAAACAAAAAAAAAATGTTCAATACATGGAGTACACGTAGCGCTTTCTGTTGAGGCTCGAGAAACTAAGTAAGGAAATTCAGTCTCTTGGCAACATTAAAATGTTTTGTTGAATATCTATATATATATTATTTCTAAAAGGTGTTTTTTGGTCGAGCGGCTCGATCTCTTTAACTACTGCACCAAAAAAAATAAAAAAATACCCACTTAAAGCTTATGTTTTCTACTTTGAGCGAAAAATATAAAAAAATTCGAAAAAAATCTTTTTGTTAATAAAAAAATTAATTTTTATAATAATTGGCATGAGCGCCATCTTTGGGCGACACATCAAATATCTTAGCCAAATTGTATACTTGGAACACGCTAGATGGCGATATAGTGCGAAGACTTCGCACGGGTCAGCTAGTAATGAGAAATTACTAAAGAGTAATATACTTCTATCAATTTGTATTAAACTGAACTTTAAAAAATAAGATAAACTTTTAAGTCTTGTTTAGCGTCCCTTTTATTACGATGCTCAATTTTGAGACTAAACTTAGGTCTTCGAATAGTGAAATATTTATCAAAATACATTTGGTAGTTTTACAAGAATATGAAGCGAAAAGGCAAACACACAAACCGAAGAAAATTTCAAAGAGATGGTTTTTGGACCTGCAGACTGCCAAATAGTCGATTCAAATCACTTTCTTAAAAATATTTTCAGTATGCAGATACTTCCGAGTTACAATTTTATGACAGTGCAGATATTTTGGTGGTATGTTTGTTCGACAATCTTAAGGCTAAACAGCTGTACCATAAATCAGGTCAAAATCATTTTTTGATTTCATTTGCAATATGTACACATTACACGCGCACCAATGAAATACGTACACATTACACGCGCACCAATGTAAATTGTACACATTACACGCGCACCAATGCAATATGTACACATTACACGCGCACCAATGTAAATTGTACACATAACACGCGCACCAATGCAATATGTACACATTACACGCGCACCAATGTAAATTGTACACATTACACGCGCACCAATGCAATATGTACACATTACACGCGCACCAATGTAAATTGAAATATAGCTCAAAGCTTTCTTTCACTTTACAAATTAACGACTTCTTTTATATCTTATTCTAATATTACTTGCAATAGTATAATGTTCGGAATATAATGTTTATCCTACAAGGCAATGAAAACACGTTGCTTAAAAAAATTCACGAAATATGTGTCTCCGTTAATCATCTTATACATATGTATAGCGACTCTCTTGAATATATTTTGATCGTAAAAATATAACCTTTAATAGATTGAAAGGCCAAATCATAAAAAAAGAAATTTAAAAAACATAGGGCAGGTAAAAATTAAAAGAAGGTAATATAATTTATAAACACTGCCAAAAGTATTCTATCCAATGATTTGCAGACAAGATCCGATAATCGAAGGTTTATTTATGTCAGTTTATTGCTCGTTATCAGATCCCAAGAGCTGCATATACGTATATGAAATACGTGCGCTTTTATGACTTTGCACGCCCACGCAATAATCGATAGAATTAGCAGCTGCGCCGTGTCTGTCATATTAAAATTCAAGTAACGTCATTCAATAAGTGATGTTGGTGAAGTTGACATGAAAATAATGATACTTCATAAAATGAAATCCTTAAAGCCTTTCTAACTGCAGAAAGACATAAAAACCTGGACGACCATGCAAAATTTAACTTGCCACGGACTCGACTATTGATCTCGATGTACGATTAGATTACAAAAGATAAAAAGACGTCGCATTTTATATATATATATATATATATATATATATATATATATATATATATATATATATATAATTTTTTTTTGTTTTTTAATTTTTTTAATTTTCAAAAACGTTTGTCTTAGAAACAAGCATTTTGATATTTGCAGTTTTCCAATAATGAATGAATTTATTTTAAATATCGATCAAATCTCTAAGCTCTCACTTGATATGGACTTTTTCTTATCTCTGAACCATTCTAAGAAAGGGGTGATAAAACCGGACGTGACTAGGTTGAAACACCTGTTTTCATTAAGCTCTCACTTGATACCGTCTGTTTTTTGTCCTGGTTCAAACTATTCTAATTAAGGGAAACCTACTTCTATGTAAGTAAAAATTCTGGACATTTCCTGATAAAGTTTCGTAAAGAAATAGATCATAAACAAATCGTATAATTCCCGAGCACAACAAAAAAAAATTATTAATCGACGTAACTAAAGTGAAGCACCTGTTTTCACTAAGCTCTCACTTCGTACGACCTCGTCTGATCTGACTCATTCCCATAAAGGGAAACCTACTTCTGCGGATATTCTTATCAGGGGACAAATAAAAGTTAGCACACGTTTTGGACATTCCCTAATACGCTCTCCTAAAGAAATACATCATAATATAATTGTATAATTCCCGTTAAAAGTCACACTACAAAAATCGACGTGACTAAGGCGAAACACCTGTTTTCCCACAGTGGCCGCGTCTGAATCGATCGGATACAAACATTACCTCGCTACGCGAATGTCATCAAGCGATGATGAAGGTCGCGGTCACGTGCTCTCGCAGTCAGCTGACACAGAACTTGTGCCCGAGCAAAAAATGAACACAACGTGACCACTATGATTGATCGTAATGAATGACACACGCGTACCAATTACGATGTGATCAGAGCTGAACCATAAACATAAATCAGCAGTTTAAGTTAATAGCTTTACACTACGGCACTAGCATTATATCAACCGGTACTAGCACTAGCAACATATCGCTCACTTTTATTCGAGGGATAACATTATTGTTGAAGGATGAAACTCGGTATTTTTGTTCAGAAAGATATTTTAGTACTGCAACATGTCGATCAATGGTAATGGTATTAAGGATTTAAGATTATTTGTAGATAGATGTTACGATGATTGAGTTGGAAAAAATCCTTCCCTCTTAATTTAAAATCCATTCGAATGATGCTGCAAGCAAAAAGCTAGTAATATATACTTTTAAACTTTATCAAATTATACTTTTAAATTTTATCTAGCACTGGGGATCAGGTCAACTTAAAGTGAGAAAAAATTCACGTTATGCGAGCGGAGCTTAGCAGATTATTTATGATGTATATATTCTAAAAATAATAATTTAAATAAAAAAGGAGACAGACATGAGTCCATATAGTATTGGCCCCATATGTTACAAGAATAAAAATAACACTTTTATATAGAAGAAATGAAAAAATAAGCTCCTTAAAAGTTTTATTTAAATTGTCAATTGGACAAATGAGAAATCTTTTCAAGATTTTTCATAATAGTTTAAAAATGTTATTTCTACGGAAACCCTTGAACCTAGAAGATAAAACCAAATGCAGATTGTATGCCGTTGTATCCAACTCACACAGATGTAACATACTAGTCATGAGATTTGCAGACCTGAGACTGGTCAAAAAAGTTACCTAAAATTCGATAAGAGCGAAGAAGACAGACGATTAATTTTAAAAATCAATATCAGCTAAGATTAATTTTTAATTAATTTTGGCAATGGTTACAAATTACAAGAAAAAAACAAAGGGTATTGATTATCTTTTATAATCTTTTCTAAAAGGTTATTATGTATTTTGTTGTATTTTATTGTTATATTTATTTCTTATTAATAATCACTAATATATTAAAAATACAACACGAGTATATGCGCGTTTACAAATATAGTTTTTTTTTGGATTATGGTTATAAAGAGTATTTTATTTTTTGCTCCTTCCTAATGGTCAATTGTCTTGCTTTTTATGTTCTAAAAATTCCAGTTTTTTTAATTATATTCCATTTCTCTAACACCAGGTCCATTTTTACTGATCTCTTTTGGTATGTTTATAGTCTGTGTGGAGAAAAATATAGTCAATTACAAGTGGCTAAGCTCGTGTGGAATAGTAACAACATATAACAAATAGTCTATTTAGATTTTTGTTACTCTATCACATCCATATGGCTGGACAGATTTAAATGAAACTTGGTATCGACATGGCTCATTATTTGTATTAACGTATGGGATACTTTATTCCATAAATAGCGTAACTTTTGTAGAATGAAACTCTTTTATCCATATAATAACAGCAATTTGGCACAACAAAATATCAATAGATGGCGCATTGTTTCAAGATTCAAAATATACATGTTTTTACTGGATACGACAAAATGTATTATTTATAAAGAGGTATTATGAAAGATATATTGTATCAGGGACAAGTACACATGGGGAATCTGCTGACAAAAGATAGTTCACAGAATATACTGCTAAGCTGCGAAATAGTTACACCCCAACATGTGTCAATATACATGTTCAGCAGTCGTTTCAAAAAGCTGCAACTCTTGCAATTTTCCACTTAACTTTCTTTTTTTCTCTTACATCTTGTTCCTATTTCTAATCTGTTTCATAAATGTACATAGGCATTAGACTTATGCAATAACAGAAAAAAATATTTTGATCCAACTTTCTATTTAAAGGTACCTCTAATATGGTATAGCCTTGCTGGCGTTGCATACCATTAATATAATCATTGCGAAAGTTTGGATGTTTCTTACTTAATATCTCCGCAACCAAGTAAATAATGACTATTAAATTTGGTGTGTGTGTATTTAATGTGGAGTAATACATAAGTTATGAACTATCTGCGGCTTTGAATATCATGCATGGATGTAGGACATAGATCATTACGCGAAGTAATATATCGGTCACTTTTAATTTGAGAGATAACATCATTGCTGAAGGATGAAACTTGGTATTTTTATTAAGTAACACAATTTTGTTACTACAGCATGTCAATTAATGGCGCAAGTTTATATTTATGGATTTAACATTATTTGTAGACAGATGTTGCGATGATGTCATTGTGTTGGAAATAATCCCCCATGTATTAATTGAAAATCCATTCGAGCGATGCTACAAGCAAAAAGCTGGTAATTTATACTATTAAATTTTATCAAATTAGGTACATCATTATATATGTGGTTAGTTCATAAATATTTCCTACATCATTAAAAGAGTTTATAAAACGACTTTTTCAAATATTACACGCGATAAGCGAGAAAAAACTCCAGCCACAGTTTTTTACTCGATAGGTGTGTGATTCTGTGTATATTTGTGTTATTATAAGTAGATGTGTATTGTAATAATATCTTCTTACACGAACTTCTATATTCAAATTGAAATCGTGGCAGCTATTTGTCTTGAGTTAGGTACTGTACACATTTCTACTTTGTCAGAATTTCGGAAATGAAAGCTTCGTAACGGCCGTTGTAAGAAACAAAACCCGACGACACGTCGGACGTTAGCATCGAAGTCGTCTAATTAACCCTTTAACAGGCGTAACGATCTAGCGGTAGAAAATAAAACGCCGATGGTTTTAGATTACTTATGAGGGTAGAAAACAAAATATATTTTATTATTATTATTATTTCTATTGTGAAAATGCATTTCCTCTGTTCAGGTCGAACTAGATTGTTACCATTATTTTTTGACTAATATTATTTTTTTTATTTATTCATATATTTATTTATTTAATTTTGGAAAGATCGATTGCTATTGTACATAACATAGGTAATATATATATATATATATATATATATATATATATATATATATATATATATATAAAAAGTTGTGAAAACGACTACTCTTTATGAGAAAATGCAAAAAAACATGGGACAATACATAACGGTACCTTACATTTTTGGCACATAATTGTTGACCGTTTGTCGTTAGCTTTCGTACTGCACAGACAGCAACGTTTGTACGAAGACAGAGGGCAGGGCGTATGGTCTTAACTTTTTGGCAATTGATTGATCATGGTGGAATGCCTTTTTTGACCTTTGTTGACTGTAGATTTACAAGACCTCTAGCTGATTATCAAGTAAGTTATATAAATCTTCAAGGGCATGCGCTATATCTAAATAATTCAAAGTTTTCCGACTCATCAGCCGAAGGAAAGAAAAAATAAGCATGAATATCCAAAAGCCAAGCCAGGTCTACCACAAGCAGAGGGAATAGGCTTCCCACCACAAAAAAAATAATTATTGGAAATTGAATGGTGAAATAAATAAAATATTATTCACGTCTTTGAGAAGAAACATAAATAAATAAATAAATCGGAAACTTACCTTTCGAAACCCACGGATACTCGAAATAAACAAAGATTTTTATCATACTTTGAAAAATCACTGCTTTTGAATATTCGACTGACCGCCATGAAAAAAAATCAATTGATAGTTTAAAACGTCAAACCAATGACAAATATCTGTTAAAGTATAGAAAAAGAAGATATAGAACGTAACTTAGTTTTTGTAGCATACTCAACATGGTAGTAAATATAGTCCCTTTGCCTTATAAAGGGTTAATTACCGTCCCGATCTTGGCCATCACAAGGTAAGCAATGTTGGGCGCGGCTAATGCTTGGTTGAATGACTATTTAAATACATCACTTGAGGTTCGCTTGCAATTAAAGAAGTTCCTTCTTTGTTGTTTTATAAAAAGAGGGTAAAATTATGGATATAAATAAGAAAAGTAATAATGACTGAATAGGAAATGGTAGAATATATTTTCTTTAATTCTAAACTAGAGAATATGTAAATTACCTATATACAGGAGATGCAAATGAGATATTTTTTTCATTTCAATTATTTTTTTGAATCTCTGAAGAACTTTCATCTCGCCGGACCCATGGTCAGTTCAATTAATTCCTCCAATCATTTTATTGCTTTAAAATTTTATCAATTTGTTCCTGTGATAAGGCTTTTGTTATACATATACTGAATTCTATTATGTTAATATTATTTGTTAATAAACCTAAAAATTGCTAATTGTTTTCATGACGAAAAAGTAGAAATCCTCTTAAGAAATTGAAGACCATACCAAATTTTAGATTGTCCGGTGTAGTATATTCTTAAACAATCTTGGGCTTCGACGATGAGAAAATGCGTACCATTTATTCAATATAGATAAAACATGCGATATGTTCATCTTTATTTGAGATTCTCGGTCATTGCTTTTATTATTCAAGTAACATATATCTTGAATGCTTCGAAGACAGTGTATGCGGAAAATATTGCTTCGTGTGTTAATAAGCATGAAACAACTATTTTTAATCCGACCCTGCACCACGTCGAGCTCGAATTTATTGGACACTGGTGTGATTTATTATCGACTGGCGCACCAGTCTCGTGTTTTCATTAAACGAGTAATTACAATTCTGGTAATTTAACAAGTAATCAATTTTTAATATATTTTTGGAAAAAAGAGGTAAATCAGTAAAAAGTTAATCTTTTTTTAATTTTTTTTACATAGTTAATATGATCTAAGTTTCCTTTCAAAAATAAGATGCGTCTGTCTGTTGGCTTGTATGTATGAGCGTATTAACAAATGTGGACACACGGTCGCAATTCTTGATCAGTTTAGGCGATTAATTTCCCCATCGATTGATTGAACGTCTATCAGAAAAGAAGCCTATCAGATTTTATAGTGATTTATAAAAGAGTTTAAATTTTATAAACAATTTTCTACGAAAACTCGCATTTTCCTTCCTCGTCGACTCTTCTCGGCTTCAGGTTCGAGCGAATCCATTTGTTCCTCGCTGTTCTTTGCAGTTTTTTACTTTCTTATTTTTACTTTTGCTTACAATTGTTTATTTAATGAATAATAAAGAAAAAGTGGAGTGTGCTCTTTTGGTTTTATTAAAGATATCCTGCCGTAGCATAAATGGATTGAAAAAAAATTAATATATCTACTACATATATATATATATATATATATATATATATATATATATATATATATATATATATATATATATACTGAATAATTCCAACCGTATCGGTTGGAATTAAATATACCGGATTCTGCGATGTCACGAGTGAGATCGCAAAGCATAGGCGAGCAGCGTCTGAGTTGCACATCCATAATAACACAGTACTTGGTAGCTGTATTTATAGCTTGATAATGTACAGGGTAGTTAATAATGTATTCCTTAATATGTATAAGTATTTGAAGAAGAGACTTCACTAAAAGCAATGAAAAAAATTAAAAAACAAATAAAAAATAAAAAATTCAGCTGTGCAAAAGATTAAAAAAAAACAAGTTTTATTAACATCGAAAAATTAAGAAATAGTTGTAGGTAGGATACGATTATATGAGTGATAAGTTGATATAAAATTACGTTTATTCGTCAAACCTCACCTGCAAATCGTTGTTTAAGGAAATGTAAACATTGTTGGTAAAACTCGTTACTTTTTATAAGATTTTCTGCGTAGTCGGTTTTTTGTTTTTAGTATCTAATGTTTCTTTTTAATTTTTTGTTTTTATTATTATAAAATTACATTAAGAGGGTTTCGCTTTTAGTGTTGCAGTACAGAACTTTGTAAAGTAATGAAATAGGCGTAACGGATACTTCAGACATTTTATAAATACACTACAAAACTAAATTACGTTTATGCGAATTAGAAATTTAATGCGCTCTTTCTCTGTACAGTGAAAAGTGCTTTAGCACTAAATTGGTTTATCGACTTTGGAACGGAACAAATGTACGACGGGTTTTCTCAAATTATAGTCACTGTTTCTAATATGACAATACGTCGGTAGTTGTATTATGCATTTTGTTGCAAAATATATTTCAAAAGTACCTTTCTGTATCGAGTACTTTTTTCGATACTAATACTTTTCTACTCGATACTTCTTAATCGATACTTTTCATCAGTAAAGTTACTTTACAACAGATATCTAGAATATATATAATATTATTATATTAAGAATACAATTTTGAGAAATATTTATTACGATATCTCTTGTAAAGTAACTTTATTGAGAAATAGTATCGATTAAGAAGTATCGAGTAGGAAAGTATTAGTATCGAAGAAAGTACTCGATACAGGAAGGTATAATCAGTACTCTTTTCATGTTGCTATATATTCCGTGTATATATTCGAGTCACTATGCCTACTTATATAGATGGGGGATGACGTATGATAGATAGCAAGAACATTATCCGCCTCTCTACAGCTCCAGTTACTCGTAAGTACATATATTAAACAAGCAGTACTAGCAGTGTCCAACCTTGTCATTTAAACCCAATTATCGTTATCGACTCTGTCGGCCTCGTGACCGAAACATTTGCAGGAGAGACGGAAACAGATAGCCTTTATTTACCAATACTCGACGTGCAGTATTTATGCGTTACCGGAGCGGCTTCGGTACTTGTGACACTATACGATTGTACGGTTAATTTGTGTCAGTTTCCTTTTACATTATCCAATGATTTCGTTTGATATTTGACGTAATATCCAAATTATGCGTTTAGCGACCAACTGTGTACAATATTTATACAATGTTTACACCTTTATACCACTTGGGACATTTTCACAATTTCAGTAAATATGTACTGATAAGTTACTTTATTTTTTTTTTAATCTTTCTTGTATATATGAAATGTTATGTATTCCGTAATATTTCATTAATATATGACGCTATTCGAACGCCATCTATGTGTGAGTATATCTATAATACGATCTAATTACAGAAATATTTACACATATATTTATATGTTTAATATTCATTTGTATTAATATTGAAATTGAGCTAAAAATCAGAGATGGCGCTGTTATTAATATTACAACTAAAACAAATATTTTTTGATTTAGTTTTCTGATGTTTTAATAATTGTTGTATATTCTCATCAATACTAATATGTAAAGCGTAAAGTTAAGTTTATTTATCCGCGTTAATATCCGCAATTACACTTCCGATTTATAAAATTATTATATTTGTTTTAGGAAGCCGGTCCGAAAGATTATAAGGTATATATATCTTTCAGAATATATATCGGCACAGTAGTGCCCAAAATGTAACAGAAGTCGGTGAATACTGTTTAAAAGGCGTAAGGTAACCGGATAGAGAGAGACCGGATCATTTAGTGATTGATCATCTCGAGCATTCTCCTCAATATACCAACAACCCCGATGACTGACGTCGTTTGACAAACGGAGCGGAGTCATCTTAATCAATCTAGTTACGAAAGAATAATTTTATGTGGAGGCGTTTAGTGACCTTACCTTAATTACCTAGACGCTACCTTAATTAATTATCGATTAATAGACATTTATTACTACTGAATATTCATTTAAATATTAAAAGCAACAAATTTTATTATCCAACAATAAATACTACATAATATGAGAATGTTTAATCAATACTAGTAGTGGTCGCCCAGTTATTGAAATTCGACGGTATTTTTTTTTTTTCAGTTTGAACATTATTGAGGTTCCTTTGTCGAAAGATATACCTCTATAATCATTTGGAACTCCGCACTGAAATTGAGAAAAAGGATTTAATTTAATAATAAAATGTACTTACCTACTTACTTTGTTGAAAATACTAATGGGTAGGGGAAACTAAGTTAATTCAGATTACTGCTACAAACTTTTCTTTTGCAACAGGTGTATATTAAACAAGCTGTATTTTACTAATATATAGAATGCAGATATCTGTCACACAAAATAGAAAATAAACTCTTTTTTGCCTCAACGTACACTCAACAGACTATTGAAAAATGCACAAAATTCACATTTCGAATCTCATTCAGTCTGACATTTTAAAATTCTTTGGCGATAATCTCTACTCTGTGCGATTGTTTGACCACTTATTATTAGGTGTTTGACATTGATAGCATGAACGTAAAAAAATAATATTTTCATGTATTCGTATTATTCACAATTAAACTACGTGATGTGGTATTATTTCTACTTTCTTTAAGTTCTTTACCACGATCCAGGTTTCGTTGTATTACAACATCTTCAGCTGGGCTATTAGCAAATATTGATTACATCTTCAGGTGGGCTATTAGCAATCTTTTCTAATAGCCCACCTGAAGATGTTGTAATACAACGAAACCTAAGTCGTGGTAAAGAACTTAAAGAAAGTAGAAATAATACTACATCACGTAGTTTCATTTAATTGTGAATTATGAATTTCTACAAAATTAACGTCAAATATATTTAATATTCGTATTATATATTTTAATGTACTTATAACACATTTTACATGTAAATTTTAGCTTTTTGCAGTCCTCGTTGTAATTTTTCCTCCGTGTGCACAATATGCTTAAAAAGGGGCACAGAGTTGTATCTTTACCTGTTTATATATAAATGACAAAAATCTGTAAAATTGAGTAAATTTTCAATAATTTGTGAAAATTTTCGGCTACTTAAAATGATCTTTCTTTGCTCATTCGATTGGATAAAATACTTAAATGTGATATTGTTCCGACGTTATTAATTTTAAAATCCATGAAAATGTGACTGAAGTTTTAGAAAACTTAAATAAATATTAATTCACATTTCTGAAACGAATAGTCAGGTAAATTAATATTCCAGTTTAGTTAATTTTAACTGACTTCAAAAAAGACGGAAGTTATCAATTCGACCCGTATTTATGTAACATTATTGGAATTATGGAATATTCACATTTGTCAGTGTATGTATGTTTCTATGTTTGTCCACGTATTTCTCAGAAATTACTAAAGGGATTACAAAATTTTATTTTTGTTTACTTTAGTATCTTTCAATTAAGGTACAGTAAAACTTTCATCAAAATCTGTTCAGTAGTTAATAAGGAATAAAGTGTTACGTGTGTTACAAGATATAATATTTTGCGTTGTCAATGTATTGTGGAATTCTTACAATTCTCAGTAATAATTAGTATATTAGGGGACATAATATGATAGTGTAATATAAATTATGGTATTAGTTATATTATAATTGAGAAAAACTAAATTTATTAATTGCTATTGTTAGTTAATATTATTATTAGTCATGTCCGATGTACATATTAAGACAAAATAAAACAAAACACTTGCCTTGGCTGGTACCAACCTTAAAAAAATTGTCAACACATCTACTTACGATTGGATTTTGATATACCTTTGTGCATACTATAATACTTATTTCTTCCTTTTAAGTTAATCGTATTTTTTATTTCATTATTTTAAGTAGTGTAGGCTCTGAGACTGCGTCGGTTTAATTTTTTTAAAATTAGTTTTTATTGGGAAACGAATATTTTTTATATTTTTAAATTTAATTTAACTTTCATGCATATTATAATCAATTTAAATACTTCAACATAGGATTACGGATAAAGTGTGGCCCCGTAATTGTCTGTAACTTCTTAAAATTACTGATGCAAGTAAGAATTTATAAAAAAAATCAAATGCTTTTATGAAAAATTAGAATCGGAAGGCAGAATTTACATCACTTTGAACGCTAATGTTTTGCAAGCAATGCTTAAAAATGAAAAAAAGCTCAATAAAGCTCCAATTAAAAAAAAACCTTTCTAATGACATCTATCGACTACTAGCATTGATCTCAGCGAGTTGTGGAAAGAACTATAACCGGGGGTTGGGTAGGAGAATGAAGGTTACGGATATAACCCATAGGATTGAGAGGTTGAAGTGGCAATGAATAGACCATATAGCGCTTAAATCTGACTGTTGAGGAAGAAAAGTCCTGGAAAGTCGACCACGTAACGGGAGACCCAGAGTGATGAAGTCATAAGGGTCCCATTTTCTACTACGGAACCCTAAAAACTAAATTGCCGTGGTAAAAATTAGGGAAATGTTCATAATTTTGTCTTTTCAATTTCAGCGTACCAATACATTAATATTTCAGTATACAATATCTTTCAGTGTACTTTCAGTATCGCCATTTCAGTATTTAGGCGTTTACAGCTATTTTATTGTATTTAATGGATAATACGAAATACAAACTGAGCAGGAAACTGTTGATAGAGACAGTGTAGCTCTTATGAATAAAATATTACGCCAGTGTAAGAGCTAACACGGAATCTACCGACTGATTTAACGCTCTCAAGAATGTGAGGCAAGGTTGTGTAATATCACCTTCACAGTTCGCTCTGACTGGTATCCTATTATCATTCATTCTGTCAAGTAGACTACAGACATAATTGAATTTAGATTTGGTTTCTTTTAGTCGATACACAGAGAAACAAAATTAAGTAAGTTTATTTTTTTAACTGCTTCATCTATATTTTTTTACTGCTTCATCTAATATTCCAGATAAGCTACACCAATTTAAGGAAACTTTTTATATTTCGTAGAAAATATTTTATTCCAAGTTTGATATAGTATTAGCTTCTGAACGGAAATACAGTGATAATTAGTGGGATTAAGATTTGATCATAAAACGCTTTTAGTTTAATAAAATTTTACTTTCATTATATGGTTAGACTAAATCGATTTTTTGGCAATATTGTTGAACGTCGCGCCTGGAGCAAATTTGTAGCTCGATCTTACAGAACTTTTTGGAAATTTTAAAGCTCAATATCTGGTGAATAGTTAATGTTATGACAAAAATCATAAAAACATTTTTTGTATAATAACACATTGACTAAACATTCATCATATCTTTTTCGTAATATCATCATAACTTGGCTCCAAAAATGGCTGACTTTTATAAAGCAGGGAGATAAAATTAGCCGCTCTGAATAGTGTGAAATATTTACCAATTTAACAAGGCGAGTCATTTAAAAATAAATCTCTCGTGGTTTTATAGATGTTATCATATGGCACAGCGATAAAGAGATATAAGTTTGTCTGAACCAAGTTCAATGCTGTCATAGATATATTACTTAATCAATCTAAACGTAAAGATCTAACTCACAAATATACACTCACAAATCTTTGCAAGAACTTGACTGCTTTTTGGTCACTTGACTTTTACAGCCAATTACTTAAAGTCCTTTTTATAGAAGTATTTCTGATGGAATTATGTTTTTATCCAATCTTTTTAGTAACGTTGCTTACATATATGCAAAGTGACTAAAATGCGGTGTGATCAGTACTGTAGCTTACAGAGAGTATGATAAGTGTCAATGTGGAATACTGCATAGAAACACTATGATATGTTTTCTTTTCATAACACTTCTTCTAGTTTACATACATCATTATTAACAATTTTTTTAAAATTTTCTCAATCTTTCCAATTTTCATATACTATGGTTAATAAAATTAATTCGAACATATCTCCACGTTTGAGCCGTCTCTCTTGTCATACTTGTCCTGGCTTACGGTTTTTTGGCGCTCGAGAATGTAGCCCGATGCGTCTCTACTCGGCTATATTGGAGGCGTTGCAGGACAGTCAACCATGAAAACTGTGTCAATGTTTTTATTAGGTCTGAGCATCACATCGGGGATGGATCTCGTAACTTTATGCGGATATTCGTTCCTAAACTGCAAGCCAGTTTATGGAATCCTGTTGTGATATTACCAAATAACTTAAGTATTCATATTTGCATACTTGTTGAAAGTCTTTCTTTGATGTAAGTTCTTTCAGAATGGTTACATTTCTGTGATGTACCGTTTAGAGAAACCTTAGTAGACAACTCCAGTACTACAATCTTACAGTTAATAAAAATGGGAAAACTTGGAAAGACCCATATCTTTTCTATGTTTAATCTCTGGATCAAATAATTATTTTTTTGTATGTCAATATTATACATGTACAAGATTTTATGACTTGCATAGAGGATTTTTTAAAATAAAACTTGTTCAATGATGTAAAGATAATTATTTATTATAAATTGTTATCCGGTTGGGAAAGTATTTTATAAACTAAACGGACGAATACAACTACCAAGAGCCACGTCTCACATGTTCCCGGGATGTAGTTATATGTTTGCTATTTTAAATTAAGAAAAATCACATTTATACCTTTTCAAAACTTTTCCTCGCATGTAGTTTAAAACAACTTTCAACTTGTCCATAAACCGGAAAACTCTACTTTAAAACGAGTTTTGTAAAAGAAATGATGCTATTATTTGTTATATGATAATAACGTGTCAACTTTCCCAATCATTTTATTAATATTCATAAAGCCAATTCCTCAGTCAAATAATACACAAAGCGGATCTCTAATTTCTGTCTATACGGAACTAAGTCGAAGAATGTATAAACAATTCTATTGCCTTCTGCTTCACGAACAAGTGTTTGATATTTATCTCGCGATAAGAAAAATAAATACCGCCGAGTCTACGATCATTAACAATGACTGAGTATGGACATTAATGTGTTCATAATTGCATACTGATCTTGATACACAGACGCGTTATGAAATAGCGGTCATAAATATTCTGTTGGAGTGAAGAAAGTTTTTCCGGAAAGTACCGAACTGCTTCAGTTAGCGTGCCTAGGAGTGGCAATACATATTAGAGTGTTGACCTTTTGCGTATCTATAATACGTTCGATTCTAAAGTTTAAGCTATTCGTAACTATCCAAACAAGGACATCATATTGCCACGATTTTTAGAGTCCATACTTGCATACTGGTCTTGATACATTGACGCGTATTTTCATAATTGCATACTGATCTTGAAACAGACGCGTTATGAAATAGCGGTCACAAATATTCTGTTGGATTGAAGAAAGTTTGTCCGGAAAGTAACCGAACCGCTTCAGTTAGCGTGCCTAGGAGTGGCAATAAATATTCGAGTGTGCATGTTAGTGTTGACATTTTGTGTATCTATAATACGTTCGATTCTAGAGTTTAAGTGATTCATAACTATGGAAACAAGGAAAATACATTGGCGCGATTTTTAGAGTCCATACCTCAAAAGAAAAACCTAAACCTTTATAAGATAACTCACGTATCTGTCACAGCTGTTTTTAATAGAAATTTGCCGAAAAATGCTGCGCATGTACTTCAAGAGTCAATATGTTTACTTGGAAATTTTTGGAAAATATTCCGTAAATATAGGTGGTGTATAGCTTGAAGGAACAATATTTTTTTTTCACAATTTTAAGTAATAGATTTTTAGAGATGTACTAAAAATATTTAAAATAAATCGTTTTATGAATAAAGAAATTATAACAAAAAACTAGGAAGTATATTTTTCCTGACAAAATATTTTCACAGGAGTTTGAGTCTGGTTTGGAATTATAAGAGGAATATAATTTTGAACGTAACCTATTTTTAATAAAATGTTTTAAAGCTGTATTGATATCTGTGGAAAAAAATCAACCGTTTTCGAGATAATCGTTTTTAAATTTCAAAATTATAGAAAATTCCAATATTTTATCATAAAATCTATTTAATAAATTTGTTATATTAAATCCTAGTATTATGAAGAAAAAAAATTTTTTAAAGAATTATGAGAAAACTGTTTTCGAAAATAAAATGATTTGTGAAGGGTAGATATGTTTTATTCTATAATTATCATTATAGGTGTGATATATCACATTATTAAAAATGTTAAACAAAAGTAAGTATTTATGAGTAAAAGGAAAAAGAAGGCAATTAATTTTTTCCTTCTTTTTGTGATTCAAAATTATGGACCGAATCATCTGTGAAAATATTTATTAAGGAATAAAATACTCCTGAATATTTTTAGAAAATTTCATGTCTGGCATCGTGCGGGACTCAAAATATGTTATTTTACCATTTTTAACTGTTTCTCTGTTTGTTTTTAAAATTACAAAACTAATAGCCTGATTTGATATCACTTTTACTGGAATATAGTCATCATTTGTGACTGTTTCTCTATTTATTTTTAAAAATACAAAACTAATAGCCTGATTTGACATCACTTTTACTGGAATATGGTCATCATTTGTGACTGTTTCTCTATTTATTTTTAAAATTACAAAACTAATAGCCTGATTTGATATCACTTTTACTGGAATATGGTCATCATTTGTGACTGTTTCTCTATTTATTTTTAAAATTATAAAACTAATAGCCTGATTTGATATCACTTTTACTGGAATATAGTCATCATTTGTGACTGTTTCTCTATTTATTTTTAAAATTACAAAACTAATAGCCTGATTTGAAATGACATTTATTGGAATAAGGTTTGGAATTTAGACTACAATTGATATCATCGTTTCCCTTGTCGAATATTTCCTGTTTGTTTATCTGTCTCTTTGGTAATTAACTGTTTTTATTAGTGTATCACGCAAACATTGCTAAGTCGATTTCGATATAAACTCCGCTGGGATGATAGTGAAAGTTAATATATAACAACTTACGATTGAATATGTTATATTTTTGACTGTTTCTCTATTTGTTTTTAAAATTACAATTATTCTATTTTTGACTGTTTCTATATTTATTTTTTAAATTACAAAAGTAATAGCCTGATTTAAATTACTTTTACTGGAATAAGGTTTGGAATTTAGATTACAATTTACATAACCCTTTCCCTTGTTGAATATTTTCTGTTTGTTTATCTGTCTCTTTGGTAATTAACTGTTTTATTAGAGTATCACGCAAACACTGTTTAATCGATTTCAATATATACTCCGTTAGGATGAAAGTCAAAGGTAATATAACAACTTGCGATTGAATATGTTATATTTTTTATTTTTTCTCTATTTGTTTTTAAAATTACAATATTAATAGTCTGATTTGAAATGACTTTTACTGGAATAAGGTTTGGAATTTAGACTACAACATTGTATCACCGTTTCCCTTGTTGAATATTACCTGTTTGTTTATCTGTCTATTTGGTATGTAACCGTTTATTAGAGTATCACGCAAACATTGCTAAATCGATTTCAGTATAGACTCAGCGGAAGTCTGCCTTTCAGGGTTCCGTACCTCAAAAGTATAAGACGAACATTTATAGGATCACTTTGTTGTCTGTGTGTCACCGGTCTGTCAAGGCCCTCGTTTTCAGGAACATGTTGAGGTATCAAGTTGAAATGAATATCAAATACTTAGATCTACAGTCCCTTGGAGCTTTAAAGAATCAAGCTTCTAAGTCAACGCAATCAAGAAGAACCTTTAAAATACGGTCGTTCTTGCCGCATTTTTTGAAATTCGCAAGTTTAATCAAAATATATAGGGTATTTCTAGTTGATCTAGAATCATGAAATTTGACAAGAAGCATGGTCTTATAGCACAAGTGAAAGACAATATCGTTAATCTGAAAATCGTTAATTTGTAGTTATATAACATAATTTTTTTATAAATATGAGCCTATGGAAGATATAGTAGGCAATATATAATCGTTCTAAAAAATAAAATTTAGTAAACAGTTCAATAGGAATATTATGTACAATAAAATATTTATAAATGCCTAAATGTGTACGGAACCCTCGTAGTGCGAGTTCTACTTGTACTTGACTCGTTTTTTTAAATTAATATCATACGAGCGAAGCCGCGGGCAAAAACTTGTAAATAAATGGTAATTAATTGATCCTCAAAATGGAAAAAAGGTCATAAACATGGTTTACCCCATTAGTCAGTTTTACAGCTTCTTAGAATAATTATCTATATATTTCTTGTCGTATAAATACCAGATCTGTTGTTTCTACAGAATTAATTCCAAGAACTTTTAGTGAGAAGTTAAATAAGGGGTTCGCCGAATAATTACGTCCACAGCCATACGATATTAATAAGGTTACGGTTCTAAACCTTTTATTTATTTTAGAGTTATTTATAATATTAATATCTACACATTAATATAATTCTGTTATTTCATAAGCTGTAAAAATTTGCGTTTTTTATTTTTGTAACCTAGAGGGAATATATTGAACATTTGTGCGTATTGATTATTAACAATTTGATCTTAATATTGTATCAATATTCCTAGTTTTAGTTTCTAAATTGTTTTTATTACAACACAATTGCATATCATTAAATTTATAAATAAATTTTAGTCAGTCTTCAAAATATTTCCTTTTTTTTTTTGTATATAATAATGCTGCCATTTTTGAGTCATGATTCCACTAGCATAAAAACATAAGGTAAACAGGTTTCAAGTATATATATTCATCAATAAATTTAATTTCAACAAAAAAGATGATAAACAAGTCTACGGTACAAGAGCATAAGAAGATACCTAAATAATAATAGAAAACATTTTTTTGCTGGTACTGCTGCGTCACCTTGTTACTTTATTTTGGTATAAGTCACTAATGACACACAGTATTGTATAAAAGAGACGAGTGAATATGGACCTGAGGTTAGAGATTAAGAATAGAACTTTTTAAAATTTCTTATTTTTTACAATAACAAAAACGAAACACTTCAGCAATTTACAATCAGAAACTATCTTCATAAACGTTCATATATTGTAATTTTAATATTTCAAGGTTTAATAAAAAATAAAAACAATAATAAAAAAGAAATAAGATTGTTAATAAGAAATAAAAACAATAATAACAATTTTAAGAAGTACATTATGACTTTTCAGTAAGTGTTATAAATATTAGTCGATATCGATTGTTTTTTGATGTGTTGCTATTACAAAAATTAATCAAAAATAAACTGCTAAGTTACATTGATATCCGTTTTTCTCTCTATTAGGGTTTCACGCGACTTTTTCTGACGATCCTGTTATATGTGTTTTATATTTTTGTAAAGATGATACAAAAAGACATAATCTGCCTCTTGCTGGTTTAAGGAGTTTCATGTAAAAAACCTATTATAGAAAAACTAGGCTTTTCATAAATAAAATACAAGATTTCTCATTTGTCTGATTGATGAAAGACACAATCTGCCTCTTGATGGTTCAAGGAGTTTCATGCAAATAGCCTATTATAGAAAAACCGAAGATTTTTAAATAAAATACAAGATTTCTTATTTGTTTGATTGATGATTTAATTAAAAGTTATATAAGGCTCATCTAACTAAAGGTGTTACTTTTTATTTAACGATATTTGGGCCAAACACATTTCTTAGTGCATTAAAATGATACAAACACACTGTATAATGTTTTCGTTTAAGTGGATAATATCGTGATTTAACTTGTCTTTAACTATTTCTTAACTTGTCAAAAAACCCATGACCGACTTACAGGTTTCATCAAAGTGCTGGACATGTGCAAACACAAAAGTATTCAAATTTATATTATATATTATAATATGAATAATAATTAATAAAATAGAAAAACGTTCATTAATTCAAATTGAACATAAAACTAACTGTATAATTATCAAACGTGTACTACCAAGCAACTTCATAATCGCATTCCTAAAGCGATCAATTGAGTAGAAAATATATCAAGATTTGGCGCCTCTTGCAATACCTCATTGATTAAAGTAAGCGCGTGAAGAACTGATGAATGGAAGATATTCGTACACGCTCTAGGCAGAAAGACTAAACTATGACTCGATCCTCTCATGTAACACTTAGGAGCATAAAGACTCACCAAACCTAAGATCGAGAGGTTATCAATATAATTTTTTAATAATTTAAATAAAATGCATGAACAAAAAGAAATTCCCATCAGAGTTGCAGTGAATTAAATCCGACCATACCTATTATACAATCTGAATGAAACAAACGAGGGTTGTATCCGTACATTTTTTGTATAAAAATCGATTAAACTTTTTTCATACTTATTTCAATATAAGTAAATAAATTGCTTCATGTGGAGACCAGATGACTGCATTGGTGTCAAGACACTACACACCACAGAAATAAACAATGTCACAATACACCCACTGTCATAGAAATCGTGGGAATGTCGCATGACAAATCCTTGCAGGCTGTAGACCTTCTGACAGGTTTCATTGTGAAATGTTAGAAGGTTATCCATAATTCCACCGAGATCCCGCACAGATTAGACCTTTTCGAGTGCCATTTCATCTTGTATATGTATATGTAGCACATGTCTTGTATATGTAGCACAAGTTCTTTATGAATAAAATAAAATATTTCTAATTTCGTAAAGAATTTGTGATACATATACAAGGTCTCGGAAAAAAATTCATGTATATTTTAGGAATTAAGCTTTGCAATAACAAAACTACAATACCATTTCCAGATATTTTTCTTTTTTAAAATAGTTATTGAGCAGAACATTAAAATTTTCTCCGTATCGAAAATAACTAAACTCTGTTACTACCACCTTACTCCGTAACAATATTGAGGGTTCATAAATAAATTCTCACTTAAACATTTCATTCATAATCATACTAAACGTCGCTAAAACGATCTTCATTTAAAGAAGGTTTTCTGAAAATTTCAGGTAAACTGAAATTTTAGTAATACTAATTTTTTTGTTTTAATAATACCTAACGTTCATTAAACTAATCTTATCCTCCTGCAACGAAACTAAACCAAATGTAGCAATTCTCGTCATTATCGTAACGAAACTTAACGAAACAACCGACATAATTTTCTACAAAAAATAAGCAGCCAAACATCGAAGTAAGATCAATAATACTGCTAATATTTTCAACTAACTAAATAAAAAATATAAATTTATCAAAATTTTTTCTCCCAGCAATCCATAAAGAGCCAGTAACCATTCCGACCAATTTTCTGACCGAACGCTCACCAAGAACGCGTCCACGCTGCACTTCTTTACACCAGACAGGCACGCGGTATTAATTTTAATTAAAAAAAACGTACCGGTTTTGGAATGTCACCTGTTTAACCATTAAAACAATTAATCTCCATAATGAGACAGTTATTACGTTTAAAATGATTTAATCAAATGTCCTCTGTAGTGCGGCTATTGTGCAAGTGCTATGTACGTTTTTCTTCCAAGTATGTGACTTGCATTCTCAGCGGCATCTTAAGAGACAGAATTCAGGTGGTAATCATTGTGAATATCTTAATAAATGTCTCTCATTTCTCGTTGTTGTGTATGTTTGAAATAATCTTTGTAATATTATTGTATTCTTATTTTATGAAATTTTATCATTTAAATTTCGTCTTCAATATTCAAGCGAATTTGGGAAATTATTGCAACACGAACAAGAACGATCTTTTCCCAAGTAAATCAAAACAGCAAAAAAGGACATATCTGTTCACATTTTTATGATCAAAAAAATAAGACTTGTAAACATATTGACCGGAATAAAGGACAGGAACAGGATTTAGACTAAAAATAAAGAACCATAAACAACTCGCATAACCATAAACACTTTCGAGTAAAATTTTTTATTGAATATATTTTACGTTAATTTTGTAGAAATTCATTACAATTAAATTTTTCATAACTAAATTAAACTACGTGATGTATTATTTGTACTTTATTTAAATTCTTTACCAAGGCCTAGGTTTTGTTGTATGGCAAAATCTTCTGGTGGGAAATTTGTAAAGATGTTTATAAATTGCCTTTACAAATCTTTACAAATTGCCCACCTGAAGATGTTGTAATACAACGAAATCAAAGTCGCGGTAAAGAATTCAATAAGAAGAAGTGCAGGTGCACTCGTTATACATGGTAGGGGCACGAATTATTTTTTTTTAAAAATGCGGTGTACTTCTTACAACACCAGTACCTCGAGCAATCTGTCAGACACTAGTAGAAAGAGCTTCTTCCACTTCGGACAGCACTTGACGCTCATCAACATTTCTAGGTCTTCCTTCAGGAACTAAATCTCCAAGAATTCAACCCTATAAATATGCGTTATTTACACGAAGAAAGACTCTGTGATCGGGATCACGTAGCCCGTATATGAAATACATTTCTGCATATTCACGGGCAGTGTACGTCTGAAGCATTTTACAATGCTTTCGGTTAAACAATATCCAAATTACAAGCATAAGCAAGGTCCAATTCAAGCGTAGACCGACAAATAAAAACAGTGGCAGGGAAAAAACAGCAAAAAATACGTTGTTAATTTCGAGCGATAAGCAAGTAACTAAAGAAGCGAAGTTGTTGAGGGAAGGAGTAGAGGGGATTGACGGACAAGAACAAATAAAAAGACCATTGGAGTGGTAAAGAGATAGTGTAACAATTCTGATAAGCGGTTGTTTTGATCGTAAGCATTTATGCGAATGCGGAATTATTTCAATAAACCAGGTAGTTTTCGAATGCTTACAAAATTAATTGTAATAATACCACCTTTTTGGAATTTGTGTGAGTTGTAATGTTTTTGAAGGAAAGTTCCACAAGATTGCCATATATTTTTTTTACACTAGCGTTGTTCAAAAATCACTTACCATGTTCTGTATTTGAAAAATGCACATGTTTCAGCGTTTAATTTTTATGTTGCCAATAATAACGAATGAATAACATTTTAATTAGGAAGACGAGTATTCTCTTAACGATCTTGAACAATAAAAAAGCAGAAATAGTAATGATACCTAAAAAAATTATTTCAAGCACAGCAACAAAAATTAAAAAATATCGTATCTCTAGGCCTAGGATAATAAAATTCCTATGTATAATAACCCACTCTATCACCGACATTTCGTTGGTCCACTCTTTACGGGATAGCCGGTATATTTTTTTAATTTTTCTATTCGGAAATATTTTATTTTCGTAGATAGAAAGGCAATTTATATCAGTGTTATACATAACATAGAAACTGTTACAATTGAACATATTTTTAGTATAAATAGTTTACGTACATAATTTTCCCAATACATCATAGATCGGGAATTGCAAGTGTTTATGCATAAGGCTTCGTCGAAATAGACCTAGTAACAATACTGGTCTAATTCTGGCAAATTGCAAGGCTGATGTCGTCATATTTAAAAAAAAAAATTAAAAATACAATTTTATTACAAGTTTAGTACCTATACGCTTAATACAATTTTTAAAACTTTAGTTTTAGATTAAGGCAATATATGATATTTTTAAAGAAAACTGGTAAAATAGAGCCACCAACGAATGAAAACAAATGAAAGTACAATGAATAGGCAGAGGCTTACAAGGCAAACAAACAATATTATTGTCACATAGGAGCTAAAACTATTCATTATTGCATAATCACAAGATTAATGACTGAGATAAGGTTATCTTTGTCATATTTACTCTACTTCCAACATAATTAAATATAATTAGTCGTTACCTCCTATCTTTTAATTATAGCGTTATCTAAACTAATACTATTGTGGCAATAGTGTAAAGAGCATTAATTGCATCTTTATGTGTAGCTGCTCCGTTTCGTCTATTGAGAAAGGTCTGAAATGTTGACTGAAGTTGTTTTTTGAAAAGAAGTTATATTAATTATAGCGTTATCTAAACTAATACTATTGTGGCAATAGTGTAAAGAGCATTAATTGCATCTTTATGTGTAGCTGCTCCGTTTCGTCTATTGAGAAAGGTCTGAAATGTTGACTGAAGTTGTTTTTTGAAAAGAAGTTATATTAATTATAGCGTTATCTAAACTAATACTATTGTGGCAATAGTGTAAAGAGCATTAATTGCATCTTTATGTGTAGCTGCTCCGTTTCGTCTATTGAGAAAGGTCTGAAATGTTGACTGAAGTTGTTTTTTGAAAAGAAGTTATATTAATTATAGCGTTATCTAAACTAATACTATTGTGGCAATAGTGTAAAGAGCATTAATTGCATCTTTATGTGTAGCTGCTCCGTTTCGTCTATTGAGAAAGGTCTGAAATGTTGACTGAAGTTGTTTTTTGAAAAGAAATTATATTAAGCCATGAATAACATACCCTTGAAGTGAAAACGTCCAACGGATAGGGTGAATAAAAATAAAAAAACATCCTAAAAAAGGATTATCCGCGAATGATTCGGCAACCGTTAGAAGTATCGAAATATGTTAAAATTATAGTCCTAGAACATAAAATTCTACACAAAAATGATTCTATTAGTTAAACACCTATCCATTATGGTTTTCGAGAAATAAAATATATTTTAAAAAATCGACTTCAAAAAAGGTCGGTACTAAAAAATAAAAAAATAATTAACTTAAGGTACAGGTACTTATTTATGTGTAATAAATAACCAAGTTACTCATTTTTGACATCGGTGCCAGCACTGTCGACCAACTTAAACAAATTTATGATTTCGTTTTAATCTATAATGTAAATTTAAAACTTCAACTTCTAATGTACTTACAAAACTAAATAGATTCATAAAGGGCGTATTGATAATATAAAAAATTATATTTGTTTAAGCTGATCGGCAGTGCTGGCACCGACTTCAAAAATAAGTAACTTAGTTATTTATTGTAAATAAGTATGTACCTATTTTGAGATAATTATTGTTTAGTACCTACTTTTTTGAAGTCGGGTTTTTAAATTATATTTTATATTAGAAATTTTAGTAACTAATACATTAATAATAATCATCATAATTATTTTCTTTCTCAGAATATTGAATAGTTATTAAAAGTCACTGGCAAAAGTTAATGTATAGACAATTTCTTCTTTGTTTAAAATTGATTATCAACAACACATAGAAATGAAGCGATAGTAGTCGCCACCAATGGTTAGTTGTTAGCCGTTCAGGAGTTCGGTTCTCCATATCCAGAGTCCAATACCCGATTTTATAAATTAATAATTAAACTACCGACTAACCAGCAGCATATATATTGAATTACGATCGATTTACTACCATATGATAAGGAATTCCATTGTTCATCCCCAGAACGCATCATTACACACTGATATGATCGATAGTGTAGTTATTTTGCAAAGTAACAACTACCAGTAGCAAATATCTTGAATCACTTTCAATTTACTACCATCCGTTAAGGAGTTCCTTTGTTCATCTCCAGAACAGTTCATCTCTGTCATCAGATCCTGACCTGGCCAACGGTGTAGTTATTTGGCAAAATGAAAACTACTAGCAGTAATAATATTTAATCACGGTTGATTTACTGATATCCGTTAAGGAGTTCCATTGTTCATCTCGAGGACTCATCATCAGATCCTAAGCTGGTCAACGGTGTAGTTATTTGGCAAAGTGAAAACTGCTAGTAGCAATAATATTTAATCACGGTCGATTTAGTAATATCCGTTAAGGAGTTCCTTTGTTCATCTCCAGAACTCATCATCAGATCCTTATCTGGTCAACGGTGTAGTTATTTGGCAAAGTGAAAACTACTAGTAGCAAATATATTTCACATTCACTGAACATACATAAAAAGAAGATTCCGACGAAATGAGTACATTCGCCTTTTTGAAGACTGTTAAAAAGAAAGGACGTGCTATCAAAATAACTTTTAAGGGCTAATAGCATCCTCATCTCAAATAAAACGTAAATATTTTTACATACAAAAAATATACGAAAAGGTAGAAGAATGTACATGGTATAATGTAAAAAAACCTGTCAAGCACGAGTGGAACTCGCACTACGAGGGATCGGCACATATATAGGCATTCATAAACATTTAGTGGTACATGATATTCCTATTGAACTATTTACAAAATTAAATTTTTTAAGGACGAAAAAATATTGCTGTTATATTTTTCACAGGCGCACATTTATAAAAAATATTTTTTTTATATAAGTACAAAATAACCATTTTTTGTGAGACCTTGCTTCTTGCCAAATTTCACGGTTTTAGGTCAGCAGTAAGTACCCTATAGGTTTTGATTTATTTGCGACTGTTAAGAAATATGGCTTAATTAGTCGTATTTTTAGGGTTTTTCTTATTGCGTTGACTTAGAAGTTTGATTTTTTTACAGCTCCAAGGGACTATAGACCTAAGTATTTGATATTATATCTCCACGCATTTCTGAGAAAATGGGTCTTGACAGATAGACAGAGGACAATGAAGTGGTCCTATAAGGGTACTTTTTTCCTTTTGAGGTACTGAACCCCAAAAACGGCTTTGTCCAAAAATTCTGTAGCTGTTAAGAAATTAATTCTGAAATATCACAGAAAAAGCTAATAGAAAAATATTTTTGTTGTTAATTTAACTACGTACTAATATATCATGGGTGTACGGTTAGTTTAGTGAAATAAGGTTTAAAAGGTTGAATAAATGCTCAGAAAGTATGCATTATTTTTCATATGTTCTGACATATGTCAACGAATTGCAAAACATGTGCATGTATCATAATAACCTTTAAAGAACCTCAAAGTATGTTTCTTGGTGTAGTACATTTAAAATTAAAAAAGTTACAATACATTTTTGACCACTATTTTGCTAAAACTTTTATTAATTACCTAAAACTGAACTAAGTATCATATATATTAAAATAGGTATATCCCCTGATCTATTAACTTTTTTATATCATTGACGTCTGTTTAGCAATAAAAGAAAGCTAGAAATATCTTGAATATTGAATATATTTGGCGTTAATTTTGTAGAAAATCATTATTCACAATTAAATGAAACTACGTGATGTAGTATTATTTCTACTTTCTTTAAGTTCTTTACCACGACCTAGGTTTCGTTGTATTACAACATCTTCAGGTGAGCTATTAGCAAAGATTTGCTAATTGCTCTTTGCTAATTGCCCACCTGAAGATATTGTAATACAAATTTAATAAAATAAGAATTTTAATAAAGTAGGAATAATACTACATAACGTAGTTTCATTTAATAAAGTTAGAAATATCTAACAAATGTGTGGATAGTCATAGAACTGATAATAATAAAGTTCCTCACAATTAAATGAAATATCTTCATCTTTGCTAATATCCCACCTGAAGATGTTGTAATACAACGAAACCTAGGTCGTGGTAAGGAACTTAAAGAAAGTAGAAATAAAAAAAACCTGAGAGGCGTCAAGGGACACCCGGATGGAACGAAGTTCCTTTCGATTAATTAGTGAAGGAATTGTAATAAAATTTTATTTCTTTTAAGTTATAATAATAATTATTGTTATTATTTTTTATTATTTATTATGTACAGAAAACCTGTATACACTCAACAAAAATAATCGTCGCGACACCACATTTTTCAACGCGAAATAGAAAGACGAAACGAAAATAACTGGCTCGCTTCCTATGAGAGAGAGAGACAGAGAAACACGCGCACGCCGCACGGCTTGCAGCGCGCCCGCTAGCAACTATAGCAAAAAGTGTCGTTACAACTTTTGGTCTTAATTTTTTCCGTCTAGCCCCCTTTCGCAACGCGCGATAAGGAACTTCGTTTCAATACTACATCACGTAGTTTCATTTAATTGTGAGTAATGAATTTCTACAAAATTAACACCAAATATATTCAATAAAGTTCCTTTCAACACTTTAGGTAAGAAATAATGGTATTTATAGAATAAATAGCTGGAAAAGAAAGGTGTCGATGAACACAATATATATATATATATATATATATATATATATATATATATATATATATATATACACACACACACACACATATATACATACATATAAATTGGCACAGAATATTGTAAGAAGCTTTATCACCGCTACATGCTGTGTTTATTTGAAATTTGAAAAACACAGAAAAAGATCGATTTTTCTCGACTTTATCTAACTTTTATTTTTCTGTTCCAATATATTACTATAACAAGATATTACATAATTGTAAATGATAAAACTGAACGCCCTTTTTGAATCATGTAACATGTCCGAAATATATTGGAGTTATACAAAATACCCACACCAAATAAATACACGACGCTATATACTGATATTATGCAACTCAGTGCGTTACTATTCTGTGACCTCATTCCTAAGTGCATTTATATGCTACGTTGCAACCATACAGTACAAACGAGTCACTCATTATCTCCTAGCTCGCTTGTTACTGGCTTAATATCGCCTTAATTATACTCAATTCACTTTTCGTTTAAATATTTGTTAAGTAATAATTGATAAGAGGAGGTTATGTATGTTTGCATGCTGTCTGATCTATTATGTTGTTTTTGGAGACATGGTTTTTCTTCACTCATTTTAATGACTTGTTTACGAAAACATCGATACAATTACGATCTATGATCCAAGTTACTGTCTCTTACATTTTATCAATATAATAATTATGTGCGTGTTAAAAAACTCTTAAAGGCACTTCAGGACCTTTGTTACTCATTATGATTTCACCTTTAATTTGCGAATTAAAAGCATTTAAAAAAAATTAAATAAGAAAAATTTTGTTGAATTCGCTAAACATTATCCAATTTTCTTTATATACCAAGGCTTTGATTTGCCTCTAGATATATTTAGGATATATTTACAGATTCATTAACATACTTCAAATAGTATATGGTTCTCATATCAATTATTATAAATATTTTATGTTAATTTTAACAAATAATTTTCAAGCTTGATCATTTTGTGTCACTTACATTTTGATGGACGTGTCTAAGCGTTACTTTAATATATTTAAACTAGTTTACTTGTTTCCATTTTAAATTATCATCATTGCTTTCCTGACTAATCAAAACATAAGTAAAACATTCTTTCAAGTTTTTATTACTAAAATATTTCTCTCAATAATAAATGTTTAAAACTTTTTAGAAACTAAATAGGGAATGCGTTCATTATTACCACCCCTTTGAAGAAAGCTTAAAACGAATCGGTGTATCATTTAAAGGAAGAAATGAGTGAAAAAATAATAAAAATATTCTTTTGGCAGGTTTCTTATATTTTAATAGTTCAATATAATCGTTTCCATATTCTTTACATAGATCTTATATCTATACTTAATATTTATTATACATACATTCCTATAAGTAACGTCTTATTTTGAATATATATTTTTAGTCAATCCATCAGGATACTATTTGTAAGAGTAAAATACGTTTAAACGTACGTACTAATGTAGCAGTCGTTACGAAATTTGTTACGTGGTTTAAAAATATATAGACATTTATTTTTTCCGGTTGGTTGAAATATATCTTGTAGAACTTTGACATTAAAAAATAATTATCTTTTTTAAGTTTGCACCCTTGAAAAATATCTTTAAATCAACTGCAAAGTACAAGGTAATATAAGAAATTCAAAAAGTTCTCAACGCACGGTTTTTCTCAATCATTTCCTTAACAAAGGAAAACGGAGGTTATATCATTCGTATATGTTAAGTACTAATAATCCCCTATACTAAACGATGTATATCGCAATATACTTTCTTATGGCGTTAACTTCATCATAGAAGTATGACCAGACGTTTAAGAAATAGGAAAAATCGTTCAAGACCAATTTCTCTCTATATGGGCAGATAGCACTTTCGTCAAATCCACAATCGTACACATCAGACCTAGAAAGTTGTATCGTGTGAAATGGGTGTACTGTTTTAGAGAAAACGCACTTTTTTATACTGTTTAATTCGCATTCTCTGAGCTTGTTGAAAATTTTCTATCTTGTATATCGTGCATATTCCTTGGTAGTATTATAATTTCACAGAAAATATCATAACATATTTTTTGCTCTTTATAGTAATTTCTTTCCACTAAAATATTCAATTTTCCTTTATAAAGTTCAATTTATGGTAGAAAACCCTTACTTTTGCGAACATTGCAGGCTATATATCATTACAATACAATTTATAGGGCCAGGGCAGTTACATAAATGTAACAAAAGCCGGAGAATACTGCTTAAACAGTGCAAGTTGGAGGGAGAGATCAGCTTATTTATCGACTGATTATTTTGAGTGTTCACATCGAGGGGTACCCCTTACTTTTTCGGGGGCTAAAAATAAATAATTAATTTTCGCAATTACAATGATCAGTAAATTGAAGTAAGGGCGAGTTGATTTTGATGAAGATTCAGTTAGTTACGAATTAGCTCAAACAAGATCAACTGGTCAACAATGTAACATTGAACAGAAGTCTGTATTGTTGATAGCCAAAGTATAGAAGGTCCATTCAATGTTGAATCAAAACGAGTAGTTCAAATTAAAACGTCAATCAAATTTGCGAACAACATGACTACGAACTAATTAATTATTTCACTGGGCAATTATCAGCAGTAAGAATAAAATCGCACCGGAAATCATTAAGGACAACATGGTCCTTGTCAGAAATCTGTATCCTGTCGATTTGTAAGTGCAATTTATTTAGATATATAAACTTTTTATTTTAACTATTTACTTTACAACTTTCGAAATCAGCCTTGAAAAGCAAGGCTCAATTTTGAAAATCAAGATGAATTGAGCATCTATGCTTATTATTGTGCTGTTTTTGTAATTTTTCTTATCGTTATTATTCTTCGATTAAATAGCGATTTCTAAACGAGAGGGCATTCCTGCCGGTTAGTTCGCTTAATGTCCGTTTTGATCCTAGTGTGATCTTGAGAAATCTGGTCTTCAAAATTAAGTTTACTCCACAAATCATGGTTTTGATAAGCTTTTTCCAACACTTGCTCTTTCTGCTGCTAGTCTTTATAGTGGAGTATGATTTTTAAATTTTTTTGGCCGATGAGAAAAAATATCCCTTTATAATTTCATTAGGCCTATCTCAACGTGTGTGTCACAACATTATAATTATTTCAGTTTAGGACCAATTGCGATATTTTACAGGAATTGACGACATTTTACAGGAAGACCTAGTTGAAATACATAAACACCTCACCACAAATACAAATGAACATTTAACTTGGGCCAACATTTTTTTTCTCACGGACTCCATCGAGGGGGGTGTCACTGAAAAAGTCTTTTCAAAGTTATTGGAAAACTTTTAGTTATTTTCTATGCATACTTATCAAGTAGTGTGCAGCCTCCCTCCTCTCCCTCTAACTATTTAAAGTAGTATATCAGAAGTATCTAACAATCACTATGACGGGATGTAGTAGGTACTTCAATGCGAAATTATGTCGATTAAATTACGTTAATAAATTTAAGAGATATAAGAAATTACGTTATTGCACGTACTAAACTCTATAGTAACTTTATCTACAATTCCTTGGCTACGAAACTCTAAAAGAAAGATAATGTGGGTATGTACATTATCTTTCTCTTAGTGTTTCGCTCTTTTTTAAAGTAAACACATTATTTTCTCTCTATTCCAATCACTTGTATCTTCTATGACTGTAATGTCCCTCTTTAAGATTTTGAGTACCTATTTATTTGTAGCTTTATTCTCCTAAGATCCAGAACTTAAAAAATAGATTTATTTCAAGTTTCAGTTCAGTACAGAAACATACTCGAGACGCGTATTTGATGCAATACAACCTTGAAGTTAATGACTAGATTTTTTTAAAAATTCTTGCACTAAATGTCTCGAATATCGTTGCCGATTTAAATAAATTTGTAAACTGGATGTGGATACTGAGTTAAGCGATTGATTCATCTATACAGTGGATCCAGGGCTTGACTTAAGGAATGAATAAGACTTGGCGACCACCTTCAAATGCGTACCGTGTACATAACTTTCGATGCATGGTCACAATTTCGATAACATTAGTGGACAAATTTAAATATTTAAATTCGTTGGTTTTTTTGGTATCGAAACACGCTTTGGTTAGGCTAACGATTTGAAATCGAGTTTTCGCAATTACTGATTAAACATGATCAATAATTTCTGCTTATCTTAATTCAAATTAATATCGCTAGTTGCTTGCCTTGGACAAAGTTAAAAATCTTGTTAATTATATATATTTCACTTTTTTTATATTACACTTTCCTAACTAACTTAATTATTTATTGTAGAATTTTTAATGAATACTCTTTTCTTGTGTATGTATACATCTGAAAATATTGTGAAATCAGTCAGTTATCTTTACCTTTTTTACATCTTTATCAAGATATTTTGTTTCATTCATGATTTTCTAGGATATGTTCGATTTATTTAGTTTATACACTTGTTAAAATACTTCATCATGTAAAGCTTATAAATCTATGTAAAAGCTTACGAAAAAAAAATAATTTGTTTAGATGTCTTGAAACAGAAAAGGTAATTGCTATGCTTTGAATAAGGTAGAGTATAGAGATATATTTTTAAATAAATATCTGGTTAACATATGTCACAGTTTTTGAGCTGTTAAAATGATTCATCGTGTAAAACTCATAAATATATGTTAAAGCTTAAGTAAACAAAATAATTTGTTTAGATATCTTGAAACAGAAAAGGTAATTGCTATGCTTTTTGTACGGTAGAGTATAGCGATATATATTTAAATAAATATCTGATTAATGTATATCATAGTTTTCGAGGTACGTATAATGACTAACGATGTGACTGCAGTAAATTGGGTACAAATATATGGATTTAATCATTGAAATAAAAAATAACGTGTATTGTAAAATGCACGCCACAAATTGTCCTCCAAATACAACATATATTAGCTTTATGGTGCATTTCAACGCACCATAAAGCTAATAGATGCGTGACTAGCAGCCAACTTAAAGAAATTGAGTGAGTAAAACTGCGCGACCTCACAAATTAAATTTCGTAAACAATATTTATTAGCCGCTTTAGAATGACGAAGTGTGTGAAAGAGATAGAAACTCGCCTTTTCAATTGCATTATTTGTTTTGGGTATTATGACGTCATGGAATTTACATATCATATGATTAAATGTTATGGTCTAGAGATTTGCATGAATGCAATAGAAATCAATGATTTTGACTTAAAACACGTTTTTTGAGGAGGGATCGTAGATTTGTCACATACATTTTCAAAAAATAGCCAAATAACCAATTATATCTTTGATATACAGGTTTTCTTTGATTCTTTATCTCGTTTATCATATTTCACGCCTGGTGCTACTTGGGGCCATATTTTTTTCATTTTGTGTAGATGTTATTGGCAAATTTTAAAATTAGCTCCTAATAAAATGTATCCAAACTAAATGAGAAGTCAAAGAACATGTAACTAGCTAACTGTAATTTGAAGCCCTAATATTTTGCTGCAATTTCTATAACACATTACAATAAGTAAAAAATAATTAATAAACTATAAATGTTATTTAATAATTATAAAATATAATTTTTCAAAATCTAAAATTTATTTTCAAAAACTTAGAAATATTTTAATTTAATTTTACTATCTTGGCGAAATGCATAGTATTAGCTGTGTAATCGTATAACGAAAATGCATACCTCGTATAATATTTTTTTCATTTGTGTAGATGTAATTTTTTTCATTTTGTGTAGATCTTATAAGATAACTTAGAAAGCTGAATATTGACATAGTATACTCAATCACGATCAGTGCTGTAAGAATAGTTCAATATAAAATATCTAAAATAGACAGTCGTATTTTCTCTTTTTCAATACGATTAGCTCTTAAGAGTTCGTGGGCTTTCTATCTCTTTTCTAGCAACTAGTTGCGTGTGATGCTACTTAGGGTCATATTCTTTGTTTTTTTCTGCATATGAACAACGTATATGTGGAGTGTAATCTTTCTACGTACAACGGATATATCATTGATAATGTTTGGTTAGCTATGATCTAAATAGTAAAAAGTTGAATTTAGTTATCATTTTTTTTCAACTCCGTCGCATGAAAAATGAAAATGAGTAAGATGGAAAATTTAAGAATTAGTTTATAAATCAAAAGGTTTATTAAACAGAATTTTTCAAAAGGCAGTGAAATACGTTTTCAACTCTTCAAAAATTTGAAAAAGTATGGAAATGAGTGATGGAGTCTTTAGCTCATTTTATTTTCAATAGGCAGCATTCAGTGCGTGAGTTCGACTATGCATATGAATGCTTTTCACAATTTTAATTATTTTGCAAAAAAAAAGGATTTAAAAGTTCACAACGAGAACAAAATCTATAAATATAATTCTTAAACAAAAGCACGTTCCTCTGAAGCTAACGACTTGAGATTATCTTTTTTTCAGATTTCGCTTCGAATGAATAAAAATTGTTAATTATTTATCACAACTTTATATTCATAATTGCATTAATACAACTGTAATTGCCTTGACAACCGATTAATGCAGTAAGATGAAAATAAAACATGCAAGTTATCTTACACGAGTTCGTCATATATTTGTCTTCTAATTAACACATCAAACGACCAATCCGTTTAAGCTTGCACGAAGTACGATTTTATTAATAGCATTTATACATGAATAAATACGTTTCCACATGAGCGATAGTTTACGACAATATAGTTTATTACGTACATATTTTAAAAGGTTTTATAGCAATGTTGCATTCAGCATGACAATACATAGAACAATTTTAAATTAAATAATTTATCCACTTAAGATAAGAAAAACAGGAAATAACTCTATCTATAATAAAAAAGTCGACAGCAAAAAGCAAAGGTCAAATGTAAGTCATTCTTCTGCGATTTGTATTTTATACCATCAATTATAAACACACGTATACTGTATTTACGCGTGTTTTACCAGTGCCAGGAATTTTGGATCAATGCGCTCTCTGGATGGAAAACGGGTATTCACCGTTATTCATCATAAAAGAAAGTCTTAATGTTGATGGAAGTTATTTTTTCATTCTTCTATTGAAATTATTTTCTATTGAAATTATGTGGAGATTGTGATGTTTTCACAGTGAATCACCGTGTCTTCAGTAATTCTAAGTTATTTGCTCTGGAGTTATATAAAAATAGACATCGAATAAAAATAGACTTTTTATACGTAATTGGCGTAAAGAGTAGAGTGTCCGTATACATACAATCGTTCTATATGATTTGTACATTTTTCTAAAGTAGATAATTAATATTACAAAATATAAAGAAACAAAGTTTCGATCGATTCACTGTTGCCACATTGCCATTGAGAAATTTTTCATGACCACGTCCCCTCCTCTATCTGGAGTCTCCTTCCTGGTTATAATATGCTATCAAAGGACTCATTGAGGGAAGCCAAATAAGTAAAAACTCGATACGCTATTGGGAATTTCCCAAGAACATCCCCCCTCATCAACAAAACGTACCAGTATATGTATTTAAAGGAGACATTGATGTCAACCAAACGAACGTAAAGTTACTGTTAGTCGTTGAGAAGTTCCTATGACCTTCTCCATCTTCATAATCATATCAGTTCGGTAATATTGTATCATATTATTGTATTGCCATCAGACTTGTATAAGTCTGTAAAGTTTCAAATCAATTCGATAATGAAAAACGGGTGAAAATTGGCTCACTCTGTTTGTACGTACATGTGAAGCTAATGTGGAAAAACTGTAAATGTAGAATTAGAGCAACACGCAAAAACTACTAGATTTCCACTATTTTTTCTGAATGGGAATTGAATGGATGTTACTTGGAGTTTGGATTAAAATTGTCTCTGACAAATCTAGGTTACGTTTCGTCCCTATCGAATATTTACTAAGAGACTTTTTGTTTGCCTATATGCTTGTCTGTTTATCTGCTTCTTCGTTTGTTAGAGAATTACGCATTTAAGTACTGACGTATGCAATTCGATCGAATATTCGTTAAAGGATTTTTAAATAGATTATTGGCGCTAAGGCAATAAGAACCAAATGCGCCTGAGCTTATGAATAGAACCTACAAGTCGTAATTGTTGGGATTTTCATAGTGATTAGGTTTAAAGTTCCAGCTAATATTTAACTGATTTTTAAACCGGTCAAGGTTACTTTTGAAATACAAATATAACTATAGTCCATCCAAAAATGATCACCCCTGCTTTGATTACGTGAATCGAGTCGCAAGTGGGAGCTAAATGTTTTTTTAAATAATGTATATTTATACGATGTATATTTATTTTTAAAGTCGATTGAAAAGCATAGCATTTGTCCGGAAAAATTAATTCGAAAAATTCCACAATTATCGTGTTGACAAGTACCATGACAAGTATATTTGCAGAATGCTCCTTATGCAGCAATTCGCGGTCAAAGAGCGATAATTTGCTTTGTCAACAGATGTTCGTTGCTTCTATTTTTTGCGTTCATAATTTTTTCCGCGAACATAGAATCTTCGGGAAATTCAGCAAAATTTTGTTATTGAGCAATAGTTCCCTGCCTGCGAGTTACTTTGGGTGAACTTCTTTGTTTACCCAGTTGTTGGCGATTATAGTTAATCCTATCACGGTAGCCTCATATTCTTCCTTTATTTTTATTATATTATTTATTAAACATATTGGTCTCTTAAATTGGAACATTATCAATAGGAACATTCGGGAGCTTAATATTTTACAATGAAAAATAATAAATGATTCCTTATGTTTTTTAAAAGACCTATCCTTTGATGGTTCCACTTTGCATATATAGGAATGGATTATAAAAAACTAAGATTTTGTTGCTTACTAACTGATAATCTCCATATCAAGCATCTACTTGTAAAATGTAATGCTTATAGATGATGTGAGGCAGGGATAGACGGACGGACATGATGAGGTTATAAGGGTTACTTTTGCTATATAATCAGATTTTTCAAATTATCTGTTGAAAAATTAAATGATACATTAAACGTCACTCGATAATTTCATGTTTTTAAAAGGAGACTTCTAATGAAAAATAGTAAATTGAACCTCAATTTTATTTTGAGTGACTTTTAATTGACATATCACTTGATGTACATTAAATTTTACTTAAACGAAATTCACATAAAAAACAAGCTGTGAGTTTTTGATTGATAAAGAGTGAGTATTTCTCTAATGACATTTATTTAAAACTCTATGAGTATTACATGTGAAAAAGAAAGAAAAATTATATCTTAAAGTTAACCATTTTCTTGTTTAGTGTATGACATTACAGATTGAACCATTAGAAGTCACTGACGTGTATAATTAAAGTGACTCTATATTTAGGCCAAATCCATTTACATATACACGATACTTAAATAGTCCATCAGAAAGTGGAAGTTGAATAAATACCCCATGTACCTTTAACATATACCTTTGATATGATCTGCATAGTGTAGTTTAAATAAACCACAACAACCGGGGGAAATAAGGAATAATATTCTGCTAACACGGTCATTTTGACACTGGTAATGGCGATGACTTCATTGGGAACCGGAAAAATAGCCTCTGACCATTTTTCTCCGGAAGTTTCCATTCGTCAAAACTCTCCCGCTTAAGCTTTACATATTCTTCAGTTCTGTGTACTCTATGGCAGGGAAGGTAAAATTATTAGAAGTCTACATGAGATACGGGAACCTAGTGATATAAATAATATCAGGCTAGTGCTCGTTTCGTTCACGTTGAGCTCAAAAATATCTTAGGATCTCTACGAACTCGATGTGGTACTCAGTTTTTTCATCAATTTACGCGTAGTTTGAATATTTTTAAAATATTTTATCTCGAGCACCTAGCCGCAAATTAATAGAATAGTAATGCTAATGAAGCAAAACCTGTGACAAACAGGCTTTAATGCATCCATGTTTGAGTTATTATTAGTAGATGCAGTGTTTAACCTTCATGAGTATTTTTCATTATTATTATGTCTTTAAGATAGATTAATGAAACAATTTACATTCTTTGAAAATTATCAGAATAGTAATGCTAATGGAGCAAAACCTGTAACAAACAGGCTTTAATGTATCGATGTTTGAATTATTATTAGTAGATGCAGTGTTTAACCTTCATGAGTATTTTTCATTATTATTATGTCTTTAAGATAGATTAATGAAACAATTTACATTCCTTGAAAATTATCAGAATAGTAATGCTAACGGAGCAAAACCTGTGACAAACAGGCTTTAATGTATCGATGTTTGAATTATTATTAGTAGATGCAGTGTTTAACCTTCATGGTTATCTTGCGTCATTATTATGTCTTTAAGATAGATAAATGAAACAATTTACATTCTTTGAATATTATTAGGATAGAACTAATAAATCAAATTATCAGAATCTGAAGCAAAACCTGTGAGAAACAAGCTTTAATGCATCGATGTTTGAATTATTACTAGTAGATGCAGTGTTTATCTTTCATGGGTATTTTGCATTATTCTTATGTCTTTAAGATAGATTAATAAAACAATTTACATTCTTTGAATCCATCACAATCCCTTTAAAAAAACCTATTAAAATCTTTGAAACTATCGACAGTAAAAAATTACAATTATTGAACATTTTTGAAACAAATATGTGACTAGGTACCAATTTACGAAAGATAGGAAGAAAATATTTTCAATGTTTTTGTTTATAGCTCGCATATATATTACAAACCCTAGTTAGGGCTTTCGAAAATCTTGTTAGGGATCTGTAGACATAAATCTATTTTGATTAGAACATGTTAATATATCTAGATATAACATTGTCCAGTTTAAATTACTTATAAACCTTGAAGTCAGCTATAAATAACTACAGAAAAAGTTGTCAAATATTGTGATTCGTTAGGCTCTTTGCTTAGTTTTCTACCTGCGATATACATTTCGTTATTACGACAAATGTTTCTCAGCAAGTTTTTCCTGACCACGAGTCTAACATTATCGAAAATAATGCTATAGTACGCAGTAAGCGTAACAACAGCTATCAAAACCTAGTTTCTTATTCAGTATTCACGTATCTACAGTAAACAGTTATGCAACATATACGTCAGTATTCAAATAGTTACGTTGACGGATGAATACTTGAATGACAGATCGGGCGATACGAGGCTTATCGGGTTCATTATCTCGATGCCGTTGCTAAGACTAAAAGCCGGATGGTCTCGCCATTTTTTATCGCAAATTGACCTTGTAAAATGTTTGCAGATTAATATCTGTCCGAGTATCTGGTGTAATATTGGTCTTTTGTAGTCAATAAAATGTACTTTCATCGCTTCCGTGATTACTGTTATCTCGGTTTATTTGTTCAATATGCAATTTAAAATATACAGGTATACATATTAGTCGTAATGTGTTGTTGTAATAAGATATTACTCGTATTTATTTCGAAGAGTGTATTTAAAAAAAAAATTTTTGCAATCAATAAAATGTACTTTCATCGCTTCCGTGATTACTGTCATCTCGGTTTATTTGTTCAATATGCAATTTAAAGTATACAGGTATACATATTAGTCGTAATGTGTTGTTGTAATAAGATATTACTCGTATTTATTTCGAAGAGTGTATTTAAAAAAAAAAATTTTGCAATCAATAAAATGTACTTTCATCGCTTCCGTGATTACTGTTATCTCGGTTTATTTGTTCAATATGCAATTTAAAGTATACAGGTATACATATTTGTCGTAATGTTTTATTGTAATAGCATATTACTCGTATTTATCTGGCAGAGTGTATTTAAAAAAAATTACTTTTTCACGTTGTTATAGAGTTAAATACAACTTATAAAGAATAACGTTAGGAATGTATACGAAAAAAGAGCCATGTAATTTAATTTACTACTAGCAAATATAACATTTAACGTCTTTTCATTGAATTTTTTTCTAGTATTTCATAGGTTTTTTTAATCTCATATGTAGTAAAGTTCTAGCCTTATCTGTATATTTAATTATTTAATGACAAAAAAGTAATTATGGCAAAAAAATTTTAAAAATAAAAAAATTACTTCTGGTGGAAAAACTTTGTTAAATCGATTTTTTAAGATCAGCCATGGGTTGGCTTTGAAGCCATTAAAAATAATATTGTTCATAAAACTTATTTTCTTCAAATTAAGAAGAATAATGAATATTTAATGTTGGTAAAATCATGTTACATGTACACATGTACATTTATGTGTCTGTATAATTTATATACCGAATTGTCTATGTTTTAAAACGAATTGTTCTCATTTTCTTGTAAAACATCATTACATTGCTTATTCACGTGAGATTTTCAAGAGGTCTTTCTTTTAAATCCTCCTCTACTTAATTTAGTGAACGGTTTTCTGTTCACTTCTTTGCGTGGTATACAAATTTGTTATTACCAAACTACTATAAAATATCCGTGATCAAACCATTTTAAAATATCTGTTTATTTTTATGCGACTTGGAACCGATTTATTTTTTTATGTATGTTAAAGTATATCTCCGGTGTATATTAATACATTTGAACAATTTTTTCCCAAAATATTACAACTAGGGGGTAATTAAAATTTAATGACAGTGCATATTAACATATTACTTGGCTAATATGGTAAGATGCACCTTGAAGATGAATTTTCTTAAGACACGGATGATTTGTTCAGAAAATCACTAGCTGGATCAGGATATGGTGATAGTTCATAGACTGATGTCAAATGAACTACTTAACGGTTGATAGCACGTCATTCTTAATTAAAGTGTTTGTTTAAAGATTAGCAAAATTTGTGTACCATGCCGAAGCTGTGGACATTGTTCTCTGCGCTTTCGTTACTTAAGATCCTTTTCATAGAAGCTCTCATTTGTGAAGGCCTATGTACTTGCTGGTCAGTATTATTCCTTGAAATTTTCTATGAATCACTTTTTCTATTTCTTCAAACAATCCTCCTTCCTCTCTCTTATTATAATATGGCGCTTTTAGTATATCTGCTTGTGTGAAAATCGGTGAACTTTTTATTGTAGATTTTCATGTTATCTACAATATTTTCATACATTTTTTTATTATAGCTATAATGGCTCAAGAAAATGAAATTGACAGGCGAAAAAGACTAGGGTGAACGACCTACCCCAAGTTCCAGTTCGCCTTCTACATGAAAATCAATGTCGAACAGAAGGCTCGCATATATGACCAGTGTATATTTCCAGTGCTTACATATGTAGCGGAGACCTGGGTGCTCACAAAGCAGTTCCACCACAAATTCCAAACGGCTCAAAGGGACATCAAGAGAGCACTACTAGTCGTTTTACTGAGAGACTGTAAAAAAATGATTAAGAAAGCACAGCAAGGTTGGGGACGTCACAAAACGGGTAGCAAAATTAAAATGGAAGTAGGTTGGTCGTGTTGCCTGCAAACAATGATCGTAGTGCAGGGCAGTGGTAGGAAGATAAACGGCCACAAGGTAGACTAAAGATACGTTTGTATGGCGACATAAAAAACAGCTTTAGTAAAGCTGGTAAAAACTGTCCAAGACCGAGACAAATGGTATTAACTGATGGAGGATAAAATGGCTAAAGAGGAAGGAGAAGGTAATAGTTTAAAAGTTTATTAAAGCACGCGACTCACTTTGTTCGTTTCACGTAAGTCGTTATCGTTCATTACTGATACCTTCTAAAAATATTTATTATACCTATATTCATCTCAATACTGTGAGCTATATGATGATGTAATTTTACATCAATTGGAGTAAAGGTTTTTGTGACAAAATCCAAAAAACCAAGAAACAAAACTTTTTGTTCTAAAATATTGGTATGATTTATTGCACATCTTAACAAAGGTAATTCGTATCGTTCATTACTGATACCTTCTAAAAAGATATAATACACCTGTAATCATCTCAATACTATAAGTTATATGATGGTGTAATTTTACGTCAATCGGAATAAAGGTTTTTGTGACAAAATCCAAAAAACCAAGAAAACAAAACTTTTTGCTCTAGAATATTGGTATTTGGATTTATTGCACAACTTAAATATCAGTTAAAATGTTCATAATAATGTACGCTAAGTGTGTACCTACTGTTTAGTGCATTCATTGAATCACTTACGTATAAAAGCAGTAGTCGTACAAGTCGGTATATCGAGATGGTCACAAAACGTGACTCAATCAAAGGGCACTGCCTTATAAAATAACAAAAACTTATCTATTATTTACAGGTTTTTAATCATTGAAATCACAGCTTTAGCAGTGATTTTTTCCGAATCGGTTGAGTATTTTCATAAATTACCTTAAACTTCTCTATTCAGTTTAATACATAGACGAGACTGTGTAGATAATCTATGTGAATAACAGATACGTCCTGTACATGAAATGTAATTTTTTTCCTTCAAAAGACAATTTTGATGGTATTTTTTTCAGAAACAGTTGAGTATTTGGATACAGTTTCTTAACAATTTCTACTCAGTTTGATACACAGAAGCATCTGTATGAATAATGGACACATTCTTTGTTACACCCGTGTAAACAAATATAATTACAATTTTAATAACCAAAAATAACTTATACCTTCTCAACTCTCTATGCAGTCGATCGAACTATTTATGAAGAATTCGTTATGGCATCTATTGTTTATATTTCCATCGTTAATAATCCCATAGATCGAGTTTTTTTAATGACCAGCAACTTTCAAAATTTTGTTGTACCTAGTTTATGCAAACATATTTTATTAAGATTTAATCCTGTGAAGATTCCTATATTGTTTTCTGAAAAATTTAACTTTGCTTCATGTATACAGACATAGACAAATTAAGGAAAGCAGCTGTACCAAAGCTTTTAGGTATGACACAATTTAATTTCAACCTACCTCAATTCAGTGATCTATATCTTAATGATGCAGATAACTGTTACAAATGATAACTTGTATGCCACCTGCTTGTCACATGTCACAACAAATATCCACACGGTGATCGACCACCGCACCTAGTAGCAAGTGTGTGGCAGGTTAGATCTTAATCATTCGTAGTTACAACAAAGAAACCGACATGTTACTTATTAGTGTTAATAAATCATTCGCAGATAACGATCTAGCACTTAGATATGAACCTTGACTTGCCGTCGTAATGGGCATATGTTTAGTTCGGTATCTAGTTTAGTTATTTTAAAGTAATATTTCATTTTTAAGTAGAGAACGCTCGATATAGTTCTAGGTGATTTTACATTCACGTGCGGCACATGCTTATTTTGACGTAATAATATCTTATAATGCGATGTGGGTGGTTATGTAAGGATACGAATACTGATGCGGGTGTTACACGCTGAATACTTAACTAGACGAGAGCCAGAAACTATAGTAATATCATTCAATAAATCAATTCACGTTCTCGAACATACCTCGTCTAAATTACGCAACACGGGGTGCTTGAAGTGAGAGGACGGTGCATAATATGTTTTCGAGCGCCTTTCAGTTCACTGTTGTTCGTCGTCCGAGTTAGCGCATCTTGTGATTATAGTGAGACTAGTTCTTATACGAACTCAGTGAATGAAGAGAACAAAGTGAATACCAAATGACGGCATTAGATAAGTGTTTGTATTGTTACGTGCCCAAAGTCGAAACAGAACCATTTTAAAATTATAAAGTCCCGATATCTTTGGTGTTTAACCATTGAATTCGAAGTAGATTAGAATGAAAGTAGACTACATTGAGACAAATACAATCGATGAAAGAATTTCAAAAAAGAAATTCTTTCATCGATTGTAAAGAAAAGTTAAAAACACACTAATTCATACGATGAGCAACAGTGAACTGATACGCGCAAGAGAACGTATGTCGTTTCATTGTAAAGAGGTCCGAGGAGAGATTATTACGTACATATCTCGGCCGTATCAATAAGAAGCAATCATGCCCGACTTTTTTATTTTATTTCATAATACAGTCATAAAATTAGATTCAATGTATTAAAAAGATTTTATAAAATTAGAGTAATTAAGTTATGAATACGTTCGGGAGTTTGTTTCAGCGTTTACTTTTTTGAATTTCTTCTTATCTTCCATTGACTATTTTTTGTATCATAATTCGTTAAAATAGATAAATAATAGCTGCTACTTGATTAACGTTAGAATAGATAATTAAAGACGATGGAGTGCGAGTAGATCTTAAGCCCTGAATGTGATATGGATATCATATTATCGTAAAGCTGTGTAAGTAGGAATTGTATAAAAATTTAAAAAAAAAACGAAAACCACAAAATATAATTTTGTCACGTAATATTTCCAAATAAGACTTATAAATTGATGATTTATGGATTCTTTTATTGATTTGTTGTGTGAGATCTTCCTTCGTGTGAAATTTCAAGATTTAGGTTGTCGGGAAGTATGATATAGGTTTTTGATAAGTGAATCAGTATCAAAATATATTATATTTGATAAGGGTTTTTTTGCGACCTGATGTCCTGCTGTCTGTACTGTGAGACCAGCGCGCCCGCTGGCATGACGACTTGACCGTCACAGGACCGATCTGGATCAGACTAACGATCTTGTTGGTGGACGATGGAGAAGGTCTTTATACGAAAATAGCTACCCAAATATCATTAATTTAAAGTAAAATGGTTTAATTTACATTAAATTCAAGGAATAGTGATGATTATACTTAGTTTGTAAATTTATTAAATGTATTTAATTGCAAATGAGGACATTATTCAGACATATAGTTTGAATTCATGTATATTATACTGAACTGAAATGGAAATTCTGTCATGATAATATTTATGAAACGTTTAATGTTTTCTTGCTTTTTTCCATTTTTTACTTAAATTATTAATAAAATTGTTTAATTATACAAATATATATTTTCTGGATTATATTCTAATAATAGCGTATTACACATAAGAAACGTTAAGTTCAATATTTCGTGTAATAAATCTGTATATTGGTAAGTCGTAAATTGGTATTATGGAAATAAACAGCTTATCATTATTATTATTATAATATTTTTATTACAATGAGGTAAAAGCTTGAATTTTGGAAAAGTATGGGCTAATAGAACTTAGTGTTTGATATTAATTATAATTTGTCATCTCTTGCTGTTTCTGAGAAAAATTGTCTTGGACAACAAAATGATTAAGATCGCTTTATTTTAGTAAGGGTTCTGGTTTGTTATTGTGAGGTACAGTACCCTAAAAGCAATATCTACATAAAAACTATGGTGTCCCACAAGTCTCGGACAAACCGAAAAGGAGAGATAGGCCAAACTATAACTGGGTTAATGACAATAGCTATCGAATAATAGAACTTAGTATTTGATATTAATTATAATCTGTCATATCTAGCTGTTACTGAGAAAAATTGTCTTGAAGGACGGACAACAAAATTATTAAGATCACTTTATTTTAGTAAGGGTTCTGATTTGTTATTGTGAGGTACAGTAACCTAAAAAACAAGATCTACATAAAAATTATGGTGTTCCACAAGTCCCGGATAAACTGAAAAGGAAAGATAGGCCAAACTATGACTGGGTTCCGAAAAATCTGACAAAGTTTAATGCATAAACTAAAAAAAATTACAAAATTTTACCTTAATAAAAAACTCTTCGTTTTCGAGATAGAGATACTTTTTTTTTAATTTGTGAAAATCACTATCTTTGGTCGATTTTTTTGAATGCCATGACTACAGATTAAATCTGATTGTTAATTTTTTTGTAGTTAAGTATAGTTGATTAATATCCTTTTGAATTCATTGAAATATTTTACGATTTTTCTATATTCATGTATTTTCGATTATTATTTCGACCTAAATAATTTATAAATTAAAGAAAAGAGTTTTAGACGATTTTGTCGGCTTTTTTTAAAAATTACAAAATCCAAAATATTTTTTTAAACTACACTTAAACAAATAATACGTATGTATTTTACATTTGCGACTGATGTGGCCATTTAAAAAAATATGATAAAAAAGGCAACAACTTTTGCTAAGTCTTTGAATACTTTTAATTATAATTTAAACTGTTTCTAAAATTAAATTACTTTTATTGCTTTGATGTCGCACGTGTATTAGAGCCAATTGTAGACAGTTTCAATATTTGTCATGACAAAAATAATAACTTTATTTTTTGAAAAAATTGTTAAAATTTTTAACTTCAAAATAATGTGATGTTTTTTTCAGGAGAATTCAATATTTTCACGAAAAAATTTGAAGAAAAATATATTTATACAAAAATTCAAAACATGCAGTAATTACCTCATAATTTGTGTTTTTGTGCTTAAGTGTGAATATCTTTCTTTTTATAGTTGAAGGCAGTAAGATTCTTATTCCCATAATTTTTGCATTGCATGCACGTATGCAAGAACGCACGCACGCTCTACCGTCCGCCCGAAAGCCTTCCGCACTCCGGTCCTCCCGTCACGCAGGCTCGCATGCACACACCACGCAAGCACGCACGCACGCACGTACGCACACTCTCACGCATGCACGGACACAAGCTGGCACGCGTGCACGCACGGTTACACATGCGCGCACGCACGCTTACACACACGCGCACGCACGCTTACACGCAAGCATGTACGCACGCACACACGCATAATTAAATTAATTAAATTTATTTCGTACACAAACAATTAGATCATATTTAAAATAAGTGCATAAGAAAAACATACGTTTATGTTAATGTTACTCTTAATATAAAATAAAATCAATTTTTTACCTTCTAAGGTTTCTATTCCAATGCACTCTTCTCAATTGCTCTACTTATTTTCTCAACTTATGCCCAACCCACTTCCACTTGTTTTGCAACCCCTTTTCACCGGTCCAATGTTCCTTGGTAATGATCCATAACTTATCGTTAGTGATTGACGTCGACCATCTGATGTTGAGAATTTAAGTTACTAGCTCCCCAAAACTTGAACATCTTTAATTTTTCTTAAGGTGGTAAAGGTCTTTTTAATTTTTATCCAATGTTATACACGTGTTACCACAGCCCCTAAATAAAATCATTTCCCTTTGCTATTATTTTTCCAGAAAACATAAATATATTTAGTTTATCGTTAATAATTGTGACATTTTCGTTTACCGTAGCTTGAAAATGGTTAAAGTTTTTCACAGAGAGCACAAAGAAAGTGAAGGTCGAGTAAAATCTGCGCAGTGACCATCTGACATTTACGTACGTCTGACATTTGCAAACACCGATCGCCCTTATAACATTTTTAAGCTGACGCTGAATCAAAAGTGTACGATATACATGTACTTATATCACAGCCCCTAAATAAAATCTTTCTGGCATCATTTCCGTTTGCTATTATTACATTTTTTTTTTCCAAGAAAACATAAAAAGTTCAGTCGTTAATAATCGACGGAGTGATATTTTCATTTACCGAAGCTTGAAAATGGTTAAAGCTTTTCAAAAAGAGCACAAAGAAAGTGTAGATCGAGTAAAATATGCGCAGTGACCATCTGACATTTACGTACGTCTGATATTTGCAAACATCGATTGTCCTTATAACATTTTTAAACCGACGCTGAAGCAAAAGTATATGATATACATGTACTTATATCACAGCCCATAAATAAAATCTTTCTGCCATCATTTCTCTTTGCTATTATTATATTTTTTTCCAAGAAAACATAAAAAGTTTAGTAGTTAATAATCGACAGAGTGACATTTTTGTTTGCCGAAACTTGAAAATGGTTAAAGCTTTTCAAACAGAGCACAAAGAAAGTGAAGATCGGGTAAAATATGCGCAGTGACCATCTGACATTTACGTACGTCTGATATTTTCAAACATCGATTGTCCTTATAACATTTTTAAACTAACGCTGAAGCAAAAGTGTATGATATACAAGTACTTATATCACAGCCCATAAATAAAATCTTTCTGCCATCATTTCTCTTTGCTATTATTATATTTTTTTCCGAGAAAACAGAAAAAGTTTAATCCTTAATAATCGACGGAGTGACATTTTCGTTTATTGTAGCTTGAAAATGGTTAAAGCTTTTCAAACAGAGCACAAAGGAAGTAAAGGTCGAGTAAAATGTGCGCAGTGACTATCTGACACTAATGTATGTCTGACATTTGCAAACATCGATCGTCCTTATAACATTTTTTTAACTGACGCTGAATCAAAAGTGTACGATATACATGTACTTATATCACAGCCCCTAAATAAAATCTTTCTGGCAACATTTCCCTTTGTTATTATTACATTTTTTTTCCAAAAAAACATAAAAAGTTTAGTAGTTAATAATCGACGAGGTGACATTTTCGTTTGCCGAAACTTGAAAATGGTTAAAGGTTTTCAAACAGAGCACAAAGAAAGTAAAGGTCGAGTAAAATGTGCGCAGTGACCATCTGACACTTACGTTTGTCTGACATTTGCAAACATCGATCATACTTATAACATTTTTTTAAGTGATGCTTAAGCAAAAGTGTATGGTATACACGTACTTGACCTATATTCTCCTCTTACAGGTGATGCAAAAAATTAATAATATTTTCGTACCTCAAAATGTATGTTTAACTCATCGCTGTTGATTTCTCATTAAATTCATTCAGTAATTGTCGACTGTAACTTCTTTTTAGGTGAAAACCACTTCTGTTGACACACATTGATATTAAACTACTTAATAACTTTATAGAAATCGTATTGAATTTGATTTGATTTTCGCATCAAGCAACATTTCACAGAGTTTTAAGTGGTCGAGTGTATAGAACCTTAAGTAACCTACATGGTATGTTTCACTATAATCAACTCATTGCTATAAACCACTTTACGAAATTTCAATACACAAAGCCCATTTTCTTGAAAAATGTTTATTTTAGAATGATTATACGGTACGTAAAAGTCTATTTTATATGATTATGGTTTTACGTGTATTAACTTAAGATTGTGTTGAAAATCTTTTCTACTTTATTAGATAGAAAGGCGTTAAAAATAATAAAATTTAGATGCAATCTGAGATCAATTTTTACAGCCCAAGAGCTGATGATTATTCAAATGTCAACATACATACATACACATATTTTTTTAGAATTTATTTTTCTCAATATTGGCATAATATATAGTGGAACAAATATCTCAACGGTAAAATAAAATTCCAATATTGGCAAAATATGTAATGAAAAATATCCTGACGGTAAAATAAAATTTCAATATTGGTATAATATATAATGGAAAAAATATCCCGACAGTAAAATAAAATTCTAATATTGGCATAATATCTAATGGAAAAAATATCCCGACGGAAAAGTAAAATTCTAATATTGGCATAATATATAATGGAAAAAATATTCCGACGGTAAAATAAAATTCCAATATTGTCAAAATATGTAACGGAAAAAATAACCCGATGGTAAAATAAAATTTCAATATTGGCATAATATGTAATGGAAAAAATATCCCGACGGTAAATTAGAATTCCAATATTGGCATAAAATAATGGAAAAAATATCCCGGCGGGTAAATAAAATTACAATATTGGCATAATATGAAAAGGAAAAAATATCGCGACCGTAAAATAAAATTCCCATTTTGGCATAATATGTAATGGAAAAAATATCCCGACGGTAAAATAAAATTCCCATATTGACATAATATGTAATGGAAAAAATATCCTGACGGAAACAAAAAATTCCCATATTGGCATAATATGTAATGGAAAAACATCCCGACGATAAAATAAAATTCCAATTTTAACATAATATGTAATAGAAAAAAATATTCACTATGATAAAACGTGCAGGTAGACTTTCGATTCCGTATTTAACAAATATATCGATACTACTGTGCAAAATTTCTAAGTTTGTAGAACATTTACCCACAAGTAGTAATCAATTTTCGTGTTATGACTAATGAACTGCTGCTGGAATATCTGACAGTAATACTGAGGTTAATACTTGTATAGAAAATAATAAAATATCGAAACAGGCACAGTAAACGGCTATATTTAATAAACGTAAACCAATATTTTATTAAATTTACACTTACGTTTCTTAATTCGAAGCTGAGTATTATCCCAAATTTCAGTATTTTTTTCAGTTCTAATGACGTCTATATTAATATGGTTGTACAATATATTAATGTACCATTTTATGGCAAAATTGTTCTATAGTATATAAAAATTATTAAAAAGATAAGTAAAAGATCATGGATATTTCTAAACTGTTCTAGAGCTGTCTTGAAAGTTTGGCACGCTAGGCTATTGTTTTTTTAAACATAATGAATCTTAATATCCATTACGTCTAAAAAAAAACAGCGGCGCATAGTGTCCTCTATGAGCGAAAGTGACAGGTTCCATTCTCATTCTAATATACGTTAACCCGTTCCAAGAAGGTGTAACCGTATAAATTGTTCACACGAGGTGTAATTACCGGCCTCGGGTGACAGCGGCGAGGCGCGCCGCGCGTGTGTCCATTTCATCGCCGGCGATCATTTATTTACGTGACTTTATTTGTATTCACAATACAACACTAGTATGCTGATACTAGTCCATTATGTGAGCTTATTTTTTATAACCGGTACTTGGAGAAGGTTCAATAAAATGTAATGGTGATTACCTTCGATATATGGTGATATATGAGAGTAAATAATAAATAAGGTTAATAAAATTCAAATCGATTTTGAGGTAAAATATGTGTAATCAATTACGTAATGAAACGATACCAATATAAATTGAAATAATCATTACTTCAAGTTTTTATGGTAAGTAATGATTAACTTATAACTAATCGGTTGTAACACGCTGTTCGATTTGAATAAGCAAAGGACGTGGCCAATATCTGCCTAGTTGCACCTAGTATTGCCAACGAATGTAAAATGGACACGAAAAAACTAAAAATAAATATTAATTTATTTTACATTCCTAGAGATCCGGAATGAATATTTATTTGAAATAAAAAAGGAATCGTTTTCACGATTATTTTTTCTTTTAGGTTGCTTGCACCTTATGTTGACGTTCCATTCAATGCATAGAAACTAAAACGAATAATCCAATATTGTATGCACGCGTTGTGATATTAAAATGATATGACTTTTTATCGTAAAAACACTTATTACAGTATAAAAGTTATTTGGACGAAAGATTAAAATACGCAAACGGTATTATTGCAAATTACAATATCACAACGCGTTGTGACAGAATTATTTTGACAGTTGGTAACATTGACAAATAATATAGGCGTGTTTGTGGTCCGTTTGCATTTTAATTTTTGCAGTGTCGTTTGTTGGTAATTTTTATTGATCCAGATTCGGACGATGACTAGGATTCAGGTTTGTAAAATTTAAAATGTATCCAGAGGTACTCTATTTACATGATAACTTTATTATTTTAGCTTCCTAACATATTTTTACTTTATTTATTGCTTCCATAACGTATTATTACGTTAAGTAGAATTAGGTACTTAATGTTAAATAGCTGTGAAATGTTAATGTATTGCATTTCATATTGCAAAATGTATTTGTGAAGTTTTGTATTTTAACTAATTCTTTTATTAGGAAGGTGTAATATTTTGTATCTAAATTAATATAATAATTAAATCATTAAACAAAGTATACCAGAAAAATTCATTATAATGGAATTCTTTACATTGATAGTTCGTACGTTGACAAGCGACGGTGTCATTCGAGTTTCTTTGTTACGTATTGTATCGTTTATTTTTTGTACTGTTTTCTAACATTTTTATTATCCCTCGATATTACATGACCGTTAATGGCCTTTGAAATTAGATTTGTTAATTATTTGACGAAGTACATAATATTCTTCAAAGAAATCGATGTTAATAATATGTAGTATTGTATATAAATAGATACATAGTTTGTTAGTTTTGACGACACCCTGAGCCTAGGAACCTGTTACTGATTTTTGAATATATTTGGCGTTCATTTTGTAGAAATGCATTATTTACAATTGAATGAAACTACATGATGTAGTACTATTATTACTTTCTTTAAGTTCTTTACCACGACCTAGGTTTCGTTGTATTACATCTTCAGGTGGGCTGTTAGAAAAGAACACACCAATCTTTGCTAACAGCCCACCTGAAGATGTTGTAATACGACGAAACCTAGGTCATGGTAAAAAATTTAAAGAAAGTAGAAATAATACTACATCACGTAGTTTCATTTAATTGTGTTATTATTGATAACCAGGATTACAAAACAGTGAATTTTTTTATGGGCGTTGAGATCAGCAAATTAGGCAGAGGACATTTTTAACGGAACTAAAACATTGACGCGATGCAGCATAAGCAAATTAAACTATAAATTGAGTAATGGAAAATTCTAAAGAAAATGTTTGGACCAATAAGGAAAGATAGGATTTTAAGTATGCTAAACAATAAAGTAGGGACAATACAAAATGGGTGGATGTGAAGATTTTGATGTAGTCACTGCGATAAAGTTAAGAATAACTAAATGATTGGAGCTTATCCAAATAATAAAAGATAATCGGGGTTTAAAAATATCTTAGTATCCAAATCTAAACTGCATAGAAGATAAGAAGGAAGTGGTTGAAAAATGTGAAGAAGATTTAAATGTTTCTCTAATAAAAGATTTTTATTACATTTGTTTTAAAGGTGAATATCTCTTTATTAATACATCCTACAAAATTTTAAGTTGATTGAAAAAAAATTGATGGAGCCATCCTCTAATAGCATGGTGCAAACAAAAGTTTTCGGAACAGGAAGACGCAGGTAAGTGGTAGCTGTGAACACAATTATATCTGTCCTTTTATACCTGCATGCATGAATGAATTCCCTTCATGATCATATTTAGCATATACTGGATTTAGTAAAAAACTAAATAAATTGTTTTATTTCTATTAAAACTTGTCTCGAAACTTTAATCGCATTTTTTACAAAACAATATTTTACAAATCGATGACCGCCATTTCTCTAAAACTACTAAAGGAATTTCAGTCTAATGTAGTACACTTCTTTAATTTGTATAAATATTGTTATTTCTGTTTTTTGTTTTTTGAATTAACGAAAAATGAGTGATTTGTTCGTCCAGAATCAAAATTTTGAAAGAGCGATCACGTCAAGACGACACCATATATTATAACTATATTATTTCTTTTTATTTCACATGAATGTATTTTCGTTTTTCGTGGTCATAGCAAACCTAACTTTAAAAACACTTCGTAAACACTGCAGTTTATTATTTTAAAAAAAATTTCGATAACATAATTAAAGATTTATATTGTGAAATAAAATAATGGTTTTTAAAATAAAACACCAAATCTTCGTTTTAAAAAAAACAAATGGCCTTTTTTCGTTCGAAGTAAGCAAAAACAACCTGCAGCTGACCTCTCTTTTAACCGGCGTCTTCAAGATAATGATATTTTTAAAAAATATTTCAAATATGTAACAGAAAAATATTGTAGACACAAATTACTTGGAAAAAAAAAACAAAATAAGTAAATTATAAAACGGCCCTGAAACAAGGCGCCACACTGATGAAGCGTTTTCTTTGTTTTTTTTTTCTGTCTTTTGTCCTTACAAAGTTACAAGTTAACCTCAATTACTTTACAATGAAAATATTTACTTAATAAAATTTCATTTAAAACAAAAATTAACGAAATTAATGACGTAATAAATAAAAAACAAACGAGAGTAAAATCGAAATTTAAACACCGACGAGTACCGAGAAGTAAAGAAATATCACATATAAAAGGTCTTTATTTTTTTTCACTTTAAATTATTCTATTTTCTGTTTTCGTGGCTATCTCTAACCTCACTTTTAAGAACACTTCTTAAAATAGGGCAGTTATTTATTTTAATAACAAATTATACGGCATAATTAAACACATGACTTATTAAACAAAATAACGATTTTTGAAAAAAATGAATAGTTTTCTAATTAAAAAACTTACCTTTCCTTCTTCCCAAATAAGAGTATTGAACCTTACTTAAAAGAAATAGAGCCTAAGATTACGAGACGTCGAAAGTGATATTGATTTAAGCTCAGGCTTTCAAGAGACCCTGATACTATAAAGTAGTATTATTTTCATAATTACACAATAATGTTGTTAGTATTAGATCATTGAGCATTTAAGAATTAAGATATCGAGCTAGATCATCGAGTACTTAAGAATTAAGATATCGAGCTAGATCATCGAACATTTAAGAATTAAGATATCGAGCATTTTGTAAACATAAAATTGTGGAACTTTTGGCCGCTATAATATCAAACCAATAGGCAAATAATTAAGTAAGTAACAGATAATTATTTAATTTACAAACTAATTCTTGCCAACTACTTGACGTGCGAATGTTCACTAATAATTATGCGCATTGCATTCTACAACAGAATAAACAAATTGCAAACGAATATAAGACGTCCGTCTTCCTCATAATCTATCATTATTACGATGCCAACAACGGCAATGTTTTATGCAAGACACTTATAGAATCTCGCTCTTAAACTACATACTTAGTTGCATATGCTGTGATGAGCTTCAATAAACTTGAGTTTTATAACCGTATGGGTACATCGCATACGCAAACAGCGACACATTGATTCATACTCGGAAAATGCGAAAGTTAGTTAATTTGTTTGTTCTGCTTTCATGCTTCAACTACTCAAGCAGTCTTTATGAAATATTGCATAAATATAGCACATATCATGGAAATTAATATAGGTTTTACCTCAAAACGGTATTTCTAAAAAATTATTCCGTTACGGATAAGTACTTTAGACATTACGGATGGAGAGTTACTGTTATCGCCTAAAAATTTCAGACATACCTATATGACATAAACTTGGTATGTACACTTAAAATAAATTGAAAATGACCGAAAATATGTTTGGTATATTTTTTCTTGAAAAATGTTGACATTATATGCACATATTTATTTGCACAATATTTTGCAGGAATTGCATAAAATATAGTGGTAACTAACAATTTTATGTTTTTGCGTCACTCATCATCTACAAACTAGTAGTTACCTTAGTGCATATATTTTCTGAACTATGCAGATTATTTTTAACATAGATTATGAATAGGCGTTATTACGACCGACTTGACAAAAAATAGGTGCCTAGATATCAGCGTTATTAAGATAGACCTTGCAACAAAATATCACCTGGATATCAGAGTTAAAAGATAGACCTATGTTCCTAGATGTGAATGTTATTAAGCAAGACCGGATAACATCATAGGTGCTCTTGGCAGCATTATTAAGGTAAATCTTGAAACAAAATAAGTGACCAATCAACGTTACTAAGATAGATCTCATAACAAAATAGGTGTCTAAATATTAGCATTATTATGATACGCCTTGTAACAAAATAAATCTCTAAAAATCAGCATTATTAAGCAAGATCGGATATCAAATAAATGTTGAGATACCAAGAGTTATTAAAATATATCTTGTAATGAAATACATCCATATATATCAGCGGCATTAAGATAAATCTGATAACAAAATAAGTTCCTACATATCAAAGTTATTAAGACAGCACCGGTAAGAAAATAGCTCTTAAACAAGAATTAATCGTTGTTTTTACTGAGAACATCTTTTTAAATACAGTTGTATTCTGTACAGCAATACCTCAAAAGCTTAGATATTTTTTTTTATTTTTCGTAATTAAATATATAAAATTCGTTAGTAGTGTATACATTTTTAGTGTTGAGTCAAGGAATTATAAATTTTACATAAATTATACAACCCTTATTTCATTCCGTTTAGAAGTTAGTGACCTGTGACGCATGTAGGGAGGAACAAAAAGCTATTGTTACTAATCATTTATATGAATAAGCATGACCTGGGTTTTATGCTCTCATAATGACATATAGAGCACAAATGTCATCTTCTAAGAATTTAACCTAAAAGTCACTACTCCGCAGTGAACCATTATTTACAATTAATGGCTCACACACCCTGGCTAACTGACACGTGACTTCATAACGGTGAATTATGCCAACCTTGTGTAGTTCTCGAACAACTTAGTCCAAAAAAGCGCTCTGGAAAACGAATAACAAGATTTAGTTCATTGTCAATCCCGATCCTTTTTAGTTCAGAAACTTCAAGCAAAACTATTTCAGAGGGCGTCAGCAGCGGTTTTGCTATTAAAAGTACATGTAAAAATATTGCGAAAAGTGAGGAAAATTTATGCTCATATAATAAGGAAAATTAAAATGAATTCCAGTTGAAATTCGGTCCAGTTAAAAATAAAATTAAAAAAGGAAGCAAAAGAAAGGAAGAAAAAATATCTCGTCGAGTTCTACATTACAAATGCATTTGAAATACCTGCTAGTTTTAATAATCAGCCCTGTGATGTATCTTCGCTTTACTTAACATATACGTTAGTTAACACATGACAATAACGGTTGTTAACCATTGTTAAATGTTCACTTGAAAAATCGGGATGTTGTATCGCACTGCTTTTATCTTAAACTTTATTTTTCGTTAAAGTAACGCTTTTTTCGTTGGCTTATTGGCGTTTCTGCAAATGCAATATCATTTTTATGAGATGAAATACATAACGATATTTGTTGGTATCTAATTTAACACATAACATAATTTTTACGAGACAACCATAAAATTAAGTCGTTTTATTTTTCAGATCGACCAATTAATTATACTAATAAAGCTAAATTCACTAAATTATCGAAAGAAATTTTAAATAACCTATAAGGTCCACTGTTTAGTGGATAATTTTAAATAAAGAGAAATAAGGCGCCATTTTAACGTACGTTACTATCAAAATATTTAGGTTTTACGATGATACAACATGCGGATGTCTACGTAAAGGCTAATAACTCCGTAACGCTTGTATATTCATAAAGTAACATAATGATTCAGTATAGGCCTGAATGTTGAGTTACTTCATGTTACGTCATTCAATTTGATTAATAAAATGACCATTAAGTTCATAAAACATACCTTTTATACTACTCATACAATTTGGATGAAGTTTATCTCTTAATAAAGTCACGTTAAGGAAATTCTTTTCCTTTTTACGAAAGAAATTTTAAGAGTTTCAAACACTAAGAGAACCAAAAATAGCTTTCTGCAGAAATATTTATTACGTATAATTCAATGCTCAGAAGCTCTGAAATTTATTGTCAAAGTTTTTTTTTAATTTGAGGTCTTTACAGACCGGATGGACAACTTCTACCAACGGCGAAATGAGGCTGTGTTTTTCATTGACTAAAAATTCATAAAAATCGACCAATTTGCATTATGGATGTCTGCGATTTTACATTCACCTATCACAATCGCTAGTACGCCTCAGAGGTTTTCTCTGTGAAAATATTCATTGCCTCATTGACTAAAATATGTTGGACCATCAATTATAATATATAGAACCAAAAATTAAGAAAAAACAGGGATTTTAGAAGACTGCAAAGGTTGTAGGAAATATAATAATGATTCTAAGCGTTACAGTTTTTGAGATATTCACGATGATAGTTAATAGTATCACTACACATGTGGGATATTGAGACATTGGAAAGAATATAATAGCTGATTGGAACAAGTTCCATATCAACCTAGATGTGAGCATTTCGCTCCTGAGAAGATTACCGTGCAGACCATCGACGCACACGTCGTCGTCGAGGGAAATCAGGAAAAAAGACAAGTTGAATACAGGTAAGTTTCCAGAAAATTCTTTAGAACATACCTTGTATGAAATATAAACTTTCATCAGATGATTTTAGATGGTCACGGCCTCTAGGAGGTTCCCTCTGCTTGCGCAAAGTGAAACGATCGTTATAACCTACAGAGGGTAGAAAAATGTTGTCAAATAAATTGATAAAATGTACAATTACATACATAAATTGATAAAATGACAATTATTTTTTCTATTCATTTTTAGATGTGGCTGATTTCTTGTATATTTCAGGGACTGATCCTTGTTCAAAATATACGATGTATCTAGATCCAAATGTAATTATCATTACAACATTTAAAGTGTAAAAATAGAAGTGTTCAAAGTGTCATAAATCATTGAATAAAAAAACGAGTGTGCTTTAGACCACACGACTGAAGTAAAAATTCACAAAATATGAACTTTAAAATGAATTTACAATTTTATGCACTTTAAACGTAGAATATTTAATGTATTGAACAAAATAATAATTTATAAAATTGTTCAAGAACGAAATGAAATTACAAAATAATAAAAAAATCACCGTTCGCGTAACGATAGCAAACTCGCATATATATATATATATATATATATATATATATATATATATATATATCATGCACTGGTTATGAGAGGAAGATAGAAAGAAAATGTGCACACGCACTACTCTCTCTTGCTCCTACAGTGTGATACAGACAATAGGCTTGCACTGTGTCTTAGATATATGAAACATAACTGGCTATGAGAGAAAGAGAGAAAAAAATGTGTGCTAGCACCTCTCTCTCTTGTCCCTACAGTAATATACTAAACGTAACTCTCCCTCTTTCTGTCTTCGCTAACTTATATCTCTCACTCAACTTCCGTTCGCCTCGCCCGATCACATTTTTCGTAACGCTCTCGTCACGCATTCACCAGCTTACTCCCCAAGTCAAGCGTGCGTAAAGAAGTTTTACTTCAATAATTTGTTGTTGCTTAATTGTAATTTCATTTTAGCGAGTAATCAATATGTGCCACGTGTTTTAAGGTTTCGTGATAATGTATGTAGGTATTTCAGGTATTTACTAATAAAAATGTATATTTTTACATTTTGATGTTAGCCAAAATGCCAAGATTAGGTATTATTAAGTATTTATCACACTAGGAAATTCATATCAATGATGACATATGATAAATAAAGTAATTCAACTTTAAACGAGGTATGCAACCAGCGATGAGTGAGCCAGACTTGCATTTAGTTAGTCTAAATTACAGAAGATTTAACAAAGAAGAAAAAAATATACCAAATCCTTACATTTTACTGAAGGTATGCCGTTAATTAGATACGACTTAAATTAATAGTGTAGGAGAGTCAAATGCAAACCTAAATCAATATATTAAAACAAAACATACTTTGGCTGCAATAGCCATTATATTTTATTATAATTACATAGAATTGAATAATAATCACCGCAGATGAACTAACCGACGAAAAGAGCGACCTAGCTTGTTAATGAGTGGCAAACTAAATTAAATATACTTAAAGGTGAACTAAAATGAACCATACCAAATTTTATAGATCCAATAAAGAAATATGAAGTTTCAATTTTGTAATTAATTTTCTTCATTTTTGGATTGAAAATTCTTTAGGCGCGTTGAGCGATTTTTGGTAGGGGAAAATCTTATGGGTTCGCGTCACCGACATGCTAATATTAAAAGTATATCAGTTGCTGTGAGTATAACGTGTTGCGCTTGGCCAGCAATGAAAGCATATATATATATATATATATATATATATATATATATATACAGATATATATATAGTGCTCTGACACCAGATTGGCGCACGCGTAGCGACCTGTGAAGATGTATACAAATACGCGCGTTGGACGCTTTTTGGATGGGTAACATCGTATCAGCTCGCGTCACCGACATGCTGTAATAGTAGTATATCTGTAGCTACAAGGGTGATGTATTGTGCAATATTGTTTATCTATTCAAGTAAAGTTAAATTGAACACGTGGAAAGTTCAATATGATACTATGCATAGTTAAATAGTGTTTGTTATCTATGTATAGTATGGCTACTATGCATACCATGCATATGTATGATCACTATGCAGCACAAAAGTACTAAATATGTTAATATTTTTATATGGAAAAATTAATAGTTTAAAGTTTTTACAAAAGTGAAAACTTTAAACTGCCTATGATTTTATGTCTTTATTGCCTTCATATTATACATTCACTTCAGAATCTTAAGATCGTCATATAAACGTAAGACCCTAATATAGGCACTGACCTGGTCAGATGAGACGTGCTTTGCATTTAATATGCACGTTGCGATAACGAAATATAGGTGTTATTGATTTTTGACCTAAGGCTAAAGGGATATTAGTTTTTCTGCTCTCTGGTAGTATCCATTAGAGCTATTAAAAATACTCCATCATCTTATATCTTTAATGCTATTTATTACAATGTCTTATACACTTAAAAATATTGACCTCATCTACATAATGGCACATCTGAAATTAAACTTCTATAACAGATAAAGTTAGCAATGTAATTTTTTAAGCTTAATTCATTATATTTCATTTTAACGCACAACAGTCTGCGTTGTACTGATACTTATTTACTTACAATATTCAAAAGAAATGAAATGTGACATAATTAATACTTCAACGCAAACGTCTTACAATAGTGCGTACTACCAAAATCGGAGCAACTCTTTCCGACTCTCGTCGAACCGAACAAACGCGCTTTAGGATGATAATGGTGGAGGGTGGGGGGTAAGGCGAGATTGATATAATGAGAGAGTTGCCAAATAATACCTATATCATTTTAAATCTGGGTTGTAACAGTAATATTAAAAACTCTATCAAAATATATCAATTGTTTATACATGAATCGCATAAATTAAACAAAACAGGCAAATATTTCGATAAACTTTTTTCAGCATTTATATAATCTTATATATTGAAGACTATTTATATTTTCCGGCATTTTCCGCATTATGCACAGGTGTGACAAGGATATATCTGTTAGTCGTGCAGGTGATTCTAAACATCAAAATGAGTAGAACATGTTAAGGAACTATATGGAATTTCTGAACCATTTCTGAGATAAATTATTGTCAAATTTGAGATTCCAACAAAAAAAGAGGTTAATTTAATTACAGAAAGATGTTTCATTTGTATCCAGCTATGGATAACTAGTGCTTGATCCCGAAAGATATGAAAATTTCCCGAAAAATTTGAATCATCCATGGTGACATTTGATTATAACGATATAATGTCAGCGTTATGTTTTGTGTCATTCTATTCTCATCATCGTCCATCTCACGCGAATACTACATACCGGTATTCTGCAGTGCATACTAGTTACCTTGATCAATTTGGTGTCAGTGTCAATTCTGGGACCTTAATTTTCTTCCCTAATCAATTGACTACATCGAAAATACTAGCGTGGGTTTGTTGATGTCCACTATGGTCTTATTTTCAAGTCGTGACATTTGTTTATCTAAGTTTGATAAACAAATAAGACATTTGTTTATCTAAGTTTATCTAAGTTTTGTATATCTAAGTTTGTTTATTTCGAATTATACTTGTTTCCTAGATTACTTGCAACTTCAATATAAACCAGACACTTTAGAAAAAGAGGTGAAATATAAAAAAGGCTATGCACGATTGAAATGCAACTTTGGAAGTTTTGTTTAAAATGTATAATCACAAGATAAGAAATAAAATTACGGAATGATAAAAAATAAAATAATAGAGTCGAATTATGAAAGAATAATAAAAAAAATATTCATCTCGCAGGAGCTAAAATATATTTCGCGTAGCGTTGGAAATGGTTGAGAACACATGAATACCATGAATGAGGTGGAAACAGCCGAAGACGCACGGAGACGCCCGACCATTGACGGTGTGTTGGGAAAATTAAATTAAGAAATTGAGAAATACATGAGAAAAAATAAGTAATGGATAAATGATGTTGCTTTTTTTTTTACTTTTTTTCCGTAATCGACTTGTCGAGCGATAATGACTTGATTAATTCTGAATAGAAAGTTCAAGTGATTTTGGAATTTCAGCCAATGACTAAAACGCAAATCTCAATACAAACAAGGTGGGGATATAATATCTTAGGTGAGCGAAGCAAATTGTTTAATAAAACAAATAATTGACGCCAGTTCATTACAATTGAATCTTTTATATAAAGAGCACATATACTTTTACTTTACCTCTTTCTTTAGAAGTAGAACCTTTGAGCTTTACCTGGAACTACTCTTTGATCGTTTTGTAAATGTGCTCGGCGGTGCTCTTCTACGGAGCTGTGATTTGCGGTTTCACCCGCGTATCTTTTTATGAGTCTAACAATTTCAAATCAGATTTTTTCTAAGCTGGTCTCTTTCTGGCCTGTTTGAACAAAAACACTTGAACGTAAGGTTGCAGAGACCAGCGCAAATAAAGCAAAGGAACAATTTTTTCCGCTTTATTGCTACTCTAAATCTACAAATCGTAGCGTCATGATGCTTATAGTCTGTCTCTCAAAGTATTAGCTTTTGAATATAATCGGATTATATATTAATACAATCTTATATATTAGCTACCGCACGACCGTATATATTATGTTAAAGTTTACTTTAAGAATCGGTATGCTGTATCGCACTGAGCTTATTCTAACCTTTATCGTTCGTTAAATTTCGCTATTTTCCGTTTTGCGAGAAAAGAAAAGCGTTATATAATTTTAAGCAGAAAGAAAAGGACGGAGCTATTTAGTCAACGATGACTGTTCTTTATCTACCTACGGCAGGATACGCGTTTCTATAGTTTATTTTGTTTTGTTGCGCATCAAGTAATTGTCATTCGTTGTGTCATTTTCAACATTGGTCTCAAATTGTCAATTATACATTTTATTATTTCTTTAGACATCGAAGTTATTATTTGGTAACGTATTATATATGGATCTGAGACATTCCTCAATTCTCGAGCACAAAACGTTATTGGCGTTTCCGTAAATCAATATAATTTTAATGAGATGAAATACATAACGATGTTTTTTGGTATATAATTGAGTATATAAAGTATTTTTTCCAAGGTAACTGTAAAAATGAGTCGTTTTACTTTTCAGTTCTCCCAATTATTTCAACTAGTAAGACTAAATTGACTAAATTATGGAAAAAAACATTTGAATAACTTATAAAGTCAGCCGTAATGTCCACCGTCTTAGCTACCTTTACGTAAAATGAATGATTTTAATGTACGAAGAGTTCAAAATAAAGGTTGCATGATGATACAACATTCGGACGTCTGCATAAAAGCCAATAACCCCGTAACCTTTACGTTATTCATAAAGTAACATGAACAACACAGGGCTGAATAATAAATTTGGAATCGGACGTGTGATTCTAAAGATTAGCGTAAACAAACAAGCAATTTTTTGGTATATATATATATATATATATATATATATCGAAGCAGTTATGTAACAATCGAGAAGTTCCTGGCACGAGCGAGGTTTGATATTCATAATACTGTAATCAAATTAATCATCATCATTAGCTCGACAGTCCTCATCCCTGGCTTTCTCAAGCAGACTGTTCCACGCCCTCCTTGGTTTTCCCAAGGTTTTCCAGTTTGTTATGTTGAGAGCGTCGAAAATACTTTGTAAGTAATCGGTCCATCTTAATTTGGGTCTTCCTCTTCCTCTTGAGTCAGTTGGTTTGGCCGGAAAAATTAGTTTTTTCGTTCTATCTTCCTTCATTCTAATTACATGGCCGGTCCACTTCATATGTTGAATTTTTATAAATTTCATTATATCTGGTGAAAAAACCCTTGCAATTTTTGAACGAAAAACCCATCTTTGGTGGGTTCTTGGATAATGGGTTTTGGAGAGGGAGAACTAATGTCGAACTTAATCTATATTTACAATATTCACGTTTCAGATGCACATGTAAATACTGATCTTATTAAGCTTTTATATAACAGTAATTTAGTGTTTCTTCTGATATTATTAGATTTCAGAAATCTTCTTAGTCCGTAAAAGCATCTGTTGGCTGCAATTGTTCGTCTCCTCAATTCTGGAGTCAAATTGTTGTCGGTGTTGATTTCAAATCCCATGTAGATAAAGGAATTCACCCTTTCAAATTTGTAATCACCGATTTTAAAATTCGTGGAAGTCAAATTAATCACTAACAATCTAATTAATCATTTTAAAATGCGTGGGAGTCAAATTAATCACTAACAATCTAATTAAATCATTGTAATCACCGATTTTAAAATGCGTGGGAGTCAAATTAATCACTAACAATCTAATTAAATCATTGTAATCACCGATTTTAAAATGCGTGGGAGTCAAATTAATCACTAACAATCTAATTAAATCATTGTAATCACCGATTTTAAAATGCGTGGGAGTCAAATTAATCACTAACAATCTAATTAAATCATTGTAATCACCGATTTTAAAATGCGTGGAAGTCAAATTAATTACTAACAATCTAATTAAATCATTCCAATATTTGTTGGCAGAGCTGATATATTCTTAACATTATTGTTATTTAAAAAGAATGAAATTCTAAGGGAACCAAAAGAGAAATGGTGCCATTTTTACCCGCCTTCTGTCTGACCGGCGATGTAACACAAAGGGCTATTGTCTCGTTCCGAGAAATACTGTGTGTAATAATTTCACGAGAAACAAGCGCTTAAATTTAAAACAGTGTGTCATTTTTTTTGTCTTAAAGTAGTTTAACGTTGTTACCGTAAAAGGAAATAACGAGGATAAAAATTGAGTTCAAGAGGATAAATAAAGATGAAAGATAAGTCATCGATGCAATGTCAGAAAGCTATTTCGAAGAATACATTGGATATTTAGATTACGTATGTAATACAAGGCTATAGATGTGAGGTTACTTTCCTGCTACTAATTGAATAAAAACCTTTCGACGACGAGTAGATGTCGCACAACGAGTGGTTCCACATACATACAGGAATTTTTAACATTTGATGTTACGTAGTATTTATGATAAACTATTCGCGAAATTTCATTTTTTTAGAAGATAATTATATTGCCTACTGTATCTACCACAGGTGCATATACACGGTGTCCGGGAATAGACGCCAGACAAAAAAAGACGCTATTCGTTGACTATAAAATATAAATTGTTATTGAAATAAAACGAAAAAAACACGTCCCTTTTCTAATCGAGTGCAAAAAAAATACACAACTCTTTTTAACACACCCAATACTTGCCTGGAGTGCGAGTTTTACCTGCAATGGCAATATCTTCGCAACTGTTCACGGGTTATCCTCTCGAGCAGCGCTGAACAATGTGGGCAAGTATCGTGTGTACGAAAAGGATGACAAATAATTATGAATATTATTTTAAATTTTCTAAAAAAAAGTCATCTTTTAAATTTTATTTTAACGACAATCAACTATTTTTGGTTATATTACCGGACACCGTGTAAAAATAAAGAAATATTGACTATTATATCTTTCATAGACCTATTCCAAAAAAATGGTACAATTTCATGTAGAATTAGTAATAACTAGTTTCTGGATTTGTCCCTGGTTTCTGGATATTTCATTATGGCGTCTTTTACGAGTGAAATTGTAGGTCGACCGTTTCTACAGGCTTTAATGATCATTGAATAAGGCTACGATATAAATAAAGAAACATTGACTGCTATATATTTCATAAATGCATATTTAAAAAAAGTACAATTCCATTTAAAACTGGAAATACTTAATTTCTGAATTGTTTTCTTTGCTTGTGTTGTAAGACCTTGTGTTATAAGAACATAAGTTTTAACGAACAGCTAATTAAACTATAACATAAATAAAGAAATATTGACTACATCTTTCACACATGCATATTTAAAAAAAAGTATAAGTCCATTTAGAATTAGAAATAATTAATTTCTGAATGTTTTTCTTTGCTTGTGTTGTAAGACCTTGTGTTATAAGAATATAAGTTTTAATGAACAGCTAATTAAATTATGACATAAATAAAGAAATATTCACTACATCTTTCACACATGCATACTTAAAAAAAAATATAATTCTATTTAGAATTAGAAATAATTAATTTCTGAATGTTTTTCTTTGCTTGTGTTGTAACACTTTGTGTTATAAGAACATAAGTTTTAATGAACAGCTAATTAAACTATGACATAAATAAAGAAATATTGACTACATCTTTCACACATGCATATTTAAAAAAAAGTATAATTCCATTTAGAATTGGAAATAATTAATTTCTGAATTTTTTTCTTTGCTTGTGTTGTAAGACCTTTTGTTACAAGAACATAAGTTTTAATGAACAGCTAATTAAATTATGACATAAATAAAGAAATATTGACTACATCTTTCACACATGCATATTTAAAAAAATGGATAATTCCATTTAGAATTAGAAATAATTAATTACTGAATTTTTTCCTTTGCTTATGTTATAAGACCTCTTATTATGGAATCTTTCAGGATTGCAGATAGACCGGATCTATAGTTTTTAATGATCAATGGGTAAAAATACGGTATAAATAAAGAAATATTAATTATTTAGGGAGATTTTTGTTAATATATGCTCTTAAGTATTGGAATAAAATGTACTATTTCTCGAAGAAATCTTTATGAAAATCGAATAGCTTTGTAATGAGACGCCGTTAATATCATAGGCACTTATGTTGAAATAGAGTTTAGGATGGTTTTCCGTTTCCACACAGCGATAAAATTTTTTCTTGAGATAAAACCCTTATTTTAAAAGTCTTTTTAACAATTTATTATTTTTGTCCTTTTATTATAAGACGATTTTTAGCGACTTTTTTATATTTTGACCTAGATTTTGATCCAAGTTTGATTGGTTTGGTGACAACCATGATCGACGAAAATATATTGAAATTACATCGAAATTCAAAATTAAGTATACTTTCGTGACAACAAATGAAAAACAATGTGTGAATAAAAGATGAAAAATTTTCAAATTGACTAATGCGCTTTTTAACATTTAGACAAGGAAAATGTAAAGGAAAACTTTCATTATGGTGATAGATAGTAAACATATTACTCTTATGAATGTAGCAAAGAATAAAAATATACCAAAAAAAATGAAAAATAATAACGTACGGAAATACAAAGGAAGTATCTGAATGACTGAACTTACTAGTGTGGAAAGTAAACTTGAGGTAGAAGCTGGCGGTGTGGGGCTCGGGGCTTATAGTGAAATTTAGAGACGCCTGAACACAGCTTGAGATGGACAATGTCTAAGCCGTCAGTCCACTGTAGCGTCGAAGATCTATAAAGTAAAATATGTCAGATAAATCCAAAGCAAAAGATCCATAAATTAAAATAAACGAAGTTGAGGTGATATCGTTTTGAAATATTTATAGAAATAGTTTATGTGATTGGACAAAGAAGCAGATACATATAGTCACCGAGAATACAATATCAAGGACAGTGTGATGGTAAAGGTAAAGAAAGGTATAAACAACCCCTCAAAGCCACGCGGTGCCTGGTGCACATGACCCTTGCATTAATCAAAAGTGATAAGATAGTTAAACATTTAAAGAAGAAGTTTACGTGATTGGACACAGAAGCAGATACATATAGTCACCGAGAATACAATATCGCGGACAGTGTGATGGTAAAGGTAAAGAAAGGTATAAACAACCCCTCAAAGCCACGCGGTGCCAGGTGCACATGACCCTTGCATTAATAAAAAGTGATAAGATAGTCAAACATTTAAAGAAGAAGTTTACGTGATTGGACACAGAAGCAGATACATATAGTCACCGAGAATACAATATCGCGGACAGCGTGATGGTAAAGGTAAAGAAAGGTATAAACAACCCCTCAAAGCCACGCGGTGCCAGGTGCACATGACCCTTGCATTAATAAAAAGTGATAAGATAGTCAAACATTTAAAGAAGAAGTTTACGTGATTGGACAAAGAAGCAGATACATATAATCAACGAGAATACAATATGGCGGACAGTGTGATCGTAAAGGTAAAGAGAGATATAAACAACCCCTCAAAGCCACGCGGTGCCAGTTGCACATGACCCTTGCATCAATCAAAAGTGGTAAGATAGTTAAAAATTTATAGAAGAAGTTTACGGTATTGGACAAAGAAGCAGATACATATAATCAACGAGAATACAATATCGAGAACAGTGTGATCGTAAGGGTAAAGAAAGGTATAAACAACCCCTCAAAGCCACGCGGTGCCTGGTGCATATGACCCTTGCATTAATTAAAAACGATAAGATAGGAAACAAATTTTTTGATAATAAACGTCTTATTTATTCTGATCTCAGGGACTCACAGAAATCATCTTGCCATACAAATTTAAAAATTTAAGATAACCAGTTTCCTCTCTATAGTATGATAGTCTACCGAACTAATTTTTTCCCAACATATTCAATATTTTCCAGATTTTTTAAGTTTAAAAAATTTGTGAGTCTACTGTTTTACAACATTTATAAGTTCTTCAGAATAAATCGTAAATCGGGATTGCTTCGATTTATAGTTTTTGATACACACCATTTTTGGACTTATAACCAACATTTTCGGTCATGGAGTGACTGCGTGTGTTTGGGTCTGAGAGTTGTCCATCAGGCGTACGTATTTACCTACTGTGACGCAAGTCACCTTGTTTATAAGACTCGGTGCACTGAAACAATTTCTACTCTCAAACGATCACTGTATCAGTGGGTCACAACCAAATTACGAAGTTTTGTAAAATTTGAGACCAGCATTAGATGGGAATATTTCAAACCTTATTTACAAATACAAAGGATTTCTATGGTTGATGAAAAATGTTTTCTTTCTAAAATTATTGAATTGTTTATTATGTAGTTAAGCTGTTATTAGTAGGAACTGATTTTCAAGTACTAATTGTAACTAGACTTTCTACTATTAAATAAGGGAGTAATTTCTAAATAGTTATCTTTTATCGTAAACAAATTCTTCGTTTTTTTCACAAATCTGACTAGTATTATTTAAATTTGTTTATTATGTTTATCGTCAATTTTTACGTAAATTTAATAACATATCACAGTATTTCCAAACGTGACGCTTCTAAAATGAAATTTAAAGAAAATTAAAATTTTGAAAGTGTCTAAGAGTTTTTTCTCACTTATACATTTCATGACCCAGGTCTTATTTGTTCTAATGGGAGCTCAAATTAGAACTTAAATTTTCCAAAAAGATATAATAAGCTCGAGTTAAGGTTTTAAAATAATTTTTCTTTCATAAAAGCCTTTTAAATTGCGTCAAAGTAATCCTGATTTTCAGGATTTAACGTGACAATTTTTTGAGTTATAAGTATTACTATATTGCAACTGCTTTTATAAAGACCTTTTTTTAAACATGATTTTTCAAATATTTACGACTTGCGGAAAGTTAGCTAGGTACCTACTTCTGTATATTAACTCACACAAATTGACCTTCGATAGTTTTTGTTTTATATTATACCTAATATGTTAGCAATGACTCTATGATACGAAAGAGTGAATATCTCATAAAAATATATAAAACTTAGAGTCAAATTCTAAAAACTGATTTTTTCTATCGGTTTATTATCACTTTTAAAAACATATTTGTCATCTACAGCCTCATTATCATTTTGTTGTACGTACTCGAGATAAAGTCAAGTACGGACAAATATATTGCGACCTTTGATGCTTCAAAATGTCAACAATAATGTCAATTGACTCATCCAGTATTTTCCATTGTACGTCAACGATAAAAGCAATTTTAACCCTGAAGTTTTTCGCGCAACGACGGGATCGATAACCGAGCAGCGTGTGTGACCTTTAAAAGTTCGGTACCCTTAAAACGGAAATAAAACCGCTATAAGATAATTTATTTATTATTAATATTATTTTAATACATTTTTTTAATAATGAGTCGACACTCGACTTTATAATGGCGACACGTGTCCCTATTAATGATGGCTCATCTTTATTGCATATCAGTAGAGATTTTTGATTCGGATTCGCATTGGAAAATCTCCAGTCAAAAAAACATGTTACTGGTTTGATGACTTGCCTCTGTACGTAATCAAGGCCTGTTCCAATATATTCGTCAAACCACTTACATTTATATTAGACCTATAATAGACCTTTCTATGTTCTGAAATTTATTCATCAGTCTGGAAGTTTTCCTGGATATTTGCTGTTTTCAAATCTAGTTCTAGGTTCGACGCACAAAATTATAGATCTGTAACAGTCTTATATTTATTTCCTGAAGTATTCGAAACTGTTATGCATCGCCGTATCTAATAACAAATTCAATATCAGTTGCCGACCTGGCAGTACGGTTTCCATCCAAAGTATTTTAACGCCAGTTGCGTTAGATCATTTTAAAAAAATAAGTAAATAAAAAAATTGTGCTTGTCTTGTGAAAATTCTTTAATAAAAAAACGCTGTCAATGTAATTATTTTCAAGTAAAACATAAATGAACAAGATCAAAATTATATTAAAAACATTTAGTAACGTCAGACTAAGAAGTTAAAATTAAGAGAGACTTTTTAATTTTGTAGGATAAAAGACATCAAATGTTCACATATAATGATATTTTATGATTACATCTTGATGTAAGCGAACGACAGTGAATCATGTGTCACACTCCGTCATTGCAATTACGCCATAAGAAAATGCCAATATGTGTATCACACTCCGTCATTGCGATTACGTTATAAGAAAATGTAAAATAAACATATTGATATCTCACTCTAAAGATGCACAGAAATGTTGCAGGGAGAGGCCACCTAACGGTTACACTTTTTTAACGCTCTGAACTTCTATTGGGCGCTATATATGAAAATCAATTCTTAAGGAGTAAAATCCAAAAAAAATAAAATAAATAGATGGATGCAATCACATGTTTTGAATGGTTTGGCCCACATTTATAAACGGATACTTTCAATAAAAGTGAGAAAGAGATTATATCTTAGTTAAGTTTATTGACGTTAAAAACTAACTTTTTTTATGATAAGTGCTTCCGATTTAACAGGAATCGTCTCAATGTTTCTTATCAAAATTATAACATTTCATAAGATTTACACAAACGCGACAAGTATGGTAAAGACATTTTAAAAAATATCAAAAAATTATTATAATTTCCCTTAAGCAGCTAGACTTCAAAGTAAAAAAAACGACCTTTCTCACAGACGATTTGACTAAAAAACTAAAGTTTGGCACAATATTAAAGCAGATTGTTTCGCATAATTCAACAATGAGCACTAAGAGGCTATAGAAATTTTAGAGAGGCTAAATAAAATATTTGATTTTTTTAAAATTCGCATGGGCTATTTTTTATCAGAATATTGTTGAAAATATATCCGCTGCTTTAAAAAAAACTATTTGATATAGAAACTTGAAATTCGGCACAGTGGTGAAACCTATTAATTCGCATATAAATATATTAGTTGACAGTCAAAAATATTTGTAGAACTACAGTGATACAGTAAAGAAATCGTGAAATTGAACGCCAAGAAGTCGCTTGAAAGCTGAGAAGTTAAACTCTAATGAAGTAATTAATGACTTCCTCTCTCGAGACCCAGAACCGCCATTGTCTTCATCATAGCGCTCTTCCTTGCCCACACTCTTAGGTACGCTTCATAAATATTAACGTAGCTTCATGGATTCAACACCTAAAATAATGTTTTAGGCACAGAAGACTTACAGAATAAAGGACCTAGACACACAGTGAAATCAGTACAGTAGAACTCAAGTTAAAAACAAAATAGAAATACACACAGAAAGACAGCCTACACTGCTTTTTATAAATACATATATTGATTAGTAAACCAATAAATATTTATGGAAATTGTGCAATGATATACTTTTACATTTTCGCCCCAGAATTTGTCACATTTTTATATCATTAATATTATGCATTCGTCTGTCATATAACTGTATTGAGTTAGGGTATTGCAGCTAAACCAGGAACACTTATATATATTATTATTATATACCGCCTATCTCTATGTCTGTATGTCATAGCCTTTTTAAACGCGAACTCTGCTCGTACTTAATAGGTTTTATTTTTCTAGTAAGAAAATTTTTTAACATACCTTGTAAAAAATTTTACATAAAATAAAGCGACAATTCCAAAATTTATGGTTAAGTAGTTATGACAATGGTCCTTTAATAAACAATATATAGTTTTCAATGAATATTTAAGGCTAAATTTTTATTTTAAAACTTGGAAAAATAATTTGTTTCTAGTTCTTGATGGTGAAATTTTTCCTACTCTTTAAATGAAACTAGAATATTTTATGAACTATGAACTATTTGAAAGTTAAAATTGTTATTTCCAGGCTGAATGAATACGATAAATTATCATAGACAAACTTTTTGGTTTTTAAATTAGTTTTTATTTCCTGAATGAATACGATAAAAGATCATAGACAAACTTTTTGGTTTTTAAATTAGTTTTTATTTCCTGAATGAATACGATAAAAGATCATAGACAAACTTTTTGGTTTTTAAAATTAGTTTTTATTCCCTAAATGAATGAATACGATAAAAGATCATAGACAAACTTTTTGGTTTTTAAAATTAGTTTTTATTTCCTAAATGAATGAATACGATAAAAGATCATAGACAAACTTATTGGTTTTTAAAATTAGTTTTTATTTCCTAAATGACTGGATACGATAAAAGATCACATACAAACCTTTTGGTCTTTAAAATTAGTTTTTATTTCCTGAACGAATGAATACGATATAAGATCATAAACAAACTTTTTGGTTTTTAAAATTAGTTTTTATTTCCTAAATGAATAAATACGATAAAAAATCATAAACAAACTTTTTAGTTTTTAAAATTAGTTTCTATTTCCTAAATGAATGAATACGATAAAAGATCATAGACAAACTTTTTGGTTTTTAAAATTAGTTTATATTTCCTAAATTAATGAATACGATAAAAGATCATAAACAAACTTTTTGGTTTTTAAAATTAGTTTTTATTTCCTAAATGAATGAATACGATAAAAGATCATAGACAAACTTTTTGGTTTTCAAAATTAGTTTATATTTCCTAAATTAATGAATACGATAAAAGATCATAGACAAACTTTTTGGTTTTTAAAATTAGATTTTATTTCCTAAATGAATGAATACGATAAAAAATCATAAACAAACTGTTTGGTTTTTAAAATTCGTTTTTATTTTCTAAATGAATGGATACAGTAAAAGATCTTAGACAAACTTTTTGGATTTTAAAATTCGTTTTTATTTCCTAAATGAATACGATAAAAGATCACAGACAAACCTTTTGGTCTTTAAAATTAGTTTTTATTTCCTGAATGAATGAATACGGTAAAAGACAAACTTTTTGATTTTTTAAAAGTATCTTCAGTGTCATTATTATTTACGGGGTAGTCAACGCGTGCATCGAATAAAAATATTATAAGAGTATTTTATTTATTCTCTTTGTACTTTGTCTTTAACGGCCATGTTGTGGAAACAATTATCTCTCTAGGATGATGTATATAAACACAAATAATATTGTTCTGGTTCGTATTGACTTAGAACCTATATAATAGATGGATATTCCTATAGATAGCTATATAATGCCGGGAATGAATATCTTCATCTGTCACAACCATTTTTCTCAGAAAACGATTGACGTAGTCCTTTGAAATTTGGCATAGTAATAAAACATAAATCAGAAGCTCTCAAACATATTTATATGAAAATATTAGCGGGATATAGCGGTAGGCAAGGGCTAGTTTTAGATTTAAGATTGTCAAAAATGTTCTTCTTATAATTTTAGGTGGTGTATTTTTAGAGAAATAATATTATTGAAGCAAAAATTGTAAAAAGAACGAGGTTTTTAGAAGTCTACTCAAAGTTTGTAGATTATTTTTTTATGTGGTTTTGAGATATATATATATTTACTACTACACACACACACCTATATATATATATATATATATATATAAGTATATATATATATATATATTTTCTTTTTTTTTTCTTCTTTTTTTTTTAAACTTAAATTATTAAACATCTATCGCGCTAGAGACCACATTAGACCACATTAGTAGTGAATTGTGACACATTAGTAGTGAAAGTTATTTCTCCTTAAGTAAGGTATGGAACCCTCGATAAGCTAGCCAAATTCAAACTTGGCCAATTTTTATCAATAACCCATCAAAGATATTTAAAAGACAAAGACAAGACTTGTTGGACGTCCACAAGTCTGTAACATTTCTATTAATATTATTATTCAAGAGGAATCTTATAAAATGAGTATGAATCACATTGATTTCGTGAAGAGACATATGCCATTTGTTGATTTTTTAGGGTTTGGCAAAAGATGGCTTACATGGTTGACGCGAAAATTTAATTGCCGTGTAGTTTATTGCGCCCGAATGGACGTGGCATATACAGTATCTTTAGAACATATTGGGCAATGAGCAATTATGGTATAAGTGACGGAAGTGGAAGTGGGTCGAATTAATTTTCTATTCAAGCCTATCAAAAATGTACTTTAAATTATATACTGACTGTACTATATACTGTATTTTATATACTGATTACTATACTGAACATATGGTAGATAACATGAAAATCTACAGCTCTACTATACTGAACATATGGTAGATAACATGAAAATCAATGTATTATATGTCTCCAATATCTATCGTTAACCATCTGTCTGTAATGATATTAGTCATTTTCTTTTGCAAAATCGGAAGAAAGAAGCTACATCAAAATAAAGTTTCTTTTAAAGATTTCTTAGTCACATATTACACATCGTATATTATGGTATAATATATCTGTTGTAATATTCTCTTAAGAAATTACGTGCATAACAATTTGCCAGTTTTATATAGATTATATATTATATGCGTTTTTGTTACAGTTCTAAACTCGATTAAAGCACAGACTACATAACTATATCGTTAAGGATATCGTGAATAAGTATTGTATATAAAACGAATTATTATTGAAAGAATTAATTATTGTATATAAAACGAATAATTATTGAAATAATTATTGTATATAAAATACAATTATGTTTGCATTTTTTTGGGCAAAGTCGCGATAAGCATAAAGTTGTATATGCTGTATCCAGTGGAATAACATGAATTTATTTTAATTCGTCATGTTTTTATTCCTCTTTGTTTATGTTTATTACGACTTGTATAGAAATAAAATATTTCGAAATGTTTAAAAAAATAAGAAATTTAAATAATGTGTAGAAAGAAAAAAAACAAAAGTAATCGCAATGCTGGATACCGCTGCAGTTATTTTCGCGAAAATGCCAATTGTGTTTAAACTTTGTTGTTGAAAAACTAGTAAAATGAAATTAAATTTTTGTTTTAATTATTTGCAAGTTACGTTTTTTGAATAAGGAGTTATGGTATAAGAAGTAGATTACACATGATTTTGAAATTATTTGAATACCTCTTGCCAATGTCAAATCGATCGGTCGAATTTTTAGGTTAATTTTACGCTTGCGCAGTTTACGATATTTGGTTGTCACAAATGTTGAACAACTGACATAAACTTCCTTTTTAAAAACGAGGCCAACATGACGGCAGTATATGTATATTTGTCCGAGTTATTGAAATTTAAATTTACTTCATGATAAATTGTCGCTCATTTTGGCGTGACCGTAATTTTTTAATTTTAAAGAAGATTCCGAAGAAGTTTTTAAATAAAAAACATATTTTTTAGATTTAAAAGTAGTTTTTAAATAAAAAATAAACAGATTTAATATGTAATGCCATTATACTACTCAGTAGACACGTTATATTTTTATAAAGTTAGTAAAAAATGTGGGTCTACGCAGCGCTAACATGCGAACTATAATGATGGTCAAAGAAAGCACCAATATTAAAGAAATAATTGTATTGAAGTCACGACAATTACACTGTCTTTTAAGGACTATATTTACCAGGGTAATTATCTCTCTATTTAACATGACAACGATGTTACCAGGTCCTTTTACCTAATAATTGGTGCTAAATACACCGATTATTTGGTCAAATACAAGTTAGCGCAAAAGTAATGTCATAATGTGAACGTGCCTTAATTTTGCACAAAAGTAAAGTCATAATGTGAATGTATCTTAATATTTGTATATGGCGCCAAATGTCACTGTGCTTTGACACTTATGTTGTAGACACACAGGGAATTAGTTGTCAACTAGCCATGGAGCGATACACATCTCAATAAACTTTTCATAAAAACAGAGCTCTTTTTTTAATTTCCCACAAAATGGCAGCCAATTCAAATTATGACATTACTTTTGCGCCATCTGTATAATAATTACTGGACAAGTATAAAAAAATCTCCGTAAAAAGGACCAAATTCCTCTTGAAGAAGTTATCAAGTAATGCGGTAAAAGCAGCCGAATTCTTCTTCCGAATTTCAGTTAGAGCTTTAATTCTAGATGTATGGAATATTATATTTATTTACCAGAATATTGAACTTAGTTACGATCAATTTTTCAGTCTCTTGTTGTACCACATGACGAGATCTATAAAAGAGACCTGTAGAACAAAATTTGTTTCTAAAAGCCAAAGTATTCTTCATTGATATCGTAAACACTGCATATGTATCAAATTTCAAGATTAAAAATACTCCAATAAGAGAAATTTCATGATTCCCTTATTGAAGTCTTTTTGAAACCAAGTCAGGTTTTTTTTTACGATCTTTCAGGGAATAAGTGAGTTACGAAGTTCACGAGTTTAATGTCAAATATCTCGGTAATTATTACAGATATAACAAACTTAAAATTTGTAATATGTCATGTACAAAATTATAGCGTTTCTGATAAAGTGTACAGGGTCCAGTAGTGCGATTCGAAACTTTGTGCTGCACTTGTGTACTCGTGCACCCAGATTTAATTATTCCTTGTAACTAACATATTTGAAAGTTACGGTTATGTCACTTAATTGTTAGAGGAGATTACATAGATAATATGATTTTATTGTCAAATATCTCGGAAATTATTATAGATACAACAAACTTAAAATTTGTAATATGTCATGTACAAAATTACAGTGCTTCTGGTAAAGTGTGCAGTCTCCAGTAGTGCGATTCGAAACTTTGTGCTGCACTTGTGTACTCGTGCACTAGTGCACCCAGATATAATTATTTATTTTATCTAACATATTTGAAAATTACGGTTATGTCACTTAATTGTCAGAGTAGTGTACATAGATAATATAATTTTAATGTCAAATATCTCGGAAATTATTACAGATATAATAAACTTAAAATTTGACAGACAAACGGACTGATGGATAGATGACGTTGCACAACAGGGTTTTGTTCGGACTCTCCGGGTATGTAACATGTACAAAATTACAGTGCTTCTGGTAAAGTGTGCAGTCAACAGTAGTGCGATTCGAAACTTTGTGCTGCACTTGTGTACTCGTGCACCCAGATTTAATTATTCCTTTTAACTAACATATTTGAAAGTTATCGTTATGTCACTTAATTGTTAGAGTAGAGTACATAGATAATATGATTTTAATGTCAAATATCTCAGAAATTATTACAGATATAACAAACTTAAAATTTGTAATACGTCACGTACAAAATTACAGCGTTTCTGATAAAGTGTACAGGGTCCAGTAGTGCGATTCGAAACTTTGTGCTGCACTTGTGCACTCGTGCACCCAGATTTAATTATTCCTTTCATCTAACATATTTGAAAGTTACGGTTATCGCACTTAATTGTCAGAGTACAATACATAGATAATATATTTGCATTGGCGTAATTTAATCACAGCTATCTTATCACATTTAATAGTACATTAACAATGAACAATACTAGGTGACGTTTTCAGTAAAGTGAGAGCATCTTAGAAATTGAGGTGAGTAAAGTATAAAATGTACAAGTGTTTCATGTGACAAGTTGCGCGTTAAAGGTATATATATATATATATATATATATATATATATATATATATATATATATATATATATATATATATATATTAAATAGAATTCTGTTTAGAAGTTTTAGAAGCAATGACATTAGTATTCAACATTTTAGTCTGTTTACTTCATTATTACACTTATTTTTAATTATATTATTTATTACACTGTATATTAATAATTGCTTTTTATACAGGACAATACAAAATATACATACTAATTAAACCGCTTTAGAAGAAAGTGGAGAAAATCTTAATTAAGTCTAAGATATAAATAATACTAAATGGGAGCTGTCAAAACATTAAGCGCAAAAACAACGTCTACAATGAATAGAGTACATGCACACAACTTGGTCACAATAGACTGTGCAGTGCATACATCAATTAGTCAGTAGTTTACAGGCGGCCATTTCGAGTGGTCGTGTATCAACAGATAATTTTGTCGACAAAAAATAGTTAGAAGCAGTCAATATGACTTCAAGATCATACCCAAAGCACAAAATCACCATTTGTAATTCAAGTAAGTTCAAACATACAACATTCGTAATAATTTAAAAATAATAGTGTGTTTTAATGTTTACAAAAGGGCGTTTACACTAAGAAATAGAAACAATAAAACATGTCCCGAGTGTGAAAGAGAGACATGATTATCTTTACACACGTACAGAAGTTTAATAAAGCTTGGTATATACAGGGTATATTATTTAAATCAACGATTTAAATGTAAAACAACGCTAATTAATTTACCGCTAGCGAAATTGTGTAATATTTAAAGAAAAAGGTCATACTATATATTATGTTTATATTTAATTTATAAGGAATTAAATGATACTTTGATATACATATTTTTAAGTTATACATTTCAGAGAACGATTAGTTAAATCAAGTAACTGTAATAGAAGCGAAAGTTTGCGACATTTTGGTAAAAAATTGGGATACGGCTTTCCGAGTGAAACTAACACCAAAACTTATAATTGAAAAAAATAATTATACTATTTAATAAATTTTGATGTTTATATTGTAAAAAAAATATACATGTGTAATATAATATTTACCATATAAATATACGTATTGCCTAGCATATCTTTCACAGGCTTAAAAATAATTAGTTTGATTATTCATAATTTCTTGGCCATTATATATTTAGCTCTTTTTAATATTTCATGTTTAAATGCAGAATTAATTATGTTTAAAAGTTAGATCCCCCTAACAGACAGACGTATATGGATAGATGACGTTGCACAACAAGAGGGTTTTGTTTGGACGCCAGGGTATGTAACACGGATGGAATTTTCTGTTTTGTCAATTTCTCAATATATAGGTAACTCATAAAGGTTGTTTACAACGTTAAATACGTTGTGATTACGTTGACAATTAAACTTTACGAATAGCTCTGAGACTAGTTTCTCATTAACTCATCACTATGAGTTGGCAATAATTTTTATATTTGTTGCTTTATTACTATTGTGCATACCATAAAAATAGCTAGTCAATATTATTAATAAGTAAAATTGAAGTTATGAAAAACTAAAACTACGTAGTCGGACTACGTCGAAAAAAACTGAAAAGTAGAAAAACAAGTTAGGTAATCATAATTTCACTGAAAGGTAATCGTCATTGGATTAAAAAGCCGTAGGTAGCCTTCAGCTTCGACACATGTTCCACTGGAAAAAATATTGACATTTCAAAACTGAACGCTGCTCACGGCTTCACAATTCAGTGACGATTATCCTTCAGTGAAGTTATGATTACCTAACTCGTTTTTCTACTCTTCAGTTTTTTTTTGACGAAGCCGTGTTTTAGTTTTTTATAGCTTTATTTTCATTTTAATCTTTTTAGTATCTTATTTTCATACATATACTAGTATATGTACATAGAAATTCGTATTTTTATTATTCGTCCCAAATTTGGCTATTTTTTACGTTTATGAAAAAATGGTTGAGGAAACCCCATAACTATTTTTAAAGACCTGTCTAATAATATCCTTCTCGACAATATATGCGATTTTTTAATAAGTCCCCCAAATTGTTTTATGTCTCTAAACACCTAATTGTATGATACATTTATATTAAATACAAATCGATTGATACCACATTTGATAAAATTGGTACAATAAATTTTGGTTTGCGATCTACATTTATCTATAGGTACATACATAGATTGTTAAAATAATTATCCTTCTTTTCCTGCACCGTAGTCGGGTAATTAGGTAATATTGGGCTTAAAGATGAGCACGTACACTGGAAGAGAAAGTTCTTAGCATAAAGTTAATATTACACAGTGTTCTTGTATGACCATCCTTCCAAAAACTGCCTGCGTTCAAATAGAGCATATTTGACTGTTTCTTTTATAAAACATAATTTAAAGGTACATGGGGCAAAGGCTATAAAACATAATTAAAAGAAGTAAAAAAATTATTTCAAAAATCATAAGAATTAACCGGTTTATAAAGGTTTAGCATCTAACGTATAGACAAGGACGGCAATATTAAATTGTGACGTCATTTGTAGTAATGCCCATTATAGTCTACGACAGCGGAGGCAGGGCGGTTTATAAGTTTCCCGACTATTAAGTTGTGAAAAGCCTGAAAATTTACGAGTAGTCAACTATTCAATTGTTTACCTCAGTTTTAAGTGATCGTTGGGTTAATTAGTCGTCGGCCACAGGTTTTTATACCTCAACATTTCAACTACTATGGAAAAGAAGTTTCGTTAAAAAAAGTAAGTAAGTAGTCTGACTCTATTTCGTACACCTATAAGTGCCGTATTAATTGAATAAGTATTAAACAATTATTGTAGCAAGGGAAAATGACACGAAAATTCTTGGCAGAACGAAAAGTGCACACCCGCATTAAATAAATTGTGAGAAAATGCTAAAAATGCGGAGGCGGAAGAAAGAGGCGAAAATATTTTCCACGAAGGTGAAAGAGGCGGACCCGGAAGAGGCGAAAAATCAAACAAAGGCGAAGACAGTCACCGAGCATGAAAAAAGTTAATTTTTGTAGAATTTTTTTTATGAATTTTAAATTTCAAATTCTATCAAATTAAATATTCGAAAAAACAATTTTAATCGATGTACTGAGAAATATGTAAAAAGATATATATATATATATATATATATATATATATATATATATATATATATATATATATATATTAGTATATCCCTCAATATATATAATGATGCTAGTTAAAACAGTTTTAGAATCCCACGCGAAGATTGTACAAAAACTATAGCGATTACTCTATTTAGGAAATTCATAATTTTTGAAATACGGACCACATATTTACGCATATAAAAGATATACTAGGCAATATATCAATGCGGTGAAAAATTAATATTTGTAAATATATTAATAGGAATATTATGTATGCTTAAATTTTCATAAGTTCTCAAACAGGTTTTTATATATTGAGCTTTGTTAGTAGTTAAAGACGTTTTTCATAAGATGAGACAAAGGTATGAAAACCTAAAACGGAAACAGTATTTTTTATACAATTGTATTATAATTAACTACACTTTTTGAAATTAATATATTCAAAACAACAAGCATGTAGGTTGATACGGTATTACTTGTCTGAATCCGTTATTATTATAACCAATTATTTAAAAATATTCACGTTCAGCGTGCTTGAACCGACATGTGTAAGATACTAATTAACTATTGTGAACATATTTCACATTATAATTAAACCGCAAGGTGGGTCATAATGAATTTAAATATGTTGTTATATTCCGTAATAGTGAAATGTTTACATGTAAAAACAAAAATAAATATTTGAAGCGAAATAGCATTTATTTCGAAATTAAACATTTTTATTTAAGTCAAAATGGGCATTTTTGGAACTAAGTTCCTTATCCCACATTACACACTTACCGAATGAGAGCCAGCCCGAAAAAAGTGTAAGATTTCGACCCGCACTATTGCTACAGTATAAAAGTGTAAGATTTCGAATGACACTTTTGCTACAGTATAAGAGTTTTAGATATTACTGCAGTATAGAATTGAGGCGTATGCATCACCTGTATTCGTTTAGACGTGTGTGTTTAGCAATCCGTGCGCGCCATAATACTCATAACCTCTCTTCACTATTTTCAAGCTCGTGTTAAAAAATGAATTGTGAAAGTTATTCAGCAGAAAAATAGGATGGTGACGATGAAGTCAGGTGAGTGACAATAAGTGGATGATTTATTTTAAATTAAAATTTTGGTATCATCTATTATTTGCATCGACAAAAGTTTACACATATATTAATATAGCGAAAGGAACTTCGTTTCAACCAAGTGTCACACGATACCTCCCGTTCTTTTTTGTGGCAAAATAATTTTATCACTTTTGTGGAAGAGAAAAATTTGTAAACGTTATATATTATTTTAGAACTTGTGCTGAATGAGAATTTTTCAAGATTAAAGACCTGACTCTCTCGACACATTTTTTTACATGATGAAAATTACATTTCCGTTCTCATGATATTTGATCATATTTCTGATAACAAGACGCAGTTTAACCGATTAAAAATTCGTTGTTGAAGCAATATGTACATTTTTTGTCTTCTTTTTAATGTGCGAATGTATTCTGATAGCCCGGATTATTTTAGGTTTAGATTCTCAGTAATAGGTTCACATGGTATTGAACTTCTTTTTGAAAACTTCTTACTTTTTTATCTTCGCACACGTTTCCTCCTTCTACACATATTCCTTCAGTGTTCATGCTGCCAAACAAAAGAGTAAGTTGGACCTTCGTATCTGGAATGAACCGTCAACTGACCAATTCAAAGTAGTCTGAAAAAAAATGCTTTCGTTACTCCACATCGTTTCCTCACAGGTTTTCCCTTCTAAATCCTGTTCTCCTTTCTTCTTACCAATATATTGTTAGTAATTACTTGCTATCAGTTACTTTTTTACCTTGGAATTTTATTTCTTTATGATTTAACTTTTTTTTGCCACTGTGTTTACAATTTGTTGCGGTCTTCCGCGACACATAATATATTTTTATTCGGTGCCTTGGTTGACAGGAAGATGTTGCTGTTGTGATAAGTCAGCCTCATATATACACACAGCCTCATTATATATACATACAGCCTCATCATACTTTAAAGACAAATGAAATTAAAAAAAAAACTTTCAAATTGAAAAACAAAAATTTTTACGGAAAATTGCAATGTGAATAGAAAATAATGTCATTATCTCCTTAAATATTGCCATTTCCTCGCAAATCGGTCTTATCCAGATATAATTATCTGAATTGAACTGACTGCGACAGTATTTACACTACGCTATTATATTTTTAAATGTATATCCTCAATAGCGCCGACCCGATTACCTGACCCAACTGCCCATATAGTGCAATAATAGCCACAACGGCATAATTTAGGTACCTGGGTTAAAATCCCCGACATACTTCCGCTTACGTTGTATATACATGCTTAAGCGCTCAATACACGTACCATTTTGGTTGTTAAAATAAGTTGGGGCTGCCAAATTGGATTTTGTACAACATACTCGAATGATTGTCCCGACTTGTCATCATTTTCCTTATTTCGAAACGCCTCTGACTCATCTTCATCGCTCTTGGAATGGAAAAAGCTACGACTTGCCAGTATTTTACCTATTTTGAGACAAGACTGACTCATTTTGTGGCTTTGGAAAATTTTTTTAAAATGGCACAAATTAGGAATAGCGTCCACATAATTGATCTAAAAAAAATATATAATTATGGTTTAAGTAGTTTTATTTATGAAGAAGTAATTTTAGTCACTTAAAACTATTTTAAGTGCTAAAATATAATGATTGTAAAAAATTCCTTAAGGTAAAGTATGATTTCTTTGTCACCTTAATGGATATAGTTGGATCAATAATTAAAAAAAAAACTGGCACAGTGCGAATCCGGATATAATTATTTGACAACGTTCCTATATTTCTAACAATTTTGATGGTTTCGCGATTGGTCGGACAGCCAATTTGCTCCGTGTATTAAGCTCTTTATAAGCATTCATAACTTCATGTGTAACACACAGTTAGCTGTAAACATTGTTTGGATTTACCTGTCGTACGAGTATCTCATTTTACAACACGTTCGTGCAATTTGCGGACGAAGAATTTTAACGAGCGTCTATACGAGATTGTTGGTGGGGACTGGCCCGCCTTATAAGGATGTGGTTTTGTCTAGCTGATGACTGGTTAGGGTTTCCATTATTTAAAGTGAAGAGGATTTATTTATTTATAAATAGTTAATAATATATGTATGTTACAAACATAGATATGTTTATTGAGTATTTTTAAAAAATAAAGCTGAAATCTGACCAAAAAATGTGAAAAAGCAGCTAATATAATATAATAATAATATTGAAGTGGATTTCAAGTTATATTCCAATGTTAATTTAAATTCTATTTGGCTAGTCCATTTGAAAAACAAAATTTACTAGCCAATATTTAAATTCATTAAGCATGTTTTGACAGGTTTTTCTATGTTTCAAGTTTAATCCGTTAGAGAGTGAGCAATAGCCATTTAATATGATATTGTTATAATAAAAAAATACCATAATTTCTTATTAAGAATTGTAGAAAATCATGCATAGTTATTTACAACTAATTTCATGTTGGTCATGGAAGTTCAGTTAATCAGTGAGTTGAATTTAGCTCCTCATTTCATTCGTTAAATTTCCATATAGTTTATAACAAGAATGAAATTTCGAATGTGCTATTGCGAAGATAAATTAAGAATGTTGAGACGGTTTTGCTATATTGAAAAATGGATAATACGGAATGACTTATAAGAAAGATGCAGACGAAAGAAAGAGAATGGTAAACCAAAAAGACATGAATTAATTAAGGAATATTTAAATATTGATAATATAACGATGTATTATAAAATAAATAAGATTCCTTTTAAAACTATTACAAAAATATTAGATAATAGGGAATTTGCACGTTTTTTTCAATTAATTATCAACCGGATATTATATCTAAACCACTGTTTTCTTAATTAATTCCTCTAACTGTATAAATTGTTAAATAAAAAGTGCAAATTATTTGAGGGAAATTCAAATTGTCGAAATGCAACGCAAAATTGGTTAAAACGAAATATGACGTCAGAATCTATGTCAACGGGTTCGTAGTTTGATATTTTGTGTAGTCGTTGTTGAGTTTGATAAGGAAATATTCTACTAAGATTGAGAATAGTCTAGATAATGACTAAATGTGAATTTGTGCAAGTACACTCGGATAATCTGCCGAGAATAAATGCATTTAGGATGACATTGTAGTTTGTTTCAAATCTCGATTTTATGTTCGCTTACGTCAGAAAAGTAAAAGCTGCAAGGTAATTGTTTTAATACTTGATTTATAATATATGTTATGTACTCTTGTTTACATATATACACTACTCAGTAGAGAGTAGTAAGTATAACCTATAAACTTATAAAAAATAACTGCATACTGTCTATGCTTTATTAATTTATATGTTCAGTCAAATTTATTACATTTCAGTTAAGTTACTTTTTATGTATTTTGGTAATGTTACGTAGTTTCTTTACGTAAGAAAAAAAATGAAAGTTGTATTAAACCTTTGTAAACTACTTTTTGTACACAGTTTTCTGATGCTTGTGTGGTTGATATTCAATACAATATATACAAAATATTCTATAATTATGATTAAACGAAATCATTGGAGCTATCTAAATAAAATATACTTACAGTAAAATGATCTACTCAACAATGCGAACAACTTGTTGGAGATACTTCATCTCTTGTGGAAACTTTGCACCGTTTTTTCGAGTTTTTATATCTTTCGGGACATGAAAAATTATTTTATCAGGTGCACTTCTAATAGTATTTTTGCGCCTATACAAAATGTAATACTTATAAACTGGTTTTTGAGCTTCTTCCGTGATTTCAACGCCTATTATACTAAAAATATGTTTATATTTATAAGAATACCCACAACTGAGCATAGCTTGTGACGTCATGCTAGGCGCGTAAAAATGGCGTCATTTAAACTGCTTGAATTGTCAATAAAATTATTCACAATTAAATGAAACTACGTGATGTAGTATTATTTCTACTTTCTTTAATTTCTTTACCACGACCTAGGTTTCGTTGTACTACAACATCTTCAGGTGGGATATTAGCTAAGATCTTTGCTAATATCCCACCTGAAGATGTTGTAATACAGCGAAACCTAGGTCATCGTAAAGAAATTAAAGAAAGTAGAAATAATACTACATCATGTAGTTTCATTTAATTGTGAATAATGAATTTCGACAAAATTAACGCCAAATATATTCAATAAAATTATGTTTTAATTTTTTTTTAAATTTAAATGAAACGTTTCCAACAGTATTTATATTTTTTGCTATGCTATAACGATGTAGAAAGGGAATTAAGAAAATAAAAATATGATATGTATATTCTCCATTATACAGCACATACAAAAAAGTTGTAGTTATTATAATGTTACTATTTTTAAACGAGCCTTTAAACAATGCTTTATTTAATGTTGTCAATTATTTTAAATTTTACTTTATTTCCAGCCATTGGACTATATGTTTTTAATGAAATTGTAATTAAGGAAATGTTGAAAATAAAATATATTTTTTGTTCAGAATAAGTCGTGATTTTGTAATAAAAGTTTAAATAAAACAAATGTTATTAATTATTTTCGATAAAAATCCCAAGTAATTTCGCCATGTAAATTAACCCACAACTGTATATATTGCTTAATATGCTTTATCACCATGCACTAAGTTTCTATGTCGAACATTTTCTTAGAAAAACTGTTGTGGCAGAAAGACGGACCAACAGAATACCTTTCGATGTTTGAAATACAGAAAAATGGGCTATTGTTAGGTATTAACTATATTTTGTGGATATTTTTATTGAAATAATTAGACTTTATAATATAGGCTGGACTGGTCCATTTAAAAATATAAAAAAATATACCTTATGCAGCATTTGCTGAGGTTACAAATATTATTATTCACAAAAGCTGCAAAAATATGCATAAAGAAATGTATCACCGGACGTCCAAAAATTTATTCGAATGTCGCCAAAATACTTAAGCTCATGTCGCCGTCCCACGAACGATAACCGACCTTGCTAGTTATACTCGTACAATGTGTTCGCAATGTGAGTCATACAACGCTGGGTTTCTTGTTTTTCCCTTTGCCATTTTATGCATAGTCCTTTCTCGAGGTCGAGTCTTGTTCGAAATGAAGATGTATATCTTTAAGAAGCCTCGGAGGTTGGAAGCTGAATAATAATGTAATAAAATTGTAAAACAAATTTGTTAAATGAAAATGCATCGACAAAAGTTTACACATATATTAGTATAGCGAAAGAACTTGGTTTCAACTGGGTGTACAATGATATCTCTCGTTCCATTTTGTAGCAAAATAACTTTATCTCTTTTGTGAAACAGAAAAATTGGTAAATGTTATATTATTTTAGAGCTTATACTGGACAGAATTTCTCAAGATTAAAGACCTGTCCGTCTTGACACATTTTTTTACAACGTAATAAACATTACATTTCCACCCTCATGATATTTGATCATATTTCTGATTACAAGACGCAGTTCAAATGTCGAAGCCCATTTTTCTGTATTTTAAACATCGAAAGGAAAAAAAACTATATTTCGAATATTGCATTTTATTTAGATAAATCCTTATTTTTCTAAACGATAATGAAATTCTTTGTGATTTAGATAGACCTCGTTCGCTTCAAAGGTTTCCATAGCTTTAAAATGAAAATACTTTCTTTTATTTTTATGATTGAATATATCATGAGTATTAGATATGAGTCAATCGGGTCTACCCTTTTGGTTGTTCCATTGCTTTTGACGTAACAATATCTTTGAGACGATGTGGGGCAAGGATCACGTATGGGTTCGTGAACTGATGCGGGTGCTACACACTACACATTCGATTGGACAAAAACGAGATAAACCATTGTGTTCGAGCGTGAGCGCGTCTTAATCCACTGTTGCTTATTAAGTCAATTATTGCATCGTGAAATTAAAGTGAGACTCATTCTAATACGATTTCAGTGGTTGACGTGAATGATATAAATATAAGAAGATGGAATTTGATTAGTGTTTGTGTTTGTTATGCGCGTCCAAATTAGAAATTCGATTAACGTGAATGAAATAAATATAAGAAGATGGAATTTGATTAGTGTTTGTGTTTGTTATGCGCGTCCAAATTAGAAATTCGATTGACGTGAATGAAATAAATATAAGAAGATGGAATTTGATTAGTGTTTGTGTTTGTTATGCGCGTCCAAATTAGAAATTCGATTGACGTGAATGAAATAAATATAAGAAGATGGAATTTGATTAGTGTTTGTGTTTGTTATGCGCGTCCAAATTAGAAATTCGATTGACGTGAATGAAATAAATATAAGAAGATGGAATTTGATTAGTGTTTGTGTTTGTTATGCGCGTCCAAATTAGAAATTCGATTGACGTGAATGAAATAAATATAAGAAGATGGAATTTGATTAATGTTTGTGTTTGTTATGCGCGTCCAAATTAGAAATTCGATTGACGTGAATGAAATAAATATAAGAAGATGAAATTTGATTAATGTTTGTGTTTGTTATGCGCGTCCAAATTAGAAATTCGATTGACGTGAATGAAATAAATATAAGAAGATGGAATTTGATTAGTGTTTGTGTTTGTTATGCGCGTCCAAATTAGAAATTCGATTGACGTGAATGAAATAAATATAAGAAGATGGAATTTGATTAGTGTTTGTGTTTGTTATGCGCGTCCAAATTAGAAATTCGATTGACGTGAATGAAATAAATATAAGAAGATGGAATTTGATTAGTGTTTGTGTTTGTTATGCGCGTCCAAATTAGAAATTCGATTGACGTGAATGAAATAAATATAAGAAGATGGAATTTGATTAGTGTTTGTGTTTGTTATGCGCGTCCAAATTAGAAATTCGATTGACGTGAATGAAATAAATATAAGAAGATGGAATTTGATTAGTGTTTGTGTTTGTTATGCGCGTCCAAATTAGAAATTCGATTGACGTGAATGAAATAAATATAAGAAGATGGAATTTGATTAATGTTTGTGTTTGTTATGCGCGTCCAAATTAGAAATTCGATTGACGTGAATGAAATAAATATAAGAAGATGGAATTTGATTAATGTTTGTGTTTGTTATGCGCGTCCAAATTAGAAATTCGATTGACGTGAATGAAATAAATATAAGAAGATGGAATTTGATTAGTGTTTGTGTTTGTTATGCGCGTCCAAATTAGAAATTCGATTGACGTGAATGAAATAAATATAAGAAGATGGAATTTGATTAGTGTTTGTGTTTGTTATGCGCGTCCAAATTAGAAATTCGATTGACGTGAATGAAATAAATATAAGAAGATGGAATTTGATTAGTGTTTGTGTTTGTTATGCGCGTCCAAATTAGAAATTCGATTGACGTGAATGAAATAAATATAAGAAGATGGAATTTGATTAGTGTTTGTGTTTGTTATGCGCGTCCAAATTAGAAATTCGTTTGACGTGAATGAAATAAATATAAGAAAATGGAATTTGATTAGTGTTTGTGTTTGTTATGCGCGTCCAAATTAGAAATTCGATTAACGTGAATGAAATAAATATAAGAAGATGGAATTTGATTAATGTTTGTGTTTGTTATGCGCGTCCAAATTAGAAATTCGATTGACGTGAATGAAATAAATATCAGAAGATGGAATTTGATTAGTGTTTGTGTTTGTTATGCGCGTCCAAATTAGAAATTCGATTGACGTGAATGAAATAAATATAAGAAGATGGAATTTGATTAGTGTTTGAGATTGACGTGAATGAAATAAATATAAGAATGAAATTAATATAATGTTTGAGAATTAATGAAATTAATATAATGTTTGAGATTGATTTGAATGAAATAAATATCAGAAGATGGAATTTGATTAGTGTTTCTGTTTGTTATGTGCGTCCAAATTAGAAATTCGATTCAAAACTATAAAATTCCAATATCTTCAGTGTTTACGATGCGAATTCGATGTAGATTAAAATGAAAATACAGTGCACTAAGATAAATTCACCGCTAAGCAAAGAAAAAAAGCAGACAAAGAGAAAGAAGTTACAAATTTCCAAAACTTTAAATTTGACGTTTCATGACTGAGTTTCGAATTTGGACGCGCATAACAAATATAAATACTTCACAAAGGTTCTCACTCACCGGGATCCTACTAGAACCTTTAACTTTACTCTTACTATTCGTGAGGTGTACTCATTCACACGATTAGCAACAGAGAACTAAGACGCGCTCGAAAACATATGTCGTTTCATTAAAAGGAGGTCTAATGAAATATTGTCATGTTAAAATCTCGACCATGTCAATAGAAAACAGCCACACCTGATTTTTTATATTATGTACATACTTCATTTATCGTATTTATTTTTCCTAGATGTTATAAATCCTTATTTACAGACATAATACTATTATACAAAGCCTAATTGCACATGATTTGGACCGATCTTGTTTCTACGGCATTCAATTTGCTATAATCGTTGTTTCGTACTACGAAAATTCCTCATCTGAAATTAATTACACGTTCGTTTTTGATGTGAACTACATCTTCCCACCTTGAGCGCTTGTATCTCAGCAAGTAATAATTGCAGAGCTATAAAAATATAATTAGGTAGATTTTAACTCTCTTCAATGCATTAAAAAATACGGTAGAATTGGAAAAAATTGACATTTCAAATGTGATTTTCTTCCATACAAGAAACAAGCAGAGGCGTAAAAAATTAACACAATTTATTCGAAATCGTTTCTACAATGTTCTAGTAGAGGAAGAAAAAATATTTGGAATGCTGATAAATCGCTAGATATAATATTGTAGTATTAACATTTGTAGTATTAACTAGTAGTATTAGCTTCTAGTATTAGCTATTTGTAGTATTAACATAATATTTTCCAAGAGTGAATGTCCTTTTCATTTTTTTATTTGAAAAACATCACAAATAATAAACATCTTGATTCCTCGCATGGCGGGGTCTTAATGTACATTAAAAAGAATAGAGAAACCAATATTCGGCAAAACAAGCAAGAAACATCTTCACTTAGCGTAATAAGCACACAAAGCTAGACCACCAGGCCACGCGAATTACGAAGACCACGAGGCTAATGATAGTGTGCCAGTTTTCGTGACAAGCAAGATATATCTTAATAACATAATAAAAAGAATAGTTTTGTTTGTTTATCTTTAGGGATTCATGCAAAAACTACTGATCTTATTGACATATTAATTTTTGCAAAATAATAGTATCCGTATTGTTATTACCAAATGTTATATAATGGGTTGGCTAATAAGTTTTTAACCCCGAGTTGCTGTCAACAATTTTTATTAAAAATTTAAGGATGCACCATTATTATCTACTACTTGTTGTCATCTAGTTGGCAGTGACAATATGCCTTCCTTGAAAAATTCCGATGACTGATTCAAAAAACTGTGTGATGTCGTTTCGGAGATCTTCTTTAACGCCGAATTTTTTTTCACGTAAATGGTGACTTAGAGCATTGAATAAATGGTAATCAGAGGGCGCAATGTCCGGCAAATATGGTGGATGAGTGAGTAGAACCCAGCCGAGCTCCTATTATTTATCACAAGTACGTTTTGCAGCATGTGGGCTAGCATTATCATATAGAAAATAAACTCAATCCTGTTGACTACTCAATTTGTTAGCTAATTGGTCCAAATTGTTCACAGTAAATATCTGAATTAATTGTTGATCCCTCTGGAAGCAACTTCCTTTGAATAATGCCCTTGACATTCTACCAGCAGCTGAGCATCATCATTTTGGCACTTATTTCAGGTCTGGATACTGACACTCCTGCTTCTTCGACATCTAGCTATTGATGTTTGCATAATAAACATTTTTATTATCCCTTTTTCAACGTTTAAGGGTTTCCTACCTTACATTGAAAAAAACTGAAGCTTTGAATTTGGAACGAATGAAAAAACCTTATAGAATCACTTGCTTGTCCACCTTTCTGTCAAGATTATTTTTATTCGGAAAAGCCAGAGGTATCCAGTTGACATTAATATTAAATACTAAAGTCTACATACTGATAGATGTATAACAATTTTTCCTAACTTAATGCAAAAAACTTAGTCTATCAAATATCACATATTTTCATATTGATTCATCGACTCACTCGTCAAAACCTATATGGTACTTCCTACATTAACCTAGAATCTTGATATTTGGTAAATCTTATCAAAAAACTAAACAAAAAACGAAAAGTATACAGTACAACAAAAAATTCTTTTTGAAAAGATTAGCTGAGAAAATTTATTGAATAGTTCCTGGTTTTCTTTTATATTTCCAAATTATTTAATTACTATGCCTTGCGATATTATAATAAAACAGTACAGTATTCTCAGTCCCCACTTCTACTCACACTTATCGTTGATTTTAGTTTACATTCTACATTAGAAAAATAATGTTTTTTCTACATTATTTTTAGTTTACATTCATCCATTTCTAAAAATAATGTTTTTTCTACATTATTTTTAGTTTACATTCATCCTTCGTTTGTATAAGACATTATTCATTTACACATTGTTTTACTGGAACGAGTGCATCTTTTCGAACGATCTCCATATATTCGGAAGGAACAAGCTCATAGCAGGATACATATATATATATATATATATATATATATATATATATATATATATATATATATATATATATTACTATTTTATTCACAGAGTGCTTCATTACAATAGATTTAGTCTTGAAAACAAGAAGCGCTTACTTATAAATTGGTCACTGGCTTTTTTGTCGGCTGACCTTAACATAAATTGCTTTTTTTTCTCTTTCCACCATCTGTTTTTTATCGGGTAATTATATTGTTAATGTTTTTACTTACATTTTGCTTATAGTTACACGCCGGATAATAAAGTAAGAATAATTCTTTCAGTATTATTATTTTGTTTCCTCTGTTTATTGTAAACAAACAATGTATAAAACTAAACTAGTTACACCAACATTAATCTTTTACAGTAGATGTTACAATGCATTTAATATGTGGAAAATAGAAGAAGTGGATATGATAGTGGAAAGAAGGAGGATAATGAAGAGAAGTAGTGCTTGAAAGTGTATAGTGATTTTACAAAAGAGGTTCGCATTTCGTTTGCGTGTAATTAGGAATTTTTTGTTGCTCTTATATGTTGCTCTTAGGTATATGCTATTACCATACTAATTTTTATCAAAATCTGTCCAGTAGATTTTGCGTGATACCCGTTAAAAGTAACATACAGGTATACAGACAAAAATTCTAAAAAAAAATTTTCTGGCTCCTGTTATCATTCTATACGCTAAATCAATTATTTTTTTAAATTATCTTTAATATATAGAATTCACTCCGTTACAATTTTATTATTTATTAGGTATTTTATCAGCATGTAGTGTTGGCATACGATTTTTCCGTTTAATAAGTAGAAAGAGAAAATATGGAAGAAAGAAATGAGATAAAGGGATGGGAGATGGAATAGGAATGGTATGGTAAAGATAACGTGAGGGACAGATATAAAAAGAAGCAGCGCTTGAAAGTGTTGAAAAACTATTTCATAGAACAGATTATTTTATTGTTATGGAATTAAACAGGAGAAAAGGGATGGCTATGGAAGTGGAAAGGAAGAGGACAAATACTATGAAAATAGAAAGAAAAACGACAAATGAAATACAGAAGTAACGCTTGAAAATGTACATTGAAAAATTATATCAAACAACAGATTCCAATTTATTCCATATCTTAGTAGCATATATTGATGACATATAATTTTGACATTTAATATGTAGAAGGAAGAAAGACAAATGGATATAGAAATGGAAAGAAGGAGGACAAATGCAATAGAAAAGCAATACTTGAATAAGACTTAATATACATCATATTAAAGATCATTATTAAAGAACACACAGTACATATTCTGATTTGTTCGCATCTTCGCAGTAAATACTGATATTATAAGGTTTTGTCATTTAATATATGGGAAGAAAAAGAGAAAATCGATACAGAAGTGGAAAAAACGGATTAATGAAATAGAAAAGTGTTTAAAGGTGTATACTGAAGAACTCTTTAATACAACTATTTCCGTTTAATTATACTCATATCAGCAGTATATACCGTAATGATTTTATCATAGCATATTCGTATACATTTTATGAAGTTTGCGGTTAATAAACATTTATAACTAAATGCCAGGCTATGGGTCACTGAAGTTATAAACTTGAAACTAAGTTATAATAGAGCCGTATTAAATGATTCATATCTTTGTTCATTTACAATCCACAGCTAGTACACATAAGAATCATTGGAATGAAAAACATTATCGTAACCAAAACTTGTTAAACTGATACGGTCATTAATTTATACGCTGAATAGTTCCAGTTAGTATTCTCTGACTTCACGATAGTCGTGGGTAATTTTGATTCACCTCACTGAAATGAGTCACTGAATCAGTAGAACTGCATCGATTGAGGTACACAACTCATTTGATTCTGAATCAAATAGCTGTTGCATTACGTTCCTTATATTTATTGGGTTGAAAAATTGTCTGAAGCTGATTAATTTTTGTTTGTTTGTTCTAGGGTTAGGACTGTCAATCTAAGGCACAGTGTGTTAACAATGTATACGTTGTGTGATAACATTACACTTTTAGTGTTATTGCGATTGTCTATTAAATGAAAAACTAACTAATACAAAGGTTTTGATTAGAGTATTCAAAAATCAATCAGTTTATTTACAATGATTTTAAGTATTCAAAATCAGATTATTTAAAATGATTACCGGGACAATTTTGTACTATTTTGAATTTTAATCCTGGAAATTGTTAGTTTCGTAAGTTTTTTGGTTAGGTCCGCTTTCGAGAATATCTCCTCGGTACTGATGTAGCTACATCGGATAGTCTTTTCAACATGAATGAGTATGTGTAGCGTAGGATATAAGGTTTTTCGATCCTCCCAAGTATGAGAGGATCACTATCCCTAATTAAGTAAGATGTGGGCGTTAATCACATCTAAGTCTGAGTGCGCGGTAGTATATTCATTGAATTGTATGTATGTAATATTTCCTAGTAATTTACCTATTACTACAATAGTGTAGATCTACAGTCAGTTTTACTACAATTTTTAGTCTACAATACAGAAATAATATTCTTTTCATAATATAATATGATTGCCATTGTAAGAATAACTTAAGTGAAATTATTGAAGCTAGGATGGAAAATGTTCTCATATCCTTCTTATTCAACAGACCTGGCGTCGTCCGAGTTATGTATATTTAAGTAATCACTAACTACCTCCAATAGTCTATTCAGGATGTTTTTTAATTCTAAACCTGCGAGTTTCTATTTGATGCCACCAATTTTTTTGTCAAATAGATGAATATGAATAATCATCACTTATGATTAGCTACAATAAACTGAGTTATAGTTGTATATTTTTTTCAAATAGTTTTTGAAAATAGCTCTTTAATTAAGAATTAACCTGCGTTTGTTTTAAGTTAAGAACAAACCGAAGAATTACCTGAATTGGTAAAAAGTAAAGAAATTCTTGCCTTTATATAGTGCAGAGAGGAAAATGTATTATAATAATATTCAATATGTAACAACCACTAAGTAATATTCTATTATACAACACTATTAAATTGTAAAATAAATAAGCCATCAACACTATCACTAAATGTACATCACTATAAAAACACTATGTCAAAAATAATTTTTGAAAGATCAGAAAAAAACAAAAACTGCAGGAATTGTTGTAACATTTATACTACAATCAATATAAAAATAGAAATAAAATTATAAATAAAAAGGCTGGAATCCTCAATTGGTTTTAATATTCCTTCGTCTAAACTTGAAAAAAAAATGTTTCAAAGAATTGTCAATTTTATCAAAGTTTTGTAACTTAGACAGAAAAGTAATTTTCATTAAAAGTCGTATTTGACGATAAGAAAAGTATAAAGCTGTGTAGATTTTTAACTGAGCAATCGTGTTATAAACTAACATCAGTGACATTTTATAATACCCATATCACGTGAGGTGCAACCCTGATAATAAATACTGAACGGCCTTTAATTAATAGAGCGTGGCGCGTAAATAAAGAAATCCTATTTTTTCGGCCAACACCATTTAAATATTAAAGAGGGTTCTTTCTTTTTTTTTAAAACCCGGCCAGTAGCAGTATCTCAAAAAAGAAATTTTTGTATACTCTTATTGCACATGATTTGAGAGACTCGACCTTACAGTATCGTTGAGGATGGCGTACTTATTAATTTGCCAAGTTGGCGCGGTCTGAGAGGTTATACAGGTGTCCAGTGGCAGATTTCAAAGTTTGAACAAACATAGTTTCTGAACGCAAATATACATAAGAGGGGCGATAAGGGGGGCGTCGTTAGAAGCGCAAGCGGTGCGGATATTTTAGTAGCCATGGAACAGTGGTGTGGAGAGCACCGCCCTTTTGCTGTCGAGGCGTAGATTTCGAGTGGATTTTCGCTGTCTGTAGCACGCCGTCGATTTAATAATCGTTACAGTATTCGTCAATTACGTGATGGACCATCGATCAACCTCATTCAGTAATGGGTAGCAAGGTTCAGAGCTACAGGATCAATATTAAATAGGTCCACGCCAGGACCTACACCATACATTGGTAGCCACGGATGAAAATGTCGAACGTGTTATGGTTTCTGTCGAGCGTGGTATGGTGTTCCGTTTATCACTGCATACACGTTCATCGATATTGGGAATTCCGAAATCAACTTTACAGGTGATGCAATAATAATAAAATAATGCGATAATAATAAAATTAAGAAAAACTTACGCGGAGATGATGTTGAGATTTCGTACTGCTACCCGGATGGGCAACATATTCTTTAGTGACGAAGCTCACTTTCACATTGGAGGATATGTGAATAAGCAGAACTTTCGTTACTGGGATGTCCACAACCCAAGACAAATGCATCAAGAGCCTTTACATAAGCCTAAAGTAACAGTCTGGTGTGCCATGTCTGCATCTGCAATCATAGGGCCTTATTTTTTTGAAAATCAACGTGGCCAAACTGTAACTGTGAATTCGGAGAGATATGCCCAGATGTTAAATGACTTTTTCAGAGTAGAACTACAGAATAGTTCATCCTTCAACCAAAACACATGGTTCCAGCAGGACGGGGCCACAGCTCACACTGCTAATGTGTTCATGAATGCGGCAGTTATTTCCAGAAAAAAAAACATGTCCCGAAACGGTACCGTACCGTTGCCACCTAGGTCACCCGATTTAAGCCCACGTGACTTTTTCTTATGGGGATACTTAAAATCCGTTGTTTACGAAACAAATCCGAGCACTGTGACACAACTTAAAGAAAATATTCGAGCCGAAGTCAGTAGGATACCCCAGTCGCTCTGCAAACGCGTTTTTGAAAACATGCGTGCTAGACTCGAAGAGTGTGTCAGACTCGATGGCCGCCATTTGGAAAACGTGGTTTTAAAAAAATGAAATCTGCATTTATTGTTATAAAGTTAAAATAAACCTACTTTGTATTAGAGGTGTAGTTTTTTTTTTACAATTTTTCAAACATTGAAATCTGCCACTGGACGCCCTGTATTAAGTTTGCTATATGGAGAAAATGTTAAAATTAGTTTAATCCGTAGGTATTATATCAAAATTTAAAATTTGATTAGATATTTTAAAAAAAACTATTACTACTAAATATTATTTAAAAAAAAACTTAGCATTTAGAAAAAAAATATTTGAACAACACTGACTATTATTTTGAAACATACACGGACAAAAATATCAAATAATGTAGTGACCCGTGAAACAAATTTATGCCATTTTAACATTCCATCAATACTTTAGGAAATAATTTGAAAAGAAAAAATCGTTTTTGTGAACTTTAATGACTATACCTAATAACTAGTAGGGTAAGGGCTCCATAAAGAAAATTTAAAACATTCAACCTCACCTGCATTAAGTAACACCCCATTTTGTTAGACGTATGTTTTTTAACTAATTTTACAGCCCTAACTCTAAATCTCTCAGTCCCTTGTAACACTCTAATAATATTTCTGTTAAACTTTGGATTTAAGAAAGGAACTATAAAGGCATGTATCTTTTATATATTTTGTAGGATAACTTAAGAGAATATTACACTGAGACTTCAGCTGAATTAAGTAACACCCCATTTTGTTAGACGTATGTTTTTTAACTAATTTTACAGCCTTAACTCTAAATCTCTCAATCCCTTGTAACACTGTAATAATATTTCTGTTAAACTTTGGATTTAAGAAAGGCACTATAAAGGCATGTATCTTTTATATATTTTGTAGGATAACTTAAGAAAACATGACATTGAAACTTCAGCTACATTAAGTAACATTCCATTTTGTTAGACGTATATTTATATACTAACTTTACAGCCTTGAACATAAATCTCTTAATCCCTTGTAGTACTCTTATAATAAATCTCTTAAACTTTACGTTTGAAAAAGATATTATATTCTTTTGTATATTTTGTAAGGTAATTTGAGAGTATATTATACTGAAATTTCAGATGCATTCCACTCCATTTTGTTAGACGTATGTTTCTATACTAATTTTACAGCCCTGACTCTAAATATCTTAATCCAATGTCAAGTCTCTTAATCCTTCGTAAACTTACGGTAACATGTTTTGTTTATTACTCAAAGTTAAAAATTGAAACTATAAAAATCTAACCAGCAAAGTTAATGTTTATTTCTAAACTTTCTCATCAAGTAAACTCAAAATTTTCAACGCATATGCAAATGTGTTTTCTTTAAAGTTTGCAATAATGTTTGACGTAGATAATATTGTATAATATATTCATTATTAAGGCCTACGTAAACATTTCTAAACTTTCTCATCAAGTAAACTCAAAATTTTCAACGCATATGCAAATGTGTTTTCTTTAAAGTTTGCAATAATGTTTGACGTAGATAATATTGTATAATATATTCATTATTAAGGCCTACGTAAAGCCTAGAGATAAAGGTTTTGTAATCTATAAAAGTCATTGTATTCAAATTTCATGGTGAAATTCCGTACCGTGACGGGCACCAACTGTTGTGAGCAGTTTCACTCTTATCTAGGCAGCTACCCGTTGAGACGTCGATATCTGCATAAGTAAACAATAGACTGCTCCATATCTAGTGTTGAAAGCGTTGGACCTTCGTCTAACAATGAGGCAGAAGTTTCAAACTTTTGGTTGAGCTCTAAATTTAATATTTGGTTAGCGACTAATAATCGGCTATGTCAGTTTGTCAGTGCTAGTTTATTTGGTATCCATAAAACATAAAATTTCCACTTTTTCCCCAAATAATGGAGTTTTTTTTTCTATCGAAGTTACTATATAAAGTGAACATAAAAACAGAAACTGTTTCAGCAAGGTTTTCTAATTTTTTGAAAACTTGAATTTTTAACTTTCTTTTTCTCCTGGTTGAGAATCATAGGACATATCAATTTCTTTTCGAAGATTGAAAAGAAAAAAAATAAAATTGTCATAAATAGAACACTATAGTCCTTTTGGCGAAGAATTTTTTGAGAAATTTATAGAAATAAGTGTCACTAATGCTATGTTTACTCGAACAGACCATAGATGGCACTGCTAATTTTCAAAAATATATGAAGTTTACATGTGTTTTTTTATTTAATTTGTGTATTTCAATGATATCAAAAGGCGATCTGCACTATAGATAAGTGGCGTTAAAATGTAAAATTCTTATTTTATTTTAAATTTTGATAATGATTGATCTAAAAAAAAAAATAATTTTAAAGGGAAAGTACCTAATTTTTATGGATCTAAACCGATAATTCGAGAGGATAGTCTTTTTCGCATATTTTTCGCACACTTCTGCGTTTAGGAATCGATTGTGTCGCCAATGTCAAATAATCATTTTACAGAAACATTTATTTCAAGTCCATAGAACAGACTTCAAAACTTCTGGCCTAGAATATTTGAAACAGCCGTTTGGATAATGAGATGTTGCCGCGAGATGTTTAACAAGACGTCTACTGACTCGCTCAAGAACTGACAAAACAATCCATTTGTTTCTTTAATTTATTCGCTGGAGGTTGGCGACGTTGTCCTATTGCTGTAATTTAACTTTGAATTGTATTTAAGTGGTTGTCCGCATCTGTTTTATGAGTGGGTTTTTCACGTGATTTATGTCACGTAGATGTTTCACAGACAAAAAAAATACATACATTAAAAAAGAGCCAAAAACTCAGGATACAGGGTCGTTGACTTTCGGAAAACTTATTTTCTTGCATTTCCATTTAATATATAGTCAGCATAATGTAAGATTTTATTATATTGTTTGATATTTTGTGATATTGCTAAGGCACCCTAATTTGTGCTTGGCACAACACAGGTTGTTTTTTCTTCGATGACGATGATGTGTGGTACATAATGTTGTTGAGAACATTTTAGTACAGAAAAATAGTTGAGATAATTTGCAACCTTTTTTCCCATAACTCAACATTTTTATAAAAATAAGGACTCAACAAATTAATCTTGTTCATTTTACTTAATTATAAATAATAAAGAACCAAAATAGTAGGGTTGTATTCTAAAAATAAATAAAACACAAAAATTAATTTATACACCTAAAAAGATGAAACAGAACCTTTACAATATCACTTACGTTTTCGCTTGTCCGTATGTAGCAACCGTTTTACCCCCAAAAAAGGTGATGTAGAAACTTAAAATTGGTGAGCCAGACCAGAGATTGGTGCGCTTATATAAATATGGAAACAAACTTTCTCGCTTTACATATTAGTGAAGATATGACTAATATAAGGTCATATATTTTTAAATTCGGATATATGGATTCAGAGATCAGCACGCATATACAAGGAAAAAAACAAATTTTACCGCTTTATATATTAAGGAAGGAATGACTAGTATAATATAAGGTTATATATTTTTAAAGTCGGATATGTGGATTCAGAGATTAGTACTCATATACAAATTAAAAAATAAACTTTTCCGCTTTATATATTAGTATAGGAATGACTAGTATATTATAAGGTTATATATTTTTAAATTCAGGTATATGGATACAGAGATTAATATTTATATACAAATTAGGGAAATAAACTTTTTCCGCTTTATATATTAGTATTTATAAGGTTATATATTTTTAAAGTACAATGTAAATGTTTATATTTTTGAAGTCGGATATGTGGATCCAGATATTAGTGCGCATATACAAATAAAGAAATAAACTTTTCCGCTTTATATATCAGTGTAGGAATACTTTCGAAACAAACTTTCCCGCTTTACATATTAGTGAAGATATGACTAATATAAGGTTATATATTTTTAAATTCGGATATATGGATTCAGAGATCAGCGCGCATATACGAGTGAAGAAACAAATTTTACCGCTTTATGTATTAGGAATGGACGGGAGGAATAACTAGTATAGTATAAGGTTATATATTTTTAAAATCGGATATGTGGATTCAGAGATTAGTACTCATATACAAATTAAGAAATAAACTTTTCCGCTTTATACATTAGTATAGGAATGACTAGTACAATAGAAGTTTATATATTTTTGAAGTCGGATATGTGGATCTATAGATTAGCGTGCATATAGAAAGAAAGAATCAAACTTTTCCGTTTTATATATAAGTGTAGGAATAACTAGTATACTATAAGTTTATATAAATATTTTTAAAGCCGATATGTGGAGCCAGAGATTAGCGTGCATATGCAAATAAAGAAATAAACTTTTTCAAGTCATATATTAGTGTTATATATTTTTAAAGCGAAGTATCTGGAACGAGAGATTAACGCGCATATAGAAATAAAAAAATGAAACTTTTCCGCTTTATACATTAGTGTAGGAATGACTAGTACAATAGAAGGTTATATATTTTTGAAGTCGGATATGTGGATCTAGAGATTAGCGTGCATATAGAAAGAATCAAACATTTCCGCTTTATATATTAGTGTAAGTATGACAAGTATAGTATAATATTATTTATATATTTTTGAAGTCCGATATGTGGATCCAGAGATTACTGTACATATATAAATAAAGGAATAAACTTTTTCGCCTAATTTGCTAGTGTACGAATGACTAGTATAATATAAGGATACATATTTTTAAAGTTGTATATGTGGATCCAGATATTACCGCTCATATACAAATAAAGAAATAAACTTTTCCGTTTTATATATTAGTGTAGGAATGACTAGTAAAGAATACATTTATATTTCTACCTTAGCTTTTAGAATTATCTCGCCTTTAACGAATTGAACGAAAATAAAACTTTTTAACTCACGATTTGCTATAAACAGAATGTTAAACTTGCAAGCCATACATTAAGTTAGACAAGCGATTTATCACCCAGCTATGACAGAAACAATAAAATAAATTGGAAATTGTCTTCCATGAAATATGACCACACTTAAATCAGGGGTCTTCAGGGCGAGTGAACGTGGATGTCAATGTACCGTTGATACAACTGAAAGATGTGATGGCGTGCCGTCATCGCTGTTTACGGAGCTCTGATTGGCGATAGCGTCATCAATACAATTAGCAATGTAACATCTTTACAATCGTTTTGCATTCAAATATTCCGTTAGGTCATTGCCAATTTTTTATTCCTTTTTTTTTCCTCAATAAATAACCATGTGTAAGCTAATAGATGGAGTGAATTATAGGGTAGAGTTAAAAACAATTTTTTTCCATCATTTGATGTAATACTTAAAAAAACCACTTTACAGCTTTATTTAATAAAAAAACAAATTAGGTGTACTTAAGATCACACGGTAAGAAGGAAAAATTTGGCAAATATATTAATAATAATATCACAACAAATAAGATTTATTAATTCATACAAATACACTCCATTCATTTATAAAAATTATGCAATAAGGTATTTGACTTTATTTTTTATTATTAAAATAGAATAAGTAATAACATCAAAAACGGTTAAAATAAATATATCGTACTTAGGACTTTCGATTACAAAGTTACAACGATTTAAAAACTGACGAACTACGATTAGCGCGAAAACGTCCCATATTAAATACAACTGGCTTATGACGTCACTGGCCAGTTATTTAGCATTAATTATAAGGGAGTTTATTAAATATTTTTAATATCTCGTTAAATATTGCGTTTAATTAATATATTGCATATAATAATTTTCTCATTTTTTTGTGTGGAAACTAAATTCATAACAACTTTTTCAATTTAATGAACAAAACAATTTACACTTTTTCCTATTTAGAAGTTTCGCTTAATTGTTTGTTAGATGCGTTTCTTTTTCATCACGAGGTTTTTTTTAAACTTACTCTGAAGTTTAGAAACATTTTTATAAAAAATATTAACATCAGTCAAATACCCTATTACGTACAAAACACAACACACAATACATAAATACACCTGTCCTAAAGAGAAAATATACGTATTCGTTAGAAACGTTGGCTTTATATACTTAATATAATTTAAGGGCGGAAGAGAGAGAGTTTTATTTGAACTATATTAATAAATTATATTTAAAAAAAAAAATAACACAAGAAAGGACCCGACTTCGTCAAAGACAACTGACAATTCTTTTTTCATTAAACCATATCTAGATATGTTTCATACAAGTTCATACATATTTTCATAGTTAAAACACAGAACCACTGGGGTAAAATTAAGTAAATCTTTAAAAAAGATTTGATGAACTCGAATAAAGTTATATTACTTCTTAGAATAAAAACAAAGAAGAAAAATAATACGAAGATCGAGATGCGAACTCAGACTTTCATCGCGTTTCATACCTAATGCAGTGGTGCTTTACCGTTGCGCCAATGATTCACTGGGCAAAGAGACGAAATAAAAATATACTTATAAACTCGGTTCTTTCGTTCGAGCGCAAAGGGCGTAACACTGAGTATAGTCGGAATCGAACCGTTTGGCTATACTCGGCCTACCGCCGAGTATACCCGAAGCGGGCTACGCCTAGCGTAAATTGAAAAAAAATTCCCATCAAAAAAATCTGACTGTTGCGATTTAGGGTCTCTAGTACGGCGTATTACTAATATTATAATTGCGACATTTTGGAAGTTACCTAATAATTCTGCAGTTAAGCAACGAATCATCATTAAATTTGATGGGCGTCTATTTGTGTAGTAATATATGGGCTATATATTGGTTGCAGCATCGTTCACGTAGAAAAAAAATCATAAAACTTGGCAGAGACATAGTTCATAGTTCCTTCTAAAATGTTGGTTATTTTTAAACCGAGAAATATCAATATTCCTGTAGGATAAAACTCTATTTTTATGATCGGGTATACCGCGATGTATAAAGTTTACGTTGTCAGTGCATAAAGTGCATAAAGTTCACGTTTAAAATTAATACGTATATTTTTTCTTAAATACGTATTAATTTTAAACGTGAACATGAAATTATTAATTTTAAACGTGAACATTATAATTTCATGAAATTTTAACACTGCAACATATTAATAGATGGCGAAATACGTGTATATCAAGGGTTTAATATATTATTTATATGAAGATGATAATAGACGTTGCAATGATGTTAATAGATTAAAGAAAAAGCCCTTAGATCTTACTGGATTAGATAAACACCCTGCCGCATGCAAAAAGCTGGTAATTACTTGAAGCTTATTTTTAACTTACATCGTTTGTACCTCCATTGGGACATCTATATATAAAGTTAAACGAAACATGTTTTTTTTTCATTTTGAAATTAGTCCATAAATTATTTGCAACTATTACATGATAATCGAATAACAATTGTTTTCGCTCCACCCTAGTGAGTTAGCATAAAACAAAAAAAATATTTGAATGATATTTACACATGTTTAGAATTGAGGTTATACAGCTGACCGCACACAATGCTTGCTGCTCGAATGTCATAGAATAATATATCATAGAATAATAATGAATAGAAAGAGACAGAGAGAAAGAGAGGGAAAGGTCGCCTGGAGAGGGCATATACGATTTTTCCTTACGTGACGATTTCTGCCAGTTCGCTCTACTGTAAGCCGCGTAAAAGAACTTCGTTCCAAAAACATTTGAATTAAAAACAAATTCATGGCTTACTTATTACACTACATTTTAGTCCACATTCCAACCTAAAACTTGAGCTACGCGGCGCACTGCACCACAAAAACAAATATTAAAAGTATTGTCTAGCAAATTATGTTTTAAATAATACTTATCTCATAACAACATAACTTCTTCGAAAAAAAAATATTTCTTTTAATACAATGCCAGCAAATCCGGGGGAAAGGTTAAGTTATGATAAAAAAACCTAAAGTTATGATAAAAATATATTTTATTACAAAACCCTGTGAGTGAAGTTTACATTAGATAGTGTCAACCAAAATTTATATTTATATAAATTTTATGACGGATATATTCGAAATTAGATAAGTTATATACAACACAGAAGTTTTCCTTCTGACGTATGTCTATAACGGCTCAGATGAACGTCCAAGAAAATTCAGTTTTACGATCATGGTTAATTTGGCTTTACACCGTTGACGACAATACGTGGGCAGTGGAAGGAAAAGCTGAGTTATGATAAATAACCTACATATTTTATTACAAAACCCTGTGAGTGAAGTTTATATTCGATAATGTCAACCAAAATTTATATTTATATAGATTTTATGACGGATATATACGAAATTAAATAAGTTATATACAACATGGAAGTTTCAGTTCTGACGTATATATATAAGGCCTCAGGTGAACATGCAAGAATATTCAGTTTTACGAACAGGGTTGATTTGGCTTTACACCGTTGACGACAGAGCAGCGGAAGAAAAAGCCAAGTTATGATAAATAACCTACATATTTTATTACCAAACCATGTGTGTTACATTAGATAGTGTCAACCAAATTTTATACTTTACACGAACTTTATGAGGGATATATTCGTAATTAAAGAAATTACACACAAAACAGAAGTTTCCCTACTGACGTATGTATATAACGGTTCAGACGCACGCGAAACAAAATCCAGTTTTACGATCAGGGTTGATTTGGCCTTACACCGTTGACGACACTACATGGGCAATGGAAGAACCGGTTGAAAGTAGGGCTTCGGTGTCTACGTGACGGTATTCATATTTCCTTATAGGCTGACGTACGTCAGCCCAACGATTACGTTCGCCGTACTTTCCCTTATGCCGTTTTCATATCTTGTTTCTACACTGACTTACGATCGAAGTTTCGTACCTTATGATAATATGTTGCCGTTATAGTGTGCATATTATAGATATACCTATATGATGTAATAATTGCTGTAAAAACAATCTCTTTCAGTATTACATTAACAGGGTTAAAAATCTAAAACCGTTATAGTGTGCATATTATAGATATACCTATATGATGTAATAATTGCTGTAAAAACAATCTCTTTCAGTATTACATTAACAGGGTTAAAAATCTAAAACCGTTATAGTGTGCATATTATAGATATACCTATATGATGTAATAATTGCTGTAAAAACAATCTCTTTCAGTATTACATTAACAGGGTTAAAAATCTAAAACCGTTATAGTGTGCATATTATAGATATACCTATATGATGTAATAATTGCTGTAAAAACAATCTCTTTCAGTATTACATTAACAGGGATAAAAATCTAAAACCATTATAGTGTGCATATTATAGATATACCTATATGATGTAATAATTGCTGTAAAAACAATCTCTTTCAGTATTACATTAACAGGGATAAAAATCTAAAACCGTTATAGTGTGCATATTATAGATATACCTATATGATGTAATAATTGCTGTAAAAACAATCTCTTTCAGTATTACATTAACAGGGATAAAAATCTAAAACCGTTATAGTGTGCATATTATAGATATACCTATATGATGTAATAATTGCTGTAAAAATAATCTCTTTCAGTATTACATTAACAGGGATAAAAATCTAAAACCGTTATAGTGGGCATATTATAGATATACCTATATGATGTAATAATTGCTGTAAAAACAATCTCTTTCAGTGTTACATTAACAGAGATAAAAATCTAAAACCGTTATGAAATTAAAAAATATATGTGTGAAAATCAATGCATTTGAAATGAAACTTAACTTATTTTTCTTATGATTAATTTATGTACCTGTATAATATACAAATATTTGATAAAAATTCTATGTGAGAAAATGATCATTATTAACATAAAGTGACGTAATCTTATGGTTGACTGTGAGATATTGCTCTTGTAGCAATAAGTCCGCCATATGTATCAATTAGATACATTAAAGTAAATAAATATATAAATAATCTCTAATCACAGGATGTGAGATAATGATCATTATTTGTATTAAGTGAGGTAATTTCTAATCATAGGGTGTGAGATAATGATCATATTTTTGTTAAGTGAGATAATTTCTAATCACAGGGTGTGAGATAATGATAATATTTATATTAAGTGAGGTAATTTCTAATCATAAGGTGTGAGATAATGATCATATTTTATTAAGTGAGATAATTTCTAATCACAGGGTGTGAGATAATGATAATATTTATATTAAGTGAGGTAATTTCTAATCTAGGGTGTGAGATAATGATCACATATTAAGTGTCGTAATCTCAAAATAAATATAATCGCAAAACATTGCTTTAAAAAAAAACAATCCTCTTTAAAAAGTTAGCCGTAGAAAGTAGTGAGATAAAAACAAACAAGTTCTTGCAGAGTTTTGCTTGAAAAGTGTAGATGTTTCAGTTAGAGCTTTGCGTCTAGAATTATTGAATATTATATTTATCATTTATATTAATATTATATTTTAACAACAAGAGTTATCCAGAGAGGAAATTCTATTAATTTTATAGGTCCTATCACAGAGTAAACTGATTGAGGTAAGAATTACATACTTACGTTCATAAGTTAGACTTCCAGGACTTGGTGGAGTTGAGTTATGGGGTGTCAAAGTAGCTGCGAACCCTCTCGGATAAAGGACGGAGTAATGGGCACCGCGGCTTCGAATTTGGTGGTTCACTACCGCGCACCATTTGCTTTATTATAATTGTTATTAACATTAAATTAAAAAAAAAGATTCCTATTTCAAAGTTTTAATTTAAAATAATACTTTTGTAAGTTATATAATTTATAAACGCTATCGTGTAACGTTAAAATTTCAAGTTTCATCTTTTGAATAAAACTAAAATTGAATTATAGATGTACTTATATAAAATGATCGATAGATGATTATGATAACGTCATATATCATTGAATCATTACGAAATTACCCCTCATTCTTTTGTGTTTGGGCAAAGTGTTGTACTGCAGTTCAGGAGTTGGTGGTTCATTACCGTGCACCCATGTGCTTTTATTATAATTGTCACTTACATTGAATATTGTTATTTAACAAATTTGATTAAAAATGGTATTTTTGCAAATTATATAATTCATTATAACACTATTACTGGTGTGAAGTTAAAATTTCAAGTTTAATTTTTTTAATAAAAATAAAATTGAATTAGAGATATATTTACATAAAATGACCGATAGATGGTTATGATAACATCATATGTCATTGAGTCTCTACGAAATTACCCCGTGTTCTTTTATCTACCAACACAAAAGCAGTTTTTTAGAGAGGTAAGAATTACATATTTACCTTTATAAGTTAGACTTCCAGGACTTGCTTGAGCTGAATTACGGGGTGCCGAAGTAGCTGCGAATCATTTCTGGTAAAGGGCGAAGTATCAGGTACTGAGGCTAAGAAGTTAGTGGTTCACTACTGTGCACTCATGCACTTTTATTATGATTGTTTCTTACATTGAATATTGTTATTTCAAAGTTTTGATTAAAAATGCTATTTCTTTAAATTATATAGTTTATAATAACGCTATTACTGGTCTGAAGTTAAAATTTCAAGATTAATTTTTTAATAAAAATAAAATTTAATTACAGATATATTTATATAAAATGAACGATAAATGGTTATGATGACATCATATGTCATTGAATATTCACGAAATTGCCCCTGATTCTTTTGTCTATCTAAACAAAAGTAGTTTAATTCAGAAACAGAAAGTATTTTAGATACTATTTAGGTTAAGGAATGGGAGTAAAACGAATCTAAAAGACGGTAGAAGTTAAAAAAAACAATAAGATGACGTCAGAGTCGGTGCGATTCAAAAATTTTGTTTAATGTCGTAACAAAGTAACGTTTCTTTTGGTATTAAGAAGATTGCATAGGATTTAAAAGTCATTCCGATTCGTAATCCTTAGCTTCCTAAACTTTCGGAAGAAAAATAATTAAACTTACTTCTAAAATCAATTATACCTTCAGATTATGTTTCGTCAAGTCAGTCTGGTGCAGTAAAGATTAAAGAGGTGCATAAATACTTAGTTACCATAATGCAATTTTGTATCTTTTTCTGAACTGACTCAACACAACTGATGACCTTAAAATTTGGAATACCGTGAGCTACCCAAAAATTTCTGAGTATTATATGTGGGAATTCCCCCAAAACATATAATTCAATTTGCAATCTTGCCGGTTTAATATTTCTTCATTTTGAACAAATTAATATTCTCTGTTTAGCATGTCTTTATTTTAAATAAATGAATAGATGATGAGATAGTTTTAAAATAAATATATATACCAAAATTATGCACTTTATTTGTTTTTTTGCGCTTATCTCTTGAAGTACAAGTTCGATTTCAAAAATTATTTTTGTGTTAGAAAGCTTATGATTCATATCTTAAAGAGGAATATGGGTAACAAGTCATTACTGTACAATTTGTAGGGAAAGAGCAAAGGAAAAAATATAGCAGAGTGGAGGATTATTGCTTAAATGATGCAAGGCAGGGAGAAACCATCTTATGTATTGACTAATCACCCAGACTATTCACATCAATATACTCACAAAGTCGATGACTGAAGTCGTTTGTCAAATGGAGTGAAGGTGTTTAGTAACTACGGAGATAACATGTCAATTAAAAACGTAGTTGAAACGGTGGGGCAAAGCTAGCATTTATATAAAATTGGTATCCGACGGTCTAGGATGACCAATGTGTATTTACTCGGCCAAAGACAGCAAAATAAATAATATTTTTCTTCAACGAATGTATTAATCATTTACAGAAACAATTAATGTAGATGTCAATTATTTCAATAATTTTTAAAAATAGCTACAAGTTAAAATCATAAGCTCTTTCATTTATGGACAAAATTCTAATACCTATCTAAAAATAATTATGTAATGACGTGGTATAAGATACTTATGTAGGTAGGTTCCCAATTTAATTAATATAAATAACTCAAAAGCAATATGCTGCTTTTGCGATTTAAAATTCCGCTATAATCTTCACTATTAGTTTAATTTATCGTTGACTTGACGGCAGATGTTCAGATAATCTTTCAGAGGTGTTAGATGCTGCGAAACGAGATGTAAAATAAATGGTCATTTAAAAGATAAGTGATTTGCTCATGTGTTATTAGTAACACATTTGAAGTTCTATCAAACGATAAGTTATTAAATCTAATATATATATATATATATATATATATATATATATATATACATATATACTTAGTGCTAGTCCCAGTACTTTTAAAGTTTTTGTACAATATTTAATATTCAATTTGTTATATTTACTTTATTTTCTCATTTTCTGTCATACGTTCTACGTATCCTAGACACATATGCATGTCTTCATAATCTAGGCCACTAAAGTTATCCCTTGATAGAGGTTGTAGACTTCCTTGTGAGGATACGCCACGAACTTTGGTCGTTGACAGGTCCTTGGAAGTTTTCTCTCACATCTATTCAGAAGGTCTTCTATTCTAGAAACTACAGGAAGCATGCCAGTTCGGTCCGATAAGAAAATTATAGGATTTTCTTAAATTTTCTTTAGATGGAATTTCACTAAAACAGGTGGACTGTGTTGAAAGAGCCTCGGTTTCCTATGTAAATTCTTTGCTTGATTTCACGGTCACATATAATATGGTTCGTCACCATTGAGCTCAAGTATTTAAAGAATCCAGTGACCTCTAAGATTCTATCGTCAAATATCAGGTCATTCCACTTATCTTAGTCATCGATATTGTTGACCTGAAGCCCGGTCTCAAAGAAAGGTACAAAGAAGTTTCTGATAACATATTGAGATGTCATCTGTACATGCTGAATACTGCCGTCGTTTATTAAATAGCAGCCCTACAGCCTGATGTCATCTACATGTACTGCGGCCGTTGGTTAAACTGCGTCACCGCTCTCTTGGATGCGTCTCGCTGAACAAAATTACTGACACTTCCTCTGTTGTGAACTTTGATGATCCTTACTAGTATTAGGTTGAAAAGGATACCAATCAGGCATCTTTTTACTTCAGCCCTTAATAAGAACCCTATTTGTTACACAACACTCATGCTATACTTTGACCTTTTTTATGGAATATAGTTTTTGCCAATCTTGCCTGTATCATGAAAATATTGAGATCATTCAACGGATCACACAGAAAGATTCCCTTCATACTATGACAGGGTTTACGAAAGTTTTGTACAGTATTGGTGTACAAGTACTGACTTCTGTGTGAATTCATTACTGCGGCCGTTGGTTAAACCGCGTCACCACCCTCTTGGACGCTTCCCGCTGAACAAAGTTACTAATAATTCCCCTGTTGTTAATTTTCATGATTCTCCGTAGTATTAGGTTGAAAAGAACACCAAGAAAGCATCTTTTTACTTCGGCCGTAATAAGAACCCTACATGTTACACAACAGATTTGTTATACTTTAACCTTTTTATGGAATATAGTTTTACCAATCTTGCCAGTACCATGGGAATATCAAGATCATTTAACGAATCACACAGAAAGACTCCCTTCACACTGTGACAGGATTTAGGAAAGTTTGCACAGTATTGGTGTAAAAGTGTGAATTAATTAAAGTATATACTTTCAAGGGTCATTTTCCCATACCTTGTATCATTTACCCTCCTTTTGTCTCTTTATACACTATAGCTTCTCTGGCTATTGTCAAGTATGTGTATATACACCTTAGTGCCTGAATATGTTTATAAGTACAAATTCCTGCAAATATATCCGTGCGTATAAATACGAGAACATCACCATCACTGTTATATGATTGCAGACTAAAAAACATTTATTTTCTTGTTTTAGCATTAAAGTCTATACATAAATAAATAAACAATAATCAATCTAAAAATCAAAAATCAAGAAGAACTGATGAAAGTGTAATAATGTAGGAGATGGTCGACAGGATGCGCTTCAAGGGACACACGTTTAGAATTAATAATATCTACGTATCCGGTAGGTGTGTTGTAGTACGCATCCATGTATACCTTACGCTGTAAAATACAGCTAATGTATATAAACATATATTCGGTTGTTTAATTTTTTCTCAGCTTATATATAGATGTTTAAACTGAAAACGAATTAACCCATTTTATGATGACACATTCACGTAACTACTTTTTTTTGTTTTCCGAGAGTTTTTTAGTATTATAAGATTGTAGAAAAAGGAAAATAAAGAGTTAACGTTGAAACGAAGAATGGAGGGCAATATAATATTTATATTGCAAATTTGAGTTTTGTCCATGTATGTAAACAAGAATGTAAATTGAGAAGAATGGTACGTCACGCCTACTTACATAACACACTTTTACCACTGGTACCGTCTAATATAATATGATCCTATTTAAATTACACGTAAAGTTTAAAAAAAAAACAATTTACCTCGTAAAGGGGATTTTTTGGCAATTCTTCATTACTTTTTTATTTTCCAAAGGAACCCAGGTTGCTAGCTGTAGAAGTGATCAAATATTTTTATGAACCACTGGATTTAAATGCAGTTAGGCCTAAATATACACACATGTAGCTTCCTCCATCTAACACTCGCTCGCTCCATTATCATATATGTTTCCCTTTTTGTTATGGTCTTGCACTGCTGTGGCAACAAAAGTAATCAAAAGTGCGTACAGAGTATAAGCCAAGGTACAGAGTATAAGCCAATTCTTCATATCCATCCCTCTGGATGAATATGAAGAAATTTTAACGTTCGTAGTAATGGCACTTTATAATTGCCAATACAAAGCTACTTTGTTTATAGATATGCAGATATTATTTCGTAGTTATTATGTAGTTATGTGTGTGTGTGTGTGTGTGTGTGTGTGTGTGTGTGCGTGCGTGCGCGTGCGTGTGTGTGTGTTATATTTATAAATCTATCGATATAGCATGTTCGAAATAATGTTAAAGAATTTAGGTATCTAATAAGATATTTTTAATTTTTTGCATTGATTCAAACGTTCAAATGGCATACATTGCAAACTATTTTGAACCCCAATATTTCGTAAACAAAATTTCTTAACGAAAAATAACTTATGGAAAATAAAATAGAATTTAAAAAGATAAATTCAATGACACCACATTGCAAACATGAGCAGGAACATTAAAAACAGTTTTTACTTATTTTTATTTTCCACCTGCAAACTGTCAGTTGAATAGCTTTAAAATTATAAAAAAACTAGAAGTTGTGACAAGTGGACAGACAAACGTGTTATAATATAAGATAAAATATAAAGCTAGAGAATTAAAAAAATGGGTCATTTTCCCACCGATTCCAGATGAAACCTGATATTGTAACGAGAATACTATTGAATTATAATGAAAGTGTTATAAGATATGATTAAGAATTTTTAAGAATTTTTAACACATTGAGTAATATGTAAGGTTAAGATCTTAAAGTATGACCTGATAAAGCTATAAAGTCACAAGTTGAATTATAATCCACACAATAAGTTAGGGATTTTTCGTACCAAGTTGATAACTATTCTATTCGTTGTAAATCTTAATTTCTTTCAAGATATACTTTAGAAATCATGGCAGAGTTTCAAAAAATAACCTATTTTATAAATGAAGAGCCTCTAACGAAGAATATCATGATGGAATTTTGCCAGAACTATTCTATGTCCTTGCTGGATATGACTTCATGCTTCTGTTGTTACCTATAATATGTTACCTATAATTGTACCTAGATACCTATAATTGTTTACATTGTAATGAATATACCATGGACTTTGATCTTTAGGTCTATGGAATATACTCATTCATATATCAATACCTTTGCATAATTTCCTAGTGTCTGCGTTCTTAGCCTGTTCTTATTTTCTTCTCTGATATATTTAATTCATGTTAACTTCTATTAACGTACTTTAAGCAGTAAAATAGTGGATTATCTGTATATATTTTTATCTCGATCCAAAGAAGTTGATGCAATGGTGCAGAGATTAGCAATTTTAAATAATTCCGGTATAACACTAAGGTATCATCTTTGTATCAATTTTTCTGTCTTTGATATCGCACTATTGTACTGGGGTATCTTTTTTCTTTTGGTAATTGCATGGAACAATTATTAATAAGCATTTGTATATTTTTAACAGTATTGTTATTATTGTTTTTAGTCCCAAAATGTTATTTGCATGATATGGTGAATGTAATTGTCGACCAATTTTGGCGTTAATCAAGTTTCGCATTTGTAAGATCTTTAAAAAGTAATTTTGTCTATGAATTTTAATTACTTGTAAATAGTTCGCAAGTTTCAGTAAATTTTATCAGAAGATTATTAAAGAAAGGTTTAGGGCATTAAAAAAGTTATAATGATATTTTCCTCCAGATATAGATTAAATATTACACATAGTTAATATATAAAGTTTTAATAATAGTGGATTTTTTCACGTATTTGGTTAAAATTTTTATGAACTCCGAAAGCAGGAGCGGATCGAAAATATGGGTATTTTTTATTTATTTATATATTTACAGAGATATTTTCAGTAAATTAGAAAAAATTAAGTTTCGGAAAGTGTTTAGTGCTTTGCACCCTTCGAACAAATTTTGAAGAATATTTTTTAACCCCATTTCTACTATTTGCAAACCTTATTAACTTACGCTCGTTTCCTTCTTAGTAACTTTCGATAATTTTATTCATTTTTAATTTAGTAACAACGATTTATATATAAAATTAAAATCAGTATTGACACCTAGTTCTTCAATTACCTACGTTGTTATAAAGTTATCCTTTGCCTATTCTCACATTTTTGTTAACATAGAAAACATCAAATGAAGCACATTACTGATTTAAGTAACAATTAATGAAACACTATATTCAGAACTGACAGTCGATTTATAGTTTACTAGTTAAGAATTTCTTTATTTTTAGGATCAAATTAGCTTACATTTTCAGCGCATATTCTTAGGAACGTGAAATGATTTGTAATAGATAAGTTGTCAGTTTATCGTCAGTAAACATTAAATTGTACTAGATATTAGTAGTAAGTAATATACAATAACAATATCTTTGGGAAGAATGTATTGACATTAATGCATTCATTTTATCGCGTATTATAAATATTATATCAAACAAGAATTGCATTCTCATATAAAGTAAACATGTTGATTGATAATATATAAGTTGTACCTATTCAGATTAACGTTAGATAATTCGAGATATTAGCAGTAAATGGGATATACAACAACAATATCTTTGTTTAGAATATATTGAAATTAATGTGTTAATTCTATGGCGTATTATAAATACTATATCGATCAAGAATTGCATTCTCAGATAAAGTACCCGAGTTGTTGATTGATAACTGATAAGTTGCACACATTCAGTTTATCTTCAGTTAACATTATACAATTTTAGATATTTGCAGTAAGTGCGATATACAATAATAACATCTTTGTTAGACGTTTTGAAATTAATGCGTTTATTTTATCTTGTATGTTAAATATTATATAGATCTAGAATTTCATTCCCACGTAAAGTACACGTGTTGTTAATCTCTAAATTAATTATTTTATATATTAGTAAATGTAGAGGTAATAAGAAAAACATTATACTACATTTTAATATGCAGATATACTAAATACTCGTGAGGTTAAATTAAAAATTTAATTTAATTTTAAGATACACTATTTTAATTTTTTAAAATTTGCTTCAGCTTTGGCTTTGGTTGTTTATTTTACATAACCTTACGCAGATAGCCCTTGTAGTTATGGAGCTAAATAATTGTGATAAACAGGCGGACGGATGACTAATCTAGGATAATATATTTAAATTCAAATTCCTTAGTCAACTTAAAAAAAAACATGTTTAAAACTCTATGCAAAAAAGCCGGTGTAATTTACGAGCAAAAGAATGGTAAAAATGTTCTGAAACACTGATATTACCTAAAAGTTGTAAATAAGCAAAAAGCTGCGTTGGTTAATTGTCAACATGTGACTACAAACGTGTGACTGATAATTACATGTGACTGATAATTGCCAACAGAAGAAAGTAAACGATTAATTACACAGAAAAACAATGTAAAAAAAATTAATCTGCATCTATTGAGCAACTCATCGCAATTATTGGTATGCCCTTGCGGCTGATGAAGTAATGTATGGCATAATTAGAATTTTTATTTCATTTTTAAAGTAATTTAATATAATAATTTAATAAGTTAAGTAATATAATAATTTAATAAGTAATTTAAGTTATGATAATTTTTATTACAATTATTTTATGAAACCCTGCTACGTTACAGAACACACCTAAAGCCATCTACTAATAGGCGGTAAAATTAAGTAAATAAAGTTAATTTTTGAGGTGCTTTTAAATATTTTGTTCAGCTTTTTAACATTTTTGTGATATTTTATAAGACACCAAATTTTACTAATTGAATTTGTACAATTTTTTTTATGAATAAACCAGATTCATGGTAGTGTTCTTAATTTTTTTTATCCTGCTTTTAATAATGGTTCAAACTTTAGATATGAGTTTTGAATATAAGACTTTTAGACAATCAAAACTTCGTCAAAATTGGTATAGTATTTTTATGTTAACTGTAGTTTTGAATGATAGTATCTTCTTGCTTTTTCTACAATACGTGCATTATTTTTTATGTCGCCCCCTAAATTTTTAAATAGTGAGAATTATGTTAAGGTATTCCAAGTAGCTTTCGCACAATATCAAAACAAATAGATAAAAAATTGAATATTTTAATTTTTTTTTAATCAAGGAACCTTGAGTTTATTTATTAGATATATGCCCTTTCTAAATAGGGAAATTCCTAAACATTGAAATATATATATACAATACGCATTTAAGTAAATATAAAAAAATATTTAAAACAATATAAGTATGTACCACAATTTAAGAGAATGCAAAACGTTAAGTAAGAACAGAAAAATGAAAATGCGATAAAAATATAAAAAGGTAGATTTTTTTATACAAATTTGAGATTATTTAATTTTGTCTGTGGACTAATCTTTTTATTCCTCGAATATGCTTGTCGATATTATATGAAGATTATAGGTATATTTAGGATATTTATTCTATTTAAATTTTCCTAAATTATATAATATTGAATATCACATTTATATTCGTTTAATATTTTTTTATAAATACTATGGGTATTAACTATACGAAAAAAAATTTATAATGCAAGCAAACAAATGGACTGAAAAATAGACGGATTACTCAATATTTTATTAGAAATGTACTTTCCGTCTTATTCCTCAGACTCTTAAAGTTTTATTAAGATATGTGTACAAACAGACAGGCAGATAGAGAAACAAAACTGGTGTAGTGCCTAGCGAAACACGCACGAAGCAGGGTTCCGTAGTTGTCAATATATTTTGAAATTGTTAATAAAAGTTAGTTAGAAAGTTCTAATTATACTAGTACTTGGGTACCTAGGTACCTGGGCGCGTGGGTATCAGGTACTAATATATGGAATTTTGTCAGGTTTTTCAAAACCATGGTTGAAAACTTAGGAGGAGGGGCCTCCTTGCATGTCATTTTGATACTTAAACGAGGTTTAAAAATGAAAAACAGTAAATAGCGCAATGCGCAAAAAAGTGTGAAAAAACACTTAGCAAAGTTAGCGAAAATGCGCGAAAAAACACTGTTGCCTCCATTTTAAATGTATGTGGAAGAACATTAAAAAATTGAGAATTGATATTTTACTATAAATTCAGACGGACGGACATGGCGAAATGATGAGATATGGCGAAACTACCAGGTACATGTCGAAATTATAAGGGACATGGTGAAATTATAAGGCATATGGCAAAATTATAACGGACATTGCATAATAAAATTATAAGGGATACGATGGAATTATAAGGGAAACGACGAAATTAAAAGTGACACCGTGAAATTATAAGGGACGTTGCGAAATTATAAGGAATATGGTGAAATCACAAGCGACATTGCCAAATTATAAGGAATATGATTAAATTACAAGGGACATTGCGAAATTATAAGAGTGTAAAGGTGAATTTCCTCCCTATATTTTGTTTATAGTCCCTCATTAGAATATTCCATTTATTGGAAATTAACTTTAATGTACCTTTTTATCTTTACTTTTTTATTATATTTATTAATTAGTATACAAGAAATACGTCTTCGAATCAATTAAAGCATTTAATTTTACGAAGAGTAATATATATTTTTATCGCCGACGGTATCTTTAATCTATGAATGCGCTTCACATTTTTTATATTTTGAAAACTAATGCTTAATAATTATTTAATCAATATATTTATTTAAATTGAAAAAAAAAGTAGAACGAATATGATTATTTAATGCCACTTATCTAAATATCGCTTAATTATGTGTCGCCAAGATATATAGTTTTAGTTGTCTCAATTTATGATTCTATACATTTCCGTGTTTGGTAACAGGAAGTGCGTGTATCGGAAATGAACGGATTTCGTTTGTATATCTATATATTCGGCTTCGTCATCCGTCGAATTATATACATATGTACAAACGTAAATAAGTAATTATTTAAATATTATGTGTTCGCTAGCTGGGTATAGATTATTAAAGAAATGTTAGAATTTAGAAATATGGGTATAGATTATTATGTAAATTTAAAAAAGGTATTGTATTTTGTCGTAGAATGTTGGATGCTCTCGCACATGTATTCTCTGAATCTCACTATTCACGATAACGTAACCGGCAAGCAAGCCGAGGAGTCGAGAGTTTATGCAGATAAACATTTTGACAAAGTGACATTGTCAGCTTTTATTTGACGAACATAGATTAAAGAAACTAAGGTTATTTCTTGAAATTTTCACTATGAATATTTTTATATTCAAATAGTTTTTGTGCATATTTGTTTAAAATATATCAAGAAATATATAAGAACAAAATTTTTTATAATATCCTTGGTAAAGCCAAAAGTGCACAATGTGCGTTGTTTTATTAAAACAAATTTGATATGAATTTTTTCGTCTCGTATTAATAACGAGTTTACATTAGTTAATTATAACTAATAATTAAGCAAAAATTAATGAAAAACATAATTGTCAACCGTGCTTTTGCTCATATATCTAATAAAAAAAGTTAAAAACGTGTTAAAAGAAACCTGTCAAGTAGGAGTGTAACTCGCACTAGGAGTATTCCGTAGAAAGTGAGGCATTTATAAACATTTAAGTGTACATAGTATCTCTATTAGATCACTTAAAAATTTAACTTTCAACAATGTAAATGTATTGCATACCACAAATTTCACATAGTGAGTATTTAAAAAAATTATATATTCTAGCGAATATCTCTATAGTTTTCCTTTAATATTCTACTCATATTACTATGTCAAATTTCAAGTTTATATGTTGCATAGTTTCTGTGAAAATCGGCTGTGACAGACGGACATATAGGCACGTAAATAATCTTACAAGGGTTTCATTTATCCTTTTCAGGTATGAAATCCTAAAAAGTTAAAATCAGCAGGGGCAAACAAGGGGCAAGAAGAAACCAGAGGAAGAAATCAGAGGCCGCAAACAGTCACGAAGCATGTAAATAGGTAGAATTAAAATACTGTCAACTGTCAAACGTCACTGTTAACTGTCAAACGATATGCTGTGTCAGTATTTTTGTTTTGCTTTAAACTTTTAAGTTTTCAAAGCGGACGTTACTGTAAAATTTCTTGCTAGAGACTAAATATAAGTAAAAAAATTAAATTACTTGACAAATAGTTGTTTATATTTATGTACTTACTAGCGTGACCCGTGCAAAGTCTTCGCATTATTTATTCCATTATGAAGCTCAGATGACAGATCAAACAAATATTTTACTAAAATTGACATATAGAGGCGCAAGTATCAAAAGCATTGAGCTAAAGCGCCACTTTATTTATACGTGAGTGGATTTGAAATTAAACAAAAATTTTACCGACCGTCAATCATATTGACTTTGAGCCGTTAGATGGCAGCATTGCTGTTTTGTGTATATAATTTTAATAATTATCAAAAACAATAGCAATAATAAATTTTTTAGTTGTGGATGCCGGTAGAGCAAGCAATTATCTATAAAATGATATATAATTTATGTGGATTAGTTGTGAGGTTTTTTCTAAAAAGGGAGTGTAACATCTTAACCTTAGCGTATTAATATATATGATGATGATGATATGATGATGATATACTGATAGTTAACCAATCGTTAGAAAAAGAATCAATCTATCAAAAATTGGAACCTGTAACGTGCCCTCACGCGTACTCACGTATCCACCAACAGACCAAGGGAGGCGCATACCAATTTTCTAAGGCAAATTTAGATAATAAAAATATCTTAAAAATTCTATCTAATTTTAGAGAAAGTCTTTTCTTTTTAAAAAGCCATGTTGAAAGTTGATTACTTGGAAAGTTATCCGAGTTATATTTTATTATATTTTACTTCTCCCGTCGAAATTTGATGATGGTGCACTAACGTTTCCACGTTCGGTATAATGTTAACTATTTTAAAATAATTATAGCATATCAGTGCGGATACTATATTTGTATTATATTATATTATTATATGTCGGAAAACAAATAAAAATTAGCGAAAAAAATATTTTATAAAAACAATATCCCATTTTTTAATCGTAATTAAATAGAAATATTTAATATTAAACGACTTAAGTTTCCATTAAATTTTATTGAAAACAATTTATATTATATATATATATATATATATATATATATATATATATATATATATATATATTAACATAAACGTTTTGAAAGAAAATTAATTTTTTTTTTTTTTCAAACCAAGTATCAACTTTAGAAATTTATTTTTTTAATTGTTATTCTTGGCTTTCTTAATTACCTTTACCAGTAATAACGTTAAGGTGAAAGTTCTTATAAAATTTGAATATTTAATCAAGGGCCTAGTAAACACTATAAGATCCATGTATTAAATATTATTTAGTCTGATTAATTTATAACAGAGTTTGATATTGTGGTAGGTGGCATTTTACAATTATTAGTATTGAAAGTACCTAACTGATGATTTTACTTAAGCAAAGTAGTGGCAATACCTTCCAGCGGTACCCTAAAAAGGTTATTTTTTGTTATTTCTTAACCTTCAAGAAGTCGCACCGCGGCGAAGACCGTCAAAGAAAAATATTGTTAAATAATTAGATATTGGAACATTGTTTTTAATCTAAACTTCAGTAGCTCATGATTAGTTCATGGCTCATATGTCCATATTATTTCCATCGATAAAAATCCAAATTCATATCACCCACATACGGATAGCATTTGGTTTTACAAATTGATAATTAGATATTAGAACATTGTTTTTAATCTAAACTCCAGTAGTCCGTGATTCCTCCAGTAGCCTCCAATATGATTAACTCCAGTAGCTCGTGCACCATAAAGGCTCATATATTCATAGTATTTCCATCGATTAAAATCTAAATTCATATCGCCCACATATGGATCGCTTTTGGTTTTCCAAAGCGACGAGCACGAGCATTATTGTGAGGCGTTATCAAGTGACTTCGTTAATTTGTTATGGTTCTCCATTTTCGTTGTATTTCTTTATACAAGAAATGAGTTGAAGGAATGATAGTAAGTCTGAAAAAACGAGTGTTGGTTATGAAGGATATATCTACGAAGATACAATTGTTAACAACGACTGACTTATAAAAAATGTTTTTATTCGTTATACTTTTCATAGATTTATAAAATTTATGAACACTGACTAATGAAACCTTATCATCGCCGTGCTCAGTTGATCACAAGGTATACGGCCTTTGACGACGCGGCGCATCACACGGCGCACCACAGGTTCGATTCCCGGCCATTCGTCAAACGGAGCTGGACTGATGTTATGGTTGGCTATAAAATATTGCTCTCATAGCAATAAGTCTGCCATATGTATAAATTAGATACATTAAAGTATATAAATAAATAAATAAATAAAAATGATTAGGAAGTTATGTAAAACCCGTGACTTAAAATAAATAATTATTAAAGTAATTAACTGCTTAGACTCCTGGCGCTAGAAAAGGCCGCGCGCCCGTTTGAAACTTAAGAAACTTTATTTTTCAGATTGAAAACTACCCTATATAATAGGTCGTAATACAAAAAATAATTAATAAAAAATTACGGTATTTAATTTATCAATGGCTGTTTCATTCCTTAAACAGCTATCAAGTAGACAACTAACAACTTCCACATATATTAGTAGGGATGGATGTCTTTATGTATGACTTAGCAATTTTTATTCGTATTTCCATGTTGAATGTCTAGTGGTTAATTAGGTGGATGAAATAAAAAAAAACCGTGTAATGTGTGATTAGTAATGGTAGTTTATGTTTCAAGTAGATATTTTTAAAAATAAATTGTGAACGACATTTTTAACTAACCGACATTTTTCTTTTGCATCTTAGGGCTACGTAGCCAAGTGGAAAAAACGGAACACTTATGGTTTGATTATATACGTCTGTCTGTTTTCTCGCCTGTTTTAACTACACCCTACCAGTTTCTATATTTTCAGACCTATGTAAATGAAATTTTGCAAATATATGCTTTTAATTTAAACCTCAATTGATACGTAGCAAAATATTAAAAAAAAATCAATACGGGAATTTAATTTTTTCATATTTTTAAAGACACCATACATATGTATATGTAAAGTGAAAGCGAATTTTTTACACACATTGAGTTGGGATATTGGATAAGTCTTTTAAATGAAATTAAGAGTTAATTCAGCATTTTTCATTTTAAGTCTCATTTGCAAAATAATAAGCTTCAAATCACTTACTAAGCTTCAAATGATTTTATGTGCCCCCCTCCCACATCTTTAATTTTCCCACTATGATTTTGGAAAATGTGAAATAGTTCTAGATACCATCAGTTCATTAGAAGTTTGAAACGAAATTGTTTAGGTTAATTTCAATCAAAGAATGAAGAGATGTAGACTATTATTGAATCCTACTTTGTCTCGTTCCAATACGCACTCGACCGGCTTTATGTTAAATGAGCAAAAAGTGTGAACTACTTGTTTTTAATTGAAAATATTCCATTATTAATATAATTAATGAATAACTAGCGTGACCCGTGCGAAGTCTTCGCATTATTTATTCCACTATGAAGCTCAGATGACAGATCAAACAAATATTTTACTAAAATTGACATATAGAGGCGCAAGTATCAAAAGCATTGAGCTAAAGCGCCACTTTATTTATACGTGAGTGGATTTGAAATTAAACAAAAATTTTACCGACCGTCAATCATATTGACGTTGAGCCGTTAGATGGCAGCATTGCTGTTTTGTGTATATAATTTTAATAATTAATTAATTTGCAAAAACAATAGCAATAATAAATTTTTTAGTTGTGGATGCCGGTAGAAGAAGCAATTATCTATAAAATGATATATAATTTATGTGGATTAGTTGTGAGGTTTTTTCTAAAAAGGGAGAGTAACATCTTAACCTTAGCGTATTAATATATATGATGATGATATGATTTCATCAACCGTTAGTGAACCCTTAAAAATTCTGTAATATTACACTTATTTCCACTTAAAATCGAACGACGAGCAATTTCAATATTTTCGCAATAACTCGCTGATGTATATCAGTTTAATTTATACACTTGGCAACACATTAAAAATTAGGAAAAAGTGATTTAGGAGAAAAAAGAAATTAATAAATTATTTGTTACAAAAATATAATTTATAAGATGAACAATTTTTTGAAACCGGACAACGAGCGAATTTGATTTCTTTCTCTATAATTCGCTGATGTACGTCAGGTTATTTTAAATGCTTGTAAACACGTATGCTGAAAAAAGGAATTAGGAGTAAAAAAGAAGTCAATAAATAAATTTGTTGCAAAAATGTAATTTGCTAAAAGAAAAAAAAACGAATTTCACACTTTGTAACTCGCTGGTGTATTATATGCCAGTTTATTTGTCTGTCAGCGCGTATGCAAAATTTAAACAAGTTTTAAGATCTTTCTCAGCTAAAAATATGGCAAAAAATCCTTCAATAAAACGCGAAAAATAAAAATACTTGGTAAAAAAGCATTTGACATTTGTTGGAAATATTTTAGGTAGCTAAATGTATGTATATATTTAAAGGTATGTACACAAATTTTAGCAGTTTTTTCATAGACTAAATCGCATGTATTTTTTCTACTAACTTCAATATTATTATAAGGTCTTTTATTATATTGATAACTTTTAGGATGTAATAGTATGCAGCACGTAATAGTATACAGCACAATTTAAATTTCACCTAAAACTGGAACGAGGGTACATTTATATTCAACCCTACTTGTTGATTCTCCCTTGTTATTTAATTTAAATTTCGTGTCAATTTTGAGAAGTTATTTTTTTAATTTGGTATAAATGCCATTCAGTACCAATAATAATTTCCCTTTTTTCTTTCTGTAAATGAAAAAAAACACAAAAGTATTTGTTTTAAAAAACACCCATGATTTTAATAAAAAAAATAAATTTGAAAAGTGCTCTTACTAGGAAAAAACAACGGTCAATTGCACATCAATAAACTCACTCAAATATAAATAAACTCCTGACAGGAGTTTATTTATATTTGAAGGAGTTTATTTATATTTTTGCTTAAATCAGTTTCATAATGTTTTGAATTTGTTTTTACATAAATTTGTGTTTAAAATTGCATATTCAGTATTCAATGTCACCTAGTGTGGCAAAGAAGTGAAAAAATTATGACAAGAGAAATTATGATTGTGTGGGAATCATTTTTCAATTAACTTTTTATGATTAAATAATCAGGGGTACGGATATCATATTTGTTAAATACATTGTTTTTTCCACTTTATGACCATTGAACACTGAAATTTTCACAGGTGCTAAATTATATAAGCTCGTTAAATTTTCCGGATAGAATTATTTGTTAAAAATTATTCTACTAAAACTCCAAAGAAAATTTTGAAATAATTAGTTAATTGTATTATAATCATTACATGTTTTACGTATTTATTTAGATATTGATAACTACACAAAACTTTACTTATTCATAGTAAAATGAAAATTGAACACGCATACTTAACATTTGTATAAATAACATTATGGCTCAGAGAAGAAAATACTAAATACTAGGTACACAAATGACAACGGAAAATAATGAAAATTCGAACTTACTCTTTGGCGCCAACTTTCACGTTTTCATTGAAACAATTATTTATGGCACACAAACATGTGATAAATTATCCTATTTTAATTAATTAACCAGGTACTATCGATCGAAATTTAAACTAAAAGGCACACAGTAAACCGTTTTATACTGTACAAACACTCACTTATTTTATAACATTATATGCAACCATCACAAACCACAATTCTCATGTAAACAATTCACGGCAAAGAAAAATTTGTTTCCTAATCTGATAGTTTAAACATACGTCCACTCATTGATAGTTACCGGCAAATACTGAATGAGAAGGCAAGAAAATGAAGGCGCCGAAACATACTTGACAGAGCGGGATACATACGAGTGATTAAATGTGCGAACGAATAGGGTTTATGAATATGATAAAGAGTGAGCGGGACGGTTTGATATTTCGCAGTGTGGTATGTAATTATTAGTTGGTTGTTAACTTTCTACGAACGAGTTAAGACATTGTTATTGTCATTTTGTTTATTTTAGTGTACCAGTGACTGTACCTGTTTCGTCAAGTTTAAGATTGAAGGGATGCGCATCGATTGTTTGTTAAAAATGATAAGTCATTGCAATTCATGTTATAGGTACATTTACTACTTTATGAATATTCTGTTATTTTATGATATGAGTCTATATATAGGGTAAATTTTATTAGAGTTTTCATTATTAATCACCGGATAATAAAGGTAATTACTAGAAATAACACCAAATGTCTCAATTTTTGCACAAAATGCGGTAATGTATTTTCTTGCTTGGACAAAAACTAGAAGAAATTCGGACTTTTAATAATAATTGCCCGATTGTAGTTACTTTAGTAGTTACATTAGTTAATTATTTTGTTACTTTAGTAGTTACTTTAGTTAATTATAATTCTTCTAGCTATATTCTGAATTATTTTTGAAAAAGTTTTGAAAATAATACACAGAATAACTAAAACTGATGGAGTTCAAATGAGAAAAAAGTCTTCGTATTGTTTCATCTCCTCGAAAAGAAGTCTGGAACTTTAAACGAACTTCGCACATTTAAACTTTTATTAAAACTATTTTTAATGTATTATAAATACGGAAAATCTCTTAGTATAATATATTTGACTTTTTTATGTAAAAACAACAATAAAAACTAAAATAAGCTAGCAGAAATCCACCAGAATTTATTTAGTATATTAAAATAATAGTTTTAAACTTAATATTAAAAAGAATGCTGTTCTACCTTCAGAAACGATTTTATTTATTTATTTTTTTAATAAAAATTATTTAAATTTCGAAAACGATGAAGAACTGCACAAGAATTTAAATAAGAATTATGATCCCCATAAATTTAGGAAAAAGTAAGTGAAACATTTAAAAAAATATTGAAAAAAAATGAAAAATAATATTCGAAAAAGAAATTCGATTGAAGTAACTTCTTTACTTTAAAATAAATGTGCTTATATTTTTTATTAATTTAATTCCACGTTTCTTACAGAAACGAAATTCGTATATTGAATATTAAAAGACAATCCTATTGATCCATTACCTATAGGAAGCACAAATTTCTGTGCTTTTGGAGGGTTATCTCCGTACAATAAACATTGATAAAAGAAAAATCATTACTCAATTCCATTCGGTAACAATATAAAAATCTTGATGACTTGAATGTAGCGTTATTTTTATGTAATTATTTTTTAATTAATAATCACATCGCCCGACAGTCGAATAAGGTATTGAATCAAAAATCATAAATACATAGACATATATTATTACTACGTAATAACAGGCCCATAGTAACTGGAGAATGTCCTACTAAAAACGGTGCTAATCGCCAAAATTAGCACTGTTTCTTTTCAGTTAACATCTTGATTCTCGCGAGTACGATCATCCTGAAAACTGTCTATAAATGCCGGATTGCACAGTAAAAATATATTTAAATTACAGTTTGAGAATTGAAAAAAGTATGGAGTATTTTATCATCAGTTAATAATCGTTTTTAATACATAATCACAATCTTGTTATTGGTGAAAAAAAATAGTTTTATTTTAATGATTGTGACTTTGTAAGAACGTGTTTTCTCACATAATTTTTTCAATATTAGTTTTTGCTTTAGTTTTTGAAAATCCACCGACAAGTAAGGAGCCGGAAAACCAGGTAACCTTAGAAGCAAAACGAATTATTAATTATCAGTTTGTCTGCCCCTTCACTAACTCAAAAATATATATCTATATATATATATATATATATATATATATACACATACATATATAAATACACACACACACACACACACATATATTTATATATATATATATATATATATATATATATATATATATATATATATATATATACACACACTCTAAGAGGGTTAACATAATTAATTTTCAAAACTGTAGAAGAGCAATTAGAAAGGGATTTTTTTCTAAAGGTAAATAAAACACGAGAGCATAACGTGTGATTTAATAATATTTGCCATATAACCTTTGAAGCGTATTCAGACAGATTTGTTGTTGAAAACATACGTTTTCTTATGTAAGTTAATAGAATTCCAATGTGATCCTGACTGAGTCGGTATATATCTTGCATTTTATCCATTTTGCATTAAAGTAATAAATAAATATTTTAAACCAAGATAACGTTTTCTTATGTAGGTAAATAGAATTTCAATGTGATCCTGACTGAGTTCGGTATATATCTTGCATTTTATCCATTTTGCATTAAAGTAATAAATAAATATTTTAAACTAAGATAACGTTTTCTTATGTAGGTAAATAGAATTTCAATGTGATCCTGACTGAGTCCCGTATATATCTTGCATTGTATCCATTTTGCATTAAAGTAATAAATAAATATTTTAAACCAAGATAGCGTTTTCTTATGTAGGTAAATATAATTTTAACGTGATCCTGACTGAGTCCGGTATATATCTTGCATTTTATCCATTTTGCATTAAAGTAATAAATAAATATTTTAAACCAAGATAACGTTTTCTTATGTAGGTAAATAGAATTTCAATGTGATCCTGACTGAGTCGGTATATATCTTGCATTGTATCCATTTTGCATTAAAGTAATAAATAAATATTTTAAACCAAGATAACGTTTTCTTATGTAGGTAAATAGAATTTCAATGTGATCCTGACTGAGTCGGTATATATCTTGCATTGTATCCATTTTGCATTAAAGTAATAAATAAATATTTTAAACCAAGATAACGTTTTCTTATGTAGGTAAATAGAATTTCAATGTGATCCTGACTGAGTCCCGTATATATCTTGCATTGTATCCATTTTGCATTAAAGTAATAAATAAATATTTTAAACCAAGATAACGTTTTCTTATGTAGGTAAATAGAATTTCAACGTGATACTGACTGAGTCCGGTATATATCTTGCATTTTATCCATTTTGCATTAAAGTAATAAATAAATATTTTAAACCAAGATAACGTTTTCTTATGTAGGTAAATAGAATTTCAATGTGATCCTGACTGAGTCCCGTATATATCTTGCATTGTATCCATTTTGCATTAAAGTAATAAATAAATATTTTAAACCAAGATAACGTTTTCTTATGTAGGTAAATAGAATTTTAATGTGATCCTGACCGAGTCGGTATATATCTTGCATTGCATCCATTTTGCATTAAAGTAATAAATAAATATTTTAAACCAAGATAACGTTTTCTTATGTAGGTAAATAGAATTTCAATGTGATCCTGACTGAGTCCCGTATATATCTTGCATTGTATCCATTTTGCATTAAAGTAATAAATAAATATTTTAAACCAAGATAACGTTTTCTTATGTAGGTAAATAGAATTTCAACGTGATCCTGACTGAGTCCGGTATATATCTTGCATTTTATCCATTTTGCATTAAAGTAATAAATAAATATTTTAAACCAAGATAACGTTTTCTTATGTAGGTAAATAGAATTCCAATGTGATCCTGACTGAGTCCGGTATATATCTTGCATTTTATCCATTTTGCATTAAAGTAATAAATAAATATTTTAAACCAAGATAACGTTTTCTTATGTAGGTAAATAGAATTTCAATGTGATCCTGATTGAGTCGGTATATATCTTGCATTTTACCCATTTTGCACTAAAGTTATAAAGAAATATTTCAAACTAAGGTAATATAACATACGATGACTAGGTAAATAATTGTCAAAACATGGCGTATATAGAAGGAGAGTAAGATATTATAATATTACAAAGTTTTAGTTTTTTTAATGTCAAATTCTGTGTTTTTAATCTTGACATTTTAATCGTCGGTGTATATATATGTATGTATATATATATATATATATATATATATATATATATATATATATATATATATATCTATATATATATATATATATATATATATATATATATATATATATCGGTTATTGCATAATCGTTATACAAGAGCCAACAACTATGACAACGACATGAAAATCTTGTCGAGAAAGTAAAAAAACAAATTAAATTTATTACCACTTTAATTGTACCGATCATATTTCGACATTCAAAATATATTAATTATTATTTCTAAGATAATAAAATGGTAATGTTTGATTCGGTGCAATGTTATTCTTTAACTTTTGCTAGTAGCAGATGAATAATTTCTAGATTTCGAAAGTAATTTAAAGTGCAACCTCCTAAAGATTCTGTTTTTTTTTATAATTTTCTGTTCAGTAGTTTTGGTAATAATGGCGGGGGGGGGGAGGAATCAAGTTATTTTTGTATACTTTTTAGTATATACCTGAAGATACGCTACCTAAAACTATCAAATAAGTATTTTTGAGTCTTTTATAACTTACGACTTAAAAATTTGTCGCAGTAAAATATCCTGATTTTTTATATGAACACGTAACACGTAAAAATTGCTGACTCAATTAATATGAAGAATATGAATGTTTGAAAATGTTTGAATAATATATAAGTCGATTTGAAGTAAAATTAAGTTTTTATTTTATCGGAATCGGTGCACTCAATCAGAAGTTACGCGAATTTAACATTTTTAAAATTCATATATGTTGCCTTAATGCGACAAGGCACTACTAGCTACTCGACGATTATTTGTTACATAAATTTATAGTGTATATTGATCGATTTTCATAAAATTTATGAACAAAAAGAATTTCATGAAAAGTTTAATGGTCTTTTTTATTTTGGGTAACATATACGCTACGTTTTATCGCAATTGATCAACTACAAAAAGGTATGGCCATCCGATATTTGATTACAAAATATAATTACTTTAAAAAGTGTTATTTTAGAATTATGATACCATATATTATCATTATATATCGTTACGTGTATTAAATTTGCACTTTTTCTCCAGGTCTATTCGCGACCAAACTTGGACTTTAAAAAAATTGTCGCACTAAAATTTCCATATAAATATTTTTGAGTGTTATATTGAGATAGGTCTGGATTAATATACTTTATTTGTTCAAATTGCAAATTTCTGCCCTTACAGTTTCTATGAAAAACAGTTGTGACCAACGGACAGGTGAGTGATTTTATAAAACTTTCATTTTTCCCTATGACGTACTGATTCCTAATTATAACAAAATAGTCACTGTAGTCTATTCCTCAGAAATTTGTTGGGCATCATCATTATTACCGTTCACATCTTTATAATCATAATTAGAAGAATCATCAGCAATAATTTTACAATACGGCTTAATTCCTGGCTTCGACGTTATATAAAAGACTACTTTTAAGAAGTAGAGTCAGTCTGCATTCAAAAGGGGTCGGAGTGGGATTCAAACCTGTATTTAAAGGTAGGCTCGAGGAGGTTTGTTCCTTCCCTCTAAGTTTGTGTACAAATTTAAGCTAAGTAAATGATTTTTTATTGAAAGAAGTTAAATGGTAAGTTGTGCTTCTCTACAATTTTCACATCTATGTATGTGCTTGGGAATAAATACATTTGCATTCTTCCTACCTAAAATCTAGATATAAGTCTCAACAGATGTAGTACTTTCATTAATAGTAATCTTTTTAAGACAACATATCTTACGATGCTTGTACAGTTTTGGATGAAGGAAATTTGCTTGGAACAATTTTCTTTATAATTGCAATTTTGTTAAATTGATTACGAGATTACTTAGCCCTTGTCAAAATTATCAGAGCATATTAGAGATAATATGCACAGTCGTAATTATGTTGAACAAAATCATCAACTCTAATAACGAACGTCCTATGATCGAAGACATCATATTTGTATTTGGTATTTAATATCTTATAAGATAGTTTCAGTCTATCGAAACGATATTGAGGACATTTTAATTATTTTATGAACACCTTTAATACTGTGTATTCTAGACAAGGACAGCATATTCAAGTTGCGATCTTACTAGAGCATTGTACAAGATTAAGTATGTTAAAATATTTTTAAAGACCTAGACCGTCCTTAAAACAAACCAACGAATCTTACAACATTACAACGAATACATAAAACAAAACAATGAATCTTGAACCAGTAAGCTATTCAAAGTCTTTAAAATGCAACCTTAAATACAATTTACTATCAAAAATAACGCCAAAGATATTTATTTTTTAGCCATAATATAATATCATTCAACTCTACAACATTTTTTTTAATTTCCAGTTTTTCACTCGGATGTTCCGAACGGAACTCTATTACTGTTACATTCTAAAGTTTGCTAGCTTCCTCTTACTTATAAACTAATAATGCATAACATTTATATAGGTTATGCAAATGATAATCCATAATTTGAGCCGAATTCAAACTCCTAACGGGCTCTAAATATGATATAAGCTTATGTTCTAACACTTAGCTCAAACAAAAATAAGTACATTTATAAATTATCCCATTAAATGTAAACATAAATGAGACAGTGTTAACACAACTAAACGAGACAGTACTTTGTATGAAGGAGACATAAAATAGATATGAATAACACCTAAATAACGCTAAAAAAATTAAATAAAGCTGCAAATATAAATTATCGATATAAAGCGCTATAATCAAATAATTTGGATAAAAATGAATCAATTAAAATAATCCGTTCTCCACGCATTTCATTGAGTCTCTTCTTCACACCTGATTTAAATTGGGGACGCGAACTTTCAACTATGCCGAGAGACATCATTTCTTTTTTATACAAGTTACACAACCATCGTCCGTTGTCGACATGAAATAAAATATAGCTAGGAGTTAGAAGTCTAGGAGTTCTAATCTGTGCCTAACCCAAAAAATATGCACAACATCATCAAAATCTATCGATTGTATATAAAACATTAGTTTAAAGTAGTGATAATGAATACAATAAGGTGTTAGAATAAAAAAATATTATCAAAAATATATAATGTCGGCCTATACGCTATTGTAACACAATAATTATTTGTTTCCTTGCTTTTATCCTAAATACATAAATAAAAATATTTTATTTAAAAAATATAACCCGTTACATAGACGTATTCAGATACAACATACGGCCGTGTCCATGATACAGCCACACCCAATTTTTTTTTCATATGCGTATTCCAGGATATGAGAGAGTATTCAAGTTACAATATTGTAAAAGTATTGTACAAGGGTATATTTCAACATTTTAAAAGCTGGCCGTTCCCAACACAAAAGTAAACGTTAATTTTGTAGAAATGTATTATTCATGGCCTTAAATACAATATGCTCAATGCTAAATTTATGGCCTTAAATACAATATGCTCAATGCTCAATTTAGAACCCAGTTTGGTATCGAAAATGACATTAATGTCAAGCGGGAGAAAGCGCGGGAAAAAGCTGACAAAATGTATCAGCTTTTTCCCGAAGTTCCCCTCTATTGCATATCCAAAAGTTATTTGCTTTTTGTCTTGGTGAAATTGATTTCTTCGCATTGGAGTAATTTAAATGCAATTTTTCTCTTCATAGAACGTGTGCTATCTATCGAGATTAATGTATATTTGAACAGTCATGGATATTTCTCAAACGAGTAAGTAGTTTTACATCATCCGCATACATATGAAATTACTATTTCTTAAATAGTTATTGTTGTTGTTAACAAATAAACTCAATAAAAAGAGGGCTAGTATAGATCCCTACTATTTCTTAGCAGTAACCTGGACATATGATAATAAATACCCACAAATCACAATTAAATGAAACTACGTGATGTAGTATTATTTCTACTTTCTTTACCACGACCTAGGTTTTGTTCCACGACCTAGGTTTTGAGCCCACCTGAAGATGTTGTGATACAACGAAACCTATGTCGTGGTAAAGAACTTAAAGAAAGTAGAAATAATACTACATCACGTAGTTTCATTTAATTATGAATAATGGATTTCTACAAAATTAACGCCAGATATATTCAATAAATACCCACTTACTTTTACTGATTGCTACCTATTTGCCAATTAGTAAAGTATAAAATGAACCATGGATGCTTCCATGGTCTTCGCCCCTGACAATCGAATGCTAGTTTTTACAAAAATGTCAAATGCTTTATTAGTATGTCACTCCGACCTGCTTTCTGGAATTGAATGACTCAAACAAGTCCTGGGACAGGTTCTACATCAGAAAACACCTGGAGGTGTGATGATTAAAATTCAATACTTTGACTGCTTGCTGCCTATTAATTAAGTATGAAATAAACCATTGATGCGCGTTGCTCACATTCTCAACGAATGCTTTCCTAAAATGCATATTTATCACGTCGACCTAATATTCGCAAAGCAACGACTCGAAGAAGTGCTGAGAATAAAGAATTAGATTGGTGAGTGTTATATCTACTCTGAATAAAACCAGGTTGCAAAGGTATAATGTGGTATTCGTAAAGTATCGATACTCCAAAACTTTGAAATTACGGATAAAATAGAAATTGACCTATAGTCATACTATTTCTAGGTTTTATGAGAGCAGAATATTTCCAAGCAATATCACAGGTAATATTTTTCTGATCTAAATTCCATTCATACATCTTACCATTATTCATTTATATGCAGCTTTTTGTCATAGTGAATTTGCATCGAATATAACTTGCGAGTGATTTATATGACCTCAAATTTTAATCAAAACGTCAAATGCGGCCAACTCTGGAGTTTGATAATGGATCGGTTTACATTTATCATTTCTATTGTATAGAATTATTAATAACATGGAACATAATTTTAAGCAGAATGTACGGAACATAATTTTAATTTGCCTTCAACCCCACTAATGTTCATTACTATGTATTAAAATTATATGAGGTCAAAGCCATTAAGCTCGAAAAAAGGTATATGTATACTGTCATAATTTACTGATTACAGTAGAAGAAATAAAGTAACAGAATTATAATGGACGAGGATACCAACAAATGTTAGAGGATTTAGCGCTGGTGCATAAGTAAATGACAAAGCAAGGATATCTACTGTAAATTTTTGTATATATATATATATATATATATATATATATATATATATATATATATATATATATCAATATGTATGTATGTAAATAATTCTCAATTTCCTGCAAGATATTGAGAATGAACTTAATGTTACGCATTGTATTTATTTTACGCATTGTATTTTATGATTTATGCAAAATAACTACTTATGGCGACTGCACTTGAGGATTTATTACAATGAATGGCAATAGGATTCTTTTTAAATACGCGCGGTAGTATGCCACTGAACAGAACCATTTTTTTTAACTATTAAACCAATAGACTGAAGACACGTGCGCGTGTGCACCGCGTGAGCGTGCGCGTTTGCTGTCGTGCGTGAGTGCGCGTGTGGGAGCGCGCGTGCGTGCGTGCATGCGTGTGCGTGCGCGCGTGCGTGCGTGCCCGCGAGAGTGCGTGCAAGCGTGTGTGCGCGCGCGTGTTTGTGTGTATATATATAATTATTCAACAAGCAGATGTATGTAACTTGTTTTCTATTTTCGTTATTATTTGTAATAATTTTATAATATACAACATAAATATTTTTTATAATATACTTCATTTCATTTTTAATTACATGACGACGTAGTTCAATTACAAACAAATAACAAAATTAGTGTCGGTAATGACCAAATGATGAAAAATAGTGAAAATAATGACCATAAACAGTCGCAAACATCATACTAGTTGTTAAGAAATTTATTCCACCTGGAGTTTGGCATTTAAAATTGATAACTTTGTGGATAACTACAGTTTTGTGTCACTTGATTTTATATATCGCCGACACTAAACGAAAAAAAATAAACGTAAACGATACGTTTATTTTGTTTATAAGTGACATTATTTATTTATTTACTTTGCTGAAAGCAATCGTGGCTCTTCGACGACTCCGTCAGATATGTTAGTTTCGTGGATCCTCCAGATACAGGTGCGGCACAGTAAATGTTACATTTACTGTGTCACACATATATATGGAGGTACGACGGAACATAATGTACACTTTGTTTTATATAATTGATGTAAATATTTAGAAATTATTATGAATAATACCTTGACATTAATTAAAAAAATACAGCATTTCTCATTTATCTGATGGACGAAGTTCATAAAATATTTTAGGAGGTTTTTTTTATTTTCCCTACATAAAATTGTAATTTTTATCCTTATGACATATGAATCAAATACTATATTTTCTTCTTTGGCACAATTGTGCACATGCTAACATACATATATGAATATTAGGCCCTTTTAACAAAATGTGTTTGGACCGATTTGAGAACCTTTCTGTTTTGAAAGTTGTTAACAAGAAGTCAATTTCAATAGTCACCAAGGTGTTTTGGATTGATTACAAAGCATACAGCCTTTGACTTCGCGGCGCACCACTAGGACCCGGGTTCGATTCCCGGCCGCCCATTAAGTAGGACTGGACTGGTGTCCTGGTTGGCTGCAAGATATTGCTCTCGTCGGAATAGGTCCACCATATGTATCAATTAGATTCATAAAAGTACATAAAAAAAATTAAAATAAGTGCTTTCATCGATGAAAGTGTTGAGATACTGCAACTTACCGTGTTCCATTGTGACGTTAATATAAAATTTATCTATAAGGCAGTTTTTATTTCTCTAAATATATATATATATATATATATATATATATGCCAACATAATACTGTTCTGAATAGGATCCGCAACAAACGCTTGGACGATTTCTCCCTTAACGTTCGGATGTCTTCCTGGATTAATTCCAGGTTCCGGGCGAGGGATACCAAGTTCAACAAGTCGAAGAAACGAACTGTAAAACATTCTGATATTAGGGAGACTGCGATCCGGATAGCTCTTGGTACAGCCGTCGCGCCGAAACTCCATTACCGTCAGCTCTGCCATACATGAAGATAATGTTAGCATATTCTTCGTTAGAAAGAGAAGTTATCTATAGTTCACAATGAGACTGTCCAAGAGTAGTGAAATCAACACATGAAGGAGCGCAAAGCTAGGGCTAGGGCTGCAACACGACACGGTTAATTAATTGTAAACTCAATGCGAACATCGTAAAATACCTCTAGTACATATAGTTGGGCATAGGTGTCACAAGAATAAAAATGGCACCCTTATGTAGAGAAAATGAAAAAATTAACCCCTCAAAAATTTTATTAAAATCGTTAATCGGACAAGTAAGGAATCATGCATTTTTAACGTCCCGTCCTTCAAAACGCAAACAAGAAGGTACCCTTATAGAATCATACATTTTTCTGTCCATTTGAAGTATGCGCCTGTATAAGATATAGTAGGCAATAGCAGGCAATATTTTATTATATAAACCCTTAAGTGAAAAAAATGAAAAAAATAACCCCTGAAAAGTTTTATTAAAATCGTTAATCTGACAAATAAGCAATCTTGTATTTTTAAGGTTTTGTCCCTCAAAATGCAAAAAAGATGGCACACTCATAGGATCACTTGTTTGTCCGTCCCTTTGAAGTATGCGCCTGTGAAAGATATAGTAGGTAATAGTAGCGATATTTCTTTATTTAACTCATAATTTAAAAAAATTAAAAAAAAAAACTTATAAGTTTTATTAATATCGTGAATCAGACAAATAAGGAACCTTGTATTTTTAGGTTTTCGTCTCGCAAAATGATAAAAAGACGAAACTTGTAGTTTCACTTGTTTGTCCCTCCGTTTGCGCCTGTGAAAGATATAGCAGGCAATATTTCTTTATTTAACTCATAATTAAAGAAAATTAAAAAAAAAACTCCTTATAAGTTTTATTAATATCGTCAATCAGACAAATAACGAAGCTTGTATTTTTAGGTTTCCGTCTCGCAAAATGATAAAAAGACGGAACTTTTGTAGGATCACTTGTTTGTTCGTCCGTTTGCGCCTGTGAAAGATATAGTAGGCAATATTTATTTATTTAAACTATACTTTTACCATTAACCATTTAACCATTAGGGTATTTCCGGTCGACATAACATCTTGAAAGTTGGTATAATGACAGACCTTATAGTATAAGTAAAGATAAAAATCCAAAAATCAATGATTCTATGTGGATTTATATATCATTTTTGAAATACACACCTGGAAAAGGTATGGTAATGATAATAAGGCAATATTTACGTTATGAAAAGTTAAAATTTTATAAATAGTTTAACCGAAATACTTTGCACCATTAAATGTTTATAAATGTCCACATATGTATGGGAGCCTTAGAGAGCGAGTTCCATTCGTGCGTGATAGGTATTTATAAGGAGTCACATTATTCTTCGTAACATTTTGTGAATCCTATTTCTATAGAACTCCTTTAACTAGTCAAATAAAATAAAATGCAAATTGTATTTCGTTATATCGTCCATACGGAATATATTAAGAGACGAAACTTCCAGCCCTACAGGTAGTTGAAAAAGTTCAGTTAAACTCGAGCAAGAGGAAAAACTAAAACCCGACTACGGGAAAAATAAATGAAATACACGGAATACATACATATAATTCATAATATTGTATACCCTAAAACAGTCTCTGGATCATAACAAAAATAAGGACATATCATTTGCTGAAATTACTTTAGTAGTTTAGTTCGTATGAAGGAACAAACTTACTCACATACGTATCTAACACATATCGCCTTTGAAATCCATAACCCTTCCTCTACCGTAATCGGGTAAAAAACAAAATAGCCATTTTTATGACAACATAGAATGAATTTTTTGACATTTGTTCTACAGAACATTACTGACAAGTAAATAGTGTTTATTTAATTTAGACGATGGCTAAATTAAATAAACACTATTTACGATATAAACGATATTGAAAATAAACGGTATTGATTATTTTATGTAATCCCTATTTAAATATTCTTTACGTGCTTTGTTAAATTTTGATTGTAATTTTTTAAAAAATAGCTTTATTTTCTTTGCTCGCTTCACATTGTGTAATAATGGGACAGAAACACCTGAAATGCAAACATAGACGCAATGGATCCCATAATTAGCCAATAATTTTCTACTGTACTTCTAAATACTGCATTTAAAGAAGATAAAATATTAGAGTATTTTTGATTAGTATTTATTACTGCTCATACTACTTTAAATTACTTTATCCATTGGTCAATAAATGCTATTGTAACTAAAGAAACGAATTCGGAATGATTAAATTTTAATAATATATAGAGTATGTACCATTACTAAATTCAACCTTTTTAATTTGTTATAGTGCATCATGCGTATTTTGCAATAAACGTATTTGATTTTAAATAATACCACCTTTAGTAGTAGTTTTAACGTAGGAAATATGAAATATTGCATAAATATCCTTCTTAGCGATCGATGGTGAATTTGACTTTTTTGACTATCCCTTTCATTTGAATAATTTACAAAAAAAGTTGAATAAAAAGAAAAGGGTAAAATAATTCAATTTCAAGGTCAAAATTCAATTGTTCCATTTCAAGGTTAAAATCCTGTATAAAATTCGTAAATCAAAATTATTTCCATTTGAAAAGCTTTAAAGTTCATAATTCGCCCATAATATTTATCATCCATAATATTTAAGATTTAAAAAAATACTATCATCGATCTTTAAAATAAACTTAACCGAATAACTAATTAATACAATGGTTTTTCATTTATCAATAAGATAAATTATTATTTGGTTTTTATTGATAATATTACTCTAATTTTAATGTAAATTTTCGTGGACTATTTATTATTTAATATGGCAACTCTCACAAATGCCTACAATCAATAAGAAAGTTTGAATATTTTCGAAGAAAAGAAAGAAATTCAGCAAATATTATAAGAAATTGTTACACCTAAAAATTGTTCTCGAAGTGATGGTTGATTCGTGTTTTTGCTTAATTATTGTAATATTTTCTTGAGCGAGTGGAATTAGTTAGTCGGTTTTTTAGTGCGAGGAATATTCAGACATACTTTTAGTATACGCCAAATGTCATTGTAACACAAGCGAAGCCCTTAGAACGTATGCTGAGCGATATCTGAATTGGCGACAACCGAGTAAAGGCCAAGTAATTATCAGTGCCATCACAAGAATACGTGACAATCATCATCCATCGTTCCGGTGAAATCAGGTGGTACTTCTCCAATAATATTTATAAAAAAATGAAATGAGATATTGGATTGTGGAGGCATTCAACACAGTACGACGGCGCATTCAAGAGGACCTCGACATAATGGGACGAGTTTATCTTAATAATTGTCGTCGGCTGCGAAAGTGCGTTAAAGTGTGAGGAATATAAAAGTTAGGTAAGTACAAATACATTCCGAAACTAATTTGAATTTTAGTTACTATGTACGCATATTTTCTAGTTTTTTTTGACAGTTCATTATGACACTTGACAATTAACAATAGGTACGTGCCAAGTTGCCAAACTGACACTTTGCGCTATTTTCACAGGTATTAATTTACACATAATTACGATTTCACAAAAAAAATTAATTTTAATTATTTTATAAACTAGATGACTAATTAAAAAAAAAACAACATTTTGCCGGACTACATCTGATTTATGGTACAAGTGGTTGAAATGATGGAATTTAGTGATGGTACGTACCGTATAGTTACTGGAGTTTATGGGCTTACTTTGTCAAAATCTAAGTTGTACTTTTTATTTTGTGGAAATTATATAGAAAGACGATCATGAACACAATCACTCATTCTTTATTCCAGTTATGGTATAATGAAGGTAATACTGATGACTTTACTATCGGGGATAGTGACTTTTCTATCGTTTTCTATCGTGGATAGACTTTTCTATCTAGTTATACTTTCGGCCTCACTGTTCACTCACCTGGGTAGAAAATTTAAAGCTGCAACTGATACGTTAACCAATATGCCAATACTCACACTATGCTAAAGAGAGTAAGGCGAATGTCAGAAATGTAAAATTCAGCAAATATTATAAGAAATTGTTACACCTAAAAATGCAATTATTAACAAGTGTACATAATTTTTACTTTCAATTTTGATTAAATTGAATGAATTCATTATTTATCATTAGCTTCTTTTGAGGTTAGTACACAATATTTTTTTAACACTACCTAATTATTATATTTGATAATTTAGCGAGTATTATTTCTTGATTAAATTTAATTTGTGCGAAATGGAGTTCTTATTTTTAAAAAATCGATGAAAGGAGTATTTTTAAGTTAAAAGATCTATATTATTAAACATTATATGTAATTTACGTTTCCTTAGATGCTCAGTGGACTTATAGCGCATGTACAACGGTGCACTTATGGTGCAACTCTTGGGATGCTGCCTACCATTTGCCTCTGCATGCTACTGATCCTTAATATAAGTTTGTCTGTTACGTATCAGTTATTTGCTTTATTTCATGTATCTGACTGAATTCATCATCTCACGATCATCACCAAGTCGTAGCTGCAGGTGAATGCCAGTAGCAAGTGAGATTTTTCTAAGGTGGACTTTTCAAAAAATTATACTGAACGGTTTATCATGTAATAATCTTTATAATATTAAAGACCCTGATGCAACTGTTGATATTTTGTATAATTTAATTAACAGTATTTTGACCTGTTGATAAATTAACAATATTTGTTTCTAATAAAAAAAAGAAAGGCGGACTGAGCTTATTTACGATATATATATATAGTTTTATTATAAACGTTATAAAATTTTTTGGTTTAAACAGTGATCCTGAAATATGTGGTTTTTGTGCACGCATGTTAAACATAAATTGAGAGTTGTGCACAGCTAGTTTCCATATTTCACACATATGTATGAAATATGGAAACCAGCATTAAGACTGATGCGGAAATATTTTGGTAGTACGTAAGATGCAAGCGCTTAGACTGAGACCTTCCTGTGACTGTAATGTATGACGCGATTACTTGCTTGATGAGTGCTTTTGCAAGTCAGTGTTTTTGAACAATGTATTGACTGTCGACTTTGAGGTAGCTACACGGGTCAATAATAGGAACGGTCCACCTCTGTTTCATATCATGAGTGTAAACTATTTTGAAATAGAACTTGAATTGAAATAGCTCCAGCCAAAATGTGTCCCCAGTCTTAATAGCCTAACTCCGTACCTAATAAAGGTCTGCTCCGACATCTTCAGTAAACCAATGTATAAACTTATTATATTACATCTTTCCCTATTTTCTAAATTTACCGATGCTTAGAAAGATTTCCCGGATGCAAGACCTATCCTCAATTCTAGTTTCAGTTCCGGTTTAAAAATTATTGGTCTGTGACAATTGCTATCTGTATTCGCTAAAGTATTTGAAACTATTTTACATTTCACAATTATTTTTTTAATTCTTTTTAATTTCTACTTTCTTTAAGTTCTTTACCACTAAACCAGGGTAAAGAATATATAACAGATCTAATATATTCAATATTTTAGATCTGTTCCCAAAATCAATGCTAGCTGACGGACTGGTAGCTAAGGGACTGGGCTGACGGACTGGTAGCTTGTAGATCGTGTGGTAGATGTGGTTTATTTTGATTATAAGGAGACATTTAACCAAGCCGATAATAATATTTTTCTAGTAAAATTATTGAATAAGATATAATAATCTATTTTTCAATCTAGTCTAATTTATAAAATAATAAGTCTCAACTTTTGAGCTCGAAAGCAATAGTTTGGAAATTTCAAATTACGTCCATATATTATTCAATTCGCAATCAGCCATAGTATTAATTTAGGTCGTCTTTTCCTTCTCAATATGATTAACTATTTGCCCTCATTATGTGGCACTGCTCTTTGCCTTCTGTTTACCGATGATTTAAAACTATTCTTGGGGTTAGAAAGGCAGAACTCGGTATTTAAGAAAAGTTTAAGCAATAAGCTGCACTTTATTGAGAACAAATGCGCAATGATGACGTATTTTACTTTACTTTTACTCTTGAGACAGAATTATGAGTTAAATGGAAGGCTCTAGAAAGGATATCGTCCCTGTAGGATCTCGGTGTGATTATGGATGACCATTTTAATTATAATTTCACAATCATATCACCGAAATCTTGTCAAAAGACCTGCAGGGTACAGGGATTTGTCGTACAATATTCCCACGGTTTCCAAGACAATGAGTGTATTGGGGCTTTGTTCAACTCTTTTGTCCGTAGTATCCTTCAAACCAATGCAGTCATCTAGTTTTTGAATGAAGTTACTTATTTTGGAGATATTGAGATTCATTTTGGAGAAAATTTTTTAAAAATTTAATAGATTTTTGTGTTATAGGGGGTTATCCTCATTTGTTTTCTTCAGATTTTATAATGGACATGGTAGGATGTAATTGACTTCAACTCCAATTAGAATTGCTTTGATTATTTAATTTTTAAAATTATGTATTAGTTATATCGATAATTCTTTGATTTTGCATTTGATGACGTTTTACGCTCCTGATTGACACGTTAGAGGATGGAGTCATAATTTATTTTATCTTCCTAGAACGCGCATGAACATCCTGAATCATCCACAGATTTTTCATTGAAGAAAGCGGTATTCCGAGAAGCGCCCAAACTTGATATTTTTTCTGCATTGACCATTTAAGAATACGATTATGAAGTCGTTCGGTAATTTATGTTCCATAGTAAGTTAGGTTTATGTTTCCTTTCAATTAATGTGCATTTTTTCTTTGTTTTAGCACTTACTATTTATGTGATTATGTGTACTTTAAACTATAGTAATCGTTGTGCTTCCACATGCCCAGCTTATTGGAACAACCTGAAAGTTGGACTTTGAGAAATAAATAAATAACTAAATTTTATCACATTAGACACTAAGAATTACCTAATTTAAAGAAGAAATAAAAAAATCCTTTTTTAATCGTGTTTATACCAATAAATGTTATAGAAAGTGTTCTGAAACTAATGTGCCTGACGTACTGTTACATGTTTATTTAATTACATTTTAAATACAGAAAAGAAGAATATTTATAAACATATAGTCAGAAATATATATTTTTCTGTTCACGAAAGAAACATTTAACCCTTTTCCTGCTACCGTGCAGGATGAGAATATTTGATTGATGAAAGTATTAATTGGCAAGATCAGTTAAACTATATCAGTAGCCGAATTGTTTTTTCAGTATGCATTTTTTAAAACTTGTTCAAAGATAAATTTAAAATTAAAATTCCTTCTAATTTTTTTACTACCGTTGCTCGATTATGAATTAGAAAGGGTAATTTGCTGAGTTTTCTGTATGCTATGTAACATTTAATAGCCGAAAATACATTGCATCTTTAAGTTTAGACCATGCTTCAATTAAGTGTTTTTGAGCTCGATTATAAATTAGAAAGGGTAATCTGCCGAATTTCGTCTATGCTATATAAGCATTAAGCAGCCGAAATACGGTTGCATCTTTAAGTTTAGACCATGCTTCAGTTGAGTGTTTTTGAGCTCGATTATAAATTAGAAAGGGTAATCTGACGAATTTCGTCTATGCTATATAAACATTAAGCAGCCGAAAATACGGTTGCATCTTTAAGTTTAGACCATGCTTCAGTTGAGTGTTTTTGAGCTCGATTATAAATTAGAAAGGGTAATTGCCGAATTTCGTCTATGTTATATAAACATTTAGCAGCCGAAAATACGGTTGCATCTTTAAGTTTAGACCATGCTTCAGTTGAGTGTTTTTTTATGATCAATGCAATGTTCTTATTGCTTCTTTATAATATTTTAAACGATCCACGCAGACTTTCTTACATTAAGGATAGATTCATCGAGTTATAACACCACAGCGTGAGCATTCGTTGAAAAATCCTCCACACGTATCTGATTCCTACAATCTACACACGTATCCTTAAGATTATTGGTATTTTTTATGCAGTTTCTTTCTGTATTTTGGTCTCCAAGTTATGGAATATATTGTATTCCAGCATCATTACTGCTCTCTCAGTTTTTCTTTCGTAATTATGTAAATTTTGATATTGTATGTAATAGGGATATCACTGATGTGAGTTTTTATTAAATCTACGGATGTGGATGCTGATTTTGTAGCACCCACATTTGTTGATGAGATTGACGATTTGGGTATTGGAAACGGAAACATTAGAGATATATTCAATTGTATTAACTTTTTTGACACTTTATAGAAATTTTCATATTATTTATACATTAAGTGAAAGACAAAAATTACATTATAACTATTATTTAGATGCAAGTACTAAAAAAGCATAAAATTAGGAAAAATGAATAATTTTTTTGATACTTATTCATATCTCATCATACTTTTTATATCAGGTTCAAAAAAATATTATATCAAATTAAATACCTAAATAGCTTCGTCTCTATATTCATTCATAAATAATATTGGGAGATATCTCTATATCCATTCATAAATAATATTAGGAGATATCTCTATATCCATTCATAAATAATATTAGGAGATATCTCTATATCCATTCATAAAAAAATATTAAGAGATATCTCTATACCCATTCATAAATAATATCAGGAGATATCACTATATCCATTCATAAATAATATTAGGAGATATCTCTATATCCATTCATAAAAAATATTGGGAGATATCTCTATATCCATTCATAAATAATATTAGGAGATATCTCTAAATCCATTCATAAATAATATTAGGCGATATCTCTATATCCATTCATAAATAATTTAGGGGAGCCCAGCACGCGGCAGTTACGATCGACTCTTGAAAATTCCGTAAACTCCTCAACCGTTGTATCCGGATGCGGATGTGGTTTGTAAAAGTTATGCGGATGTGACCATGCACTATAATTGCAAATGCAGATGCAGACGTCTGTACAATAATACCATCAAACATAACTTTAATCTAGCCATAATGCTTCGGAACTTCAACTGAAAAATACACCCTTGTACGTTTCGATTTCTTTCGCTTGCATCGTTACTGCTCATTACTGACACATGTTAAAATTATAACGTACCTATACCCATCTGCAACACTTTAACTGTAAAAATATATAATGTACACTCTCTGTGCCTATCTACACTTTATATATTAAACGATGGTGAAAGTTAAATACACTTTATAAAAATACAAATGCATTAATAGATCGCTAGAACGTTATCCAAGTTAGACGCCTCTTCAAATTGAGCAATAAGAACTATTGAATATATAAAACAGAAACGTTATACACGGTGTCCAGGAATAGATGTCAGACAAAGAAAGACGCTATTCGTTGGCTATAAAGGAATAAAGTGTCGTTGAAATAAAACGTAAACCGCACCCTTTTTCTAATTGAGTACAAAAAATATTACACATAACCCTTTTTAACACATCCTATATTTGCCCAGTGTTTACCCGCAGTGGCGATGTCTTCAGAGCTGTTCGCGGGTTATTTCCCCGAGTGTCGCTGAACAAAGTATGCAAGTATCATGTGTATGAAAAAGATGACAAATTATGGTTATTATTTTTAATTTACTATCATCGACACCGTGTGTATATGATAGCTTGCATTATGAATATATGATCGACGCTATCTTATTTATATATATATATATATATATATATATATATATATATATATATATATATATATGATAGCGTTGATCATGAATCTCCTAGGACCGTCTAAATTAAAATGTATTTTTAGAAATGTGATCAATGGAAATAAATATTGAAATACAATCTCTTTTATAGAAATATATATTAAGGGGATTGTATTCACTAAACGCCTCCGTTTGCCAAACAACATCTATCATCGGGGTCGAACGTATATTGACGGGAATATTCGGGATAACTTCCTCTTTACGTGGCAATGCGTAAGTAGTCTTTCCCAAATTTTGTTATATTTATTATCACTGCTCTGTCCCTATAAGTTATAGCACAACGATAGCCCAAACTATAATATTTCTTAAAGTATGAACCTTCTAAGATACAAAAAATTTACGAAATCGAATGTGTAATTCTATAGACTAGCGCGGACAAACGAACAAAACAAAACTTCCACTTCATCATCGCTTTATTCCTATCGATTTTAAGGTAATTATATATAGCCTGTAATCGTCCTCGAAGTTTTCCTAACGTAAAAAGAATTTATGCGTTTTCAGAAATTAGACCGAAAAAAAACATAAACAATTTTTTCCGCCTCATATTTTAATATTCATATGAATATTTTATAGACGATTTGATTAATCAGCCTTATGTTGTATCATTTACTTTATTTAAAGTATACGTTAACGCACGACAATAACGGTTGTCTTAAGGTTCGCTTTAAAAATTGGCATGTTGTATCGCACTGGCTTTATTCTAACCTTTATTGTCACTTAAAGTAATTATATTTTTCGTTCTCTGGAGAAAAGAAGAACATCATATAATTTTACAAGCAAAAAGAATAGGACGGGCTATTTAGTTAAAGATGACAATTATGTTCTTTATCTATTGATGACGTGACGCATTTTTTTTGTGCGTTAAACAATGTTTATTCATCATCTTAGTTTCAACATTGGTCTCAAATTGTCAATTATAAACTTTGATATTTCTTTAGATAGTCGAAAGTATTTTACTTAAATACTATTTGGTATCATGTATGTATCTGAGAAATTCCTCATTGAAAGCCTGTACTCATGAGAAGCCTGTAATCATCCTCGAGTACAGGCTTCATTGGCGTTTCTGCAAATGTAATGTAATTTTTATGAGATGAAATGTATAACGATGTTTTATACAATTTGATATGTGACATAAATTTTATGACATAATTATAAAAAATGGTCGTTTTACTTTTCAGTTCGTGCAATTAATTCTAGTAGTATGGATACATTTACTAAATTATCGAAGGACAGTTATGAATAGCCTATAAAATCTACCGTAACTTTTACTATTTAAGTTATCTTTACATAAATTGAAAAAAAACCTATTTTAATATGAGTTGCTGCCAAAATAAAGGTTTTATGATGGAATAACATGATGACATCTATTAAAGGCTAATAACTCCTTTGTGTTTACGTTATTCATAAAGTAACGTGATACTAAATCTATAACCAATTTTTTCTGCAAGTCGTATATTACAATTGTAAGTAAGACTACAGATAAATATAGATTTTAATTTCAATAAGTGACTGATTCTGAAATTGATCGAGATAATATATTGTGCGGAAAATATGACGATCGATCCAATTTTACTAGTCGAGCTTTTGATGAATCCGTAGACTAATTATTGCTCATAACTACATGCATCCCACTAATGTTAGAAAAGTAGAAGGTCGTCTATTTATTCGTTTCTTTGCCTTTCTTTTACACTTCATCGGCTGAACATGTTCAAAAAAAAATCATACATCGTTAACATAATTCTATAATAATCTTGGATTAAATGATAGACTATTACACTATAATTTACAGAAACAAAGCATTCAATATAAACATGTACAAAAAGATGCTCGCACGTCAAAAACTGAACGCGCTGCCATTAATTTAATGTTTAAAAGCAGTGGGATATTTTCAATTTAACGTGCCAAATCATTGGTTTATGGCGACAATCCTAGATTTTGACTGACTTGTCAGCAATAGCAAAACTCCGTACAAAACATTTTAAAGTCATGAAAATATTCTCAAAGTATAGCTAAAGATCCTATCCCACCTGCACGAACTGTTCCCAAACTCCACTAACACTTCCCTTTTCCAACTTGGATCACCACCGGATGAAATACTTTACAGTCATCAAGCTCGGAAACTTTCATCTCTTGTCATCAAAGCTTTTGGAGACATTTAGCCTAGACCCATAGACACGACAACAACAAACAGCAACGAATCATGGGTTAATTATTGTGTGGAATTTTAGTCCAAACTACCATCGCATAACTTGTTTCACGCATTACACTGCACCACAACGTATGTTACAAAATCAGGCTTGCCTAACTACGTAAGTGGCCTGATTGATATTTTTAAAAAAAAAATACGTTGTTTGCGTTTTCTTAGTACCACACGCACAAAATGGTGATCAAGAACTGGTTAGATATACTTACGTATTAAAGTTGGTCAACACCGTAATTAAATGCATTACAAACCATGTTAAATACAGTTAGATTGGCGCATGTTGATTGCGCACAGGAAAATGTTACTGCCGGTTGCATAACTGCTAACTGTCGATTGCAGTTATTACGCTCATAGCAATTTGTGTGACACTATTTCTCATTGTTTGAGAGTCACTGTAAATGCGTGCTAAGTTTATGTAAGATTGTAATTGCGGACTTATTTGCTGGTTTCACGATATTTGCTTAAGTTGTGTCTCGTAGACTTCACGACCCTGACTGTAGGATCAGAGTCTTGGTCAGTCATCGTCTTGTACCTACAAAATCAGTAAATGAATTGTATATCTTTACATAGGAAAGAGTTAGTGGTATACTTATGTCGTCTACTTTACTTACTGGTTATGTTCTAGAACCGATATAACTTGATAGACCATTGAGTCTTCAACTATAAGCTTTTCTCAGTCAAATTGATCTTTAACAAGTCTGTTTGCAGCCGCCCCGTAGGTTGCATCGGGAGTTATTGAATCTTTTGAGCATAGTATGGACTTAAAAATTTGCATGAAATTTGTTATGGAAGAATTCTTTTATATACAAATAAGAGTTATTCTTGAAGTTACATACTATAACCAATAAAATATATTTGTATGGATGGGGTTAATTTTGGATAGCTGAGTGAGTTTATTACTTGTTTGTCGTTTTTCACGCCAGAAGGTAAGTGAATCTTCTTTGCGTATTATTTTAAAGCTAACTATTAAGGTAATCGTTTATAAAAAAATCAAACCGAAAGCGAGTCTGGCCTGCGTATCGAAGATTCCTTTCGTCGTTTGAAAAGAAACAATTCTGTGCTCAGTTTTATTGAGTTAACTTTCATTCTACGTACCTAATCATTTCCAGACCTCAACCAATAATTTATATTATACCACCCTCTAACAGCTGTTCGCGGTATTCAACTGCATAACTACTTGACAGCGATTGCACCAGAATATGTTGTAGAAATGTGTCGTCGTTATCTTTTGTAGTTCTGTCGTATATTTTGTATTCATGTTTAATATGTACCTTCTTTTGCTTTAATTTGTTAAAACATTAATTGATAATTGTTACAAATAGGTTACCTGTAATGTATCGATAAATGTGTGTGAGTAAAAAATAATATTTTTTTTTATAATCTAAATAATTATTAATATGGACTTCCTAGCTCAATTGATATTAAATAATAATGCATAAAACAAGTAAGTAGGGGAGAACATGCATATTATCCCGAATATCTCGAAAACCATGATATTCAGAACCGTTGTTACAGTTTTCCTACAATATTTGCGTATATTTCTAAATATTTGTTTTTTGTTTTCATAATTTTAGCTTCAATAGTTTCAGAGGTATGAGTGAAGGAGCAATAGTATTTTTGTATATTTTTCAGAATATCCCTAAAGGTATTCTATCTAAATGAAAAAAATATATTTTTAACATTTTTATAATTAGTCTTGTTAAACGGTATTCCATTACATACGGAATTTTCAAATTTTTTTGTTAACTAATTTGGGAAGACCAAGGGTTGTGGGGTCTCTTGAATTTTCATGTAAGTATTTTCAATGTTAGCTATGGAGATATGTGTGGAATGGAATCTTTTAGTACTAACTAAAAAAATAAAAATTTTGTAAATTAAAATTATAATAATATAAAAACATTTAAATTTTTTGAGGAAAACGGCAATGATAAATGAACAGACGAGATATGAGTGAATTGAGAAGTGCGAATAATGTACAAAAACCTAACAAGACAATTTAGTTACTGAAAATCTATCTCCATGTAACTCTGTCCATTGCTAACCCTTCCCACTATCGACGTGTTTCACTTTTCGTTGCAGGTCCATTTTTACACATTAACTTAATCTACTTTGGTAATTGTAGTATTCATTGAATAAATAAACTTTAAAGAAAGTCATACATTTTTAAAGTTGTGTTTACATCCGTGTTAATATATGGTTGAATATAATATATTTGGAGAAAAATATTTTTTTCTTTTGATTGCCCGATTAAGGTTACTTTATTATCAAGTATTTTATCAAAATCACTCCAAGTTTGTAGACTGGACGAATAAATAATTAGTGGTATATGAATCTGTAAAACGCATTTTGCAACCTCTACATTCCGCAGTCGACTATATTAATATAATTATTTACTCAGTTAAAGTGCCAAACCGACTTAACCTTACTCAGAAAAATTAATTTTGACGAAGATTAATAAACACGATCTGACCATCCATTTTAATAATAAACTGAAAATTGTAATAAATTATAAATAACGTGATTATGAACCGAATAAACTTTAGAGCAATTTCAAATTTTCTCTCGCTTTGTTTTTATTAGAGTTCCTTAAATAATGTTTAGAATTATTATCAGTCAGAAATCCTACTTTTTCGTTTATTTCTGTACCTTGTTGTTTACTGTCAGTTTATTTCTTTTCATAGGCCCTATATTGGAAGCTATTGAAGCGTTTTAAACGAAAATAGGTTTTGAAATTTCCGACAAATTTTTGGATCTTTACAATTTTACGGATCTTTGGTTATCGTAGATTATTATATTACTGTAGATATATGAAGAAATAAATGTAAGCTCGAAGAAATGCAGGTAAAAAGGTGCATTTAATAAATGTATTTCTGGATTTATTACACAAAACTGTAATGTGGGTTATTAAAATTTTTTCTGCCTTTTACAATCATCGTTTAAATGAAGGTATGTTTAATAAATAAAATGTTTAAATATTTATCCATCTAATATATTACATTTCTACTTGAAATTGCCGCAAATAATGAAATTGCTTGTATTAACAAAATATCTATTAATTTTTACACACTAAGACAAAATTATATACACATGTTTATAGTTTAATTAATTAAAAAAAACCGCTTAAGTGAGTATTGGATCACGCGTAAATTAGAATTTCGTAATAATTTCTTAAAATCAATCTTAAATTAAGTGTTATTTCATAAAATAGTCATTTTTCTCAATCTCAAACTAAATGAAATAAATATTCATGAATTCTTAATTCGTGCTCACGCGTATCCATAAAGGTTTATGGTAGCTGAGTAAGAATTCTAACACACCGAAAATTGGACCCGCTATTACGATTCATAATTTTAAATATTGCAAAACATATTTTAATACTCCATATTAATTTATCTTAAGTAAAGTAATAAGCCGAGTAGTCCAGTAATTTCCATTTGCTTTAGTTCTGAGACTGACGGAGTAGGATTACCGAAAATAATTTAAATTGAAAGTACTCATTAAACTATATTTGGGATTTTTTCCAGATATTGGCATAGACTCATTTGAAAAAGAGAGATCCTTAATTTTTCGAAAACGAAGCTAAAAAATGAAAAGTGGTAAATAAAATCCTTTTTTTTAAAAGGATTTCCTAATATATTCCACACAATAAAGCGCTTTATTTTTTTAATTCCCACTTCTCACTAAGAGGAAGTACCTTGAAATAAAATTACGGTTTAAAAAATTTTAAAAAATCATAATCCTCGACGTTTGAATATAATTTTTAGAGTTCCGTACCAAAAGTGTGCGTCCGTCCGTCTGTCTATCACAGGGCTGTATCGTTTGAACCATAATAGATAGACACTTAAAAGATTCACTCCAACCATGTTACTATGGTGTCTGTTTTGTTTAATTATAAATATTATGTACCCTTAAATGTTTACAAGTGGCTAAATTTGTACGAAACCTTCATAGTGCGAATTCTACTCGTGCTTGACAGGTTTTATTATGAATGTGTATTGCTTTGACATTTATCTGGTTATTTACCAAGGGATTAATGTTAATATTGTTTGGTGGTACAGAAAACTTCGTGTGTGAGTCCCAATCCTACTTGGCCGTTTTTTTATGGTTCTCATCTCAAAACCAACGTACAATCTTTATATTTTACATAATATTTTCAAGCTTATTAACGGTACATTTTGCGATAATAACTGTAGCAAATGGGGTATCAATTGAAAGAGCGAGTTATAAGCGTCCCGACAGTTTTTCTCGAAATTTAATTTAGGATAGTTTTCGCGAAAATTCATTAATATATCTTAGTAGTTTAATGAAAATAATATTAATATTTCTCAGTAGTTTAATAAAAATAATATTAATATTTGCAAGTAATTTAATAAAAATAATATTAATATTTGCAAGTAGTTTAATAAAAACAATATTATTATTTGCAAGTAATTTAACAAAACAATATTATTTGCTAGTAGTCTAATAAAAATCTTATTAGTATTTGCAAGTAATTTATTAAAAATAATATTAATATTTGATAGTAGTTTAATAAAAATTACTATGTACCCTTAAATATATAAACTTTCACTCTCTCTAGAAAATTTTATGGGGCTTCATGAACTGTTCTGAAATCATCAAATTTTTGATCCAATTAAAAAAAGATTACTTTTTTACAGTAATATTTTTTTATACACTTTTTATTATAGCCTGTGTATACAAGCTTCATAATATAGGTTTTACACGTATTTGGCAGTTTTTACTGTTTCTAAAAAACGAACTATACGTAATGCCTTAATTTTGTTACTAGAAACTTTAATTTTTGCCAGTACAACTTCTTTTCTGTATATACGTATAGATTGGTTATTTAAATATAGAAAATGTAACGTTGAATACATATGTGTAACAAAGACTGTGACTATTGTTGATATACATTTGTGATTTTTGGCAAATTCGCGAAGTAATAGCAATAAGTTGAATGTCCCATAAACGGTGTCTCAGAAAAGAAGTGAACATCCTATTAGCGTTGTGATACTCAGTGACATGCTTAGAAATTTTTATATGAGACAGGCTCATAATGTTCAAATCACAGAAGCCGGACGTCCAAAGGGTTTCATCATTGTAGTAGAAACCAACAGTTTATCCAGATCTTAACGAACGGTAATTTTTCGAGTTCTACGCACTGTACGATAAAAATAGTTAATAAAACTAAATGTGTACCGCCCGTATTTTTATTGTTTATTACATAAACAATTAAAAGAAAAAGTTAAAAATAAAAAAAAGCTAATTACAGTAGGGAGCAGAGGGAAGGGGTAAGAATATTTGCGCAAACGGAGGAACCGTCGTCGAACACGAAGCATGGAATTAAAAAAAAAAATTTATCAAAATTACGTTATTTGACAAATCATTGCAAAAATAAATTAGTTGATAGATAGTTAATCGACCGATAGAAAAAAAGGATCACCAAAATTGGCCAAAAACTCTAGCGTGTCCTCAAAAGAACTTATATACATACATACCTACAGATCAGCGGATGGGGACGCATATTATTTTTCCAAAACAAATGTAGATGATAATTACTATTAAAAAACAATTAAAAATGGCATAATTTTTACACTTTCGAAAAAGTTATACTAAAAGTATAAAATTATCGGCAATTATAATTACTTCTATCGACAAAATCCGAGCTTTGTGCGCTAGTCGAGTAATAAAACACACACATACGTGGTGTGTGGGGTAAGTAAAAAAAGACCCACAGGAGCGCGAGCAATTTGTAAAGTTCCGTGTCTAAAAGGTAAAAATGAAACCCTTATGGGACTTTACCATTTTGGTGTCTATCCGTATGTCATGACTGTTTTTCTTAGCAACTATATCTATTCCAGAAAATAATTGTAAATTTGTGCCCCGAAATGAAGTGATTTAAAATTCAAAGTGGAATAATAAGGTCATCACATGAAAGGGCTACATTACTCATTCAAAAATTGTTTTTTTTTTTAATTTTAAGCTATATTCTGTTTTATTTCGACCAAAGATGTGAGAAAAAATATATCCTTCCTTTCCTCTTCTCCTTTATCTAAGAAGTTTGCAAATAGACAATTCTAAATTAACTTAGGTTGAAAGAAGGTGCAAGACCTTCTAATTTATCTAGCATAAGTAATCTAATTTCCAAACATATAAAGTTTTTGGCAAGAAGAAAAAATTAAATCATAAAGTAGAAAAATGGTATGATTCTGTAATGTCTAGATCATTTATCTATTCTGTTCATAATTACCTGAGTATGAACCTTTAGCGCGCGAGTTCTACTCGGATCTGAAGAGTTTTTTATTTCATGAAATAATCCTGTATAAATTATATATTATGTTATTTGTAATATATTTTCAGACCTTTTATAGGGAAACCTGCCTTTTCGGTATCTTCCCTAATCCCCAAAAATGTCGGTAAATTAACTTCTTATAAAATACTATAAGGTTTCTTTAGAGCAAAATGAGTGATCGTGCACATCATTTGATTTGTTGGAAATGCCATTAGTCGATTCGTTGCACTAGATGATTTAACTGCAAGACCAGAACAAATTGGAAATGGTCGAAGTAAAGTAAACTACGCTTTACAGAATATTTTAGTTCATGTGAGCATGTTGCTTTTACGGTTGTTTCCGAAGATTCTCATTTTTCGTATTGAGTAACTTCCTAAAGTTATCCACTTTTAGTAAGATTACCGTTGATTCAAATTATACGGTATTTTTTAACTGCTCGTTACACAAAGAGTTATCTGCGTACCGCCATACTATAATTTGTAAACATATTGATGCATAATATTATTCGTATAAATTTATCACATTATAAGCAATCGCTGGGTATAATAATGACACGAGCTATTTAATTGATTGTCTGTTACTATTAATATTTTTTTCCAGAGAATTTTAGTGTACGTTTAAAGGATTTTATCGTCTGTTTAACGCGCAACTGACAATAATCGGTTCGACAATAAAGGGAGATAATTGAACAAATGTTATTTAATATTTTAATGCATGACCTGGGCAAAAAAAATCCAAATAATTCTGACCGACTCTCTCCGATCCGAACTGGAAAACGTGCTAATGGAAAAAAGGATAGAACATACCATTGAACACTCGCTGACGGAGACGGGAGATATTTAGTCGGTGACGTTCGCCTATTGATATATGAGTCGATGAAAAGCTGACCGATACCTGTTGTATTGATATTTTTCATACCTGCCCTTCATATTCTGAATAACATTATTAAACAATAATATAATATCATACCTGTTAAAATGTAACAGCTTATGGATAATATAGAATTAAATTTTGTTCAGTTCGTTCTCGAACGATATATTCTACAAACTAGCCGTGCCCGCGACTTCGTTCGCGTAGAATTTGGAGTAAGAAAAGTTATAAGGAATTTTTTGTCTTTTTTTTTTCTCTCAGAACTATATGAGCATAAACTTTACTAAAAACGCTGAAAGATAACGTTGACCGTCAAATCGGTTCCGTCGGTTTTATATTAGCGTACACAAAGAACGTAAACTAAAGATTGACGCATCTTTTTATTTGTAAAGCGATTGAAACTAAACTAAGTATAAATGTTAGATCAAGTTAATCTAAATACATCAATGAACACCGCATCCAAATCGGTTCAGCCATTGCTGAGACGGTGCACGACGAAGGTGCACACAAGCAGACAGATAAAAATTTTAAAAACTGTCGTTTTAGGCTCAGTATCATGTCTTCAGTAGGTAGTGTTTAGTTTTACTTAAAAATATTCAATGAACAGACTCGATTTTTTAAGATTTTATTACATATTAAATATCATTGGTTTTCCTTCTGCATATGAAATATTATAACATAGCACACACTAAAAGTTCTGTATCTGTGTCTGTATATTAAAGACATATACGTCCCTATATTTTCGATAGCATGTTGATAATTTTTATGAGCGTATTTTAATCTATATTTGATTAGTCAATGTTAGAAGGAAGCCGAATAATGAAGAATACAGTGGCTAAACGTTTTTAAATTTAAAACTGTCGACTTGTAAAAGCATTGTAAATTACAAATTATATGTATAGCTTTTTATAATTTTCTTCTTCAATATCAAATTATTTCATTAGTAATAATTACACTTTACTGTTTTTTTATACTGTGATTTACATTACATGTCATTGTTTTTCAATACAAAGAAAAAATAGGTGCATATTTACAAAATTACAAATATATTGGAATTAAGTCATTGTTAAACTATTGCCTATGTTTGTAGAATGCAGTTTTTATATCGCTCAATAGAACTCTAAACGAATAAAGGTGTCCGCAAACCCTATCCGAAAACGAATACCAATGAACCTCCGGGTTGTATGTAGATTATTGGGCAAAATCTGATTTTATTATCTCAAGGAGTTTAGAAATTTTACGATAAAAATTTCAAGAAAAGCCTGTCTGCACGGATCGTTACATATTTCATGACGTACACCTTACCGTCACGTAAAGTTATTTATAGTTATATTATTAAAAGCAGTCGTTCGAAGGTCAAGTAATAAAGATGAAAATGGGTTGACAAGTGAGAAAACAGAGATACTATGTTGCTACTCTCTCCTCGTATGCGGGAGCGCAATCGTCAATTATTAATTTAGTCGATTGCGAAATCTCTTTGTGTTCAGCTGTGTTGAGTCATCGTAATTCGTTGTCGAAGTTCGTGACAGGCTAAATGTAATGTTTGGCATCCAGTAGATAGGTCGATTTGGACCTATACGTTGGCCTCCATATTCAACAGGTATCGCCCCATCTTCTTTATGTGGGGATTTATTAAAGACTTAGTATTTGAGAAAGATTGTGATAGTGAAATAGAGATGCGTGCGCGTATTATTGCTGCTTTTTACAAACTTCAAAGTTCAACATATCCAACACATTTCTTTATTTCATAGGGTCCACGAACAAATAAAAAAACGCATGAAAAAATGTGTCGAAAACGGAGAGAAAAAAGCCTATGTCATTTAATTTGTTCTTTAATTTTCATTAACTTGTGATTTTGCAACTTATATTTACTTCAATCGATGGAAAAATGAGTGCATTCATAATTTGATCTATTATCCTTACATGTCCGTGGCATCATAGGTGAGTGATTACTGATTTTAGTCTTAGGTAAATATAAAATATGTACATACCTGTAAGTGGCCTGCACTCATACCCAGTTTACTACTGTAAATAGATGAATACTATTTTATTATAAAATACTACTATCAAAAATAATGTGATGTATACTGCGGTATTTAAAATCACCAAGCGTCCTTAATTACGAAATTATAGTTGCAAGCGTAACCCATACATACTGCCCACAATTATACGCAATTGTCAAAACTCAAACATACATAATACCCAATTTAGGCATTCGCCTCGCCACTCCTTTGATCTTGTGCAAAAAACCACCATAGATGTGAGCGTCGCGAGTGACGACTCGCTCAACAACGCGAGTCGTCACTCGCGACGCGAGAGCGCTCAACAACGCGAAGCGGAGCGAGCGTTAAAAGTTATGTTGGCTACGTTCACAATATATTTTTATTATTAATGAAAGCTTTTTATAATTAAAAATCTAACCTGTCAATATTTTTTTTAAATATATGCTGTTTTGCAACCTCCTGGTGGAGCACAACTCAAGGTTTCATTTCCGATAATGGTCGCAGACAGCCTATATAACACACGCGTAATAGAGATAACAGGTATGAATCAGATAATAAGAGTAAAGCAGATAGCAAGTATGGATTTTAACTTAATATATAAAACACGCGCAAAATTTATATAACAAGTGTGAATCAGGAAGCAGATATAAATTTTAATAGAACGGTTTACGATCATTCGGTAAATTTTTACTCAGCGAGTGACGGCCATTGTGATATACTGCGGGTTAGGGACGCTAATTGACAGTATCGTAATATAATAATACTAGCGTGACCCGTGCGAAGTCTTCGCATTATTTATTCCATTATGAAGCTCAGATGACAGATCAAACAAATATTTTACTAAAATTGACATATAGAGGCGCAAGTATCAAAAGCATTGAGCTAAAGCGCCACTTTATTTATACGTGAGTGGATTTGAAATTAAACAAACATTTTACCGACCGTCAATCATATTGACGTTGAGCTGTTAGATGGCAGCATTGCTGTTTTGTGTATATAATTTTAATAATTAATTAATTTGCAAAAACAATAGCAATAATAAATTTTTTAGTTGTGGATGCCGGTAGAGCAAGCAATTATCTATAAAATGATATATAATTTATGTGGATTATTTGTGAGGTTTTTTTCTAAAAAGGGAGTGTAACATCTTAACCTTAGCGTATTAATATATATAATGATGATGATGATGATTACATCTTAGCCAAATCTTACATTCTATAACAACATAATATCTGTAAAACGTAATGACATAATATATTCCTTCCAATTTTGTTATTATATCTACGCCTATTGTCCGACAAAAGTCGTGAGTGGTCGGTCGCCAACTCAACAACTGTGAAAGTCGTCCATATACTTTGCGCGTTAAGAGTTAGAAATATCGATATTATTAATGGACATTTGGAACGTTCAAAAGTGACAATCTTAAGTATGTTATTTGCCATGAACCTGTACTGCGACTTTTTTATAAGTCATTATTCTCTTTGTATTGTACTTACTTTTTTCTACTAAACGAGATAGTTGAATTTTAACACATGCATACATAAAGGCATCAAATGTCGTATCAGATGGAGTGGTCAAGTTATGGGAGAAGACGATAACGACGCACTTAATAAAGGGATTAACATTTCAAACATATCAAGAGGATTAGAAGAGGGAGTCGAGAAAGAGTTGAAAATCCAGAACATACCGACTAGGACAACCCAGGAAAGACTGTCTTTGCTCTTTGCCATAAGAAGGTTCAATTCCAAATAAATTGGGAAGAGGGGCAGAAGGAAAAGAACAAGAATGAATTTTAACATCAACTCATTTTCACCAAGTTAGTTAATGTTTGCAGGCATTGAATCATTTTCAAATGCTTATGTAAGAACGTCAGCTATCCATTTTTCCGCACAACAAAATTTTAAAATATTTCGAATTTATGGAGCAAATTGATGTTATTTTTTTCTGTCTGGTCTTAACACAAGCAAGTGTCCCGTGTCTATTTCACTTCTTTTAATATATTGCTATCTTTTTTTCTTTTGAATACATGGTTTAAATTATATGCACAATTATTTTTTACGAATTGCGGTGACGCCTTCTGAAGCACATGTAGGCAAATATTAAGATTGGTGAACGAAAAAAAGTCTATCGCTTGATCGAAACCGACAGCTAACAGGTTTCCAGCTAAAAGTCAGTTTTTTTTTTGAAAATTTGTATAATTACTTTATACTGTTAAGGCATTATTTGCACAGAGAAAATATTTCAAACAATAACGAATTACCATTTTATTATAACTGTCGTTCGGAAATCATTATATTTTTTCGATTAATTCCGGCAAGGATCTTTATGTCTCCTTAAGAAAGTAGTGTTTACCATTTGTAATGGTTAGCTTAACTTTTTGAGCTGATCGGTAAATACGGGTAGGGTTTTGTGTGACAGCATGATTATGAAAAATGGCCGCTATAGTCAAAGGACAAATAAAATAAATTTTATTTCATAATTAATAACAATAAGTAATTTAATTTCAAAAAATGTATATATTTACATAATTTATTTCCGCCATCGCTTTTTGACACTTTTCTAGTGTGATTTGTATAGTATTTTATAAAAAATGCTAGCATTTTTTAATCTCTACGCAAATCGTAAAAGGTGTACGTGTTAAATGCACGTGAACGACTAACATGTTAAATGCACGTGAACGACTAACATGTTAAATGCACGTGAACGACTAACATGTTAAATGCACGTGAAAGACTAACGTCCGTATGCACCACACACGATCAGGACTGTCAGTCGGACTTACTGATATTTAAAAATGTTCATATGGATATTTTAGAGATTGAACCGTGCAGAGGAGCACGATTGGTAAAGTAGACTCTTCTTCGGACTCTACTGACAGTTAATGAGAAACAGAAATACATGTTTAACTGTCAGTTAGTCAGACTGACAGTCCTGACCGTGAGTGGTGCACACGGGCGTAATGCATCTGCGGTCAATGGATTGCAGTTCCGTTGTCCGCGGACCGAGAGCGTATGGTGACTACGCAAAAAAATTCGCAATGCGTTATGCATGTTTTACACTTTGACGTAACTTTTAATGAAATAATATTTGTTTATTTAGTTTTAATGTAAATTTCATAATTTTTTACTGAATGAGTGTAATTGTAATTCCTAACAAAAATGAACAAAATCTTTTAAATCATTACTCCAATTTTGTTTTGAATTTAGCTGAAAGGTAGACTCCGTATTCTGAAATATAAGTACTGAAATGATAGGTTTGAAGTATTTGGTGAGTAGACTTGTATACCATTTATTGAAAAATTATTACGGCCTCAATGTACAAGTCGATGTTAAAGAAAATGCACAAAAAGTTCTGGGATAATTTATTTCTCTCTAGAGAATTTTTATTTAATAAATATAATTTTAAGTGCCAATAGTCTTATTTTAATATAGGATATAAATCGGCTCAGATAATGTTACAGTAAATGAATAATGATAAGAAAAAGTGGTCCAGTTTGAATTTGTCTCGCGCAAGAATTTCGTAACTTGTTTGAAGTGAAATCGCCTGAAATAATAACTTGAAATGTAGCGTATAAAACAGTATTTTAACCCACAAATAAATGAATAGCTAATACTCAAAAATATCTTCTTCTCGTCTTACAAATCTTCTACTCGATTTTTCTTTAAATTCCAAATACATATGTTATGGGGTATCGTGAAAAAGGGCTTGTTTTGTAATTTTAGGTAGGATGTTTCCAGAGATATACCAAAGTATATGTCAAAAATATACGGTTATTATCGAAAATACAGAATCTAAAACAGAGTAGCCTCAAGCACAACCTACGCAAAAAAGAGAACCTACGCATAGGTTGTTAAAAAATCATAACGTTGATTCTAAATGTTATAATTTCCGAGACATTAACGTAACGTACGTATATATCAATCCCTACTTAATAATAGGTGTTATTAAATATTTATTGAAGTCCATATTAGCGATGATATCATATTCCATCCTATTCTATAACGACCATAACGAGAAAATAGAACCTACGCAAAGGTTGTAAGAAAACCATAACGATGATTCTAGATATCATAATTTCCGAGACATTCACATAACGTACGTATATATCACTCCCTACTTAATAATAGATATTATTAAATATTTATTGAAGTCCATATTAGGGATGACATCATATTCCATCCTATTCCATGACGACTATAACGAGGAAACAGAACTTATGCATAGGTTGTAAGAAAACCATAACGATGATTCTAGATATCATAATTTCCGAGACATTCACGTAACGTACGTATATATCACTCCCTACTTAATAATAGGTATTATTAAATATTTATTAAAGTCCATATTAGCGATGACTTGTGATAATAAAGTAATTTTGTCATTTCAATTGCAGATGATTTGCAAGTTTATATCCATTCAGACCCTAGTATTCAGTAACTCGCTATCAGGGAAATTAATGAGAATCTTTGTATGATCGGCGATAAGCTCGTAATATGGCTTTATTAATCAATCCCCTCCAAGTCTCGGGGTATCGTTATTTATAGTCAAAAGTATACTTCAACACTTACAATATCTGATATACCAATGTTTTTGTTAAACAATACTGAAATCCCTTACTCACTACTGCCAAATATCTAGGTATACTGATCGATCAAAATTAAGATAAATAAATTATTGGTAAAATTGTTGGCAGAATAATTTCTCTAAGCCGTTTGCAATATTTTATACCTACAAAATATAAAAACACTTTTGCTGCCTTTGCTGGACCATGGTGATATATGCTATTGCTTAGACATTACCAAAGATTACATAAATACATTAGAACGACTTAAAATTTTGTGTATTGGCTATATCTCAAAGTTAGGAAATTTTGCCATTTGTCTGATTGCAAAGTGAAGCAGGATTAGAGATTCCCTATCAGCACGATCTTCTTATGCTCTGCATTCTCGTTAATGTGTTGAAGTATTCAGTCCTGAGTCTCAGCTTCTGAAAATTTCCTTGCGTTACTTATCCCAAAACGTGATATCCAAGTTACTAGAATGTGGAACAATCCTGAACCTGATATTCGGAATGCGCTGTCAAATCAGACTTTCAACAGAAAATTCCTTCGGTAATTTTCAGAAATAGCTCCACATCGTACCTTTTCTTGTTTTCTGCCTCATTCTTTTATTCTTATCAGTGTATAATATATAATATACATTTGTATACATTTTTTCCTTTGCTGTATAGTTTTCGTTAATTATTTGTTACTCTAAATTTTTTACTTACCAGTATATTTAAGTTTTTTTAATTTATTGTGTTCACAATCCGTTCGAGCTTCAGAAACACATAACATATTTCATTATTTGGTTTTTCGATCGACTAGAAAATACTACTTCTGTAGCAATAACTCTGCAATATGTATTGTAACATAAGCTTGTAGGGTAACAAAGTTACAGTGGCAGTTTAGCTTTCCTGCACGGGATGTTGCTTATGGATTTTTGAATTGAAATAACGTAAGTTACACGTACGATATTTACGAGTATCTCTCTAGTGGTCTTAGCCATAAGCAGACATATACACATAAAGTATTTGAAGTATGTATGGTATTCAATTAAAATGGTCTTGTTACTTAGAATTATTAAACAGGACAATATTTTCCCGATATGCACGCACAAAATAAAATGTATCATATTTTATCATAGTTTGAGCTCTCATATTTCTGAAACTAATCATCATAGAATAACACAGAATATGCTATCAGATAGATTATATAGTCCGATTTATAATATAATATCCACTGTTCGCTAGAATATAATCTCTTTCGAATTTTAAATTACGAACGTTTTGATATGTTATATTTTCCTGTAGAAGAATTAAATTTATTGAACTCGTATATTCAGAGTTATCGTTTAATTTATTTGAATGCGCCACCAAGGTTTACCTTTAACTTGTTAGTTATCCAAGTATTCTATATATTATCCAAGATTCTCCAATAGATTTTCCAAGATTATCCAAAATATCCAAGTTTATCCAAGAAACAAGCTACAGCTAAAAGTAAACCTTTTTTTCGCCAAGGTATATTTTTGGCTTGTTTCTTAGATAATCTTAAAAACCATTTGCTCACTTTTTAATAATTTTTTTTCACATTTATATATAAAGTTATTTCTATGCATTCATGCTATTATTTACAGTTCGATGTCTCCATCTGATCTATTTGGTTTATTTGGTCGTTTCGTAATTTAATTTTTTGTTTCTTATAACATAGGAACGTGGGGACACGGTGTAGACACAAATGTGTTGGTACTGTACTCATATGTAGTACCAAAAAAGTGTTTCACAGACGAAAGTATTGACAGAAAAGCCTCAAGGTATTACTATAACTTCAAGGTATACTATAGATTTCCAATAATCTTACATTTCGCATAATCTTACATTTTTTTTTCGTAATTTACTTTCTTTTTTCGAACCCACACACATATTTTACTGTCTTTATGATGTTCTACCAAATTTTACAAATAATTTAATGTTAAATATTTCTTATTTTTATATAAATAATTTGTGTAATAAATAAATACCGTATTCAATTAAGTTTAAGGTATAAAAAGAGACACTTTAGTGGAGTATTGCCTCCTTTTAAATCTACTTATGGATAAATTACAAAATTACGTATTAATATTTTAATAAGTTTAAATGCGTTTATAATCTCGTATTGTGCATAAATTGAGTATGAGTACAAACTTCAGCTTAATTAACAGTAAAGAGGCCATATTTCTGTATATTCAAGTTATAGAAAACTTCTCTATATTCAAGTTATATCCACTATTCAGTTACAATTCAAAAGGTGTCTTTGGGGTATGAGAGTGAGAATAGATTTTCGAGAGAGATACGATATCATTCCTGTTCTAAGTGAGTAAAAGTAACGATTAAGGGTTATCGATTACGGTTTCCAAAAAAATGTATACTGAAAAGTCTCGATACTTTCGTTTCCCTAAACTTAGTCTAGTGCAATTTAAATTCAGGGAACAACGAAGAACATTTTAGTGGGCGAAGAAAATTGCTTTAATTGATATACACTTATAGATAAATAATAAATTACAGAATTATAAATTTAAATATTGATAAGATTAAGTGTATTAATGTAAACCCGTATTGGATATAAAATAATTACAAGTACAAATTTGAACTTAATTAATGAAAAAGAGGTCACTTTTCATTGTACTGTAGTATTATGTTGCCACCATTCAATTGCTGTACAAAACGAGTTACAACGAAGAACATTTTGTAGGTGAAGAACATTGCTTCATTGAAATATACTTATGCATAAACAATAAATTACAAAATCATAAACTTAAATATTGATAAGATTAAGTGAATTAATGTAAACTCGAATTGCGTATAAATCGATTATATGCACAATATTGAATTTAATTAATGAAAAAGAGGTCCTCGAATTGCGCATAAATTGATTATGGGTACAAATTTGAACTTAACGAGAAAGAGGTCACTTTTCATTGTACTGTAGTATTATGTTGCCACCATTCAATTGCTGTACAAAAGTAGTTACAACGAAGAACATTTTTTAGGTGAAGAACATTGCTTCACTGAAATCTACTTATGCATAAACAATAAATTACAAAATCATAAACTTAAATATTGATAAGATTAAGTGAATTAATGTAAACTCGAATTGCGTATAAACCGATTATGTGCACAATATTGAATTTAATTAACGAAAAAGAGGTCACTTTTCATTGTACTGTAGTATTATGTTGCCACCATTCAATTGCTGTACAAAAGTAGTTTAAACGAAGAATATTTTAGTAGGTGAAGAACATTGCTTCATTGAAATCTACTTATGCATAAACAATAAATTACAAAATCTTAAACTTAAATATTGATAAGATTAAGTGAATTAATGTAAACTCGAATTGCGCATAAATTGATTATGGGTACAAATTTGAACTTAATTAACGAGAAAGAGGTCACTTTTCGTTGTGATTTAGTATTATGTTTCCACCATCCAATTGTAAATCAAAAGGATTTTTTGGAATATTACAATGAGGACAGAACTCCGAGAGAGATACGATATGATACCTGCTTTAAGTGAGTAAAGGAATCGATTAAGAGGCATCGATTACAAAAGCATCGATACCGAAACAATGTACTTTATGCTGAAAGATATCGATTTTTCCAGCTTTTCTATAATTATTTATATGCAGTTTAAGTTCAACGAACGAATAGAAAAAAATGTACTCTATGCTGAAAGCTATCGATATTTCCAGTTTTCCTATACTTATTTATATGCAGTTTAAGTTCAAGAAAAACAAATAAAAATTAATGGATTATTGTCTTTATTTAAAACTACTTATGGGTTAACATTCAGTTGCAAAATAATACATTTATATTTTGATAACATTAAATGTATTGATGTAAATCAGTGTTGCGCATAAATTCAGTATGAGTATGAAATTTGAACTTAATTAACCAGAAACAGGTCACGTTCCAGCATCAACGTATCTTTTGTATACAAGGTCATATTTAATTGGTACAGCAAGCTGTTTCTGTGGTATGCTTTCAAAAATATGACATAAGCTTTTTAGGTTCATAATATTTTTTCACTGAATATTTTGTTAGCGTCAGAACTACGTTAGCAAGAGAAGAGTAAAAGAAAAATTTTACGATTTTATCTTTGCCAGATTTGCAAATTGTATTAGGCAAAAACAATTTATTTTTCTAGTATCAATTTTTTTATTTATTTTCAAATTTTTCTCAATTACAATTACATTTAAAGGTTTCATCGTTATAGAAAGAATCTCGATGTAAAAAAACTTAAGATAAACCCTGAATTATCAGCATAAAATATTTTTTTTATTAATATTCTTACCTCAAAATAATGAAAAACGAACAAAGGGTTGAACGAACCACGTGGCGCCTCGCATCATATTGAAGATGTCGCGCAGCGTCCGGTGTCCGAGCACAATAGAACTCTTAACCCTTGCGTTAACGTTGAAATAGTGTAACTCGAGAATAGGATGACATACAAAAAGAATATTCATAATAAATGTTTTATCAGGAACTCATAGAAGCTAAACCTGCTATAGCAATTTACAACCATTTCCATATTTCTATGGAATAACACGAAGTAAAAATTTTAGGTTATGTAAAATCGGACATATTTACTAGAAAAATAAATGTTATTTTCACTTTTAGGTATTCCCACTTACCTTCATTAGCTACTTACCTTCACTATGTAATATGACGTGTATATACGAAACGACAATTCAGTAAATGCTTTACATAAAAAATAAAAGCCTAAATGGTTTTAATAAGAGTTAAACATGTATTCAGCACATAATATACACAAAGTACATACAAAGCATCGAATAGTAAACGAACAAACGAAGCATAAGCTTAAAAGTAATATTTAAATTATAGACTAAAAATAATTTACTGACTTAAAAATAAGTAAAATAAAGTCTTAACAGTATATTTATTTGTAAACTTGACTAGATTCGAATTTTTCGTCGATTCGAATAAAATTAAACGAAAATTATAACACGAATTATTATCTATATATACATATGCATAATTATATGCATTAATACCGTTTATTAGATATATAATATATAATTTAAATAATCGATGCATTGTTTATAAAATTAATCGTAAGTAATTTTTTATCAATATTGACAACCTTAATGATTTTTTTCGTTCACTCTTTTCGTCAATAAAACCATTGTCATGCAGGTTTTTTCGTTTGTACGTTCCTAACGCACACGTGAAGTGTTAACCTCATTAAACATACCTCTTCATTTTGTTTTATCCATGCTTGACGAACTCTGCCATATTTTATTTCGTCAACAAAATATTGTTCATAAAATTTCATAAGACCATTATTATTTAATCGCACCCAAAATTATCTTAGGATATTTACCTAATTTCTTACAATTGTTTTATCCTTCAATTTATTTATTAATTAAAATATTTGTAATCGACATAAAGAAACGTAGCATTCTTAACTAGAATTTGTCACCCAAACGTAGAAAGAAAAGCTATCGTTAGAGGAAATTCAATTTAAAACATAACAGGTAGCAAATATGCATTTTATTTTTTTACAAAAATAAAAGAATTCTCAGTATCTTTGATGGTTTTATCGATAAAAATTTTTAAAGGTTATCTTAAAATAATCTATATCTCTATATACCTTTCTATACATAATAAAGCTTCACATTTCTCGTCTTCCAAAAACATTTAATGTTGAGTTGCACGTGGCTATCTCCAGCGTCGTGCATCAAATTTATTATTATATTTGTAAAAGAACAAACTTAAAGAATTAAAATATCGTATACCATATATCCCTATAGCCGGAATAAGAGCTTAGATAACACAAACAACTTTATTTAATACTTTAATTCGTAATTACAGTGAAATTATTATCAGAAACGAAACTACACTTCATACACTTCGGTTCATTAAATACTGATAAAATGTTCCCAACAATTAATGCGACGTGATTTAAAAAAAAATTCACTTACAATTGTAGTCTAGTTTTAAAACTTAATACAGATTTTAAAAAGAACCAAGAAGAACAAATCCCTTTATTGTCTGGAAAGCACTCAGCTAACATTTTTTTTAAATTTTCTGTAATTTCCAAAATTTTCTCTGTATAATATAAAAACACCTCTAAGGTTTCAATATAATTTCATATCTACTTTCATATACGAAATACACCAAAGTAACAGACGTCTTAGATATAAATAAATGTTGTAAATAACGTTTCGGTTTCTGAACAATTCTTTTAAGTCGAGAAAAATTCGCTTAATACATCCGTACAGGACAAACAATTTACTTGTATCGTATTTTTGCTTGAATTGATTACTCGACAATCATTCCGAGTTCAGAAGAAAATTAATTTTGGTTTATTTATGAAATATTAATTCAATAAAATATTTCATCTAATGTATATATGTGTAGCACATCCTTCTTGGTCGACAAGTTTTTTTTGCTAGGCGGTTGTTATCTGTTGTTTTCATTGGTTTGAGTTACAACATCCTCGTACTTTGGTGGTAAATCGAACGCTGGAAAAAAGAGATTTTTTCATATTATTTAGTTAAAATAAGTGTCACATAATATTTAAATGCAATATTTTTTTCCCAAACTTTTAATCAAATTAACTATGAAAGGTTAAGCTGAAAATAGTGAAGCTATACGTTTCACATTCCTCGTTACTGACCAAGAAGTTTTCTTTAGTTCAGAAGAAAAGGTTCCCAAGTTGAAATTAAAAAAAAAAGCACGGTGGGACAAAATGATTTGTCAATATTCACTAAAAATACTTTATATTTTTAGTGCAAATTTTATTTTTGGTTTACAATTTTAGAATATCATTATTTTCCATTAAAAATTCCACGATACATTTTATTAAATTCATAACGACATAAACAAGGAGTGACCATGAGAGTTGTGGTTTGTGGTTTGTGTCTGGTATCAAACATTTTTAAATTAAATTGTAGTCTATAGTATATGAGACGTTAATAATAAAAAGATTTTTAAGACGAGCAGCAAAATTGTTTCAGAGTTCTGAATGGTAACAGTGGTAGTAAAGTTTTGGGTATTTCTGCTTTTTAAATTGTCATCAATTTATAAAATTCGTCAAAAAGTTATACCGTCATTACTATAATTATTAATACCACATGTAGGTAAGTACGCTTTACCTTATTATGGTATTACTAAGAGGATATTTAATTTTAATTTTTTTAGTTTTTAATTAATTATTTTCTTACAGATTTTTTTCTTACATATTTGTAAATTTTGTGCCTTTTTACAATTTGTTGTTTGTAGTTTTTTAAAATTTTTTTTAAGTTTTTAAGTTTTTTTTGATAAAGGATAGAAACTAAATTTTGCAATCCTGCAATTTTGCCTCCAACAGAGCGGCTAGTGGGAATGAAAATTAAGAACAATGAATACTGAGTATAAATTAATGATTTCCAAAGTGGGCTATATAACCGATAGGGCTCTATATCAGTTATAAAATTATATGGCGAATTATGAGATTTAAGTGGGAATCATGTGGGCGGATCCCATTTAGGGAGTCATTATTAATATTTAGGTATTTCGTAAATGACATAATACATCTAACACGAATTGTGTGTACCATAGAGGTATGATTAAAGGATATAATTTTTTTATAATTAAGAGGTATATTTTTTTATTAGGTATTTCTTAATATTGTTATATACCAGGATAACACCAGAATTAGGTAATTACTAGCGTGACCCGTGCGAAGTCTTCGCATTATTTATTCCATTATAAAGCTCAGATGATAGATGAAACAAATATTTTACTAAAATTGACATATAGAGGCGCAAGTATCAAAAGCATTGAGCTAAAGCGCCACTTTATTTATACGTGAGTGGATTTGAAATTAAACAAAAATTTTACCGACCGTCAATCATATTGACGTTGAGCCGTTAGATGGCAGCATTGCTGTTTTGTGTATATAATTTTAATAATTAATTAATTTGCAAAAACAATAGCAATAATAATTTTTTTAGTTGTGGATGCCGGTAGAGCAAGCAATTATCTATAAAATGATATATAATTTATGTGGATTAGTTGTGAGGTTTTTTCTAAAAAGGGAGTGTAACATCTTAACCTTAGCTTATTAATATATATGATGATGATGATGATGATGATACACAGTCCAAAAACTACACGATATTGTTTATATGGCTGTTTCTACTATTTAGACCCCTCACATCTCTAAATCGATTCTTGTCCTAAGCTATTATTTAAGCTATTATTATTTTATTTTTTTTAAGCTATTTTTGAATAAAATATTTTTGTTTTTCAAAACGAGTCATTTCGACGGTTTTTTTCCCCTTCCTAAAAATATTGAATGGCTATCTATGCACATATTTAAACAGTTAAGGTAAAAATAGTCCGTATTTAAAAAAAAAAGTTAAAATATTGATTCGGTGTTTACAAATATGCCATAGAGAAAAATTAACCTTATTAGATTTTTTGTCTATGTCTGTTAGTCCATAAGTGCTTTAACTAAATACTATTCACATAAATATACAAGAGAGAACAAACAGACCATTTTTGGAAAACTCTTCTACGTCTTAAATTAAACTACGTGACGTTGTATTATTTCTACTTAATTTAAATTTTTTACCACGTACTAGGTTTCGTTGTATGACAGTGTCTTCAGGTGAGTAATTAGCAAAGATATATTTGCTAATTTAAATATATCTTTGCTAATTGTCCACCTGAAGATGTTGTCATACAACGAAACCTAGGTCGTAGGAACGAATTTAAATTAAGTAGAAATAATACTACATAATAAATTTCTACAAAATTAACGCTTAATATATGCAAAGTTGTCTACGTCTATTAATTTATTTTTAGGCGCGTCACCCTAATTCTCATCACATATAAAAATACAGCGTCACCCTAATACCATAGAGAAAGAAATGATAGTTTTCAGAATTTTGTTCACGTCTATTATTAAATGCTTTATACCAATACTATTCAACAGATTTTTATATGGCTCGATATTAGGAGGCTTAGAAATCTTTGTAAATTAAGAAATAATGCGTATTTGTCTGTCTGTACTTGTATCATAAGAAAGAAACTTTAGTACATTTTATTTATTCATGTTAACACAATGATAGAAAGTCGAAAAACAAAAAATAATTAGTCTGTTGTTTACTACGACAAAGTTAAATGTTAATTGAAACAAAGAGATTAACGCAAGTCAAACCGCGGCCAAAATCCTTTATCCAAAGTGTTAACTTTCCCGAACAACAAATATTAATTTAATGAAGAGTTAGAGGAAAACAAATATGTAGGTACTTAGTTCAAATGTACATTTTTTTTTGGTCCAAGTTTCTAAACTTTAAGACATTAAACATATTTTTTTTAATTTGTAATAGAGTTTGCATATCTGATATATCATTTCATTAATTATCCTCACTAATAATCATCATAGTAACTTTGGTCCACATAAAAAAGACATTGAAATCGATTGACCGACTTACAAAGAATGTTATAAAAAAGAAAAAAAGTCTTGGTTAAAAAGGTTGAACCTGATGATTTTAAAATATATTGAGGTTTAAATATTGTACCTGCAGCTGTGCGTTGAGCCTCCAAGTCGGCATCGCGCCTGCGCTCTGCGACAGTTGCAGGACGTTCATCACCGTTTGACCTGTGAGCTGGAAAAGAAAGACACATTAATAGAATAGAAAATAATTAGAAAACAGTAAAATAAATATTGGACGATGGACGAGATAAATATTTGGTCTCAACGTTGTATAATCTTTTGCTATATTAAGAAGAAAGTATCAAAAATAAAATGGTTATCGCATAAGGAAATATGACTTAAAACACTTTAATGAGTAGATTTGACGCTATGACATTTTACCTGTACACGTCCGTACATACTTACCAACATACTTAGGAATATCCTAGTAGTTTCATACCTTTGAATGATGATGCCTAATATATACTAACTACCTGCCTTCTAATATCCTCTTTATTTTATATCTTTATATTTACTTATATATACTTATCTAACTACCTTCCTAGTTGCTTCATGCCTTTGTGTAGGTCTTTAAATAATTACTTATCTACCTATATACTAAGATCTCAGTTCCTTCATGCTTTTGTTTACACGTGTTTACTCACTGGCCTACCTTCTTTCTATATATATAAATAAGTAGCGATGAGCAAATTTAATGCTAGAATTGTCTTTCTGAATGATCTGAAGTCAAGTTAACCTATTGTTGTATCCTTTTAAATATGACAACTTCTTCGTACTCAGAAAATATTATTTTCTATGTAGATACAATTTAATGCTAGAATTGTCTTTCTGAATGATCTGAAGTGAAGTTAACCTATTGTTGTATTCTTTTAAATATGACAACTTCTTCGTACTCAGAAAATATTATTTTCATATAATAAAATTTAGCGTCAGACCGATTATTAGTGAAATTGGAAGAAATAAATATTTTTTCGTTTACTACAACTATTAAAAGATGTATAAATATTTATATATAAATGCCAAAAATAAGTTAGTTACAAAACTTTATGCGGTCAGTCTCGATAAACCCTATGAATAGGGCTTTATTCGAGGAATTACGGTTGTAGTTACTATTATATTTCATATAAACTAATTGCAGTAACAACTACAACGATCAAGTTGCTTTATTAAATAAAGCAAAAAGTGATCAACTCGGTATAAATTTCAATATAATTATTTCTAATTCTGTATTAAATTCTGTAACCATTCGTTCACACATTAATTCGAAAACATTGAGTTAAAGACAGAAAAAAATGGAATCCAAACATAAGATAAAAAATCTAGCTATGCCTCGTTCTGATAAAATTTTTAACCTTGATTGATCCTTTTGAAGGACAGTTGCGCAATATATTGAAATACTTTTAATGAAAATTCGTTATCTATATTAATTTTCAAACCAAATATTGATTAATTTTCCAAACATTATTACTAATGTCAGTTTAAACAGTTTCTTTATAATTTTCTAATGAACTATATTCTAGGAAGGTTTGAGATGAAAATGGAAGACTGTAATATTATTTATTCTGAATCAACACAGTGAAACTAATCAGGTTTCTTTATTAGATGAAGCGAAAATTATATATTTTAATATAATTACATCTACTTCGTGTTAAATTTTGTAAACATGCATATCGATTTATAAAAAAACTATAATCATTCATAATAAATTGGGCTCTTAAAACAATTAATGAAACCAAATGCAAACATAAGTTATCTCAAACATAAGTTATCTCAAGCATAAATTATCTCAAACCCAAGTTATATTCAAACGTAAGTTAGCGATGTGATATTATGATAAAGTTTATAACCTTGACTCATCCGTTTGAAGGAGAGTTGCGCAACGTATTGAAATATTAATAATGAAAATTCGTTATCTATATTAACTTTCAAAGTAAATATTGATTAATTTTTCAGACCCGTATTACTCATATCGGGTTAATGTCACTAAATACCTCACTGTTTACAGTTCTCTTATGTACTAGGAAGACCTGATAATAAGTACTTAATAATTTTAATAAATACGGCCCCAGTTAATTTAATGGAATATTTATTTAACAGTATCGCAATTCGGTTAGATTCTATTGGAATTCTACGATTAGATCAATAATTTCAAATAAATTAAGCAGTCTATTAAAAAAAAGGAAATGTAAATTTCTGGTAACCTCGTAACTATATTTATAGAACTACCTTTTACTCTTGTTTTAAATATTCTAAGTATTTTGGCTCACACTAATCCTTACTATGATTTTAATCTCAATGCATACATTCGACAAATATTAAGCGGTATATCAAGACTTGAAGTCACGTTGTTTCACCCATTTAAAGCTTAGAGTTAGACAGAATTTTTCAGAAGATAAATCAATTAACAAAATGATAATAACTAAGAAAATAGTCAATTATCTTCTACAGAGTCTTACAGGATATCTCTAGTTTATTCTAAATACAATGCGATCTAGTTTATTCTAATACATTCGAGTTCATATAGCACATACGTCCGACTTAATATCTCTCGTCATGCAATAAAACGATCACGTCATCCCCATTTACTGCATTGCCATTTAAGATAATTTATATACAATTAAATTCAATTTTTGTCCTAAAACTAAAATATCACTATAAGAATCGTAGATAATTATGTGCGTTGTCATTAAATATTTGTTCATAAGCATTACTGAGCTGCAAGTGTCACCCACAAATCAATCGATGCTGTAGATAATTATGAGCGTTGTCATTAAATATTAAAATATTAGTTCATAAGCATTACTGAGCTACAATCGTCACCCACTAATCAATCGATACTGTAGATAATAATGTCCGTTGTCATTAAATATTAGTTCATAAGCATTACTGAGCTACAAACGTCACCCACAAATCAATCGATACTGAGGTGTTTTACCTCTTTTTGCCTTGTTCTATTAATCGCTGCATCCTCAATCTAATTGCGTTTCTCGATAACGGTAAGCAACGTAAGAAGTTAAGACCCAGTACACTTTGAAAATGCTTTCCTTCAACACATTTGAAATGAAGAAGGAATTTCTACATCTACTTCCATACACTACCTAATTAATAAAAGTATTTGAGTAAAAACTACCCGACTTCATTACTACTTAATCCAAACATGAGATAATGATATATCCTAATCAGACTATGAACTATGTTTTACTCAACTGAATGACCTTGCCGTAAACATATCATTATCAGACAATGAAACAAAGGGAATCCGTATAAATAAAATCCATTATCTATTTTAATTGTTAGACTACTTATCAATTCAATTACGCAATTACATTGTTCATATGGATTTAAAGTCATTACAATTAATATTGAGATTATTTATTAAATTATGTTCCGGGAAAAATTAAGATGTTATAATGGTAAATAAGGCTGCGATCAATATTTTGTCGTCGTAAATAACTAATTGAAAACAATCGACTGGAAGTAGGTTGACTTAGTTTCTACTATATCGTTACAATCTATTAATGATTATAGATTTTCTCGATTGATTCTCTTTTGTCTTTTCGTTTTTAAGCTTCCAGGGCAAAAAATAAGATATGATGAGAAAATGTGATGAAATTTCCCGAATACTGCCTAGTCAACCAGCCCTTTTTAGAAGTAGCCCTTTTTGGAATTTATCTGCTTAGACAATTTATCTGATTAGACAATCTGGCATTATATAATGATAAGCAATGTCGATATTAGAGTTTTCAATGTGTACTACTAATGAATGTTAGATGATATGATCTTTGTCGTATCTATGTTCATTTTAAGACTTATTTGCATTGCGTGAGCAATGTATCGAGGTCGTTCAGAAATTCTATCGTAACCACTATATTGCTGGCAAACAGAATGTCAGTGATATTTTTGCCATTAGTATTGATATAAAATCGGTTCCTATCTAAGAGCTTGGTGATATCTTCAAAACTCTACTTAAGTACTTGAGCAATGTATCGAGATCGTCCAGCAATTCTGTCGTAACCACTATATCGCCGGCAAATGGAATGTCAGTGATATTTTGGCTATTAGTATTGATATAAAATCGGTTCCTATCTAAGAGCTTGCTGATATCTTCAAAACTCTGATTAAGTCCTTGAGCAATATATCGAGGTCGTCCAGCAATTCTGTCGTAACCACTATATCGCCGGCAAACGGAATGTCAGTGATATTTTTGCCATTAGTATTGACATAAAATCGGCTTCTGACTCTGTGCTGAAAAATTGCTGAGAGATTGTATCCCATTGTATTACATTTTAGGCAATTGGACCGGTTTCGCTCTTTGGTCCTGTAATCGGACTGATATTGTGGTGTTATTGTACAGACACTTCGGTACTTAAACATAGTCTAGCCATAGTCCAGGTTTAAAAAGGCACCTTATCTACAAACATTTTTATTTTTTAAAAGGCACCTTATCTACAAAAATTATTATTTTCAATTTTTCACATGAAATTTTTTTAGTAAATTAACAATCTCACTAAATATACCGTAAATGGGACCACAAAATATTGAGCTACAAACCACCTTGGGACCACAAATGTGACTCTTCTCTAATTTTGTGAGTATGACTTTTAAAATCTGTAAAAATACTAAGTTAAAACATTCCATTAGAACATTAGAGTAAAATCATTTAGATTAACTGTTATTAAAAAATTCCATAAATTATTTCTCCGCGAAGCTGGATTACTAAAAAAGCCAACAAAAGTTCACATATTGCTGCACTTAGTTATGAAAATATAAAAATTACTCTTGTATAAAGACAATGAAAAAAATAGATCTTTCAAAGTTTTATTTCAATAATCTATTAGGCACATGAGAAATATTGTACGTTTTTATAAGTCATTTTATTTTTAGTATAATAATTTGTCTTCTCCTTAAACCAAGTAAAACGATTGAGTGCACGTCGTGCGCCATGTTATCTATACATGCTAATACGGAAAACTCGCAAACCTGACGGGATTGTCAAAATGCTCCGTAAAACTCGAAACGAGTTAACAGTTCACTTTTAATTAATTTAGGCAATGAATACTCATTACAAAAAAAGTAAACGGTATTGTTTATTTTTCATCTTCATTTAAAAAAAATATCATGTTTTTAGTTAGATTTTTTTGTGACTTTTATTTACTAAAAATATTAAATTTACGCTTAAATAAAGACAGTTGCTTTTGTGTTGAATATATAATTACGAATTTTAGTCTATTTTTTGCACTCTTCTATTTGTTAATCGCTGAATTCTTTAGTTTCCTATATTTTGAAAAGTACCAACTTTTCAAAAAATACACTCTATTTTCTACAACGCCAGACTAGTTTTCCTCGGTTTGTTTGGTATATTTTAATAATGTTCATAGTTAAAATTAAATCATAGGTGTTATGTATTTTGACATTAATGAAAACTTAAAACTAGCCAAGTAAAATGAAATATTGGCTAGTGAATTTTATTTTTCTTTTCCATAAAAAAATAGGACTCGTTTTTGGCTATTTGTAATATATAATATATATTCTCTTCAAACTATATGAACAGCAATACAAATGAAAAGCTCTCATAGCAATTTGGCTTCTTTTTAAATTAAAGTTTTTTGTGTTATCACATTATGGAGTAAAAGAGGTGGTCCTCCAATAGGGAATGCAATCCTAAGACAGTAGACCTTTATACTGATTGTAATAAAAAATAAAGCTGTGAAATAAACTCAAATGAAATTCATTTGTGATGTTAGTTTATTTCACATTCCCTTCTCGTATTCGTAAACAATATCAATGTCGGAATTTAAACTTCGCAATGTTTTACAGCGGAAATTATAATGATAATAAAGATAACTATAAACAGAATGCACATAAAGTAGAAAAAGCAATTTATTAAGAACAAAGAAATTATATTTTCTCTTTAGGGTATATCATTAATGCTTATAAATTTTTATTATTTGCGATGTAGAGTTATTGTCTAGTCTAGTAATTATCTAGCCTAGAACATAGTAATAATTTGCTTCAACATATTATCAATAAAAGGAACTCGTAACTATAATATTTTGTCGTAATTCATGCATATAATTAAATGGTAAAAGTATTTTAGCATTAATTGCAAAAACTAAAAATAGTGGGGTGTAGAAGATCCGCATAACACTGCCAACAGCTACCGAGTACGAAAATTGTTAATAAGAATTAAACTTTCTACTGAATAATTATAAATATCAACAGTTAGTGTCTAATGTATAGAAAAATGAAAAACCAAAATCGATTAATGTTTGGGAATTGTAGCATATCTACGTGCATACATACGTACATACCATAGGGACATATTATTTTTCAAAGGCAAATTTAGATCATAATACATCTTTGAAAAAATTTAAGAAAGGGTTTCATTTTTTAGAAACTGATATTCTCTTTTCAAAAGACTATACTAAAAGTTGACTACTTGAAGAATTAGTAATTATAATTACTTCGCCTTTAAAATTCACTATTGGCGCGTTAGTCGATTATAAAGCGAATACACACCCGCGGGATTTTCAATCTACTCCATAACTTATCCAATTAGGTATTATGTTTTTGCTAATATTGTGGGTTTTGTGGCGAACATAAATCGAGGGGATAATTCTTCATTTTTAGGGTTTCGTAGCTAAAGAAATAAAAATGGAATCTTTAAAGTTTCATCAAGCACCTTTCTGTTCCACCCTTATAGTTTCCTGGCAGTTGTCATATGCAGATTTTCAGACTGTGGATGGAATTTTGCACGTAGATGTTTCATATGAAGTTCTCACTTAATATGTAGAGAAATATTTGGTAAAAAATTTAATATTGCATTTATTTCAGTGGGGGAGCGGGGATAATATTTTCCGAATCTACATTGAATGGAATACTCATTCACTATTGACGTGAAAACGTCTATTTGCTAGTTAAGTATAAAGATAACCGGTCGAACTTTCTTATGTTATAAAATACCGTCAGATTTTAATTGCTAATAACTACGGGACTAATAATGCGTTAACAAGAGTTGAGCCCACAACGGATAGAGTATGTATGTAACATGTACGAACTTTCTTGTGTTACAAAATACCGTCAGATTTCAATCGCTAAAAACTACAGGAATAATAATGCGTTAAAAAGAGTTGAGCCCACAACGAATAGAGCATGTATGTACGTATTTGTCATGTAGTATTGGTTTTACCTGTGACGTCATCAAATTAGTGTAGGTGCAAGTGCGTAATTGTTGCAAATTTGCGTTATGTACAGGTATAAATAAGGTACTATTAGTAGCGTGAAAACGCGGTTAGCTAGGATCTTGATTTTATTAAAAATTCTTGTGTCATTATGAAGAGCTTGAGGAGCACTACCTAGGCTCCAAAATGAGATAATGAAAATATTGACCAAAATATACGTAAAAATTGGTAACAAAATAAAACAAATTGCAAAAAAGTAAAGATTTCCTCTCATGTGAATCGTAAATATACTTGGAATTATGGAAAACGTAAATCACAGGAAAGCTCGCATCAAAAGGAATCCAAGAAACCTAAAACATCCAGGGTCGAGCAAATACGAGATAAGACAGCGTTGAAAAGGAAATGAAAAAAACGACGCAAAGTGATTACGTAGCTGGCCCATCGCGTACACAGAGTTCTTTGGTGTACCTACAGAGTCTATCGGGTATATAGAGTCGAGTCAGGTCAGATCAGTCCAGGTATACAGTCCCCGGTGTAAAACTCTGTGTATTTGGTAATCTAATTACATATTAATACGAAACACTTGTTACTATTTTATCCCGACATTTTCACGGAAAAACCTACGGTGCGTACCCGAACTACGCCTTTCATTTATTTTATATATATTGATTGATTTTTACTTTTATTGTTGTTAAATACTAAGCTTCATAGAGACCGCCAATATGACCTTCACCCTTAACTTTTCAATCATAGCTTTAAAAAAATTTGATAAATTTTGGAATAGAACTTTGAAAGGATATTATTTCGATCAACTTGCCTTGACCAATTCAACAGATACGGACAGCCACGGAACTCTACTTTTTGCGTGCAGTGACACGAACTTGATCATATTTTTCTAATCACGTTCTCTTTCTATCTATATCCTTATCTCTTTTTGTCCGAAACATCTTTCCACACATATTCTATTATATTTAGACATTAGTCATCATAAATATAACATTATACTTATGACGCTTTTTGGTAGTCAGAAGATTAGTTTATAAACTATTAATCAGATTACGATCGACTAATTGTATTAATAGATTAGAGGAATTATATATTTAATGCTGAACTCAAATGATTATTTATAGAAATGAGGTACAGTGGCAAAACGTCATATGTTACTGTATGGAAATTTATTTATTGCTCTCTTCTTTTCTATGTCTGTTATAAAAATACCCTTATATTTTAATAACTTTCTAAATTATTCATCCTGAATATTTCATAACCAGTTTTAAACTTGTCTCTCTTAGTTTTCCATCTTTTCATTTTCATTCAATTACATATTCGATTTTCTGCTTCTATAAATTATTTCAACACTTTTTCCTTTATCTTTAAAATGCTGACGATATTTCATTACATTTGAATGTTTTCATTTGTCATCATATCACGCGAGCTCTTTTTGTAGAAATTTTATGAAATATTATTTAAACAATAACGAGATAATTTTAATTATAATTTATATTTTAAAAACGGCTATTTCAAACGGTCTAGGACTTTCTGGTGGCTAATGTTCTGTTCGTTTATATCTTTCAAAGTCCTCGTTAGGACTTGCAGAAATCTTATAGGAGATTAGAAGGTACAGCCCATATTTAGTTTGAACTTACATCCTGATCCCCTGGATATTTTTAATTTAAGTTACTTGCAAATTTTGAAATACTTTTTGATACAATAAGCGTATTTTTTTTCGATATTTTATAATTTTTATATTCTCTCATGGAATTGTTCTCTCTAGAATCGATTAAAAAAATTCATGTCGCCATCAATACCAAAATTGTTCTAATATTTTGATTTTTCAGTCAATCATTACTTATTATATACTCGACGTTATATATTTTATTTCCTTTTTAATTATTTCTTATATACCGCTATAGATATTTTTTCGTTTTATCTTTTATTGATAAGTGTTATTTAAATATTTTTCATTTAGTTTGCTATTATATTTTAGTTATCGGAATTGGGAAGTTGCAATATTAGTTACAAGTATGTCAATGATATAATCATTTAGGTACTTAATGCCCAAATCCCAATGTTGTCATTTCAAACTACTGAGCAAAAATTTTATATCACTCACGTCAAGTGATTGCGTACATAAAACTGAAGTATTTGTTAGCAATTTTAAAGGTTCCTAAAACCACTGAGATAAAGTTTCGTATCATTTTCCATATCATTTAGATTTTCTTGACAGGCATTGAAATCTATTTGTAACTGTGTTTTATCTTTCCAAAAGAGTTACAAGCGAATGTTTCTCTGTTATATTTATCACAAATGCTGCCAATGATTGTGACATAGTGATCGATGTTAATATAATATATTTTAGGTACGCCATTTTGTAGTTATATAGTGATATATTTTGAAATTTTTTGAAACTTATTTGTAACTTTATTTTATCTTTCTTACAAATAGTTTTAAAATGTATCTGATAGAGAAACGAGTTATGCAGATATTTTTTCGTAGATTTATTAGAAATTTGATCAATAATTATCGTATAATGGATTAAAATTAGCGTAATATATTTAAATTTTTAGTTTTACAGTGTGAATGATTGATGTATTTTCAAATTTTATTATAAATTGTTCAGCAATGAAACTTTTTTAATAATTCAACGTAAAATGTATATTTTATACTCTCAATTTGATTATCATGGAAGTTGACAAAATCAGGAAAATGGAAAAATTGTCAACATTTGAACTTTATACAATTTTAGGGGTGTGTAAAAGAAAATGATAGAACTCTTCTAAGCCCACTTACGCGTTTTTTCGTCTGTCTGTCTGTTAAACTGTTTCTGGTCTTCAGAGTAGTAATAACGTATATCAAACCGCATATATTTCAATATTTGATACCCATAAAAAATATTAGGGTCAAGTTAGGGTCTTATTTTTTTTTAATTTGTTGACTACCGATTAGATGGCGAGTTACTTTCCAATTAATTTTTTCAGAATTTTAAGTAAAATATTTTTAGAGTAATTATTATAAAATATTTTTAGAGTATATTATAGAACACATGCTATCTCCGAAACTGCTAAAGTCAAAACTTTTGAAAATCAGCGTGTCCAGAGGTTCATCTGAGGTTTACTGGAAAAATATGGCTGTGATTTCGAATGTCACACTTTTTGAGAATTTCGCTATATTTTTAAGCCTCTGGAAGATATACGAGGCGATATATTTACATGGTGGGAATAATGTTGCTGTTTGTGAATAGTTTCATAGAAATAGCGATGATTCTAAATATCATACTTTGAAAAAAAATCACGATACATTTACGTCTCCTCATAGTGTTGTGGAATATGTAAATATTTTAATAAAAATAATATATATCCTTAATATTTAGGGAAGTGCTCTGCAAATACGAAACTTATATCGTTTAACTCGACTCATACTCGTACTTAAAATCTTTTTCTTATTGGGTATTATTTGCATTAGCCAACACCAATTTTCCACATACATATTTACTCGTAATAAATTATAAGTATGAAAATAATTAAAACGAAATATTTCTTGTATTCGTCAATTTTCAAAGAAATTAATAAAATTTTACTTACAGAGGAAGGATATTAAATTAACATAAATATAAAAAAAAATTACTAACCTACACGGTTCAGCACGACTATTCCCAGTTTTATGAAGATACAAATAACTACTATTGTGAATAGCACCACACCTGTAATCCATATTTCCATTTTGGTAAATTTCAAATAAATTAATCACTTTTAAACTAAGAAAAAATCATCACTTAATTAATGACAGTTTAATAACAACGTTCGTCAAGTAATGTGGCAAAAATACACAATGTAACACTTTATATTAACGACGGACGAGCGCAATATCGCAAAGGTTTTTTATTCGCGCGTGTGGGAGTCTTATCAATATTTTCTTAACCTTCACGTAGTCGTTAATATTTTTAAAGCTTCGTAATTAACTCCGGTCTGCGAGACCGATTTTTATTTGTCGATGATTTTAATGTCTACAGGATGTGGTTAGTTTAGTGCTACATTAAAAACGGGACTTTAATAACTAACCGCATCTGTCTGTTTATTTATAAGAAAACGTTGTTTACGATCCAGAAAACAAATCATAATATTTTGGAAACCAATATATTTTCAAAATTTCCCTATAAAAAGTTACACAAATTGATGCTTACAAATGAAATTATTATTAGTAAATCGTAAAAATATAAATATTGTTATCCATAAAATGATTATTACGAAAATTTTAAGAAATTACCAATTTGTTTATCGAAGAATTGTGGCACCCTAAGAAATGCAAATTTTCTAACAAAACTTGATATGAATTATTTTGGTTTTTGAAAGGGGTGCTTTTAATTTCACAATTTTTTAATTTTTTTATATGAAAACAGAATATAATAGCATATAGAACCTTTACATGGTTATAACGTCAACAGTTTTAAATTAATTACTATTTGATATAAAAATTATTTTAACGTTTTAATAATTTATTGAAGCGAAAACTTCTTTAGGCGCGTTAGCGATTTTTGGTAAAGGAAAATCTTATGGGTTCGCGTCAGCAACATGTTAATGTTAACAGTATATCTGTAACTATAAGCATGACGTGTTATGCATCGTTAGTGCTGTGTATATCTATACAAGTAAAGTTAAATTGACTGCGTAGAAAGTTCAATCTGTGTATTGCTTAAATTGTGTTTTAGTTTTATTATTATTTTAATTGCTTAATTGTAGGATCATTATGCAACACAACAGTGAGTAATAAATATGTTAATATTTTACATAGAAACAATACGATATAAATACGAATACTATGTAAAAATAATATAAGTATATATTAGTTATTATTTTAATTAACTTATATTTATATTATTTATTGGCTTTACGAAGCCGTAATATGTTTTAACTAATAAATAAACCACACATATATATATATATATATATATATATATATATATATATATATATATATATATATATATATATATATATATATATATATATACTTCTTGCTTGGTGTGACGATACGATTACAATCCGTTTGAAATTTCAAAATACAGTTTTAAGTTTTCACTTCTGTCGGCAGTCCTCATGACTGCCTCCGATTTTTATTAACCATTCGTATATTACACCGTTAAATTTTAAAAATATACAAAAATAATTAAGCAAATTTCTTAAATCAATTTCATTTTCTGTATATTGATGGTTCATATCGTTTTGCTGGGTGAGATACCATAAGGTAATTAATGTCACATTCGGAATTACGAATATTTGAAGATATTTTTCACCAATCTTCGGATGACCATCCAAAAACTCGTTAAAAATAGTTTCTTGATATTTTAAACTGTTTTTTATAAAAGAGGTTATTTTAACAACTAAAGAAATGGAAAGTAACCACACGATCACACAAAAATACTAAGTTTAACTTACACTTATTGGAGCAAAGATTCTTAATGATGAAGATAAAATAGATAGATCGAAGATAAAAGAAAAATCATAACTCAAAAATGAAATACACATGAAAGAATTAATAAACTGTTTAGCAATATGGTTAAGCCTGGGGTCACTTATAGTTTGGATGATATTCACGTATTATTTATATCGACTGGCGAGCCTGTTAAATTTAATAAAGATAAGCTAGAGGAAACGCAGAATCGATAATATTTGCCTGACTGATAAATGTGCGTACAACAAAAGACTAGATATATCAGAATGATTTATCGATGTGGAACTGTCGATGTGGCATTGCCTATGTGGAAATGTCGATGTGGCAAAAAACAGTAATCTGAAGATAAATATAATGAGAAATGTATAACGTTTACCTTATTATAATTAAGAGATAGGAGGAACTTGTTAAAACAAAGTCAGAAGTGAAGATATGGAAGATGCTTACATGCGACTGCCATCGACAGAATTCTTATAATACTCGCTGGGATTACTAACCGACTTGAAAAAGAAGATATTCTTCAATTGTCACTTATTTATTTCCTTGATATATGTACAACCGTAATCGCGTTGATTGATTTATACGATTTTTTTTAAAGTAAATGATTTCGGATAAGTCCCATGTCACTATGATCAGAACTTGATGGACTACGAAAATATTTTAACATAGAAGATTACATGACCACTTTTAGCAATTTATTACCAAACTTGGAACATATTTGACTTAAGTAATCTTTGTAAGTACTTCAGATACAGAGAGTTGCCAATATTTGATGATGGAGCTGGAAGGTTGTAACAGAATTCTCAATGATGAAGAGTAGATTTTTATACAATTAAATGAAACTGCGTGATGTAGTATTATTTCTACTTTCTTTAAGTACTTTACCACGACCTAGGTTCCGTTGTATTACAATATTTGCAAGTGGGCAATTAGCAAAGATCTTTGTTAATAACCCACCCGAAGATGTTGTGATACAACGAAACCTAGGTTTTTACCACGACTTAAAGAAAGGAGAAATAATACTACATCACGCAGTTTCATTTAATTGTATAAAAATCCACTCTTCATCAGTTTCATTTAATTGTGAATAATGAATTTCTACAAAATCGACGCCAAATATATTCAATAGTAGATTTATAGACATTGGACTTATCTTACTTGTCTTGACGAGTATTACGATTGATAGTCATTAATATCTAATAATGAATTCCGAAGGTACTCATAAATAACGAGATGTAGACACATAATTTTGAGCTCGTTTGAAAAACAAAACAAACCATTTGACTTTTAGATGAGTCTTTTGGTCATAAGTTTTAAGCAGAGTATGTGAATGGAGTCGGAACGTTGCAAAAGAAATTTCCCAATGGTAAAAAATGAGTTTCAATATGCGATCCATAGTGTCGACTTTGGGATCGATTGACTCGCCTGATAAGTCCTTTGTACGCAAGTGGTGGGCAAAGACTGATGATGGAGCCGGAAGACGGTAACAGGAACTTTAGAGCAGTGAGGAGAAACTCGTTGAGATTGGAATTGTTTAATTTTGTCTTGACGTAGGCAAGAAAATAACCAAGTTAATTGGTGGGAAAGTATGTACATACAAAGGCATGAAAAACAAAGATATCAAGACGTAAGTAAGTAGGTAAATATGGAAATGTATATACAATGGTATTGGCAGAATATTAGTAATCAGATAGGGTAGTACGTACAAGTATATATCAAAACATGAAGTAGTAAGTGTGGTAAAGCCACAAGAGGGAAAAAAGATTCGGTGCCAAGTAGTGGTGTTTATGTATTTGGATGTAGGCGGGTGCGAGAAAGAGAGAGGGAGAGGGAGAGGGAGAGGGAGAGAGAGAGAGAGAGAGAGAGGCGCCAATTTGGCACCGAATCATAAAATCTCTAACAGTAGCGATATTATCTATGTCCGGAAATAATATTTTTCTTCAAAAGACTCAACTCTTATTTTTGTTATTTTATATTTTGAGGCCCGTTTCTTATTTAGTAGTTATTTACAGATGGCAAATTTTTTTTCAAAGGTTTTTTTAATTAAACGTGATTACCATCGGACTAATATAAATACAAAAATATATTTTAGAAAAGGACGGTTGCTAGCTGCATTTTACATTTTATTGCAGGAAGAAAATCTTAAACTTGGATTAAATGTTATAGAAAAATATTTCTATTTATTGAAGGTATTGCACAATACTGTTTTTCCAATAAACAAGAGCAATGAGTTGCTAAAATAGAGCAATCCACTAGCAATCAGCAGTTGAGAAATATATATGACCCAATTAGAGAAATTATTAAATGAGGTTTATGAAAAAAATGTGAATATATATTGCACTATTGGTTTATTAGAGCTATAGGACAATACTGAAATAATTATTGCTTTATCTTGTTCCATACAAATTAATAGCAAAATTTCACTAAGAGCATTTTAAATTCATTCAAAGCACGCTCAAAATTGCTCATTTTGAGATGTCCAATATGTTTTTTCTTCTATTATCGATAGCACGTTAAAACTCGTCTTTTATATGGGCTGAATGGATTTAAGTAGTGGTGATTCATATCCTTTATGAATGTTCAATGGATTAACACTACTCATAAAGCTATAAAGTCGTACTCCTTAACACGTTGAGTGCGAGGGAGAAATCAATGTTTACCCATTCGAGCCGTGGGTACGACACTGGTACGTTTTACTCGAGCCGTGCGAAATACTCGTAATCCTTGTTAGAGCCGCAGAGAAGATTGGTATGTTTTATTAGAGACGTGGGGATTCCAATGATAGCGAGTCCGACGTTTATTGAAACGTCTGCTTCATAGATCGATCTCTAATTGAAGACGTTTTTTTTATTTTATTGCAAACCATACATTAAGAAATGCGAAAGTACATATAGCGTTAGGCTCAAGAATTACAAGATTATTTTTTTCTTTTATATAGAAATAATTCGAAAAATAAGCCCCTTAAATATTTATTTAAATTGATGATTCAGAAATCTTATATTTTTTATAAAAATAGGTTATTTTTCATAATAGTTTATTAATATTTTTTCTGCGGACTTTTAACTAGCAGGATGAGACAAATTACAGACTGGATCTCGTTATATCTTTTATTTACAGATGTAACATACTAATCCATGAAACTGCCTGCGAGTTTTATGGATTAACAATCGAAAAAAGCCACATAAAACTTGAAAAGAGCGAAAAGTTCATTTATTTTATATAATAATAGAAAAATTGTCAAGGTCATTACAATAACCGAACAATTGTCAACGTAATTACGATAACAGAACAATTGTCAACATAATTACAATAACAACAATTGTCAACGTCATTACAATAATAGAACAATTGCAACATCATTGCAATAACAGAACAATTATCAACGTCAGTTAAATTTTTATTTTTAATTAGTTTAGATAATGGATATATATTTAAAAAACAACCAGTATTGATTACGTTTTGCAACCGTTTTAAAAAAAAATAATGCACTTCCTTAAATTGTTATTCTCAATTTAATTTCTTATTAACAATTCTTTGTACATTAAACTATAAAGTAGATGCATTTATGAAGATATATATATATATATATTTTTTTATATATATACATACATATATATATATATATACAGATATATATATATATATATATATATATATATATATATATATATATATACGCATACATATGCACATATATTTCTTTTTATTATTATTGTTACAAATCTTATTTTATTTTTGCTCCTACTTGTTTGTTAATCGCCGAATTGTTTCCCTTCTTATATTTTAAAAAGTATTAGTTTTTAGAAAAAATGATCTTTAATGAAAATGTAATTTTCACAGGTTTTGAAGGAAAAAAACTAATCGCCGCCTACGTAGTCACCTGAAGAAAATATACAAGAAATCATTATCAGGAATCCTTTTATCTAATGACTGTACCTTTATATATTAGCATTAGTTACAGGAAATAGCAGAGGACATAGATAATGGCGGGTGACGTCATAAATATTGATATTCATTTTGATAATTTTGTAACCTTCAAACATATTTTTAACTTCACTACCGCATTAAGTTCATTATATAAGTGGGGTTTCCGTGCATTCATATAAATATTATGTCAAACAAATTTCTCAATATGATAATCGGGCTTATGTAGTCATTATTTGGTTAATTAATCATTAAGTGATAAGTAATGTTATCATTTCCTTGTAATAATCACATACTTTTTATTAAAACAATGATATCAATGCACTTATGTTTGAATATTCGGACACAAAAGTCCTTGACTAAATATTAACGGCAGTTTTCACGGTTACATAGCGAAATAACGGACCCTTATAGTTTCGTCATTTCTGTCTCTCTGTCCGCCTCTATGATACAGCCATTTTACTCGCAGATTATACAGGCCTAAAATGGTTTTCCTCTCTGAAGTTTGTATATAGTTTCCGGTAGTTTTAGAGGTGCTGATTACGGGAAAAATAATGAAAATAATCTAACACGTCATATTTTTTTTATATATTGCAATATTGATTTTGTCCAAAATTACCCTCAGCGTTTGTTTTCAAGCTCGATAATATATAATGAATAGTGATCTAACGGCTTAAAAGGTATGTAAATGGTATATATTAGTATAAAAGTATACATTCTACTTCATAATTTACCCTCATTAACTTTCTTCTAATGAATCAAAGTGATAAAAAATTGTAATAGATATTTAATAACCAATTAGTGGTATTTCGAATTGAGCTTTTCTGGCGTGTAAATCACGCATTAATCATGTACCAACAGTTAAAAAGAACAATACAATTTAAAACGTTAACTTAAAAATGTCATCGCGAAGATTTTTAACCTCACCGGACAGTTTTTGTTTCATTTGTGGGAAATTCATGTTGACAAAATAACAAAGGACTACAACAGACTTTGCAAAAAAATGTATACAACATGTATTTTGACCTACCCATCAGTAACCAGGACAAGTTGGGGACACCTCACGAAGTTTGTATAACGTACGAAGCCGAGTTACAAGGGAATAACAAGACTCTTGATTATAAAGAAATTTTGGTTAAAATGATGGGAAATTTTGATAAAATGGGATGTTCAATGAGCATTAAGCTTCACTTCCTAAATTCGCACATTGACTACTTTCCGGAAAATTTAGGAGCTGTTATTGAGGAGCAAGGTGAAAGATTTCATCAAGACTTGAAATAAATAGAACGTACATATCAAGAAAAGAGGAGTAGAAGCATATTGACGGACTACTGTTGGTTGCTGAAGCGAGACAATTCGAGCAGAAAAGGGCAAGATACCACTGAGATTTTTGTTATGTAAATATATTAAAAGATATATCACCTATGTATTTTAATTGTATTTAACTGATAAATATAAGTATTTTTTTAAATATACAATTTTTACTACATGATGGTGTCTTTCTTTGTCTATTTTTTATAGTTACTTTTCTGAAAAATCTGAACGTGATGAAGAAAAACTAATTACATATTCATAATTAGCGCCCCAAAACACCTTCAAATTTAGACATCAAATATTAGAGGAAAAAAAGGCAGACCTGTGAGCTAAAATTTGGTAGGCATATAAATATTAAAATTATTAAAATAGGGATGAAGTTTTTTTTATTCGCATACCCTATGGTGCAAGGTATTGTTGAATAAATTTTCCAAAAATATTGGGGTATGTTTTTGCGATACAGGGTTCCGTTAAGAAAATATTAAGCTTTAAAATGGTCTTTTTCGTTAAATATATCCCAACGCACTACCAGATAACCCCCTATTTTTGAATATCTGAAAGTATTCACAATATCAGTACATATAATGAAATTAAAAGAAAAATTATCACAGTCAAGTAGATTTTATTAGTTTACGAGTTATAGATGACCAAGTTATGACATGTAGTTGGATCTGTAAACTATCCATAGGCAGTAGAAAATCTATATAAATGACTTAAATCAACTGCAAAAGCAACTTTATATTTTAAAGGATATGTTCATTATGTCTTTGAGAGATATACTAGGAAATATATTTATATAGTTATATAGAGACAAAAATATTAATAAGTGTTAATATTTTAACAGAAATTTTATGAACACTTTTTACACGTGCTCAAGTGTATGCGAAACCCTCGCAATATGAGTTACACATCTATTTCATAACTTTTTTATAAATCCCTAGTCAAAGAGTGTGAACGGAAATTTATTATTGTTACAACGCTGTTTGTTCGTCTGACTGCATGTCAGATGCTTTCAACCCCTATACGGAGGTACAGAATTAAATATTAGTCGTGAGTCGTATAATTCTTATATTTAAAACTGAAAATTCTTTTAAAAGTTATATTAAATATAATTTCAAAGGGCATCTGCTAGTACAACGGAGAATGGAGAGGGGGTGGATTTTCTTTGTAAGTCTATGAAAATTTTTTTGAGTAGAGTTGAAAACTCTTTGAGTAGAGTGCAAGTGTATTTTCAAAAGTGTTTTTCATTGAATGGTAAAAATTTTAGGAAACAGCTAAAACAATCGTTTTTCGACGTTTTTTATTATTTTGATACTTGAATTTCCTAGGTTATTTTGCAAATACAAGAAACTATGTTTAGCTATTATAGTTTGTAAGTTATTGGGCATAAAAAAATAAGCTCCTCAAAAGTTCTATTTAAACATCAATCAGACAAATGAGAAATCTTATGTTTCTTTAAGAAATGTCACGTTAATTTCTTCAATATTTTCTATATGCTATTTTTGTGAAACTCGAAGAGCGAAAAGGACTATATTGTCTTTAATAACGCAGAATAAATGTCAATATCAGTTAACAGTTTATTTTTAATTAATTTAGACAATGACTACATTTTAAAATAGATTAATATACATTTATAATGTACGCGCGTTTATGATGATGCGTTTATGATTGTTTTTTATTTATCATCACCTTCTATACTATAATTTCAAAATCGAACTTCAATTTCAAAATATAGTACAAATAAATGAAATTAGTATCTATTCAACGTTTCATAAATTAAACAATAAAAAAAACATTAAAAAGAAATAATAGGCACTGTATCGTATTGAATGCGCGTTTTGATTTAAGAAAAAACGAAAACAAGTTGCGAGGTTACATTTTGTTGTGAAACACATTTCAAGAAATTTATTTCACAACAGCTTGATACTATCAATTATATAAAATTTGGGAAAATTATTAAAAATATCATAATCCACATCTGAGTCGATCTTTATCTGAATGATTGTGTATATTTAAAAATTTTCAGATGTTCATTAATAAATAAGATTATGCCCATCACGCGATGGCTATTGTATTCTTATCTTAAACTGCGCGGTTTCGATAGTGGTAACTGATTAATTACGACTTTTAATTCACAAAAGTTTAACCGATTACTTTCGGTTAAACTTAAGCTATCTTTTAATTTTTTGATTAAATCAGTTTTAAAATATTCACTGCTTTTGTTAAATCGTCCACCATTCCACCATTTTATTAAAACCATCTTCAAAATATTTTAGTTTTCTTATACTTTCATCTGTGTGAACTTCCCTTTATAAAAACGAAACTAGGTATTATCTGTTATAAATACGCAAATTGTAATTTGAAATGCATTTTTGAAACCATTTCTTATGCTTAAGTATGATATGAAATCTATAACAAAGTAGTGTTGACCCGCAACTTAGTTCACAGTAGCTCACAATTTAGATCGCAACCAACTTCATTGTTTTAAATATTTTTTAGCAGCCGTAGTCAATTGTTAATCTGTGGTGGTAGTCAATAGCTTGATAATCAATTTTTTCAACTTTTTGACGTCGTATTAATACGTAATAAATAAGGTTTTATTATATTAATACGATTAGTAATAATTTATAATATATTAATAAAATTAGTAATAATTTAGTTTCTTTCAAATGGCTAACTATTTCAGTTAGCTCAGTAGTTTTCATGTGACAAGAATACAAAAAGCAGAATTATCGATGGTAAAACCCATAGTATACATTACACGTTTTTTATCACTTTATCGTAAAAATATACAAAAAGACCTTGGAATAGAAGAAATGGGCAAAAAGACGAGAAACAGTAGAGAAAAACAAAGGACGAGAACAATTGGCGAGCCTGAAAAACGGTAAATTTTACATAGAAAATTATTTATAAAAAATTAAACTATTTGACAAATCATTGCGAAAACAAGAAAGCTTTCTTTATGTTCATTAAAAAATAGAGAGAAAAAGAATCAACAAAGACAAATCGGTCAAGGAATGCGATTTGTAACCTATTCTAATGCGTACATATCTGCAGACCAGAGATTGTAATTTTTTTAAAAGATGGGGTCGTTTTTAGAACAAGATCTTTTCTTTACTAAAATATGTATTGAAATTTGATTACTTGTAAAATTACCCGAATTAAAATTACTTCTATCCCCAAAATTTACCTAGGTTAAGCGCCTATTACACTAATTTGAAATAAGGATCCTAATTAGAATTAAAGAAAGGAAGTGAATTTAGGAGCTCCTGATTATATTGAACTGAATCAGGATGCTAACTCAGTCCCAGAGCAAACATGTACGCGGATACAGGACTTTTACAATGGCGCTTACTCTGTCCAAGACTCAAAAAATAGGGCTTGCTCTAGCGTTAAGGGGCTAGTATCATCAACATTTATATTAACAAAGAAAAAAGTAGGTGCTGCGTGTAAGAATATTTATCCTTAGGAGACAATTACCAAATATTAACCGGGTCGCAATGGGATTTTCGAAATTCTTAAAGAATGGAATCTGTACAAATTGAATGGGACCTTTTCATCAAAATTTTTATAAATGTCCAAAAACACTTTGAATTCTTCGTTTCTTATATATTTATTTGAATAATTTTTATTGTTTTAGTTCCAATTGTAAGGTATTTCTTTCAGAACGATCATTACATTGCTTATTTTCCTTGATTTAAAACCATTTTTTCGTGAACAAACGCATTACAAAACAATAAAGACGTCCGCTCCCTTCGCTCATCGCAAGGCAGCTGAGTGTTCTGAATACAATTTATGATGTCAGAAAGTAGATAAATAAATTTGGTGGAAATGGTGGCAAAACTCGGTATTTCAAATAAAATTTTGGTATATCCTTACAGTATATGTTACAGTATAGATTTTATAGATATAGTAAAATGTTATGCCGTTTTAAATCTAGACTGTGTTGTCGAAATACTTAATACATTCTTTTAATTTTTCACGACCATGTATTTTAAATATATTTTATTTTCAATTAAAAAAAATCTTCTCATACATTTTGCAGAAGTTGTAGAATTCGTTGTAATAGTTATAAACTAATAGGTTAAAAGAAAAATTAATATTTAGAAAGTCTTTAAATTCATTTAGGATTTATATAATTCGAAATATTTTGTGAATGTATCTTAAAGCTTGTGCGATCGATCAATTTTGATTCGTGTCGAAGTTGATCAAAATTGGTGGATTAGTTTAGAAGTATGGGTGTTTAAAAGTTTTTGATTGCCATAAATAGCCAAATTGAATTTGTTATAAACATGAAATGTTCGAACTCGAACGTAAACAACTTCTACAACTTCTGAAAAATGTATGAGATGATTTTTTTTTAATTGAATATGAAACATAGTTGAAAAACGTCTATCATAATTGAAATTTAATATACATTTTTCATAATTAAATTGAATATGCAGCTACCATAATTGAATTTAATATATATCTACCAAAATTGAATTTAATATATATCTACCATAATTGAATTTAATGTACATCTATCATAATTGAACTTAATATACATCTACAATCATTGAATTGAATATACATGTACGATAATTGAATTTAACATACATCTAACATAATTGAGCTATTTTCATCATTTGATGAAGATAGCTCAACTATTGCAGATGAATTTTGAAGCTTGTGTGAATAGCTTTTATTTATATTGAAAATCATCAAAATTGGCTAACAGGTTTGGAAGTGCGTGAAATTTTTTGTTAAAAAAACCGAAATCTAGTAGCTTTATGTAAAATCTACTTTCATTCCGGTTGCCGGATGACCTTTTCTTATTTCCATACTGAAAGGTATAACAATTTTTTAACTGTGGTCGTTGTTAAAAGTTAGTATTTTTACGTACAAATACAATTTTCACTTGGTATATTTACACATCTTTAGAAAAATGGTAAATGTACTAATAATTTGGTACGTCTAACAGTACTGGTGGGATTACACTTTTCCTACTGCTTTCAAAATAGGAAGACAGGCGAGTCGGGAAGGCAGGGACCGTCTTGACTGGCTAATTAGGATCTTAACCGTCCTAACTCTTATCACACTTTCCTTATTTCCTTTTCTAAATCGTTATTAGGATTCCTAAATTCAGCCTAGCGTAATGGCCCCTTTAGCTGGTGATAAATCACATACGCGTGGGAGTGTGTAATAGAAAGTATCTTTAATTTTTTTGAAACTCTACTGAAATTATATTTCCTTTGTTTTACCCCTGGACTTATAAGCTGTATAATACTAACAACTAAATAAAAACGGTACAGTAGCTTTTGCATGATTAACAGATAAGTGTAAACAGAAACAAAAACAAATGCAATCGGTTTTTTCCCTATTATTTATTTATAGTTATTTAAACTCGTTTTGAAAGTATCTTAATTATATTATTAAAGATGTTTCCACTAAGTATATTAATCGACGATTTTAGAAATCTGTGATTAGTCGATTTTCAAATGCAATATGTTATTATAAAGATGTAAAATCAATTTTTGAATAAAAAAATGTTATTGTATTGAAATAATCTCATTTATTTTTCTTTGCGTTTGATTCAAATGATCACTCTAATTCAATCTAATAAATAATCATAATCGATTATCTATTATAAGTGGGTAATTAAAGTAAAAGCCAGTTTTTGTATTTCTCATTATTTGTTATACTATTAACAAGTATGTATTTTGTATTATCTACATTTTATGGTTTATAGCATCAAGTTTTTATTACAGTTTAGTTAATCTTAAATTCATTGGAAGCAATAGAAAAATATTAGTATTTTAAAATATAAAATTTTGTATTTTAGTAAATTAATGAAAATTAAGTAATAAAAATAAGGTAGCATTTAAATTTTGTTTTTTAATTTGTGTTTGTTTCTTAGAATAAAAAATAATATTTGTCCATTTATTTTTTTATCTATATTAACATGTAAAGCAGAAATATTTGTTTTTTGTTTGTTCGCGCCAATAGTTCGAATAGATTCGCGCCAAAGTCAGTTCCAAGAATTATTTTTGTGTTATTTACTTTTTGCTCATATTTTGTGGACGATTGTAGGAAAATTATATTATCACGCTATTGCTCACAAGCAGAGCAATGATGAAGCGGAAAAGTTCTTTGTTTTGTTTGTCTATTTGCGCTATTCTCTAGAATTACATTTCAAGACTTTTTTTTGAAAAAGTTTGCATTTTGAGAAAGGCTATAAACTATATATTATTACAGTTTAATTTATAGAAAAAACGATAAAAAATGGAACAGAAATTGGGGACAAAGCTTAAATGCTGAAAAGTAGATAGAAAACCGCTTACTTGTTGGCTGATCAGCCATAGTATTCCCGTCGGGCTATATAGCCGACCTGAAAAATTGATATAATTTGGTAAACGGAGTGGAAAAGTTTAGTTGGGGAAGAGGGGGGAGGGAGGGGTTAGCATAATATATAATAGCGAGTAGCATAATATAGGGCTGTAATAGTGGAGCGCAGATAGTTATTTAATAAGAGAATACACTGTATTGTCGAATTTCAATACTGAATCTGAACATGACCCAGTTGCAGTCCAGGCTGACTAATTGATCATTCATAAATCGAACAGTCAGCCAGTTGGGTAGCAAAGGCCCTATCTCTAGCAAAACCCAGAATAAAAGAAAGAAAGCCTTGATCGTCTGTTTGTCAAGATAATTGTTCGCTATCATCCAAATATCGCGTGTTTGATACTGAATCACTGACTCACTGATTAAAACTTACTGTGGTAGGGTAAAGAATATTTCTTAGAACAAATAAAGGAAAATGTCTGAAAATTTTGAACCTCCGTTTCCATGTGGGATGAGTACGTGATAATTGAAATTTTTCATTTTTCTTATAAAACATATATTGACGAAGTTTTATGATAATTCATTTCGTAAAACTTCATTTTATCATGGAAAGTTTTTGGAATATCGAAATTATAACCAACTAGCAAGTTTAAATTTACTTATTATTATTTTAAAAAGTCTCCGTGGTACTCTGTATACCGGTATACAGAGTACCACGGTTCATCCGATGGAAGCGCTGAGGGAAATAGCCGCCCAGTCTTCCTTGGACGTCAGGGCTTTTCCAAAAGATCTTCTTCAGTCACCGCGAACCATAATTTCGGCCTTTCTGTTTTCCTTTAGATTTATATTATCCTTGGGAGTAAATAGAATCGTACGAGATTGCGGCTGCATAGCGTGTGACCCATAATTTCTACATCTGATGTAGAGAAATATTTGTTCGTTTACCTGACTGGGTGGTCAGAGGGATTATTGTAATGAAGGAGGATTCTAAGGCGAGAGCATAGCTCTCGAACTTTAAAAAAAAAACAGGGAAAGCATTGCAGTTATTCAAGTCTTTGTTAACTGTTATTTTGTTTTTGGGAACAATCGTTATATACAATCACTGTCTGAAGGATAATTTGTACATCTTTTTTGCAGCAATTCGTCTCTTTTTCACCTTTGTAAGCAAATCTTCGGAGGGTATCATTTTGCATTAATATAATGAAATGTTAGACAAATTTTACGCGACAATGTTTTTAAGCTCAGATTAATTCATGGTATATTCATTAAGCAGAAAATTGCATGTAGAAAGTGTTCATGTAGAAAATTCTACATTTTGACATGAAGGAGTGTCAAAATGTCAATGTAGAATTTTCTATTCTTGAACAAAAGATTCACGCTACGCCGGGGGGTTACAAGACTGAACACAATAAAAAATGAGTACATTAGAAGAACGTTTAAAGTCGCAGAAATTGAGGCAAAGCTGAGAAAAAATCGCTTGAGCTGGTTTGCACGAACGTTAGGAGACGAAACGAAGGCCATATGACCAAGGCAGTTTTAAGAGCAGAAGAAGGAAAGAAAGACCGAGGTCGATTGGCAAAATCGATTGAAAGAAAGACCGAGATGGCATCTGGAAGAGCACTATAGATATATAGATCTTAAAATTATCAATTTGAACTCAATGGCAACACATAAATTTGTAACCATAGCCAGGAGAAGGTAGAAGAAGAAAAATTTGCTATACTTGACTCATACCAATACTAATATAGGCATAAACTAGTCCGAATCTGCTCATAGGTTAGCCTCTGTCAGTTTTTATCATGAGCCACACAGTATTAATGTTACCTTCAGTAGTCATTGCTGAGGAATATTCCTCACGTAATTCATCACCGCGATTGGTATGATCATGATGGAACCTGTTAAACGGATTTTGGGTTTTAAGTAGTATGGGACTTCAACATAAAATCAACTGAAGTTGACAGTAACTTTATTGTTTATTGAGACCACAACAGAAGTCATGAAAAATTATCAGAATGTTTTTGTGATAAATTGATCTTGGAGTGATACATATAATTTTCAGACTGCCGTAATGGACGGATCATAAATTCAAGCAAGGTATTCCAGAGTTCGATTTTCGAAATTTGAAGTTATATTTTTCTTTCAGTTCCGTATATAATTTTTTCAATATTGTTTTTATGTGGAAATAACAATAATTATTTATTTTTTTAACACCTTCATTATATGTATATATATTTTTTATATATATTAATTGAGATTTTTATCCGAAAATTTGCTTACAAAATATCATGCATATATGACAGAAGGTCACACGGAAATTGCGGAATTATAATATTTTTTTAATTCATTGCAAAAACTTACAAAATGGAAAAAACTATCTAAGAACAAATAATACTTAAATTTTTATGTAATATCAGCCGAAAAGTACCGTGCAAGTTTGATGTGACAATAGGCGGTTATGATAAAAAGTAACGAGGTTTCATAATCAGGCATTTCCATTTATCGTCAATTTCCTATTTAGAATATGGCAATTGGGATACGCATGTATCACTACTTTACTGAAAGATAGAGGTACTCGACTGATTACAAACTGTTTAATTGGGGTCCTTTGATCAATTATTAGGGACAACACTCGTTTCGTCGATTAGCAATCAGAATGCGCGCGAGCGATGGAGAGCTACCAAGTACTATCGGTTCTGGCATTTATTTTCGTTGCTTCCATGTTTTGTAATATTTTGACCAAGATTTGTAATAAAACTGGTAAGTGGAATGAATTTATGTTTAACAACATGTTCTTTACGTGCTTAGAAGACTTTGGTATTGATATTTGTATGCGCTAAGAAAGTTTTAAACTTTTTAAAAAGTAACTTATTAACTTTTATGCATTTCTTAAACGTATTATGATACAAAAAAAACTTGTTTAATCTTTGTTTTCAGTAATTACACTCCAAATGACAATAGTTTATAACTATTAACTTACTTTAAATGGAAAAGTTGAAATTTTTAAAAAGGAAGACGAGGATGTCCTAATTTTATTAAATGTCTTAATTTTATTAGATTGTGAAAGATTTTTTAATAATTTTGTTGCGGTAACAATTAGGTCTTAATTAAAAAAAATCCTGAATTTGTTAAAGTAATTTCTGAAATACACACATACATATGGGTATAAAAAGGAAAGTAATATTAGATAGAACGAAATAGTAAAATATTATGCTTAAAACAATTAAAAATAGTTGTGTTTAAAAAGCGGAAGTATTGACAAGCTGTTATGCAAGTGTATTTGTTTGAATGCGGTATGTTCCAAAAAATCCGAAATCAATTGAATTAAAATTTCAAGTATATGTGTAAAATTTAAAGGCAAAAATATTATTAATGTAAGTAAAAAAAAAAATATGCAGTTTAACTTTTTTTTTTAATTCTTAATGAAACTTTGAAAATCGTTTCTTTACCAAGTTTTGATTAAAATTTTCTTACGCAAATCTTTATGGTAATATGTTTACTACTGTATTAGTTTATGACCTTTTTTGTTTACACGAAGAACTACAATATAGAGGGATAGATTTTTTTCTTTTCGTAAACCTTTTATTAAATTCTTATCTAATTATTTCTATAAACAGTATAATACAAGTTCAAACCAAAGTACACCGTAAATCTGAAAGACGGACTTTTCTTATTTATTTTTTATCGTGAATTTTCAAAAAGCGATTTATGTGTGTGGGTCCAAATGTTTGTGTTATGTGCTAAAATACATTTTCTGTTTTAAGAGGTTAAAGTGTGAGTATCTGTAAATATTTATTATCGTAATCGGGAAATTTGAAATATTTGTGTATTTGCTTTCCATAAATTACATTTTTAAACAATAACCCAGTTTCGGTGTTTTACTGAACTATTTAATGCTCACATATATATTGAATTCTGTATGTACTTCTTAAATTCATCCTATAATCTATTAATGTACTTGTTTTTTGTTATTTTTAATTGTCACTTATAATAAACCAGCTCTCATTCATGGGGTATTAAATGGTAACTTCGAATTGTAGACTGTCATAGAAAAAGTAAAATTGGTTCTGTTAATGTAAATTTGTGGTATTTTTCGCTAATGTAAAATAGACTGAACAAAGAAAGTGACATTGCAAGAAAGGGCGGAAGGACATTCTATTGCATCTACATAATTTTTTACGCGTCATGATATTTTTAATTAAGATTATCGCGAAAATTGTTTTAGCAGGTATGCTACTTAAAAAAACAGTATACACATAAAGATTGAATTAAAAGTTAGTAACTTATATCATATTTTTCACTGATGTAAAATAAATGGAACAAGGAAAATAACATTCGAAGAACGGGCTGGAGGATTCTCTATTGCAAGTATTTGATATTTTACGCGCCACGATATTTTAATTAAGATTGTCGCGAAAACTGTTTTGGCATGTATACTACTTAAAAAAAAGTGTACACATAAAGATTGAATTAAAAGTTAGTTAGTAACTTATGTCATATTTTTCACTGATGTAAAATAGATTGAACAAGGAAAATAACATTCGAAGAACGGACGGGAAGATTCTCTACTGCAAGTACTTAATATTTTGCGCGTAATGATATTTTTAATTAAGATTGTCGCAAAAATTCTTTTGGCTTGTAAACCCCTTCAAATAAACGGTATATACATAAAATATGATTAAAAGTTAGTCAAAGAACTGTACTTATTTGGTTTAATTTTATTCAGAATCACATTCAAACGGAAAAAGTTTACACTTTCGCAAATAAAAGAGAAAAAAATGATAAATTTTCTAACGTATTTATATTATCTTGTTAATTGGTTACGAAAAATTATAATTGACAGGAGATTTATATATTAGCTGGATATATTATACTAAATGCAGATGAAATAATAAAATATTACATCAGAAAACAATCGATACCACACAGATGGAATGTACATGTGGATCATTTTGATTACGAGAGTATTTCAAGCCCTGACTTGTTTGGTTTTATCAACCGTCTGCTCTCGCTTAGTCCGGTTCGCTTTATCTAATCTTGCTTTTATTCGCAGCGAGATTGCGCTGTTTTCTGATCTCAATATTGCTCTACTCGTTTTCCATATCTATTATCGACATATCGACATACTTCAGTAATAGTAGGCTTGCCCAAATATTGCAAACATTTTAGAGAAGTGTTTCAGAAAAAAATTGCTTGCAAAACTGCATGCCTATTGTTCTTAAAATATTGAATTATGTAAAAATATAACTTAGAAAAACACACATTTTTCCTAATATTGGGTATATAGTATAATAGCTTGACATATTACATATTGATTCAATATTTTTGCTGGGTTAAGTGTATTCTATATATATATAGAAAGAGTCATGTAACTATACTCATATGACAGGTCAGATCGGTATGAAATTTATACTACTATTATGGATTATTTAAATAATTATAATCTAATAATTTAATGATTAAAATAATTCTAACGATCAGAGTATATGGAGTTTTTACACATCTCTGATATGTTTAAAACAACTACGGATGCAGCGGTAAGTTTGCGGCTAAATCTTTTAAATGATTATAGACGGGAAAGCTTTAGTTATCGTACATTTTAATATGTAAACTTTATTTTATTGTTTTTAACATTACTAACAGCATCATCTCTTTTTGTTCGGATGAAAATATATTTTGCAGATCTTCGAACTTTTTATAAATAACGAATCAGGGCATTGTGCCCTGATTCCTCTGATTATTCTGAATAAAGAGAGTTTGCCTCGTAAAATTCATTACACCGGTCGTTTCTGCTATTAAAATTAAAAATATCTGAAAATATGCTTTGTAGATCTTCGAACTTTCTATAAATAACGAATGAGGGCATTGTGGCCTGATTCGTCTGATTATTCTGAATAAAGACATTTTGCCTCGTAAAATTCATTACACCGGTCGTTTCTGCTATTAAAATTAAAAGTATCTATTCATTTCGATTCATGACAAGTATTTCAGAAGGAAAAATTCGTTTATCGCGGTAATGTAAGCTTATACGTTAAGAAAATCTTAACAAAATGGAAAATTTGTTAGTATTAGTTAGAGCGGTGTATGGATAGAGTTTTCTCTTCTGCTGCTAGCCTTTCAATGTGTGAGTGATTAACTGGTTAGTAGATTGAAAATAAATGGAAATGAATATCAACTGTCATTTCTTTTAGAAAGATCATTCTTGCTTTATTTTCATTGACTGGATACTAACTTGAAAGACCGATCATCCTATCAACTAAAAAGAAAATAACAATATTTTAAATTACAATATTATAAATTACGTTTAAAATATAATTGAAAGGTAAATTACAAGGAATGAAAAATTATTTTTTTAGAATTTTTCTATGATAATTCTAGTGAAATTGCCGATATAAAATAAGATAAAATAAATCCGCCATCTTATGAACTGTTAAAATCAAGATTATGTAATAAAATAGCTTTACCAAAAATTAACCCAAAAACCATATATTTTGAAAATAATGTAAATAGCGTTACCAGAAATTTACCAAAAGTTTCCCGAAGACGTTACTAGAAATTAGCTTTACCAAAAATGAATCCAAAAACCATATATTTTGAAAATAATATAAATAGCGTTACCAGAAATTTACCAAAAGTTTCCCGAAGACGTTACCAGAAATTAGCTTTACCAAAAATTAACCCAAAAACCATATATTTTGAAAATAATATAAATAGCGTTACCAGAAATTTATCAAAAGTTGCCCGAAGACTAGATATTTTGAAAGTTATTTGAACATAATTATCAGAACTTTATCAAAGGTAACTCGAAGATCACATCTTTTGAAAATAATGTAAACAGCGTCACCAGAAGTTTACCAAAAGTCACATAAAGACAAGATATTTTGAAAGTAAGGTACGCAGCGTTAACAGAACTTCACCAAAAGTTGACCGAAGATTAGATATTTTGAAAGTTATTTAAACATCATTATTAGAAGTTTATTAAAGGTAACTCGAAGATCACATCTTTTGAAAATAATGTGAACAGCGTTACCAGAAGTTTACCAAAAGTCACCCAAAGACCAGAAATTTTGAAAGTAAGGTGCGCAGCGTTAACGGAACTTTACCAAAAGTTGACCGAAGATTAGATATTTTGAAAGTTATTTAAACATCATTATCATAAATTTATCAAAAGTGACTTGAAGATTACATCTTTTGAAAGTAATGTAAAGAGCGTTACCAGAAGTTTGTCAAAAGTTACCCGAAGACCAGGTATTTTGAAAGTTACTTAAACATCGTTATCAGAAGTTTATTGAAGGTAGCTCGAAGATTAAATCTTTTGAAAATAATGTAAACGGCGTTACCAGATGTTTACCAAAAGTTTTCCGAAGACAAGATATGTTGAAAGTTATTTAAACATCATTATTATAAATTTATCAAAGGCGACTCAAAGATAACATCTTCTGAAAGTAATGTAAAGAGCGTTACCAGAAGTTTGCCAAAAGTTACCTGAAAATCAGATACTTGGAAAGTAATGTAAACAATATTACCAGAAGTTTAAAAAAAGTTACCCGAAGACCAGATATTTTGAAAGTAATGTAAACAGCATTACAAGAAGGTTATCAAAATTCACCCGAAGGGGAGATATTTTGAAAGTAATGTAAACAACGTTACAAGAAGTTTACCAAAATTACCCGAAGACCACATATTTTAAAAGTAACGTAAACAGTATACCCATAAGTTTACAAAAAGTTACCCGGAACTTAGGTTTTGAAAGTAATGTTATTTAGATACAATTAGGAAAACATTTCTTAGCTCAGTTTAAAAAAAAGTATCGTAACTAATTTTTAAATAAGCTTTGAAACTTCAAATATATATTTTTTTCTGGAAACCATAATCCAACTCGATACTAACAGGAATTGTGTAAAATTGGTTTGGTGGTTGAGTATTCGTGTAGAACCTAGTAAATATGAGCACGAATATTATTACTTAATCTAGAAACAAGTTGTAAATTATAACATAATACGTACATATTTACTATAGTCACATATGGTTTAGTCTAGGTGTCATAGTTTAGCCCCTCGTGGGAAACGACTCCAAAGTTCATAGTTTTTAAAAAGTTCATGATATTGTATCGCCTTTAAAAGACGTACGAGACAATACATGTACGTGGTTAAATATAACATTAATATGTGTAAACATTTAAGTAGTATTTCTGTTAAACTATAACAGAAATACTACGTAAATGTTTACATTTGTCTAAGCGTGTACGGTAGTGCGACTACTACCCTCGTTAACAGGTTTTTAATTAAGCACAGGTTGTTTTCATATTCAATCTAATGAACATTAGACAATTTGATTGACCTTTATTAACTGTAAAAGTACAATAATTTGCAGTAGGTCGTGTTTTAAATTTCTCAATATATTGCCAAAATATTTGAGTTTTACAAGATCAATTAATCGAATTATCTTAGATAACATTCTAAATACCGTCTGTCTGTTTCAGAAACAGCTTGAGGGTGAAATTTATAGTAAAACAATATATTTATGTAGAAATTTTAGGGGAGAGTGGGGAGAAGAGATAAATTAAGTACAGGAAAAAAATATATTTCATATATCAGTGTGGTATACAATTAATATTTAAAGGACTCGAAATGTTTTTTTCATAATTTGAGGTAGGATGTTTTCAGAGAAATATTGGGAAATAGGCATATATATATATATATATATATATATATATATATATATATATATATGTATATATATATATATATATGTATATATACATATATATATATATATATATATATATATATATTTACACGGTGTCCAGGAATAAGTGTCGAACAAAAAAAGACGCTATTCGTTGGCTATAAAGGAATAAATTGTCGTTGAAATAAAACCTAAGACGCGCCCTTTTTTTAATTGACAGCAAAAAATATTACACATAACTCATAACATCTAATATTTGCCTGGAGAGTTATTACCCGGACAGCTAGATGTCTTGGCAGCTGTTGGGGGGTTATTCCACTAAGCGGAGTTGAATAATGTGTGCTCGTGTGTACGAAAAAGATGACAAACAATTATGAATAATATTTTCCAGTTTTTTAATCATTTGACACTACATATATATATATATATATATATGTATATATATATATATATATATATATATATATATATATATATATATACTGTGTGTTTTTATACTGTATAATAAATATGATCAAATGAAGAATTTTACGTAAATTATCTATATGCCAAATTTTATGGCACATAGATAAATTACGTAAAATTCTATATATACAATAAATTATTTATATGGGAATTATATGAACATACCAGTCTTTATAAACACACGAGAAAATAATTTTAATAAGACAGTTTCATTTTTCACAACGAAAACTTATATAATACCTTCAGTTGTTTATTTCATACTTATTTCACTTATTTTTAACTATTTTTCATAAAACCTTTAGACTTGAATATAATTTTTCTATATATTTTTTATGATCCAACTTTTTTATATTTTTACTACTTCTTTATTTCGTAAACGATTGTAGAAAATATTTAGCATCACGACTTACTACACCACATTCTCTTTACCCGTAGCATTGAATGGTTGATCAAATAACAGGATTTATTATCACATTTAATTTTACGCTTGCTACATATATTAAATTACGTAACCCTTCGTTATGCTTACACCGAAAACTAACGTATGTCACGGTGTAGACATTCTGTAATCCGATATATATATTCCATATTTGAACGAGCACTCTAGCGGAAAACATACCAAAAATTTTTTTCATAAAAATAAAATTTTCAATACAAGAATCATCATCATCAATCAAAAGGCCTATGTAATATGTATGTAAGTAAAAAATGTAAGGTTTACCGTAAAAATACATTTAACAAATAAAAAAAGCCATGGTTACATGAGAAAACGGGTTCAATTACGTTTATAAAAATTAGCAACGCACGAATATATGTCTTTTACGATTCGAATATTGACTTGTGTTGTCGGTGGCATTTCTGGTAATTCACAAAACCCTATACATTCTGGCGTAAAATGATCGAATAATATTTGGTTTTATAATTTGATCTTGATTCTTTTTAATTTTTTTTTAATAAAGAGGCTGTTGATTATTAATAATAAAGTACAATTAATGTAGAACAACAATATAATAAATAATTTTAGGCAAATACTCGTCTGAACTTTTGACTTGCTCGTCCAAAGTTTAAAGCTCAGTATCAAAGGATAATATAAATCAAAGAAGGTCTGAGGAACGAAGGGCTTGATTTGATTCAAGTTAGGAGCTAGGGTAAGTGCCATAGAACCAAAATAATAGCGAAACTTTGTTCAGAAAATTCGAGAAGCATCAGTATCAACCAGATGATCGATTGGTTGAAATTAGATACCAACTAGGGATTAATGCAATTTGGTGCATTAAAGTTTCCGTATCTCGTTTGAAGTGGAATTACTTCATTTATCATAATCCATTAATAATGTGTACTTCATAGCCCGATAAATACTTAATAACACTTGATATAATTAAGTTAGGGGATATGAATATTATCGTAAGTATTTTAATATTTATGATATCCAAAATCATCGTTAAAGTTGTCTCACAACCTATGCGTACACATCTAAAAACCTAGTTTCTTTTATAAATCACAGTTCAGAGTTGCAGAAATAAAGGAATATTTATATTTTTTGTACATTTTTCAGTATATCTCTAAACATTTAATATTAAAAAAAATGTATTGTAATGTTAGTAAATTACAATACATTTTTTTTTATTTAAAAATCCTAATATTTAAAAATAAAATGTATTTCTGAGGCCCTAATATCTAGTCTTTCCAATGATACAGACTGTATATAAAATTTAAAAAGAAAATTGAACACTTACTACTCCAAAATGAAATTTCAATTTTTGAATATCACCTATATTGGGAAATAGGGTTTATTACTATGCCAATATATAAACTGAAGAGAATATATTACCCTTTAAAATTAATAATATATATAATTTAAAGACATAAATTATTAATATAAATAATTTGAATAGTTATCTACTGCAAAATATGCGGATTAAGATGATTTATTGCTACAATTTCTGAAAAAGCAATTTCTGAAAAGAAACGGTTGTGATCCACAGACAGACAGATAGACATGTGAGTTATCTTAAAAGCTAAATTATTTTTCTTTTAATTAACTATAAGTTATATTATTCGTTTATTATTTTATTTAATGATTAATGATTTAAATTTAATTAGAATTTACAATTTATTTGATGAATATTTTATTATTTTAAAAATAATATTTTTTTTAGTATTTATAAGAGTAATTAGAGGTAGTTTATTAAATGAATGATATTTTATAAACCTTAAATAATTTTTAGAACTTTAAATATAAAATTAATAATTGTTTATGTTAGAATATTAGGAATATTTATAGGAATTTTAATTAGAAAAATAAATATTATTTTTTTATATAAAAGTATAAAATTTTATAAAATTTCAATTTTTTTATCTTTCATATGATATATACCGTTAAAAGTTATTAATAATATATGTACTGCATGAGTGGCTTATACATCTTGTACTTGATGTAAGTGGAAACGGAAATAAAAGGAATATATTCGAGGTCAAGTACCTGCAGAGATTTCCAGTATATTTTCTGATTCATAATAGGAGTCTTCCCACTGCTAAATTTGCAAAATAAAATTTTTTTGTCTTCATAACTTGCAAAAGAAGATTTATTTGAAAAACTGAAATCAAAATAATTGTATAAAGCCCAATTAAATAAAATTAATTCAAAATTGTAATAAAAGAAATTACTGAAAATAATTATGCACAGATTCACTCCCTTTCGAGCTACATTATTGCAAATAATTTATTTATAACTTATTTACGCATAATTGGCTAAAAAATACATAAAATTAGGTTTTTTTTATTACTCAAATTGTAAAATTTACTCACACAATGCAGTGATCATTAGTTCCAATTCAACATTACTTTTATTGAACACCGCTTATAGAATCTTCGCTCACAGACGGATACACGAATGCTCTTTTGAAGATTATGTTTTCCTTTGACGGGAAAATGAATAATCTTGTGAAGATTCTGAAAAGTTCTTAGTTGATCATTAAGTACAAGGAACTCACCTATCATATCTGACTCATTACCGATATGGTAATGAAGATTTTAAAATCTAAAAACTATAAAAAAATTAAACTGTATAAGATATCATTTGTACATACAACTAGCCGTCATTTAATGACATTACATTGTCAATACACTATCAAAGTAAATAACACACACATATATATATATATATATAAATATATATATATATATATATATATATATATATATATATATATATATATATATTTATTCTGTATCTGGTTGCTTGGAGCACTAAACAAGTAAATTAAGTGGATAGTATATTTGATGGTACATAATCAAGATTTATCCCGGAGAAAATAAAGTGTTATTTAGTCGATTTATATACTGCATTAAATCTTTGTATTCGCCATAGATTACTCACTTTCATTGAGGCACCTTCCATTATGTAAGGCACTTCATATTTTACCAGTAGCGCAGCATTAACTTTCTGGTGTTTAGATCTGGTTTTAGTACTGAAATTCCTGTTTTTCTAAGCCATTTGCAATTGCGTTTGTAATTTAAATTTACAACTTTATTCTACTTAGCAATTATTAATTACTTAAGTGAAATTTTGTCCTAATGTCATTATCTCGAGAAACATTAAGCCAAAAAGTAGAAGCGTCCGTACGTTTATGTGAATGAACTTGACGAAATTACTCTCGTCAAGTTCATTCAAATAAAATATCTTAAAAAAGTATGCGTATATACTGAATACGGATAAGTGAAAATACTCGCCATTAGGAGAAACAGTAACGCTGCCATCAAGAAAAGAACTATGTTCTTTTGTAATCGATCTTTTGTGTTTTACATGTAAAGAAGAGATTTGAATTGATCGCAAATCTTTCATGTGTTACTCAACCTCTTTGTCATTTATCTCCGCACCGTTTTTTCGATACGTCATTTTTATCACGAAGTCGATAACATTTGTACTGGCTGCGTTCTTTAATACTGTGTTTAGTTTTCATCAACTTTCAAAGTGACTGAGTGTCGGGAATAACCCTCAAATAAGCCGCAAACATGTATTTAGGCGAAAAGACAGTTACGTTTCTCGTTTTATTTACGATGATTTTCTGTTTGTTGCTGTTGTTTCTGAATGTCTGTGATCGTGTGGATATAACTAACATGCTTCGTAAGTATTGTTTATTTTTCATTTTGTTTATGAAGGGGACCGTTGAGAAGTCTGGAATTTAACGACAAAGAGATCTCGGTTTTTCGAAAATTTTGTCGATATTTTCACTTGTTGACAAATAAATAGAATGTGTTCGTGTTCAACACCATAAAATTTATAAGCTTCACTCATGGAGTAATTGTTGTTCTTGCGTTGTTTTTTGATACTTTGATATGGGATTGGGCGTAATATTTTGAGAATAATTTATTTTACAAGCATGTTTTTATCGAATTAATTTAACATATTTATATGCTGTTGATTACGTACGGAGCAAAGACAATTATTTATTCTAGGTTTACATATTTCAGGGAAGTGTCACTCTTCCATTTGCTTCAGTTCAAATGTTGTCGGTATTTACATTATATTGGTGCTATATCGGACTAATTAAGGATAATTATTTAGAAGGACCACGTTTGTATCTTTTAAGGATCCATCTGGAGGATTGTGTTATGATTTGTTATTGGATGAAATTTTATTCAAATTTATCGACATCGTTAAAATAAGAAAACACAACATTTTTAAAATTTAGGAAAAACCAAAATTAGTATAGAAAATTCTGAACATATACAAGCTGTTAGTGAAATACATAATACCTTTAGAAAATACTTAGTCCTTGTACATAAGCTGTAAAACCAGCTTTGGGAAAGTAGACTCAAAATATTAGTGTATCGGAGTGTGTTATGAAAATTTTTTTAACTGTTATGTTTCCTAACTTCCAATGTTATATAAATGAAGACTATACTTGGAGTATAACGTATGAGACTTGTGGTACCATCTAGTTAGTTGTCTGGTTCCTTCATTCAAATACAATTGCAGCAGTATTTAAATTTTTTTTTAAATATGAAAGATATTTTTTTAATCTTGAGAGATTCTATTTTTTCTTGCAGGATTCTATACTTCCATGGATCTTTATAGTATCCTCGTTTATGGGTATCGAGTAAATTTAAATCGATAACCTCTTATGCGACTTAAATTTCTTAGTGTAACGTCAAATCTACTTGTATGAGTATGTCTACTCATGCAAAATTGTTTCGTTCTTGATAATTAATAGACATATAAATAATAAATCTCTTTAAGGAGCATTCATATTATCCAATATATAGAGTACTTTTGGAGACAATTTACATATACGCAGTTAGACTATTATAGTACAAAAAATATAATTTCCAGTATATCCAAATGGTGAATTTAGACTAATTTTTATGTTAAAAACATTTTAAAAATGTAAACAAATAGTGACTGTTTATTTTATACGAAAATATTGTTCGTGAACTGTCGAGATATATAATTAGTTCTTAAATTATGTTGTTATATTTTTAACGGTTTACCTAGCGTAAACAAAAAAACAATGGCTTTCGTCATTGTTCCCTGGTTTTGAGTTACAATTATTGCTATTTCTTATGGAAGCCTTATCTTTTAAAAATAATACATAACCTATTTCAATCTGGTGTAATGTAGCTTCTTAACAGTGAAAGAATTGTTGGTAATGATCCGGTACTTTTTGTATCTCTCTCAACTCGTTACGTATAAGCAAATATAAACAAATTCACAATATATAATTGTTATATTCATATTAATAATATTGATTTAGATATTCCTTATATATATATGATATATATATATATATATATATATATATATATATATATATATATATATATATAAATAGTGAATATATTTTAATGAAGTTACTAAGTTGCACTATATAAAATATTTGTTTTTCCAAAAAAGAAAATTCAATATTTTAAATAGTGCAAATTCCCTTGGTGACAAAAGAGAGGGGTCAACTTGAAAATTTTGTTAAAATTTTCACTAGGTGATAATTACGTAGAATATGTTAGAAATAATTGAGAGGTTCAGTGCCAAAAAATATATGAGCCACGTCAGTACCCTAGAAATGTTCTTTTTGTTCTTGTTGTTTTTAACACCCGTTTCTCTGTGTTTCTTTGTCACTATCGTATTAATTCGTATAATCCTCATTAAAAGACTTTAATAGAGACAATATTTTTCTTTCTAATCTACAATACCAGCTCTAGTCGATCGTAAAGTTTCGTAAATGTTGCGAGTATTATTTAATTTTGCTGATTTTTCATATAACCTGACCATGGGGCGTATTTATACAGGTCTTTATAATCTACAATGCCAACACTAATTGATCGTAAACTTTCGTAAATATATCATAACAATTGCGAGTGTAGATATTATATTATATATATAACAATTGCGAGTATAGAATAAGTATTATGTAGTTTTGCTGCTTTTTCATATAACCTGATCATGGGGCGTATTTATACAAGTTGCGTCATAAATATTGTGGCACCTATATCTGTTTATTAAAAAAATGCTTAAGCTTTTTTGACATTTTTTCTAATTTTAACTTTCTTAGCAATCTATCAAATACCCATTTTTCTGTGTTTATTTGTCGCTATCTTATTAATTAGTATAATCCTCATTAAACGACCTTTATCGTGACAATATTTGTCCTTATAATCTACAATACCAACACCAATTGATCGTAAACTTTCGTAAATATATCATAATAATTGCGAGTGTAGATATTATATTATTTATATAACAATTGCGAGTATATAATAAGTATTTTTTAGTTTTGCTGCTTTTTCATATAACCTGACCACGGGGCGTATTTATACAGGTTGCGTCATAAATATTGTGGCTCCTATATCTGTTTATTAAAAATGCTTTAAGTTTTTTTGACATTTTTTTTTATTCTAACTTTGTTAGCAATCTATCTATTAAATATATTGTGTTACTGAATGCTATCAGTCGAGTGAATGATATGTTAAGTACTAAAATTGAGAATCGAGAGGTTTAATATTAAAAAGAGCGTTCTGGTGGAAAAGCATCCAAAATAAACTCATAAAAATTAATTAAAAAAAAAAATTATGGCTGTTATAGGAATATTTATTCCAAATTGGAAAATGTAAGGCCTAACATACATAAATTTAAAGATAGAAAAATATCACTTGTTCTTCATATTGTTACATAATTTCTCGACACATTCGATTCTTCAAATTAAAATTGAACTTTTAAGTTAAAATTAATTTTTTCAGTATCCGATCTGAGCAACAATCGAACACAAAACAATGTGCCATTAAAATAATTACGCATCCAAATCTTAACAGTGATATAACTTAACCATAGCAATGACAGCAACGTGGCAGCCATACATCTTTGCTTTCTTAAAGTTTTAATTGCATACCTGCCAGTGACATCCCACAATTATACAAAAAATCTCCGCAAATATTTTTTTCTCTTTTAACCAAAAATAATTCTTATAATCTACGTACCGAAACAAAAAGCAAGCAATTGTTCCGATGAATTCAATAAATTCTTTTCAAGTTTCTCTAGAAAATAAGTTTGTATTCTAAAGTGTCTTAATGATAAAATAAATCTTATGAAACAAATCTACCTAGTATCTTTACCTAGTATCTATAATCGAAGCGTACATACATCCGTGCGTATACACAGACACACATTCCCACAGATTCCGATGTGATGCTTGTTTACCTACTATTATTTTTTCCGTAAAACAGTTTAACCTAATATTATAGTCATGGATTCCCTTAATACTGAATGCTAAATCCACACTTTCATTATTCTCATGAAAGAAAAACAAAGATTATTTTCCAGTGCAAGGATCTGTTGTAGGAGCTATCAGAAACGCTTGTTACCTGTCAGTTTGTAATAACTCCAAAATATGTGTAATAATTAGCCTTATCAAAAAGTTCCAGTTTGTAATAACTCCATAATATGTGTAATAATAAGCCTTATCAAAAAGTTCCAGTTTGTAATAACTCCATAATATGTGTAATAATAAGCCTTATCAAAAAGTTCCAGTTTGTAATAACTCCATAATATGTGTAATAATTAGCCTTATCAAAAAGTTCCAGTTTGTAATAACTCCATAATATGTGTAATAATTAGCCTTATCAAAAAGTTCCAGTTTGTAATAACTCCAAAATATGTGTAATAATTAGCCTTATCAAAAAATAGCAAAAAAATTTGATTCCTTCATCACATTAAGTCGAATTTGCCACAAGTTTTTCCATTCCTTTTGGTTTGGAAAATGCATTTAATACGTATTGTGTTATAACCAAGTAAAATATGTGACGTCCCAAGATATAATTAGGTACTTGTATAATTCATAAGTCCAGTTTATGTGTGCAGTGATTTAATATTGGTATTCAAGTATTGAATAAAATGTTTTAAAAAAAAAAGTAGAAAAGGAAGTAAATTCTAATAAATTTTTTTAATAAAAATATTTCTTTAATTTCAGGGGTAAAATTTAATAAATTTCCTTGTAATTTGATTTTATTTTCATATTAAACACTCCGCTTTATTAACGCCTAACAAAACTAGTCTCGAGTTTTGACTATAGAAATAATTATATTTCTGAAAATTTTACAATTAAACGTATTTTTGTGGGAGCAGGAGATATTCTCTGAAAATTATACCATTTTTAATTTTTTCAAATATTTTTTATAAACGAAATTTGTCTATGAAAAATGACATATGTATGCGTCTGTTGGTTTGTATATATACATGGTATTCGGGAATAGATTTCGGACAAAGAAAGACGCTGTTCGTTGGCTATAAAGTATAAAAAATTGTCGTTGAAATAAAACGTAAAACACGCCCTTTAATTAAATGTAAAAAAAAATAAACATAAATCTTTTTAACACACCCAATAGTTGCCCCGAAGTGCAGTGTTTACCTGCAGTGTTTACTTGTTCGCGGGTTATTCCCCCGAACGATGTGCGTAAGTTTTGTGCGTTCGAAAAAGATGACCAATAATTATGGATATTATTTTCAATTTTCTGAAAAAAAGTCATTTTTTCAATTTTATTTTAACGACAATCAACTATTTTTCACTAAATAAATAACGTCTTTCTTTGGCCGACACTTATTCCCGGACATCGAATATAGGCATGATGACATGTTACAGATAGAAAATTTTGGTGAAATTGGTGATTTTATTTTTTGTCCATTGTTAAATAGAATAATTTCATAAGTAATTTTCTAGAAAAGTGCCCTTTTTTCTTGTTCGGCAATTGTTCTCGGCCTTAGTTTTTTTTCGCTTCTTGCTATTTTGAAATGTTTTTGCTGTTAAATTTTATTTTGATAAAACACAACCGCGATGTGTTCACTTTTCGTTTTATCAACAATTTGCATGTTGTTATGACTTTTTAGAATCACTGATCTTAATTAAGTAAAATTTAAATTTCTAATTTATGTAGTTTTCAGTTTACTAACATTTTAGTACCTAAGGGAGTTTATTTAACTTACTAATCGCCGATGACGCATATCTTAATGTTTTTTTTCATACAAAACTTGTACAAACAATTGAACTAATAAGTCGGTACTTTGGAGAAAAAACTTAATATTGGTGAGAAAAAAATTAAATATAAAAGATAATTAAGCTTAGATATTTTATCTAATATAAAGATATTAAATTACAATTTAATGACTACAAATTTACTCTTTTTGACCATCGATCATGAGTCACTTGTTGTTGGATCTAGATATACCAACACTTGAAACCGTCAACTTGATATCGTTAAAGGTGGACCGTTAGTCTTTATCGTATCAAAGGGATTAGTAAGCGTATAAATATAAAATGAAGCAATTTTAGAGTATGTCTACCTGTACTTTGTATGTGGGTCAAAATTATTTTAACGGTTAAAATATTTTTTGCGAATAAAATAATTTTTAAGGTTAAAATCATTTTTGTGGTCGGTTAAAATAATTTTTTAATTTTATTTGAATATTTATTTAGTTGATGCTTGAGACTGTTCCCTAAAGCGGTATATGAGATTTGTACCCTGGCTGATGACCAAACTTTTATATATAATTTAGCTCTGGATCACTAATTTACATATTGTTTTTCTATGGCACTTTTCGACTATCAACAAACCTTTGATCATGTATCTAATAAAAAAAATTAGGAATTTAAAAGTTAAAAATAGAAGGACACAGAGAAAAAGGGCAAGAAATTTCGGATGAAACCGGGGCTAAGAACAAATTTCAAAAAGTTGTAATGGAAAGCTCCTTTATTTCCAAATTTAAAATTCTACGTTAAATAAAATGTGAAAATTGCTCTGGAATTTTTCAATAATATAACTAAAAATCAATTCTATAAAATTCTAAAATTAATAATTTTGAAATCCTTATAAATAACCCTTTATAATAATGTTTCACATGATAAATGAATTTTAAAAAACAAATTAGATTACTTTATTTCCCCCCCTCTAATTTCTAAAAAAAATATTTGAGTGTTAGCTATTAATATATGTGCTTTTTAATATGCTTTATCTCTGGTTTCTGAGTAAAACAACTGTAATTTACCAATAGACATGTGTATCTGTAACGTAAAAAGAAGTTTTCGTTGATATTTTTTATTAAAATTAAAATATTGAATAAATTTGGCTTTAATTTTGTAGAAATTCATTGTTCACAATTAAATGAATTGTATAAATATTTAACTGAGAATAATATTCATTTAATTTTATTACATACACCGGAACATTTGCATTGTACAACCTCATAGAATAACATCAATTTAATTTATTACCCTCACTAAAATTCTTGTATATTGAATAACTTCCGAAATAAAAACTACACCGCTCTCCTATAATAAACCCACTAACGTAAGCAGTGGGAAAACCCGCACAAACCCGGCTTCCGCTCTTGTTTTGTGAAATATATAAATACTGTTGTAATTTCCTTAGAGTTAATCTTTGCTAATAGTCCACCTGACGATATTGTAATACAACGAAACCTAGGTCGTGGTACAGAAATTAAAGAAAGTAGAAATAAGACTACATCATGTAGTTTCATTTAATTGCGTAAAATTAAAATATTTGAAAAATCCTTGTTAATAATAATAAGCTTCTATGTTGATAATAAACCAATCGATAGGAAAAATAATCATTGAAATCGGTCAAGAATTGGAACCTGTAGCGTCTCCTCATACGTACATTCACAAAGACCAATAGGCGGAAAGGCATGCTATTTTCTAAAGGAAATAGTACTTTTTTCATAAAAATTAATGTATTTTTTTAGGGAAAGACCTCTTTTTACAAAGAGCTATATTAAAAGTTATTACTTGTATAATTACAGGAGTTATGATTATTTTAATATTCGAAAGTCGAGACTAGCACGTGATCGATAATAAAGTTTAAATCAATCATTATTTTTTCTCTATCATGGGTAATTCATTTGTAAGTCAGATTTAATGATTTGATTGTCGATAGGTAAACAAACAATATGGAGGTCATAATTATTTCAGCATAAATCTCATTACCAGCATTTCCAACTTTTTGTAAATTTTGATGACCGATAGTTTTCGGGATCCAGAAGAGAAATAGCAGTTTCATAACTTTTTAAAAATGTTGTAAAAAAATTACATAAAAAAACAATTTACATATATCAATAGATTTCTCTTTGATATGAAATATGATAAGCTCCCCAAAAGAAATGTTTTTCTTCTGGTCTCACTTGTTCGCACTAATATTTCTGGCTTTTTTTGAAAATGTATATTTTATTTTGGTAAATTTCAAAATTCAGAAGGGAAATAAAGATTTTTTACAAATTTTTAAGTATTTTAATTTAAAATTGATAAAAACCATTTACTTATTTTAATAAGTACCAAATTTGTCACCAAATTCGATGAATTCTTAAAAAAAATGTTTTCGTCTTCTCTCCCACCCCCTCACCAATATTTCCCACTCTTTTTTAATTTTTAATAATTTACGTGACCAAATAGAAGAATAACGATTTTTCACGAATTTTTTTAAAAATTACTTTAAAAAACACTTTTTAAATTTTAGTAAATTTTTATTTCATACCGCACTTGATAAACTCATAAGAAAAAATGTTTTTATGTTCTCTCACTCCCTCTCAAATATATTTCGAATTTTTTTTTATATTTATTACCGATAATTTTCGAGATCACGAGAAAATTTTTTTAATTACATTAAAAACAAATTACATATATTAGAACCAACATTTTAATTGGCTTTCATTTAAAGCATAATACGATGGACTCGAAATAGAAAATGTTTTTTCGACTGTTTACTCGCTTTTTTGCTTGCCCTTAAAATAAAATTTTAACTCTGCACATGTTGTATATAATTGAACAATCACTCCTATAATTTTTTCCGTTTTAATTTTTAATGTCCAATGAATTGCGAGAAAACTGGTTGTAATATGGCGATTCTGTAAGCATTCCATTTTTCCTATTTTTATGTGGTATGCTAAAATTATTGATTAATAATTATATCATTTAATATGAAAATGATACATGGAAACGTGCCATGATCTAGTTCCTTAATAAGAAACTAAAATGTCACTATAATTAATGTAACGGGAGCCGTTCAAGCTCTGACAAAATCCTGATTTAAAAATTATATAACCTATTCAAATATGACAGAGAGTTAATTGAATACGACTCTTACCATGACGGTCAGATGATGCCACGATGACAGACATCATGAAAAAATAAATAAATTTAGGCAGAAAGATGCCTGAATGAGGAAAAAGCTTTCTGAATTCGTACTAGTCTCAGATACAACAATTTTGAAGACCTGCATGATCAGTTGCACTGAACTGAAACCTTCGAAAAGTTCCAAAAACTGGAGAACTGGCCCATATATTTTGGAACGAATCGTGACTGAAGATCGTCTTTTTCAGATTCAGAAAAAAATTAGTGATCAAATTAAGGAAAAGATTATCACAAAACTGGAGAGTATTACACGATATTGTTAAAAAGACGGAATCATTATAAGAAAGAAAGTGGGGAAAATTGGCAAAATATGTGTCGTTTTGTAAGACTCATTGATTTAGAAGAGCAATATTGTGACGGTTCTACTTAGGTTTGGCTTCGAATTTTTAGGTCATCTACCTTAAAATTTCTAGAAATTAATTTTTGCTCCCAAATTTAGAAAAGGCAATTAAGAGGAAAGAATTTAACAATGATGAATAGACGAGTGAGTGAATTTCGACTTATTTTTAGGGCAAACCTAAACAATCTTTTCAATTATCAAATTAATTTTTAATACAGGTTATTATATATATATATATATATATACATATATTGAGCTCAAGAAAACGTATAATGAAAAGAAAATACAGTTCCCTTGCTTCAATTAGTTACTATTATTTTATTTTCCGGACTTTAGGAATTCCTCTAACACCTTTCTGTAAAATACATAATTCTTAGTTTCGCCCTTCATTGGTAAACGAATTTAAAAATGTCCATTGTTTAGTTTTTTATATTTCCAAAGAAAAATAGAACATAAATTTGTTATTATGGATAACTTATAAAACAAAATACAATTTAATATTCGAGATAAGTAATTATATGAACCATCAATTCGCGGAATTTCAGGAGAATTTTTTTCTAATATGAGATCATTAAATAACGAACTAGTATACAAATATTAATATCAATATTTCAGTAAAAACATGGAAATGGAAATTTATCCATCAGCAGATTAATATAGTTGTGTTAAATGTAAGAAATTATTAGGTTCGGTATTTTCTGAAAGAAAAAGAGGTACGGCAAATATAGTCTCATCCTTTTTTCAGTATGTCTCTTAAGATATATTACCAAAAACTCTTATAACTAGTCTTTTCAAACGATACTCTAAACTTTGAATATTGAAGTTTCATTTAATTGTGGATACTCTAAACGATATTTGGAATTGGAAAAAAAATTGAGTCAGTGTTAACCATTGAGATATGTGCAAATATTTAAATGTGCTTTATAAGTTTTTAAATGAAATTAATGATATTAAATTTGAATGGATAAATTTAAATTTAAATTTTCTACCACATGCGGTGTCAGAGAAAAATGATTGTAACAGATAGACGTCAGTGATCGTGAAGGTTTTTTTTGAGTTAGGAAATCTGAAAAATGCTAGCTGAAAATGCATTTCGAAAGACCTATCCCTTAATTCTCCATTCCAAAAAAAAAGAAATTCGATCCACATTAATATGTGTGCAGAGACACGTTTAAATGGTTTTTTGATATTTTGAGATTTTTATATATTTGTTGAGATCTCCGTATGAAGGACCTACTTGTAAAGTTTCATGTACTTGTGTCAAAAATTGTGGAAACTGCAAGGCTGTGACAACTTGATGGACAGACCAGGTTAGTCATATGCCAATGATACGAATTATTTATTTTCTGTAATTTAAAAGAAAGACATTACCATTACCTGGATAGGATGGAAAGAAATAGCAGGAATTGCTTCGAATCGTGTGACACCTGCAACAGGGCACTGATTGCTAGGATTACCTGGCGGCCAGCTAAGAGTGAAAGGAATATTAAATGTTTAATATTAATATCGCAGTTTGACAACGAAAACCAGGAAAAAAAATTCGTTATCCTCTCATATTAGGTTTAGCCTTGAAAGACAGTTTATCTATATTATTTATCTATTAATTGACTTATGACCAGATAGTAAAAGAGGTGCGACTTCCTGCCACTTGAAATTTTTACTTATGCAACATATTTTTCTTCAGCTTTCAGTTATGTTTCCTTTTTAGAGTTCCATACCTAGAAAGGAAAAAAAACGAACCCTTTTAGATTCGCTCACGTGGCCATCCGCCTGGTAACCAATCACAGCCGTTTTTCTTAGAGACCCTTTGACACAGAAATTTGAATTTCTGGCTTTTTTAACGATTTGTATGTCCGAATTCGAGATTGAGACGAGAAATACAGATTTTTCAGAAATTTTTAGGTATTTTAATTTAAAACTGGTAAAAAACCATTTACTCATTTTAATATTTACCAAATTTGATTAACTCATAAAAAAATGTCTTTTGTTTTGTCTCTCACCCCCTCACCAATACTTCCCACTCTTTTTAATTTTTTTAATTTGAATCAATAATTTACATGACCAAAAACAGGAATAGCGATTTTTCACAATTTTTTTGGTACTTTGATAAAAAAATACTTTAAAAAAAACATTAAAAACAAATTACATATTTCAGAATCAACATTTTAATTGGCTTCCATTTATAACATAATAACGTGGACTCGAAATGAATAATGAAGAAATTAGAGGGAGGAAATAAAGTACTCAAATTTCTTTTTTAAATTTCGTTTAACATACGAAATATTGTTACGAAAGTCACTTATAAGAATTTCAAAAAAATATATATATCAACTTAGAAATAAGTTTTGAAGATTCCAAAACTACTCTTTTTTGGTAATTTTATGTAAAATAGTTTCAGTTCCAATTTTGTTTTGGGTATTGCTAGAATTATAATGAGTTAAAAACAATATTACTGGAAATTTACGTAAGGTTTACAAAAAAAGTGTAACGATGATACTTGATTCCGTAATTTTTGGATATTCACAATATATTTACAGCTGTGAAAATATAAAAAACAATATATTTACATGGTGAAAAATAATATTAATATTTGTAAATCGTTTAATAGTAATACTATATACTCTTAATAGATTGTACACACCCAATTGTACCACGAAGTCCTCATAGTACAAGTATTACTGTCATTTCAAAGATTTTATTCGTTATTTTGCATTTAGTTGTAAAATAATTCATGATACAATACAAGTTCATATCGTTGTATTTCACTCTTTTGTTTTCCAGCTTTTATTTTCTAGCTTTTATTCCTGCCTAATTAGTCTTGAACAATCAGCATAAGTTTTAAATAGCCTGATCAAAATACAATATTTAAAACTATCTAACTAGCTATTGAATTCACCTACCAATAGCGTAAATATAAAACCGTACAGAATTTTCTAAAAATATTCGAAAGCCATACAATATAGTTACAAAGTTTTCAGATAAATTGGGTAAATTTGAACTGCTTTTAAATTTTTTTTAATCTATATTTTTAGGCCTAATATAATAACAAAAGCTATGGTTAAAAGTTGACAGTTTCATTAAACTAATTTTCGAATATTAAAAATATGAAATTGAACACAAGAGCAGAAAAATAAAAGATATAGAAACACTTGCGAAATACCTTTACGTTTAGCAAGTTTCAAGGTAATTACATAAAGATAAAAATGGTTTGAACCCGAGGCCAAATAGTAATCTATTTAATGATACTTCCCACTAAGAAGCTTAAGATGTCAGAATCGGTCGAAATTTGACGCCTACGATTATAATAGTTTCAAAAGGAATTTTATAACCAAATACTAAAAAAGGTGTGACTATGATTGGGGAATATTATGAAATAATATTAGAAAAAGTAACAAAAGTCAATATTGAAAAAAGCGGAGAACATTAATGAAACATGTGTTCTGGTCGATGTGCATCGGTTCATAAGAACAACATTGTGATGGCTATTTTACTCAGGTATCACTTTTATTCCGATTAATGTACATCGGTTTACAAGAACAATATTATAATGCTTGTTTTACTCAGGTATTACTTTTATTCCGGTAGATGTGCATCTGTTCATAAGAACAACATTGTGATGGCTATTTTACTCAGGTATCACTTTTATTCCGGTTAATGTACATCGGTTTACAAGAACAATATTATGATGCTTGTTTTACTCAGGTATTACTTTTATTCCGGTTGATGTGCATCGATTTATAAGAACAACATTGTTAGGGCTATTTTACTCAGGTATCACTTTTGCTCCGGTTGATGTGCATCGGTTTACAAGAACATCGTCATGGTTGTTTTATTTAGGTATCATTTTTGTTCCGTTTGATGTGCATCGGTATACAAGAACAAAATTGTTATGGCTGTTTTACTCAGCTACCACCATTGTTACTGTTGACGTGCATCGGTTTACAAGAACAACATTATAATGGCTATTTTACTCAGGTATCACTTTTATTTCGGTTGATGTGCATCGACTTAAAAGAACAGTATTGTGATGACTGTTTTACTCAGGTAGAACTTTTGTTCCGGTTGATATGCATCGGTTTACAAGAACAATATTGTGATGGCTATTTTACTCAGGTATCACTTTTATTTCGGTTGATATGCATCGGTTTACAAGAACAACATTGTGATGACTATTTTACTCAGGTTTCATCTAGGTTTTCTGGCTCGTCTACTGTACAATTCCGAGTGATTAAAATTTTTTCCCAAATTTGGAAAAAGAGCTAACGAAAAATAAACTTTACGACGACGACGAAGTGAAGAAGATAGTTTCAGCTCACTTTAAGGGCACAGAGAGACAATATTCTTTTACACGGAAATAATTTCTTGTTACACGGAAAATAATTTCTGAAAAACGGGAAATAATTTCTGAAAAACGTAGCTTAGGGAAAATTATATTAAAAAGGAAGATTATTTTTTTATTTTAATTTTTAATTACTCCCATTTCATTCCAGGTATTTTAGGACGTCACATGTTAGCTTATATAACATTATGCAAAATAGTTTTTCATGTCGCCAAATTTATTGATAGGCAGAGTAATGGACGTGCATTCTATAGTTTTTTATATTTGTAAAGAAAAATAGGACACAATATTTCTGTTTTGTACAACTTATATCATTTAACATACAAGATAGCAGTTTCAAAATGCGGCCCGGCCATTTTACCCTTATAGAATTTTCTTAATTATACATCCCTTATGGGCATCGTTCTCACTAAACCTTTCTGTTCTGTTTGTCAAACTACATCGCTTGTCGGGATCGTGGGGGTAATTGAGATGATCAGTTTATAAATAAGCCATTTCTCTACCTCGCGCCGTTTGAGCTGCGTTTTCCAAGTTCTTTTAGATTTTTTGTTATTTTATTAAATTTATGAATAATGACGTGATAATATAAAGTCTGTAATATTTCTAAAAATAAAGGCTTGTTAATACAATGTTTATCTTAATTCGGGCCAGAGATTAGCATAAAAAATGAACAGAACAACGAACAAAAAACTCATATGTTTTAGCAAAAAACGAATAAAAAACTTATCTGTTTTATCACTGCTCTGTCGTTTTGATTCATCGTATCGTGATAACAGCCATTAATTTTCCTCAAAGTTTTTGCTTCATACATTAGTGTATATTTCGAAAGAATTAAACCAAAAGACGGAGAAGTCGTGTCTGAATATGCATTAGATGCAGTTTCGTTCTATTCTGTGTCCTATGAAAATGTAAATTTAACCTAATTACTTTAATTGAAAGTTCTAATCGAAGGACATTTTCAGATTTACAAACTTTTTCAAGCGTATGTTTGAGACACATACATACATGCATACATATTCCATTAGGAATGGGAATGGCATAAATATAATAAAAAAATGGTAGCTTAAATATTGTATAAAAACGGTAAATGTAATTTACCATTTATAGGCCAAAATGGTAAATTTTATTTCATTTTCGGCGATACTACATTTGATGGAATGATTTAAAAGTTTTTCGCTCCAGCTTTACATTTATAGGGAGATACATTAAAATGTTTTTCAGGTTTCCGTACTTCAAAATGATGAGATGAATTTTTATAATATCAGTCACGTTTCGGTCTGTCACAGTCGTTTTTCTCAGAAACCGCTTGAAGTAGAAACTTGAAATTGTTGGATAATAATAAAGTTAATTAACCCACGTATATCTGAATAGCAAAGATCCAACAATATTTATACGTAAACTTTAGGGTTGAGTTAAATAATCCAAAATAATTTTTAAAATATCATACATAGTGTGAAATATCGTTTGGAAGGACTATTTATAAAAGACTCAGAAATAATAATATTTTTCATAATTTTAGATTCTATATCCTCAGAGAAATACTAAAAAAATGTACAAAAAATGTATCTCCCCTGTTATTTATGAAATTACTGAAACGAGTTACGAAAAAAACAAAGTTTTTAAAAGTCTACCCAAAATATTTCGTGGTTATTAATTGTTTTATATATTTGTGATAATATATATGCGTCCCCCTATCTATTTTATTATATTAGGTATTATTAAGTATTTTTTGCGCTAGGAAGTCCATGTTAATGAGGACTTACGACAAATTTTAGTCTCATGTATATAGGTCTAAAATTGTGAACAACGGACAGACACTGACTGATTGACATGGAAAGATAATGAGGATTCATTATTTAGAAGAAGAAAAACAATTGGAGTTATTGCAAATTTTGCAGTATTGATTACGAGGACTCCCTGATGCTTAGCTAAGAGTCAAAGAACAAAAAAATTACTAAATATGAAATATTAATATCACAGTTTTAAAATAAACATCTTGACCAGGAAAAATTTGTTCATTATTCGATGGCATGAGGATTGCATGGCCCTGAAAGACAGTTTATCGGTATTAGTTATCTATTAACTGATTCAGGTTCAGATAAAGAGGTGTGACTTCGGTGACTTGAAGTTTTTAATTATGTAATACATTTCTCTTCAGTTCTCGGCTATTTTTCGTTGTTAGGACTCCGTATCTCGAAAAGGAAACAAATAAAAACCATTATTAAATCAGTACAGCCGTTTTTTATAGAAATTGTTTGATATAGAAACTAGCAGCGATAGTGCATATTAACTCACTTATCCTAACTAATATTACCCGAGGTGGCTGAAAGTTCTCTAAAAAAATATTATAAAGAAAACATATTTTTTTAAATATAGTGTCTTCAAATTTAATACATTCTTCCCAACTTTTACAAAGGACTTCTCATTGAAAAAATAGTTTGGATATTTGCACTTAAAATATTCTTATATCACCTTCAACTGATCTTAGTCCTCACGTCCTTCCGGCCACGTAAATCCATTTTTGCATTATTAAAACAGTATAAAATATGTAGGTTAATGAGATATATATATATATATATATATATATATATATATATATATATATATATATATATATATATGTATATATATATATATATATATATATATATATGTATATGTATATATATATATATATATATATATATATATATATATAGACTATGCCAATTTTCAAGTTTCAACGTCGCATTGTTTATGAGAAAATTCTTTGTGAATATAGAAAAAGGTAAATATATTGCATGCTATTTCTTTGGTTCATTTAAATGTGGTGTAAATGTGTGTGGTAGTACCTCAGTATTTTAATAGTCTAGATGTCAGTATTTTAATAAAATTATGACATCTAGAATCATCTGTATAGTTTTCCCTTTATATAAGCTTTATTGAGCTTTTTTTATTAAGCTTTTAAAACTCAAATTATACTTATAAGTTTAGATTTATTAGTATCGGATATGACAGAGAGGACATATTTTTTTTCGCAAATTTTCAGCAAAACGCTGAAGATATAATTCCTAAAATTATGATAAAAATATTTTTAAACCCTTCATAAATAGTCTTTTCAAATGGTACCGCAAATTACACATGGAATTAAAAAATAGCTTCGAGTACTAAATTTGGTTCCAACAAAATTTTCAAATGCATATTTTTGAGTTTAAATTAAATGCGGGTGAATACGTTTTATTATTAGGCTAAATTTCAAGTTTCAACCTCAAGCGGTTTCTAAAAAAAAATGGTTGTGACGGACGGACGGACAGAGACGCGAGTGATCAAGTAAGGGTTCCGTTTTTCATTTGAGGTAGGGAATCTTAAAAATGTAGGACGTAATAATCGCTCATATCGTTATATATGTTTATTTCGTCTTTCTTCTTAAAAGGAATAACCTATATAATGTTTCTTGAAAGTCTGCCTAGGTTTTAAATATGAAACAAAAAGCAAATATTTCGGTGTCACGAACCAGCTACTGGATTATCTACCAATTGAAGGTGCACAAATTAAAAAAACTGTAAAATAATTCTCAAAAAGATTTTGAATACATTTACCTATACTGACATGGCATTGAAATTCTTAGCACTTTTAAGAATTGTCATATTTTCATATAAATTTTGGGTATTATTAACTGCTTTATACTTTCGTAATATATGTACATACATACAATATTTATATTTATTTATTTATATTTATTATCTATACGTCAAATTTATTTAGAAATATTAACATTATCAATAAAGTATAATGGCAGAAAAATAAAGTATGCGAAACCATGCACGAATAAGTTTGATCGAATTCCAGGGTTATACATAAAAATACTACAATGGGCATAATTAATTAGGCAAACCCTTTTGCTATTGGCTAGTAGTTTTGCCAATTTCCAACAGTGTAGTCACTTTTTACACAAGCTTAATTACACTGAACTCCACTTTAAATTTATTTATGGGTATTCAAAATATGAAATGAAGTATAATGGTAGATAAATAAAGTTTACGAAGACAAGCAAGAAGAATTTCCATTAAATTTCAGGGATAATAATAAAAAGACAAATTAAGTGCAATTAAGTAGGCAAATCCTTATGCTATCAGCCAGCAGTATTGCCTATCACCAACAATGTAGTCACTTTTTATAAGAGCCTAACGATATTGAGCTATAGGTACGTTAATTTATTGAAGAATATTAAAAATGCAAATGAAGTATAATACCAGAAAAGTGAAGTATATGAGCATAAGTGCGAAACATTTTGATTAAATTGCCAGGTTAATTATAAAAATTTAAAAATGGATGAAATTAATAGGCAAACCTTGTGTTATTAGCCATTAGTATTGGCGATCTCCAACAGTGTATTCACTTTTTATATGAGCCTAACGGTACTGAGCTATAGGTATGTTAATTTATTTAGGAATAATAAAAATATTAATGAAGTATAATATCAGAAAAGTGAAGTATACGTGAACAAGTGCGAATAATTTTGATTAAATTGCAGGGTTAATTATAAAAAGGTAAAAATGGATGAAATTAATAGGCAAACCTTGTGTTATTAGCCAGTAGATCTCCAACGTGTATTCACTAGTATATTCACTTTTTATATGCGTTTAATGGCACCGAACTCCACCTTAAATTTATTTACGAGTATTAGAAATACGAAATGCAGTATAAGAGTAGATAAAGACAAGAATAAAAAATTATCATTTAGTGTTTAGATAAATAACAAAAAGACAAAAATGAGTGCAATTAATAAGATAAATTCGTGGTCGGTCAGCAGTATTGCCGATCTCCAACAGTGTAGTCACTTTTTATACCAGCCTAATGGTACTGAGCTATACGTTAAATTGATTTAGGAATATTAAAAATGTAAATGAAGTATAATAGCAGAAAAATAAAGTATACGAAGACAAGCACAAAGAATTATGATTGAATTCCGAAGTTAATTATAAAAAGACAAAAATGAGCGAAATTAATTAGGGAAACCCTTGTGCTATTAACCAGTAGTATTTATCTAACAGTGTAAATAATTTTTATACGAGCTTAATAGCACTGAGCTCTACTTTAAATTTATTTACTAGTATTAAAAATATAATATGAAGTACATATAAGGGTAGATAAAAAAAATGTACGAACACGAACACGAAAAATTGTCGTTAAAGTTGTAGCTAAATTATAATGATAAAAATTAATTAGGAAAATACTTGTGCTGTCAGTCAGTAGTGTTACCGATATTTAAGAGTGTAGTTACTTTTTGTACGAGCCTAATAGCACTGGGCTGCACGTTAAATTTATTTACGAATATTAAGGTTTAAAATGAAGTATAAGGGCAGATAAATAAAGTATACGAGGAAAAGCACAAAAAAATATTATTAAATATTTAAGTAAATTATAAAAAGACAAAAATGAGTGCAATTAATTAGGCAAATCCTTCTGCGGTCGGCCAGCAGTATTGCCAACCTCCAACAGTGTATTTACTTTTTATACGAGCCTAATGGCACTGGGCTGCACGTTAAATTTATTTATGAATATTAAATATTTAAAATGAAATATAAGGGTAAATAAATAAAGTATACGAAAAGAAGTACGAAAAATTATTATTAAATTATAAAAAAACGAAAATGGGTGCCAATTAATTAGGCAAATTCGAGTTCTATCGCTCAGCAGTGTCGCCGATCTCCAATAGTGTAATCACTTTTTATGTGGACTTACAGCACTGTATACGTTTTTTGCTTTGCGTGCCAGGATTTTCTTGTACTAGAAATTAACTGGCCAATTGCATGTTGGAATTCCTCATTTCATAAGAGAACTGTAGAAAATACTGTCGATTTCTACTCTTGAGTAAATGTAAACTTTCGAAATAATGAGAAATTTTAAAATTAAAAAAAACTAACTTTCATTGAAACAAATCAAACGAGCCTAAACTCGATGGGTTTACCGTTAGCCGTTGAGAAGTTCTCATGACCAGCTCCTTCCTCTATCCGTAGACCATTCTGGTTATAATGTGGAATCAAAAGACTCAATGAGGCAAGTCAAACGAGCCCTAACTTAATGGGTCTACAGTTAGCCATTAAAAAGTTCATATAATCACCCCTCTCCTACATCTTCATATTGTCATCGAAATTGGATAAGTTTGCGAATTTTCAAATCGATACGACGATTAGAAATGGATATAAAATTGATTTGATAAATTTGTTTATTATTCATAATTATATACAAGTGAAGCTGTTAAAAACGTGTTAATAAGAAAAATCTCTAGATGAAGAAGTAGTATTTTCCATTTTTCCACGAAATTTTCAGTTATGTTTCAGAAAACAAAAAAGAACTGATATTTTCATGTAATAGGCTATCATTACGGACGTTTCTTATAATGATACCTTCTTAAGTACAGATTATGATAGGTTCAGCAATATTGGAGGATGTTAGCAAAAATTATAGTGAAAAGCAAATATTATTTTCGCGTATTATATTATATATTATAGCATTTTTATCGTATATTATAGTATTTTTGAATATCCATTGTCCTCTTCAGAACTTTTATCTCACACCAGCGAACTGTTTTGGTTTCGCACGGATAAATAAAGTTTTATTTAATACTTTGTCTCATCGCGCGTCGATGTGTGAAAATCCGCGCGCATGATTATACTTACTTAAAAAATTAATCATAACTTCTAAATTAGTTAGCAAATTACGGTATATAAGGATAATTTGGTTCATGTAAGTTCACAAAATAAACTAAAAAATTATATTTTATGAGGATTAAGACAGTTTGGTACAACAAGATCTAAAAATAGGGTTGATGAATTATACTTTCTTAAACAGTAATACATTTGTTACGTGTTTCATGCAACATATATACATATGCATTATTGTGAAGCTTTTTGAGAAGAACTTTTTTTCCCTTTATTGTTTTCCAGCTTTAATGATTATAGCAGCGCGTGCCTAGTTATCTTCCCGGCGAATGTCTTCTTCTCAACTTCATCAATATTTATCGTCGCAATTGGGTCATTTTCAAAAACTTTTCATAAATTGTGCATATACACTTTTCTTCTCAATCAATCTATTCATTAATGAAAATGGGCATAAAATCTGTTTAACTGAGAAAATCACGTACATGAATACAAACAGCGCCACCTCTGTTTATTGGCACTTTATAACATGTTGAATTAACACCATGATTCACGATTAAATGAAACTACGTGATGTAGTATTATTTCTACTTTCTTTAATTTCTTTACCACGACCTAGGTTTCGTTGCATTACAACATCTTCAGGTGGGATATTAGCAAAGAATGAATCAATCTTTGCTAATATTTTTTGGGAATCTTTGCTAATATCCACCTGAAGATGTTGTAATACAACGAAACCTAGGACATGGTAAAGAAATTAAAGAAAGTAGAAATAATACTACATCACGTAGTTTCATTTAATTGTGAATAATGAATTTCTACAAAATTAACGCCAAATATATTCAATATTTAACACCATGGTCTTAAAAATCAAATTTCTCCCCTTGCAGTTAAAATAAAAGCAACGAATTCCAGTGAAATTCATGTTTAAAATTATCGCATTAATCGATTGAGTTTCTTATCTGGCAATACAAATCCCGTTCGGTCGACACTTGTAATCGTTTAAATGATACGTTTTGATTCCGACACCAATTCTTTACTGTTCCGCGTGTAGCGCTCTAAAACATGTTTTTTTAATAAATAATTTATTGCAAAACGGTTGTGATATAAGAACGGTGTAAAATCAGTGTCGGAAACTAGACAATTTTTGGAACGGTGTAAAATCAGTGTCAGAAGCCAGACATTTTTCGGGAAACTTTGAAGAATCCTGATCCGTATGTGATAGAATTTTGTAATTTGTTCAATTGCTTTCGAGATGTTTAGCGTTTATCCTTAACGGTAGATAGTTATAAATAAAAGAAAATCGGTTAAAATATAAATAGAAATATATTTAATATTCTAGTATTCTTAGTGTCAGTTTTAAATTATTTAATAAGTACTCCGATGAATGCTGTGTAACTTAGTTATTGTTATGCGCTTGTACCATCATCACATACCAGCGTACTATATAAATAAGACATGGACATGGTATTAAAACTCCTCCAAGAGTGAGTTTTTCAGTGTTTGGACATTTTTGTAACTAAAACATAAAAAAGTTATAATTTAAACTATTTATTATCACATTACATATTATTTTACTATTTCATTCTGACGACTTATAACAGAAAAATATGGTAAAAATTCCAGCTGTCTAAGCTGGTAGTTTAAGTAGTGTTTAAGTTATTTAATTTAAAACAAACTAATCAAATTTAGTACTGGTTTTGAAGATTTCATAGTTAGTAAAAGAAACGTTCATATCTAATTTTATTTTCTAAAAACCAAATATTACAATTTGCCATAATGCATTTGATGAGAAGAGATGTTTGGTGTTCCGAATTATTAACAGCGTTATATAAGGTGCATTTATATCAAAAGAAGATTAAACAAATTTTATCATGAGCGATTTGTTCAAGATATAAATGTAAAATCTCGATTTAGAAATCAAAAATACTGACGCAACTGGCAGAGTAGCCAGATATAAAATGTTCAAGCAAATGTATTACGGTTATCAATATATGTTAGAAAATTAAGGATTTTGGTTAATGTCCGGTTTCTATCTATGCCAGAAAATAAAATTAATATTAAAATACATTTTTCTGACTTCAATTTAACCGATATTGGTGAAAATATTTTTGTAAAACACTTATTTAAATATTTTTCCAAACACTAAGTAGCCTCTGGATTTTGTAATAAGATTAAAAAAATGTACTCACACTAATTTTTTATACATAATTTTAGGCTGATTTTACGGATTTAAATACAATTTTTATTAAAAAAATTTGTTCTGTAATTTTTAATTTATCTCGCGAATAAACAGTCAAATATCTGTTTTACTACAAATTTTTTGTAGAATCTTGAAAAATACGATGTGAACAAATTTTATTTGTCTCAAGTTCCCAATATATGCACATTCACTTAATAAATTCGTGTCGTTTTTAAATTCTATATTTTAAATTAAATACATAACCTTATATCTATGTACTTCATAACTAACTTATTCGTTTTGATGGGTTTTCAAAATTATATTTATTAAACTTTTTCTAGCCCAATTTTTCGCGTCCTAGATCAAAAAATACTTTTATTCTCCACATATTTTAGTATAAGATTGGATAATTTTTTGCTTAATATGATCGCAGTTTTGTCGCAAGTAATTTTAGTTGACAGTCTTGCTTAAATTCGAATCGTTAATTTTTGATAAATTACTGACAATTAATAAAACAACCAAATAATAAATTTTTTGGCAATGAAATATTTCACATTGATAAATGTTAAATCACTTTTCGCATTACGTTATATCTTATCAAAACGTCTTCAGATAAACTTGAAACTTTTTAAAAACTGATTACTGTTAAGTACGTTACACGAGTTATTCTTTTTCTTTTTAATTAGCAGAAACAAAGAAGGTTCCGTCATAAACGATCGGAAATGCAGAAAAGTTTACTTAACGGTATAGTTTTCTTAAAATTAGGAAAAGCTTTAACAAATAATACGGTACGGAGTGTTGTACATAACTGCAGACAGTTTGCATTACAATTTCAGTTCATTAGTATTCCGTACTAAAATGTTAATTGGGAACTCAATAAAATATCAACAATAAAATCTGCTGTTGTACAAAACTACAGATAGTTAGCATTAGAACTTCAGTTCATTAGAGTTCTGTATCAAAATGTTAAGAAAGGAACCTGTATGGCTAGACTTCGTTGTCCATTTACTTGGTTTTTTTTCATGACTCATTTTCAAAATAAAAAAAAAATACGATAAAATACTAAGAAAAAACACGCTTTTGTAGTCAAATGACTCACGGAAATAAAAATGACTCATGGGAGTGAAATGAGTCCAAACGCGATCGGTTTACTATTAACAATTGAGAAATTTTTTACCGTCTTCCTCCTCCATCATATCATCAGCTATATTAGATAGAACCATATTATAGTATTATCATCAAAATATTATAAATACACAAAGTTTAAAATCGGTACAACAATTAAAAATTGGTGAAAATTGACCTGGTATATATGTTTAGGTACATAGTTGTGTATAAACGAAGCAAATAAAAGTGTGTTAAAAACAATATATTTTACTAAGGAATTGACATAGTCATACATATAAGTTGCTTGCTCACATCTCTAGTTATTGAACTGTAAAAAATGTTTTGTTAATCTTTCTGGGAAATTCAAATAAGGTATCAAACATTTTGTTTTCTCAACTATATTGAATAACTTATTATATGAAAGGCTATATTAATGTATCAATGATCAAATAGGGATTTTATTATGTTTTTGCACCAGTATTATATGTAGCTCCAATATTATAATGTTAGGCAGTACTCAGCATATAACTAATAAAAGCTAAATAAGCTTAGCAAGATTACTCGCTAATCACATACCCTAACATAACATCAAGAGTATAATCCCTAGTAATAGGTTTTATAATACAAATCGGTGATTAGTGAGTAATGTTTTGCGCCAATTTCTAACCACTCTAGAAATTATATTCTAGTATTTAACTGTTACATCAGCATTAAAATGATTACTGGTCTAAACTGTAAGTCGTAGGCCGATAAAATTATGGTGAAATAGTTAGAAAAACAAATTAAGGGAATGAGTTAAGCACCATAATTTAATCAGCCCATATTTTGGAGGTCCAAAATAAATCTTAGAATAAGAAAAACTATATTATATAATTAAAATAAAACACAAAATATATTTTCTCTAAAATGGAGGCAAGTCCTAATGCGAGTAAGATAATTATTTTTCTGTTGAAAACAGTTAGCAACATTCCAAGTCTCAAGGGAAATTGATGAATTTAGTTCTTTAAACTCCATAGCTAACTTGCAGATGGAAAATATTATAAAATGTGGAATAAACAATAATGAATACTACAGAAGACATACAGCAATTCGAAAAACATCACTTTGACTAGTTATCAGCCGTCAAGCAACTCGATAAGCTCATTCCTGATACATATAAACATAAAGACTGCATCGCATCTTGTAATACTATGACGAACAATGTAAGTACATAAAAAACATATATTCGCTGCAAGATTCGTCCCCGCTCTAGGCAAGTAAAGTAAACTATGACAACGTCCTCTAATATAACAGCCAGGAGCCTAAAAAGCTACCAAATTCAAGATCGAGGGGTTATTGGAGGGGAATAAATAAGGATATTACCCCTACATTTTTTAATGCGAAAACCAGTTGAAAGTAAGTGGTTTGACGTATATATCAGAATAGATCTTGATTATACACGGAGACAATTCATCAGGACCGGGTAAATCTTTTGTCTGTTTTAATGCCAGTTTCATTTCATCACAATCCTACCTATATGCAACAGTGATGAACCATCATTGACAGCGGCCTGTACTTTCATTGCAAAATTAAACATCGACTCATTATTAAAAATATTAAATTAAATTATAATAAAATATATTCAATAATATGGATTTGAATTAAAATTGTAATGAAAATGATTCCTAAAATTTCTTCAATATAATTTAATACGAGCTGTATGACAATCATGATTGATTCTGCTTGATATGACATACAAAGAAATCTAAAGGATTTGATTAATTACGTAGTTTATTTTGATTAAAGCTTCAAGGGCATATCGGGTGAATTGCCTTTTGACTTTGCTGATCAAAGGTCAGTGACTTATCTTTTTGTATATTTGTTTTTCTTATTGCTCTTTTCACTGCGCATTTCGATAGCTCACGTATTGCATCGTAATCTGTTTTTTTTATTCCATTAAAAATAGTGGTACACTTACTATGATTAATTGTGAGAAAAATACATAAATAATTGTACTCAAATAATTTAGAATTATGCTACAATTGTATATATGGTTTACCCATAAATAAAATTACTGCTATTTTTACTTTTAGCTTTCCAATCTGTCATCTTTGATTTTGTAGAATTAGTGAGATCGATTAGTCCATAAAGATATGCTAAATCAGAAATGTGCAGACATTTTATAAATTTGGCATACAATTTTCTATGGCGAGTACTTTTTATCTTAAATAAAAATACTGGTAATGTAAATTAAGATTATTTGCCGAAGATTTTGTATCCACGTATAAACAAAACTGAACATTTGGTACCTTTATGGCTATTATAGTATGGCAATAGAAATATTCGAAATATGATCCAAAAGCGTGATTCAAATCTCATACACACACACATACATATGTACATATATACATATACATATATATATATATATATATATATATATATATATATATAATTATCCATACTAACATACAAAGCAGAAAAGTTTGTTCGTTTATTTGTTTACTTTATTTAAACAAATAAAGTAAGCACTTACTGTAATGAAATACACACCCGAAAAAAGGAAACGTGTTTTGATGGCCTCATATTATATAATGTGTGAATGTATAAGTCTGGTTTTTGATTGCTACTTCGCTCACACAAACTTTTTAATTTATTCAATTTAGAATGAAAAGTTTACACATCTCATGTGTAATCTCATTCTAAAACTTTTTCTTCAATACATCTGCGTCATCGTAAATTTTATACAAATTTACTTAGACTTTTCTAAGTGATGCGAATGAACAAAATAATATAATTACTCTGACAGATAAATTGAAAGATGAAATTTAAAAATATTTATCAGTACTATGTAGTATCTTCATAATCATTAAAAATATATAAAAATATAGTCTATATTTAAGCTCGTTTAATAGATTTACGCATTAGCGGTTAAACTGACTACAGATAAATTTCCAAAGACAATTGTATTCCACTCTTTATTCATGGTTTACTCTGCAAAAAATTTAATACACTTACGTGTCTTCGATATCAGTTATTACAGAAATATAAGAACGATTAAAATCAGCAATGCTAATGAAATTGTCTCCTGTCTGTGTCCCTCATCAAAATTTAGCTGAAATTGAAAAGAAAATTGTTTCGGTAAATGGCACCCATAGATCATGTGTTTCTATATAAAATTAACCATTGCTCACTATGGTTTATAGAGAAGTAGTGAAACTTCTATGGCAATTTAATGTAGCTTTATTAAACGTAATAAAAAACATTAGATATAATAATTTAATTTGCAGCGATAATAGCAACGTGTTTATGTAATAGCTAGTAAAGTATTATCTTTATAACCGTAACGTAAATTAACTTAAATCATTATACCGTAATAATAAAATACTATAATTTAATTAATTCGTCATTCGTCATTCCCACATAAGAGCATGTGTCTTCCTAACGGATGACTGTTTCACTCTCTATCTTCTAATGACCATTCGAGGATTTCCTTGTCGGTCGTCAGTTTTGCGAGCTTATAGGGCTTGCTTAACGAAAGTTTAGCGTGCCAATGTTACGAGTTATGTCAGTAACCTTGGTAATTTCGTAGAGAAAGCCCAAGCATAGGCATTACCATAGTCCATCGAGTGCCCTGAAGTCTTTTTGCGAGGCGAACAAGAAGTACATATTTTCTTTCTGCAGAAAATACCAAACTTCTTACAATAAATTGTGTACACGTAAACCGATAAAGTCCAAATTTTATAACGCACGATGATATTATTTTTAAAAAATATTATCGTTACTAATCGTTGACCAATAGATGGAGTTAAGTTAGTATCATATATCGTTGAAACGCTATTACATTGACAAAATAATTTTCACTTAAGAAAGCAATTGAATGATTGAAAGTTCCATTACATAACTACGAGAAACTTAACAATAAAACTTCTGTATAATTTTAACAATTTATCTATTTTATTTACATGCAATAAAACGTACCAAATAGAAGTACGAGATTTTTAATATGGATATCTTATTCATAATCCTGTTCTTCAGTTTCCCAATGATAATGTTCATCAGTGTTTACGTTATGGTGTGTATACGTGGAGGCTGCCAGTGCTGTGGTAAGTTTTACTGTTTAATAATTTTGATTAATTTTAAGATGTTTTACTATATTCCCAAAAAGGGAATGATAATTTATTACCAATAGTTTTCATTGAAATTACTAATGGGAAAAATAGGAAATGATCCTTGCATCCAACGTCCATCCAAATATACTCCTCATATTTCTCACTTTGAACTGTCAAATCAATGGTATAATCTGATTCGTCAATGGTCTATTACCAACATTTTTCAAAGAAATATTGCTAAATTTATCGAAAATGGATAAAATATATTTAGCATTTATTGAAATTTTTCTTTGTTTGGAAGGCGCAAATATCACTACTGGTTACATTAGTTGATGCAGAATTTTCTTCTTGAGTAGTTGAATGCTTGGTAAGATAGTTTTATTGTCTGAATAAATGTCGAACCTATAATGTTAATAGAAGTTATTTTCTTTATTTACCGGTATATTATCACTAAAAAAAATAAATGTTATACTACTTTTTTCTTCTTCTTAAAGCTATATGTGATTTTGTGTAACCAAAAGAAGTCAGTTATCTAATAAAACCTATTATACAACAAATAAAAAAAAACAAATAAAAATATATTAATTCAAGAGGTTAAAAACAGATTTCAAGCATATAAAAATGGTATTAGGTTCATTCTAATGAAAATTATGATGTTCATTCTAATTAACTAATATTTTTAGATTAGTCTGAGTCACCTAATAAAATTATATGTAAGTATTTCTGATTCTAATAATAACGCAATTAACAATTGTATCAAGGGTCGATAAAAGTTATCCGAGTAATGTTGGCTCGGACGTAAGAAGAGATATGGGTAAAAATAGATACGGGACCGATAAATCGTTAATGGACTTGATTTCGATTTGCAAATATTAAACACATGCGTGACAATGTGCGACAGCAAAGTTTCATAACATTTTATCTTTGTATTAATTTATACCATTTGTATGTATATATATATATATATATATATATATATATATATATATATATATATATATATATATATATATATATCTTTGTATTAATTTATACCATTTGTATGCATTCAAATGGTATAAATTAATACAAATATAAAATATTAAGATAATTAATTAGAAAAATGTTATTTTTCCACTTTCAAGGAATATTAAGAAAGAAGAATGTATTACAATTGCTCAAAAACTTATAGTTGAAATTTTGATTAGAATTGATTTTGAAGCACTAATAGGTCATAAATAGTGGAAACTAAGAAAATCTATGCGCGTGTGTGGGTAAAAGTGGGTGTACTTAAGTTTATGAGTGTGCGAAAGTGTATGGGTATGAGCGAGTAAGTAAGTGTATGAGTGTGCATAAGTGTATGAGTGTGCATAAGTGTATGAGTGCGCATAAGTGTATGTATGATCAATTGAGTGTGACCGTTGTGAGGTTTTGTATCTAAACCATACGATCGATTTGAACAAAGTTTTGCATTTGGAAGTTATTTTTATAAAGATCTTCAGTCGTTTTCCTTTATTATTTTACTTACGATTTTTTACGTTAAAGAACAGTTTAAATTCAAATTCATTGAAAAAGGTGTCTTTTTACTTGAAAATCTGCATATAAGTCAAATAATGTGCCATTTCATCTTTCCCCGGGAAGACGCGGGTTAAGATACGTACTTCTCAAGCAGAAGTGGAGTAAATTGCGTGTGTTTGTACTATAGATGCATGAGGGGCGGGTTTCTTATTACACGACTCCATAATGGGTAATGCTTTATGAGTCTAGCAATACACACACTTTGTAAGCGCAAAAATTAAATTTCATTGTGACATTACAAAAGGATATATTTGCAGGTTCGTATCTCGTTAGAAAGTGTGCGTGACGCGATTGCAACAAAAAATGTCATCATGCATCGTTCGCTATATAGAGATTATATTAGTGACATAGTTTATTGTATTTACTCGCCAAATCTTTTGTTCGACATTCATACCAAGGGGTTTTGGAAAAAATGGTAATCAGCCACCTTGGCCCGTCTGCCACAATGGATTTAGAACGATATTGCATAGACTACATTGCATTGTCAACGAAATTTCAAAGCTTTATCTTAATTAAAAGTAGTCGATATTTTGGAAGATAGGTTGCGGTCACACAAAGTGAATTAATAAAATCGTTATAATAACTCACTTCATCTTATTTTTATTCAAATATTTTTTTAATACAAACTAAAATTTTACTTTAATGTTTTTAATACAAGATCTAATTTTACTCAAATATATTTTTATTGCAAACAAACATTTCAAAAATAATTGTTGTCCACGTTTATTATTAACTTGTATACCATCCAGTACATGTAAATATTTAAAGATACATAGTCTTTCTAATAATTTATTTAGAATTATTAACATTTTTTCTCGATGTAATATGTTAGTGTACCTAAATATATTGTAAAATTATCAAATACTAAGAAATTTACAGTGATTTCTATAGGTTCCCGGTAAGTTTTAAGTAAATTCGTAGTGATGCAGTTTTTTTCACAATTTTGACTATAACAGTTTCGGAATTTAAAGTAGAATGGGAAGTGGGGCTATATTTTCATTTACTTTTCCAAAAATATCTCCAGAATCATATGATATAATTTGAAAAAAAAAACTTCCCAATCCTGCACAATACATAAAACAAAAAAAAATATTTAAATACATTTTTTCACTCTTTGTGAAATTTTCACATAAATGTTTTTAATTGTCAGTTATTAAAATGTAAATGAGTCAACACGATTTATCAGTATTCCAACTTTGGCGTTTCGACATTAAACGGTTGCTGAAAAAAAATGACAGGCGGACAGATGGACGGCCGCGTGAGTAATTTTATGAGGATTCCGTTTGTATCCTTTCGAGGTACAGTCATTAAACATTTATTGAAAAGTTCTTAAATAAAATTTTTTCTCGAACGAATGAATAAATATTGCTATTACATTATGTTTTCGATTTGTAAATCTTTAGGGAATTTTTCTCGAGTGAATAAGTCGAAATTGCCATTACGTTATGTTTTCGATTTGTGAATCTTTAGGGAATTTTTCTCGAGTGAATAAGTCGAAATTGCCATTACGTTATGTTTTCAATTTGTGAATCTTTAGGGAATTTTTCTCGAGTGAATAAGTCGAAATTGCCATTACGTTATGTTTTCAATTTGTGAATCTTTAGGGAATTTTTCTCGAGTGAATAAGTCGAAATTGCCATTACGTTATGTTTTCGATTTGTGAATCTTTAGGGAATTTTTCTCGAGTGAATAAGTCGAAATTGCCATTACGTTATGTTTTCAATTTGTGAATCTTTAGGGAATTTTTCTCGAGTGAATAAGTCGAAATTGCCATTACGTTATGTTTTCAATTTGTGAATCTTTAGGGAATTTTTCTCGAGTGAATAAGTCGAAATTGCCATTACGTTATGTTTTCGATTTGTGAATCTTTAGGGAATTTTTTTCGAGTGAATAAGTCGAAATTGCTATTACGTTATGTTTTCGATTTGTTAATCTTTAGGGAATTTTTTTCGAGTGAATAAGTCGAAATTGCTATTACGTTATGTTTTCGATTTGTGAATCTTTAGGGAATTTTTCTCGCGTGAATAAGTCGAAATTGCTATTACCTTATGTTTTTGATTTGTAACTGTTTAAGCAACGCACGCACGGACCGGTGATCGGATAGAGAATATCCCGTTTTACTAATCACCTTAATGCAACCCCGTGCTTCGAATTTGCTTTCCTGAAAAAAAAATCCTTTTTCGTCCGTAACATCTATAATTGTTATATAAGTTCCCACAACTTTCATAAATATCAACTTTCTGCATTAAATCGTTTCCGAAAATAGACATGTAAAATAAATAAACACCAAGGTAATTCCATATACATTTCATTTCTATAATTTTGGTACAGAACACGAAAAAGCCATGAAAATTCACCAATATTGAAAAGTCTATGCGTTGAATACTTGCGTGGAACTGCTTTGACGCAAACATTGCCGTGCAAAACATTAGAAAAAATTTTCCCATAATAATAAAAAATTTCCCTATTATTTGTGTGTTGCTTCAGTTATTTTTGTTCAGTGTTATAATAATCAAGTTCATATAATAAATTTACCGAGGTTTCATGCATATAGAATCATTCGGAAACATTTTTATCGGTCGATCAAGCATTTGTGACATTTTCTGTCTATTTATGGATTGAAGTTTGACGTCGTGTCATTAATCATTTTTTACTTATCTGCTTCGTGAATTTAGTAATGTTTTGTTTTGCTATCATATCTATTTTTTTGTAACTAAAATAGTAACTGGGCTGAATTTTGTGTGGATACGAGTTTCAAAATATCTATGTAAACTAAAAACTATTTAATATTTCTTTTACTAGCAATTCCGCCTACTGCTTCCGGAGACAAATGGTGTTATTTTACACATTTCAAGACCTCGGAACTTTCTGCCTCCGGGATGCTCCAAATTGATCGTCCTATGATCTGATAGTCAGTAATGATATTGCATTTACTAACATATATATCTGAATACACTGTTAAATTTAAAATATTAATAAAAATTCAGACTTTGCATTATCGATTTACATGCAGATTTTGGGCTCTAACATAATAAATAGAAATTCTTTCTAGGAATTCGCATTAAAACTACTAAACTTATTAACACACAACTTTTGCAATATAAAATCTTATAGCTTCTATATTGTTGTATACTTTGTACACATGTATAATTTTTGATATATAGTCATTGATGTAAACGTAGTCAGAGAAAAAGTCGCTAAGTTGGGAGTTTTCTTTAAGGACGGGGGCAAAACTATTACTGCTACACTAATAATATGGATGGGAGAATTATCGGTCTTGAAAAGGTCTAAAGAAAAGTATATGAAAGCATTTATCTATCTTTTATATATAAACCACAGTAACTGTTTTTAAGTTAAAAGTGAAAAGTGACGATGGTCAAGTCAATTCGTTAATTCTCATATCATAATCATTTTAGGCGTTTTCGATTGATCGATCGATTAAAAATTGGCGGTATGTACTAATGAGCTAGGATTAATAGACTAAAACTTTTGAAAGGAAATAAAAATAGAAATGTATATTTAAATGGTGCATTCGCGCTTGGAGAAGGGAAACAGAGAAGAGGAAATTAAAATAAGGGCGTTATGTAACGGTACATTATATTTATGTGCAAATGAAAGGCAGGACTAGGTTCATGAAAGAAAAAAAATATTTCTGGTGTTTCACTATGGGCCCGAATTATTTAAGTTTCTATTATTTCCAGTTGTCATTTTTATTTTTCCACTTTATTACTTCGGTTCTGATCTTGTGTATTCAAGATATTTATGATATCCTCCGGTACACTTACATTTCAAGGAGTCCAAGCTTTTAGAGGAATTTGTCCGTTAGCATCCAGGCAATATCAAAGTATGAGAAATCTCCAAAACATACTATTAGTATTCAACGAAAGCGAATTCAGGTATTATAAGCATACGTGTTACTTTATAACATATTATATGCATGCGAAATTTTGTGAGGGTGCGCTTCTTGGTTTTAGAGTTATTAAGTAACATTAAGAACCCTTTCACATTTTCAATATGAGTTAGAATTAAATAAATACTAACATCCGCGTAGAATTAAAAAACACGCTTTAATGTACCGAAGTTACGATAATTGCTATTAAAATAAACAATGTTGCTGTCCAAATTGAAATGTAATAATTAAACGTGTTGGTAAAGATAAATTAACGCGTTGTTAAGTTGGTTGTTAAGATGGAGTACTGGAAATACACTATTATAATGTTAAGGCAAGGGTTAAGTGTCCTGCAGTCCATGCTTCCTAGAAGGGGGACGTTTACACTAGAAGTATTTGCATGGAAGTGACGTTCTAGCGTATGATATTCCGCAGATACCTGTTACAATATACGAAGCTTTCTGTCTCCGTTTGTAATGACTTAAGTACTACAAAAATAAAAGAAACAAAGCTATTACGAATGTACAAGACTAACCCGTTCATCACATAAATCCCTTTTTGGGAAAGAATGAAACAAAAAATATTCCACGTAATAGGCTCCTTTTCATGACAGGTAGTCTTAGACAAGCTAATATTCTATATACTCGTACTTTGTTCTTACTTCATAGTAGGTATTCTCCCTTGCGTCTAAACTCTACTGCGTATGACATTTGGCGCGCACATGTTCATTTTCTTTGAAGGCTCATGATAATAGATTTTATAAGAATAGAATAATAACCATTCGATTTTTGTTTAGTTTCAATCAAATAAGTGAAAGACCAAAATATTGAAATATGAGAGATCAGGTACGTGACAAGCAAAAAAATACTGAATACTTTATGACGAGTGTACTCCCGACAGAACACTCGATAAGCAAGTATGCGTACTGCGTGCGGCTTAGTATTTTGTATCAGGTATATGTACCAATTATTTTTACATACTCCTAATAGAATTACTTAGTACGATAAAAAATCTGATATTGCATATCTGTAAGGCATATTGGCGCAGCGGACGCCGTGCGGCCCAATTAAAGCGATACACCATTCAACGCCGAAAACTATTTATTAGACTTTGAATATTGGGCGACACGTGTATTACTTTGTGGAAAGAAAAATCGATTGTACTGATAATTCAGTGTTTTTCTTGACCTATTTTTTCATGGCGGTGTCGTTTACAGTAATTAAGAGAATGGTAATAGAAGCCAAAAAACCTGTTTTCCGATTTTTGGCTGTCTGGGTTTCTGTCTGTTAATTTGTTCTTCATTCACGCAAAATGTATTAGACAGTTTTTGATGAAATTTAATATGGTAATAGTTTATACCCTCGAGCAACATATAGGATACTTGGATATTATATACTTAAAAAAAACCTTGACTTCATGTATATTACTATATTTGTACTGCCGAGATGGCGTTGGCCTTAAGCGATTTCAGCAAACTTTATATTCATAGGTTTCTGAGAATCAAAAAACACAGAAAAATCCTAATAACTGTTCTTATTCCAAATTTCATGCAAAATAGTCGCGGACACAGCTAGATTAAATATAATTGCGATTGAAAAAAGGTTAAAATAAAAAAAAATGTTGTTGAAAGTTGAGTTATTTCTCCCTAATAAAATCATAAAATAATAAAGAAATGGCAAATATTTTTGTTTTATATTTTTGAGAAGAATTCGAAAAGAAGTGTTTTCCTATACTAATTAACAAACGACCTGTATAAGGTCGTTTGTTAATTAGTATAGGAAAAGACTATACTAATTTTTATAGGAAAAGACTATACTATACATTTCATATACATAGGAAAAGACTATACTATACATTTCATATACATTTAATATATGAATTTACATTAACATTTAATATATGAATGTATAGGAAAAGACTATACTATACATTTCATATACATTTAATATATGAATTTCTAATCTTATACAGGTCGTTTGTTAATTAGTATAGGAAAAGACTATACTAATTAACAAACGACCTGTATACTAATTAACAAACAACCTGTATAAGATTAGAAATTCATATATTAAATGTATATGAAATGAGAACCGATTTCGGGTTTTATTGTCTCTAATTTATTCAGTGTTTTCTACCAAGTCGAGTGGTGTAAATATATTCTTATTAATACAAAATATTATCAGGATGAACGCTTTAATTATGAAATTATGTTTAATAACTTAATCAAATAATTTATTTCAAGTGCGAACTGAACTGCAGGATATTGCCTAGATTCGTTATCTGATAATTCACCGATAACATCGAGTCAGATTTCTTTGTTGAAGTCTAGATAATGGGAGTTTTCCAGAGAACGTGCAAGATAAAAAAGAAATGGCAAATATTAATATGATTTTATTTTATCCTAACTGCAGCGTGCAACAGAAATCTTAAATGTGCTATATTAATATGACGATCCAAAGTGATAAATCCAAGATAAGGAAGTTTCTATTATAGCTCGTGCACAATAAAAGAATATTAAAAAAGTTACGGCCTGATAAACAAAGATACAAATAATAACATATTTAAATTAAATTGAAATGGATGCTAAATACTATTATAACTCTGGGTGATTGCTTGTTTCCCTGTTTGTGTGTTTGTTATATAATCATATCGTTACTTTCCTGATTTGGTTAAAATTTGAACTAGGGAGATATAGAGAGACTATACTCTGTCTATAAAAGAATAGAATCATATGATTGATCTCGTCTGCAAGAGATTGAACGTAGAGTTGAAGTCCCTAATTTACTAGAATTTCTTCTTATTGAAATCGACTCGGTGGGATCCAAAATATAGTAGAAATCCCTAACAGACTAGAATTTCCTCTGATTGACGTAGTCGGAGTGGGATTCAAAATATAGCGGAAGTCCCTAAACGACTAAAATTTCCCCTGATTTATGTCGTCTGTATGAGATTCTAAATACAACGGAAATCCCTAACATACTAGAATTTATCTGATCGTCTTGAATTTTGCGTCTGTAATCGTAGTGGATACATTCTTTATGAAAGAAATATATTATCCAGATTTCATGTTTAAAGATCAATAGTAAGAACAGAATGATTAACCGTATATAAAAGCTACCTATTCCTTTCCATGCTTTTGTTGATAGAATTTCGGAAAACCCAGCAGGTATTAAGGAATTAATAAATAGAAGGAATGTTTCGTCTAAATTTCATCTTACTAAGGCAGTGGTTGAGCCTGGACGCTGATATACTAACAACATTTTAGAAAATAGTTCTTAATAGTTTGATATCTATCAATTTAACCGATTTTTTTTCAAAGAAAGTGTTTCGAAGTTAAGTATTGACCGGCAATACGTAAATATCAATAAAATTTTCTTGAAGGAAATCTATTTGTTATTTGAAATATTGAAGAATTTTACAATATCTACTTACACTAACCGGAAAGTTAACAAGGTATATATAAAAATAAACGACCGGAGAAACAACTCCTTAGCTTTTCAGGGAAGTCTTAATAATATCTGGTTCAGATTGAATAAAGCGTTAGCAGCAACGGCTGACGAAACAGCCCTTGCCAATGTAACGCCACGGCGCCGGGATACGCACAAGTAAATAACAAAATAACATTAAGGTCCATCATTAAACTTCTTTACATTGACTTTTAATACAATTCCAGCTAATTACGTTTTTACATTTTCGATCAATATATAGTTCACTCGCATGACGTATTCGTATGAAGCAATAGGGGTAATGTTTCAGCATGGACAACCTGATTTTTTTAGAAGTAATTAAATGTTAAAACTCGTTCATGCTTAATACCGATTAATTTATGATAGTTTCGTCAGTGCCCACCAGTTTTAAATGATACCAATCTGTTTATATTGTCGATAGCGTGATATTGTGCCTATAGCTATTTCCCAGCATGACAAATATATCAATAGAGACCAGTCAAACTAAATTGCTGCGTTGTTACGATTGTGGATATACCTGTGCATAGCATAACAGCGATCCAATAATAGAACTATTAAGAAAAACTGTTCTGAAAAGAATAACATAATCACACGTCGATAAGCTCTCTACTTCATTTGTCTCCGAGCAACGGACCCTAATCGACCCATCGAATTGACACACCTTCTTGCATTCGTAGCTCTTACTAACCAGTGTACGTTAATGAATGCGCAGGCACGGAGTTCCGTGACGTCCATTAAATACGGTGAACGGCAGCAGAAAGGGCGACGGTGAGTCACAAAGTTTTATCATTTTCTATCTCCGTTTATATATTTTCATCTCTTTTTGGGTTAAAATTTGTTTGTTGTTTAAAGAAACACACAACTGCGCTCAAAACCAATTCATTAATGTTCTCCTCATCATCCCGGAGTTCTACTTTACCAGACTTCCTTTTCATAGGATTGTAGTGAATAGCAGAATAATATTTAACATGACAGTATACTCAATTATATGAAACTACGTGATGTAATATTATTTCTACTTTCTGTAAGTTCTTTACCACGACCTAGGTTTCGTTGTATCACAACATCTTCAGGTTTACTGTTAGCAAAGATTCTATCTTTGCTATCTTTGCTAACAGCCCACCTGAAAATGTTGTGGTACAACGAAACCTAGGTTGTGGTACAGAACTTACAGAAAGTAGAAATAATACTAGATCACGTAGTTTCATTTAATTGTGAATAATGAATTACTATAAAATTAACGCCAAATATACTCAATACATGACAGTATAGTTGAAAAGGATATGATGTTGAAGTTCACAGAAAATGTTTATACGAAAAAACACTACTTTTACCAGACCGTTGAATTAACAAAGCTAATTAAAGATAGTACAAAAAATTGACCACGTTGTCACAAAAACCTTTAGCGTCGTTTATTGTAATACTATCTAACTTTCTTTAATGACTATTTATTAGGCTTCAGTAAAGAACCAATAAATCCCTGCAGCTACGTAATATCCATCCGCACATCACTTTATCTATCATGGCCTTACAGCTCCCTAATTTCAGTCCTTAATGAATGAAATTTTGCATGTAGTGGGTTTTTACGGGTTCCAATTATTACGTAACTAAAAAATTAAATTTTTTTGAGGTGAAAAAGTTTCTAATATCTATGCCGCGCATGGGGAAGTAATCATGCCCAGAAGTGCAACATTTTTATTGAAGTAATTTAAAATTTCAATAACTCGGCTAAAAGATGTACTAGGCCAGCATCTCTCGGTTTGTCTCATTTTAAAGAGGAAGGATAAAAGTTTATTCTAGCATTACTACTACTTTCATTTCCGAAGGTTTAAAAATTCGCACGTCCAAAACAACCTAAAAAGAAAAAAACTAACCGGTAAATTTGACATTTGTAAGAAGTATTCATATAATCAATAAAAAACAATGTGTCCTATTTCTCATACCACTGACGTGTGTTCAATAAAAATAAGTGTGCAATGAATTAACTGATTCCAAACAAAAATGTTATTTTATTTCATTATGAAGTACGCACGTTTTTGAATAATTTCTCGTACACAATGTCAAGAAATTTAGACAGCAAAACAAATATATTTTCAGCGTATTTGGATTTGTAATTAAATCTGTTTATTTTATATATTTAATTGGGTTAATTAGTTTAATGAAAAATATAACATATGACGTTAATATCTTCGTTAATTGCTAACATATAATCATCTAAACGTTTTGGAAACGGATAAAACCTCACTTGACAAACAACGAACAATCTATACCACTCTACGTACGACGAAATAACATCTAACACCCGCCAATATGTCAGGACATTCATAAGTACCCTAAATATTGATAAAGCCCGGGTATTATCAAATAAAGTAAATAAATACCGCACTATCCCTTATCAGATTATATTATGCTTCAGTGAGCCGACACTGATTTTAGCAGTTCCATTTTGGATCACGATCTGACCACTAGAACGTTTAGAGATCGAGCGTCGATTTTTTTCTGTATGGCATTTAGTGACATCTATTGAATAGTGACTGAATTAAGATAGACATAAATGGTTTGAGTCTAGGCTGTTCGCGATAAAAGTTACACGTTTTTCTATTTTTTTTTATATTTACAAGCTCTTTTTATTATATTTGAGATAAGATTTGTTAAAATATTTATTATCTTTGCTTCCCGATAGAATTAATATAAAATTCGAGAAATTTCTGAAACAGTCTCCATTTTTTTTCTTACACAAGAACGTAAAGATAAGTACAATTGGAAGCTCGTGTATATAAAGTGCACGAAATCAAGGCTTAACTACTTTTGTGGAGCTTGTCACCGATAAATGTATTTGAATTTAAACCGGAATAAAGTTTGCAAATTATTGAATACCCAAATTATGATTGAATTTCGTAATTAGTATATCTGTAATACATTTTTAATATAATCTTAATCAAAATACAGGTGCGTAATCTGACACTGTAAAGGATAAATTTAATAAAGACGGCGTGGATGACAGTTAATATTGAAATAATTAACCAAACTTTTGGATGCACATTAAATTGGTAATCAAAAGACAAATATTAATTAAACAATTAAGACAAGAGAAAATGTTTTAGTTTTTTTTATTATATAGAAGAATGTAATTATAGCTTTATCTAGTAACTGTGAAAAACTTTATCAAATTCCAACTTACATAACATGAAAATTTTTACGTAAAAAGTAACAAATAGATGTTGAAATTTCTTTTACGTTTCAATGTAAAAAATGCGGTTTTAAATGATTTTGTTTCGATTTCAATGTTCATAAAAATATTAACTTCCGAACATTTCAATTTCGGTTTTAATTTTTTTTTGCCGAACACTTGCTTTTTAGTGTTCTGATTTTATTTTTCGTACTTGGCTTCTTGGTCGATGACCTTATTTTTATAAGTATTTTAATTTATACTTATTTTTCGGACATGTACCATTGACACATTTATGGAAAATTATGGTATAACTGATATAACTAAATTATTATTTCACATATTTTAATTAATTTATTTAAACACACTTGATTTATATAAACGCACCATTCTTTCAAGAGAAAATTGACACGTAAATGCGCATGCAAGCATTAAAAGAGAAAATATATTGAAGTATTTTATTAAAATTTTTGTATTTTTTTAACTTTTGACACCATTTAAAATAATTTTAATAATATTTAAATTTACGAATTTCTCTCTCGCTCTTTAATAACATATTTATCATAGAAAGAGTGGAAAATCCCTATCGTGAAAAATAACAAAGACTCAGTGAGGAATTGAAAATGCAAGTAATTCTTCCGGTGTTGGTTTTTTGTGTTTTCCCCGTGATAATAGGCTTCATTCTTCTACTGGCTATAAACACCTTGCGAGGATTATGTAAGTAAATTTTTTAATTTTCCTTTATGTGTTTTCATTTTTCTTTGTGACGTGAAATTTTGCTTCCTCGTAAGGAATCCACGCACATTGCTTAATTAATATTGTACAAAATGAATTAGCACGTTCTTAGTTAAAGTAAATATTAGAATACTGGCTTATTGATTTTTAGGATTCCGTAGACAAATGGCAACAACGAAACACTTATAATTTTGTCCTGTCCATTTGTCCGTCTGTTTGCCTACTGGCTTATCGATTTTTAGGATTCCGTAGCCAAATGGCAAAAACGGAACACTTATAATTTTGTGCTTTCCGCTTGTTCATCTGTTTGCCTACTGGGTTATTGATTTTTAGGATTCCGTAGACAAATGGCAACAACGAAAGACTTATAATTTTGTCCTGTCCATTTGTCCGTCTGTTTGCTTACTGGCTTATCGATTTTTAGGATTCCGTAGACAAATGGCAACAACGAAACACTTATAATTTTGTCCTGTCCGTTTGTCCGTCTGTTTGCCTACTGGCTTATCGATTTTTAGGATTCTGTAGCCAAATGGCAAAAACGGAACACTTATAATTTTGTCCTGTCTGTTTGTCCGTCTGTTTGCCTACTGGCTTATCGATTTTTAGGATTCCGTAGCCAAATGGCAAAAACGGAACACTCATAATTTTGTCCCGTCCGTTTGTTCATCTGTTTGTTTACCGGATTATCGATTTTTAGGATTCCGTAACCAAATGGCAAAAACGGAACACTCATAATTTTATCCTGTTCGTTTGTTCATCTGTTTCCTTACCGGGTTATCGATTTTTAGGATTCCGTAACCAAATGGCAAAAACGGAACACTCATAATTTTGTCCTGTCCGTTTGTTCATCTGTTTTTCGCTTACCGGGTTATCGATTTTTAGGATTCCGTAACCAAATGGCAAAAACGGAACACTCATAATTTTGTCCTGTCCGTTTGTTCATCTGTTTGCTTATCGGGTTATAGATTTTTAGGATTCTGTAACCAAATGGCAAAAACGGAACACTCATAATTTTGTCCTGTCCGTTTGTTCATCTGTTTGCTTATCGGGTTATAGATTTTTAGGATTCTGTAACCAAATGGCAAAAACGGAACACTCATAATTTTGTCCTGTCCGTTTGTTCATCTGTTTTTCGCTTACCGGGTTATCGATTTTTAGGATTCCGTAACCAAATGGCAAAAACGGAACTCTTATAATTTTGTCCTGTCCTTTTGTCCGTGTGTCCCTTTGTCTGTATGTTACAGTTATTTTACTTGGAGACTATTGGCACTATATAGATGAAATTTGGATGGTAGGTATCTTCTATTAATAGCTATATAATGAAATAGTGGAATTATGAAAACAAAATAATATTAGGGGTGATACTCCATACACGTAACCGAGGGACGAAAAAAAATTTCATGGCACAAAGGGGTATCGTTAGATAGGTATAGTATAGATACTTTTTTATTTAAGCCAATAAGTTGGTGAGATATGCGCTTCCAAAATCTTAAAAAGTGTGCGATTCCTTTTAATTTTTATACGTGGGAAAAATTCTAAAAAAATTACAGTAGTAGAACTTATGATAAATTTTGAAATAAAATTGGTTTGAATAAGATGCGTTGTGCAGTGTTTGAAATATGGTATGTTTTCGGTACCGACTGCAGCAATAACATTTTATTTCACATCCCCTTTGAGAATTACAAACTTATAAGTTTAATATTGTTTAACGCTACGAAATGTACGAAATGTGTTGTATAATACTTTTTTCACGCCAATCTCTGAAACAACAGGTTCGAATTCAAAAAATTCAATTCTTAATGCTCATATGCCAGAATGACCATACTTTAACAAAGGTTATAGACTATATATTATCACACTTCGAATCATAGAGGTAGGGTGGTATTGAAACATGTAACACAATCGTCGAATACAGCTTCATCTGTGCCAGGTAAAGGGAGATTGACGTATTTATTGGCTGATCATTCCGAGTATTCCCACCGATATACTCTCGATCCCGACGAAGGAGCCATTTAGCGAACGGAGCGGAGGCGTTTATTGATCGCAGAGTGGTGAGCAACTTAATTAAGATAACTTTACGCGAGTGAAACCGTCAAGCACAGATGGCAGTGATAAAATTACAGAAACTGTATTACCTTCATAAAATAAAAAAAACCGACGAAACGCAGAAATTTGGATTGTCGTAGTGATCTCTGAAATTTTTTCTCCAAAAATTATTGATTTAAGTGAATTTAAATAATTTTGATTAAAAGTTTTAATCAGTTTTTATTTCGGAGTCATGTTTCAAAAACTAAGTAAGGGCAGGCGGGGATAGACATTTTTAAACAGCACAGTTTAAAGAAAAATAGTAAAAAAAAATTTTATTTTATTTTCAAAAACCTTTCTACGACAGCGGATCACTTAACACTATTTAATTAGTTAAGATGTTATGACTTAATTTTTTAAACGCAATATATGTTCTATTTATGAGCCACCATCATGATCCACAATATAAATTAAAACGCCGTTCTATAATTATTTTATATTTATTTTGTTCTTTATATACGTCTTTAATTGTTTAGGTTGCCAACTAATAAATTTGAAATTTTTTCCAGCGATTTATTGGAACGTTATCTGGAATCTAGTCAAATATCTCTGACAGGGGAATGATAATCTTGACCTTCTGTTTTATGATCAGTTTGCAATTGAATTTTAGCAAGAAAAGAACAAACATTGAAATTTCACAAAAAGAACTTATGTTGATTTTGCTTAAAGAATTCCGTTTAGGGCGAAAAGCAAATGAAGTTTACATAACATACGTGTACAATGATAGGGGAAGGCATATTTTAATTGATTTTAAACATTGAAAGAAAATAATGTTAAAATATCCGATAATCCCCCTTCAGGACTACTTGTTATTCCATGGGGCGAAAGAAAATATTTTTTTCGCTCTAAATTTGTATGTTCGGAAAGCTTAGAATAAATACGATTTTCATTATTTTGCTGGATATTTACTTAGAACACTATCTGAATAAATAAGTTGCAAAATTTCAAAAACTCGGGAAAATATAGGGATGACGCCCTAAACGCCCTAAACGGATTGACGGACGAACGAACAGAAAAAAATTACAAGAATTCTTATTTCACTTTCTTCGTTGCTTCTTAATCACTGAAGATTAAGGCCGTTAAGAAATACTTTGCTGCAGGAGCTGGCCAACCGCTCCTATGCTACCCTGCTTTCAGCTTATCTCAGGGCGATTTAGGACAGGGAGCCTTGTGATGAGTTTAATCCGATCAGATTTGCGGCTAGAATATCGCCAGCGTAGTCTTTGGTTATCTATTTTCTTTATAATAGCCAGCTTATCTAGGTTATCTGGCTATGTCATTAAAGTACCCAAAAATTCATTGGTATCAATGGTTGATATGTGATCTCAATTTGGATTTGGTCGTATATGAACCGACTGGTTCTTTTGAAAGTCCCTGTTTACGTATTATTGTCCTCCAAAACCATATTTCAAAAATCGTCGATCTTTCTTCTGTCCACTGATCAGGACTAAAATGGAAAGATGGAGAAAACATGCATATACCAGTTTCGTTTCTGTATTGTTGGAGAATTTGTCCTGCTCATATTTTATAGAGATTGCTCATTACAGCTTTGGCCATCTTAATGGGTCGCCTGATCTTTCCTTCGGTCTCTCCTCGTTTTTTTCACCAGGAATCCTAAAAATGGTTATTAGAAAACAAACGTTTTCTCATTTCGGAAAAATTGAAGAAATTTTTAATTGAATACAATAGTTTTAAACAAATTATAAAGTTTATTAGCTTTTTCATTCAAATCTTTGATTTAGAACTATTCGTAAAAACTTAAATAGCTTTATAATTAAAAATCAACATAATGAAATTTTTTGATTCTGGGGTTATCACATAAGAGGGCCATATCATATTATTTTTTTTCTGCACTTTAGGAGTTTTAAATTTCAAAGGTTTTTCTAGTTTTGTTTAGAATTCAATATACTTGAAATGAATAATACAAATTGATTTAAATAGAAATATTAACTTTAATAAGTAATATGTGACGTTACAGACGTCAATTAATTCTGAATTAAAGTGTCGGTAAATTGTAATTATTATTTTTTTTTATTTAGAACTATGATTTTTTTAGGACATTTCACGTTTCTACTGAAACTTTCGTATATAACAGAAATATTTTTTAGTTGCTGTACGTACTGGAAGTGCGTTATGGAATCGAATTGTACGTACTTGAAGTGCGTTATTGAATTCTGTTGTTAGTAGCGCTGATCTTATTTTTTAATAAATATTTATTTTTGTGGCATAATAATGACTATCATCCTTGCGTGAACATTAAAGAATAATCTATGAGATAAGGCCAAAATACTTATTTGGCCATACTGATAAAAGTCTTTCTCTAATTTTATGTACGCTATTAATGGAGTTTATGGATCATCATGATTTAGTGCTTTATTCATTTAAATGACTTCCGCATTTTTCTTTATATTATTGTATTTAATAAATTCTAAAAGGCTTACATTGTTTATTTTTTATACTTGTGACTTATACATTTTTGGAAAGTGAAAGAGTGGTAATCTAGTTTTTAATAGGTAGAAAACAAATATTTATATTTTATTTCACACCATGAAAAGTCTATAAAATTATCTGACTATTCTTTGAAGATAATTATCACTTTGAATAGTCATAATTATCTTCACTTTTCATCGAAGTGTTATCAGCAAACAAATAGACATCATTGGTACTTTTGATATTTCCTGAAATATCTTTAATATATTCTTTATTAACAACATTTACATTAGGTTTTATAAAGAAGTTTTTCTATAGTATAAGATTTCTTATAAATGCTAGTTTCAAAAACTAATTAAAGGATTGTGACAAAACTTCAGGAACGTTATCTTTAACCTTCACGACGATGACGTGAAGGAAAGGGGAAGATAAGGGAAAATGAACTATGACGATAAATTTTAATATTACATTAACAAAACTAATAATTGTAATTTACCGAAATTTTAACTCAGAATCAATTGACGTCTATAATTTCATATACTTGACAATATTAATTATAAACATTGATATTTCTATTTAAATAAATTTTCATTCTGTCATTCCAGTTAGATGGTATTTCGAAACCAAATTTAGCACTTCCAAAATGGTATGATATGGCCTTCTTATGTGAATACCCCTCCCGAATTTCCAACATGCGAAAACAAATTCAGTAAATATTCTGGTACACTGAACTACATAAGATTTCAAGATAACTACAGAATAAAAAAAATTCGTTATTTTTATGTTTAGTTTTAAAATTATTAAGTTTTTACTAACAGTTCTAAATCAAAAATGTTAAGTGGAAAACTTAATAGACTTCCTGACTTGTTTAAAACTATTGTGTTAAATAAAAAATCTCTTTAAATATGCCGAAATGACAAAAAAAAACAGTTCATTTTCAAATAACTTCTTTTTTCATAATAATGAACTCAAGTATAAAGAAAAAGATTTAATTCGTGAAAACCTCAATGTATCATAAATATTATAGCTATTTAGTACTTTACGAAAGAACAAAAGAATGCTTGCGTCACATGACTATAGCATTGTTGCCGCTTAAGGCCTCAGGAAATTTTCAAGCTAAATGATATTTCCTAACTTTGTAGGAAAAGTGTCCAATACTTCAAACGAGAAAGGTGTTTTATAAAGACATATTAAATTAGTACCATGCATATGGAGAAGGAGAGATCTTTTGCTTATAGTAAATAACAGTTTTATTTCCTTGGCCTACAATCCTGCAATTATTGCAAACGAATTAGTATGATCACCTGAACTGTGCGGGCCTGCCGCAACCAAGAGGGAAATCTGGGTTTCCCTAACAGCAGAGATTCGCATTCAACTATTAATATGAGTGCCGGTATTTTGTATGATAGCATTTATTTCCATTAAATGTAATTATACGATAACAGTAAAAGGACTTATTTAAACACATTAATACAGATAAATAATATTGAAATGTCTGTATGTAATCTTCTAATTTTTAGCTTTTAAATATTTTTTCCGTTTGCATATTCAATTATTAAAAAAATCGAACGTTAAAAAAACTGAATATCGATAAACAAACAGTCGTTTTTGTCTGTCTGTTTATCTATATTTAGTATGAACAGATTGCACTTTAGTTTTGTGATGTTATCTCAGATATTCCGAAATTAAGGTTATGTTAATGAAAAATTAAGGTTATGTTGAAATATCTTCGAAATTAAGGTTAAAAATCCGAAATTAAGGTTATGTTCAAATCGCGAAGCATGTTTGCGAAACATTGCGTATGGTATACTGTATACATTAGCTAGTCAAGATCAGTAACAGGTTAAATATCGCAAGACCTAAAAATCTTCCTGTAAGGAACCATATCATTACTTTAATCTAGCATGTAATATATTTTAGACGATGTCTGTATTTTCGATTATATTTCATAGGGCGTCATGGTGCAGTGGAAGAATCCTCGAGTATTAGAAGCTTTTCAGATTCAATTTTATAGGGGGAGTCTACTTCCCTTCACTTCGATTTTTTAACAGCCGTTCTAAATAAATCACAAAATTCAGGTGAATGAAGTCGTGGACACAGTCGTGGACATAGTTGATATTCCATAATTATTATCACTGCGAGAAACACCTACCTTGCGTTGGTTAATTTTCTGTTACTCATTTTCAAATTATCTATTAATTGCATATCTGTTTAGAATTATAAACAAGGGTCACTCATTATCCAATTTGTCTATTAATTGCACATCCATTTAGAACTATTAACACCGATCGGAAACGGATTGGGCCGGACGCTTGGTACCAGCTGTTACTTTTAATGTATGTTTTAATACATTATCTTTGGTACTTTGTGAAATTTTATATTTCAATATATTCCATCTTAAATTCAACAGGTCATTTATGTTATTATTGATTTAATTTTAGGCATGAATCTCGATAGAAGTTGATGCTTGTTCATACATGGGTGTCGATATCGGTAAGTTAAACATTATGGATAGATATTACCTAAATTAATTGAATAATACTTTTATACCCCCATACCGAATTGACATCCGAATTAATTTTTTTATTAAATTATTTGGATAAAAATGCAATTTCTAAAAACTGAAATGAATGAATTATGTTTCAGTGCGCGAGCGCATATACGTGAGCAGTTCGTTGCTTGTGTATGCGTCCAGCACGTGTGTGTGTGAGTGTATATGCGTGTGTGTGTGTGTATGTGCATTAAAATAACCTATTTTGACTGTAAAATTTAAGGAAGAAACGTGTTTTTGTTTTGCACTATCGGTTTAGAATATTTTTCAGAATCGTGACTGGAAATTGAATGTCATTGCAAAGATTTAAATATTTTCATTTCCAAAACTGAGTTCTAAAATATCTATGAAAGGAAAGAAAATCGTTATCAAATTAATAGTTAACTAAAAGATTAATATTAATATAATACAAATCGCAAATATAATATTATCTACCATTATTCGTTAATTTTCATTACATTTAACAGCAACGTGACATGTCGCCTTTTCGCCTCGTTATTTATCAATAACTTATGTATATCAGTGACACGAATCATTCGATATCACTCGATATCATTCCGTATGTGCTGTACAGTACGTCACTTAATTTTCGTGTGCCGCCGGTATTAAATTGTATTCATTAATTTACTGTTGTGTTAAGTCTTGCAGTCTTTTCAAGTTCTTAGTATTTTTTGAGCGATGTTTTTCTGTGACATTCATTTGTTGATCAACATTTTCACGAGAACATAATGTGATGGTGCAACGAAAGAATTGTATTGTTCAGTGATTTTTCTAAAAGATTTATGTGTGAGTTTTTGGTAGTGGCTAATATTATTTTGAAGATATCTGTCATAAATTTCGTGTACATTATTATCAAATTTATTTTTAAATCATCGTGTGACAAAAAAATGGTGTTATGATCATTTACATGTTAGTATAGCTTAGGAGTCGAGGGAAGAGGATTTTTTTACTTTTTAAAACAGTTATTTGAGCAGGCTAGGAACTTTTTCTTATTATTATTGTTTAATGTCTAATCAATACATAGTAATAATTACGTACTCACAATTATTAGTAAAATTAAATCATTCGTCTTAGCTGAACTTCCTGGTTCTTATTACAAATCTCCTGAATTTAAACGAGGTATTAGAAACGTATGCTCAACCATGTTAGTTTATATGGTACGAGTAATATAAACGTAAGTTTCTTAGTTACCGCTTTCCTCTATTACATAAGTCCAGATAAAGTGTAAACAAGAAAATAATGATCTTTAAATTAACAAATTATATACATCTATTCTGTCAAAGTATATGTGAGTTAGTTGAATATTGCGTTATATATAGTACATTGTGTTAGTTGCTTAGTTATAGACCTAGCAAGGTATCAACTATATGTAATACTTGTAAATACGCGAGAATATTTGTACGTTTTTAAATTTGTCTCGTTCGAGGTATCTATGAATATTATTTTTTTAACTGAATGCTACTCTTATTTAGTCATATGTGATTAATTAAATTTCTAAAAATTGTGAAGTAAATTAAAAAAAAATTGAAATTTAAATACCAAATATTATCACAAGAGATCTCATTAACATTTGATTGATAATTGTTTTTAGAAAATCGTGTATCGGAAATATTTTTAGGATCTCGTCACCAAAAGAAAATACTTTTAACGAAGCACTCACATATACACTCGTTGTTATTAAGGTTTTCTTAAAAAATGCTTTAAAAAATCTATGAACGTTTGTTTGACAGTAGTTAAAATAAACTAAATATATACTAAATAGTATTTTATAAAAAAAAACAATACGCTAGAAGATAAATGTAACCATAGTAAAAAAACTCGCACTACGAGTGTTCCCTACGCATATAAGCACTTATAACCATTTAAGGGCATATAATATTTCTATCAACCAATCTAAAAAAAATATTAATCTTTTACAAAGTGCATATTTTGCATGCTTATCTTTCACAGACGTAATAAATATACATTTTATAATACGAAGTTATTTTCATAATCGATTTAAGTCACTTTTATGGAGGAATAACATGTCAAAAGATCGTCGATTACTTGCTAGTGAACTGGTAGAGCCTTTATTTACCTTTCACAGGCGTAAAAAGTTATGCATAATTATATATATATATATATATATATATATATATATATATAACATATACACATTTATAATATATAATACATATTAGAATATAAAATATTCTTTTTCATCACACAAATATGTAAATATATTGTTTACTGTATCTTTCAGAGATATAATAAAAATATTTTTTAAAATACAAAGTTATTTTCGAAGTTGATTTAAGTCACTTGTACAATCTTTGCTAATATACCACCTGAAGATGTTGTAATACAACGAAACCTAGGTCGTGGTAAAGAATTTAAATAAAGTAGAAATAATACTACATAACGTAATTTTATTTAGTTGCGAAGAATTAAATCCACAATTTAATCATCAAAATATAAACTCAAATATGTCTCTACCTTTTACGCACATAGTTCTCTATTACTCGTTTTTAAATTTCCTCATTTCCCAATTTGTAATTCTATTGCTGTGATAGCCTTGTTTGTCTGTTCATTCACCCCTTTGCCAAAGGCTTATCATTTTTAAATAAAATGAGAAAGAAAGGACTTTGGATTTATATACAATACATATTTTCTAAGCCCCAAACTAGAAATGGTATTTAGAATGGATTAAAATTGTATTTCTAAAGAAATTTTTTATGTTTTTATACCATATAATAGTGTATAGTTAAAAATACCTCTTTAAATACAACGTAAATCTAATTTTTAAATTTTTTTTTGTTGAAAAGCAACAACTTGGTGATTAATAAACATTTTCATTTTTAAACCCATTTTATTACCAGGTCTATATAAAACGCCATTGTATAGGAAGATGTAATGTGGGTTTAATATTTGTTGTAGCCTTATTCAAGCAACAGACACAAAATAACAGTAAGAAAGGTTTGGATAACTAAATCAAAGTATTTTTGACAAATTGATTTTACGCCAGTTAGAGGTATATTAGGCAACATGTTATAAGGTATTATTATCTTAATTTTATTTAATTGTAATTGGTATGGTTTTTTCCGTTTTCTCTTAAGATATATGCACTAAAAGATGCAGTAAAAATATGCATACACTTCTCCCACCAGCCTTATTTCTGAAACTATTGAACAAAATATGAATAATTGTAATTAGTTTAATAGGAATATAATGTAACTTTAAGTGTTTATTATATATATATAAATTTGTATGCAAATCTCGTAGTCCGAGTACATACTTGACAGATTTAGTTTATTTTCGTAGCATTCACATTCCTATTTGAAATTTTTTTTCTTTTAGCCCAAAAAAATTAAATAACTTTTATTCGTGGCCTAAGGCCACGAATTTCAATCGAACGTTCAATTAAACAGTCAATACTAATATTATATTGAATTTTAATAATTTTTTTACCTGGTTAATAAGTATAAGTTATTGAGTAGCAATTTTGGCCATTAAAATATAGACATTAATCTTCTACAGTTTTCGTAACATTTTCGTTTTCTAGCTTAATTCCCAAATAAATTTAAGAGTTACAAAAACAGTACTATAGAAAAACAATTTCTCATGACTGAAACTGTAAGCGAAAAAGTTAAATTTCGATAAGAACTATAAAAGAAGAAGGGAAAAGAAAAACTTCATTATGGTGGATGTATTGTATATAGCCATTGCGATATGCTTAACTCCAGTGGCTGCGCTTCTTATCCTTCGCTTCGCAATATACTTGATGGAAAAAGTTGGTGAGTTTGCATTTATTTTACATACATACATACCTGTTTATTATAACATTAGATTTAGATTATATACAGTACTCAATTCTTGAACGAAGCACTTAAATTAATTGAAAAAAATATAATCTCTGAACTAAAATACCTTATTTTATCTAACCTTCTGTTTTTGAGAAAATGAAAAATACAGTTGACATTTAGACGTTTTATAGATGAAGGAAATTTGGAAAATGAAAAAGAATGAAATTTGCACTCCTTGTATTTTTGAAAGTTCCAAGTGTCCTTTAGCCTTTTAAAATGCGATTATTTTAACTCATGTAAACACCACGAACTCTTTATTTATAACCGCTGAATTCGTTGACTTGTTTATTGATGATATTCTGAGGAATAATTACATACCTTCTATTGGTGATACTACCAGCGATATTCATGGAAATTAGTATTGAAATTTGAACCACAGATCACATGTAGCTTGGTGTGAGTGAAGTATTACTTGTAAGGATTATTTTACATTTAGTTTAAAATTTAAAAATTTGAAATTTGCGCTTCTTGTATTTTTCTAAGTTTCGACTGTCTTTTTGCCTTTATTTATAACCGCTGAATTCATTGGTTTGTTTATTGATGATATTCTGAGGAATAATTACATGCCTTCTATCGGTGATACTACCAGCGATATTTACGGAAATTAGTATTGAAATTTGAGCTACAGATCACGTGTAGCTTGGTGTGAGTGAAGTTTACTTTAATAATATTACGTATAAGGATAATTTTAGAATGAGTTTAAGACAAGTAAACTTGTCTATAATGACATAACAAGCTGAAAAAAATCGTTTAATTGTTTCTTCGCGATTTCTAGATCCACATGTCCGATATAAAGAAAAAAATTGTGGTTTGAAGCTTATACTTCAAGGAATATTAAGTGTTATATATCCTCATGCTTCGATTTTTAGGCGCAGAGCAGTGATGAAGTGGAAAGAAATTTATTTACTTTTTTTCGCGAACACCTGGAATCACACGTCCGAATTCAAAATTTATCTCCGAAATATGCAAATAAAAATCCGAAATCAAATCATCCGAATCTGAAATCAGAAATTTTTCCGATTTCGAAAATTCGAATCCGAATAATCCGAATTCGAATCCGAAATCAGAAATTATTCCGATTTCAAAAATTCCATCATTCTAAATCAAATCATCCGAATCCGAATTCGAAATTAAAAATTACCCCGATTTAAAAAATTATTGGTATTATATATTTAGGTTATATAGCAATAAAGTGTAAAACATTTTTCGTTTGATTTTTCTGTTCTTTTGCGCTAATATCGACAAACACATGCCTGTTTACAAAAATTATTTTTGTTAGGAAGTCCATACTTTAATGATTATTATAGATTATACGTCATCACACTACGTTATATAGGAAAAGAGCGGTGAAAAAGTAGAACAGTTTTTCTGAAATTGATCTGAAATGGACCTCTAATGGAGTATTACTGCCACTCCAAATTTCAACTAGGTGAAATATAAGATATATTTAGGTACATATCTTCTTAATCATGGTTAAGCTTCCGTACCTCGAATAAAAAAAACAGGAGATTACTCATGTGTCCATTGTATAAAAATTTTTTAGCTTCCATATCTCATAAGAAAAAAAACAGGAACCTTACAAGATCATCTATGCCTGTCTATCTGTTACAAGCGTTTTTTTTATTAACTGTTTGATGTAGATACTTGAAATTTTGCATAACGATAAAGCATGTAAATCCACATAATCTATTCGAGAGCCATAATTCGATAACTCTAAAATATTTATTTGATAATTCTAGAAGTAGAAATTAAGCACTCAATTTTTTTTCTATTGGTTTTATATATAGTGTAGAGTATCGTTTCAAAGGGCTAGTTATAAGATACTAAAAGATATACTTATTTTTCAGGATTATAAAGAATTTTGAATGGCATTTTTCTAGAATTCAAAATGGCATATCTTGAGAGATTTGAACCAAAACGTACAGCGTCGATTGTAAATTTCATACATTTTTGAGATATTTTACATATTTTTTTCCCTGTAAAAATGTACTTGGCAATATTCGGTATAAAATTAAATGTAGGAAACACTTGTAGCACGAGTTCTACCGATTTCAAAATCAAACTGTTGTAAAGTTAGAATATGGAGAATTAATTCCTACGCATAATGGTTCATGATATTTTATATTGCCTATAATAACAGTTATATGCGCAAGAAAATAGAAGACTTATAAGGTATAAATTATGAATAGTCTGAATTCTACTGATTTCAATATCAAACTGTTGAAAAATTAGAATATGGACAGTTATTGCCAACGCTTAATGGTTCATGATATTTTATACTGCCTATAACAACAGTAATAGACGTAAGAAAATAGAACATTTATAAGGTATAAATAATGAATAGTCCGAATTCTACTGATTTCAAGACCAAACTGTTGAAAAATTAGAATATGGACAGTTATTGCCTACTCTTAATGGTTTATGATATTTTATATTGCCTATAACAACAGTAATGGACGTAAAAAAATAGAACATTTATAAGGTATAAATAATGAACAGTCCGAATTCTGCTGATTGATATCAAACTGTTGAAAAATTAGAATATGGACAGTTATTGCCAACGCTTAATGGTTCATGTTATTTTATATTGCCTATAACAACAGTTATATGCGCAAGAAAATAGAAGACTATAAGGTATAAATTATGAACAGTCCGAATTCTACTGATTTCAATATTAGGATATGGAGAGTTATTGCCTACGCTTAATGGTTCATGTTATTTTATATTGCCTATAACAACAGTTATATGCGCAAGAAAACAGAAGACTGTAAGGTATAAATTATGAATAGTCCGAATTCTACTGATTTCAATATTAGAATATGGAGAGTTATGGCCTACGCTTAATGGCTTATGATATTTTATATTGCCTATAACAACAGTAATAGACGTAAGAAAATAGAAAAAACTTGAGAGGCGTCAAGGGACACCCGGATGGAACGAAGTTCCTTTCGATTAATTAGTGAAGGAATTGTAATAACATTTTATTTCTTTTAAGTTATAATAATAATTATTGTTATTATTTATTATTATGTACAAAAAACCTGTATACACTCAACAAAAATAATCGTCGCGACACCACACTGTTCAATGCGAAATAGAAAGACGAAACGAAAATAACTGGCTCGCTTTCTATGAGAGAGAGAGAGACAGACAGAGAAACACGCGCACGCCGCACGGCTTGCAGCGCGCTCGCTAGCAACTATAGCAAAAAGTGTCGTTACAACTTTTGGTCTTAATTTTTTCCGTCTAGCCCCCTTTCGCAACGCGCAACTTCGTTCCAAAATTTATAAGGTATAAATAATGAATAGTCCGAGTTCTACCGATTTTAAAATCAAACTGTTGTGAAATTAGAATATGGACAGTTATTGCCTACGCTTAATGGTTTATGATATTTTATACTGCCTATAACAACAGTAATAGGTGTAACAAAATAGAGAAGTTATAAGGTATAAATAATAACTAGTCAGAATTCTATCGATTTCCAAATAAAAGTGTTGTAAAATTAGAATATGGACAGTTATTGCCAATGCTTAATGGTTTATGATATTTTATACTGCCTATAACAACAGTAATAGGTGTAACAAAATAGAGAAGTTATAAGGTATAAATAATAACTAGTCAGAATTCTATCGATTTCCAAATAAAAGTGTTGTAAAATTAGAATATGGACAGTTATTGCCAACGCTTAATGGTTTATGATATTTTATACTGCCTATAACAACAGTAATAGGTGTAACAAAATAGAGAAGTTATAAGGTATAAATAATAACTAGTCAGAATTCTATCGATTTCCAAATAAAAGTGTTGTAAAATTAGAATATGGACAGTTATTGCCAACGCTTAATGGTTTATGATATTTTATATTGCATATACCAACAGTAATAGGTGTAACAAAATAGAGAAGTTATAAGGTATAAATAATAACTAGTCAGAGTTCTATCGATTTCCAAATAAAAGTGTTGTAAAATTAGAATATGGACAGTTATTGCCAACGCTTAATGGTTTATGATATTTTATACTGCCTATAACAACAGTAATAGGTGTAACAAAATAGAGAAGTTATAAGGTATAAATAATAACTAGTCAGAATTCTATCGATTTCAAAATAAAAGTGTTGTAAAATTAGAATATGGACAGTTATTACCAATGCTTAATGGTTTATGATATTTTATACTGCCTATAACAACAGTAATAGGTGTAACAAAATAGAGAAGTTATAAGGTATAAATAATAACTAGTCAGAATTCTATCGATTTCAAAATAAAAGTGTTGTAAAATTAGAATATGGACAGTTATTGCCAATCCTTAATGGTTTATGATATTTTATACTGCCTATAACAACAGTAATAGGTGTAACAAAATAGAGAAGTTATAAGGTATAAATAATAACTAGTCAGAGTTCTATCGATTTCCAAATAAAAGTGTTGTAAAATTAGAATATGGACAGTTATTGCCAATGCTTAATGGTTTATGATATTTTATACTGCCTATAACAACAGTAATAGGTGTAACAAAATAGAGAAGTTATAAGGTATAAATAATAACTAGTCAGAATTCTATCGATTTCCAAATAAAAGTGTTGTAAAATTAGAATATGGACAGTTATTGCCAACGCTTAATGGTTTATGATATTTTATATTGCATATACCAACAGTAATAGGTGTAACAAAAAAGAGAAGTTATAAGGTATAAATAATAACTAGTCAGAATTCTATCGATTTCCAAATAAATTGTTGTAAAATTAGAATATGGACAGTTATTGCCAACGCTTAATGGTTTATGATATTTTATATTGCATATACCAACAGTAATAGGTGTAACAAAATAGAGAAGTTATAAGGTATAAATAATAACTAGTCAGAGTTCTATCGATTTCCAAATAAAAGTGTTGTAAAATTAGTATATGGACAGTTATTGCCAACGCTTAATGGTTTATGATATTTTATATTGCATATACCAACAGTAATAGGTGTAACAAAATAGAGAAGTTATAAGGTATAAATATTAACTAGTCAGAGTTCTATCGATTTCCAAATAAAAGTGTTGTAAAATTAGAATATGGACAGTTATTGCCAACGCTTAATGGTTTATGATATTTTATATTGCATATACCAACAGTAATAGGTGTAACAAAATAGAGAAGTTATAAGGTATAAATAATAACTAGTCAGAATTCTATCGATTTCCAAATAAAAGTGTTGTAAAATTAGAATATGGACAGTTATTGCCAACGCTTAATGGTTTATGATATTTTATATTGCATATACCAACAGTAATAGGTGTAACAAAATAGAGAAGTTATAAGGTATAAATATTAACTAGTCAGAGTTCTATCGATTTCCAAATAAAAGTGTTGTAAAATTAGAATATGGACAGTTATTGCCAACGCTTAATGGTTTATGATATTTTATATTGCATATACCAACAGTAATAGGTGTAACAAAATAGAGAAGTTATAAGGTATAAATAATAACTAGTCAGAATTCTATCGATTTCCAAATAAAAGTGTTGTAAAATTAGAATATGGACAGTTATTGCCAACGCTTAATGGTTTATGATATTTTATATTGCATATACCAACAGTAATAGGTGTAACAAAATAGAGAAGTTATAAGGTATAAATAATAACTAGTCAGAATTCTATCGATTTCCAAATAAAAGTGTTGTAAAATTAGAATATGGACAGTTATTGCCAACGCTTAATGGTTTATGATATTTTATATTGCATATACCAACAGTAATAGGTGTAACAAAATAGAGAAGTTATAAGGTATAAATATTAACTAGTCAGAGTTCTATCGATTTCCAAATAAAAGTGTTGTAAAATTAGAATATGGACAGTTATTGCCAACGCTTAATGGTTTATGATATTTTATATTGCATATACCAACAGTAATAGGTGTAACAAAATAGAGAAGTTATAAGGTATAAATATTAACTAGTCAGAGTTCTATCGATTTCCAAATAAAAGTGTTGTAAAATTAGAATATGGACAGTTATTGCCAACGCTTAATGGTTTATGATATTTTATATTGCTTATAACAACCGTTATAGGCGCATCATAATGAATAGCCCGAGTTCTACCGATTTCAAAATAAAACTGTTGTAAAATTAAAATATGGGGAATTATTGGCTATGCTTAATGATTTATGATTTTTTATATTGACAACAGAAATAGGCGTAAGAAAATGGAAAAGTTATAAGGTATAAATAATTGAATCAGGAATTGTGACTTACAGAACGTTTTAATTATGAAAAATATATAAGTACGTCACAAAATATTTTGTTCTTCATCTCAGAGAAAAATCAGAATGGAATCTATTGAAATTAGTTAAAAGGAGTTTAATTGTAAGAGCAAAGTAAATATTAGCGCCTTCAATTTACAAGCACAATACAAAAAGAAAAGCTAGCTATATATTACTAAGCGGTATGTATATACTGGATAAAATATAACCTATATGTAATTAGCAAGTACAATCTTCCTGGCAGTGAAAGAATTTTATAAGTCTCCGAGATTAGTTTATATAATTATATTTAAAAAAGTATAAACTTCTTTATAATATTAGTATATAAAATTATTAATATTACTCATAATTTATATCCGTACATAGAAAACTTTATGCGCTGGAAAAACTAGACAAAAAGTTTACAACGACATAAATGTACAGTCAAAACATAACACACAATAAGCGTTTAATGATAATTCAGTATATTTAGGCTGCATATTGTATTCATAGATGTTTTCGCGAAATTTGTGAATCCTGATGTAAAGATATTTCGCTGTTGGCCAGTAAATATATTTCGTTACAAAAGTTCGTTTGTCCCTATATACTAATCGTTTATTGTTTAATAGTTATAATGGTTAATTATTTATCCTTGCGTATATATACGCGGTACCTGTATATTTAGACCGAATATTTTGGCAGGGAGCCCAAGCGCTCCGTTTGGGCATATGCGTGAGGTGAAGAGCACATTTTTCAAATAACACGCGGGCTAGTGAAAGAAAGTAATATAAAAAGGTGTTGATGCTTCACTTTAAATACTCATAGTGATCACGTACTCTCGTCTTGTTAAGAAAATACTAGAGACTTGATATCGGGTTTGATGTCTGGCTGCTCATCGTGCGGGGACGGAGCGGTATCTGTAATCGCGTAGTTAATGCCACAGATCAGGGACAAGCAGTAGTGTCACTGATAAGGGAAGCTACTCACTGTGATTTCCAACTCGCTTTCCTAGCATGAATGTCCGTTATGCATGTCCATTATGTGCATTACTTCCAATAATACGTGAATTGGAGTGGCCCATCCCAAGTGCCCCATAATCATGATCAACAGTTTGTCCTTAGTCTATATCAGTAGACTGAGATATGAGATCAATTAAAATTTTGACATATGATGAGTCATCATAACATATTGATGATGATGGCTTATCATATGCCAAAATATTAATTGGTCTCCGCAAATTTTAACGCACTAAAAATAACAATATCATGCAACAGTTTGTGAAAATAGTTTTATTTAGAAAACTAAGGAAAATTTTAACGCTCCTTGCAAAATCGCAATGTTATCATACGCGATAAAAATCGCAATATTTTTATACAACGTGGTATAAAAATTATTTTATATAAAAAATTATGCATCGTTTCAATGCTCTTTACAAAATCGCAATATTATCATACGCGCCAAAAATCGCAATATTATCACACAAGGTTGTATAAAAATAGTTTTATAAAGAAAACTAAGGATAATTTAACGCTCTTTACAAAAGAATATTATCATGTGTGCTAAAATTACAAGATTATTATACATCCTTGTATCAAAAAGATCTCTAAAGAAAACTATAGATAATTTTAACGCTCTTTAAAAAGATTTACACAATTTTTGTAATACGGTTAATGATTCATGAGATAATTGGCTCTAAAAATTTTCATTAAACCTAACCATTGCATTAAGTGAGTTTTCATTAATTTTTCTTATCTCCAATATAGCTTACACGCAATATCATTTATTAGGATATTTACCATACCTGATATCAGTACTATCTGCTTTGAGTGTCATACAGATAATTATGTATATCTCGTATTTTAGTCGATAAACCTTTATAGAATTTGAATAAAATATACAAATTTAACACTGTATTTGACCATATATATTTACATATTTTATTTAATTGAAAAATTTATTTGCGTTAATTTTGTAGAAATTCATTATTAAAAATGAAATGAAAAGATTTTTGCTAATAGTCCACCTGAAGATGTCGTAATACAACGAAACCTAGGCTGTGGTAAAGAATTGAAATAAAGTAGAAATAACACTACATCACGTAGGTACTAAATATATTCTAGATGTTTTAAATGTTGAATATATTTGACCTTAATTTTGTAGAAATTCATTATTCACAATTAAATGAAACTACGTGATGTAGTATTATTTCTACTTTCTTTAATTTCTTTACCACGTCCTAGATTTCATTGTATTACAACATCTTCCGGTGGGCTAGATACATCTTTGCTAATAGCCCACCTGAAGATGTAATACAACGAAACTTAGGTCGTCGTAAAGAACTTAAAGAAAGTAGAAATAATACTACATCACGTAGTTTCATTTAATTGTGGATGTTTTAAATGACCAAAAGTAATGTTTAAAAAAATAATGCAACAAAGATATGTAATTATTATTCATTTATGTTGGTATTTTGTATTCTATGGTATTATTATGTCCTTTTTAGGATTCAGAACCCCAGCGAAAACCCCAGCGTAGCCCAGTTTTTATGGTAACGATCTGTCCGTATAGCAGTCAGAGGTTTCCAATATCCAAAGAAGATGGAGCTAAAAAATCAAAAAGAGCTTTAAGTAGAGAACGGATCTGTTTTATTTTCACTGGAAAACTACGGTTTAGCAGACCATCAAAATTGTTATTTCTGGTCCCATTTTCTTACGAGTCTGTCTCAAAAAGGCAATTACATAAGAAGTTTTAATTACACTCTAATATTCCTCATATCATATGTTTAAACACCTAATATAAAAACGAGCTCCGTATGTAAAACTAAAAAGGTTACGAGTTATGAAATCAATACCATTTATGTATATCATGATGATTCATCCTAAAGAGAAATAAACATCAAAATAAGATTTAAAATTGATCTTGTTATTGGAACACCAACGCTTTAAAATTCCATAAGAAATGTTTATTGCAAAATACAAAAACAAATACTTTACAATCGACACGTACAAACAACTAAAATAAAAAAAACTTCAATAACAAGGAAACTTCCAAAATATCGCACAAGAATACTGCAAAAACATCATATTATACTTATTTGACTGATTAATTATTTTTTTCATTAAATTTTCTATTATTATTATAAGTGATACATTTTATTTTTTTTATTACTTCTTTGAATGTCAAAGAAAAATACAAAAAAATCAATTTAGATCAATATAAAACCGATATAATGAAAAGTTACAATTGAAAACAATTATTAGAAGGAAAAAGGCTTCAAGTATTTTTTCCAACCAGCACACAAAATCTGTTTACGAAACCACTACAAAATAAAAGTTAATCCTATTATTATTAGTATTAATATTCCTTATTTCATATTAATATTTTTTATGAATAAAATACAAAGGGTAAAAATATTGAAAATGTTTTCGGGTAATGTTTTGTTTGACGTTTTGAGTTTATCGCTGTGATATATTTGAAAATATTACCTATATCAAATAAATTACGTTGTAATTTTAGTTATTATTTAATGTGATTACTTCTATAGTAGTGATATACTAACTGATGATACTATATATGTAATATTATAGAATATCGTAAATAATAGAATAGTGTATAGACATTGTCTGGAAAAGAATATTTTTTTTTATTCTGTCGTGGATTTGTCAATTGTTTCCTTTGTGGTGGTTTCGATGCCTTTTTTTAGGGCATCGTAGCCAAATGGTAAAAACGGAATAATTCGGACAGACAAAAAGGAATTATAAAACTTTATGATTCTTTTTTGTCCGTCTGTCCGTCCGTATATATATCCGCCTGTCTGTTCGCATATTACAACCATTTTACTCGGAAACTATTCACACCATATAGATTAAATTTGTATGGTCGATGTCATTTATGAACCGCTATACAAGTAAATAGTGAAATTATAAAAAAAACCATTTTAGTGGTGCGCTTCATACACGTAACTGAGGGATGAAAAAAATACAGTACTCATGGACATATGGGGTATCGTTAGGTAGGTCTTGAAAGTGGTATAGAGGTCCCAAAATAAGTTTTCTATTTGAGTCAGCAGTTGATGCGATATGCGCTTCGAAAGTTTTAGACAGTAGACCTCCCCCTAACGTTTCAACTAACTTGTAAAATCCTGCAAACAATTATGGAAGCAGGATATGTAATAAACTTTCAACGAAATTGGTTTGAATAAAACACGTTGTGTATTTTTTGAGATATGGGATACTTTCGGTACTGACCGTAGCAATAACTGTGTTTTAAACAATGTCTTTGAGAAACACAAACTTATAAGTTTAATATTATTTAGTGCTACAGAATCCTTCATGCGCGAATCTGATATATACATAAAAATATATATACGGAACTTTAAATGTAAAATAATCTACGACACAAATGCGGTCAACGCTTATATCTATAAGTGGTTAGATACGTCATAAAACCGTCTAATCTATGCTTTTTAGCCATGATATGTTTACATAAACATGTATCATAGACAAACACAATTGAGCTTCGCGTAGGTCTTTTTATAATAGGCCTTTGACGTAGCCGACTTCGTACTGACCACTTCAATCTAGTAATATTGTCCAAATTTATAGGTTCGTAATACGTGATTTCTATATTTAAATTTTTTTGACTATATTGTTAAAGCTCCTGAGTAATTTGTTAAGTTGGGGTAGGCTCAGAGACTATATCCGCCATCTTTGCGAAAACTTCGAAGCTAACTTTAAATCTCATAAACCGTTAATGCTATCGCAAAAGTGAATAAACAATTTTTTAGAGAAAATTACTTCTCTATTATTACTGTTGTAGGACCTTCGTCGTACAAAACACTGTTTACGAGTTACACAGCTTTGAAGTCAACAATTTTCTTTTTGTTATTTTAAAAACTGCTGAGGAAATGTTAAAATGGCGGACAACAATCCTATAGAGCTCTACGTTTTCTATAATTTTTATCTATTGAATATATTTGGCGTTAATTTTGTAGAAATTCATTATTCGCAATTAAATGAAACTACGTGATGTAGTATTATTTCTACTATCTTTAATTTCTTTACCACGACCTAGGTTTCGTTGTATTACAACATCTTCAGGTGGGATATCTTTGCTAATATCCCACCTGAAGATGTTGTAATACAACGAAACCTAGGTCGTGGTAAAGAAATTAAAGATAGTAGAAATAATACTACATCACGTAGTTTCATTTAATTGCGAATAATTTTTATCACAAATGTGCTTTGACAAAATTAATATTTTACGAGAAATTACGCGTCGAATACAATTAAAAACAATTGATGAAATGTTAAAACGGCGGTCAGCAATGTTTTCTATAATTTTTGTCACAAACATATTTTGGCAAAATTAATATTTTACGAGAAATTACGCGTCCAATACAATTAAAAACTGGCAATGAAATGTTAAAACGGAGGTCAGCAATCGTGTAGAGCTCTACGTTTTCTATCATTTTTATCACAAACGTGTTTTGACAAAATTCATATTTTACGAGAAATTACGCGTTAAATATTGAAAAAACTTATTTTTGGTAAACACAAAAATATTCAATTTTCATTTTATTGAGTACTAATTACATACAATTTTTATTTTAAACTTTTTTTGTAGTCTCAATAATTTCTGATTTGACTACATACCAGAAATTATTGAGATTCATAAAAAGCGTGTCTTTCAAGTATCTCATTAGTTTTTCCAAAATAGCTCTGTTACTCTCTATCATACTTCAGATCATCTAAAACCTTTCAGACGGATACAACTTGGCAAATTATTTAACATGTCACCCTTAAAAAAACGAAGTAGGCTCTTTCGTCTCAGAGGTTACCTTAAATCCTCCATCCCTGCGAAAACTTAAAGTTAAATATCTCCTGAACCGTTAAAGCCACTATAAAAATATTTAGGACCATAAATATAGAGCAAAAAGATCCCTTGAAAAATCAATAATTCATGTTGCGCGATTGAGTAAAATTTGTGAACGTTCGATCAGTGTTTGCAGAAAAAAATCAAAGAAATTAATTAATTTGGGCACGTTGTAACCTGTAAATCTATATCGAAATAAAAATAACGCATAAACATCTATAAAAAATATGCTGTAAATCTATATCAAAATAAAAATAACGAAGAAACGTCTCCTGAACCGTTAATGCTACTTCAAAAATGCTTAGGACCATAAATATAAAGCAAAAAATGATCCTTTGAAATAATCAGTAATTTCTTTCAACAAATAATTTTTGTGCAAATGACCATTTAGGAGTGAAATTTGTGAAAATAGAACGTTCGGTCAGTGACTGGAGAAATTAATTAATTTGGACTCGCTATAACCTGTAAATCTCCTGAACCTAAAAGTATCTCCTGAACCGTTAATGCGACTACAAAAATACCTAGGATCATAAATATAGAGTAAAAATGATCCCTTGAAATAATCAATAATTTCTTTCAAGATATCATTTGTGGAATTGACCAGTAAAGTTTGTGAAAATGGGATGTTCGATTAGTTTCTGGAGAAATAACTGGTAGAAATGAATTAATTTAACGTACTATAATCTGTAAATCTATATGGAAATAAAAGTAATTAATATCTTAGTTTGGAGCTTCAGCCGAATCGTTGTAATATTCTTTACCATTCCTATTCATTAGTTCTAAGTCCACGTGCTTGGTCTTAAAACTTGGGACCCAATAAGTTCCAAGGGGAAATTTAATAAAAAACTTTAAATTTTAATCTGAAACTTAAGCATTATGAAATGGTCTAACAGTTTTGACATGGTACTCAGACAAACATTTTGTAAGATATATTTGAGAGGCAAAAACCATAAATATTAATTTAAACTACGAGGATTATTTCATTGAAACTTGTATTCAAATAGATCCAATAGTATTTACGCGATGCTCTGATAAATGGATAGGCAGAAAAAAATGTAAAAAATATGTCTACATATGCTCTTGTAATTAATAATACATTTTTAAAAATTGTTATATTTATGCTTTTTTTAACAAAACTCTATTAGTTAGTTTTCATATAAAAATAGGAAACAGCGCCATCTGTAACAATAGTTACAATTTTATCGTTAAAGCCTCTCACAGACTAGAACGGACTGCGGTCGCGGTCGCGGTGGCGATTAGTTGTAACAATCTAACAAATATGGAAGTATTCACATACGCGTGGGTATCACGCATATGTGAATACTTCCGCATTACAATAGCGTTGGCGGTTACAACAGACCACGTAGATTATAGTATTTTAGACTTTTCAAAACCTGGAGTGTTTACGTAGTGTGTATATTTTATGTTAAGAATGGTTAAAACAGAGTTATTCATTGAAATTGTAAAAAATTATCCAGTTCTTTATAAGTTATGTACATTATAAAATACCAAAATAACGAATAAATTTGTTATTAGAGAAACGATCGGAGAAACTAACGGTAAGCAAGTACCTTTTAAAAAAGATAATTTTTTGAAGTTTACTCTTTAAGAATCGATTTTAATATATAACGCCCGGTATGAAGTTTTATGAGGATTAAAATCAGAAGTTCGGATTGTACGAAGTTCAGAGCGTGAAGGAAGTATAAGCTTTTGGTTGTGATCGTACGAAATTCAGAGCGTTAAAAAAGTGTAAATGTTGGGTGGCCTCTCCGCGCAACATTTTTACGCATCTTTACAGTTAGATACCAATATGTTTATTTGGCATTTTTTTATGGCGTAATAGCAATGACGGAATGTGACACACATATTGGAATTTTCATATGGCGTAATTGCAATGACGGAGTGTGACACACACAGTTTACTATCGTTCGCTTATATCAAGATGTATCACTAAATGTCATTATGTGTTGAATATTTCTTGTCCTCCATCCTATAAAATTAAAAAAATTATTTTAATGTTTACTTCGTTTTCTGACTTTCCTAAGTGTTTTTAAGTTTGTTGCATACATTTGATCTTGTTCATTTGTGTTTTACTTGAAAATAATTATATTGCTAGCAAGTTTTATTAAATAATTTTACATTTATGTGCAATGATATTAATATTTATATTTATATATAGTGTTACTATTTAATAAATTCCAAGACAATCGTACTTAAGGAGTAAACTCAAGCAGCGAGTCGGAGCTCAAACGCACAATATTTTTTTTCGCAAAGAGCAAGCAAACGTAACGCCTCTTATTTATTTCTTTATTTTATTTAATGTACAAATCCATAAGTCGTACTTATTGGTACGGAAATAATTTCTTTCAGTCAATTAAAAGATCAAGTAATACGGTATTTTATATGTTATCAAATACTGTGCTTGAGTAGATTGTGAATATAATACGAAAATAAAAAACGGTAAAAAACGACAAAACAATGAGAAATTATACAAATATATATAAAAAAGGAAAATAAAAGAATATTCTTCACTCTTTCAGCGAAATTCAAACATCTTGCCTAGTTTGAAATAATTGCATCACCGTGTTGTGTTTTAAAAATGCTGCTGCCGCAACCGTCCCAGTCTGTGAGAGGCTTTATTCTTATTTACCTTTACTAAGAATTAAAACTTGTATTATTTACCTCATAAATAATTATATTGTAATAATAATAAATAATAAAATTGTAATACGATTGCATATATTTAGTTACATATTACTAATTGTACCTCTTAACTCAGGGAGTTATAATTAAGTCATTTAAGCTGTTGGCACGCAAGACGATAACGTCTAAATGTTATTATGCCCGATAACGTTCAAACTTTAAAATATGTTTAACAATACTTCAGAAATCGATCGATAGATGGTGCGTGGACGCTGTTGTATGCAGTGGAAAGGCAGTAACAGGCAGAAAATAAGGCACAAAATAACTTTCACTTCAGAAAATTGAATTAGTAGATTAATTTATTGATTTAGCCTATATCTTAAAATATTCTTTTATCATATCACATTATAATTGATTTATTCGACGCAATCAATATGCCTTCGAATAAGTTTATCTTAATGACTCGATCTCATCACACAATAGAAATGTGTACATAAATAGCACTGCGATAAATGTGCACTCGAATAAGTTTATCTTCACGACCATCGATCTTATTTATTATATACACGCAATATATAGATATACATAGATAGTACTGCAGTCAATGTGTCCAAATACATTGAATTCTCCTACTTCTTTTGTTCGCATATATTTCAACAGTAATATACAAAAATATTTTTAAAAAAATTTGAGAGCGGTCAAATGAATTAACCTAAATTAGATTTTCAAATATCGTAGGTCCCGTACAGTATCTACTGATTAAAATAGTAAGCTTTAAAGATACCGAAACTAATCATTTTCCAGAATTTTATGTAAGATATGTCAACAGAAATGGCCGACAGCGAACACAAACGATCGCCTCCTCTCTTAGAGGATGTTAAAATAAAAATTTGAAAACAAAAACAGATTACCAGATAATTATGGCAATGTAGAATTAATCTAATAGTTTCTGGGAAATGCATGAAATTTTTGGTCCATGAAAGACATACTAGGTAATATACTAAAACATTTATAAAAAATATGAGAGTGGTCAAATGAATTAATCCAAATTAGATTTTTAAATTTCGCAGGACCCGTATAGTATCTATCGATTAAAATAGTAAGCCGAAAAATACCGAAACTTCTAATTTTCCAGAATTTCATTTAATATATGTTTACAAAAATGGCCGACAGTGGACAGAAACGACCGCCTCCTCTCTCAGAGGCTGTAAAATAAAAATTTGGAAACAAAAACAGATTACCAGATAATTATGGCAATGTAGAGTTAATTTAATAGTTTCTGGGAAATACATGAAATTTTCGTCCATGAATGAGATACTGGGCAATATCTGCACTTACATGGTTGAAAATATATTTGTACCTACTCCTAGTTGTAAATATTTTACTAGAATGATACTACATACCATTAAACATATATATGTGCCTGAGTGTGTGCGAAGCGAACCACCATACTGCGAATTCTATTTGTACTTAAGGTTTCATTTTCTTTATAAAAATAATGAATAACGCCATCTGTGGTCTCTAGTTCGCATTTCAATGTAAATTTCAAAGAATATCGCAGATTGCCATATAGTAAATAAAGTGAATTGCACTCGCAGTAAAATGATAATATTTTTACGGGATCTTTATGGCCATATCATCTTTACAACCGCACTTTCGAGTTTATAACCTTAAATAATGTTACTGCTCTAACAATAAATTATAATTTGATCAAATTTATATAAATATTACGGTCAATAATTACTGCTGCTTTAGTAAGATAAGGTATATGTCTTATTACTTTATCATTTTTAGAAAAAATACCTTAAATAAAAGTTTCCGATTACAATGTTCATTCTGTAAAAGGGCAGACGTCAATACCTATATAAATTGACCTAGGATAGCATTACATGCAATTGGCAGCACTAAGATAGCGTTACATGTAATTGAAACGCTATGGGATTGCCCCTCTGAGGTTTATTAGTCAACAGATTTCGCTTATCCCTAAAATATCCTTATATCAGATTATATTATAATTAACGGATTCGATGCAATCTAACTATATTTGATTTCCCCACTATCTTTCTCATCAGCTATACTTACTAATCTACACATGTATATATACACGAAAAACAATTACGCATAGGTAGATAGCACTCAAATCAATGTCCAGAATCGAAATTATATAAAATTATATATCGGATAATTTTACTTATCGTACGATATACCTTTTAAATCTTCTAGTATAAAGTGTGTTATAAAATAGACAGTTTTCCAATTACTTATATACCTCAATATATTATCATTATTTAATATGATATGTATCACAATAATACTACGTAGTACGCTTATATACCAAATGACAAAACGCCTACTTCCAATCGAAATGGTGAATTTTATTGAGATTTTGATTAGATATAAGTTTGTTTCATAATACAGGCATATTATTTTACATTGTTAATGAAAATATAATAAAGAAAAACAGTGTACGAGAAATAGTGACGAGAATATTTTCATTTAAGGTGTTCAAAAATACGCTTTTGAATTGGTATTTAGGTATATAATTTTGATAATGTACCTATTTACGCCAAACTAGGAAAAATAAATGTTTATTAATTAGTTAGCAAGATTTTGATTAATGAATTAAAATAAAGAATTAGGTATACCATTTCTTAAAGAAATGTTTACTAAAATCAAGAGAACTTTTATTCAGGTACTTTTATTTCTTAAAGAAATGTTTACCAAAATCAAGTGAACTTTTATTAATGAATTAAAATAAAGAATCAGGTATACCATTTCTTAAAGAAATGTTTACCAAAATCAAGTGAATTTTTATTCGGGTAAAATAAAGAATCAGGTATACCATTTCTTAAAGAAATGTTTACCAAAATCAAGTGAACTTTATTCTTAAAGAAATGTTTACCAAAATCAAGTGAACTTTTATTCAGGTACTTTATATATTGAATTGCGGTTTAGAGTATTTTTATTTTTCAGTGATTGAGGGGAAATATTATTTAGATTATAGTTGACGTGTATCAAAAGTTTTTTCGACGATGTATTATTTGTGTGTTTTTATTTTAAGATGAACTTTAGCGTTTTATTTTAGGTTTTTAAATGCCACCATTTTTAAGCTATTGATTCAGCTTTGTCTATTTACTAACTTATCCTAGATTCTGATCTAAGCTCATCACAACCTCCCACAGATACACACACACACACACATATATATATATATATATATATATATATGATATATATATATATATATATGATATATATATATATATATATATATATATATATATATATATATATATATATATATAATGATTTCGATAGCGGGAGTTACTTTACGTCTAGCGCCATCTATTACATCTGATTGGAGAATATTAACATTACATTGCTTTCATTGATTTTAATATACTTTTCATATTTTTTAAGCTTGTGTAGTGACAAAAAAATTAAAAGTAAGTAATTTAAAAAAAATAAATTTTGTGACTGTTAAATGTCCTGAGCTACCCAACGCATCAACACAAACAAACAGACTTCAATCATTCCAGATGGGCACAGTTATAAATTGATACTTTTGAAACTTTCTCAAAAAAATATTCGAAAAAAGTCAAAAAACCTGTGTATCAAAATGTTTCCAAAATTGCATATTTCACCTTCTTAAAAAAATACCGAGAACTCTAATTTCTTAATTTTTTATAACATGTTCTCCTTATTCTAGTGAAACAGAATAACAAATTCCCAGCAGTGGTGTGCCGTGCCCTGTAAGCAATTACAGGTAGCTAATCCTGAATATCTGACGTATATATATAATATACACCATATATTTATGAATATTTAAAAATATTTAATTTATGAGTGAAGTCCGCAATTTAGTTTATGATATATAACCTGAACGCACAAACCGAATACTATCAGTTTGTGTAATTTTAGACAAAAAGTACTAACTTCATTCCACGTTGCGAATTATTATCTTCAAGTAAACTATTGTCGGAAAAGTTTTCGATAACATAGTAAAACTGATTACGTCATTTCAGGTAGCTGATTTATAGAGAGAAAGCAAGCTAATTTTGTGTAGGTCACTACGGCTATATTCAGAATGTAATAATCCTGTTCATTGTGTCATTTATTAGGGTATCACATACATGTAATTACTCTATTATTATAAATATCTGTCAGGTTTTACCCGATGTAAACAAACTTGAATAAAATAGTTTTTCGTAGAAATATCTAGTTTTCCATATTATAAACGTGACTCTAATATTTTATCAGTGAATTTAGTTCACCGAATTAGCTATTGTGATACCTAATCTTTGTTTATATTCATTTTACAACTTTATTATTGTGAATGTGCATTTTGGTCGTTACGGTTTAAAACAGTATAATGTACATTGCTCCGTAGACTAAGTCATGTCGGATTACTGAATCGATCTTTGCTGAAATTGTAATATAACTCTGAATGGCAGGCCGCAACTAATTTTAAAATTATAAGTTCTTATCAAATGTATTGTATGTCTTTTTAATATGCGATCAATATGTGTGTTTACTCAGTTTTATTTTGACTTACCAAAAATTTCACTTTATTTCTTTCTATAAATAAAATTATAGTCATAAAAACTGATGTACTAAGAAAAAAGTATTGAGTAAAAAAATACTAGTAACTTTAATAAAAAAAATCGATTTGAAAAATGGTTTCATTTCAATGAAAGGGTTGTCAAATTTCAAATTTATAACCTCATTTAAATTTGTGAATTCATTATTTTACTTAATATTAGTTCGTTTATATACATACATACATATAAATATATATACATATATATATATATATATATATATATATATATATATATATATATATATATATATATATATATATATATATATACATATATATGTGTGTGTGTGTGTGTGTGTATTACGATGTTAAGAGAAAAAAGTGGATAATATATTAAGGCAAAGCGTGGATGCAGTTATCTCCAATATATTTATTTGGTTCACAATTTAACACCATATCCGTTAACATGTCTGCTTATATGGTGCTTATGCCGTATATTCTTTTTAGTGGTACCTTTTAGTAGCTTGTCGTATCCAAAAAAGCACTAGACGCCAGTGGTTCCTAAGCGGACTTAATACGTGCCCACATAACGATGACTAAACGTAATATCGCGTTGATCAAGTTATAACCTAATTGTGTCACGGCACTATATTATGATTTCGATGCATTCAGACATTGTTGCTTGTTGGACCATCGATTTGAGTCGTGAACTAATTACTAAATAATATACAGAAATTTATTCATTTCTTGTTAAAACTATTGGTAATATTGTACAAACTTGCGTAGTTTTAAATTATTTGAAGGCTTCGCTCAGCTATTTCCAGAGTGGAAATTTTGTTCTACATTTTGAACTATACGAGAACAGACCATGATTTCAATAGCTAACGTGCATTGACAGTAGAATTAATATATACATATATATATATATATATATATATATATATATATATATATATATATATATACATATATATATATATATATATATATATATATATATATATATATATATATATATATATATATATTATGTGAACAGCAAAGAATAAAATTATAATAAGGAGAAACTTGCCCTTTTTTTTGTAATTATCAATTATTTAAGAAACATGTGTAATTATCAAATTATCCATGCTGATAATTGTAGACTTAAGTCTTAAATCATATAAAAGACGAACAAGTGAACTAGATTTCGTATCATTACGACCTACCTAAGAAACTGGTTCATTTAGGAGGGTTTAAAATAGGAGTATTTGAAGGTAATGCCGTGTGATCATAAGTTTTACTTTATTTGAAATAAAAGAAAAAGATCATTACAAAAAAAATCGTTAAATTTGTTAAAAATATAATAAGTTTATTTGAGGGATTTTAGACAAAAATGTTACTATTGGACTTTGTAAACAATTTCATTTCAAATATTAAACATTTGTAAAAGATTACGCTACAGTATTCATGACATTGAAATAGACAAATCTTAAGGAAGATTCAATCGGAAGTACATTTATCGTTTACACGAGTCATTACATAACGTGGTTATTGACTAAGTGATACTGTGTAATTGTGACTTGAGAAAATAAAATCTTAATAATCGCATAATCAACGGTAACAAATTGCAAATAAGATAAACTTTATAATTTCACGAGCTTAAAAATACTTAAATGAATCATCAGAATAAGACCACACAAACATAATACTGTTAACAGAGGCGACATCAGCAATAAAGCAAAAAAATGTATGGTATACTTTGAAGACCGAGTGTATTCGTTATAAAGATTTTTCAAACATACTACTTAGGAAAGTAACATAATTGCAGAATTGATTGTGAATGCATAATAGCATAGTATTCAAAATATAACCTGTGCGTGCAAAATGTCACAGTGTGAACTCAAAGTAAAGACCCACTCACCCTTCAGATGGACAATTCGCCATGCGGCCCATCTTCATGTGGGCATTTAGTAAAGATTGCTAATTGCCACTTGAACCACCCATCTTTGCTAATTGTACACCTGAAGATGTTGTATTATGACGAAACCTAGGTGGTTGTAAAGAATTTAAATAAATTAGAAATAATACTACGTAACAGAGTTTCATTTAATTGTGATTTATTTAATATTTATCTTGTTGTTTAAAAATCAAAGAGGTAGTTACATCAGCCTTTGTAATAAGACCATCTAATAAATTGACATGGACACTATTATTAATCCGTAATGGTATTCTTATATTTTTCTCAAAGAACCTTAAAAAGGTTACTGTTTAGTTAATTATAACAAACTTCCCCAAGCGCAACTATTATATCGATAAGTTTAATTTTACCATAATCCAATAAAATAAGTTGGAAATTTGTCTGTGCGTCAAAGAGATAATTCAAGTTGCTTTCGAAAGACCATATAAACAATAAACCTGTTTTATTTATACGAATAAACGATAACAATGTTTAATTTTGCAATATCGATGACTAGCTGTCTGTCCCGATTTTTAACGGTAGTCTTTTTCATGTGAAAAAAATATACATCCAACAGGTACATCCAACTTTGCTATAAAACTTTTTTCCCACTTAGTATGAGGCATATTAAAGAATTTTTCTTAAATACGATGAAAAATGTATAACAACATTTTTTATATGGTTCCTTCTTCGCAACATATCTAGTCCCCAAGGCGTTTTATAGGTTTTCCCTTTCCCTTAACTTTCCTGGATAAAATTCGAATAACGGTATTTAGCAAACATTACAATACAAAATTATTTAAATCAATTTTCATTATCAAATTAAGGTTCGCCTATATTTCTTCTTCTGCAGGCGATTTCGTATGCGTGGACTTCAGTAAATCCACGTTATCATTTATCATAGTTTAGATTTTATAAAAATCCTTTCGCATCCAGTAGTAATATTAGGATCAAATTATAAAAGGGAGAATATAGATAGGGAGAAATACATGATATGGGTTAATATAGGCTAAAATCAAACTTACAGAATTTTCATTACAGATAATACTAGGTGAGGAGGTAAGAACCAAATGAACATCATAAAAAATGGATTCTATCTCTCAGGCACAGTTTCAGATTTTAGAGCAACAAAACATAAGCAGTCATGGGACTGCAGACAGAAGTGAAAATTTAAAACTCTGAAATAACAGTGGTTTTATATAATTTTATAGAAATTTTAATTTTTAAATCCACGACAAAAATATCGAACAACTAGAAACCTGTTTTACGACGCTAGTAAGATAACTCCTAAGCCACTATGAAATACTCATTGCCGAAATATTGCAGATGTGAAATATTAAAAAAATTAACAAATTTGTAAACACAAATATTGGTACGAATATTGAAAATATTTGAAAATAATTGCTTCGTTTTTATTATATTTTTTTCTATATAAAGATATTAACGTATTTAGCAGTCGCTGTTGTAATGCACAGTAATCCTACAATTAAACAATTAAAATAATAACCAAATTAAAACATAATTTAAATCATTAACAGTATACACACATTGAACTTTCCAAGTAGTCAATTTAAATTCACTTATATAAATATACACGGCACTAATGTTGCACTACACGTCACCCTCATAGCCATAAATATACTGCTATTACAACATGTCGGTGACGCGAACTCACAAGATTTTACCTATCCAAACAGCTTCCAACGCACACATAATACAGTCAGGCATCATGAGCATAATGTATACGTATACGTGTTCATGTGTATACGTGTACACAGACCGCTGTATATATATATATATATATATATATATATATATATATATATATATATATATATATATATATATATATATTGACAACAAGCAATGTGATAGTAAGAATCTTCTCACGTTAATAGCTTAAACTTTGCGTGAAAATGTATAAACAAACAGAACTTTCCTATTTATAATGTGAGTATAAATATGACACCGGCAAGAAATCATGCCGTACTAAAGTATCATAAAACATTATCTACGCGCGTCATAGTTGAATAAGGATTGCCCCTCTTCAATAAATTACTCAATTTTATCAGGGGAATTAAAAATTATCATCAACATTTGTTTTTATCTTAATCTGTTGGCTTTATATCACGGAAAATATCGCGGCAACGAACGAAATTTCGTGTTTTTGACGATCGAGTACACATTTTCCTAATTCTCTGTTATTAATTATCTACGCGCGTCATAGTTGAATAAGGATTGCCCCTCTTCAATAAATTACTCAATTTTATCAGGGGAATTAAAAATTATCATCAACATTTGTTTTTATCTTAATCTGTTGGCTTTATATCACGGAAAATATCGCGGCAGCGAACGAAATTTCGTGTTTTTAACGATCGAGTACACATTTTCCTAATTCTCTGTGTTATTAATTTTTAAGTCGACGTAATGCATAAGTTCAACATAACTCGTAGTCGAAGTAAATTATGTTTAACTAATTTTTAATTAAATAATTTAAAGGACTTGCGTTATTATTTTTCATTAAAATAAATTTGATTTTTATCTATTTGAAACCAGTTAATTATACGCGTAACAAAACTGTTGCGTTGGTAAATTCTGTATCTTGAATATAACTAAAAACAAAATATTTTTGGAGACTATTCGATACCAATAGAAGCCAAAAATCACTTGTCGTTTGTCTATATGTGTTGTGCACGCATCACATAAAAATGACTGAAGGGAGTATAATGAAACTTGCCAAGAGGATACTTTATGCCCCTTATTTAAAAATATCTTTTAGATTCATCCGTTACGGAATTCCCAAAAAGTTTATAGAAAATTTATTGAAATGGAGACTAAATTATAATTTCATAACTGGTGTATTGCATATCTTTTGTATACAACGTGTTTTAGTTTTTTTCTTATGTTCTAATGTTGGATTAGATCATCCAACATTCAAATATAAGAATCTAACATTAGAATTTAATTGGTAAATTCTGTATCTTGAATATAACTAAAAACAAAATATTTTTGGAGACTATTCGATACCAATAGAAGCCAAAAATCACTTGTCGTTTGTCTATATGTGTTGTGCACGCATCACATAAAAATTACTGAAGGGAGTATAATGAAACTTGCCAAGAGGATACTTTATGCCCCTTATTTAAAAATATCTTTTAGATTCATCCGTTACGGAATTCCCGAGAAGTTTATAGAAAATTTATTGAAATGGAGACTAAATTATAATTTCATAACTGGTGTGTTGCATACCGTTTTTGTACAATGTGTTTTAGTTTTTTTCTTATGTTCTAATGTTGGATTAGATCATCCAACATTCAAATATAAGAATCCAACATTAGAATTTAATTTTTTTTGGTATCGCCTAATAATAAATGCATTTATTAATACTATGCACTTTACTAAGGGTGAAGTGTAATCCTATTTAAGTCTCAACAAATCATTCCGACTAATTTCCAATTTTACTTTAATTATGACATCAGAAATTTGAATTTCCTGGATCAGATTTTAAATTGAGTTTTCAACTTCGTATACTGAGTGGCAGCTATATGCAAAAGACGCCGATTACGTGGATAATTAGAGAACAGTTAACGACGAGGAATAATTTACATTAGTTTCTGTCAACTTTTCGTTACGGAAAGTAGATTTAGTTTAAATTTTTGCTGGTTACGGTTAGTTCATTACAAACTATTTGGTTTGGGAAGCCTATTCCAAGCATAATTTCAAATAATGTTAGTAGTAAACAAGCCTCATTTGAATGAAGAAAGATTTTGATTTAATTAAAAAATAAGGCCAATATTTTAAAATACATAGGCCTAATTAACGTTTAACCTCATTTTGTTAATAATTTTAAAATCATATTAAAATCATACTTCCCTCATAGTTGACGCAAATTAGAAGAGACAATTAATCTTTAAATATCGTAATAGCTTAATTGAATATAAAAAATGTAAATATCAAATACCTTGATATTATAAATGAGAAAGTGTATTTCTTTGTTCTTCATTCAAGTCGCAATGGAGCAAGGAATTGAAAAGATTTTTTGCTCGGAGATATGACCGGGAAATGACAAATACTACTTTTTATCCAGGGAAATCTCATTTCTTCAGGGAAATTCTTTTTTGAAATTGAAAATTATTTAAACGGAATAGCGAAGCAATTCGTAACTGATCAACGGATTGACATACGATGTTCAACGGTTCTACTTACGGCATATAAAAAAGCAACAAAATCACTGTTATAAATAAATATTTTCCACTAATTTAGGGATTTAATCCCTAAATTAATGAAAATATTTTTGGGTTCATTGGCAGTTGTACTACTTATCATTTAATTTCACTTAATATTTAATGTGACACTGCATGTTTTAATTCCTCTGTAATGTCTAAATGTGCCGTAATATTTATTCAAGCTCACAAAGTGATATTTACAAACGTCAATTAGGATTAAAAATTGTTTTAAGATCACAAAATATAAGTACATCGAAAGTGTCATAAAGACTCACGTATACATAAACGGTTAATAAATATTTTGTCTTCATAAATCCTAAGATGATACTTGCACAAGTGTGACAGAATGGTATAGTAATATTTTATTCACAATTTTCTGCATAACCTTCTCCAAGACATAATTAAAAAATCTGAACAAAATTTACAAGAACTCATTCAAAATGACTCGCTCGGTTGTTGCATGAATATGGGATATTGAAATATTTCTTTAAGAAAACTGTTCAGTTTCATCAACACTCCCATCCCGATAAGTATTGCTATATCATTCTGTTATACTCCATGTAAATCTACCTAAAACAATTCATTACTCCAAGAAATAAATACTTAAAATCCATGCGTTAACGAGATTGCTGACACAGCTACCTACATTCATATATATTCAAATCTACATTTATAGGTTTTATTCAACCGAAAATGATTTTTTTCCTGAGAAGCATGTTATATCAGCTCGATAGATATTCGATGTATGAATACAAAAGTTTTTACAACTCTATGTTTTAATTCTATACCCATCTCTATATTTTAATATCTCTTTAAGTGTCAGTTGTAAGACTTAAATAAAGAAAAAATAGCAAAAAGTTTATATCAGATTTATTTGGCGTTAATTTTGTGGAAATTCATTATAATTTAATTTTCAAAACTAAATGAAACTTCGTGATGTAGTATTATTTCCACTTTATTTAAATTTTTTATCACGACCTAGATTTCGTTGTATGACAATATCTTCAAGTGGGCAATTGTAACGATCTTTACAAATTGCTTACCTCACGATGTTGTCATACAATGAAACCTAGGTCGTGATAAAAAATTTAAATAAAATAATACTACATAACGTAGTTTTATTTAATTTTGAAAAATTAAATTAAAAAGTTTATAACTTGAAACTTCATTCAATTGTATGTATTGAACTTGAGGAAATCTAACTATTTGTTTTCTTATTAACGTCTTTAAGGCATGATCCATAAAGATAAATGACGTACTACGTAGCTAGTTACTGACGCTAATAACAAGTCATACGCTTACTCGATAGACAAGGTATTTTTTTACGACTACTAGATTATGCAAAAGCTGACAGTGATAATGGTCTTAAAGTAAATCAATGACGTTTTGTTAATTGTTAGGTGTCTTTCGAAAGGCACAGACGTTTATTTCATTAAAGAATAATGACGGATTCGTTAATCGTCAATTGTAACGCTAAATAAAAATATAAACATAATTTGGGTTTAATCTTTGTTGTGAAATCAAAGTGTATTTAATATCGATAACACAAAAACAATAATAAACTCTCAGCATATAATTTGATTTAATTAATTAACAAACATTTTAAAAGTGTAAAAAATTAAAAAATTGCATAAAATGGATGTATTTTTCCTTGCTATATTGTTGATGTCACCTTTATCTGTGGTATTGGGATTGTATGGCGTTATCCTTATTAGTCGTTTTTGTATGGGTGAGTCTATAATACTGATATTTGATTTGTTTACGTTTTATCGTATTCGATCCATTATAATAATTTGCCGTGTTATTTAACTTTTGTCAATATTCCTTTTAGAATAAATTTTATGCCAAAGATTTAATTATTAGAGTCGATAATTGAGACTAAATAACATAGTTTATTTTTTCCTTATAGGATATATGAAAATTAAATTTGATTAGTCATTTTTTATACGCAAGTGTTCTTAATATCTATATCTGATTTCTTTATATTGTGCCGTATTCGACTCAGTCTAACAATATTCAATGCTCAACTAGCATTATTCTTATTAGTCGTTTTTGTATGGGTGAGTCTATAATACTGATATTTGATTTGTTTATGTTTTGTCGTATTCAATCCATTATGACAATTTTCCATTTTATTTAACGTTTGTTAATATTATTTGTGAACTAGAATAAATTTTATGTCAAAGATTTAATTATTAGAGTCGATATTTACTGCTATATAACATAGTTTATTTTTGCCTTTTAGGATATATGAATATGAAATTTGATAAGTAATTTTCTATACGCAAGTGTTCTTAATATTTATATCTAATTTGTTTATATTTTGCCGCATTCGCTCATTGTAACAATATTCAATGTTAGCTGACGTTTGTAAATATAATTCATTTCTGAAAATTAATAAATTGTAAGTCAAAGAATTAGATATTTACAGTTGACATTTGTTGTTTTATAACAGTTGATTTATCGTTTTATGATATATAAAGGTGAAATTTTCATTAGCCCTTTTTATTTGTTTGAACTTATGTAATATCAATGTTTGATTTGTTTGCATTTTGTCGTATTAAATCCATTATAACAATTTTAAATACTAGTTGACGTTTGTAATTGTAATTCAGTCCTAAAAATTAATAAACTGTAAGTCAAAGAATTAGATATTTACAGTTGACATTTGCTGTATTATAACTGTTGATTTATCGTCTTATGATATATAAGGTGACATTTTCATTCGTCCTTTTATCTGCTTGACCTTATATAATATCGATGTTTAATTTGTTTGCATTTTGTCGTATTAAATCCATTATAACAATTGTCAAATGCTAATTGACGTTTGTAAATATGAATTTGTGTATTTGAATAAACTGTATATCAAAAAGTGATATATTACAGTTTATATTTGCTGCTTTATTACGTTTCATATATTCTCTTAGGATATATGAAGATGAAATATTCATTAGTCTTTTTCATATGTGTGAACTATAATATCGATGTTCAATTTATTTGCATTTTGTCGTATTGAATCCATTATAATAATGTTCAATGCAAGTTGACGTTTGTAAATATGAATTTGGGAACTTGAATAAACTGTATATCAAAGAGTTAGATATTATAGTTGACACGTTTACGTTTATGTTTAATATATTCTCTTAAGATATATGAAGGTGAAATATTCATTAGTCTTTTTCATATGTGTGAACTTTTATAATATCGATGTTTAATTTGTTTGCATTTTGTCGTATTAAATACATTATAATAATTTTCAATGCAAGTTGACGTTTACCAATTTTTGTTTGTGAAATTGAATAAATCGTATGTAAACGAGTTAGTTATTAGAAATAACTTAACTTTGTAATTAAACTAAAAATATTGTATTATAGGGTAATATAGTATGGAAATTAAACTGTTTTATTTCAATTGACCTATCTGTCTATCTGATAACAAAGCTGGCGTTGCGTACGGTGTAAGCTCTCAAAATTTGTTGCATCGTACTCTAGATGAGACCACCATCTAATGCCGATGGAAGACTTAATGTTACGTCAAAATCTTCATGCCTGTAAATTTAATACAACTATGTAAAAAGAAATGAGTAAGTTTGGACTTATAATACACGTGAAAAGAACGCGACTGGCAAATAATTCTACAAAACGGTGGCTGACAGTAAAATAACGAATAATTTTTCCTGCAAGCTGTCTTAAACTAGATTTATTGTAATAGAGCAAATTCTCTATACTGAAAAATTTTAATAAGGGTTTAAATGTACATATAATCAAATTGTAACAGAGTAAAGTTTATATACTGCAAATATTTTATTTAGTGTGCAGAATGGTAATAAGAGCCAAAGAATCTGGTTTTTACAATTTTTGTCTCTGTGTCTGTCTGTGCGTTAATTTTCTTCAATCATAAAATTTGTTTAAACAGATTTTGATTAAATTTTGTATGATAATAGTTTATATCCCAGAGCAACATATAGGATTTTACTTTAGGTACTTTTTTCTAGACATTAGAGATTAAAAAAAACTGAGTTGGTGATTATTACGATAATGGTACTTCCAACGTCATCTATTTCTCCCATTGTCAATATTTTTACGTACGCCGACAGCATACGTAAAAATATAGCTAGTAACAAATAAACGTATTACTGATACACATGTGTGTACGTATATAAGTATGTATATATATATATATATATATATATATATACATATTTATATAGACATATATATTATATTATTTAAAATAGTTGCGAAATGTAATACAGGGGGAGAAGGATAGTATATGTTAATTTTTGGAATTTTTCTGTTTATGTATTGGTCGTATACGTGTCACGTAAAAATTACTAACCAACTAGGATAATTTTTTTTTATGTATTGGTCGTATACGTATCACGTAAAAATTACTAACCAACTAGGATAATTTTTTTTATGTATTGGTCGTATACGTATCACATAAAAATTACTAACCAACTAGGATAATTTTTCTGTTTATGTATTGGTCGTATACGTGTCACGTAAAAATTACTAACCAACTAGGATAATTTTTTTTTATGTATTGGTCGTATACGTATCACGTAAAAATTACTAACCAACTAGGATAATTTTTTTTTATGTATTGGTCGTATACGTATCACGTAAAAATTACTAACCAACTAGGATAATTTTTCTGTTTATGTATTGGTCGTATACGTGTCACGTAAAAATTACTAGCCAACTAGGATAATTTTTTTTTAAATATAAGATAGACCTAAAAGTAAAATTTCATTTTAATTTCATCACCATCGGTTTACTGAATTAGAAGGTATTCAAATTTAATATTTTAAATATTTATTGCTACAAAAACAAAAAATAGCTTTGTCACTCGACATGTAATTACACAGAGAAGTAGTATATTTATTTGCTCCAATAGATGGCGTTACGTATGCTTTAAATCGCACAATGTTCTTTTCCACCCGGTCGCACATTGACGGAATGAGCGTGATCGGAGGTAGAAGGGTAGAATGGTGAGGAAGTGATAGGGGAAGCTCTTTTCATTGTTTTGAGAATGGTGTAATTCTTACGGGATACTTATAAAAAGCAGCATTGGTAGGTTTTTCACTGCTCTACCCATACGAAGTCGTCAGACATAGCTAGTTATATATATCTGTACATATATTTAATCTGTAAAGGAGCGAATTCAGTACATGGAAACAATTTTAAAAAGAGTAATTTATTTAAATATAAAATAATAATATAATATAATATAAGGAAAACCTGTTTTTTAGAATTTTTGTCTGTTTGTAAATTTGTTCTGCAATAACGGAAAATTTACTGGATGGCCGATATTTGATATGATAATAGTTTATACTTTTGAGCAAAAAATAGGATATATTTTATCTGGATATTAAAGTTTGAAAAAACCTGACTTGGTGAATATTATGACACTGATACTGTTAACGCCACCTATTAGTGTTTTTAGTGAATTTTACGTTCCTAGATTTATTACGATATGGTACTGCCAACGCCATCTATTAGCATTTTTAGTAAACTTTATACTCGTAGCTATTGTTAAAAACAAATGAAAATACAAAAAAAAACAGAATAATATTGATGATAATAATAATAATGATAAAAACTATTTCGACTAGTTAGTTGGATCAGCAGTGGTATAATTGTTAAAGCGTTGGCACGGGACGCCGAAGAAATTAATATAATGTCCATTATTCGTAATAAATTTGTTATTTAAAATTTCACCCGAACGAAGTCGCGTTTTGGGCTATTATAATATAAGCATGTCCTAACATATTAATTGTCCACATAGGTATGAAATAATTTCAATACATAATGTACGTTAATAGTATTCGACTGGCAAATGATTCTACAAAGCAATGGCTGTTGATATAATGCAATAATGATCCAGTAAGATATTAATATCAGTTGTTTTCGTAACAAATAAACATATGGGAGAGCGTTTTACAGATAAATATATATCCGTTATCTGAAATAATTATTTACAGTGCTCGATAAAGCTACGATAGTGAAAATGAAAGTCAATCGAGTGTCACACGAGTCTATAATCTCGTTGATAACCTGAAAATTTAAATTTTCCCATTTATAAATACACGTGGCAATTAAAAAATTATGTCTAATTTTCGTACTGCGTATTAGATTTTAATCTATTCCAGTAAATGTTAGCATAATAAATTGTTTTAGTCTACTATTACAAATTTAATGTTTGTGTGGCATATCAGTCAATCAAAGAAATTAATACATGTACGTTTACCGGTAATTAAGACATTTACATATATACTACGTATATGACCGAGCCTAATATTATACATAAATGCTATGTATATGACTGAGTCTAATATTACTGCCAGTTACCTCATTTTATCATTATATAATTTTAAATTAACAATTTGCCATGACACCAACCAACTAACCAACCAAATTAATAATGGTCATCGTAGTCTGATGGTATAAACAATAAAACTATTGGTAAAGTTCAGAGTAGACCGCAACTTTGTACTTCATTTTGGAATTATGAAATGGTTACATTTATTTCTTATAAAAGAAATTTAAAGAATATTGTATAAATGTTTGATTTTTACTGGACCAGGAAAGTCAAGTTATTTTGACTTAAAATTATAAAGCAAATGAGTGAAATATGTCGTAAAAAATATGTTAAAAAATACATAGCAGTAAATCTCATTTTCAGATGATTGCTCATTTTCGCCATTTTATACATTATTATGAGTTAAACATTAGCTATTTTATATGAGCAAATTGTCACATGGCAATAAATCTTATTATCAGACGTTTGCTCTTTACAGCAATAATTATTTTAATTCTTATCCCTATATATTTTTCACGTGGCGATAAATCACATTTTCAGACGATTGCTCTTTTTCACAATTTTATACATTATTATGAATTAAATACCAGTTATTTCAGTTAAGCAAATTGAATATTCTTATCCCAGTATATTTCCATGCGGCAATAAATCTCATTTTCAGACGATTGCTCATTTTCACAATTGTATACATTATTATGAATTAAACACTAGTTATTTTAGTAGAGCAAATCGCATAGTCTTATCCCTACATATTTTTCACGTAGCAATCAAGCTCATTTTCAGACGATTGCTCATTTACATTATTTTATACATTATTATGGATTAAACATTAGTTATTTTAGTTGAGCAAATTGAATATTCTTACCCCTATATATTTTTCACATGGCAATAAATCTCGTTTTCCGACGATTGCTCATTTACACTATTTTATACATAATCATGGATTAAACAGTTATTTTAGTTGAGCAAAATTGAATTTTCTTTTCCCTATATATTTTTCACGTGCCAATAAATCTCTTTTTCAGACTATTGCTCATTTACACTATTTTGTACATTATTAAGAATTAAACACTAGTTATTTTAGTTAAGCAAATTGAATATTCTTATTCCTATATATTTTTCATGCGGCAATAAATTTCATTTTCAGACGATTGCTCATTTACACTATTTTGTACATTATTATGGATTACATACTAGTTATTTTAGTTGAGCAGAAAATTTTTTCCCTATATATTTTTTATTTACCAATTATAATTAATTTACTCTTTTTACGGATCAACCTAAAACCCTATAATTTATTCCAAATCTTAGTGTTATCACAATCGTATCTATTTCATTGCACATGAAAACGATGGTGTTGCTAGTAGAAATAAATAAATATAAGTAAAGACAATAAATAAAAACATTTTTATTTTTATTTTCTCAGAAATTCTGGTAAAAATAATTACAAGACCCTGATAACCATAATTAACGTTTTCTTCTCTATATCGTGAGAAGTTTCTTGTCCCTATTTAATTAAGTATCAATTTTTACCTCGGAAGGAAAAACGGAACCTTTATAAGATCATTCTAATGCTTGTTGGCCAGGTTTTTTTAGAAACCGGTTGACATGGAGACTTAAAATTTGGCACAGAATAAGGCGTATTAACTCTCGCATATTATAATAGGTAACACTTCAAAATATTTATATGGAAATATTGCAGGATTATCCAAAGTTAATTTTTAGAATTCCATTAATTCTGTGATAATTAATCTGTAACAGAGCGAATTTAGTAAAAGGAAACTATTTTGGAATTATTTGATTCAGGTTGCGTAACTCAGAAGGAAAAACGGAACCTTTATAAAATTAATCTTATGTTCGTTTGGCCGTTTGTCACAGTTTTTTTAGAAACCTGTTGACATGGAAACTTAAAATTTAGTACAGTATAAAGCATATTAACTCTTACATATTCTAATATGTAACACTTCAAACTATTTATATGGAAATATTGCAGGATTATCCGAAGTAAAATTTTCAGAATTCCATTCATTCTGTGGGAAATAGTTTCAAACAACTACTTAACAAGGGCCTAAAAATACTTTTTAATTATTTTAGATAGACTGTAAAGTATCTTCCTCCTTACTTCGAAACTACCGAATCTACCTAAAAATAGAGTTTTTCTAAGTCTACTCAAAAAGGTTCTAGGAAAATAATCCTAAGTATCACAGTATCCGATATATTTATAACAATACATATGATTTACTTGTTAAATATTTATTGCGTCCTTTCGACTTACGGTAAATAGAGTAATTTTACATTAAAAGAGCTACGTAGTATTATTAAATATTATATATTTATTGCAATAGAAAGCCCATTTCAGTGATGACTTACGGTAAATAGAGTAATTTTACTTTGAATGAGTTACGGAGTATTATTAAATATTATATATTTATTGCGTCAGATAGTCCATTTTAGTGATGACTTACGGTAAGTACAGTAATTTTACTTTAAAAGAGGTACGTAGTATTATTAAATATTATGTATTTATTGCTTTAGAGAGTTCATTTAAAGATGACTTAACGGTAAATAGGGTAATTTTACTTTAAAAGAGGTACGGAGTATTATCAAATATTATATATTTATTGCAATAGAAAGTCCATTTTAGTAATGAGTTACGGTATAAATAGAGTAATTTTACTTTGAATGAGTTACGGAGTATTATTAAATATTATATATTTATTGCGTCAGATAGTCCATTTTAGTGATGATTTACGGTAAGTACAGTAATTTTACTTTAAAAGAGGTACGTAGTATTATTAAATATTATGTATTTATTGCTTTAGAGAGTTCATTTAAAGATGACTTAATGGTAAATAGGGTAATTTTACTTTAAAAGAGGTACGGAGTATTATCAAATATTATATATTTATTGCAATAGAAAGTCCATTTTAGTAATGAGTTACGGTATAAATAGAGTAATTTTACTTTGAATGAGGTACGGAGTTTAATTAAATATTATATATTTATTGCGTCAGAAAGTCCATTTTAGTGATAACTTACGGTAAATAGAGTAATTTTACTTTAAAAGAGGTACGTAGTATTATTAAATATTATGTATTTATTGCTTTAGAGAGTTCATTTAAAGATGACTTAACGGTAAATAGGGTAATTTTACTTTAAAAGAGGCACGGAGTATTATCAAATATTATATATTTATTGCAATAGAAAGTCCATTTTAGTGATGAGTTTCGGTATAGAGTAATTTTACTTTGAATGAGGTACGGAGTATTTTTAAATATTATACATCATGTTTGGATACTACACAAAATTTTGACGGATTTTTCGATAGTTTGCCAGTTAAGGCAAAAGGAGTTAATTAAACTACACATCATCCTGACAGGAGGTGGTTGGTTAAAGTTTTCTTTGTCTGTTTATATACGCATCTTATAAAACTCACTTTAAATACTTTAATTTAATTTTATTACAGCTTAAAGTTTTAGGTATAATATGGAGGTTTTAGGTATATATTATCCCTAGAACTATACATGTATATACATAAATATATATATATATATATATATATATATATATATAAATAAATTAAACAAATTATTTATTGTTCTACAACATAGAAAAAACAGGATATCAATGTTCATAGTACCTATATTATTTTCTATATTTGTGTATTTATACAATTATATGAAATTTAGTTTTCTGTTCTTTGCGGTATATGTATTTTCATGTACATTCTAGCCAACACTAGTTTTAATTTGTTCCTCGTTTTAACGTATATTTCTCCTAGAGTGTTTAACGCCCCTTGCATTATATTTGATTGTATATGCGCTATCATAAACAATTTAGTAAAAGCCGGTTTTCACTATTTTTCTCTACTACATTTCTTTCAAAAATAATGCTAATTCTGCCTTATTTTGAATATCATTTATTTTTTACTGAATAAAAGTATGAACTTGACAAAATTATTTCCGCAAAAGTTACATATTTGCAGTGAATAAGTTGTGAAAGGTTTTTCCACTTAATTATTATTTTTTGATACTACTGCATTAAAATACGAATATTAAATATATGTTTATATATATATATATATATATATATATATATATATACACACACACAATGTTTTGATGTAACGCCAAAAAGTTGGTAAATTAAAAAAAAATTCTCCCTCAAAAAAATGTGAAAAACAAGTATTTTCTTGATCTTCTGAAGTATATGAAATAAAATAATTTTTTGTTTAGTAAATTTTTGGTCACACAACCTCAAATTTTGTTTCCATATTTTATAAGGTTGAGTAGAAAATGAAAGATGTACTGGGCTACAAACACAAACACACATCGTTATGAATAATTATTGAAAATATTTGTAAATAGTTTAATGAAAATAGTATCCACTCTTAAATGCTCAAAAAATGTTACGTACCTCATAGTTAACGAAAACCTTGTCGAACAAGTTTTGCTCGCATTTTTCTTGTGATCTAATACTTCGTTGCGCGAATATTTTTTGGCACTCTATTTCATCAAACTACACGTAGTATAATATTGTAAACATAATTATCTTATCCATAATCTTACGGAAGTTATAAAAAAGTATAACTCCAGAAGGACATTACCTATTTGGTCACGTAGTCGTATTTAGACAAGACTCATTGTTCAAGCCTTTATAATTGAGGAAATATTAAACGATTATTGACGTGATATTAGCAGCTTAGTCATTAGGAAATGTACTTTCCAAATGTATATGATTTGCTATCTCGACATATTGGTGTCTTAATCTGATTTCAAGGTTTCATGCTTTTATGTAAAAAAATTCTTATTTTACATGCTTGCACGTAGGTCATTAGGAAATATACTTTCCAGAAGTACATAATTTGCTATCTCGACGTATTGGTGTCTTAATATGCTTTCGAGGTTTCATGCTTTTATGTAAAAATTTCTTATTTTACATACTTGTACGTAGGTCATTAGGAAATATACTTTCCACAAGTACATAATTTGCTATCTCGACATATTGGTGTCTCAATATGCTCTCGAGGTTTCATACTTTTATGTAAAAAAAATCTTATTTTACGTGCTTGTACGTACGGGTCATTAGGAAATGTACCTTCCAAAAGTACATAATTTGCTATCTCGACATATTGGTGTCTTAATATGCTTTCGAGGTTTCATGCTTTTATGTAACAAAAATCTTATTTTACATACTTGTACGTAGGTCATTAGGAAACGTGCTTTCTAAAAGTACATAATTTGCTATCTCGACATGTTGGTGTCTTGATATGCTTTCGAGGTTTCATGCTTGTATTTAAAAAAAATCTTATTTTACATGCCTGTACGTAGGTTGATATTATTATCATCTAAACGTCGTTGAGTTGACACAGGTCGAAAAAATAATTACTTTGGCGTTGTTTACACATAAGGCGTGTTATAAAATTATCGATAAACAACATATAATACCATTTACTTTTATTTTTAATTAAACTAAAAACACCGTTACACGTTTGGGAGTATCGGAGAAAAAAAAATCACTTAACAAAATGGGTGAATTTGTAAAACTTTGAAAATATTCGTTAGGCTATGTTGTCAGTAGAATAATTTTTGTTAATATGATTAGGGTATAAAAGAAAAATAAGATAGAAGTTTATATTTATCGAACATTTGTTTATATAATTCGATATTATACACGAAAATTTGATATGTTCTTGTTTTCAGTGCGAGCGCAATATTGATAACAGTGTTTAGAGTAAATAAAATAACTTTAGCTACAAACAGAGCCATCTGTTGTTAGCGGTGTGTGTCAGAAGAAAATGTAGAGCGTTTGACAAGGTGCGATAGACAGCTCAACATAACAACAGATATAATCGTAACACAGTATTTTTTTTCTCTGTTTATATAGTGTTGTTAGCGCCAATTAGAGTTAAGCAGGTTACAGTGTAGGCTACACCGTAGGTTTCTATTAAATAATCTTAGTATACTTTGTTTACTTGGAAGCAGAGTCGTTGAAAGTCGTGAAGATACGAGTAGTTTAATCTTAGCACTATGAAGTTTTCTTAAAAGAAAAACTGGATGCGGCTTTTGTGAGAATTGTTGTAAAACAAATGGCCCTCGTAACATTTCTCTTAACGGTTTTATTGAAATTTTACGTAGATGATCGATTTTTGATAAATTTATGAAACGGTATATTTATTTTCAAAATTAAGAGAGATTATTGCGTATAATTATTTAATAAATACTCGGCATAATAGTTTATTTTTGTATGTTGGCTTTTGATACAATTATTGAATTACATACTAACCGTTTTCCAAAGAAAACCTAGCGGAAAAATCAGTGTTTGATATATGCCTAAAAACGATATTGCATGCACCAAATATGAAAACACCTGCAGAAATTAGCATCGTCGATAAATTATATGAGACCAAAGTTAAATGACCGAATCGTTTGAAGTGAAATTAGTTTATTTATCACAACTTATCACAAATATGAATTTTCTAGCTCAAAAATATGCTGTAATATCTAATATAATTAAGCAGGGGTACATATAAATACATTATACCGAAAATCATGACAACTAGAATTATCGTTAAAGTTGCCCTACGAGCTTCCTAAAAATGTATGAACATTTTTTCACATTTTTAGGTTCAGATGTTCAGAAATAATAGTAGGGGTATATATATATGTATATATATATATATATATATATATATATATATATATATCATATATTGTTTTATGGTTAGATATATATGTCGTGGACTTTGAAATGTTCATGCACGATTTTATCGTTGTGTTATCGTCGTGTAATCTGTAGCGAAGAATTGAAGTGCTGGCGATATCGTTAGTTATTGTGAAATTTGCATTCTGAAATGTTTAATGCGATCTTTTTAAACTTCCGTAGGTCAAACAAAACGCACTATTATAAATTCATCTCTAACAGACTTTAAATCTCAGAAACCTTTGACTTATAACCTTGAAACTCTTCATAGTTAACACTCAAAATAAATATTGAATATATTTGGCGTTAATTTTGTAGAAATTCATTATTGACAATTAAATGAAACTATGTGATGTAGTATTATTTCTACTTCCTTTAATTTCTTTACCACGACCTAGGTTTCGTTGTATTATAACATCTTCAGGTGGGCTACTAGCAAAGACCTTTGAATCTTTGCTACTAGGCCACCTGGAGTTGTTGTAATACAATGAAACCTAGTCGTGGCAAAGAACTTAAAGAAAGTAGAAATAATACTACACCACGTAGTTTCATTTAATTATAATTCAAAATAAAATTTTCGTACAAATTTTAGATAACGAAATAGACTTGTTTTTTTTTAATTTCATGGATAATTTGGATGTTAATTGAAAAAAAAACCAACGTACTTCTATGGTATACAAAATAATTTTTTTTAATTTTAATTTAATATAGTTCCGAAATACTGGTGAAGAAGCCCAAAATCATCACTTTTCCACCCCATTACGCAAATATTGAAATAAAATTTATAAATAATAACCACCTGATTATAATTAAAATTGAATATATAATAATTAAAATTCGTGATATTTTTCGGTCAGGACATATGCGGTAAATAATAATTTTAATATTTGTTAATAATGTAATAGAAATATTATGTACCCTCAAATGTTTGCATGTGCCCAAGTTTCTATGGAAATGAGTTCTGCTAAAACTTAGAAATTTCTCTTTTTGTCTCAGCTTCATAGCTATAGTATATGCTAGTATTTATCTTAGTATATGCTAGTATTTGCTAGTATTACTTTTAGTAGCTTACTTTACTGAAATTAAGAAAACTAAATACACACAGGCTGGGCTTATTGTAACAGGAGCAATCGCTTACAGCAAATACAAAACAACAAGTAAGAAATATTAGTACAATGATAGATAGATTGGGAATGACAAATAAATACAAAAAATTCACGTTATGAAAAAAATAAGAAAAAAATAGAGAGATGAAAAATTAGCAGACGAAAATGGAAGGTAAAAATGTATTTAACGTCAAATTAAATAAAAAAAAATACAAGTGACATATCCGATCAGTAGATATATTAATTTCAGACCAAACTTGAACATGGACACTAAGTTTACTTTCCATTTTTAAAAATTTAACTTATTATATTATTTTCTGGCTTATAAGTGGCGTGTACGGTACATAATTCTCCATAAAATTCAATTCTATGTTTAGGGATTAGGAGGGTTGTTTTATTTTTAGAACGTAGTTAAATATCATGTGTTAAAAGGTGGTGAAAGTGGAACGAAGGTATGAGACAATTTTTGAGAATATTATATAAAAGGGATGAAAGGCATAGATTTTCTGTTTGTGACTCTCCATTTTAGTTGTGACCGATGTTCAGTAATATAGTAGTGTCTTTTAGGGCCGAAGATAATATTATCAAGATTCCTCCCATATTTAATTCAATTCAGGCTTCATAACTGACAGAATTTGGAAAGTAAGAGGGTGAAGGAAACATCAATGTAATAGTGAAAGTATGAAGATTCCAAATGATGTCATTTGGAATCCAAATCATTGGAATTAACAAACTTTCAGACGAGATTGTAAAGTTCACTAAAAGCGTAATCCACCATTTCTACTTGAGGTAAACAAAGACAATTACCAAAAGTATAAGACTTCATCGCTCTACTTCATCGATTTGTACATTGGTGGTTGCACAAATATATTTGGTGACGATACATCTCTACTAATATAATAAAAGTGACATGTTGTCTGTTTATTTATTTTTATATAAATAACATACATTATAATTTTAAAGTTCGGTAAAATATAATTACGATATTATTTACAAAAGCAGAAAAGTAAACATAAACGCTAGAAAATTATGCTTGCTCAAGAAAAAAAAAAGTGAATGCGCTACCAAAACTATAGGAACAGTTTGCAACCACGTATACCTATTGTCAATAGGCAACACACAATATCTAAACGAGTTAGTGATAAATATACGTATTTTTGCTGAACATTCACGCTGAATTCTTATTTATGTAAATAAATTTCTATGTTGGCAAGTATATAAATATGTTTAGCTACAAAATTTCCCTTGACACTATATAATTAGAATTTAGAGCTTAGTTTTTACGTAGATAATTGTTTGCCCTTGCGTATAAATACGCGGTAGCTATATTTAAGCCGCTTGGGAAATTCTAGCATATGGAGCGTTTACCCACCTGATTACATGAAGAGGGGAACGGGGCCTGCTTATATATTACGTGGGGGTAAAAATTGTTTAACACATAAATGAGATTAAAGTCTTAATTTTCCCTGCTATAACTCATACCTATTTTAGGGAGGTAATACTTTATGATAAGCAGTGAATAATATACATATACGATATCAAATAACATATATATTTCCAGTACTCTTAGAGAATGTGGATAAGAAGAATGGTTATTAACATATTATGATAGAACAGGTACATTATCTTGGGGAAATTTGCCTTTACTTTTTCCTTCTATTGGAGGCTCAGATACCTATTTATAATGCTAAAGCAATAGCTGCAAAAAGTAAATTATAAGAAACGGTAATAGAAAAAATATCTAATATGTGAAATTAATGAAAACAGTACTTTAACAAAAACTATCATCAGGCTAAAATCAAGACATTACAGAGATTTCAAGATTGATTAAATGGAATAAAATATAGAAATTACAATAGTTTTTCAGATAATGAATTATTGCCAGAACACATAAACATTTTGCGATAAACCACATAAAATAAATTTTGCATTGAAAGCAAAATAGACGAAATTTAAAAATGGTGATTTTCAGGATAAAGTCAAGACACAGTAAAGTCAAGACAATAAATAGAAGATTGACTAAAAGGAAGTAAAATATATAGAAATTATAAGTCTCCAGAAACAGAATTATCACCAGAATAGATAAACGTTTTCCACTAAAACCACAGAAAAGAAATTCTGCATTCAAAGTAAAATATCGGAAATTTTATGAAGTGGTGACTTTTGTTCAAAGTAATGGTTTAAGTAAGTTTTATAACTAAGCTTAAGTAAGTTTTATAACTAAGGTTAATTAAGTTTTATAACTAAGCTTAAGCAAGTTTTATAACTAAGCTTAAGTAAATTTTATAACTAAGTTTAAGTAAGTTTTATAACTGAGCTTAAGTAAGTTTAATAACTAAGGTTAAGTAAGTTTTATAACTAAGCTTAAGTAAGTTTAATAACTAAGGTTAATTAAGTTTTATAACTAAGCTTAAGTAAGTTTTATAACTAAGCTTAAGTAAGTTTTATAACTAAACTTAAGTAAGTTTTATAACTAAAGTTAAATAAGTTTTATAACTAAACTTTATTGTTAAAGGGCACAAATACAGACAAGGTCTTGAAATAATTTACAGCTTAAAGGGTGAACAATGATCTTCAAAATGTGCGGAAAAAATAAATTTATATCAAAGAAAGCGTTTCTTGTAATATTGCTGCAATTAATTGATATTGTGGCAACAATGAGGTAAAATTAAAAATGCGACGTAGCCACTTAACGAGAACGTGATTTCAAAAAAGTGTGATTGTGATGATAAATAATTATTGAGTGGAATACCAAATTTATATCAAAGAAAGTGAGAATATTTCGTGTAATATTGCTGCAATAAATATATATTGCGACAACAAGAGGAAGTAAGTTTAGTGTCATGTAAAAAAAGATGAAAGTATATTAAGTATAATTTTAATGAGACCACTGCAAAATATATGCAGGAAAAATTACGAGGTAAAATTAAAAATGCGACATAGCCACTTGGCGAGAATGTGATTTCAAAAAAAGTGTGATTGTGATGATAAATAATTATTGAGTGGAATACCAAATTTATATCAAAGAAAGTGAGAATATTTCGTGTAATATTGCTGCAATAAATATATATTGCGACAACAAAAGGAAGTAAGTTTAGTGTCATGTAAAAAAGGATGAAAGTATATTAAGTATAATTTTAATGAGACCACTGCAAAATATATGCAGGAAAAGATTACGAGGTAAAATTAAAAATGCGACGTAGCCACTTGGCGAGAATGTGACGTCAAAAAAAGCTAATTATTAAGCGGAAGACCAAATAAAGCGAGAATGTTTCGTGTAATATTGCTGCAATAAGTATATATTGTGACAACAAAAGGAAGTAAGTTTAGTGTAATGTAAAGAAGCTCGAAAGGAATGTGATTTCAAAAAAAGTGTTACTGTTATAATAAATAAGCTTTTACACCGTTTGATCATATGGAATTTAGGGGCAGCGAAAAACAGACCATGAAAATATATATTGAAGAAATGAAACTAACCCTTCCCTCTCTCACTTAAAATTCAGAAAGCTTGAGAATCTGAAGGTGAAATAAGTTTACCCAAGACCGAGGGTCCATCAATATAATTATTTAGTAATTTAATAAAATGCATGGTCAAAAGCAATGCCAGTCGGAGTTGAACGAACTTACGTCCGACCATGTCCATTACAAAATCTGACAGAAATTAACAAGGGTAGTAATCATATATTTTCGTACATGATAGTTTATTAATTTTTTTTAACAAATTCACCAAACACTCGATGTTACATTCATGGCAACGTTGCATTAATAGTATAATGTTACATTAATACGATAATGTATCATTACTACGCTATTATTGTATTAAAACGGTAAAGTCGCCTTAATATGATAATGTATTAATACGGTAATACCACATTAATACAAAAGCAATGCCAGCTGGAGCTGAACGAAATTACATCCGACCATGTCCATTACAAAGTCTGAGAGAAATTAATAAGAGTAGTAATCATACATTTTCGTAAATGAAAGTTTATTAATTTTTTACATTTTATCCATTTGGAGACTAGATGACGGCATTCTATTCAAGAAGATTTAGAGAATGCCGTTGCATTCACTAAACACTCGATGTCACATACATGGTAACGTTGCATTAATAGTATAATGTTACATTAATACGATAATGTTTCATTACTATGGTATTGTTGCATTAAAATGCTAAAGTCGCCTTAATACGGTAATATTGCATTAATACGGTAATGTCACATTAATACGCTTAAGTCGCAACAATACGATCATGTCTCATTAATGTTCCATTTCTCTTGACACAGACGAGTTATATTTATTAATGGCTTTTAGAAAATTATCAAACTTTTTACTTGACAACAAATTTCTTATTAGTTTGTATTAGAAAAAAATATGTATGATTATTATAACAACTAGAAATGTTGCAAATAGTTTAATGATTAAAAATACTATAATTTGGCGACCGCGGTTAAAGCCACACTTTTCAGGCCAAACGTAGACATCACTCCCATCACTTCAGGAGCTACTGACACTTTTGCCTTACACGTACATTTGATTTGGAAGCAAATAACAATCGCCTGTTTTAACTGAATATATTAAACACAAATGCATCGAATTTTATGACAAAATCAGATAAGAGACCAAAATTATTTGCAATATGTGTAAAGATAAAATAACAGTGTCCTCATAGGAGTCGCTTAACCGTAATTTAAAATTATATACGATTAAAAATACTATAATATGGCGAACGCGGTTAAAGCCACAATTTTCAGGCCAAATGTAGACATCATTTCCATTACTTTAGGCGCTACTAACACTTTTTTACCTTACAAGTGCATTTCGTTTAAAAGCAAATGACAATCGCCTGACTGAACTTTATAACAAAATTAGATAAGAGACAGCAATTATTTGCAATATGCGTAGAGATAAAATAACAGTATCCTCATAGGAGTCGCTTAACCGTAATTTTCAACGTGCGCCAATAATTTTGTCATTACAAACTTGTCTAACTTACGACATATCAATTCATCGACGCCATTGATAAAAAATACAACAAAAACAATCCTATCACGAGCCACGCTAAGATTAAAATCCAGCAAACTGATTACTGCATGACACTTGCAGGTCATTGACATGCCGTGTTGATATCAGTCCAATATTTGCCCGCGAAACTGGACGCTGTAACGGAGTCAGAGAGGTGACGTTTTTGTCTCATACTTGTGATGTTATGAAAGTAGACTAATAAGTATCGATTTTTTTTATTAAGTCTTTAAAACGTATCAGCTGCTGTAAAGAAAGAAAAATGTTTTTCTTTTGTTAATTCTTCGAATTAATGTGTTATTAATTATGAATGGTTACAGCAAGACTAAACTCATAGACGTGATGAATTATTTTTTTTTATTATTAAAAAAAACACTTACTCGTATGTTAGCACATTTTGTTTATTATCACACTATTTATCATTTCTACTCGTCTCGTGGGAATTATAGCACAATATTATATATTATATTAGAAATTTCTAGATCTTCAAAGTTTCACCTTCTGGTGTGCATACAAGAAGGTACCTAATCGGTTATACTGAGAATACTTTAGTTACTGATATATAGATATGTATATGTTATTAAGTTAAAAAGTATATATTCAAAATAAAATAAATACTGCCATCTATTGGATGATAACAAAGCTAAACATTTATTATCATTGCTCATAAAAGAAACAGATGTCGCTGTCAATGAATTAATTAATAATATAGTTGAGTCATAATTTTATTAGAAATATTGACAAGGCCTCTAAGGTATAAAACTCTAAAACTTCGTTCCATTCTGTTCAGTTGAATGCTTAGCCACGGTCTTGTTACCAATTTATTATATTTAATAAATTATATATGAATATTTTTTTGTCATCTTAGCAGATAAGAAAACTTAGCCGTATATTATATCATTCTAACTAGTGATCAGTCGTGAACCACAAAGCAACTGCAAAACCCCATCCTACCCTATTTGTAAATATTTATTTTTCCCAAAATATATTGCCTGCTTTGTCTTTCATCGACATTAAAACTTGGTGTATATTTAAAAAATGTCAAGTTCCTGTTTTTTTTTGTAATTTTAGTAGTTTTGGAAATAAGGGAGTGAGGATATTTTTTTTGCTTATTTTTTAGTATATTTCTGAAGATTGGCTACTTAAAATTATGAAAATAATGTGGGGTCTTTATTATTAACTCTTTCAAATGAATATTATTTGGATTTGGAGTCTTTATTATTAACTCTTTCAAATGATACTATATAGAAAATTGAAAAAAAAATTAAGTGCTTAATTAACTCCCCTCCCCTACTGGAACTTCCACATATATATTTTTGAGTTTTAATGATTGAAATATGGGCGGTTTAATATTTTCCATTCCAATGCCAAGTTTGGGATTTCTTCGTCAAGGGGTTTTAAAAATAAAAGGCTATGACACACAAATAGACAGATGTGTGAGAGATCTTATAAGGGTTCCATTTTTCCTTTTGAGGTACGGGACTCTAAAAACTATAATAAATGATTGGCCCCTAAACCATAATATGAACATGGAAAATTTTTCTATAATAATTTTTTTTTCAACGATTGAAGGTCTTTGCAACTCTCTGTAACAATGTTTAGTATAAATTTTTCTTTAAGTAATCAAAGAATAAAAAAATTGCCTTCAGTAAAGTGTATTTTCCTTAATTATTTACTCAGTTAATTTATTTATTATAAAATCTTCAAAACACGGTAGAATCATAGCTATAGGGGCATTTTTTCAGGATATTTCTATAATAAGGTAAACAAGAACACATAATAATCTCCATAGTGAGACCTGAAAACACCAAAATACCAGCATTTATATGTAATGATAGAAATTGTCCGATTAGGCAATAAACTTCTAGAGATCATAAAAAGAGTTAAATTGAGTGATTAGGTATTATACGCTCAGAAATTATACATAGATATAAATTGAGCGATTAGGCAGAATACCCTCAGGCGAATTGCTCTGGTGAAGGCTGAAGAGCTCCGAAGAGGTACACTGCCTCATTCTCATTTAGAAATTTAATTCTCATTTACAAAACTAAATGAACTAAATTTATTGTGGTAAGAATTTCACAAAATTGAATTCGTGACGTTATTTGCATCGTGAAGCGACCAGAAATTTAAAAAATGTATTTTATACACAAATGCATACACCTACTATCATGGATAAACCTTGTTTTGACTTTATAACACTATATTTTATTGCAAATGGCTGAAGCAAAGCTTAGAGAATGTGGGAAATTGGGGCTGATAGTAATATTATACCAACCATTAATGATATACTAACAATCGAATTATAAAATATTAAACAAAAATACTTATAGAGTTAGAATTATGTCGCTTCATAATTGATTTGACAAATATACCTTCTTATTGAAAAGATATACTTTCTTTTAAAGCATTTGTGATAAATCAATGAGGTTTCCTTTTCTGAAAAAAATTTGAACTAAGTGATAATATCAATCGAAGCATTTTACTGCGCTTTTACGTATAAGTGTCACAAAGGACCTAACTATTATTCCTACAAATAATTTAGGGATTCAAACTGAGCAGAAAATACTGTGCAATAGCATTGAAATTCTTGAACCTTTCCGGAAAAATCATTATCAAAAATACGATTTCAACGAAAAAAATTGAAATATGAAAAAAAACACGCTTAAAATCTCCACAGTTTTATGCACGGAATTATTTGTATTACTATTGACTATTATTCCTACAAATAATTTAGGGATTCAAACTGAGCCGAAAATACTATGCAATAGCATTGAAATTCTTGAACCTTTCCCAAAAAATCATTGTCAAAAATACGATTTCAACGAGAAAAATTGAAATTAAAAAAAAATAACAAGCTTAAAATCTCCTCAGTTTTATGCACGGAATTACTTGTTTGAATGCAAAGTGTGTATGAATAAAAGTTTTAACTATATAAATATAAAATACGTCCAATGGTAATAACGTACGATTTATAACCTTTTGATTTTTATTATTTCTTGTCACTTGTCGAATTCATAGTCATTTTATTAGCATTAATAAATTTGTTGATAAAAATATTAGTATCTGCAAACTGCAAATCGCCAATAATAACTTTCAGCCTATAAGTAATAATATGATAACACATCTGTGCATATCTTATATATATTCGTTATATATTTGTCATTCTTAGTTTCATTCTAAATATCCAAATTTATTATCGATACGTGATAAAGCAGACTTTTAGCACATAGCTTGAAATATTTTTCACCGAAGTCAAAATCATACGAATGGCATAGATATTGCAAAATGCAAATTTTCGTATTAACAACGGAAAATATATTAATATATTTGTACGTCCAATAAAATATTTCAATGAAAAGGAAAAAAAATTAGGTATGCTTAAGACCACATAGCAGAAGTGAAAACTTTGGTAATCAATATAATAGTACGTGGGATATTGTGGACACAAAAATTAAAAAAAAACAAGTAAATTTAATTAATAATGAGATATTATTTTATGCAAATAGATCTAATTAATTTATATTTCAAAAATTATAAGATCCTTAAACCATAATATGAGTATGGAAAATTTTGTTGTAACAATATTTTTTTTTTCAGCTATTGATGGTCTTTGCAACTATTCATAATAATGTTTTGTATAAATTTTTCTTTAAGTACCCAAAGAATAAAAAAATTGGCTTTAGTAAAATGTGTTTGCCTTAAAAAATTACTCATTTAATTTATTACATATTTATACATGAAAAACACATTCATTTAATATATTTACATGTTTATACATGCAAAATTCAACACATAATAAATACATATGTCTAAAGAGAAAACATACGAATTCATTATAAGCGGGGCCTTTACTTACTGAATATACACCGAGCGTATGAGACGGAGTTTTATTTGAATTCTGTTAATAAAAAACATTTTTGTAAAATAAATTAAATAAAAATAACAAAGAAGCAAAGCACAAGGGCCGAGATTCAAACTCAGACTCAGTCGTCGGTGTTTCGTATTTAATCCAATACATTATAACCGCTACGCCAACGACTTTTTGGGCCAAGTGCCGAAATAAAAACATACTTACAACTCGGCTCCTCTTGCTTGTCGTTCATAGTCAGCCTAGTGCCGAGTATATCCAAATTCTAATCGTTCGGCCATATTCGGCCTATCGCCGAATATACCCGAAACGCGTTACGCTTGGCGTAATGTGAAATCGCAAATATTTTTCTATCAAAAATGTTTGGACAACGTGAACCAAAATAAATTTTCCCTTCAATATTTTCTTTTTTAAAAATATTGCATTGTGTAATTATGTACTTCAATGAACTTATCGATGTTACATATATTGATAAAATTAGCTACATAGTGAAACGCTAATGAGGCCAAGTTAGTTCCCACATTAAGTAAAAGATCTCTGGACAGGTTTTAATCAAGCTGCAGTTTTATAACTTGGAGCCTTGATGTAGATGAATCTATAGTGGAAACTCACTATGCCCATAACTTTCTTCATGTGGATCTTTTGAAAATGATATTAATTTCACTGTGAGAATGAGGGTTGAAATATATAATCGTTACAAAATAAACTTTCCTTGTAATTTAATATTATCATATCTTTTTTTAGTTCGTTAATTGTAATGAAGCAACGCTATATATTTCCTCGGATCCTATATAATCCACTAGTTAACAAACTATCAGAATCCCTTTAGTGATTCTTACGCAGTGCCCGGACAAGTAAATCACAGGCAAACAGACAAAAATGCTCTTTTTGTGATGTATTACACAGCGTTATTTAGTTATTTTACAGCGACACATTCTGCTTTTTTATTAGGAACCTTCATAACTTCAATATGCTTAAACGTTCTTTTATTCTCTCTTAAATTTTCCACCAAATACTGGTATTTATTTGTTTTAATAATTATTTTTATTTTGTAAATATATTTATATTTACACGTTTATAACTGTAGCATTATCACTGTCTATCAGATTCTAGGACATTTTTGAGTGCACTTCCGAGGGAAAAAAATGAAGATCAGGAAATTTGTATCAAAGGACAAATTTTCACTACGAATGAAATTGCCGGAATGTAATAAACATTAAACAGTATAAAATATATTTTCTCTATATTTTTTTTAAATCAGTCGTGAAAAAAGCTCTTCAATAAAATACCATTTAGTAAGTTTTGGAGGATAAACAAAATTTTTTTCATATTTATAACCTAGATATGTTGCACAAACATCTATTAGAGAAAATATGGATTTTGTAACATCTAAATTACGTGATGCATATAAATACTTACTTTTCTTGTATTAAGTATTATAATCTAGAAATTATCTTAAAAGTAGTTACTAATCTTTGGCATTGTTAGCAGTTCATCGCCCACTATGATTTAGCAATTTTTTATTTGTCGTTTGGCCGCTACGCATCGCACATCGAGGTCAAATATATTCGATGTTTTATTAATAAGAGTCATTGTTATTCACAACAATTAATTTGGTTTCTTTTCCGGTGTTTAACCTTCATTATATTCAACTGATGCTACGTGCTGTCGAAATATATTAAACCTATTTCCTCTTCCGCTATTTTTATAAATTCTAGAAAAAAAATCACGGAAATGGTTACCGTTTAGGATAGTAGTAAGATTTGGTTTATTCCTATTCGTGTTTTATAACATCGATTTTAGTTATACAATATACTATTTAATATACAAATCATAAATAACTTAACTTATTTGGTTCAAAAAACATTAACAATTGCAGAAGTGGGAACTTCACTTCGTGCCCTGTTACCGTTGGAACAAGTACTTTTATATGAGAATTACTCTTGATATAATTTTTCGCAGGAAAAATAGTTCTGATATTATTTAGCTCTTCAAATGTTAATAATGGGGAAAACTGGACAAAATTATTCGGACACAACTGCAATTAAATTTCCAGGCTGGAAAACTACCGACACTATCTGATTCGTGCTTCGAGATTTCCGTACTTCGTCCAAAGTGAAGTTACTCTATTTATCATAATCATTAACGTAGATTTTCTAGCGCAATAAGTATTTAATAATATGTAACATAATTGAGTAGAGAGGACATATACGCATATCTTGAATATCTCAAAAAATATGGCAGCTGGAGTCATCGTTATATTTTTCCTGCAACATTTGAGTAGGCTTTTACAAACCTTATTTTTTTATAATAGATAGTATTAAACTTCGGTTCATTAGTTTTTAAAATACCCCTATATGGGGGGGGGGGGTGAGAAGGAGGTGGGAACGTATTCGGATATATTCCAAGATATATATAAGATATATTTCGATATATTCCGATATATATCTTATAATACACTACCTAAAATTGTGTTATGGCCTCGTTCCCAAATTTCCATTTAAATATTTTTAAGTACTGAGATATGGTTCTATGATAAGGAAACAGCTGGAGACGTTTGCATAACACTAAATAAAAATTGTCATTCAAATTATTTCACCTATTGTTAATATGATGTAAAAACATACTTACATACATACACATGAATACATGTAAATGTTTTTTTTAATTTCGAATTTTTATGCCTTCTAAGTGTTTGATAACTTAATTGGAATTTTATGCTCTCTAAGTGCTTGATAATAATAACTAAAATTTCAAATTAAATTGTTTTTGCAATTACAATTAATACTTTCTTTTGTCCTTATGTCGCTCGAAAATAAAAATTAACACAAATGTGAAGAGATTAGTACGGAAATCATTAAATTGTGAAGCCATTTGTTAAATAAGTAATTGTGTTAAAAATGATGCACTAAACACAGTTAATTTCTTTATTGGCTTTTACGAATAATATAAATTTTTCAAATAAAATATCGTACATAATAACATCAAAGACAATTTTTGAAGCTAATTTTTATTGATACGTAATTTTATTATGTCTTACTTAAGTTTATTTCACATTAAATGATATAGAAAAGTAAGAGAAAAGCTTATTTTCTATTATAATACTTCAAAAGTTTTGAATTTTTTTACAAAAATGCCAATTACTCTCAATCTTCTACGATCGAAGAAGATCTAATAGATTTTATCTTTGCTTAAATGACAGAAATGTTGCATTAAGGTTTTTTGTATCCTAATTCTTACAAATATGTTCAGGTCGACGTGAATCGTGAAGACATATGCTAAGCAATTAATTGTTTTAAAAATTACTCACCAAACATATTTAATTTTGCTTTATTTGTTATTACGAATAATACGAATTTTTAAAATTAATTGTTATTGTTAGAACTTATACTTCCAGCGAACCTGCCTCTCTGATCCTGCATTCACGGTTTTTCTCCTAATTTAATGAGGTCTGCAATCATTAAAGCACAAAAATATAAAACAATAACCATACATTTTTTAAAATTCTGTCTCACCAAACTTGTTTCGAAAAACAACAAAAAGTCCAGTCACTGATAATAAGAAACCTGTATTTTATGCGAGGTGACTGTATTGTACTAAAAAGATAATTTAATTGCAAAACAACTTTTAGGTTGTCGTAAAACATTTTCGTAATAAAGGTATTCGTTAAATTATTTAATGTCTGACAAGATACGTGTATCTAAATACGGCTGACGTAACCAAACGAGACACTGAAACCGTAATAACGTAAGACACAGATATGTTTCGAGGAAGCCATCTATACTACGCTGATGGCGGTTATCTTATCGGCTGCTTGATTCTAAAACGAACTTGCTCAACGATGTTTTGCGATCAGCAGTTCAGTGATGCTGACGACATCGCATTAATCGCGCCTCTTATGAGTTCTTCGTCTAAATATTCATTGGAAGCTCGAGTGATATTCTTTAAAAATATATTTTTATAGTTCATAGTTGAAAAGTGAATACAATCTAAGTTTACAATGGCTCATTTGTTTGTGTTTGTGATAACTTTGTTCCTAATTATGATCATGTATATGTTCATAAAGCGATACGCGGATAAACAGGGTAATTATTTTATATCTTCATTACTTATTTGTTTATAATATTATACATTATAAGATTTAAGTATTTAATTTATTGCTTGAGAAAAAAGATGTAAAAAAAATTATTGTTTCATTATAGTCACGACTAACTAAATAGTAAAAAACAAAACATCGCGTAAAAATAAAGGCCAGTTAAGTGACTAATCGATAGGAAGTTTTCCACAAGTGATAAACAAAGATAAACTATTTCCTTTTGATCTATTTTAAAAATCAGTGTATCGATCTATTTTGTGTTTAATTTCTTTATTGATTGATATTTGTTTGTTTTTGGCAAGGACTGAAATCTTTATAGAATTTCGGAATAAAGAAAATAGAAGCTTAATAAAAAAATGCCACAAGGAATATAATTTATATATAATTTTGTTATCAGTATTAGCAGTAATTGATCTCAACAAAGTGTTTATCAAAAGTTCAATTCCAATTGTCTTCCAGTTTTCAATCTCTAATTACTGCTACAATCGATTTAAAATAAAATTATTTTCAATTTGATTTAATTTTCTTTTAGTTGATACATATGCACAATAACAAGGCTACGTAAATAAGGTTTTTTTGTAATCTACTTCTTATTCTTTGGTGATAAAAGAATGTAAAGTTTAAAGTGTGACAATGCACTAGAATTAAAATGCTAACCATACCTCCCCATTTAAGTTCAAAGGACTTGTGAATTTTATCTGGAGGTGTTTTTCATTCTAAAATTATCGTTATCAATAGCCTATTATTATTAATATTTAATTAATTTTTTTTTCTTTTCATCCTCAATATTTGTGTCAGAGTCATAATTAAAATAAGTTTAACCAAAGTTAAGGCGCATATTAAGGAAAATATTTTGCCCCAAATTGGCATTTACGGATTAAATGAATATCGTAGTTTTAGTCTTCTTGGTGCTACTAGAGTAAATAAGTCTATTTAATTTTTGAGTTTGTATGTATGTACCATTAATTAATAAGATTAAAGTCAGTTTAGGTATCAGGAATATAAAATATTTTCGAACGTGACCAAAATATAAGACTGGATATTCTATGGGACAATAAATACAAAAATGCTTATATTGATGAATGATTCAAAAATGAATTTTCCAGTTCAGAACTATTTTCTTATTTATCCGTGTGTACAAACTGTCTCATTTCTTTTTCTACGACTTTCCGTTAGTAATATGTCAATACATGTACGCATATTTATTTGAATGTCAATATTTTGCTTCTTTAAGAAGTTGTTCATTTAAAAAAGATATTGCTCTATGAAAATATTTTCCTTTAGTATAGAAATTGCTGTAAGATTCAAATAAACTATTGTTAGAATGCAAACAGAAATATGAGTTATTTAAATAAATGATTTCTGCTGAAGTATTTCTTGTGTAGCTGACTTCATTTATATACATTATAAACGATGTGATTTAAAAGAAGTCACAACATACTTAAAAGTGCTTCTTATGTCACTATCGGCAAAAAGAAGAATTAATTTAAGAAGTTAAATGCAACTCTTTTCTATTTTTACAGATGTTGCTTAACTTAACTTTAGTTCTTACTTATCTTAGTTTCAAAATCTTTTTCAACGTAGCTTTATCTTATATCTTTTTAATCGGGATCCACTAACTAACCCAATGGATTTGGCCAGGGTGGCGGTTTTTATACAAAGCGACTGCTATCAGAGTTTTGTAAACTTTAGGGGAAATCAGACCCTTTGTTAGCTAATGATAACAACCGGAACCAACGTTGTAAAGGGCCTTCCGAAACACGAAATAGCTTATCAGGATATGTAATTTGTAATCATCTATTCAATAACCGAACGGAGAGTGTGTTGTTTAATCTCATTGATCAGGTGAAATCGATGAATACAAGTATATCTAACTTGGTTCCAAAACATTCTTCATAATAATAATGTGATACAACTTTGTAACTTATATATTTTAACTTAATTACACTTCTATTTCTTGTTATCTTCAATGATAACATAACCGGTTTTTGTTTCGGTACCATATCAGGTAGGAACTGCGTTCATGCCTGTTGCTGCGTAGAATGTTTGTGTAAATATTCTTGTATTTGGGTTATTTCCACGACTGTTAATATTAATATATATTTTTTCTATTTACACTGATACCGATTTAGGAGTTATTTTACATAGTTATATTAAAATTGTTTTTTTTAATTAGAATATATGATGTATTTACTTATTCGAATATAAATATCAAACCAACATTTCAAGGAGTTCGTTTTTAGTCATCCTAACAACTAACATCGGGCTAATAAGCAGGTGGATAATGCGAAAAAGAAGAGAATTTTGATAATGAGTTAATAATGTGATTATAGTTAAGTGAACGTGCTGTTTTATTTTTGCTAAACACTTTGTTTCTTATTTTATCAGTCTTTTATTTTTCCTTCCGATTATCTAAGTTTTGGATTTAGCTGTACATTGTTTTATATGAAAACTTTTCTGACCAATTCGTTGTTTGTAGTCTTTAAAAAAGTAATTAATTTGTGCTCGTTCAGATTTTATTTCCCTTTTAAATTCCACAATAGCTCTTTGCGTCAATTCTCGTCAAGGTAGGGTAAATCACGTGGAACCGGTAATCACGTGGACCTTGCACGCTTCACTTGTTTCTTTTACTGACTGTGTTTATTATTATATAATACGCTCTCTCGTGTAGTAAAGACTCCATGTACAAGTCTACTAAAAAAATATTTCAGTTTATGTAAAATTTTCGTTCAACTTTTTTAAGATTCCGCCAAAGCCTTTATTTTTCCTCTACTCATGGGAATATCTCGTTTATATGAGAAACATATGAAGATCAATATTGATATGTGATGGTTATCGAAAACTTTTTTATTTTATTGAGGAGAAAAAACTGAGTAGATGAGATATAAATGAAAGTAAATAAGTTAAGAATAGAAAAAGTTAAAAACAATATGAAGTAGACAGAAGAAGTAAGAAGATCCGCATAAAACGTAGGTTAAGCTGAACATTAGATGAAAATGAAAAAAGGAGTTTTGTAGAAAATTGTTTACAACAATTAGGCTATTTAACATATCTTTGCGAAGTTTAATAAGCTTCTGTTCTGATAGTTGAAAAATCGATGGAAGAAATAATTATCAAAATTGAACCTGTACCAAGTCCACATTCATGTACACGTATAGACCAATGGACGGAAACACTGTCACTCCGTCTGTCTATCGGTCATATTTTCTAGAGATTAAGACCCACGTATGTGAAATTTTACGTGTCAATGCTTCATACGTCGATCTCAATTAATATGTAGCAAAATATTGCAAAAAAAAAATTTTGTCTTCCAATCATGCGGAATTGGATGGAAAATTTTGTTTTGGAAAGTACAGTTTGGAAAGTGCAAGTTTTGGTAAATGTACAGTTACAATAATCGCACTTATAAAAAACGGAGGGTCTGTGGCCGATTCCGCCCATCCTCACGTTATGGGTTAAAACGCGTTAGTGGAGAAAAATATAGAACGTACAACTGAATACGCCCTAACGAAGATTGCAGATATTTAGTCGATAGCACGTGCATCTTCACTCATGTGGTAAGTCGGTGGAAAGTCGGCCACGGGTCTTGTACCATAAAAGTTGGCATTTATCAGCCTCCGAATAAATATGTCATTAGCATGCGTTGCACGTAATTTATTACGTTGTAGATCGTTCATGCTAAACCCCTTTTTGAAAACATTTCTTTTCAATTCGTTCCTAAATTTGTTTCTTATTGAAGTCTCAAACGTATGTCGTATTGAAGATCGTTTCTAATATTACACAATTATAAAGTACATTGTCCTTCTCGAGCGTAAAACTTAAAGTATACAAAGAACGATAACCGAAGTGGTTTTACCCAATTATTGAACTCATTAAATGGTGTTTTTGTATACATTAGACTCTAAATGGGTCGTCGGTACACATTTAGATAATGGCGTTCCTAATTACTCGCGACTATCGCTTTGTTTAAAACTTATGATCATCTTTTCTAGCCCGTCGGTAAACGGTGATAATCTTTATTGGCAAACAAATTTTAACACGGTTTAAAGCCAGCACCGATTTAATTGTGGAGTGTTAGATGAAAAGCAAATACGACAATCTAAATTCAGGTCTCAGGTCTCATAAAAGGACCAAAAGAATTAATACTACTTTAATACCGGAGTCCGTTGATAAATACAGCACACAATTGAATATCCAGGAAAATGATCTATTTTGAAACACAATTGAACACCCTAGAAAATTATCTATTTTGAATAAACGAAAGCCGATGTAATCTGTACATAGATACATATAAATATATTTGAATTATCTGGTTTCATGCACGATACCTCAACACAAAAAAACCTTCATCGAATTATTGTCTGTGTGTCAGTTTGTCGGTTTGTCTGTCTGGCTATATGTTTGGCCGGGGTAAACTCAAAAACGGTTAAATGCTTAGAAATTCTCTTTATATCTGTACATAGGAGAGGGAACGGAGAATAATTTTCACTTTTTCATCTTATTATTGAAAAACTGATAATTATTCATTTTTATTACTGAAAAAGTGAAAATTACTTTAAATCTAGATATTTCAGAGGGTTAAAGAAAATTTAAGAAAATTGGGTGACAGATTATAATAACACGTATGAGAAGGAACGTGAGTAGGGGCAAAAGTGGAAATTATATAATAGCTATATTCAAAAACGTACATATATTCAGGAAGAACGTACATATATATAAACGTACATATATTATAAGAACGTACATATATATAAACGTACATATTTTATATCAGAATAAGAAATAATAATAATATAAATCTAACAAAATACATAATAATTTACAAAAAATAATAAATAGCGTTATTTTTTTAACGCGTAGTCATTACGTAAATTAATTAGAAATAAATTGTTAACCGACATTGCAATTCGTTCTATGTTGTCAAAATTAACGTTTTTTCGATCTTTTTGAGTAGTATGTGACTTTCTCAACGAACTGCTCTAGTCATTTTCTGCGAGCTGTTATTTTTTAAAAGGAATTTTGATATAAAAACCTTTTTAAATTTAGTATTGAGATACTTACAATTGCGTAATTTATAAGTGAGTATACATTTTCATTATCATCTTTAACATTCCTATATCACATGTTTCTGAAAAACGTTATTAAAAGTGAATATGCAAATAAAATGGCGATTATATAAAGGTTCAGCTTTGTAGTTTCTTGCTTCAAAAGGTAAAGCGGAACCCTATTAAAGCACTTATGCATCCGCCAGCTTCGGCCGCTTTTTCTTAAAAATCGCGTAACTTAAGACTTGATTAAGCGCAATTTATTTCAACACATGCGGGTTCATACGCTTTAGCTGATATTAGGGTCTCACACACACACACGCACACTCACACGCACACGCACACTCACATGCACACGCACACGACGCACACGCACAGGCACACGCATACGCACAAGCACACGCACGCACACGCACACACACACATTTAGTGATATACTCAAAAATAGGTAAAAAATGTCCTCTCTTTATTTCTGAAACTATTTAATCTAAAATTATGAAAAGAAAAAAAAAACAATGAATGAAACAATGAAAAAAAAATTCTAAATGTCTTGTTTACTAATTTTTGAGATTTTCACGATTATATGTTTTCCCTACTCATTTATTCACGATTATATGTTTTTCGCTACTCATTTATCTACTTATTTATTCACGATTATATGTTTTTCGCTACTCATTTATCTACTTATTTATTCACGATTATATGTTTTACCCTACTCATTATTCTTCTAGTCATTTATATACATTATTACGAAAAAAATTGTTGTCGATATTAGTGATTTCTAGTGATAAACAAAATAATTTCACTTCAAACGAGACTTGGAACCCTCGAGACACCAACCTCGCACTTGCCTACTTCTTGTCTTTGAGATGCGAAACCTATGAAACTTATATTTAATACAAGTGTTTTACACTATATTTTCATTATAATGACATTATATTGGCGGAATCATTCAAAAAGTAACATCAGCTGTATAACGAATAGGAACCTAAATATTTATAAATAATTTATCATACGCTGTATGGATTTCGTTATTATATATTCATCACAAGACGTCGCATAAACACGCAATGGCTCACAATCCTCGTAATGAAACGAAATCAATTCGTTGTCTCATTGCTATAAAATCTCGCGGGGGAACGAATCGCTTCCCGTTATGTCACGATGCATTTACAAGGTCACATGATTAGCACAAACTTTTTGTTGCCACAAAATCTCGTTGCGAGTACATTGCACTTTGTTGTTAAATATGATACTGTGAGTGCATCTTTCACTTTTGATATAGGATCGTACTGAGATCGTGTGGCTTTTTCTTGTTATACTTGTACAGTTACTCTGTAAATAGTTACTTTTTACTGCTATGAGATGACGCTGCAAATATATCACCTATATGATATCTCTATGTATGTTTATGACTAACTACTTTTTCCGACTTTACCCGAGCGAAAAAAAAATCTAATAGTAAATTTTATTTCAATTGTTTATAACTGACTTATGTATTTATTCATTTATTCAGCATACAAATCATTTTTTTAACAGAAAAACGATTATAATAACTAATATATAATAATTAACCGTAAAGGTACAATCTGGAATATTTTTGGAATTTTCTTTAACTATTATAATATGCCCATAAATTTTAATGCAGCTGTAATGCTTAAAGTATTGTAACTAAAAACGCATCGGGTATGTTTCGACTCCATCACTGAAATATTGTTGCTTCTTTACGTCAAACTATGTTATATACGTTTTGCCACCAGCTTTCCATCTATACTAAAATACAAAGAGGAAAAGTTTGATTGCGTTAATCTCTGGAAATACATGTCTTATTTCAAAAAATATATATGTGTTAGGAAGCCCGTATTTTGAGGAAGATTATAGATTATACATTATGCTTCGATTCATAGGATCAGAGGAGTGATAAAGCAAAAAATATTTGTTGGCTTTGTTGCTTTGTTCGGGCTATTTTTCACAACTATACATCCGATCAAGAAAGTGGTTTTTGTGATAGAAAGCTAGGGAACGATTACAGACTATATATCATCATGCCACTATTCATTGAGTCATATAGTGATAAGGCGAACGATTTTGTTAGTTTGCTTTATATACTTGTTCGCGCTTATCTTTGGAAACACACGCATAATATCAAAAATTATTTTTGTTAGAAAGCCCATACTTCGAGTTAGATTATGGGTCATGTATTATCACGATACGATTTATAGGGACGTAACCATTTTAAAACATGGAAAGAAGTCGGGGAACACCACTTAAATGGTGCAAGGTATATGAAGACTGCCTTATTTATTGACTGATAATTTCAAGTATTTCCACTGATATAACTTCGACCTCAGAAATTTATACATTTTGGCGAACGAGCGAAGGCGTTTAGCGATCGCGCGGGTGTGAGTGGGGGAGAGTAGCTTAATGAGGTACTATGCTGCGCGGGTCACTCGCACGATCGGCGCCCTACACAACGGACGTGTCTCAGTGAATGATTTTGAATACAATTAATTTCTGAATGTAGACCCGGTACATTATTTTTTACTTGTTTGTTCTTGTATTTCATGTGGTTATAATAAAGGTTTTATAAGTTTATAGCTTTAATGTTTTAAAAGCTTTTTATATAGCTTTAATATGATAATAAAGAAAAATGTTTTTCTTACGGCCAACTTTATGTTGCTTTGAATCAAGTTAATCCTTTAACCCAACGGAAATAAAACACATAATGTATTTTATTTCGAAATAAGATAAGGGAACGTAATTAAAATAATTATACGCAAATAAAGCCGCGGGAAAACCATAGCTAATAAGTAACAGAATTGTGAAAATTGCATGCCAACAAAATAAGCCTTTTTGCAGGAATGAGAAAAAAAATGAGAAATAAACAAAACGTTACTTTTTATAATATTATTATTACAATGCGTTAAACTTTTTTACGTGCAAAGCAAAGTTTTTCACCGTTTTCTTCTATACCTCACTTTGTAGAACTTGATAATTTTTCACAAAAGATTTTACTTAGCAGGATAAAGTATTAATAAAATTATAGCAAACATAAATTAATTGAAATAAATTTTATTATGAAGTGGAATATGACTTCATAATAAAATTTATTGTTTTATTGTATTAAGTAGTTACTATTACGTGACACCTCTAACCTTGCTATTACAAGATCATGTTGCAAGCGTATCCCCGCTTGTCGCTACAAGGTCACTATTGCGAGCGCATCGCTCCTCGCTCACTATAAGATCGTGTTGTTGCGTATCTTATATTTATAAGCCGTATCCATTTACGTAGCGACTAGACTTGGGCGACACGAGTATTTTGAGATACTGAGTACGACGAGTACGAGTATTATAAAATATCCCTGATAAAATACTTATCGAATATGGGCGGCGTAATTCCGTTGTGAGAGGACCTTATTACAATTGGCTACAGACTTACGGTCGCAGAAGACGTGTAATAAATCTTAATTGCTATCTAGGGTTCAATGCACATATCCTTTATTTCTTACAGCTAAAATTGGCGTGAATTCGTATAATTTATAAATCAGACATTTTTAATAAAATACTGTGTTTCACTTTTCCTTCATACTAACATACACATTTTTGGCTCCAGATTTAGAACTGGTAACTAAATAATTCATTTGCTATAATAATTTAGATAGCGTGTTTAAAGAAATAATCACATTATTTACAATAATTACCATTAATTTAAAAAAAAATGGACCTTGTTATTAAACATTTTTTTTTAAAATTTTTGCCATGTTTAATTCAGCCAAATTTTTACATAATGTATTAAGATGTTCGGAATAAACAACTTGTTCCGTATTGATTATTGTTACAGTTGGATGATTTCTGTTCAAATGTTTCTTTAAATTAGATTTAACTGTTTTGAATAACGATTTAGTTTTGAAAATATTGTAAGAAGCAAAATAATCAGCCAAGTTTGTAAAATACTCTCATACGGCTTTGAATTTTCTTATAAACATAATGACGAAATTAGAATTTAACCTAATTAACAATTAGTTTTTATATATACTATTTATTTACATATTTACACTACAAAGTAATAATACTCAACTGTTCCAATAGAAAAAGGAAGAATAATTAGACGAAAAGACCATCGTACTTAAAATGCGTATTTTAAAATACTCGTACTTGTATTGAATAAATACTTGTCCGCGACTGCGAAGTGTAAAGCGATACTTAACGTAATGAGTAAAACGAATATGTTTTATATACTCATATTACACACTTTAAATGTATTATGACTTACGAGTATTTAAATATTCAGTTTGTCACTTATATCATATACGTTTTAAATGTGAAAGAGTGAGAAAATCTAAGTACGATATGCTTGAGTGAAATAGCTGTAGCTAGTTAGACAAAGAGGGATAAGGTTATGCTGCCCGTTTGTACGAACGTCCGGTCGGCTATACCCATACACATATTTCCGATACCAAGTATTTTGTATTTTGCATACCAAGTACGTATTTTGATCTGAGATATCGAGTATTTTTACCGAAGAAAATAAATACGCCTCACCTCTAGTAGCAACAAGTTGAACGTTGAAACATCCCGCAGAATTTTGAGGTATGATTTATTTATTAATATTTTTTTATCAGCTTATCTCCGTTTTGAGCAGGACTTTTTATTTCTGACGCCGAGTGTGTTGTAATGTCAACACTTGCTTTGCTTACAATATTTCGTTTACTTTATAACGAATTATGGCCATATGAATTTTTAGAAGTTTGGGAGAAAAGATTTATGGAGTTCTAGATTTGAATTTGTTTGGAATTTATTCTGAGGCACTTTTGGGTTAGGCGTAGCTATGTAAATATATGTCATTATATAGGATTTAATAGACTGTATTATACAAATAAATTATTTCACATATTTTATCTATCTTATATCTTATATATATATATATATATATATATATATATATATATATATATATATATATATATATATAATTATTACTATTATTGTAAAATTATTGCATTCGTTATATTAGCCTTCTCCCTTTTAAGCTAGAATTATCAATAATCATTATTTTGAATTTGGAATTATTAATTATTTCACATTTTTAATGAAACATCTTCTGTATCCAAAAACAAAAATCTGGGAAGAAATTTAATTGCGTTTACTCATAAGATAATGCTATTCTAACATGGTCTATTGGTCTATTTTTATAAGTGTACAATGTTATATATGCTATTCATTAAAGCGAATGTTGAAAATTGAACTACAGGTCACAAATAGCATTGGTTAATTTTTATAATTTAAGAATAATTTTTCAATTGAAATCTAAAAATCAGATTAATTTTTCGTTTTGGAATAAGTTCGAGGGACAGGAAAAGGAAAGAAAAGGATTAGGAAAGAGGAACACGAAAGTAAATGGAAAATGAAGTTAAAGGATATTTCAGAGTATTTTTTAATACTTGAAAGGATGATGAAAATCTCGTGTTAGAATCGAGTTTTTCCATTACTTAGTAGCACATAATGTGAATGAAAGCTCTCAAAATTGAAGTCCAGATAATAGTCAGATAGGACAGCAGATATAACTACGAAATAATAGGGACTTTAAGGATTTTTTTAAGGCATTTTTCTAAAAAAAAGTTATTTTTTATTTTTTTTAGTAGTTTTAGGAGAGGAAGCCATGATTGCGTTTTGGTTGGAGGCTCAATGAATGTCGCAGAAGCATATATTCCGTTTATTTCAATGATTCTTGCTGATGTTCCATTTGTGTGTCCAAAGTGGTCGTAATTCCAGGTGAAAGTATAATTTACTCTCACACGAAATAAATGAAAAGAGAAACTTTTGGAGAGGTTGGATTGATTTGAGGCTAGAGTGCCTTTGTCATGGGTATGTTTGGTTGTACAGAGTAGAAACTCAAGAAAACATAATTTGTAAATTTTACTCCAAAACTAATAAAAGTAAATTTAACTCCCACAGAATTATAAAGTAATGAATGGAGTGTGTATAGAATAGGCAAAGGATTAAAAAAAAGAAAACGTTAGAAAATTCAACGAAGAGATACAAAAAGACATAAATTATCCACTCATTGAGGCACTTATAAGCATTTAAGGGTACATAGTATTTCTATGAAACTATACTTTTCACAGGGCGTAAAAATATGTTGCATACTTAAAAAGTGATAAGATCTAGGATACTTGCTATAGTTTTCCTGTAATCTTCTAGTAAGATTTTGCCAACTCTACTTTTCTCTTGTTTTTTAGTTCAGTAGTTTCGGAAATAAGTGAAATGCTCCATTTTCACATATAATTTGGGATATCTTTCATCATGTTTCTTAAATCGTGAAAAATATTTTAGTATTCCTGATAACAAACCTTTTCAAATAATATCCCATATCAAACATAAAATTAAAAAAAAAGTAATACTAGATTTACGTAAAAAAATGTATGATGATTTAATTTTTACATCAATATTTTAAAAATGTTACCCATTCCAAAACATGTGGGTTAATAAGATCTATTGCTATGCCACATTTCAAGTTTCTACATTGCATAGTTTCTAAGAAAATCGGCTTGGACAGACGGACTGACAGATACGTGAGTAATACATACATATATACATATATATTTATATACCAATAAATATACATATATTTATAGATATATAAACAAGTCAAAGACAAATTGGTATTTACTGCCTATTTAAATGAAGTGATATACATTTTGCATAATATTTGTTCTATTATCGCTGTTAGTAGGCTCTTATTTAAAACATTTACGCTTTACATATTTTTTTTGTAACAACGCCCTAATCTCTTTCAAGGCTTTTTACATTTCTGAACTCGGTTTCAGTGCAATGTCAACACTTTCACAGATAAGATAGCACAACGTCGTTAAGTGAATTAAGAAAGAGAATAAAAGTCCTTTTATCCATTGCGTTGACGTTGTTAACTGTATTCGGTATGTCATTGTATCACGCGTGATTATAGTTGTAGGTGTGATGGTAAGTATAATAATCCAATGAACTTGGGACATACGCAGAAAGTTACAGGAAAGGTCGATGCGTGTGATTTTGTGACATGAACGTTGTTATGTAATGTCACTTTTATTGCTGTCGCGAGCGTCACTACTCACCTTTGTCCTATTTACAATTACGTTGACAGATAACGACACTACGACCACAGAAACTGTAATGGCTGTACGAGTTCTGATTGTTTGTTTTTGTTTTGTAATAGGTTACGGTGTGGCGTCATTTGTTATTCATGGTATTTATAGAAAAGTAATAGCAAATCATCGACCACATGTCATGTGTTGTATATGTCGTTAATATTGAATTGACTTCGTAAAAATATGTAATAATATTGGGTATATATGTAGAAATTATTTGTTTATCAAAAGTGTTTTAAAATTAATTTTAAGGACTACAAATACTTCGTTTACAATAATCTCAAAAAATATCTTTCTTCATTTATAGGACTTATTAGATTTGAGATATAATATTCAGATATAATATCCAGTCACCTGCGTTTTTGTTCCTGTGAAAATGTGTCTATCTTCGAATTTCATGTCACAAACTTATTATTTTGCAATTATTAGAATCGTATAGTGAAGATACAGGTTTTTTGACATATTTTTATTAGCTGCTATTTTCAAACCATTTTTATTTTGCTTTGATAATTGTCTTCATTTTCCCACAATATCGGCGAGCAAGGTCTTTGGCTGGCGCCTTGCTAGTACCGGTTTCCCCAGTAATTAGTGACTCCCCTATAGTGAAGATACAAAAAGATTTATAAAAAAATAACCAGCTCTCTTGGAAGATTTTAGGATCATAATACTATATCCACTACAAATCTATTTCTATTTTAAACTCTGAATGGAGTGTATCTTCCATTACGCAAAAAAAAAATTGGTAGAATGCCGAATAATAACCTTCGAAATTTTATTTTATATATGATACCATTCCGAGGCAGGTTTTAGACCTACCTTGCGATGGTATTACCACTTTTACATTTATAAAATAAAAATAAATTGTATTGAAAAAATGTGATATATGGTAAAACAATTCGTTTTAAATTAATTTCTTCTTAGCTCCAATGTTAAAGTTCTTACATTTCGGTATTTGTACTAAAGAGCGATCGTTTATTCAAATATTGTTTTGAATATAAATGTTACAATTATAAACTAATTATATTTTTTTAGAATAATTATCTGTTAATATATTTTTTTACAATAATTATCCGTTAACATATGTTATTAGAATAATTATCCGAATTTATTACACTGTTTATAAAAATATTTCCGAATATGAACACATATCTACTTGACAATATCAGAAACTAACAACTTACCGAGTTTTCTGAGAATCTTCTGTTTATGTTAAAAAAAAATGCGATTGATAAACAACAGATAATAATCAGTTTTGATAATATTACAAAAATAATAAGAAACATAAAAATTAAATGCGGGCATTTACACATAAATTCTGATTGAAAAGTGGCTATCAATGTATATACATTTGTAAAAATGGTTTCAATCATACTCAATGGACGATAAATAAGTTGATTATCAATTTACTAAGATTTTTTCCTTTTATAGTATCGTTTATAATTAATATCGAATATGAATATATTTACTGTATTAAAAAAAAAGACAGTAATTTCTGCAGACAATTCGACGTCTGCTAAAGTTATCGACAAGTCTACTTGTCCAATTAGTTGAGACATTCTTGTACATTATGAAAAAGTGCGCATATAAGCCATGAAAACATTTTTTGATGTTCCATGGAGGTTCCCCATTTTTTACTACTATTCACAAGCTTACGTTGAAACATTTAGCTTGTAAACCGGTTTTAATTATAAACGGTGCTACAGATAATTACATAAATGATATAAGATAAACAATCTAGCAGATGTGAAGCAAATATGGGGAACGTAGAATCGTCGAATGTTCCATACCCGCGTATATTTACTTATAAGAAAACGACCGACGCAACGCCATCTGTTAATATTTAAAATTCAAATTCAAACCTTCACAGCGTCAACTTTAAGCACATATAGTATCTGCTTACTTAAATTTGTGGTTATCTGCCATGGACACTTAAAAAGAAAGAAACAAAAAGCAAATTAAAATGTGTATTTTTAAAAATATGCAAACTATGTAAACGTAAATTTTAAAATTATGCAAAGGCATTCGCAATGCAAAACGCACGGTGCCATTTTTTGACACATTTCAAGACTTACTGCGATGTGTGTCTTTAAAAATATTCAAACATTTCTTTTTTAGGGTTCCTTACCGCAAAAGGTAAAAGGAACCCTCATAAGATCACTTCGTTGTCCGTCTGCCTATTTCAAAGCAATTACACACAATACGATATAAACTTTGTTATTATTTTTTTATTTGGCTTCAACATCAGAAGGGTACTCATTAATTTTAAAACTACAAACAATTAACGCAACCCTTGAATGTCGTTCTCAAAATATGGCTTTAAAAGTTGCCTATTTTGTGTTAACTAATTAGAATTTTCTCTTTAAAATGGGTTTGAGCAAAATATTTTACGGCTAGTACAAGTGTATCAATATTTATGTAAATGTCATAAAAGCGTGATATTAATGAAAGTTCTTTGCTTTGTATATGTTTAAGTATATAAGATGCTGTAATAGTCTAAAGCATTGAATGTAATTTTGGTGCGTATAAGAGATAGCATTAAACACCCCGTGGTTTAGTGCTGGGGAATATTCTATTCTGTTCTTTTGTTAATAATACTATTATTGATTAAAATGATATAATTTTTGTTTTGTTTGCAATAATTATTTGCACTAAGTTATTAAATGCTTGCGTATGTCATATTCAGACGGTATCATAAATTTGCTTTACATAAAGTTGTAATGGTTTATCGATTTTCCTTTGTAATTATTTATTGCTATTAATATGTTATATAATTATAAGAAACTAAACATTTCCAGCGTTTAGTTTCAATTATTATCTTCGTTTTCCTTTTTTATGTTAATACATTTTTAAATCATATTATACTTGGTTATGAAAAGTGTTATACAATAAATTAAAGGTATGTTATATCTTTCTAAGTTTTAATATAAATGATGATATCGAGTGGAATGATGAGTTCATTTTTCTCCGATTGTGGTTAAACTGAGATGAACCTATAGTTAATTATTTATGGGTGTATGTAAATGTGATCATTTGTTAAAAGTTTATTTGTGTATGTTGTTTAAATTAGTTTAATAAATTAAGTTTCATTTAGTTCGTTTTAATTACGCAAATGCAAATAGAAAAAAAATCGAGACTCAAAATAGCAGCCCAAATGTTATATTTCCGAGTATGTCGAGTATTATACTAATTTTTAGAAAAACAAACGAAAATTATAAAAACACGATTTGTTGCCTATGTACAATGTAACAATCGCGATAACATATCATTTTTCCATTATTTTTACGAAACTTTTACCTTAAACCCTAATTTTTTCGTAATTTCGTTATTTATTCGTGATTTTCCCTCTAAATCTAATGTATCACTATTCTTTTTATCGAAGGATTTAAGGACTGATAACAATTTTATATAGTCTATATTTAATGCTATCGATCTGTTCCCGTCATAGCCTAAATGTTTCTATGAAAAAAAACACAGAATGGGATGTATATTTACAGTTTTAGATTATTGTTTTAATTTAGTTGGCTTGCTTCTAATATAAATAAATATATATATATATATATATATATATATATATATATATATATATATATATATACACGAATACGTGTGTATTACAATTTCAAAGTTTACATTTCTGAAACTGACATTTGTTGTTTGTCATGCATTAAGTTTCTTCGGTTCTGTTATGCTGTATTCCTTTTTTTCCTCTCATGGCTCTCTGAAAAAATTTAGAACTTGAAGTCAAAATGGACCATAATTGTGATATCATTCTAGTAATGATAATTGGGTGCAAAATAGCTATTTATTCTGTGCGTTTGTTGAATACAGAACCGAATAATCTAATTTTGTATCATAAAAACACTTATAATAAATAATTTCTAGTATTTACCATGTAAATGATTTTTTTGGAAAATGGTGTCCAATTTTTTTTTTTAAATGGTTTTCATGTATCTATGAAGGTTAAGATTATTTTTAAGGCACAGATTTTTCTATACTAAGATTTCGAAAAAGAAATTCGGTTGTAATAATCTGTAATGAAAGAAAACAAAAAAACATAATTGTTTTTCTTTTTTGGAATTTATTTTCAGTTACTTTGTGTTAGGTGTTGATGTATCTATTGGGATATGGATTAAGTACATTTGTCATATCAATTATTTTGTGCGGTTTTTATTATCACTGATATGTGCGGTTTTTCTTATAATGATAATATTTTTAACGAATTTCTTACATTAACTTGTTATTTTTTACAGTTGTAAAAACCACTAATGATTATATTTTTAACAAATTTCTTACATTAACCTGTTGTTTTTTACACTTGAATTGTAAAATATTATTTTTTTTATATCCGTGCATGAAACCGTGTAGGGTAATTTGCATTAGGTAATCAATTACTAATATATGAGGTTATCATATGGCGGTATATCGGTTAATTTTTATATTTATTTCTATTATATTGTATCATTAATTAGAATGAACTTTGAAATTTGAACCGATGATGTGGTTATTTATTTTTATAAATTTAGAAAGATGTTCGTAATTAACATCTGAAAATATGATAAGTTCTTATATATTTTTTGTGAAACTCCATCATATTTAATTAAGGACAGTGTGAGTAAAGTTTAAATAATATAATATCAATAATGATCATCGTTTTATATAAAGTTTATATATCTCTAATATGTCTCAAATTGGCTTTTGACCTTGTCTTTATATGCATGGATTTCATAGTATAACTGAATTATACTCCTCGGTATTCCACTAAAATACTCAGTCCTCAGTCCTCAGTTTTTACTAATTTTTCCTAATGTCCTAAAAAAGAAGTGTAAAATTACGTTATTTTTGTTTGTTCTAAACTACTTATCCGTATTAACGTAAAAACATCTATTGAAGTTTGCAAATCAAAACTAAAAATCTACAAAAATTCTAGTCTTATAAATATCTTAGATTCCAAAATTTTAAATGTTTCGAATTAAAATTTAACCTAGATTTAAGAGGCAAGTTTTCTTTCGAAACATAACGACGTTATCTGAAAACCCCTAAAGTTAAAAAAATACGTCGAAAAATTGAATTTGGTTTACTCCAGTACCTCATCGTAAATCACGCTTTCGATATTATTATTTAGGGTTAAAATAATCAGGTTAGTCACAGACTCATTCTAGAATATACGACACAGAACTCTTCATATTAGAAATAGTCCCCTAAAATCGATGACTCCCATTTTCGTTGACCCATAACACACCTTCATGGGCATAGTCTTAATAACGAATGGATATTCTGATAGCATCCTGATAGCTCCCACCTCCCCAAGCACATCCGATGACGCTGTTGCTTCTAAAATTTAGCTTACTTATGCCTATAACTTTTTTTAATTCACATAACTATTGAAATACCAATTAGAATGTTGAAAATATCAATTTAATACAACTAAAAATTCAGAATTTATAATTCACACAGAAAAAAATTAACTCTGAATTATGGAATCATAAATTGTATTAAGGGAAACCCTTTCTCAGTAAGTGACTCGGTCATATGATCGCTGTTGCTTCTAAAATATAGTATACTTATGCCTATAACATTTTAATTTACCTAAATATTAAAATACGAATTAGAATGCTAAAAATATCAATGTAATATAACTAAAGATTCAGAATTTACAATTCATACAGAAAGTAAATAATCTCTGCATTACGGAATCATAAATTGTATTAAGGGAAACCCTTTCTCAGTGAGCGGCTAGGTCATATGATCGCTGTTGCTTCTAAAATATAGTATACTTCTGCCTGTAACTTTTTAATTTACCTAACTATTGAAATACCAATTAGAATGCTGAAAATATCAATTTAATATAACTAAAAATTTAGAATCTATAATACATACAGCAAATAAATGAACCCTAAATCAGGGAGCCATAAATTGTATTTAGGAAAACTCTTTCGCAGTGGGTGGCTAGGTCATAAAACTCAACGGCTGTCTAAAGTTCTGACTTTAGTGATTTCGACTGATGAATCAGTTGGTTGAGATATGTTTTTATATAAGAAGATTACATTGGCTATAAATAAATAATGTAAGATAATTTTTTCTTAGAATTTTATCAGTTTCCTCGTTCAACGCTATGCACAATTGTTTACATTTCTTCCAAGTTATTCAGATGCTACTTTCCTTATTCTTTATCTGCTTTATTTTCTTAATATCGCAGTGACGAAAGTGACATAAATTTAAGATAAACTATTATAATTTCTTTTATTTTAAGAACTTCAGCCATAAAAAGCAACTTATGGTCAAATTATTCATCGGCTATATATTTTTTTCTTTTTTACATTAAAATAGTCGTAAAGTAATAATTAAAAGAGGTATATATACGAGTAGATATTGTTTAATCGCCAAAACCTGGTAGTTTTGGCTTTAAATACTGTCTGGATAATGACATCTGTTCGCCTGACAGAAATATGCAAACGGAAGTTGTTTTACAGATATTGTCCATCAATTTCAATTAATAAATGTGTTTATTTTAGTAAATTTGAAAACATGTATTAATTTTTAAAAATGATATATTTTAAAAATAAGCATCAATTTACTTTGCTTATATATATATATAAACGATAGTTTACTTATCTAGTAAACTATCGTTGCTATTCAAATCTTTACTGTCTGCTTCGAAGGTAGAACACAATGTTGGGGCGATGTTGGAAAACCACTTAACAATATGTCAATAAAATATTCAATTTTTTCACCAGGTAACCGTATTCACGGAATATTGTTCTCATTGCAGGGAGACTAATTATCAATCAGCAATCATTTTACTTACTAACTTTAAACTTAAATGACTGTTGACTGGTATTTAATTTGAAATCTTTTCATTTTTGCGTTATATTTGTTTCATTATGGGATTTAGTAGGCTCTTATTTTGAATATTTATGTTTCGTATTTTCTGCAATAACGACAAAATCTTCTTCTCGTTTATTATATCTATGAATACGATTTAAGTGCATTGTAAACACTTCTAGAGATAATATAGAACAGCGTCATCAAGTGAATTAAAAAGTGAGAGTAAAAAGACTATTGCGTTGGTATAGTTAAATGTATTTAATATGTCAAGATTGTATTATACGTTAACTTAGTTATAGGTACGATGATGAGTGTAACTATAATGTTTTGCACATAAGATCAACTAAGAAAATTACAGGATAATTGACTTAGTGAAAGGAACATTGTTATGCAATGTCATTGTTATTGTTGTGCAAGCGGCATTATTCACTTTGTCATGAACATTGTTATGAAATGTCATTGTTATTGCCGTGCAAGCGGCGTTATTAACGTTTGTTTTATTTAAGATTACGATGACAGATAACAAGAATACCAATATAAAAATAGTAAATGTACGAGTTCTCATTGGTTGATTTTGGTTTACCCTAGATTGTAGTGTTGCGTCATTTTTTAGTCATGTTAGTTGTGGGAAAATTATAGTAAATCATGTATATATTATTTGACATGCGAGAATATAATATTAAAGAGATTTCCAAAGGAAAAGAATATTTGCAAATGTTTCCAAATAGATGTTTTAAAATTTGTAATTTGAAGCGTTTTGCACTAAATTCCAAAAAATAAAATGATTTCATGGATAATAATCTTCATAATCGTGTTTATACACTAATGCTATCGAGTTATTAACTTAATATTTCAATTTTCTATTTTATTCTAAGGTTTGCTATTAGGAAACGCCTTGACTTTATCAGCATAAACTTCACGAATATTCTGTACTAGGATTCGATGGCTTGGTTCTTGTTAAATTATTATATTCGTAAATCGTTAGTTGTTCCATGAATATTTACAATATTAATACTCGATATTAATAATACGAAGGTACCATTATAGTGTTTAAAATTCCATAATTGTTACATTTAAAATTAATGTTACTTGGTTTTTTGAAGAGAATATCCAATCTGTTTTACAAAACCAAATTAAAAAAATTGTTATCATCTTCATCGATTTTGTACTAAAATAGTTAATTTGACTATTTTTTGGTTCATAAATAATTTTTGACAAATTTTGATCGAGTTATAAAAGTTTGAGCTTGTTTGGACAACGACGGAAATACTGAATTGTGGTTTTATTTTCAATAACGTCTATTATATTTCATATAAGCGCATCTTGTCTTGTCATCGTATTTTCTAAATTTTATTAGGTATTATTCCAAATTTTGATTTATTGTTAGTCTGTTGACATAATCGAAAATGTGATTTTAACACTTTTAACCAATAAATGCATATTTTTAGAAATTTTTATTCCACATATTTTGTCATCTCTTTGTAAGCTACGGATTTTGTAATTGATGTTTCATTCACTTCTTATTGGACTAGAAAATTGAAACTTGGCTCAAATGCTTATATTGATTGACAGTATATATAGATAAATTCACGATTTGATGATGGAGGTGGAAAGGAAGTGGAGGTGGAACTAGGAAAAACATTGCCTTAAAGGAAAAGAGTGGATCCGTCGAGTTTGTCCCGATTTACTTACCTTTTAAAGTTCTTCATAATTATTACATTTTAGTAGATTTAAAATAAAAGTTTTTGAAAATTTTTTTTCATTATTTTATATTTGGCTTCTGTCCTACTATTTCAAAATACAGAAAAGGAAAATATTCCTATATTTTATCAGTAAATAAAAACAGTATTATAAACATGGTCTAAAAAGTTGCAAATCTGTAGAAACCAATTTAAGGCCACATAGGTGTTCTACTAAATCACGTATTTAACTATAAAATAACTTATGAATTGATAGAGACCTCAGAAATAGAACAAACAATGAGTGTGAAAAAGGAAGGTGTATATCGTAAGAATTTTTGGCTTATTTACCCCTTTTTTTATTAATTTTGAAGCTTTCTAATAAGGGAAGAAAATAATAAGGGATAATTCCTGTTAATATGTTTGTACAAAAAAAGTGTTTATTTGGAGCTGACGAGTAGAGAAAAGCTTTTAGACAAAGAATAACGCAATATATTTGAAAGGGATGTGATAAATTGCCGAAAATATTTTATGATTGATTAAATAGGGATCAAAGAGTGTGAACTTTGCCGCTGTTACATTTTATGACATTATGACATTTTTATGACATTACATTAACGCTTAAACAAAAACCGGCGACATCTTCGAAAATCAAAGGTATATTTTACTATTTTCATTGTTTATTGCGAATGTCAATATTAGGTATCAGGAACCCATAAATAAATCGAAAGTTAAACGTTTATTGACATGGTTCCTCAACTATGTAAATTCACAGTCAAAATCTTTTTGTCTAAGAAGGTTAATTACAGCCAAATATGTCTATCATAAAACTGGCATTTAAGTAATAGAAAGAAATTAATTAAAAATTTTAATTTCTTTTGACAAGGGCGATATTCATTTCAAACATATTTCTAAGATAATAACTGAACGGAGTGTGTATTTTATTACTGTCGGTTAAGACGACAGAATACCGGATAAATAGCCTCAGACACTTGATATTTTGTTACCAACACAATAGTTTAATATACGAGTACTTCGGTTTCTTGACCCGCTTCGCGTTCGTATCGTTATTCTTGGAACTTTGTGAGTGAAAAATAATTTTTCTTGAAAATTTGTTTTATGAGGTAGAAAGTAGGAAGAAGCCGTTTTAAAAATGTATCCTACATTTTTAAAACGGCTTCATTCTTTTAGCTCTTTGTTATGGTTTTGATACTATCTCTATTAACATATCAGCGTTATTACCAGAAAAAAGTGACATGTATAAATAATTATAAAATAAATGTTTATTAGAGATCTCATAATAAGTTCAGATATTTTAGTAAGCTGACAAACAAATTAGGAGAAATTGATTGTCGCTAAATTATATTGAGATGACTAATTTATTCAACCCTTAATTCAAAGTTGGTTAAAATTATCAATGTTCAGAACTTTTAGGAAGAAGTTTACAGATAGAGGCAGGTAACTGCTAAAATGTATTTAATGGTGTCTATTTAAACTAATTGTTTCTCTGTCTTGTAATAGACTAACTAACACCCACGGAGATGTAGTTATTTATTTTGAGCTCGAGGCTTTTGGAATATTCGTAAAAGTAGTAAATACATATATGCTAAACTCGAAAATCTTCCGTTAAGTGTTAAATTTGGATGGTTAGGTTTTCGAAGAGTCTAGAAGATTTATTACATTTATTGCAAGTAATTGTGTATTGTAAAATATTTCCGCTAAATGATGCATCGAATTATTGACCTCACTTATATGTTTTTTCGACGGGTCTAGAAGATTTATTTAATGTAAATAATCGTGTATTGTTAAATGTTTCAGTTAAATGATGTATAGTGTATGTTTATTGGCCTCACTTGTATGTAATAATGTTTGTAATCAAATCTCTCAACTCGACTTTCATCCACTTCTAATTGACGTATCTATTTGAAACTTTGTAAACTAATGCAATTCTGATTACAACATAATAACACCCTCCAGTTGATATGGTGATGGAGAAGAAAGGTGGTAACAGCGACATCACAATGAGTAACATTAAATCTATGGGGTTTAGATTAATTAGATTTGTTTCAGTGAGTCCTTTGATTAACTATCGTAATTAGGATGGCCTGATGATGCAGGAGGTAGGTGGTTATGAGAACTTATCAATGGCTAACAGTAAACATATAAAGTTTGGGTTGGTTTGCTTTATCCCAATGAGTCCTTTAGTTACAAAAGAGTGTTTTTTTGTTTTTCTTTAAAATTAGACGTTTTCTTAGTCATTTTAAATAAATGTTTTTATCAAAGAATTTTACGCATCTAGAATAAGAAAGTTGTCTATAGTTTTTTCATATTGATCTCAACTTACCTTCAAAGGACATAAGGGAAGATTGTACTTGAACATAGTAATTGATATTTTGATTGAATTCGATTCTAAAATACTAGTAGAAGATAAAAACTTAGAAATAAATATTTGTATGTGCGCATCAGTATCTCCGTGTCTAGATCTTTTTTTCGACCCCAGAATTAAGGAAGTTATAAACAAAATAAAAAAAAAATTGAAATTCGATTTTCCTTAAAACGTATCTAACAATTTTCTTCGAACTTTCCATATTTTTATTACTTTATAAGTTGAATGATTTGTCATGATTAGTTTCACAGAGGAAAATTTATTAGGGTATTTCTCCAATTAAACTTAAGTAAATTGCGCAAAAGGATGGTAGGTGTTACAATGCCTAACAAACTTTCAAAATCCAACAATACAGATCATTTTTTTGTAACGATAAAAGAAGACATGTACGCAAGTTTTGCCATTCGGCACAAGCGTGCTTTTACGGTTTAATAATTATTTAAATTCCCACAAGCTTATCTTAAATAATACAATAAAAGAATAAGAGCGGGAAAAACCTCGGAAACCCACAACTTTTCACGTTTGAGCTGTTCACGACTATATTTATACATAAGTAAACTACACAACGCCATCTATTACCATTTTGAACAAACGTATGATATTTGCTCTAAATCACTTACAGCGTCATCTTTTGGTAACACGGTTAACTAAAGGAGTAATAAACAATAGACTTAATATTTTATAGTATATAAATCTATTTGTTCAAATAAACAGCAATAGATTAAAGAACAATTGGAAATGAGTGTTTTGTATCAACATGCAATTCAATATCTTGCGGATGTGTGCTTTATCATTACGCCTGCCTTTACAGATAGCAGTAATTAAGGCTCGGATAATTTTACAAGTAATCAACTTTTAATACAGCTTTTTGTAAACTGAAGATATTCCTTTTTAAAAAGATATCATTCAAATTTCACAACCAGTTTCTATGCAAGCTTTAGTGTTATATTAACATTTTAATAATTTAAAAAAAACAATATTATATATATATATATAGGAGAATTTACATAAGTAATTATATATCCGGCTGTATTATTATTTTAATTTAGTTAATATTTAATTAGATATATTGCTGAAAAAAAAAATCATCTCAAGTAATGCGACGTTGGACATTTTTGGTCAGTAATAAATCTCACTTTTAAAAAAACTTTCAAAATCACAATTTTATTATATATATATATACACATTTAAGGACCGATATTAGAGGTTTGTCACTTCTAGCTTAGTTGTTAATCGTTTTAAGACATATTACAAAGATATGTAAATAATTTTGAGCTACCTTACCTTTTCATCATACGATGTGTAATAAATAAATATTATAATTTAAATATTGAATATATTTGGCGTTAATTTTGTAGAAATTCATTATTCACAATTAAATGAAACTACGTGATGTAGTATTATTTCTACATTCTTTAATTTCTTTTCCACGACCTATGTTTCGTTGTATTGCAACATCTTCAGGTGGGATATTAGCAAGGATATCTTTGCTAATATCCCACCTGAAGATGTTGTAATACAATGAAACTTAGGTCGTGGTAAAGAAATTAAAGAAAGTAGGAATAATACTACATCACGTAGTTTCATTTAATTGTGAATTATAATTTAAAATAAGTACTAACCACAATCTCTACACTACATTTAATATGACATGAAACACAATGTGCAGATGTTTTGTTAGATTTTTTTTAAGAGACGCTTACCTAACCTGACTTTAATATTAAAATTTCACTTAACTACTTTTTAATTTTTTGTAAATGCGTATTAAACACTGTACGTGGGTCTAATTTCAAGTTTGTAAGGGAGTGAACGTAAATTCTGATGACTCATCAATCTGTCATTGAGTCGGTAACGAAATTGTAGATTTTCGAATATCCGAAATTGGAAGAATTTTAATTACGTATAGAGACAAACTCGATAAAAATGAAGGTTCCATGTAATCCTCAGAGGTCAATTATAAGCCTGAATAGTCGTGAAGCGTTTCGGATAAAAAATAGAGTTACAACTTTTGCGGTTTTACCATTTTCTGAATTTCACAGTATACCACCGTGCACCAGATTTGTGATGTTATTTAGGAAGCTATCTTCAACCAATAAAAAATGCAATCTTGTAACAAACTGATTTAAAATTAAGAATAAGAATGCTTTTCCAGATCGTCCAAGAACCTTCAAAATAACGTTAATAATGTACATTAGGACGACATCTTCACAGCGAATGATTAGGACAATGACTGCAGAGTTTGATGTAAAATATGACGTCTGCATATGAGAAAGTGTTAATTCTACTAAAAAATCGTTCATTGTACTGCCAGTCTTGCCACGGGACTTAACAAGCATATGTCAATATATGTTTATATTCATTTGAATAAACAAAATAACCAAAGAGTAAACTAGTTTAAAATATTTAACTCAAAACTATATATACTTATCAGCATCCTACTGATAAAGCAATGATTCACTTACGGACATACTCGTACGTATTCAGTTCATATCCTCAATGTCAAATTTGCCGGACGGTTTTAATTCCGATTACTCATAGTAATATAACCAAGTTAAGTATATCACGTTTACTGACGAAATCTTAATTACGCAATGATATATTTGAATTTTGAAATGTTTATTACCATGTATATATTATGATCACTTCAATGGCTAATAAACTAGGTCAGTAAAAGGTAACCAAAAAGTGTAATGTCAGTAAAATTTATTGAAATCATGACGGTGGCAAGCTCAAGCCGAAAACATTAAGTTTGTAGAGTTTTGATTAACTATGTAATTTATATTTTAAAATGGAAATGATAGAGGGAAAATCTATATGAAAGACAAATTATAATAATTATATAAAAAGTTATATATAAATTTTATAAATATTTAAAATTAATTTGTTATATAAATAATATTGCATCCTTTAGTAAAAATTTAGTAAAGCGTACCAATTACACCATAAGTGAATACATGAATAATAATTAGCTAGTTTTTCGTTAAAGAATAATTAATTAAAATTAGCTATTTTTTTCACAAAAATATTGAATAAAATGTTCTTAAGGAAATATTATAAATAAACAAATATTGAATAAAATGTTCCTAAGGAAATATTTAATAATATAAAATGAAATTATATGGTTATGCAGTAAGTTTCATGGGAATATAGTAACGAAAAATAATTATTGAAGCATAGTTTTACTGTTTTAAAAGTTCTTTTGAATAACGTAATATTTGTGTACTTTTACTATAACATAATTTTTTAGCAAATTTCTAATTCTTTTCGCGATTGCATTTTTCAAAATATTGTACCAAATTTGCCTATTTGCGTAATTAACCTAGATTTTCGTCTAAGTTATTTTTCATCCATCCATCCTTTCAAGACTATCTACAAATTTCGTTATGTTTCATATCTCTTACAACAGCTACAAGTGTTAAATGTTTTTATTTCTTTCCATGATTCCTTTTTCAAAATATCGGACAAAATTTGCCCATTTGCGTAATTAACCTAGATTTTCGTCTAAGCTATTTTTCATCCATTCATCCTTCCAAAACCATTTGCAAATTTCGTTGTGTTTCATATCTTACAATAGCCACAAGTGCTAAATGTTTCTAATTCTTTCCGTGATTCCTTTTTCATAATATCGGACCAAATTTGCCCATTTGCGTAATTAACCTAGATTTTCGTCTAAGCTATTTTTCATCCATTCATCCTTCCAAAATCATTTGCAAATTTCGTTATGTTTCATATCTCTTACAATAACCACAAGTGCTAAATGTTTCTAATTCTTTCCGTGATTCCTTTTTCATAATATCGGACCAAATTTGCCCATTTGCGTAATTAACCTAGATTTTCGTCTTAGCTATTTTTCATCCATTCATTCTTCCAAGACCATTTACAAATTTCGTTATATTTCATATCCCATATATGGTACAATAGCCACAAATGCTAAATTTTATGTATCGTATATATCGTATACATCGTTGTAATTTTTTTTATTCAATTATTATAATAATTGACTGACATCATAAGAAATAGATTTGCAATGTCACCACAATGGATGAAGGGGCTTATTATGCATGCTTTGTGATATATAATTCACATTGCATTTATTGTTGCACCGGAAATGCAATAGATACTTTTAAAGTTTTTATGATATCTTTAGTTAGATTTTGGTGTCTGGAGAAAATATTTGTGAAGATATAGCAACATCACATCGAATTCAATGGCCGAGGTCTCCGTATTGGTGTTTTCTTGCGAAACTTCTAAAAAAATGATATAATCCGAGCATATCTCCCAATATGAAATTATGTGATCTAAAATGTGGTTTTGTTTCCTATTAGGACACGATGCTATAGATCTAATTCTCTATGTAGTATGTGTTCTACTTAGAATTATCAAGATAGCCTTTACTGAAATATGGTAAATGTTCCTTTGTTTATAACATATATTTTATAAGAACACACATAATGTATTTTTGTGTTTTATTTTGGAAAAATATACTTTTTCACTAGAAATTGTTAAAGATGACTAAACAATATTCAGCACCTGCAACAAAATGTATGAATTTTTTGGTGCAGCTTGTTTTAAAAACCAATAAACAGCATTTTAGGTTTCTTTTTTTATTTATTTCTAGCGGAGTTTATTCGCTTCTTTTTCCTTTCAAGTTTAGATGCAGAACAAGGTGCGGTGAAAGTCAACATATTCGTGAGCAAAGCTGTGAATAATGGGTGATAATATATCATTTACGAATTTTTAGAATTTAATTATCGTTCACTAATCTTCTTTCAATTCTTTCAAAATATTTCTTTCTTCCAATTACTGAAACAATAGTTACAGTCTCTTCATGGACTTGTTATATACTGTTTTCACACTAGCAACTATCAGCTAGGTGAAATAATTTTTTTTTTAGTAATTAAGCGGACAAGTATTTGCTTTTGATCTGAAAGTGTTTAAATTGCCTTTATTCCGGTATGATATATCTGTGTAGTAACATAACGTTTGACTTATTAAAAATATATGCAGTTTATAAATGAGATAATAAGTTTTAACATTTAATGTATCCATGGCCAGGGTATTATTGCTCTTTATTGTCGCCACGATGATATAAAGTCATTTTAATTTTAATGTATTGACACATAAGTATATCGTAAACGTGGATCTTTCAGAAAAATCGTGTATCCTTTTAATCCGCGTCCCAATTCTTCTGAAAAAGAAACACTTTTGTATTATTGCTTTTCTTCGACTGTTAAAATATACACATTAATTAAAAACTGTAAATAATTAATTGACACAACAAGAGGATGACACTTTCAGAGTACTGCCTCAAAAATCACGTATTTTGTATAATCTCTTTAAATTTATAGCTGCTTGATCTAAAATGGAACTGAGTGAAATGTAATATAGGTGGTACATTTATATGAATATCTATAATGGTGATATAACTTTGGGTTTTCCGCTATGTATTCAGTTAAGTTGATAACATGCGGTGACAGTCTGTAGTATTGAACGCGATTTTGTTACACATAGTCGCTAGATATAATTAGTGCCAGTATGAATTTACTTTTTTACTTTGTTTATTTAGTAATTCTTTTAATTATATGGATCCTATTGAAAAGTGGTGAGTTTTGTTTCAATTTTAATATCTATTTTCTTTAAGTTACTAATTTTATAAAAATGTTTGGTCAATTATTTGCACGTTCGCATTTATGTCTGCAAGCTATGTTAGTAAACTTAAAGTTAACTGTTGGCTTGATTTTGATCTTTATCTAGTCTACTTCTGCTGCGCTTCACGCGTGAACACGTGGGAAAGATCTGTTATATTATAGAATAAACATTGGTCATTTTTTGTGCAATGACACCATAGAAGAAAGTATGTAAACATAACATCATAGACATTTCTCCAAAATAAATGGAATAACATTCTTTCATGCTCGAAATTCTGCCCTTCGAAACAAAATCTTCATATTAAATAAAACATAGAATAGTTTTGATGAAAAGTATGTGTATCTCAGAGATAGCAAAGAGACAGGTTATCTATAGAAATGGACGTTTAGTTAACTGGGCTGCTAAATCGGCATGTCGGTGCAAATGGTACCCTGTAATTGACATCTTTTTCATCTTAGGAAGAAAATAAAAATAAAAGCACATAAAGAATTTCCAACAGTTTTTCACCTGATTATTTTGTGACTTATGTAAAAGTACCGTTACAGCGGTTGTGCGACTGTAAAGAGATGTAAAGAGATGTTGACACTTGACATCCTTGCAAGTCCACGCCCCCAGTTTCGATCAGATTGTTATCCATAATTGCAGCCTTATTTAATTGATAAGTTAATAACAAGTGTTTTCTATATTAATTTTATTTCCTATTCTAAAAAAAAACAATGTTTCACTTACTTCAATTAACATTGTCACCTTTATGTATTGTTGTATTTAATTGGATATATTATAAATGTATTTTATTTTTTTTCTTCATTGTGGAAATGTTAGAACACAAAACTTATTTCGCATTTAGTGTTCATAGAATATTTTAAATAGTGTGTTTTTTTCCTTTCACATAAAATTAAATAAAAGCATGAGAAGTATATGACAATAATATTAGCATAAACGTCTTATTTAATATTTTTAATCTTCTGATGGTAGATGTTTTCTTTTTCTTTATCGGCAATGAGATAAATGAATTTTGGCAGCATAATGGCGGTTTGGTAGAATGTTGTGATTATCCCGTCACTTTGCATGACTTACAAAATGCTGTTCTGTAAGTCATCGTCTGTATTTGTTTTGATTTGATGACAATGCGATAAACTATATATATATATATATATATATATATAATATATATATATATATATATATATATATATATATATAAAATAAACATATATATAATTCTCTTTTTCGTGTTGGTAATGTCTCTGTATCAAATTTTAACATGTGACGGTGCAGTCTCAAATGTTGTTTTAAGTACACGAACATTTACAATTTATTAGGATATAATATTATTTTTAAGATAATTGTGTGTTGTCCATAAGACTTTGTCACGTAATGACCTAGATTTAGGATTGAGAACTTTTTCTTTAATTTTTTAATTTATCAAAGTCTCAAATTGGATATTCTTTTGAAAGCAATAGCTTTATTATTTTCCCGTTGGTATATTAGTGATATATGTTAGTGGTTTATAGTCGTTTGCAACTGAAAATTAAACGGAAAAGCGAAATTGAGAGACAATTCACATTGATATAAGGTAAAATGTTTTGTATATATTTTAGAGTATCGTAAGGTACAGTATAATTTGTTCGGTGAAAGGTTTCCTAAAATAATATTCAAGTATGTATAATTATTTATTTTCAAAAAGGGTTATGATACCCACTTCCTTGAAGAAATATGTAATGTTTTCCCCTAATATTTAACAAATCGTTGTTCTTTGGCTATATATAATAAAGGTATTTTATTTATAATAACTGCATTTTATCTGGAGTCACTGACTTTAGATAATTAATACCATATTTTCTGCGCAACAACAGATTAAAAAAAATGTATTGCATTTGGTGTTTCCGTATTAAATTTTCAAAATAATCATATAGCTTGTTCATGTTTCCGTATAGGCTTTAGAAGGGTTAGTTTTTATTTGAAGGCAAGCTTCAGGAGAGCTTATTTACATTCTTCTCAGAAGAATTTGTTCATATTTCCTTTAAGATCATGTTAATTTAGACTCTGAATTGGTGGATTGGTGGTTGGAAAAAGAAACTGTGGCTATCCATAGCAAAATTGGCACTCGACTGTGCTAGTGGAACCGGTGACAAAAAAGAGAAAGATTTGGGTAACTAAAGATAGCATGAATTTGAGTCCAACAAAACTTGATGTCAGGTCTTATTTATCAGCATGATAAAGTACTGCCTAGTTACATTGCAGTTAATTATAGTTAACTATCGTCTTCCTCTTTCCTCTTGTAGCCAATTCAGAGCTTATTCGGAAATATGATCAAGCTTTTCTGAGCATATACTAATGAAATTCAATTTGGGAAGTCTTGAATATGATGCTCAACTTGAAGTTTCTTGTTTTTTTATTGAAAGCACATCTTCTTTATATATGTACCTTCTCGAGGCAAGGTATTTGGAGAATAGATTTATGGCAACGATTTGCAAAGATTTGGTGTCACCTTGTGAAGTCTTGCACGTAGTACTTTTAGGTAGTCTCACAATTAAACGTTTGGTTTTTAAACTTATCGTTTCTGAATCGTTTAATTTTTTACCAGTTTCATTCCTTCGATTTTTTGTTCTAATTGTCAATTGTTTAGAAAGTCATATAAAATGTTATTAATAATTTCGTAGGGACCATGTCAATAGATAAAAAGTTACGTTCATATGTTCGCAAATTACCCATTTGGGAAAAAACGTGTCCCACAAATGTATTACCATCCGGAAGTGATAACAATTTGTTGTTATTTTAGGTTAAAATTATTATCTTGTTGTAAATTAACCGTTTTCACTGTTTCCATCATAAAACTGATAATCGTTTACATTTGTCAGTATAACCATTTATATGGTTAGTATAATAACTTTTTACTTGATTCTCACTTTAATAACCTTGTCATGTCAGTGATCTAAGCTCATTGTTTAAGCGAATCACTTAAATAGCTTGAGATCGATAACTGTTTTTCCGGTCAACATTTAAATTTGAAATTTCGCATTTTTCCAATAAAGAAGTTAGTTAATATGACATTAAAGTAATAGATATGGAAATAGGAATATACTTGAAGTACCTTCACAGGAGAATGTTATGACATTTGCGTAAATTAAATAAACATTATAACACCAAATGCAAAAAAAAATATTTTTATTTTATATATAGTAGTTCGGTAATTTAACTTATTTGATTCTGCGTTAAATATAATGATGTTAATATTACAAAAATAACTCAAATTTCAATCGAAGAGGTAATTAGTACTCATAATTTTGGTCACTTTTCCATGTTTGATTAGATTTAGAAGCTTGTATCACGGTAATGAGAAGATATGTATTACTGCTAGGAGAAAAACTACTTTTGTCGTTAATAACCAAAAAACGAATGCTTCGGAGTTAGTGATTTTTTGTAATTTTTCATTAAAGACAGTAACTATTACCATTTCAATAAGTTTAGTAAAAGTTCAAATATTACTAATATCAAGCTTGGTAATGATATTAATAGAAATATGTATACGAACTTCTATTACGTAATCAAGCCGACATCTCGAGCACCATTGACAACACAATTGGGTTCAGGCGTTAATTACACATTTGTCTAAATCTAACTATCTATATCTAGATATAAGATTCATAATGCTTTCGAGGATTAGCTCGGTAATAAGAATTAGCGTGATAAGTTATGCAAAATTTCTATTTTTCTGATGGAATTATGTAATGATAAGACTGCATCAATTTAAATTGCTTTAGAGTTTTTAGGTGAAGTTTACGGAAGTACACTAATCGGGAAGATCTGTACTTTTGAATTTTCCCTGTGTCTTCATCGATCATGGTCACCAGACTAAAAATTCAAGGTCACCTTGGAAGTTAATATGTAAATATGTGTATATATATATATATATACATATATATATATATATATATATATATATATATATATATATTAATGGTGATGAAACAACGTACCAAAGCAGCTTAGATCAAAATCATAAATAACTTTCCTGAAAATTCATTTCTCCAATAAAAGTAGAGAAATGAAATATCGTATAAAAGAATGGTTAAAATACTATAACTTACTTGTAAAAAGTTATTTTTCCACCACCAATGTAAAAAGGAAAACGCCTTAAATTCTTTTTCAATACACTCGCCCTCGATAGTTGCGGCATCTTTATAAAATGCTATTTCATTTGGATGAATATATTTGAGAAATGTTACAGTTGAGTTTTATACATTAATTTAGTACACTCGTTGACGAAAATCTGGTTAATAAAAAAATCAATTTTTTTTCTGAACTAGACACGTACAAAATTGACATGGATAAACACGTAGAAAAAGTGCAGCAAAATTAAATGGTAACCAATAAAGTGATACAAATTCTCTACTAGAATATTACGTCACGCCCTTAAAATATGATTAAGTAGCAATTTTATTATAAAACTATTTAAGTTTATATTAGAATTAATAAGATGGGTTTATATTATTTAGCAGAATTTATTTAAATAATAAAAATATTTATTCAACGTAATAGGTATATTCGTTCCCGTTTACTGAATGTAACAGTATAGGGAATGTAACAGTATATCAACAATGCAGGTAACAAAAATTCTACAAAATTCATCTTTCTAACTTACAGTTGTAATAGGTATCTTATTTTTGGCACAGCCTAGTCATAATATCTTTGAATTATATTCTCTTGTGTTTCCCGCTTTCATTACAACGTCTATTAGCCACGCGTACTCATCTATTAGCATGATAAAGATCGACATTTTATTTTTAGTCCATAATAATTTAAACCATCTTTATCAAAAATTCATGACTCCATGTTATCAATTTCACGATTGTCTTCCTAAAACATGCGTAGTTCATAAATGAGAAAAGAAAAACCCGCTGAGTTCGTCTTAAAACACGCAAAAGTAAGTTTTCGTTATAATTTATTTATGTGTGTTGATTAAAGTTCACGGAAATAATTTTTATTGCAAGTTTTTGCTAAGTGTTATAATTTTTCTCGGATTTTTGAAAATTTTCATAATTTAGTTTGGAAAGCGAAGACACATTGCGTATTACGAAACTTAATATTTCGGTAACGGGACTTAGAAATGAAAAATTGTAATTTAAATCTCAATTATTTTCTTTAAAAGACACTTAATATAATTTCAAAAAAGGATAGAGATATTCGGTGCGAGTAATTTTTCCTTTCTTATTTAAATAATAGCAACGTATTTCTATGTACATGTAGTATTTCGTTTGAAAGTAAAAGATTTTATAAAAAAAACAAGTTCCTTTAATGTTTTATGTAAATCGTCAGTCAGGTAAATAAAAAATTTTGTTTTTATTAAAACTCAGGTTATTTTCCACAGGACCATTTCTACGAAATTCTCCGAACCAGCATGACAAAACAATGTGCTTCTTATATCCCGTTGTATTCCCCGTATACATATTTAACGTACTACACAAAAAACTCGTAAGTTCGACCGGGTCATCAAAATAATAAACTAAAACTAGAAGAGATAAAAATAAATTTGTTTTCGAAAATATAAAAGTAATATCCACATAAATTTTCTGTTTATTTTTAATTAATTTATAAAATGGTAACCATAAGAAAAAAAGCGATCGACGTTTTATATTTTATATAATTTCTAAACATTTATTATGTATTTCGTTAGATTTTTATTTATATTATTACATTAGCTATTCTTGGTGCATTAAAATATAATATATATGCGTTTAAGAAGGTTGCTTTTGTTTTGTGTTAAGTTTACGAATTTTATTTTATCTTTTGCTCTCACTTGATTTTCCATTGTTAGTGTTTGGTTTTTTTTTTTATAAAAATAGCAACTTTTAAATGTTTCGTACCTTAAAAGAAAACAGCGGAACAATTATAAGATAACTCACCCCCTGTCCATCTGTTTATCACAGCCGATCTTCTCAGAAACCATTTGGCCTAGAAATTTGAAAAATTGGCATAGTAATAAAATATTACACACAAGTATCAACCCGTACATAGCTAAAATTAAAAAAAAAATTCTATGGATATTTTAAGGGGGCAAATTAAGTACACTATTTTTTTATTGTAGTATTATTATTATTTTTTATTGTAATATATGGGATTGGGTCTGAAAAGCAAGCTTTTGCAAGCCCTCAAGTAACGTAAAGTGCATGTCTGAGGTATATGCTAACGCATGACAGATATGAGCTCTTGTAACTAATAATGATGGGAAAAGTTGCTGGGAGAAGGAAAATCAGCTATAGAAGAAAGTCATCGTTGCGCAATTTCCGAGTAAGGACAGGGATTACGAGTGCCGTTTAACTCTGTCGCTTTGCCAAGAGCAAGATCAAACACGCAGAGTTGACTCCCAACCTTCACTAGTTGGAGATAAATCTTTAGAAGAAGAGATAGATGTATTATATCTTCAGAGACATACTGAAAAACAGGCAAAATAAATTTGTCCACCTCCGTATTTCCGAAATTGTTCAACATAAAATGATGACAAAAATGGAGTTTTCAGAAGCCAATAGAAAGGCTGTAGTAAAGCAATGGAAATTATTTTTGATTCCATAATTTTTTAAATGTGCACTATGTTTTAAAGTGTGTGATATATATAGTATACAATATATTTACGTTGTGAAAAATTAATATTTGTAAATAGCTGAATATAAATACTATGTTCCCTTAAGTGTTTATAAGTGTTTAAATTTATATTGATAACTCATAGTCCGAGTTCCACCCATGCATGATAGGATTTTAAAGTCACTTTTATTTCTGTAATCAAAGGCTCATTTTCGTTGTCTCCTTTGTTCATGTTTTAATATGTCGACATTTGATAAATATGGACCTAATCATTGACCAAGTGTGTATATATAATGAAGCATTTTATAATGTCTATTTTATTTCTTCAACTGTCACGTTTTTGTTAGCATAGAAATAATCATACTTAAATACTAGATGCTAACTCATTTTAACGTAATTAGATAGTTTTGCTGCAAATAGCGTATCTCACTGTTCTACATGTGTTTATCTCTATACGGTAATAAAAGAATAAGCAGTATATTTGTATACAAGTAAACATGTTAAATATGAGTGGAACTCGCACTGAGGATAATGTTTCCAGATGTCCGGTTTTAGCTTTTTGCAGTTTAGTTCGGCTAAAAGTAAGTGCGTGGGGTCTATCTCGATTTGTTTTTTTTTTCGATCTATATTATCAATATTTTCCAAGTTTTTTTTTAACATCAGACTTTCATGTAATTTTTTTTCTATCTTAAAAAAACGAGGGGATAACCATTACTAGTCAAAAGAAAAATCTTTGGTAACAGTATAATTGTTTCTTTAACATCGAGGGCGAAAAAATCGTAAATAAAGAATGATTTGTGTTTCAGAGCATGTAGAAATATCGTTGATCGCTTGGAACCCTTACGGTGTGCGAATTAATGAAGCAAATGCTATTACGGATATAACTTTAGGATTAAAGGTATACATCACGTTAGTCCTAAACCTATTGCTTCCATCAGAATGAGTCAAACATATCGACACAATTTTTGAACATTATTTTGACACCAACTTTTGCTAAGAATCCCCTTAACGTGAGAATTTTTATTTTTCTACAGTAATAAAGAAAAACATAGAAATTTTAAACTGTACATAATAGAAATTCCGCACATATATAAAAAAATAACACTCAAAAATATTAATATGTAAATTAACAGAACTAATACAATAACCGAAAACAGTTTAGAATTTCATATAGTTCAAACAGTATTTTTCCATAATTTCTACCTTCAGAGATAGACTGAAAAATAGACAAACTAATATGTGTCCCAACTCCTTATTGCCGAAAGTACCGAATATAAAATTACAAAAAATATGATTTATAAGTCTTTATGCAAAAGTTGGAAAACCAGAATTATACAAATCATAGTTTTTGAGGTATTCACGATAATATACATAACCCTCTACTTAATCGCGTTAGATATAATTATATACTTATTACACTAGGAATACGTATTAGTAATAAATTATGATGAATAAAGTAATTTAAATTCAAACGAGGAATGGAACTACCGATGCGCCAGGTAGACTGGTGCTTCCGTTAGGAAGTTTATTTATAATTTTATTTTAATATTTTAATTCTAAGTTCTCCTATAAACTTTTCTTATAATAACAAAATTCCTTATCGTTATAAAACTAACCTTAGATTTAGAAATACCGTTATATTTCACAATATCAATTTATACTTTGGTTTTTATAATGTCGTCTGTAGCGTTACGTCCATCTCATTCTCATCAAGTATTTTAATGAACCCTTTATTATTGTTTTTATTACTCATCTCTAACGGCAGAAACGGGCTCACCAATTAAAAACTCTCAACAATTGATACAACTTGACCACAATGCTTCAAAATGTTGTCTCAACAATGACGAGTTACTCGTATGTATCATCACAACCAATTAGCAGCTGCTTCGTCTAAAATGGGGCTGAGCGGAATATTATATGGGTGGTATATATACATATATGAATATACAGTGTATATACGGGATAGGAGAGCTGACTATCGATATAACTTTGAGTTTATATTTTATCGCTTGATGTCGAGTTGATAACGCGCGGTGATAGTCTACAGTGATCATAGTGATTTTGGTGCGCATAGTCGCAGGACAAGATGAGTGCCATGGTGTTAATTTTGCCGCTAATATTTGTGTTAGTGATACTCGGTTGCCTTGGATTTTATCATTCTGTACTGAAATATGGTGAGTTTTGTTTACTCAGTTGTAAAACGTTGAGATTTTTTCGCTTCGTTTATAATAGCTATTTGCTCCGAGTTATCAGATGTTTGCATCTGTCAGAGCTCTTCACTCTGATGGGGCTTAAACTTGTTTTTAGTCAGAGATAGATATTTTTGTTAATTTTTTATTGTAATGTTATATTGCTATATATGTATCGTAAAAAATTCTTTATTTTATAATAACAAAATTGTGTTTCATAACGATTTTTGTTGTGGTTGATACCGTCTTGTCATCTGATTATATATTGTTAGATTCGTTTTAGTGACGCAAGCATTAAGGAATGCTTTAAATTTGTTTTAATGCCTTGGTGACGTCATAACTTTTGAAGTGGAAGGATGTTTTGGCTCACCTAGTCCAGTTTTTCTGATGTGAAAAATTTGTGAGTTTGCATCGGGTTACGAGCGCGTTGCGATTCAAATACATTCAGTGGATGGCCGAGTACGGCCGAACGGTTCGGGGATACTCGGCAGTGGGTTGAGCATGGCCGAACGGGTGGAACGTCGAATGTCTATTCGTTTCGCGTATATTCGACGGCAGGCCGAGTATATTCCAATGGGAATATAGCCGGGCGAGTGGTGTATACATATTTACATGCTGTCTTTTTCCCGCTTTCGATGTATACTGAGTATATAGAGGCCAGGTTTATGAGGAATACGTACATTTTCTTTTTAGAGAAACGTATTCATTTATGACGTGGTAGGTTTTCCATGTAATTGCATGTTTTGTTTAATTGAGCGTATTTGTATGCTTTAATGTATCAATATTTATTATATCAAGAGTTGAATGACCGCTGTATTGTTTTGGTGACATGATTACTATTAATGTTTATTTTATTGATTTTTAATTTCGTATGCAAAATATCCCATACACACCATATGATTATACTGGTTGTCAAAGTTTCCACTTTCACCATGTGGTCTTAAGCACACCATATATATTTTGTTTCATATCATATCGAGTGCTGTATATTGTCTAAGAGAATATATTGTTGAAAGTTTAGTTTATTGCATACCAGGTTTGCATACCAGGCATACCAGGTTGTTACTTGCTGTTCTCGCGACCGCCCTGGCGTCACCTTAGTGCTTTGTGCTTAGTTGCCTTCTAGGAAGCGCCACACTAATATTATTAATACTTTCAGGTGATCGTCTCCACTAATATATAAAAATCTAGTAGTATATATATTATTAGATTTTTATATATATGTAGATACTTCAAAAATTTCTGGTTTATTGCAAGTAAAAGTTAGTTTACATATAATATTTAAAATGTTTTTCAACTGGTTTGTTTAGAACTAACTAGGCAAGTAAATGGTATGATGAAAGTATGTTTTTGCTGCCTTACGTAATAAAAATCTTGGATATTTTTTATCCTTTATCTATATAAGATAAACTTTACTTGCACTTTGTCAGTATAATGGCAGTTTGATTGTCTTTTGTGATTATTCGTCTCTTTTGTGATATGTAATCATTGTCTCATGAAATTTTATGCTATTTTCGTCGTCCAGATTTTGATAAATCTCTGCACGTATGTGTTTATTTATGTTGTTATGACACGTGTCCGTGAAAGCTCATTCGAATTTTGTTCTTTAAGATGAACTTGCTCGCGATCTTTTAACTTGAGATAAGATTTTAAGGACAATTTTTGTCGTCCAAGTTCAAGACTTTGCCCTATCTCAACTTTCAAGATGAAGAAATTAGTGTTAGCTGATAATTTTTTATAAAAAAGTGAACAGCGACTTGTAATCCATGCTAAGAAAAATAAAGGTCGTCTAGATTTGGTTATGGAACCAATAAAATTTATATTTCAAGCCTCACCGGATTTAAATGTAAATTTTATTAGTTCTATTCTTAGTCGAGTACTAGAGTTAATCTTATTGGAGTATTAGCACTTACATTACGAGGGTTCCGGGAACACTTAGACACATATACATATTTAAGATTACATAGTATTTATATTTAACGATTTGCGAATATTAATATAAATTTTAATGGAGTATTTCTAAAAAAATATGAGTACTTATTTGGGACTTTTGCAGCAAAAAATTGTTTTCAAATATCAATAAATTTGCAAAATAGTGATATTGCTAGAGATTGTTAGTGTCGGCTTCAAGTTGAAGCTTCTCTTCTCTTTCACGTACATGCACAACCATAAAACACAGAGTACAGTTACATTTTTTTTGACACCGAATCCAAAAACCTTTAGCAGTAACAATATGTTGCAAATTTATTGACGTTCGAGAACTATATTTTACCGCAAGAATTCCAATAAATACTCGTATTTTCGTACAATGAACTTAAAAATGAAAAATATATCTCCCACGGACCCTACAGAAAGGAGTGTCATAAAAGAAGTCGTCTAAAACGTCACCGAAAATGTCCAGTATTTTTTCTGATCTGAATCATCTTTTTTATGAGATATGAGTTTTAAAAATATTTTATGTATTTTCCACTGACTTCCCTTGTAATCACAAATATAAAAAAATCTTTTAACTATATTTAAAAAAATATTTAATTAAATAACAAATTAAAGAATAAGAAATAAAGGAAAACAGTTATGTGCCGTAAGATATACTTTATAGCGAAAAAAAAATACAAATATTATGTATTTAAACTTTTATACTTGTTTGTGTAGGTTAATCCTTATGTATTTATATTTTTGGTAAAATATATTTCAGAGTATATTATGTTATAAACGATTTTAACGATTGTGTATAAAAATGTTTAACAATCCATGACGAAACAAGCTATAGAAACTAAGTAATTTGATACAGCAAGTCGACTAATCCACACTTTATAGCGTAAAAACTTCACAGCAATTTAGATAGCAAAAGGATGATTACGCCGTGCTATAAAAAAAGGTGAATGTTATAAAAATGAAGAAGATAAGAGAGAAGGAAAATGAACAAGTGACGTAAATGATAAATATTAATTAGTTTTATTTAAATAAACGTAATGATTGTCGTTTCAACACACGAGTCGTTTTTAATTACTTTCATACACAAGATAAACGAAAAGGAATTTCCTTTTCGTTTATCTTGTGTAGTACAAAACTAAATGAAAATTTAATGTAATCCTGAATAAAATTGTCACAGAATATTTTAATTTCCCCAAAGAACTATATCCTTTATGGCATGAAAATTCTAGAACTAACGATTTTCGATCCATAGATTTTGATATATGCGAGATGTCAAAAATATCGTTCATTAATACAATTTACATTCAAATAATTTCTGAAAAATATAATCTAGTTCTCATACCACTACCGTGTATTGACCGAGGTGCTGCTCTTCTTAGCACAAATTATGATAAAATACCTCTTATTTTGGATGTTGATTTTAATTAAAATTTTACATCTGATGATTCAATACCATTAATTAACATTCTGCCTGAAAAATTTAATCTAAATATCATTAATGATCCTGAAATGGCTACAACAAAATCTGAAACTAAAACAGACGCTGTTTTTACACGATATCTAGATAGGGTAGAGTCAAGAACGTACCTTTCATGTTTTATCAAACCAAAATTTTTTCACCATTCACGTTCATTCATCATCACTGTCGTCGTTGCAAAGATATTGATTTTGTTTAACTTCGGTATTGAAAAAATTTTTTTGCAAAATTTTGTGTTTGTAAGATTTTTCTTTACTATTCTCGTCACCATTCTCGACTTCATGGCCCGTTGCATTCGTTTCTATAGGCAGCATTCTGGGGTCTATAAAAAGACACATCCAAGAGCTGTGTTCTGTGAAAGTTATGTGGTGAAATTGAAAGCGTTACAAAAGGATTTTTTTTGCAATAGTTAAAAGCTGGCAGCGATATGTGACTCTTATGTCTCTCACTATTAACAGCGTAGGAAATTCTTGCATAGGCTTGATGTCGGTTGTAAAATGTTTTAGCCAGTCGACAAATAATTATTCATTTATCCAGCCGTTTCTAGAGTTAGTGAATATCACCTCAGATGACCAATCTTTTTCTAATTTTCTAATTCTTTTATCTTCTCCCTAACCAAAGGAAACTTCGGTTGCTGCACATAAAGCTGAAATTGAAAAAAGAATACCGATCTTTTTTTAATTTTCTAATTCTTTTATCTTCTCTCTAACCAAAGGAAACTTCTGTTGCTGTACATAAAGCTGAAATTGAAAAAAGAAGACCGATCTTTTTCTAATTTTCTAATTCTTTTATCTTCTCCCTAACCAAAGGAAACTTCGGTTGCTGTATACAAAGCTGTAATTGAAAAAAGAAGACCGATCTTCTTCTAATTTTCTAATTCTTTTATCTTCTCCCTAACCAAAGGAAACTTCGGTTGCTGTACACAAAGCTGAAATTGAAAAAAGAAGACCGATCTTTTTCCAATTTCAGATTGACTACAGCAACAGAAAGGTTTCATTTTTCTATTAATGTCAAAAATATTCTTGATATTATTAAGCTCTGTATACTTGTAAACATATTTATGTAAATTTTTGACGCTCTGCTCTCTTCTTCGCTCTTTTTCCAGCTACTTAACCTTTTCTGCTATTCCACTTTCTTTTTTGTTATTAAAACTCGCTCACGACCTAATTGTGAACTGCTCATGTTCTCATTCTTTAGTCTATATCTCAACGTAGTAAATTGGAGGATAAATGATTTAGCCGCTTGCCTCTTAGACATTTCTATTTCAATCGCAATTTTAGACTGCAGTAGGTCTTTTTCGACCCAAGCCGCTTTAGCTGTAGTCTTTTGACAATTTATGGGATAAATGGGATAACAGCGTTCACTTGAGGGGTATAACTTCAAACGATCGTTTTGTATTAGCGTTTAAATTTAAAAATACATAAATAATAATAAAATTTTCCAAATTTATTTACCTTATAGCTATGTACAATATTTTAGTACCTAAATTAATAATATCAATATTTACTAACAACAATATCTGGTCAAAAATTATATTAGCGTGACTCCAAATAAACATATATATCTCGCTTTCCCGTGCTGCGAGAGGACTGATATATTACATGATGCTACCTGCTCATGAGTCATCCTCCTCTGTAGCCCAGCCCGTGTAACGTCTTTCTGTGCATTGTATTTATCAAGTTATTGGTGTGAGAGTACTACCCGGTGAACAGCGAAATAGTGTTCATCGGGTTCTGCTTCTGTTCCTGCTTTCCCTAAAAAAATCTAGTAATTTATGTGATACTTCATCAAACTAACTATATGCATATGGTTATTAAATTCGGTAGCGATTAGTTGACATAGGTATTAAGTAACAAACAAAGTGGTGAATATATTAAAATTTTTTTTTCTTAGTTGCGTTTAAAGTATTAAAAATTACTAACGTTCAACAGTATGAAGCCCCAACTTGCGTAAAATAAGATATTTCCTTTTTGTGAAGGAAATAAGTTTATACTTGAGATTTTTTCGATTTTTGTCGAAAAAGGTCATCTTACAGGAAATTGCATAAAAACATAACATTAGGAAGGCGCCCGCTACAAAAATAAGGCAAATTATTTAACTTTTCAGAAGAATGTTATTTCAATTCTATTTTAGTTATTGGTTGGGCGTGTGACATCAGCACCGCATACCGTCCGCAACTTTGAAGACGCGTCAATTTTATTTGTATGCTTCAAATTAACTGCTCTGATAAATATTTACGTGAATAATATAAAAATGACTAGTCATCAACTGTCACTTATACTGCATGCATTATTTTGCATGTATGCATACATGCATTTTTTTCTTTATATTGTGCTCCTGACTACATATCAATTGTTTCTTTGTTATTTTTGTCGAAGAGAAGTATTATTCTTGTTTTCGATAAAATTATGTTAAATTGTATTAGATTGTTTCTCTTCTTACTTATTATAAAGTAGAGAAAAATATCTAAATAAATCCTTTTATTAACGAATGATATTAAGATTTTAGTCGTCCGTATATAGGATAAATAAAATATTTTTGTTTTTAGATCAACAAAATGGGTACAAAACTATATTTATTTCCCATTTGATAATCTTCCACTTTGATATTTGAAATCTGTAAAATTATTCCTTGAATTATTTTTACAAGTTACTACTACATAATAACTATCGTGTCCCATTTCGAAAATTTGCTTTTAATGCATGAAAAGTGAATTTTGAGTGCAATACGGTAAATATGCTAATTTTAGTGATTTATAAAGCTATGGAATGTTAATAAAAATTACGTTATAGAAAAAGGATTCAGTGGTGATTATTTTATTATAAAAATTGATTTAAAAAAATTTATTCTCAATGAATATTTAATTTTTTTATTGCTGAACTATTTTCACTTTACATTTTATAATTATATACTACTCACTCAGCAAACATCTAAACGGAAATGTTAATAATAAAAATCAAACAAGAGAAAAGTATAAATTTACAAGTTATTAAAAAGATAAAAAATTATGATGTTCAAATACTTTGTATATAGATAATAAACTTACTATTTTTACTTTAACCATAGTAAATTTTTTCAATTATAATTTAGATTTTCTCTTTACTTACTTTAAATTTCATCTTTTTTGGGTTGACAGTGACATTTTTGAGGTTGGTGAAATTGAAGGTTTTTGTTAATATGTCATCTTTTAAAAACTAAAATTGAAAGTTTTTATAACGTTAATTAACTTTTTCTCTTATTATCACCATTCATATTTGTATGTTTGTGAAGATAGTAAAAAAAAATTTACTCTGCAAAAAATAGACGTATTATGAGTAATTTTTTTATCCAATCAATTTTTCATAATAAGATATTAACGGCCAAGGGTTATTTTTTGAAATACGTCGTTGTTAGGTACATTATTTTTTTTAAAAATGTGTTTTTAAAAAGTGATATTTGAATTTTGCTCAATTACACTGATTCCAAAAGTAAACATGGCAATATACGTAATTAAATTATTTTACCTATGACAATATGTAACAGGCGCTTTTAGACCTTCCGACTTCTACTACAGGGAACCCTGCGGTCGATTTTCTGCACCAGGCCAATATTGAGTTCTCTTTAACAACGATAAACTCCATCTATCGGCGAGTATAAGTGTTAACAAAGTGTAAATTTGTGTATAAGTTTTGACATTAGAGTATTAAAAGTATAAGCATAACTGTAAGTAATTTTAAAGTAAATTTCAGAGCAATTTGAAAAATATTTAAACTGATAAATTATTAATTAAATCTGAAAATATTTTTACATATTATGCAGCCCTTAGTATGTGAGCTTAATATATTTGGTTTTTTCCTTGTTTATACATTTGGTTTTTTGGTTTTTTCCTTGTTTATTGGCTGGGTGCGAACTACAAAGTGAGGGTAATGAAATCGACTACTAGGGCTTGTAGCAGAAAAATAAAGGCTATTTTAAAATATTTTCATAGATAACACAATTTACTTGCGTGCGTATGTTGTCATTTTTACTTTTTATTGAAATTTTTAGCAAAATTTCGAAATGGAACACGATATTTGGTATTTAGTAAACTGTAAAATACTTCAAGAAAAAAACATGACTTTTACAGTTTTTTAGTATCGAATAATATATGTAAATAATGAGTAGAAAAAATGGATAGCTACTGGAAATGGAAAAAGTAAGCAACGTAACCTATAATCGAGTCTTGTACTCACTGAACTAGTTTAAACCAATTTTATTTTTAATGCAACATAAATTGAATTTATATATATATATATATATATATATATATATATATATATATTTATATATATATATATATATATATATATATATATATAATATTCACGAAAATATTTGCCAGAAGCATTAACTTGATGGGCATAAATAATATAACTGATGCGCCTTTAAAGTTGAGGACGCTAGGCGGCGCTGATGTCATACACCCAGCACCCAGAGTATTGTTACACGATATATAACAGATGAGGATTTGAATTTATTGTAAATATTAAATAAAACTTTCACACGAATAGACACAAAAATAAAAAAAAACATATTTGACGATCTGTCGGTGCATCACTGAGTCAGCTATGTAAGCGTCGATTTTCATACATAAATATTTCGGAAAATATGATAGCCATAAATATAAAACTGAAATATCTGTGACCAGATTGACTTCTCTATATAACAAATTCAAACTTTCTGTAATCCTCTGAGTAGGATTACACGTTTGTTTATTTAGACGATAAGCATTTCGAGTAAAGGGCACCTTATCCGGTAGTGCGTTTTAGGGTACAGCGCGCATTGTACGGTAGTGCGTTTTAGGGTGAAGGGCGCATTATCAGATAGCGGGTTTTTAAGTCACGGACGCATTATCCGTTAGTGTGTTTTCTAGTAAAACATCCATTATCTTGAAGTACATTTTCGAGTAAAGCTAGCATAATCCGGTAGCGCGTTTTTGGGTAAAAGATTCATTATCCAGTACTATTTTCTCAAATAAAGAGTGGACAGAGCATTATCCGGTGGTATTTTATAGGTTAAGAGCGCATTATCCGGTTGCGTATTATCCGGTAGTGCGTTTCTGAGTAAAGCGGCTTTATCCGACAGTGGGTTTTCGGATAAATGGTGCTTTATCCGGTTTCCGTTTTAAAGGTAAAAGTCGCTGTATCCAACAAAGGATCCCCATATTTAAGTTTATTGAACTTTTTTATTTTTCATCTAGATAAAATAAGAACGAATTATGGCGCAGGATCACTTCATTTCGAGTTCTTAGTAGATGAAACCTCTTGCAAATGAAAGAGACGTATCTTTGAGATCGTTTGTGCTTACTGGCAGACTACACGGTCCTCGCAGAATTCAAAGGGTGAAACATCTAGAAATTTTTTCCTTTTCTGCGCGGATCGAGAAGACCTGGTTCAAACCCCACTACTACAGGTCGCAACTACTTATGGGACATGGCACCTTCCGTGCAAACTTACATCGATTTGCACTCAGAGATAACCCGGCAAACACTTGCGGTTGCGAAACGCAAGACATGGAGCACATTCTGTTTGACTGCAGTGAGCATGACAATGCACGTAGACTTTTACTGGAGAGCATGCGTCGTGAAAGTAGAGTAGAAGCACGCGGTTTCTTAGAACATGGCTCTTTTAGTCGAGACTTGGTTGGAAGTGGGCCGGTCTTTGGGTCATTTAAAACGAAATTAAGTTTAATATAAATAAGAGAAATACTTTTCGAAAGTTACCAAATTATAAGTAGCTGATAATATTAGATCTGATTGATTATTAAATTATTTAATAAATGGACTCTTTTAAATTTGAGAGTATTTCTAATTAAAATATTTAGTTACAAAACTGTCAAACAAACGATAAAATAAAGTAAATTTACTTTAAAAAAATGTATATTTAAGTAATTTTAGATTTCTTACACAGTACTAACAACCATTAATTTAAAAAAAATTCGTACTGAAATTTGAATTTTAAAATTATTGTTATTAAAATAAAATAACTCGACAAACAATGATAAACATGTGTTATCATTGTTTAATGCATTAAAATAAGTAATTACAACATATATGGTCCGGCATTCGATCAAAAAAATAAGTAACGAAAAATTGGTATAACATTTCCAAAAAAAAGTTAAAATTGAAAAATGTTATCTAATCCTACAACTATTAGTAACTAGGATAACTTCCATAGTGCTTTCACTAAAATGAACATCGTATTGGCGTTTTTCGGTTGTCTTGTGTCCGATTCTGTCTCAGGTCACGTAGAGTTCCTCAGAGGAGGTTATGAAATTGAAACAAACTACGTACAAATATCAAAAGTTTGCGATGCTCGTAATTGAGAATATTTTGTAACTAGGCCCCAGGTATATTCAAAATGTAGGATATTTTACTTTCACTATTATGGACATCGTATTGGCGTTTTTTGGTTGTCTTGTGTCCGATGCTATCCCAGGTCATGTAGACTTCCTCAGAGGAGGTTATGAAACTGAAACAAACTACGTACAAATGTCAAAAGTTTGTGACACTCGTAATTGAGAATATTTTGTAATGAAGCCCCAGGTATGTTCAAAATGTAGGATATTGCACTTTCATTATTATGGACATCGTACTGGGGTTTTTCGGTTGTCTTGTGTCTGATCTGCCTCAGGTCACGTAAAGTTCCTCAGAGGAGGTTATGAAAGAGAAACAAATTATGTACAAATGTCAAAATATTGTGAGGTTTCATTATTATGGACATCGTACTGGGGTTTTTCGGTTGTCTTGTATCCGATCTGCCTCAGGTCACGTAGAGTTCCTCAGAGGAGGTTATGAAAGAGAAACAAATTATGTACAAATGTCAAAAGATTGTGAGGTTCGTAATTGAGAATATTTTTTGACTAGGCCCCAGGTACGTTCAAAATGTAGGATATTTTACTTTCACTATTTTGATTATGTTTGGCGTTTGTCGTTTGTCTTGTATCCATCGTTGACTTAGTTCACGTTTACTTCCTTAGCAAAGATAATAAAACTGGAATAGATTACAAAAATATCTCCAAAATTTGGGATATTTATAATTGTCAAATCATGTGATCTAGTCACATTATCAGTAGAAGCCAGCTCTATTATTAGGAGTCCACATGAAACTAAATACAGTGTGATGATTCAATGTATCCAAAATATCCCTTCGGTATTTGCATATAAGATGATATGGTTACTTCTCTTTTCTATTTACTACCGATTTTCTCTTAGGTATACTGGGTTACCGTACAGTGCAGCATAAATGAGGAGTTTCTTTGATTAACTTTATTTTCTGGTTGTTAAATAGGACCTTTTCATATCTCAATTTATTGGAAAAACTATCGCTTTTTGTACCTGATAACAACCTGCACTCGCATAGTGTCTGTAACCGAATTATATGGAAATTTTCCATAGTCATACATAGAATTACTACTTACTTCACATAATTGCTATACATATATATAATTGATGTACAATTGCGCAACCATCTGACCGTGTTTGTACCAGAGTGTGATTTGTTTGTGGTGAGTGAGAATAAACTTACTGAAATGAATCATCGTTATGTATTACAACGATATTCAATTTATTTAAATCCTGTAATTATTTTAGCCCCGTTATCGTTAATGAAAGGCAAAATTAAAAAAAAACTCTAACGTGTCCGTAACTGTAAACAAATAAATAAATAAATATTGAGTATATTTGGCGTTAATTTTATAGAAATTCATTATTCACAATTAAATGAAAGTACATGATGTAGTATCATTTTTACTTTCTTTAAGTTCTTTACCAGGACCTAGGTTTCGTTGTATTACATTTTCAGGTGGGTTATTAGCAAAGATTCTTCTCTATTCTCCATATTGAATCTTTGCTAATAGCCCACCTGAAGATGTTGTAATACAATGAAACTTAGGTCGTAGTAAAGAACTTAAAGAGAGTAGAAATAATACTACATAATGTAGTTTCATTTAATTGTGAATAAATAAATAATTAATTTATATACTTTCCTTTTAATTTAAATTTTTGGCAATTTTTTTTAATTATTGAATATTGAAATTTTACAATTTTGAAATGGTTGAATCAGTTTAGTCATTAGGAAATTCAACACAGATTCAGACTAAAGTGTTTTGTACTGTCAGAAATGACATACACATTTCATTTTATATATGTACGTATATACATTTTTTCCACAAAGATACCAGTCTTTGTGGACAATATTGTTGAAGGTACAGAAAAATAACCCAGAAAATCCAAAGTCGACGTAGTAATAGGAGCGTTTTTGCGAAATTAATTTACAACTTTGTTAATGTATGAAAATACTAAAAATATGTGCGAAGAAACTCAGGAGACAATATCATATTTCCCTATAATTGAATTTTTATTTAAAAAATATTACATTTTAATATAACTTAATTTGCACGTATTTTTAATTCGACTATTGCGCAAAATGTGCCCTTATCTATTTAGAGCAGTGGGCCTTCAAATTTCCAGACAGTTGTTTAAATAATAAAATGACGAATTTGGGTTTTACCAACGAGGCGCAAATAGATACAATACAAAAGATTAAAAGAACATGTTTGTTAATATATTTTTATATCAAATACTTGTTCATTGCCGATCAGATAATCAAATGTCCGTATTATCGGGCGTAGCCTGCAAAGAACGATATTGAATTATTGTTGTTATATTTATTTTGTTAGTGACTAAACCCGGCTTTTTCTAATGATAACTATTTTTCTGCAAAATTGAATTTTTCATTTATGTTATTGTCAAAAATTACGTCCCACAGCAGGGACTGGCTTGCGTGTTCTGAGCCTGCACCGTCAGTAAACTGTAAAAGGTAAACTCCGCCCCCTTTCACAATGCACGAGAGTGGGAGCAGCCTGAGCGTAGTCGGACACTTCTCACCGTATAGCGACTCCCTTTCGCTTCGTTCTTCTAACCTTATTTGTGAATATTTCACAGGTTTATTACGGAGTTATGTAATTTTTGTAAATATTGAGATGAGAATTTTTTGTAAAGATTTTCAATAAGCAAATGAGCTTCACTATAGATATTTATTTTTAAATTAAAAAATGTTGGCTAGCTCTAAGTACATATATAAAATTGTATAGTTCCAGAGATTTTTTCTTCTTCTAAGACAATTACCTTGTCATTGGTATTCACTTTCAGAGTACAATGCACGAAAAACATTACAATTTGGGTGCGCCATAAAATATGCAGTGTTACTTCTATTCTCTTATTCAATTTCTTATTTCTGTTGCCAAATTTACACACACCCATACATATATATGCATATACATATATATATATATATATATATATATATATATATATGTGTGTGTGTGTGTGTGTGTGTGTATATATATGTATATATATATATATATATATATATATATATATATATATATATATGTACATGTATTAAATATTCCTGTAAATTATAATACAAGTGAATCGTTTTCAGTTTATACATTTGTTTGTCTTTCTTTCACGGTAAAATGGCTTCACGGAGTTCAATTCAATTTCGCACATAGATAAAAATAGTAGAAAATAGACAAATGAAGAACAAAATACGCCTATATTAAAAAATAGGCTATATTTATGATAAATTTATGGGTGCAGAGGAGTAAGTATAAATTTTCATAAAACTGCGACCGCGTACGAAAAACTGAATGCCTTGAAAAATTATAGGAAAAGTTCGACATGTATGATATGTAGTTATTTTTATTATGTAACACCCAATGAGCGTTTTAATGATAAATAAAAATATTTTGCTGAGCATGATATTCGTGGATGTTTATTGTGAAAACTTATAAATAGTTACGTTAATAAATTTGTTAAGTACATAATTTATATATATATATATATATATATATATATATATATATATATATATATAGTTTTAAACTTTACGCCCTGTATATGTATCATTGATAGATTAGTATTTAATAATGTAGTCATTTTTTATATAGGTGAGGTATATACCTATATTATTTACTTCTACTCGTATATCACACCTATATTTACCAGGTACGTTCTGTACTGTTCTGTGCATGAGGTGCAGAGCATATTTTTGTAATAACAAGCGGGCGAAGCTGTGGAAAAAACCGTAAAAAAGTTTAAAATACAACAACAGAAATTACTTACGTTTTTGAATGTAGTAGTAATAAAAGGTATCTCAATTTCATTTAACATCATTTATCATCGATTTCAAGCAAAAATATATTGTTTTAATATTTTTATACCAACACTGAAATGGAAATTTTTTATAATACTAATGAAAATTAATATAAAAATAACTTATGATTGGATTTAATATGTAGGTTAATTTTAAATCAAGGAACGGTATTATTCTTATAGGATGAACTGTGTTTCTTAATCGACCGTCACTAAACACAAAATAAATAACGTTCCCTGCAATGACCCATTTAAGATCTCTAAATTTTTAAGAACACTGTAACGAACGCTCTAAATGACTCAATCGTAAGTCTACACCTAACAAAGTTCCGGTGATTAAAATTGTCACGTTCTACAGAACCGCGTGTTTCCTCTTACTGTTTAGACGTAAGCTCTCCAAAAAAACTCTGCGAGCATCGTGGCGCTCACTACAGTTAAATAAGTCATGTTACATATCTTACGTCTCGTAACCGCAAATACTCGCGCAGAGCAGATTATCTTTTAAGGCAAAACGATGCAAGCTCGCGCGAAATGCGCCATGTCCCGTGAGGAATTGCGACGTATAGTAATCGGGTGTGAGTGAGATCTTCTCGACTCGTTCGGAAATACTCGGGAAAAATAACCTAGTTGTCTCTCTTTTGAAAGCTTGCGTTGCGCAAAGTGGGTTACCTTTTAAGCTAAAATGATGCAAGCTCGCGCGGCAGGTGCCATGCCCCGTGAAAAATTGCGACATATGATAATCGGGTTTGAGTGAAGTTTTCTCTACTCGTTCGAAAACACTTGGGAAAAATAACATAGTTGTCTCTCTTTTGAAAGCTTGCGTTGCGCAGAATGGGTTACCTTTTAAGCTAAAATGACGCAAGCTCGCGAAGCAGGCGTCATGCCCCATGAGGAATTGCGAGGTATAGTAATCGGGTTTGAGTGAAGTCTTCTCGACTCGTTCGAAAACACTCGGGAAAAATAACCTATTTGTCTCTCATTTGAAAGTTGATGTTGCCCATTTAGCTTACTAGCGAGCACAGACGAATTGAAAAATGGGTCTCTTTCTGATAAAAGAGGTTTGTCTATAAGGAATTCGCAGTGCAACCATTCCACGTTCAAACTCCTCCCTCGCGCCAGCTCGAAGTTTGCCGCCTGCTTGAATATATTTGTTGCTGTAAAATATCAATAGATGACGTAATGTGTATAGTAAATAAACTGATAGAGTGTATTAAAAATTTTACGAAAATAATAATACATATTATTAATTTCACAGCCTTTAAACTTTACTAACACGAATTTATAAATAAACAGGACGGTAAGGTTTACAAATAAATATACAGAATTTAATGTTATATTAGGATATCAGTACATAAATTATTGTTTTTAGTTTTAAAAATAATAAAGTAATTTTTAGTCTAAAAGCGGGGAAACACTTCACTCAAGACAAAATTTTGCCTATTCTGAGCATTTTGTTACCGATTTTTTTTTATGGATCTGGTACCTGAAGTCTTTCAAATGAAGTGCCTTCCTTGGTGTGTCGTACTACGAACGCATTTTAAGCGAGAACATTTGACTGGGCTGTGAGAATTAACCAATAATCACTCAGATAATAAAAACGCGACGACCATGTTGGTTTGGTGAAATTTGCTGATTGAAACCGGATTACTGAATGAAACCATTTGCTTGAAAAGTATAATTCGTATCACAAAAGAAGATATGGACAAGTCTTATTATCAAAATTTACCAGAACCAACATCTGACTTTTGAAGAAGCGAAAACCGAGGTGAATGATTGCCAAGTATGGAACAAGATCTTTAAAGAGATTTCAAACTAAGCGGTACCTAAAGCAAACGAATGGCATTTTTTCGCCGGTCCTCAATTAGGGTCGAAAAAAAAGAAGAATTTTAAAATTAGTTTAAATGAATATTGTGGAGGACATAATAAAAATAATCATGTAAATTAATCGATAAATGGCGTTAGAGTATATCTATGAGATTCTTTAAAACATTATGTATCAAGAAAGTTTTATAGAATAACTCTTAGTATTTAAATTCTCGATAGAAAATATATTTCGCCTGAAAAAAAATAACAATGAAAAAGAAATGAGACAACAATCTTAAACGAAATAAGACATCAATAGTATCGTTACAGAACAATGAAGCTCTATAAAATTACTCCTCAACGTTTGAGTTGCCGATATTTAAGAAATTTTTCTTTAAAGAAGAACAATGAAGAAATAAACGAGACAACAATGTTAAACGAAATAAGACGACAATCATATCGTTACATATCAATGAAGCTCACAGAGCGTAATAATTTTCAGTGCTCCAACTGCCTGTACAAAAGAAATTACGCTAGAAAAAAGAACCATCTAGAAAGAAATGACACAACAATGGTATCGCTTTGAAATGGGAGGAAGTAGGCATTATAAAACAAATACGAAATTATCTTTTTTGCTTTTTTGTCAGTTAAATCGACACCACGATTACTTCGAAAGCCAATAACGCCTAGATTGCCGCAATTCATTTAGTATAATTTAATGAGATAGACGAAATATACTCATAAATTACCACAGCCTTCCACGACTTTGTTGCCATCACAAATTTATCTCTTGATTATGACTCATAGCTTGCTATGACCAAATTGCATTGTCAAGAGTCATAAATTATTCACGTTTTAATTTTGGTTTCTTACAGTATAATATTTACATTGTAACATTTCACAATTGATGTAACATAACAAAAAAATGTTATTCAACGTAAATTTTTAATTATTTTTGTTTTACAGTATAATTTAATGCGATTATTGAAACAGCCTTCAATTATTTTGTTACCATCACAAACCTACCTCTCTTGCTTGTGACTCCTAGTTAACTATGATCATATTGAATTTTTAAGAGTTTTAAATTATCCATATTTGAATTTTGTTTCCTATAGTGTAAAATTTATATTATAATATTTTACAATTTTTGTAACATGAGAAAAGGATAAAAAATATTTTTTTATTCATTTTTGTTTTACAGACATTTCGATTTCAGTAATGAATAATAGGTGTAATTTGCTTATGATATGACCTTTAAAAAATTTAGCAATATATTTTAATACATCACACTTGGTGCAGAATATATATATATATATATATATATATATATATATATATATATATATATATATATATATATGTATATAAATATATATAACGTAATATTTGCAGTACTACTGTTAATTAATCTACAGTGACATCTATTTATTTTATAAGCAACCAACGTAGATATATAGTTTTATAATTCTCCGCTAGATGGCGGTATTTATTTTATTTTTAGTTTTGTGATTAAATTATCATTTTAGACGTAAATAAATTACCATCCGGAAATACGTAAATTAACAACACTTTTCTTTTAATTTATTTTCTTTTTTCTTATGAACTTTACATACTATTTCAATGAAAACTGAAAGATGTATTATTTTCACTATAAAAAATATTAATAGGCCAAATAAAAAGTATTATTAGTATTTAGAGTCACGGAAAACGAATATGCAAAAATATTAAAATGAAAATATTAGCCACTTTACGACTTTATTCTATATTTTTACCACTTTCATTTTATTACTTTAAAGTATCTACTAATTTTCCCATATTCTCCTCTGTGCTTCCATTTCGTGATTTTTTTCTATATAAATAATACTCGTATGACAAATTCTGCTTGTGGCAATCGAATGATCAGACAACAGCACGTGTAGTTTACTTTATAATCTGTTTCCTACATTATTTATTAGTTTAAAGTATTTACTCACTTTTCCATATTCTTCTCTGTGCTTCCATTTGGTGAATTTTTTTCTTTATAAATAATACTCGTATGACAAATTCTGCTTGTGGCAATCGAATGATCAGACAAGAGCACGTGTAATTTACTTTATAATCTGTTTCCTACATTATTTATTAGTTTAAAGTATTTACTCACTTTACCATATTCTTCTCTGTGCTTCCATTTGTTGAATTTTTTTCTTTATAAATAATACTCGTATGACAAATTCTGCTTGTGGCAATCGAATGATCAGACAAGAGCACGTGTAATTTACTTTATAATCTGTTTCCTACATTATTTATTAGTTTAAAGTATTTACTCACTTTGCCCTATTCTTCTCTGTGTTTCCATTTAGTGATTTTTTTTCTATATAAATAATACTCGTATGACAAATACTGCTTGTGGCAATCAAATGATCAGACAAGAGCACGTGTAGTTCATTTTATAATCTGTTTCCGACCTTATCCTGAAATATCTGCTATTATCCTGACAATAATCTATATGATTTTATATCTAATCTATATTCACATGTACGTATGTGTGTATATAACCACGATATGAATATCGACTCTATTTTACGGACCGCATTCGCAATTCGCATCTCGACCATCAACCACTATGTCTGTGTTGCTTGAGGATTACTCGGAAATACTCTTATATAGCTTCTACGTCATAGTTTTCATGATCATTGTTTACCAACTCTATCGATCGTTTGCAAGTGAGTTTTTAAAGAGTCAATATTTCTATGTTTATTGTTATTTTTTATTACAAATGTTAGTTGGTTTTGTGTACATTTTCCTATTTAATATTTTAGGTTTCCGTATTGAAACTTAAAATTGAATACTTGTTGTTTCGTGAATATAAATTTTGTAATTAATAAACGTGTAATCTATTATAATTAGAGAATTTTTGACCAAAAACCATTATAGGAGAAGAAAATAAAGTATTTTATTTTTAAACCTGTTTACAGGAGATATTGAGATACAAAAAATATTTATTCCAGCGTGTTTTAAATTAAATGAAAAATGGTGTGATGTAAGGTCACAAAACGGAACTTTAAAAAATTACAGTTTAACAAAAATCTTGAAAACTGCTTAAAAATAGTTCATCCGATACCCTTGCTTGTTTAAGTTTCAATCGAAGATATATTGGAAAATTTTTGTGAAATTGTCGACATGGAAGGAAACAATGGGCAATATTTTAAAATTCATCACGTATTCTTTAGATATATTTGTATTTATTTAACTTGAAATTACATTTAAAATATTGTTTGTTGCGAAAAAATGGTTGTTGTAAATTTGTCATATTAATATGCGTAAAAATATTACTACGATTTTTACCATGTGTAAATTTTTATCATATTTTATTAATTTTTAAATGTTCTACCTGTAGTCTGCGATTCCACCTCCTTAAAATTACTTAATTAATCTCCACTCACAATTACAAAACGCCTCCACTCGTTTTGTTAAGCGACATTGGCCATCGCGGTCGGGGGTACATGAGCGGGAATAGTCGTGACGATCAGTTAATTTACATAAGCGGATAACTGCCAACTTTCGTCTGGTTCTGGAAATTAGTGTGGATAAACAATCAAACTTTTCCGCTTTATATGTTAGTTATATTAGATTACAATGATACAATAATAGGGTTTCTTTAAACGTCGTAGAGTAAATGGTGTATAAGGTTAACAGGCCACTGGTACGCACCACAAGTGTGCATAAAAATTTACTTATGAAAGTTGAATGACGTGTCTTTTTATTTATGTTAAATATTTATAATCACCTATGTTTGTACGGAACACTCATTTGCCACTAGCACTTGGTCGCATCTTTACTCTTTTTCTCCATTTTAAATAACTGTACTGGTATGTAAGGTTACCCTAATCATACAACTTTAACGTTCTTCAAGTTTGGATAAAAAAATTAGCTCAGCTGAAGAACAATTCCGTAAGCATTACCAATTCGGACAAACTAATTCAGATTCTGTAGGTTAAATTATTTTTAATGTACATTTCGATTTAGTTAAATTTAATGTACTGTATTCACATAAATACTTATGGAAAGTAATCTTGACTCATGTATACAAATACATATATAATAGGTCTTAATAATTACTAGCACTTCTGTTCGCTCTTTCTGCGAAAAAGTTTCACTCTGTTAAACTTTTCAGAAAAACCAGAGGATTCTAAAAAGTTCTCTCCCCGGGTGCACCAAAGATGGTTTAGACTCTTATAGAGAGCTTTAATAACCGGTATTTAAATATGAATGTGTAAATAAATTAAAAAAATTTACTAAAATTGAAATAATCACCGCCATCTTGTAGAGAATGATAAAGTAACACATTTATGTTATTTGTCTATTGAGAAAACAGATGTCGCTGCCAACTGATTTGTTGCTGATAATGACCAAGCTTTTAAGGTGTAAGCTTGACATGATTTATTAAAACCAGTCCAATAGTTTTAAGATATGTCATTGAGAAAGGGGAATATAAAAGGTGCGGAAATATGGAAAAAAACAAATAATAAATTGTATAGTAAGTTGTCGTTAAAAATGGAATAAAATATGTGATAATTCATATGTATATGTGAAAAAGTGAATCGAAATAGCCATGTCAAAATAGAGAAGAATGGCTTTCCGTTATCGTTTCTTACTTCACCTATGTGGGAGGCAGTTTGAAGACGTTGATTGTTAGATATATAGATAATTCTTATGAGTTTGATATCTTCAGCCTCGCATAGTTATGTCTTAAATTTTTTATTGACTTAGAGATGTTATTCTTTGTTGGTGGCAGAATATCGTAAGACACTTCATCGTCCAAGAAGTTAATAGTGTATGTATTATTTCTTTAGGCGACCGTAATTGTTGAAGTGGAATTTTCACCAGCAGCATGGGTTATTTTTAATACCACCCCCACCTAACACATCTCAAAAATAATATTTTTATTTGTTATAAATTACCACATATTATGAAGGTTAAATTACGTGGTATAGTTTGTCAATGGAACGAAGTTGACAAATGAATGGTAAATAAGGCTTGCAGCAAAAAATGGCTGTAGTGTCGTTTCTCTTTTTATGGAGATATTATGTTTTGACAATTCGATCTGCAATGCTATACCTGCAATTATTTTAGACTTTTATTTTAAATTAGTTCTATGAATGATTGTGATAATATTATTAATTAATCTAACCGTTATTGTGCCAAACCGATACGAAGCGTTTAACAAAACAGAGAGTTAATATAAAGTAAGTGTTGGGTAGAGCATGTTTTAAAGTGTGGATCACTGTTTATTGGAGTTTTAAATAAAATATGGTTATGGTGGATATTGAAGGTATTTGTTTTTATTTATCTGATTAGCATTCCTTATATCAGTCATTTAATGATCTGTTATCGACTTATCCCTAATTAGGAAATGGATAAATGGATTGAATACTTTTTTTGGTAATTTGAAGATTTATAGTTAATGGCAGTCACGTTGGTGTGCTTCATAAAGTTAATAATTTAGGTATTCTAAAGATTACGCTAAATGATATATCAAGTACTAATGAAAAAATATTGCCAGAGCACTAATAAGATTGATTTCAATTGTCAATTCTAATTGCGCTATGAAGGTTTTTTTTCATTAGTATATTGACTAAATTCTACTAAATAAAACAAATTTGATTGTGGTATCGTTACTTTTAATACAATACTGGTTTTCATGGTGGTATTTCTCTTTGGTAGCGATTCGTTAATTAGTTGCAGAGTTACTAATTATTAAGTAGGCATAAAATTACTAAGTAACAAACAAGCAAACAATATAACAAAAACACGATCGTATCTTTAATACGAATTAAGTTTAATTAATAAGTGGCGTCGGAAAAAATTAGTTCTACATTCAGTCACAATAATTTATCAAATTAAAACAACTCTTTTCCGACGCTCGCCTTTTTATGCATATTTCGTTCTTCAAGGGCGTTGACATGCATTACGATAGTAATCGATATTTTATCAACTTGATATCGAGGAATATCGGGAGTAATATAAATTGAAAAGGGTGAATTTACGCACAAAGATAACGATTAACAAATCGCTTTATCGACGAAGTAAATACACTCCATATCAATATTCATGTTCGTACTTCGTTGCGAGTATGCCGTGTGCAGTGCGCAGGATCCAACAGTGTACAGTATACATTATGGAGTGTGCCGTGTGCAATGTACATGCGTTTATGTATATACGCAATACCACAGTAGATTACATATCCTACAATTTTTTCCGCTAATGACTACTACAATATAATTAATTAGTTAACTCGAACTAGTTTAATTAGTTAACTAGAGTTGGTAACTGTAAGGTTCTTTACTATAGATTTTGAGCGACGGTAGGCAACGAAATCATGTGATATTATCATCCAAGATGATATCATCTATTGCTTGATTAATGAAAATGAGATATTAGTTACTGAGGCAAGAATTTTGTTCGAATTCCTCCCGTAAAGTAAGACGATAATATCATCCCAGATGTCTAGTATAGCATTGTAGTTTCGATATTGTCTACGAGGATATTTAAGAGCCTGATAAGTTCATAGTGTAATTGCAAAATTAAAAATGGATAATAGATACTATTTCCCGAAAATATATACTATTTTGTTTTGAAGGAAATTTTTATGGTGACGATAGGGTACCATATAAATTTCAAAACGAAATTCAAAGTGAAACGCCACGAAAAGGAGCTAAAGAAAAGGCGAGGTATGGACCATGAGTTCGAATGAGAGTGTCTTTATATTCGTGTACTTATGTATGATAAGGGAGCAAGCGTCTCAGATATAACACAACGCACAATTTAAAGCTCCTGTTTCTACTTTGATACACTCCAGATCACATTTTTGGCCACATTGTAACTGCTACTTTGTGTTTATCCTGTTGTTACATTTATTTGTCTCGTTGACTGTTTTAATATCCACCCTTAAAACGAGTAAATTAAAAATGAATGCATTTTGTTAATTTTATTATATGCTTACAAGGATACATGCATTAAGGATACATGCAATATAACCTAAACATATAACTAAATTGTAAATTCATTTTTTCGCATCTCTTAAATCTAATATTTTTTTTATTTAGCCTTTATTACTATGATATTATATATTTTGAAGTTTTCCTTAATCTAAATAAGGTTTAAAAATGACAAAATATCGAATTACCAGTGTAATTTAGTTTTTATTCTGCGAATTAATATTAGTAGGGCTCACTATTAAAAGCCGAATAGTGTTTTTGGTGCATTGTGTCGAATATCGCTTTAATAATTCCCCACGGCTTCTGGTTTGCGTGCACCGCAGAACGTCTAACCCTTGTATTAACATTGACATAATATCTCAAGGACGGAAAAAACAATTATTTATAGTTTTATTTTGTTCTCAGGAACATATAGAAGCTAACTCGCCATACCAGTTTAACAATATCAGTACATAGTATTTTGTCTGCTTGTAATATATTGTGTGAGAATTGCATATTTACAAATTATCAAAAATTGTGATATAACCAGCTTATTAACCTTTATATTGTGCCTATATACGATCTTGTTGTGCACCTAAAAGATTTCTTAACTGTTTAAAAATTAAATATTTTGAATGAAGGTCAGGTGACTGTCTGGATAAGGTAGTAATGCGCTGTACAGGTCCAGTCGCTGCTTTTTATAATCTGTATTTTGTCCTTTTTTTTTCTGGTCAGATGACGGTCTGGACGAGATAGTATTACGTTGAACTGGTCCAGCTGCTGGTCATTAGGATATGCGTTTTGTCTTTTTTTTCTTCTACTAACTATTCAAGATACTTTCTGGATTTTATAATCCGGCAAAGTTATCCGAATATTAACGTTTAAGATTTTACATATTTTTATTTTTAAATATTTTCAATAAATTTTTATCGCAGTCTTAAGTTTACCATTAAAGTGATTATGGTGAAAGTTTATGTAAGTTTTGAGATATTATGGTTTTTACCGTACATTTTTTTTAAGTTATAAAGAATTTCTTTGTGTTACGTAAAATCATGAGTAAATATTTGTAGAATAAAAAGATTCGAAATCGTGATCAGCGGTCCTGTCCCACAACCCAGCATCACAGTCATAGTGTCATTTAATCTTGTTTGAAAATTTGTAATATTTAAAAAGAACATTTTTTAATAAGTAAACTGCAAAGAAACTTTGAGATACACTTTCTAAGAATTTACTAAGTAGTACACCTTAATACTTATATGTATCTCTAAAGATACACGTTGACTGTAGGAGGTTTTCTGACCGCACCTTCCTCTCATGAATCTTCAAAATTTCGGAATAATTATCAGTCATGATCTATTATGAAGATGAACTGTCAGTTTAATATAATACTGTTTCATAAATGTATTTTTAAGTATGTTTATAAGGTGATGCATTTATAGACATTATAAGGTGATGCGTTTATAGACATTATAAGGTGATGCGTTTATAGACATTATAAGGTGATGCGTTTATGAAAAATGAAGCCATCCCTTATAATTTTTATAGTTTATTACACGGTTACCCTAAAGGGAGTATTATGTATTTAGGATTCATATAGACACCTATGTGAGTGTATTTATTCGATTTTAATAAATTATACCTTTTTAATTGTATATTGTGGTATTTTGCAATAGAAGTTTATGGTTTTCTTTCTGACTTTATTTAAGTCAAGTCAACCTGGGAAATAATTTAATATATGGGATCCACCTACTATGAAAATTTTATTTAAAAAAATTACTTGAGAATTTGGATCAGACAAGCTTCCCATATGTGATTTAAATTTCAATATTTATACCGATTGGTGATTTTAAGTTGCCTTTTAATCAATACGATATATTACGGTCAAAAATTGACAACAGTCTGTTATTAGGATTCATCGTCAAGTCTGCTGTAACTCTTCGTTTTTAGTTTTCAGTTAAATTTTTCACTTTTTAAATTTTTATCATTGTTTTTGTTATTTAACAGAATTTCGAAATAAAATACACATATTTACTACTATTCCTACAGAAATCAATTTATTTCAAATTAATTTTAAAATCACACAGTTTGATAAAGAACATGTTATTAATGAATGTAGTCAAGCTGGCTCTGATGACTGTTGACATCGAAAAGTATGCTTTTCTCATGGTCTAGTATACTCAGTTTTTGGTATTTAATAGAACATAGATGGAGTACGCTAACTTTATGATCTGAAATATTATACAGAACAAAGAAATATTAAGATAATATAAAAAGTTTTTCTATGACTGTATGGCTGTAATTGTTATCAAGGAAATAATAGAAATAAATAAGGTTGTCTAAATCCCTGTCTGATATTGTCCTTTGTTTCGGTCTTTCATTGACTTATCTTGATTCTTAATTTTATCTAAATTAACATATTTCAATAAACTCCTTTTTCTCTTGACTTATTCATGTTGTTAATTGTCTATATTCGTGTATAAAGCGGAAAATATCTGTTTATTTTTTGTTTGTGCTAACAATATCTGGATCTAAATGTCCCATTAAAAAAAAAATCGGAAAGCCCATGCTTTGATGAATGTTATATTTCTTGGAGTAAGACTATGTATTACCACTATGTCTGTAATATTACATATCGCTATCACTGCTCTGTCCATTAATAATGCCTGTAATATTACATATTGTAATCACTCCTCTGTCTTCAGACTATTCGTAAAGACAGAGGAGTGATTACAATATGTAATATTACAGTCATTAATAATGGACAGAGCAGTGATAGCAATATGAAATATTACAGACATTATTAGAGGACAAAGCATTGATCACAACATATAATATTACAGACATTGAATATATTTGGCGTTAATTTTGTGGAAATTCATTATTCACAATTAAATGAAACTACGTGATGTAGCATTATTTCTACTTTCTTTAAGTTCTTTACCACGACCTAGGTTTCGTTGTATTACAACATCTTCAGGTAGGCACCTGAAGATTGCCTAAAAAATAATAAAAACATAAAGAACTTAAAGAAAGTACAATACTACATCACGTAGTTTCATTTAATTGTGGATTACAGACATTATTAATGGACAGAGCAGTGATTACAATATATAATATTACAGACATTATAAATTATTAATTGACAGATCATTGATTACAATATGTAATATTACAGACGTTATTAATGGGCAGAGCAGTGATTGAAATATGTAATCTTACAGATATATTAATGGACAGAGCAGTGATTGAAATATGTAAAAGAAGTCGAGAATAGATAAAAGTCGATATACAACTGACCTCGACGACCGATGTCGTTAGACATACGGGACGAAAGTATTTAATGGCACAGAGACGAGAGTAGCATAATTGAGATAATTCTAATTCCACGTGGGCGAAACCGCGGGGAACGGTTATCGTTTATGTATTTGGATTGATTATGTAATATCAGTCGAATTATAGTTTTACATTTTACTGACGGTCATATAAATTTCCCCGGGAATTCAATTTATAAATACTTTCTTTTAGTGTATTGAGTAATCATTAATAAAAATACTGTGGTATTCAAAAGTAATAATGTTCTGTTCAAAAGTTTTTAATAAGAGATTAAAATAATATCTAAAAAAACTTGTTAAATACTTGTGAAAATTTAGATACGTAGTATTTTTATAAAACTATTTACTATTGTTTTTTTTTATGTAATCTGGTATATATTTTGAAGGTGTGAAAAAAAGAATTAAAAAAATTATCCTGGGACTAAATGGATTAATTATGTGAATTTCGTAAATTTTTCTGCACAAATTTTTCATAATTTTAACTTCATCGTCTGAAAGTGGACGTTGACGTTTTCTTCCTGACATTGTGGTGCAGTTTATTTGGGAAAAGTAACATCATATTATTATCATAGCCTATTATTTATTACATATTATTATCATAGCATATTATTTATTACATATTATTATCATAGCATATTATTTATTACATATTATTATCATAGCATATTATTTATTACATATTATTATCATAGCATATTATTTATTACATATTATTATCATAGCATAATATTTATTACATATTATTATAATAGCATAATATTATCCGTCGTATCATGTATATTTATATTTTTGTGTAATCCAAAAAATTACATAATTTTTGTTAAAAGAAATGCAAAATTTACTGATTATTTGTCATTGAATGAATTGACTAAAATTATAGAGGGTATAGTGTTATATGTAGAATTATGTATATGGGTACGCCACGTATAAATATGGTATAATCCACTAAAATTTTTGAGTCGATTATTATTATTCTTACCACAAGTGACATTAATATTAGCCAAAATATAGTAATTATTTATTTCTTTTTATACGTTTTTAAATAAATAATTACTATATTTTGACTAATATTAATATTACAATTGTGTACGTATATAAAGTCCAGCTTACCTGTATAAATGTTGTGACATCAACAGGGAAAAGTCCACAGGCTGTGAAAACGAACGGTTTCTGAGTTCGTTGTATTACGAGAGCCAGGTCGCGTTTGACAGTAGTTTCTCGATACCAGTACCCATTGTAGGCACCTATTCCAACTTTGGCGATCTGGTTTGTTAAAAAAAATTAATTTACATTAAATTAGGAGTTTTTTTGAAAATAATTTTCTCTTTATTATGAAGAGGGCTAGAAATAAATGCGATATTTCATTCGTTGAATCATTTATCCAAATATAAGTAAAATTAGTTACATCTATTTCTTTAAAAAAATGAATATTCACTTGATTTTTAAATGTTTTATTTTACGGTTCCGTAATGAAATATGAAAATTAAAAAAATATGTTAAATAAACTTTGAAATTTAAGTGGATGAAGGAGAGACCAGTTTTGGAGTTATTGATAGTTATACTGGATAGGTCATTTAAAAAGAAAATGAGGTTTCATTGACCATTTTCGATATTCTGAATAAAATTTATTACTTCTATTGCTTGATTTGTTTTTGTGCTCAATATTTATAATGTTAATTTATTAGACAACAATATTTTTCCATGGCTTATTATCAGTAACAACAATTACATTAAAGTGTATAAATTCTGCTGTAAATAACATGAAATATAAATATTTTGGTTCGAAAGTCCTAGAAAGCATAAAAATTTAATATCGATTTACCTTGTGAGTAGCATTTCCAGCACATCTAGTCATCACAAACAGTTGAAAGAGCAGGTAAATAATAAACAAACCATGGGCGGCACTCTTCCACATGTCAATTGTCTCATTATGACCACTCGTAGTAGCCTGGAAATAAATAAATATATGAAAAAGAACATATTCCGAATAGCAGATATATATCGAGCAGTTCGAAATTTTTACGAAATTATAACCGTAAACAGAGTTAAATATTATTTCTTTCAGATAACTTAATACTGCACGACGCATGCGTATTAAAAGACGTAGACTAAAAGTCTTTTATCATAACTTGAGATTTAAAATAGGTGTTGTTAAATTGATGTGATAAGTTGGTTTATACGAGTTTTTGAGTATTAAATAAAAAGTTTCTGAGTACTCAGTAAGCAGAATCTAATCTATAATTTTTTCTTGTCTTAAATCTTTCTTGAGATGCATTACTTCAACGTTAGTGGTGAATTTGGTTAATGGTTAAATGTCCTGCTGAATATAGAGCGATATGAATTTTGTTTCAAAGGAAGAAACATTTATTATACTGACTTATCAATGTTTTTAAATTTTGTTGAACCGAAATTTCTTTGCACGTGATGAGAGCAAAATGTCAAGGTTGCGACTTTGACATCCCAAAGGCAAATTTTTGCAAACGTTTATTGAAACGTTTAGTTGTAATGTCTGAATATAACAAATCTAACGCAAGAAGGATGGAAAATAGGTACTGAGCGAAATAGATGAATACGGTAGAATAAAACAACCGAGTGAAATAGATGAATACGGTAGAATAAGAGAAGAAATGTACACATGCGCTAAAACAATAAAATGCCGCTCCCTACTGCTGTCAGCTGTTTTGCGCGTTATGTATGTCAAAAGTAAACTGTCAAAATTTTCTCGATTTATTTATCTATTTATGATTGATATATTATTAATTTTGCGTGTACTTCATCCGTTAGAAGGCTAAAAACATATGTATTTAATTTATTTATAAATTCGCAATTAACTTGCAGGTATAGTCATATACCTACAAGTTAATTGCTAATTTAATTGCTAAGATAAATCCTGAATTTCTTCAGACGCATTTAGCCAGGTTCTGGTACTGGTATCACGAATATTTTTTGAATTGACAATTGTTTATAGAAATTTATGTGACGATTTTATTACATATTTATGTCTGTTTGTAATGATATTTTATTAATTTTACTGAATATACAGTATTAAAACCTTCTTATCTGAATTTAATATAATCACGGCTATTTTTTTTATATAAACTTACACTTAATATATTTTTTTAATATTTAACTCAACGTATTTATTTTGTTCTCAAGCAAGTTTGCAATTATTAAGTGTACTCCTGTGCTGTATGTATTTCAACAGTCAATAATTTTTATAATTAATTAATATTTTTTTCTCTCTTTCTCTTTCTGACGTTCTACTCCTTGTCGTATATATATATATATATATATATATATATATATATATATATATATATATATATATATATATATCTTAAAAAATAATACGAAAATTCCAGATTAGGCATAGTATTTTTTTTTAATTTCTAATAGAATATCAATTAAAAGAGTGACTTATAACTATTTTAAAATAATTTTTTTCATTTATATGCAGGTAATCTTAAAAATATTTGCAAGAAATGTATCTACCCTTCCTGAAAAAGTTTTAATTATAACAAAAAGAGAATTACTAAAATTTTACATTACCGGAAAGTTACAAAGATGATTTTTATTCTCATGATTTCTAGGAAATTTGTGATATTTTAACGCTTGTGAAAGAAATATGAGTACTAGGCAATATATGTACACGCAGATATATAGTATTAATATTTGTAAATAGTTTAAGAGGCATGTCGTGCACCCTTAAAAGGTTACGTTTGCCTAAGTGTGCAACTCGAACTTAACTCCTATTAAACCATTAAATTCCAAAAAGTACATGAACATATACTCACATCTACAGTCAAAAACATACCGATACAAAGCGGGAGGCTACTCTCAACTAGCTGGCCGATGAAAACAAAACGGAACATGGTTTGTAACTCTTCTGCGTATCTGAAACGTTGAATAAATTAAGTTTTTACTCAGAAAATTAAGAATTTAAAAGAAAATTATGCCGATTGACATATGTACTAACCTCAGTACATTTTGATGGTATCGAATAGCATTAACAAGAGCTGGCATGCAATCTTCTTGCTCATAAGGAATGCTGGCGAAGGTTAGTGCCACACCATCGCATTGTGCGCCAATATGCAATAGCAGAGACGCAGTTAGTACATCCAGGAATACTTGGCAATGAGCTTGATAGACGATCATTAAGATGACTAGGCAGCGAACAACTCCAATACTGTCGCCAAAAATATTAACTGAATTTAATAATTAAACATTTTAATATCAGTGAAACATCATCTAATTACCTTGATAGAGAAAAATGTGAAAACCGGGTACGAACATTTTTCGATGAAAATATTGTTTTTCCGCATATTTGACTCCAAAATTGCCCAGAATTTTTCTGTGAATTTTGTATTTTGTGGATTGTCATAAGAAAACTGCTCAATATTTTGATATGGGAAAGTATCAATAGCTCAGTATTACGTTTTGACACATTATGCGGAATAACACGTTTTGTACCTGATGTTGTTTTTCCACATATTTGACTCCAAAATTGCCAAGAATTTTTCTGTACATTTTGTATTTTATAAATTGTCATAAGAAAACTGCTCACTATTTTGCTATGGGAACGTACCAATAGCTCAGTAATAAGTTTGGACACGTTTGAGGAATAATAAGTCTTGTACCTTATATAGGGAACACTGATACATCATAATAATTTCAACGATATTTCTCTAAAAAATAGTATTTCATTTTACAAATCTATATTGGAAAAAATTTTAAATTATTGAAATCGTAAAAAAATTATCGCAATAATCTCTGGAACCACACGTTTGATTTAGGAAGAGAACGTCTTGTTTACTGGCGAACGCATTTAGTCGAAGCGTTTAGAGCAAAGGCATTTAGTTACTGTGGGGACGGGAAGGGATTAATACCATAATTGGGATAATTTTACGCAATGTAAAGCCACATAACATAGCTAGTAATTTAATATAAGTTATAAAAACAGATATCGTACCTTCCCGTTATGTAATCCAACGGAATATACATGGGCAACAGAGACCAAACCTTCCGACCAGTCGCAGCATCTGTATCCAATTCCATAATTGACACCACCGCATAAGCACTTGTGCAAATCATAGCGACAGCGAGGTAACTAAATAACCACATAATCGAGCGACGAACTGTTTCTTTTACGAATTCCCTGGGTGAACCGTACTCGTAACACTCCACTTCAATAAAAGTTATATAGCGATAGAGACGTTCGCGATTGTCGACATAAGTCAAATATTTAAAGAAAGACAAAGCAGTATTGCAGAATTTGGCGAAAGCAAGTATTACGATTCCGAAATTTTTAGAAGTAAATATACCACCAAACAGACAAGAGCTGGCTATTGTTCCGCATAGTATATGCATCAAGCAAGCAGTTCGCCGATAAGCAGAAACAGGTTTATCTTTGCCTGGTTCAAAATCACCCACAGCGAAAAATCTGAGCCCTTTTAGGAATAGATCCAATTGGTATCTATCCTTTGTTTTAGAGTTTTCATCCATGACTGCTTTCTGAACCCTTTAACCCATCAGTATTTAAATTAATACACATTCTTTGATTATCTATTTTCCTTTCATCTTCAGTAAATTAACGTACTATATCTTCTTAGTAATTATAAAGGAAATTATTCAAATTGCCGGTAATTTTCGTTTATAGTGAACAGCTGGTTGTCTTTGACCATTATCATATTTTAATAGACGGAATTTAATAATGAGAATATAGTTTTATCGAGCATGTGCATACAATAAATAAAACAACATTAATGGCCAGATGGTGGAAATAAAGGAATTCTCAATGATTTTTCCAATATATGTAAAGCAAATTTTCAGATACATATGATGAAAAGCGAATATGCTATTACACAATTTGGCAGATTCAAGTTTATTTGAAAAATATATGTAATATGTAATAACATAGGTATTCATTTGCTTATTTTTTCTGGTCTTTAATAATAATCTGACCTTATAACCTGACATTTATGACTAGCGAGCCACCTATTCATCAGATGAGTAGGCAAAGATGTTTTAATTAATGCGTGAGAGTCTGTGCATATAATTCGGCTTATACCGTCATTTTTTGCGTTAATTTTGTTTAAAAATATAAAATTTGAATGATTGTAGAGAAACCTATAAAAGGAAGTAAATTTAATTTACATAAATCGGAGAAGATTATTACTTAATTTAATTTGATAAGGATAAGAGAGTTTGTACAAAAAGTTCTGAAAATTTCAGATGAAAAATTATGTTCTTCAAAGAGTAAAATGTTAATTTCAAATTTGGCATGAAATATTGTCCCGAATTTTATTGTAGAAATTTTGGAGATGGCCAATGTTACATTGTTCTCACGTACTTCCAAAAATTTAAGCACCGAACGAAACATATTTTTCCTATGATAAGCATTTTTCCTTTTATTTATCATCACAAGTTGACAATTTTCACAAAAAATCGTAAGTTATACATTTCAACCCTTACCGTTATTAGTCCAACCACTATTGAAAATCGGGATAAAATCTATTCAGTAATTACTGAGAAATTCATTTACATACAGCTGGACAGATGCAGCGCTGGATTTTGTCTTATGCTTTGTATTGATTAGCAAAAATATTGTTATAATCAGCTTAACCAGGTAAAATTGATTAGTTGAGAAAATTCACCAATAACACGTTAGAAGTACGAATAAAAACAAAATAATGTTATGAATAAATAGTGTATAGAAACTTGCCCAGGTGTAATTTAATAGAAAGTAAACAATGATTTTTTTTCAAACAATTCGCAAAGTATTACGTCCTTTCGCCTTGTCTACAGAAAATAGATACGTTTGCAAGAACTTTAAACAGAACTTTGCTTTCACTTAGATTTCAAAACGTGTTTATTTTAATAGAACACATTTTACATAAATTAACCAGGCCAAATTAGACATATAGGTACTCAGTTTCATACTTGATATATTCTACAATTTCGATTATTCTTGACCAAAGTTATTTTTTGATCATTTCCTATATATATATATATATATCCGACTTTGCTTATATACTACTATATCCGACTTTGCTTAGATAATCCAATGTCATTTATTTTATAGTTTTATCTGATTAATTTCTGGAAATAATTCCATAAATGTCCAAGAAATTTTTTTCAGAAATCGTTTGACGTAGATGGTATAGTTATGAATCATAATAGTTTATAGCAGTTAACATATATAATAATCATTTCAAAATTTTATCTTATTACTTAATATTGTTTTAATTCATTCTTACTCACCCATTAACAAAATCTGAAAGATACTTCCGGTCGACCTACAATTTTGTAAATCGGGGCAATGGGAGATTTTATTGCACAATTAAATAGAGAATTAAAGAAATCTGTGATTTCTAATTCCACGTACGATGTTACATTATTCTAATTAGTTCGTTTTTACGCCTGCAAAAATGTGGTAGGCAATATATTTAGGTTGTGAAAAGTAATATTTGTAAATGATTTCATTAGAAATACAGTGTACCTTTAAATGTTTCTTAGGTAAAAATATTTATTTTTTAAATATCATTTATTTTCATAGTGCGACTTCTACTCATGCTTCCGAGCTTTTTAAAATATTCGTGATATTTATACATGGTGAAAAATAGTTCAATATTTGTTAATAGTATAAAAGAAAATGCTACGTATTCCCAAACGTATATCTGCCTAAATGTGTAAAGAATTCTCGGATCGTGAGTTCAAAAAGTACTTAACAGGTTTTGCCAATCTTTATCTCGAGGTCGACACACAAGACCATAACATAACGAATCATGGATTATATAAGGAATCTTTCTTTTATTTCTAAACTACCTTATTTTAGGGTGTGCATCCAAAGGATATTAACTGAACGCTATTATAGTGACAACTCTGTCTTTCTGTTATCGGTTAGGTGGTTGTATCTCTTCAACAGTATAATGTAAACACTTGTGTGTAAACGGTGCAAGACAATTTTGTGTGTTTAGATAGTGCTAAAAATGCTTTCAGTATAAAATAGGTATTAAAAAAAATTTAATTAAAATGATGCCATAAAAGTTAAAATTATTTCATAATTAAAATAATTCTACGTTGATTAAACCACAAAGCATAGCTAGTAGTTTATAAGTTATAACCAATACAGATTTCTAAGTTAATACTGTCCTCCATGGTTTATCTTTAAAGTAAGTAAGTAAACGTAAATTAAACTTTTCATATATATTTTAAAACTCGGAAACATTTTTTTTTATTATAACGAAACATGTGTGTCCTTCAAACTGTATTATTACACTACATTTTAATTTTCTGCGTCAAATGGTTTCCGGGAAAAACGGTTGTGACTGACAGACTTCCGGACCCGTGATCCATCTTGCAAGATTTCGAGTTTTTTTATTTTTGATGTACGAAATTATATTAAGACATTTAGATAGAATTCAATATTACAGATTTTTTTATCAAGCGATTGCGAAATTTGTATTAATTAATGTGTCAAAGAATTGCCTATCCTTAATTCCAAAGGCGTTAGTGATATCGTGTGATAGAAGCGTACTACTTAGTACGGAGGAAAAGAATCTGTACTTATTTATTTTTTTAGAATAGAGGTAAAAAATCTGAAAACCAAAAACACAATTTTGATTTACGAAATTATATTGATATATTTACAACGAATTTAATACCGCTGACTTTTTAATCAAGCCGATTGAGCAATTAGTAATAACCAATGTGACAAAGAATTGCCTACAGTTAATTCCGAAGGCGCTTGTGATGTAACACAATAGATGTTTGTATATATGTACTTAGTACAGAACAAAGAACCTGAAAAATTAAATTTGTTTCCAGGATCGTTTATAACTTGCAGTTGTTTTAGATAATAATTTAATAAAACAATTATTAAAAAACTTCTTAAAAAAGTCTATCTGTTTGTTTTCGTATTATTAGAAATAATTTGCAAAATTAGCATTATTTTGAACAATTAGCATTTAATTGTTATTTTTAGACTTAGATATACAGTCTTTGTTTTATTCATTATTTCCGAAAAATCCGGTTCCACTAAAAGCTTTCTTAAAACGCTTATGGGCAGAGTAAAAGTATTAAGACTAGACGCGTTTCACAATATGGCGTCGAATAATGAATATTAATGCGCGAATAATTTAGCATTGCTGGTTAATTCATACGTACTACAGGGTAATGAACGAGCCAAAATCCTGAAAGGTCACAAAATTATTTAACTATGTCAATACTAGACGCGTCTTATAATATCGCGTTAATCAATATATATAAGTTTCCAAACAATTTAACGTTGCACAATAAAACTTCCATCTTCTAAGAAGATGTAAGAGCCTGAAGCTTAAAGTATCACCAAACTTGAGACCGAATGATTATCAATAGAATTATTTGAGGATTTTAAATAACGTGTAATCAAAAACTATCCCTCGGAGGATCGGAGTTAAAGTTAATTTCACGAAGTCTATTATAAAATTTGAATGAAAAAATAAGGATAGTAACCTTAAATATTTTGATTCATAAATCTATTTTATATATTTATGTAAATAATTAACATTGTGATAAAACAAGTTAGATTTGTTTGTTGACCGATTTTTTAACATCACTAAAGATATTACGAATTTTAAATTTGGTTTACTTTATATCTTTATCTTTTTCGAATACCTTTATTGTATTAAAAATTTAACAAAAATTTAAAAGAACAATGAACATGTAGAACATAATGAATATAGAGAATGCAAATACGCCTCTCCAATAAATTTCCAACAAGTGGGAGATGTCTTTTGAGTTGATATTAGTACCTCTTAAATTAAAAGCAAACAAATCAATACTTATGAAATATTTGCAAATCTATTTACATATGTATTTGCCTATCTATTCAAATCCTCAAGTCAACATTTTTACAAAACTAATGACATGATTCGTATTAGTCTGAAATATTGATTTTGAGATAAGGAAAGAACTTTGTTTCATGATTGAGGTATGCAGATAATGCTGTCTTCTTAGTACCGGATGATAAACACTTATGTCTAGTTCCAAAGACGTATTTTGTGTATTTAGAGTATTTACCGGTGAATCTACGAGCGAATTAAATTAACATACATATTTTATCTTGAGATACTTAGTACGGTTCATTGCGATTGAAGTTACAAGTAACAGCTTGCTATTTTTTTTACAAATATAGACGATTATGGACCAAACTTAACTTCAGTACGATGTATTAGGTCATAGTTATAAAATTATAAAATATATTGTTATTGTTAAAGTAGTTTCAAATAGTATTAAAAGTACTATAAATAGATAATATCGAAAACGCAATAGTAAAATTTACGTTGGTGTGTCGTTTAAATTTTTAAAATATTTTGGCCGCAACATGCTATCAACATAAATGCTGCCTCCTCACAAGTACCATATAAGTACAAGCGACATGCGTCCGCTTTGCTATCATTGTTAATTGTGCTATTTTCCGATTTAGTTTTATATAAACCAAATGTTTTAAGCATTTTCTGTCTCCTGGCTATTATAAGCTAAGCCTCATTTGTCACAGGCAACTCATAGAGAAATGTATTTAGAGTCCATTGAAAATTTCCTGAATAAACATGGCTTCATATTTTCTATCTAATTTTTTGAACGCTTTGCCGCCATTATTAACTGTCGCATTCTTTGATTTAGTGTTAAATGAGTCAAATTATTTTAAACGTATTTTTATTTCCCCTGCGATTTTTTAACTCCAGTCTTTATTTTATGCAATTAACTTATTGATTAATATATTTCTAGAGTATTTAAAAAGTATTTAAAAACAAACACGACTTGGACATTTTCCATACAGTTATTTAGTCGCTTTGCCATAATTATTAATTAATTAATTCTTTGAATTACTTTAAGTAAATAAATTTTTTCTAAATTTATTTTCTGAACCTTATACACGTCTAGTCTTATTTGCCACTTATTTTTCTATTTAAGGAGTTGTAGTTACATTATGTACAACTATTCAAAACTACCATCTCTTGGACTTTTTATATTCAATTATTTGGCGGCTTAGTTACTATTATTGATTGTTCTGTTCTTTGACTATGTAGCGTTAAACGAATCAAACTATTTTAATTGTATTCTTTGCCTCATTTTCTGCCCGTAGCTTATAAAGAGTTATACAAAAATATTAAAAACTAACATGACTTGAACATTTTCTATTCAATTATTTGGATGTTTTGTTCCTATTATTAATTGTTCTGTTCTTTGACTATGTAGCGTTAAACGAATCAAACTATTTTAATTGTATTCTTTGCCTCATTTTCTGCCCGTAGCTTATAAAGAGTTATACAAAAATATTAAAAACTAACATGACTTGAACATTTTCTATTCAATTATTTGGATATTTTGTTCCTATTATTAATTGTTCTGTTCTTTGACTATGTAGCGTTAAACGAATCAAACTATTTTAATTGTATTCTTTGTCTTATGAGACTTATGTCATTTCCTGCACATGTCTAGCCTCATATTCTGCACGTAGCTTATAAAGAGTTGTACAAAAATGTTCAAAACAAACATGACTTGACATTTTCTACTCAGTTATTTATATAACACATGACGAGGATTCATAGGCAAAACCAACTCGATTACACAATCCTAAGTATTTTGTAATTTTGTCCGATAATGTTAGTTTACGTGACAAAAATTGCTATTAATGTATGATGATGTCACGATGATAGACAGTTAGATAAAGTTAATTTGTGTGCGGGGAAGTGAATTTTCTGATAAGATACGTACCTGAAAAAAAACAGGCAGTCAATAATTCGGAATTAGGTGCAAGTTTAGTATTTATGATAAATATTAAAATTATTACGAGGATCGTAAAATTTATTTCGACTCTATCAGTTGCTGTTTTCGTTACTTTATCGAGAATAATAAAACCGTTATTTCATAATATTAGATTACCTTCCTCTTTTATTACATTTTAATCAAATGCTTCATTGAGACCTTCGGTGGAACAATTTTCAGGGTTATGCAGTAGAATGGCAAAAGCAGAACACTTATAATTTCATCTTGCCCATTTGTCTGTCTGTTTGTTTGTCTATCCGTATGTCATATCCATTTTGCTCGGATACTATTGGTACTATATATATATGTATATATATATATGGAATTTGGATGGTAGTTGTCTTCTAGGAACTGCTATATAATAAAATAGTGTAATTAAAAAAAAAAATTATATTGGGAGAGGCACTCTTTAGATATAACTCTCGGAAAAAATCCAGGGCACATAGATGTAAAAAATGATATGGAGGTTCCAAAATAACTTTTCTATTTAAGTCAACAGCTGGGGAGATATGCACTTCCAAAGTCTTAAAAAATGTGTTGCTTCCTCTAACTTTTCAACTGATATGTGTAAAATTCTAAATAATTAAGGCATTGGAATTTAAAATAAACTTTTAACGAAAACTGGTCGAAATAAGATATATTATCTAGTTCTTGCGTTGTGGAATATTTTCGGTGCTGACCGTAGCAAAACTTTGTTTTTCGCAGTGTTTGAGAAATACAAACTTATAAATTGAATATTGTTCGGTGCTGTGGAAATTTTCGTGCGCAAGTCCAATTCGCACTTGGCCGGTTTTTTATTAAACTTGAAATCTGAACTAACTGCGAACCTTATATAAAAATGTAAAATAATAAATTTAAAAATTAAGAAAATTGTCAAGCACGAGTGGACCTAGTACTATTAGGGTTCCGTACAGATTTAGGCGCTTATAATCGTTTAAGGACTGAAATAATTCATTCTATTAAAATATTGAAATATATTAATCCTATTATTTTTTTCCAACTTAAAGGTATTGCAAATAAAATCTGTCACAGGCGTAGGACATAGTTAAGCAAGAGTAGAACTTAGAAGAATTCGGTACATACTTACATATAAAAACTTAAATATTTAATTAATTTTTTGACATTTTTTGAATGTTCACGAAATTATTATTTTTCAGTGAATAAAATAAAAAATGTATTTTGCTTTACTCAAAAACTCCTATGTAATATCTCCCATGCCTATGAATAAAAATATTTGTTTTTTACCCTCCTTGATTAGTTCGAATATACCTCGAAATACAGTGTTAAGTAATTTTCAATACTATTTCTAACGGCATATTATTTGTGATGACGGCATATTATTTGTGATGACGGCATATTATTTGTGATGACGGCATATTATTTGTGATGACGGCATATTATTTGTGAAGTTCAAGCTTCTATCTTATTTTGTTTAGAAGTTTCACGTGCAATAGATGTATATAATTTGAGCAAGATTCTTCCGTACAACTCCGCAATAATTATAGTGAACGTTTTGGAATTGATTTTTTCTTGAGAAGTGGGACAGGAATTGCGATATGCATAGTACGATGATACAATGTAATTGATTATTTATAATGGTGTTGAATATATTTGACGTTAATTTTGTATAAATTCATTATTGACAATTAAATGAAACTACGTGATGTTGTATTATTTCTACTTTCCTTAAGTTCTTTACCACGACCTAGGTTTCATTGTATTACAACATATTCAGGTAGGTTATTAGCAAAGATTCTTCAATCTTTGCTAATAACCCACCTGAAGATGTAATACAACGAAACCTAGGTCGTGGTAAAGAACTTAAAGAAAGTAGAAATAATACTACATCACGTAGTTTCATTTAATTGTCTATAATGGTGTTAACAATAATATCAGATAATTAGGTTTACTAACCTGTGATGAAAATAAGAACTGTGTAGAGTTTTAGGTGTACGGAAAATGGTGATCCACCACGTGGTAATAAAGTTATTCCAGTGACCAGTGATGACCGGTGATTTTGTGTTGTTCCTCAATGCCGATGGAACTAGTAAAGTATTAAATTATCCTCGTACGCCAATTACTTATTAACTGAGCGAAGTGAATATATATGTGTATGTGGGTATGTTTGTGTGTAACTGGATATTTTAATATCTAGGATAATCTCTATGGTTCGCGCGTAACCTTTGCATAGGCTTCTGAAAACTGATTTTTTTCATAATTTTAACTTGCATTGTTTCGGAAATAAGGCAAATACAACGAGGAAATTACGTAATTATGATTTGTTGGACAACATATCACGAAAAAATCCACAAAGCGTTTTTATAAAAAATGGACACAGTGTCCATCGTATTGAAATTTAAGTAACTTAGCGTATACTGTGTCTTTTCCGCAATTATTATGAACTTAATCACTCCTTATACATCAAAACCCATTCACCTATTTCGGTTTTAGGGTTGCATATTATCCAAAATGTCACATATATATACCCATATACATATAACCCAAAAATATTATCATTCTTCGCTTCTACAGTCGGGTAAAAACGAGCTAAGTTCCAGAGTGACGTTTTAATATCTCAATTATTCACGACAGATTTTATGTCACTAACTTAAATTAACACCAACATATTATTTTAGTGAAGTTTATCACGGCTCTTGAACCATCTCTTAGGTTTTAAAAATTCCATAATTAAATTATAGGAATTCTATATTAATTATTTTTATTTTATAATTTATATTATATTTCGGCGTTGAAAACTTTTCAGACGGTTAATTTATTTTTCATTTTTAGTTCTACATTTTGCTTTCAGTACATATTTACGTTGGTAAATACGTTGTTTCATAGATATTAAGCAATAAAGTATCTGTTACCGTTGTTTTGATCATGGACACTTTTTCATTGTAACCAAGTGTATTTAGTAATTAATCGGAGCGAATACCTTATGACGCACTTCCGGCTCAGTAATCAGGATTTGATCATCGTCTAAAAGTCACGCATTTATGGAAATTAATCTAACAAACTCAAACCTGGTAGTTCTACGTTTACTAGAGGGATATCCTGTAAAAATCTTCGTCTCATAATCGGTTTCGTGACACCATATTTCTTCCATGTTATTATATTTATATATATTTGAAAGATAACAGCTCAAGGGGATTGCGAAAAAGGAGTAAAAATAATGAAAATTTGGTACGCCGATGGGACAGTCTGTATATGTATATATATATATATATATATATATATATATATATATATATATATATATACACTTTCAAACAAGTGAAATGAAATAATTTTTTTTAATATAGTATAATCATCCACATAAAAGTAATTTAAACAAAATATTTACAAAACAAATACTCTCAAAAACTGGTTCGACTGTGTGTCATAGGCGTTGATTCAAAACATTATGGAAGCCAAAAGTATAAATTTTTCTTCGTTATAAGTTATAACCTCATATAAATGAATAGTCATCAATCAAAAAGCGAGGAAAAATTAATTATATATAAAAATAGTAGTTTTCTAATCGTTTTTTTCGTTTTCATATATCATATGGAACAATTATAGAGAAGACAGATTATAAAGATTCTATAAATTCATTCATGAAATCATGAATCAAAAGGTGCCCAATTATTTCTGCATTAAGTATGATAATGATAAGAGATACGATACCGCTCACATTTCTTTCCAGATAAAACCAAATCTGATATTAACCAGATAGTCATTTTCTGCATAGTTCACTTCTAAGATTCCTAAGCGTGAACATCGACACCAGATGGACATGTGAATTCCTAACAATAACGATTACTTAAGATAATAATTATCGATTTGTTGTATGTGGATTGTGTATGTTATCTAATCGTCATTAACGTATTGGCAGTGATAAGCTCTAGTCGATTATCGACAGGGTAGTGCCAACATTCGCAGGTAAAAAGCTTCAGAGTAAACAGTTATAAATATGTTGAGCGGAGCAACTATAGTTAATTTTGTCCTATACGTGTTCTATATATTGTTGTTTCTGACATTGTTCTATCAACTTTTGCGATGCATCGCGAGTAAGTTCTAGTTTTTCATATTTTATCTTTATTATCTAATCAATAATCTTCGCTGAACATTTTTGTATGCTTATTATTGACAAAGTCGTTTGTATTATCTTCAAGTTCAATGTCGCAGTTTTCATTATCATTAATTAAAATTTTCCTATGTTTAGTGGATACTGCGCAGCACTAACGTTTTGTAATTAATTTAGCTCATTTCAAATAGTTTAGCGTAAATTGTTTAAGTTAGTAATAAATTACTAGCATTCATGTAGAATACAATAATTTTCATATCATTTAGTATTTTAGTGCTTCTCGGAGTAATTTATGATCACTTCTGACAGAAGTTTGTATACCATTTATATTTATTCAATTTCACAACTGCTTTTTAAAAAGTAATGTACTTTTAAAGGGATATGAAAGTTTGTCATGGACGTAAAATTCGTTTTATATATATAAATAAAAATTATATAATTGCATCAATGGTTCTAAACGTGGAATAAGAAAAAAAAAAGTACGCAACAAATTGTTTTCTCTGAAAAACTGATTCTTTTTTCTTTACTTTGTAACATTTTTATTTCAATGTTGGAGGTTATTATTAATGTGATCTCACAGACTTTTGAAAAATTAACAGCGCCATCTAGTCGATTCTATTATATTCATTTATAATTTACATAGCAGTTTCCGACGAATTTGAATACCAACCACCAATTTATCGTGGTTCTTATATCAGATAATATCAATGATAACGACATACATGCGGTTTTCCTTTCCGGAAAATGAGATGTCGCTAGTGAAGAATTACGTGGCCATAGAGAATTTGGGTGTTGGTGCTCATGATCTCTTCCTGAGGGAAGTGTACACTTTTTTTGTTCCTTTGTTTGATATCTACTATAAGATTTCAAAGTTAATATTATTAAAATTCCACATTAAAAAGGAATAATTATTAAGATTCTTTTCGTCTACTCTTTTTATAGACTGATGTCTATTTCTATGTAAGTCAGTAAGTTTTTTATACTGAAGCTAACTTACTTGCTCATATATAGTCAGAAATGTTAAAAAATATATTTTGTCTTTTCAAAGGATTATTAAAATTGTATCTCAACTGAATTTTCTTAAATATTAAGTTGCATATAGTTTTGAAAGGACCCATTGATATATACCTTTTCTTATCTTCGAAATTTTCGGATTAAATATTTTTGAATTTATTTTGCTGATAAGCGGCAAGCAAGGATTATAAGATCAAACCAGTGTCTCCTATTTCTAATAAATATATATCTTTTTTGACTTAAAAACAGGATAAAATTTTATAAATAGTATAGTTCAGCTTTTTCCTGCGGTTCAACTTGTGTGAACTTCTTTTTTTTATCAATGAATTAATGCTGACAGTGGTCAATGAACTCAATAGATGGATATATATTTTTTAAGGTTTAATTGATTAGCGTTAATTTATTTTGTAGACTCAAGTAATATAAATGTTAAAACTGTATGAGTACAAACAAATAACTTACTGTTCACTCTCTTTCTAATTTTTCGAAATTATATCGAGACGATATGTAATCTGTTCTACTCTTGGACATTAGGATGTGTTCCACAACTGTGCAAATTAAAAAAAAATAAAAAAAATTGTTTTTAAAAACTTATTCAGTATTTTTAGTGTGATACGTGCACAAATAGATAGTCGGACATAAATTCCGAAACCGATTGATTTCTCCACTAAAATTTATATATAACTCTAATTTTAGGTCTTCGTACCTCAAAAGAAAGAAATAAAAATCGGTTTATCTTTCACAGCCGTTTTTATTAGGAAACGCGTGACGTAGAAAATTGAACTTTAAGGGACGGGGCAGTGGGGGAGGGGAAATATTAAATAATCGAAAAAATCCATGCATGATGTGGGGTATGGTTTGAAAGGGCTAGTTGTATAGGTCTGAATATATTTTTTTTTTAAATTTATGTAATGTGGATTTACAGATAAATTGAAAATTATGCGAAAAACCCTTTCTCCCTATTTTCAATACTTTGAACCTAAAATTATGCAAAAAACAGTATTTTTGAATCTTACGGAAATATTGTTGAAAAACTGTGACAGTGATTCTAGATATCATAATTTTTGGGATATTTACAATAATATAGATGTCCCACGTAATTATATCAAATATTATTAAAAATTACATTGCTTTTTTAATTATATAATAATTATAATAAATAAGGTAATTCACTACATTCAGTTATGGAGCCATCGATGCGCGAGCAGACTCGTACCACGCGGGTTTTATTATTTCAAAACATTTCCAATGGACACACTTTTTCTTATTATTTTATTATGTTTACTGCTAGTAGAAAAGAACTCTTGGAACAGTAAAATTGTACTTGGTCTACGAACTAAGTCGAAGTTGATCTAAGAAGACATGCGAGTCCATTCATGTCGCCAAGTAATAGAACAAATTGGATTCAGTCTGGTATCGGTCAGACTGTCTCCGTCCATTCAAATATTCAAAAGTCGTTTGGGAAGTCCTACCTCTCGTAATATTACTTTGTATATTCTATTTGCTTTTATGTCGCTTGCCCTTAATCCTTCTCATCCCCCCCTCCAACCTCTATCCTTAATATTGCTCCAAAACCCTTTCAACATGACAATATTATATTATTTTTATACATTTTATTTTTAAAAAATTATTTAATATATATTTTTATTATCACATTTTATTATCGATTAAATTTTGAATGTTTTAAATGAATTGCAATATTAGTTTACTGAAAGAAGTTGCACCGATAGAAATAAGTTCGCAAGATATGCACATTTGTTGAAGTAAAGAAACAAATCAGTAAACATATTCACACGATGTTGCACTAATTATTAAGGATTATCTATATTGAATATATATAAAATTATTTGTTTCAATTTATAAAAATAACGAACAGCCAGGTGCGTTTTTTGTAATCCAAGTTTCGACAATAATTTCAATGCACAAAAAATGATCAGTATATCATAGGCATTAAAGAAATACTTATTTAAATTGACCACAGATGGCGTTGCGATAGCGTCATATATCAATGACAAACTATGCAATTACTTCTGGGTCATTTCCAATACCAAAGAAAATTAACTTCAAAAAGTGAAGATACCTTAAGTTCTAATGTCTTATTCTGTACTGTGTTTGTTTACCAAAATAACTTGAGGTAAAATTCGAGTAAAAGGTACATTCAGCAGGAATTTGGAAAACAACCACTTTGGTGATTTTATTACTTTATGTAAACTATTAGCTGCAATTTTTAAATTGTCTGAAAAAATTAATAAAACTGTAGAATGATCATTACACGATTCTAAATTTTTCACACTGCAAGATTGTTCTCCAGTAAGCAGCAATGAGTTTTAATTGAATCGTACTTATGTGTCTATTGACCACCTGGTTGTGTGACGAGTCTCACTTTCGTGAAAACTGACAGGAAAACTGTTAGTTGTAAAATATTTATTTTTTTACTTTAATGCATTTGTATTTATTATACTTTTAACCGTCCCTTAAGGTTTGCAAAATATCGCTTAAACCAAATTATCCTTCATCAGACTATGTTCGCAAATGTGACGATTTGACAATATGTTTCCAGTGATATGTAAAATCATCTTCTAATGCAGTAGTAACTAAAGCTTGAACATTAAAAGCATTTCATATTCTGAGACAAATATTTCAAAACCGCAAACTATGAACCTCTTAGGAAATTTTTGTTTCGTCCAGATTCAAATGCACACTTACGGCATGCTTACTCTAAATGTTACTTAACAAGAAACACAAATCTATACAGAACATTGATCTCAAAAATAAAACAATCATTAATGCAATTTTCCGAGTGAAATAAGCAATTAAATTGAAAAATGAGTTAGGGACTTGACCATCAATTGTGAGGAGTTGATTCAGATAGGTTATCTTAATTAGAAAAATCTTTTTTTTCGTGGTTTCGGTTTAATTTTCATTAGTAATCAGAATTAATTTAATAAATTAAATTCAATTTTCTTTATTAACCACCGCCAAACTACAATTATTTTTGAAAACGGAAAGAGACATTTGATACCATTAAAATTTATTTATATTGCAATGGATAGAAAAAAATTTAGAATTAGTTTTTTTTTAAACAGTATTTACTTGCTATCAGATCCATTTGAATCTTCAGTAACTTGGAATATAAAAAAAATTGTGAAGGACTTTTGGAAGACAAAGGGAAATTATGTAGAATTTTATTACCCTAAATAAAATTTATAAACCTGGAATAAGCAGTTAAAGAGACTACAAAGAAAATTAGATATGAGAGATTAAACAGAGAAATATTTTGTAGACGATAAGCGAGAGGTGATATATATATGAGCGACTAAATTGTTTGGGCGTTGAACTTTTACATATATTACTTTATTTATTGCAGCTTGATGATAAAAGGTCTCAAATAAAACTCGGACTTTATAGGATTTTTTGAAAGAGTGGAATGAAAAATTATTTCTTCCGTTATCATGACGGTATACTTGAAGAAGCCGTCTTGTGGAATCATTTAGCAACGGAAAAAATATTTTTGGTCTATTTTTATATTTGGAGGTATCACTAATATAATAAATAGCTCAAATGCAAATATTACCAGCTTTTTACTAGCAACATTATTCGCGCGGATTTTTTCTTAAGACAGTGAAGTTTGTCTCTTAACCAACGACATTATCACAATATTAATCCATAAATAATGTTCAATATTTGATATATCGATGTTGCCCAATCTACTGAAATTATGCAGTATTTAAATTTTATTATTGAATAGAAACCCAATTTTTTGCGCTTATGAAACAATGTTATTTCTCAGGTTAAAAGTAACAAAAATCTCTTTGAATTTGGAACTACTGTCATATAGAATTTATGAAAATATTTTCTGTTCTTTAGGCGTGATTGAGTAACAAACATACAAACATAATTTTCATGGTTCAATTATTTTACGTGAGTAAAGTTATGGATAATATTTGGCCTTTGTATGTAAATTATATGGATAATATTTGGCCTTGTATAATAGTAATTCTTTGCCTGGTTGTAGAGATATCAGGTAACAAATATCTAAACGTTTGTAAGTACAATATTAGTATTATACTAATAATGTACACCTACAGCTATACTAGGCCTACTGTCAATACACCAGGAATTTCACTAAATACGAAAGTGGATTAAAAATATTTTCTCGGTTACCATAAGCAAATTTTTTATTTCATCGTTTTCATGATTTTCGTTATCAAGATAACAAGAAAATTAATCAATAAAATTTTAAACTGCGTTTCATACGAAATTGTAAACAAACGTATTTATAATTGGGTAGGCTTTCTAAGAACATTTAAATGTTTTATTCAAAATAAAACGATATGGATGAAAAAAATCTTTTAACAGTGACGTCAACTGAGCTAAAATTTGGGTTGCCGGTATAAAAATAAAAGTCAAATTTTAAGACAAAAATGAAATATTCCAATGTAATATTTTTTCCGTTTTCAAAAAGAATTGTAGTTTGGCGGTAATACAACGAAACCTAGGTCGTGGTAAAGAAATTAAAGAAAGTAGAAATAATACTACATCACGTAGTTTCATTTAATTGTGAGTAATATTTTTTTATAATTAATATTACTTAAATAAAATAAGAATTTTCAAACTATGTCATCCAATGAAAATATTATTTGGATACTTTTTTTTTGTAGTGGTAATCACTTTTTTTCTATATATGCAGCGATCGAATTCGAAGTTTAATTGGAATTTCCTATTTGAATTCTCTATACATTATTAGATAATTAGTCACTATCATTATTAGATAATAAGATTCTCTACATATTATTAGATAAGTCACAGTATAAAACTATAACGAAAACAGATCATTGTTACTAAAATTAAGCGTGGATCAACAAAAAACTACTAAGCTTAATAGGAGAGAACTTGATAATTAGGACGTGCAGCGAAAAAAAAGCTAATTTATCAGATCAAGACCAAACCTTGAGTAAAGGCAATCACTTTTTGAGGTTTTTTACTTGTGTACAATGCATTAGTTGAACAGGATTAAATTTCCAGTAACCAACTATGTAGAAATTCGTAATAATATTTTTTATAATCTATAATTATTTCGTTAACGTTGTGTAAATGGATAAACACAATAGACACTTTACAGGAAATCGATCATTATGCGCAATGAAATAAGAACTGGAATCCCAATATTCTAAAGCTACTTTGTGTAATAATTTGTTAAATTACTATTACACTTTTCCATTTTCAGGTTTTCCTACCCAATGATTAAAAGCACACACACATGTTGTGTGATGTTGATTTATTTATTTGTTTGTTCGCTCTAATCTTTGAGACCGCACACTTGATTTCAAAAATTCTTTTCGTCTTGGAAACCCCGTACTTTGAGGAATATTATATCTTATATATCATGATAATATGATTTGTAGGATGTCAATAATCCCAGGTATTCCCGCCGATTTGGCTCCAATCTCGACGAAAGATGTTCAGCGAACGGAGCGGAGATGTTCAGCCCATGGGGGGGGGGTGCGTTTGTTGTGAGTGCAGCATATTTAAGGTAATTCCACATGGATGAAACAGCGGGCTATAGCCAGTGTATAAATAGATAAATAATTAAGATATGAAAAAAATTAACGTTAATTTTAATTTCCGTTGAAATGAATATATTATTAATAATAAATATTTTCAAAACATGCAAGATTAATTTTAGAAGATTGCCTAAAATTTTTCTCCTGTATCGACAATTTCACAACAATTTTCCAAGATTTTTTCATTAATTCTCTAAGCAAGTAAGGGTGTGGGGAAAACTATTTTGAGCAGTTTTTATCCGTTTTGTTAAATTTTTTAATTATTTTTTCATGTACAATTAATTTTACGTTATAAATGAACAAAAACGAATGAAAAAATAATAGTTTTTAACAAAATACTGAAAATGACACGCATTAAAAAAAAGGAAAAATTACACACAACAAGCAATTAATTATCATTTTTACAATGGTCACGTTTACTATGCGTCTGTCAAGTGGTTTATAAATCTAGATTTAAGATAAATTCTACATTAGAAATATGACTGGCGTTGTATGATGTAACATATTTCTTAATCTCGCGTTTATTTATTTCCTGCTGATAAAACTCTGCTTTGGCAGATGGCTATGAGACAGATTAGCTTGCACATAATATATACAAAGTAAATGGTTATGATTCAAGTGAACATGAGTCATTCAGTTGAATATGATAACACTTGTTTTTAAACTACTTCAATATTCAGATATGTCGTTTGTAACCTATGTTTATTCATTCTATGCAGTTTTACATTTTTTATAACGAACGGTACCATTTTCGGTATAATAACATTACAAAAAATATCAAAATACATTTTGCAATATAAATGGTTACCAGATTACCAATTTCATTTGTTTTTTTTAATTAGGAAATGACGCATCTAAAATGGTGGATATTTTTCGTGATCATGAATATAGTAAGCGCGAATTGTTTCATTCAAGTTTTTGAGTTGATGATAATTAATTTGCATATTGCATTTTATCATAGATTTATTATTCGAGTGAACTTTGAATTATATTGAATACAATTGAAATATTGTGGTATGTACCCAGATTGAAGCGTCAAATATTTTATGGAGAATTATTTCACTTTTACATAAATAATTTTTTTATTTTGTTTAAATTGGGTTTATTTAAATTTTACATTCATAATTAATTACCGTGATTATGTGCTCTATCCTGAAAGTTAATTTAATAACGAACAATTACAAATTGATTACTTCTCATAACCAATGGTTGATTAAAACTTGAAAAAATAATCTTTTTGCCGGCTAGTACAAATATTAGTGTAGCCACAAAGGTCATATCCATAACTTCATCCACACACATAAAATTCTATCATATATGGTAAAATACTCCGCAGTTATGAGACGCATTTTACTCATAATTGCCATACATATCCTAAAACTTTTAGGCAATTCATATATCTGGTTGGAGATTGCCTCCTTCTTCTTAACTTTTTGGTTCACTAAATTTCAGTTTTTTTTGTATGGCATACATCCTCGTACGTGGAAGTCTACTATTAGCGAAACACTTTAGTAGTTTTATAAACTAGGATGACCTTATTTCATAATGTATCGAATTTCCAAACATTTTTTATTAGTCGTTCCGTTTTAAATTTTGTTTTGCGTTTCATTAATTATATATTTGAAAATTGTTAAGACTCCTGTTGGATTTTTTAAAATTAATTAATGTTCTTTCTAGTTTTAATACCAAAAGTAGAAATATATTATCTTATGTTATTTTATAGTGTTATTGATGGCATTGTCATATTATTTTTGTGTCTAAGTTTCAATGAATCGGTTTTAGTATACAAGTAAAATATTAACAGAGAAATAAAAAAGTAATAGACGTTATAATTTTATTGAAAAGTATATTTTTCAGTATGAGGTATAAGGAAACATTACTAAAATTTCAGCTATGGTACTTGCTTCAATGTCTAAAAATCTCATTCATTAATCATATAAAGCTATCTGGAAGGTACATATCACTGTTAAACAACCTTGTATTTGGATCTTCGCATGACTCATGTTGCTTAGAATAAACGGATTAGCATACAAATCAAGATCATGATCCAAAATATTATTTCTCTTCGTCTCAAGATTTAAAAGTACGGAGGCTGAATAGATAAGGTCTTATCGTGAACGTATACTTATATGATGGAGTGGATAGAACTACCTCAGTCGTGATCTGTGTAGCTTAGTTTGTGAACAAGTAGTAGCAGTGTTAACAATGATGTTGTTCGTTATATTACATTTTTGTTTTTACTTATTGTTAATATGCTTTGTCTCGATATGCGTATACCATTTACTGTTCTTGATAAGTGGTGAGTTAATTTAATTTTAATTATGTATATTCTGCAACTTATCAGTACTTAAACTTATCGATATACGATATAAAGTTTTAAAATTCTTAATAAGTGGTGAGTCAACTTAATTTAAATTATGTTCATTTTAAAACTTATCGATATTCAAACTAATCAATATGCATATACCATTTACAATTTCTGATAAATGGGGAGGTAACTTTATTTTAATTACGTTTATTTTAGAATTTAACAATGTTGTTGGCATTGTAATTTTTATTATTACGCAATGCAGATGAAAGACTTTGGGAGATGGTGAATAGGTGGCCAACGTTTTTGTCGGACAAAGTTGGCAGCCGATATTTCATCGACTCAACTCACTTTATAAATGCGTGTTCAATTTTATTCTCTGTCCTCTTCGCCATTAACGCGTTTTAATTTGTGACGTTCGGATCGGAAGGAGTCGGCCTAAGTCGCTCAGACTTTTTTAAGATAGATTTTTTTTGTAAGATTTATTTTGTAGGACGTGTGCCTAAACCTAAATTTTCTAGATGAAATTAATTTTCATGTTGACATTTGCCAATGGACATAGATTTATAAGCGAGTATTATATTGGGGTGGCAGTTTATCGCAATAGATAAATTTTAATTCATTTAAAATCGATTGCAAAATTTATAGACATTACAATCAGATTTAAAACCTAAGCACATAATTTCTCTGACCTTTTTTGACTCTTGGCGTAAAACTTAATGAAATTTAATCTATTTTTAAATCTAATTTGAGTTACATGCACCTAATAATTGACAATTATTTTAAATTATTAAGAGGACGTTATTATATTAGTTTTGAGGATCCTTGTGTTTAGTAAAAACAGGGATATTGTAAACAAATCAAACCCTTGATCAAATAGCACCTATCGTGTACCGATTGTTAGTAATTCTAAAATGAACATTATGTAATGAACTTATATTATTTAATGAACTTACCTGGGAGTGTGGAGTAAGGTTAATAAGAGCTAAGTAATTCTAAAATAAACATTATCTAATGAACTTATATTATTTAATGAACTTATCTGGGAGTGTGGAGTAAGGTTAATAAGAGCTAAGTAATTCTAAAATAAACATTATCTAATGAACTTATATTATTTAATGAACTTATCTGGGAGTGTGGAGTAAGGTTAATAAGAGCTAAGTAATTCTAAAATAAACATTATCTAATGAACTTATATTATTTAATGAACTTATCTGGGAGTGTGGAGTAAGGTTAATAAGAGCTAAGTAATTCTAAAATAAACATTATCTAATGAACTTATATTATTTAATGAACTTATCTGGGAGTGTGGAGTAAGGTTAATAAGAGCTAAGTAATTCTAAAATAAACATTATCTAATGAACTTATATTATTTAATGAACTTATCTGGGAGTGTGGAGTAAGGTTAATAAGAGCTAAGTAATTCTAAAATAAACATTATCTAATGAACTTATATTATTTAATGAACTTATCTGGGAGTGTGGAGTAAGGTTAATAAGAGCTAAGTAATTCTAAAATAAACATTATCTAATGAACTTATATTATTTAATGAACTTATCTGGGAGTGTGGAGTAAGGTTAATAAGAGCTAAGTAATTCTAAAATAAACATTATCTAATGAACTTATATTATTTAATGAACTTATCTGGGAGTGTGGAGTAAGGTTAATAAGAGCTAAGTAATTCTAAAATAAACATTATCTAATGAACTTATATTATTTAATGAACTTATCTGGGAGTGTGGAGTAAGGTTAATAAGATCTATTTGAATGAAACATAAACGTATGATTAAACGTATTTTTCGTTAAAAGTATACGTTGTTGAATACGTTAAAATATGTAGTTTTATATCGGATTTGTTACCAGGTCTTTCTGGATCACCTTATGATATAAGCACCTAGAATTCTTCGCAAATGTTGGAAATACCTCAAATTTAAACAACAAATACTAAGGTGATGTTCCACTAAAACAATTTTTAAATTTTGAATAATACAAACGTAACTTTAATTTTTTTTGCTTATTTATTAACAAAAAATACAAGTCGAACTTATTGGTACAGGAGTAATCTCTTTCAGGCAATTTTTGTCCATAAACTATAACGTTGCTGGCAGGTTAAAGGCATACCGCTACTATGGTTACATTGTTTGACAACTCATGTTCCAGAGGTTCTTTTTCTTCCTTTACTTTTCTGTTTTAACTCCGATAAGTCTACTGCTCTTGATGAAATTATCCAACCACGTTTGTGACTTAATACGACGTTCAGTTATTTAGATAAAATTGTGTTGATTTAGTGTCAAATTTTGATGAAAATTTCGTTTGGCGAAGTTATTGCTGGTTTCCTCATTTTTAAGGTTCACCGTAGCTAAATGACAAAAACGGAATCCTTATGATTTCGTCTTGTCCATCTGTCTGTGTATCGTCTATCTTTCTGGATGCCAAAACTATTTTACTTGGAAACTGTTGTCACTATATAAATGAAATTTGGACGGTAGGTGTCTCCTATAATTCACTATACGAAATTAATTACGAAAAAAATAAGGAGTGGCACTCAATACATGTAAATGAGTGATGAAAAAGATCCATCGCACGTGCGCATTTGGGGTATTCTTACATAGGTTTTAAACTGATATCGAGGTTCCAAAGTAACTTTCTTACAGTCAATATTTGGTGACACATGCGCTTCTAAACTCTTAAAATATGTGTCTCTTCCTCTTTAATTTTTCAACTAACGTGTTAAAAATTAAGATAGTAGAACTTAAAATAAACTTACTACGAAAATTTGTTTGAATAAGATATGTTGCGTAGTTTTTGTGATATGAGATATTTTCTGTACCGACCGCAGCAATAACTGTCTTTTTCATTGCGTCTTTGAGAAACACAAAGTTTAATAATGTTGGGTGCAACGGAACCTTTCGTGCGCGAATTTGACTCGCACCTAGTGAATTTTATTTAATATTTAACGTATGTTAGCAATTTATTTTCGCATAAATTTATTAAATTTTTGACGAGAAATATAAGCCATATGTCGAAGTAATTATAACTAACTATTTGTTATCAAATTATAATTTGAGTGAAAAAAACGTTGCTAAGTCGATTAATTTTGCAACAAATAAAGTATATTAGTTTTCTTTCAACTAAATAAGGAAAAATATTGCAATACTTGCTGCGATCAGGCGCGCAAGTTCTGTTAATGTCTGGCATTGACTCTGTAGGTTGTTACGTTAAGAAAGTCACGTCTATAAAGATAAAGTGACAATAATCTCGTGTATCTTCCATCTAAATCTCGCGACGATGATACACATTCCAATCTATATACTAATATGATTTTGATTCCAGCGACACAATGCGGTGTGACATTTTAAATACACGCACGTGTTCGCACCTTCGATATCGCGATGAGAAAGCTGTCTGACATTTCCTTTGTTGTAAGACGTTATCTTAATTTTTAAATACATCACTTATTATGTATCCTTTCATGTATTTTATATATGTACATGCTTATTAGTGTTAAAAAATTGTAATTTCGGTAAAAGAACTTTTTTGCGTTCACAAATATATTTGAATATTTAATATTATTATATATAATGTGAGGTATATACTCTTGAATAATAAATAGGAATTGATTTAAAACTAATTAGGTAATTTAAAAATGATTTATTAACCAAAAGTATCTTGAGACATGGTAAAAATTATTCGTGGTAAGAACTTTCATAAGGACGTATGTTAAGAAAATTGTGGAGAATAAGAGATCTTCTAGTTCTCTTTTAGTCTAAAAAAAAACTGAAATTTTGAGCTTTTGTATCTAAATTTAAGATTTTGTAACTTTTGAAGTCTACACATATATAGATCGTTAGTATAACCACTTATTGCCTTTTTTATTGTATACACGTTGTTTAAAAATTGAAAGAAAAAGTTAAACATTAAAATAAATGTTAATAAGATCAGGTATCCAGTTAAAGAAGCAGGAAGATTAGAACAAAGTGAAGGCCAACAACAATCGCAGAGCACGAAATAAGTAAATTTCTGTATAAAATAGTTTTATAAAAATGAAACCATCCCACAAGTCATTATAAAAATCAATAGACGTCTATTCTGATATTTAATCAACGGGTAGAAAGAAGAATCACCAAAATCTGTCTAGAGGCGATCTGTAGCGTGTCCTCATATGTAGACATGTACGTATGTACCTACATGTTAACGAATGGAGATGTTTCTTAGATTTTAAAAGGAATATTAAGATCTTCTCGTTCAAACTGTTGCACTAAAATTTGATTATTTGTAAAATTATCCACTAGTCGATGGTAAAAGTACATCTTCGTGGGTATGGTGCACACCTTTGTGGGTGTGTACCTTTTGCGGATGTAAAACACACGAAGGTGTGCTACCCACGAAGGTGAGTACTTTTATCATGGAGGAAATTATAAAAAAAAATCAGCCAAGTGTGTAAAACTCTGGTTAAAAACATTGCTGCGGTCGGTATAGGAAATATCCCATATCTCAAAAAATACACACCATATATTATTCAAACCAATTTTTTTGGAAGTTTAATTAATCTCTGCTCCGTAACTTTTATCAAAATTTTACCATTGTTAAGAAGTTAGAGTTATGACACAATTTTTAAGAGTTTAGAAGTGTATATGTCATCAACTGTTGACTGAAATAAAAAAGTTATTATGGTACCATTATGTCATTTTTAAGACCTATTTAACGATATCCCACACGAATCCACAGATGTTCACTGTATTTATTTCGTGTCCCAGTTACGTATATGGAGTATACAAAAAAGTTATATTGGTACCACTATGTCATTTTTAAGACCTATTTAACCATATCTCACACGATACCATAGATGTGCACTGTATCTTTGTTATCTTACAGTTGCATATATGAAGTAACCTTAATATATATATTTTTTAATAATTCCATGATTTCATTGCATAACGGTAGAAGATAGAAAGAAGGTATATAATAGACACCTACCATTAAAATTTCATCTATATAGTGCTAATAGTCTCGAAATAAAATGGATATGACGCGCAGACAGACAGACGAACAGGAAAAAAAATTAAGGGTTACGTTTTTGCAATTTGGCTACGGAACTCTAAAAGTAATGATTATGGAAGAAATTATATTAATACTTACGGAAGCAAATGTATTAAAAAAATTAACAATATTTTTCCGTAGACTGCTCAATTAAAATTACTAGCAGAAGTAAAATTACTAGTAGAATAAACTAGCAGACGTAAAATTTCTAAAACAATTACTTTTTTCTTAGGGTTAGATTAAAAAAAATAATTGAATTAATAATAACCATGTTTTTACATCAGCATAAAATATGTGAAAACAGTGCCAAAAATTTCAAAAGAAGTCGTTATTGCTCGTTCTCCAACATGCATCAGAAATAAACTTTTTCAAAACTGTTCAATTATCTTCCAAAATCGTTCAACGCATGATTAAATGATTTTATATAAGCTATATTTCCTTAGAAAATATATCAAATATCACAGTGTAATGGAACGAGTATTTTTGCAACCATGAAACGAACTTATTTAATGTTTTATGTTAATGGTTATTTAAAAAAAATGCATATTCGGAAATTTATTACAACTTTCGTAGGAAGGAAAATAGGTAAAATTGTACCATTTGTCTTGTAATCACAGGTTTTGAGATAATTTGTTTCGTTTATAATTGACGAACCACTAAAGACTTTTGAAATATATGTACACATGGCCACGTGTGATATTTGATAAGATCAATAATACTTCACACTTCAGATATTTCAGGATATGAAAGTTTAAGAAAGTATAAGTCAGCGCTTATATTAATGCAGTAGAATACAGGACACAATTATTAAAATCGAAAGAGATATTATGACGAAAGTGCTTTGCAATTAGACTGACTTTTACTTTTTACCCAAGTTCCTTTAGTAGATAATTCCGAAAATAAAATACCTTTGTGTCATTAATCGATATTCGCGCAAACACATGCGATAATCCAATAATCTGCCGACAAGATAAGCATCAATCGATCTTTTCCCCCTTGAGATAAGACCGAGTTGTCAGCTAGCCAAAGTAGTTTTGACCGGCGCCGGTGTGACACGCGCCGCCATGTCGGGTTTTGTCGCCTTTTACCTGTACCTCATATCCTTTCTCATCTTCCTGTCTGTCTTCCTGCTCTTCGTCAGGCTTATCAGCTGTGAGTTTGTTATTTTTATTTTTTTAAAATTAGATTTATATTTCAAATATAATTCGATATATTGTGTTCATTTTTAACAAAACATAGATAACGGTTTTAATCTTACGAATGTATTTATTTTTCGCACGATTTAGTAAACAATCATATTTATCTGTCAAATTGTAGATGATTTGTAAGACTGATACTAAGTTGTTTTCAAACGCAGTCTGTATTATACATTTGAAGATATTTTGGATTTGTTTCCACCAATGACAATATTGTTTTTTAAGCTTTCAACTAAAACAGTTACTCGAGTTTAAAACATTTTTGTTCGATTTTTAATTTCTGCAAATTTTGCATATATCTTTATTACAGTTTTGGTAATTTAATATATTTTTTTTTAATAGGCATTTAATGTCACTTTTCCAAAACGTAATCTTATATAACGTAATTTTGTTGTTTTTTAACAATAATTTTATTAGGAAATCAGAATCTACTTGATTAAATATTATGGCTTAGAATGATATGAACTATACTTGGTTATTGAACCAATGTAGTGATTTTTGTCGGATATATGTAGAATTAGCGGTACTTCGGCTGTAACAAATACTCACCTGGGCGAAGTCCGAAACCTCACTCACATATTATTTGACTCTAGCATAATTGTAGTCGGTACTGTTTTGTACTTGTATGTTTCGACTTATATTTGAATGTGTATATAATATTAATTGCAAGGTAATTAAGACCCGGAAAGATATATGCGTAACGAAGGCGTTAACTTATAATGAAACCAAGATACTCGTAATTAACGATATTTTCCCCCTACTGTGGAATCGTTAGTTACGAGTATCTTGGTTTCATTATAAGTTAACCGGGATTATTTAAAAAATAAGCAATGATAATATTGTAAACAAAGCCAGTTTTATTTATCCCTACTAGTAACACTTTAGTTATTGATTTGCCGTATGCACGAAAGTATGGTGCAATGTACGGAATTATGGTTATACTAACGTTTGAAATAAATTATATTTGTTTTGCGTTAATCGCTAAAGTCGGTTAATTAATGATAATGAGCTAATTAATGATAACGTTCGATTAATATGTATGTATTTAAAACAGAGATAATGCCCAAAAATAATTAACGTCTGAAAATTAAATTTGTCTATCAAGTGTCATGTCAATGTATTTTTTACGTGAATTTCACGACATATTTCGCTTATTTATTTTAAAATTTTGAGTCAAAACAAATTGATTTTTCCAATTAAAAAAAAAAAATGGTGTATTTTTATAATTTACATAATTCACAATCAGCTAAGCAATTCTTGCTTGCGTCAGTACGTAAAAATAACGTACCGACGATAATGATTTCATCATAATTTAAAAGTAATTTAACAACGTTTACATATGGATAGCTGGCAAAATAAAAAGTATATTAGTGGTGGTAGATAAGTCAATGTACAATGTTATAACTGGAAATGGTAAAGACAGTCATTGTTTAACAAATTCTTTTCCTTCTACGTATGTACCACGACTTGACGTATTTTAGATCTATCCAAATCACGCAAACGTATCAAGACAATGTAACAAGGATATTAGATTTTGATCGATTCACGATTCGTCAATTACTTTATATATATTACTTATATGTATGTATGTATATCAGGCGTTTGGTTTAAAAACAAATTTAATTCGTCTTTTAAAGAAAAAAACTTTCTCCCACTTTATGAGGTTTTTATACCTATTTTATAATAGTCAAATTGAGCAAGCCCAATCTACTTCGATTCCGATGACTTGGTAGAACAAAATCTAGTTACAAATAAAGAAATAGCTGTCCAAGAATCCATTGGTGATTGCTGTAAGCGTCACTAATTTTTTGTTGCAAAGTGTTGCAATAACAATTGAACAATTATTAGAATTATCAAATCCTAGCAACATTCAAAATATAAGAACAAAGGAAAGAAGGGTTTTTTGCTTTTCTTAAAAAATAAAAAAAATGTTAAGCTGGTTTTAAAACTAATAGCTTTATATGTAGATAGTGTTTCATCTCAAAATGCATACGATACGATATGCCATATAGTATAGCTTGTCATCACGTACAGTCGCACCATTTATATTAGATATTATCGTATTTTATTTATCACGAGACACAAGATTAAAGTTTATGTTCGTTTTATTCTTTCAATGAAATATTACTTTACTTTATCAAACAATGCAATGTTACGACCAATGCCAGCCTAGCGGCGTGGCGATATCTTCAATCATGACAGTGAACTTTTAAGAAAAGCGGTAATAATTCAATATAATGTTGAAAAGCGTATTAAATATCGTGCGAAAATCGGTTATTATAAACTAGAGTTCAAAAATAACTTAAAATTTTCTAAAGTGTTATTAGTAACTAGATGTTCTTTAACGCAGACTACTGGATGTGTTTAGTTATTTAAAAAAAATTAATAAAGTATGTAAAAGTTTTACGACTGCACCATATATGGTGCATTATGGACTGTAATTGAAAATATAGTAATCTTCCAAAAAAGTATATTGGGTACTAATCACAGAGTAAAGAAATTCTATAGCATCAAACAGAAGGATTTGCCGATTTCACTATATTGGAATGCATAGCTCACCTATATTTGGAATGGCCTTCAACCTACGCATTTACCATAATTTCGAAAAGTAGGAATGTTTAGTAGACTTGCTTCGTGTAATCCAACACCAACATCAGTCAACATTAGTTAATTCGTTCGTACAGAAATTTTTTTTTAAAATTTAAAGTCTTATTAGTAATTAAATATGCAAAAAATTCTTGTAATTACTGAATTTTTGTTTATTTGCACAGTGCATTTATGTCAGCTGATATTTTAGAAGCGGCTATGAGCAGAATGCCTATAAGATGGTTGTCTGACAAAGATGATCTTGTTTTTGACTTGTTATGTTTCATGCGGGAAAAAAAGCTGTTCGCAAGTGTATGTTCTACCAAATAAGGAAATTTGTTGAAGAGCTAATTTGGTAAGGTTTGGGTATTGGTTGCGGTTAATATACTTTTTGTAAAATTCAATCAGTCCCTTCGGAATACAAACATTGTATGCTGTTTTTAGGAGAGAATTGCTTTTTATATCAATCAATTCCAATCGTAGGTTTAACTCGACGCTTTCAATTTCAACATTAAATGGATTTAGAAATGCTTTCGTGTTAGGTTTCGTATTTGTGATTTGAAGTCTATGAATCTCTCCTCAAACTTATTCAATCACCTTTGTAACAATGTACCAGTGTAATAGCTAATTTGTAACAGTGTAACAGCGTACTTGCTTAAGTCCATTGTCTCTTGATCTCTTTAAGATAAGGTCTTCCAATGTACCAACTGCTTTTGTTCCAGTTGTTTTTCCAATAACATGAGTTTTTTTTATAAAAGCTTGAACATGTTCATATAAATGAGTGCAAAATTGATCCTTTGCTTGTAGTTTTAGGTTAATATCAGGTATATGCTTAGTTATGTCAACTAGGAAAACCAGACAAGCCAACCACTGCTTATCAGTTAGAAAACTAATATCTTGGCCTTTGTTTACACAGAAAAATCTTTACTTCTTTGAGCACAGAATGGAATTGCTTCAGTGTGGCCAGCGAACGGAATTGAAGTATAAGATGTCTTCATGATCAGAGAGAAAAGCCTGAAACTGTCTGTGATTCAGTTCTCTTGAACGTGTAAAATTAACTATCTGCGCTACTTTATCCAACACGTGTTTTAGATCAAGTACTTTTGCCCTTATCTGTTCTTAATGGATAATACAATGATGCTGTATGATTGTGTGTGTGATGCTATTGCGCATTAATGCTACAAAGCCATTTGCTCTTTCTGCCATTACTGGTGCACCATCTGTAATCAAGTCGCAAAGATTTTCCATTTAGAAACTAATATTTTTCCATGCAACTCTTTATTTCATCGTAGATATTTTGTACTGTGGGTGTATCTTTCATTGAACGCAAATCAAGCAATTCCTCGGTCACTGTATAGTCTCCTATTGCTTCTCTTACAAAAACTACCAACTGTGCTGCATCTGATATATCCTTACTTTCGTCGAGAGCAAAATTATAGGAAATGCATTTTTTTAACTGTGTTTTAAAGACAATTCGATATCTTTGGGCATATCATCAAATCTCCTTGCTTTAGTTTCACGTCACAAGCTTGTATTTTTAAATAAAACTTTATGCTCCAGGTACTCTATCAATGTGAATATTTCCAAGCTTTCCTTAAAAATTTCTGCCTCGAATAGGGGTGTGCTTCGCTTGGAAATGGCTTCTGCTACCATAAAGCTAATTTTTGTAACTATCTCGGAATTTTTTTTTGGTATTTTAAACATTGTCTGTTGACAGACCATACTTTTTTCAACGAATTTATACGATCGATTCGAATTTGACCTTTGTATTTATCGTATTTAGATGCGTGTTCTGTAGAATAATGCCATTTAATACTGTACTAGCAAACTGATATTTTGTCATAACATATGAGGCATACTTAATTTTTTTTTTAGAATTTCACTTTTTTTTTCGGTTCTTGTTCTGTAACAACCATAAAATCAAATGGAATTATGTACACATATACCTTTTGATAAATATGTTGTTCAACATTAAGTTATGTACTTAGGTAAATATGAAAAAATATACAAACTTTTAATCGTGCATGTTATTCCTAATCCAAAACAATGTACAACAATAGACTATTTAAAAAAAATATATAACGATTTATGAAATACGTAAGTGTAATATGATCGCAACTGAATACAAGTAAAACCAAAATTTTAGCGTGCGTCATTGACAAGCTTCGCTGGGCAACTGATTGCGGTGATGCTATCTGACTGTGTGGGTATCAAACGTGTAGGTGAGGTGGGGTACGTCTTAGTTTGCGAGAATTTCATAAGTAAATTTTACATGTTTGTTACGTACATATTAAAGAAAATGCCGATGTCCTGCCGGAGCAGGACTATTAGACTGACATGCTTTTAAGGGTTCCGTATCGCCCCGCCGGGTTTCGTAAAACACCTACCTACCAATATATACTATTATTCATCTTGACTATCAGTTATTGGTTCATTTATCCACTAGTGTAGTGCAACTGGCGTAGGCATATTTTTAATGGATATTTGAACAATATCCTATTGATGTTTTTAAAGTTTTAATTAGCTCGCGAGTCGGATGCAATGCCTTTGCGGCCGCATCGTGGCCCGGGGGCCGTATGTTGGACGGCCTGGTCTGTAACAACCTTCTGAAATCTAAACCGTTTAATTCAAAAAGGCACTTTTATATATTTGATTGCTAAAAACGTTTTTGTAAACGATTATAATGTTTAATTTTTAATGTTTAATCTAATGGAAAGGGTTTAATTGTGAAACAAATTAATCCCTGCCTGCCACGTGCCACGTAAGAGTTAATGAAATAGAGAACATATTTTTATGTGAAAAATAATAATTAAAAAAAAACTTAATAGAAACTGTAAGTTTCTATTAAGTTTTTTTTACATACCCCGCTAAGTTATTTAACAAACATTTGACAAATTGTCACGAGAGTGTGGCTAGCTCCAAATCGAAGGAAGTAAATTTTCCAAAAAATTTGTAATATATTTCACATAAAGAAATTGGTTATTGAAACATAATGATTCATATAAAAATAATTCTTCTTACGAATACTTCACATTAAAATGAATAGAAATTATATTCAAAAATGTATCGCAATAGTAATGAAATATATTAGTATTCGAATGTTGTAGACTTAAATATTGCTCGCGTATCGCACGCCATTGGTACGCACTTTGCATGTGCGCACAAGTTTGTTTCAGTAAGTGGAATACATGCAGTTGTAAACAATACTAAAAATATCTGATTATCTAATTCTGTAGGGAATATTTATTGTGTGATTTTCGACTCGCATATGGCCGATTTATTTAAATTTAGAGAATCTTATAATTTCATGCTACATAAATTTAATTATACATAATCTAGTCTTGTTTTTTGAGGTTCCCCACCATAAAATGAAAAAAACGAAACCCTTTCATGAGATCAGTTACATTTTCGGCCGTCTGTCAAACTATTTTTCTGTCACAGCCGTTTAACGTAGAAACTTAAAATTTAGCGTAGTTAAACTCAAAAATATTCAAATGGTGGGTCCATTCATTACTATCTAGGCCAAACATACTCGATTTTTTAAAAATTTCATTTTCTTAAGGAGCAAGTTATAAAGGATTCAAAACTATTACTTTTTAATTTTATATTATATAATTCTAGAAATGTTAGTGAAAATGTCTACAAAAGATATACAAAAGATAGTCCAGCTCTTTATTTTCAAACTACTAAGGTCAAAATTATAAAAAAAATAGCGTTGGTAGAGGTTTACTTAAAATTTACAGAAAAATTGCAATGATTTTTAAATTTCAGAATTACTGAGATATTCACGTAATTTTTACATCTGTAAATCAATATATTCACAAAGCGAAAAATACCTTTAATTTATATAAATATCGACATTTTCACATCTGTGAAACACGTACTAGGCAATGTATTCACATGTTGAAAAATTTACATATACCTAAGTGTGTGTGGATCCTTCGTGGTGCAAATGTTTCCCATTCTTGACAGGTTTATTTAAATATTTTGTCTTATTAAATTAATTTTCTAACTTCGACAGAAAATAATATCGGAACACCATTGATGCGTTTTATGATTTGTATTGTATTTATATGATTTGTATTATACCATTTATGATTTTTTTCGAAATAATAATTGATAATCATTTAAAATATTTTCTTTTATTTTTAGAAATAAAAATGGTATTTATCCATTCACGTTAATTTGATTCAGCTGATTATTTACCAGCCATATCAATCAGAGCACAGTTTAACTATTCCCATTATCTTGTCGAGCTTGTAATCGTAGGTCTTTGATTTTCAATGTCCAATTAATCAAGTTCAAGAAAACTTATGACACTATCGTATTAAGTATATCTGATAAGAAAAGTAATTGATTAGACGAAATAATTATGAAACTGTTGGCCTTTTGGCGAAAGGAAATGAAATATCTGTATTTCCCTTTAATGTGTGTCGTAATCGGAATTAGATATTAAAGTTTAAATATTTAGTGCAGGCGATAACTTGAACTACAACTATCCACAGATTTTTTTTAGAATTTAGTTATTCACGTAGATTGTGAAAAGGTCTGTTAAGTTACATTGTAATATTTAGTTTAGTTAAATGAACGGAGTGCTTCGAAGTTAATTCGAGCATTGATATAATTTAATAAATTTGTTTTATTTTAATCATTCGTCTTATTTTTAATTCTCAAAATAATATTAATCAAAATGTAATTGACGAATTTATAATTTTTAAATAGCATATATTAAGATACCATGATGTTAAACTTAAATAAACACAATGTCTTTTTAAACTCTCGTGTTAAACTTAAATAAATAATTACAAACTAAAATTTATCATATCAAACTTTGCGTGTGGTCGCGAAATTTTTTTTTGAATATTATCGACATATCTTTGAATAGTGATTGCTGTTTTCGTTGTTTTAAGTTTTCCCAGTTCATATAGTTTTTCTCGGATATCTGTTTTCTCTGCCCCAATTTTCTCGTAATGATAAAGCACTGTAAAGTTAACGTTGCACACAAGTAACTAATGAAATAAATATATAATACTAAAATCCATAAATTGAATACTAGCACAACACCGAATCGGAAAATTTCTTTTATACAACATTTAATTTTAATAAATTTTCTATTGTCCGTAACTTTTAATACATTTCTACTTCAATAGAGTTTTAGAGTTTTTCAATCCTTTATATTTTTATATAATAATTCGTTTTTACAAGAAGTCATTTTTTATTCAAAAAATCAATGTATATAAAAAGGAAATATAAATTTAAAAAAGAGGGAAAACAAAATTACATTCTTTGTTTAAATATAAAAGTAAGATGGAAAACAAAGTAGATTCAATTATTTCTATTTCCGGTTTTGTGGAACCAACATTACCCTTTTGTAATGACTTTGTAAACTGATAATATTTATTTACGATTTTCTTTTGAAAATGAAGAAAGGCTGCAAAACGTGATTATATTAATAACATAGAACGTTTAGCACAATCTATTCATCCATTCAAATTGAATGAAAATTAAATTAAAAGAAAACGCGATATATTATCTATGTTGTAATATAAGGAACATTCTTTAAACTGCTGAACTGTTTCAATGAGGTTCTTTTTTCTGAAATGTGCTGAAAATTCATTGTGTGTCATTTTAATTTCACAATCCGTATTTTTGGTACTTTTAGTGTGACAATTTTTTGCGAATATTTTCAGTTTCTTATCAATTTTGAAACAGACATGTCATTTTTGTGAGTGGTGAAGTAAAGTATTACGTTAAAGTCATCTTCGCCATTTTCCACAATGCGCAAATTTTATCATTAATGAAGTTTTCCTTTTTTAGTTGAATTTTAAAATTTATGAAGATACTTTAAATTTAAGGAAACAAAGCCTTGGTTATGATTTTATACTATTATTTCTAACCGACTTCAAAAAAAAGGTGGTTCTACATTTTTGAATGAAGATATATTTGTTTTTCTATCATGTGCATACAGCTACAATTAGGAGACGCGTAAACCAGTTTCCATTATTCTATTTTTATTTGAAAGGAAGTGGTTTCGAATAGGTTCCATGTAAATATAGCCAGGACCTGATAATGACTTCTGGAGATATCCTAAGGAACTCCTCAACAGATAAGGAAAATTGATGTCGAGTTTGAATCATTTGACATATTTTGTAAGCACTTTAGTCACAAATGGTGATCAGTGTCTGATGATGGAGCTAGAGATGATGAGAGAGTTATTAAAATAAGAAATATATCGATGGAGTTTGAGCGTATTTGACATCTTCGTATTATCTTATTTTGTTTTAGCTACTACTAGAAAAACAAAATCGCATCAATAACAACAGAAATCAAATTGAAACCTTTGTTTCCTTATCAAACAACAGCAGAGATAACTTAATCCTTCCTGAATAATTAGCAAATTAACTCATTAACGGCATTCTGCTGTCATAATTTGTCACAGCTTGAAAATTTAGTTAGGCCCAGTCGCAAAAGTGAATTGGCAGTGAAAAATGAGTTCGGGAATGATTTTGGTTTATATTGTGATTTCAATTGTTTTGTGTTATATGCTTTTTATACTTATACGATCCGTAGGTGAGTTCATATATTAACAATTATCGTAACAACGCTTCTGTATTACTCCAATGTAATAAATATTACACAGTTAAGACAACATAAATAAATTTTTATAATAATTTGTATTTTTTTGTTCGAATTTAATTATGAACCAATCAAAGATTTTAATTGCATCTTGTTAATGTAAAATATTTAATGAAAATACTGAAATTTTATTCAAAGTGATTTAATTTTTACATTTGTTAATGTTTAATATCCTATTGCTTATTTAAAAAAAAATTAAAAAGGTCAAGTACTAGTTAAATATACGTGAAAAATATAAGACAAATACTTCTGTAGTTCTTTATAAAATTCTCGTATTGGATTAATTAATATAAAATTAATTGTTTAAATTAATTACCTATTAGTATGTTTAGTCACTTGAAATCGAGAGAGAAATTATAAAAAAAATTTTATGCTTATATTTTTGTCCCTTTTCAATTTATTTCAATATATTGTGTAAAGTTTACGACTTCCGATTATTCTCGATGAACGAAAACTACAAGGTAGTTTTCATCAGGATAGTACGTACAGACAAACAATTTTTTTATCAGGTTTGTGTCTGTTTTCACGTTTCAGTGTAGTAAGGGATAAATATTTCTCTGGTCTTTTCATTTTTAAATTCATTAGCTTTCGTTTGAAGTGAAATAGTTTTTCTTCGTCTGATAATTTGTTAAATAGCTTTATGTACAAGGTTTTGAATTATTATTACAAAAACACAGTGATTTAAATAGTAATATATATATATATATATATATATATATATATATATATATATATATATAGGAATTCGATTGCCTGTATAAAAATTATTCCTTAAATTTAAGTAAATCATTTTATTAACACGTGTCATAAATACAAAACCAATTTTAAATTCTTTACATTAGCTTTCAAATTTATGTAAACATGTTCCTAAATATGAAAGCTTTTAATACATGATATAATAAAAAAGGGTTAACATCATATTCAAAAATTAATCGGTTAATAAAAACAAGTTTTGATATAAAGAACTGTATATTTACATTAAGTATAGATTCTTAATGTTGCTGTTAAAAGTAAGACTTGAGTTTCAGAAAGTTTCCATCATGAATGACCCAATCAAGCTGAAGTAAGTTTCTTTTGAGATAAATAAAAACTTCGGGTAGTAAACTAATGATTCATTTCAGAAAACCTAGACCCTACGCATTTATTGCTGTCAAGTTCTCCTTAAGATAAAATCTGTAATGATTAGAATTTTAAATTTTTCCTTCAGAATTTAGTGAAAAATGAAAATATTTTCGATAATATCTTCTAATTTTCGATTATAAATATGTATTTTGATGTTAAACAGGTAAAATAATAAAAATAAGGCTTTAGTGCAGAGCCTGGCATCATAGTGTTTGAAATTTTAATAGTCTAGCTTAAAAACTTAAAACTTTGCACAGCATAAATATTAAATTTACTTCTAAATAAACTTTTGCAATAACATATCAAATACGTAGTTTAAAATTGTATTTTGGTAGCAGCTGGCACCCGGTGTTCGGTTGGGTTTGTTCGTTTCAGATTGGTGTAAATAATTCAAAGTAATAAATAATTTAGCTGGTATGAGATTTAGTTCTCTTGGGTGATACAAATTAACGTATTATACGCAAAAAATGATCCCGTACACTGAATGTGTGGAAAGGAATATTTTTTGAAATATTTTGCTATGTAGTAATTGGTGACCTGATTTGAAGTATAAGAATCTGAAATATCAAAATTATGATTGTAGTTTTAGAACTATAAAAACTTTGAGGCTGTGAATGATAGATGGACTGACAGACGTGGCAGTTACAATGGTTGCTTTCTTCACTATATATTTCTAGAAATTTAATAAGCGCGTGAATAATGAGTATAATTCGCAATACGAGGACTTCGTAAACATTTAGGTACTTATAAACATTTAGGTATAAACGTTTAAGGGTAAACAGTACTTTTATTAATCTATTAAAAATATTTATTTTCCACAAATACATATTATCTACTAATTTTTCCACAGGCGTCAAGTTATGATGCATCTTTAAAAAATTATAAGATTACAATTTTTCTACAACTTTTGCGTAGGTTTCGAAAAATTCTGTTTTTTTTATAACTTTAGATTAAATAGTTCTGAGCTGGGGGAGTGAGGACATATTTTTTTATATATTTTTCTATACATCTCCGAAGTACTGAAAAATATAATTTTCAGAGAAAAATAATCAAATAAAAATTATTAAAAAATATTTTGGGAGCCTTATAGAAAGCCATTTCAAACGAAACCTTTCACTATATTCGGATTAAAAAAAATTTTTTTAAAGTTTATTTGCCACTATTTTCATAAGAATATTTTTCAGTATTGACTGTTGAAATATATAACTTAAAAAAAAACTCGTATTTTTAGGAAACTAAACCATAAGAATTTGAAAGGACAGACCTCAACAAGTGATGTCATATTCTTTACAAACTTTTACAATTTTAGCCATTTCGCAGTGTCGGTCTATAAAATGGTTATCTTGTAATACGAGTATACAAGTCATAAAGAAATTAACCCTACAATCACCTGTCTTATCTTGGTCCTACAAACTGTCTTGCACAATAACGCAGAACATTGAATCATTATCGTTTCAAAATTTATTTAGATGTGAGCATAAGTGCTAAGGTTGTTGTAAACTTAGTAACTGTTAAAAATTAAAGAAAAAAACAAGGAAATTAAACTAGTAAAGACAACCGACCATTTACGAATTCGTTTCCTGCAATTTGTGTTTCGTACGTGGAAAAATGTGCGTAATACGGGTATTGACAGTTTTCACTTTAACTCATAACTGGTTACGCATATTTATTTTTTTTTTAAATAATTCTCATTCATATTTGAAGGGTACAATTTTTTAAATAATATTTATACAAATTTTGCTTTAAAAATTGTTTAAAAAGATTTCGCAAAAAAATAATATTTTATCGTTTGAGTTCATTGAGTTCTGAACTCAGGTTTGATATTCGGTTTTGTGTGGTCTAGAAAAATGTTGGTTCTATTAAAAATAAAGAAAAAGAGACAAATAAAATCGATATCCGAGCTAGCAGGCGGTTAAGAAAGCAAATAAAATGCTATTAATTTAGTACTATAATTTCAAATATAAAAGACTTTTCACATTTTCAAAAGAAGAAATAAAACTTATAGTGAAGGAGCTTTTATATTTTAATTTGAAATATAAATAAGTATTTAATATAACAATAACCTAAGAGAACTAGCTCATGAGGAAAATATGTTTTTTTTAGGAAAAAAGTCTGAAGTTTAAAATATCAGGAAGTAAATAAAAATTAATAGAATTCACTAATGTTCAAGAAGCTTAAAAATGTGAAATAATTTTTCTCACAATTCAGGTACCCTTGGACTTCGCGCACAATTTTATAGGCTGCAAGTACACTAGCAATCAACTTTATTCGACAGCGATATCACTCATATATAATTAATCGTTATCAGATAAAACCCTGTGCCAAATTATCGGTAGATAGGAGCGAAACCGTTGTTAGCCAGTGTCGTGTTCGTTCCACTGTGATCTAAGCGTCCATAATGAGTCCTATGTTAATATTTGTTACGAGTTTCACTTTGGCCTTTATTAGCACAATGTCAATCTTCATGTACGTGTTCTACAGGCGTGAGTTAATTTTGTCTATAAATTCTTATCTATAGAGCGATGTAACTTATAATTTTAAATAATCACCAAGCTTTAGCAAAACAATGATAAAAAACTAATTATAACGCAATTGGTGACGATTTGGTTTGTCGGTACCTTTTGATAGTCCCGCTTTCTAAATTATAAATTTGGATGCGATGTAATTGTGGCGCGTTTTTGATGTTTTTAAAAACGAACAAACATTATTATTATTTAAAGTTTTTTAGGAAATATTATGTTTATTGTTTGTATTTGGTATTTAAGTTAATTTAGTTTAGGTACGTTTATTTTACATTAAGTTAGTAGATAGTTTATATTATCCAGAATGTTGTGTCTTTAAAGAATAATCAGAAAATGAATTCTGATACCCATTTTGAGTACGTTCATTGAAATGTTTTTTCCTAAATCTTTCTAATTATGCGAATGCTTTCTGCTGTCCTTAATGAATTAACTGTATTTAATTCCTATGTTTTAAGTAGTGTTAACCTTATCTAGACTTCATGCTTATACGAGAATTTAATATAACTTTGGATAATCACTTTGTTGCATTAAATATTTAATAATAAATTTCTAGGAAATTTCTTTATCTGATAAAGAAATAAAAAAACGATCGTAATTGATCACAGTAGCTAAACGTGCTATAAAACATATGCGGAATAAAATTGAAGCTTCGTCAGTAGCTTTTAAAATCCTGATAATAATAATTAAAAACGAATGTAAAGCTTTAAAGAAAAAACGAAAGCAGAAATGTTTTTTGAAAATTGTAAATTAGTTTCTTTTTTCAAAAGTCAATGAAATTAAAATAGCAGAAGGGTTGGTTTCGAAAATACAATTGCATTTATCTTGTCATCATGCTCTAAATTTTTTAGATTTTCTGCCCTATCTGTCTGGGGCTAAATCTAAGTTATCATAATGTTTATTTCGTCACTGATAATGACGTCTGAAACATTTATTTGTTCGTTATATAAAGACAGTAAATAGCAGTTTATAGTTCAATCAATTTATGGGTATGCAACTCATCGGCTTCATATTAATATTCAAATTATATATACATATATAGGCGTAATATTTATATATACATATATAGGCGTATCAAAGGACGTATTAATATTATATATACATATATAGGCGTAACAAAGGACGTGTCAATTACTAATGCAGATGATTATGTTGATCAAATTTATAAACAATTTGATTGGGGTGTGTTTGTTGTTTGGAGCATGTGTCTGAAAAAAAATTCTAATTCTCTTTGTCGAAATCTCAGCTTTGTTTAATTAGATGATATTGAATTGATGATTTAATTAGAAACGGTTGAAAATGTTCATAAAGTTTTTAACATTTTTTTATTCAATTTGATGTACAGTGTATTAATACTAGATATGTTCTTCGCGAAGTCTCTGCCTTATATTCCAAAATATTTATTTCGCACAACTATAGGTATCGCGTATTGGTTCCGGATAGTTTTTTTGGTTTACCAAATTAAATAACATTTTATAATTTTACAAATAGCTTTTTATAATATTCAGTATGTGCGCTTGATTTTTCAATATTCTATATACAATAAAATACACTTGAAAAATTAGCATCAAGGACGTATCGTGGATGATTACGATCCATCATTTTTCTTCAATGTTCATTGATTATAATGATTTAATTTAGTATTAAAGAATATATATTTATATATATATATATATATATAGTTACGTGTTACTTTAGCAACGTATTATCAACAAAATATTTGCTTACATTTTGTATATTTCTATGTTAAATTCTTCTCTAGAAAAAACAAATTTAATCATAAAAAATAAAATTCATCTAACTGATATCGTTAACACTATGCTTTTTTACAAAATGGACAAAATTCGTTGAAAATTAAAGCCATTTCTTATTAATTCTATTAACAAAATGTCATTATGTATATTTCAATTTAATTCAAACCAGTATCACATAACTGAATTAAAAATTGTGTACTGAAATTGGTGAAACAATTGCTACTGTGTTCGTTTAGATTTTTTTATACAATTCGGGTGATCTTTCTTAATTTGATACCTTACACAATTGAAGGTTATTGCTTTTTAGGATTCTGTATCTAATAAGGTAGAACGGAATCTTTACAAGATCACCCATTTCCACCATTTGCATGTACAAATAGCTTTTTATAATATTCAGCATGTTTATTACATATGGTTTTCTGAGAAACTATTTGAAATGGAAAGTTAAAATTCGACATAGTTATAAAGTATATTATCCTACATATACCTCAATAGCTGACACTCAAAATTATTTATAAGGAAGTCGTACGGAGGTAAATAAAATACGCAAAAAAAGTTTAATTCCTTGTATGACGTGCGATATCATTTGAAAGAGATTTAATAATGTTATTTTTGTCAAAAAAAAGTAAAGTCTACTGAAAAATATATAAAAAAATGTGGTGTGTATTCATGTACACGCGTTAGAAGTCAGAAGAAGACACTTTTTTGGCATAATACAAGAATAACTTTATTTAGCACACAAATAATTAATGGATATAAAATAAAAAAAGGTCTGGAACGTGATTATAAATACGATTAGTAAAATCTAAATTTAATCAAATAATTACATTTTTAAAATTAAAATGTTTAATTTAATTGACAGAAGAGTTTCATTTTCTAAATGAGTTTTATTTTTTAACGGTCTGGCAGATGATTGGTTTACAATAGAAAGCCAGCAGAAAAATAAAATAGTGGAATACTTACCTGTCAAATAAACTATGTGAATATAAATGTAGTGAGCGACTTCATGGTGTCAATTTTTTGTTGCGTCGAGCCAACTTCATTCAGTGCTATAAACATTTCACACTCATAATTTTTTCATAATGAACCGAAATTATGAAAAAAATGAGGTTTTTAGAAGTATGCGCGAAAGTTGTAGGAAAAACTATAAAGGTTATTCCAGATGTACTTTTTGAGATATCCGCGATAATATAAATGCCTCCCATTATCTTGTGTGTCGTAGCTTTTGAGATTTTCATTGTAATATAAATACCTTCCTTCGTTAATTATGTCAGGTATTATTTAAATATTTATTGCACTCTGAAGTCCACATAGTCCAGTTATGACTTTAAACTAAAAAAGTAATTTCAATTAGAACGTGGCACGTGACACCCGATTCGTAAGCCAGATTCATACTTTTTGTCGTAGTTTTCATTCCATTTTATTTAGGATATTTAACCATTTAGTAAAATCTCAATTTTTTTTTAAATAAATATGATACAAGAGTTAGAAGTCAATAGAGTCGCGTAATGTTAAGCAAATTTAAAAATATCGATTACTATCATGCATAATTTGACCATCAGCATTTGATTATCAGTGTTTATCAAGGTGATTAAATTTGATTAGCGTTATAGATATTATTTATATAGATTCTATTGCCATTACGTCAAAGTGACTGCTGGCAGGATGATGTCAGTGTCGTTTTTACTGATTATACTTTCTCTGGCGTTGCTTGTGTTATTCGATTTTTTATGCAGAAAAGGCTGTGAGTCATAAGAGTTTTTTTACCATTTTTGTTAAAGGTTTTTGTGCATTCTTGTGTTTTGATTTTGAAGTAAAAAAAAACTTAAAAAGGAAACTAGGGTTTAAATTGTTTATTGTAATTTTGATTAAATACTGTACGACTATATTTTCGATATTCGGTTTAAATAATAATTATATTGAAATTAGTATGTATATTTTAATTAGCTTATAATTAAACTATAACATAAATTATATACTGAATGTACCTATATGTTTATTCAAATATTTTGTACTTTTTATTATTCAAGATCTGATAAATTCTAGGATATTTGTTAGATTGAAATTATTAAGTTCCTATAAATATAATAAAGTGAAACGTTGTCCGTTTATGTGTTTGTTTTTTTTCTACGCTTAAACAGTTGAACGGATTTAAAAAAAAATATTGTGCATAGATAATGTTTATCTTAGATTATGAGATATGTTATATATAATTACATTATCATTAACAAGAATAGAGCAGAGAACACAAACAGTAAAAAATTACGACGTTATTAATTTAATTTTTAACATTAGTTGATCGTGTTCCAGTTAAAATGTTAAATTCTTGATTTTAATTATTACACGGGATTTTAGTTTATACTACCATAGCATTACTTGAGCGACGCGCGGCACTACACTACCACATATGTTAAAAATTGAATTGAAATTTTTGGGCGCGATGAGAGCAAAGTTTTCAAGTTCGTAACGTTTTTCATGCCATATTTTGTGACGCCAGAATGTAACTAATTAATCACAATAAAGATAAGAAATAGGTACTTAGCTAACAACCGAGAGAGATAGTCGAACGCGATAGAATAAGACAAGAAGTGTACGCATGCGCGAAAACAAAAAAAAATGGCGCTTACCACTACTGTCAACTGTTTTATATATTACATGTGTCAAAAGTAAACTGTCAAAATGTAGTGGATCAATTTATGGTTGAATTATCACTAATTTCGGATATATTCATTCATTATAAAACCAACGACGTATGTACTTAATTTATTTATAAATCTGCTATTAATCGACACATATTATTGTCGTAAATATAATTTACGACAGGACGTCCTTCAGCGGACGTCCTTCAGAACGACTTCCTTCAGCCGCATTTTGCCGTGTTCTGGTACGGGCATCGCGGCTATTTTTTAATGGGCAATTTTCTATGTGAAGATTTTGTAAGATATTTAAGTTGACTTGTAATGACATCTTAATAATTTTTCTGAATATAAATTCTTTTGAATATATTTTTTTTAATAAATTCTTATGCAAATTAAGTACTATCAATGGGCTTACACTTAAAATATTTTTTTTCTCTCTTCGCCGTTTTACTTACAAATCTCAATTTAGCTCGTCAAAAAAGTTTCACTTCTGTCACGTGTACAGCGTTGCACGCGATTTTTTTAGATTTTCCTAATTTAGGCTAGTCTCTGCCGCGGGGAAAAGTTAGTCTCTTTATGCATTATTAAGTACACAAAAGTGTGAAGTAATTGTCATCATTATAAAGTTTTTTAATAGAAGTTCTAATATCATTTAGTTAAGTTTTAAAAGAAAAAAATTAAATTGCTCTTTGAATTTTTTATCTCAACCAAGCCTCTTTTAGAAATTTGAGGATATTTTAAAGAAAATTACTTGCCTCCTCTTCTTTGAGATTCTCAGTTATTGAGTCTTTGTACAGTTTTAAATACATTTAGTTTTTTGTTTAATAACGTTCCCTAAAATATAAAGTACGATAAATCCGTATTTGTGATTATAGATGTTTAGAATTATTGAAAATGCTTGTCGTTTAATTTTACTTAAAGAAAATGTTACGTAAAAGTGAAATGTATTATTGCATTACTAACTTGTTATGTTAAATTGTTAGTTAGTTAACGAAATATTAAAATAAAATTATAGCTTAACGAAGCACGCTCTTGTAGAAGTATGTATTAAAAAAAATAATTTTCCTCTGCTTCCAGACGCCCGAATTGTTCAAAAGTTTAATAAGCTTAAAATAAGAATAAAGTGATTGGAAACAAATTCTAAGCTTCATTATGGTTTTACCACTAGATTTATATAACACTATCGTCGCAAAGGATTTGAAAAAGGCTGCAGGGCTTTTCTCCAGCGATAATGTTTGCACCTCCAAAGTATCTTTGGCTGTGATAAAATTAGCTTAATTTCAAGTGAAGTCAGTTCAAGAAGAAGAGATGATAAATCCGTATCAAAGTCAAACAGAGAACGTCGAAGCTTCTCGCTTTCGATATTCTCTGTTTATTTGTCCTTAAGTCACAGTATTCGACTTTTACTTTGTAAATTTTAAACTCCGCAGAAAATATGTGATTGGAACGAAAGTTTGAAGAGAATTTAGTTTGAACTCTCGAAAGTAGTCTGGTAATTTTTGTATGATATTTTATGAAATCGATAAATCGAAATTAAAACAAATAGACTGACTCACAATGGTTCTAAAAACATTTTTACTTCTTTTAACACACAAAAATATTGCTTTTAACGTACAAATAGAAAACTCTGACTTATTATTATAGAAGTAACCTCTAATATTCATATTATTACATGGCCTAGAAGACTGCAAGACATTCTAAAAACAATTGACTGAATTATTTTATATAGAAATAATACTACTCGACGTAATATTCTTTCTTTCTTAAGTGGTAGATTTTAATTTATGGATTGAGTTTACAGGAGACAACGAACGGTTGATCTGTGCTCATTGGCAGAAATAAAGTCTACCAATGAGCAAAGGTATTTCGTTGGTTTCTAAAGGAGAATGATATAAAATCCCACTATATCATTTTTTCGAGCGTTTTTGATTGAAAATAGAAAATCTGATTCCACTTCATCTATTTATAAGTTGTGATTTCTGATGTGCTAATTTTTATAATGATTTGTTAGTCATACTTACATAATTTTGCATTAGAAAGTGGTCCAGACTGTGTTTTTAGTTTTATAAGCAAAATGATTAAAACTATAATTATTAAAACTGCAGACACTGGCACATCGAAAAAAATACCGACGTAGTTTCTGGTTTGAAATGCTCATAGTTTTAAAATACAAGATATTTATTATTTAGCTATGATGCGCATAGAGATTAACTATATAGCGTGCTTAAATAAACTTGAATCAAATCACACGAATCTTCAGGTGGTATATATTGCTTTTTTTGTGCATTAGTTAAGAGCAGTCCAAAATTAGGTTTCTAGGACATTTAGTAAATATATTCTAGAAAAAAAAAGAGGTGGTGAATTGTTCATTATGTAGCCACAAACCTGTTGGGTGGGGGTCTTTTATATAAATACAAATAACTTTTAGGTTAGTGAGAGTTTTCCTGTATTAATGATATAATAAATAATCCAGTACTTTTGTTCTCGTGCATTTTTTATTTTTAAAAATTAAAGATAAATAAAGATTATCAGATAAGGTTTAACGCCTGCACCGAAGAAAGTTTTTGCAATAAGGAAAGTCCACACCCAAGTTACCAAATTATAAAGCCATTGCAACTGATACGTGGCTGATAAAATATTTGCATCCGTTAGGAACGTGACCCGAATTAAGAATTAGGAGGGCGTTACCCAGACTGAAGACGACAATGGAAAGCATTATCTACTAGCACGGTGGTATTAATTATTAGCAAAACAATATTTCCTATCTATACGATTTATCTTTACGATTTTACTGCGATAACGCTTAAACTCAGCAGTTTTTTCCCATTAAGGCAGTCTTATCCAACTTGTTAGCATGTATAGTTGATTACGGACTAATTTAGTACATTATATTTCGATGTCGTCAAGATAATATTCTTGCTGGAAACCTAGTGTAAAGTGATCATATTGATATTTTATTATATAGATTTTCTTTCGTGGTTTAATTTCATTAGTTTTATTTCGGTGTTTACTTATTCATAATGATTTTTGATGTGTGGTTCCTGGTTGTCTTTATCGCTTTGGCGTTCTGTATAATTATTTTGAGATTAATATTCTGTTTAAGTGAGTAGCTTTGTTTTTTTATTATTATTGGTTAATATTTGTTTATCTATATAATATCATTATTTGCGTCAGCATAGCAACTGCCACAGCGCAATAAATATCATGAAGCTTGCTTTCTTTGATATCGTACTATGTGTTCTCTTGCGCGTATTTACTTAGAATGAATTATTTTTTATTTGGAAAAAAATTATTTTTCAAAAATTGAATAATTCTTTTTTCAAAATGATTTATTTTATCTATATAAATATATAATTATTTTATTTTTGTTTAACCATTTAGATCTTGTTTTACCGACTTTCGCGATGTTTTTAAGAGATTATGTAATTTGTGTTTTTGATAACAGGGAATGTATAATGTCATCAAACATGATAACATTTTGATAAAAATAGATATATTTATTTACGAAGAATGGAAGATTACAGAAGTATGTGAAAGGGCGCATAATTACAGGAGGATTAAGAATATTAAAATTCTATAAAACATGTGCATACAAATAAATATTTTATATGTTTAATAGGAATGATGCTTCCCTTGCATTTTCAATCTTTCTTTTTCGTGACGGGCGTGATCAATTTTTACTTTATTATTTTTCGTTTATTAATATGATTTTCATTTTATATTAACACATTGATCCTGAAATACTGCAAGTCACTGAATGTTTCTTAAAACTATGAAAATTCACAGATTTTTATTGAAAATACATCTTGAAGAGATTTTTTTTTAAAAAACTCTGTGAATTGATATAATGCTTCAAACTGAGACAATGCTTCACAAAATTATATTTTTATATAAAAAAACATACGGTTGCTATACTCATTTGTTTCCTTCAGGTTTTACAATGGGCTAGATCGGATATAATTCCCTTCAATTTTGCAGAACTGCTTTTGTTTACGCATTTTCTAACCCTTCGGTTCATATTTATAACCCTTCGGTCTTGGAGTTTGTAACGCACTGAGTTTCTGTCTGTTATGTGAGAGGACGAAGTCATACTTTATTTCGTCTGCCTAGAGCGCGCACGAACATCTTGCAACGCTCACCTGTTTTTCGCGCACTTAGATTGAACAACACAGTGCTTATCTTGATATTTTCCCTACTCCATTGGCCGCTTTCGAAATGCTTTTAGGGGTTCATGATTAATAATTAGTTAGTTTTAAGTTTAATATAAATTGATCTGTGTTTTTTTTGTTTTACTACTTATTGTTTCATTAAACTATTGTACTGTTTGTATTGTATAGTACTAACTAGTGTATTGTTCACTTTAAACTATGGTTTTGTTAGTAGATCCCACCCAGGCTTTGGGGCAACCTGTAACTTAGACATTGGGTTTTTAATTCATGAGATTTAATAACTAAATAAATCGTAATGATAAAATTTATATTTGCTCATTAAATAAGAATTTGAAGCAAACTTTACTCATATTCTCTTATATGACTGTTAATCACAATATATATATATATATATATATATATATATATATATATGTATATATATACATACGTGTATGTATTTACGTAAAATTAAATGTCAGGGCTTTAGTTTAAAAGTATGTCTTTAAATTACATAAGTAATGAACGAATTAGACGCTAACATGCTCCAATATAATAAGAGGTGAACCCAATATCCATAGATACACCTAACCAGTGCGCTTTAAGATCGTCCGTTATCTCGGCATGTTGTAAGTGATGCCTTATAAATTCAGATAAACTGTCCACAAAACTAGCGATGCAATACCTCTTTACAATGTTTAATTTAAGAACATATGCTTTTTGGAAACATTTACGAAGTTTTGTGATTAAACATTTTATCTATCTACTCTGTCACGTCATCTTGAAGCAGGTATAATGGGATTGACAGATATAAAAGAGAATAAATACATTTTCTGCATTAGTAGAGGCAAAAATACATACGGCGTTTGACACAGACGTTTCAAGAACAAAAATAATGCTCTTGTATATGGAAAATAGAAAAAATAAGCCCCTTAAAGTTTTATTTAATTCGTTAATGCACGAAATGAGAAATCTTGTATTTTTATACGTAATTTTAGGTTAATTTTCATAAGAGTTTGCGAATTTTCTCTCCACGGAACTTTTTCAACCGGCAAGACGAAGCAAAATGTAGATTGTGTTCCATTGTATCTTTTATGGACAGATGGTATATATTAGTTTGCCAAACTCGCAAGCCATACTGTATTTTTTAAAAAAGGCAAGTAAAATTCGTACGGATCGAAAAAGATACTCATTTTGACAATACAGAACGAATGTCAATGTCGGTTAATAGTTTATTTTACATATCCTTCATACAATGACTGTAATTCGAAAAGCGTATATTTGTAATAATGTTTAAAAAGTTATCGGGTACTTTGCTAGATTTTTATCGTAATTTTTATTTATCCTTAATAATTATATATATCTTAAAAATATGATACACGTATTTTTTTGTTTTTTGTTATGAACACAGATACAATGTTTCTAGATAGTCAATTGCAGAAATATTTTTTGTTATTCTAAAATACATCAGTTTTTTTTAAAAAAGACTACCTATTTCTGTAATATAGAGCCCAGTTTCCAATCCAATTTCCTTTCAATTTTGGATTGAACATATGTAGACGCAAAAATCTGTTTTTCAAGTTAATTTTTTACTGCAAATTTGTAACTTTTTAACTACGAATTTGTGAAGTAGAAGTTAAATATTAACCACCAGTAGCTGTCTAGTGCACGCTCCAATGTAACTTGCGTTTTTTGAGAGTATTAAAAAAATAGGCTGAGAAATGCCAGGGAAAATATTTGACTGAATTTCAATTAATAACTTAATGGGTGTTGTTTGTTTTTAAATTTATTTCGTAACTAACTAAAGCATTACACTGTTTACGGGGTTGATGTTGAAATGAAAATCGTCATCCCATGAAGATTTCTAGCTCATTCGCCCACGATATCAGTCGCTCAGATAACGGAAATGAGTAAATTAATGTGATATCCTGTTAGACCTGCCTTTTATTTCTTTTCTAATTTATTTATATTTTTTGTGTTAATTTATATATTTTGTTTGTTACATTTTTTATTTTAAATTTTTTTAACGGGTAATTCTTCATGCACTGTCTTAAAAGTTTTATTATTTTATGAGAGTGAATTTTACTAGTTTTATAAAGTTTCCGTTCTGGAGTAACCGACATTTTATTTGTTCGTTTATTTCTTGAATAAATTACGCCTAATATACAAATTAATCCACAGCTTTGAATGTGTACAAATAGTACAAGAAAAATTAGTTATAAAAAGTAGTACCAGTAATAACTAATAAGACTGAAAACACTACACACAGAAATTCGAATAAACATCACTCTAACTCATGAACAGTCTTGAACCACGAAGCAACTCTATAACGACATAAACCTTGAACATAAATCTCAGAACTCAAAGCGATTAAACCATTCTAAATGTTTATTCCTGGGATTTATTTGTGGTGATATTAAGTGATATTTTCACCAGGAAATATTTTCGTTTTAAACCGAATTGTACATCAGCCGGGTTTATAGAGAGAGGTAGGATAAGTACTTCGTCAACACCTATGTGTCCGTCGACGCTCTTGACAGTCACAATGGCAACCACCGATGTGAGTAAGAAAATTGAGAAGACAGAAGAAGTTGAAGAAAGACAGGCAGGAGGATTTAGATTTTATGTGATGTAATCGAAAGATTATTTCAGTTTACACCACGCAGAACTATTTTTATAGACACCCTACAACTTTTTTGGTGGGATTTTTGGTATTTTAAACTATCCTTAAAATTAGAAACATTTTTTTTTTAAATTTTTTGTTGAGTTTTCTCTAAAATTACTCTGCAAACTATGGTTCTATAGTCCATTAATATTATTATGGATTTTTGGGATTTTTCTTCTACTTTTATCATTTCATGGCCCTTTTCAGCAACTCTTCTATATAAAATTTAAAAAAGGAGAGCCGCCTATGTTAGAACTCATAATATTAGCTATTCATCAACAAAAGGATTGTAAAAACCGATTTGGTAGTTTTCGAAATTACCTCAAATTAACATACACAATCAACTTTTTCTTTATTATATTAATATAGATATTCATAGTCACTCAAATACAGCATTATACATATGTATATATATATATATATATATATATATATATATATATATATATACATATATATTTACAATTATATTATCCTTTATTCTTGGAGATGTAAATATAACTCGTGCTTAAATTTCATATTATAATATTTTTAACCAATTTTCTCTTTCAAATTATAAGATAATATTTATTTGTCGCCATGTCGTTATATAAAAATGATATCCAAAGAAATACAAAGTTATAGATAACAATAAGAGATATGAAATAATTTATACATATTTAGAAAAAATTTAAGACAAAATGATTTTAAAGACAAAGAATGAGAATAATTTTAAAAGATTTTTTATTTAGAAGCTGCGTCCGTGAAATTTTAATTTTTATTTGTTTCATAAAAGGGAACCATACAATGGGAAGAATCGCAATGAAATTCGCATTTGTTGTGAAAGTTTTAACCGACAGACTTATGTATATCAGAGGTTTCCTACATATATAAAAACAAGTATCTATCTCTGTCTCTCTATCAGCATGTAGCTATCTGATGCTTAATGGTTTGATCGATTTTTATAACTATAAATTGGAACGAAAGTTACTGTTTATACAAAAAAAGTTCATGCACTGTTGAGAATGTAACGTAACACTTATTTGATTAACAGGTCATTACTTAATTAATTAACAGCGACATCTCTATCATTCAAAATTAATTGTCGTAATCTGGGCACATTAAATTGTAGTTTTTTAATTATTTATTAGATGGCGGTATTTTAAAAAAAAGTTTCAATTTAATGACCCATATTTTATATATATATATACACACACACACATATATATATATATATACATATATAATATTAATTAGTTATTAAATTTCATGAATTAAAAACCTCATGTCTAAGTTGCAGGTTGCCCCAAAGCCTGGGTGTAATCTATCAACACCACAATAGTTTAAAGTGAATAATACACTAGTTAGTAAAATACGTACATAATTAGTACCATATAATGCATAGTTAGTACAATATAATACTAGTACTACATTAGTTTAATGAAAGAATAATTAGTAAAACAAAAAAAACACATATCGATTTGTATTAAACTTAAAACTAACCAATTATTTATTAAATTTACAACTATTATAATTCTTCTATATAAAATGAAATATATATATATATATATATAAGAAAAGTCCGTGTCCAACTTTCAAAATTGTAAATATATCTACAAAATATTTATATCGGGTAGAAAGGTGACCTGAATTAAAAAGTAGGTGGATGTCAGTCGAAGACAACAATGGAAAGTATTATCTACAAACAGACGATTTTAATTATTAACAAAGCGATATTTCCTATCACCATAATTTATCTTTTCGATTTTTCTACGATACCGTTTACACTCAACACAATTTTCCCATTAAGGCAGTATTATTCGATACGTTAGGATGTATAATTAATTATATATTAATTTATTGTCTTAACGCACTGCATCTCAAGGTTGTTAAGAAAATATAGTTTAAAGTGATCATAGTAATTCATTATATTGTTGCCTTACTTTGTTATTGCATTTGAATAGTTTTAATTAATTAACTTAATTATTTGAATTAACTTAATTATAGAGAGTTGTGTTCATAATGGCATTTGATAAGTGGTATGTGATTGTCTCAATAATAATAATCGGTGTTTTAACTTTATGGAGTATCCAACATTATAGAAGTGAGTTATTGGTTTACGTATTATTATATGTGTGGATATCTTTATCCATGTGGATATTGCAACTGCCATTGTGTAATGTTTACCACGAAGTTTGGTTTCTTTAACATCGAACTATATCTTTTCAAATTTCGTGTATTTGATATATGACTAGAATTAACGTATCCTGACGTCAAAAAAATTAATATTATTATATATTTATTTATAAGAATGGAAGGTTAAGCGTATAAAAAGAGGCGTAATTGGGGAAACAAGTTAAGTATGTGAATTTTCTCTGAAAACTCCATGTACTAGGTAGGGTATCGTTTAACAGTGCTAGTTGTAAGAATTGAAAGAAAATATTTTATCGTGATTTTCGATAAAAGTTTTCGGTACATATTCAAAATTCTTCAGACATTAAAAAAATACGTCCCGTTCCTTTACTTCAGAAATGATTGAATCAATTTTTAAGGTAGAGTATGTCAGATCGTAACCACCTACAGCCGCGTAGTGAGCACAGCGTCACCACTTGCGCTTTCTTAGGGTTTTTAAGAAATATGCTGTAACAAACTAGAAAAAGAATCTGATTGAATATAAATTTATAATTTGTTTGCTTGTGAGGTGGGGTGGGTTAAAAATCATCCCCAATAAAATTTGTTACAAGTTTAAGTTAGTTGTGAAAATTTTGAGGGATATCGGTTGATAATTCTACGAACTTATAAAGAACATATATACACACATACACATATACATTGCGGTTTTTTATAAGTACACACAAACACATATTTTTTCTTCTTTAGCCCATTTCGACACCTATGGTGTAAACTTCTCATCAGTTGATGCCATCCGTCTCGATCTTGGGTAGTTTTTACCCACTTTTACGTCGTATCAATGAACTCACAAACTTTACTTCTTTCTTGTGGAGCAAAGATATATATACACAAAAACGTAAACACAAACAAACACACAGATACACACACATATTCACCCATACATACATATACACTCACAAAACTACATATAACCAGTTTTCTCTTTTCCAGTGATAAGATAATATTAAAGCTGTAAGTTACCCCTTGTCAATAAGTGGTACCATGCTAAGTAATATTCTGGTAATAATATAATTAACTGCTAAGTTAATAATATAATTAACTGCTAATTAACATGACATCATTTAATTAATCGACAGTGGTATTTTTATCTTTTATAAGTAAACGTCATAATCTCAGTACATCAAAAAATAGTTTTATAATTCTCCATTAGATGGTGATATTTCTTTTTTTATTTTAAAGAAATGTTTTAATTTATTATTGCATATAGATTTATATAGTGAATACAGTATTATATATTAAAATCTGGGGTAATCCTGTTAGGTGCACCACAGAGGGAAAAAATCTGGAGATATGAAATTTTCTCTAGAAGAAAACTTTTCAACTGTAAAGAATGAACCGAATTTCTTGTTTCCATAAAAAGTAAAAATAAACAGCAATTGTAGAATAAACATTTAATTTTATTGTAGAATTGTTCTAAAATGCTCCAAAATTCAAGTTTCAAAATAAAAAGATATGCTCAGTTGGGAAGGTGATCTGAAATAAGGTCTAGGCGGCCGTTAGTCGAATTGTAGACAATAATGGGAAGTGTTATCTACTAACATGGCGCTTTTAATTATTAACACAAAAATACTTCCTATCTATACGATTTATCTATATGATTTTATTGCGATATCGCTTCAATATATAATCAGTTTTTTCCATTAACGCAGTCTTATTCGATACATTAACACGTATAGTTGATTTTATACTATTTTAATACGTTGACGAATTGTATTTCAACATTGTTAAGAAAGTATTTTTAATTTAAACCTATTTCAAAGTGTCCATAGTATTTATTTATAATACTGAATTTCTTTCCTTAGTGCATATCGCTACTTTTATTTCTGAATTTACTTACCTAATCACAGAAAATTGTGTTCATAATGACATATGAAAGGTGGATTGCGGTTGTTGTAGTATTATTTTTCGCTTTCATTTTCTGGTGTGTACGAAGTTATATGAGTGAGTAATTTGTTTTATTATTGTTTATTAATATAATATACTTGTTTTTCTGATTGTGACAATTGCAACTACGCAATAAATATCACGAAGTTTGCTTGTTTTATGATTACCCTTTATCTTTCCAACATTAATCTTTATTTTTTTAAATTTATATCTAGATTTATAATTTACTCCTTATTCACTCACGATCTTATTACTTTTTCGTACCTTAAAAGGAAAAATGGAAATCTGATAAGGTTATTTGCATTCATTTTTCTTAGAAATTACCTGACGGAGAAAATTGAAATTTGGTAAAGTAACTAAGCAGCATAATAACAGTTAACACTTAAAAATATTTACATGAGAAGTTTAGGGCAAATTAAATACTCTTACATCAAATACTCGATATATTTGGCGTTAGTTTTGTAGAAATTCATTATTCACAATTAAATGAAACTACGTGATGTAGTATTATTTCTACTTTCTTTAAGTTCTTTACCACGACCTAGGTTTCGTTGTATTACAACATCATGAGGTGGGCTATTAGCAAAGATCTTTCGTGGTAAAGAACTTTTCGTGGTAAAGAACTTTTCGTTTCTTTTTCGAACACCACGTAGTTTCATTTAATTGTGATTAAATACTGGTACATATTTTAAAATCCCATATATAGTGCGGTATGTCATTTAAAATGACTATTTATTATTATAAAATTATTTAATAATGTTCATAATTTAGTATACCGTTAGAGATACATTGCAAAGTATGCAAAAAAAGTTAACTCCCACCTATTTCTGAAAATATTGAACCTTAAATTATGAAAAAAAAACAGAGTTTGTAGATGCCTACGCCCAGATTGTAGGTAAAAGGTGATTCCAGGTGTAATATTTTTGAGGTATTGATTATAAAATATTTGCCCCTCCTAATAAATTATGTGATATTTATTAATTTAAGCAATACCTAATATTACACATTTATTGTACAAGAAACTTCATATTAGCAATAAACAATAATTCCACTTTAAATGAGATACTGAACCCTTGATACAAGAGTCAGACTGGCACTACTGAAGAGTGTAGATTTAGTATTTTTGATAAAAAAAAATATACTGTGACGTCGAAAATAATAAAATGATTATCTATTTGTGTGGAAATGGAACATTACTGAAGTGAAAAGCGGAAATGGGTGCACATTTACAAGAAGTTGAAGAATGGTGAAATACTTTACGTATCAGGTTTTAAAAGGAAACGATGACGAGTGCGTTAATAATCTTTGTTGTTATCGTGAAGAGCTTTATCGTTTTTTATTTTTGTTATATTCTTTTATGTGTTGGCACGAACTTTAGCAAACATATGAAACAATGCAAGTCATTGGAAGGTCATTATAATATTACGTAAAACTTTATAAGATTTTAGATATATCGAACATTTTTAGTGCATTCGAATCAGTGGTTTTGCACGTCTAGTGGAGAACCATATAAATTACTTAACATCGTTTTACATTTTGTATATGATGGAATTACATGATACAAACTTATATGTAGATACCATATTTAATTACGTGTAGAAATATAAACAAAGTACATATTAAATAAACACATGATACCCGTACCTCAAAAATGAACAAAAAGTATAGTTCCAGATAGCGCATACATTGAACACGTCACAAATTTACGCACGTATGCAATATTAAATGGCACGAAACGAAAAAAGACCAATCAAAAAGGATGTATAAAGAAGTGATAATTGTAATTACGATCATAATATTCATAAGTTTGTATAACTGGTGAGCGAGAACGAAATATGTGCGAATAGAATAGCATCGCTGTTGGCGATATCATCGATTAGGAAGGCGGATACCATATTAATCTAATCCATAAAATGTTTAGATTAAGATGGTATCCAATTCGCTTTTATCTAGAGCTACTAAATGTTGCTATCTCACTATTTTTATCTTACATTTGCCTTCTAGACAATTTCAAATAAATAACTATTAAATATTATTGCAATGTCATTATTTTTACCGATATTAGCCATGTAATTAAAAAAAATTTTATAGTGAAGGAAGTCAGCTTGACATATACGATAAATCAACGCAGCGACAATGGACAATAATACACTATGAATACTAAATATATACTGTCTGATAGCTAGATAAAAACATATAACTTCATTGCTTGCTTCTCCAAGTGAAGATATTTGGAGCGCGCCGGTGTGTAATTTATTAAGCTCCTTACTCTACCCCAGATTTCAGAATTCAGTCAATTGTTACCTACACGTTTATATTGTTAGTGGATTATGAAAGCTCCACGTAGTATTCAGGAGCATGACAGTACCAACATTATAGTATTATTATATTGGCAGTGTCCGTTAGGCCACCATTCCTATTATTAGCAAATATGATTTTGACGTAAATGATAAAGAAATTTTGTAGGCTTATAGCTATGGCTATGTATTGGCGAAAGCATATACGTATAGAGATATGCAAATGTTTTCGTAAAGAAATACAGATTGATTAGGAAGAGCTATTTAAACATAAAGAAAATTTAATGAAAAATACTTCCACTTTATTTTCATAAAAGTTAAAATTAATTCAGTTTATTTGTTACCTTTTTCAAGTAATTTCCAGATTTTTTTGGCGAAATCAAATGGGTTTCCCATTAAAATTTCCTTGTTCAGGGATGATGGATTATTAAATCTCGTGAGGTTTATCTTTAGCGGAATTGTCATAATTTAATTTATTGTATAACATTACGTAGAACCTTAAATCCATACATGTATATACGTGTATGCATTTAAGGATTTATTTGAAGTAAAACTTCTTTTGTAATATAAATGAAACGTTGAAGTACTGACACTTAGCATTTGCCGACATATGGTGTTATACTAACGCTACTTATCGATCAATTTATATAAACGTTTCTATAGTATCATTTACGAAATTAATTGAAATGAATAATGAAATTTGATATGCAGATACCGGACGATGCTGTCGATTATTTTAGTAACTTGAAATTAATTTTTTGTACTAATAATTTTCATATTTAATTAAATGCTAGTAAACTTCTTATAATATTCATAATAATCAGTATGTTATACAGAATTCATAACTAATATATCTATCTATATATATATATATATATATATATATATATATATATAAGTATATATATATATATATATATATGTATATTTATATATATATAAATATATACATTTATTTTTTTATATATATATATATATATATATATATATATATATATATATATATATATATACATACTAATAACAAAGTGTCTGCTTGAGCTTGAGAGCGAACATTTTTATCCCATAAAAAATCATAAATATTATAAACCAACGACAAGTTCCCTTTGGTAATTGATGGGCTAATTGTCGTCCAAATTTATTGCCAATTTGGAAAGCTCGTTTTCAACTACCGAATTCAAAATGTGGCGATTATAAAATTAATATATCGTGAAATGTGGACCTGGAAAGTAATTTAACATTCGTCTCAAGTAGAAACTTAGCTTCAGACTGACCAAAAGTGGCTCGAGACGGTTCGTGTAAATAGTGATTATTCGCGTTATCCGTTGAAATTTACTTAAATCACTAAAGTTTGAAAAAAAATCTGATAAAATCCTTTGCTTTCCAAGATATCGCGACAATATTACTGATATCGGATTGTCTGATCTTTGTCTGCATAACCTTCTTTAATCATATGACTGTTATCAATGCTGAAACTGAGGATAAGCTGTAATATGAATTATATAAAGTATTTACACAAACAATCAATGCACGCGCATCGGTTTAATAAATACGAAACGCAATTAATGATACGGCTTGTGTGACATCACAATTTTTCGTCAAATATTTATATGTACTAGTGTTCGCCAAGTGGTCGAAATCCGACCATAACTAATATTGCAATAAGAAAAAAAATATATAAATTTTTCAATTTTTTTTATTGGTAACACTAAAGCACATCAACACCAAACAAAAAAAAAAGAAAATCGATTGACAAACCGATTTGCCTTTGCCTTCTAACATAATGTCATTATTGAAAACTTAACTGTTTTGCCTTTACCTACTTATATAATGTCATTACCGAAAATTTGAGGGAATATACATGAACTTTCCAGAATTTTTTTATTGATAACACTAAAGCTCGTCAATAGCTACCAAACAAAAAGAAATAAAAGAAAATCTGTTGAAAAACAGAGAAGAAATTGGTATTTACTGTTTTTTACTGTTTTTCCTACGCCTATTTATGTAATTATAACGATATTGGAATGATAACCTTTTGCGTCATATTATATCTGAAGTCATCCATTTAAGAAAAAAAAAACGATCGAAATAATCTAATTTCGATGCGAAGAAAATAATCACAATATGTCGAATGTAATTCAATTAAATATTTTTTTTCAGAATATTAAATTAAAAAGTGGAACCAGAATCTGCTTATGAATTGCTTATAAATATAAAAAAAAATTTGTCTAAAATGAATAATTTTCTAAAGAATATTTTGATCATCACTAGTTTTGGGTCTTAATTACTCTAGTTTGATGAATAACCAAGTGACCGTGTCAACTTGTATCTATTTGGAAAGTTTATTGAGTTATGTTCAGACAGCTCTTGTGAATATAAAAAGGATTACGTATTATAAAAATTAAAAAGCTTCGCCTTATATTTGGGAAATATTTTCTAAGAAATTATTACACTAACAATTAAAATAAATAATTATGATTAATAAATTATGACGATTTAATGTGATTAAATCTAAAATGAAATAGGGCAACTTTAGTTATTACCTTAAAATATGGGATAAATTTAGTATAGTTGAAAGCTGTAGTAATGGGGTGTAAAATATAGACGATTCAATGATAGTTTCGTTTATTAACTTAACGGCAAGTTTATTGCAGAAATCTAACATTTTGTGTGCTACAAAAACATATTGAAACGAAGTTTTTTTACCCGGCTTACAGTAGAGCGAACTGACAAAAATCGTCACGTAAAGAAAAAGTGTTATATCCCCTCCAGGCAACCTTTCCCTCTGTGTCTCTCTATCTCTTTCTATTATTTGATTCATGTAGATCAGAGATTCCCAAACCTTTTTTTCTTGTAGGCCACTTTCTAAATTTTATTAGTTTGGGTGAAACCCCTGCTTCTACATTTCTACCATATTCCCAAACCCAAAATTTTTTTCACGCAAACGTGGGCCCCCTTCTAGTCATGTTGATAATATATATTTTATACATAATATATGGCGAAAGGAACTTTGTTTCAACCAGAGTCCTTACGACACATCTAGTTCATTTTTTTATAACCCTTTTTTAAATTTTATCCGGTAATGGGTTATCAAAAAAAAATTGTGATTTAAGGTTCATTTACATTAATCGATAATTCAGTGGTAAAATGTATACGTCATCCTGTATTCGGGAAAATGAGTTCCTTCTCTCTCGTATACGAGTTATCGAGTTGCGTCTTTACACTAGAAAATATCTAAAAGACGCAATAGCGATGTAGTTTTGTATTGAAAATTACGACATTTATTACTGTGCTCTGTTTTTTTTATTTTATAGATATTACTAAGGCAATAATGAAAATTATAATATCGAATTTACGAGTCTACTTTTATCCAGACTAACATTGCTTCAGTAATAAATAGTAGTTTTAGTCTGATTAAAACGAACTAGATTTATTAGAAATATTAGCAATTTCACGATAAAGAAAAGACTGGTTACACCCGTCGCGTCGTTTAATATTACGAAAGAAATTGATGAATGGGTTAACTCATTAGTGAATGTTCACAATCATAGATTAATTCGATGTGTCTTTCAAAAGTGTAGCCCCTTTTATATTGACTTTGATGGAAAGCCTTTCGAAATCATTATTGTTCGAACGTTATCTATAAGTAACTTTATAATTTTGAGGATTCTTGCGCTTGAATTGCGACAAGTTCAGCGAATGAAAACGTTTCAAAAATCACGATTTGTTTTTGATAATATTTTATTTGAATATAATTTAACGCGTGGTTATAATTACAACATAAATGGTCGCGTGGCCAATAGCGTACAAAAAACAGATAAATAATGGACGTAATCGTATTAGTAATTTCATGTTACCGTAATTTAGTAATATTGTTGAAGCAAAATTATCAATTACACGGGGGTGGTTTCCAAAAAATTATAAAATTAAATAAATGATACTTATTAAATCAGAGGGGTGGCGCCGTAGGTGACGGTGATAATATTTTTGAACTAAGTAGCCGTAGCTAATTTTTAACTAAACTAGCCGATTTTAGCAGTACCATCAAGTACATAACTCATCTTGTCACTTTCAACTTACGTCAATTACCACGGCAACATTGTTTATGTCATCAGCCATGTGGCTTATTTGTGGTAAATCTGCTGACAACTTTTTATCTATGACAAATACTGCGTATTAATTAAAGTAGATAGTAGTTTATCCAACGTGCTCTATTATTGAACCACAAGAACGTCGTATCTAATTATCTTCTGTTATCAAGCATAATCATTCAATCCGAACTTATCTGATAACGATTTTTACTAATAAGTAACCCTAGAGTGGCAGTCTTGAATATTACGGCTAGCCGACGAGTTCATGCGCGTTTTATTTTTATAAAGAAACCTTAATTTGTTTGCTTGAATGGTTTTCAACATGACGTATTTTATATCGCTGTTTACAGTGATTTTTTCTGTACTGATAATCGCCCTATTACTACGATGCATCTTTTATGTTTTTATACTAGGTGAGTCTGTATATTGTTTATGGCTATTGAATTTGCTGTTTGTTGATTTAATGCTTGTTGCAGTGAACTGAGTATTAAGGTTTTTAAAAAAATTATATTTAAGTTAGCTAAAAGTTATGTAAATATTGCGTAATTAATCCAAAGTGACGTATATCAGCGCTTTTATATAAAAGATTAAATCTATTCCTCTATGGATTTTTTAAATTTCATTATTATTTACGTAAGAAGGGAACAAATAGCTTAATGTCATATGAATTTGTTAAAACTGCCTCTGCCGAAAGTAGTTAAAAATATATTAAAATTATGTTACTCTTATAATAAATGGTTTAAAATTATCATTAAATATATGATTTAGTAATAATTTTAAACCATTTATTTAAACCAAGAAAGTAAAAATAGCTTCAATTTAGATATTCATTACGTTAATATATACTATTTAAACATTACACTAGTTTCCTGAGCCGTGTCCCTGATTTCATGAAGAAAAGAAATAATTAGTGTCAATTCAATAAGTCTACAACTACAGTCTGCTCAGTATTTTAATATATATAAAATTATTTAGCTATAAAGATTGATAGACATTAGCACGTGATACATTTTGATTCCGATTCTGAAACGTAATATCTTTTAATCGCAAAATTGCTGGAAGATATTGTGCCTTCGATGGAGATAAGGAATAGTAATTATGAGTTACAAATATGGTTTTGTCCAGGCATCTCTTTAGATTTGCAGGATAATAGGATACTTTCTGATATTTTTCGAAATATTTTTATGTAAATTTTAAGATCAAAAAGGCTTGCGCCGAAACAGTATACAAGGTTATGAACCTTTATTCCTACGATAATCACATTTAAACTTGAGTAAATAGTTATTATTAAAGTTTATCAAAACCATCTATCACCGACCGGAATAGATAGTGCTGACATAGCACTTTCATTGTATGTATGTATTCTGCTTTCGTATTAATTAAAGATTATGTTTATCAATCATTAAGATTAATATTTATTTGTTGTCTGTAAATATGTTAAATTATTTTCTTATCTAAATTAATCGATATTTAATATTGTAATGTGTTGTTACGGGGCTGTGATTATGGCTTAAACGCGGGTACGATCTATGAAAGAAAAATGTTTGTAATTTTTGTAAAAGAAAAACGTATTTGTAATTTTTCCTTAATTGAATCGTGATATTTTTAGGAAGTTAAAATACAATTACATTTCTTGGTCGTTATTATTATAGGATTTCCATGTGATCCATGGAGCGGACCACGTAATTTTTTTTTGTCGTAAAATTTGATTCATATTATGTTGAAAAGTTTTCTTTTCAAACTTCCCTCTTCTCTTCTGCGGTTAACGTTTCAAGAGTTATAGATCACGCAAAGGATTATCCCAGTAAAGATAAGCTCTTGAGTCATGATCACTCGTGATAATAATACACTATTTGTTGAATAAACGCCGAAATATTTTCTGTGTTATTTGCTTTATATACAATAGCTTTAACTGTGATCACACTTTAAAAGATGGCACCAATTGGGACTAATAGTGGTTATATTACAATTTGTATTGAAGAAACGATGAAATATTTTCTGTTATTTATCTCATATATAATAGCTGTTGCTATTGATATAATACACTTTAAAAGATATCACCGACTGGGACTAATAGTGGTTCTAATACAATTTTTATTGAAAAAACGAAGAAATATTTTCTGTGCTATTTATCTCACTTATAATAGCTGTTGTTGTTAATTTAATACAGTTTAAAAGACAACATGTTGAGTCAGAATTTTGTTTGGCAATATATTAAACATAAAATAGCAGGAATGTTTTTGTCAGATAAATAATAAAGTAATTTATTATCTTATCTTTAGCCTTTGTATTCTAGCTGATACGGAAGCCCCAGTGCGAATGTCAAGTTTTAGTGGCCTTTGCCGATGTCATGAAATACTATAATCAAATAGGCTACTTTAATGTTTTTTTTAATAGCTCGCTTTATTTATAACTACCAGTGCGAATGTCAAGTTTTGGTGGCCTTTGCCAATGTCATGAAATACTATAATCAAATAGGCTACTTTAATGTTTTTTTTAATAGCTCGCTTTATTTATAACTACCAGTGCGAATGTCAAGTTTTGGTGGCCTTTGCCAATGTCATGAAATACTATAATCAAATAGGCTACTTTAATGTTTTTTTTAATAGCTCGCTTTATTTATAACTACCAGTGCGAATGTCAAGTTTTGGTGGCCTTTGCCGATGTCATGAAATACTATAATCAAATAGGCTACTATAATGTTTTTTTAATAGCTCACTTTATTTATAACTAGCTTTAGACCGCGTGGACTTTCTATTAAGACGTCATGATGTATATGCAGGTTTTTAGATCTCAAAATACGTAAGTAATGCGAAATATTTAGCATCTATGTTAAGTGGTTTCTAAGAACAACGGCTGTGCCTAACAGATACACAGAGAGGTAAGACCTCTCTGTGTATCTCAAGGGTCTCGTTTTTAGTTTTGAGGTACAGGACCATAAAAAGGGGAAGAATGATGTTGTGATTTTTTAATCGTAACAAAAAAATCAAGCCTATTCCGAAATGCAAGACATTCTAGGTTCATTTCCATGACATGTATTCAAAATGTGTATTCAAAACTTCAGGAAAATCGTTTGAGAGAAAAAAATGATAGAAAAAGAAACAAACAACCAAAGGAATTTTCATGTATATAATATTAGTAATATAGATAAACCAAATCATTCACTATGTAACTAATCTCAAATACTTCTTTTAAATAAAATTAAGTTAGGTATATTTACAAACTTTTTGAACATATTACTAATTCCACTAAATAGTATAAACAAATTGAAAGGTATTGGTAAATATGAATTAATAATACCACATTTCTTAATAAATATAAAACAAAATTAACAAAGTTTGATAGTTTAATAAAATATTTCCCTACTTTTTAAATCAATTTAAATCCAAAATAATTTATATTATACTATAAATTCAAAATATTCTGTCCATATTCCATTTTATTTAAAGAGCGTAGAAACCAAATTTTACTTGTAAATTGAACCACTGAGCTGGCTATTTGAAAAGAAAAGTATCCACTTTCTTAAGTTCCACAAAAATGTAACCGGTTTAGCTTAAACGGTTCCAAATACATTTCTATTTAATTTATAGTCTGGTGGCAAATCTAATCTAACCCTCTACCTTAAGTTTTTTTCCATTATTTTATTCTTCATAACCACTAACACGATGTATGAAAAGGTCGCTGCACGGGTTTCAATTAAACTTTACAGTTTTATACTTTAAAGTTATGATGAAACTTCGCAGTAGAAATAATAAAATTGATTATTCAACTTCTCTACAAATTAATTAATTAACATTGATACTTAATTAAATAGTATTCGTCAGCGACATCTGTTTCTGTTACAAAGAAATAATCATAAAGGGTAATTTTATATTTTTCCACTAGACGGCGGCGTTTATTTAATTTTTAACAAAAAATTTTAACTTAATAAAGCTTTAATGTTTCGTATTATTAATATTATCATCTATGAGGCTTTAGAACACGATCGTGAATACACACCAGAAGGAAGCAATTTGAAGATCTAGAAATATTTAATGTAGTGCAATATTTTTCTGCGCAAGAGCGAGCGAAATCGCTAGTTTTGAAGTAAGTTTATTAATAGTCCCTACCATAAATAATGGAAACTAATGAAACAGACTCTACTTCATCACGTTGACGTTATCAAAGCTTATAAATCTCTCTTTTTAGATAAAACGAGATAAAAAGTTGTCACAAGATCAAAGATTATATGTGCTCCAGTAGAGATCGATACTTCAAGGTGTTCACTGACTGGAGCGGCCTAGTCAACAAAATGGGTCGCTCAGGAAACTACCGTGCCTCTGAGTGAAGTTTGTGAAATAATATTCAATTTGACTAAGAATTTCTATCGAAATTATAGAGTGATTATATAAAAGGCAGGGTGTAGTGTCTGACTATTTGCTGAAAAATATTCAAATAAAGAGTGACAATATATCAGTAACAGATCTGAGCTTACTATCAGGTTTGAGTGAGACGGTTGTGGCTGCATTAAATTTATAAGTGATAAAATTAATCATTAATAGATCTAATTGAAATACGTCATCATACGCAAAATATCGTATTAATTATTATTTGAAGATAATTAATATAGATATCAAGCCGTTTGAATCTAAAAAGAAAGTCGATATTGGTCGAAGTAAAATTTGGTTATATTACTTTGACTTTTTAGTATCGTACTCAAAAAATTGCAAGGATGTATATAATACAGGAATTTCCATCTGTCGCGTCAGATGAGTCGACATCATGGGACGAAATGATCGAATCAACTACGGAAGCCGCATCTTCATCTAGATCCAATATAGAGGCTACAAACTATTTCCTATTTGCGATCGTTTTCATATCAGTTCTGCTCATCGCTTATTATTGCATCAATATGTGCTCTGCCTATAGTAAGTCCCCCGCCCTTGTTTAATTTATAGGCATATAATACCTTTTGAAATATTTTTCTTCTCTTGAAATTGCTTGTATCGGAAAAGTTTTATTTTTCATTTGACTAGACATGCGCAGTGATTTTTTTGGGTAGGGCAGCTACTAACGAAAGTATCATGTATATAATGTGTATTATGTGAAATATTTTTATATACTCTTATGAAAGTTCTTACCACCTAAATTCTTGCCAATTTTATGCTTTTTGTTTCACTTTCTTATTTAATCATAATTGTCTATGACCAAAATCGAAAAAAACTGCACTAGTTTATATTAACAAAAATGATGTTAAATTGTGAATCAGGAAAATACATTGATTATCACTATACCAAAGCTTTGTGTTAATATGTAGTCTATTATTACTCTAAATATCCTACTATAATGCTTTTTATCAGTATTTTTTTTCAAATTACCCAAATCGGAACAAATGTAGTTTAACATCAATTAATTTCACTGTTTATTCGTTTTTAAATGAAAGAACATACATACATAACGAAATATTTAATAAAAATAATTTTTCTCGCGATTATTTTATAAAAGCAACATTATTTAAAAATATTTTGCATTCAAAGAGAATTTTTATAAAAAAATAACAAATTCAAAAATTTTTAAACAGGGATGATTAGGTTAAGATAGGTCATAAGTATTATGTTTCACGGCCCTTTTTTAAAGTAAAAGTTTAAGCAATTTAAAACATTTTTTTATTCAGATCATCACAAGCGGAATAATTTTTGATTATGTACGTAATTTTTTATGAAGATTCTTTTATGTAAAGAAAGAAAAAAATGAAATTATTATCAGGACCAGTACAATATTTTATTCAAAATGCATCTCCCGGATGACCGTCAACACTTATCGGACACAAAAATAGCCCACAATACATTTATTACCAATTTGTACTTTCATTAACCTCGGTCAACTTTTAGGATTGTATTATTTTTTCTCTAATAGATAAATTGGAAAACCTCGCTTGGAAAGACTATGTTGCAACAAATATTACTATTATGGCGAAAAGGTTCATCACAAAAATAGTAAACTATTAAAATCAACGCAAACAGGAAACAAGTAATTCGGTGAATTAAATTTACGTAAAAAATATAATAGATATATTTGAAAAATAGAATACTAGCTTCTTTTATAGTTAATAGTTTGTTTACTTTGAATGAGAGATGATTAGTGCATGAGCGAACATATCATTATTACCATATACACAGTGATTTTTTGCATGTGTAAGTATGTTATACGATGCACTTGAAACAATTAACATTACATATATGTTTCATTCAGAATATAGCTGTAAACTTAGGGCTGCTCACTTGTCTTTGCCCTAGAAATTCGTTATTCGAAATGACGTAATCCATATCAGTTTCCTATAGAAAACTTTTGCGACGTAAACTTAGTTACCGATTTCGGAAATAAAAATTACGTGCAACGCAGACAACTGATAATATTTGGTTCACCAATAATCGGAGAAAATTAAGCATATCGTATTTAATACTTAAATATTTACATTCTATAAAAATTGGTACTGCGAAAAAAATCGGGGCGACTCCAATCGACTCCTGTTGATCCGGAGTTTATGAATTAAACGGTGCTAACCGAAAAAAACGACGCAACATACGATTGAATATAAGCTGATTGCTGAAGATATTTAGTTGATAGCATATAAGTCTTGACCGGTGCGATAAATCGTTTGATAGTTAACCATTCAATGGTTAACTTGTGTGACAAAAGTCAGCTATTTTTCGCCTGTGAGCCACTAAAATCGGTCGCCTGTGTTATGTCCCTTAGATATGTTTTTTTCAAATGATTTTTTCAAGGATATATATATATATATATATATATATATATATATATATATATATATATATATATATATATATATTTGATTCTCGATCTGCCGGAATGAGCACATCAAAGAATTTGATAACATGTGCTGGAAAATGTAATCCGACTGAAAAATTGATATGAGATACAGATAATTGACAATATCGGCTTCGTGCGTCATATTTTCATTTATATTGACTCAATATAAGATGATAACACATTATGTTTAATGCGTTAAAAGCTTATGTATTTGAATATAAGGACTGTTGTCAGAGAGGAAAGTAATTTTTACGCGTTTCTAAAATATTTTACGTAATCGAATGGAAAATTATGTACAATGACGAATATCAGATCTCGGAAATAAAGTTGACAAACTACATATAATTCAGAAACGCATTAATAAAAAACACGATTTTTTAAGCAAAGCCTCAATTTAGTTAAATCAAACGCATCAAACTCAATATTAAGAATTAATTTTTAAGAAGTTACCGTGGCCAACTTGCTCTTCCTCCATTATCAGACTCTTCTGGTTAAAATATGCAAACAAAGGACCATTCAAACGAGCCCAAATTCGTAGAGTATACTGTTAGCCATCGAGAAGTTTTTTGGACCGCCTCCTTCCACCATCATTATATCAGCACTATGGCCTATATTATTATATTTTCGTCAGAACTGCACAATTTTAATTAGTTTCAAATCGATACGGTAATCAGAAATAGGTGAACATTTACTTGCTAGATTCGTTTACTTCGCAGTACGTAAAAGTAAAGCTAATATTTAAATGCGGATTAATGACGTTGAGCTGATTTTGCTTTTGAATCAAGAGGATAATAAATTATTCACAAAAAAATTATATACAAAAAATTGAGCATGCAGGTGCAAGTCGTTAATCTTTGCCAAAACTTGGAGAATTTTTTGTGGATAATTTACGATCATCTTAAATAAGACCTGAACATGTTTCTATTAGCATCTCTTACATCCTAATATATATGTAAACAGGTTTAATAAGTATGTCTGGCTCGAGAAAATAGTAAACGGAGATTTGTTTGAGCAATGTGCAGAAATTGCGATCGAAAATCAAATAAAGTGTTGCAAGGATAACTGGATAAACAATATCCCCCGAAGTGTCCATATTCGCAATGAAAAGAAGTGAAAAAGAGAAATGTTAAAGATTTATCAAAATAACAAGAATGGAAATGTGGAATATTTAAATAAGAATAGGTTGTTCCCAACCTATGACCTAATCAAATCTATGAAATGACTGTCAAACGTTTTTAAACAATAGGCGACTTAAAGATAAGACGAATAAATGGAAAAAAACGTTTTTCCGACAAATCTTTAAAATATTTGCATTTTATACCCTGCAGAATCACTTTTGGGTGAATTTTAATAAAATTTGTTTAAAGATATAAAAACGATTAAAATTTCTTTAAATGTTGGATAAACTAACTCTTACAATAATATTAAAGATAATTGAATAACGTCTTTAAAATCAACATAAGCTTTTGGTTTTTTCAATAAATCAAAAGGTTTTTAGCTGTTCTCCATTTAGTACTTTGTTGTTATCTTTAGAATAATTGATGATCAATGTACTAAGTTTATTATTAGACCAGAATGAAGTCTTTGTTGAATAAATTACTAGGTGTAATCCTACAAGGCAAGAGAATTAACAATTGTTTACCTACTATTTTTATGTAACACCGATTAGTTCCTTTAAATTGATTGTAATAAATTGATAAGATAATATGTTAGTATGACGTCCGTAATGATTAATCAATTTTGTTTGTCGCATTGTAGAATAATTTGTGTACCAACACGAGGTTTTTTCCCAACCATTTTATATTCGTAATTGACTCGCAAAATCATATTTGATCAAGGTACTAATAGTTATTTTAAAATGAATTTTAATCTAAATCAGTATTATAGTTTTGATTATTTCTATTGACCAACTTTCAGGTCTGTGCTGCCAGTTAATACTGCGTGAGCTGTAATAAATGAATTTAAAGTCCTCTACGGAATATTAATAGAAGTTGGGAATATTAATTGAGTTCAGTCGATTTACCCTTCCATATAAATAAACAGAGACGAAAAAAAAACAAAAATCCGTAAAGAAGTTTCATTGGGATAAAAATTTGATGAAAACTAGATTTTAATCTTAATCCTATTTGGCATCCAAACGGAATCACCATTAAGCTTCAATTTGTTTGACTGTGTTTGGTTGGTGAACAAACAGACGATTTTAAAAAATGTTTTGGTTTTTAATGCTTCTTGGAAACAATTCTGATAAAAAATTTACTAAATATTCAATGTACAACATATATATAAATAAAAGATACTGTAAGACAAATTTAAAGTCAATATTTATAGATTGAGTTAAGGAGAACCTTTCATATAACGCTTTATAATGTTATTTAAATTGTTTCTAAACTTAATAGTTTTCATAAACCGGTGGACGGTTATAAAAAATAATGAACACGAGAAAATGACCACGAGGACAGGAAAAAATAGTCACGAAGAAATATCTTTTTGAGAGAAATATCTTTTGAGTTACTCCATTTTTTCAATCGATTTTCTCTTGGTAATACCTAATATATCCAAGTGAAAATTGATTGAAAAAAAGAAAGGGGAAGTAATTATTTCAAGTATGACATATTGAGGGACTTTTTTGGACATTCTCAATAGTCAGACTGTAAATTCTAGAACGTCTATTTTACTTTGACTATTACGCTATAATATACCTTTATTTTTCTGACAAGAACTGTTTTACGCAACAAGTTTTGCAAAATATTTAAGCAAAATATTTTTGTTTTTTTTTCAAAACTTTTTAAAGAAAAACGTTTAAGTGATTCGTTTCATCTATTCCAGGGCAAAAGAGTCGAGATGCTTCCAATCCTTCGATGCTGGTGGCGTCGGGGGTGCGGACAAACCGATGCCAAGCAGCGAATATGCCGAACCAGCCATCCGTTTTCGTAACTCCAGTCTCTATGGCACACATGCCCGCGCCGCCTCCCAAATATGAATACGGTGAGTGATATTACAAACTGGACTAACACCAAGAGATTTTGCATGATAACGATTACATTAAAGTTGATAATATGTTATCAAATTGTTATTTATAATATTAACGAAGCAGTGCCTCTTTAAGCATGAGGTGAGCGACCCATTTCCTAACTAATAAAAGCAAATCCACAAAATAAATCAGTCTCCGATGTACGTCTCATTTTCAGCTGCACTTTATATTAATCTATTGCGGCACAGTCGTTTAGCTTATTTTCCAATCTGAGATGCTTAATACAAGGTAAATACTTTTGTTGTATCAAATTCCTGTATATATCGTAAGTAACCAAAATGCAGAACATAGACATATTACCTACAGAATATAACAAAATATATTGAAAAAAATCATGAATCTTTAATTTAACTTGAAACGAAAAGGTAATTAATTTAAGTGCTAAAACATTGCCCTGTTAGCAATGAAAGATTTCCATAATTATTAATAAAAAAGATAACTTGTATCTTTAAAAAACTCGAAACATGCCTGGTGATTAATCAAATATCGCTTTGGGATATGACAATAATCTAATCCAATTGGTAATACAAAGATTTTTCTTTCTAAACCACTTGTTCATCTAACCAACACATTGATAATATTTGTCATGACTATTTTCTTTTAATTAGTTCTAGCATCTTATCTTCTAATAGTCTAGGTTTCCAAGATTCAAAAATACAAGAAAGATTTTCACTACCATCCTTAGTCTCTTTAATTTAATTTTTACCCCTCTAAATACATTGGCAGGAAAAACCTGATTTGTATATCTTCTTTCTTGTATGAAATCTGCTTTTTAATAAATAGTTTTTTTTCATTTATTTAGTTAATCAAATTTCTTTCTTAAGCATTACTTCATACGCTTAGTTGATATTAGACAACTAAGCGTATCAATGGAGACTTTATAATTTTTTGGTATCTATTTCTGTGCATGAAGACAATATTAGAACCAGAGTTGAGTTTCTAATGGAGCACTCAACCTCTAACCCTCATTACATAGGCAAGTTATTTGCTTTTGATATGCCTTATCGTATTTGCATCTTATCATTTTTTAAATAAAAAATTAGGCAGTATATTTACATTCATTTGAATATGGATCAATCAAAATAAAGAAAAAAAAAATTAAATATAGAGTTTATTTTAGTATTGGCTAATCAATTCGATTTTTGTTTTTGACAATAATTTTTCTCTAAAGTATAATTTCTTTGGGAAAAATGGATGTCATGCTGGGACTAAAACAGCCGTGTGGCTCCCAATATTATTTCCCTACTAAGGTAATAAAAACGCCTTCTGTTGGCCCCGTTATATATATACCCCAATGCTTCAAGTTTTTACTCTCATCATTAAAAACATCGTGATAAGCTATAAACTTTTGTGAACCTTGAGAACATATAATACCTCATAAAAAGGAAAGAATTATGGCAATTTTTATGATTATCTAATGAAACCCCATTCGACGGACAGTGCAAAAAAATTATCGTCACTTTATACTAGGGGAAGATACATTAAAACTGTTTTCTTATATACTGTTACGTTTTGATTCAATTAAAGAATCCATTTGAAAAAGGAATCACATAGATATAGAACTATCGAGACTGCGACTTGTGAAAAAGAAACGCGAGATCAAATAGATCGTATGAATTTATGATCATTGAATGCGCTGAAAAAGAAATTAATTAGAAGAGTAAAGATATTGGTGAAGAATATCTAAAAGATAGTAATTTAGGAAGCCATACGGAAAGAAAAGTGTGCGTAATATGTATAAAAGTGAGAGAGGGGAGAAAGTGTGCGAAAATGCAGGAGTACGTATCTGATACTTCATTATCGCTGCTCCCTCTGCATAGGTGGAACTCAGCTTAAAAAATTAAATTAATAATTTGAACACAAATTTAAATATCTTTATCATATTTAAAAACTCACGGCAATATTTTCTTTATTAATATACGAAACGTTAATGTTTAATTTCATAGCAGTTTACCGATATCTAAAGAGCTTTATATATCGTCATCTTGCACGACCAGGAAGGGAAGATGCCGCTATAAGAGAGAGCCTGATAGACAAACTTACTCCTTAGTCTATCCTCGTTTTTTCTTATAAAGGCATACTTCTGTGCTGGTCGTGCATGATGGGTGGTATGTAAATGTTTATTGCTATCATAACCCCATCTATTGATTAATTTAAATAATTATTTCCATAATATTATCTGTTAAATAATATTTACATATCGATTTTAAAAGGAATATACGTGTAATAAACTTTAGTTATGATTAAATTTTTCTTAGTGAAAAGATTTCATCTCGACTTAATGGGTCTCCATGTATACATTTTCTTTACATTTTCAAGTTTAATAATTAGAGAAAATAGCCATTGGCTTAAAAAAAATAACTGGAATATTTAAATGAAAAAATAAATTTAGATCTTCAAACCGAAAGTCGAAAAACATTTTTTTTAATTAATAAATTACATATAAATAATATAATAGGTTAAAATTACTATTTTTTTTTTACTTCTCTTTACGGTTGTATTTATATTCACATGATAGAATTTGGATGTTATTATGGTAGATTGTAAACTTTGAGGCCGATAAGGTGTAACAGACAGGCGAACGAATGAGCTGAGTGAGGTTATAGTGGCTATATGCGCTTCAAATTAACTATTAGCAAGGTAACAATGACTGTATTTCAAATTACAGAAAAGCAAGGTTAAAATTATTCTAAGTGATTTAAATCAAAGAATACCAAGCTTAAAATGACTCTACAGGCTGACTTCTAAGGAATAAGCATATATAAGCGATTCAATTTGAAGAACCACAAAGGTTTTTAATATATTTTTGATATTTTAAAAAACGAAACCCTAAAAAATAAAATGTTTTATCTATATTCGACCTAAGAACCTTTGATTTTCGTGATGTATTTCATTCAAAATTAATATGTAAATGTATTCTTTGTTATCTCAGCAGTTTTTCATAGTTTTCAAAATTTTTGAACTCTACATACTTGTAGATAAAATATATAATTAGTTTTACCCACGATTTTGTTCGCATGACATTTTGGATTTGTTTAGAATGTTTTTTTTTAAACGAGTTAAAATAAAATATGGGCATAAGTCAAATGCTTTGCTGTTATATCGTAGGATACGCCCTGTGGAATTTTATCGAAAAGGCTTTTGATAACGGTTTTGCTATTTATACCATGGGTAACGCCTATGGCATGTAATTGAAAATGTAGATGTCATCTAAGAAATACATGCTAGGTACGGATCGAAGAGTAGAGTAATTTTATTGTTCGCCATAGGAATACTTCTAGATTCCACATCATTTGAATGTATATTTCACGAGAATTAGGTATATGGGCTACGTAATGCGTAAAATCCTTGTAACATAAAAAAAATAAAAAAATTGTAAATAATAAAAGTTTTAAAATTAGGGGTGTGTAGACATGATTCACGGATTCTAGTACCAATATCATCATAACTTCCGAACCGTTTGGTATTTCATGGTAACATATGAACTAAGTTAGTTCTATGATTACTATCTATAACCATTGTACCATTAATTTCAATAGATTTAATAGTTCTTGCGTTAAATCTGTTTTTACACATGGATTAAATTTTTTTAAAAATTAGTTTTTTTATTTATGGAATACGTAAACTGAAAAGTATTTAAAAGCTGAAAATTTCAAAATCACAGACGGATATTTAAATTTTATTTATCTATATTGTTATTCCTCAAGGACAAAAGAGGTATATCAAATTCATTTCGTATTCTGTCTTTAAAATCGATCCGCGCTTCTTTGTTCATTACATACACAAAAGGTTAGGTATGATATTCGTTTGATAAAAGTAAAAATATTGTAGATAAGAAGATAATATATCAACGTGCTAAGATATGGGTTTTTTTGCCGATTAATACTTGCTATCGGTGAGTGTTTTTATTATAAATTTTCGAAATATATGTTCGGGAGTTTAGTATGAAACGCGTAATAATTTCATTTATGTGGATATCTTCATGCTATTTATTTCAAATAGAATAAGTAACAGTAATGCTATGCCATATATCCATTTCCTCAATTTAGCAGACAACACAACGTATTAATTTTCTGTCTTATATCAAAATAAATCCAAGCTTGTTGTCCTAGCTGTTTCAGTTTTACGATTGCTTTCTTGAAATATTTATTCTACTTCGAGCTTACGTTTTGCTGTACTTATCTTTTCTTGCATGTTGATTTATGTTCGAATACATATATATAAACAAATGGTCGATGATAAAACAACAGAGAGAGAGAGAGAGAGAAAGAGAGAATATATTAAGAGTAAATGTATAGTTATTATAGGTTATAATAAATTTGCTTACGAAGACTTGAATTCTATACATACAATCAATAAATTCAAAAATTAATAAAATATCATTATAAATCCACGGAAATTTTTAAAAACTTCAGATAAATTTAAATAGACAAATATCAATTACAATAATTAGAAAACACAATGATAAATATTAATTACACAAAGTATGTGTGTTAACTTAGTTGTTCATATGTAGCGTCTGAGGCTTACAGATACAATGCGCGCATGCGCGACTCTATCTTATTCAATCGCTTTGTATCGTTGTGTATACGTTCCTTTTGCTCCACTTCCATGGCGTCGGAATATATAGCTCTCTTTTTCTTTCACTCTGCATTATATCTTTCTTCTTTTTCATGTAACGAAACGTGCTTAAATGTGACGCGACCTTAAACTTTTACTTTTAATTCTCGTCCATTTATTGATTATCGAATTGCTGCCTAAGAAGTTTGATTTCAAAAAGAATTTTAATAAAAATGTTTACTTTGTCGTTTCGAGTTCAATTTCTTCAAAAAAATTTAGAGTAAAATTCTTTTTGGCAATTTTAGGATATTATTTATACTACTTCAGATCTCGATTATGTCTGCTAATGTCCATTTACATATAATTTTATATTGGCCCTTTGCAAGATTCCACGAAAATTTACTAAGACTGTAATCCACATCCACTAATATAAGTAGAATCTTGACGAATAAATTACGACCCTAATTTAAAAAAGCAGGAAACATAAGTAGGAATCATCATATCCAGTGTGTTATGCTTTAAGCATGAAGGAATTTTAAAATGTTCTTTTCGATCGCTGTTAATACTAAAACAAATACATATTTTTGTTCCAGAACTAAATATTCTTTCTTGTACTTTCAGAATTCGCCCCACCACCAAAATACGAGGAAGTTGTGGGTGTCCACTCGCTGCAGGACTCACAGACGAACCAGCCGCCACCGGCGCCGACCGCGACGCGCGCAAACCCCAGTATGGCGTAGCGCTAGAGACAGCCTACGCTTCGAACCAAATGTTGTTGATTAATAAATAATTTGGCACTTCTAAGTCATTTCATTTATAAATATATTATATTACGTACCTATGTATTATATGGATAATTTGTATATTGTATATGTGAGCCTAGATAATAAGTTTATATAAAATAAATTAGCGTTATTTACAAATTGTTCGGCGGTGTTTTTTCAACAATTGTCAATAAATCATTTTATTCCGCCTATCATCTTCGTATAAGTCTGATTAGGTATTTATGAATTTATTATATCGAAGTGGGGTAGGCTACGATAGCTTACGCAAAGCAATGTAAGCTTTGCACTGTGTCATTAAACTTCTCTGAATTCATTGCCTTTTACAAAATTTTTGGAAATCAGGACTGTTTAATTTTGTTTAGTAAGATAATCTACATGTGTATGGAGAACTTATTAACATAATAAAACAATGTTATTTTTATTATTTATGGTCCACTGCCAATACGTGTTTTAATTTAGTTAATCAGATATAAAAAATAAATTAATATGAATTTAAGATTTTAAGGTATTTAATAGAATATTTTGATTGAAAAACCTGATTGTTTATTGATCAATTATTTGATTGAAAAACCACAATGAATTTTCTTGAGTATTTCTTAAAATGGTTTTTGAAAAAAAAATTAGATCATTTTTTATAATACGGAATTTAGGTATCACCTGTCTGCTATTAGGAACTTGACGCTTGTTAATAAACTTTAAACTATAATTCTCATTTCACTATTATTATTGTGTACTCTTTATTATTGTTTGATGACATATTATTATACATATTTAATATGTATGCATCTATTTAACCTGGCTTAGTTATTTTTATATAGGATTATATTTATTTATTTTAAAACTGATCAATATCAACTAAGACTCTTTGCTTTCAAAATAGATTATAAACAGCCTCGTGACAGCTGTGTTGCATTCACGCTGTAAAGTGTCCTGGAGTGCATTATTCGACTAATTACTTGAGCTCTGCTGTTATTCCCGATGTTCCCCATCTCATATTATTTTTAGACTTTGAGCCTTACCAGAACATAAACTCATACAAAAAGACAAAACTGTTAAACTTTTTAAGAGAGTAAAGAAATATAGAAGTATATATATATATATATATATATATATATATATATATACATATACATATTTATATATATATATATATATATATATATATATATATATATATATATATATGTTTATATGTATATGTATTTAAAAATTTGAATTAGTATCATCACTATGTTTTCATTCCGACATTTTCCAATAATAATGTTTTAAATTTTCAGACTGTATCTAGACTACTTTATGTAGAGTGCATCTAAATTACATGGAAATAGTCTTATCTACATATGCTTTTTCATTTTGCAAGAAGTCGTTAGTGATAAAAATGGAAAGCTTAAGTTACAATTAATGTTGAAAATTGGTAGAGTTTAAATGTCTTTTATCATTATTTCTTGTAAATAAAAGATACAAAGAAGCAGTATTTTAGGAGACCAGCACGTCATAGTACATCAATTTCAGTGGTAATAATCATAACCTAAAGCTGAATAAATTTATATTTTCAATTTAACTCCACTACCTTAACAAAGAAGTAAAGGGTCTAAATTCGTTATTTTTGGTAATTTCGAAAACTATCTAACACATTTAAAAGATTTTTTCACAAATTGTAGATGTTACTTTACATTACAATTTACTTTACAAGGCTACTTTTTATCCTATTTCATATAACAATGTTGTAGCTGCAAAACGGGTTAGAAATGACAAAAGCCAGAGATTAAAAAGAGGAGCTTCATTGAAATCATGACAGGAATTTGTCAAAAATAATCAGAGAAATGAGATGTAAAAACACAAATGTAACCTACATTTAACTTTTGGAAAGTTATTAATTACTTGTTACGTTTTAAATATAGCAACAAAGCTAACAATTTCGCAGAAACGTAATAACAATTAATCGAACATCAAAAGCATAGTCTATTTCCATTCACCATATTCATTATCCAAAAACACTAGAAAAATTAGAATCAATTTTTATAAACGCTTCTGCTTATTGATGTTGAAGCAAGTACTAAGCCTGTGCATGTGATATGTAGAAGTCGATGAATGTAACACGTAGCGAAAACGGCATGAATTTTTGAAAGGTGACATGTTATTGTATACCTTTGTTAAACAAAGACGGTTTTACATGAAACTTGAGACTGAATGCAGAGACGAACAATCACTTGACGAGAAAGTGTACACAATAGAGGCTCCGCCGGCTCGCTCTTTTTCTTTTTGCCACTCAATAATTGCTCGATCCCTCGATCCGACGCGTTGCTTTGCGCTGCGCTACAACCAGCCTTTATCGCGTGCTGACTTTGATTCTTAATATTTGGAATTGTCTTCAGCACTGTTGTCCATCGTGTCCGTCGCCCGTCGCCGTCCAAGTGGCCGTCGCCGTTTGGTAGGCGAGGCAAGTGTAGCTACAATATCATACATTGGAAGCGATCTTGCCTTTGTCTTGTTTTTGCATGATTGACTTTTTCTAGTCGTGTATGTTCTAAGCGATTATTTGATATTTTACAAAACGAATATCGGGAATTGGATTTATGGAGCAGGTGAACCTCGAATCAAATCTACACCATACAGGCTTAATTGAATAATTACTCCGATAAAATTTTAGCAGTCTTTTTAGTGGTGGATTTTCTTTCCTATAATTTATTAGATGCATATCGCCACGACTACTTACATTGAATTTTCCATGGTCAGTTATTTCAAAGATCACTTTTCTCAACGTAGCTTTTTACTCTAAATAAGCGGCTCATTTTTCTGAATCATTGTTAATTCTAGGATAGCCTTTATTTTAATTATCCTTTTTTTTCTCTAAGGTTTTTTCCCTAAGCTCAATCTTTTTCTTTGGTTTGGGTATTTTAACTACTTTCAGGAAAAATATCGCAATATATTACTCATCTTAATCACACCACATAAGTTTATTTTAATAAGCATTTTATTTTTAACTGAAATTACATGAGGAATATGACGCCATGAAATTTGTAGCCAAAATTAGTGTGTATCGGTAAATGAACTTTGAAAAAATAAATTTTCACGAAAAGAACTTGTTTTTGTTCGATTATGTATGATTTTCCTAGAGAAATATACCGTAAGATTTCCTTAGAGAGACATAATTTTCTGTTTGTATTATGAATCGTAAGAATAGCAACATATTCGAACATGTGTTTAGCTGTTAAGGTAGTGATACGGGATGCATGTCTCTTCATTGTGGGTATTATAATCTCTTCAATAGGGATATATATATATATATATATATATATATATAATTTAGTTTTAGCTAACCATTACTGTAATTTAAACGGGATTAACTCGTCGTTGGTTCCAATTGAAATATAATGCGTCACGTTTTTTACTTCTTGCTTTCTTCTGCTTAGAAGCTTAGTCTTGGCAGTAGCAGCTTATTTTAAATAAATAGAGCAAAATTATAGAAAACTAAGCATAATAAATAGAGCTTGCAGAAATTCCGTCATCCGTAGAACAAGCCATACACTCGGGGTTAAGCGACTCTTAAATATGATTCATTAATTACTAAACGATCCGATCTACAGAAGTATTTTCATTCATAGAATACATGACTAGCAACGAATATTTAAATTTATTTATCATATTGTAAATCTATTTTATGTAAAGGATATAAAGGAAATGCTATTAACACATGGCACTTAATATAAGAAATTCTTTAAAACTTCAAATTCTTTGTAATAAACTTCAGAAATTAACAATGCAATAAGACATATGACAAAGGAAAAAAGGAGAAACTGAAAGAGCTGCCTTCCGTTTTATAAAGAATAAATACCGAACTTTTTGCATAAAGGACACAATTATAATGAATTTATGAACCGGATATTTGCGAATGTTTTTTATTTCATCAATTTATTTTTGACATTCAGCTCTATTTAATACACGTGGTTCTGATGAGCAACTCCATTTAAACACATTTATCAAGGGATTATAGTATTTTCCACAGGATGTACATATGTACAGGATATATTAACTACTTTATGTTGTCCCCTGGTTAAGTGCATTGATCTCTGTCATAGAGGAATTGTTTGATGGTGAAACGTTTGATGAATTCGTTTCCCAAACGCTGGTATTGGTTTTTAATAATGGTAAAGTACGCTGCATACAGTTATAACAAAAATATAGTTCGCAATTTTATAAAACTAAGTGAGATAGATGCATTTTTCCTGACTAAAATTGAAATTAAAATTAAAAAAAAGGCATACAAGGTTGTTATGAAGAATTACATATCTAAGACCGTGCGTAGAGTAGCTTGTTTTGAAAAGGTAGCATGGTGTAAACCAGCAGTATCATCATCCGACTTGGTTTAACGGTAAATTTATTCGTGTCATTTGTACCAAACTGTTTTATCATGAATGTTAAGAATACGTTGTTTGAGCTATAATCATGAAGCATTTAGTTTTTGGCTCACACAAATTAAACGTCTCTTAATAGTTCTACATAGCGCGTACGTACGAAACATCGAACACAATATTAAGTCTGACTCAAATTCTGACTCAATGTCTGATTTGTTCATCTGCGAGATGCAATGGCTCAAAGAGACACCTTTCTCTGACTATCCTGAGTGAGGCAGTGTTCAATGATTATCCTAAATATTTCACATCAATAGTTTTGAATAATGAATCGATACTAGACATTGCAGAAGTGACATGGGTCGCTAATACAAAGGTGTATCTCACTTGCGCATCGCAAGGGTAGACTATTCTGAAGTCGAGCTCGTATTCAAGCATCTCTAGCCAAAACAGGATTACGATCCTGATGTCCTACCCCCATCCCCTATTTAATTAAGGCCTGCTCTGATAATTTTATAATAAATTTGTCCTCTAATTTACGAAATTTTTCCATAGTTTTGGAAGGTTTTCTCCATAACAACTGTTCTCAAATCTGGCTCTAGGTCTGATGTAAAAATTATAGGCCTATAGTGTTATCTAGATTTGTTAAACTGTTTGAAATAATTTTACATCGCCTAATATATGCACAACTTCAGTGCCAGCTGACGGACTGTCAATACGGTTTTCGTCCTAAATGGTCAACCGTCACTAAGCTCACTAATTTTGTGGATTATGTTGCTAAGGAGGTGGATGGCAGGTACATGTGAAAAATATAATTTTCGCATTAACATGAGTAAAGTTTAAACTTATAATTTGAATTAAAGTTTCTACTGTAACAAGATAATTTTATTATATTGACATGAAACATAAAGAAAATTTGTCAACGTAAATGGAAAGCGCCTGATAAGTTTGTGTTGCGGTTTTTGCTTCACCGCATATATCTGGCACAAGAGGCGTATAACTTTGTCAATGTTTTTCAATCAACTTATAATTTCTAGTTTATATTTTTGTGATGTCATATTCTATGAAAGTAAAAGATAAATTATTTTTCTTTTCAAAGTTACAACTAGACATGGCATTTTTAAATTCTACTGACTGTACAATTTTGTTCGTTTATCTTCATACGATCATATGGTTACATTATCATGTGATCATGTAACCATATGATCATGTGAAGTAAAAAAAATCGATTTAAAATTTATATTCGTATTGCATAACTCCTATAATTTAACAGTTTATTTGCTATATGTCTTATTTTTGCTGAAAAGAAATCAGCTCAGTCTACGTGAGAACAGATATGTTCGAATTACTGAATGTATCCAAAAGTAGTTAATTGAATACCGATATATAAAGGTTTTTTTTACAGATTTTCTTCTTCTTCTACTAGTTTTTCTATTTTGGCAAAAAGATCGTTTATTCAAGTAATTAATTCTGGTATTATTCTAAAAAATTCTTCGTGTAAACATTCCATTCACTCTATTTTTGAAAAGACTTTGGCTTTCGTTAAGATACTAAGTTTCCGCAATATCTACATTAAATAAAAATGCGGATACGTTTGTTATTTCTGAACGTATCGGCGTTGTGTAATTGGTTTATAATCAGTTAAGGAAAAATTCTAAAATGCCCAATTTTTTTTCTAAAATGTACGTAGCGGTACAGTACTGATCTAAATTACGAAAAAATAAAATTTTTCGTTACAACTTTCCATCTTCTGTAAATTATTTAATGCCATTAGGTTAGTTCAAGGTATAATGAAATTAAAATTGGAATTGTGAATTTTTAAAACGAAATATACAATTATAAAATAAAATGACACTATAATTCATCAAATGCTTTGATTACTTTCTGTTTTGCACATGGAGCATACTGTAATTGCAGTATTATTTCCACTTTCTTTAATTTCTTTACCACGACCTAGGTTTCGTTGAATTACAACATTTTCAGGCGGGATATTAGCAAAGATGGGTGGGCTATTATCTTTGCTAACAGCCCACCTGAAGATGTTGTAATAAAATAAAAACCAATGCATACTCCAGATGTATAAGCCTGATTTTTTACTTATGGCTTAAATGTATACGACGTTAAATAAATTATTTGTTTAGAGTCCATTCTGTAAATATTAAATAACCCGCTATTTGGCTATATAATTTACTCCATTTATAATATCATTGTATTCTAACAGTGAAATCGTAATAATTTTCTTTGCTTATTTTTGTCGTTGCATTTAAATTATAAATCTATGACTGCAGCACTGTCAAAATATTACAAAATTTACTCGACACATAGATGAAATGTCCTTCTGTTGACTCTTTTGACTTGACTCAAATGACTTGCAGCGAATATACAACAATTTGGTAAAAATTGTAGAATGCCTTCAGCCCCTTTACATCTATTGCTGTTGTTTGTGACTATATTGTTACAAAAGGAATCCTTAAAATTTAGTTACATCCGTTTGTCCTTTTATCACAGCCTCAAAATTCCTTTAGTTTTAACCTATATGCAATATTGCACGTAGATGCTTAATATAGTGATCTTAATTAATATTTAGCAAAATGTTAAAAAAAATTAATGAAATGCAATTGCTAAATTATACAGTTAAAATATAAACACTGCTAAGTATATTATTTTAAGGAACGACATATAAAAAAGACAAATTTGTCTCCTTATCGGCTCTATTAAAAAATATAAGAGCTAGACCTATTCTGATATTTTTAGGTATCCATCAATATTGAAGCTATTATGAGGAGGGTTTAATTAAATCATGATTCAATTAAACTTCAAAGAGCAAATAACCCTGTTTTTGGAGTCTTTATTTAGTTCCAGTCATATAAATTGTTCTAAAAAAATTAAAATATGCGTTTATTTGGCAGAACTGATTCATGTTGCAAAAATAATGACAATATCCTCAGAATCTGCTAGTATTGTAAGGAGCATATCTGAGCGACTTGCATTTGGCGTTTCTGTCCACGAGGCGAGATCTGATCCGGGTAATGGCGTGCATCCAATGTTCCACTAAATGCTCAACATTTGGAATGTTTCCCAAGACCATTTTCACATTCAGTCGAGTAAATTCCTCATTTTGTTTTATTCAAATGAATTTTTTTATTTTTGTGTAGTATTAAAAGGCATTCAATATTTGAAAGTATAAATATCATATTGTTATTGAAAATGGAAAGTTTTTCGTTATTTTTCAGCTATTGCTCACGATTTCCTTGCTTAGGTTTTTTGTGACGCGATTGCTTTTTTTTCCAGTAACGGTATTGTAATGGTTTGCATTTTAAAATAATCCTGGTCAGAATAAAAGTAATTTATATCTTGCTGAAACTCAAACTGTGAAAATGTCGAAAATTTCTGTCCTTTTTTTTAAATTCTGTGTGTTATTTTCGTTTTTAAAAGAGCGCCCATGCTATTTATTGAGTGAGTACAAGGTGAGTGGTAATTGAACTTCTATATTTTTCGAGAATACTTGATCTCGATTAAATATAGCATAGATTTTAAAATGAACCTCCAGAATTATCCTAGCCAAAGTTCCATTCCAGTTGGTCGCGTCATTTTTGTACGTTGTTTTAATTAATTGATAGACAAAAATTATGAAAGAAAGTTGTTTTACTTTTAATTTTTCCCCAAAAATGTCAATATGAAGACTCGAGAACTCTAAAGCACTCGTTGGATAGTCAGAACGTAACAGAACTAACCAGAAATGCAGGAATTAATAACTGTTTAAAGTGACAAAAACATTACTTCAGACTAAAGTATGTATTTTTGTACTGTGATTGAAAATTCTAAAATACACGTCGGATAATGCGAATGCAAGAACAATCGGTTAGATCAGTATAATATGATCGTTCAAATTTGAATGTTATATGTTGATGTATGTGTTTGTAGAAATTTCAGAGATGACGGTGAATGTATTATTTGACATGGTATTTTTAACGTGTTTTTGAATTAAAGCAAGATTGTTTAATATTATCCATCATAATGCAGAAAATATAATTGTTAATAATACTTTGTTTAATTTTTATTATCGTAAAATATTGATTTTTTTTCTTATTTTAAGTGAGATTTCATTATGGTCATAATTAGATATTTTTATGTGTTATTACGTATAGATAGTAGTAAATGTGAAAATTATTTGAGGTATAGTTTGAAAACTTGCTAATAGCGATCGTGAAATACATTAAGATGTCAAGTTTAAAATTAAATATAATGTTAACGTGAGAAATCTTCAGTATTTCCAAATATTACAGACTATTTTCATCATGGAATGAAAACTGATGTGTCGTTCTGTGCTGACGAAATAAATACCTGTTTTAATATAAGAATCATGTACATCATTTCTGAAAGGTGGTTTTTTAAATTTTTTAATTAAAAAATATTAGAACATTTTTTGTAAAAAGCGTATTTTCATTAGCAATGCCATCTGTTGATAGCGTTCCTAATAAAAATGTATTCAAGTGACACGTACTTTTATTCTTACTAATCAGTGTTTAATCACGATACTGTGCGAAATATTTGCACGGGTCAGCTAGTAGATATTTAAAAAGTGGTTAGGAATTGTGAATTTTTAAAATTAAATATATAATTATAAAATAAAATGAGACTATAAATGGCGTGGTAAACTCAGTATTACATTTTAAGTTTTGATTTTGTTTTGAAAATTGAATTATATTTTGTTTCATTTAATCGCAATTTTTTTCCTTAATAATTTACTGTTGGTTTTCATCAAATACTTTGATACAGAAGCTGTCTATTAATTTCTACTATACTTTGTCTCTTTATACCTTTTTTATGGTGGTTCCTTAGTCGAATTTGATGTTACCATCCTTTTTTTAAATATCATATGATTTTATTTAATTCGAGGCAAAATTTAAATACGGAATTAGCTTTAGTGATGTGTTACTTAACTCCCTAAAAATCGAAATTATCAAGATTTTAAAAATGATAAAATTGAAATTTTATTATTTTTACAATCTTGATAATTTTGATTAAATTTATAACAAAATTTAATAGTATTAAAAAAGCGTTTTAGAAATATATATCACGTGATGATATTAATCCATTTTTGATCATAGGAAATATGAATATGATTATATTCACTGGATTTTTAAAGGCTGAAATTAGAGTTTAGTCGGGTAAACCTATTATATCTTTTGGCGTGAAATATGTCTTTGATGGCTTTAAATGCATCCACGACCAGGATTAAACTAATAATTTTTGAGTAATCAAAATTGTGTTATTGAGTACATTGTATAGACAAATTGATAATAAAACAATTTCACTTACATACATTTTAACCTTCGAATACAGTAGTCTCTAGTCATCAGTCAATAGAGATTCATATACATACTTGTGCACACTTTTTTGGATTATTTTTTGGGTAAATAGATACAAAAATTTTGAAAACTGACGCGAGGTCTTGATAAATCCTTTATTTCGAATACACAAATTGTAATTGTATTCTACAAATGGTAAAATTTGTATTATAAATAAAAATAGAACTCCTTTTCATAGATAATTGAATTCTCTATAACTTGCTAAACATAGATTTTATCAAAATTTTTGTCAGTTTTCGCGAGTTTCCTCGTAAGCAAATGGTCAGAAGATATAAAATAATTTTTAATAAACTTATATATCATTAAATTCTTGGTAAATTTTCTCTACTATATTTTTTATAAAATAAATAGTTGTTTAGTTATGAACCCTCAAATTTCATTGTGATTTTATGTAATTGTTAAAGTTTCTTGCACCAGCATTAAATTAACTTTACTCGGAATGTTTATAATTTAGCAATTGGTTGATTATGCATGGGTAGGACTAAAGAGGTTAACCGAGAGGTTTTTCGAGGATTTTTTAATAGAAAAATGTTAACCAATATTTAATTTTATAAAATTTTATGTTTAACCTTTTGGTTAAACACAAAATTATATATGATAATTCACTTTTCCATTATTTTGTTGACATTTAAACCAAGATGCCATACGCTCATAAAAATTCAGTGCCGCGACAAGTTTTGAAGCTTTAAATATAAAATCTGCCAAATACAACTAGAACTCAAACTGAAAGGGTTTCCTGCATATTTAGATTCTTAGAAACATTTAAGGGTAAGTAATATTTTACACGATGTAAATATATTGCCTAGTTTATCTTTCACAGTCGTAAAAATATGGTGAATGTGTAAAATTTTTAACATTTAGGATAATCTTTATAAACGTAATTTATAAGTCAAATTTGACAGCACTTTTTCTTTTGTGATATTGTACCCTTTTCGAATATTTTTGAAAATGTCACTTTATTGTTACGGAAAATAAAAAAAACATTTCAAAATTTCGTAATATTTATGGATTCCCCATAACAAGTTTTATCAAATGATATTTATAAGTAATAATTATTATATTAAAATATTTTTCAGTTACTTTATTTACAATATCTTTAATTCTGGTGTGAATATTATAAATGTTTATGATATTTTAAATGGTTATATGTTTAATAAGAAATATCACTATGTCGAATTTTAAGTTGCTGCGTTGTATAGTTTCTGAGGAAATTGTCTGTGGCGCAAATAGGCACATGAATTATATTCTAATGGTTTCGTTTTTCAGTTTGAGATATGGAACCATATAAACTAATAGTTTTACAAAAAAGAATAAGATCAGAACTTATAGGAATACACTTCATCCTTCGTCTGTTGATCTGTCAGTCGAGACCATTTTTCTCAAGAACTTGTGGCTGTAACGAGTTGAAATTAATACCAAATACTTAAGTCTATGTTCCCTTGGAGCTGCGAAACCTGCTTCTAAGTAAACGTAATAAAAATGCGGCCATTCATGCTATATATTTTGACACCAGCAAATAAATAAAAACCTATGGTGTACTTCCCGTTGACCTAGAATCATAGAAATTGGTAAGAAGCAAGATCTCACAGCATAAGTAAAAGTAAAAGATGCCAAAAAATTATTAATTTGTAGTTATGTGACAAAAATGTTTTTTAAAAATATTTTTGTTCCAAAAATTTTAAATTTTGGAAATAGTTTAATAGGAATATTTTATACCACTAAATATTTATAATGCGAACCGTAGTGCGAGTTTCACCCACACTTGACAGATTTTTTATGGGTTATGATAATATTATTATCGCAAACCTTTAAAACGCTCTAATTTAAAAAGCATTACTTTTACGAAAAATATGTATATAAATCCTTGTTGCAGAGAATGTGATTTAAAAAAATATATGTAAACATCATATTTTTTAATGTAAAACTCACAACACAATTCGAGTTTCTTTTAAATGGCAGATAGACAAATTATTCCACTTTCCCTCATTTTCCAAAAATGTGCACTTCCGGAAATTAATCCAAAAAACTATTTACGTTTTTTGAACCATTTTGTATATTACGAAATGCGTGGATTACCGCAGAATCGGAAAATTCAATTAAATTTCAAACGACTTTTTGTGATTTGTCCTCCTAAAGAAGAAAAGAAAAACGAGTAATGAGAAATTAACACCATCTATCGAATATGGTCTGAATTATATTTCGTTATGGATAAAAAAAAATGTGAAGTAGGAAATGAGCGCCATCTGTTGTTTCAGAAAAGTATTACACACGATGAAAAAATATAAGGGTATGTAAAAGTGGCGTAGTTACACGTTGGAGCGACGCCGCTGCCACTGTTATCTTTTCGATTTTTTTATAATTCTCTGTGTTAAAATCTCCGATCTTTGTATTTAAATTTCGTTCTTTGCATTTAAAGTAATAAAATTCAGTCATCGTATTTTTTCTTTTATTTTTATATTCTGCAACTCTTCTTCGGTAAAAAATCAATTTATTTAGTTTTAAACCTAAAAATAATGGGTGGTAATTTTTTAAGACGAAAATCAATAGCGCAAATTGTTAGTCACATATTTCAGTAAAACGCGCCCTCTCACACTATTTGCTTCACAAAAGGGCTCCAAGTCATTCGGAGCGCTATGGAGAGGGCTTTGCTAGGGGTTTCTTTACGAAATTTGATCCGTAATATGAATATTCTGAGGAGAATTAAGGTTACCGACATAGCTCGTCGGTTTAACAAACTGAAATGACAATGGGCAGGTATTATAGCACGCAGAATCGATTGCCATTGGGCGTGAAAATTGAAACTCGGATGGCGTCGGCGTGTCGGAAGACATAGAGTTGGACGATTCCCTTCGAGATGACCTGGAAAATTTTTCGGAAGCTATTGGGTACAAGTGGGATGGGATCGAGCTTTGAGAGAATTTATAGGGAAGGCACGTAGTGGACGTCTTCCGGCTAATGATGAACCTGTATAAAGAAAAAAAAATATTGAAAGTGAAATGAACTGCATACGAGCAATGGACGCAATTGAATGAAAGATAATATTAATAAACTGATCAAGTGCGAGTAAGTTTTGAAATTATCAAGATAAGTATGCCATGAGATAATTATCATGATACCTAATTATTCCGTCATTATTAAATAAATATGTGATAATCGATCGTTATTTAACTGGTATTATTTACTTTCACGTCAGAAGCGAGTAATTTAGTTAAATTATATATATTTAAAAACCAAGGTAATCTTTTATTTATTTTGGCCATAATTTCGTAATTTATAATTTATACAATAAAACTTTCTAACAAAAGTAGGCCAAAATCAACTAATTCATTAAAAAGTCTTTCTTCATTTTAATCCGTAGTCAGTTTTATTATCATCCTCATAATAAAACTGACTACGGATTAAAATGAAGAAAGACTTGCAGTTACAGCGATAACCAACACAAATGAAGAATCACAGCAAACACGTTTAACAGATACGAAACGTGACACGGGGAAACCCCTGCCATAAATGTTAAGTGGGTGCGTATATTTCTATTTATTACTAGAAAATTGAAGAGGGGCAAATTAAATATTTTCGATTATATATATCAAGGTATTTATAAACCTATATTTATATTGATAATTATCGTAATAACTATGAAAGATAATTATCGGTAATAATTATTGCTTCGAATCCTGAGTGCAAGTCTAATACACGCCCAAAGAGTGGCCCTCCCGTAGAGGTTATGTGATGCACGCGTAACGTTTGGGCTTATGAAGCAGCCATGAATTCTATTACGTTATAATTTTTATCTGGTATTTTATTAATTGTTGTCTATATTACAATGTCAACTATTGTACAAACAGTAAAGTGTTTGCACATGTTCGACGTTTAGGGGCAAGCTGTAAGAGTTTTTAAACAAAGTTTTTTAATAAAAAAATAATAAACTCATGATTTGTTAGTAAACTATATGTTTATTCATTTAAAAAAAATTTTTTTTGTTATATCATATAACTAGACGCTTTTTGCCAAATTTTATGATTCTAGGTCAACAGAAAATATCCCATAGATTTTGATTTATTTTCGAGTGTCAAGAAACGCGCCTTAAGTGGCTTTATTTTTAGAGTTTTTATTATTGCGTTAACTTAGAAGCTTGATTTTTTTTAAAGCTTCCAGGGACCGTAGACCTAAGTACTTGATATTAATTTCAACTTGATTCTTCCACGTGTTCCTGAGTAAATGGGTTTTGACCAACACATAAACAGAGAAAGGACAACGAGTTTATTGTATAAGGGTTTCTTTTTCCTTTTGAGATGAAGAGCCTAAAACATAAAATATGTTGTGTTTTTCATGTGAGAAATTTATATGAAACAATATTTTTTGAGTACTTCTGACAATATTTTTAATAGTAATTTTGAATTAATTTGTATATGAAAATGATTTCATTTCGATTAAGGATCAGATATATGGGCAAGCACATAAAAATGTTATAATTTTTTTCACAATTTTGTCAAAAGAAAATTTTTGCGGTTACTTCTTTCGCATACAAATGAATTCTTCTTTAAATTAATATGTCCAGTTCGATTTTAATTTTTGTTTGGAACTAATTATCCCAATGTTTCACCTCACGTCTATCAACCCCCCGCTTCCATTTTGAAACTAAATGTGATTTCCTACAATAATAGGGTTTTAGATCAACAAATTTCATTATATTTACACAACAGTTTTAGGTCTATAAACTTTATTATAACTACACCAATATTTGCTCTTTTAGTCAAATATAATGAAAACATAGGTTAATTAAAAAGTAGTAGTAAAAGATATTAAAGTGACAAAAAATAAGGCAAATTATAAGCTTTTTAAATTTAATGGTAAGGATAGAATAGTGATATATTCCTGTCTCATACGCTCTTGTGTAATACAATAAGCATTACTAAAAATGGCATCGTGATTCAACATTACTGTCCTTGTCTGCACGTTTCGGAACGTTCTAATAAGTATAGGAAAAAAAACCTGTTATATACAAGTAAACTTTTACTCGAGAGTCTCGTATATACTTAAGTACATAGGGATATTTAAAGACACATGACATTTCCATTAATTAATTAGAAATGTCAATATCATTTCTCAGAATGCGAATAATTTTCTTACTATATCTGTCATGGTAGTAAATATAATTTTTTTTTTAAATTATTAGGTTTATAATTATCGCCATAGTTTTTCAATAAACTTTAAGTAAATTCCTAGTAACCCTAATTTTTCATAATTTTGATTTTAGCAATTTCGGAGATATTAAAATTTCATATATAAAACCTAGAAAAAATATTTTAAAATCCTTTTAAAATCGATCTTTCAGCTGACACCTCAAGCAATGCATGAAATTAAACAAAAAGCATGCGCTTACGCACGTGTAGCCAAATATGCAAACATGCACACACACGCGCACCTGCACACCCGTGCACACTCGTAAACCCACAAATGCGCACACGCACATACGCTCATGCGCGAACACACAAACACGCGCATATGCGTATGTGTGTGTAAATGCATACAGACGCACACCTAAGTGCACAAACGCACAAACACACGCCCACACTCTCACACATGCACATACACACGTATATACACACACATACACACCTGATATTACACCTGTATAATAACTAATGTATGTAATAATTAAGTCACAGATCACGAATATTATTGCAGAAAGTGCGTTGAAACAATTAAACGATAATTAAATTTTCTTTCTCCCCAAAATCAAATCAAAATAATAAAAAGGCAAATTTTACCAGCTTGTCATGATTATGAAGTACCAATAAGCATTTTACTTTTAATTAGAACTGAACAGATGCTGTGAAGTTAAAAAATTTCTTAGAAATGTATTATAAAAATGTCTTAGATAGAAACCGAAGCTAATAATCTTAAAACAATGAAAAAATTTAATCTATGAACCCAATTTATACGTTTATAAGAAACTAACGCTATCTAATCTACATGAATGTAAATTAGCAAAAACTAAAGCGTGAAAAAATTAAAAAGAAAAGTATAAAACAATTTAATATAGAAGATTTATGATCAAGGATCATAAAAGACTGCTATCAATTTTCATCATAACATGTCGTATTCATCACAGGAAAACTTATTTATTTATTTATCTGCTTTAATATATCTAATTGATACATATGGCGGACTTATTTCTACGAGAGAAATCTCTTACAGCCAACCAAAACACCAGTCTAGCCCCGTTCGACGAACGGCCGGGAATCGAACCCGGGTCGCCGCGGTGCGCCACATCGTCAAAGGCCGTATGTTTTGTGATAAACCCAACACACTACGGCAATGACACGATTTATGTCCTTTGTTTGTGTCACTTTTGGGAGACCTATCTGATAGAAACTGTTCCAAATTCTCAAGCATAACATGTCGCACTAGAAACAAACTCCTTCATATTTTATGTTTAAGAATTTGAACCATACACATGATATTACCCAGGCCTTCCACCTGTGATACAAATATCAATCGAAGAGCATAACTTTTCCTGTATTCAATATTATATGTTATGGTAGAGAATTAAGGATTAATTAGGTTTAGTCGACTATGAAGACAAGGGAACATTTGGTCTCTCATGGAGATCAGATACAATATACTCTAAATTTCAGCGATTTACAGATACCAAAATGAATGAATTCCAGAAGTTTCTTTATGTCAGTATAGCAAAATTCATAAGTCATGTTATTTTTATTTTCTGATAATTTAACTCCTTCTATACATTTAGTTATTTTATTCAGATTTGCAAAATTCACATGTACAAATTTCTGATGCCATATATGGTAGTCAGTTCCATTATTTTTATCTACATGCTGGGATACCATGTTTGTGTTGGTACGTATTACCAATTAGCTTTGTAATTACTCTGTATTATTTATTACTTAATATTCCAAAGCCATGATGATTATTTAACTGTATAAGATATTCATAATTCACAATTAAATTAAACTACGTGATGTAGTATTATTTCCACTTTATTTAAGTTCTTTACCAAGGTTTCGTTGTATTACACCATCGTCAGGTGGGCTATTAGCAAAAATCTTTGTATTTTTATCTTTGCTAATAGCCTATCTGAAGATGTTGTAATACAACGAAACCTAGGTCGTGGTAAAGAATTTAAAGAAGGTAGAAATAATACTACATCATGTAGTATAATTTAATAGTGAATAATTAATTTCTACAAAATTAACGCCAAATATATTCAATAGTATATATTGTAATAAGTACAATAACATTTTTTCAAACTATTATCATTCGATAGAAAACTCGGGTAAATATTATATGAGCAATTATCAGAAATTTTGTAGGGTAGCTTTATAACAATGAAATGTATATAATTGTGTATTAAAATCTAATTTATAACACGAAAACTACGTATAATCTGTTAGTTATTAAGGACGTAACGCTTGTTAATGGACTGTTTTCCAAACTTTTCATTTCACTGTTAATAATGTGTAATTACTTTTTGATGACATACTAACGTATATATTTAATATATATCTAGCTTTTTAACCCGGTGTGGTTTTGTTTTTATATAATTTTATATTTATTTATTTTAAAATCTAGCTTTGTTTTAAAATGAAAGAAAAAAAAACAAGTGCGACCCGCATTCACTCTGGAAAGCATTTTATAGTTTTAGCCACAATCAAGATCTTTATTGGCCCAACTTGACGCATATAATATTTTTTTTTACTATGAACTGTGCAGAAACATAATTTTATGCAAGAGCATAAATATTTTAAACTTTTTAGAAAAAATTGTAATGGAAAAATTAATTTTAATTAATAAATTATTTTTGCATTAAATTTAAAATTGTGGTAAGCAATAAGCCATTACTATAACTTACTGGTAATACTCCCCGTTCAGTAGTACTAAGTGGATTTAGTAATGGAATAAAAGACGGAAAAAGAAAGTGTTACAATCTCCTACAAATATCATATTTCGTTTATTTAAATTCACTTCCAGGTAGTATTTGCATAAGTATCACCAAATATTGCTAGACCGTAAAATTTTAACGTACTTTATCAAGACTTTTGAATTATAGTAAGGTACAATATGGTTGAAGTTACTTGTTTGTATCTAAACTAGTTCATTATGATCCATGCGGAATTTATAAATTAAAAAACTGTACCTGAAGTCGATTTAAATTTACGTTTTTTTGAAGTAAAATACTTAAAGGTTTTGCCATAACTGTCAATAATCAAATACCTTTTGGCCTATTCACACCTCCTAAACAAATGCTTCAGAAATTTCGACAATCTTCAAAAAGTTGGCAAATCTAGTTAAACAAATTTACAGTTACTTCGATAAATTGTTTCATCTGTGTAAAAATGAAATAAATTTCAACTCTCTTATTTCCGATTCTCAAATACAAGGATGATTATCTAAATTAGTCGTTTTTCCTTATATTCTTCATACAGCTTTTTCTCACAAAATGAAACGAGTTCTAAGATAATAACACCATATATTCGATGTTTTCACACAATATTTTTTTAAAAAAAGGGAAAGATTTGTAGGAAATTAGTGTCACTCTCACAATTTCACAAATTTTGTTAAAAGGGATATTTATCAGTGTAGTTTCACGCGAGAAGTTGCGAGATATTTGCTAATTTACAGAGCGCACAGTTGTGATGTAGTTGCTAGTTTAAACAGTATAGAGTTCCGGCACAGTTCTTATTTCACAGAGTGCTCATTTGCGATAAAGTTGCTACTGCACAGACCACAGTTGCTACTGTGCCCTATTCTGTTTCTTCTCTGATTTTATCTCTCACCGCCTATATGGTCTCGTGGAATTTGTCTTCACGCTATTTGTCGTGTATCAGGCTTACTGCCATGTTTTCATGGATAATTTTCATATATATATAGTAACAATTAAGGACTGTTGCTTATTTATTTGAGACAATATATTTTAACGACGACGCTTCGTCACCACGTCTGGTCACTATGAATAATGCTTTTGTTCAATGCGATTACGAAGAAAACCCTACGATGCTGAAATATTAGAAGCTATTATCAATCATAAACTTATACTTGGGTAAGTAATTTGATGTCTGGGTACTCATTATTTTCATTATTAAGAATTTTTGTCATGTTATTAACCAGAACTGCTGCAAGTGAATGTACAATACGTGAACTGTATGCCGGTGGTACAATCTGGAGATAGAATCACACCGACCACATGTGACTTCATCATAATCATCCAATAAGCCATATATATTTCTATCTTTTACTTTGCCAAAAATCGGTTTTATTGAGCCGTATGTTTTTGAAAATTTATTTTTACCTTATAATTTTATAAAAAAATTCTATGAAAATCCTTTATTTTGGACAGAAAAAAACTCCACATGACCGCTATAATAGACATACGAATAAAAAATGATAAACCTCATCCCTTTTGTCCTCGATTTTTCTTGTCCGGTGTTGATCTTGTTATTGTGATATAAGTTGTGAATGATAGAAGTTAGAATGGCTCATTTTTAGTTCCAAATAGGCATGGACATTGAAATTAATTGTGAGCATATTCTAAAATTTACACGAATGCACAATTGACAAAAAATCCTATTATAAACTACTGAAAACGACTCGAAAATTTTACGATTATAAAACTGAAATCGTGAACAAAAAGGTGAAAAGTAAAAATATGTTATTAATGGGTGTTCGAAATGAAAATGAAAAGAAAGGAAAAAAATGCGCATTTGATCATTCTGTTAAAAAGGAAATTACAATAATGTCTCCGAAAATAAATTAATTTCATTTGGTGTATGTAATTCTTTTGTTGATTTTGCAAGAAAAAAAATGATAATGACGCTTTAGGTAAATTTAAGTAGTTTCTATTAAAGATAAACATTAATTAACTGTAATTAAAGAGTGAAGACAATTTAGGATTTATTTTATTAAAATGTATTTTTCTCCTTTCTCAAGTGTAGTCAAATCGATGTGCATTAATAGCAAGTATTGTGGAGATATGGCTAATAATCCAAGGTTATAAATAAAGCTAATATAAATATTGTGTTAAATTAAAATTAAAAGAAGCTCATTCGATTTTAAAAAACCATTACTCAATTTTTTTTGCTTTGTTGGAAAGAAACTTCCAAGATTTTTTGACCCGGGATTGTTAATTAAGTTAACGTCAATTGAATTACATTTAAATTAGAAGAAGATCATCAGACTCTGGAAAGCCGTAATTAAATTGAATTTTTTTTCATTCTTAAATTGAATTTTAAGATTCAACATCAGGGTAGATAATATTATAATACAAACTTTCTTCATTTTTTTTATTTGAAATTCGTAAGTTATCACAAATACCATGTGCCATTTTAGCTTTAGCGGTGGTCAGCTACGCCTTTTATTAAGTCCCATGGAAGTAAGATTTTAGCATTTTTCATAAAAGAAGACACAACCTTGCTTACATTTGAAAATTGTGGTATTCTTAAGTATCATATAGAAAATCGTCTGAAAAAATAAGTTTTATAAAATTAAAATAGTAACTGTGATATAAATTTCACCAAAATTTAAGAAAAAAACGTATTAAGTGTCATGAAAAAGAGATGGAGAACAGGGATATTTATAATGTAAAATAATTAGTGATGTGAGAAAAAAATTGGGCTGGTGGAGCAGTAGCTGAAATGAGCTTGAATTACAAATCTTAATTAATATTTCATTCTTATTACGTCTGTTCTTTATTTGTAAATTTTTGCGATTTTCTTATTACACAATTCGATGAAGTTTCGATGAAGGTTTATGGAAAAGGAAGTTAATAAAATTTTATTCGTCAATTATATTAAAAAAAACAATTATAACATTATTTAATGAGAGTAGTCAACATATTATATATATATATATATATATATATATACATACATATATATATATATATATATATATATATATATATACATATATATATATATATATATATATATATAAGGCAAAAAGTAAAAGGATTCCACTTAAAATATCAGCAAAAGGGTAGTTAGCTTTGCTCGTGAACTAGCTTAACTTAACTCGTGAGCATAAACTGCATTTAAGGTTTTCAACTAAAATTCTGAATATTATTATTTCTTTCTTAATTTGTTTTGCTTCTTAAAAACTAGATAAAAATACAAAATATATAAATAAGTATTAGAACAGATTTTCACATATTTATGAAGTACGAGAGAAAAAAGAGTGGGAATAGAATAAAATTTTCCTCCGAAACATGCCTATTCAAATTTTGTTTTTCCTTTTTGAATAGATTTTTTTAATATATTCAATTTTACAAGCCCTTTAATAAGCAGAGGAATATCGATTCATAATTAAGTGGAAGCAAAAAAAGAAGTTTTTGGTATAATCATTAATTGCTCTATAGATCGTGTCATTTGGGCGTGACCAACACAAAACTAAGTAAATTGTTCGTACAAAAGTATGGCCGTATTTGTGTAATGGACTTTTTCCAGAGCAGACATTACACTTAATAGTTATGATGATGGTAAATTTTAATTACTCTACAACTTAAAAAAATTGAGCAATATGAAATATGTGCGGGGCGTTGAAACTTAACTACATGTAAGCATTCTCATTTTTTTAGACCAAATTATCATAGAGTTTGTCTTAAAGACGTGGATCATAAATAGCATCACCGCAGTCAAGCTAGAGGAGACTAGCCCTCTTGATCAATATATTTAATTAATAAGGCCTACCTCTTTATAAGTAAAAAAGTAATTAATAACAAATTTGATAGAAAGTATAATTTTTAAGTACACCATACAGATCGTCAACTTCACTTACAACGAAATATGAGTTACTATTCCAACTTTCTAGTAAGGGTTTTTTCTTTTGTAAAGGTTTTCTTCGAAGCCAACCAATTCTTAGTAAATGGTATGTACATCCCTTTGTTTAAAGCAAATATTTATTCAACCTGTTAACCATACTAGATTGGGCGAATGAGGCAAATGTGGAAAAAAATGAAGTCTTGGTTCAATCCAGGAAATCTTTCCATGATCTTTGGAAAAATTCATTGGTCTTTTTAAAAACACCGCGCATTATCTTTACAGTTAGCTTATGTTCACATGTGAATTGGTTTTGCTCTCCTGTAAGCTGACATGTCATTCATCTTTCTCCAAGTTTTTTTAAATGTAATTTACTACACAACCTAGAAAATAAAGAACTCAGTTGAGATAATTTTATCACAGAATCTCTAATCTACCTATTTTTTCATCCGTTGATGAAATTCTTTTCGTATTCTTTATCGACGTTTTCACTGTAAAATTCAAGAAGTTAAATAATTTTATAGGAAAAATTGTGACATTCAAGGTAGACTATTTCATAAGCTTCCTTTGCTGATTATTTTGTGCAGAAAAGAATCAAATTAACGAATTCAACATTTATTGATTTTTACGTCGTTTATAAGAAAATTGTTAAGTAAATGCCAAGTAACTAATTATTATAAGAGCATTACATGTTGTTACAACCATAGAATATTCATCTGTAATAAGGAAAGTTTTCCCTACACCTATAGGTAATTTCGCCGTTCACCGAGAGTGGGCGCACCAAATTATTCATAAAACAACCCTCGTTTGTAGATTATATGCATTAAAAACTTAACTCTTGTTTAGCGAGCTAAGTTATAATTTACTTTCTAACTTTATTCTTGTATGTTATTTCAGTCAGACGATTAACTTATTTCTGTAATATTTATCTAACTATATTTCCCGTCACGTCTTCTGTTTGTATTTGTTCATTGTTAAATGCTTTTATATTTATAATTTATAAAAAAAATATTTTGTAGTAAAATATGTTGGTTTTGTTAATAACTTCATTTCATTTCCAACAATTTTAAAACACATTAAAAACTAAAAGACCTTATTTTATTTGGTTTCTGAAAAAATAGTTAATGGTGTACATGGTAAGTGAAATAATTTTCAATAAATTTTTTTATCAAATGCTGCAATATATATTTTTCCTACTCATGGTTGAATAGCTAGATATTACAAATCACGGCTTACATATTACACATCTATTTACAGATTGATACCTATTTTGACAAACGTAGCTTGTAAACGAATAATTGTAAACAATAGTTAGGTTTCACTTTGAGATTAGTTAATTGACTGGTCAATCCACTTAATGAAGGGTGGAAAAAGAAATTTATTATTATGCAGTTGTTAGCTGAATCAGCAACTTGCAACAATTCAATCATATAATGACTGTTAATGACGGATGGAAATGACGACATTGTGAATTTTCCTCATTTCACTACAGAACTCAAGAAAAGATCCGTAGATGGCAACTAAGATATTGTAGGAAACAAATGCATAGTTTGATACAACGATCGTTGGTCATATAATTTTTTATATTTTTTCTGTGCAAAAACGAATACTTCTTTGAATTTAATTACCTGCCAAATTTCAAGTATCTTCGTCAAGTCGTTTTTTTAGGAAAAATGGCCATGACAGACCATGAGAGACACGTGACATAATAAAGTTTCCGGTTTTGCTTTAGAGATACGAAATCCTACTAGTGGTTCACTGAAATTCATTATTTCAATAATTTTCGGATTGAATTTTAGATTAAGTTTGTTAAAAAAAGGTTAAATTCACGCCTTATTTTAAATGTGTATGACAACTTTTTACGATTATTTATTTCCTATAATTTTAGTATATAACTGGTATATTATTGAATACTTGTACATATGAAAATGCGTGCGTTATTTAAAAACTTGCAGACACATATTTCGTTTTATAAATAGTAAATACTATTTGTGTGAAGGCCATCACTCTAGTGATATTAATGACTGGCTATATTATTAATATACTAATATTCCTCATCATATTAGTACTTCAGCCAATACACAAACATAACATTGAAAGTAATATACTTTATTCAGGTACATATATTAAAGCTTTAGAGTATTTTACCATTGGAAATTTCGACACAAATGACGTAAAATTAATTGCGAACACAAAAAATTACGCTCTGCATTTTGTGACGTAGTTCATTGCTATTGTTTTTAATATAGGAGGATGTTTTGATGGAAATAGTTTTAATGAAATCATATTATCAATTGTTGTTGTTGCAAACATGTTGCTATCGATAATAAAGTACGCCGTCTTCAATTTAAATCGAATTAAAGTATACAACTTTGTAAATCCGATGGAGATTGAGGCGGCGTCCTACGCGAAAATAAGTGTTTATATCAAGAAAGCTATGAAAGGGATAAAAGTGGTTGTCTGGAATGATATGTTAGTAACTCTGGTATATACTGTGGCAAACTTGGTAGAACCTACTTTCGCAGACAATATAGAAATAAAAAAACTGTAACAAAATATTGGGAATTGTCACACATTTATCTGCCTTACGATTTTGTCATTTATGAAAGTTAAATTGATTTACGAGAAGTAAGTTCACTCAGTTTGATATAGACATAGATTCTATTAAAGTTTTTGTTTGTTTTATTACAAAAAATACTACGATATGGATTAATGAAATGAAGAATTAATATTCTGGTCTCCTCAGAATATTAATGGCTCTGACTAATCTTGATAACGGGTATTCCCAGATATTTGTAGATATATTTACTGCAGCACTTTTCTCGCACATCGGTAGGCAATTCGAGGCCATAGCTGGTCTGATCCACAATATATAATACATAGACAACTTTGAAGAGAGTAGGGTGAGGGTTTGTTAATTAGTAAAAGGAATATAGTACAAAAATACTATTATAACATAATAAAAACAAATTTTTATTAAACAAAAAACGTTTTTTTGTCTAAAAGTTCAACTTAAAGAGGCTTTTAATTATCATCTGAAAAGGATTTCAGGTTAGTGTGACAAACGGTTAATTATATTTTATTTATCCAATTTAATTAACTAGAAAAATCACAGTGACTTGATTAATTGATTGAAAGTAATTTTTTTTCCAGATAGATCTAACCTAGAAAAATAAACCTGGTTATATGAAACATCTGTTTTTTGGTCTGTGATTTATAAGCATAAATTGACTGGATTCATTTTGATGTACTTTTTAGTATCAGAAGATAGAGACAATTTTGTAGATTGCGAATTATCGTAAAGAAAGATTATAAACAAAATTTTGATCAACAAGATCGCGGATTATAATCAAAATTATGTAGATAACTTGCAAAAAGATAAAAGTAAATTAAGTTTTGACAAGGAAACGCATTTATAACTCATATAAATTTATAAAAAAATTGCTTAACCCATACCAAAATATAATCCATTCATAATTTTGATATTTGCCAAATAAATTACAAGTCTTTTTCTTTAATTGAATCCATTTAGTTTGGAATATTTGATACGCAAGTAACCAAATAATTTATTAACCTACCAAAACACTTACTATAGGGGGCAAAATATTAAGACGAATTGTTTTCTTCTACATATATGTATTTTTTAAAAATAAACTGCGCATTTGTCTAAAATAAATTTTAATTGTATCAGCAATTTCAATTGTAGCAGGAAAATATGTCATGATATAGACCTAATTCTTCGATTTGTCCTCGTTTGGTAGAATGAAAAATTTATTGTAAAAGTTGGTCTTCATCAGACAAAGTTTAAAGGGCTTTCGATATGTTGGAAATCATAGTTCGGCTAGAATGAAAACGAAGGAATACGCCGGTCTGTAAAAGTCGAGTCATAGGATTTTCTTTTTAGTTTTGGAAAAGAATCATTGGTCCTGCAGGGGTAACAAATAGAATATATACGAATGATGTTCATATTTCTGATGTTCACTGAAGTTTACTTTTTTTAATTATATATATATATATATATATATATATATATATATATATATATATATATATATATATATATATATATATGTATATATATATATTATAATAAGGTATCGGTGAATATTTAAATTGACAACGAAAAATATAATACACTAATAATTAAACCAAATTAGAACTGTAATATTTATTTTGTTCGGAAACTGAATAATAATTCGTAACAACTTTAATTATACGTATGTGCTTATATTTCTTGTCAATTTTATACGTAGGTGGTACACTGATATAAAGAAAGTTAACCTAGCTTCACAAAAAAGGAACACCAACCACCGATGTAAGTTCCTAGTTACTAGGAACTTACTTCGTTGGTTGGTGTTACTGACCATTTGACGACTGGCTGTTATGAGAGGTGGACCCCTCATCGATACAGCAATACATATGTTTAGCCCAGGTTTAGTTTGGCTTTGCAGTCCGATAACCCAACTCGAACATGTGTATACGTCGCTGAATCGTCACGTAAAGTTATATTATGCATCGGCCCTTTTAGAATATAAAAATTCCCCGTGCATCCGATTATAAAAGTTCTTCATTTTTTTCTTATTTTTACTGGTTGAATTGAATAATCTCATCGCGGACCTCGTCACGCAAAGTTATATTATGCATCGGCCCTTTTAGATTATAAAAATTCCCCGTGCATCCGATTATAAAAGTTCTTCATTTTTTTCTTATATATATCTTAAACAACAGAATTTACTGGTTGAATACTCTGAAATTAGGGCATCTGGGGTAGAATGGAACTAAAACTAAAGTTTCCGAAAGCTTTCCATTAAATTCAAATTACCTTGGCCTTCATATAATTTCGTTTAATCCTTATAATTTTCCCTAAAGAAACGTATATGTTCTAGTAGTTAACCGTCCAATGCTAAGGGATTTGGTCCGTAGATTACCTGCAGCTGTCATCAAGGCTTCATCCATTTATTAGATCATAGAGATGTAAAGTTTAGTTGTAAAGTAAATCTTTTACTGGTTCAACGGCAATCGCTACATCGTATATTATAGATGATTTAGGTACATCACATTCATGTTTACACCTCTGCCATCCCGATCTATAGTTTTGAAGATGTATTTTCATGGTATTTATGAAAATTGCGTCTTCTTACTGGACGATTCTCCAAATTGACATGCGCTTGGCCTGTTTTCCTTTCATTGCATTATCATTATCGCCAGCTTATGAAGATTATTCAATACATTTTGATCATTGATCGTTTTTGGAGAGAGAATTTTATTCTATTAGAATTAATGTCTGCGAAAGATATACTGGGCAATATCAATATTTACACGGTAAAAAATAATATGATTGGGTGTAAATGGTAAAATACAAATATTACGTACTTTTATATGATTATATTGACCAAGTGTTTACGAAATTCTCGTGGTAAACATTTCTGTTTTACGATAATGTGTTTAATGGAAGAGAAATATTCATTCTACAATGAAAAAGATTTACTTTAATTTTCTGGGATTGTTTATTTTAGAAAAGTTTATTACAAAAAACATGAGGTATTTTACGGTTAAATAGAGCAACAAAATAAAAAAAGTAGTTCTGGACTTTTTTGGCTTATTGAATCGATTTATTTGCATTTTGGAAAATTTCATATCTAGAATTATCACAGAATGGGAGGCAAAGATTGAATGATCACTCTTCGTAGGCGGAACACAAGTTTAACCTCGCGAAAACCTCAAAATATCAGTGCAGCAAGATCGTAGGGAGTAAAAACAAAACCGTAAATGATTTCTTTGGGAAGCTAGCCAATTTTTGTTTGAATTATGAATACATTGCAGATTGAATTTATAATTTGATGAATTAGGGTTATTCCGAGTGCTGAGCATACCAAATGCATTGGCGCAGAAAAACTAAAACTATATTGGTCTACTTGTTTTGGCAAAGAGATGTGAATTTGTTACGTATGGAAGAATTATTTTAGCTGGTGATAATACAATTCCGCCAATATTTATCTTTTTGAGGGTACATGTTAAAGATCACTTTATGGTGGGTGCTCCGGAAGGCAGCCTGGGAATTGCCATTAAAAGTGGCTGGATAAATTCCAGGGATAATTCATTGGATATTCTAAAACATATCCAAGGGAAACATTATACCCTAAAGATAACCCTATCGTGCTTTTAGTCAACAGCCATGAAATTCACGTTACAATTGAAACAGTGGACTTTGCTGAAAATAATTATTTATATATCTTTATCACTTCGAACCACACACAGTCTTCAAATTTTTGATGTGACAGTATTTCAATCGTTCAAAACCAAACTGTAGACAGTATATATTGATTGCCATGTAAATAACCCGGGCAGAACACTTAAAATATACAACATTCCCAAAATATTCAAAATAGCTTATTTTTTAATAGTATTCAACCAATTAGCTTTTAGTAACGAGGATTTTACACCCGTGTAAGTTTACCATTCCTACTTTACAGCAGGCTTAGATGTCAACCTGCTACAAATTATACCCGAGGATATAAATTTTGCTCAACAAGATTTACCACCGAGATCAACGACGTTTGATTTTCTAACTACATAATCTATTTATACACAGATACTCCCAAAAAAGTAGACTGGTATAAATTGCAAAAACTAAAAAGATGGAAGAGCAAGGGAGATAACAAGAGCTAAGGTGATGAAGCGCACGTTAAATTTGCTACCAGATACAAATATAAAAAACTATATCAAAGATACAGAATAAAAGTGTAGAGACTAACAGTAATTGTTATCTTAGCAAGAGATGTCTCTAGGATCTGAGAAACAATAAAACGCACGAGCGAAATGGAACATATTGCGCGGTCACTCGCACTGATAAGTCTTATGGCAATGGTTAGTGATGCGTTATGCTCGAGTCGTAATGTTAACGACAAGCCTAGTACAAAATTAAACTCAAACAATATAATTTAAATATCTTTATTTGTCTTGTACATATAAAAGAGATATAGAAGAAGATACATATTTAAAAACAAAATTATAAATATTTTAATTAAAATTAGACTAAGTAAACATTAATAACTGATTAATTAATTAACTTTGACAAATTAAGTGTTACATTTTTACTTTTCACTAATTAATTACTAATTATTACTCCCAATACAATCCTTGGCATGGGCGCAAGTAAATGAAGAAGTACATTTACTTCTTCAGACCATTGTTAATGTCCCAAAATCCCATAAGACGAAAATTTGAGAAAGTTACATTTACTAAAAAAAATTAATTACTGATTATTTGGGTCATAACAAATTTTTTATCAGAATCGTCACTTATGTTTATTAAACCACAAATTTTCGCAATAAGTCCTCACATCATGTTAATTATTTATTACATTTCAGGCTAATTCTGTGTAAATTTTGATCTCAAAAAATGCTAACATATTGAATAATGGCACTTTTTATTACTGTGTACGAAGGCTCCTTACCAAATACGAATGTGCTCCACACACTGTACGAAGCTACCTGGGACACTTTTATGTTTATATGATTTATTTGTATTATCAAATGAGACATAAGTATGTCCATTGATACTGATTATTTATGAATCTGTCACTTGGGCACTAAAGTATTATTAACAGAATTTGTAATGCAGACACGCTTACGACTATCACCGAGTTTTTTAGGAACGTAATGCCTAGTTCCATTGAAACTTTTAAAAGATGAGACAACAGAATACCTTTCATCTCTAAAAGGAGATATAGACGAAATAAATAAATTATTTCATTCCGTCTCCTCAGGATTTAAAGGATATGAATTTTGTATACCGTCTAACAGCCCAAATTCTTTTGCTACCGTAGGAAAATTAATAATCGTAAATGAAGTAGTCATTTGACGTGATTTATCAGGGCAGCTTTTTATTAAAATATATGCAAATGTAATTTATAAAGCAGGAGGAGTAGTCATGCCTGATTCAATTTTCTTCCCTAAATAAATGTATGGGAATAATTGTGCATCTCATACAATATCTACGTTTTCAAGAACATTCCATGTCATATCTAATAGCGGTAATTTTTTTAAGTAATCCATATCATATTTTTTTAAATCATTAATAGGCAGTTATTTGGAGACGCATTCAACAACGAGTGCATCCATATTATATTTATTTTCTGAATATACATGAGACTCGATTTCTCCATTAACGCGACCATTGATAGGTCGTGACGATGAACCAGTCCCAGTTTGAAACGAATTATTTAATGGAATAATCGACAAATTGTTGTTTACAATATATTTTTATAATTAAATGGTTCCCTGAACTGTGTTTTGCATATATTGTGCTATTGACAGTAAGATATTATTATTTGGTTTAATCTCTGAACGTAACGCTACCGAATTATTTGCTACGTTATTATCATGTGAATTCTCTGGATTAACGAGTTGCGATAATAATTCATTATTCGAATTAATTTTCGGAGTATGCGAGTCAGTTCCGTGAACCGTGTTTCGCATATCTTGTGCTATTGGCAGTAAGATATTATTATTTGGTTTAATCTCTGCACATAACGCTACCGAATTATTTGCTACGTTATTATCATGTGAATTCTCTGGATTAACGAGTTGCGATAATAATTTATTATTCGAATTAATTTTTGGATTATGTGGGTCAGTTCCATGAACCGTGTTTTGCATGTCTTGTGCTATTGACATTAAGATATTATTTGGTTTAATCTCTGCACGTAACGCTGCCGAATTATTTGCTACGTTATTATCATGTGAATTCTCTGGATAAACGAGTTGCCATAATAATTCATTATTCGAATTAATTTTCGGAGTATGTGAGTCAGCCTCAGAATTTATATTACCTTATTTTTATTAAAACGTAATAATTTATGATGACGCCTCTCGCATAGTTCACACCATAGCGAAAATGTACATTATTTACCAGAACATAGTCCCCCTAAACATATTACAGAAAGATTCTTTGACCTTACAAATTCATAACGAGCTTGTGGCGAATCTATCTGTTTAAATGCCGGATAAACAGAAATTAATTGTGGTAATTATTACAAAACAATCAAGCATGTTTGAACCGAATACAACAGACCTTTCCAATATTTTTACTCGGTCTTCCACAAATACAATTAAATTGTTCCATGTAGGAATACCATTATTACGCACCAACAACGCAAAGGCCTGTACTATTTGTGAGTCTATTTTTATTAAGGCACAATGTAACAAAATGAAATCCATTAAATCGACAAATTTAAGCTGCTTAAGTGTCGAAACTGATCCGCAAACATCTCAATTAAAGAGTTAAAGCTCCTTGGTTTGTTTGTATAACTCCTGGAACCTAAAATATTTTTCAAATAAAGCATCCCCAATGCACGCTTATTTTGATATTTTTAACTAAATTCCATATTATGGCATACATTTCACCTATTGGTATAACACCAGTGATAATTTTCAAAGCGCCTTCCGTAAGTTTTCCCACCAGTACTGCACACGTCGCGAGTGAGTTAGTCTATCAGTCTCATGAATATTTAATTTGAATGGTTTATAAAATTTAGGCCAATTTACCATCTTCCATTGAAGGTAGATAACTAGATCGGTGGTAATTTAATTAAGCATTTATTATCAGCATCAATTATTAAGCGAGGGTAATAGTTTAGCGGTTTGCATTACCAAATCCCGAGCATGTTTGACTATTAAATATAAGTCATCAAAGGCGTCTAACTGGCTCTAAGAAGGTTGGCTATTCGGATTCGTTGATAATTCTCAATCAACTCTGCTATTCATCATAGTTTCAAATTCATTACGCATTTCGCTCGACATTCCCGACTGTCGTGTGAACATCTCATTATTTCCAGAATGAAAAACGTTTTCGTTCTTTTTAATTCCTTTTTATAGTTTCCAATATCAAAAATTGTTTAGCCCTTTCGAGAAAGAAAAGTGGTATAAATATAAAAGAAACAATTCAGATAATTTATTGAATTACCAATCGGGAAAATAAAATTGTTTAATTATTTCTAGAATTTACTATATAATTAGGTGTACCAATTTACCCTATACCTATTTCAATCCCAATCAGTATAAATATAAATCATAATATATCAGTATATATAATAGTGTAATTCTAACCATATTAGCATAACTCTAACGCCTAATTTAGTCACAATTAAATGAAACTACGTGATGTAGTATTATTTCTAGCAAAGATCTTTGCTAATATCCCATCTGAAGATGTTGTAATACAACGAAACCTAGGTCTTGGTAAAAAAATTAAAGAAAGTAGAAATAATACTACATCACGTAGTTTCATTTAATTAATGATGGATATTAGCAAAGATATCTTTGCTAATATCCCACCTGAAGATGTTGTAATACAACGAAACCTACGTAAAGAAATGAAATAAAGTAGAAATAATACTACATCACGTAGTTTCATTTAATTGTGAATAATGAATTTCTACAAAATTAATGCCAAATATATTCAATGCCTAATTTAGTGTTATAAATATTAGATGCTGTATATTAGCACGTAATCAAAAATGAATATGAATTAAGGCTAGTCCGAATATAATATCAGTTGAACTATATTCAATTATACTAGCCCGGATACTATCCGAATATTATAAATTACAAATATTAAATTATATTAGGTAAGCTAGTTTGGATTTTATCCAGTTTTCGAAAGACCAAATATAATGTTTGATGGAGGTCCAGATATTAAATAAATTAAAAAACAAATACATATTATAAATATTTAAAATAATTCTGGGTCGATATGCATTCGGATTTCAAAGGACCATAAATATATTGTAGCATAGGCGTATAGAATAACACAAATGCCACTTGAACAAATTAATCCTAAACAATATTAAAATTATTCCAAAACAATATTTGACTAGGTTCAAACTTAATTACATTCATCGATTAGAAGAGTCAGCGTTCACGTCACTACATATTAAAGCCGTTATGTCATTGATTTATTCTCAGAATAATAACGACGACACTTAAAATTAATTAACATTCATTGACTTGAAGCTTTCTGCGCGAGGTTGATCTCTGCAATTGAATATTACTCAACTCTAGCAAGTGTTTTGACTCACCGATTATATACAACACAATAACGGCTGATTCAAAAAAATATCTTGGCGCTTACATTCAAATTAAATAAGAAATATTTGAATTAATTGCACATTTTAATAACTCAATTTTTTGACACATTTAAATTTACAAACTTCTTTGTAAATTCAATTACATGAATAAAGGCAAATTACCAGGAAAGGCTTATAAATATAATCCTGTTGTTACTAAATATAGAATTTGATTCAGATTTAATGTAGTCGGATTCATATTTACCACCACGACCTTTGGAAAAACGGAAAATGTGCAGTTGTTTCGATAAAAATTTCGAGAGACGCCGAAAAATCTAGATTAACTTAAATACATAAGTCTGAATTACTTTTGTAAAACTAAATGGCTCGCTTCAAATTATATATAAATATATATATATATATATATATATATATATATATATATATATATATATATATATATATATATATATAAAGGTTGCCAGTCCCGTCTTCAGCTCGATGGGAAAAGTGAAAAATGTTAAACGTTTTACGCGAATGTCATTGTAGTGAATTCACTTTTGCGAACGTAGACCAATAGGATAATTTCTGACGTTAATTAAACTACTTTAAAGAAAATTAATAACGAAATGATTATTTTCGAACATACATTAATTAAAATTTGGTATATTATATGTTTACCAGTAACGGTTTTTTCTTTGCAGATTATGAAGAGTGTTTACTGTGTCTTCCCGTTGCTAGCCAACGTTGACTGGGTGTCTAATTTGTCATTAGCACAAATAACAAATTAGACATAAATCTTATTGAACGTTAATTCTAATAGAATGAGCTAAATACATTTCGGAATATGAGAATCGTTAAATTTTAGTTATTTTCTGTCATAGTTACTTTCCTCATATGTAACCAACGTAATTTCATCCCGAGCTGAGACTAAAATATTAAAAAAGAAGATATCAATCAAAATTTTGATATCGATATTTTGAAGAACATTTGGAAGTTTTCGACATTAAAATTAGATGTTCATGAAAATACTCATGTAAATAGTAGACACTAATAATGAAATTAATATTGAATTTGAAATAATAATGAATTTGAATTATGAAATTAATAATGAATTAAGAATAATTTAGGATTCCAAAATTTGTGCTCGGATACCATGATGTTATTTTTTTTAATACAAATTACCTTCAAAATTGTACAACGTTTGCAACCAATTCTATCCGTGTATATTTATAATTGTTTTCAATGTCTTAAATTAGTTAAAGTCTAAATTACCTTATACATTAAACAAATTTCTTCTTCAAACCTTGGGTTACATTAAAACTATCATCATGTACGATGCAGGAATAGGCATTTCCTATTTAAACTGCCAAATTTTGAAATCAACTAGGTACTAACTCCAGGGATTTATACTTCATAAATTTCCTCAAACGCTTTTAATGCCCCACCACTTCCAATCTCTTTTCTTCCGAGGCCGTTTTGTCACCAAAACTTTTTCCATCTTAATCCCCATAAAGTCTGCTTGTATTTAAATATCATTAGGTCATTTGTTTTATTTTTCCCTTTTTAGTCATGGGAAAGTATTTTCATAATTCATTTTTTTATTACCATTTCCCATTATTTTTAATAACTCATCTAGTAATTTGGAGTAGATTCTTTTTCTAACTTCTCATACAACGAATATATAATTTCTTCTGCAGTAATAAATCCACCATATCTGTAGAATAAAAAACTTGATATATATTACAATTTTCTAACAATGAGTTAAATGAAGAACACATATGTCTTTTTAATAAGTTGCTGTGATGAACAGAAATTTAAAGAAATTATCAAGTGTTCGATTACAGGAAAGAATAAGAAAGATGCCCTATCACGTCCATAACACAAGAAGAAATCGTGAGCAAAAAATTATAAATTCAATTTGTGGCTAGCGAACATTTAATGGAGATACTATGTGAAAGGAAAGGAAAAAAGCTGGACAAGCTGAAAATGTGGTTCCGGAGAAAAGTTTTTACAATTTCGTGGACCGACTTTCTACTTACATTATAACGGAAATTTGTAATTCAGAGTATAAAGCAAGAAATCTAATTTGTGGCTAGGTAATATTTATTAAATGCTAGATAAGCTGGAAATGTATATCTGGAGAAAAATGCTTGTATTATCGTGGACTCAGTTTTATCTTAATTCACCCACACCTAGGAACACGGCATCCAGCAGCATTTGTCCAGTTATTTGCATCATGAAGTACAAGATACTTGCATAATGGATACGCGCCGCGATATACCTAGACGCTCAGGACAAAGTGGAATTTACCAGATCACATGGAAGAGCGTGAATGAGAAAAACAGACCACAGCAAAACAGTCATAGACATCACCCGTCATAGATGCACACAAAAACCGGCTGGCAGAGAAGAGTGGCGAGATATCATGTAGATTACTATGAATTATACTGTCAACCAAGAAAGATTACGTACTGAATTAACGTATTTTTTAATAATGTAATATTTAGGCAATATAATAGTTTCACTAACCTTAGAAGAAGCTAACGGTAATTAATGTTTTTTTTCAGATGAAGTTAATAAAAAATTAAAGAATTATGTGTCTCGTTGACAATCATTTTCTTATATATAAACACCTTTTTTAAAATTTAATGATCATCTACCCAACCTCTTCGTCGTTGTTTGAAAATCGTATACAAATAAGCTACGACTTCAAATTATCTACTGGGGTTTACTAAGAGCGAAGCTGACAAATACCTAGAATACTAATTATAAAATTTAATAATCACCAGTATTATCCTGACAATACCATAACTGGAATATGGAAGAAGTATTGGTGATATCTGTTATATATTCACAATATTAATTTTGCAACTTGCAGCTTGATAGCTTAATAGAGAGCGGAACAAATCATAAAATATCTCCAAAAACAAAACGTTACAGTAGTTATTTTCTCTTTTTACAGCAATTTAGTCTAAAATTTGAAATACAACATCCACTTCAGTATTACAGAATGTTCATTAATAATTATAAACATTCATTGTGACTAACATCTGTCGCCTTACAGAAACGGTAGAATTATGAATCCTTGTACGTGAAAGAATATATAAGTAGAATGTTATTTTGATTAAGTTAGCTGACGTATAACTACGGTGCTAACAAAACATAAATATGTATCAAACTTTTTTATTTTCTTCTCGAAATACATATGTCACATAATATAGGTAACGACATATCTAGCCAACTTGTAAATTGATTTATGTCATGGAAGAATTTTTTTTGAAATTATTATTGAACAAATCCTTATTTTTATCAAAATTCAAAATATATCTTAGTTCGCCATGAACTGCCCTGCATGCAGCCTACTGCGTAGGCCACGGTATCTGTCGAGCCAGTACACTTCCATTCTGCAATGCGTCCTCCATCATTGCAATCATATTTCTGGGTATCTTTTTAAAATATGGTAGTTTTGGATCCGGTAAGTCCCTCCTTTTAGGTTGTCACGTTACAATGTCACGTAAGTTGCAGGACGCCATGCCACTTATAGCTATGTGCTGAGAAGTGCCGTCAGTGGACAAAGCTTTAAAGCTACCTGTGGAATAGAGATGTCATCTTGAACACTCGTACCGATTTTTATACAGGCTGCCATTATGTTCACAACCCAGGATTGACTTGGCTTCAGGCATAGCGACTGGATCCAATGTGGTGAGTAGGGTGTTGGGACTTTCATTTTAATGTAAACAAATGGTAAAAATATATATTGTATCCAATACAAAAAGGCGCAGAGAGTTTTCTCGAAGAACATGCATCGAGGTAATTGAGTAAAAACACAGGGTTTATTAAAATTTGTTGTTTTAGTGACTGTGACTTAGTTAGCAATGGACCAAATTTTTTGGTTATTTGAAGCATTTGCTGAATGCGTTATAAGAAAAAAAGGGAGTTATATGTACTATATAGAAACAGCCTCTAATCTTGTTGAGTGGAAGCATTTGGCAGGATATTATTAGAGGACCTTTTTTATAAAAGCGAAGCTTTTTTGTTTTCCTGGAGATAATCTGAGTAAACCTAGCAAGAAGAGGGAATAGTATGACTAATATGTAAGTTTTAAAAATATAAGACTCAAAATTACTTAATGAAGAGAAAACGTATTGCATCTATTATATTGGAACCATAAATTTATCACTTTTCTAATTTATCTAATTCGATTTTCGTCAAGTATGGCAGCCCAAAATAAAATAAAAATATGAAAGTATAACAATATTAAGACAAAATAAAACACGATTAGGCCATATATAAAACATTTGCACTAATGGTGAGAGTGCATGTATTAGAAATATGATTAGAAATATGATTTAAATTTTGTGGAAATGTGTGTTTTTGCAAAAGCTAATATTAGCTCAGTTCTTTAATGCAGAGCTTCACTTGCAATGCCACAAATGAATAATATCAGCATTATGTAGATTTTTAAATTTGACTAAGGTAATAGAATGGGTACATTTACGAATTTTATGCAATAAAATGTTAAAATTTTCCTATGAAAATCTGAGTTTCAATTACTACATATTCAGTTTAATGTGGTCACTATCGTGGAAATTCTATGAAAAAATAAATGAATTTTAATGTTATGAAAGACAACTATCAATAACATATTCTTGTCTTCGTTGGTGGCTTAAATATTAAGTTAAATTTTATTAAAAAACACATTGTCCTAATGTAAACACAAATAAATATAACACTTGCGATACTTTTATCTCAACCTTTTTCTATATATTCATTGCCCTAATAAAAATTATTTTTTTTCTTTTTCATTTTCCTACCTTTATATATAATATTATAAATATTGTAAGGACGTATCTCAAAATCTTTATTGTGAGCTTCATACTGATAAGAGAAGCCATTTATAAAAGGAAATACGGATCTCTATGTTTGTCAACATGTATTATAATGCCGATAGCGCACCCCAGGTGGACAGATAACATTCATAGAGTTTTAATACATTGCTAAGTAAAAAATCAAAAGAAGAGACGAAAAACTGCAGCCAACAGATGCTTTTATGGACATAGAAGATTTCTGAAAACCAATAATATCAGAAGAAACACTAAACTACTGTTATATAAAAACTTAATCAGATCAGTACTTATGCATCTGAAACGTGGACATTGTCCCAAACTGGTGACAAATCCTTTGCAATTTTCGAAGGAAAATTGATGGGTTTTTTACAATAGGTTTTGGAGAAGGAGAACTAATGACGAACTTTATTACTTATTACTTTATTACTGAACTAGTTATAATACAATTTATAAAAATTCAACGTATGAAGTGGGCCGGCCATATAATAAGAATGAAGGAAGACAGAACGACAAAACGATTTTTTCTGACCAACTGGCTCAAGAGGGAGAGGAAGACCCAACTTAAGATGGGCGGACTGCCTACAAAGTGTTTTCGACGCTGTCAACATATCAAACAGGAAAACTGTGGCACCCAGAAGGAGTTGAGAATGTTTAATTCTCACCTGCAATTGTATACGCTGCAATATGTACACTGCAATATATACAATTGCAGGTGAGAATGTTTAATTCTCACCTAAAATTGTATATTATAGAGCATACAAAACAATAAACATATAGAGTTTTCAGTTTTGTATGTCAAAATATATTTAAATAACGAATTCTTAGATTAGGTTCAAAGAGTAATTATTAATTTGGAGTAGTTAGGAGAGTAAATAGTTAGAATATTTATCAATTTATGTTGTACCCACATTAAGCTTTTTACTTAAAAGTCTATGTTATATTAACTTATGTGACTTTAAATAGTGTGTATTGAAAACCATTTATAGTGAGAACTTTACCTGTATTTGAATAATTTTATTTGATTTTTTAGCTGTTCTGAATTCTGTTCTTCCTGTTTTCACATTTTTTATATATGTCAGTCAAGTACAGAATTATAGGTTCCATTGTTCATCCCCGTTATCCCCGTTATCATCCCCGTTAATTTGCAACTTGCAAACCATCAGAATAAGATCAATGGGCAGAACATGTTGAAAAATATGATGGGAAATAAAAAGCCTCAACTACCGTTATATGAAACTGTTTCTCATTCAAAATATAGCTCTATAAAAGTGATTAAAAATATTATGAAATTGTTCAAGCAAAGATTATTGAAATGTTAGCCAAGTTACTACTTAAAATTAAACATTGAATTTATTCGGCGTTAATTTTGTACAAATTCATTATTCGTAATTAAATGAAACTACGTGACGTGTTATTATTTCTACTTTCTTTAAGTTCTTTACCACGACCTATGTAGGATCTTTGCTAATAGCCCACCTGAAGATGTTGTTATACAACGAAACCTAGGTCGTGGTAAAGAACTTAAAGAAAGTAGAAATAATACATCACTTAGTTTCATTTAATTGTAAAATAACATTCTTAATTGTTGGTTGTTAGTTACTGTATTCAACGGAAATATAATTTTGAGACTTAAAACTGGTTAGATCAAGAAAAGATTTAAAATTGATTACCCTATTGCAAGATTAGATCAATAAAAATGGATTTAAGACTGATAACCCCAGGTTTTGATATCGTACTTAATCGAAGGTAAAATGAACAGAAAGTCTTTCCAAGCTTAATTTAAAAATTAAATCTTTATGGAAAAAACCATTTAGAAGTGTATTTTTCCCACACGCTTTTTTTATCTATGCAAACATTATGAAAACTATTTGAAAACAGTTCCGTTACTTTTTATGAAATTGAGCACTAGTATTAAAGCATAAACATTTTGTCATTCAGTATTTTATCAAAAAGGCTATATCCATAGGCTATTGAACTTTATCTCGAATTATATTCTAATTTTTCTGGCTTAGAATCTCGTATCACCAATTTTAGTTATGATGACTCGACAAATATCTAGTACATTTTCCGTTCAATAACATTAAGCTTACTAATAGTAAATTTAAGGGATATCTCCGAGTGAATATAGTCGGCAATTTTTTTGGCGGGTTACAGTATTACAATGTTAACGCAAGTGTTAAGCAGCAAACGGTGTACTACACACCAGGCGCCACGCGGCACATCAAAACGATATGATAAAATCCTTGTGATACTTTGAATATTAAGCAAAACGAGTATTATTTCACATAAATAAAAAAGCGGTTACACTGCTAATTCAGTATTATTTGAATTCTGTTTTCAGAGCCTTTTTTATGATTTCTGTTTAAAAGTAATTATGACTATGGAAATTCTGAAAAGAAAAGAAATCATAATTTTATTGAAATATTTTAAGAAGTTTATTGAAAAACTTTTCCACAATAAAGGTTCAAATCGACATATCATATAATTATATATGATATTAGTCTACAATTTTTGTCTTATATTTTTGAGAAGAATCTGAAAATAACATTGAGACAACGCCTGTATATACCATCACAGTGTGTTTTCGGTCACAAAGAAGGATCAATAATTTGGAGTCATTTCACATATGTGCATATTACTTTCTTGTGATGGTAACTAGCTAACACTTAACAGTGTGTGCATTGTATGAAAAATTCTAGAACAGCTTTCTAGTTTATTTTCAAACAAAACATATGTGTCAAAAACTTATTGTATTAAGAACTTGCGTAATGTCTATTAGTTATTAGAGACACAAGGTTTTTTAACAAACTTTGAGCTATAATTCATCTTTCTATATTATTACTTTATTTAATTTCTCAACAACTTCAAACTTGTATATTTAATATGCAACTGGCTACTTATCCCGGCAGAATTTGCTTTTCGTATCTTAGTTATTTTAATTTAAATCAATTTATATGGAAATTAAGGCTCTTTGATATAAACAAAGTATAGTTCCATAGTTACCAACATCTTTTAGAATGGTTTATGCAAGTTACGCAAAATTATGTTTGGTTTAACTTTTAGTGAAAGTTCTAATTAAATATTAGTCTAGACTTATTAACTAGTTTTTCAAATTTATACCTACCTAACTACAAGGACTGGTTAGGTGGTCTATTGCATGTCATTTTAAAGCCTATATTTCGTTTTCAAATTTCAAGTTTTTCGTTTATCGGAATAAATCGAACGTGACGGGTGAATAAACAAACAGATGTTAAGTGATCTTTTTTCCGTTTGAAGTAAGGAACCCTAATAAAATGCGAAAAAGTACATTATTATGAGCCTTTATTTGATGAAAATAATATCATACCATCACATTAAATATATTTAAAATGTAATAAGTTAAATTGAAAAATTTTTAGCGTACTTTAGAATTAATTGTTCTTTAGAATTAATTGGCGATTACACATATCATGTAAAAATATGACAAACTGACAAGTTTGCTTTTCATTTTATAGGTGGTAAATGCTATTTTCACAGAGTTCGTAATAATGATGACATTATAAATTGAGTGTCTTCTAAAAAATAAATTGAGTGTTTCTAAAAAATTCTTATTTCAACACTGGTGTTTCTGATACGCGGCTAAAATGGGAAACAATAAACTTTATTTAAATATGTTCATTAAGGGATTAAAGTATTTCTCGGTAGGAATGTTTGATCCATTTTTGATGGAACCTTCAGTGTACAGAGTACACCGTGCAATTCACGTTATAACATGGTTAAGTGCTACTACATGTCTTATTGGGGGTTGTTTTGATGGTGAAAATAAAAATGAATCCGTTCTTTCATTAGCTATAATGGGAAACATGCTACTTTCAATGACGAAGTATGCTGCGTTGAATTCCAACCGAAGCACAGTTCACAATTTCATTAAATTAATTGAAATAAATGCTGTTTCTCGTATCGGAACTGAAGTTTACGTCAAGAAAGCACTAAAAGACACAATGACTATTGTAAGGAATTATATACTTGTGGGAATAATTGGTTCTTTGGCGTACTTGGGACAGAGCATTTTAACTGAAGATGAGGACTCTGCTGTGAAATACTGGGAAATAATACATGTTTATTTGCCTTACGATTTTGTGATTTCTGATAGGTAAGTTAAAAGTCTATAGTTGGAACGGAGTTTTATTATAATATTGATAGATTAAAAGAAATAAACATTTTGATTCTAACACCCCAATATATTGAAGTTTTAGTTCAAATATGTAACTCATTATATAACATATAAAACTGTGTTCTTTCTAAGATTACCCAGAAGCCAAAAATCTATTTCTCAAAGTTATCTCTCTGCTGCGCCAAAAAATTATCTCTCTGCTTGTCATAGCTATTTTTCTTAGACTTTCCAGCGGATATCAAAGGATTATATAAATTTGTGCATATCCTAATAATCTTCAGTATTATATAAGTAAAAATTGTAAAAAGGATGAATTGAGCAAATGCCCCCTGTTCCTGTTCTGAAGAAAATCTTCTGAAAAGACTATTTATAAAAATTTCGAAACTATATTCTCATAAATTTGTAATATAAATCTAAAGATATATTTGAAAATGTATTAAAAATTTATTTAAAAGTATTTTAATTTTGAAAACTATGTAATTTTGAAACAATCATACTCAAGGTTTGCCATTAGTGACTACTGTTATTTAAATAACACACTTCAACCTTAAATAAATTTCTGACTGCAGAGTAAATAATTATTCCAACATAATATAAAAACAAATAAAAACAATATCAACACTTACAGATTCGGTATTGGACGGATAACATTGAACTGTTTGATCTATTATCACGGATATTGTCAGATGTTTTTAGATGTATTTTCATCTTCACTATTTCTGCACATCGGTAGGCAATTCGAAGCTGTAGCTGATCAGTTCACAAATATACGGTATTCAAACTATGAAGAAGAGGATAAGGCAAGTGATTGTTGAATTCGATGGAGAAATTTTATACATTAGAACATATTTGAATTGTCAGTTTAATGTTATGGTTTTGTCCGAAGATTCAATTAAAGGAAGCCATTGATTACCATAAGCTTCTTTTAAGGTTAGTTGAGTAAGATTTATGCTCAAACCATATATAAAATAAATCAGCAATACTTGCATCTTAATATGAAATTAAACTGCAACTAAGTAGGTTTTTTATGATAAATCCGGTTCTACAGCATTACTTAACTTACAACCATGGTCAATAAAATTTATGATGACAAAAATCATTCATTATTTGTCATTAGTGGGAAACATGCAAACGTTAGTCGATTATTCGGAATGAAGTAGATTATATAATGCTTGGTAAATGAAAAGAAGCAACTTACCGTTTAATGCGAGTAAACGCTTAGTACTTTAACACAAGCAAATAATACACCAACGTGCTCTTATTCATACAGTAGGATAGTCAGTAAGCAAGACGGGACTGTTACGGTAGTCAAGGGATGATGCTTATTTTGAAAGAAAAAAGGGTCATTTTTAGATTTATTAACAAAAAATATTAGGTGTCTTTGAAAGATTTACTTTATTGTAAAATAAACATTTGGACTGGAAAATAATAAAATTAATTGTTACAACAGGAGTTTTTCCATTGTGTTTTTATAAAAATGGAAAAATGGTGTTTACGCTGATCTAGATAGCAAGTGATGAACACATTTCAAATTAAATTTAAAAAATACCCCTAGTACATTATATTATCTTGTGGTTGATCGTCTTCAAAATTTAAAATATTATGGTCGTTTGAAGTCAACATTTTAACTTTCGATTGAAAACTACTAATTTTTTGGGAATAAACACAAGTTTTGAGGCAGAAAAATGAATTCCACGATTAACGTCAATGTCCATATTACTTGAGAAAATTTTATAAGATGAGAAAAATTAACTTAATCGATTTGAAAAATAGCATTTGAGAAAGGTGCAATTAAAGTTTCTAGATGGCATTTCACCGGAAAAAAATAATTTATTTTCACGTTTTCTTCTTGTTCTTGAGTCCCTTTGTCACTGCTGAGGATCGTGACTCCTTCTTGGTAACACTTTTTATTTAATGATATTCCGTCTTAGGGTCCCATTCTCGGTGCTGTATTGGGCATAATGTAATGAAGTGCCAGTCGCTTCTTGAATGTGGTCCGTTTAGTGTATAGGTCGGTATTTCCGCAGTCTTCGCCCTTCAACCATGCTGCTCACAATGAATTTTTCAATACTTTTGCGAGTTTCTGTACAAAGTGTACGAAGTATTCGAGATTTCTCCAGAGACAAATGGTAGACTTCTTCCAGAGAGAGCATCATCTTTTAGCACTATATATTTAAGGATTATGAACTTCCTTTTGGTATCGACCTATAATGGTGATGTTGAAAACCAGGTAGATGAAAGTTTCAGTTACTTCTAGACTTACAGCTACAGTTTCCCGATTGATTCACTATCATAATTTTTTTTAATACCTATTAATGGATAGTCCCAAGTTCCTTACAGGAGGGATAGCATTTCTGACTTGTTTGCTGCTATTGCGTCGTTAGTATAATGTAGGTTTATTAATTTTACCCACAGCGATTACAACTTTCAAAATTTCAAGAGGTGCTCTCATAAAACGCATTAAAGATGACCGGTTTTAAACTGTAACCCTATCGATTTCCCCTTGAAAATTTAAATTTAAGATTTTCCATAATACTTTTTACTTAACAAATAACACACAAAAAAGGAAAAAGGATTAATTCACGCTGATTAAAAAGTTTAACCGTTTGACCACGTTAAGCTTTGTCGTTGAAAACTTTTTCGAGCGACAAAGCTTTTTCGAATTTTATCATAAATTTTTGAGGTTGACTTTTAAAACATTAAATAAATTAGTTTTCTTCATTGGTAAAATTAATTCAACTAACTTTTTGTTTTTATATGTTTATTTAATCACATAGACTAAAAAAAGGCTAACAACATATATCTTCCAAGTGTATAAACTTGTCATTTTGGAGGCCGTTCATTTATTTACTTACTGTATATTTAATTTGTTTAGAAATGAATTCGGCTCATTTGAGAACAAATACGTTTTAGTGATTCAATAAGCCTGGAGACGTTACTTGAATTTTTATGCAATAGATCATTGTCAGTGTTTTACCAATATTTGTCTATTAATTCAAGGTTGCAAGTTTTATAATCAAAGTTAATGTATGTAAAATTTTTTTGATCATATTTTTGGAAAATTATTTTCCTTTGCACAAATGCCATGTAATATATTTTTGTATAAAAAAAATCAGAAGAAATAAATTTGAAAACACACTTCTCATTTCCAATGTATTTTTATAGTATTACATTGTAATTTGTTAATATGAAGCACTACATCAAATTTGTTGAAGTATCTATTTTTTTAACATTTTGTTTAATAATGATTGTACATTATGTGCACATTGTGCACATATATAGCAAGTAACACAAAATATATATAATTTATAATTTGTTGTAACCTTTTACAGTTTTGAGTTAAAGGAGTTTTAATAAATAATTGAAATATTGTGGTACAGAGTATATTGAATATATTTGGCGTTAATTTTGTAGAAATTCATTATTTACAATTAAATGAAACTATGTGATGTAGCATTATTCCTACTTTCTTTAATTAAAGAAAGTAGAAATAATACTACATCACGTAGTTTCATTTAATTGTGTACAGATTATAATTAAATGAAAGTTGTAATGTTGAAATATCCCTTATTTGCTTACATCGGTCTAGTAGCTATAAATAAAGTAAAAAACTGGTACGCATTTTAAATTTTGGCCAGCAATTTAAAAATATTCAACATCGTGATAATAATACTATTTCATCATTAACTGTGACCGCGAATTTGGCTTACGTTGATGTCGGAATTTAGTTTCTCCTTGAAAACAGAGGCTCAGACATTACGCATCATTCTTTAAGTAATTCGTTATTAAGGCGTGACAGCTATTTTGACAATTGTTTTTCTTGATTTACTTCCTGATGTATTTACCATTTAGCTCTCTTAAGTTCCAGCTCAACCATACGATCGTAATGACAAGGATAGTCTACTTTATAAATGTATTTCATACTATTGGAAAATATCCAATATGGTTCAGTCATATTTATGTTATTGCGACTGATATAATCTCTTTTTTCATCTATATCTCTTTATAATTTATATCCTGTTGATGGGGCAACCATGAATTTTCATCACCCACGATAAATAATGTATCATTTCACTGCAGGTGATGATCTTCAATTTCGCTTGTTCAGTTAAGCATCGGTCCGTTTCCTCCTCCTTTGAGGGTGCCAATCCAGTCTGTTTTGGGCAAATGGATAAGTCCCTTTTTAAGTACACGGCTAATTAGCATTTTATTTGTTACTTATCGGAAATGTTTTTTTTTGTTTTGGCAGGTAATAAAAATGTTATTATTAAATGAAAATAAAATTTTGGTCCTAACGGTTGTCGCTCTTGAATCATCATTTTGCGTTTACAAAATGGATAAAATGTTACGAAATTCTATTAGTAATATTTTCTTTAGGTATTCCATGGAATTGCAGCGGATGTATAATGGTGCATTCTTTATACAACTTGTAGTGTGCGGTTTGCCACTTTGCCTTTGCACGTTGCTTATTGTAAATGTAAGTGTTGTTTTTATTATCTCAATGCTCGAATTATTTGTCAAATTTAATTTTTATTCGAATTAAGGCTGCCTCTAGTTTAAATATATAATTATATAATTCCTGATAGTTTAGAATATTTTATGTTATTTCGCTCAATTCATGTCTCTTTATTAGAGCTGCAAAGTTGAATTAAATTTGTAGCTCCGGAATTTAACTCAATAAGTGCAGAGACTTACAATCCACAATTACAGAAACATACTAGCATATATCACAGTATTAAATAGTTTTTTTCCTACGATATGTCACTTTTTCGAAATGTGCAATGCATAAAATTGCATACATAAAAAAATAACACCTTTACTAATTCTATTTGTTTGAAAGTACCAATGTAAACAAATCCACCAAGTCAATTTTCGAACTAACAATGCAATAACATAAAGATCCATATAGTGACTGAGGGAGTTAGTCGCAGGAACTTCTCAAGGACTAAAAATGAACCCATCTAGCTCCGGCACATTCAACTGGTCTCCATAAATCCTTTGGTCACATATTTTAAAGAGGACAATCTGACGAAGGGGATGGCTACGGGTAATTCTTTATAACTAACTGTAAACCCATTGACATAAAATATTAGTAAATCTATCAAGTTTTAATTCATTCGATACGTGTTAATGGATCTTTTCTTTGCAAAATTACATTTTATTTTAGTTTTTTAAACTGATTGTTCTTTTGAGATTTAGATTACTTCAACTTATTAAAAAGAAACTGAAACTGGCAAGAAATGAGAGGTTAATACGAATTAAACCACAAAGGGAATAATACCATTGCCGCATAAGTAAACCTACTTTTGTTAATTGGCATTTAGCTATATGAGTGTAAAGTCGGTCATTATTAAGACTGATAATTTTAAGGCTTATTTGGTTATTTTTTATATTTCTGCTTATTAGATTATATTGCGATTCAATTAGGTTAAATTAATTTTATACAAATTATAATTATCGTTTTAATATTAATCCTGTTGCAGACTTAATGTAAATAAACTAATGTAATAATTAATTATTATTTAATAATAATATAATTTAACTAATATAGGAGAAATTTTTAAATAAGAAGATTATTGTAATAAAATTAATTTGTTTTTATCCTAATTGTCTTAAAGCTCGACGCATCGATATGATTTCTATTTGTAATTAAAGTTTTGCAGAGTGTGAAGGACTGAACTAATTATGTACCACGTATTTCTTTCACGACATATTTCGTATAAGTTTACTCTCACCACATATATCTTATTAAAATGTAACGCGATATGCGTTGAAATTTAAACTTCTTTTTATGATATAAAATAAATTGTATTTGAATTAGAATTGAATAATACAAATATCTAACTGTTTAGCTAATGATCGAGCATGTTCATTTCTGCATAAAAAATGACGTCAGAATGTAATAAAGTTACATTAAAATGTATATTACGTTGGTTGATACAGTTACAAATAAAAGTACAGATAAATAAAGAAATAACGTTCGAAAACGTATGATGTGTATATAAAATTATAAAAGATATCAAACTTATTGTCTCAGAAACAATTATGATACATTATACTTTTAAACTAACCCTGATATAGAACAATTTTTTGTTTCACACTGTAAATGATTTCTAAAACAGAACATAAAGAGTGCTGATGGAAATTTGGTGGAAATAATCAGCCACCTATCATTCATTTTCCTAATGAGTTATCAGCTGTTTCTGTATACGAGGTCAGCGGACGTTTTAAAGGAAAGAGTAAGTTTAGTCGTCAAAAACATTGATTCATAAATTAATGTCTGTGTTCTAGTCACTAAATTTAGAGGTTCGCAAATTAATGCTTAATGAGTACAATTTTTTGCACTTTTAAATAATATTTTGTTTTTAGATATGTAAAAATTTAAAGTTCTCGAAAAGTTTTTACAATTACAATATACTTTCCATTCAATAGTAGTATTTTAAATCTTTCATGAATTCGCTTATCTAAGAGAATTAAAGCGTACCATAACAATAATGTCCGTGTTCTCAGGCTCTGCTAGTATCGGAAGGGGTATATTTGAGCGACTGGTATCTGGCTACTCCCTCCATGAGGCGGGATCTAATATGGGTCATGGCGCGCGCCCAGGATCCCATTAAATACTCAGCGCTGGGATTATTCCCCATGAACATCTCCACTTTCAGTCAAGTAAATGAGAACCTTTATTTTATTTTAAATTGTTTTATTTTTTCTAGTATTGGAAAGCATATAACAGTCAAAAGTATTGAGATAATAAGAACAATTTTTCGAAAATCTGCCTAGCACATTTTTATTAACGGGTAGAAGTTTTTAAAGTAGTAATATTTGTTCCTCAAAATTACCTTTTGAACGGGATAAAAGTCATTTAAATATTAGTCTGAATTCAAACATGAACTGATAGGATACTTTCTGTTTGCAATGTCTTTATAAGTATTTATTTATTACCTAGCACATGTAGAAATATCTTCGATGAGTAAAAATTGAACAACTTTTTCTATAAATTTTGTTGCAGCGTATTTATTTAAAAAAAACTTAAGTTTTAGTGCTTTTTGTAGTAAGAAGTAGGTTATATATTTATTGAAATTATGTTCTAAATATTTTTTAAAAATAAAAATGGTACACATAAAAATGATATCTTTGATTAAACTTTTCCACGTAGTTTTATCTTCCAACCGCTTTGATATTTGTTTTCATTTTTTCTTCTTTTATCTCTATGGAATTGTTAAGAAAGAATAGCAATTTTAATTACGTGAGATAATTATATCTGAATAGACATATGGAAAAATCTCTTGATTGGAATTTAGTAAAACTGAGTAGTTTTTCTATAAAAGCCCAAATCGTCGGGTGAATTCTGAAACAATGATCGTCTGTAATCATGAAGATTTTGAAACTTGCAATATATATATATATATATATATATATATATATATATATATATATATATATATATATTGCATATATATAAATTCGAAAAACTATAAAAATATATTTTAGCAATGGTTTTTAGTTTGAAAAATTGGACAATGAGTATTTTGTTGATGACAATGAGTAGAAGCACTAACAGGCACGATAAATTCTAATTTTATTTGAACACTAATCATTTAATTTAAAATTCTTTGGGGAACCTTTGGTTGGAAAAAGAACTGACACAGGCTTTAATTCGAGCTTTAAGCATTATCTCAGTAAAAGTCTCATTCAAATACATACATTAAATTCTGAGCCATCAAATCAGAAAAAAAGTTTTGGCTCTCATTCGATCCAAAACACACCGCTCATGCAATATTTTTCAAAAACATGCAAAAACCCATCCCTTCGACAAATAATTTTATACCATATAACGTAAATAAACGTAATAACGTTAATTAAGAGGTATTTGTTTAAAGAAAGTGTAAGACAAATGTAAAGTATAAGTGCGATGATCCTTCAAGGGGTGAGATTAATTAAATAGGAGGATTAAGAACAGATGTTTCATAAGATAGTCGAACACATACAGTTGAATATAACACAAAGTGTTTATAATAATGCAAAGAGAAATGCCCACTAATGGTATAAATTCAAAACTGTATATTTATCAAATAAATGCTGAAATCAATGTTTTTATTTATTTTGATTTTACTTTAATTATCGAGATAAAACGGCTTGTCGAAATTTAATGTCAGAAAAAAAGTCGTGGCTAATTTTCTGTATTCGAAATTTTCATTTCAGGACAAGTATGTCGAACGGCCTTTAAGTCACTTTCTCTGGAATTGACTATCGCTTTGCTATGCCTCCTAATAAATGTCAAAAAGCATATGTATATCATAACAAATATGGACAACCAACACATAATGCAGATTGGACTCTGTGAGCGAATTTGAAAACAGAAAGAAAATTGTCAAAAAACAATAAAATCACACGGTAAATATTTGTAGTAACGCGGCACAAAAAAGTTTCGTGAAAAGGTTTCTTTCTTTTGTTCCAATTATATTTTAATTTCATCCAGTAAATTTGGTTTAATATCGACATTAATAAATATAATTGTTATTGTACAACCCAATTATGAATTATCTTAAGAATACGTATAATAAGCCTTTGTAGATATTATTAAGTAAGGCTCACGTGTCACATAATATTAACATTTAAAGATTTTAATAATTACACTACATGACACTTCAAGCAACATCGACAAAGTAGTGAACGAGCTTCAGTGACATTGTTCAAAATAAATCGTCAAAATTTAGTCACCTCCAAGAATTGCGCCAATAATGTTTTCTATATTTTAATATATTAATCGAGTAAAAAAAGCATAAATTTTATTGAGTCATACACCTATTTTCGATAGGATATCGTACTTCGTAGTGGAATGAGCAATGCCATTTGTACTTTGCATAAACCTATTTGCATTTATTTTATATAATTATCTTATTATGCGGTACTGTCTTCAGATTAGACTGTGAATATGTTAATTGATATAACGTTTGTAACATGTCTTCGGATTAAATCAATATACATTATGTATTTAGTATTAACACACATATTTCTAAAAACACGACTCGCATTATTAAAAAAATTCAGTACCTTTCTCTCAGGTAGGTGTTTTGCGGATGAGGGAATTGTATGAAAAGCACCAACATTGCCAATGATCAATGAAAGTTCCAACAGTATTCAGATGATTACTTATTATTACTTTTTAATTGATTAACAGTGTAATAACGACAGCTTTCTCTAAATAAATAATAACTGACAGAATGCTAGCATATTGGAATCTAGTTTTATAGATCACCGCTAGATGGCACTAATTACATTAATATTAATAGAGTTTTTAATTGAATGGTGCATATTTATTTAATTTTATAAACTAAACTATCATCATTATCAATCATACTCCAGAAATACAGCCTGAACACAAGTTAGAGCGCAAAAATATTTAGACTTTTACAAAAATATCCCTCGTTAAAAAAAGACAGTATTGCTACTATAAATAAATAAAAGAAACATTTTTTCTTCGTCGTACAATAATATCAGTTTTTATTTAAAATAACAGTTTGTTATGGCCCAAATTATATATGATTGGAGAATATTTTATACAAATTAATTAGTTAGTTAAAAAAAATTTAACCACCTTATTCTTGCAAACGTCAGATTTGAAGTTCCGTGCAATATTAATTTCATAATTATTTCCTTAATTGCAGATAATGCGGAGTGTTTATGGCGTCATCTCTTTGCTGACCAAAGTAAACTAATCGGCTATTATCTATGTAAAATGACAACTCGCTTCTTGTTCCATGTACTCAAAATGAAATAGGTAGCAGTTTTGTTGTAGGCGTATACATGTTTTGGTTGATGTTGATATTGGTGACGAACTTAATATTATCCGGCAAAATTTATTAATATATTTAATATTACACGGTATTTAATATTTGTATTTAATATTACACGAAAATTAAAAAAAATAAAAGTAACGCAAACAATTTGACTCGTTTGTTTTTCTTTCGTATTGCATATATACTATATTTATATATTTTTAAGAAACTAAATTAACGTACAGGACTTTAATTTTTGTTGCAATCTCCAACATTACGCTAAATGTAATCCACACTTTTTAAGCCATAGCATAAATTCTCAAAAGCTCCTATCTACGTATACAAATAATCATACAACAGATGCCTAGGTGGAATAGAAAATCATCATTTTAAAAATTTATCATTTAATATTTATTTTGTCGGTCGCAAAAGGTTCATTTTCTAATAATCTCGAAATTTTTTGTTTTGTAAAATAAATTTGGTTATGTATTTTAATAAAATGAGGAATAATAATGCTTTTTCTTTTCTTCTTCCATGTCTCATTTTTCATGTCTTTTGGGGTCGACCCTCCTTATCTTAATGAACCATCTTGGAGTAATTGAGTCATGTGTAGATGTATACCCATCATCTTCATGTTGTTTTCCACTTTTCCCATCCAGGTTGTTGATGGCCTTCTATGACCTCTTTTCGGTTGTTCAAACTCCATAACAGATTTCGTCATGTCATCATTACTTAACTAGGGAAACTAAGAACAATTTCGTATTGAATTTTGTCACTTTATACGTTCCACGGATAAGTTAATTTCTAATTTTATCTTTCATAGTTACTCGTAGTTATAAGTCCGGAATAACTAGGAGTAACCACAACATATGAGCACCTTTAACTAAGTTCCGTAGAGTTTATACTCATCAGATTTTCTCAAGGGTCAGTGTCCAAATCTATAGGGTAGGGCTGAGCTTATTGCTTTTTTGTACATTTTGTCTATAATCTCTATAGGAATTCTGGTATCACATAGCTCCTGTTAGGGATCTTCACTTCAACTAGCCGGTATTTATCCAATTTTCAATGTAGGAGAATTTTATTTTGGCTTTGAATTTTACAACCGGTATACCTGACATTAGAGCTGTGATCTTTTTGAAAGACCGTGCACGTCGTACGTGCACTTTTTTTCTAAATAGGTTTTGTCCATCTGGTTTAGGCCACAGAATAGAGACCTATAGAATGTAGACTACGTATAACAACTAATATAAAAAAAACTCTTCTCTTTCCCGACTCACCCCCCCTTACCAAAGTGCCATGTGTGATGATTATTAATGCCTATAGATGGTGTTTTTGTTCACTTTATATTGATCATAGATGGGGTGATCAAAGTAAGAAGTAATTTTTATTTTTACAAATTTATTATAAATATTTGACAAATGTAAAAATAAATTTACTATAAACTGATGACGCCATAAAAATATCACTACTCTAGAAATATGTTTCAAGAAAATTTAAGAAAAGTCAAAAATTCAGTTGCAAATATCGTTGGTGTTCTGCAAATTGCTCCCTGGCGTCAGTAGGTGGTAATTACATATATGAATGTGGATAAATCTTACATCTGAAAACAAACAAAAACATAAACAAATGCAGACACAATTAGAGAAATATCTATTAATGCACATGGTTTATTTTGAAACCATTGTTAAAATTCCACAATTGGTCAACAACACTTGATATATTTAAAAATGATACATATCAGAGTTATTATTCATTGGACATCACGAGAAGATGGTGAATATCTTCCATCGGGTTTGCAAAGGAAGGGGAAGTGATTATATTAAGGAAACGGAATATTTAGTAAAAAAATACAATGTAATAATACTACGTACACACAATGGCGTTTTCCTAGGGATAGTTAGCGGGGTGCCCGTACAGCAAAAAACACACACATTTACATTGACATAATATTAAAAACTTGTTAGTTTCAAGTATAATGGCTACGAGAAATATTTTACTCCGTTCTCTGTTTTAACATGCAGGTGAATATATCTTTAATACATTTTTAAAAAATTGGTTTCGATTGATGGAATATTTAAATAATTAACGTGATATGATAAAATCTTAATTTTTTTAATTTTCCACTATATCCACTATAGTTAAAACACTTTAAGGACAACTAATTCGCCTTTTTAACAGAATAACCAACTGTATTTAACAACTGTTTTTATCAATCAATTTTTTTCGCTTAAAAGTTTAAGTCACCTAAATGCAAGAGCTCTTTTTTTAGCTGTGAGGTTGTCTCTGACGCTGCACTTATTAACCACATTGCTAATGATGTTTCATAAAGTTGCTTGAAATGTCTGAAAAAAAAATTGCTATTCAGGAATGATTAATAGTTTGAGATATATATATATATATATATATATATATATATATATATATATATATATATATATGTACACATATAAACTGGATAACATTTAAAGAGTATTTTCAATAAGACGAAATAAAATTATAATTGTAAGTTACATAAGTTTCGTAACTTGATTTTTTTTCTCGAATGGTTCACTTTCTTTAAGTCTATTTAAATTTCTCAAAAAGCAGTCAATCTTCATTTTAAGGTAATGGTTAATAAACGTTTTTACTAACATATAATATATTTTAAAAATGTAAATAATATGTAATCATTGCCTTGATCTCTTGATTGATCAATAATGATATTTTTACACGCACTGCAATTGTGCATCGAAGAAAGTCATGACCATGTAACTTGCAATATTATAAAGAGCATTATCTTCAATAATAGTTTACTTACTATACTATATAACAGTATATAACAGTTTACTTACTATAATTACTATAATTACTCACCATTTGCCGTCAGAAATTGAAAACAAATATTCCAGAGGGTCTTTTAGTCTACGAGTTAGTAATTTATGTAACTATGCTGGGAAGAAATTTCGTTATACAAACTGATCATATTTATAGATATTATTCAACCGTTAATACAAGCGGGTCCTTTTGCGTCCATAAAATTGCTATCTATTAAATTTTTAGTTATCTCCTTCGAAAAAGAAAAAAATTTGGACCATTAAATGTTAGGACATATCGCAAACAATGATTTTCCTTTCTATACTTATTACTGTTAAACTGAATCACTAAATATTTGGGCTGAATACATTCATAGACTTTAAATTAGTGGGATATAAATGATTGTGGTTAATTTTTGGAAGTTATGTTAACTTAAGATTTTCAACATCGAGAGCGACTTTTTTAAAATATGACCATTTACAAATATTGCCTTTATACAGTCATGATCATTTCACAATATTACTTTTATATCCTTGACCATTTCACAATATTGTCTTTATACATCATAGTGAATTTAATTATTCCTATGTGACTTTAATAAATAAGAGGGATAACAAAAGGGCACAATTTTGATATTATTATATACAAAATTCGACTTATTTACATCAACGTATTTTTATTTTCTCCTAATTCTTGGTATTTAGCACCCTGATAACAAATTGTAGCGTTAATTAAATATTTTAGGATACGTTTTCTTTTAAATTATGTTGTAGCTGATGCTTTTAACTGAAACATCATTTAGTATAAGTTTTCTGTCAAATTACAGTAAAAATTCATTTTGAACAAAATGCAATGGTTACATGAAATATTATTTTGATAATATGTTATTTTAAAATATAATCCGTTCTTGAAAATATTACATTTAATACATACGTGTTAGAATTGCTTTCAAACACTTCAAGAACTCACTTTTAACAATAAATATCTTTGCAACCGATTGCAAAGCCGTAAGACACCAACAATTTTATATTGCGCCCTTAGTGCATGAAATTTACATTTTTTTTTCTGGATATCATCGTGCAATTTTTTATAATAGTGGACAATATTTGCCAACTTTTGGTGCGAGTCAAGGAGAAAAACAACAATTCAGGTGTTTTCTTTCATGCATGAATTATATCTGAATATCATGAATTAAAACTGAATATTTGATAAAGAAATTAATTAAACAAAAGGCAATAGACTAAGAGAAATGTTATAATGAATATCTTAAGTGAACTTTATTTATCTTTTAGCTTTAAACCTTTTTTTACAACATTTTGCGTCGAAGTCTTCCCGGAAAAGCCAGGACGATAAGAAAAAATGAACTAATCAAAACGAACTAATCAAAACGAACTAATCAAAAAATGAACTAATCAAAACGAACTAATCTAAGAAAAAATGAACTAATCAAAACGTGTTTCCCTTTTTTTATAATAAACCTAAGAATGTTTACCTTGGAATGAACTTCTGCTTTATGATTTTATAATGTAAAAATAAACAAATAAATCAGTTTGCAGTTCATCAGAATTGCGTAAATGGTCCGCATTTACCCTAATGAGATATTTCATACAATTTCTTCTTCTGAAGATTTCCAAGCTTTTACCGATGATTTCTTTTAAAATACTTTTCGCATAATATATTTATAGACATTTCCACTGTACAGTATTAATCGGTAAGTAATTTGTAGTGAATATTGCTACTTAAACATCGTATAGTCTTGGATTATACAATAGATGACAATGCCTGGTATGAAATAAGTGAGAAATCATAAAAAAAAATAATCACTCTTATCATAGCAGTAAAGAATCGATTTAATATGTTTGTTAACGAAACGAAGAGAGATTTATGGATATAACAAAAACTAATTATAAGTTGTAAAATAGAAATTGAACTTGCACGTTACTTAAAATCTCATAGAAATTTGTATGAACAAGTACATTTTTAATTTGAAGTTATGGTTGTGATAAATTTGGTTTGATCTCAGACTTGGTCTTATCTTAAAGACAGAAATAAAAGGTTCATAAATTGGTTTATTTTTTTATGGTTCTTCGATTTAAACCTAATTAACCTGTTTTAATGCAAATCTTCCTTGGAAATAGTTTTTTTCGAAGCCATTGGATTATTGGTTAACGGTATGTACGTCCCCGTGTTTGAAGCAAATATTTGTTCAGCCAGTTAACGGTGCTAGATTAAGTAGAAAAAAAATACACCAGTCTTTTCAAAAGCACGGCCTAATATTATTACAGTTGGTGGATTTTTGTTTGTGAATTAGTTTTCGCTTTCAGGTCATCCATCTCGTCAAAAACCTTTTTAAACACAATTTACTATGCAATCCAGAAAATAAATAGCCTAGCTGACATACTTGAAAAATAGATACACTAATCTGAGTATTTTTATTGGTCCGTTGTTGAAAAACCTTTTATATTCTTTAACAACGATTTTCGCTATGCTAGTTGCTTTAAAACCTGCAGAACGTAATACAACTTCGTTACTAGCCTTGAATTCGATAACTTGAATAATTTAAGAGGAAGAACTTGTGTTGCTCAAAGTGGCTCTATCCTAAAATTCAATTGCTGTTTTCTCTTCTGAAGAAAAGAACCGAATCATATTATTAGTTCAACATTTCTTGATTTTTGACCCCACTTGTGAGACATTGGTTTAAGTAACTATCTAGGAACTAATTATTTGTCACAATAACTTTTTACCATTGAATATTCATCTGTAATAAGGAAAACCTTACACGTGTAGGACGGTATTTCCGCCATTCTTCAAGAGTAGGCGCACTTAATTACTTATAAAACAACCCTCGTTTATAGATTACATGTATTGAAGACTTAACACTTATAAGCAAGCTAAGTTATAATTTACTTTCCAACTTTATTCTCGTGTGTTATTTCAGTTGGACGGCAAACTTATTTATTTAATATTTACCTAGCTATATTTCCCGCCATGGCTACTTTTAACATTTTGTTAAATGCTTACAAATTTCAACAACTTCGTTATTTCATAATAAAACATGCACTTTTTTTAATCAATTTTAAACAGGATTTTTCAGAGGCACAAGCAACTAAAAGTCTTACTTTAATTGTATTTAGCAAAAAGTAGTTAAATGGTTATATGCTATGTTAATTGTATTAATTTTAATTATCTTTTTTTAAATCTCAATACTGGTATATTTTGATGGTTTTTCCTATCCATGGTTGAAAGCTAGAGGTGGAGTTTACATATTGTTCGTCCGTTTAAAACTTTATACGTATTTTGCATAAATAGGTAAGGCTGTTTATGACGGATGGATATAAGGAAATTGTGAATTTTCTTAAAGAACTCTAGAGACGAGCCATAGGCGGCCACCGAGATATGGTAGATAACGAATATATAGCTGAATACAAATAGGAAAACCAGCCAAATATGATCCACATGGTCACATATTGAGTGTTTCGAAACACAGATTTTTCCTTAACTTTTAATTCAGTAGTTTTGAAAATAAGGGAGGGGACACTTCTTTTATATTTTGCAGTATACTTCTAGAAGAAAATACTTAAATTATGAAAAGAAAATAATTTTGAGACTTTTATAACTACCCTTTATAAACGATACCATACATTGTTTATATGAATATGAAGTTTTAAACATTTTCCTCGAGTATTTAATTTCTCATCTTGATTACCCCTCTAAAATTTTTATGTAAATACTTTTGAATGTTAGGTATTTAGATACGCGTGATTAATATGCGTTATTACTATTCCAAATTTTAGATTTCCACGTGAAGTCAAGAAAATGGTGTGACGGATCGTCGGAAAAACACGTAATCTAATAAGCGTTCTGTTTTCTGCTTTAGAGATAAGAAACAATAAATACTAGGAACAGTCCATAAAATTTATTATTTTATTAATTTTTATATTTAATTTAAATATACTATTTAAAATTAGTGTATTTTAAACCATTTTACGGTTAGTAGTGTCGAAAAAAATTAACAAATAATATGGTAGTCACTGAATTCTTGTACATCTGAAAAGTGAGTTCTCACTTTGTTTTTTCAAACTTGCAGATATACGTTTCGATTTATAAATACTAAATTCTATTTGTATGAAGGCTATTATCTTAGTGATATTAGTGACAGGCTATTTCATATATTCGTCATCAGACCATTGCTTCAAGCAGTAAACGAACTGAACATTGGAAATAAAATGCCTTATTTAAGTATATTTATTAAAGCTTTAAAGTATTTTGCCATTGGAGTATTCGAAACAAATGATGTCAAAACTTCCGTAAATAGAGTGCATTACACCCTGCATTTTGTGACGTGGTTCATTGCTATCGTTTGTGATATAGGAGGATGCTTTGATGGGAACACTTTTAATGAAATCGTGTTATCAGTGGCTGTAGTTGCAAACATGTTGCTGTCGATGACAAAACATGCCGTCTTCAGTTCGAACAGAAGTACAGTGCACAACTTTATAAAACTGATTGAGAATGAGGCAGCGTCTCTTGCAAAAACAGACGTTTATATCAAGAAAGCTATGACAGATACAAAAGTGGTTATTTGGAATTATATATTTTTAACTTTGATTTGTACCATGGCATACTTGGGAGAAACCATATTTACGGACAATATGGAAACAGAGGAAATCAAAACAAAGTATTGGGAAGTAGCACACGTATACTTGCCTTACGATTTTGTCATTTATGAAAGGTAAATTTAATATTTACTTTATTAAGTTTCATAGGTGTAGATTCTAATCATATATACTTATTTCATTATAAAATACTGTGACATGGATTAATGAAATATTCAATAATTTTTTTCAGATTCGGAGTCTTTAGAATATTAATCGTGGCGATCAATTTTTATAACGCTTATTGCCAGATATTTCTAGATATATTTTCTGCCTCCCTCTTCGCGCATCTGGGTAGGCAATTCGAAGCTGTAGCTGATTTGTTTAACAATAAACAATATATACAGAACTTCAAAGAAAGTAGGGTGAGCATGCACTGCTTAACAGATAATACAGTACAAAGAAATATCATTATTATAGAATGCGATACATGAAATTTTTTATAAAGGAAAGTTTTTTTCCATAGGTTCAACTAAAGGAGGCTATAAATTATCATCAGCTCCTTCTCAGGTTAGTAAGGCAAACAATTAATTATATTTTTTTATTTATTTTGATACATTAAACAAATCTGCTAGGCTTAACTCATTGGTTGATAGTATTTTTTTAATAACTAGATCTAATCTAGATCGATAAATCTAGTTATCTGTAACAAATTTCTTTCAATATATTTGTTTATAAATTAAGTGGATGGATTTGGCAGTTTTTAATATTAAAAATTAAAGAAAGGTTTATAGATTGCGAATTATTTTGGACAATGATTTCTAGATTGCCGATCATTTTTGAGAAAGATATTTAGCCAGTCAATACTTTGCAATATGGAATTATTTCGTAAAGAAATGTACATTGCGGATTATTTTGGAAAAAGTTTTTTAGATTGGAGATTGTGAAATATTAAAAATTAATTAAGTTTAGAAATAGAAATAGATTTACAGATCTAATAAAATTAAAAATAAATTTCAGCAGCACGTACCTAAATACAATATAAAACGTCCAGACTTTTAACATGTGTAAATTAGTAAATGAAAATAAGGGTTTTTTTTAATTTAAAACATTTAATATGGAATATTTGATAGCAAATAACCAACTAATTTCACTTATCTTCATACTTGAAATAGCGGGCTAAATATTAAGAATATTAGTATTCTTCGGAATAATGAAGACTTTCGACTTCGCCAAATATTTCAGCTATGTCAGTACGTCAATTTGATTATTTTACAGGAATAAAAGACTTGACAGAATAACCTAAATTTATTGATTCGTATGGTAGAATACAAAATTTATGAACTTTGAAGTTAGGGTGCCTGGAATAATTTAGACTGGAACATAAACATGAGCTGGCCGAAAATTGTTCAATCAAACTCTATCTTTCTAGTTGTAAATGTACTTGTTTTAGTTGTTGATCATCCAACGACATGGAGTTTGGTCTTAGATCTGCTGCTCTCACCGTCGCTTCATCAATTCTAATCTTCGAGCTAGTTCGAAGAGACGTTAGGTTTAGTTATTCCACGATGATTTTAAAATATTTGGCCGACTCAGTGACAACCTCATCACTAGATCATTCCAGGACCTGTAATTCCAGGGAAAGGGATATAGAGTTATATTAACGTTTATACTTTTACAATCTCAATCAAGAGTTTCGAATGCTCCTCCATTGAATTTATGAATATTTCTGTAGATGCAGGGCTCTTAATTGATACAAGATTTCAGTGTTCCTTTTATCACACCATCATTACTTACAATTTACGTATGATTAACCATTTTCGTATAGCACTGGTTAAATTTATCGTCGTTTGTAAAAAAAATATTTCTGCATAATATAAATCATAGATAAATCCAATACAAGATGCATGAAGACTTCATTATACAGTAAAGCCGCTATAATTGCAAATGATTATGTATTTAAATTAGTTGATTCCAATATCATATAATTTATAACATATTACTTTATTACATTTCAAAACGAAGATTTAGGCAAAATTTTAGCTTTCTTCGTTTCATTTCGAGGTTGAATATTTATTTGGCTGCATTGTTTTTTAAATCTTCAGGGATAATTTAAACTGTTTTTCACAATTTTAAAATTAATACTTTATAACACTGATCATAAACATAACTATAGTCCATCTTCTATCCACAAAGAGATTATTTGTTTACATTTTATTTATTCTGTTTATTCAATTATTTGTGTAAAGTATGAAAATATTAGAGTTAATGTAACCATAGTTTTGAATAAGGGTATCAAATTACTTAAAAAATCCTATAACATATAAAAATGACACGTCTCAAAAAGTTTATTTCCACTCACAGCAAATAAATGATACTCTGGGCCAACTGCGATTAGGTGTCTGTGCAATTTTATAACGTAGGATAGAGCGGAATATTGACATAATATGGTTCTAGATACCGGTATAGCAAAAATATTATAATAAGGAAGGAAATATAGTATGTTATTTTGCATACTGTTGTGACTTACGAAGTTGTGACTTGACATGATATTACCATAAATTATCATACGTATGCATATTAGTCACAAAAAAAACTTTATTAACAGTATATATACAATTATTGTATCCAAATCATGTATACTGTCTTATTGATTCTGATATAAACAAGGTAAGAAACGCTGTTCGATGGCTATTGCACTATACAGACGAACGATGTGCTTAGGTGGTGAGTGAGCGGCTGACAACTGCCGATTAGATTGCGCGGTAAAGTTACTCGGCAAACAAGATCTGTTTGTATTTCCATTAATATACCTGATAACTTGGGTGTCCTAATGTAATATGTTATTTATTACGTAATACTCCTTAAATGTAATTTAATTATAATAAAATATTCCATACTAAATTTATACTCGATCTTCAAGACTCGGTTAATATCCAATAGCCGTAGCCAAATATATTTCTCGGATAATTTGTGAACAGTTTTACAATATTGTGAATATTTTTATTTGCACACTAATAATTAGGTTTTTTCAAATTTTTTTTTAATTCTGCTAATAGGTGTGAAATTTGTGCGCACGTTCATACACATTTAAAGAAAAATTATCCAACCCTTGATATAAGCCTCGTCTACAGCCTTGTCGATCATTGCTAGGACTGAGATAGGGAGAGTATAGATAATGATTGGAGAATATATTTGGGTAAGGCGATTAGTGAGAGAATTAATTTATAAATATTTTTAGGAATTTAGTAACGTTAAAGCATCGTTAGTTTATGATACATTTTTCGTATTTTGTATTGACAACGACTGTGAAATAATTACGAAAAATATTGCTTCATTAACAGGAAAATAGTTTGAATTTAGGTTCTTGCATTAAAAAAATAAGTCTAAATAGTAATTTCCTTTCTTCCCTTGGACCAATCAATGTTATTACGATATCATGATTGGTAGGTTATTTAACATATTTAGCGTTAATTTTATAGAAATTCATTATTCACAATTAAATGACACTACTAGCAAGAATCTTTACTAATAGCCCACCTGAAGATGTTGTAATACAACGAAACCTAGGTCGTGGTAAAGAACTTAAAGAGAGTAGAAATAACACTACATCACGTAGTTTCATTTAATTATGGTAGGTTATTGCTTTCTTAAGAAGTAAATATTAGAATTTATCTTTATTTTTCCTCAGGTACGCAGCAGACTTGCAGCGAATGTATAATGTTATATTTTTGGTCCAACTTATAGGATGCTGCCTACCGCTTTGCCTCTGTATGTTGCTGACAGTCCATGTAAGTTGTGCTCTATTCGTTTTTTGTTATCCAAATTTCTTTTCTGTATTTGTGAGTGGCTTAAAAAATAGCATTTTCTTCCTTTTGTTAAAAGATTGGAAATTGTGGGTACCAAAACATATATTTTTGGTACACATATTTTCTAATCTTTTTGCTAAGGGTATCCATATTTTTAATAACATAAGAATTTACAGGTATGAAAACGCCTTATCCGATATTAAAATATTTTTTAAATATTTGTTTACACACATATATTTACCGGTAAATTGCAAGCAATCCATTCTGAACTTTAAGCAATTAATGTTTTAATAAATTAAAATTAAAGTTCTGTATTAAACATAAGTATACTATACACAAGGACTACAAAAAATAAGGACGACATATTTGGACAAATTTACTTTCACTGATGATATGTTTATCATCACGCATGTTTATAACCACACTCTGATGCGATTGCTATCAGATGTTTCGGCAATCTAATACCGCGGTGAACTGGAAAGCTCCTTTATAAATCAGTTTTAGAGGGTGATATAGCGAACGTGTGATGATTGCATGTACGCAGAAAATTGTAAGGCACGAAACATGAAATTTTACTCATACAGGACATAAAATTATTAATTTTAATAGTGGGAAGATAAATTACGTAAACGCAAGAGTTGCAAGAAATAGGACCAAAGCATACCCAAGAGGAAACCGTAAGAAATAGAAAGTGGAAATAACCGTATGTTCTCGGATACAAATACCGTAAGAACATCTTCTGTACACGTTCAAGCTGTACTTGGTTTCGTGTGGACTCCAAATAATGGAGTCGGATTCTAATCGGCTCCGCACCGATAAAGTGTACAGCAGAAGAATTTATTATATAGATATAAAATCTTTTTATTTTTTTGCTACATACCTACGAAACGTCAATCGCTAATCAAATCTGACTTAGAAGTCAATGACTTCATAGAGATGATGCGGTGGGTCCGCTGGCCTATATTCGTATTTAAAGGAGCGTTTGCTCGGCTGTAACTCGCTATTGAGCATTTGTTTTCATTAAGCCTTAAACCGCTTGGTTCGCTGACTCAACGACGATTATGATGTCACGTTGCAACCCTTCGCCATCTGTTGTATCCTTGAAAGTTTCGCATCGATTACAAATAACAAATAATGCACAGTCTTCATTGTGCAATTATAATCATTTACCAGAATAGAAAAAGGTAGAGGTCGAGATTTGAATCCTGGCTCACTCCCGATCGTGTAAAGTAAGACTCGGATATAAAGTTACTCACTCGTGTTTAATGCTTTCTATCCGTAAGATACGAAAAGCGAATATTTGTGGAAGTTGAAGAGCGAAAGTATTTAATTTCATTTTTAAAAGAAAAAAACGGCAACCCTTATATGATCGCTCACGAGTCTTTAAGTCCGTTTGTAACAGTCCTTTTTCTCAGAAACCGCTTGACTAGAAACTCGATATGACGTATTAAAATATTTTAACCAGTACGTATTTTAAAACATATATTTTAAGCTAACACATATATTTTCATGGTAACTGTAGAAACAGAGAGTGGGCAGAAATAAAGTATTCAATTTTTTTCTGGTGTATCATGAGAAAGGATTAATAATAACGACCTCCAATAATTATAGGCATTACATTCTCAGAGGTATACTGAAAAATATACCAAAAATATGTTCCACATTTTCAAATTTGTTCAAATTTCAACTACTAAAACAAATTTTTTAAATATACAGCATCGACTCAAATGCCAAAGACATGAAGGGACAGACATATACAGCGGAAAACCAGAAATTTTCATATTCCTCTACGAATCTGAGATTTGGACAATAAAAGCAGCAGACAAAAAATGTATTAAGGACTTTGAGTTGTGGCGCTACTGACGCATGTTATTGGTGACTACTCATCGGACAAACACGCCCATTATCAGAGAAATCGGGGTCACCAATAGGCTTTCTTCTTCAGTTACCTGTCGTTTGTCCAGTCACTTCAGCCATATTATAAGAAAAAACGTAGGATGAAGCATCTTGTTCACAACGATAGAAGGAACAAGACTGTGCGATCAAAGGCGGTTGTTAGGCTGATCACATTACACGCTACTTGCAAGTGACCATCCAAAAGACTTAAGATTTATGCAAAATCATGAGAGCTAGGGTCAAGAAATTTACTCCTAGATCGCATATCATTGAAAGTAATATCCTCAAGAATGGAGGAAAAAATAATATTTTTTAAATAGCTTATTATAGATATTATATAGGGTATATAAGTAAAATCGCTCAATATAGATACAATATAGAGTAAAAATTTATAAGTGCCCAAATTTGTAGACCAATTTATTGTAGGTAAATTTGTAAAAAACCTCATAGCCTATAGTTCTCTATTCGAATAAAACCCAGAATATATAACAAAACCTACTGAAAATACCGTTAATAGATAAACTATTAAAACAAAATTAAGATACGGACGCTTTTTACACCGATATAGCCGGGATGTGCGGTTAATTTATATAAATTATTAGAGTGATTTGGTTACAAATGCCCTGTTCCGATAAAAAAACTATTGGTTTTATTACATATTGGCTATACCCTTGACTTCAGTTATGTAGATTTATGGAAAATTTATAAAGTTGACTGTAAAATTTAATTTACAGGTAATGCCATAAATTAAGTTATAAAATTAAGCATTTTAGGTTTCCGTACTATAAAAGGAAAACGGAACTATTGTAATATCAGTCCCGTGTGTTTTCGTATGGCGATCACAGCGTAATAAAACATATTATTCCGCACCATAGTTAAAACTGAAAAAAACTGCATCAAATGTTGTACCGAATCTCGTTAATTGAAGTGAACAAAGTAACTACTACCAGTAGCCAATATCTTAAATAACGTTTGATTTACATTGATCATCATCAGAACTCATAATAAGACTCTGACCTGGATGATGCAGTTATGTTTCAAAGTGATAACTACCAGCAGCAAATATCTTGAAGCACGGTTGATATACTGCCTTCTGTTAAAGAGTTTCGTTGTTCATCTTCAGAAGTCATGATCAGTACTTAACCTGGTTGGTGGTGAAGTTATTTTGCAAGTAACACCTACCAGTAGCTATTATATTGAACCACTGTTGATTCACTACCGTTCCTTAAGGAGTTTAATTGTTTATCTCCAAAACACATTATCGGAATTTGACCTGGTCGATCATGTAGTTATTTTGCATGGTAACAACTACCAGTCGCAAATATTTTTATTCACGGTTGATTTTCTACCAGCCGTTAAGGAGTTCTATTCTTCACCTTCTGATTTCATCATCAGACTCTGACCTGGTGATCTGGACTCTGAGATAGTGACATCATTTTGCAAAGTAACAACTACCAATAGCAAATATCTTGAATCACCCTTAATTTACCACGTTACTACGTTACCGTTAACGAATTCCATTTTCCATCTCCAAAACTCATCATAAGACCCTGGCCTGGTTGATAGTGTAGTTATTCGGAGAAGTAACAGCTACCAGTAGCAAATATTTTCAATCACGGTTGATTTACTGTCATCTGTTATGTAATTCTATCGTTCATCATCAAACTCTGACCTAGCCGAGAGTGAAATTATTTAGCAAAGTAACAACTATCAGTATCAAATTTATTGAGTCACGGTTGAGTTAATATCGTCCATTAAGGAGTTCAATTTTTTATTTCTGGACCTAATTATCAGATTATCACCATATTTGTATGAAATAATCATGCTGTTATTGTCTTAAAACAAAATAATTATTGGCTATTGAATATATTTGGCGTTAATTTTGTAGAAATTCATTATTCACAATTAAATGAAACTACGTGATGTAGTATTATTTCTACTTTCTTTAATTTTTACCACGACCTAGGTTTCGTTGTATTACAACATCTTCAGGTGGGATATTAGCAAAGATCTTTAACATGTTTGCACAGTAATTAAACATGTTAACCCTTATATTCTGCAAATACTTTACAACTTTATTAAATATATGTGTAACATTTAAAAATGGGGTTAACAAAGTCCATAAAATATTTTTTCTTATATGTCATATGGAGTATTATTTGAAATAGTTTTATTAAAATCAAAACAAAATATATGCAAAATATAGTTTATCTCCCCCTTATTTCCGAAAGTACTGAGCCAAGTCATTAAAAATTTAGGGTTAGCCAAATATTAATATAACATTAAAGAAAAACGAAGGCGCTTATGTTAGATCTCATACTTTTTGAAATATTCATCATGTTCTTACGCTTGTCAAAGACATGGTATAAAATTCGTTGCAATATAATTACGTTGTAAAAAATTATCATTTGTAATTGTTTAACAGAAATACTATGTACACTTAAATGTTTAGAAGCACCGAAGTGTGTATTAAAAGTTAGTAGTGCGAGTGCTATTCATGCTTGATAGGGCTTATTTTTCACGTGAGAGAAGTTTTTATAAAAATCACCGTATCATTTTCTGCATTAGGTCGATGGGAATAAAACAGAATCTTTATACTAACTCAAATTTTACTGATTATACCGATTAAAACTAAATTAGAAACCTCTCAATGGTACTTGCATAATGCGAGGACAAATAGATGCAAGTTCCAAAAACAATATTTTTATGATGTGTTACTTTTCTGCTGTCCAATTCAATAATTTTTTTTGTAAATATCTTCATGTACAAATGTGTCAATTCTATAGTTTTATTATATGCATTATCTCATAATATACTTACATGTAATTGAAATTATGCTTTAAAATTATTCAATTAGTGTTGAAATTTAACAGCAAACGTATTATTGTAATTTCTTTAGTTAAAAATATACATTTATTAAACTGTTTAATGTGTGCTTACAACGTATTTTATATAATTAACGAATCCTTCAACAGAACTTAAAGAGCACTGAAGGTAATTTGATGAATGTCGTCAGTCACATATCCTTCTTGGTGATTTTGGTGTATCAGCTCTTTCTGTACACGAGATCGGCAGACATCATCAAAGAAAGAGTAAGTTTGTTTAATATTAATTTAATATGGATTTGACTCTTACTAAATATGCAATTGTTTTAGTAAAATGTCACAAGCATAGACGTTATGTAAAGACCAAAACATAAAAATTGATTAAAAAGTAAGCGAGCAATGAGTTTGTAAATTTACTTTTAAGTATTTAAAATTTTACCTTGCTTTTGAGTATTCTTTCGTTATACTTTACTATTAAAACCATTATACATATTTATCAATACGCCACTGAATTACCTTAATAAATATGTTCTCCACCCCCACTTGGGTCACTAAACATTTCCACTAAGTTTACTAAATAAATGTAATTGCCGGGGTATATATTTGTCAGAATATTTGAGAAGCAGTATTTCCAATTTACATGACATTCTTATAACTGCTTTGTCTCTATAAATTTTAACATGATATTTAAAGTCACGTGACTTTTGACTTCATGACATCTATGTTTAGCTTACTTTTAATGACTTGAAACAAGGCATATATTTGGTTAGTAGAACAAACATGGGGACCATTGGGTCAAGCAAGTTGCTAACGACAAGGCGAGTGCTCAGTTTAATTTTTAATATCACACCTAAATGAAGCAAATCAATAGCAGTTCGGCAAATTTTACTACTCGTGACATCATGGCACTGTGGGAATGAACGGGCATTTCAAATAAATTAAAAAAAGATGTCATAAAAAAGACAGAACACAAATTCGCTGAATGAAAACAACTGAAAAAAATAGAGACAAACGCTTTAAAGGCCTACGTTAGCAAGATAAAGCTCACGTTGATGCTTTAAACGAGGTCATTTTTGAGGAAGACAGATGACTTTTAATTGCGAAGAGAAAAAAGACCCTCTGGTTAATAGGTGATGTGGATGAAATTAATTTATATAATATCTAAGAAAGAGGTGAAACAAGCTGGTCTCCAACCACTATTAGATCAAGAAAAAACTATACTATATCCCTAAGAGAAAAGTGCATATTGTCTTCTTCGATCATTAGCAGTGATGACCAAATGAAGGAGTCGGATTTCAGTGAAGATAGGACCTACGACAGCAGATATTATTGTACGTGTAAGGAATTGTACTTAAAATAATATTTCTGGGAGGTGTGAAAAACACAGGATAACATTCAGAGCTCCAGCAGATCTTTATCGTGCACTATGGATGGCAAAGGCAATTTATCGCTTTCAGCCTTTCATATTTCAAAATCAGTTTAAATTGACAAAACGGGAACTTAATGTCTTTATTGAAATATGCTTTTTGGTTGTTATAGTTTATGTGAGATGGTGGCTTCAAGCACCTGTGTCAAGTTCAGAGGCAAGAAACGACTTATGGCTTTTAAAAATTCCGAAGGACTTGTTGCACTTGCTTTATTTAGTAATGAAATTTTATGTACTTTTACGTGAGGAAGTTTAAGAATACAGCCCTAAGATTTTTAACTAGTAACTCGTCTTTGGGAAGAAGACGTAGATTACGAAGATTTTGGAAACTTGGTATGTTCAATGAGAGTAATGAATGACGTTGTGGAGTTAGGCGTAGCATTAATGTAAAAATGTAATGAATTAATTACTACAAATGAAGAACAAAAGCAATTCCTTCTTTTGGGCATGAAAACTTTTGGACAATAGTACCCCAATCCAAAAAAAACACTACAATACTTTGATTTGTGTAACTTTATCCATTTTTTAAAACGAATAAAAATATTTCAAAAAAATATAATGTTTTTATTTTTGATTTTCTGATAGCCACCTTTAAATATTACTTTAAGAGTGCAAAAAAATATTACATATTACGACAGAATAAAAATATGGCATCTGACATATATTAAAAAAAAATTTTTTAGCTTTGGACCACACAAACCTCATCGAACTAAGTAAACAAATAAAATATTTGATGCTGACACACACCTTAACAATATGTACATTTTCAGGCTCTGTTGGTATCGGAAGGCGTTTATCTGAGTGATTGGCATCTAGCTTCTCCGAATACGAGACGAGAGCTAGTTTGGGTGATGGCACGAGCCCAGCGTCCCATTAGATACTCAGCTCTGGGAATATTCCCCATGACCATCTCCACTTTTGGACAGGTAAGACATGCGTCAAAATTCTTTAATCCTTTCTATGATCTTTAATTAGTGTTGCAAGTTGTAATTGTGTCTGTTTGGTAGTTCTCTAATAATATTCAATTACTAAATCCCTCTAAGATCTATACCAAATGAGATATTTTACTATTTGTCCAAAATTCCAAAAAAAGATTTACCAAACAATAATTATGAAAATGTACTTCAAAATTTACTTATTTTTATACTTAGTCATGTAAATCGACTTCAGATTTTGCATAAGAATTTCTATCAACTCCAAAATCTTAAGGTATCTGTGGTTTAAAAACATACTTATTTGAGTTATATTTCGGCGGGAATAAATCAATATTGTACAGAATACGCTCAATGAAAACAAAACTCATTAAAATATGACTAATCTCGGGCGATTTTTCTGTGCAGTAATATACGGAAGCATTGAATAAGTATTGCGCTGAATATGGGACAACCACCATTAAGTACAGTGGTGTATTTTTCACTTATTTCCGTTTTACAACTGCTAAGCGCACATAATGTTTATGGTTTCAATATATATTACAGCCTCTATCTGGGAGCCATTTTATGGCACAAGCTGCATGTTATCCAGTCTTCCAGTATACTTACGATTACATGGTTCCAATATAGTTTTTAACAAAATTGATATCTATTATATGGGTATATTCGTTCGCAGCCTCATTTCGCAAATTTAATATTTTTGAAATTTTTTTCTTCAGGGGTAAGATTACCAGATATTTGTTTCACATGTTAGGACGTGTCCCTTGTGAAATAATAAAAGAGTTTAATACGAACATAAATATAAGATGCAAAATAATTTTTTTCTTAATATTCGATAAAGTAATTTCATTGCCACATATTACAACTGATGTTATTGTTATTATTTGTCTTTCAAAGAAGGTTGCGTTTATTTTGAGGAAGCATAACCAGGGAGATAAAACGGCGCTAACTGATGACTTTTACCGGCTTATTTTTGCGCATACAATTTTCGTCTCTTCGTCTATTCATAAGCCTATTGGACTGATCGTTTAACTATTTGCTGGATTATAGCCCAATAGAATCGATTTGAATGGGACTTCTCTAGGGATTATTTAGGGTCTTTAGTTTATTTAGGTTCGGATTAAAATATAGGCTAGATTTTGCTTTGATCAAATATTATCTGACGGGTTTTAAATACAATTATCGACGTTCACACATTAAGTAAGGAATGAGCTAGCTGAACAGTCCAGACTGTCATAGTGATTCAATATAAAATAGAAGTTAAGATCTAAGTTTTTACTATCATGGTCAAATGTGATTTTTATATTACTATCATGGAAAATTGTGATTTATTTCAAGAAATGTATATTTAGTAATAATAAAATAATCGCACACTGGTGCGACCGTGACTGAGCAAATTAATAGTTTGATACCTTAAAATGTAAGAGTAGCCATATATTCTATACGGAGTGGTAACTTAGCGACAGTACGATGTTGGTATCGTACGAAGATCAAGAGCCATATCTACAGTACGCCGTTCACTATATTGTTATTTAATAATGAAAAAATAATTTTTCTAAGTCTCTGGGAGGAATTTAGCCTTGTTTTTCTTGCATAAATATTAGTGGAAATTATTTTGGAGAGATTCAATCATTGGATGGTGTTTTTGTCTTGCGAGGACTTTAATTACTTAAATTAGTATCTCACTTGCTTTGTATTAATGCAGCTAATGAATTGGAGGTCCATATTGGATATAACAACATTTATTTTAATAAGTGTTTCTGTAACGGGGAGAAATTAAACGATTTTGTTTTTACATACAAAATATTGCCGCAAAAAATTATTTTCTATCATTGTTCATATTATTTACCCAAATTGTAAATTTATATACCCAGAGATTCTAATTCATATCACTTTTACCTCGAAATAAGGATTAGGCATACATCCTCCATTATATATAACATTTTATCTGTAAGACGCAAAGATTAAAACCGTCGACTTTTCAAGATATATTAAGTTACCTTTCAATGTAAATTTCGGATGGCAAGTTTTTCAATTTATTGCAGTTTGTTCGTACAGCAAAAATCTGGTTTTGGAGGAAAGTTATAACATTTGAATCATTTGGCGTAAGAATACCCAATAACCTAATAACATATCATCAATCACACGATCAAAAGTTTACACGATCAAGTAAGACAGTAAATAGTACGTGTATAATATTGTCATATTACTCATAACACAGATTTTCGTGATTACTATAGAGTAAATATTAGTACTAATAATAGGAAACAAATTATCCCCAGAAAAGCTAGATGACTAGCATATGATTTATACACAAATATAACCGGTCTAATAATTGCGGCGAACTTTTCGATATATGTCTTTACATAATTATTTAATGATCTTACATTAGATAGTCAAATTATAATCTTACAAAACTAATAAAATGGTTTAGCTAGTGTTAAAATGTCAACTATAAAGATATAAATTGAGTCTAATAAAGCACTGTCTACAGGTTAATGCAGCGCACACGGATGTTAGTGTCCTTTTTCACATTTCCTAAACGTTAATTTCATCTTGATAAATTAAATTAATTTAAAATTAAATTTCTCTATTTCCATTTAAATATTTTGTTGAAATATTCTACTAAATTTATACCGTGTTCATCAGATAACTCTTTATGTCTTTGCAGATAATACGGAGTGTTTATGGCGCCTTCTCATTGCTGACCAATGTTGACTAAGCGGCTTAACAATGAGCACAAATGAAAAATTAGAGATAATCCTTGTTAAATGTTAATTCTAATCAAACTGGCCAAATGCATTTTAGGATACACATTATTGAGAGTAGCGTAGTAGTTTCGGCCTCTTTGAATTATTAATACAACTTAACGCAAATTAATTTAAAGTTCCAATCAAACGTTAATACCTAAAATTTTTCGGATTTGTTAAAATAAATTTCAAGCGAGGTGCAGTGCCCATTTCTCTTAAAAATTTAGTGAGGTGCACTTTGAACTTCGTATTGATGCTTAATATTGAAATAATAACAAATAAGGTATTTGATGAAAAATGGATAAATGAAAACTGAATATATTTTCAAAGATTTATTCAATGATATGTCACTCAACGGTAAGAGCTGAAAAAACTTTCATGTTTATTTTACATGTGTGGGAATGTATCCTGATATTTAATTTTTTATATTTATAAATACATAAATTGAGGTTTCATGAAGAAGCATCTGTATTAAGGTTTTATGCATCAAGTTTTTAAACTGCAGAAAACGTAACGCTGGTTTGGTTTTTAAATTTATTTTTGCCGACTGGAAAACGAAAACATAAATCAAAATAATATTGTTATTTTTGAAGAAATTCTAATAAAACAATAGTTTTACTATTTTACCCTATTGAAAATAGCTCTTTATTTTTATAATATTAAGACGTGATCATATAAATAAAAAATTACACCAGTTTAATCTAATTTATATTTAAACCTCTTACTAAACGATTTTCCTATAATTGAAAAAAAACTTACAAATTTTCAAAACGTTTATCTGAGATAAGGTAGTATTAAATTGTGCTCATTTCAAAAAATTTATGAAGTGAAATGATGATCAAATATCCTGCCTTTCCCCCGAGTCTAGTGAAATGATCCCTATTGAAACTAAGACTTATATTTATACAAACACAAAAGAGAGAGGGAGTGGGGGGAGGGACAGAGAAAGTTTTATGTTACAAGCCTGTTTTTTCACTATATAAGAGCAATATGTAATTTCTTTAAAATATTTGTAACGTTACTGGCATTTTCTAGAATGCTATACCAATTGCAGTTAATTTATTTTGTTTATTCTTTCTAATTAACTCCAAAAGGCAATTCACGATCTACTTTTGAGCTGTTGACACGGTTTGGGATATTTTTCACTCTTTCATGCATTCGTACACTTGACGTTTTTTATTCTTTTTTTGCCATTCCTCACAATTCTTTATAAAAATATATTTATTATTGACATATATGTTCGTTAGGAAAATTTCAATATATACAAATTGCTTTATGGTACAGATCGGTGGATTCATTTCTGTAGAAAAAGTTGTATGTATGTTGACCAATGAATTAGAAAAAGAATTATACAGACAACTATTGAGTAATTAAAAATAATGAGAAATAATAAGAAGTAATTGAAATAGGAAAATATTGTGTAAAAGAAAAGCGAAACAAATTAAATTTAATTGCACATAAAATTTATGGACATTGAGACGAGAAAAGATGGCAAATGACTTCGGAACAGTAGAAATTGGAAGTGGTGAAATATAAAATACCTTTGAGTATATTTATGGAGTGCGGATTTCTGGAATTAGTATCCACTTCGTTTCAAAATTTTGCAGTTTAAATAGTAAATGTCCATTCATGCAAGACGTAGTATATTTGAGTAAAGTGAGTAAGTAATCCAAGGTTTTAAGAGGAAAAACCTTTCAATATGCCACACACACACACACACACGCACACTCGCACGTACACGCAGACGTGTACGCACACGCATAAGAGAACGCCATCAAGCACACTTGCACGCATACACGCACGCTCGCACACACACACACTTATACATATATATATAAATATATATATATATATATATATATATATTTATATATATATATATATATATATATATATATATATATATATATATATACACACATATATATGAATGATTATCGTAGAAGAAACTTCATAAGAAATATTGGATGATTTTGTTTGTGAGGGAATATGCTTCAACTTTTTTTTATTTTACTTAATTTACTTTTTCTCTCAATATTTATAAGGACTTAATTATGAAGAAAATTTCCTATGAATACAAAAATAAAAATAAATTCTATTATTAAACATTGACTTTTTCTTTAATCTTCCATTTTTTACAATAAATATTTTTACTTATATTGTGCCGGTATTTAAAAGAAACAATATAGTCTATTCGTCTATTATTCAATTTTCAACAATATTTTAGTGCTTAGATGCATATATTTGTAAGTTTGTATGTTTGTGTGCAGAATGTATTTCGTTTATCCAATTTTGTCTTTTTTTGTTTTTCCTTATTATTTATTTATCAATTCGTGTTTGCCGTTATAACCTTCCTTTACGTGATTCTATTTCCTTGTTATTATATAATGTTACTAAGTATAGCAAATATTATAATAATAATTAAAAAATATTATAATAATATTTACTAAGTATAGCGAAATATTTGTAAGAAATAACTTTTTTGCAATGCACTTTGGATGAAAACATTTTTCAAATAAACTTTTATAATACACGATCGGAAATTTTGTTTATTAAATGTATAATTTTTAATATGTATATTTTCATTTTACATATAATAAGTATATTATGATAATAAATAACAATAATTGCAATATTTAAAAGTTTAAAAGAAATTAATAATTTGGGAATTATTAATTTTTAAATATTGAATATATTTGGCGTTAATTTTGTAGAAATTCATTATTCACAATTAAATGAAACTACGTGATGTTTTTCTGTTGTTATTTCTACTTTCTTTAAGTTCTTTACCACGACCTAGGTTTCGTTGTATTACAACATCTTCAGGTGGGCTCTTGACAAAGAATCTTTGTTAATTTTTACGAAAGGATACAATTAATTGAAAAGTTAAAGATGGTGAAACAATTTTAAATATATATTTGTACGACTAAGAGACTTGAGATAAATTTTAGGATGCTTTGGGCCTTGTTTTTTTTTATATTTCACTTCGTATTTGCTATTTAAATAATCTTTAGTGACTGAATTTTGAATGTTTCGGATTCACTTTTCTTAATTATCAATTTTTGTTGGTATTTATAACCTCTTCGTACCTGAAGCTTTCTATTTGGTATTGCTTTTTTTTAATATCTGATATTTGAGAAAGAAAAAAGCACACCACTTTCTTTTTATTTTTTTTTTAATGTTACTTCGTGTTTTGTAAAAGGTAAAAACCACTGATGGAACGCTTTACACATCTTTGGCCTCATTTACTTTCACATTGATCTACATATATGATCATCCATTCTTTTGACTTTTCACATTGCCATCTTTAAAAATTTTCTTAATCTGCTCTAACCACTTATTTCTTGGTCTCTCACGCTTTCCTTTACTAGTAACTTCTTCTATATATACTTTTTTCGTCAATCTCTGTCAGTATTCATACATTTTACGTTGCCAAACCATTTCAGCATTCCCTTCCTCATTTCTGCTTCCTCTTCCCTAATATGTTCCTTATTTAATTTCTACTGCATAACATTTACTTTCACTCTTCTTATGAAAGAGAGAAGATTGACACATCATAATTGTATACATAATTGTAGGTGAGTACATCGTTACCAATGGCCACTTTTCTTCGATATAAGTTTATTCTTCACCATTTTCTTCAATGCATCAATTATTTTATTAGCAGCTTTCTATTCACTTTACATTGCATACTATTTCCATTTCTTGTAAATAGACTTCATAGGTAGACAAACTCATCTACATATTCAAAAGATAAGATTCTTTTTTTCTATTATATTTATTCAAATTCACATATAAATATTTTTCACACACACTTTATATTTACAGATTTTGCAAATTGGCTTGCTCAGTAGCTATTAATACAGGGTCATTAGGAAAAAACAGACGGGAAATTGTTGTACTTCCCATTCGCAGACCACTTTCTTCCCAAGCAATTTTGTTGGGGAAGAAAGTGGTTTGTGAATGGTGAGTACAACAATTTTTGTACACAACTAGAGGCATAGATTAAATAATTAAACTGATATTGTATAGCCTTATTTGGAACATTTGCTCATGCTTAACCACCGAATAAGCAATACCGTCAATAGTAATTTAATATTAGAATAACAATTGATACCGGCAATTATGACTGCATTGTCTGCATTAAAACAGGCAGAGTTGCGTATTAAAGACATGTAGTGATAGTTGCAGTGGGAATATAGTAAAGCATATAATAACTTCACGGTCCGCAACAATTTTATTCCAGTTTATGCTTCAAGAGTACATTCCACAGTTCCTCCTACACCATCTACGTCTCCTCCTACACCACGCTGATTTTACAGATTCATAAAGACAAAGGAAATTACCTTCTCCTTTTCCAGATATTTATAAACAATATATCTGAGCATAAAAACTTAATCACTGCATCTTTTATCTTGTCTGAAACCTAATTGTACTTTCCAAATCGTGCTATCAGTTTTTGACTTCAGTCGGTCAACCATAATTCTTGCGTACACCTCACTCCCCACGCTCAGTAAACTTATGGCCTTGCAACTCTTATAGTTTTTCTGGGCCTCTTTACCTTTCTATAGTGATACAATAACGGAACTTGTCCAATCTCTCGGCACAGTATCAGTTTATTAGCATTCGCCACATAAATAATCTATTACTTCTGGGACTGCAGCTTCACCATATTTAAGCATTTTTTTCATTAGCATCATCGGCGCCAGCTACTTTAACGTTCTTTAACCTATTGATAGCTGTGTCAACTTATGTCTTATTTATTTCATTGAAACCACTACATTTAACAGTGACGTAACTCGTTTCCGGTGCCATACTTTTATTCTTATACATTTCTGCGAAATGCAACTGACGTCGACATAAGCATCTCCCTGCTTTTCTTTGCAATACATTTCACTCAGATTGAAGTAAAATTATTATGCACATCCTTGACATATCTCTAAATTATCTTAATATTATCTTCAAAACGTACTTAGAAATTATTTTGCTTTCAGTTGTCTCTTTAGTCTCATCTGTTAAATAATAGTAATTATTTACGCAAAAGATGCCTGATAAATATTGTAAACTACTCTTTTTTTATAAATATAAATTCTACATATCTCAATCGATAAAGATTGTAAAGAAACAACATTTAGGTGTCTTTAAAGTTGATGATGAAACTTTATATCGGAGTTGCTTTAAATTTTCATCATCAAGCTTTTCACGGGCCTTGACGTAGTTTCATCACCAAGTTTAATGATGAATACTGAGGACACTTATAGTATAGATCTTATAGGAACCGTGCAACTAGTTTGTATTTGGCTGATGTCACCAACCTTTTGAAGTCAGTAGTAAGGTTATCTATTAAAAAGAAATGTCACGATTTCGAATATTAGAAACAATGTAATTTAGTTAATTTATTAAATGTTAGAAAATACTTTCCACATCAATCATAGTAAAGAAGGGAGGAATCTATTTAGAGGTTCTCTTGGTGTTAAGCACAAAAGACAGAATGAACTCATGCATCTGGAAAAGGAGCCATGGCATCAAAGTACCCAATTAGAGGAATTTCTCGATGGTAAATATTTGAAAGAATATAATTAGATTAATTTTTCATTAATTAGCAACACGTAACACCAAGAAATAAATATTACATACAACGACTTAGGCCTTTTTGACATATGTTTGACCTGGCTTTAATTCCTGGGGTAAGTGAGAATTGTATTTGTAATATTATTTTCGTTCAGGTCAGCAATAAAATCCAGGAAAAATATATGTCAACAGGGCCTTAGTTGTTTAAAAAGGGTTGGGGGAAGAGGTGAGGTCGGGTCTCCATTTCTTTGTCAGTACTTTCTGCTCAATTTTTGTTTCCTTCCTTTTTCTTTCACCAACCAGTTTCAGTAGCACTAATTTGAAATTTCTGCCTATTTTTTTTATCGATTTTTTTTGGGCAAACATTTTTACTTCCATCATACATCATACTTCTCTTTTTAGTCTTTCTACTCTCTGCTATCGGCATATTTAGGATTCCTTTTTTGGTTTCTCTTCGTATCACATAAGTTACCTCCTTTTTTTTAATCACTATTTCTAAAGGTTTACTTTCAATAACACCTTATTGTGGTACATGCAAGGGTAGTATATAATTTGAATTATAAATGGAGACATTGTGACTGAGAGACTTTTTCGTTTTTACTGTCTTTGATTATGTTTGCCATTGCCGGTTGGATTTAAGCAAGGATTAAAAATAATTTATTATCTTTTTTAAGTATAGTAAGTTTTTAAATGTCGTTTTTCATAAGTGGCTTGGTACAATATATTTCTTATGGATGGTTTAATTCTGGTATAAATTCTAATCATTTTAATAAAACCTATGCGCATTTTAAAATCATGCATATCCTTCAGGTTTTCAAAAAATATATCGTTTTTTAAGGGATTTATTCCATCTTTTAACTTTTTTACTTCCGTATCTTTTTTTCTTAAAATCGTTAACGAATGCCACAAATATCTTAACTTTGGACACAAACCATACTGGCTCCTGAATTATTTTTTCTTCTTGTTTAGTCTCATGGCAAATGCTAAAATAATTCGGTCATGTCTTTTTAAAGATGTTAAGTGGGTATAAAATTATCTATAGCCAATAAAACCAAGTTCGATTTAAATCAAGGTTTAATCAAAATTTGTCAAAAATAATCAATAAAATGAAATTAATTTTATTAGACACTAACTAAATAGACGTGTTTTCTAGTTGTTAAGGTATTTTCATCATACGTCCATCACAAACAAAGACCAGTTTTTTATTTCACGCTGATATTTTTAAGCTATATTTTTTAACAGATTCAACAATGAGAAAAAAACATGTTTCAGATATTATGATACTCCACAAAGTATTAAATTATTGAAAACTTTTAACGATTAATTCATTTGCTGAATTAATGAAGAACACTAAACTATACGAAAAAGATTCACCTGAATGTTTTAGCATTTTTAAATTGATAAAACATCTTTTTGTTTAAAATATTTTCCTTGTCTCTTCCTTTTCGATTTCCTTTTTATTTTATGAGATTCAGGTTATAAATTACCATTGTAATAACACATTAAATCTCAACTATCCATTGGAAAGAAGTCACCTTTATCAAAATTACTTTCAGGCTTCAAAATCTAAAAGTTATTTCTGTATATTTTATGTGATTGCAGGTAATTAAACCTTGTTTGAGTGATAAATTCAGAAATACATTTGTCGAAATTTATGTTACAAGTGTCAGGTTCTTTCATAAGTGACCATTTATTGACAACTAAATCTATTGAATTATCATTAGTTTCCTATTCTGACAATGTGGCCAAATGTTTCCTAAGCTTTGTAGAAGAAACAGCTTTTCGGTTTTTTCACCTGATACTTTTGCATATCTTTCTAGTACTTTATAGCCACATACAGAGTTTTCAAAACCAGGATTGCTAAATAAAAAGTGAGTTGATGTGAAAAGAAATTGGTTTAAAGTGAATATGGAAACAAATAAAATAAAACGGGATTGGACGTAGGGTCCAATTTTTTTTAAACAATATCATTTTAATTTTTTAAATAGTCAGGTAATTTAAATCTCTGAATTTCCCATGACCTTCGTTTGTTTAGTAATAACACTCAACAATACACTCTCTCCATTAATTTTATGTACGAAGTGGTATTGATTTAGCTTCCTCCGACTTTTTATTAAGGTATTCGTTAGGAATTTTGAGATCTTATGCCAAACACACTATGGTAATTTTGTTCCATTTCTTTTTGATGAGGTTTCTTGTACCTTAACTAGAAATATCGTAGTTCTACTTTGCGTCTATGATCTGTATCAAGGTTTTTGGGTCTATTTGTATTTCAGAAGTATTAATTTCCATATATGCTCTTTACTTCCTTAAAGCAAAACAAATTGCTTTGATACAACATTGTTGCTAGTAGAGATGTTCATAGCGAAGGTAGGTGTTTCATACCTATCTTTTTCAGGATCATGGTTTTCCACAACTTTTGTTACTTCTAATATGACAACGTAATTGGTTAGCGTCAGGGCATCAAGGAATATTCTGTAGAGTCGTTTTTCTTCATAACTTTTGCATCTTTCGTGAAACAATATTTACGAAATATACTTCTTTCTAGGTTTCTGGCTACTGGAATCCAAAAACACAAATGTGATATTTTATAAGCTTTCATATAAAGAAATACATTAGATTTAAGTCTTTTATCTAATTTAAGGTGTCTCAATAATAAGTTTTGGGTTTTAGATTTTACATTTTTAGTTGTTTCCCCACCAGTGCTTTTTTTGTTTCCACAAAAGTTTTTTCGAATATAATCCCAGATATTTGGTAGACGGTAAATAACTTCCTTATTTGCATTTCCGTATGGGCTTTATTAAATTCTCCTAAATTAAGAGTAAAGTTTCCTTCTTGTTCCTGTTTGTTCTTACGACTTGTTTAAGGTTTTGATAGAATTTTTTGTACATGAATTTCTAAAATATTATTTGGAAGTAGCAAAATTCAAAACTAAATTCCAAAAACAAAAACAAAGGTCTTTACTTCAAATGATATTTGTACTTTTGGGTTATTGCTTATGCAATATTACGATTTCTTTGTTGGAACGGTCATTTATTTGAGATTTGGTATTGATGTTGGTAGGTACTTCAGATTTCAAAGATTCTTCTAATGTCTTATGTAATAATGAGGACAAAAGTTTTATTAGCTTAACGTATTTTGCAACAGTGCTGCACGGGGATTTATTCATATGATTTACATCACTGAAATTTAAATTCAAAGGCCCTCAAAGCAAACCTGAACCTCTAAAACCAAATGTGTTTATATACTCAGGTATCGATTTAAAAAGCCGAAGAGATTTTTCAACTTTTTGACGTAGCTTCAAGGGTTATGAATCTAAATATAAACCAGTTGAAAACAAAATACATGTTTTACATAAAAAAAACCACGCCAAAGATTATTTTAGGTACAAAAACTTTTGATTCAGTAAAGGGTTTTAAATATTTGGAATCTGAAATTAATTTTTAAAACAAAATATTGTCAGAAATTAAAAACAAAATTACGGCTGCTCACAATTTTTTTCTAGGAAAACAAAATGCCTGTTATACAAAACTCTCATTAGACAAGTTTTGAATTATGGCTCTGGAACAAGGACATTGACAAAATAAGATGAGGTCTATTTGGCGTTTTTGAACAAAAAGTTTTGGATCAATTATTAGATTATAAAGGAAAGTAAGCTTGGAGAAGGAGATACTACTCAAAAATATATCAATTTTACAAAGATCCAAACCATATACAATTTATTAAAATTAAGGGACTAAATTGGGCTGCTCATCTTATTAGAATGGAGGATCCAAACTATCTCAAAATAATCTATTTGACTAAACCACAAGGCCGGAGAAGAAGAGGAAGACTTGAGATGAGATGGGAAGATACGGTGGCGAAGGATTTTGGGGTGCTGAAGCTACGTAAGTGGAGATTGATTGTCATACAGAAGGTTGCATGGAAGTCGCTTCAAAAGAAAGCCTAGACCCACCCTGGGCTGTCGAGCTACTGATGATGATGATATTTTGCATCAGGGTCAGAAATATAGAGAATTGAATCACACATTTTCATTAAAAAACATATTTAGATACATATATTTAGTTAAAATTATTACTTGATAGGTACACATTTAGAATATAATGAATAACAAGACATAGCTGAATAATAATAATAAATTGAAAATAGAAAAGTTAATTTTTCAAAATGTGCCTGAACGGGAATCAGACTCGGGGCCCTTGTATATCTTTTTATAGCAGTTTCATACCTACTCACACCCCATGTATTCTGGTTAGAACTTGAAATAAGTGGACACAATTCAAAAATTTTGCCACCAAAAATGTTACGTAATATACATATATATATATATATATATATATATATATATATATATAATGACAATTAAAGTAATAGTTACGTATATACCTCATTATCTTGAAATGCAGCTGGACATAGATTTGTATTATTCTGTCGATTTCCTTTATTTTCATCTCTTTCTAAAAAAATTACTTAACAATTACCCACTTCGGATAAAAACGCCCTTTTATCTATATTAAACATATCTTTTTATAATTGTGTATACGACATTCTTTCTCCTGAAAAAGGTCGTAAATTACACATTTACAAACATAGTACCAGAAAAAATAACAGTGAACAACATCGTAGATCATTTATAGGTAAAACAAGGTGATTTACAGTGAAATGATTTTTCGTGCTTAGATCGAAAAGTATTGTTTTTTTTAATATATTTCTTGACACAAATATATTTCTTTTTTTTAAAATTTATTTCTTTAAAAACACAGCAACGTTTGTTGCAACAAATTTTACTTAGTTTTAAAAAGACGAGTCCAGAAACCGATTGATTTACTATCACTGAGCTTAAAGTCCATAAAGTAGCCATTTCTGCGCGGGAATTGGCGCTAAAATCAGCATGGACCTTATTTATTCCCGTGATTAAATAACGTCCATTCTAATTTTTTGCCCATATATATGTGTGTATATATATATATATATAAATAATATATATATATATATATATACATATATATATATATATATACATGTGTACACATTTACATATGTATTAACAACGTTTATTGATTTAGGGTAAATTCGACTATTCTCAAATGAGGGAGGTAGTGACTGCAATTAATATAATATAAGCGGCGGAACAGCATTCCCATAATTATTAGTTAATTAATACGGAACGATATTAACAATAAAGCATCCGTGGGTAGGTTCATTCAAAGTATGCCGTGAGTGGGTTCACCAAAATTTTATTGTGGGTTCATCAAACATTTCCTTTTAAATTTTGTGTAATAAAAATTTACTTTATATTTTAATATTTATATAAAAGGGTTGACAAACAAAAGCAATGATACGTTACTAATTTAAATAGCTTTATTTCATAAACCATATTCATGCCGGTACTAGTACTGTAGGGTATATTTACTTTAGGTTTTTAATTAATTTTTCCCTCTGTTTTTCCCTAGTTAACTAGATTTTTTAAAAATTGTGACAGTTACTTCATAACAAGCAAGGTTTTTTTTGGTTTTAGTGTGTGATGTAAAAATGCTTAGTCGGCTGACATGAAGTTTTCATCATCTTACAGTTCATAGCGTTCATGTGCACATAGTTAAATATTACTTATTATAACTTGAAAGAATAAAGATTATCATTGTTCGACTTTCAGAGAACTGTAAGGATGTTGAAGATAATGAGAGGATTGGATGGCCTAGCTTGTTAACAATGTACGAATAATCGAGAAAAATTAAAATTATTAATAAACATCTAATCATTATGAGGAAGATGGGGGAACAAGTTGGTATCACGTAGAATCATAAAAATTATGAAAGCCAAATTTTAACAAGAGTTATTGAATTTAAAATAAAAACCGTAAATACCTAAGGCGCTAAACGTGGATTACAAGAAAAAATTACACGAAAATGATTGAGGAATGATTAAATGACCCAGAATTGCTATGGCATGTCTTAACTGATGAAGAAACATAGCTAAATATGTCATATCATAGGAACAAAGTCCAATGAAAAAAGATCATTAAACTCGTTTAAATATTAAAGTTGTCCTGATTACTTTATCGGTAATACTGATATAATTACCTATAAATTTTAACATTAGTTTAACTGAATAATTAAGAGAATTAAATAGCAATTTTGTGTCACTTGCGTGAAGTCTTGATTTATGAATTATATGATTAAAAACTATGCTGCAGTGATACCTCAATCACCATTTTGACCCTTAACTTTAAGCTTGTAACGTGAAATTTATAAAAGTACTTGACATTTAGACGTATCATGCATCTGTAATAAATACTTTAAATCATTTTGTAGTTTAATCATTGTAAATGACAAATCAAGTCACAGAGGCAATAAACATCGTAACAAGTTATAGTCACCCTAGTAGTTGATGTGAAATTGTTTTTACCTTTGAATTGGACATTTACCATTGATATCGTTTTGGGTAATTTATACATGAAAGGATAAATAAAACTAAATAGTAGATTTGTTTTGTTTGTCAGTATCGTTATTTATCCATTTATTAAACTTAAAGAAAACTGAAAAAACCGTTTATTACAGCCAATCATAAAGCGATAATGGTGACATATTAATAGAGTGGTAGATTATAATATTGATACAGACAATCAGAGTGAATAATTGAAACGACTATGGTGAAAATAAACTTAATATGTAAAAACAAGAATATGTTCATAAATCAGAGTTTTAATTATAATGAATAAAAAATCAAATAAGTCAATACCAGCGAAACATCGAAGTTAGGTAAACGATTGAGCTAAAACCAAGAACGAGATATTAAAAGGTTTTAAATGGTATTTTGTTACATGAGCCAATCATTATCATTATCGCTTACTTCCATCTATTTCTTCAAATTGGTGTTTCTCAAAAGACCATCACATACGGTCTTTCGCTTTCGTTATATAATCACTTTCCGTCGGCATTTTAGGGTGAACTGACAGTTTTAGGTCGTCATTTCATTGACTATGGAGCATTTCATGTTCCACGTTAAAGTTTGTGGTCTCTACACGAAAATTCATCCACGCATTTGTTGCCGGTTCTTTGGCAAAGAAGACGTACCCATTGCAATTTATGTTAAGTACTATGTCAGCCACTAAGGTTCTCTGTCGGACTTCCTTATTACGGTTTTATCCTTAGAATATTCCAATCATAGCTCTTTCCATCACTCGCTTTACTTTAAATGTATGGATTAAACCAAACGCGAGTATCCACGCTTTAGCGCCTCAGGTCTTTACGGACAGAATGGTATAGTGAAACAGTAGATTTTATTATTAAATTTGAAACGATTTTAAATATCTTTTGAACACAAATACAGAAGACTTGCTTCCTAATTAATATTTAGTCAATTTTATAAATTTAGTATATTTTTGTTCCACAAGGAAAATTATTATAAAATGAACGCAGCTTTGTGTTATAGGATTAGAAAGCTGCTTTTATTTTTAGAACTTTTGAAAAGACTAAGTCTTGAAATTGTTAAAAATTTGATTGGTTAGAAATAGTAATAAGAATCCAACATGAAATCATTAAAATATATACATTTTGCAGGCCATAGATCTTAAGAACTATTATTGAGTCCTGTCTTTTGAGAGCGAAGATGAATCGAATATACGTATACGTAGGATTGATATAATATGTTAAGAAGTTGTTCAGTTAAGTGGACAAACTATTCCAATCTTTATTTGTAGTAACTACAAATATAGAAAAAGACGGAAAAAACATATAGCAAAATTAAAAAAAAATCCGGTCACAAATTATATAACCTATTTTTAAAATGGTAACTCTCACGTTGAAGGACCTCACTAATGCTTGAATTGCATAATTTTTATTTATTGTTTTGGCAGCTTTCAAATATTCAAATGCCAAAAAATTTAAAATACCTGCAAAAATTTTCATGCTCAACAATTTAAAGTAAGTTTGAATTGATGTACCTTGTTGTTTATTGAATTGTTTTTTTATTATTATTCAACGCGCTGTCGGGGTACATATGATTCACGTGGTTCTTTTCATTTATTTACAAAAACGCGGGATGTTCTTTTAAAATTTTGGTACTTAAAGTGATACAATAATGTTCACAACTGGTTTACAATAATAACGAAATATATCCCAGAAATAACACAAGTTCAATCTGAAGCTGAAAACGGTTTTGAATTTTTTACGAAAGGCAATCTATATTTTAAGTACATATTTAAAAAAATAATTATTAGCGATAGCTTAACATCGCGTTACATTTATTATATTATCATGATTTAAATATGTAGACGGACACAGAAACACAATACTCCGCACATAAAAATATGAAGTCCAGCATCGAAATTTAGCCCGGCATTTTGCTATCTCCTTTCATGTTTCAAGGAATCAATAAATACGTGCACCTTTGTCCACATTTACTATTTTATTACGTTAATGCGTAGTGACAGGAAGATTCATTTCATTGCGTAGGAATATCAACATATGAAAGGATTGGAGACGGCAGTCATGGCTCAGATTTTTTTCTTAAATATACAGTTGAGAGCTTTGAGGCATTTTAGTTTAGGTGATTTCACTCCTTCCAATAATGTCAGTTCTCCTATCTATAGAAAATATTGGACCATATTTCATATTTTTCTCAAAACCGTGTGCATTTTATCTTTGATTGGGGGCGCTGCTTACGCTAAAAGTATAAGCGATTTCACCCTGTGCACTTCAGAGTTATTCGATATTATACTAAGTACCATTAAATTTTTAACTCTAATATCGAACAGGAACAAAGTTTATAAGTTGATAAAAGTAATTGAAATAGATCGTTTGGCTTATTTCAATGATGACCGATTTATGGAAACCGGAAAAGCAGCCATACGCAAAGTACTTTTGGCCTACATGAGTTTCTGCATTATTTGGATTGTGGGATATTATACGACGTCTTTCAGAAGCCACGACTCGCTTGCAGACGATAAGTGGTCTCTGATCTCCTTGTATACGCCTTTTGATTTCTATATTAATGGCAGGTGTGTATTAAAGTATTTTCTTTATTTTATATTTGTATTATATGTTCAATATTAAGCTGATTATGAAGTTAATTTTCGATTGATATGTGTTAATCTATTAAATTATTTACAAATATTAATAATATTTTTCACCACTTAGATATTATCAATTAATCTTTTGAAAACAAAAAATATTACATCGTAAAAAGTCTTAATTAATATTTTATTTCTTTTTGTTTTTGAATATTTAGCTGCACTGTAATATTCAGTATTTAAATATATGATTTGAAATATTGAAACCGAGTTTGAGTAAGATTTAAAAAGTGCTGGGTACATTATAGCACTTTTTACATATTTTTATCGGGTCTGGTATTAAATGGGGCATAATGGCATCGATGGTGCAACAAATTGCAGTTTAATAGTACAAATAATTAAAATTAGTTTAAATTTGTTCTCCAGTCCAGAATCCTTTTTAGTGACATCCCATGTGCCATATCCACGTATAATATATTTAAGCTTCCTTTTTTTATGCACGGTAGTTCCCTTAACATATAATTTGAATTCATTTCGTGTACAATTTTTCGTTTTGAAGGTCGATTTTTTATCTTTCTTTGAAATACCATTTTTCGAAAAGAAAAACGGAACCTTGTGAATCGTTTGACCTAGCGGTCTTCAATAAGAAAAACAGAAAGCGGTTTTCAATATTCTGAACCAAATTTTGATTATGTCCTCAATACACCGTTGATACATCTATCGTATGGTATATTTCATTAGCGATCTAGGTGAAATTACTAAATTAAAAAACTCCCAACCTTTTCTCAATTTAAATTTATTTCTTTCGAAGTAATGATAGCCATAATTACCAATAATCAAAAATTGTGGCTTGTTGATACTTTCAGAAATTCTAACCAAATGTCAGAATTTCTAAAAAAATCAGTTAAAAATAGTTAATAAAAATAGTTAGTTAGAAATAAGTTGTGTAAATCATTTAAAAATAAAACAAGTTTCAACTATTTTCTTTCCATTTCTCAAGTACGGTATCGTTACAGAAGTTTTCTGACAAAGTAAGCAGTGTAGTAAGAAACTAACACCATCCATTCGATATTTTTAGGACAGCATTCTATTATAAAAAGGAAAAGATTCCTGTGAAATTAGCGTCATCCGTTATTAAGTGGACCAATTTTATTAAAAGTGATGTAGTATCGGCGTAGTTCTATGTTGAAAGTTGCGGACAGTTGCTACTGCATAGAGCGCACAGTCGCGGCACAAGTGTTACTTTACCGAGTGCACAATTGCGGTACAGTTGCTACTCCAATGGCCACAATTGCTTCTGTTGCATTTGATTTTTTTAATGTTTTTCTTTCTTCGCAGATATGGCGTCGTGCAATTTGCTCTCACACTACTGGTCGTGTATCAGGCTTACTGCCACGTCTTCATGGATATCTTCTCAGCTTCTATATTCATATATGTATCTCAACAATTCAGAACTGTTGCTTATTTATTCGAAACAATACGTTTTCAAGACGGCGACATGGTCAGTACATCCGTTCACTCTGCAAATAATGATATTTCCCATAGCAATTCCAAAGGAAAACCTACGATGCCGAAAGATTTATTGAACGCCATTATTTATCATAACCTTATACTCGAGTAAGTGGTTACCATACCTTGGTACTCAATATTTAAATTATTAAGTACTTTTTTGTTATTAGTTAAAACTACTCGTGTACAGTATTATTAGTCAAAACTACTGCATATGTTGTTTACATATGTACTGCACGCTAATGGCATAATCAAGAGATGGAATCACACCGACGCCACATATCTGCAATATCATCAAATCCACATTACATATTTCTAGCTTTAATTTTTTCAAAAACTGGCTTTATTGAGAAAACATATACGTTGCGATTTTCTGCATCGAGATCTTTAAATTAATAAAAAAAATCTATCGAAATTCCTCATTTTAGGCATAAAAAACACCAGGTGTAAGCTACGATACACATTCCAAAAAAAACATCAATCGCATTTCTTTTGCCCACGTCTTTGCATGTATGGATGTTATGGTGTCGATTGTAAATTATGTAATAGAAGTTGGAATGGCCGTTATTATATTTCAAATAGAAATTCACTTTCGCTTTCTATAAAAAAGTAAAAATCCTATGCTCTGTATTATTGTGTAAACTATCATACCTCATACTTAGCAATTTCCGCACTCACGCTATTGCCACCTTTTTGCTGTAATACTTCCTAGAATCGAATTATATCAGAACTCTCCAGTTTCTCGCGGTATTTAATTGCTTAATCAACTGATCGCGGTCGCACCAGAGTGTGATTTATTTAAGATAAGTAAAAGAAAATTTATTGAAATGAATGTTGTAATTTTTAGTTGTTGTGTACTGTTGTATTTATTTTTAATCTAAAAGTTTAAACTAAATCATTAATTTCTTATCGTTACGAATACGTTACACCTAATGTATTGATAAATGTGTGTGTAAATAAATAAATAATTATTGAAAATCTTACGCCAATGCACAATTAACATTTACTTCTGTTACAAACTACCGAAAAAAATACATTATTGTAAAACTGAAAATGAGAATCACAAGAATATAAAAATATATTATAAATACGCGATTGAAATGTTTTAATTATTACGAAAAAGGTTAGTTAGAAATTGAGACATGTATTGGTCAGATTTTTAGATTTTTGAAATAACATGAATTATAGGAATACTAACATGATAAAAATAAAGCAAGTATTATGAGTCTCATTAGTATGGTAAAGCGCTGCTGTAACAAATTCCGTTATGTCTGGAAATTACTTTATAGTGAATGGATAGTATGGTAATAGTAGTTTTAATTACTTTGAAATCACCAACACTTATATAACAACTAAATTATCTGTATTATGGAACTGTTGATTTATTTGCTATTCATGTTTCAGATGCGCTTATGACTTGCAATACGTCTGGAAAAATATATTCTTTTTCCAAGTATTAGAAAGCTGCCTACCGTTATGCTTCCGTATGTATCTCATTATTAATGTAAGTATCATATCATGTTGTGTCATTTAAGAACGAAATACAGATATTGAGACTGATCCTGGATTACTATCCCTCACCCCATTGAATATGAGATTAACCATAAGGATTTACGAATAATGTCATAAAATGTATGCTTACTAGGCTATTTCTCTCTAAAATACGTAGATAATTTTATTCGGGCCCTCTCCCTTAGGAAATATTGAAATGAAATATGATAAATTTCCATTTATGCTTAAAATATATAGAGATACTGAAAAGTTTGAACTCTTAATTTCCCAGCTTCAAAACGTACGTTAAGTAAAACTGAAGAAAATGGAAAACCTAGTTTCTGGAAAGCTATAATTCAAACTTTTTTTCAGCCAAAAATTTGTAGGTTCTTATTATCCAAGGTTGTTATTAAAATTAGTATTATTATTGCACTAGATGTAATTGAAGGAATCTCATTAGATTCTGGAAAGCAATAACTGAGTTTTTTTTAATTTACTGAAGGGGATTTTGTTGAATACACTTTATTGAATAGATCCAGAGCTACTAATTAGGCTTACATTAAAATTAGTAAAACTAATATAATAACTCAAACCTTTTACCCTTTATTGTATGAATATTTGTAAGATTAAATGATCCAGGTTTATTAATAAAGATTGTATCGGTATTAGTAAAGCTAATGCAAAAATTCATCCTTATTTCACTTCATTGCACTTTGATGCAGAGTCATTAATAAATTGAATATCAATATCAATATAGCTAATTTCATCATCAAATTTTTTTTTTATTTTATGGAAAAGAATTTAAAAATGACCTTTCTAAGAAATTAAAAATTATCAAAAACCCCACGCATTTGTTGATCAACCGCTTGTTAGGTTCACAGAAATGAGAGTTAGTATTTTTGTAATAAAAGATGGCACAACATTATTTAAACCTGAAAATCTCGATACACTTTAGTAACAAATAAAATCTGTAAAACGTGAATGAAACAACTTTGATACATTAATAATATAAAATTAAAATGGTAACTGTGACACTAACTTCACCAAAATTATAATGAAATATTCAAGTATCATGATAAAGAAATAGAGAATAATGTTATTTTTTTACGGAATATATAAAAATATATAATTATTAACGATGAGATAAACAATACTGGAATGGCGCCACCATTCCAATGGCTGAAATGAGTTTCAATTACAAGTCTTAATTAATATTTCACCTTTATTGCATCTACTTTGTTATTCGGGCCATGATTGCCATTATGGTACTGTATAAGTCGATGAAGTTGTACGCGTGTAGCCTATAAAAAAGAAAGTAGAAAAAAACTAACAACAAACTTTGTGTAAAATGATAATAAAATTAAAAAAAAACAATAAATAATGAGAGCAATCGTAAAATGACATAATTTTAAGACAAAAATAAAAGAATTCAATTTAAAAAATCTACAAAAGTGTAATTAGATGGGCTTGTAAAACTATATAGTGAGTATCACCGGCATTTTTGGCTTTAAATTAATCAAAATAATATTACTGCTTTCTTAATATTCCCTATATGTTAATAACTAGATAAAATACAATTTTCTCAAGTTCATATTACATTATAATTTCTATAGACTTATGTAATCTAAAAACACAAATAAACGAAATAAAACGAAATTTTGCTCCAAAATATGCTAATTTAAATTACATTGTTCCTTTACTGATATTTTAAAAGCATTTAACAGATTTTTTGAAAGTATTCAATGTTACCGCTTCTATAATAGGCGGAGGAAGATTGTTCTATTATTTTGTTGAAGCAATAAAAATAATTTCTAATATAATCATTAACTAGACCGTGTTTTGAAGGTAGGAAAATATCAGACTAAGTAAATTGTTCGTGTGTGGCCATAATCGCGTAATAGACATTCTCTAGAGCAGAATTAGCATGAAATAGCTATGGTCATTAAAAATGATAAGCATTCCATTACCCAAAAATTCTTAGCAATATGAAATGTTTACGGTTCCTGAAACTAGACCACACTTAAGAACTATGTGTTTTAGACCAGCTTATCGTCGGGTTTGGCTAAAATACATGGATCATAAACAGCATCACCGTAACCAAGCTAGGGAGAATAGCCCTTATGACTGATATTATAATGAATAAATGAGTAATGTTCAACAAATTTTGTGACAAAAAAGTAATTCATTATAAAATTTACATAAACTTGAATACTCTGGGACACCATTACAGACTGTTGACTTCACTTACGATGAAATATGGGATACATTCGGCCATTTCAACTTTTTGGTTTATCTACTCTATCAACTATTCATAATGACTTCGTGCGCTGACAAGATCCGCCAAGAGGTGAGTCTCAATTATAAATCTGTGTTGGATCCGCACTTTCTTTGGATTTGGTTACCGGTTTTATTTTTATACCATTGTCATCATTTATTCTTTTATGTCATCATTTTTGCATATTACAGAAATATTATATAATCGGATTAAAATTTAGTTGAAATTTATCTTCAAATTATATATTTCAAGTAATTTAAAATTTCGTAATTATTGTATTTAGTGAATCTATCCAGACGTATGAAATTGATGTAAAAACGTTTTCAAGCTGTAGATTATTTTTATAAACTAATCACCATAAATGTCTTATAATTATAATATAGTTTGACCGATGATATTTGCATCTAACTATTTTGGGAAATGACATGATAAATTTATGCCTTTTCCAGGCACTTCTGGTGTCAGAAGGTGCCTATTTCAGCAAATGGACTGAAAATTCTGTGGCATCTCGCAGAGAATTAATCAACGTTATCCAGAAAGCCAATAAGCCTCTCTTGTTCTCTGCCCTTGGTATATACACTGTCGACATGGAAACTTATATTGCTGTAAGAAATTTATTATGTAAAATAGCAAATGTACTTTTTACTCTATTATTTTAAACTATTTTTATTGCAGAAATAGGAACGTGAAAGTTGAATAAATAATTATTTGAAGGAAATTTATTACATGAAATATTCTACAATCTGCTTTGCACAATGTGTTTCACTCTTAACAAATAAAAATAATTTTATATAATTTAACAATAAAAAAAACATTTACGATACAAGTAAAATAATTGTAAGGAGAATAAATAAAATACAATGTGAGCAATAAAACCCATTTTAGGTAGTTTAACTAGCACCATATATTTCAAGTAAATTTGTTTGCTTATTTACTTAAAGTTATGTTCGTTTCAAGAATGTTTAGGTCTGCTGTAAATTAATAAAAATAAGGTTTGTAATAAAAAACAGTCTACGTTTGTGTAGCGAATGAAAAAGAGTGCGTAATGATAAAACGGAAATGAAATGAATGTTTTGACAGATATTAAGATATTAGTTACATTCTTAAATCCACCTTTTCCTAGTTGTTTTCCTTTTCACCGCGATTCCTTCTAAAAATAAGTTTCCAGGTTTAGGTAATCAGAATGTAAACGGAAATTTCCTATAAACAAATTGTTATTTTAATTAACATTCACAATTAAATGAAACTACGTGATATATCTTCAGGTGGGCTATTATCAAAGTTCTTTGCTAATAGCCCACTGGAAGATGTTGTAATACAATGAAACCTAGGTCGTGGTAAAGAATTTGAAGCAAGTAGAAATAATACTACATCACGTAGTCACATCACGTAATTATTTAATGAAAATACATCACGTAGTTTCATTTAATATCTAATAAGAAGTTTTCCCGCACTTCCGCACGCGTGGAATTCACTATGTTTAATGTTGTGACGGAATGACTTACTCTCCCCATAATCCAGCGCCACCACCATCATCCCCATTTATATCGCCTACAACTTGTTGCAATTTAGGATATCCCACATAAATTTTAATATAGCTCGCTAACCTTAACTTTTACAATATATTATTTTTTGAAACTTTTCTTTGCTTCGTCATTGATAGCTTTCTACGACAGCAGAACGTCCGTCTTATATTAAAGCTCAATGATGGTGGCTTTGTTATTGTATTCTGTTATTCAAACATTCTATTGCTATTAAAGCGCTTACACACCATTTATTTTGTACGATCAGCTGAGAGATCAGAGAGATTTTATTACATGGCGGCGTCTCCCTTTACTGATCATACAAAACTTAAATGATAATTTGCATATCGCTGTTTCCGAATAATATTGGCGCCACTGTAAAATCGCAATTTTACAGACAAGTAAAGAAATAAATATTGGGTAAAAAAATAATTTAACAAAGCATAGTCGACTAACAGAAATAGTGTAATGACTTATATTTACTGCTTATTTACTTGGAAATAGTAACATAATAAGTCAAAATAAACTAATCAAAATGTGTTCAGGTTATTTCTAAGAAATGTATATTTTTTGTCAACTTCTATTTAATGTTTCTGTAATGCATAAATAAATAAATAAACAATTAAATAAATTTGCAGATCATCAGAGCGGCGTACGGAGCCTTCGCCCTGATGAGGAATTTTACGTGATTCCCTCTTTTGAATGCTTTCAAGTGTTTAGGAAAGAGTTTACCAAACTTAAAAGTATTTTCATGTAGCCTATTTCATTGCACTTTTCACTGCAAAATGTAAATTGTATTAATTGCAATATATGATCAATAAAGTTATTTAAATATCAATCCGTAATTTTTAATATCTGGACTACAATTTTTACTATGGTTGAGTATTTCTTTATTGTTGTACTATTAGAAAAATAACTTTAATAAGAACTGGTTTTGAAGTTCCTTTTGTATATTTCTATATACACTTTTTAAATACCTCATAAGTTTCTATAAATATTATAGAAAATATAATTTTGTCCAAATACTTTACAAGTTTGCAGCTATAATAAAAAAACGAAACAAATTAATGGAAAACTGAATGGAATGAAAATGTAAAAAATTCCAACAAAGTCCCATTTGCAACGTATGTTATAATATGAATAACTAAACACGGTGAAAACAATTGTAAAATAAAAATAAAGCCAATTCGTGCCTTATATACTAATAACCACGCTTAATGCAAAATTATTGGGAAATCGCAAAGAAAATTAACCTTTCTTCCGTAGTAGTAATGAGTCGTTTTAACACTTTCTTAATTAAATGAAGAGTTTTAATTAAAATGGGAGAGAAAAAAAATTTCAAACAAAAGCACATCTCTCATTTGAAACTGACGTACCGTTGTAATTTCATGACAAAATTGTTTTTATTAAAGATAGCAACTCAAGGTTTCTAAATTAATTTCTTCATAGAGTCTTCCCCAATTTTAATATATTTACCCTAACGCATTTTGTGATTCGGTATTCCTTAGAAATAGTTATCTTCAAAGCCATCGAATTATGGGTCGACGGTATTTGCGCCCCCTTCTTTAAAGCAAATGTTCGTTAAGTTAGTTAACGGAACTAGATTAATCAAATGGAAAAGAAGCGGAAAAAAAACAAGTCTTGATTCAATCCAGGATACTTTTTCATGACCTTTGGAAAAATAGGTTGGTCTGTCAAAATCAGTACCTAATATGCTCACAATTGGGTGATTTTTGTATGTGGATTGGCTTTTTGCTCCCCAGTAAGCTGACATGTCACCCATCCTTCAAAGTAATATTAAATAAAATTTACTACGCAATCTGGAAAATAAATGACACAGTTGAGAGTCGCGTAACACCGATACACTAACCTATGTATTTTATTCGTCAGTTAAAGTAAGAACTTTCATATTTTTAACAATGATTTCCGCAGTGCTAGTCATTACAAAACCTATAGGACGTAGTGTAACTTCGTAGCCAACCTTGAATTCAACAAATTGAATCAAGTCAGAGGTAGAAATTATGTTAATTTACGTAGACTATTTCCTAAATGTACCTTGCTGTTTGTCTTCTGAGGAAGGAGATCTAATAATACTAATAACTCAACATTTGTTGATTTTTCTTTGCTTAAGTATTTATTATCTAATTATCATCAGATTGATTTGTACTCAAAGAATGTTCATCTGTAATCAGGATACTGTACGTCCAGATATTTCCGCAGTTTTCATATATTATACGCACTGAATCATTAATAAAACAACCCTCGTTTATAAGTTATATTAATGAAGACAGTAAGTAATTCACTTTTCAACTTTATTTTTACATGTGATTTCAGTTGGACGATTAACTTATTTATTTAAAATTCATCTGGTTAAATTTTCCGTCACGGCTTCCCTTTGTATTTGTTTATTTTTAAATGCTTAAAAATTCATAAGAAAGTTGTTAATATTGTAATAAAATGTATGGCTTCTCTTATAACTTCATTTAAATTGATATAATTTTAATACACGTACAAAATTAAAGAACTTTCTTTTATTTGCATTCTGCATAAAGTAGTTACATAGTTTCAAACAAATTTTTTTATCAAATGCTGCTACATATTTTTCATACTTTTTCTTATTTTTTCCTATCCATACTTAAAAATCTAAATGTTGGGTTTATATATTGTACATTCATTTAAAGCATATTAGGTATTTTACAAATCTAGTTTGTAAACGAATAATGGCACTTAATGCTTCGATTTAATTTTGAAAGATTAATTAATTGACTGCTCACTTCCCTTGATAGGGTGTAAAAAAGTAAAACTGCGAAAATTTTATATAAAATGCAATAAAAATGATCAAAAAAAATTTAGACAGTTAATAACGGATAGACATGACGAAATTGTGAATTTTTCTTATTGCACTACAGAAATCTATAATGGAGCCGTAGACGTAACTTAAGTTATTGTAAAAAGTGAATACATAGTTCAAGTACCATTATAGACACAATATCCTTAATAGTACAAATAGTTTATTAAAATTTACAGTTTTGTTATTTTCATATTAATTTAAATTAAAAAAAAATAAAAGCCCCGCATTATTTCTAATGCCTATTTAACCACTTTTTACGGTTATTGGTTTACAATAAATTTAGCATGTAACTTGTATATCACTGAATTCTTGTATATTTTAAAATTTCTGAGCTATCTAAAAACTTGCAGAAGCACATTTAGTTTTGTAAATAGTAAATACTATTTGTGCGAAGGCCATTATTCTTGTGATATTACTACTTTAAACATTTATCATCACACCATTGCTTCAACCAGTATACAAAGAAAACATTATAAATAATACGCTTTATTTAAGTGTATTAATTAAAGCTTTAAAGTATTTTGACATTGGGCTTTTCGATATAAATTATGTAAAACGTTGTGTAAATAGAGATCCTTAACGTCCTGCATTTTGTAACGTGGCTCATGATTACTCTTTGTAATACAGACGATTTTTTGATGAGAGCACTTTTAATAAAATCTCGATATCAGCCTCTGTAGTTTCAAACGCATTGCTATCAATTACAAAGCACCCCATCTTTAGTTTAAACCGCAGTACAATACAAAACTTTATAAAACAGGTTGAGATTGAGGTAGTGTTTTTTGCGAAAACAGATATTTATACCAAGAAAACTATGAGAGTAACAAAAGTGTTTATTTTTAAATTGTATGTTTACGACTCTGGTATGTTCCTTGGCAGTAATGTGTGAACAGAAAAAACTGAGACGAAGCATTAGGAAGTAAAGTTGTGACCTTTACTTAACTTAGGACTTTATCATTTATAAAAGGTAAATTTATTGCTGAGTTTAATCAGTATGATGGATATAGTTTCTAATGTTATATTTTTCTTTCGTTACAGATCGCTCTGATAATGAAATAAGTGACAAGCAAACAAATATTTATTAAGTCTATTGCCAGATGTTTCTATATATATTTTTGGTCTTAATTTTTGCCCATTTTGATAGGCAATTCGAGGCTGCAGTTGATATGTTGAACAATATACCATATACAGAAAGCTTTTAAGAGAACAGGATGAGTGGTCCGTTAATTAGCAGAAGCGAATATAATCCAAAAATATTGTTAGTATAGAATATGATACATGAAAATCTCTATTGTTTGTTTTTGTATATATGTTCAATTTATGATGCTGTAAATTATCATCAGTTAATTCTCAGGTCAGTACGACAAAGAAATATTTTCTCTATTTATTTTCATATACTCAGAAAGGTTAGGGAGACTCAACTGGTTAATAGCGATATGTTTGCTGTTTAAATCTAACCTAGATATATTCGTATAACTTATATATTCGTATAACTGTTAAAGAAGGGAACTCTATTTTTTTTATAATTTTAAATTACACATTAATGAAGATATCCTAAATGATATGGGAAAATATAATATGGTGGGATGTTATATTTTTGCATATTTTTGCACTTGCTTTCAAAAAAACTCAGCAAAGAATAATGGGAAAAAAGGGTTAGTAAAATCTGAGTAGACGATCATAGGAAGACTGCAGCGATTATATTAAATCTTATAATTTTTGTTATACCTACCATGTTTTTAGGTCTTTGGAACTATAAATTTAAACATTCCATCTTATTCCATTCAATATTCTATCTTTCCTTTTACATGGCTTCATGGGTTTTTGGATTGAAAATCAGGTTATCCAACGCTAAAATTGGAATTATTAGTTTATTTTGGATTTAATTTGAAGGATTTAATATAATAAATGATCCGTTTAATATCACTTAAGAAAAGGCAATAATTTTCAATTGTTAAATTTTCCATTTCCCTTAGTTATAAATGGTTAAACTGTACTTAAAAGTTGCTTTAGCTTTCTGATTTGCTGTTTACTGCGTTTCCTTTTATCATGCAATTTCCATTTCACACCACTCGTGATAATTTTTCTTTAAAAAGGATCAGCAAAACGTCTTACAATTTTTTATCATTTTACAGGATTATGAGGTACCAAAACACGTACTTCCCAGACCTTTCCATATTTTTCCATATGTTTTTGTACTACTAACTAAGGTCATTGAAGTTTGTTGGATAATTCTTGAGTCGTCAATTCTAGATTAGACTCGATTTCTACAGACAGATAATTAGGTCATCGAATTGTGTGAATCATTTGGATCGGGGTAATGGTGAACTCATTTTGAAGCTTAATGCTTCATAAATGGAAGTTAAAAATGGATACTGTAATAAAAATTTTACGTTAAAAGCTTTGGCCAATGACAGGCATTTCAATGATATGAGTAAAAGAATTTCTCTAGCACCCTCTTGACCGGATCACAATTTCAATATTTCCGAAATTGTTATTGTATAGACTTAAACTTGTGGAAATCATCAGAATATGACAAACACCGACGAACCATCGAATGTATAAGGCGTAACTATAAGAGTATTCTAAAACAGAAAAAACCTAACACCTCTAATACAATAACTAAAACTTATCTGGTTACTATTACAGTACTAACCGATCCCTTGCAGGACTCAGTCTTAGAAAAAAAAATTATATACCTAATCCAGGGAATGATAATACCTAATCGAGTAAATTGATGAAACGTGAACATTGCTGTCAGCGCGGCTAACAAATATTGTTTAAAAATACTGATGCATTTTTGATCAATTAATCGGTTTTATTTAAAATTAATTTATTTGAATATAAAACAAATTTTGTTGTACAAAGAAATAAATATAAAATAAATATGTATATTAGTAGTTTATTGCCCAACAGCTTTACACGATACACAGAAATAATAGTAAGACGAGAATTAGAGCTTAAATTTTATATAATTCATAGGTTTCGAACTACAAATAAGTTTTCAACGTATGTTTATATATATATAAATATATATATATATATATATATATATATAAATATATATATATATATATATATATACACACACACACACACACATATATATATATATATATGTGTGTGTGTGTGTGTGTGTGTGTGTGTGTGTGTGTGTGTGTGTATCTTGGTAAATCAAATACCCAGAATATAAATCGTATATTTAAGATCTCTCGATCTTTTTTTGATCTAGCTACCGCAGCACAATGAGGTATCTGCTTACGTTAAAAAATATGTCAAAGCAGTATTTGACATATAGTATGTACTTTAATACATTAAAGTTAACATGTAGTTTTGAATGTTTTTACCCTTAATTCACCCACTCGCCTTAGCGTCTCGGATAAACAAATTCTCGATATCGAGAATAGAGAATCTCGGATAAGCAAATTCGTCTGTTTATATGAGGTATCCACATTGTGACGATGAACTTACGTGACTTCATGAATATGTTATAACAGATAATAAGGCATTCAAGAACAGTTTGTCACTGGAATAGAAGATTACATTGATATCCGAACGGAATCTTATTGTTATCACTAAGTTTTGTTTTTTGGACCCTGTCAAAATTTAATAACCACTAAATAGATTGCGCTCGAAATTTATATTTGTTGTGTTTCAAAGGCTTATATATAAGGCTTATATATAACTTTTTAACAGACCCAACAACCGATAGCAAACACCCGAGGCGAATACGTTATTAACACATACGCATGCTCGGTCAGTATGTGAACGTATTATTGAATATTAGTAGACCTGAGTTTCTATAGTCCACCTGAGTAGCTATAATGGCAAACAACGGGTGATGTCAGCAAATTAAGATAAATTAAAATTAATATGGACAAGGAACGATGTTTTTGAAAATTCAATTTATTTTCTATTTACAACTAACTCATATTTCTCAAGTTTTACAGTTTTTTATATTAATTTTTTTTATAATTTTCGACATATATTTTTTAATCTAGAGAAACTTTACTTTCTTTTCTTCAAAATGTTTTTTTTTTATTTAATGTATTCATATGTAATCGTATGATGTAGTTATTATATTACTCCGTTGCAGTAAACTTATTTCCAGACTTGCAAAGTAGGGGAATGTGACGATATGAAGTATAATCGGAAAATGTATATCGAGAAAAATATTTGGTTTGTTTTTCTTGTAATATGACCATAAAAATACCGGGTTTTGTATTATATATCTTTGACTTATTAACTTAAATTTAATGACAGAAGTTCGCAGATACCTCGAGGGTACATCACTGCGAATTCGGAAATCAATAATTTTCCACACAAAGATAATTCGCCAGTCGTCGTTTATTTCTATTTATATTTGTAATTTAAGTAGATTGTTGGATCATAATTGATCATTTGCTTATTGGGTTTTCTTCATAAAAGGTGGAAATTTTAAATTTGATAAAAAAATCGTTAGTTAAACAAATTTTGACGAAAAAATAAATAATACAAACATTTGAAATATTACCATGCAAATTATACTGATACAATATACGTATACTTAATTATAAAAATACATTTGGTGTACATGGATGATCTTGATATTTTTCCAGAATCAGGATCCGTTCATGGTGGCAACAAACAAATAATATCACTTTAGGTTGTATTTTTTTTCGTCTATTTTATTTTATATTTTATTTTTTTAAAAACCATCCCACGTCGGAATTTTAAATTTGGCGTAATTATACATCCCATTAACTCATATATTTGGCTCTAACTTTTTCAAAATATCCACATAAGAATTAAAGAGAGGGTAAATAAGGCACCAAATTTTTTATTATTTTCATATATCATGTGTTAATTTGAAAAGGCTAGTTGTAGAAACTCCACAAAAATTAACGACTATCTGAAATCTTTCAGTTTTTTTAAATATATCACATATTTTTATGTCTGTAAAATGTAGAGTAGGCGATATATTTACGTTATGAAAAATTAATATTTGTAAATAACTTAATAGAAATACCATGTGCCCTTAAACGTTTATAAGTGCCATATGTGTATCCTCGTAGTTGCGATTTTTATTCATATTTAAAAATATTACCCATACTTGTTTATATAATTCCGAAGATAGAGGTAATCCATATACGTTCGGCATTGTAAAGAAAAGAGAACATCGCATTTTTTAATATACAACTAATACAACTAAGACATATACTTTCTATGACATTGAATATATTAAGACAAAGCAGTACAAAATTTAGTAAGTGTGTACTATATGCAAGAATTACGGAGTATTTAGAGATTTATTTTTTTTTATAACATAATAAAATTATTTTAAATTTGTTAATGAACTGAAAAAAAATAACTATGGCTTTGCGAAGTAATTATGGCTTGCGTTTTTAAAAAATATAACTCTGGCTTCGCGACTAGTACAGGCTAAAGAGATTATTTAAATATAAGCATGTGTTGTGCATGTATTGAAATCCAAAAGTAGGTACTTTATCAGTATCGTTTTTGTTTAAGAACTGAGTTTACGTCATCGATATTCCTTCATGTTATGTAAATACTAACGTGGCACTTGGAAGGACTTTTCTAAGTTTTGTATATTTGCAACAGTTTCCAATATTCTTGCATAGATTTCATTTGACTACTAAATTTTCCCTCTCACATTTTATGTAGTTTCCAATTTTTAGACAAAAATCGCACAAATCCTTGTCGCTGTACGCTCGTAGTGGGAATCTACATACATTGAAACCTACAATCTCGAATCTAATAGTATCTATATCTAATAAAATAATTGATGTAATTTAACTAAAATAGTTTTATTTCATTTTTAAAATATGAAGACAAGTTGCAATAACATTTTTATTACGGGAAATTTCTCCAGATGATAAAATACTGGGTGGTACCAGAATGTCTTAGACCGACGGTTACCTAGGGGACATGAAAATGTATTTAAAACGTATAATTCTAACTTAGCTGACAAATTAAAATATCAATTAATAATTCTTCATCAAAAACAGTATAACTGCACACTTTTCAAGTTCGTCAAAGTCTGTTAAAAATTTTATATCTAATTTGAAATGAAAAGAATTAAAGAAAAATAGTAGATTCAAAATTTAATGAGTTCGAAAATTTATTTGGACTTTCTTGAATTTATCTTCATTTAAGAAAGTCCAAATAAATTTTCGAACTAAATAAATTTTGATTAAGTATCAAGCGTTTTACCAAAAATTGATGCGCACATAAACTTCCAAACAATTTGATCAGGCAACGACCTACATTTATAATTGACGAGAGTTGATCTTAAAAATGATACAGTGTTCCGAAGCGGACACTATATATGAGTACGTAAGAAAAATCGACTAGGATTATCTCGCTTAAAAGTCCGACTTGGATTATCTCGCTTTAGCAACCAAGAATAATCTGCTGTCGTCCTTTTATTCCACCTTTCCTGATAGCAATCTCTTTCAAATCCCGATGAAATATTTCGCCTTACTCTTCACTTACAGTTCCCAAATTATCAGAAATGTAGCCATAGTTCAAATTGTGGAAGTGAAGTCACTCATCAGACATACAATTTTCCCGAAATGTTTAATCACAATTTGGACTTTTATGGTTTCCTGGGAAATTGTTCACTACTTCCTTAAACGATTTCCAAGATTCTTGTTCAATTTCACTTAATTTTTTATCGAAAGTTGGGTTCAATGTGTTTTCAACAAAAGACAATTAAAATAAAATATCAATTCTTTACTAGATAAGCCCAGGTACGTTTGGTAAAAAAAATTATACTACATAACTAAAAACCTGACGTGGTTTTAGTATTTGTCCTGTAATCAGCACCTAATCCCGCAAAATATTTCCTGCAAAATCTATTAAAATCAGAGATCAAATATGAAAGCGAAAAACCATTGTAGACCTGTGTAATCCCACTTTTTTGATCTCTAGCGCAACATTTTGCTCTCTGCTTCGCCCAATTTTCCTTTTTCACTGAAGTATTACACCAACGATGTTGTTTTCACATGAAAGGTGTTTTTGATCCGAATAACAGTAATGATGTAATTTAGAAACGTACTGAACCTATTGAGTGGGAGGTATGAGGAAACAAATAGTTGTCGAGAGAGTGGAGGTCTGGGGTTCTACCAAGTACTCATGAATTTTTTTCAAATTTTCATGCTCGATAAAAACGCTCTGCTCAATATCAATATGAATATAATCTTAACTAACCCAATGCAATTTATCCAACTTAATTTAATGTAACAAAAAAAAATATATGAGGAATAAAAACATCCATTTTTAGGTTTTTTCCCCCAACCCGAAGACAAGAGTAATATTCTTAGTTCAACCCCGAAATATTTGTATTTTTACCGGAATAAATATTTAATTTCAGGGTTCCCTTAAACAGGATGAAACTATCTTTTATCTCAGCTTCATCTTTAAGCCAAATAACCATAATAACATGAAGAGTTTGTATTAAACAGTTTGAATATTGCACGTTGGGCCCTATGAGTGATAATAAATTAATTATGAGTGATAATAAATTAATTTAAAGTTCCACGTTACTAAAGGATACAATTCATTCAAAAATGTACTTCAAATTTTAGTACATACTTTCAGTATCAGGAAAAATTTAATTCAAATTGTTTTAAGAATTGTATGTGCGATTAAAAACACAGGTACATAAAGGAAATGAAGAGAAAAAACTTTCCTTTGACATTATTTGAAAGAGGAAAAGCTTAAGTTTAAATTTATGTTCCAAAGATTATTTCAAAGAAAGTTTTATTTAAACCCTTCCAATATTTTTAGTGTTTTACTAGAATAAACGTAGAGATTAAGTATAGGTTTTGTGGTTTAATGATGTTTAAATAGGCCTAAATAAAATATCTTTTAAAAAGCCGACTTCAGAAAAGGTAAGTACTAAAAAGTAAAAAATAATTCACTCAAAATAGGTATTTGTTTATTTGTAATAAATAACTAAATTACATATTTTTGAAGTCCACTTAAAAAATGTGAAATGTTTATATGATAAATAAGCCCTTCATGAATCTATTTATTATTGTAAATACATTAGAAGCTAAAGTTTTAAATTTACATTACAAAAGAAATTAAATTAAATTATACACTTGTTTAAGTCGACCGAGAGTGCTGGCACTAACTTCAGAAATAAGTAACTTAGTTATTTATTGCGAATAAATATTTATTTACCTATTTTGATTTTATTTTTTTTACCTTTTAATACCTATCTTTTTTAAAGTCGATTTTTTAAAAGATATTTTATTTTAGAATTGTTATTGATTAATATATTAATATTAATTATTACACTTATATCTTTCTTAGAATATTGGATAAATATTAAACGTAACGGGCAAAAGCTAGAATATGTATAATTTTGTGTTTACCTAAAGTTGATTATCAACAACACATAGAAATGAAGCGATAGTAATAGCTGCCAATGGTTAACTGTTAGCAGTTGCGGGGTCGGGTTCTTCATATCCGAAGTCCAATAACAGATTTTGGAAATTAAAAACTTCCAACTGAGTAGTTCCGTTCTCCATACTCGATATTCAATATCCGATTTTCCAAAGTAATGAATAAAGTAACAACAGTCTAGTAGCATATATATTGAATCACGATCGATTTTCTACTATCCGTTAAAGAGTTACTTTATTCATTTTCAGAACTCATCATCACGCATTGACCTGGTCGTTGGTGCAGTTATTTTGCAAATTAAAAACTACTACTTACTATCATCCGATAAGGAGTCCCATTGTTCATCTGCGGAACACATCATCAGACTCTGATATGATCGATAGTGTAGATATTTCGCCAAACAACAACTACCAGTAGCAAATATCTTGAATCACTTTCAGTTTACTACCATCGGTTAAGGAATTCCATTGTTCATTTCTAGAACTCATCATCAGACCCTGACCTGGTAGACGGTGTAGTTATTTTGCAAAGTAACAACTGCTAGTATAAAAATCTTTAATAATGGTTGATTTAAAAATATCCTTTTAGGAGTTTTAAACTTATCATCAGACCCTGACCTGGTGATCGTTTTGCAAAAAAACAACTACCGCTAGCAAATATATTAAATCATAGTTGATTTACTGCCCTTCGTTAAGGAGTCTCATCGTTCATTTCTGAACCTCATCATCTAATCATCATCATATTTGCATGGGATCACACATATAACACCTTATTTTAAATAAAAAAAACATCAAAATCGATCCACATGGTAAAGAATTATTCCGTATCCTATTTCCTCTAAAAGGAAAATAAGTCACCTTTTTCCTTTCCATATTGATAGCTAGATTATTTTTATATTTAGTTATTAAAAATTTCATATTTATAACACAGTTACATCATTAATCGTTTGCATATTATTATACAAAACCATTAACAATAATTAGTAATTATGGTAATTAAACAATAGGGATTAACTTAATAAAACATATTAAAATATTTAACCGAGGATATTTAACCGAGGTTATTTCACAATATTAAATTTTTAATTTTTGGGGTTTACTTTCGTCAAAATCAGAAGATAAGAAGAGATTGCTCATTCAAAATAAGTACGTCATAATTTTAATTTTTTTGAAGTCTAAAGAAACAACAAACAAATAAAAGGAGAGCCGATTCACATACTTTTCGAAAAATACCTCTTCCATATACTATATACACCTCTTTTAGAGTTTTATGCCAGTGAAGATAAAATATAGAAGCAAAAAGTCAAATTCATCTCGTATTGATGCGTTGGTGTGTATACATATGTAGCTGAATGTTAAAATTTATTTACAATCATTTAAAGAAGCTAAGTTAACGTTTAAATTTTTTAAACGTTAACGTTATTTGGTTTAAAAATTTATACAATTTTGTAGCAATATTCATAATTAGTGATAAAAATTTATAAAGTTTTCTATGTGATATATTCAACGGAAAGTCTACTAATATCGAGATTCACATATTTATTCTCAGAAACAGGTATATCACTTTAAATGCACAGAACCACCAGTTCTAGTTTCATGAAAACCCTCTATTAGTCAACCTTGGTAAGCAAAGAGAAAGCGCCATAAGCAGTCCGCATTATCTGCAAGTAAGCAAAGAGTTATCATATTAATATTGCATTTGATTCCAAACTTGACAATTATGAAAATCTCGTAACAGACATTGACAATTTTTTAAGTAATCTCTTCTCATTCATTAAATATTTAAGCATAATACTATATAAAAATATTTAATTTGTGTAATAATTAAATTGGACTAAACTATAAGAATTAACCAAAGTTTAACGACAAGAACCCATTGAAAAATGTTTATTAAGAATATTAGTCCCCTCGATAATATTAATTTATCCCACTTCAATATTGATTACACGTGTTAAATCAGTCATTAGTTTAACTTCAGCTATTAAAGAACAACACTAAACATGAGAATTTTATCAAATACACATATGAAGATATAATTTAAAAAGTCCACACTAAACTATATGCAATAAATTTTAAGTCACTCTGATTGGTTATTCATTTCTAACTTTTGCTATTTGTTTATAGTTATCTGACGAGTTCTTTAGAATTGTCATTTTAATTAACAAATACATTCCTATTTGACTTTAAAGCATACACTTGATATGAGAATTTACCAAATACACACATAAATATGTAAGGTAAAATTCGTCACTATCATAAACCAAAAGTAAAATCCTATATAACACACCTTTTTTGAAATTTTTAGATAATTTTGTATCCATACCTAGGACGGAGTTGAAGCACAAACAGTTTTCTTCGATAATTTTTGTGTATGAGTTTATTTATATTTTACCTCTGAAAGATGCATGGAAAAATGCTTAAATATTACTTCATACTAATGTAAGTTTTGGGATTCAATTTGAAATGTGCGTTTTCTATTGTCCCATCATTTATTTGTTACTTTTATTGAAACTAGAATTTCATTTTATACTCATTCAGTAAAAGCCGAGTAAGCAGGTTTAAAATTAATGAATTAAAAATCTCAAGATTAAGACAGTGCGACTAGATCATAATTTACTTTTATTCTGACTTATGGTACTTTTAAGATACAATATTATTTACTTAAAAAAAACTCAACCGCTTTTAAACAATTACATTAGGAAACCGTGAGCATATGCTAAGAGCCGACGAAAAATAATTTTCAATTTCGGACGATAATACGGTACCTGTACTATCCGATATCATAGGTCTTTTTATACCAGGGATACACAAATAAAGAAACAATTTGAAATAAAATTAAATAGGAAATTTACCTGGGTGAAAGTAGAAATGGACATGGGGAATATTCCCAGCGCAGAATATTTAATGGGACGTTGGGCGCGCGCCATCACCTGGATCAAATCTCGCCTCGTGGACGGAGAAGCCAGATACCAGTCGCTCAGATATATCCCTTCCGACACTAATAGAGCCTGAGGATATCGACATCGTTATAGTGATCTAAATAAATTCTGTTAATTAAGATTTAAGTTATATTTTAGAAGCACATCTAAATAATGATTCCATAATTGAGTTTTCTTCCGTTTGCAGTTTAATTGAAGGAAGGTTTATACATAAGCGTGTAATGAAAAACGAACTCCAAAAACGTTAATTGCACAAAGTTGCACAGTATAGACAGGACAGAGGAATATCCCTGAGAGATTTTCAAAATAACGTGACAATTTAATAAGTATAGTTTTAAAAATATTTATCAATCGATAACTGAAATTTTAATTAGTAAATAACTCTCATAGGTGCATTTCAAAATTTTACGTTAAACTTGCTTCATAATATTTTTCAAGTGCTTTAAAAAGAAAGTTACAGTTATGTTTACCTAATTTTAGGTAATTAAATTTCAATTCCATTTTTGGGCGAGAATAAAATTGATGATCGTCTTTACGACTATTTCGAAAGGGCATTTGGGGTCAGTCGCATTGAATTTTGAAAATTCAGCAAAATTTTTCAAACTTGAAATATCAGCAATGTAAGCATATAAAGCTTTGGTTATGCGTATATGCACATATGCACATATGACTGATGTCAATCAAAGTAGTTCCGATTATAAGTCACTCAGAATTATAATTTGGACATAAGTAACACGTTAAATGCAACTGAATAATAATATTGGCATCCAGCCCCAAAAATTATCTTTTTGAACAGTGTTCAGAATCGACTCGTTTTATTGCTGCACTAATTTTTACATTGGTTTTTCTATTCATTTAATGCTTTATCAATTTATTATCAGCTTTTTGCAACACATAATTTATAACCAATTATATTTTGTGTACTTGATACCTTCAGATATACTCCTAATATAGTGTGAAATAACAAAAAAAACGTTTTACATATTGTGCAAGAATTTGATTCAATTAGAGTTCAATATTGAAACGACTTCTATACTCATGATTTACCTAAACAATGGCGTATGGATTTAGTAATATAATCAGGTCAGGCTATGAATGAAGATATAATAACAAAAAGTAATGAAGAAACCAAAAAATGTTTCATTAAGTAATTAATTTAATATCGTCATATTAATTCAACTGTAATAATGACGACATCACATAACCACAGCTGCAGGAAAGTTGAATCGAATCTAACTGATTATTACTAAGGTTTTAATATGACGGTTTAACATATTTAAGTATTATTTAAGAAAATAGGAAGACAACTTGTTCATATTGGAAACAAACAGCATGAGAGAGTTTTTGTGTTGTTTGATTCTGTAATACTTTGTTATTATCAATCCGCGTAATTCCATACAGATTTAAAGGCATTATTATTATATATCGAAAAGGTGAAAAAGTCTTGCTACAAGACGGAAGTTTGTGATAAAATAAGAATTAAATCTCCTGCTAGCTATTTTCAAACAAAGTATGGCTTCCATTAATAAATATACTATATATATATATATATATATATATATATATATATATATATATATATATATATATAATTAATTAATGAACAAAGCTTACTCTTTCTTTAATTACATCCGCCGACCTAGTATACAGGAACAGCTGATAAACCAGGGCCACTAGGAACGAAAGGGGACCGATCACAGCCATCCAATTTCCATTAGCCCTCTTCATATACTGCAATAGGAATTGTTTAGAGTACATTTTTGTTCAATTGTTACAAACTTCTTAATTTTTCTTAATATTAATATTTTTAATAATTTTTTTTTCAAAATTAATAAATAATTTATTTTAATAAATTATTCTAATTATAATTTTTACAATTCACATTATAATTTTTAAAATTATTATAATTTTTACAATTCACAATTAAATGAAACTACGTGATGTAGTATTATTTCTACTTTCTTTAAATTCTTTACCACGACCTAGGTTTCGTTGTATTATAATATAATGAGGTGGGCTATTAGCAAAGCTCTTTGCTAATAACCCACCTGAAGATGTTGTAATACAACGAAACCTAGGTCGTGGTAAAGAACTTAAAGAAAGTAGAAATAATACCACGTCACGTAGTTTCATCTAATTATGATTAATGAATTTCTACAAAATTAATGCGAAATATATTCAATTTTTACAATATTACTCCGGATGGTTTGCAATGAAACGAAAACAATTGAGTAAATTTTTTTAACAAAATAATGATAAACAATGTACGCAAAAAACAATTCATTCACTATTAAAAGTATTTCATAAGTTAACAGCATTCATCCAATTTTTATAAAAAAAGTTAAAATTAGATAAATTATGTACTTATTAAAAACAATATGGATAAGTTTGAAGTTCATATTATGGTAAAATTATAAACAAGTCATACAAATAACAAAATACAACAATTTGCAATCAAACGTCAAGGACGAACATGGTACTGATCAAACGTAACAAAGAAATACGACATGATATATTACTAAAACTCTACTCAAGCTTTGTCGGAGACTAAAAATAATTAGGATGGAAGTAAAATAGGTCACTTAAATTATATTAAACATTCCAGAGGCTGGACTGCCCTAAAATCAGGATTAATTTAAAAATATTATTTATAATGTATTAAAAATCAATAATATCCCTAATATAGAAAAATTAACAAAAAATGAGAAAATATGGTAAAGTGTACTATTATTCACTGGACACATAATTAAATAGAAGAAATGTCGAGTCATATTTCTTATAGTTTTTATATCGCGTGAATAAAAGCAGTTTAAAATTTTGTAAACGGGATTTAAAAATAATGCTAAATTGAACCTTAATTTCTTTTTAAAACACCTATTCAGTTATTAACCAATTGACGTGATGCGTGAAATACAAAGTTAACTTGAAGTGTATGGGGAGGATAATAATTGTTATAATACCTCAATTGAGATCTTTATACGATTGTCATGCATATATATCTGAAACTGTAGGAAGTGTGGGGTTGTGACAAACATAATAACTTATAAACTTATTTTAACATAGAAACATTAAAACATCGCTTACATCGACAATCAGCAGCATGCAGATGCAAAGAGGCAAACAGCATACTACAATTAGTACCAAGAATACACTGTTATACATACGCTGCAAGTCTGCTGAATACCTATGGAAAGAAAATGTAATTAGCTTAACGGGTAAATTTTTCAATATTTTCAAAAAATTTGCGATCTCGCTATTATACTTTAAAAGCGATACGCAATTACAATAATGCAAATTCTTGTTGTCTCATTATTAGCTTGTAATTACAAACAGCCTTTACAGAATGGTTTGTCGAAAATATTTCTATTAATGTAATAGTGAGTTTAAAAGTATATGTCAGCCAAATATTAGTTAAAAGTCTAACAGTCATTCCATTCTTCCTTAATTATTATAAAATACGTTAACTTGTTACTCAGATCTGTATCAGTTAGTATGAATTAGAGTAGGTTTAATGAAATATCATCAATCTGATTTTATTTTATTATATCTCAAAGTAAACCAATTATATTAATCTATTTACAATAGCATGAGGATCGTAATGCCATTAAAGCTAATATTATCAGTACTGCACTGCTATACTTATTACGAAAAAAGGGCTCAATATTTTATATTTTTATATTAATTGGTCATAAATGAATTTTATGACCAATTAAATGATGAAAGTGCAAAAATTTAATACCTTGACGAAAAACGATAATATTTCAGAGACTTTGTACCTGTATATAATTATTACATTCGACAAGGGAAAATGGAATTTATAGGAGAAAGTAGGCAAAAAATATTGTATGATGAATATTTATGTCTAAATTTTCCAGTACAGTCCTTTGGAAATACGTAGTCATACACATATAGAATATATTTCGAGTGAAGTGGGTTAAGTTGGTTTCTTTTTACACAGTAAATTAACGGGAAAAAACTATCAAAGATATAGGATCTATGACAATGGCTATACAAGCTTTGATAGAAACATTTTCCATTTCTTTCATTTGACCAGATGAACATGTAATCATATGATCGTAAAAAGAAAAATGAGTATAATTTTGCAATGAATGACATTTAAAAGGTCATATCTAGTTGCAACTTTAAAAAGAAATATAGTATATTCCTAATTCTTTTAAAACGGATATTTACAAAAATTAACATTATAAACTTTAAGTAGATTAAAAAATTTACACATTTATTAATATGCATTTTAATTGGGTTACGCGCTAAAGGATTCAAAGCAAGTAGATACGGATTACGGCAAGTAGATGTCATTTATTAGCAGAATAAGTAATTTAAATATTTTATTTCCTATTAAACTTTACTTACGGAAACTGGACTGGAATTTCTACTCATGGTATTTTTTCTTTGCCAGCTTAACGTAGTTGGCTTATGAATATAGATATATATATATATATATATATATATATATACATATATATACATACATATATATATATATATATATATATATATATATATATATACATATATATATATATACATATATATATATATATATATATATATATATATATATATATATATATATGTATAATTAACTTACTGAACATGAACTTGTGAAATGCTAGCTGCGCTTCTAAGTCACATTCGTTAAGTCACAATCAAACAACAATACTATAAAAAAGCTGTTGTTTAACTAACCTTAGCAGAAGTTTATGATAATCAATGGCTTCCTTCAATCGAATCTGCCAATACAATCACAATAATAATTTGATTATTTAAATGTAATTTTGTATATGAAATGCTAAAATCGAACTTAAAAATCACTTACTCTATCCTCTTGGTCATAATTTGCGTACCGTATATTGGTGAACAGGTTGGCTACAGCTTCAAATTGCCTACCAAAGTGGGCAAATTTTGACGCTGAAAATAAATCTAGAAATATCTGACAATATTCATGATAAAAGATGAAAACATTTAGAGTTATCCTTAGAATGCCGAATCTGAAAAATAAAATAACATAAATGTTTAGGGTGCATTGCCGTAAATCAAAAAATTACGAGAAGCTTTACATCCAGAATTTAATTTTGAAAGTTTTAATAGGAAAAATATTTTTTTAGTATTCCTGTTCATTTGTATGTTTGGTCGATTATTTTGAATAACTTTAATCAAAATTTGATTTCCTTTGAAATTTATATAAAAATAGCATATATGTTTATTTCATGTTTTTATCAATAAGTTATAACAATTTACTCAAACTCCTTAAAGAAATTTTAAAAAAACTTATTAACAGATAAACAATGTAGGGAAAAATTAGACCACTATTAAAACAAAAAAGAAAAAATGTAATATTATCTAGCAATATTTGCAAAGGATAAGAAATTAACCCAAACAAGTTTACCAGGTATATTTAAGGTTAAATTCTACACAAGTGAAAGATTATAATATATTTACGTTTTAATGAACAGATTTTTTTATAAAGTAAAATTAAATACCGTTCGAAAACGACGAAGTCGTAAGGTACATACAAATGTATTATTTCCCAATATTTCGTCACACTTTCTCCGGTTTCAATATTTTCTACTAACATGCTCTGTCCAAAATAAGCCACAGTACATATCATGGCCACTGATATATAATTCTTCACGACAACCATTGTGTCTTGTATTGCCTTCTTAATATGAACGTCAGTTTTTGTATTAGAATCTGCATCTAACTCAATCAATTTTATGAAATTATGAACTGTGTTTCTATTAGAAATAAATGCGACGTATTTAGTCATTATTAGAAACATATTTCCAACTACGGCGTATGAAAAAACGAATTCATCATAAGTATCACCGTCAAATAATCCCCCAATGACACAAACAAAGGCACTCAACCATGTGACAATGTGAAGTATACAATGTACTCTGCGCGCAGTAGGCTTTACCAGATATGGATCAAATATTCCAACTGAGAAATATTTTAATCCTTTTATAAACGTATTTAAATAGAGTTTACTCTCTTCCATTTTTCCTGTACAGTAAAAACACCAGTGACCAAACAAGGAACTTTTCCAGATATCCGCTTCCTAATGTCATCGTTTTAACGTCCGTGAAATAAAAATCATTTACTACTTATAAAATGGAAAACGATTCAGTATGTTTGTAATTTATATTTCTTATCCGAACTTGATTATTGTCAATACTAAGACATGTGTCGAAACTTAAAGTTTTCAGTTATCAAAATAACTGAAAATTCCTGATATTAAATATCACGATTTTGCAGTGTTTTTATTACTTTCTGTTCATCAGGTATGTTTTGTATTGTTGTATAAATTCATACGTTTATTGCCGTTATTATATATTTACCTTGCAAATAAAAATATATTTTGTTTCTCGTTCAAATCTATTCAACGTTTATTTCGTATAATGGATAAGGAACTTTTTCTTCTATAAAGAAGCATTCGTCGCTTACTAATAATTACTCAAATCTACAACCAAACGATGTGGATAATAATAAAGGAAATATCTCGCGTAATATAATAATTTTCATTTTCGATATAATATTGAAATTTTCAAGTAATTTGGAAATGGTACGAAGGTTCTTTAACTCGACCCTCTTGATAAGGTTGTGAACCCAAATTTGACATTGTACTAATAACTGATAATAATATGAAACTAAATTTCTTATTGAAAGTGGTTTTTCAAACCGACTGTGTGCCAGAATATATTATATAATTTTATCACCGTTAAAATGTTTTCATCGCCTTCAGAAAAACATTGGGTTCGCGAGTAAGTTTTAAAACTCGAGTTCTGCATTCAAAAAATGTTTTGGAATTTAAATGCTACAAAGCAACCATATTGTATGGACAACATTCTGATTTCTAACTTACAAACGTATGATGTATAATACCTATATCCCATAAAACATTACAAGATTTTTTAAAAGTCTACCATATTTTCAAGTTTTGATGTGAAATTTTGAGGGCGAAGTTCCGCAAGTCATTATGTGATCGTATATTATATTTACCATTGTTCAAGGAAAATTATTATTTTTGCCTTAAACTTATTCATAATATATAAAAATCTATATTAGATCTAATTTTATTTCCTTTATGAATGATTCTGGAGTTTATTTATGAAATTACATAAATGTTTGTTCCAGTACCGGTTAAAATCTTTTAGAAACATTAAATGTGTAAATTTAGGTTGTAACAGCAGTGCTCGATAAAGAAGTTAAATAGGAACTGTAGGATCTTTTCCAGCATGAATGCGGCTTGCAGTTTATCGTTTTTATATCATTTCAAAAACAAATAATATTTCATAATACTGATAAATTTTAAAACAAATAAATAAAATATTAATATAGCTACGCCGGGTTAAACAGCTAGATACATATTAAATATGTACGCAAATATGTCATTAAGCGGTAATATGGAGAACACAATAATAATAATAGTCAAACGAGCTTACGGAAAATTACGGCATTGCCTTCCTAATAGCTTACAAATTATACGTTAGTTCCGTATTAAAAATAGCCTTTTAACACATGATTATATACATTTCGATGTAATAAAGCTACTTATAAAATGCTTATGTATTTCTAATTTAACATTTAAGCGAGTATTCATCCGAAAGATATTGGCTTTATAAAATTATGGTTATCTATAATAGTGCATATCTCTAAGCTTAAACTACTGGCTTTATGGCAATGTTTGCGAATAACAATAGCTTTAAAATTAATTAATTTGCAGATGAATATTGCTTAATGTGCTGAGTACCGCTGATGACCTTGGAGAATATTATTTTTTAGCTCTGACCCACAGAACAGAGATTGCGCCTCTTACTCTCCCCGATAAACTAACTCCGCGCCAAACATTCGGCGTAAACCAGTAATTACATTTTTTGAAATCTTAATATGGTTTTTGAACGTTATGCAAGAACGTATTTATCGTACATGTATGATTAAAAACATTTATTTTTGTAAAGTTTATTATTAACTCTGTAATAATAAATAATAGATCAAATTTTCATTTATAATTTAGTCAGATTATTTTTATAGGTTTTATATTTTTATGTAATTGAAATATTTTATTTTGTGGTGTCTATTAGTTTGACTTTTAGTTAGTAGTTTAAGTAACGTTATATATATATATATATATATATATATATATATATATAAAATAAATAAATAAAAATGAAAAGCCTTTTAATTTCTCGCAAATATCTAAGTTCACAAAATAGATTTTTTTACACAAATGTGTACATTATGTACATAGTAAATTAATTAATATATATAATGTAATTTAAGTATGCGTTATTTATATATTTGCAAGAACCCTTCCACAGGTAAAGGCCTCCTCCAAAGCTTATTTCTGATAGACCTATTATGTCGTGCTTGATTTCTTGTAATGCTTCGTTTAATTCAGTTAGGCGTCCATGTGTTGCTAGGGATTTGACATTATATGTAAGTATGTAGAATTTGTTTAGAGGGTTAACTTGAATCTTTGGAGGGTTTTGGTCGTAATCTTCCACGGGGACCAGCCGTCATACAAGATGTTGTTTATGTATTGCTGGTATATTTTCCTTGCTTTCATTGTGGGAGGGGAGTGGTAATTGCTAAATTTTCTATTTGCTAATTTTCTAAGGAAAGTCTGTAAGTAAATGAAGGTTTTAATCTATTTCTATGAAAGTTATATGTTAATGCAGTTTTGATTTTATTCGTTCGGACAGAGTTCATGGAGTTAAAGAGTAACAAACTGACATCCGTCCCTTCACGCTTTTGTATTTATAATATTAGTTAAGAACAAAATATATTTAAAAAAATATTATATACCATATATTGTCGGGACATTATAAGCTAAACCACAAGTTTTTTACTTAAAAATTTTACGTAAAACCTTTAAAAATTCTTATGTCAAAACGCTAAAAACAGAATTTTTTTCCACTATTTCTACCTGAAGGCCGCAAGGTCAAAAAGAAGGTTTATGAGATTAACAGTTTATTTACGTGTGTATTTGGGTGAGAGTATATACGTACCATCCAAGGGACAACACTACTGAACAGATTTTGACGTAAATAAATTCTGTCCTAAATTGACCACAAAGAGATAACTGAGTACAATTTAACAGGAATTGGATTATATTAATACAAGTTTTAATGTGGGATATCTACTAATAACAAACTATGCGTAATTTTAATTGCCTCATATGCTTGTTATTTATGATTTTAAATAGTTACGTGTTCTCGAAAGAGACGAATAATGTAAAAGCCTTGCCTGTCAAAGCATAATTTCAAACTTGCACGAAAATATTGCTGAACTCTTTTATATATGGTTTGAGCATATATTTTATTCAACTGACCTTACAAAATGGTTAGGGTGATCAATAGATTCCCTTTATTTAATCTACGGAGAAAATCATGGCAGTAACTTGACAACATAAATATGATCGACTATGTAAAGTGCTTAATTTGAATTCAACAATCGCTTACTCTGTCTTCTTCTTTATAGTTTGAAGATCGTATATTGGTGAACAGGTCAGCTAAAGGTTCAAATTGCCTACCAAAGTACACAATTAGTGAGGCCGAAAATACATATAAAAACATTTGGCAATATGAGTGATAAAAGATAAAACTGTTCATTTTTATTCTCAGAACACTGAATCTGAAAAATTAAGTCGACATTAATCGTTAAAATAATTATTTTGTCTGCGATCAATATTTTCTTCAATATCGATTTTTTGTTACTCATGTGTTTATCATTATGTACTACAAATTTTAAAACTTATGACTTCAAAATGACAAAATTGCTTAAAATCTTGAAATATTTATCCAAAATATTTTATTTGGAGCTTTGTTTCGAAAACTTGAAAATCAAAAATTAACCTTCAAGACTTATGTTGACCCCTGTTACACCATAGTGTACCAGGGGTCAACAAAATATATTTCAAAATTAAAGAAGTATCTATTCAAAGACCTATCAATTTAGTATGGAATTCGCAGTAACAATATTTCTTAGAACCCCACTTTACTAATTTAAACATTTAGGAATATAAATAAATTGTCCAATGTATCATTCAACAGAAATGAAGACATATCATCAATTTCTTTTAACATAATTATATGATTAAGATTATTTGTTACAGTTTTCGTACAAATTGAAAAAAAGGTGGTAAAAACTTTACTATTGAAATAATTTCAAATTTAATTATTTAAGATATTGGAGAGGAAGAAGAATATATATGTTGCACATTCTTCCACATTCCTTTAAAAATGTGCAGCTTAAAAAAACAATTTTTATATATTCACTGATTTTCACCATCAAAACAACCCCCAATAAGACATAATAGCATTTAGCCATGTGATAACATGAAGTGCACGATGTGCTCTACCCACTGAAAGTTCCATAAAATATGGATCAAATATTCCGACTGAGAAATACTTCAGTCCGTTAAAAAACGTATTTAAATAGAGTTTGTTACCACTCATTTAACCTGTGTTGATACACAGGTACAAAGAAACATCAGTTGCGAAATAAATTTTTTTCTGAGATACCTATTTATAAGGTCGCCAGTATTAAGATCGCCAGTATCACGAGTATTTACTATTTGTAAAATGGAAAGCAGATCTATCAGTCTGCCATTTCCTTTTTTTTTTAATCTGTAAAATATTTTGAAGAGAGCTCACAAACCTTTACGTATAACATTTTCAAAAATATTTATATTGTGTGACGGTTAAATGTCAGTTTTAACATTGTTTGAAATATGTTTACTAATGTCAATATATTTATTATATTTATATCTAAATAATACACGGCACGAAATTAAAGGAAATGAATGTATCTTAATTTACAAAGGAAATAATTCATGCATCCCATGAGTGAATTGTTACTGGGTAGGTATTATGAAATAGAATTGAGTATATATTTTTTATTTTTTAATATCATTTACAAAATATAAAGCTTTCAAATAATGTTCAATATATCATTAAACCGACGACTCTAATTTTTAAACTAGGAATTTGAAAATTAATTAAAAAAATAAAAATACTAGCTTTTTATCAAGACTGCCAATTAAAGTACAATTAAAGAGAATTTGCAATTATTTCGCTTAACTTGCTCAAAGGATTTCCAAAGAACCTTAGGATTTTAAAGAACCCTGATTTATGTATGTTACGACAACTGCTTGATAGGTTATTTTATTTTATTACAATTTTGATTTCCATTTTACTCAAATTAATTTAATTTACTAAATAATGATATCCTAAACAGATTTTTGTTTAAGTGGTGTGTCAATAACTTTTTAGGATTCCTCTCAAAAGTACCGGTAGGAATCTAAAATTATTCTTGACTTCTGTTTCATAATATTCTTCAATTTGAATTTTATTCAAGAGAATTTATTTATGTTTCAAATATTGAATACACTTAGCATTAATTTTGTAGAAATGTATTATTCGCAATTAAATGAAACTACGTAATGTAATAGTATTTCTACTTTATTCAAGTTTTTTACCACGACCTAGGTTTCGTTGTATTACAACATAGTCAGGTGAGCTATTAACAAAGGCTAACCTTAGGAACTTCCAATAGTATTTATATATTATACAAAACAAAACAGGAAGCCGGGTTTACCCGAGTTTTCCCACTGCTTCCCTTAGTGAGTTTATTATAGGGGAGCGATATAGTTTTTATTATATATACGATATTTATGCAATATGCAACTATTTTAATTAGGGTAATAAATTAAATTGATGTTATTCTTTGAGGTTGTACAATGCAATATCCTCTATTGTTTTGGGTTATATATAAGAGCTGTTGGAAATTCCTAAGAGTTAATCTTTGCTAATTGCCCACCTAGTGGCGCAGTGGATAGTACACAGATCACGGCAAAGGCGCATCGGGTTCGAGATCAAGACCTTCACACATCCTTTTTCTTGTTTTTTTCTTTCTTTTTTGTTATTTATTTTGGATTGAGTGACATTGGCATTCACGCAGCACTCCCCAATCATCAATAGTGCACTTCAGATATGCGTCAGTGTTGCCAGTGCACAAAGAAAAAAAGTAAGAAATATAGACAATTCAAAATATTTTCGGTCGAATGAAAATAGAAATGGAAAAACAAACGAATATTATATTTGAAAAAGTGAATGAAAATTTAGAACCATTGATTGAAGATAATAAAATTATGAAAAATTATATTGAAATGTCGGAAAGGAAGATTGATCACTTGGAAAACGAAAAGAGAAAAAACAATATTTTATTGTTTGGTTTAGAAGAGAAAGGTAAATCTTTATTAGAGCTCTTTCAGGAAGTACAGAAAATTTATAAAATAGACCTAAAAATTACCTTGGAAGCAAAATATGTATAAAAGATTAACCATATTGGCCTCAAAAAAGAAAACAAAATAAGACTTATTCTAATTACATTTTCAAACAGTTGAAAAAGAACAGAGATATTAAAAACGAGGAGGAGCCTAAAATACTTATATATATTATAATACGTTGCTGAAGATTTTTCAAAGGAAGTATTAGAAAAAGAAGGGAATTGAAATCGAAGGTAATTGAAGAACGTGCGAAAGGAAATATTGCATATGTAAAATACGAGCAATTGATAGTGGAGAAGAGAAGTTCAAACAATGGAAGCAGTAAAAGATATCAATCAACTTTGCTGAAAAATCAAAGTCAGGTCAAAAAGCCAACGAGTAAAAGTTCAGCAATAAAGGAGATTAGGAGAAATACATTCAGGCTGATGGGATCTAAATGAAGCTCATTTTCTAGCGTTCCAATCCAACCCGAGTAGCAATATATCCTCATGACAAACAAGAAATATTAAAATATAAAATGGAATGTTATAGGTCTTTGCGAAGTAAGGAGATGAGGAGAAGAGATAAGAGAATAAAATAAAAAAAAAGAAAAAAAAAGGATATATATATATATATATATATATATATATATATTGTCTACTTCTGTGGTGAAAAACCAGGTATATATGGAATAGGATTCCTATAAAAAAATATCTGAAAGGCAAAATAATTAGTTTCCGAGGAATAGCATTTCCTAATATGCAGTTACCAGAATTTAAACAACCATCGTCGATTATGCAAGTAAATGCAGCCAGAAAACAAGATACAAAAGTAGTTAAGTACTACAAAAACCTGACAGAGTTGATGCAAAAGAAGAACAAAAATATAAATTTAATGGGAGATTTCAATGCCAAGGTGGGTAACAAATCAAACAAAGACTACTTTTTCTTGGGGGATTACAGTAGTTGTGACAGAACTGACAACGGACAAAGGCTAATAGATTTTTCTTTTGCAAATAATCGCAAAATAATGAAGAGTTTCTCCAAAAAAGGTAAGTCAAGAAAGTGGATATGGATATTCCCAAATAACAGAGAAAAAATGAAATTGATTTTAAACTTAAAAGAGAAAAACAGATATTCAGTGACATCCATGTAGTGAATAAGTTAAATTTTAATACAGATCATAGAATGGTAAGAAGAGTTATACAACATACAAATAGAAAATCAAGAAAACATATTATACCCTAAACCAAGAAAACAACGATAACAGAGCCCACACCCCAAAATGTCTTAAACGGTCTAAGGAACATGATAGATAAAACTGAAAAACAAAAAACACTGCAAAAAAGTATGACTATCTGGAGAAAGAACTGAAAAACTTAAAGAAATCTTGGACCAAGAAAGAAAAGAAAAAGAATTAGGATGAGAGACGCTAAAGTTAATGAAAGAGAGTAAAGGAATGCTGGAGAAATCACCAAAACATTACAAATATTGGCAAAAGCAAAGATCTTTGCTAATAACCTATTAGCAAAGATCTTTGCTAATGGCCCATTAGCAAAGATCTTTGCTAATAGCCCACCCGAAGATCATGTAATACAAGGAAACCTAGGTCGTGGTAAATAACTTAAAGAAAGTGGAAATAATACTATGTTCACGTAGTTTCATTTAATCATGAATAATGAATTTCTACAAAATTAACGCCAAATATATTCAATCATAATGATATTTAAATAGAACTTGTAAACAGAAATTTTGTAAATAAAATTTATAAGAAATTTTGGATTGTCCGTGTAATCGAGATTCATTCTTGCGAAACAACTAAATATTTCCGTACTTATTTTATACCTAAAATTAGTCAGGGTCTTATCGCATTCACTTCGCATCATTGTTATTTGCGATGAACGAGGCCTAACCCTTGCGTTGATATTGAGATAGTGTTTTTCGGAAACTGGATGATACACGAGAAAAATTATACAAAGAGTGTCAAGAATAATTGTGAAAATGATTGCCTTATTTTGTCCTTAGAAAACCATAAAACCGGTTGATCTAGAAGATATTTCTTAATTTATATTGATTAATTAGCACGAGTTTCTAAAAACAAAAATTCTACTGGCTATTTAATCTTACTCAACTATATTTGCAATGCGTTGATGAAAGAAACTGGCAAAAAAACTTTTAATGGATACGGTCAAATGACATTATAATTAATTAGTACTTTGCTAGCGTCTCCTAGAACCAATCACTAACTAAATTGTAATCTTCTTAGTTACTTATATAAAATCATTTTTGCCGTACAAAGAGTTCAGAGAACAATAACAAGAGATAATTATTACTCATAACTTTTTTAAAGATGTTCAAAACATGGTTCATTTTCTAGCGATTTGCTTCGTCCATAGTAATGGAAAGCTTTAAAACGTCATTTTCTATACGAGTAGAAAATGACGTTTTAAGTTATTTCTCAAAGTATGCAAGTAAATATGAATTGGATACTATTTTAAAAGTTAATATGTAATCAAACTTTTTTTATAGTGTTAAAAAACGGATTTAAAGTTACTATAAAAGCAAGTCACGAAATATGTATGTGGTACTTGCAATATATTACTATATTAATTTTAATGATTACTTCTGAATATCAGAGTATGGTAAAGAATTGTCTTGCTTGTGACAAAATAATTAGTGTCTTAGCCTCTAATTGTATTTAGATACATACATAACGTAATTCGAAATTTCTCCTTTTATTTTAAATCTTTTGAAACTATAGAAAAAATTAAATCAGAAATATGCAATGTTAATTATTTGTTTCCACTATAAAATATTGAAATTTATTCAGCTAATTTATCAGGGCGCGGAATTATTGGTTTGAAAAGAGGTTAATAAATTTATTCCATCACATCATCTGACCAAAGGCTTTGTCATATTTCGTCTTTAGGTCTCATTTTCGACCAAATAATTATATCGCAGATTTCACAAATCCGACAACCTGATTATTAAATTTTATATATTCTATATTTGCATATTTGCTTATATGAACTAACACTGAAAGATATACATAATATTTTCTCCAAGCCGTGTTTGTCTTTAGATCTTATCGTTCAGATTCCATGATACCTTCCGTTTGTTGACGCTACAAATATGCCTACAGTGAATGTTGACTCTAATCGAGTTTCATTTTTCACCACGTGTTAAACATTTTCAAAGAAATTTTTATTACACTATCGGTACCTTACGATTCCGTCCGCATGGAATTTCAAAACTCAAATCCAATGTTTAATGCGTTAATTTTATAATCTTTTATTAAAAATAATTAACATGTTTAATTTAAATCGGGAGTGGACCAACTTGCGTTCGCTCTCCCCAAGCCTGCCTGCGGCTGCGTTTTCTTACAGCCTTCCGTTGAGTGGTGGAAACTTCTATTAATTTTCTACTTACCTTTTTACCATAATAGCTTTGAAATTGTTTTAGACATGGCGATGAAACAAAATTAATCCCACAGCTGCTATCTGCAATCCGCATGAAATTCAAGACAATTAATTCATTTCATTGTACAGACTTGAAGAACAATAGACTTTTTACAACTTCAGTAATTTTAGTAATTGAATGTACAAACGTGAACGAACTTACTTGAAAACAGGAAATTCAAAAATCATAGTAGATCATTAAATTTTATTTATCTTTATTGTTAATACGTCAAAGTAATAAAATCCTGAAAATGTTCAGACCATATTGTCATCTATGAGATATCATGTTATCCATTATATATTCAACTAGCTCGTTCATATTCATTGTTAATTATTTATTATTTTTTTCGTGGCATTAAACAATTATAGAATTGACAACTATATCAATATACATTTTACTCAGAACGTTTATCGAAGTCATGAACATTTAAAATATCTTTAGTCCAAGTACAGTGCGCAGGGCAAGTTTTCACAAAACCAGCCTCACGCAAGCCTTGTTATATTTACATGAACCGTATCGAGTATTTTCTTTTTCTCCCTTTATACAAAAGTAGCATTACACATAAAACGAAGCAAACATTATTATATATAATCTTAAATTTCAATTGTAATTAGCTTTATTTAGTTTCAAAACACGGACACGTAAAATTCATCAAAATCTGAGTGCTTCCAATGTACATATAATGTTGAATTTTGGAACGAAGGTAGTGTAATTTAGGTAAGAGGAAAATTAAAAAATAATCGAAATTTTTGAGAAAGCTTGAAAAGTGGAAGAAGAAAATTATATTTTAAATACATTTTTGAGCATATGTTTATTTCATATAAATTTGAAAATAAGGAGCGGATAACCAATCCAAACATTTATTTTTAAAAATTTGTCAAGTTTTGTTTTGACTATACTATTAGTAGCGGAAATTATTGAAATCAAAAACTTTGCGAAAATAATTTTCTGTATCGAGCTTCTGATTAAAAGTTTTATCAAGACGAAATAAAATATTATTAATATAATTTAAGGAACCTGTGTTGTTATGATGACTCTAAGTTAAGATGACTCTAGTCATCTTTGCATTCTGTTGAAATAAAAAAACTAAGCAATGGACATTTTCTATGGCTCACCGGCTCTACTTTCTTTACTTGGTGACATCGTTCTTGGACTATATATAGTTGTACGTAAATTTGATTAAATCCATGTTAATCCATCGAAGTGCTCGACTATTTACTTTATATCTATCAGATTATTGACAAAAAAGCCCTAATAAAAGTGGAAAGCACAAAACAAGTCCGATAAATACAATAAAACTTGAAAACCCGCAAAATAACATAACTTCACTGACGCATCGTGGTCTTGTACGTGCATATAAACATTTCTGAAACAAACGCAAAGATAACCTTAAAAAATCCAGTGGCATTAAACATCATTGAAAAATTAACCGGCCGCGAAAATTATTCCACGTCGAGATTCGCTGTGAAATCTTATTTCTAGCACGAAGAAGTTTAGGATTGTATAGAAAAATGTACAAGCAAAAAAAAAATCATTTTACTAAAGTATTTGGAAAGCTACGTCTACACTCAAGAATCCAAGTCTACCAAGAAAATGTGGAATAACTTGGCGCGCGCTTTTGACGAATCAAGACTAATATGCCGTGTGGGCTTACTTCGCGACTTATGTAAAACTAATCCTGCTGGATATCAAAACATAAAGAAATATGTGAGCAAAATAATCACAACGGCCTTCGAACTGAGAAACACTCGGTTTAAAATATATGATGAGTGGTTTGAAACATTAGTACTCTCCAGTCTAGCAGATTCATATAAACCCATGATCCTAGCCATCGAAGTTTGGGTTTTAAGATTAGTGCAGACTCGGTGAAGGCTAAAATCTCACAAGATGCTAAATTAAGTAAAGATAATACAACAGTTTTTTTCACTAACCATAAAAAAAAGGTTAGAAAAAAAGTCAATATAAATATCAACCTACGGGTCTCGCTGCTTCAGCTGTAATATATATGGACATGTAAGTACAGAGTGCAAGTTTATATCAAAGAAGAAATCACACCAAGAAAGTTTAAGTTATGACGCTGCTTTCTTTTAGGCCAATGTTCCTGTAAATTTATCATACTCACCAAGTTTATCAGAAAATCACACCTGCAATGGCAAACCAAGTGTGGCACTTGGTTTATAATATTTAAATATTATTGCCCATGAGTATTACAGTGATCACGACACTTAGGATGTGAATAAGTACCAAATACACAAATTGAAACACCACCTCAATGACTCATGACTCTAAGACCTAGAAAGATAATATCCTCTAAGTTTAATGAAAAAGGGCTAATGCGGCCACCTGATGGCGTATACTGCAAACCTTACCTTGTATGCGAAACTTGTAAAACCTCTTTATGGGGGTAAAACGAGCTCCCTTGTGCTGAAACACAAGTATTAGACAAATTTTGTTTTACAAAAAGTGAAGCAGATCAATGTGTCTATATCAAAAAGCATCATGACGTCATATGTTATGTGTTGATGATGGTTTGCTACGTTATAAATTATAAATATAATAATGGAAGTAGTGAATAAACTTAAAACAAACTTTGACTTAAATGCTCGTTCACTTATAAATGTTGTGGACATTCAAATAGAAAAGTGCAATCCAGGTAAATTTATTCAATAAACTATATTGAACAAATGTTAAGAAAATTTAATATGGACAATGCAAATCCCAACAGCGTTTCTAGACCATTATGTGAAACTGCAAAAGTGTAATGAATTACCTGAAAAACCTATCTATATAGAGAAGCGATTTTATCACTCATTCATGCAGCAACTGTAATCAGATATTATGTTAGAGTAATCCAGGTGAGTAGATTTTTTCATTCTTATTACCGCACTCACTGGAATGTAATAAAGAAAATATTTAAAGGAAACAAAAAATTATAGTCTATTTTATGTGTCAAACACTGACACTAAAGGATTAATTGGTGTAAAGATGCTGATTATACAAAGGCAATTGAATTAAAGCGGTCAATTAGGATATGTATTTCCTAAAAATGGAGTGGCCATTACCTGGTCTACACAACGACAACAAACAGTAGCCTCTGTAGTGACTAAAGAAATTATGTGATAAGATAAGAACTAAGAAATGTACATTATCCATGGCTCATTTACACTCCTCTCTCTACTCCTTGATATTTCTAATAATGTATGTAGTAATATATAAATTTAACTGAAACAGTATTAATTCAACTAAATACCCGACTTCTACCTTAAATCTATCAGAAACCGTTTCAATGTTTCCTATAATGTAATATTTAGAAAAATAACTGATACCTTTTTATACTATTCTCCCTAAGATATGACGTTTAATCAAAGATATTAATGTATTTAACATAAAGAGTAACGCGTTCGACGCTTTCCTTTGATGACCAGCGGGTACTAAGGAAAAGCGAATACGTTAAAGATATAAGTGATTTATTTCTTTGTTTTAAATCTGTATTTACATTCATTACAATAATTATTTTTAAATGGATTACCTAAACTTATTAACTCCTCTACCGATATATTTATTGTTTATAAAAATGAACCCGGCTCAAAGAAAAGGAAGTGAAATCCAAAAAACAAAGTATTTCAAATTCAGTATCCCCGATAGCCCCTAAAAGCCTCTATTCATTACCATATCACGAACAACAACATCTATCTCGCTTTCAAAATAATAGTAAAGATAGCTCGTGAACAAGCGGCAAGAACTGGAACAATGGCTTCAAGATTGACCTTAACCCGTGCCTGCATAGCCATTTATTGCTTTGCATTATCATTCACTTCATATCACTTGTCAAATTTGGTCTTCTGCTAGATTAATAAATCCTAATAATAATGAGACATTCTATGTTTCTCCCAATTTAGTGTTTTCAGTTTCTCTTCCTCCAAAACCAAAATCGGAATTACTATAAGATCACTTATATATATGTTCGTTTCTCATAATAATTTTTCTCAAAAACTATACTACGTAAAAAATGTTTATTAATACTAAAATATATTCATGGAAATATATTGATACGGGCATGAAAAACGAAGACTTTTGGAAATTTCAAAACTGGTATGGAATCTTCTATTCACATAGCAAATTATAGGGTTTCCAACCCTGTTTTTTTCACATTTCTACGTAAAATAATTACCAACGTATTCCTAAAAAACCCACTGAAGTTACTCAGAAATAATTTTATATAATTTAAAATTTGGCACAAGGATAAAGCATATCAATGCGCAAAATTTTCTATAGAGAAATTAATTACTTTGGAGAGTGCGAAATGGAAAAATCGTATAGGATGAAATGAAGTTCCACATCTTAAGGTTCTAAAAGTATTTTTTATTTATAGTTTTTCGTAGTTGTTCTATTCTTACTCCATTATTCCATAACATTTGAAAGAGTATTTTCTTTCTCTTTTGTCAAGGCCTGGAATAATTGTTAATTTTTATGGTCATTAATTTGTGAATTTCATAACACACATTTGCGCTAAATACAAATATTTACGCTTTTATCATTTTCACAATGTTAAAGATCATTTTATAGTTTTGTTTTTAATATTGTTGTGAGACCAACAGTTTTGCACATAGTGATATCTCGCTTTATGTTTCTTTTTGAACATCTATTGCAACCAAAAAAATATCGCTAGCCGCATTGTCGATTGGTTTTTATGTTACTTTACAGGTTTCTTTTTTTCTCGTTAGAAGTTTGATTTTTTTTTGCAGAAATATTTCCTCCCTTGTAGCGACAGTATATACGTCATTGGCCTTTATGTAGTTAGGATATACCTTTTACTTTTTGAATCTGTACGAATAGCTTGCGTTGAACACATTAATTATCAATGTTTTTGCACCACACCCCTTCCCAGAAGCTATTGAACATATATTCTAATCAAGTTTCATCGAAAATTATGACAGAGAATTTTGAGCACTTTGATTCGAAAGAATAATATTGCGTTGTCAACATTATTTTGCTTAGTCATAGTTGAAAACAATTATGCTTCAATTATGACTAGGCAAGTCACCCTCTTCACTCGCACCCGCAAGTCACCCTCTGCACTTCACCCGCTCTTTTTACTTTTCTTCCCTTTTCCTCTCTCCATCACTCTCTATCTTTTTCTCTCTATCTCCCTCTCTCCCCTCCCACATCTTATCTAACGCCTCTGCTCTCTCCTTTGCTCACACCCTATATTCCTCATTTCCACCTCTCTACTATCATTTACAGGAGGAAGAAAATATTATTCGCACATGGGGTAATTTTTTTCCCATCCACTAAACAGCACTACATTTTATTGAACTACCTACTGTGTTATACGTACAGCATCTAATTTTTTAAATGACCATTTTGCCAAGTATTTACCTGCCTACTCTTTACGGAGATGAACCCATTGCATGCTTTTGACGAGAAATAACTGGTTCCTAGCAGCGGTAAGACGCAGCCTTACTATGAGATGGAACAAAGATATTCCAGACTATTATAGTCAGGACTGCTGTCTACTACTGTTATTTATAGCTTCATAAATAACGGTCACAACTTTCCTTATTATGTTCTTTCTGCCTACACCATCATGAACTTTAGCCAATGGTAACACAGAAAAGATATTCGTCATCTACCAACTAATAAATGTGTAAATGTCTGATAATAGAGATTTTCTGTCCTTTTCTTTCCACGATCAAAAAAATTGTCGATTCCGGTACTGCGATTTTCTTATGTTGTTTTCGGCGGTAAACACACTACAAAAACTAAAGACAAATTTTAACAAAATGGTGATGAAATTAAGACGTAATTTTGTAAATCGTTTAATCGGCTGGAACGATCTATTTAGCATTGATGATTTTATCCTTTGATTGCACATAAACGTACCACACAAAGAGTTTGGACGATAATGATCAGATTACGTCATGGAACAAAATTTACCCTCCATTTCCAAATACAAAAATAGATGTTGGTAATTTCTCTACTCTTAATTTATCCTGTAATAGACACCGTAATAATATTAGTAATATATTCCAATCTTGTTTTTCTCAACCTGGACTTCATAATGGAAATTCACAATTAAGTTTGAAACATCTTATAAGAAACTTAGCCAGAATTAGCTCTTTCGCCTTATTTTCGATCCTATGTTGTATTGTCCAACATTTTCCCTAAAGGATGCATCCAAAGAGATGGCCTACATTCTGATAGTTTTAACACTATAGTTATTAATAGATAAATATAATTGTATTAATAAATTAGAAACATTCCTTAGAAATTAAATACATACCATCATAAATTAATATTTGTTTATAAAAGAAGATGTCGCTATCAATTAATTTAATAGCAATATGTTAAAATGAAAAGCGGTAAAATTCAGTAATAATACTGAGAATTTACATTGTAACGTAAAACTGCAAAGTTTCATTAAAATTTTTTCAGTGTTTTTTCCGTGATATGTCATATACATATAGATATATTGTATGACATATCTTCTATAAAGTTATTTGTTGAAAAGTGTTTTAACAGCGTTTAATTACTGCCCAGAAACTAACACATGTATAGAGTAATGAAGACAATAGCGCTGCGGTGTTTAAAATGTTTCGATAGTCTTATGAGGGTTGAAAGCTGACAAATTAATTTAATCGTTTTTACATTTTTATTTAGTATGTACTTATTTAATAAATTTTTATTTAGTATGTACTTATGTAACCTATAAATTGTGTAATATATGTACGCCAAACCTTTTTTTTTCAAATGGCTCAATTGTTAAGAAAAATAATTTTGCTCGAAATTTTCAATGTAAAATTTGAAAGGTTTCGTCTTCTTTTGCGCCAAATTATCCTCCTCTCCTTGTCCCTTTTTAATTTTTTTTCATTCTAACACTTTTATATTTGTCTTCTTCTTCTTCCTTAAAATGGGATTTTTCGATATTTTGTCTTTTCATATGCATTTTATACAATAATATTATTCTGAAATTTAAATATATTTTATTTAAATTGACTGCTAAGAAATTGTATTTTAACTTCGACATTAGAAAGATGCTAACGGTAATCGATGTAAGCTATTCCATGTTTAATATACTATTAGCTACAAGAATGTAAAATCATAAGCGACATCGATGTCGAGAACAACAATAGTAAAATTTTCTCGCTGTGTCGGATTTTGAAAATGAGAACCACTGTTTTTGAATAATTGAGGTAAAAATGTAAAACTCATGTTAATAATGAAAAATATACAACTCAGATTCGCAAAAATACAGCACAAGAACTATGGTCATAAAGTACATTTGAACATAAGAAATCAGTAATTTTGGGCACATTAAATATATTTATGGCTAAATGAAAATATCGATGAAGCTCTCGAACACCCAAGACATGTTATTCGTTACCAAAATGTTATCAAGTAGTATTATTCATTCATTAATACAAAATTATAAAACTCACAATAACAATGAAATATGCACGAGTAGAACTATATCTTGTAAAAAAAATTACAACACAACAAGGATTTAGGATACTGTGTTGTTTTGCATTTAAATTATTAGTAGTTTTAGGCACGTTCTAAATAATTATCGCCAAATGAAAACATCGTCGAAACTCTCAAAGACCCAAGATCTGTCACTTATTACCGAAGTATTGTCAAGGGATATTACTCATTCATTCTAATAAAAGTAGAACTTGTAATAATAACGAACATATAAAAATAAACCCTAAAAAAATATCACAATATACAAGAAGTGTGGGTAGTAAGTTATTTTGCATTATATCAGTAAATTTGGGAAAATCCTATATATTTTTTTTTTTTACCTTTTTTTTTACCTGGTTTAGAATAAATAACTTAAATTGATCATTATTTCCTCACTCCTATATTATTTTAGTTGAAATTGAGACTTGAAGAATTAATTATTCATAACGAAATGATTATCCTAGCTAACGCAATGATTATCCAATCAAACGCGGAAAGGCGCCGTATCGGAGCGAAGCCGGCCGGCTAAATGACACGTCGCGACGTGCAATCAGAACGTTTTTAACTCCCATCCAATCACGCCATTATTAAAAATGCATTCTAATAATTCTTTTGTTTAAAATGATAACATTGATAAAAATCGCGTCCTCTTGCACACCACAAAAATTCAGATATTTGTGCATTAAGTATGTAATGTGTCGCTACTGTTTAATAACCGCTCAATTTCAAGATTTTATTTCAAATAAACTCCAAGAAAAATACTTGTGATAGAAAGATACATAAGCAGCTGGACGCGAGGTGATGTTTCAAGTGTCCGGTTGTCAAATTGTCGTAACTGACAAAAAAATCTCCAAAAATTAATCAATCCTGAGTATTATAGTACGGTTTCTTAGCTCGAAAAATAAGGGGAAAATCATGGAAACAACAAAAATGTCCATTTTTTTATTTCTACTACATGGGCTGTATCTACCCTTCTTGCGATTTTATTTCAAATTAGTCCGCATGTATGGAATACTTGACCATCCAGTGTCAGAAAAATTCAGTTCAGTCCATCCTATTAATCTACAAACCTATGCCGCATTACATTTTTTGATATTACTTATGCTATTTGCTTTTAGAATATTCCTTAATTTTTTCATTACCTTTCGCTTTTTATCCTATTTTTATTTATATCGGACCAGGTCACGAAATGAAAACTATACTTGAACACGTTTTTTTTTAATTCTGCCTCATTCCCATTTCCAAAAATATTGCTGAGTTACTCTAAAGACCCATAATTATCTCAAAATTAATATTGCGTAGGTATTAAATATTTAATCATTAATTAAATGACTATTTGACAGTGAGAACAAATACAACTTATGATTTTAAATATTAATTTTAAATGCATATGTGTTAAAATTTTGTTTGACGAAGGCGTATTTGTCATCTGCTGCTTCATTGTTTCTTTTCCGGTGTTAAACTAGGTCACTTTAAGGTTACGATGCTATGAAATCATGCCACAATTTAAGCTCGTTTTATATTCGAAATGTGTAATTGTAGAACGACGAAAATTATGTTATTAGAAAAATTTTTCAGTCTAATTGTATATAGGAACTGCTCACTTTTTACCTCTTGAATACAAATTTTAGTTAAATTTCACACAATTTTTTACGGATATGTATAGTAGCACGCGTACTGTTATAATAACTTTAAAAAATACTATTTTAGAAATTTGTTCCTGAATGATTTATAATGTTTATTATTACTAGTAAATTTTAATTATTAACTCATATTTAGTTAGGATTGAATTCCCAATTACCTCTGGATTACGAATGACATGGGCTAAGGACTGGAATTAACTTAAATTATTTGAAGCACGCGGAGCATCTCTGAGGCTTATAAAGAGTAAAAATTGCTGAGACATCTGAATGCGATGTATGCTGATGAGCCTGGGTGCCGGACTTCGCCATGGTAAAGTGTTGCTCTGAAAGCTAGACTGTGTCATAATGCTAATATGAGAATCATGAGAGGGGTGTTGTATAAACATTACGGTTATAAAGAAGACGTTATAACAGTTCCTCTGCTGCCATATTAGCTTCCCCAGCTAAACTGCATTTACATCAAATTGCATAATACCAGACGTTTATTTCGAAGTAGATACAACCTGTCACATGTATTACAACTATTAATTCTCACGGAAAGACCTGAAGTATTGTAAGACATGCAGTGAATCACTACAAAAATCAGTAGGATTTTATATAGAAATGTGAACTAACAGTTCATGAAATTTTTATATTATTTGTTCTGTAGTCTTAACATATACAGCAATTGAATAAAATTATTATTATTTGCAATCTTAGAATCGCAGAAGAATGAATGAGACTCGCTTACCTAAAAGAAGTTTTATTTTAAATGAAAGAAAATCCTATTCAGGTTTTACGGTCACCAAAGGTCGATTGATAGAATTTTATTAATAATTTTGGCACACACACACACACACATAGTTTATAGCTAAGAAAATGGATCTCACAGCGTAGCAGTTATGTAATTTTTAAATATATTGCTAATATGATTTGCAGGTTTATGCGCATAGTCATGTCATTAAAAATTGAGGTTAATTTTTTCCCCTACCCTAAAAAATGGGTTATAAGTGAATATTTTAAATATATTTTAAAATGAAATTTAAAATATCTGATTACACTTTAAGTTACTTTCATTTTTTCTCCTTTTTCACATATAAGAGCCAAAGTCTGAATAAAATTATAATGATATAATTTAAACATTACGTCAAATATTTTATGGGATTTCCATCAAAATTCAATATTAAATTTATCACTTCATTTAAGTAAAATGTTTTAAGATTAATACTAATAGTTATTCAAATGTTAACATATTATAAGCAATTAATGATATTAGATTTAATTTGAATTAAATCACTAATTTAATATATTTTTTTCAAGAATATCTCATAAAATATCACGATTTTTTAAACTATTTATATTATATTAAATTTTTAAGCATTTAGTAACTTTTTCTCAACTTCTTTACACTCCTTGCCACTTTTTTAAACCTCTCACATTCTTGCACTTCTGTTGTCATCTTCTCTGCACCTCTCGCTACTTCTTAACACATTTGACTTTTCTCGCAGATACATTTAGTTCCATTATGCATCTTCCATAACAGTCCGACTAAATATTAAATAATATTTTAATATTCACAATTTGAATTAAAAGGTAAAGGAAAACTCGTAGGTAATCGCATTTCATTTAACATTTATTCAATAATTTTCAACAATTTCACTATTTTGGTGAAATTCATACATATATATATATATATTTATATATATATATATATATATATATACATATATATATATGTATTTATATATATATATATATATACATATATATTTATATATATATATATATATATATATAAATATATATATATATATATATATATATATATATATATATATATATAAATAAATATATGCGCAATTTTGTAACATAATTTTTGTGTATGCTTTAGCTCACCTTTTCTTGAGTGATTTGCTAGTACTAAACTCTCTACATTAAAATATATACTAAGTAAATATTCTAAATACGCAACTAATTCAAAAATATGAGTTCTGAAACATTACAAAATAAGTTACAATACATCAATTTAATAAATGTGGTGATATAAACTGTTATAACATAAACAATTTTATAGACTCAGATAATTCTTTCTAATCGCTAGTATAGTGCTTTTTTCTACAAAACGTTTGCGTCACAAGGTATAGTATTTTTGAGACTACTTTTTTAACAAGCGCATTGGTGTTAACCTTTTTTTATTCAATTTAAAAACCATAATACAAGAAGTATACTTAATTTCTGTGCCTATTTTATACATATTCAAAACCCAGTTTAATTTTGGTAATTTTGAAAAAGATAACCTGTACTGGAAAGTAAATATACGGACCGAATTTATTTGAGTCAACTCACTGAAAATTGGAATTAAAACGTGACAACAATTTGCAAAAGAGACCAAAGATTTGTATTTTGGTTCCATCAGGAAATTATTGAATTACACGATAGCGGGCAAACAAAAAGATGGAAAACCGCTCCTTGCGAGTTCTTCTCAGACAGATGAAGAAATATTTTCTTAAATTTTGGAAATATAAAAAACTAAAAGATGCTGAAATGAGATGGATATAGTAAAAACTCTGGTTTAAGCATCGTTTTAAATCTATGTCGTTCCTTTATATCACGCGATTAGTAATGTCTTTTATTATGTAACTACGCTAAAATGAGTGTGTGATATTAAAATTAATGTTATGTTTACATCTAAGTTATTAAATTAAAGAACGTAAAAAAGAGGCTGAGATAGTATATTTTTGCAGCAATAGCATATAATGCATACGTATGCAATTTTCACAGAAGCAACGAAAAGGAGATTGGAGAATGTTAAATTAAAATAATCGTAAAGCAAAAACATGACTATGAAAAAAAGGAACACATTCGAAAGGGACACCAACAATACACCAATGTAAATACTGGTTGTAAATATTGTTGAAATATTATAAACTTAGTAATTTTTGTTAAAATATGTAGTTAAATTTTCGTATTTTCGATTTTTGCGTAGTTAAATTTAATTTCAAACTAAGTTATTATGAATATACTACATATATATATATATATATATATGTATATATATATATACACACACATATATAAATATATATATATGTGTGTGTGTGTGTGTATGTATACACATATTAATAAACGAAAAAAAACTATTAAAATCTTGAACTTACTTCTAAGTTTAACTCATTTTTAACAAATTTACATACGTCATACGACATAATATAATTCTGTTTTAAGAGCTTAAAGATGTACATTTAAAATATTTTTTTATATATTCATATTACCAACAAATTATTTTCGATAAAATTTAAACAAATGCTTTTCTTTGACATGGTTACACTTTGGTTGTATATTTTCACAATCGCTGACTTTTGTTTCGATTCAATGTAGTCTGGAAAAAGTCTTTCGTGCGAAATGAAATTAAATAAAATTTCTCATCACTGCAAATGTCCCATAAGCCCCTCTAATGATCTGAAAATAAAAAAATATTGTTTTTGTTGGAAATATATTTTCAATATTTTACTTATTGAAATTAAGCGCTTATCTAAATTCTATTTTCTCAAAGCAGACGCTGAAACATCTTCGCGGGCATTTTTTGACATTAAATATTAAAAGTCATGTCATTTCAAAGTGCGGAAATAGAAAAGTTTTTTCAGAACCAAACAATCTTTTGTGCATAATCGTCTACAGCAAAATTTTCCCAGTTAACGGGAAGTAGCTTTAATAAGCATCCTTAACTAGTGCGACAATTTTGTACGAGCAATGTATGCAGCTACAATTGGAAATAATCGTAACTACTAAAAGTAGGAACAAAGAAATGTTGCTAATACATTTAAAGAAATATTATTTTTAAAATGGCAATGTGAGGATGTGAACAGACAACGAATTCAAGGTTTTCACTGATCAAAAAAAAATACAAGAAAAAATGTGATGATCGTAACTCAAGGCCACGGTTCTATTTGAACCATGAATACGAGATATATAGTTGAAAAACATTTCTACTTCATACTGTTTCTGAAAAAAATTATCTGGATATTTTCACCAATATTTTTAGTATTATTTTGCTTACTTTTCTGAAATAAATAGCTTTCTAAATTTAAAAAATGAATGAAACTATTTAATTTGTTCGTTAACAAATATCTAATATATTTTTGCATTTAATACATATTAGTTAAGATAACTACATGCAAATAACTGAAACAACTACAATGTAAATAACCTGAAATAACTTCATGCAAAATTTTATGCAGGCACTTCTCAAACCATCAATATTATATACTTTTAATAGGCAGGCAGACATATAAAGAGAGATGAAAAAAGTATGGACACGACAAATTATAAATATCCCTTATTATATTTGTCACTGAAAAATTACATATCACATGGAATATACAAATGGAAATATTATGAAATTGGCTACAATAATTAAAACAAAAACTCTTATCCCTGTGCTAAAATTTTCTTTAAAAATACCCACCGATAAAAATGTCTCCATATTTATGTTGTAAAAGCCGAATGCAGAAAATGCAAGAGGCTTGTTTGCTCTCTGGATTCAGATAAGCAGTTGTTTCTGAGCCGCCAAAGATCCAACCGTCCAGTCACTAAAATACGCACCCTCCGCTACGAGTAGCGACTGAATATTAAAAAAATAACTTATTGCTTAACAGATAAAAATACAAAATTCATAGTCCTTACTCTAAAGTTAGGGCTGATATGTTAGGTGCAAATAATTGCCTGCTATCAAATAGCTGAACAAGACATATAATAATTTGGTTTATCTATGAATGACATAGATAAAGCAAATTATTTTTCGTCTTTCACATAGATTTTACTCATCTTTCAAAAACAAAGTTCAGAGATGCTGGAAATATTGCTGTATGAGCAAGAAAGCTTTATCTTAAAGCTAGCTGCGACTAAAGGGTAAAAGTGGAGATGGAGCTGGTAATAAAATGAACCTAAAATTTGCTTTCAATTTTATAGTTAAACAAATCGCTATATTTAATGAAAAAAAAGGTTTCGAATATATTTTCGCACATTGCAAAAATTTTAGCTTAATTTAAATTAACGTTTTCGGGTATCTAACGATTTATGATTCCTGAAAATTACTGAAAAGTTAAAAATATATAACCCGCTTAAAGACGTAGATAGTAATTAGAGTATAAAGAAAAGTTCAGAAGCTTTTAAGTTCATAAGACTTTGGGGACATACGCCTAATGTTCTATGGTATATGCCGTTACATCAGCGGTGTGATTATGTGTTATTATTTTAAATATTTTTTAAGTTCACCTCATTATTTTTCAATATAAGGTATTAAAAATTTACTACACGACTTACTTCGCAACGGGTTCTGTCTGCACACGAAGTTATCAAGAAAAGTTGATAGATGAAGTAAACTAAGAAGTTAAGATGGCTGGTCGCATCCCATAAATCATCATATGTAAAGTTAACGGTCTGTAAAAAAAACAAAAATAATTGACGTCTTAAAATCAATTCACTATCATTATATCGTCAAATTCATAACGAAACTGGTGTTTAATAATTAGGACTGAATAAACACAACTAGGTGCAACACAGATGATGTTGAAGTTTAGTCATCGGCCGACAACTGCTGATTTTTGTGGAACAAGGTTAGTGGCCGAATATTCGCATAAGTCGAGATGTTTGCACGGTCAATTAAATATCTGCCGTCTCCGTCAGCGTCATACGACTGAACACATTTCAGTCGTATGTTCTCTCGTATCTACTCGTTTTAACTTCTGACGTTCGGATGGACAAGAATCGCCTTATCTACTCGTTTTAATTCTTAAAGTTCAGATGGACAAGAATCGCTGAGAGTCATTCCAATTTTTGTATGACCGGCTTTTGTAGGAAGCCGACATTAATGTATTAAATATAATTTATTATATAATACATTGATGTCGGCTTATAATATAATTTATATTTGTTTTATCCGATTATTGTCAGTTATCTAGGTTGTGAGTTAGGATTGAAGGTACAAATCTACGTGCAGAAGATATTATAAATGATTCTCAGTTTTTTTGGATGAGTACAGGTATACACAAACATAAAACAGGTATTTATATTTTTATACGAATTTTAAGATCACTATCTGACAAAATAAATAAGAATAATTGGAACCCAAAACATGAAATCGCCTTAATCTCTGTAGATTAAAGAAGGCTTTGTTTGAGTTTATATGATAAAGCAATTATGTAAAATTATTGAAAGAAATGGTCCGGTTGCAGATATTACGAAAGACAAATTAAGTTTTTATTTTGCATATTGTTAGAGAGGTAATAATTTTGTTTTTGGATTATATTGTAGGTTATCAAATAAACATATTGAGAAGTGAGTTCAAGTATACTTTTTAACAAAACTTCAGTGATAAATGGCTGTAAATGCAATGCGCTTTCTGTCTTTGGTTTTTAGAATAAAAACATGACCTTAAAAAATACATTCAAAATGCATTAGATTTTGTCAAAAAAACAAAAGAAAAAAAAGCAAAAAATTAATATTTTTCTTAAATATACCTATACGCAAACGGGCAAACACAAAAAGTTATATACTTAAATTAAAATACGATTTTGAGGCATATATTTGTAATAATCACATGTAGAATAAGGAACAGGCATAGGCACAGAGGGATGCAACTTTACAGCACTTGAATGAAAAATATTAATTTCCACACGGTTTGTAGGTCGTCAGCACAACTTCAGAAATAAAAACAAAAACAATTATCACAATTCAATAACCACGTTTCCCAAAGTAAAACTGAACAAAATTTAAAAGTAGGATTCTCCAAAAATAATGATTTCGAAAATTCTATCGCGGATTAGGGTTCATTTATAAAAGTTGATATTTAAAATTCTAACACTGCTCGTGTACAAAGGCACATACTTCAAAACTGGGCGGAAGGTACTGTGGCATCCCGCAGGGAATCTGTTAACGTTATCAAATGAGCAAACAGACCTCTCCCTTTTTCAACACTTAACGTGTGCGCGGTTGATATGGAAACTTACATTGGTGTGAGTAATAAAAGAATTTCTTATGTTTATTCATGAAAATGTTATAAAGATCTTCGCGAAATATGTAATATAATCTGCAAATTATTATAAAAGTGATTGCTTATAAAACAGGACATGTAAAAATATAGAATATAAAAAAGAAAATGAGAAAACATTTTTCCGAAATATACGCGACTGCAAACTACATGGACGAGATTAGTATGGTAGAATTTTAAAAATAAACGTTAGGTTGAAGATAAGAAACATTGCTGCTACAAATGCTATTCCTGATTAAAGACGTGTGTAAGTACGAGCATAGCGGAACTGCATTACTGCAGACGACGTTCCTTTTATGTAGTAAATATGACTCGACTCAGGCTACGACCTTGCTTTTGGATTATTAGTCTGTAAATGTGCAAGAACAAGTAAAGTGTATGATATAATTTTAATTATACTACTAAAAGAAAAAGTTAACAGCAATTTTACAGAATGTGCAAGCGGATTTTGATGCGTAGAGAATACTTGGATTAAGTTTTTATTCTAAAGGCAAAAAGTAATAATATCTAGAGAAAGCCATTAAATACACAACTTGGAACTCCAAAAAAATGTATTTTATGGCTTTGCCTGGGAATAAAGACCTGTGAAAAAGACTTTCGATAGAAATGTGACAATCGTTACGTGCAGCTGAAACGAAAATTAAAGAAATATATTGAATATATTTGGTGTTAATTTTGTAGAAATTCATTATTGAAAATTAAATGAAACTACGTGATGTAGTATTATTTCAACTTTCTTTAAGTTCTTTACCACGACCTAGGTTTCGTTGTATAACAATATGTTCGGGTGGGCTGTTAGTAAAGATTTCTTTGATAAAATACGTTAAAAATAAACATAGTCAAGATCAATAATGATTATTGAAGATGAAAATTTATGCATAAATGCTCTTTACCTGGTAATGTCATTACCAAGATATTTTTTTTAGATGATTAATTGTCGAAGAATAGAAAAATCGAAAATAATTTCAATAAAACGTATGAATGACTAAGGCAACAAATATTGCAAATCATATCACAATATTAAAAAGAGACGGTAGTTACAGGTAATAGCATATTAGTGGTAAAACTCATGTGTGGACGTTAGTCTAGATTATTTTATAATTAAAAAAAACCTAAAGCTTGATAACTAAGTCAATATATTGCAATTTCGGACGAAAAGAAATTAAAATATTTCATTATTTATAACAAAACCCAGTGTTTTCTTCAATATAACTCGTAGAAACTCGTAAAATATTTACAAAGTTATTTTGCTTCTGATACAGATTAAGATAGCAATACATGAAGTCATGCTTTTGCTGGAAGAACCGTTCCTAAATTTGTGTTTGTACTGTTCTAAAGTTACCGAAATTTGTTTATTAATTTTCAGTTAACGCGAGTGAATGATTTTTAAAAAACTGTTGCTAGGTGATTTTCTTAATTTTTCTGAATTTCTTGAATTGTCACGTTTATCCGAAGTTATTTTTACGTTCCATTCGTAAAAATAATCAAATATGAAGAAATTTTCTTTATGGTGTATAGTTACATATTCCTTATAATTTTATATTCAACGAGCGTGACTGCGTCATCATGCAGTCGTATATGCTCCTTTGCCAATTTCATTTTCACCAGATTTAAACTCATTTTTCTATCCGAACGATATACTTGTGAACGTAAAACGAAAATTATTTATCGAGCTACTTTATTGCAGATAAAGATCCGTTTAACAGCAGATAAAGATCTATTTCAATATAATGATTCAATTCTTCCATATTTCTGAAGTAACTTGTTTATTAGTGGAAGTATGTCATAAAGGATAAACATTTTTAAAATATGAAAAAATACATTATTTAGCTTATTATGTGTAATTTATATTTATTATGGGTATATAAATATACATATATATATATATATATATATATATATATATATATATACATATATATATATATATATATATATATATATGTATTAATATTATTTTTTTTTTTTTATTTTGAATATATGTATTTTTAAATACATTATTTTCCGGAAATTTGGTTAAATATTTCATAATTTAAGTGCACGATAGACTAATAAGGAACATTAATTTATTTACATATTTTTTCTTACATTTTGAATGCGGCTGATAGCTAATCTTGTTCAAAATTTTGAGAAGAAATTTGCATTTACAACACAATGTTGTACAAAATAAAAAGAACTCTCTGTATCTTGATTATTTTGTACACGAAATTACTATATATATTACTCTACTTATAAAAATCTTACATATTCCTCATAAAAGCTATTTTAGGAAAATAACATTTTATTTGCAGAACATCAAAGCAGTTAATGAAACCTTCGCACTCGTGAGGAATTTCACTACTAATACACAGATACCTTACTAAAATTTACATTCCTTTTATCATGTATATTACGATTACGTATGGTTATTTCATAACTTATTACGTTATTCACTTCAATCTAAATTGTCAAATAACATATAAGATATGGAAATATGACTAAAAGTTATTCAGTCCATATATTACGATCTGCAATCGTATTAATAGATCAAATTTTAATTCCTAAATGCTTTAGGGCATTAGAAAATACTTAGCATTAAAATACCTTGATAACATTCATTACGCATTCAATAGAAGTAAAGGGACCGGAGAGTATCAAGTTTCTTTAAAATCTGTCAAACAAATACAATGTACAATGTTCTGTCAAACAGTGCTTTAACTATTATTAGTTACCTTTTTATTAGAAGTTATTATTAATAGTTATTTGACCATTTTCACCTTATGAAACAGCATAATTACCGATAAATAAATAAAAACAATTTGTTTATTCTTAACAAGCCCATTTTCATTACGCTTGTACTCACAACGTGTAAATTTTCAATCTTTATCAAATTTTTAACTTAGAAAATGGAACAGAAAATAATTAGTTTAGGATATAACACAAATTAATTAAGCGTCTCCTTAATTCATATATGATTTAGACAATGCCAGGAAATTATTAAGAAATCATACCTGTGGTGTAAATGTAACTTTAAAAGTACAATGCTAAATGTCATAGGATATAAACTTATAATGTCATATCAGACTGTAAAACTGATTTAAATCAAATAAATTATAAATATCATTTACTGAACTGACATTGACAAGGCAGTAAATTTGTTCTTTGATGCTGTATACAAAACATCACAGATGCTGATAAAACTAAAACTTGGATTACTAATTACTTAGTACCTAAAATTGCTGAATGCTGTCATTTCATTTCCACCGATAAATCATAAAACGTCCATCAAATACGACATTACTTACTATTATTAAAAATACGTATCTGCAATAGGGCAATAGAGTATGTGAAGATTAGTTATTAGTAAAAAGCAAATTAACGAGGACAAGAGTCAAATTAAAACCATCCGAATTTGGTTAATAACTAAATTACCCTCGTAAAAGCATAGTTTCTAACATTAACGTGGGTGATGTAGTAAAAAGTCTTATAAGACATTCTGCTAGTATAGAAAAAACTTTAAGAAATAAGCTTCTTACAGGTGTGTGAAAACGGGAACAAGATCTATCAAAGTTTTGTTATGCTACGAACATTGTTAAAGTTTGTATGGTAACATGATTGAAAAAGTTATAAAATCTATCAAAATCTCGCAAAATCGATTTTTTGTATAGCGTGGAAAAAATTCAAAAACTTTTACTCAGGTTTATGATACATCTACAAGAAGGGGAACTTCCTTTTTCATAAGAAAGCCAGCATCATAACTCAATTCAAAATAACGGTGATATGATAACACTTATGGATGAAGTTAATTACTGAATGTGTTAAATAAAATAATATTTAAACACGAGGCCAACCAAATTTTTCGAGAAAACTGAATTTTAATCTGACTGAAAATTTACCTTCAGAAGAGGAAGAGAGACAAGAATTGATCACATAACTGAGCACATAGATGCTAAGGATAAATACTGATATATCTAAACATTCCACTCTATAGCGCGAGGCTTTGTTTCAAAAAAATGTAACGTGTGGGTATACGAAATGTTTTATTAGAATACTTTAATAGCCAGACGAAAGCTAGAATATAAGCCGTCAGTAAGACACTCACATATAGTTCATAAAGCTGCAGATCAACACAGATATTCTTTTCAACTTACATTGAAGACCTGATATTAAGTATATTTGGCGTTAGTTTTGTAGAAATTCATTATTCGCAATTAAATGAAACTACGTGATGCAGTATTATTTCTACTTTCTGAAATTCTTTACCACGACATACGATCGTTGCTAATATCTTACGCACTTTGCTTATGGTCCACCTACGACGATCTTTGCTAATAGTCCATCTGAGGTTGTTTTAATACAACGAAACCTAGGTCGTAGCAAAGAACTTAAAGAAAATAGAAATAATATTACATCTCGTAGTTTCATTTAATTGTGATTGAAGGCCTGATAAAACTAAATGAAAGATAATATAGTTAACTTTGCTGATGATACTACTCTATTGTTCCAAGAAAATTATTTACTCTGCTCGTAATAATTTTAACTATGATTCATAAAAGCTATTTTTGGAAAACAACATTTTATTTGCATATCATCAAAGCAGTTTAAGAATCCTACGCCTTCGCCTTACAAAATATAATACATGACTGTTCAGAATATAGGCTATATGTATATAAACCGTTCAAAAATATACAGGATATTAAACATTTAAATGTCCATATGGACGCTTTTTGGTGGTGGAATATTCCTATTGACAACAAAAATTATGCTATATTTACATCTTTCAAAACATACTCAATGTACCAACTTGCTTAGTGTAATAAAGTACGGAGTAGAATAATAATTATCACTTACGATATTCTGACATGGTTTGCCGCCGCCATGATAAAAATGTTATATCACGTCGAGACACAAAAATCAAAGTGATTAATAAAAAATTGTCTAGAATAGTGTACCTCTTATATTCAATATCCCACTGACTTTCCGTTAACGGATTTTGAGGTTTGTAAATTTCTCATTAGGACCATAGTCATGTAACGATAAGCATACCCGTACATTCCGTCAGCAAATCCAAAATATTGATATTGGTAAATCATTAAGAAACAACTCAACATAAGTATCAGATAAAGTAATTCAGAAGAATGGTAGTTAACTCACATCACCCGATGAATAACGGCGTACTGCTAAGAAGCAACTCAGCATAAATATCGATTAAAGCTTAGCTTTGTAGACCGCAAGCGTAAGTCGGGGAATTTCAATAATATTAATATCTAGCAAATAACTAAGTGACTTTACTAGCCACTATCTTAAAATTAACATTGCTCAGGGTTATTAATCTTTATTTGTATTTTAACGATGGTCTGTATAATAAACTACAATTCTAAATAAAGTTAATTTATAAGCAGTTGTTAGTTAAATATATATTTTTAAACATCCGCGGAACGCGATTCCTAACGAGCATAGTAGATAGGATCTCACAAAGCGGTGACCCCGGTTTTACATGAAGCAGAGAAGCAGCCCTCCCATCATGGTGTACTTCGATCCTTCGTGGGAGATACCTTACTTTAAAGTACCGAGATTAATAGGCAATGAAAGCCCAAACAAGCCTGGAAAGGGGCGAACTTAGATATCCTGAAGGTTTATCGGTCTTCCGAATTTTTTTCTGATTTTTAGTATATTAACTTCTACCTAGACTAATATGATTTTCGATTTTTCTATATCCTGTAAGTCCTTGAAATCAAATAAATTCAGTTTAATAATTTCTACCTAGACTAAAATAATATTTGATTTTTCTACATCTTGTGAGTTCTTGAAATCAGATAAAATCAGTTTAATAAAACAATCCACTTCTGACGCACAGGCATGTTTAACGGAAATGAATTGCAAATTTATAATTTATTTATTATATTATTATGAAGACAACGCCAAAGACTTAATTACTTTATTGGAAAAGCAGACAATGTAATCGCGGTGGCAGAGTGCAACCCGCAAACATTAGATTGCTTTAAAAAAATAACTAGTCTCAATCGATCGATGGAACAAATGATTTGTCTCAATCTTTTTAGTTTTTATTTGGTAGTTTGATTTTCTTTTAAACTCTGTTTTTTATAAATAACGAAAATAAACTTTCAAGCTAAATCGTTTCCTGATTATAACATAATACAAACAAAATAACGCTGAATGACATAACCTATTAAATAGTTTACAATGTTGTAACCTACTAATACGCTAAAGTACGTGTAAAATAAGAAATGTTTAATACTTTATCAAATACTCTTGTAAATGAAATTACGTGATGTAGTATTATTTCTACTTTCTTTAATTTCTTTACCACGACCTAGGTTTCGTTGTATTACAACATTTTCAGGTACAAAGGCAAAGAGATTCCCACCTTAAGATGTTGTAATACAATGAAACCTAAGTCGTGGTAAAGAAATTAAAGAAATTAGAAATAATACTACACCACGTAATTTCATTTAATTGTGAATAATACATTTCTACAAAATTAACGTTAAATGTATTCAATATTCAAATACTCTTGTATTTAGTTAAACAGAAATAACTAATGTGTTAAACTTATGCCCGAGATGAATTTATTTTTTATGCACGTCCACGTAGCTCATACGACAAAATATATAATCTTGTTTTAGTAAATAAAAGTGTGTTTAAAAGTATTTTCCTTTTATTTGTATGTACTCATAACTTTACAACAAATTACGATAAAACTTAAATAAATGCTTTTATCTCACAAATTATACTTTTTTTCCACGTAATCACCATTGCTTCCTTTTTCTTTGTACAATGCAGTCAAGAAAAACGTAGGTTTTGCGAAATAAAGTTAAGTGAAATTTCTCATCACGGCAAAGGCCCCATATGCCGCTCTAATGATCTGAAAATGGAAAAAAAATCGTTTTGGTTTCAAATCCATCATCAAAATTTTACTTACTCTTATTAAATCCACTTTGAACTTTGATATACACAGAATTGATTTTTTTTGTTTTCTTATAATTTGAGCATTAAAGTATATCATCTAACTAGATTCTATTATCTTAGAACAGTTGCTGATACATCCTGGGAAATATTTCTTGATCTCGAATACTGAGAGTCCTTTCGTGAAAAAGTTTCTCGGGAAAAAAGTTTTCCAATGTCAAGAAATTTTTTCCAACACGAAATTTTCCGTTACGTGACAAAAATCACAATTAATTTTCTTAACGAGCACGAATATTGTATACAATTAACTGCGAGCAAGGGGATTTAATTAATACATTTAAAGGAATATTATCTTTTAGTATGGCCATGCAAAAATATTATCAAAGAGCCAGTTTAAAACTTTTGCTGCTCTAAAAGTAATGAGGAATAAATCATGCTTTGAGGTCGCAATTCACATAAACAACGACTCGAAATGTATACTTTAAACAACTTTCTACCTCACATGAAAACAGAAAAATTATCTGGTCTTTTTTAACGATATCTTTAGTATGATCTTACGTAATATGCTGAAATAAATGGTTTTGAAATACTTGTAATATTTTCTCGTAACCTATGTGTCGTATTTATTGTTGACAGCCCACGTGAAATATCGATATGCAAAATTTCACGCATATGATTCTAAAACTATCGAAATTGTGCAGCTATGATAGACAAACGAACGTGTGAACGGAGGTAGAAGAAGAATATATATGATGAAGTTATAAATGCATTTATTTTGCCTTCTGATTATAAAAATTAGTGATCAAAAAAGAAGCAACTAATCGACATATTATTATATTACCAACAAAACAACAAAAATTCTTGTTTCTGTGCTATTTTTTTTAAATACCCACTGATAAAAACGTTTGCATATTTATGTCATAAAATCCGAATGCAGAAAATACAAGAGGCTTGTTCGCTCTCTGGATTACGATAAGCAGTTGTTTCTGAGCCGCCAAAGATCCAACCATCCAGTCACTAAAGTAGACACCCTCCGCTACAAGTAGCGACTGTGAATATTAAGAAATCATTTAATTTTTAATAAATACAAATCAAAACTTCATTATAGTTAACTCAACATTCAGGTTAAAACGTAAGATGGAAAAAGATGCAAAGGTACAGAGATTAATAGGCAATAAAAGCCCAAACAATCTTTGTGTAAGGTTAATTTCAAGTCTATATAATTATATAGAAATGGAATATCTCATATATAAATTATAAAAAAACATTAATAAAAGGCTAGACGCATAAAAAATAGAATAGAAAAGTTAAATAAGTAATAAGCTTTATTTAAAAAATTTGGGAGTTTCACAGTCGTGAATAAAGATGAATGTATAGCTGAAGAGTTCACTCACCATTTAAAACTAAACATCAATGTCTTACTGCTAGCTATGACTTAAAAAGGTTAAAAAATAGTGTCATAACGTCTCTTATAGATCTTATGACAAAATGGTCCTAAAATAAATAAAATTAAAATATATTTGCATTTTATTCCACATATGCATTTAGGCCAAAAATAATATTTTTTTCTACCCCTTCATTTTTCAATTTTTACGCCAAAGAACTACACGTTAAAGGTGAATTTCAAAATTCTATTTTCATTTCTTTACAATCTGAAAGGCACTGATAGACCGATGGGTGGACGGACGACAAAGCCTTACATTATGACAAGTTCTCTTATCAAACATTAAAAATATTGAAATTGAATATCACTATTACGAATGCGAAGGATTGGGTATTTCAATTTACGAAAATAAGCAATACTAATTGGATGATAAAAAAGAAATATATAATATATATATATATATATATATATATATATATATATATATATATATATATATATATATATATATATATATATATGTATATGCGTAAACAGTGTAAATTAATTATACTTAAAGGAATGTCAAAATGAAAGGAAATGAAATTTTAAAACATTGCTTTAATATGGCAAGCAGTGTTTTAAAATTTCACACATTTTTACGTTATTTAGTTCTGCTTCAGCCTACTGTTAAATATTGACTCTATAGAAATACTCTGTTTATATGAATCCAGTTGATTTCATGGTCAGATTTCGTAGATAGTGAAAATTAATTAAATTTGTAAATACATCGGGCTTGACCATATACAAAACTTTAAAATACCAAGTATTATTTTAGGAAATTTAACTCTATTTGATATTGGATACTCGTATTCTCCTTAATATTGTATAAATACTATGTAAATATGAGATAATTTGATTCTATATTCTGATTTCTTGAATACTATCACAGCTCATTGTGAGTGTAGTCAAATGCTCCTTTGAAGAGTTAATACCTTATTTATCATAGTTATTATTGCGTTACAATGTACACTACTGTACACTGCTGTCAAATAACTGAATCTACCGAATGATCGAAAGTTCAATTAGCAGCCTCAAATAAATGAAATATTCGTAAAATATTCAGCAGAATATATTCTTTAAAGCATCCTCAATATTTTAAATAAAAAAAAACTAAAGTTCAGCAAGAATTTCAATTACTCTTGCTGCCTTTCCTTGGCTGGTGAGATATATTCGGATCTTACCGAGGATGGCTTAAATAACTTGCATTTATTAATACAGAAGGCAGCTTAACTGTTGCAACGTACGTATCTCCGTCTTCTCTTTTATTTAATACACACAATTTTTTCCAGGACCAGACTCTCGGCCTTAGGTGGGCATGGATGGCTTGGATTTTACTCTGAAAATCACCTTACAATACTGATCTTCAAACTTGGCGCCTCCTACTGTGAATATTCCATCATGGTTATCGTTGGCATAGTGTAGAATAAATTGGACTCTGATATCCGAGAAAAGCCGTAAATTCATGCGTTCAAATGTCATGCAAAAAATTTATTTCCTAACTCCGAATTATTCCACCCTCTGCATATAATCCTATTATAAATATATTGTTATTAATTACTTATTGTTATTTTTATAAGTTACAATATAATTTACTATTCTTTTAACCAATTTTTTTAGACGACCTGTTGCAGTCTTCCAAAAATATATATAATTTTACTTGGTGTTTAGATTTATTAAATTAAATTTGTCCTGTAGCAATAAGTCCGTTTATATAATTATATGTACATTAAATTTTAAATAAATTATTAATAGCTCTTTAAATCTTACTCGAAATTCACTGGCTGATGAAATTGTAATAACATTCAGGATGTAAATGAAAAAAGGAGATTAAATTCGTATTCAAAAGTTGGTAAAATCAATGCATAAAAATGACAGGGAGGTGACATATGGGTATATTTTGAAACAATGTGTACGTTATTCATTACTTTTGCAAGTACAGATAAAGAGTTTAAGCTTGATTTAAGTCATGTCTCAGTGCAGCAAATTACGATTTCTTAAAAAGATTTAACAATTCAAAATATGTAATCCGCGTAAAGATATTGAAAGTATAAACATTCAGAAGTTTTTAAGCTCCTGAGTCTTTGGGGTTATACACACTGTGTTTTACGATATGTGCTATTACATCAGTAGTGTGATTAAGTGTTGTTGTTTTAAATATTTTCTATTCCATTCTAAAAACAATTATTACACGACTTACTTCGCAACGGGTTCTGTCTGCACACGAAGTTATCAGGAAAAGTTGATAGATGAAATAAACAAAGAAGTTGAAGTGAGTGGTTGCGTCCCAAATCTCATCATAGGTGAATTTGACGTTCTGAAAAAAAGTCCAAAAATAAATTGAATCCTATTAAATTGTCCAATGTATAGCGTAACAGTATATTTAACAATCAAGAATGTATAAGACGCACAAAACAGACATAAGACTTTTGTAAATGATGAGTTGGCGGTCGATAACTGCCGACTTTCGAAGAGTATAGTAGAAAGCCGAATTCCCGCACAAGTCAAACGTAAACACCGCTAGTTAAATATCTGCTATCTCCATTAATGTGTATTATGGAAGTTTTTATGGAAGGTTCTATCCTATTCTTCGTTAGCTAGTTTCAACTCCTCAGGTTGGGGTCGGCGAGAGTTGCTTAGAGTTGTTCCGATTATTTAGATGACCGATTTTTATACGAAGCATGAATTAATATATTAAAAATCATTAGTTTATATTTTCCAATTATTATGAGACTAATAATTTTTGTCGGTCATCTATATTGTACGGTAAAATTGACGCTACTATGATGTGCGCAAAAGACGTTATAAATGTCAGTTTTCATGGGATGAGTATGTAGACATTTAAAAATATTCATATTTTGATACAAATTTCGAAAGCGTCATCTACGAAATTAAACAAGCAGGATAGTTCCTTTATTTAATTAGGTGTATATTGACTTTTAGAGTTTCGAGTCAAGGTTGGAAAAAAAATATTTCAAATCACCTTGTTATATGTTTATCTCTCAAAGGCATCTTTCTCTGAGTTTGTATAAAACAAACAATTATATATATTTGATACTAGTGGTTCAGTTGCAGACGTTCCGTACTATCAGTTAAATTTCTATTTTGTGTATTTTGCAGCAGTGAAGGCTTACTAAGAACCAAATTCAATAATATATAATTTTTTCTAAAACAAATTCTGGAAAATGGCTGTGAATGGATTTGCTTTCACACCTTTCTAACTTAGGTTTCTACAATAAAAACATAACGAAAGAAAAAATATTAAGATTCGCATCAACTCTTTATTGGTAAAAATTGCACTTATAACACGAAAGAAAAAATGTAAAATTGACTTTTCCTAAAATACACTTAAACGCGAAAAGGCAAACGCAAAAAGACGGTTAGATATCTTCTAATAGTTTTTCTTTTCGAAAGTTGTATACTTAAATGTACAGTATTTTTAAGCAATTCTTCTTAATACTCACGTGCATAATAAGGAACAGACACAGACATAGTGGAACGCAACTCTGGAGCACTTGGATGAAAAATATTAATTTCCATACGGTTTGTAGATCGTAAGCACACCTTAAAATAGAAAAAAAATATGTGTTTCTGAAGAGTATGCCTGAAACTCTTAAATATGAAAATATACTAAAATTCTTCATGGAAAAATAAATGAAACAAAATGAATGAATAATTTATTATTGCATTCGTTTACTTCTTTCGAGTAATGGTTCGAATAAAAAAGGTCCATATAAAAATGGTAACAACAAAGGGAAGAAAACAATAGATTTGGATGTTTGTTTTACCTGATGACGCATTGGTAAAAGTAATAAAATATTAAATTGGCTCCTTTAAGTGGAGCTTCAACTCTGCCGACAAAGCCATTCTTAAATTTGTGAAAAAACAAGAAATCATGGCTGAATAAATAAATTTGGTGTACTTTTTGAAAAAAAAAATCTAATGGGCACTTTTTTAAACCGTTTTGTCACACATTTTTACAAAATGTGAAAAAGTCAATTATATTTATTTAATCATTAATCCACATTTAATCATTCAATCATTATTAGCGCCTTATTTTAAAAAAAATGCCAAGTCCGAGTCTGGCTGGCGCATCAAGGGTTCCACTTCCCATTTTAAGTTTAATTACTTCGCATTGTCAATGGATGTTTCGCGTAATAAATACTTAAAAATACCTAATAAAATTATGTAAAAGGAAGTGTCCATATGTATATAATAATGAACATCTATTCCTCTATTTATTTCACTGCATCTCTGAAAATAATTTTGAGAACTATATAACATTTAAAAAAATACCCCATATTATGCACGGAATTTGATAATTGTTTCCAATATTTAATTCGCCTCATCACAAAAAATCTCCATATATTTTTCTAGTATTAGCTTAAAATACATGCGGATATGTTAGGATATGTGCGGGTTAACGTGCCTTATTTATAAGCCAAATTTTAAATTTCTGCATAAAGAAATTTTTGAGAAAAATTACGGTGGCAAACGGGCAGACAGACACATGAGTGAACTTATAAAGGTTCTATGTTTCCTCTACACGGATTTTGAAAAAAGTTCTCAAAACCAGTATCATTTTTATAAATGAAATATATCCACAAGTTACTTGTAAATGATCAAATTCGTCTTTCCTCTATAATCCAAATTATTAGACACGCTTTTCAGTTAATTTTTAATTTCTCTTTTGATTGGAGCAAGTTTCGAAAACGAATCTATTTTTGAAAATGTTTTAATATTAAAGACAACCAAATACCGTTACCTAACTTTGTTCGAAAATCGATGGTGAATAGGATCGGGCCCACCATTTGTTTATAGAAAATTTATTTTGACAAGAGAAAAGATGCCCCTTTTTAAGGAGATAACCATTCTGTTACTATTTCGATTTCAATATAGTTATTAGGTGTCTATCAGCGCTCGCCCCAGCAATGCTGGAAAACCCTGTTAGTAAACATTAACCAACACTCACTCAAAGAGAATCTTGTGAAATGTAATGGCGGTTTTCAAATCGCTGGGCATATTGGGCTTCCCTTCACGGTAACAGAGACCGACTCCATTCTTTGTATCTCTCCATAGAAGTTTTCTCTCTGTTGGGTCGTTAAAGCGTATCACTTCAAACATATGGGCGAGGGTCTTGAATTGTTGAGCAACGAATATGAACATCGAAACCGAAAATACATCCATAAAAATTGAGCTGTAAGCCTGGTAGATGACGAGTAAGGTGAGAAGAAATTGTACGACTCCGTATCTGTAAAAAAAACATTTGAAGCTAATTTTACCATTCATAATAGTTCCCTAGCCATTTAATAAATTCGGGGTAGTTAGTAATTATTTAACCTGGCAGATTTCATACTTAACAATTGATAAAAATAATATAGACATAATAAAATGAGAAGGAAAATATAGATTGAACTAGAGACCAATGAAATTATTGAAAGTTTTGTCCTATGTATATACAACCAGTAAACCCGAGGAAGCATGATCTCCCATATATTATATGCGATCCGCATAAAAAAGAATTTTATCAACTACGGTGAACACATAAAATTGGATTGAGTTTTATTTATGTAAGTAGATTTTATGATCCCTCATAACTTCTAAAGCAACTTTTCCGATTTTTACAGAATAGGTATCGTTTGACTCATCTTAGCAATTATAATATTATAGGCTAAACATTTTATGTTTCTATCATGGGAACGTAATGGAGACCTAAAAGGTATATATGATTGTCCTCCATCGAGAGCTGATCACCACATAGTGCTGATGATGTTTTATAGATATATTAACATGGGAAGCAATTTTTCGTAGGTTTTAACTTAAATGTTTAATGTAAAAACTTTGGAGTTGAATATAATAGTATCAGTTATTATATCCATACTGTCTTATACTGAATTTACACCGAAAATTTGAACTTTTTGAAGCCCTGATTACCTAATTTAGTCAAAGTCTTAAGTAATATTAATTAACTCCTAAACCTGCAAACTTGTGAGCATTTATCACTTCCATAGTGAGTGCCAGTTAAAAGTCACAAGCCATGGATTTATAAAAATTATCATTAAGTGGAACTAAACTGCAGATATTTGTTCTCAAGTCTAACGTCTTGTTATGGAATGTTTCAGTTTTGCTCTGTAATGTGACGTCTTAATTCGTTTAACATTTTTGCAAACAATCCATGAAAAGTTTGTCTAAATCGAAATAGAATCAAAATAAAAAGTTACTAAATGAGGAAATAATATAGAGCAAGGCATTTTCATTTTAAAAACTTTTATTTCCAATTTTAATAGCAAAATTTGCAAATTAAACGTCAATTAAAATATTTCCTGTAGCACAAAAATTTTTAAATTATTGAAAATATTGCATTAAAAATATTAGTATACATTTTATTAAAGAAAAAATACTTATTCGGTTATAAAAATTTAAATACTTATTATCTTGCGAAGAATTTCAATCGAATATAACGAAGAAATTAAGTTTAGGAGAAAAGAATTGATCAAAACCAATATAAGCGTCGACAACCATAACAACTAAACTGTTTCGTACATACCTGTCTTTTACATAAAAGTCGTATGGCGTATACAGATTTAACAATGTCCACTTTCTGTCAAAATCTACATTTTTGTTTCTGAAGGAGGATGTGTAATATCCTATCAGCCAAAAAACACATATTAACATGTATCGCATAACTATTTTGATAGACTCCACCTTCCCGGTCTCCATGAATCTATCATCATCAAAATAGTCTAGTCGATCTATTTCAATTACTTTCAAGAGCTTGTAGATTCGCCTTCTGTGAAAGATCAAAACAATGAACTTCATGCAGCCGAGGAAAATGTTGAGGAATTCAGAGACGCAAAGAGAGAAATCGTTTAAGTTCTCGGTACATAAAACACCCCCTCCTAAAGTAATGAGAGAAATAATCTTTAGCAAGATGTGGAAACCAGTCCAGACTGAGCTGACAATTGGTAGTTCAGCTCCTTTAATCGGTTTAAAATCACCGACACCGAAGTGTTTCAGAGAACCGAACTGAAGGTTGAGGAAACTTTTTCGATCCATTGTTTTTTCGTTTCGCACTGTGGTGGAGTGGTCCTCGAAGTTCAAATGTATGGAAATTTATTGGTTCCGCGATGCAAGATAATTGAAAGCCCGACTGGCTCGGTCACATTAAAATATTATCCACCGATATAATTAAGTTACCAATTTCTTAAATATATTTAAAGTGTTAACATCATTGATGCGTTGTATCATATATTGTATTCTCGTTTACTTTCCTATATCAAATAACTGAGTCTAACTCAGGCCATGAGGATAAATTAAAATGACATATACAAAAGTTACGTGTACATTTAGTCATGATTCCTTACAAAAGTAGAATACTTATGAGATCACTTACGTGTTAGTCTGTCTTTCAGTCATATTTGATAAATCTCCTCGCCTCTCACTTCAACTCATGCACAAGTACAAATTCCACATCCGCTGGAATTCCCTGCCACATGCAAACACGTAAGTACTGCGTAGATATACGCAAGGATAAATTATTACCTTAATAACTGATAAACTATAGATTATAAGTACTTATAAAGATTAGTGTCAAAAGACATTTTGTTGCTAAACATATGTATTTCAAATATATGTCAACAATGAATTTTTTTATTCTTTGCAATAAACATCTCCGCATGTGATATTCAATTCATTACCCATTAATAAAAGCTACATACCGTCGCGAACTTTTTTTGTACTTTTGGCAGTGCGTTTAGTTTTCCGTGGGGAGCGCAATTTTTATTAGAGTGTATTTTTACAGCTAAGCTCCAGTAAATGATAATATAATAATATATAGGTTATCGTTTAGCATAAGATACACATTATCCATATAAAATTTCATTGAAATCCGTTAGGTCGTTTAAGCGTAAAAGAAAAGAAAGACACACTTTCACTAAACAGACAAACTTTCACTTTCATAAATAGGGACAAATTACTCTTTTCTATGATGAATTACGCAACTTGGTCCCGTTAAGGAAACTATATTCACATACGATTTCCGATCAAACAAATGATTAACGGAATCGAAATTGTTTTTGATCAAAATGGTTCCAATATCCTGTAAAACTCTATTTATCAAATACCATCAACAAAGTGTAGAGTGGATCATTAAACTTGTTGGTTAAGATCTTCGTACTGAAATTCAATATCACATGACAACAATGATCCGAATGAATAATATCGATAAAAACAACAACATCTCACTTAGTTTGTATACTTGTCTTCTACATCGTTCCCTACCACTGAATGTCCTAAACTCCGATGGTCACAAAGAAAAAATAAATTATTAAGATGTTTGAGAGGGGGATTTAATGTAGGTTTTCAATAACATCGTAGATAGCTCATCGTACGACTGCCTCTGTATTAATATATAGTATACACATACGTACAAAAACGCACATAAACACGCACATACATACACACACACACACACACATGCATGTAGAGTTTTGTTGCACAGAATGAATCAAAATAGTAGAGAATCAGATGGTTCCTTAGGACGTGATAATTTTAATCCCTACGCTTGGTTGAGAATAAACTAATATTTGAGTCATATATAGCGTTAGATAACAGTAACGGGACATTATTAGGAGACTTTCAAAAGGCCCCAATTTTCTGACTTTTGAAGTCAGAATAGGAGATAAGAGATGACAGCCAAAACGACAGTGAGAATGTATAAAAGCTAATAGTATATATATATTCTATATAGTATATATATAAAGCTAATAGTATATCGACGCAGCGGTATATTGGGAACAAATGAAAATCGATGTAGAAAAGATTTCAACAACCTATTACCTGTAAATTTATGTATTTTTTATTTAAATTTTGCCTTCGGTGCTGTCTGTAATGGTTTTTACTTAAAATGTATTTATCAGGTTTTTTACTTAAACTAGTTGTGCTCACGGCTTGGTTCCCGTAGAGTTTTATATTTGTTTAAGAATTTATTTAAAGAAATGTAAATTGAGCAGGAATTATTTTAATACATATTTGACTTGCATTAGATATAAAATATGGATTACGCAACGCTCACGTATATGTACCATAGTGTCAGTAAATAAAATTGTGTTGATATGCTTCATGGAATCCAACACAAGCGTCATCATAACTTTGAATATTTGAAACATCACGATGAAACAAAATCTGAGAGAATTTCGGGGCTATTTATGTGAAATTTCTATTAAAAGCTTTAATAGTTTTCTATTAAATCCGTTTGAACAGACAAACAGGTAGATATTTTTTTTACATTTAATTTGTTTTGTGGTGCCAATAAGCGAAATAAAAAAATACATGAAAGTTGAGAATTATAAAATTGTGGACGAATACTTCAAATATAGTTATTTGTATGGTATAGTTTTGTATGGTTAATGTATTCACTATTGACGAATTAATATATTATAGTCACTACGTACTTAACTATAAAAGCCTATGCAGACAAAACTTATTCAATAAAAGATATATCTTTTCTTTACAAATCGAACACTTTCATGTTTTTGTAGTATCCATACATAATCAACTGGAAATCTTCAGATTCATTTGCACAACGAATTTTTTCTGAGTATTGTAGTCACGAATTATTTCATGATAATAAAGAGTTAACAAATCGAACAATGTAAACGGACATACAAACAAAACGATGTACATATTCTTTATTGGTATGTTCCAATTTAATTGCACAAATTACATGCACGCAACATGTTACAGATCAACAGGGTATCCATGCGGGTCAGTGTAATACGATATATATATATAATACTAACAAATATCACCAATGAAAGGGGGCGTTTACAATCACCATAAATTACCCCGTAGTTGACTACTTATATATCATAAAAGTAAATTTCGAAATTATAATTAAATGTCATAACCAACGACAACCACAACGCAGTTTGTTAATATGCCATCATTTCAACACAACACGTTGCGGCACTGTGTTAGTTTCGAGTTAAGCAAATGTGTGGAAACTATGTTGTCTCGCTCGACCTCTTGCAGTTAACGACGAAAAGAAAGAAATGAAAGTGTTTCAGTCATAATGACTTCCGCTCGATAATTTCTGATTCTATATCATCTGCTTTCTGGAAGTATAAATTTGTGGCTTTAATTACGATTTGTGCCATCATCAAAATCATAAAGGTATTGCGACAGTATTCAGGAGATGATCGATGGAAATAAGGGAAAAAGTACATTTTTAAAAGAAGAGTTCATAGATAAATATGAATCATCATATCACAGATACGCCCTCTATGTGAACATGTAGGTACATATGTATATCAGGCTAACCAATGGATATTATAAAATTTAATGGAAGTACCCTATAGACTAGATATTTTGTACTAGATAGTTCTCAGCGGAACGAAGAAAATAATAAGATTTTAAATTCAGAAATATGGGACGCCTTTGAGTTAAATCACTGAAAATTTAAAACAATAAAAATAACAAGCAAGAACTAAAAAAAAGTGGATTAGAATCAAATAACTTTCAGGCTCTTTGATTTGGCTCATAGAAAGTAACTATTTGTTCAGTACATAAGTTTAGAAATATTTCGTAGATTAGCTAATTTTTCTTATAAACTAATTTTTCTCTACACTCGAAAATCAAAAGCAGACCGTTCGTGAACCATTGATATAGAGGAATGTTGCCTTAATGCTCTCACTATAGAGACATTGCTTGATAGTTTAAATTCTACACGTTATGTTTTTTGTTATAACTTGAGTTATTCTGCACTTTAAATATGAAATACTTCAACTATACTTGTGACATAATACGAGATTGCTTGATAAATTACTGACGTGTGTCACATTTTATTAATGTGATCGACGTATTGCGTCACGGAAAAAAATATGTTTGTGTGTTTAAAGAGATGGTGTTTCCAGACTTTCCAGTTTCGATAATTTGGATACAGATTTCAGAAACAAGTGCAATATATAATGGTAGTTCAGTTAATATCAATTACGTTAAGAAAGCATAAAAATAAGGTTTTATGTTAATATTGACATATATTTTGATAGAAATGTTTTATTATCGTGTAAATTATATAAGTGTATCAGAGACACACTGTGCTATTCCATAATAAAAATAAAAAGTCTTATTAAGACGATTGGGCAAATAAACATTTGGTTACACAAAAAAATATTTGATGGAAAAATTTAAATTTTGCGTATAAATGGAGGTTATTAACCCACATATTTTATAACAGTAAGACCCTAAAAAATTTTGTTTTACATTAAAAGAAAAAAGTTTTTATGGCATCCTTATTCCTGTGTTTTTGAAAGCTTACACGCGAACAAATTATATAATAAAATAAAACGGCAGGGTCTGTCTATCTTAATATTTGGAAAGATCTATTTTAAAATAAACACTAAATAAATTTCTGAATTTTAAAATTAAAATGAATCTGGAAGTAATAAAATAATTTTTTAATTCACATTAAAACGGGCAGGTGTTACACTAATTAATATAAGAAACAAGTCCGTACCCATCCTAAAAACGAATGTCAAATTTGAGCTGTAACCCTGTATCTAACTACGATGAATCATAAAAATGATGATCCTGGACCGAAATCCGGGCAGGTAAACCGTCGACAAAAGCTGGTAATTATTAAAGAAAATATATTATGAGAAAATTAAGAAACCAGCGTTTTGAGGAATAGTCCATTTCAAAAAGAAAACATTGTTCGTAATTAACTGTGTCAAGTAAACTGAATAGATGGTTAACAGAGCTAATAGAACGTCATCGGAAACACAATTATTTTAATGACCAGAAACTCACCTATTAACGAAATAAACGTTTAGTCCATTTTATCACTTAATTTCGAACAATGTAATGTAGGAGGCTATATTCTATATGTATATTTACATATATAGTTTGCTCTTACAATTATAGCCAATATACATCAAAGCGAAGTATGTACTACAAATCGAGTGGTTGTTAGGAAACAATTATCCGACTGAATCTAAAAATCTTCAGGTGGGATATTAGCAAAGATTTCTTTTCACTTGAAGATGGTAATGTAAAGAAATTAAAGAAAGTAGAAATAATACTACATCACATAGTTACAATTAATTGACAATATTGGTACTTTACGACTCCATCCGCACGATATTTTAAAACTCAAATCCAATCTTTTAATGCGTTTTTTTATACTCTTTTATTTAAAATAATTAATTTGTTTAATTTAAATCCGGGGTGGACTGATTTGCGTTCGCTCTCCCCTCGCATGCTTACGGCCGCGTTTTCTTGCAGCCTGCCGTTAAGTAGTGGACACTTCTATTTATTTTCTACTTACCTTTTTACCATCATAACTTTGAAAAGGTTTGAGACATGGCGATGAAACAAAATTAATCCCACGGCTGCATAAGAACATAAATACATAAAATTCAAGTCAATTAATTCATTTCCTTATAAAGATTTGATGAAGAATAGGCTTTTTACAAACTTACTTGAAAATAGGAAATTCAAAAATCATAGTAGATCCTTAAATTTTATTTATCTTTATTGTTTATACGCCAAAGTAATAAAATCTTGAAAATATCCAGAACATATAACATTATCCATTATATATTCAACTAGCTCGTGTGTATTCATTGTTAATAATTAATTAATTTTTTCGTGACCTAAAACAATTATAGAAAACTATATCAATTTACATTTTACTCAGAATGTTTATCGAAATCATGAACGTTTAAAATATCTACGTGTAAGTACAGTGCGTAGGGCTAGTTTTCGCAAAACCGGCTACACGCAAGCCTTCTTGTGTTTACATATACCACATCGGGTCATTTTTATTATCCCATTATATAAAAGTAATATTATACATAAAACGAAGCAAACATAATTATACGTAATTTTAAATTTCACGTAATTAGTTTTATTTGGTTTCGAAATACGGACACGAAAAATTCATAAAAATCTGTCAGCTGCTTCCAATGTATCTAGAATGTTGAATTTTGGAACGAAGGTAGTGTAAGTTAGATAAGAAGAAAATTAAAATATAATCAAAATTTTTAAAATAAAAATCTGTGAAGTGGGAATACAATTATATTATAAATACCTTTTTGGGCATATGATTATTTGAAAATAAAGAGCGGATAACCAATCCAAATATTTATTTAGTAAAATATGCCAAGTTTTGTTTTGACTATACTATTAGTAGCGGAAATTATTTAAACCAAAAACTTTGCGAAATTAGGTTTCTGTATCGAGTTTCTGATTAAAAGTTTTATCAAGACAAAATAAAGTATTTTTAATATAATTTAACGAGGCTGTTGCACACTAGAGTTATTTTTGCATTGTGTTAAAATAAAAAAAACTAAGCAATGAATATTTTCCATGGCTCACCGGCTCTGCGTTCTCTACTCGGTGACATCGTCCTTCCACTATATATAGTTGTATGTAAATTTGATTAAATTCATGTTAATTCACCAAAGTGCTCGATTATTTACTTTATGTATATCAGGTTATTGACCAAGAAGCCCTGATAAAAGTGAAAAACACAAACAAGTTCGATAAGTACAACAAAACTTGAAAACCCGCAAAAAAACATAACATCACCGACGCATCATGGTCTTGTACGTATATATAAACATTTCTGAAACAAACGCAAATATAACTTTAAAAAATCCAATGACATTATACATCGTTGAAATATTATTCTACGCCGAGATTCGTCGTAAAATACTATCTCGAGCACGAAGAACTATGGAATTATATAGATGATGAAGAACCTGTAGATCAAAATAAACGTGTAAACCGAAATCAAAAATAATTTTCCTAAAGGATTTGGCAAGCTACGTCCACACTCAAGGAGCCAAGTCTACCAAGAAAATGTGAAAAAACTTGACGCGCTTTCTACGACTCAAGACTAATATGCTGTGTGACTATTGACTTACTTCGTGACTTATTTAAAACTAATCTTGCTGCATATCAAAACGTAAAGGAATATGTGACCAAAATAATCACAACGGCCTATAAACTGAGAAAAACTGGGTTTAAAATATACGATGAGAAGCTGGAAACATTACTACTCTCTGGTCCAACAGATTCATATAAATCCATGATCCTAGTCATCAAAGTTTTGGTATTAAGATTAATGCAGACTCGGTGAAGGCTAAAATCTCACAAGATGCTAAATTAAGTGAAGGTAATACAACAGCTTTTCACTAACCATAAGAAAAAAAGCAATATAAATATCAACCTACGGGTCCTCGCTGCTTCAGCTCTAATAAATATGGACATGTAAGTGCAGAGTGCAAGTTTAAATCAAAGAAGAAATCACGTCAAGAAAGTTTAAGTTATGGCGCTTCTTTCATTCAAAACAACAAATGACATTGGCCTTCATTACGATAACGTCAGCTTCAATGAGTACTTAAAACATGCTAGCATTCTATATCAAACAACCATGCCCTATAAACCTGTGCAAAATGGTGTCGCAGAACGAATGAATCGAACCCTGGTATTAAAGTTTAAGTGTCCATTAATAAATTTAAACCTACCTAAGCTATGTTGGACAAAAGACACACAGCTGCTTATCTCAATAACAAAGCTCCGACTTGGTGACTCCGATTCCAAACTTCAGAAGAGATGTGGTCCAGACATAAACCAAGTATTCAACATCCAAGAATATTTGGTTGTGAAGTTATGATATATCTTCCAAAGGACAAAACGAGGAATTCAAATTCTAAAGCAAAGAACGTTCAATTTTTTGGATGCTGTAGGAATACTAAAGGCAATGGATTTATAATTCTTCCATCTAGAATATTCGTAAAGAGCAGAGACGCTGTTTTCCTAGATTCTACTTTTAATAGAGATTATGTTCCTGGAAATTTATAATACTCATCAAGTTTATCAGAAAATGACACCTGCAATGGCAAATCAAATGCCACAAATATTATTGCCCATGAGTATTACTCTGATCAAGAAACTTCTGAAAGTGAATATGTACCAAATACATATTCACTTTCAGAAGTTTCACGAAGTTTCAGAACTTTCAGAAGTTTCTTTTAGAAGATACAATAGTTGAAACACCACCTCAATGAGACGAGACTATGAGACAGTCCACTACTGGAAATGGGAAAGGGCTAATAAGTCCACCTGATGGCTTGGACTGCAAACCTTACCTTGTATTCTAAACTTGTAAAACCTCTTTATGGGGTAAAACGACTTTACTTAATTGCATTTTGTGTTTCCAGGTGCTGGAACACAAAACGCAATTAAGTATTAAACAAATTTTGTTCTGCAAAATGGACAACGCAAATCCCAACGGCGTTTCTAGACCATTATATGAAACTACAAAAGCGTAATGTACTACCTGAAAAACCTTTCTGTATAGACGAGTGATTGGATCACTCATTCATGCAGCAACTGTAACCAGATATTATGTTACAGCAAGCCAGGTGAGTAAATTTTTTATTCTTATTACCGCACTCACTGGAATGTAATGAAGAAAATATTTAAAGGAAACAAAAAATTATAGAATTTGTTATTTGTCAAACCCTGACACTAAAGAATTAATTGTGTATATTGATGCTGATTATGCAAAGTTGAGTTAAAGCGATCAATTAGAATATATATTTCTTAAGAATGGAGTTGCCATTACCTAGTCTACACAACGCCAACAAACAGTAGCCTTATCTATGACTAAAGCAGAATTTATAACTGCCTGTACAGCGACTAAAAACTATGTAATAAGATAAGTACTAAGCAATGTACATTGTATGCAATATGGCTCACTCACACTACTCTCTCTACTATATGTGAATTTAATTAAATCAGTATTAATTCAACGCAATACCCGACTTCTACCTTAAATCTATCAGAAGTTCCGTTTCAATGTTTCCTATAATGTAATATTTAGAAAAATAGCTGGTACCTTTTTATTCTTTTATCCCTAAGATATGACGCTTAATCAAAAATATTAATGTATTTTAAGATAAAGTGTAACGTGTACGACGCTTTGCTTTGGATACCAGTGGGTACTAAGGAAAAGCGAATACGTTAAAGGTATAAGTGATTTATTTCTTTGTTTTAAATCTGTATTTACATTCAAAGAGAATCTCCGATTCATATACGCTTTTGTGATTTTATTTCTTTTTAAGTATTCAATTTGACCGTTATACTTCAGTCTAAATCTTTGTTCGTTTTTGTTTCTTCTTAATTCAGTCATCATTTTATTTTCAGTGTTTTTCGTACAAAAATTTGAAAAAAGGAATTTTCATGAAATCACCTTTGTTTCAGTTTGCCTGTTAGTTTAATTTTATTTTGGAAGTCTGTTTGCTATGAAAATTTGGAACTTTAAAATATTATAGAAAGCAGTAGTCCAATCACACACATTATAAAGAATTCAATTGAACTTTTTTTCGGGTGGAAAGTAAAAAAATCGACATTAAAAATATTTTGATAGAAATTTCTCACATAAAAAAAAATTAAAACATATTTGTTTTTTATATTTTTTTTAAAAGTCTTCATGAAACAAATTATTAAAAATACTTTAAAAATACTTACTAATTTGCAGGTATAATACAAATTAATTATTTTTCAAAAAACTATTCAAGTGAGATTAAAGGAAACTATATAAAAGGATATTTTAAAAAAAATGGTATTTAATTTAGGCGTTGATATATTTTTTTGCATTTTTTGACATAAACTATTAAATCATTTCATCCTAAATACGCACGAGCATGCCAGGTTTTTAAATTTGTTATACCAGGTACATATGCTTCTGAAACTTTGCTTAGAAACATAAAATTTATATTTATCAAAGTAGTCCAAATTATAACTCATAATTACAATGGGCTACTTTTTTCATCAGAAACTGTTGTCCCGATAAGTGTGATTTTTTTTAAATTAGTATCGCATCGTGAGGTAACTTTTGGACCAAAATGAAATTAGAAATTTGCATTCATCTCCATAAGGATGATTTTTGGGTCACTTCATTCATATAAAAATTGCCTAGAAGCCCAACATGTGTTCAGAATCGATTGTGATTAAAGTTATATTATTTTTTTCAATTTATTCGATACTCTTAATAACCCTGTAAAAAATAAGTCAGAGTAAGGTGTTATTGATTTGCTTGACCTCAATATATATACTATCAGTAAAATATGCGATACAAAATATTCTCCAAATTATGAAAGAACTCAAGTTAATGATTGATATATAATATATTGGAAACAAATAATATGATACAATTTTCATGTTACTCGTTTCTGTAAAATTTTACTTTCATTAATAAATATAATTTCATACATATCTAAAAGCCTTTAATTGTTTTGTGTTGTAACTATAGAAAAAATCATATTACATATAAGTGATTTTGGTAATTTCTCTACTCTAAATTTATCCTATAATAGACACCGTAATAATATTAGTAATCTATTCCATTCATGTTTTCATCAACCTGGACTTCGTAATGGAATTTCATAATTAAGTTTGATACATCTTAAACGAAACTTAGCCAGAAATAGATCTTTCGCCTAATTTTCGGGAGAGAAAATCGGTGCTATGTTATATTGTCCAACATTTTCCCTAAAAGATACATCCAAAAAGATGGCCTACATTCTGACAGTTTTAACACTATAGTTATTAATAGGTAAATATAATTGAATTAATAAATTAAAAACATTATTAGAAATTAAAATACAAACCTTCATAAATTATTGTTTGTTTATAAAAGAAAATGTTGATATCAATTAATTTAATAGCAATATGTTAAAAAGAAAAGCGGTAAAAGTCAGTAATAATATTGACAATTTACATTAATATGTAAAACTGCAAAGTATCATTAAAATTTTTTCAGTGTTTTTTAGGTGATATGTCGTATATATATATATATATATATATATATATATATATATATATATATATATATATATATATATATATATATAATTATATAATATGACATATCTTCTATAAAGTTATTTGTTGAAAAGTGTTTTAACTTAGTTTAATTACTGCCCAGAAACTAACACGTGTTAGTTTCTGGGCAGTAATTAAACTAAGTTAAAACGTGCATGAGAGTAATGAAGGCAATAGCGGTGCGACGTTTAAAACTGTTCGATAGTCTTATAAGTGTTGAAGGCTGACAAATTAATTTAATCGTTTTTACATTTGTATTTAAACAAACAACATCTGTTAACTGGTCTGTAGTATTTAATATGTAAGCCGTGACCTATAAATTGTGTAATATATGTACGCCAGACTTTTTTTTCAAATGGCTCAATGTTAAGAAAAATAATTTTGCTCGAAATTTTCAAAGTCAAATTTGTAAGGTTTCGTCTTCTTTTGCGCCAAATTATCTTTTTTCTTTGTCCCTTAATTTTTTTTTATTCTTGCACTTTTCTATTTGTCTTCCTCTTCTTCCACAAAATGGGATTTTTTGATATTTTATCTTTTCATCAACGTCATCACGAACATTTGTCCAGTTTTTTGTACCTCTGTTAGAATAAATAACTTAAATTGATCAATATTTCCTCACTCCTATATTATTTTGGTTGGAATTCAGATTTCAAGAATTGATTATTCATAACAAAATGATCATCCTAGCTAAAGCAATGATTATTAAATGATTATCCAATCAAATGCGGAAAGATCCGATAAGACGCGAAGCCGGCTGGCTAAATGACACATCGCGACGTGCAATAGAACGTCTTTACTCCCATCCAATCGCGCCATTATTTAAATTGGATTCTAATTCTTTTGTTTAAAGTGATAACATTGATAAAAATCGCGTTCTCTTCCACTCCACAAAAATTCAGAAATTTCCGCATTAAATAATGTGTTGCTACTGTTTAATAACCGCTCAATTTCAAGATTTTATTTCAAATAAACTCCAAGAAAAATACTTGTGATAGAAAGATACATAAGCAGCTAGACGCGAGGTGGTGTTTCAAGTGTCCGGTTGTCAAATTGTCGTAACTGACAAAAAAAGTCTCCAAAAATTAATCAATCCTGAGTATTATAGTACGGTTTCTCAACACGAAAAATAATGGGAAAATCATGGAAACAATAAAAATATGCATTTTTTAGTTTCTACTACATGGACTGTATCTAGACTTCTGCGATTTTATTTCAAATGAGTCAACATGTATGGAATACTTGACCATCCAGTGTCAGAAGAATTCAGTTCAGTCCATCCTATTAATCTACAAACCTATGCCGCAATACATTTTTTTATATTACTTATGCAATTTTCTTTTAAAATATCATTTTTTCATTACCTTTCGCTTTTTATCCTATTGTTATTTATATCCGATGTACCAGGTCATGAAATAAAAACGATACTTGAACACGTTTTTTTTCCAATTCTGCCTCATTCCCATATCCAAATATAATGCTGAGTTACTCTATAGACCCATAATTATCTCAAAATTAATATTATGTTTGTATTAAATATTTAATCATTAATTAAATGACTATTTAACAGTGAGAACAAACACAACGCATGACTTTAAATATTCATTTTAAATGGATACGTGTTAAACTTTTGTTTGACGATGGCGTATTTGTCATCTGCTGCTTCATTGTTTCTTTTCCGGTATTAGATTAGGTCACATCAAGGTTACGATGCTACGAAATCATGTCACAAATTAAGCTCGTTTTATGTTCGAAATGCATAATTGTAGAACGACGAAAATTATGTTATTAGAAAAATTATTCAGTCTAATTGTATGTAGGAACTGCCTATTTCTCACCTCTTGAATACAACCTTTAGTTAAGTTTTACACAATTTGTTACTGATCTGTATATTTGCACGCACACTGTTACTATAAAAATGATATTTTAGAAACATGTTGCTGAATTATTTCTAATATTAATTATTACTAGTAAATTTTAATTATTAACTCATATTTAGTTAGAACTGAATTGCGAATTATCCCTGGATTACGAATGGTACGGACTAAGGACCGAATTTAACTAAAATTATTTGAAGCACGCGGAGCATCTCTGGGGCTTATAAAGAGTAAAAATTGCTGTGACATCTGAAAGCGATGTATGCTGATGAGCTTGGGTGCCGGACTTCGCCATGGTAAGGTGATGCTCTGAAAGCTAGACTGTGTCATAATGCTAATATGAGAATCATGAGAGATTTGTATAAACATTAAGGTTATAAAGAAGACGTTATGACAGTTCCTCTGCTGCCATATTAGCTCCCCCAGCTAAACTACATTTATATCAAATTTCATAATACCAGATGTTTGTTTCGAAGTAGATACAACATGTTATAAATATTACAACTATTAATTCTCATGTGAAAACCTGAAGTATTGTAAAACATAAAGTGAATCACTTTGCAGAAATCAGTAGGATTTTATATAGAAATGTGTATTAATAGTTTACGAAATTTTGGTATTATTTGTTTTGTAGTCTTAACATGTACAGCTATTGAACAAATTTGAATACAATTATTATTATTTGCAACCTTAGAATCGCAGAAGAATGAATGAGACTGCCTTACCTAAAAAAAGTTTAATTTTAAATGAAGGAAAATCCTATTCAGGTTTTACGGTCGCCGAAGACCGATTAATAGAATTTTGTTAATAATTTTGGCACGTTAAACTTTTCTTAGTTTATAGCTAAGAAAATGTCACAGCGTAGCAGTTATGTAATTTTTAAATATATTGCTAATATGATTTGCAGGTTTAAGCGCTTAGTCATGTCATTCAAAATTAAGGTTGATTTTTTCCCCTACCCTAAAAAATGGTTATAAGTGAATATTTTTAATTATCCTTTCAAACGAAATTTAAAATATTTGGTGACAATTTAAGTTACTTTAATTTTTTCTCCTTTTTCACTCATAGTAGCCAAAGTCTGAATAAAATAATAATAATATAATTTAATCATTACGTCAAACATTTTATGGGATTTCCATCAAAATGCAATATTAAATATATTACTTCATTTAAGTAAAATGTTTTAGGATTAATACTAATAGTCATTTAAATGCTAACATTTTATAAGCAATTAGGAATATTAGATTCAATTTGGCTTAAATCACTAATATAATATAATTGTTTCAAGAATATCTCATAAAATATCACGATTTTTTAAAATTACTTATGTTATATTAAATTTTTAGGCATTTAGTAACTTTTTCTCAACTTCTTTACACTTCTTGCCACTTTCTTACACCTCTCACATTCTTGCACTTCTGTTGTCAACTTCTCTACACCTCTCGCTACTTCTTAACACATTTGACTTTTCTCGCCGATACGTTTAGTTCCATTATGCATCTTCCATAACAGTCCGACTAAATATTAAATAATATTTTAATATTCACTATTTTAATTAAAAGATAAAGGATAACTCCTAGGTAATCGCATTTCGTTTAATATTTATTCAATAATTTTCAATAATTTCACTATTTTGGTAAAACTTATATATATATATATATATATATATATATATATATATATATATATATATATATATATATATATTCGCAATGTTATATAATTTTTATGATGCTTTAGCTCACCTTTTCTTGCGTGGTTTGCTCGTACTAAACTCTCTACATTAAAATTTATACTAAGTAAATATTCTAAATACGCAACTAATGCAAAATTATGAGTTCTGAAATATTATAAAATAAGTAACAATACATCAATCTAATAAATGTGGCGATATAAATTTTATGGTATGAACATTTTTATGGACTAAGATAATTCTTTCTAATCGCTAGTATAGTGCTTTCTTCTATCAATAGTTTGCGTCACAAGATATAATATTTTTGAGACTACTCACTTAACAAGTGCATTTGTGTCAACCTTTTTTTATTCAATTAAAAACCATAATACTTCTTTTAACTTAATTTCTTTACCTATTTGATACATATTCAAAACCCAATTTAATTTTAGTAATTTTGAAACAGATAACCTACACTGGAAAGTAAATATACGGACCGAATTTATTTGAGTCAACTAACTGAAAATTTGAATTAAAATGTGACAACAATTTGTAAAAGAGACTAAAGATTCGTATTTTGGTTCCATCAGGAAATGATTGAATCACACGATAGCGGGCAAACAAAACGATGGAAAACTGCTTCCTGCGAGTTCTTCTCAGTCAGACGAAGAAGCATTTTCTTAAATCTTGGAAACACAAAAAACTGAAAGATGCTGAAATGAAATGGATATAGTTAAAACTCTGGTTTAAGCATCGTTTTAAATCTATGTTGTTCGTTTATATCACGCGGTTAATATTTTTTTTATTACGTTACTACGCGAAAATGAGTGTGTGATATTAAGATTAATGTTATGTTAAAATCCAAGTTATTTCATTACGTCATAAAAATTTAGCGAATTTTGATAAATATGATATTAGTGTAGTCTTTATACTTTGTAGAATGATATAGGAAAGAACATCACAAAAAATGGAAGCCACAAAATTGAATACGAAATTCGGTAACAAAACTTGAGCCAAAAACAAAACGAAATTTGAGTTATTGAATTAAAGAACTTAAAAAAGAGGTTGAGATAATATATTTTTGTAGCAATAGCATGTAATGCATACGTATGCAATTTTCACAGAAGCAACGAAAATGAAATTGGAGAATGTGAAATAAAAATAATCGTAAAGCAAAACCCGACTGTGAAAAAAAGGAACACATTCGAAAGGGACACCAACAATACACCAACGTAAAGCTCGGGTGTAAATATTGCTTAAATATTATATCCTTATTAATTTTTGTTTCAATACTTGACTTTTGCGTAGTTAAATTTTCTTTCAAACTAAGTTATTATAAATAAACTACAAAAATTAACGTTCAGACTCAATCATTTTTCTGATCGTACCATCGTATGAACTGAATAATGTTGAAAGAAATGAGATAATCAGTTAATATTCCCCTATATCATAATCTACACAATCGTAAAGTTCAACTAAGATGTAATCGTCTTCAATGCTTGATAATAGACATATATATATGTATATATATATATATATATATATATATATATATATATATATATGTGTGTGTGTGTGTGTGTGTGTGTGTGTTTGTGTGTATACACATATTAATAAAAAAAACAAAAAATGATTAAAATGTTGAACTTACTTCTGAGTTTAATTTTTTTTTTTACGTAAGTCATACGACATAATATAATCCTGTTTTAAGAGCTTTAAAATGTAAAAAATCTTTTAAATGTATACCTTATACATATAAAATATTTTTTTATGTACTCATATTACCAACAAATTATTTTCGATAAAATTTAAACAAATGCTTTTTTTGACATTGTTACAATTTGGTTGTATATTATCACAATCGCTGACTTTTATTTCGATTCGATGTAGCCTGGAAAAAGCTTTTCGTGCGAAATGAAATTAAGTAAAATTTCTCATCACTGCAAATGTCCCATAAGCCCCTCTAATGATCTGAAAATAAAAATGTTGTTTTTTTCGGAAATACATTTTCAATATCTTACTTACTGAAATTAAGTATTCATCTAAATTCTATTTTCTCAAAGCAGACGCTGAAACATCTTCGCGGGCATTGCTTGACATTAAATATTAAAAGTCCTAACATTTCAAAGAGCGGAAATAGAAAAGTTTTTTCAGAACCAAACAATCTTTTGTGCATAATCGTCTACAGCAAAATGTTCCCCGTGAACGGGAAGTAGCTTTAATAAGCATCCTTAACTAGTGCGACAATAACTACGAACGAAGGAATGTTGCTAATACATTTAAAGGAATATTATTTTTGATATGGCAATGTGAGGATGTGAACAGACAACCAATTCAAGGTTTTCACTGATCAAAAAAAATACAAGAGAAAATGTGATGATCATAATTCAAGGCCACGGTACAAATACTTACGATATATACAGTTTAAAACATTTCTACTTCATACTGTTTCTGAAAAAAATTATCTGGATATTTTTAACAATATTTTTAGAATTATTTTGTTTACTATTCTGAAATAAATAGCTTTCTAAATTTAAAAAATAAATGAATTTTTTTAATTTGCTCGTTAATAAATATCTCATATATTGGTATATCTAATACCTATTAGTTAAGATAACTACATGCAAATAACTGAAATAAATACAATGTAAATGACCCGCAAAATTTCATGCACCTAGTTCTCAAACTATCAATATTATATAATTTAACTAGGCAGGCACAGATATAAACATTGATGAAAAAAGGATGGACACGACAAATTATAAATGTCCCTTATTTTATTTGTAACTTTAAAAATTACATATCACCTGGAATATACAAATGGAAATATTATGATGTTGGTTACAAAATTTTAAATGAAAACTCTTATCCCTGTGCTAAAATTTTCTCTAAAAACACCCACCGATAAAAATGTCTCCATATTTATGTTGTAAAAGCCGAATGCAGAAAATACAAGAGGCTTGTTCGCTCTCTGGATTACGATAAGCAGTTGTTTCTGAGCCGCCAAAGATCCAACCGTCCAGTCACTAAAATACGCACCCTCCGCTACGAGTAGCGCCTGTGAATATTAAAAAAAATATTTATTGCTTAACAGATAAAAATACAAAATTCATAGTCCTTACTCTAAAGTTATTGCTGATATGTAAGGTGCAAATATCTATCCTGCAAAATAAAAATCTGAAGTAGTTTTGTGTAACATTAGTTTGAAGATTGTAAAGTGCTTGAGAAAATGAATGTCGGGTAAAATATGAAAAGGATAATATTATGCAACGTGGAACAAAAATATGTAAATAGATAATTGCCTGCTATCAAATAGCTGAACAAGACAAATAATAATTTGGTTTATCTATGAATGACATAGATAAAGCAAATTATTTTTCATTTTTCACAAAGATTTTACTCATCTTTAAAAAAAAGTTCGGAAATGCTGGAAATATTGCTGTATGAGCAAGAAAGCTATATCTTACCGCTAGCTGCAACTAAAGGGTACAAAATTAGTATCTGACGTAACCTGTGTGAGATGGAGCTGGTAATAAAATGAGCCTAAAATTGGTTTTCAATTTGATAGTTAAACAAAACCCTATATTTAATGAAAAAGGTTTAGAATATATTTTCGTACATTGCAAAAATTTTAGCTTAATTTAAATTAACGTTTCTGGGTATCTAACAATTTACGATTCCTAAAAATGAGAAAAAATTAAACATATATGACCCGCTTAAAGACATAGATATTAATTAGAGTATAAAGAAAAGTTCAGAAGCTTTTAAATTCATGAGACTTTTAGGATATACGCCCTATGTTCTATGGTATATACCGTTACATCAGCAGTGTGATTATGTGCTATTATTTTAAACATTTTTTAAGTTCGCCTCATTATTTTTCAATATAAGGTATAAAAAAATCACTACAAGACTTACTTCGCAACGAGTTCTGTCTGCACACGAAGTTATCAAGAAAAGTTGATAGATGAAGTAAACTAAGAAGTTAAGATGGCTGGTCGCATCCCATAAATCATCATATGTAAAGTTAACGGTCTGCAAAAAAAAAATAATTGACGTCTTAAAATAAATTCAATATCATTATATCGTCCAATTCATAACGAAATTGGTGTTTAATAATTAAGAATCATTAAACACAACTAGGTGCAACACAGATGATGTTGAAGTTGATTCATCGGCCGACAACTGCTGATTTTTGTCGAACAAGTTTGGTGACCGAATATCCGCGCAAGTCGAGATGTTTGCGCGGTCAACTAAATATCTACCGTCTCCGTTAGCATGTGTTCAGTCGTATGTTCTCTCGTATCTACCCGTTTTAATTCTTAAGGTTTGGATTGACAAGAATCGCTGAGAATCATTCCAATTTTTTATAAGATCGGCTTCTGTTGGAGGCCTACATCAATGTATTAAAAATAAATTATTATATAATGATTGATGTCGGCTTATAATATAATTTGTATTTATTTTATCCTATTATTGTCAGTTATCTAGGTTGTGAGTTAGAATTGAAGGTATAAATATATGTGCAAAAGACATTATAAATGATTCACAGTTTTTTTTTGGATGAGTACAGGTATACACAAACATAAAACAGGTATTGATATTTTTATATGAATTTTAAGATCACTATCTAACAAACTAAATAAGAAGATATATAAAACGAAAGATTAGTAAAGTTTTTATTTTGCGTACAGTTAGAGAGGTAATCATTTTGTTTTTGGATTATATTGTCGGTTATCAAATAAACATATTAAGAAATGAGTTCAAGAATATATCACTTTTGAACAAAACTTCCGGAAGAAATGGCTTTAAATGCATATACGCTTTCTATCTTTGGTTTTTAGAATAAAAACATAACCTAAGGAAATACATTCAAGATGTATCCGTTGAAAACAAAAGAAAAAGAAGCAAAAATTTAATTTTTTTCTTAAATATACCTATACGCAAAAGGGCAAACACAAAAAGATGGTCTCCTATCTTTAACATATTTTCTTTTTGGAAGTTATATACCTAAATTAAAATACGATTTTCAGGCATACATTTGTAATACTCACATGTAGAATAAGGAACAGGCATAGGCACAGAGGGATGCAACTTTGCAGCACTTGAATGAAAAATATTAATTTCCACACGGTTTGTAGGTCGTCAGCACATCTTCAGAAATAAAAACAAAAACAATAATCACTTCTGAATTGAGTGTCTGAAACTATTGTCTCTTACATATGAAAATATATTAAATTTTTTTACGGAAAAGAAACAAAAGAGAAAATTAAATGAATAATATCACTTTTCTTCAGTTTACTTTTCGGACAACCTTTATAAAAAAATGTAAATATTAAAGGAATGTAGACAATAGGTTTAAATTTTTATAACTCAAGATAATTCTTGATTAAAAGTAATGAAAATATCAAATAATTTTCTTTAAGTGTAGCCTCTACTCTGCCGACAAAGCCTTTTTTCACCTATTCTAAAAAAACCAGAAATAATGGCCGAGTCATTAAATTTGGTGTAAATTTATAAAAAAAACTGACCACTTTTTAAATCCATTTTAAACAAAAATGAAAAGAAATAAATGAATAATCTCTGAAAATATTGGGTGACAAATCAATCAAAATAATAACAATAATTTATCACTCGTTTATACAAAATTCGTTCCGTAAAATTTCCATTATTTTTACTAAAGTTAGCTGGCCAATATGCCTTATTGGTAGGCCAAATATCAACTTTACACATAATGAAGTTTTTGAAAAATATTACTATGACATACAAATAGACAGATACGTGATTGGATTATAAGGATTCTATTTTACCTCTGGAGTTAGAGAACAGTAAAAAACTTTTTTAAATTCAGTACTATTTTTCATAAATTAAATGTATACGCAAGTTACTTATAAATGACCCAATTAATTTTATCCCGAAGAAATAAAATTATTGTACATGCTTTTCTATTCATTTTTAATTATTTTTCATTAGCCATTATCTAAAATGTTTTAATATTAAGAACACGTAAATAATCGTTTACCAACTTATTCGAAAAAATGGAGGTGAATAGGAACAGATGTATCATTTGGTTAAAACAAATTTATTTTGACAGCAGAAGTGATAACCTTTTTAAGGAGCTAGCACTTCTGTTGCCATATACGACTACAATATAGTTACTAGATGTTTAACAGCGCTTGACGAGCCCCAGCAATGCTGGAAAACCGTGTTAGTAAACTTTAATCAACACTCACTCCAAGAGAATCTTGTGAAATATAATGGCTGCCTTTAAATCCCGGGGCATGTTTGGTTTTCCTTTACGGTCACAGAGACCAACTCCATTCCCCGCATCTCTTTGTAGCAATTCTCTCTCGCTTGGGTCATTAAAGCGTACTGCTTCGAACATATGAGCAACAGTCTTGAATTGAAGAGCAATGAATACGAACATCGAATTGGAAAATACATCCAAAAAGACTGAACTATAGGCCTGGTACATGACGAGTAAGGTGAGAAGAAATTCCACGACCCCGTATCTGTAGAAAAGTATGTGAAGCTAATTTTCATACTTATAAAATTCCCTTCCTGATTAATAACCTGGCAAACATTATATTTAAAAATAGATTAAAATCATAGGAACGATTTAAAATGGAAATGTAAATATGGATAGAACAGATGAAATTACAGGAGGTCTTGCCTTATGCAATCGCGGCCAGTGAAACTGGTGTAGATAAACAGGATTATGATTTAAGTTTCCTTTATATAAGTTAACCGTATGTTTCCTCGTGACTTCTATAACTGCTTTTTCGATTTTCGTACATTAGGTATCGTTTCATGCATCTTAATAATTAGAATAACAAATGCTAAACTTTAACTTTCCGCAATAAAATTTTAATGGAAACGCAAAAGGTAAATATGATTTTTTAACTTCGGGCGCGGATTTTGACGTATTCCAGGTGATTTTTAATAAATATTATTCAAATTAAAAGCAGTTTTTCTCAAGAAGTAACTGAAGTATTCAATGTAAAGATTTAAAGATTGAATAGAATGACAGTAGTTATCAATTCCCTGTTGACTTGTGCCAACATGAATAGTTGAAATCAATTAAACACTTATGACCTGAATAGTTGTCATTTAGTTATATACATGGAAACTTGCGAGCATTTATTATTTCCTGAGTGAGCGCTTGTTAAAAATAGGGTTTGGATGTCCGAGGGGTATATTTTGGATTATATAAATGTTAAATCAAACCACAAACACATCAATAATTTTTGTAATGTATACATTTATAAATTTTGTATAAATATAATATTTTGCGTAAAATATTCTAAGTTCATAAGTAAATAATACCTATTAAGCTCCTAACAATGTAAATCTCTACACGAACTGTATGAAAAGTTTGTCCTTGTCTTAATGGAATCTAAATGGAATTTACTCGACAAATAACTAACATTGAGCAAACAATCTTGGTTTTTAATACATTCTTTTTAATGTCATAAAGTCTTAGGCAAAATATGCGCAATATTTGTCAATAAAAATTATTTCATGTTGCACAAAAATATTACTATAAAAAGTACTACTACACATATTATTAAAAAATATAGACATCAAAATTTTAATATTTGTAAACATAGAGAAACTTTATACGTATTGAATGGAATAGAAAAATTTAATAAATTAAAATTCCTTTCAAATATGGCTCTTTTATATTTAATTCTTAAAAAGAAAATTGTTTACGTTCTATTTAGAAAAACCGAAATAAGTTTCCATAATCACACAACGAGAATATTTAGTACTTACCTGCCTTTTACATAGAAATCGTAAGGCGTATACAGATTCAACAAGGTCCATTTGCTATCAACATCCACATCTTCACCCCTGAAGGAGGCCGTGTAATATCCAATCAGCCAAAAACCACATAAAAACATATATCCCATAATCATTTTGATTGAAGCCACCTTCCCGTCTCCCATGAATCTATCATCGTCGAAATAGTCTAGTCTATCCAACTCAATTACTTTCAATAGCTTATAAATTCTCCTTCTGTGAAAAATCAGGACTGCAAACTTCATGCAGCCGAGAAAAATATTGAGAAGTTCAGATACGCAAAGGGAAAAGTCGTTCAAGTTTTCGGCACATAACGCACCCCCACCTAAAGTGATGAGAGAAATAGTCTTTAGAAAGATGTGGAAACCAGTCCAGACTGAGCTGACAATTGGTAAATCAACGCCTCTGGTAGGCTTAAAATCGCCTACACCAAAGTGTTTCAGAGAACCGAATTGAAGGCCGAGATAACTTTTTCGGGCCATGTTTTGTTTGTTTCACAAACTGGTGAAATGCCTCAAAAGTTCAGGCGTGTGGAAATTTATTAGTTCCGTGACGCGGGGCAGTTGAAAGCCCGACTGGCTCGGTTACATTAAATAAGATGTTTTTACGATATCAATTTCTTAAATATATTTAAGTGGCAGAATCATAAACGCATTGCTCTGATATCTTGTACTCTTCTTTACTAGCCGATTTGAAAAACCGGCTTAATTTGAATTTAGCTCAAACTACTAAAGTTATTTTAAATGACATTTACTTTTATAAAATAATTTTTTACAAATATTTTTCTCTTTAATTATTTCAAACTTAAGTGCACACATAAATACATAAATATGGAAAACTAATTGCTACAAGAGCTATCCTTCCAGTCAATCGTAACATATTATTACGAGTACCTAGTTATGTAGGAGACCGTAAGGGATATTCATATATTTACCCTATGATAACATGTATAAATCGAAATGTTACTAAAAAGCTAAAAATGCAATAAAAATAAACAAGAAGCAAATAAAAAATTCAAAATTAACTTACACAAATCTCGACTTTACATGCTTTAAGGCTTAAGGAAAACTAAATGGCATTTAGGAAGTGTAGGACTGAGGTATTACGAGAGAAAGGAGTTTTTCAGGCCACTTTAGAAAATGTTTACGGAGAGCCAGTTCCTGATATCCAGTGAATTTCAAACTCTTACGGCTTTGGCAGCAAACAACTTTTCGTATAAGATTGTATGCTTGGAATACAGTAGATTGAGTAAGTTTTCTGAGCGTAGCCCTATACTTTGAGAAGACAAGAACTGAATTATCTTCTTAAATATGTTGTATAAAGATTGTACAAAAAGGATTGTAAAAATATGTAGATTTTACATACCACAGATTTGCTTCCATTTACACCGCGGTCTGAATTGAGAAATATGTTCATAATTTTTATAACCAAAAACGAAACGCAAATTTTTAAACCTTTGTGATTTTTTAGGATAAATTCCAGTAAATTCTGGGCAACATGCATATTCATAGTCAAGTAATAGTGTTTGACAGAATTAGTGTCTGAGGGAAAATCTTATGTCATAGCTTACGAAATATAACCACGGATATAATATATGCATATGTTAAGTGTGTAAGTGGAATAGTGGAATAAGTGGAAGATATTTGCAATATTAGGTAGGAATTCAAATCGCCTAGGTACCATGATTATCAAAACAATTCTGCTAACAAAATGCGTCCAAAAACGGCAACGCTCTGTGCAGTGTAGAAATTTTATACGTACTGAATGCATTTGAAAAACTGAATCAATAAAAATTCCTTTTAAATATGGCTGTTCTACATTGAATTCTTAAAAAGACAATTCTTTCCGTGCTACCATCAATGTAAATATTTGTACTTGTTTTATAAACAGAAGATATTTGCAATACTAATAATAAATTCAAGATAAACATAAAGTCTATAAAAATAAACTTGGTAATAAAATAGCCCTAAAATCGGCAACAAAAATGGTCACCTACCTGGTCTAATTTTTTAGAAACCCATTTATTCTCGAACATCTTTTACCCACTAGTTCGCCCGCAGGTTATAAAAATGTGGTTGGTCGCTTGGCAATACTAATGAAACAAGGTAAATTAAGTAAACCACCTACCCTCTCTCTGATACACACGCGCAAACGTACCATCTACCGAAATATCTCACTCCGTCTAAACACCAAAGTACGGCGAAAAAAAACGCAAGGATAAAGGTAATAAACCTTAATGAAAACTAAGCTATAAATGACAAATAACACTAAGCTATAAATGACAATATATACTTTAGTGTCAAAGGAACTTTTGTAGCTAAGAAAAGTAACAGTTAAATTTACTTATTTAATAACTCATAAGTTTTTACAACAAATATCCCTAAATATGATGTTCAGGAATATTACATTTATTCATCATTGAAACGCTTATTGTGTGTTACCTATAGACCTACATATAACCTTTCCCCATACTTTTGTAGCCCACACAGTTTATCTTTAGCGATCTTAATTTTCTTGTAATGTTTATATTCACAGCTTTGTTCTTATAAATAATAACGTAATACTGTATAGGTTATCCATCAATACATGAAATATATATAATCTATATACAATTTCATTGAAATCCGTTAGGTCGTATAAGCTGAAAGAAAAACAAATAAGGAAATAAAGAGACAAACTTTTACCTACGTTAATAGGGAACAAAACATTCTTTATTTTGATAAATCACGCACCTTGGCCCCGTTAAGAAAAGTAGGCAAATTTAAATATAACTTTCAGTCAAGTACATAACCAAAGCCTTTAAAAGACCAACTGACGGATTGCTTTGTTACAATAGGATTCCGTTCCTACTTTTAGAGTACGATGCTCAAAATAAAGAATGAAAACATTTGAAATAAGCAAGATATTTACGCATATTTTAATTACACTATGACGAGAAAATCAACTTTTGGGGAATTTTCTTGACATAAGTTGAGTAAATAATTTCAGGTGCATGAAAATAATGTGTGGCAACATTATTTTCCTAAGTTAGTTTTGCAGAAAAATCCGTCACAATATATTTCTGCCTCTGCTATAGAAAAACAGGTATCAAAAATAAGAATAACGAAATATTCAACTGACCAGAATCATTTAGAGATAAAATATTAAAACCTTACCAAATTTCCTTATTTTTGCCTTTTGTATTTAAATTGACATCATGTTTCATGGTGACTGGCAAAATAAAGGCAAGCAAAAAGTCCGAAATTAAAGCTATACTTTATGGTATAAGAGCTAATATTACATCTAAGCACAGCACTTGATTGGGGAGAAAATGGAAAACGATGCAAATAATAGTCAACAGATGTTTTATATCACCCGCGGCTTTGCATCTGATTGCTATTCGATTATTACTTTTAATTAAAATGAATTTATCATATGTTTCTTTTAAATTGACTGTGTCCACGACCAGGGTCGCGCACTTTTGAATTTTTTTAGACTGCTCATTAAAAAAATCTAAATAAAGCAGAAACATATACATTAAATGAAGGTATGGGTTACTGCACACAATTTATTAGGTGCACCATACATCTTTATGTACGGTGTACCTAAGAAATTATATTGAATAATAATTTTATAACCAAATGACAGCTCTGCTGATCCATAGATAGTACCCTATGGAATCAATTTTTCTGCTACTTTATAGATGGCTCTATGGGGGATATATCCAAACATTTTTAGATGTGGTTTAAAAAATGTATTTTGTACTGATCAAAGCATGAAATAATTGTATGGTCGGATACACAGAGATTTCTGGGTTTGATTTAATTTGAGTATATATATGACTTGCATTTGATAGAGAGCATGGGCTAGACAACGCTCATGTGCATGTTGAACGCTTGCTGAGACTTTGGTACTTACATGTGCAAGTACCAAAGCTTCAACAATTAACACATGCTTCACGGATTTTAATACCAGCATCATCATAACTTCGACACTATTTAAAATATTACGTGAAATCTAATTCAGTTCTGAAGTTAATATTTATGATTTTTGTAAAATTCTTTTCAATAGCTTTAGTAGTTTTTGAATTTAATCCGTTCATAGATACAAACAAATATATAAATATTATTGAACCTTAGATTTGTTTAGTAGTGGTATTATGCAAATGAAGTAAATATTTAGAAGTTAAAATTGAAAAGTCACAGTCAGATACTTCAATTTTATTTATCTGTATTGATGAGTATTTAATATTAACTCATAATTAATAATATTGTTGTTAAAATAAACTGGATCTTATATACTGGATCTTATGCTGAGATGCACATAATAAAATGCAGTAAAATATATATGCAATAATATACATATTTTGGTGTAACGAATCGAAAGCAGTAATGTTTGGTTTCAAGTATCTATATATGAACAATGGGAAATCTTCATGCGAGGTATTGTACGACAGTTTTTTTTTCTTATGTAATATAGTCACGAATTAATTTGTGTGGCAAAATAGAAGGTAGCAAAGCATACAATCGTAATGGACAAGCAAACGAAACAATATATTCATATTATTTAATGGTGGTGTTCCAATTTAAACACACTAATTACATGCACGCCACCTCTTTGTATTTCCTGTTATGTTTCATACCTAAAAGTCATTATAACGTCTTTATTACCTAATTATTAGAGTTATTCTATCCAATAGGGTAACCATGCAACTCAGTGTTATGAGATACATATACAATACGAACGACTATCTATATACAGGCAATGAAAGGGGGTGTTTCCAATCACCATAGCCTGCCCGCAGTTGACCCTTGTATAAATCCCTTTAAATCATTAAAACAGATTAAACAAAATGACTTTAATTGACACTTCTAATCAAATACCTAATTTTTGTCAGTTTCCCTCAGTTCATGATTTATAAGTCAGAGAACGGAAATGCATTTCTCATTACTTTGTACATAAAATTTATGAAGGGAGGTTAAAAATTCCAAATAAGCTCAATTACATTGCAAATATCTTTCAAAATATGTCAATTCTATTAATATGGCTTCAAAAAGTCAAATTATTTTCAAGCCCGTGAAAAACATGAGAAAAAATATATTTTTGTAATGAAAATAATATTAATATTTGTAAATAGTTTAAGGGAAATATTCTACATCCTTAATTTTTTAAACTGTTGTTGGTGCCTATATAAGTGTAAGTTGCACTTGTTCAGTACAAACACATTTTTTCATATTATTCTTTATAATTTTTTTTAAATTATGGAAAGGCAGGCGTTTTAATGATCAATACATGATCTTAAAGTATATAAATAATAAGACAGTAGCCATCGCAATCGTAAAGAGTACAATTTACAAAATGGTACCAAGCGCAATTTTGCGCAGCATTCAAATTAGTTAGGAAAATATTTTTAAATGAAAAATGAGTAGAGAATTGAAAAACATTGAGATGAATTCGCAGATCTTTTGTTTAATAAAATCAATTAAACCTGTTAGTCAGTTCCGTTAGAGCAACAAGGGAACTGACCCACATGTTTATATATCTAGAAGGCTGTTTAAATCGTAACTCTTTTTCTTTCTTCGCAGTTAAGTAAGAAAGTCCATATTTTGCCGTCAGTATTATTCTGCATAACGGCGTAATGACAATAGCCTAAAAACTTAGTTTTTGTCAGAAATTAACTATTTTTAATCACAGATTTTAATCGAGAATATAATGTAAAATTAAAGTAGGTTTTAATAAGGAGTATCTATGTAATGTAACAAAGTTGTAATACATGTCCATATGTTAGTTATTTGGCTTAATAATTAGAAAAATTATTATTCGATACTAACACAAAGTCTACAACACTAAGAATTTTTGTCGATCCTAATGTTTGGAAAAGTCTATTAAATGAAACCAATTTATAAATACTAAAATTAAAATTTATCTGGAAGTACTAAACCAATTTTTTAATTCACGGTGCCACAAGGAGATAGAGATCATCTTAGTAATCTAAGAAAAAAATTAGTGCTCATCCTAAAAAAACGTCTATTGTAATACACGACTGCAATCCAGGCAGGCAAAACTAGGACCAAATGTAGTAACTAAAAAAGTATGGAAAAGAAATTCAACAAACCACTATTTGGACAACAGTTTATTTGGAAGAAGTATTGTTGGCAGTTAACTGTGCCACAAAGGACAGAACGGATAACTAACATATATAATTACACCTCATTAGAAACTTAATTGCTTTACTTACCAGTAACTAAACTATTATTCTACAAAAACGTTTGGCCTTTTCCGTAAGTGATTCCGAAAGCTATAATGAAGTAGTCTATATTATATATTTACGTATACAATTATGTGTTATATTTATAACAAACGTACATCGTAATGGGGCATTATTTACAAATCGCACGGATATTTTATGAATCCACCTGAATATTTTTTGCGAGTTCTACATAAAAGGTAGTATCGCGTATTCAAATGAATTTTTACATGGTAATATTTTTGATCCTATTGGCCGCAAAAAGTTCGTTTTTTCGGATTTTCACCTCAAAGGAAAAAATTGAATCCTTATAAGAACACTCAAGTATCTGTCTGTCTGTCATAGTTGTTTTTTTCTGAAACCGCTTGATACAGTAACTTCAAATTTATCATAGCAATAGAATATATTTACCCATATATATCCCACCAACTAATATACCGACATATTTACATGGAAACTTTGGGGGAGCAATTGAGTAATCGAATTTTTTTCCCCATGTGTACTGTGGAATATCGGTTAAAAGAGCTAATAACATTTTCTCATAATTTTTGACAGTATATCTTCAAAGGTATTCTCCAAACTATACAAATAAATATATATCTAATTATATCCAAAACGATTCAACTTTAATTTATGAAAAAGTAGTGTTTTCAGAAGCCCATGCAAATGTTACAGGAAAACAGAGTTTTTTAGATTTTATAATTTTTTAAAAATGTATCATGCTTTTGCGCCCTTCAAAGGTATTACCGGAAATATATTTACGTTATGAAGAATTAATGTTTGTAAACAGTTTAATACTGTGTATCTTTAAATGTTTCTTAGTGCCTACATATATTTCCATGCATATATTCCCTCGTAGTGCGTGTTCTACTCATGCTTACAGTTGATACTTTTATTTTATTCTAGTTATACCCGCGATTTCGTTTGCATGTGGATGTTTAGAAAACCATATTAACTAGAAAAATAATAAATGTAATGCGATATATAATGGCAATTACAAAAGTGGACTCCGTTTAAATAACTGCACTTTGTTTCATTTAAAAACTTCATCGAAATGCCTTTAGCTGTTTTTGTGTAATGCGTAAACAAATAAAGAAGCTCACAGACAAGTGGCTAAACATTTGTAAGAAAATACCTTGGGGTTTTATTACTTTTATTGTTTACCTCTGAATATTCTGAAGTTTATATTTATTATATGTGTCGACAATAAAATAGAAATCAATAACATTTACATAACCTATCAAAACAACTAAATATTAATATTCCCAACAGATTCAAATTTTAAACAAATTGAAGAAATAAAGTAGGCTTGTAACGAACATATGCAGCATCGAAAAATTATGTGCTGACGATCCGCAATGAAGTCTACCCTCATGCGTCTAGTCGCATTCGAAATGCTTACTCGGACAATCCGAATGCGGCACCTCCTGGATCTATTAAATAATTCATATATTTTCAACTACATTTTGGCAATTTGCATCCGGGTGTAAAATTTCATTGCGTGATTTAAAATACATATATCTCCACATATACATACATCTGTAATGTAAATAAACGTTTAAAAAATATTGAATTTCCATATTTTTTGGTGAAGTAGACCAGTGGCGATGAAATATAAACCAAATGTCACGTCAAGTTCTAAGTTTTTCATAAAAACTCCATTTGAATTAGCGGTTTTTACGCGACGTAAGTTCAACCAAATAGGCAAACGGACAAACAGACGAAAAGACATATAGATAAAAGCAATACCTTTGTGTCCTCTTACTTTTGTTCTCTGCCCTGAAATCATTTTTGTTGTAAAAATCTTAATTTACATAGAGGCCAATTCTACAATTTTATTATATCTCCTAAATATATATAACCGATAATTCTTTAACTACAGATTTTTTCACCGCTTTAGATAGAGATTTCTTTTAATATCCTTTTTTGGTTATTATTTTGGATGCAGTAGCCACAAAAAAATTTCGTTCGGATTTTGTATATTTTTAAATAATATTGACATTACTTATTAAAAGTTTTAGTAACTGCAGTAAGACAAAATAAAATATCTTAAATTTATAATTAGCTTTTGCTTAATTCCTTTCTCTTAGCTTAAGGCATGAAAACGACTGGAAAATATATGTATATATATATATATATATATATATATATATAATATGTTAATATCCATCCTTAGGTTGGAGAAAATACGGAAGAGGTTTTTTTGATTTCCTTTGTTTACAATTTATGGATAATTTTCACGTATATTTTTTTCGTTACTTGTTTTCAGAAAGGTTTGAATTTGTTTAGTGACTTTTAGTATTGAAATTTACATCATCTTATGTCGCAACCAGTTATACGCGACTGGGAAAACAATCGTTAAATTTTCCGAGTGCTGCGTGTATTCCATATGTATATGTGGTATGTCACTTGCTAAATGTGTTTTACTTTATATTGGAAACAAGACCAAAATTAGGCCTTCTCTGTTCTCTGATTTACAGTTTTGGACAAAGATTTTTGATTATTGGGATGACTCAAGACTTCATCATCATAACTTCTGATTTTGCATCTGATAAGTAATTTTTTCTATTTATATTATAATTTTATATTAAAGAAAAGTAATTCTTTGCTAGCGGTTACATAACACATTTACTCCGTTTAACATAGCGGTTATATAACACATTTACTCCGTTTGAAATAGCGGTTATATAACACATTTACTCCGTTTGTCATAGCGGTTATATAACACATTTACTCCGTTTACATGCAGTAAACATCTAGTCAATATATTAGTTTAGCTACTTAAGAAATTGTACCAAAATATAAAAGTCTATAATGTTATAATTTCAAATTATTTTAATAAATTATTTTAAATTTGGAATTTCTCTATTGTTACCTAATTATTAGTCGATAATATATCGTGACACTTATAACTTTAAATGACAAGAGCTTTGATGCTGCGAGATATGGACGAAAAAATAGACAACAAGAAATTAGAAAAATTCCATATAAAATGCTTGATATATTCATAAATAATTTACAAAGATGGAAGCAATGAATAATTTATAAAGATTGAATTAATGCTGGGTACAGTATATGTATATAATGCATATGTTATCATGTTGTAAAACAGGTTTAAATCTAAAAGTTAGGGTGACTTAGTTCCATAGACGAAAAACATCACTTGTTTAAGGCATTAGGTGTAGGTATGATATAAATATTTTAATAATTTCCTACGTTCATGCAATTATTACCTTTTTGCTATTCCATACTCTAGAACCAATTTATACTGGAACTCGCTAATATCCTGTGGTATTCAAATACTCAACCACCTGATTGCTCAAACTTAAGTGTGATTTGCTTGTGACGAGCGACAGTGAATATGAAGAAAAGGGTCGTCATCATTTTTATGGTTTTTTTATACTTTCTTGTTCAAGTTTAATTGAATATATATATATATATTTCGTGTATATATATATATATATATATATGTATATATATATATATATATATATATATATATATATATATATATATATATATATATATATTTTATAAACCTATTTTTCATATAATTTATATTTTAAAGTGAAACTTTTATTGTATCGCCTCAGAATATTTCGTTTACCTATCGCATGTCGCATTACAGTCGGCCGCGGAGTGGGGGTAAAGTGAAAGGCGCTTGGCAGAGCAGCTGAAACCAACATGGCGGTACCTATAGTTCTCATCAGCTGTGCAGCGTTTACATTCTCACTTATTTTCGTGCAAGTGCATCGTGTTATTTGTATGATTTGATCTGTGTTTTCATGTAAATGTTCATAGTCACTTGATCGCGATGGACGCAAATATAGCTAATAAATCAAATAACCCGATAAACGAGGAAAAGACCGAGAATAGTGCGAAAATATCAAACGATGAATTAGTTTTACGCCGTAAAAGGTTAAATGCCTTAATCTTGAGATGAAAAATGATAGAAATATACCAACTACAAGGTATGGTACTACGATTGATGCAGTTTTTACCAGACACATTTAAAAAATAGAATGCATGTCAATGTTTACTTATTTTAGTTACCACAAAATATTATTTACATTTATAAACTGTGAGACTCAAAGCGAAGATGAAGTTAGTGATCAAATAATCGAAATTTAAAATAATTCAATGATTTATATAAATATTGATCTACGTTTTTAATATGTATATATATATCATACCGAACATTGCATTTATTTATGTATTTATGTATTATGTACTTTAGTACGCAGAGTAAAATAAACATTCATAGTTATATATCTTGTCTACTATTATCATTTCCTTTTTCACGTCTTAAGTTAATATTACTTTTAAAATCCTAAATCAAGTAGCTTTCGAAAAATTCTCAATTAAATGCCTACAATCTGAAAAAAAGTTTCACTTTCATCGTGGTTTCCTAAAACCACACAACTTGTTTCATATACGAACACACGGAAGACCGAATCTCAAGATGATTCGATATTTCCTTCTGAATCAAAAAAACGAAAAAAGGAAAATATTTTGGAAGAAAGTTTAATAAACCTATTTTTCATTTCTTCCTGTCCAGAATAACACGACGAATTGCATATATAAAGATAAGTATAGAAAGAAATGTCATATCCACACTTAGAGAATAGTCAGGTGATCTTAGCAGTGGTACTCAATTTTGACAGTTTATAATGTCTTATTATTTATTAAAATTAAGTTCTGGTATGATAAATGTATTAAAAGATATGGTAAGACAATTTTTTTATTAAATTTCAAAGTTAAAGACGATTATCTCGAAACCCGTTGGGTACTCGTACATTGACAAAAATATAGTACATTCTGTATAATGAAAGGAATAAGCATAAAATGCACCGATATAGGAATAGGCTACGGATGTGAGTGCAGCAGGGCTGTGCCAATTATTTTAATTTTTATACGTTTTGGAAGTGTTAAACCTCAAGTGATTTTTTGTGATGAACGTCAATGTTATCATATGTTATTTTTAAACCGTTCAAAAGAAATTAAAATATCCGGAAAGTGGAACTTGGTTTGCTATGAATACTGCCACAATTTAGTATTTATGAGCATTGATATTTCTTGTGAAACTGATATTTATTGAATTAATGAAAAAATCACCTATGCATTTGACACCTTTTAAAAATTAAATTTCATTATTACACTCGATATGTCATGAAACAATTTAGTTTTTTCTGTCATATATTTTCCGATTTTAATAACATTTTAGTTACTGGCGTATTCCTCTACAAAATTTAAAGACACAAAAATTAGGAAAAAATTATTTCATAAATAACATGTATTGACAAAAAAAAACGAAACGTAATTTTCACGAAAAAATAACCAGATATCGGTTACAAATACCTATTAAAAATATATGTGGATGCGTTTTATGTACATGTATGTGTGTGTAAGTGTGTAAGCGTGTGCGGGTGCGACCGCGCGTGTGAGCTTGCACGTACGCATGCATGAGCGCATTTCTGCGTACACACACATTTATTTATTTATTTACACACGATTACCGTCAGATTACAGGTAATCTATTTTCTTCAATGTAGGGTTATTGGCTTGACAAAATTAAAATTTATTAAAATAATTTCAATTAAACTTGAACAAGAAAGTACAAAAAAACCATAAAAATGATGACGACCCTTTTCTTCATATTCACTGTCTCTCGTCACAAGCAAATCACACTTAAGTTTGAGCAATCAGGTGGTTGAGTATTTGAATACCACAGAATATTAGCGAGTTCCAGTATAAATTGGTTCTAGAGTATGGAATAGCAAAAAGGTAATAATTGCATGAACGTAGGAAATTATTAAAATATTTATATCATACCTACACCTAACGCCTTAAACAAGTGATGTTTTTCGTCTATGGAACTAAGTCACCCTAACTTTTAGATTTAAACATGTTTTTCAACATGATAACATATGCATTATATACATATACTGTACCCAGCATTAATTCAATCTTTATATATTATTCATTGCTTCCATCTTTGTAAATTATTTATGAATATATCAAGCATTATATATGAAATTTTTCTAATTTCTTGTTGTCCATTTTTTCGTCCATATCTCGCAGCATCAAAGCTCTTGTCATTTAAAGTTATAAGTGTCACGATATATTATCGACTAATAATTAGGTAACAATAGAGAAATTCCAAATTTAAAATAATTTATTAAAATAATTTGAAATTATAACATTATAGACTTTTATATTTTGGTACAATTTCTTAAGTAGCTAAACTAATATATTGACTAGATGTTTACTGCATGTAAACGGAGTAAATGTGTTATATAACCGCTATGACAAACGGAGTAAATGTGTTATATAACCGCTATGTCAAACGGAGTAAATGTGTTATATAACCGCTATGTTAAACGGAGTAAATGTGTTATGTAACCGCTAGCAAAGAATTACTTTTCTTTAATATAAAATTATAATATAAATAGAAAAAATTACTTATCAGATGCAAAATCAAAAGTTATGATGATGAAGTCATGAGTCATCCAAATAATCAAAAATCTTTGTCCAAAACTGTAAATCAGAGAACAGAGAAGGCCTAATTTTGGTCTTGTTTCCAATATAAAGTAAAACACATTTAGCAAGTGACATACCACATATACATATGGAATACACGCAGCACTCGGAAAATTTAACGATTGTTTTCCCAGTCGCGTATAACTGGTTGCGACATAAGATGATGTAAATTTCAATACTAAAAGTCACTAAACAAATTCGAACCTTTCTGAAAACAAGTAACGAAAAAAATATACATGAAAATTATCCATAAATTGTAAACAAAGGAAATCAAAAAAACCTGTTCCGTATTTTCTCCAACATAAGGATGGATATTAACATATTAACGTCATCGTTAGCTTACTTAGGAACAATGTTCATATGTCTCTTCTAAAGTTTTCCATCTACTTAAGCTGGCGATTTCAGAGCTCCAGTGTTTGCCAACCACTGCCTGAATGCCATTTATGTATCTGGTCTTCCAGTTCAGAATCTCCATTTTTCTCCGTCTGACTCCTTCGGCCATTTTTGTACGTCATCAGATATACAGCCTACTGGTAATTCACCCTAGTGACACTGTTTCTGAAATTATTATATATGGATATCGAATTAAAGAGTTTATTTCTAGTTCACTACAAACAAAACCTTTAAAGGCAAGCCTTTACATTTTATTTCAATTAATTTTCAATATATAAAATTGTTGTTAGGGAGAATCCAACGTTTACTGGACATAATGCATTTTTTTCACTTCATTAGAAATATAGACTATGAGTACCTGAAACGAAATCTATGCTAGCAGTCTGTGAGTTAAGTTCGAATACATGGAATTGTTTCTATGTAATATTATTTAAAATACTTTAGCGAAAGAATATTGCGTCACTATGGGTTATAGGTACTTTCTTTAGACAAAGAAGTGTTTTTTCTAACTGTTAAAATATGCGAACTCTTTATTATTAAAGTAAGTCTCCTTCAAATCAGTCCAGTTTTTTGTACTAAAAAGTGGTTTTATCTCCTATTCGAACCCGTGAAAGATTTTGGCATAAAATTGGCCAAAAAACATCATAAAAAACGCCTCGTATCGGCCCCGTTTCCGCTCCCGCCCCAATAATTCTATGTAACAGTATTGTTCTTTGTTTTTTCTGAAGGTGACAAAACATGTTGCGTTCAGTTTGAATCGAAATACGGGTCACAATTTTATAAAACTGGTTGATTGGAAGCCATTTCTTACATTAAACCCGATGCTCAAGTCAAGAGAGCCATAAAACATACGATGAGGGTTGTAAGAAATAACATGAATGTGGCTGTGGTTTGTACTCTGACATACTTGGGGCCAAGTAGTTTAATTGAAAATCTGTGAACGGAGAAAATCAAGGCGAGTTATTGGTAAGTATTCCATTTATATTTGCCTTATTATTTTATTGTTTCTGAAAGGTAAATTAAATTTAAATGGTGTAAATGTTCTTTAAAATGTTTATTTTTGTGTTTGCATTTGATCGCTTACATTAAAGTTAAAGAAATACGAAAGAAATTTTGGTGCTAAATATGATATATGTTTTCAAAGCTAGTATATGAAGAGTATTGCATATATTTGGCGTTAATTTTGTAGAAATTCATTAATCACGATTAACCGTTATGTGAGTAACAAATAAAACACCTTTATTAGAGTGACGAGGTACCCGGGTACCTTTATACAAACGTAAACAATTAAGGTCTCTTTTGACGTTACCCACATTTTGAATATTATTATTTTAGTTAGGCTAAACAATTGACGATCTGTGGCGATTAAAGCGGGGGAGGGGTGAAGTGCGGTACATGGTTATCGGCGCGCAAGAAACACTGAATCCATTCAATACATCGTGCTTGATATTGACACTTGGCTGTTTACTTTGTTCGTATTGTACGAGCTTACTTTTATTTTGTGAGTTTATAATTATTTCGTTATGAATATTGGAGCGAGTACTTCTAAACAAAGATCACGTGTTCGAAGATATAATCAACAGAATTACAAGTTATAATAGTATAATCTTCTAGTGACGAAGGTGAACTTGTTGCTTCTGATAATGAACACGATTATATTCCTTTGGTTGAAGAGAGGGTGCATTGGAAATTTCGATGTTGAGCCAGAAGCTAAAGTCGAAAATGAGATTGATTCATACGATTCCAATGCGAGTTTTGAAGGGGAATCGTTTGAAAATATTTTTATTGCAAAAGATGGAACGCTGTGGTAGTCTGGTCCACTTCCCAGAACACAAACTAGTAGTCGAAACATTATTCGTCAACGGGGCGGGGCTGCATCTTCCAGTAAACTTTACAATCAAATGGAAATATTCAAAAATATATTGTCCAATGAAATGTGTGACGTAATCTTGAGGGAAACTAATCGGAAAGGGACTAATATTACTGAAATATACAATAATAAACTGATGGAAAATTACCCTGATATTAGCAAGCGACCGAAACAAAAAATATTCAAACCATTCACAGAACAAGAATTGAATGCATTTTTTGGCATTCTAATCTTTATGCACCCCATAGATCTAATAAAGAGCATTTGACTGAAAGAGTCATTAAGCTGAGCATAAAAGTGATTGATCACGAAGAAACTACAAGTATTCCTTGTTTTGCTATAGAACCCTAAAAATGGAACTATTATTGAGTACATTTATTTAGGGCATCACAGAAGGGGAAATAAAAGGACGAAAGCAATTAAGTAGACGTAGAACGACGGGGTCAATTAGCCCATTACAATGGTCTAATCAGACTACCATAGGGCCATCTCGCGTGGCAGTTGGCAGCCAGGTCAAGATGCATAAAACAGCAGCCAGGTCAAGACGCTTGGGACTGCAAATTAAGATTTTTATGAATTAACAACCCCATGATTTACAGCGGTACAAAATATGGTAACGAAATCATTTAATAATAACTGCGTTAAATCATTTTGCATAGACAGGGCATCCTGTCAATAACAATGACCTGACACTCAATTTAATTGATCAACAGGTTAAATTTTTGAGACTATTTATCGATTGCATTTATATCAGTGGTAGTGAGACAATGATAATATAAAGATTAGAAGAATTAATATGGCAATAAATTTGTAGATAAGTACGCTACACGCATAAAATAGTTACAACGGTATTTTTTGACTATTGTATCAATGAAAATAAAAAAGAACGGAGGTAGTGCAGTGCCTGATGGGATGTTTTTTAACGAGTCAGTGATATTTATTATACGTTGAAATAAACTGTAATTCTCTTGAATTTCAACATAATGCAATTTTCTTCTCATTATATTACGTTAAATATATTAGATATTTAAAAAATCCCCTCAAATTGATTGCTTTCATGGTTTTTTTTACTAATGATAACTTTTAGTGGTTTCTTTTTGTTGCTTTCCATTTAAATATTTTTAAGTTTAGGAATATAAATAAATAAATACGATTTATTGAAAGACAAAAGTATAAACATTTTATCCATCCACCTTTTTCTGCTCGTTTAGCCCTACATTTCTCTGAGGAATGTCATTAGTGTGTTCCAAAAAATTTCTTCGAAAGCAGCCATTCTTTTCAAATGAATTGCATACTTTTGGCTCAACAAGTTCATAAATCCTCTATATGCACTAACCCATCACAATTTAGTTTTAGTACTTCAACTCCATTTCAGTAATGATAGATGATACGCTTTAAACTGTGTTCGATTTTTGAGGTAAAACTTCTTTACGCACGCTTGACTTGGGGAGTAAGCTGGTGAATTCGTGACAAGAGCGTAACGAAAAGTATGATCAGGTGAGGCGAACAGAAGTTGAGAGGGAGATATATGTTAGTGAAGACAGAAAGAGTGACATATTTTGTGAATTTTTACTTTTACTTCAGTCGTGTGGTCTAAAGCACACTCGTTTTTTTTGGTTTGATATTACTAGATTTCCGTAATATTTTACATTATGTATGCTTCAATTTTTTTCGATTTATGGGCTTTATTCCTGCAATCAATTTTCACGCCTCATTGCAACCGATACTCGTCTCATCGCGTGACCGAGGCACTCTTTAAATCCATTTATTCACCTATATTTAAATAAAGTTTAAAGAAGCTTCTAACATCTCCAAAATAAAGCACCAAACTTGTTCAATTAGTTAAGCGCACTATTATCACTCGTCAGACGATTCTTGAAACCAATGTGTACATATATCTTTATGTTTACGAAATATTTACATATTTATTATAAGTATTTACACCCATCGAATTTTGTAGTAAATAAATTATTATTACGCTTGTAAAATGAATGTATACGTTTTCTAGAAGATAAAACTTAGCATAAATAGCGATATCTCTGCGAGTATAAGTCAGTTTTATTATGAACATGGAAGCGATCACTAGTAATCACTATCAATAACAAATTACATTAACGGATTTCATCTTCACTATTTGGCGACATAACGATTATTTGGTGCATAACCAATCGTCTAATTCAATGAATATTTATTTATTTAAATTTTATGTATGAATATTTATAATAATCTTTCATCTTTTCGTATCCCACTCAATCTTTCCTTGTTTATCAACAATCATCATATAGTCTTATGCAAATATTCGAATCAATAGTTTGTTCTCAACAAACAGGTTTAAATTGTTAAATATGTCACAACAACCCATCAATTTGTTAGATCCTAATTTGAAGTTGTAAAGAGACAAACAAAATATTTTAGAATTATTCAGAGTGGAGTAGTCGCTTTTTTCCCAGGGTAATGTTCTACCGGGTAGTCGCTTTTTTCCCCAGGATAGTTGCTATTTTTCCCAGGGTAATATTCTTTCCTTCCTGTATTTTTTATTACTTTTGCCATTTACATTTAACGTATTTATTCTATTGAAATCGTAATTTATATGCTAATCACAATTTATTTGATAACGTAATCGTAACATTAAATTTAACTAGCCATAATTTAAATGGTCACGTAAATGCAACATTAAATATAATTTGACATTGAGACACAAAGTCTTCTGAATAATTAAATAAAATCATATAATGTATTTGTTACCACCATTTTCAGAAGCTTCTGCATGTCATGTTTACAAACTGCAAAATTGACGATCGGGTCTGAAAATCTCTCTGACACAATGACTTCCCACCTTTCCCAATATCGCTGCTTTCGTCACGCTATCCATTGTGATTCGTACTTATTCTCGTTCAATGACATATACATTGACATGGAATATATATATTCCTGGGTGTATACTCTCTAAGATAGTAAACCTCATCAAAATTCATTCACGAAGAACGCAATTTATAAAACAATAAATAGACACATAGACGTTTTATACATAAATAGGTAAATCGAAATCTCCCTTAAAAAAGTGGCTCCTGTATGGTAAAAGATCATTGATAATTGAAATTTTTATTCTACTATTTATTTTATCTTCTTATATTTATCTACTTAAATATACAAACGCCTCCAAGAACGTTTCCGACTTCAAACTAATAGATATCAGACAGACGCAAGTCTGTCTGTTTTTAATTATGAAAATATATTTAACCTTAATCAATTAATACTCCGTAAATAGGATCTCGAGATATTAACGTCAGTAACTATTCCCTCCTAGACCCTCCTATCTATTCCCTACTATCTAGAAATTTGTGTAAATCACAATAATCAACTTCATTTATTTTCATATAATTTTCTTAATGATTCTTTCTCTCGTTTGTACTTTCGATCTAAATCTCAACACATGTCAGCTCACAACCAATATATATTGTAATTTGATTGAATATTTTCTAGAAATAAGAATTTGAAGAATAGAACCATACCTTTATGTACATGAACAAAAAAAATATTTAGAACAATCAAATATATACATCAAACATAACTGCTAATTAAATGCGCAATTCTCTCTTCTAGGATCGTATATATATATATATATATATATATATATATATATATATATATATATATATATATATATATATTTACTTAAGCACATAGAAACACTTAAATATCTGCGGTGTTCTTATTATTATACTACTCGTAAATAATGTTTTCATTATTATACCATTCGTAAATAATGTTCCTCCATGAAAATGTATTGTCCAGCACATTATTCACAGGTTTCAAATATCTTAAAATCTATGTAATTTAGAATCCTTGCCGTAATTTTCCAGCCAATTTAGGTAAAATTCTAATCTTCTGCTGTTCTTATTTAACTTTTCGCAAATCGAAAGCTTATGGCCTAGTATATTATTGTCAGATATGTAAAAAGAAGCTATGAAATTTTGTTCAAACATGCGGTTTCGGGTAAATATTAATCTAATTTCTAGCTATTCCTGCTTCTTTTTCATAATTTTGATTTTATATCTTTCGCAGTTTGGGGGAAGCAAAAACTATTTATTGGACTTTTTCAATAACACCTCTAAAAATTTTTATCTTTTCAATAATATTCTGCTCTTTTATCTTAAATTCCACACAAAAATGAAAAAACAATACTTCGATTACATTTTACGATACAAATATTACCCACTTGTTATAAGGATTTTAAGGTCACAGAGTTTTGTTTTGTGTATACGTGGCTTTCAGAGTCAGTTAAAAAAATTGCAAAAGCAAATTCTTATGATGAATTTATTTAGTTGCATGTCTTGAAGTTTCAAGAAAAAAATTTGTTAAGATTGAAAATCCAGACGGGTTTCTTAGGCACGGAAAATTAAAGTAACATGATAAAATAAGACACGATGCCACTTTAGAAATATATATTAAGATATTACTTTAGTAAGGTAGTAACGAATATAACCCATAGAATTATGAAAATAAACAAAATAAATAATGTCGAATTTCAAGACTTAATAAAAAAAAGGAAGAATTCCAGTGCAGATATTTTCATCCAGTTATTTTCCCTATCGCAGTTATTTTCATCACAATGGCAATGGTCTATAATTAATAAAAATGTAGAAAATAATTTTTTTTTATACGGAGTAGTGTTATGAACAAAGGGTAGTGTAGTGGCACACTACCCCACTGCCCCCTACCTATACTTTCACTCTTACTCTTCAAAAGGAGATCAATAGAACAACACTTTGTCTTTTTTAACTTAAATATTGAACTTTAAAATATTTTCTACAAAATCTTTCTTTATTTAGGCGCGATTATCTTCCCTTACCCGGTACGAATTTTAAAGATGTTGTAACGTAAAACAGTGCCATATGGTGTTTTTATCACGTAACAATAAGAGAAAACGCAATTAATAATTGAATTCAATTTATTCAGTGTATTTCTACTTACATTTTATTTTAATAAAAGGTACGTGTTAAGTAGTATCAATATTGAAGCGCGTAGCTTAGTTTGTAAATGTACATTAAAAGTGTTTGTAAAACCTGCCTCAAGGTTCTATTTTCGCTTTAATTTATTTAGGGGGAATATTCGGAAATTTAAATTTCTTTTATATTTTTATATGATTTCTATTTAAATAGCATTTAAGTCGTTAAATACTCTTTTATAATGTATATATACATATATATATATATATATATATATATATATATATATATATATATAGTAATATTTCCTCGCGCAAATTACAATATTGATTTGTGCAAACTATTTTTAAAGTAAGGTCACTACATTAGGAAATGCAAAGAAGATAAAATTAATTTTGCTAGAAAAATTAAGTAAAATTCCTCATCACCGCAAAAGCCCCGTAAGCTGCTCTAAGTATCTGAAAACAAAAAAAGAAAAGATTATTTGACAGTCTTTAATGTTTTACTCCCGGAAACTGAAGTTGACTACTCACACTTTGTGTCTATTCGTGGTCGTAAACAGCAAATCTGTTTATTTAGTGTTTTTAAGACGAATAAAGAGGAGGTTTTTTCTTTCTTTTGGAACCTGTTTAACTCTGTGCAATGGAAAAAAATGTAGTGTTTTTTGCATACAACTATTTTGTGAAATTTAAATTTAAAGGAAATCGCCATAGTTGACGTTAATTACGTTTAAATAATTTATGACATATTCGAGTTTTTTATTATGATGATTGATATGAATTTTTCATTTTGGTTTTTCAAATTCATTACACACTCTCGTCTGACACCCTGTCACCGTCTCTCAGATTCAATGGTTCTTTCGTACACCTAAGAAAGTGACGCGTCTTTCAGGTTGTTTTTTACATATTACCATTTTTCATTTCTAAACTCCGTTTGCAAAACATTTAAGCACATGCACCTTGTCGTCGCCCAATTCTCTTCTAATTTTACGACAACAGGTCTGAAAGATAAAAAAATTCTCTGTACCAGCGACTGCTTAGAACTTTTCACTAAACTACAGTTAAACTGCCCTAATAATTTTTTAACATGTAGGCGATCATGGAACCAAAATTTATGCGATTTCTGACAGGCACTTTTTCAGTATTTGTTTCAGAAATGTATTCTGAGGATCACACGATGTTTAATTTTTGTCTACCATTTTTTAAATTTCTTTTCTGGGATCTACTTTATGGCAAACATTACGTATGCCTCCTAGCAAATATTTTAATAGTTAAATGAATGAAGCGATGGTAATATGCTAATTAAAATTGAATTTCCACCGAAATATACAATAAATAAGATAATAGTCGTAAAATATACCACATTTATAGTTTAGATAATTCATTGCAATTAGTTAATTGTCATAGAAATATTTTGAACAGTATAAAAATGTATATAGAAGAATTAGAAAAAATGAGACTATTTATGAAATTATAAACCTTGCTGAAACCTGATGTCAGTGTACATTAAAATTACTGTATGTACCTTACTTTCTCTCTCTCTCTCTATATATATATATATATATATATATGTATATATATATATATATGTATATATATATATATATATATATATATATATATGTATATATATATATATATATATATATTTATAAATTTATTATAAATTTTATAAACATGTCACGATCGTAGTAGAAAGATTTCAATACATTTAACTGTTGTAGAATAATTATTTTTAAGAAGATAAAAACTCTATATCAAGTGTAACTTTATTTAAATATAAAACAAATTTAATATCATTCGTACAAACATATCGTGGTTATGGTTTAAATTTTTCATTTCCATCAATCTATTATCACAAATAAGAAATTTGTGATCATGAATATGAAGATTTTAATACAGAAAATTATTGAATAAAAATACAAATTACGAAATGCGAAAACTGCTGAAAACTTGTTTGAATATAAATGCAATATTAAGATGACAAGTATGAAAAGATTATGACAGAATAGTTTTGATATATTTATCATGTTTTGTAACACTTACATAAAATTGGACGTTAGCGCCATATTAAGCAAAACTTGTGTCATGGTTAACAAAATCCCAATGCATATTTAACTTTTCTCTATACCTACCAAAAGGTATTAACTGTTGCTTCGTTAATAAACTTTTCTTTATAAATACCTACCAAAACAAAAGTCCCTGTTTAAATATTAAACAACGTTTCTCTATAAATACCTACCGAAATAAAAGTTTGCATATCCATGTTGTAGAAGCCAGCTGCGGAGAATGTGAGTGGTCTGTTTGCTCTCTGTATAACAATGAGAAGTTGTTTTCGAGCCGCTATGGAACCAATCGCCCAGTTACTAAAATATGCACCTTCAGCCACAAGTAACGCCTGTGAATAAAAAAACTTGCTTAATGAATATTACTTTAAACTTTACTGATTTTTAAATTGTAGATTATAAAAATGTTTACTTCAAATCTACGGTAAACAGCAGCAAATCTAAACTAACATTTAAAGATTAGAATGTTATTAATAAAGATCATACCAAGAGACAAGGCAATAATTATAGAATAAATATTTTTAATTTTCCAAAAATGTACTTTAGAATTAGCAATTAGCTTCCTTATACAAACTAATCTAGCTTTTTTTGAAACATGTGAAATAAATTCCATTGCACCTCCAAGTCGAAATTTGAGGAGGGCTTCATTTTTATTACGATATTGTCTCCAGCCCACTTTATTGAAATATCAAGTTTAGATAGCATCTTATCTGGGTCGTGCAGGAAAAAATAAATATAATTATTTAATTAGTGAGGTTTTTGTAAATAAATGCAATAATATATTTAATGAAGGTTATCATTTTTCAAATGAATGTTTATCAAAATTAACTGACAAAAATGCCGCAAGCGTCATAGGTTTATAAGTAGAAATAGGGTACAGGGCGCTTTCCCTTTTCAAGTAAGTGATTGACAAACAATTTTTGAACAAAAGTTTTAGTATTGTAATAGTACTTTTGCTAATATATAATTTGTGTACTTTGTTTGTAGACTAAATTTTGACAAATTTGTTAACCTGTTGCTGCCGTTAGCAAAATAATGATTTTATTTTATCCATCTACAAAAAAAAATGTAAATTTCAATTTATTTTAACCCACTATTAGCTTTAGCACTAACTTCCTAACATTGTACGCAAAACTGATGACTCAGTTTTTATTAATTTATAATTTTCGTATCAATTTGAAACTCTGCTAAATTATAGAATTATAATGACATTACGATGACGTGGTACTGATATGCTAATTAACTCCTCAATTGCTATCACCTTTGGTTTTGTTTGGTATAGCGCAATGAGACTTTTGGCTATATATTGTAACCGATAAGATATATTGATGGCGAATATAGGTAGTCTTGGGAACTTCTTAAAAATTATTAGTAAATCCAAGAGTTTGAGGTCGTTTGTTTTCGCTCAATGAGCTTTTGGTTCCATATTGTGTTCGAGGGTGTCTATTTATGCAAAAGAGAGGAGGTTATGGGCACTTCTCAATCACTAACAGTAAACTCATCTAGTTTGTTCCTTTAATTTAACTCAATGAATGCCTTGGTTAGATATTTTAACCAAGAGAACCAACTGATGGAGAAGGGATGTGATTATGGAAACTTCTCAATGGCTAACAATAGACTCATAGATTTGTAGAATAGATCGTACTTATTTGATTAATTTCAATGAGTCCTTTAGTTGCATATTGTAGTCAACATAAACAAGTAAAAGAGGGAGGAGGTAATAATTGGAACTTTTTAATGGCTAACAGTGAACTCATTAAGTTTGAGCACGACTAAATTAGCTCAATGAGTCATTCGCTTGCATACCGTAACTGGGAGGACGTATTCATGGAGGAAGGAGTAGGTCATGGAAACTTTTCAATGGCTAACATTAAACCCATAGAGTTTGTCTCGTTTCATTTAGCTCAATGAATTATCTGTTTAAGAAATATTTTTTTTTAATATTCAGAAAATGAGATCCTTGCAATAGGTATATAAACGCAAAAGTGACGATCGAGTTGCTGAAATAAATGTTTCCATTATCTTCAATAGGTTATTTATTAAAAAACTTACTTCACAGCGTGTCTTATCCGCACAAGATGTTATCAGATGAAGTTGAAAGAGGAGGTAAGCCAAAAAGTTGAAGTGACCGAACGTGTCCAATATATCGTCGTAACTAAAGTTGACAGTCTGAAAAAAATAATCAAGTGATAGATAAACAAGAAAGGGTAAATACAACTCAGATAATTTTTTTAGAATTTATGAAGATTCCCTAACACTTATATTTTTTAACTTGCTGAGTTTGGGAAACTATAACGACGAGGATAATGATATATGACGAACATGTTATAAAAGTTAATGCAGCAACAACTGTCAAAGAAAAACGTGATTAGTTTTATACTAATTTATTATATTGCAACTAATATTTTTAATGAATTTAATGAAATAAAATCAAAATAATATGGAATATTTACTTCTGCCGTGTGGTTCACACACATGTAAATTGGGAAGGGGGGGGGACGATGTTTTTTTTTAGAATCTACCATAGTAGGTAAAACCATAGAGATGTGTTCTTTTTACCTTCGTGAGACCCATTTATAATTTATGATACTATATCTTGCATCAGTTTTGAAACAAAATAATAACAATATAATATACTTGATAATTTTTGAATTCATTTGGGCGAATTTTCTTGTTAAAATCAAAATGAAACCAGCTTCTATCAGTGAACGCAAGTTACGAAAGTGATGTTTAATTATCATCAGCACAACGTTTTTTTTAAACATAACTTTGCTTTTGTTGAGAGACGAATTACAAAGAGGTAATTTCACAGCATTTCCACGACATACGACACCAGTCTAAGGTTATCTACCAGTCAATTTAGATAATTAATTCTACAATGCTCTATGTTTGCTGAAATTAATGTTTAAATTTGAAATACAGATGGCTCTCTTCATTACTTCTTTAACTCTTAAGTTCAGTTTCTTGATATTAATTTCTGAGATGATGTTAATAATTTGTCGTTCTTTCACCGTTATTGTATGCGTGAATAATTAATTCTCAATGAATCGTTTATAATAAATTAGTTTTATTTTTGTAAACATGTGACTTTCCAAACTAAAATGAAAAAGAATAAAGAATAAAATGTGTCAAATTTGCAATTAATTTGACACATTTTATCCTTTTAACAAATTATGAGACTAAATGTATTAAAAATATTGTAATTCTATAGTATTTTTTTAATTCTCTTACGTCTTTAGGTATCTTTTTTTAAATACTTACATGTAGAATGAGATAGAGGCACAAACAGAGCGGCAGACAACTCTCCAATACTTGAAAGAAAAATATCAACTTCCAAACTGTTTGCAAATCTTCTGCGCACCTTCAAAAACAAAATATTAAAATTTCGACAACATCATCTCAAACTGTCACATACTACACAATTTTTAACACAAAAAGCCATTGTATTAAACCAAAATTTCGTCACCCATATATATAGTTGTATAAAATGATATGTATGTACACACACACACACACATATATATATATATATATATATATATGTGTGTGTATATATATATATATATATATATATATATATATATATATGTGTATATATATATATCCAGTAAAGAAAAAATAACTTAAATGAGTAACTTCGTTTATACCCCATTATGTATCCAAAAGTATCTTTTGTCCAATATTATGTTTTGGTCTAGGTACACCTTTTTCTCCAGCTCCTACTCACTTTTGTTTATGCTAACGATTAACATAACCCGCCTGTTTTTCAATTCTTGTAACCAGATACTTTAGCCTATCGTTAGTACGATGGGAATTCAGTAGTTCTAAGCACACATGAGCTCTCCTCTGAAGTTGAAATGTTGCTAGCTCATGTGGCAGCCCAATGGAATATTTCCATTTCTTTCTCAAAAGATGAAGTTGATTTTCCATTGCCCTATTAGAGCATAAAAATAGCTCTGCCAAATAAGGCGAAGTTAATCTGGGATCTGTTTCAAGAAGGCTTTTTAATTTTTCTATATCAATTGTAGATGGTTGCTCTGGATGAGGTTTATCGGACAGGTCAATATTCCCTTATTTCAATCTTTAGAACAAATGCTTGACCCTGTCTTAAGAGGCCATACTACCATCAATCGTTGTGTATATATGGCGTGATTCTTCGCTGGTTTTTCGCCCAAAACGACATTCATAAATAAGGAGTCCTGTAAGTTCACTTTAGAAATATTTCCGTATTTAATTTATTTTTTACTCGCCAATTATTCAATTGCAAACTGAACTGAAATTCGAAGGCCGCACTCGTTACATACCTAAGAAATATTCTAGAAGCTTCTATAATATTCCAGAAATCGGTCAATAGAAGCGGCGAGCTTATAAGTTGCCAACCTAACATATTCAAAACCTATACAATAAGTAAGGACGATAACGAGCGAGTTAGAATTTTAAACCCGACAAAACTTTCAGCAAAATGACTGAATCATAGAAATTTACGTGATGTCATGTCAATAATTTTTTATATGTTTTTTGGCATAATTTAAAATTTTTCTGTGGCATAACTTAAAGGTTTATCATTTTATTCTTTCCGTGAAGCATTATCAAATGGAAAATACGTGGGTAATTTGAATCTCACTTTAGATTTTGTAAGACTTTGAAAGCAAATATATATACATTCCTATATAAAAATCCCACGAAAACATACTTCTTCCCTTGCTTTTATTGATGACAACCAGTGCTATCATCATTTCAATGCAAGTAACAATATTAAAAAAAAAAATTCTCGGCATTCACTACTAACCCACCTACATCTTCCCCTGTGTTCTTCTCACTTGCACCACATATACACGTTCATACCTACATGCAACCTAAACACCAACAGACTTTAATTTGATTCATAATTATCCACTAATATTTTCTTTGAAAACATCCTACTTCCCATACTTTCGTTGACGGTGACCAATAGTGTCACCATTTAATGGAAGTGCAGATATTAGGAACAAAGTTTCCTGCATTCACCAACAAACCACCCGATTCTTCGCCCGCGTGCTACGACGGATAAAACGTATCCGTCGTTTGTCCTTTTTTTTATAATTACGTTAGTAAACAATTCTATTCTAATTAAAATTAATCCGTAAAATTTTTTTTTTAAAATATCAAAACAAATGAGTTTTTCGTTAATTACAACAAAACATTGTAGAAAAATTTATAACATTTTATATTATAAGAGCTATAGAGGATGTAATTAAGAATTTTATATGTAACACCTAGTTATTTTTTTAATTATCTAAATGTGAACTATGCCACTATATAAGACTTCTCAAAACGATGAACGACAGCAATGAAATAATAGATAGTCTTTTTTTTATTTCTTCCTTGTTACTGTAATTGTTAAAAGTTTTTTCTTGTTTCAATATTACCACACGTATTTGACATGTATGTTTGCATTGTCCAACAAATTATTGACATTAAATGTTTGTTATAAATACATTAAATTACTAAAATAGTAACGTGTTTACCTTTAGTTTTACGGAAATACCATATTAGATATTTAGCAATTTTTGTATGATATCAACACAAAACATTAAGATTCTTGTCGAATTTACAATTCTTCTCAAATTTTGCGAAGCTTGACCAAAAAACATTTATAATATTGCGAACGAAGGAAGTGATGTGTATCGTATAGGTTATACCCATTAAAACCGCTGTTATAAATTAAAAGGTACTCACTCCAACAAAATTTGGTGAAATATAATGGCTGTCCTTAAATCGTTGGGTGTCTCAGATATTCCTTTATGATCACAGCGAACAATATCATTTTCCGTATCGCTGTGCAGCACGCCTCTATTGCTCGAATCTTCAAACGAAATTGTCTCGAACATGTATGCGACAGTCTTGAACTGTTGCGCAATGTATATAAACATCGAGCCCGAAAATATATCCATAAAGACTGAACTGTAAGCCTGGTACATGATAAGTACGCTAAGAACAAATTCTATGACTCCATACCTGTCAAAATGTAATAGGGTGTTTTAATATTTAACAGCAAATCATAACAGTATAATTGTCTTGCTCTTTGGTTATTGGTCTAATATCGGACTCTTAGAAAAAAAACAATTATCACAAAAATTAGAAACATGATTGAATGAAAAAATTTAAAAAATCGTTGCAGTATACTTGTGATTAAGAGTATTAATAGTAAAGTTCTCTTCACTTTAAACCAAAATACATAGTAATTGTCACAGGGTAATTGCAAGTTTCCCAAAAAAAAATTGTTGCTTAAAACTATTAAAAAAAAAGAATAAATTTCCATGGCAAAGCCTTGTTGACTGCCAGGTCAAACGAATCGATTTCAAATAGTAAAACGCGTTTTCGACTAAATTTATTTATTTTTATATATCATTTAAACAATAATGTAACTACGTATTAAAATTTAAAAATTTTTACTGTTTAGTCTTGTTAAAAATCGCTTTTAAAAATTGCATAATTAATAATACAGGAAAAATTATTATTTCACCTTACTATATTTTAATTAAAAAAAAACAATAAAAACGCAAAATTGTTTTTTCTCATAAACTGTTAAAATTGTATTAACAGTTTGGAAAACAAAGAGAAACAAATTATAATGAACAATATTTATAATATTTTCAGATTTTACGGTCACACGACAACTATCTTAATATATTTACTTGTCTCACTACACTCATACTATCACTTGTCATAATTGTTGAGCTAAATCCTAATTATGAGATCTTATATATACATTTAAAAAATATTTGATTTAAATAGTTATCTTGAAAATACGACGTAACAGTGTCTTAGTTTATCGCATGGGAGTAGAAAAAGGGTCATAATTTGTATCGAAACAGATGTTTTTTTCCATATTTACAAAACAGGGAATTTCAGTTTTCAGTTTTCGAAAACAAAAATGATAATGAATCTGAAAAAAAATTTCCAGAATATATGACTTTTCATTAGACATTGTTTGTTATTAATTTTTGATATCAAAAGATTGGACTGAAAACTTCACGTGTAAAATATAAAAAAACTTCTAGAATATATGACTTATATAAAGATTGTTTCTTATATATTTTCATTATAAAAGATTGCGCTGGACAGTTATCAATGGATAAAATCAATAACTATTTTGGATATTCGTTATTAAATTAATAATATATAATTTGAAAAAAAGTCCCGGTCTCTTTTTGCCAAGACTTACACTTAAATATTTAGAAATATGACTTTAAATAACAAAACCATTTTATACATACCTTCCTTTTATATAGAAGTCATAAGGTGTATATAAAGACATCAAGGACCATTTTCTGTTCACATCCTGATTCCTAAAAGAAGCTGTATAATATCCTATCAGCCAAAAAATGCATATAATATTATATCCCATGAACATATTCTGAGTCCTGGTCTTCCCGGCTTCCATGAATCTGTCATCGTCGAAAAAGCCGAGTCGATCTACTTCTACTACTTTCATTAACTTGTATATTCTCTTTCTGTGAGAGATCAGGATTACGAACTTGATGCAACCGAGAAATATGTTGAGTAGTTCAGAACAGGATAAAGAAAAGTCAGAGACGGTTTCGGCGCACAGAGCACCTCCAAAAAGGGCGATAAGGGATATAACCTTTAGCAAGACATGAAAGCCAGTCCAGCTCAAACTGGTTTTTGGCCGATTTTGGCCCTTGGCTGGTGTAAAATCGCCAATACCGAAGTGTTTCATAATAAAGAAATGATAAGTGAGGTAGCTTTTCCGAGCCATCGTCTCGCGGGTTAATGCTTTGAGAGATTAAAAGAAATGTTCAAGGGTGTCGGAATTTATTATTTTCCGGACCGATGCTAGTTGAATTCCCGTACCGGCTCGGTTATTTAAATTAGTATCTTAGTAAGATGAAATGTTACGTAACATTAATGCATAACAATGTTACGTGATGAAATGTTACGTATCATTAATGTACCACTGACATATTGTAACTTTATTGAATATGTTTTTATCAAGATTTATTTTTTCCGGAATAGACACACTTAAAATTCTGCACGAAAAATGTAGTGCCCAAATTTTGTCTTTTTAATAACGTACCGAAAAAGAAAGAGAAAAAAAGTTGTTCCTAAATTATGTTTAGCCTAGATTTCTTTGCATGAATAATAAATTTCATATAAGTATTTTTCTGGTGCTGTTTATTAATTCCTCCATAGAAAATAACACTACTGAGATCACTCTAACGCAGGAAATTTCATCGCATTACGTCCACTAGAACTAGAAAAAATATTTTGTTTGAAAACATAAAATTTTCCCGATGGTAGATATTATAAAGTTTCATGAATCATTTCAAAACTTGGCCGAAAATGGTTTTTACGTAGCCCGTAGGTCGCTATTTGAAACGAGCAAAATCTTATGCGTTCTTATTTACGTTTGCAAAAGTGTAGACAATATTAATAGATTTTCAAATATAAAATTTATTGCTACCGACCCAACTCGCTACCGGCAATGGTATTTGAGAAATCTGCCCAAAAATCTGTATGGATATTATGAGAAGAAAATCAATGTTTTTTTTTGTTTGCTTACACGTAAAAAGTAAACTCAGAAAACTACTAGACCGAGTCCAAAAATATCGTTCACTGTTTAAAAGGCACGTTACTTCAAATAAACATGGACTATGTTTTATTCTCAAAAGTTTAGAGTTTTGTAAGATATTTTTTCTTTTAAAACACCATTTTCAAAACAGTAAGTTTTTAAATGGTTAAAGTTTTCAGCCTTAGGTGCACATGACCTTAGGCTTCCCTCTTAACATTTTCTAAGTTTACTTATTCCCAAATATGATACCTTTTTTTATTGTTTATGCTGCCAAATTATAGAATCAGTACAACCCTAATTATTGAAATACTCTACCAATTCCTTCATTAAAGTTCGTCTGGAAGAACATTTCTTTCGTAAATCCATTTTATTAAATATAAAAGTCTCAATAATCCCTTATTCGTAGTTCTATATATATATATATATATATATATATATATATATATATATATATATATATATATACATATATATATATATATATATATATATATATATATATATATATACACACAAACAAACAGAATGAAACACGTCTACACTTTATTACTATACATAATGACCTAATTTCAATATACGCGTTATGTTGTTCTTATACATAAAGGGGTATTATAACGCCCACTTGTTAGAATAATGAGATCGTTTAGGGTAACCAAACAGACGTACGAGTGCCCTTTTTTGTGGTACATATTAGCCAAGTGAAGTGAATATGTGCCATGCAACAGTACAGTATAAACATGACCTCGGCGAGCATATTATTTAGTTAACAAAATTTTATATTGAATTCTATTATTTACTGCTAAAAAGGCTCATAAACATACGTACTGAATAGATTACGTAATCTTACCTACTATTTTTTGTTATATATATCAACTAAGACGATATGGATATACAATAAAACAAACCCCCACATTTATGAAAAGATTTATTCTTTAATAAATAAACATTATTTTATATTGAATTATATGGTATGTACTGTAAAGAGGCACTTAACCATATTGAATACGGTATGTAATCCTGCCTACCATATTCTGGGGCACATATCGATCATATCAAATGAATATGTGCAATCAAAAATTCCCACATAATTATCTATTTAAAATTCGATATTCAAATATATAGTACATGTTAGAAATATTGTACGTAACCATACATACTAAATACGATACGTTATCATGCCTACTACATTATCTTGTTTATATTTATCAAACAATATGACTATGAGCGAGCAAACAGTGTAATTTAAACATAAACCTTGGCAGACATGTTCTTTAAAGGCAAACAAAATTCTATGTTAAAGTTTATGGTATATATTAAAAATAAGTTTTGTAACTATATATGCTGAATACGGTACGTAATCGTACTGTACCCTATAGTACATATCGATAAAACGGTATAAATATATGCGTTCATAGATTACCACGTAATCATAACACTTGGCGGATTTATTCTTTACGAACAATTAAGTGAAACTACGTGATGTAGTATTATTTCTACTATCTTTACTAATAGCCCACCTGAAGATGTTGTAATACAACGAACCCTAGGTCGTGGTAAAGAACTTAAAGAAAGTAGAAACAATACTACATCACGTAGTTCCATTTAATTGTGAATAATGAATTTCTACAAAATTAACGCCAAATGTATTCAATATTCTTTATGAACTAAACGAAATTCTGATTTCAGGTATGATATATGGTGTATCCTACCATACCGTATTTATTGTACCGTATTATATGGTATATATTGATAAAACAACATGTATACATGCGATCGAATAATAACGACGTAGTTATGAAACTGTGGGGATTCAGACTATTTAAGAGTGAAAAATAAATTTTATGTTCGAATGTGTGAGAAATGGGTACGCAATTAAGTATAGTGCAGTACATAATGGTGCAGGTATGTCTTATGTGATTTTGTTTTTAAAATATAATTGAGTAAGTACGAGTACCACTTCTAGCTAAGACAGAGTATAAAAATATTTTCATAATAAACTTTGAATAACGTTTGAGAGCAATGTTGAAATCATTACGAATTTTACAATTGCAGTTTAACGTGTATTACTGCAACCTAATAAATGGCCATTAAATTAATGTATATTTTAATGATTTCCAAACAATTGAATCGGAGTCCTCTTCATTTTTAATCGACTTCAAAAGAAGGAGATAATCAATTCGACCTACATGTATATAATATTATTGGAACTAGAAAATATTTAAGTGTATGTACGTTTGTTTGTCCACGTATTTTGCAGAAAGTAATAATAGAATTGCAAAAATTATAATAAATTGCAAACAACTTAACCGGAACTTTTTAAATTTTTAAACTACTTCAATAAAGAAGATTATCATTTCTACCTGTATGTATGTAATATCATTAAAACTACAAAATATTCATTTAATTTCATTACACTTTCTGAACTAATTTACAAAATTTTCATAAGTATAATTTCATAATTTGCTGATTTCCACGGATTACTCAGAAACTAATAACGAATTGTAAATAGGTTGGCTTCAGTACCATTTAGTTAAGGTACGATAAAAGTATTATCAAAATCGGTTCAGTAGTTTTTAAGATGTAAACTGTTAAGTGTGTCACCAGACATAGTCGATATGCGCATTGTCAATTTGTGACCCAACATTCATAATTGTCAACAATAATAATACATGTGATGAAATCATATGAAAGTTTAATGGAAATTACGTTTTTAGTTAGATAATTAGTTGATGTTGTTAATAAATATTTTTATATGTTATTATTATTTAATAGTTGATACGACAGTAAGGTGGCTATCGGATTATTAATAACATAAGGTCAATATTAAAAGCAACATCAGCATTACTTACTACCTTATTTCTAATTAAAAATAAAAACTGACGTAAAATAATTAAAACGACTTCAATATAAGTGCCTACATCACTTAAAATAACTGCAAAATTTAAAAGTAGATACTGACCAAAATAGATATGTTAACAATTTTTCTTATCTTTATATAGTACGAAAAAAGTATCGTGCAGAGTCACTGTAGGGATCTATCCATCCATCCACCTGTCGCTGCCAAATAATTCAGTTTCTGCAGTTTGGAACCCATATAAGTGAAATTTTGCAAACATGTGCTTCTCATGGAAGTCTCAATTAACATGAAGCAAAATGTTAAATTTTTAATGTATTTTCCCACATATTTAAAGTGAGAACGTGAAAAATATTTTCGATACATCCCATTGAGTGTGATAACATTTAATAAGTATTTTAAAATAAACTTGAAATTCCATTTACCATTTTTTTTGAAGGCATTGACCCTTTTGAGCGATATAAAAAGGTTAAAAAAATTGGAAATAAAAGTTTAGTTTTTATTCGACCTTACAAATAGAATTATTTTGGTTAACTTGCATCAACGATTTCCAGAAATACGACAATAAAACAGAAATATGGAAACATGAAAACATAGCATACAGATAACGGAACCCTGCCTTTACAACATATACTTAACCGAATTCATTTTCTTTGTCTTTCACGTAAAAGGGAAAATGCAGCAAATAATAACTAATGTAAAAAAACCTTTATAATAACTAATATAACCTTAAAGCTTACATCTTTTGAAAGTAAAATCTTGACGTTAGTTACAACATACTAAGAACCATCAGACGCAAATTGCACGCAAAACTTACATTTATTTAGTGGCAGCATTGTAAAAATTATTTTGAACGAATCGGGAATCGGGAAAATAAAAAAAAAACTTACGGAATGATCTTAGCATCTCTAGGTCGCAGGTGGTTTTCTCGGAGACCATTTCACGTTCAAATTTGACAATTTATATATTCGAAATTTCGAATTGAATAATACACACAGTATTTTAATAACAACAGTCCAAATGAATACCGTAATTTAATCTCAGATGTTGTATAAAAATTAGCGTTTTATTTTGGTTTTAATGCAATTGATTACAGCAAAATTACCAAAAATCTTTAAAAAATTATTATCCCAGTCACGGTCTCAAAAGCTATCCAACAGAAAAAATCTACTAACAATAGACGCTATTACGTTACATAAGATAATTGAATTAATGACTAGCTTTGATCCACAATTTCACTGGTATTTAAAAACGAGATAATGATGGTGTAATTCCATGAACCGGTTACATATTACGAAAACCTGTTGAGTGACTGAAAAGCGAAAGCAAGATAAACCAATAAACAAACTGACATTTAAAACTAAATGTTACATAGTTAACATGATAATCAAATTCCAAAAACGTTTCATTGTCATGAGAGACCTAGTTTAGTTTTGAAAAATTTGAAGTAAGCAGAAATTAAATCATAACAATACCAATAATAACAAAGTAATAATTAAAATTATGAAAGAAAAAAAAAATTAATTCAACTTGCATTGTACCACGTTGACACAATACATGGTTACCTAACTCGTTGCTTAATTCATAACTTCCCCAATAGAGTTTAAATTTTAATTACAATTGAAAAAAAACATATAATCGTTTTGTTCTTTACGGAGGTCATTTCTGACGTCATAATATATAGTTAATAATATTGTATAATTTATTATTTTTCCACATATCTATGTAATTATATTGACTACATAACTATTAAGCACTTATTACCTACAAGTATATGGCAATGGAAAAAGTTTTCGGTGAATAAACTCAGGTATCACACCATTTAGACGAAACTCTGTGGCATTAAAATATTAAAATTTTTTGTTTGATGGTGTATCCGTGTAACGACATAGCCTACCATTTGCATTAAAACCGGTCAAATGTAAGTCTCGTTTGCTCATCGAGGAGTTCGTACTTCATTTGTTGCAAAATTACTTGATTCATTATAAGTCCTAACTTATATTGTTTGTTTAGCGCAAAGAATATTTAATAATAAATAAAATAAGTAAGTTTAGAGGAAATATACATTTTCGTGAATGTCTCAAAAACTATGGCGTCTAAAATCATGGCTACAGTTAACGTTGCATATTCTTTTATTTTTTTATATAATTTTAAGTTCAATAGTTAATAGGTGGCCGTGAAACAGACTTTTTGGCATTATTTTCAGTATATCCGTAAAGATGCAGAGACTAAAGTTAAGAAAAATAATTGAAACCCCTGTAAATCGTCCTTTTAAATGATGCCCTTACACTATGGCTGTTTGTAATTTAGAAAATCGAGAACTTGGATTACACCATCCTTCTCCAAATATTATAATATTTCAAATTAATTTCTTAATACGATAATCGTGATAACGTAATATTTTTTATAAACTTCGTTTCTATGTTCGTTTCTATGTCTTTATTAAAAAAAACTGTGAAAAACGCCATTTTTGGCTAAATTGAATTTGTTCCCTATAATACATGAGCTACATAATCTAAATTCTGTGTGTATACAACGTGAAAGTATACCAATGAAAATAAGCTAATTTTAATCACAAGTGCTATATAAATTGGTATCACATTACTAACGTGATGACATGAAGAAATTGTTCAATACCTGAACAGCCATTTTGCTTCTTTTATGCAAATTCTCTTTTGAAATGGAATGGAAATATATATATATATATATTGCCTAATACATCTTTCATGGGAGTAAGAATATAGATGCCTATATATATATATATATATATATATATATATATATATATAACACTGATCGGTTCGTGATTTGTGCGGTTAATAAAAGTCAAAGTTCAAATCTTATTATTACAAATTTCAATGTGGTACTATTCAATTTGAGTAAAATTGCAATCACGACTGGACTAGAAAACAAGATAATATAAACAATCGTGTAACAATTTATTGTAAATATGGAATGGTATTTAAAATATATATTAGCAATTACAAAATAATCTAAAATTTATGGTAATTCTTTAAATTTTAGACTTCCTGTAAAACCAATTTAAGAATATTTTAACCTGTGAACCATTTGAAAAATTTCTCACTCTTCCATATCAGATAGAGGGATACCAATATCTGTCTCTATGTCAAAACTCTTTTCCTCAAGAAGAGCTAGAGGTGTCAAACTGACATTAATACCAAATGCTAACAAATTCAAATTTCTAAAAAAATGCATTAAAAAATAAAACCTTTCAAATTCCAAGAGTTTTGATACGGCTCAGTCATCAAACCCTATTGGGTATTTTTATTGATATAAAATCTTAAAATTTAACACGAAAAAAAATCTAATACCACAAGTTAAGAAAAAAAATTTAGAAAAAGTTTTTAATATATTGTATTAATTTTATGCGTTCATATCAATGATTTCGTTCTGTAAAGTTTAACTCTTTCATTACAGTTAGGTCTAAATTAAAACAGCAATGATACGTATACGGACGCACGTACGGAAATGTCAAAATTTTACAGTTTCCTTCCTTTTTATACAATATCCCAGTTGGTTATAAAGCCTAAAAATCGGGCATGTTTGTGTCAAAATACGCTTTCATGACTACGTACTGTTTTGAAATTAATGACTAAACAATAGCATGGTAACTGAAACAATTTTGTCTATCTCCTCTACATATGTATTTTGTTTATTCACTTTCACGTTATGTACAAAGTTTTTTTCGAATTAATCAAAATATACGGTTGCAAACTTGCTTTACTTGCAAAGCGGCATTTACTAAAACGCGACTAAATTTATATTTTCTAGGTGGATTTAAAAATTAAGCGATAGCGAGATTGGCAGATAGTTAAGCATTTCTTCAGTAACACTATCCACCTAAGACCAAATAAATTGGAATGATAATAGAATTCAAAGAACACTACTTGTGATAACAATGAAACTAAAATATTTTTGTATTCTCTTAATGACTAATGAAAATCCATGAGTCATTTGTCATATAGTGGGTCTTAGCGATATTTTTTTGAATTTTTTTTTCAATTTAACCCGTATAGCGCATAGTGCAATGCTCTAATGACATGTCACCACTTCTATATATCTTAAGATTTTAAATATTCTGAATTAAAAAATTAGAAGAATGACATATTGCATTTCGAAGCTGCAATTTTGGGAACCAAAATAGAAAAATCAAAAGTTAAACCTCGATTTTGTTTTGAAACAACTATCCGGTTAAACGTCTGATAAAATGCGTTAATTACTTTAATATAAACTTCTTGAAGGAAAATTTCTTAGCGACGTCTGAGTTATTTTATCAGGTACTTTAACGTGACTTTTAAGTGTAACTCTTAGAAAAAAATATCTAACGCGTCCGATAGGTGACGAAAACGACTAAGCGCTAACAACATCGCGGTTGATTAATTCAAAATATTTATTATAAATTATTAACTACATGAATTTTCAAATTAAGAAGTTTAACTTCATGCATATGGCCATTTGGATAAGGCTCATACTTATTTTGTAAAACATTGCTACATATTACTTGGGATATCTATTTGATACATTGAATTTCGAGCACATTTGTTTGAAACTAAAGAAAATGTATAAAAAGGCAAACGGACAAATGGATATAAAGAAGTTACTTCTAATCTTAATCGTCTTTCTTACTTAATGCCAATAAAAAATTAAATACTTGGGATGAACTTTTATATATAGAAAGAACTCATTATAATACACTAAATTAAATGTTCAGAGATATAATTTGTATAAATTTCGCAATTATATTAACCGATGCTTTAGTAGTCAATAGGCGTAGAATTAAAAATATATCTTAATTCATAGCATTACATTTTTCACCAAGAATTCATAGCACCTCGTGGTGTCTCCCTGTCCGTCTGTCCATGCGCACTCATCTCAGAAACTAACTGAATAATTTTAATTTTAATCCTGTTTCCATCAATGAATAGACTGGTTTCCGATAAAGGTTTCAATATAATTTAGTAACTGTATAGATTGATTGGTCTTTGAGATTTTTTCTAAATAAAATTGCAATAACGCAAATGAAGAGAATTTCCCTGGGACATACTGATCAAATCATTAGAGATACGTAATAACTAAATGCATAATAAATTCTTTAGAAGTATAAGAAATGGCTCCCTTTGCGTCTGACCGGTTTCTAAATGAGCCTTTCCGGGAAATGAGAGCTTTTTTGGTATTTGGTTAAAACAAGATATAGTGATGAAAAAATAAGATATGTAAGAACATCTAGATATTACTTGTTCGTTCTGGCATTTTTATTTTAAGCTACTTAAAGTAAGACACTATAATATTATCTTATTTATACACACACATATATATATATATATATATATATATATACATATATATATACATATACATATATATATAAATAGTACCAGGTGACCGAGCGATGCATATCGAGTTCGGTGTGTTTCGAGTTTCCCATAAGAACGTGAAATTGCTTGTTTCATGATATTAGATTTTCTTCGCCTTCCCCGTCCCTTCGCCTTCCCGTTCCCCGCGTTGACACTCGTGTTTACCTTCGCGCACTTTCAGGATATCACGGTCCAACTAGTCCCACAGTTTGGCAACAGTGAAAGTATATTTGAAGAATGAGGAGTCATGTTTGCAAATCAATAAAATCAGAATATTTTCAGAGCGAAGCACGGGACCATGGGCACTTTATGCTGAAAATATGGATTTCTAGTTATTAACATAAAGCCAAACAAGAAAAAGCGATTCACAAAAGTCGATATGACTTCAATTTAATTCTTGAAGCGAAACGACTAACCTAGTCGTAACACAAATAAGATAATTAAATTATATTAATGTCGAAATAATTGCGTGTTTCGAATGTTTATAAAATTGGGTTGACGCTAGTTTGAAAAAGACGAATATATTTATATCAATACATGTGTTTAATGTGAGGTAGAATGCACAAATGTATACAGTCTTTGAGCACGTTTTGCACTGTCGGAGCCTACCTGGCTTCTATTTTTTATGAATTTTAATTAAAGCATGGTTTTCAGTGGCACACCGTGCATATTATTTGTTTCAGTCATGCAATGTTCACGTATAAAATGTCGTTTATCATGGTCTTAGGAATTTCCCCAGTAATTATTTTGTTTCAAATTGTTAAACAAAATAATTACTTAAGCATCCGTTTGTAAAAATTAACGAAGAGATTATAAATTTTTAAAAATTTCTAATTTTTTAAAATTTAATTGAGGGAATTCCTAGTATCTCTGGTGCATTTCTCAATTAAATTTTAAACTTCTATTTTAACATTATAATGACATAAAAATATTTTAACCGAAGTGAAAAGATACAAAAAAAATTAAATAAAATTGCTAAATATTACAATCATTTGCAATGACCCATTTAGATTTTTAAATAGGTCCACCCAAAAATGTTGGAGTTAAACAAAGGAAATCGTTGTAAAAAGAATTGTACATCACCATGAAATCCGTAAAAGTTCCAAGATGGATGGATATATAGCTCATTTTTAAAGATAACTTATGGACTTTTTTAAATTATGAGTTTAAACTGTCTAGTTCTGAACACGACAAATACACAAAATAAATAACTCTATCGTATAAATTAAAAAATATAATTTTAAATTATCCATAACATTACTTATAAAAAAGGGAATAAGAATAAAGTACAATCTTGGTCTTTTTTTTTACAACGGCCAAACTGGAACGGGTCAGTCTGCGCCGCTTTCGTTTAGTTACAAATATGACTTTAAATAGCTAAAACAAAAAACAATTTTAAACACACCTTCCTTTTACATGAAAGTCGTAGGGCATGTATAAGGACATCAAAGACCACTTGCTGTCAACATCTGCATCCTTGTTCCTAAATGAGGCCGTGTAATATCCTATCAGCCAGAAACCGCATATAAGCATGTATTCCAAAAGCACCTTTAGAGTCCCTATCTTCCCTGCCTCCGTGAACCTGTCGTCGTTAAAATAGTTCAATCGATCTATTTCAATTACTTTCATGAGCTTGTAGATTCTCTTTCAATGAAAGATCAGGATTGTGAACATTGTGCAACTGAGGGATATGCTCAGAAGTTCATAACAGCATAAAGAGAAGTAAATATTGGTTTCGGCGCATATAGCTCCCCCAAATAGGGCGACGAGGGTTATGACTTTCAGGAAAATATGAAAACCAGTCCAGATCGAGCTGACCTTAGTCAGATAAGTATAAAGTAGAAAATATAATTCTAAATTCTCAAAAACATTAATTATAAAAATGAGAATAATGAAAACCAGTTCAGATCGAGCTGACCTTAGACAGATCGACGCCCTTGGCAGATATAAAATCACCAACACCGAAGTGTCCCAAAGATGAGAAGTGAATGTTGAGGTAACTTTTACGTACCATAATTTTGTGGACCTGTAAACTTTTTTCTTAATAGTTCATATGCATTTTCTTTTCAAATTTCTTTATCGATAATAGACTATAGTGGCTGTCATTTTAAATATCTCGTGGTTTAATTACCAAAAGGAAACAGTAATGGAATGACTTCGCAGTTCGTTCCTCTGTTTATCATAAGCGATTTTTTCGAAAATTATCGGTAGGAATGTGAAATTTAGCACAGAAATTAAATATGTTGTACCAATCGCACACGCGAAGAATGTAGGAATTTATTTTATTGCCTACTTTACTCCCTCTAGTTAACCACAAAGACAAAACTGAATTATTTTACGGTTAACGTGTAGGATGTCAAATGAACGCTTATTCTACAATAAATGTGACATTTTTATGAATCCGTTTCAACATTTTTCTTAAAATCGTTTGAAAATTGCTGTCCCCAATCCTTGTCATCAAAATAATGGATCAGATGAACCAAAATTTTAACATAATTAAACACAGATTAAATCAACATTATCAGGATTAAACAGTTTTAGCGCGATTAATTGCTGTAAATAATTTTATTGTTTATTTCCACATCATTGCTGAAACATTGGTTTAGAAGAAAAAAATTGGTGTACTCAAGACCAAATCATAGTGAAAACCTTCTTAACCATTATAATAGTACGATTCATGTCGGACATTTTGAAAAAGAAAATTTGAAAATAAAAATAAACACAATTGATGGCAGTCGTGTACTATTTCGTACATTCAAATGGTCATATTTAATCTATTTTAACGCCATATAATATCGTAATGAATATGATATATTAATGCACACAAACAGGTGTAATATTTAAACGTGGCCTATTTTTTTATTCTCCTGCTTAAACTATTGAAGTAGTTTTGATAACAATACCTCGAACTTAATTTTGTTTAATTTCAAGTCACGATACTTTATTAGTCAATTTGGAACTGGCTAAGATAATACTTTAGACCCTTATGTCTTGCCCTCAGTTGTCAGCAGTGTTTGTTTCCTTCTGTTTTCCAACAATTTGAAGCTCTTCTTCGATGTAGAAAACCAATTTTATTGCCAATGGTTCCAAAGTGATATTGATTCAGTGTTCTGATGAAGTTTAAGTAGTGAGCTATATTCTAATGTGGCAGATGTAGTACCATGACATACTTTCACATGGTCTCTTAGTGCATAATTATCGGCTAAATGGAACCATGTTTTCATCATGAATCTCATGTTTCACAACAATATCATGAAAACCTATAAGAAGACCTCCAGGCTTTTGAATTTGTCCTGTAACCTTCCCACTATTTATGAGTTATTGAGAGTATAAGGCGAATTTCAGTAATAAAAGAATATTATCTAAGGTGAATTTCAGGAATAAAAGAATATTATATTCCTATTGCAGAAATTTTAACTTTTTTTTTCCGAATTGCAAGATGGGCTATGATTTTTTTCAGAGACACTCACTATTTAGTACTAATTTGTGCACTGATTGATATACAGAATTGTCTGTACGCATAATGGACAATTTGTTTGTTACCTAGTGTATATATAAAATACCAGCTGTACCAGCGACGTCGTACCCGTCTTTAACAGCCAGAAAACCTACCGATGTCTCTAATTCCACACTTTATTTCTGGGTACGCCCATTTCGCTTATGTATAACTGGGTGGAAAATATCTATAGGCAGTTTACAATACACATGGCGCATCTATTATTGTGTCTTGATACAATATAAATTTGTGTAATTACTGTGCAGTAGTAGAATAGTTAAGCCTTTTTTATTTATTGTGCTGTACTGAAATAATGTAAATATTTTTTGAAAACATAAAATTTGTATATAATCACAATAAAACCCATTGCAATAAAATAAAATAAGAGAAATTAGTGCAAGTTGATACTAATTTTTTTAACTTCGTCTAAATTATGTTGGTTTTTTTATGTTATGTTACAGACAAATTCAAAAACAGACAAAAATTCCACAAATTATTTTATATATTGTAACAATATATTGTAACACTTATTCTTTTTCGCAGCTATTTTTTACGGATATTAACAGTGTACATACAGACCCACAAAGTTCAACGTTTTTTGTATGAAAGATAAGGAAATTTGTTGGTGGTCTGACAGCCACATTTCCTATTTAACCTTGGTACATAAAAAAAATTGGTACAAGGCAAAACTTGGTACAAGGATAACTGGTAATACATTTGACTTTATATTTCAGTGAGTCGTTGCCGAAATTAGGTACTGATTAATTTTTTTCCTGAAGCCTAAGTAGGTACACCATTTAAACCAAATATCTAGAAAACATCGTAGAATAAAACTAAATGCATATTAAAAAAGGCATTTATTCCTCATGTACTCTTCCTCATTATTATTTTTCATGGTATATTATACATAGTAAAGGAAATCAAATATACTGCTTGTCATCGGCTTTATTGTAACTTGTTCAACTCTCTAGTACATAGTATCCTTAAAACAAATACAGTTATCTGATCTCAACATAAAATCATTTGTATATTGGCGATGAAGAAAATAATAACAAAATTTTTATTTCATGTAATCCGCTATGCTATCCCTACTGATTTCTTTCGAATTTTATGGAAGCCATAATACATAATTCTCTTCAATTTTGATGGAAATTGCTTTTGACAATGTTTTTTTTATTACGTAATTACGTTGATAGCCAATCGGTCTGAGATTTGGTAACGCTTTATGGTCCTGGTTGTTACTTAAGAGGAAAAAGTCATGGTTTATTTCGTTAGGAAAAATCATAAACAAACATGTTACCGCTTTCACATGTTTTCCACACACTTAAATAAATTAAAGCGGTATTGCAAGAAGCATTCAATCCTAATATTTTTCTGCTCTATTGACAGCTTTAGTTATTTTTATATACATTTTGAAGTTATTTTGTTTATATTTTGAAGTCAGTTTACCATTCACGATTAATAATCAAATAGCTTCATAAGTAATTTAAACTGATAAGTGTTTTTCTGCTTCATTCATTATCAATTATATTGTAGTTTAAAACATGTCGTATTTATGATGAATAAAAACTTTATTTCTGAAAATTTCAAAATTATTTTTTATATTATTACGTTTGACTCAAAAATGAGAAGAGATGTATTACACTTTACGACATATGCAAAATAGGTATATATATCAATTTACGAAATGATGACATTTCCAACAAGCCTCAATAAGAAATGAAATAAAGTAAAGTTTAGTCTCCAATATTAAAAGGTATAATTAGTTACAGTTAATTGATTTTAATGTCGCGAAATTGGAAAAGACAAACAAACAAAACCTGTCACATGTATTAATTTTTGTGTTATAAATGATTCCAATTTTATTAAGTGCACGCCATATTTTTATATTTTTGCAGGTGTTCTAGACATAAAGGGTTATTTTAATGCCCACATTATGAGAATAATTATTTGCATAACGTGACCTAACTTTCCGTCCGAAATAAGTCCGCCACATGTACTCTACATAAAAGTTAATAATAAATAAATAAATAAGCAAAGAGCAGTACACAGATGTAAAACTTGGATATTTTATTTTTTAAGTATACGTATTAAAGGTATATTCAATACTGTTTATTGAATGTATCTTATGTGGTGAAAATGATTAAAGAACAGGTTGGAAGGAACATAAATTCTTGATAAAATATTTGGGTGTCTACAAAATTTAATGTTATGTTAAAAACAAATATACAGTTTGCACATCTTCAATATATCGAAGTGTATTCAGAGAGTGTCCGAACATTATTTTTGTAGTTTAAAAATTATTACGAGAGCTAAAAGATTATGGTGTAAAATAATATTTCGACCACATGAAAAGTGTTAGATCTAAATTTTCATCATTTCTCCATTACTCCTGAATCTTCAACACCACAGACAGATTAACGAATGGGTCCTCAACACTTACATTGCTGGGAGTGTGACATTACTTGTTAAATTAAACCTGTTAAGTGCGTATAGAACTCATTCTGAGAATGTTCTGTACATATTTTAGTACACATATAAGTATAGACATTACTTTCAAATATTTATTTTAATTGTTCATTAAAAAATTATATTATCTAAAATGCTCAAAAAATTATATTAATTATATAATAAGTGTAAGAAATAAATAATTTTATTTACCTTTCTACTTTTTAACGAATGCAGAAACTTCCATCAATTTAAATGTATCCAAATTTTTCTGAAATATATGCCGACAAGTATATTTTACTATTGTGCCAAACTACTACTGTGTGTAAATTCTAAATCCATGCAACAGAGGATTTTAAACAACCAGCCGCGACGTACAGACCTACACTCGCCGTCATTTTCTTTCATTTATTACAAAACTTTCTATTAGTCTCAATTATTTTAATTTTTTCCTAAAATATATAGGAAAAAATATATTCTACTAGTGTGTCAATCTACCACTGTGTGATAATTCCAAGTCAATTTTAACAGAAGATTTTTAAAAAAGCCAGCCGCAACGTATAGACCTACATAGGCTCTCATTTTCTTTTCATGCGATACAAAACCTACTAGTCTAATTATTTAAATATTTTCCGGAAAGATACAGGAACAAGTATAGTCTGCGACTACGTCAAACTACTACTATGTGATAATTCCTAGTCAATTGCAACAGAAGATTTAAAAAAATCCAGCCGGGAAGTACAGACCTACGCACAACAACGTACAGATTACTAGTCTTAAAAATGAGTTTAAATAAAAATTATAGGTGTGAAGCAGAAACTAAAATGTGATAAAAAATGATCTATTAGCATGAAATATAAATTTAGAGCGGATTTAATTTAGAATCATTAATGAAAATGCCGCCAAATAAACTTTCATCAAAAAGAAGTAAATTGATTGTTAAAAATGTGAGAAGGAACAATTTAACACCAAAAGAAATAAAGAAAAGTGCCTAATAAAGTGTGACACGGAACAATTTAATACTAAATGAACCAATCTCGTGTCATGTTATAGGCGTCGTTGGACGATTTTGTTTAAGAGTCGCAGACTGATCCGATTTGTAAAGAAAAAAACAACCTCTAGATTTTGAGCTGTTAAACAAAGTAATCATACCAACGACATTGACGCGGCAGTCATCTTTCTCTACTGCTTTCACAGCCTGCTAATGATTTTTTTCCACCATCTTATAGTGCCTTCTTCTAAGCTTTGAAATCATTATGGCTATTTAAACTTTTGATGCCGATGTCAGAAAAAAACGGGAACTTTCATTTTGTCGCTGGTGCAAATTCTTCAGCCAGGACATCCTCCTCTTGCTACGATTCTTTCTGCTCAGTATCTTGTCTTGCACTATGAGTTGTGGGTGTTGATATTTCTTTTGTTAATATATCTGAGATATTGGAACTTGTGTGTTTTTATTATTTTGAAGATCTCTGTGTTTTTGTTCTTCCGTTGAAATTGCATTGCGTTATGTACTTTCTGGGTACATGACAATCGCAACACTTTGCCATATATCCATACCTCAAAAGTTTAAATAACCTTCTAACCTATGGGAGAAAATTTAGTTTTTTGTCACTTTACTGGAAATCCATATTTTTATTTTAACCAAAAACAATAGAAGGCATCTGTCTACCAATACGAGTAATATGCAATTTGTCGGGTTCCAATTCGATTAATTTTTCTTTAATTTTTTTAAAATACAGATTGAAAATTTTAAATCGTATAACATAAAAGCCAAATGTATTTTATAGCTTTGAAACTGGTGGTTTTATTCATTTCATTTACCACTAATGGGTAAACATTTTAATAAGCAATTGAAAGCGCACATATGTACGTACGTAAATATATACAAGTTTGCATAAAGAATCTGATGTGTTCCACTTTTGTTTATTGACCCCTTCTGAATGCTAACACAATACTTTCATCCTGTCGAGGAAGATACAAATGTGAAATTACATCGCTATACCTTTGTCGCAGGCATTTTCAATTTTTCTTCTTTGCACGGCGAAGAAGTAAAAATTTGGCACCGTTTCAAGAAAAATAATCCGATATTTTATTGTCATGTGAAAAGTTTAATTTTTCTTTTAGGAGAAGGTGAAAAAGACTTTAGAATCAAGCGAAAGACAAAAATATATCCTTTAAAAGAAACAGGTTAAAAATTATCAAAAATCTGTCAAGAATCGATGTCACCTCTAAAAATAACGAACACTATGAGTTGAAAAAATCTGATAGTAATAATAATCTTTAGTATTGTCGACTAATATTTGTCGCCATTACATTTTTGAAATAATTATATTAATGAATACATTTGATCCTAGCTCTCACTCATATAGAAGTCAATATTAAATAAAAGTCTACCGGTTAATAGTTAAACGATTATAGCTATTCTGATATAAATACTACCCTATATTTATTTCCATAATACAGATTACATATTTCTTAATTTTTTTGAAGGTACATTAAATTATTCAACCGGAAAAGCACAACCAAAAAACAATTAAACTAATTATATGGTTGCTTGAAAAATTATGTAATATGTAATGTAACTAATTAACTAGGCATATGGTTAACAAACTAAAAATTGCTTGCTTCATAACTTCTTTTTAAATAGTTATGTAATGACATTTAAAAAATATATAATCGTTTTGTCTTTTCTGAGGATCAATCTGTATAATATATATTAATTAAGTTACAGCATTCACGTTTTAACATATTGCATAGACTAAATATATTCTATTAGGTTGGCAACTATTAAAAGTGTCACATTTTCTAGATATTTCTGGAATGCGATAAATTTTTTTTATTTCAAACATCTTTGGTAGGGTATATAAAGAGAACGGCGTTCGGATTTATCTTCAGTTACTAACTGAAAGTCCGTTAGTGACTGACGCCGAGTAAAGGACAAATGAAATATCAAGCTTTATGAAAAAACTTATAACATCTTGTTCCATAACTCCCGTTTAAGGTAAAGAAAAGAAGTAACTCGCAGTATAGGCACAACAATAGGTAAAGCTTTTCCATTGTGTGATACAGCCAAGCATTAATTCAAAAGGTTCAAAGAAGATAATTTGGGGTCTATGCTAATATGCAACCGATTGATAAATTATAAAAATAATCTCTAATACCAAATATCAAATACATCGGAGCTTAGCATCCCGTTATCTGTAGATTCAGATCTACTCTCATGCCACTTTTTAATAGACAAACAATTGTATATTTTAGTGAACGAACGGAGATATTGTTATTTTTTTTTCAACATATGAGATAACACTGATGAACTGGAATTGTTGGTTAATTGAATATCAACCTGGCAATATTTACCACCACGTTGCAATAAGAAGAGATCCGTAATTGTTAATGTTAAGTCTCTTAGTACACGCTTCGTTTAAATGAAGCTTTACGACAATAATAGTAATACTACCGACAATGTATCCGAGCGATGACGAAAAGTGCGTATGGGAACTTAAATAACATAAGATTCTGTAGTTGTGTATATGTCTTAAAACTAATAGTATATGTTGATTAAAATAATAATTAAAATTACTAATTAAATAATATTAGTTGCAACAGTACTTTTTTACATTTTTGAAATACACAGTTCGGAAATTGGAGGGGAGGAGCTGGCAAGAAATTTTGGCTCAGTGGGCCTGAAATTTTTTTTTTTATTTTAAGAAATAAAAGGTACTAATTATAATCGGTAAATTAAATAGTTTAAAACATAATTCTGCTAAATTACCTCATGTACCAGATATTATATAACTACTGTATCGATCTAAAAATATATATTATATTATCTGTTGCGAAACGTCACGTCACGTCTTGCTCATCTTGGCTTCTCCGTATATAAAACTCTTTGCAATCAATCGGTGCTAAGATACAACTTTTAATATATTTGTACAAAAGAAAGGAAAGTTAGAAGCGAAATACTAGTTATAAATTTTCTTCTAGAATTAGAAAAAATATGAAAATCCAAAATGTATTGGCGATCAAAAACTTGATAAAATTGCATAAATCTATCACAATTAGACATTAATGTTGATTACAACATAAAAATTGCATTTACAGAACGTCTTCACGTAGATAATGTTAATCTAAAACTTTCTTTCAAAATATATGTATGCAAAAATCTTCAAACATTACAATCGATTTAAATAAAGGAGTGTACATTTTTATTATAAAATTTTATTATAAATTATTATAACGGAATAAATTCAAAGGACGACTTTTTCTAATTTCGACTTTCGAATTGAAAATTATGAAAGACCCGTGACTGAAACAATCTAGGACATCCTTAAAATCCTCCCATTTCACTATATCTTCAATCCAGATTTCAATACCTTTTACACCTCCGTTAATTGGAATTTGTAAAAAAATGACGGTCCATAAGTTTTTGAATGACACGATATTCTAAAGAGAGTAGACCGTGTAACTTTGTATCACGCCGCATAACACGTGTAATTTTATAAGCCGTGAATGTATAAACCATGACTAATAAAGCCAGCAGTGCAGCGGAAAAACAGTACTCCTTGCAAAATGTAGGCAGGGAACCACTTAATACCTCAACGGGTAATATGGTTGTATTTGATACTAAATATAAGATAGACAGGCCAACATAGTGTAAATTTGGATTGAAACCCTTGTACAGATGGTAGATGCTTGAAATCTATAGTGTTGAGGTTTCATTGTTAAAATTTCTACATATTGAATATATTCGGCGGTAATTTTGTAGAAATTCATTATTCACAATTAAATGAAATTACGTGATGTAGTATTATTTCTACTTTCTTTAATTTCTTAACCACGACCTAGGTTTCTCCTTCTAGGTTTCTTTCTCTTTTTTATCTTTGGTAATATCCCACCTGAAGATGTTGTAATACAACGAAACCTAGGTCGTGGTAAACAAATTAAAGAAAGTAGAAATAATACTACATCACGTAGTTTCATTTAATTGTTAAAATTTCCACAAGTTAACAAAGGATTCTTAATAATCAAACCTCGCCATCATTCAGGCATAATCTTGATAGCTGTGTGCAAACATTTTAAAATTTATTTTCACTTGAAACGTTTTGAGCCATTTTTGAAAATAATGTAAATAAGACCCATCTTATGCAATAAGTATTAATGCATCTATTTTATCTATAAACTATATCGACGCAAGAATATGATAGCCACAATTCGTTATAAATTTCTTCCATTTAGCTTATTTATTTCCTGAGATTAGACACCCAAAAATGTATAACCTAACCATAAATGTATAACCACTGACTCGCCCACTTATCATCAATCCATTTCGAGTTGATTTAGGACTTCATCATTTTACACTAACTGTAGTTAAATGTACATAAAATGTGAAAAAATCAAACACCATAAACATGAAAATTACAGACTTAAATTTCCTATCAAGTTTCAAAGCTATGGAACTTCCACCGTCAATCGCGTATCTGAGATCTAAGGCACATTTAGTCAAATTACTTAGCATGTGACGACTCCAAATATGTTTTAAATTTTAACTTAATGAAATTATAGTAAAACATATTTTAATATTTAATTTTACAGTAATATAAAACAAATTGTTAAAAAAATGTTTTTATTGATAAGTAAAGTGATTTTTACCCTAAGGTTTGTTACTATCAACTTTTTAAATTTTAAATCATTAAAGTTTTGTACGATCTGAAATTCATTTTTTCCTTTTACATATTCTTTATTATTACTCGGAATTGCCAGCGGATATACTCACTTGTAGAACAGTGTACAAAAACTACTAGACCAATTTGCATAGAACTTTCACTAAATAATGCTCGGAATTTAAATCAAAATATTGACGTTTTTGTATTCATCGTTCTCTTTATGTTTGGCCATCTGTTAGGAGTTTCATATAAAATCTACTTAATTGCTGGAAATTAATATTTGAATTTTCTTTGTATTAGGCTTAAAATGTAGGCCAGTTTTTTATCTGACCAAGTTTTATTCTCATCAAGCCTTTGTTTTGATCATATCCAAATTCAAAATTCATCTCTCACTCAATAGCAATCGAGTACGATGGCTTAAAACTTGCGAAAGGAAGTGAGCTTTAAGCCAGACCGCTGGATCAAAGAGAATTCGTAGAATATTAGAATTTAGATACCAATTACACCGTATTAGTGAAGAGCTATACTCGTAAAATAAAGAAGCAGCAAGCAAAGGCTAGCATATACTCTCAACATAAGTTTTCTCATATATTTTAATTACTTCAATTTTAGTTTAATAAGAAGAGAAAAAATATTGTTAATTGCATTAAATTTATTTCTTTTATTAGTTACAAATTAAACACACAAAGTCATATAATGTAAACGTAGCTGAATTAATTTTTTATTTAACTTATTAAAAATACTGTCGTTACTCGTATTATAAATATACTTTTCTAGCATTAAAAATGATTACATATAGTTGCTTGTAAGGAAAATACCTATACCTTGTCAGCGTATTATTTCCTAGTGGTGAATTCACAACATCCAGTTGCACTAACTTTTGCCGTCTAACAGTTAGTTTGAGAGATTTCATTTTTAAATACAGTTATTAAATTTTTTTTATTCAAATACAGATTTGTAATTGTATTTTGATTTTTGGCATGGTGTTACTTGCTTTGTGCTAGGTAGTAAAGTTGATAAAATTTATAAATTAAGAAACAAATCAGGCAAAAAATTTGATAAAACTAAACATTTATACCGGAATGGGTTCACTAATATTTGAAATTAATTCAATATTTAAAAGGCATATATATTTATATATATATATATATATATATATATATATATATATATATATATATATATATATATATATATATATATACATATATGTGTGTGTACACACAAACATAGTATGTATGTAGTATTAAAAAAGAGAAATAAAAAGGTGATATAAAATAAAAGATACATGATGATGACAAAATCAATTGAATGCTTAGAAAAATTGTGAATAACAAGAATACAATAATATAGTAGAGAATGACTGTAAAGTTACATCAAGACCCAAGTCTTTAATAATGCAAAACACTTAGAAAATCAATTTAGTGCCTTTGAAATAAAAAGACTGAGAATAATTTAACAAAATTTTCCTTTATAATGCAATTTATTCATAAAAATAAAGAAATAGTTTTTGAGAAACTTTGCCCATTTTGAATGCAGAAAGGAAATAGGTAAAATTTTGACAGAAAAGTTTATTTGGAAGAAAATAATAAGGGAAAAGAACACGGCAGAACGATACAAATAGACAACTGTTTGATGGTTTGTATTCCTTTCTAAAGAGCCGCATGACAATACAGGCATTAAAAAAATAAATTTAACAAAGAAGTGTGTTATGGTAGAGTCTTCACTATCGACGTGAAAGTAATTAGGCCATAGGTTTGATATGTCCAGAAAATACTACTTGAGATATGTAAAATATTTTTCATGAATGTGCGAGATATTAAATTTCCAAAACTAGAAAATTGGGCAGTAGTTATCTCTCACCAAGACGAAACAAACCATATATATTATTGGAGCCTCACCAAGATTTGTGGTAACTAGGAGATAATTTGTTACCACATCTTCCTGACTTAGCAGACCTCATACACAATCACATTTTCACTTGCATTCTATTCCAAAAATAATCCTTTGATTTGTACGACAATATAAAATTTTACCTGTATTGGTCTTTACCGTAAAAAGTAGACTTTTTCAAAATTGAATTGTAAGACTGTCATAAAGATTTTCATTTAAATAATGAGTTATGGTCGCCAACATTGATTTGAAAAAGTCTAAAATATATTTGGGTTGTTAACATAGAAAACCAAACAAGTTATTTAGTTAATTTAATCACACCATAATATTATAGAGGAAAATTTTATTAATTTCTCAGGAACTCACACAAAAACTATTAACGCGATAACATATACCTTTGGCAATGTTTTAGTCTTAAGTGGCTAGAGGCTATGTAGCATAAGTGCATATTGTATTACTGGAATATAGTTAATATTGTCGATATAGCCGTAGTCAAATTTGCTAGTCTGTGGGATTTTGTTAAGGACGCTGGCAAAACTGTAAAGATATGCTAACGTTGTGTACTGGGAAATTGTAGGTCTTAAAATTGTCTATAGGAAAGACATAACAAGTAATGCAGAGAACATCTGGTTTATATGGATAAATCTCAGTAGCCGTTTTAAATATAAAAGATTTACTTGAAAAGTGGAATGAAGTTAAAATAAAGTTAGCTTTATGAGTTATTATCAAAATAAATATTATAGAAATTTCATTCGTGTTTTGTATATGAAAATTTCCATTTTTGCGCTTTTTATATTAGATCGAAATTTTTAAAAAACCGGAGAAGGAAGAGATAAGAGAAATAGGCGCATCATATCGCGGCAGTACAACCACATGAAGGTTCACAGAATATGATTGATTCTTCAGTGGTCTGGTCAAGTATTATTGAATGACTGCATTAAAAAAGTTTGCAATGTAAATTGAAAATAAAAAGAAGCTTAAAAAAGACAAACAATTAGAATGCAAATATTAAATTGACTTCAGAAAAACTAGAGTTCAGAAGAGATCGAACTTTCTCACTCGATCCTTACATAAATCTAGGAAAGATATTTTCGAGATGTTAGAATCCAGTTGATTGAAAATCTATGTTTATTGAAATATTAAGGATATCTCGTAAGAGGTAGACGTAAGTTTGGGGATAAGTAATGTAAATTAGTTTCAAAGTGTAGCCCAGGATGATGGACAAACATTTCTTCAAATTTACCAACTAGATAATTTTAATCTGAGGAAGATAATATGGAGTTTAACATACTAAAAAGAAGGGTAAGTATAAGAAATTGGTGTCGATCTTTGATTAGCGCCGTTCTCCAATCATCGGATATGGATTGGACAGATTATGCCAGATATAGTGTTCGACTTGAATGACAATAATAGGTTTTCAATGTAAAATTGTGGTTAAATGCATATTATTTTGTAACTTTTGCACTTAAATATATAATTTATTTCAGAGTTTTCGGTATATAGTCATCCAAGGCAATCACTAAGGTGCAACATTAAACTCGTAAATATTTAGCAATAATTAAGGTGCAACAATAAACTTGTAAATGAAGATACTTTCATTGCTACTTACACATACACATGTAAACCTATTTTTTCTGCTAAGCAGCCTAAATAAATTATATTTGTTTCCAAAGATATATTAGTATTGAAAAAAAATATTTTAATATATTCGTAGCTTTGTAATTTATTTTTATTACAAAATTATTTATATCCGGAACTACGATTATCTTTAAGTCCCTATTACCATATAATTAAACGATAATTTTATTTTATTAACTCCACTAGTTAAGAATTTAAAATGGGGTGAGAGATACATAAAAAATATTACAATAAGATTTTTTTCTTCTGCTATGTGAATAAAGATTTAAATGAATTATGTTTTTTTCATACAGTGTTACTGATAACTACTAAAAATAAGTGTAATGAAGTAAGAAGAATTATATTAATAAGCAGAAAGACGTCATTTTATATTTAATACGAATTAAATTTACGTAAAGTTTCTCAACACGGCAAAAGCTCCATTAGCCGCTTTTATGATCTGAAAATAAAAAGAATCTTTTTAATAAACAACATCCGTCTGCAATTTTATTTTTGAAACCGAGTGCCACGATATTTTATTTTGTCTTAAAGAAGTTCATTGAACTCGGCAAAGACTGTAACTCAATACTAATTTCTGAAAATAGTACGTAAAATGGATTAAACAAGATATTTATTTTCTGTAGCCGTAAGAAGGCTATATGACAGCAATCTACAAGCGGAAGGTCTAAATCAACTTAACAATAACAACTGTTATCAATTTTCTTTCTATTTATTTACATATGATAAGTAGCTTCAATTAACAATAATAAACAGCATTAGGCCTCCTAATATTTTTCATATTCCTTAATTTACTTATAAGTTTCTATTGTTTGAAGCAACCAAAATAACAGGGTGTATCTACTGATGAATGTGTCTTGATGATCTATTGATCGATTTTTTCTTTTCAACATATTTCTTGAACTCCAGTACAATTAAATGAGTAGAAATCCATGATAAATGTTCTGGAAATTATAAGTAATTTGATGTACAACAAATTTGTTTGAATACTGAAGAGGTTGTAAGATAATGCTTATTTACATGATGCTTTACAGGAACTTACTGAAATATTGGAAAATATCCTCAAGTATACACTGTATGACTTTTTTCAGAAATGTTTAAGACAATCATATTTAAATAAAAATAAGTATAAGGATGCAGGTATAAGTTATAATGGTATATTATGTGACTTTTTGAATACACGTTCGTATAAAGTGTCGTCGTGAAAATGTAAGAATTGTGAGAGATTAATCAAATGGACATATTTAGTAAGGGTATGAAATATGATGTGTAGGTTTACTTACTTGTATTAAACGTTGTCATGAGAATATATGTTTTGTTAAAAATTAATCATAAAGATACATTTAAAATGGCATAAGGCCAACAACATAAAGACCAGAAAAATAATAATATTGTATAATGAATTAATATTTATTCCAACTACATAATAAACAACATGGCGTTAAAGTATTAAATATATCATGCAAAAATAAATAATTCCGACAAATATATATACAATTTTATGTATTTTACGAAAATTTCTTATGAAAGTGAAGTAGATAATTTTTAATTGAAAGAAAGCTAACACAGATAAACATTTAAACTTGTGCAAAAAATACATTTACACAAAATGAAAGAGAAATTTGTGTAAATAATTTGAAGTCTTATACTAATCTAGGACTTATACTAATCTAGGACTGTACAAAATTTAGTCTTGAACATTGTTATTTTGTAATACAACGCAAAAAAGTATGAAATATTTTGATAAGTGTTTAAACAATACCTCAACATTTATTTTTTTTGAAAAAGGATCATAATTTAAGAATTAAGGAGTGCAAATAAAAGTACTCATAAAGTACCTATGGAAAATAAGATCGGCCTAACCTTGATATCGGATAATTCGGGAATAATTGTCACTTGTATCTAAATTAGCAAACTTATAGTGAACTTTTACAACATTACAACTTATGTTTTAGTAACATTCTATGTTTCAGCAACATTCTATTCTTAAAGGAATTTACTTTACTAAGCATACGTGATAGTGTAATCGGACAAAATTAAATGTTGGGTGTATTCAATTGAATATTTTAAGTAAAATAAAAAAAAACGCAACACATATATCTCACATAGAAACTAAATTGACATCGTTATTTAAAATAAAACTAGCTATAGTTCAGTGACTTACATGCAAGCACGCATTATGTTACAAAGAGGTATTTTCTTGAGAGAAAATATTTGGGTAAGAAAAGACATCATATTATTTAGTTTTATTTACACGCTCCGTGCAATAACCATTAAAACTCTGAAAAATTTCTAGGCCTGGTAAAAACCAAACTTAAATTCAAAGGGCCTTATATATCCTAAGATATAACCACGAATTGTATTATTTTCCAAAAAAAGAAATATGAAACAGTGAAAGATATTTCCGTCTGATTCCAAAGTATATTGAAAACAACGACTGGTTTTGAATCAAAATAACTGCATAACACAAAGAAATGTTCTTTTTCTAACAAAACATTTTTTCTTTTCTCTGTTTTCTTTAATGTCAGAAAACTAAAAAAACTAACAAATGGAAACATTATGACCATCATGAAAGACGGATGCTGTATCTTAAAAATTACTTCAGGTTTAGGGATTCAGGCCATATCAAATTAATGTGCTCTATTTGGTTTAGATAAGTTTAGAAATTAGCGAGTTATAGAATAATAAAAATAAATCCGTACATTCAAACTTTCGTGTTTGTAATATTAATTTAGATTAATTTCAAAACCGTCTAATGCTGAAGATTCAATTTTTATATTTATTTTTGTTTTGATATTTCTCCTGTTTCTAGTTTTACTTTGAAACCATCAAAAAGATTCACGTATAAGTAAAATTAATTTAATTTTTCAATATTCATATGAACATATTACCTGCCAATGTCACGGATATTTCACGCGTCAGAAACATTAGCAACAATAATATGATTTAAACGAAATTGGAAGCAATAAATTCTACTTTAAATAGGAATGTTTTTTTAAATACCCACCGCAATAAAAGTAGTCATATTCATATTGTAGAATCCAAGCGCAGAGAAGTAGAGAGGTTTGTTCGCTCTCTGTATGACTATGAGTAATTCTCTTCGAGCCGACAGAGAAGCGACAGTCCAGTTACTAAAATATGCACCTTCTGCTACGAGTAACGCCTGGAAAAAAAACAAATTTTAATATACTCAATATATCTATTTTTGAAGATAAGCGTCTACATAAATACATAGTATTACAATTTATTCACTTTATAACCTTCCTAAAAACGCCAAGAACCCACAAATATCATTTTCTTCATATTTTATTTAAAAGTTCAATGATATATTTTTCCTTAAATTCTCTAAACTTACTCAATATGATTTTTGGTCATAATCTCAACGTAGAATTTACGCTAAATTCCTACACCTTTTAACATGCCAAGTCAACAGGAGTTTCCTGCCTGTCCACATGGACATAGTATACTCTATAGTACATGGACAGGCATCGTATACCTCATAGTATTGTGATGTTTATGGTATAGCTTATAGAATCTAGATATACATCGTATACTTTACAGAATCTAGTTGAATATTTTATACCTTATAATACCCAGGTGGACATGGTATAGCTTAGAATATCCAGGTAAACATGGTATACCTTATAGTATCTAGACAGACATCGCATAGCTTATAGTAACCATAAATACATAGCATGCCCCACAGTATCCAGGCGAATATCGTATAGCCTATGACATCTGTATAAACATCGTATATCTTATAGTATCCAGATGGACTCGTAGAACTTATAGTATCCAGATAGACATCGTACAGCTTATAGTGTCAAGCTTGACTTTGGATACCTTATATTGTCCATCCAGATATTATTTGGCCTACAGTATCCAGTACCCTTATATACACTGTCCCTTCTTAAAATGTGTAAATAATGAGCCATAATGTTTTAACTAATGTTAATCGGAGTTTAGAGAGTGAATTTTTAAGTATCTTCAAAAAGAAGGAGACGCTCACTTCAACGAGTTTGTATTTCTTTTATTGTATGTACAGGCGTAACTAATAGACACGTTCACCAATTTTCATCATACTTTCACGGGTTTCGGATAGATCCTGTGTAAAAATTGTCAAAACCTGGTGATAGAATTCGAAAATGTCTTAATGAACTCCTTAACGAATTAGAGAACAAGACTCTTTAAACAAATTTCAACCAAGTTTTAAATCATTCGGCGTATCTTCTTGAATCACCAAATTTAATGTTAGAAAGAGGAAAAAAACAAAATCAGCTTGACAGCAAATTCCTAAAATTTTTAACAGTAGCATTATTTTACTAATTAATTAATATTCTGAATTGATAACATTTTAGAATATTTCGAAGTACTCGTACCGTTATTATTAAATGCTTTTCAGAGCGTTTCTTGTTAAGTGGTTATTTGAATTTAATTAAATGTTTTTTTTTAAGATATATGAAAATAAACCATTAATAAAATAATATGTGAAGAAATTTCTCAAAAATATTTAACTGTGCATTTTTTTTTACGAAATTGACATACAAATGTTTGTAGTTAAACAAACGAAACAATTATAGCTACATGAAAATATTTTTAGAAATAATAATGATTGCATATGACAATAAATCCTACAAAAAATTTCAGGATTTGTATGCCTTCTTATTATTGATTGTTTAGTAATCAACTAAAGCAGATAATGAATAACTAAACCATAGAGAACACTGTTAATAAATTAACCGTGAATAATTATTATATAAAAAAGGAAATGAAAATAAATGCAGTTATGATGTCTTTTTTAACCGAGCAAAAACTGCAACAAGTTATTATACATTCATAGTTAAGAAGGCTGAAAAACGCTTAATTTATAGGAAATAACTGAATTATGTAATCAGATTTCAAAAGATTTTGTAATTGCTCCAAGTATATAGAATATATTCAATTTCAGGATATATATCAAGGGGTAACCACTATATTTATTTCTAAGGCCTAACGAAAATGAATTAAAATAATTATTCGACAATACTTGATGAAAAAAGACATATGTTATTTATTATTTTAATGTACACAATCCCAAAAAATACTTTTAAAAATGGCGGGTGCTGTGGTCGACACAATTGATCCAAAAATATCTAAAACATAGGAGTTAACATACACTAATAGAGAAGAAGGTAAAATGTACGAATAATCAAGCGCTAACAACGACGATGGACATTTGGTCGATCATGCGTGTCTCTTGATGGGTGCGTTGAGTCGGTAGAGAATCGTTCACCGACCGCCACCAACAAAAATCGGCTGTTGTCGGTTTCGACTCACTGTCTACAAAAATAAGTCGTTTTCATTACGATTTAAAATCTATATTTTCATCAACATGTCTGTTAAAAATTTCTATAAGATTTAGTTCCAGAAACTTATACGAAAAAAGAACAAAATATTTATGAATGTGGCGTCCAATAGCCATTGATCCAAAGTCCTAGGTATACTAGCTACTAGTATGCTGGTATCAAGAGAATAACAGGAATAATTGTGATTCTCGCCAGCATACGTATTTGTAAAACTTCGAAAGGAATTTTTGAACGTCGAACTCTGGACGGATACAAATTAGAGAAGATCAATTGGCTAAAAAACCTCATACAATGTTCCCATTGTTGTTGCCACGAAGTTTTAAAGTATATTTGCGTATTGTTTAACATGTTTCAATTCACTTCATTTTGAAAACAATTTTTGAACTAACAGGGAGTAAACTAGATAACAAATGTTATCAAAAAAATTCCAATATTTGTTGCCAACTTTAAATATGTACGTGTACATGCAGTACGAAATATACTGCGTATTATAATTTTTAAAGGTATTCTAATTTCTAAAATATCCCTGACAACAATACCTTTTATGAAATGGTATCCCTATTGTTTACAAATAAATAAAAAAAAATTATACCTAATTTTAAATAAGCGGTATTAGGTAAAAGGCGGTTTTTAGCTTTTCTTTTTTTTTGTATATAACATCGTAAGTATTTGTAATTTTTTAATAGTTTACGCAAAATTAATTCGAAGTACATCCAACAATCCAAGAAATAATATGCAACAACCATTTAATAAATACGATTGTTGAAAACAATTGCGTAAAATACTTTTTGGACCTTTACAGTGGTGGGGGATCATCATATCAAATAGCTCTTATAAATTTTATTTCAATTTCAAATCGAATAGATCAATCGATATTTGTATTATGTTAATTGCTAAGTTTTAATAATAAAATATCCCACAAAATGTAGTTAAACATTAAAATTATAAGGTTTTACTAAATAATTTTAAAAAAAAATTATCACATGAATAACACTGTATAACCTTTTAGCAGAAAATTCACAAAGGGTTAATTTCTATTTATGATGTTATCTACGTATGTAGTTAAAATGGCGTGTATACTTAAGCCATAAGAAATTAAAATAAATATTAAAGAGTGAACAATGACACAAAGTGGAGAGAAAAAGAGAGAGACTTTACATTTTTATATATCTAGGACTCATTACGACCTAAGAATTTTGCTTTTTATATTAGTTTAATTACTTCATTGCGAGTTTTATCTGCACACCAATTGATCAGGTAAAGTTGATAGAGCAGATAAGCCAAGAACATGAAGGGGCCGAATGTTTCCAGTATCTTGTCTGAAGTGAAGTTGATGGTCTGCAAAAAAATAAGAATTGTAACAATATTTATACAAGTCGATATGTGTAAATCATTTATACTGTAATACATACGAAAGGGATCACTGAAACAATGTTATGGTAGATATTTATGCATGCTATGGTTAGTTGTAATGAAAATATGAAAAAGCTCTACCATTATTCCATTTTTGGTTTAACAATGATAACATCACAATTTAAAGTTTCGTTCATATGTTTTATATTATTTAGGAGAAATAGTCTATTTGCGATTGTTTTGTATACTTGTGAAAATATTTTAGGCGATATATTTAAATGATGAATAATTATATTAATATTTGTCAATGGAAGTAATAAGAAATCGTATACGTTTAAACTGATATATGTCCCTAGGTGTGTCAAAACTATCGCGGTAGAAGTTAATTTTTTTGTGTTGACATAACGTCGTATCTTTGGCAGTTATCATTAAATTTTTTAATTTGGGATTTTTTATTTGAAAATGTAAACCCCGTGGTGATCCCATGAACATAAATATGTTCTTTAGCAAACTCGGGGTACAATGAAGGATCCGGCATGTGGTGACAGTAAGTCTACAGCCACGAAGATCAAACTCATTGAGTTTCGTTTCGCTAAATTGTTTAGTTTAAAATGAATAGGTAGGTAAGTGTACACATTTACAACATACATATAGGAAGTAACTAGGATATTAGCAAGTATGTATGTAGTATGCACAAGTATATGCAGGTTTGAAGTACTGATTACGGTGAAACCAAAAATAGAATGTGATTTACACATTCGCATGTATGTGTGTGTGTATGTGTATGTATGTACGTGGTATGTACGAATAAATTTAGATTTATTAAATGCTGCAAACGTCTCTTTCAATTTTAATATGAAAGATATTGATATCATCGTAAGAATGTTAAAATTTTGAGGAAAATGGACGTCATGGTCACTAAAAATTAATCGTTTTTTGTAAAAAACAATCGGACTAACTTCAAACAAACATTCAATATTAAGTGCACTGAAAAGTATAAAATAATAAAAGTACTTAATTACAATTATTAGCACCAATTAAAAATGTGTAGCAGTAGCGGTGTTTTGTAAATTTATTTAAAACGATATTGCACCCTTTAGTTGTCATCATTTTCATACCTTTTCAATGCGCTTCTTATTCGGTGATTATTTGACATTGATTCGACTTTTTTAAAAAATTTAATGCATTATAATTTCATATTAATCTCAACATACTTCAAAAGCATAGCTTTAAATATAGGAGTCAGATATGAAAAATAAAGTCAAGTATCTTATTATTTAAATAATAAAAACACAGAAAAATATACGGCGGTAAATTTAATTTATTTATTTCAGACGATAAATTTAATTTATTAGTTTCAAAAACGCCGCCGATCGTAGGGGCCAATCGGAAAAGCATATTTTACAAAAATTTGTATCAGTTGTATAGTTAACATTGTAAATTAAAATAATAATGACAAACAACACACGAAAGGAATCGCGGTTGTAAGATAACCAAAATTTACTTTGGGATAGGTACGCCAATATTTTTTACGAAATAACGTAGTAACATCTATTTGAAATTTTATAGAAACATAATTCTTTTTCTTGGCAAAAAAATTAACTTTTAATTGTTTTTTAAAATTTAAAATAGTACCATCTGCCACTAAAAACATTATAAGTGGTTAATTTTTTGCACTAAGTTCTCCAGTTTAGATGTCGAGATAAGATAAAAAAATATGTGCGTAATAATTGTCAATATTTCACTTATTGAATATATAAAATGTAAAAAGTACTGTACTATTTTCAAGGAAATATTTATGAAGACGAAATATTTTGAACACATTGTAAGATGTCACAAATGTCGTTGGCATATAGATTGAAAAACAATTGAAGGCGGTTTTATTTTATGCGATAAGGTGTGGAAAACACATTTTTGGCAAAATTTTGTAGTGTCTTAAAATTTATTTTTAGTAAAATGACATTACTTGTTTTCTTGGCGTTCCTTTTCATTTTTTGAACCAACGCCATTTTGAAACTATTTAAGCAATTTTGTTCATTAACAAACTTATCTCCGATTCTAATCTGAATTTTTGTATCAAGTTATTTCCCAAATGAATAATAAATAGGGTTTTCTGAGCATCTACAAATTTCATTATATTTCATATGTACACACAAACACACACATATACACGCACACATATATATACATATATATATATATATATATATATACATACATATATACACATACTGGATGCTCCTGCATCAGCAGTTCAATCGAGTCATAGAGAGTTATGAATAGAGGTCCTCCTTGCTCGACTTAGGAGTTATTTATAATATTCAAAATATGTTTATTTTTCATACCTCGACTCGCGTTTACCGACACTGCGTCAATATTTATTTTAGAATATATAATCATAACAAATTGTGTTATATGTTCCAAAACCCATTTTCTAAGAAAAGTTTAATAAGAAGTATATGACAATTATCTTAAAAACTAATATGATTTATGGCATACCATAAAAGTTGGAGGAGAATATCTGGATGGGAATATTTTAAGTGTCAATTTTGAAATCATCCGAAAATTCAAAAATAAAATGATGATTTATTTCCCGCTCGGTCCGTAATGATTGTCCCAGTGAAACAAAATATTACATTTTACATTAAAAATATTAAATTAGAAATCAATAATATGCACGCTTCATTTTATGGCTTCTCGACTTGTGTCCCTGGAACCATTACAGTATTAGCTGGTAAAAACTATAAACCTCTTCTGACGTGGCGGGTGTGTAAACAAAAAAGCAATAACAGTAATTAAAAAACATGTTACAAGTAACAGTTTTAGCCTGTTTATGTTGTTTTTATTTTATTATCGTTCATTTGTTCAATTCATCTGATTGCCTTTCGCTCTTACAATGTAAATTTATTGTGTGCGTTTGGTTTGAATAAATGTATTGGAAATTGTTACTTGCTCTATTAATGGACTTTGAATTGTCGCAAACCAAATTGGATTACTTTGTTTGTATTATGACTCAAAGCTTTAATTGGGTTACTATGACGTGTAAGTGGGCCCTGATGCATTATAAATATTCTGTACGGGAAAATGGTCAGGAAACTGATAGGCTCTATAGCGGCTAGGTTATCTAACATAGAGAAGAAGTGACACGGCAACTTCCTGAATATCGTGTTTTAATCAGATTGTAGTTATCGTATTTTGACGGCAGAATAGCAGGGATTGACTTTCAGAAGCGTTCCGCAGCAGTAAATTTTGGTGAGAGACACGCACAAATAATTATTGAAATTGAGAACAATATTACTACGTCCTGTTGTTCTTCAGATACTACAAAGGGAAGATATTCATCCACATCATATTTAATGGCTGTAGAATTTACAGCCAAAGGATTTTTTTATTTTTATACATGGAAACCCCTTTGAAATTTCATTGCACTTGGGAGGAAATTGATTAACAATATTTACAATTATTTTTCATACTACTTTATGATTAACCTATATTTAAAGGTTATTTTACAGAAACCCGGCAAACAGCCATTTTTAATGAGGCCTGCTTTTAAACATCAATTAAGAATAATAAAAATGTAGATTTTAAGGCCATAGAACACATTTTAAAGCATGCACATGTTAAGGAGCATTTCGGTGTGGTGTAAAAATAATATTTAACGACAAAATCACAGCATTGGAGTACAAAGTGAAAAAATATTTGTGAGATTAATAATATAAGTATTTCAAATCAAAACAACGGCTCATTTGAAGAAAAGATTTTTTTACCGAATGGAAATCAATTAATCGTAAATGTTATTTATTACGTTTATTATATCCTGGGGTGAAAAGGAAATGTTTTTGAATCATTAACAAAGCAGCAATCGCAGGAAATATGACATTTTTAGGAAATTGGTTTTAATCAGTACAGGATACGTTTCAGAAATTCTAAAAATATTATTAATGTGTTCAAGAAATAATATTTTTTTTAGAATACAAGTAAATTTTGTCCGTACTGGTAAAAAAGGGGAAATCTTTTCGCTGGTGTCATCCGTTGGTAGTCAACAATTCCATTGTAAATAAAATATTTGGTTTTTACATAAACACTCCAAAGCATATAAAAATATGAAAACTGTCTTCAACTTTATTTGCAAACTAGTAGTCCCACGCAAGTATATAAGCATTGTCATGAAAATAAGGTCCCGTTCTTACCCTCGGCTGAGGAACTTTAATGCCGAATTTATATTAGAGTTTCTATTTTGTTGAAATATCTATAATAAACTTTTCAAATGTTACCCTTCATAATACTTACATATAGAATGAGGTATAGCGAAAAGCAGAGCGGCAAACAACTCTCCAATACTTGGAAGAAAAATATGAAATTCCATGCAGTTTGCAGGTCTTCAGCACACCTTTAAACGAAAACAAAGTAAAACTAATCAATTCACTTTCACAGCTATTTTCGTAAGGGAAGAATTGACATTATGTTTGGTTTTCTTAGCGGAAAAATCGCTAATAAAATTGAAAGTACGTCAAAGAATGTGTAAAGTTGAGAAAAAAATATAAATGCAAGTATGCGGATGAAATGAAACCCTATTAACAGTTATTAATAATTATAACAATTTATCACTCCAAGTTATTAAACAAATAATGACATCACACTCACTTTTAGTTTTGACCTTAAACCGTATATAAATCTAAATGCATTAATAAATGCATGAAAACAAGTCATGACCTGCCAATTCATAGGGAGATTAGCATTTAAATAAAAGTTTTGACATTCTCGGCCAGTTCCTCCACTAATTGGAAGCGTTCTGGCGTTGTTATTAAATCGTGCGAAGGAACAATAAGTTTTGAGTTGAATAATAATTGCCAAATCGTGATGCAATATGGATACAATCGCTGAATCACGCTCTCAAACTAACCCTCAAACTAATAGAATCTATATAGTTGTGATAATTTCCCTTTTAATTTCATTGCATGTCTTAAGTTTGTGAATACATTCCAGATATCAAAGATGGTGATTGGGGTGGATAGATCAAAAATTACCATTTTGAAATATTATATTTCCTAAACGGACATCTGGATCGAAAAAGTATTCACGACATAATTCTAATATTTTCGAAAGAGTTATTAAACAATACTCTACACAAAAAAGTATGTGAATAAAAAAAATACCCCCACTACACTTATGGGAATTACCCTAATTTTTTTAAAAATATTATTTCTAATTATGTTATAAATTTGTATATAATCATCCAAAATGTTACCTTTGTAATACTTATAGTGCCACATAGATAAAATTACTGAAAGTAAAACGGCTGTGACATGCGGACGGATATGGCAATACTCTAAGTTTTCCTAGTTTGTCTGGGGAGTCCTTATATTTATCGTATGATGCATTTAACAATACTCACTCCAACAGAATGATATGAAACAAAATGGCTCTCCTCAAATCGCTGGGTATATGTACTCTTCCTTCTTGATCACAACGAGTAACCTCGTCCTCCTTACCTATATGGGGCACGTCTCCCTCGCTTGGATCATCAAACCGTATGGTCTCGAACATGAATGCGTTAGCTTTGAATTGTTGACCAATGAACAAGAAAATTGATACAGTAAATACATCGATATAAAGTAAACTGGTGACTTCATACATGACAAGCATGGTGAGGAGAAATTTTATGACCCCGTATCTGCAAAAAATTAATATTTTTCGAGCAATCCTGTTTATCGGTATGTACGCAATTTTCCGAAGAACTACAAATGAATCCATGTTATTTTTCATTAGCGGATATGTCAATTCACGGGAAATATTTGTGTCTATAATTTATGAATATTTTATGATAGTTACCCGACCTGTGATGAAAATTGAGGAAGTCGGAAGAAAGAAACAGGCATTTGCCGGAGATTTGTCTTAGCATGCGTTGTGTAAACCATTAGATATATAAAAAAAAATACAACAACATATATATTTATTATCTTTTTCTACTTGTTATACAATAAAGTTTAGGATAGTCTTTGTATACATATGATAAAAAAATATAATAAGCATCTTGCTAAAAAAAACAGCGATTTGATTTATAGTATACAATTTTCGAAAGATAAGCCCTCAAATTTGGATATAATTAACGTTACATTACATTCCGACGTCGCATTTATTAAGAAGCAATTTCATTGCAAAGTACAGACGATAAAATTTTTGAATAAATGCTTTTTGATACTAATGGTTTTTAGTCATTTTTAAGCTATAATGCAACGAATTTTATTAATTTTTACGCGTTCATGTCAAGGCTGAAAATGAATTATTATGATTTTAGCGGTCTCTATATATGGGTATGTGGACACAGATGTTCCATTCTAGGAGCAAAACTATCGGAAGTATTAAAATTATGAGCCGCTTAAAACTTTAATTTTTTTTGGAAATCCGTCGAAATTTTCATTCAAAGTCGGATTGTTTTTCGTGATAGTTCAATAATATTATTCCTAAGGATCTTTTTTGCCATCGAGAAGAAAAAACGTGCAGAGTGTATACAGTTGTATTTCATATACATAGATGTACCATACCAATCAAAGAAACTCACGAGGGTCGTCGAAAAAGATACGTGCAAAAATAGACACGCTTGCACAAGAAAATGGAACAATTATTAATATTCACAATTTATTTTCATTTCACTATGGCAATAAGGATTTTTAAAATAAATGGTCTAATTAAATATCTAATTATGGTTATGGTTATTTTCACTTCTAATTAAAATTAATTTTGAAGGTAGCTCTTTTCATTATTTGGTATTGCGACCATGAATTTCATTTCTCGTTTCCGCTTTTCCGAAGTATAAACTTCTGAACTTTCTAAATTTTTATATTTCAAGAAATATCTGTATTTTTTTCATATTAGAATCTCTATCTGTTACGTTAGGTAAATTTTCATCGATAATTCTAACTTTAGTAATAATATAGCAATAATGGCAATTATATCAGAACCTTAAGAACATTAGAAATATATCCAATTGCATTTGAGAAATGAGAAAAATTTTAGGGGATTTTAAAATGTAATATCCAATTAGTAGAAAAAAATTTAATAATGAAACGAAAAGAGAGATTGGTCCTGTAGAAATAAGTCCACAATACGTATTATACATTAAACTTGTTAAATAATTAAATGAATAAATGAAGTCCTAATTATATTAAGGCATTGACAATATGAAGTCTAAAAATGTGTCGCACGCTATTGGAGTGCACGGTATAAATTTCATAAAAAAAGAGAAGCATTCGATTTTTGCAAACAGAAAATTTTAATAAAAAATTGTGGGAAAAGTCAAGAATGACCTTAAGCAGTAGCACCTAGAAATAAAATAAAAACAACTGAATAATGAACAAATAAAGCGGGAGGAAGGTTTAGTCAGTCTACAGTCAACAATTCTTTTATTTACATACCTGCGTTTTATATAGAAATCGTAAGGCGTATACAGAGACATTAACGACCACTCACTGTTAACATCCACATCCTCGACTGTGAATGAAGTTGTATAATATCCTACCAACCAAATGACAGCCATGACCACATAGCCTATAACAACTCTGCGAGTCCAACCCTTTACATCCTCCATGAATCTGTCATCATCAAAATAGTCTAGTCGGTCAATCTCTATTATTTTCATGAGCTTGTAAACTCTCTTTCTGTATATAAGTAGAACTGTAAACTTGATGCAGCCGAGAAAAACGTTGAGGAGTTCAGAACAGCACAAAGAGAAATCACCCATCGTCTCCGCGCGGATAGCTCCCCCGAACAGGGTAATAAGAGATATGATCTTTAGCAAGACATGAAATCCGGTCCAACTTAAGCTGATCTTTGGTAGATCGCTGCCCTTAACAGGTGTAAAGTTGCCGATGCCGTAGTGTCTCAAAAATATGAAGTGAAGATTTAAGTAGCTTTTTCGAGCCATTCTTTTGCAGTTACACGTATCAATGGATTGCTACTTATGTTGAAACGTGTGGCAATTTATTATATCCGTGGTGAGTGCTAGTTGAAAGCCGGTTTGTGTCGGTTTTTTTAAGTGAAATGTCCTTGATGTGCTTTGGTAGTGCCTTTTTTCACGGAATTAGCAGAGATCCTAATCTAGTAACCTAGATGATGTAGCTTTGCATTTTAATCAGTTAATTATATTTTTCGGTAACGAGGAATATCTCTATATATTTTTAGGCCACCAAATCACAGAATGAAAACACTATAACAAATATGAATTTATGTGACACAATAAGAAACTAACACATCTGACCATGGACATAGAGAATCGGGTGAGATACATTATTTGTTTAAGGGAAATCAATGGATATTTAAGTATAATATTTCTAGAATCTTATTCGGTAAGGAACTTCATTCAAAATAGCTTTAGTAAATTACGTTCGTTATTTCTTCAGTGAATACACTAAGTTTGAGGCTGATATTGAAAGCTTTTAGGAAGTTATTTTGTTATCACTAAGTTTTTAAGCTTTCGTCATTGGTGGCCAAAGGCACATAGTTTCAAGATTTTTATGTTGAATATGCCAAAACTATCTTTAATAGTTCTGTGATTTCTTTTTTCAACTATCAAAAATTTAGATGTGATGGTCAGTCATAATCTTAATTAGTAACCTCAAATAAACGATGAGGATTGCTTTATTTTTTCAGCCAAACATATTCATTAAAATTACTTCATAATATTCGTCCAATTAAATTTAGACTCGACTTTTACCATACGCTTCTATTTCCTCTCGATGCCTATGGAACTGTCTAAGTATCACAAGAATAAGTTTGATCGTCTTCAAAATCTGAGCAACCGCTATATCCTCATTCTCAGAAACAATAATTGTATTTCTGATCATATTTCAGGTCTCTCTTCAAATGCTTGACGTTTCAACACCAATTTAATTTTCACGTTCTTTGACTTTAGTTTTGCATTTGTAGTCTTTTTAGTTTTGCAATTTATAGTCTTAGTCGTTCATGACCTCAGTTTGCATTCTGAAAAAATCTTTAACCTTTGTCCTTCTCAAGGATCATACTATTTTCTATGAAAGGTCATTTTGCTACTACTACTACTGCCAAGTTGTGGAATAAGTTAAAACCAGACACGAAATATTCTTTCAAGATAAAGAATTGTTTCAAAAATCTAGCACTATGTTAATTTCTTTCACTAATCTCTTCCTCTCTCCTTCCAAATTTTATTCTCTCCTCGGGTCCGTGTTAGTAAGTATATGTGTAGGTATATGTGAGTGGGTGGGCATGGGTACGTTTGTATATGTTTGCATTTATGTACATATGTGTATATGAATATATATGCTTGGAAGTACTTCTCAATTTTTTTTATTATTTCAATTAATTGCGCAATATATTGCAGCCTACCATAACTTCCCTTGTCGTGTTATTTAAAAGTTGATTGGCTATAGGAAATTGTTCTCAGATAGCAATAGTTTAGCTATGTTTATCAATTCCGTACCTTAAGATTTTATAACAAATATGTGAACCCAGTTTAAACCTTTCTGTTTTTAGAATTTATATTTATATTTTCATCATTAAATAACAAGAAAAATTCATCCTATTCCCAGAAATTATATTAATATTTTCCTGGTAATTTAGGTTTATTCTTTATAAATAACAGTTTTCTTGGTAGGGGATAACTTAATAAAATTTAAGAGAAGAAAATTGTATCAAGGTTCTAAACATAAATTCGGAATTTTCTTCCGGTGATTATTAATTATGATTATGATTATGATTGATTATTTTTTAGTTCCGATTCTCGTTGTATACAATAGAAATGTAACATACAGAAAATTGTACTATAGATTTTTACTTATTGGCTTTAATTTATTTAAATTTCAAACTATTAAAACCTCTCAAATACGAATCTAATTCACACTATATTTCTTTCGCAAACTTTTAGGTTCTTCGAAACATTATTAAGAGTATATACTATTTACAAAAATAAATTTTTACGGGGTAAATTTATTGCCTAATACAGCTTTCACTGGCAAAAAACCCGACGCAAATTCCAAAAATTGTAAGAATAGCTTAACTAGAAACTTTTGTGTATAAAACCTTACTTTTTCAATTGAGTAATTTCAGAAATAAGGCACTTATAATCTTTTCTATTTTTCTTTAGTAGTTTTCCGAAGATACACAACTTGAAATTACAAAAAATATATGTCTGATACTTAATTTGCTTGTTTCCCCTCCTCCCTCATCCTCCAGAGTTCCGAAATTAACATTTTTGAGTTATAAAGAGATTGAGATATATGCCCTATACAAATTTTAAGTTTCCACTTCAGCCGATTTCGGAGTAAGCGGCCGTAACATATAGAGATGGACTCACATATTAGTGACTTAATGTGTTTTTTCTTTTAAAATACGGAACCTTTAAAACATATACATTTTAAATACAAACAGACCAGCAAACTTAAAGGCACATTTAAATCGTTAATTATTGGCTTTCTAATTAAAATAGGCTCATTAAATACACGCAACGTTATTATAACCCTTGCTGGAATTTCAATGTCGAAAGAGTTGTGCGACGCCCACACAATTTTAATGAAGTGTTCGGTGGCATAGGACAACCATACGTATGATTAATCTGTGGTACATATACACGACCGTTTTCGATGGAAAAAGACGATTCTAAATAAAAACGACGATTCTAAATTTCACAGAGCGGGATTCTATGAAAATCTAATAAATCATGTTAAATCCAGCAAATAACTGAATGCGCCCAAAAAGCGTGCATCCAGAATTCGCACACGAGACCTTTTCCGTTTTCTATTCTCTATTCATTTTTGAAGAGTATGTTTGAATTTCATTCTTTGCAGCTCAAAAGAAATATGACATTTAATTTTCGATTTGCAAATGGATAGATAACGGAAAACGTCATCATACATTCTCGTCCAAAATAATGTTGGCCTTGCTATAGGAAAGACTATGCGCGGAGTTTCTCTACAAAAAATGATGAGTTTAAACATAGTGAAGGGAACCATAAGAAAAGGTTGGTAAAGGGTTAACTAATTTTGTTGCCGATTAAAGCTTGTACGGTTTCCAATTGGCAGGTCGCATAATAGACAACCGTTGAGAAGAAACAACGTTCTGGAAGACCAAACGAGGGACGGTACACAGCTAGGCACATGGAATACTTGGTAAGTATTGCAGAAAACAGCAAATATGTAAGCAGCACCGAATGTAGAAATGTCAAATAAATATAGAAATGTCAGAAAATGTTTAATAAAAGGTAGTGAGAACTATTATTATCTACAGTAAAATGGATACAAGAAATAAAGAAATTTACAAAAATATCTATATATATTTTGAGTACACATATTTATATGTTATGCACCAATAATATAGGACGTAGTATTTTCCAAACTAAGAGTTAGTGCATACGTATAATTTTATTTCTCGGTTAAAGAATTTAGAAAAGAAATAAAAATTTAGGTATTTCACTTTAGTAGCTCAAGTCAGTAATTTTAAAATCATATGCTCAATAAACAGATGTTAATAAAAAGTTCTATCGATAACGTCAATTGTCAATATATCCTTCATCATCCTGAATACTATCCTTTATAATCCATTACATTTTAAATTTAAGAAAATGTGCTCGAACCTGCTTCTGCGTTCAAATTATTTATTGAGATCAAGAACTTAAAAAAACATATGAGACAGGCGTATTTATCTTTAGGTTGATTCATAATTTTATAATTTATAGAAAATTAAGTTATATGCAAATCAAAAATTTAATTAGACTTAGAATGTTGCATTTAAAAATAAAATTAAAACAGAGAAACCAAAAGAGCAGCTTTCCACAAAGTTGTATTTGTATCAGCCATCATGTAAGGTATTTTGTTCTAGGTAATCCAAAAGAAAAATTTAAAGTAAATTGACAGTAATGATACTGAAATGTTTATTATAGATTGCGTGCCGAAATATTGGGTCAGAATATTAAATACACAGATATACGCCACACATGCGACGATGTTATTTTTGTATACTTATTTGATGTTATTTTTGTATATTTATTCTTTATATAAAATTTAAACACTTAATATGATCATATGCTATTAAGTAATGGGACAACTAAAACAGAACAAGATATGTGCACTCGTATTGACAAAAACTTCACACTCTTGTTAATTGTATTTTTTATCGGTGTGACGCTTGTTAACAAATTTTCAGCTGTAATTATTCCAAGGCAACTGTTATTTTTTTTCTACTTAATATGTCGTTTTTTAAGTGATTAATTGAACGTTTTAGTGTTAACTGCATTACCCAGGCTTTGTTGATTGAAAATGTGTCAACTTCTCAAAGTGTGCAAAACACGAAAAGAGGACTTATGAATTTTTCTCCGTAATTATTTCAGAGAATATTTTTGTTTATTTACATTTTATTGGTAACTTCTATTAGAGTACGAAATTGTAATCATTATTGTCACAGAGATTTTTATCTATCTTACATAATTCAAACAACATCATTACTTATACTTATGTTTAACCCTTATAGATTGGAAATTATCAGGTTCTACAGTATAAATTGATCTTTTAATACTTCACATGCAAACGGTGCACGCCTTAATAAATAGTGACTGTACCACACAATAAAATTGCAATTCTAATGTTATTAACCACGATGAAGTATATATATATATATATATATATATATATATATATATAATCTGTATAATCTGTTGCACATTAGATTTTATTAAAATAATACTGCAGAAGAAATTTACCAAGTGTAGTAATTTAACAATCTGGAAAACGCGAATTTTGTTGTTTTTCTTCGAATTCAGCTACAGCCGCATATAATGCACGCCATTTTATATAATATTTCTACAAGCTGCAAACATATATAATTTCTCATATGCATATATAATTTCTCATTATATAAATTATTATTAAAATTGTGTGAAAATATATACCAGCATTTTTTGCCTAAAAATAGACTGTTAATTTATTTTAAATTTAATTGGTAAATATCCATTTAATTTTTCACAGAAAAACTCTTGATTTCCAATTTTTTTAGCATGTTTAAAGCCATTTGAACACTTATGGAGAGCAAAAAAATTACGGCTTCGTTTGCTAAATATGAATGATCGGTTATATTGGTGGAAGACATTGAGCGATACATATAATAAACTGAATGCTTCAATACACATCTAACAAATGAGATGAAATCTTAATCCAATTTATTCTCTGATTTTCTCAGAAATTAAACTCATAATGCTATTAAATCAAATATGAAGGGTAAATTTATGAAAGGTAAATTGGTCTGACTACCTTCGTAGTTTATGAAAATTTTGTAGTAGTTTACGAAAGGTAAATTGGTCTGACAACCTTCGATAATATTTTTTAAATGCCTAACATCATATTGATTTACATGGACATGGATTCGTTTTATCTTTTAGGTTCGGTGTCGCCAGGAGTTTATTGACAATATCGATCTTCTATCATGCATACTGCCAGACGTTTCTCAATATATTGTAGAATTCACTATTTACGCATCTCGGCAGGAAATTTGAAGCGGTAACTGACTTATTTGCCAAGATATGGTATTCAGAGGACATGAAAGAAGGCATGGTAAGAAAACGAACTATGCTATAAAAGCAAATTGTTTATATGATAACAGTTGTTTTATTGAACATACACATTTTTTTTCTCCGCAGATTCGATTAAAGAAAACCATTAATTACCATCAACTTCTTTAAATATCAGTATAACAAAAAAAATTCATTTCATATATTTAGTTAACCTATGGAACGAATATTCCGATTTTTTATTGATATTTAGTAACTACAGGAAATTTATTAAAATTCCGGCCATATACTATTTACACACACTACTTCAAGTCACAGCTTCCCTCTAACTCTGTGCTTATTTGATATTCATTATAACAGAGAAATTCAAATATCACAAGTCTAACCTTAAGAGATCATGAGATATGAACCACAAGATTATAACTATTTCTGGACTCATTCACTCACTGACCGACAGTTCGTCAAAAATGTTAAACGCCTTTCAGTCGGCCTGTTAATTGTAAATTTAGTATTTACCGAGTATTTTGTAAAGCGGAAACATTCGTAAATTTGTCAAGGACGAGTTGAATCCTTCAAGAAATTAACGATGCACTTAGTTGCTAGAATTTTATTATAAACTAGTGCATTTGTATTCTGTTTACACGATGAAAAAGTTTTATAAATGATCTTTTATGATCTAAAAGACATAATCGGATTCATGCATATAATAATTAACAGAAATATTTATGGGATTTTTTGTAGTTTAGATTCGTTTTCCTTTCTGAGAAAAAGGGACAGACAGACCGACGGGCGGAAAACCAACTGATCCAATAAAGGAGCTATTTTTTTTCATTTAGAGGGCTGGAATGCTAAAAACGACTATATTTTTAATAATTAGTAGTCTTTAAAATATACCCAAATTTTTTTCTCGTTATTTTTGAGACCTGGTTGACCTCTGAGGTGAGACCTCTGGTTATTTTACACAATTGTAATTATGTGTTTTTTTCATTCCCTTATAGCGATTTTAATAAGCAGGGCACCATTAACAGGCTGTCATGGATTTATATAAATCTTCCGTTTGCGCAAAATGATTAATTTAGAATAGAGTATATCATGCTTGATCATTTTTATTAGCCTGCTGTTGAATGGGCTCCAAACTGTGATGTAAATTCAATAAAAAAATAAGTAGTTTGTGACAAATAAGATATATTATAGTTGAAACTTGAGAGTAGTCTTCTATTAGGGTTTCTAATCAAAAAGTAACTTCTTTTTCATTACATTCAAGTTCAATTTCTTCACGAAGTCGTGTTGTTATCTTTATTGATATTAGGGTCCTGTAACCAAACCAGATATTTTGTGATTTCACCATATCATAACTGTTTACTCGCCGAATATTAGCGCTCTAAAACTGAATTAGTATTGCGCGACATATTTAAAATGACCACAAACTTAAGAAATAAAATATGTAGAGAAAAGTTTGTTGTGGACAATATGTAGAGTGGGGTGACTTTTTTCTGTTCGCATACCTCATTGTGTAGTTGGTTGCATAGGTCTTCTATAAATATTGGGAGTATGTTGTGAACACTATTGCGATAGATTGGTCCATTGATGAAATAATAAACTCTAAAGGGGTTTTTATTAAATTAAATATTCCCACCGCTAGCAACTACACTGCTTTTTTTTAAATATCTGAAAAGCATTCACAATAATAGCATTTAAAACGAAATTTTAAAAAATTGTCACAGCTAAGTAGTGTCTAGCGGTTTATGAGTAACAGTCGGCTACTATTTTAAAATACAAGTTTATTGTTGCTTGAATGCACTGCAAAAATAAACTTGTATTTTAAAATGTCTGCGCAATATATATTAGGATAATATATTTATATATTTACAAGGTGAAAAAAAAATTTTTAATGTGCACCGTATTTTTAAGTCTGTAAATGCGATAAATCTACCTTTTGAAAAATTAATTGTGAATATTTTATTAAAAATACTATGTATCCTCCAATGTTTATAACTGACTAAATATGGACAAAACTCTCTTAGTGCTAATTCAACTTGTAATCGACAGGTTATATTATATTACTGAGACTTAATAATCTTTAATTATTTTCTACTTTATATTCCAAAGTTGATAATCATACTATGGAATACACACACACACAAATACACGCGCTCACGCGTACACGCGACACGGGCACGCGCGCACACGCGCACAATTAAACCTTGTCAAAACTGAGGACTTAAAAAATTCTGCAGTGCGGTACACCGTGGACCACATCTCATTATATGCACTTATTTCATATTATATTTCTTATGGTTAGCCACTACTTAACTTAATAATAAAAAGGAATATTATTGAAAATTTAAGTGCTCTTAAGTGAAGCAACACATATACGCTCTTCGTTATACTTACAGTGTGTACATATTGAAGGTTATATCTCAAATAATATTTAAAATCTCCCAGCATTATAGTATAAAAAATAATTATACTACCCTAATGTTTTTATTACTTCCTATTACATAATGAAATAAATAAAAAGCAATTTATTTATGAAGTGCTTTATTTAAATATAACATCAGTGAACAAATATTCAGAATAAAATGTAATGTTTTTGATACAGCCTGAACTACATTTTTAATTAAAACCGATTCTACATTTCTAATCGTGCGTCAAAGGCTAAATTATAGAGATATCTATGTAAACTAAAAATAAAAAGAAAATTCACGCAGCCTTTGCTATTGCTTCCATTGCTTTTGGTTACTGAACAATATTTACATCCAATTTTGAGACAGACTACTTATTTTGTATTTCTCGTGTTCCCTGCGTGCAATAATTGAAATTATATGCTACATAAATTTGAAACGATCTTCCTCCACTCATTAAGACACCTAACTATAACCATGGGTACATTTAAATTATCTCTACATAGATGGCTTTTGGCGAAATGAGCCTGTCCATTTTTTTACCAATAACGTAGTTTTTTACCAGTAACATAAAAGTACTTCAGTTCATCCTTGTTCATTATTTTTCTAATATTTATCTACATATTAGAATTTGTGTGTAAATATAACTATGTATGTAAGTGTGTGTGTCTATTTTTAGGTATATACTTGTGATAGAAGATCGATATTGACGATAAAATCCTGACGACACCGAACCTAAAAGATAAAACAAACCCACGCTCATGTAAATATATATGATATTAGACATTTAAAAAATGTTATCACAGGTAGTCTGACAAATTTATCTTTCATAAACTACAAAATCGTACGGCAAATATAGATGTGCCAGTAACCAAGGCTTCGTCTTAGTTATTTCCATTTCAATACTCTCGAAGAAACCAGCAAAAAACAAATAGGCAAGAGAACATCCTGCTACTACCAGCGTCTATTCTTTCGATATCGTTACCGTGTCATTTATTTCTTTCTTGATATGAAGATCTGTTTTTGTACGCGAAACAGACTCTATTTCAATCAGTTTCATGAAATTGTAAACTGTATTTCGATTTAAACTGAACACGGAATGCTTCGTTATCCACAGTATCATAACATGTATCCGAGTACAGCAATTGAAAAAACTGTGTCATCATAAATATCCCTATTGAAGTATCCTCCTATGACACACACGCGCGCACACACGCACACGCGCACACGCGCGCCCTCACGTACTTGGCAATATATATTAATGTATTGCCAAGTACTCTCTGTAAACAGATTGCGTCGAGCAGAGCGTCGAGCGTCGAATATTGCGTGTGGCAGGGCTGTTTTTACAATGAATTTAATATTTAAATTTATGTAGTTAAGTTTTTGGTTTTTTCTGTTTTTTTTAGAATATTATCTATTTTGAAGTAATTTTTTATCAGCAATAAATTGTTAATATTATTAATATATTTTTAAAAAAATTAACGTATTATTTATTGCTACAATAACCATAAGAGTGGCAACTTAGAAGGGTTAGTACTCATATAGCTGTCTAATTGCTACAAGAGGATTTCCCAGAACCAACCATAATACATCAAATTGGAAAAATTATCACAATGATAGTATGTAAATCATTGACATATTTGTCGATTTGTTAACCTTTGAAGCGCTCCTTTTATATATATTATTGACTGTTAACCCTTTCGGCGACTAGGGCCACACAATTATGAATTAACAGATTAAAATATATTAAATACGAAGACGACTATTTATCGTCGGAAAGAGAACAAAATAACAAATCCAATGGTAGTCGTCTGGAGCGTAGTTATTTTTGCCGCTGTGATTTGTTGAAAATTGTCGGTGACTGTGTTTTGTTTCGAAAGTTTTGTGTTCGTGATCCGACCACTAACTAACGTGTGTATTTATTATTTGGTTACGTAGTTATTATTGTTTTTATGTTTATTTTGCGTTTATTTGTATACCTTTTTGATGAATAATGTTTTTTTATTCTGAAACTGACAGAATGTGGGGTGAACGTGCGCGCGAAAACATCACTTATTTATTGAAGATGTTAGCAATATTATTGAAATGTAAATATTTCAATAATCCAAAATTTCACCGTTATCATTTTTTTAATAACGCGCTTAAAGAAGTATAACTTCAAAAAATATAAATAAGGGAAATTAATCCATTTATTATTATATTTTATATTGGAAATAATTATCCATATTTTTATTCATGCTTCGATGTATGCAAATTTTGCTGCCATTTTCAATGGTACTTGGCCCGGTTTAAATTTGTTATTTAGTATACTTTTTCAATGGAACCTTATTATTGGAAATGTTGTTATGTATAATTTTTATTGAATTTCCGTTTGTAAATATGAAAAAGTACGTAATTTCAAAACTTTTATTTTTTTCACTTGTTCTACGCTATTGCAATTCCAAGTTTTCAAATGTTTCAAGTATATCACGGCATCATTTTTTTTCAACTCATACCGCATAAATGTTTAGAATTGTTATGAATCGCATTTGGTTACAATAACTTCTTCCTTGTTTTACTCTCAGTTATAATATTTTGCACACAGAACTAAGATGATCATAGTAAACTTAAAAATAACGTGATTTTTTATTACGATCCGTGATTTTTATTTACGTTTACGTTTAATTACAATTTAAATATTTTTAAGATTGTACTAAAAACAGTATTTTTCCTTAAAGGAACACTCATAACTACACAAGTATTAAACCAATATTCTGACTATTTATGAACGTGAAACTTATAAATCTTATAGCGATATGGCGCAAGCCCTTCTGAATTTAATGACAGTAAATAAAAACATTTATATTGTTGCTCATATAAATATATCAGATATACAAGTAATTCACAAATTTAATTCAATTAATATGATGAATAAAATATAAAAGATTATTTCCAAGTAAAGGTAATGTAACGTAACGCGAGTTTACGTCACTTTTGAATACAAATGCTGAGAGCGAACTCTAGGTATTGATTGTGGTTCTGCAATTTTGTGGAAAAATGATATCTATTATATCTATGGAATATTCTATTCTAAGTAATTTGGAAATTGTTTTATCTCAAATGGTATTGTATTCAAATTTATAACATAAACATTTTGCCAGTTATTAATATCTATTTGAGCTGTAAATGATGAAGGATATGTCATTGTGTAATTTAATGTGTAATTATTTAGTTAAATGTAAGGAAGTTAGGTCTCCATGATATATACATAGGTAAGGTAGATTATAGATACATGAAAATCGTCATTACCCTGAGGATGTCATATTATATTTTGATTAATAAGAAGGCATCAGAGTATAACTATGAAAAATAGAGTGAAAGGCACTTAGTACGAGGAAGTTTACTTTTAACTAAGGTTATTAAAGATAATAATTACTTAGGAAACACGACCGAGGCTATATAATGTGTGCTGTGTTGCTCGTAGTTCACTTGCCACTTGTAAATATATTTCAGACGTCACATTAACTAGGAAGTAATTGTAATATTAATAATTGATGTGGGTGTCAGAACATATTATTTACTATTAATTTATAAATGTGACGTTAAATGTCAACGATCGGAGATTAATATTTTATGAATTAAACCAAGTAATTCTTTCTGATAACCTGAATTTCGGGGCGTTACACCAAAACAAGTAGCATACCTTCGTATCAAAGAATGCCAGGAGCAATTTTATTGACATGTTATATACGTATATATACATACATATATATATATATATATATATATATATATATATATATATATGAGTTAAAATAAAACAGCTATATAAATATAAAATATGTTTCCGTTCAAACAACTCGCTGCGACTGATCTAAGTACTCTAATCATAACATATACTTGTACCACTTTCAAAATATGGGTTTTTGCTTTTCCAAAGATTAAGAGAAGTAATGGGATCGTCCAAAAATTCAAACTGGACTTCTTTCTGTGAAATAATGTTTGTTGCGTTAATAGAGTTTAAACGAAACTGCCTTAAAAATATATGTTTATTTTTGTGTATGTGCATATATTTGTGCACGTGTGTGTGTAAAATAAACAGTCTACTAGCGTCTCAACCAAGGAACAAATTTAGATAAAATTTAATAAATATTAAATTTGTTGAAATATTTTTATTTTTTATATTTCTTTAACTTTAAAATTTAGGTTGCCTTAGAACTAAATTAACTAACGTAAACACCAATTCAAACATACCGTAACCTAAGAAGTAAAGCGACGCGTTCGGGCCAATAGCGGGGTGGGTCGTAGCGGAAGGTGCGCAAAGCTGCAGTGATAAATGCTTCATGAGCTCAACAATGTAAATAATTTATAAGCTCTACAACACAAATACTTTACGATTTCTTCAATACAAATTATTTATAAGTTCTATAGCACAGAAAAGTACCTATGAGCCTAACAAACGTATATTTCACAAGATCTACGGCAGAAATACTTCTTAAGCTCTTCAATACCATTACTTTCCTGACTCTACAATGAAAATATTTTAATCACTACTTTAAAGAGAGACTGGGACCGATCTTGCTTAAATTATAGATATATTGAAAACTACAGTGTAAATAAAACAGCTTAAAAGTATTTTCAACACTTTTTTCCGAAGTGTTTTGTGGCATAAATCTTTAAAATAAGGAAAGAAGTTTAACATGGCAGAGAAATAAGATGTAACCACCCACAACTCGCCAGCACTGGTAAAACTGATTTACTAACCTACACTGCGTTGCAAACACTCAACAAATAAGCTGCAAACAATCTTCCACTTATGATAGGGTTTAAGTGTAATGATTTACGGTTATAGAACAATTTTTATCCCTACCAGAATGAAGACTATGATATGTAAATTGATGTAACACTGCATGGCTGTTACACGTTAATTTATATATATCAATTAACCTGAATCACTTATAAACTTGTAAAATTTATTAAATTTTTTTGAATTTTTGTGAGAGACATCGTTTTAATACGTGTTAATGTCCGATGCTAGTTTTGAATGACATTCCTAAGGAAATTATTGGACAAAAATGTTATGACTAATGCCTGTTATTACTAATAATAACAATCAAAGAAAAGTTATAGTGTTTATAAATTAAGGAAACCGAGTAAAATTTTATTTGTAATTTTGTTATGACTACTCTAATTGCTCGAACAAGGTTTTAAAAAGAATGGCATTCCTGGTTATCAACTCGTCAAAGATAATTAATTTACTTAATATTTGTTAGAAGTGTAAACGCTGCATATGCTGATCTCATAATCTGCAACAAAAAATATTTTTTAAGATAAGAGTATCATATACATTTTTACAAACTATATTTCGTGCCCCTAGTTTTCGTTATAAACAATGCGTAAATTTATTAAAATACATACAGTTATGTGCGTTATTGAGTGTAAGTGCACCGAAGTGATTTTTTCATTAGTATCGTCGTAAAAAAATGTTCCTAATATTTATAAAAACTGTTGACATTAATAGTTATAAAAACGGGTTTCAATTATTTTGTGAAAAATCACGATTAAAAATATGTTTACTTATTAAATAGTGACTGTAAAATAAAAAAATTAGGACGTATTTCCTGGCTTTTTCCGACTTTCTCACTTATTTTCCATAAAATATATCTGACAAATTTTCTTTCATTTTTATATAGATATGTACAAATATGTGTATATATGTATATATATATATATATATATATATATATATATATATATATATAATATTTGAATTTTAATACAGTAGTTACAAAAAGTAATAAGTAGAAAATCCCTTCAAAAATGATTCACTGCAAATATATAACTTGGGCGGAAATAATTTAGTTATGTCCGTATTTCTATCAAGTAAACAATAAAAATCCTCAATGACTATTCAAAATAAGTTAGAATTGACATTATCTTACAAAGAAAATGTGGTAAAGGAAAATAGTGAAGACTGGCTTTTACTAAATTGGGCATATCCATTCGATTATTATACAATGGACATTAAACACTCCAGGAGAATATAAGTTAAAACGAGGAACAAACTAAAACTAAGGAAATACATAAACTGTCAAGAACTGAAAACTAAATTTCATATAATTTTGTATATACTCAAATATAGAAAATAATATAGATACTATGAAATATGACATCCTGTTTTTTCTATGTTGTAGAACAATAAATAATTTGCTTAATTATATTTTTAAAATACTTTGTCGAAAATAAAGCCTTTTTGTGAAAAAATTTAATCGACTTCAAATAACTACTCCATAAGGAACAAAACATATGTACAAAATAAATAATGTGAATATTTTATTGGAAAATTGGAATACAATTTTATTTAGAAGAATATAAACAAATTGGAAAATTCAGCTGCTGTTAGAGATTATAAAAATCTGTGACACCCACAAATAGTCGGTACATTGAACTTGGCACAAAATCTTTGAAAGCAGCAGTATTTTCTATATTTATTTTTGTTTAATATGTCTATTTATTACTGTTGCTTCATATATTTGTATAGTTGAATTATAGAAACATTGAATTATTAGAATATTTTTTTAGTTCAGAAATTTAAAGGTGGGTATAGAAACTCTTTATAAAAATTGGGAAAATATTTCTACAGTTACAGATTTCAAGAATCGATGCCAAGTAAAAGCCTGTCTCTTTAACGTCTGATTCACAGAGTTTAAAAATATGTGACAGTAGCATTATTTTCCATTAATACATATATATATATATATATACATATATATATATATATATATATATATATATATATATATATATTTGTTGTCATTTTAATCCTACCGCTCGATGCGGGATGATGAAATCATATTGTATCCTGTGGCTTTTGTTTTAATTTGGTAGTTTAAATTTATAAAATGATACAAAATAAATATGTTTCCCCACTCTATACATTTACGTACGTTCAGTATCATAATTTGATATATTTAGTTGAAGTTTTGGATGGAAACGGAAGTAAAATTACAAAACGTAATGATGTTACACATTTGTACCAAAAATGTACATTTTTGGTCACAAATACACTTAACAAACGAATAAAATAAGAAACGTAACCCATAACTAATGATTATTTGAATTTTTGAAACCATTTAAGTCGGGTGGAAATGAGGTGTTACATAAATATCACCAAGAAACTTTATACCTGAATAAATGATAATATGCTTATAGGAAACACTCCGCCAGCTGTAAACTTCACAGGTCGCTGGGCACGCTGGATAACAACAGTCATCTGACGCTTCATGGAGGGAGATGTTAGGTACCAACTGTTATTATAAACACCGTCTGCTACGGAAAATGCCTGCCAGTTATGAAGCTAAATTAATACACCCTGAGTTTTAATCAGCAACTAACAAGCTTGAAAAAGAAATCAAAATTGGCCGTATTGTATAAAAAAAACAAATTTAAAATTAAAAAACGACAAAATAATTTTTTTTAAGATCCTTTTAGTCGGGACTAAAGGAAAGTCCCGACGAAAAGGGTTTTAATAATATAATTACAGGCCCAAGAAAATCTGCGTTTTATTAATAAAATTACAAACCCAAGAAAATTCACGGGGGCTGCCGTAGCCTTTCCATGCCCAATACTAATCACATTGTAGCAGCATAGAAAAGCTATTTGCGCACCTAAGATGATTTCAATTAGTCACGAACTGATAAAGATGCGAAATTTTAGGCATAGGCAGGACAATGACAGCCCCGACGGATTTTCTTGTAATTATATTAATAGGGTCTTATTTCCTTTTAGTCGGGGGGGGGGGGTGGTTGTTAGAGTAGTAGTAGTAGTTTAAATTATTTAAGTGTTTTTCAATTTATCCACTACATCCGCCGTAGGGTCTTTCACAAATTTTAATTTTGCTTTCTTTTTAGATTAAACGCAAGGGTCACATACAACACAATGTTTTTTATCAAAGATGGTAATAGAAAACTCAAGTTTGAGGATAATAACATAAATTATATGAAATAAAATAAGGATAAGCATTAACCATGAAAGTACAGTGGCACAAATAAAACATATTTAACAGCGAAATGAAATTGGTAAAACTTTCAATATTCATTTGTCAATTAATGGCTACTGTTTACCGTATAGTCTACAAGTCTGAAAACGATTTAATTATCCTATGCCATTTCTTTATTTAAGTTTTGAGGAAAAAAATCGAAATATGGTAAAAGAAAATGGATATTAGGCGACATAACTATAAAACCTTTTGCAACTTTAACATAATTTCCATGTATATGATTACTTAAAAATGTAAAGCCATAAACATAAGTTACTTATCCCTTAAATATAAATTATACTGGTTTCAAAACTCACCCGATTAGCACAAATATCAGCCGACCTTGTCATCAGGTAAAGTTGGTATATAAAGTATTGCAATAAAGAAGCGTAAGTCAATATATCCGCAACAGTACCCTCACCGTTGTTCACGTTCTAAAAGAAAAACAAATGTATCATTTTAACTGTAGCTGGCATAGTTTTACATATATTTATCTATACATGGGCACCATTTATTTACGAAAATTGTCATTTTTGTGTGAAATTTTAAATTATATACAAGGTTACATCTATACTTGTAGCACTTAAAGACGTAACTAAAACTTATCTTGTTTTATTCCGTTTTATCTTCTAGACTTAACAATAACTACAAGCTTTTTGTACAATTGAATCCATTTTATATAAAGTGTCTTTGAATTAATGTATAAAAACTTGATAAGAATTTAAAATAAACATTGATCTCAATAAATTGTATACAAATTTGTAAATAATACATACTTATGTTTTATATAAACCACTTTATATTATTAGTATTTTATAGTAGATACGCGCATTTCAAAATAGTATTATTATTGGCGGATTTATTTTAAGGAAATGATATTTTAGACGTCACTAAGACGTCGATAATTTTCGAATGTTCCACTATATCTTCATCGTCATGCATCTTAGAACACAAAATGATGAATTATGTTCAAATAAATTTTCCCAGATGATCACAATTTTTTATGAGTCGTTGAATTTGGCCTAAATACAGTCCTTTTATTTTAAATGGACAAAATCGAATAGAGACGTGTCTTATTTTAGACTGCACATTTAAAAAAAAACCACATTGTTCCCTTCTTTCTCATATCACCATAAATACATACTCAAAATTAATTCCTCCAACGATTTTCGAGGCTATCTAATTTAAACGGAAAAAAAACTCACTACGTTTTATTATTATGCTCAGCTTCTAGTGGAAATAATTTAAAATTCCATGAAAATTAAGAGTAGCTGAAATGGAGCTATTTCACTTTTATGTCCTGTGATCCAAATATTTGCATGACATTAAAAAGGTATGGAAAACAAATAGACAGTCAAAGTTGCATTGCTTTGTGGATCTAAATACTAAAATACTAAGAAATCTGATGAGCAAATAGTGACGGAAAAATCCTTAGAGACAGTGAAGATGCCGTACTAACCGGTGATATCACTGAAGAGATAGAGTTGAAAATGAGTATATCCGGATTGTTTTGAAATTTGTATACACAAAGGAAAATGTAAACAAAATTTTGTACGCCGGTTTTATATAAAGCGTCTTTGAAAGTAATAATGGGCATTGAAATAAATAGATTGATTCCCACATGGAGCAAAACCATCCAGAATGATATGCAAAATCATGCATGTGGACTGGAATGAGGATATTAAGAGAGGTGACCCCAAATAACAGGAATGTATCAGAAAAGTGATGATTATGCTGACTACTTAAAATAGATAGACGTCGAGTTAAATACGCAATAAATCGATAAATAACCTTGCAGTGGTCATATGGAGGAACTCAAAATTCTTATACAAAAAAGTCAATTGTCGCAAATTAATGAGATTGTTTATGAAAATACTGCAGATTTTAGATGTATGTAGTTCCGAAAGTACTAACATGCTTTATACGTTACATTCTTACGTATAAACACTACTAGAAACAAACCACTAATTTGATACGGAGATATAAAATGAAGAATTCCAGAAATATATATATTATGCAGTGAATAAAATATTGTTAAATCAATTTAATCGTTCCGATGTCTTCGACAAAAAGATAAAAAGACAATTCGTTATTTAATCGTTGAAACTTCAGGGAAAAATTTTTGTCTTGGTTGTATAGTTTATGTTCCTGCTTTTTTTTTGATTGTACAGATCCTCCTCTTTATATCTTGCTAATTTCGAGTAACTATATTCAAGCTTCTTTTCATAAAAACAAATGGTTAATTACTTGGTGCTTAAAACTCAAGAAGCACACATCACTTACGCTTGCAATTTCCAATTTTTTCAATATTAAAAAAACAAAATATTTATTGTAGATTCTGTTTGCATGAATTTAATTTCATAGTGTATTTTATTTAAACATAGTCAATCTATTTGAGTGAAACACTCACCAGTAAAATTCCTGTAAATTAGTTATTTATCGGATCTACGAATACAAACTAGGTCTGTTTTGCTTTAAATATTAAACGATCATTTCTCAGGAATCTCTTGCAGAAAATATTCAATTATATTTTTATATTTCACCTTGATGATGATATCATAACAAAAATAAATTATCTTGTTTACTTACTTGGACAACTAAATACAAACAGACACACAGTGGTAGAGTGCTTTCTATTATCTGTCCCATAAAGCACGAAGTAAACATTTCTTGCAAATCTTCTGCACAACTGTGGAAAAGTTCTTAGATTTAATAAGTAACTTGTTTTATATTTAATGCGTTATGAAGAATATCTACGTCTATGTTGAAAATTACTTAATCCCCGGACACAAATTTATAACAACCTCGGAAGCTGGTGTATATATATATATGTGTGTGTGTGTGTGTGTGTGTGCGTTCTGTGTGTGATTTGTATATGGTATATAATGGATCTTTTATTTTCAAATAACCTCAATGCGTGATTTTTTTTTCCTTTCCAGTATATTTCTATGAGGTTAAAACTTTAAAAAGTATTAAATATTTGTTTTAATATATATTAAATGATGGTGAGTGGACGAACCATCTTAATGAAATTATAAAAATTAATTATTTCAACATGAAACTCTACAAACACTGAAAAGCGTAAAACAACTGAAGCACATAATTTTTCAATGTAGTAAACACATATATATATAGATATATATATATATATATATATATATATATATATATATATATATATATATATATATATATAATTATATGTAATTACTTACTTCAAAACTATTTTGTGGTACTCTACTGCTTTATTGAAATTTTCATCCGTCAATGCGTTGGGATCTGTCAACTTTAAATTTTCAAAAGTATGCGCGACTGCCTCGAATTGTCTGCCTACGTGTATAAATAGCATCGCTATGAAACAATCCAGGAAACCTTGGCTGTACCCATGGTAGAAACTTACAAATATTGTAGCTATTGTTAAAATTCCGAACCTATAAGGAAAAGAACGCGCAACACATTAATAAAATATATGAAATTTTGGTCAAAATACGACTATTATCGAAATAATTCTTCAATTCCTCTTTTATGGTTTGATCATTTGAAATGAGTCCTTGATACGGTGCATTAAAAATTTAATTTTGTATTAATAGCGCCAAATAAATGTTTCTTTTCGACAACATGAATTTGACGTCATTGTATCATATACATCTCTCAAAACAACAATAGAATTATCACCATCAATTTCTTTTTCTCATAAATTATTTCTGTTCTGTGGTCCATCCAACTTTTGGTTTGAGCGTAAAAATTGTCCCTCCGTGTATCTTTATCGTTCAATCCGACCAGTAAACGTTTTTCTTCCGGGTATAACATGAATATATTTTCTGTTTACTTTCAGACAAAGATTTTATGTAAAAACATATCTGTAATTTAAAATCAATAAATTTAAAATTTGAAACTTGCTTCAATTTTTTGTTGTTCAGGGTGACAGTTATTACTTGCAAAAAAAATATAAACAAAAAGACTGCAGCTGAACGCGAATTATATTTTTTTAATAAAAAAAGTTATGATATTAGATGTCAATAAGAAAGTAGCCAACGAAAAAAAACGTTTTATATTTGTATGAACATTCTTAACCCTTACATTCATACTATGAGGGAAGAATGGGAAGGGGCAAAGACACAAATTTAGTGGACGTATAAAATTCCTATGAAGTAAGTAAAGTGTTTCTGTTTGACATAGCATTAGATATAGCAAATATGTCATAAAAGTTGACGTTAAATTTTAAAAGAAAGGATCATGGTTCCCCTTTAAGCTTGAGCTCCGTTTTATAATTTTTGAGACCAGCAAAGTACTTTTAATGGCAGGCTTTGTGTAATGGTAGACTGATATATAGAATGTAAAATTAAATTTGGAAAATGAGTTAACAACGCAGTTGGTATGATCAGTTTAAAAATAATCACATATGAAAAAGGAGCGGAACTACTTTTGCTTTAGGTAAATGAAGTGAAGTGTCCTTTTCTTATTGTATTTTCATATATTTTCATGGCTAATCTGAAACATTGATATGCAATATATTACATTGTAGGTAAAATATATAACAAAGAAAATATAATTGTATTTTGAAATCTAGCGGATAGTAGAAGTTTGGAAAAAGTAGAAAGAAAATAGTGTAGATTATAGATTTTAAAGTTTGTAATTTTGTATTTTATTACAAATATATATATATATATATATATATATATATATATATATATATATATATTCTTTCAGTGTAAAATTTTACACATATAATTGGAAGAGTTTATAGTAAGAGAAAATGATTATATGACAAATATCCTGATCCTAATTTTCAGATTGACAGATTACTTACGAAGGACATTAATTTAAGTGTTAATATGGAAGACTTCAAGTAGAACAAATCTAAAATCTTGCATGTGTTGGTTAATTTATTAGTTATATATTTTGTGGGTTACATTATATCCCTAATAGAACTAATGTCGTTACTATGCCATTTAATTAACGAAAGAATTTTAAAAAAATCTAAGAGTTAAAAGGTCATAAATCTGTAATCAGTTGGTATATTTATTGGATTAAATGTAATCATTCATACACCTTGTTTTTGCATTCTAAATAGTGTAATTGCAAAAACACGTTTTTCGCAATCTCCCATAAACATACGGGGAAGATCTACAGAGGCGAGGATATGTTTGGTAAAGAATTACTATGCTTTGCAATTTGGATAAAGTTTACGGCCAATTAGCAAGGGGAAGAATTATAAAAATATTGTGGGTAATTATTTTGTTGAAATAATGTTTGAAGTAGATAATAGAGTTGGTAACTGTTTTAACATTGGTGCAAGAAGAGGTTACATATCAGCAATATCATCATTATCGACTGTACCATTAAGAATAATGCTTAAGGGTGGATACGAATAAGGGATACTGATATAAGAAAGTCTTTGATCTAACGTGAATTATACACATTACATATTTTTCAAAGTAATAAATTTAAATAATTAAGTATACATTTTTAAGAGTAATCAAATTAATAATTAAGTTAATTTTATCGAAATAAATGGTATAGGACAGAATACTTAAAAAAGATATTTTTTGGAAATTTACTTAATTTTCTATATGTGCCAAAAATCGTACATTTATATGTCATTGAAACAAATATACTACTAACCTGTTAGTAGTATTTATTAGTTAGTAATACTGATTGCCTACTAACTTGTTAGTATGAAACACTTCTTCTCACCTAAATCAAAAAATGTTTAAGTTTGATTGCGCCTTTCAAAAACTGAATTAACGAATATTTTTTAATTTTCATAAAAAAGTAAATACGATTAAATTGCTAACGTTATCCAATATATGCCGACGATTATAAAATAGAATAAAAATATAAATAATAGATAGGAAAGTGATCTCCAATAAAGTTTCGTTGTGACAATAAATATATTAAATATTTGAATGAATTTATCAAAGCACGTACCTCTCATAAACAACGATGTCGTATGGCAACGAGACATGAATCAATTCCCACATTTTCACTTTATCTCCATTCATTCCTTCGCTGTCGGCGAAGCTGGCAGATATCCACATAGCGACGGGACACATAGTCGTTATGGCCATATATATAAAAAAACTACGCCTGGACTCCTGAACTGCTTTCAGCACGAACTCTTCCGTTTTGCAATACTCGATACCATCAAATTCTATAAGCTTTATAATCTTCTGCAATTTAGCTCGATTTATACTGAAAGCGATGTACTTCACAATGGATAGCATGACGCTACATGCTGTGGAAAAAGTCATGAGCAACACGTTGAAATTGGCTGCATCGAAACAGCCCGCTATATAAGCATATTCAACTATTACCCAACTCAATACATGAGCAATGATGCGACCTTTCTCCGGTATAGGCATTTGATCGTTTAGTGGAAATATTCCAATGGCAAAGACTCTTAAATAGACTATATATTCGTACAAAAATGGTTTTTTTTGTGTAGCCATTTTTTACCAATATTCTTAGTATATAGAAGACGTCAGCTCAACTGAATTCAGAGTTGATTTCTATGTAGAATAGTTTAAATACAAATAGGAAAAAATATACAATATAATATATTCGCTCATATAATTTACAAATATATTATTCATACTAAAAGTATCTTTCCGCTTTAGGTTCTCATAATTGATCCATACTATGTATTTTATAGCACTCAATAGAGTGCTTCAATTAAGGTAAACGTTATCGCTAAGCAGATGGTTATTCCGAAGTTATCATGGCCATGGCCATGCCGTATGAAGCGATGGCGCAATAAAACTAGATGAATAACGCAGTAATACGAAAAAATCCAAAAATATCCACACAGGACAAGCCAGTATTGAATCATAACGATGCACAACATTTTATCAAAATACATAATACTTTCTTTTACGAAGGTTTCTCAAACTTTTGTTATAAATAATTAAACATTTTGCCTCTGATTAAAACAGTTATCAAAGTACAAAAGATTACTCTTGTCGGGTTATTTGTCGTAAATAATATTATGAATTTCATTGGGATCAAAATTTTTGAGAATCGTTTTAAAATTTTCCTCGTAAACATATCTTAGGTAATTGCATTAAAATGAATAAAATCATTAAATTGCCAGTCTGTAGCAAAAAATTCACAATTTTTGATGAAGAAAAATTAAAATATAGACAGAGAAAATTTCGAAAAATAAATTTTGTGGTTTCTGTTATCATTTTATAAGTTAAACCAGTCACTCTTTTTAAACTATATTTATTTACAGAATTATCTCAGTTACAATCTTGTTACACGTGCAGATAATTGAGTCCCAACTTTACCATAAATATGTTTCATCGCATAAATATTTTTTTTAATTTAGCCTTGAATACACACAGAACAATTTTTGGAAGGAAAATCTATCAAAATTGTATACAATTTTCGGCCAATTGGAATTGTAAATCATGTTAAAAAATAAAGATGATTTCCCGAAATATTGTACAATGGACATTGCTTATAATATAATTTTGATACATATTCCTTGGAGAACAATCAAATAAATTTGCAAAATAACTTTTCGTTATTTATAGTATCTCTCAAGTTAAATTCTAAATGACAAGTTAAGTTATTATACATTTTTAACCTTAAAACGGGTTGAGTTTTTCTTATGGAATAAAAACTTGTAAAAGGATAAAATCATCTTAATTGAAAACCGTTAGCATGCATATTGTAATATGGCAACTTTATTTATGGGCTGTCTTGCAGTATTTGGTGTGTTATGGAGCAATTTATCTTGCCACATAGTATCCACATTAAAGGAAATAACGAATATGCCAATGGATCCAAGGATGAAATTAAACTGAGATATTTTTAACTATACTTTTGGTTTTCAAAAAAGAAACCATACTTCGGTAGAACGATGGCTCATCATCAACTATGCAAAAAATAGCAGCAACGTTAATTTCAATAGCAACATTGTAATATTGAAGACCTTAATTTTGATTAATTGGATAAGCAAACAAATTTCTCTATTTTTTCAGTTTTTACAAGTAATTTTTCATTCCAAGAAAAGAACGCACAAAATTATGAATGCGTTCCAATTTAATGGAAATATCACGCATTAAATTGTCATTGTACGCTTGATTCGATTTTTCTCGCAGTTTATAATTAACAGCAGTATCAACTTCGTAAAGACATAACTGCACATATCATGGTGAACGGCCACACGTAAAAGTCATTGGTCTTAATCTCTGATAAAAAATGTGTATCACGCAACACTGTACCTAAAACTTTAGCTTCAGAACAGACCATAGCACACGATGAATTGTAAAAATAAATGTAAGCAAACTAATTCTTTGCTTTCGCATTTATAGTTTCATCACTTAATTAATGCATTGTATTAAAAACAAATTTTGTATCATGCGGCAAACAAACTTTTTTCAATTGACTAGGAGAAGCGAATGGCCTTGTATTATATAGAGTAACTTCCGATCCGAAATGCATTACAAAACTTGCATTGTAAATACACCAAAGAACAATGGTAATTTTCAGAACCTATTGAAATTATATGCAATGCAATTGTGCATTGCATGTAAATGCATCTCCTAAAACGATAATGAAATCATTATTTTCAATTTCTACTTGTACTACATTATTTATATTATGCGGTCTATTCGAAAATTAGTCTGAAATTAGTTAACGTATAAAATTGCTTGTAAATAAGTAATTCTACCCTAAAATAACAAATAAATATAGATAAAGAAAGAAATGGAAAGAAGGCTTTGTATCTTTTTTGCAGAAGTTTTTTTCAAATAACATCCGCTTCAGGGAAGATAAAATAATCTATACTCGATTTGCCAGATGTCGGGGACTTCTGTGATTGTTCCAGAATTTGTGATATTTTCCCTTGTCCAGGAATATGATTAGTTTGTCCCGGAAATTTGAAAAAATCGGGTAATTATTAAAAATTGTTTTCATTGGAATCTTTCGCTTACCTATAAAGCTGTATTACGGTTTTACTAGGTTAATTAATAGAAACACCGGAATCGGATGGTCAAGGCATAATTTAAAATTTGAATAAACGGTGAATGGTCTTGCTCCATAATATAACCGTCGCTATTAAATAATCGCGATGACAATAAATTGATTAAAATAACTAAATCAAAACATGAACATAATAAACTAAATATTAAGATCATGTCAAACTGCGAAAGTTATGTTCCCCCCTGAAATTAGATAAGATTAGTTATTGGAAGAGAAATCAATATTTACAAATAACTTTTGAAAAATATTAGAATCAGCATTTAGTTACTTGGATTAATATTATTAACATGACGACTGTTTTTGTATTAAATTATCATTATTTTATGAGTCGATAAACTTTTTTAAAAAGTTTGCTTAATATTTTAGCAATCGAAGAAAACTTTTTAATTATCTGTATTGATTATTGTGTTAAAAAAAACTTTTATAAGGTCAAACTAATTTTTTTTCTAAAACCACTACTACTTATAACATGATGATTTGTACAGTATGGCGTAAATAAAAAGAAATCAATAATGTTCCTTGAATTGGGCTTCATTTTTTAAATTTACCTTAATCCACATCTGCATCCTGTAGTGGAAATGTCTCGGAAAAAGTAACTTTTCATATGGCAACCCTTATCTAAGCTCATAAAGCCGCAAACATTTAAAATGCTTTCATTTAATTGGTTAGAAACAGTTTTGTATGAAGAAAGCATATGTGCATGTTTACTTTATTTTACCTGCCCCAACGTCAAAATACACGCACGTTCTTTTGTGTAAATCTTTTTTTTTTGATGTCAGCTAGATCAAGAAGGACGTTTGTTCCCAATGCTCTGATTTAATTTTTACTAAGAACCCACGATTTTGATCGTTATAATATTTTTGTATTAATACATTTCTAAATATTTTTTTTCTATTTTTTTGTACCAAAAGACATGGTTTTTTATATATAATGTTAATTTAAAAAAAAAGTATATATATATATATATATGTATATATATATACATATATATATATATATATATATATATATATATATATATATATACTATATATATATATATATATATATATATATATATATATATATATATATATATATATATTAGTGAACATAGTTCAGACAGTCTATAAAACAAAAAGTATATTAAGTTTGGTCTATAATTCACTTGTAGCACATAATGATTTCCAATGATTTCAAAAGAACTAACCGCTTATCAACGAAAGTCAAGATGAGAAACATATCAAACCTAAAGAAACTAAATCGGAGGTAGAGATCATATCAAATTCTGTTTTAAGTTCCTTCTTGCTTGTTTTCTTCTTAGGTTAGTTGCCGCTCTAAAAAAGTAAATGTATTGAAAATTTGTAACTTATGGTGTTATTTAAAAATCCCTAAGTATAAAAATTGAGCGTTGAAACATAGATGTTAATATGATTGACATTAGATGTAATTGCAAAAAAAATGGAGATTTATTATGTTACATTGAGTAAATTTCTAGATTAAGAAATGTTTTTATTATTTGTATTTATTTTAAGAAATGTTTGCATGTTAATATACATAATATTCAATTGGTTCACGTAATATTGTAATGGAGACATTGTATTGGCTATTTTTTATTTTCGAAGAACTGTTTATTTCTTTATTTTCGAATAATAAATATGCATGGTTTAAAATAATTTTTGTTTTATTTTTCTTGTCCATAAATCAATTTATAAGTCTTATTTCATTAGTTATATTATTTTAACATTACTTCGAATTATATTATATTATTTTGTACTGCTTTATATCTATCTAATAAATACATTAAAAAATGGGTTAGTTTTGGTTTTTTTACAAATGCGGCAAAATAATGACAGATCATGATTATATAATTAATAACAAAGAAATAAAGCTATTTGTCTCAACAAATGTACCATAAATTTTAAAGATTTTATTCTTGTCTTAGTCTATACTTACCTTATTAATTTACCAACAGACGACGTATATAAGTTATACAAAACATGTATATTATTTTTATTTGAAATTCACCAAAATTAGTTTCATCATGCGTTACCAAAGATAACCTAAGCTTCATAATATCATCACATAAATTTATATCTAAGGTCGAATGTCGAGAGACTTACAAAGAAATTTTAACGGAAAACTCATGTTGAGATTCAATGTAAAAATCTATATAATTTGAAAAATATCTCAATCGATCCCATTGGGCCCAGCGCGTACGTGTAATGCTCTCTACTCAGAATCACACAACACCGTCCGGACCGGGTGCGCGCATATGAATTTGTGCGTAACGGAATATTTTATTGCATACATCCGACCCTTAACTGACTTGTGGGCAATTCGGCCTAAAAGTTTAAATGGGTTAAATCTTTATATGATGATACAAATGCAAATCGTTTTAGTAGCTTGCCATTTCTTATAAGTGCTTACAAAAAACGTGTTGAATAAAAATACACTTACTTATTTCAACTAGACGTTTAGATGTTTACCAACATAATATTAGTTAAATCTCAATATTTGATCCTAAAATCCTGATGGTGTAAAGGTTTTACTTGCCTCAACCGCAAAATTGAGGATCAGCTGGTTTTAAATTAGTATTATAGATCTCAATCAAAGATTTTATTATTAAATTTAAGTTTACAACACTTTACTTTACTTAAAGTAGGTAGCTTGCCTAAATCATGAGACTTGACAATTTGTTTGTTTTAAATTGGTAAAACCACTAGTAAAAAGTTTGCTTCGCTTGTAATTATCAATCTATGTTAGTATTTTTATTTAAATAGCGGTATTAAGACATCAAATGTATATATACACGAATCCAATGTTGGAGCTTACGTAATGTTCTGGTAGATTGGATAAATATAAAGAATTAAAAAGCGACGCAAATAAAATTTAAAAATAAATTAATTTTGCAAAAATTTTTTTTATCTTATTTCATAAAATACAAAGATTCATAAATGACTTTAAATACTGGAACAAATTTTATTTAAGTATCAAATATTATTAATAGAACATCCACCAAACTTAAAATAAAAATTTATTTTTATGTGATTTCAGATATCGTGAAAACCACAAAGATGCTCTGCGTTGGATCTACTGGTATTACTTGTAAAATCCATGAAATATTTAAATGTGTTAGAGCTGTCGAAAGTAATATTCCTCCGGGTACTTACGCTGTTATCAATAATTTATATATATATATATATATATATATATATATATATATATATAGTTTACATTTTATGCCTCGCTTGCTAATTCATGAAAAAAATATCGGTGTGCCCCGCGGTTTCAGCCTCGTAGAATTATTTTAACTTTTCCCACCCACCCTCCTCGGTCACTAAATATCTCAGCTACGTTAACCAAACTATATCGGGATCGGGAAAAATCGGCAGGAATACTTGAAATGATCAGTCAATAAATAAGCCGATCGCTCTCTACCTTGGACTATTTAAGCAATGTTTCCCGACTTCACTTGTATTTTTATTGCTGCTCTGCTCCTATAAATCGTAGTGTGACGATATATGTCCTATAATTTTAAATTTCTAGAATTTCCCATACGTTCAGATCATAGCACAAATAAAAGAATAAATTAACGTTTCCGTTTTATGTATTAGTATAAATAAATAACTTGAAGTAAGTTTGGAATTAGATTATTTATTCAAGGAATTTGATAGTGTTATTTGTGATCATCCCTGTTTATTTCGTTTTACGATAACTCTATTGATGTTCATTATATGGCCACCACAAACAAATTTGTTATTCTTTCTCATTTTCATTTTGTTTAATTTAGAAGAATGCATTTATGAAGAAGTGATTTTTGTTTTAGAATGTCTAATATACTTGTATTTCTATAATTTCAGCCTTTCTTAATTAGATGCATCCAAAAAGACACCTTGGGATCTGGTAGATGGTGTTGATTCAGTATTATTGTTTTGTTTTTTTTTTCCAATAGTGCAACAAAAGCCTTCATTTTATGTTACAATCAAATTATTTTTGTCAGTTACTTTATCTTCTCAAACATTTAATTGGGTGATTTTGTTATCATCACGTCACGTTATAATCTCATTTTTATCATATTGATTTCTTCTCGTCACGTTTTGTTATTATTACATTTAGTTATCATCATATTTTGTAATCATCACTCTTTATTATCATTAATATTTTGTTATCATCACATTTTATTATCCTCAAATTTTGTTTTTGTCACATTTTGTAAATCACTGTAATTTTTGTTTATTGGAAGAGTTGGCTCATGTTGCAATAAGTTCACATAATATACATATTCCTCGAAATAAATAATTAAGTGTGGTTCAAATATTACATACGAGATATAAATTTGAAAATTTTCGTACGTGTTAATTACGACGACAATTTCCTTTATAAAAAGATGTGCTGTGCGACCATCAAGTTTTATTTATTCCATTATTTTTTTGAAATTTCTTTGGTAAATTATTTAAAAGTTATAAAGGTTTAATGAATAAAAATACCCATTTGACAAATTAAAATTTAGGTGTAACAGTTTTATAATATACTAACCATACATGTTGCATACAAATAAAAAAATGAAAACGTACTTATTTCAAGAGTTTATTTCAAATTATTACCATATCTTTTCATGTTGAATAGATTCAAGAAACTGCCCGGATCATTTATATTTTTTTTAAATAAAAACAACAGGATTTTTACATTAAATATTTTGTCTCCGAAATAATAAAAAATAATAAACCCTAAAAACCTGCGATAAAATAGTTTATAAAATAAAACAGAAAACAATTCTACTCACAAACAGATTTTGATGAAAAGTATGTTGTACAGCACATGGCTCAAGTGTCGAAATAATATATCATCTTTATTTAGTATGGAAAAATGAGTATATAATTTCTGTCGTTTTGCTTGCCTGTCGTTTGTCATACTCATACTTACAAAGCTTAAAACTGTTGAGAAAATATACGTATGTTTTGTTGTTTTATTGCTTCGAGGCCAGAAATAATATACTGAGATCTATCCATTTGTTATTATTTTGACTTTATTTATGATGATAGGAAGATGACAAATGGAGAACAGTGTTGGCTTTAAATCCTGTCATGGTTGACCATGTACCATAGGTCTTACACTATTACTAACCATTGAGTATATGAGTAATCGTCGCAAGCTAAATATTAGTTAAATATTACATAAGAATACAAATTATGGAATGTTTGGAATATGTCATTTATAAATTGTAGTTTAAATATAACATACAAAAATCCAGTCCCTATGTCTATACCTGTAAGTTTCCTATCTCCAGAAGAAATACTATTATTTATATATAATGCATCAAAAAGATTACTGGTAGTCCGTGTATGGTTAAGTACTTTTTAAATTACTACTTAACCCCATACTATTTTGTAATTAAATAGCAGCGACATCTATTCCTCTAACAAAAAGGCAACATATATATATATATATATATATATATATATATATATATATGTGTGTGTGTGTGTGTGTAATTGTGTGTGTACATATATACATAACAAGTCGTTAAAAGTTTGTGGTCTCAATAGATTTATACGTAGTTTCATATTGCTTTAAAAAATACCTGTATTTATATTATTTTTAACAAATATCTTTAATTTAATAAATATGAGTATCTTGTGTACTAGGACTATCTAATTATTTAACATTAAAACATCATTCTGTGAACAGTAGAGAAAAATAAACTTCTATCATCTAGAAATATTATAGGATGACTTATTACACACGAAGAGCAGTTAGAAATGTTAGGATAGGCTAAGTAAATAAACTGTCCCTTTTGTGATGTTTATTTTTTGAAGAACGTGTCACTTGTCTAATAAATGTTACGTGTATCAAATTGTGCTTGACAAATAATGTTTTCTCACGTCACTGTGAGCAACAAAAAGATGTGTCTCGTTCTAATACCAACATTAGCTAACAGGTGAATGTGTAAGCTGCGAGCCTCGTGCAGTCATCACCTCATTTTATTATGTTCTCAATTCCAAAATACCATGAACACAACGCCAATTCCGGCAATTTTATTCAGAAAATACTGAATTTTTTTATTAGTGTGTCGATCGCCATATGTGATTCATGACTTAACCTCCAAATCCATAATTGGGAAATAACATGTAGAGCAAAGAAAACAGTGATGAGATGTAAGTTCATATCCAGTTGGAAAACGTCGTACGGTGATGAGATTACACGAAATTTCTCATCAACGCGAACGCACCGTACGCTGCCCTGATAATCTGCAAATAAATTACATTCAATAATTATTTTTATTTTTTAGCGTAATATTTCTTTAATTTATGTGACATATTTTTCGTAATAAATAGGCAATTTTCGCGTATATAAAAAATAATACAAATGAAAAATTTCGTCCTGTCAGTGGGGGTAACAGGAGTTAAAAATGTTTGTACGACGTTTTGTAAAAAAATCTTATAATGATTTTTTTATAAATATAGTGTTCCATTTAAATTGTTTTTCAATTTTAATAATTTCACAGTTAATTTTCATCTGACTCACGTTAATATAGGTCTCCATGTCAACCGTACACACGCCAAGTGCAGAGAAGGCAAGGGGCTTGTTAGCTCGTTGGATAACGTTAATCAGCTCTTTACGTGATGCCACTGAACCCTCTGTCCATCTGCTGAAGTATGCTCCTTCCGATACTAGTAATGCCTGAGCAAAAAATGGGTTTATTTAAGAAAATAAAATTTAATGATCAACTTATGGGCAAATTAGGGTAATAAATTATCTAAATTTAAATAATATAAAAATTCGCTACAAACGTTAGGTATGTGACAGTAAAAATTAAAAGACAATGAGATTCTGGAATATTAAAAGAAGGAAATGATTTAAAACAATAGTTAGGTAGTTTTCTTTCAGTTGATTGTAATTTTGCTTGGATATACTTAATTTAGAATCCAATAAAATTATTTACATGCAAAAACTTTTAGTGAAATGCATTATGTGTTTAAAATTATTTATTAACCTGCGTGCACCTTTTGCATTTATGACACAAAAGGAAATAAATTTTATCATTAAGGGCTGTTAAATCGATCTGCTACCCTTACACGTATATAACAAGCTCTCAAAGTTATCAATTCGAAAAACTTCCTATATATGATATCTTATGAAATCTATGAAAATAGGGATTTCCGACGGCATTAAAATTTTTCGAGGATTCATCAATGAGAAAAATATAGAAGTCACGGGTAATATAAGTACTGTACTTTTATTATCTTTGATAAAATTTTCATGGAGAAGAATTTTATGCAAATGAAAGAATTAAACACTTTTCGTGGTATTATTACTTTATACATTTAGAAGAAAATTTTTTTGGTTATTAATTAAACCTAAACCATTGACCAATGTCGAGACAGTATGGCTTGATTTAAAATCAGCAGCAAAATTCGTATCGCAGCGAAGTATGCAATTATTTGTTTATTTACATATCTTATGAAACCTCTATTGTAAAATATCATGTGAATCAACTTAATGAAGTAATTTCACTGCGTATTTATAAATTATCTGTACTACTAGACTGTGCACTTTTGCAAGTTATTACAAACTTTTTGCAGCGGTGTGTGCATGCGTGCGTGCGTGCGGGCGTGCATGCGTGTGTGCGTATGTGTGTGTGCGCGCGCGCGTGTTTAAATATATGAATACATGAATGTATATGTGTATGTAAGTACTTATGAATATGTTTTTTTTTCATTACCTTACTTTTGTTTAATGAATCAATCTGCTTGGCCATTGTTTGAGTTACTGTAAGATATTGCTCCCTCAGCGATAAATCCGCCATAACTACCGATCTTATACATTAAAGTTTGTTAATAATTTAATTATTTCAATATCGTCCTTCATGAATATTGAATAGAAAGAGTTGTAATATATCTCGCCCCATAGCTATAATATCGTTCTATTCAATATCCATGGAAAACAATATTGAAATTTATTGTTTACAATAATGTCTACCTTTAATGTGCACAGTTCATATATTTGGCTGTATAGTTTCAAACCATTCAAAATGTTATGTGTTTGTGAGATACTATTTGCAACGCTCTAATGGAACTTAATATAATCACGGTGGCTTTTTCCTTGATTTGGTCAAAACGGTTCAAAAGAAATGACGGTACGTATTGAAAAAGAATTGGTTTCTATATTTTCAATTATAGTTTTGAGTTTGTTTCGAAAATGAAGTAAACAAAATTAACTTACTGATAATTGACGTTCAATCTCTATCAAATATTTATTTATTTATTAACTTTTATGTATAGTACATATGGCGGATTTATTGTTACATGAGCAATCTCTTCCAGTCAACCATAACACTTTGTATTGAAATTTAGTTGGTAAACTGTAAAAGATTTTACAATGAAAATTCTTCGAAAAAAAAATTTAAAAAATACAAAAGTAAGTTTAAAAAAACAAAATATTGACATGATTTGGGATGGAAAATACAGGAATGGACAAGGACACAAAGGAAAAGGTTTCAGGAGAGCCAGGACTTTTTCACTCGATCTTTGAAAATATTTAGAGACGTGATTTTCCTGATGTCAGGATCCAAAAGATTCCAAATTTTTGCTGCTTGGACAGTGAAGCATTTTTTGTAGTAAGTAAGTGGTAGAAGTATGTTTAGGAATCAGTAGGGTGAGTAAACTTTCAGATCGTAGCCCAAGTCCGTGAGCAGAAAAATCTTTAAATTTGCCACTAACATAATTTTGGTTATGAGAATTTTTTAATATGTTAAAAAGAAGTACAAGTATGTGAAGTTGGCGTCGATCATAGACCTTCAGCCATTTGAGAAGTGACCTGTATTCAGTAATATGGTCATATTTTCTGAGGGCGAAGATATACCGGATGCATAAATTTTTAAGACGTTCCAACTTGCACGAATATTCTTCATTAAGATCAGGATAGCGCACGTCTCCATAATCAATTAATGGTAATAAAAGTGTTTGCTAAAGATAGATTTTCGTTTTAGTCGGTAGAAAATCTTGAAGACGTTTCAAAGAGTGTATCCTTTTGAAAACACGACGACTAACATCATTTACTTGAGGCCGCCAATTTAAATTTTGACCGATCAGTAGGCCCAGGTTTTTAACAGTTGACGTGTATGGTATTATTGTACTATTTAGCACTAATTTCGGTAAACTAAGTAGTTTTACTTTAGAAGTCAGTCTTTGACTACCGATGATAGTAGCTTGTGACTTACTTGGGTTAAACAATAGACCCATTTCATGAGGCTACTGACCAATTGAAGCGAGATCTCGATTAAGGATGTCCATGGTTTTTGATAAGGAATGGAGGTTCGAGTGCGCATAGATTTGTAGGTCATCAGCATAAAGATGATAATTGCTAGAAATGTTTTAACAACATCATCAATAAACACTGAGAAGAGGAGATGAGATAGAACTCCACCTTGAGGTACACCAGCTGTAAGATCAGTCCACTCAGAATACGTATCTGAAAACTTAACACATTGCCTGCGTCCATGAAGATATGAATTAAACCACCCAAGTAAATGCTGGGATATATTAAGATATTTCAAGCGGGAAAGAAGAATATCAAAGTCAACAGAGTTGAATACACTTCTGAAATCAAGAAGCACAAGAACAGTGACTTAATTATTATCCATAGCCAAGCGTATATCATCCGTAACCTTAACAAGGGCAGTTGAGGTACTGTGGCCAGCTTTAAAGCCAGATTAAAGTAGATTTAGAGACTTATGGGCCTTGAAGAAAGTAACGAGTTCACCATGAACAATACGTTCAAATACTTTAGTTAGAAGCGGTAGGATGGGCCGAAAATCCTTGGGTTGCGTAGGTTATACAATTTTAGGTACAGCCACAATATAGGCGTTTTTCCATTCCAAAGGGAAGACACCAGTTTTCAAAGAGGTATCATAAATATCAGCGATGACCGGAGCCACGATATCTATTATTGGTTTAAGAACACTAATATTTTAGTAATCAATTCCCATAGATTTCGATTTTATCGCAAGAAGATTAACCTAGAATGTATCCCTTAGCATAAATCGATGTTCACTAGAAACGGTTGAAGACGAGATACCGTTCATAGTTGCAGACTTGACAGCTGATTCAAGTGCCATGGGTGGCGTAGAAAAATGTGAATTTAATTAAATAGCAGAAGGTAATTTCATTCCACATGGATTGAGAAATAAAATACGAAATAAATTATTATTATACTAAAAAAAAATGCGTAGAATTTATAAAAAAAAAGTTTATCAAATTTCATTGCTGCTAAATAAATGATGGAATAATAATTAAAAATATAAAGTTATATTGACGACAGGTTCTCGATTTTAATTACTCGATAAGTTAGTATAAAATTATTATATAGTTAAGTGTAATTAGCGTTATTATAATGCGGCGTCATATTAAGAACCGTAAACAATACACAAAACGATGGAAATACAACTCACCTCACGACGGGTTTCGTCCACGCATGAAGTCATCAAGAAGAGTTGGTAGAGCAGATAAACTAGGAAGTTTAAATGACTGAAAGTGTCCCATATCTCATCGTACGTAAAGTTAACGGTCTATAATAATAAAAGTACTGTCTACTTAAAATATTTCTTCTTAAAACAGGGTAAACAATAGCAACGTATTTATAAATAGAGACAAATTTGAACTGTTTAAGTAATATTTTAACTCTCTAATGATCATTGCAGAATAAACCTTTCTTAATTCCTCTGTAGCTATGAAGTTAAAGGAGAATGAAATGACGTATTTTAGACGTATTCCAGGGAACATTACAAGAATAGCATTTCAATTTCCTGGGGCTTTAAAAAGAAAAAAATAAATCCCTAAAATTTTAAAATTTTTTTCCGCTATATTATCGATCAATTCGCTTAATGCTTTACGAACAATAATTTGGTTACCACTAACCCAGTTTTTTTATATAAGTAGGACAACTAAAATAAGTAAAGCCAATTATCGTCATACTTACTTTTATATTTTACTCAGATGTGAAAAATTTCTTAAATTTCTTAAATAAAACAGTTCAAATGCGAGTTTAGCACACGCATCACGGTTTTGAACATCCCACGGAGTTCCTATTGCAATAAATATTTAATAATACCTTATATGATTAAGTAAGGGGGACATGTGATTGTGTGTATGTACACACACACACACACACACACATATATATATATATATATATATATATATATATATATATATACATAAATATATATATACACACACATATATATATATATATATATATATATATATATACACGTGCTGTTATTTTCATAACTTGACGTTTAGCAATTGTTGAAATAATGGGAATGTTGTTTTTTCCAGTACACCTCTGAAAATATACTTCTTTAAGTTGGGAGAAAAAGGTTTTTGAGACTCTTAATTAGCTCTTGAAAAAAATAATCCACATTAAGTGCGTAATAGGGAAAAATTGAATGCCTTGTTTGCCCAAGAGCCCTAAAATTACCATATGAATATTTATTGGTTTTAAATACAAAAAGTAAGAACATAACTACTCACGTGAACAATGAGGTACATACAAAGGCACATTGGTAAGCAGATCTCCAATATTTGGAAGAAGAATATATATCTCCAGACATGTTGTAGATTGTCAACGCACCTTTAAAATAAATTTCATGGTTAATTTTTTTAGAAAGAAATCTATACAGAATTTTATGAACAGAATGATCAACAGTAACTATTCTACAAATACTTACGCGTCTTTGTAATCAATGAAGTCCACTCTATTTGCTATAATTTATTACGGCTATAAATAAACCCAAATTCATTTTTATTTTAATAACATTCTTACTCATTTTTTTCTAGTTTCATGTTTTACTTGTTGCCAGAAAACCACGGAGGTCCTTTTGTTATGGTACCCAATAAAATCTAAATTATGCCTATGTTTAAAATGATATTATAATACAAGTCAACAGTTTAAGTGAAAACTTTTTTGTATCTGTAGTTTAGAACAAATGAAATTTTTTTTTTCATTGGTCTTAAACTGCGGAGAGACCAACTGTTTTTTCTTATTAAATGAGAAGGTACACGTTAAATAAAACGTATTTAACAAACATTTTGTCATCAGTGAGTCAATTGGCCATTTGACCAATTGCCAATTGACCACTTGCCACCAACTAAAATGTTTGTAAAACTGTCGTTTTAAACGTGCATCTTTTCATTTAAGGAAACATCAAATTTCGGCAAAGTCCTTCGCTAATAAATATTAATTTTTTTATTTTGATTTTTGCACGTGTTTTTCTTTAAAAAAATCATATTTGTATTGGCTTGGTTAGTATTTAATAATATTAAAAGTGGCAATTAAGTCAGAAACATTATGACAAGCAACTCATTGCAATATTAGCAGTTTGAATAGGAAAGGTTGATAAATTTTTATCATTAAGCAACGGCAAGTGACTGACATGAATGTTATCAATTATGTTGTTTTTAATATATATTCTTTTAATAAATAAAAATTTCAGAGTTTCAATTGATCATCAAATTTGATTAATTTCTTGCAATATAGCTTAAGAATTTCATTTTTGTATGACTTTGAGGGTTCTGTCATGAAAGTTTTTTTCTTTTCTTAGTTCGGAACCCTAAAATAACTAGAAAATCTAGTTATTTTAGGGTTAGTCAGCAAAATACTTTTTTACTAATATGATATTGGTGAAACATGAAATTTAATAGTACTTACTCCAATAAAAGGCCATGATAAATAATGGCATTTCTCAAGTCATCTGGCAATGCAGGCCTTCCCTCGGAATCCAATCGAGAGGTTTTATTCCCCGCAATGTCTCGCAAAATATTAGCCTGGCTCGAGTCCTTAAATCGTATTGTTTCGAACAAATAAGCCACAGTTTTGAACTGTCGAGAAATAAATATGAAGAGAGAAGCGGAGAGCAGGTCGATGAAGATATGACAGTAGATCTGGTACAACAGCAGCAAGTTAAGTGCTATTTCGATCAGCCCGTATCTAGGGTGAAAAAACATAGTTTTTTACACTTACATATTTGTACAGAGTGGCACAAAGACCTTGTCTTTTAGTCATACAAATGATTCTGTGCAGCAAACTAAATAGATAATGTTAAGAAATAGTTTGAAAATACTCAATCGTTTTAAAAAAGGCTTTGTCAAATTTGTGATTTCGACGAAGAAAAATATCAAACATACAGAATTTCATTCATGCATAAAATCTTCTATATGAATAACGGACTCATTCTTTGTAATGTATGTATGTATATATATAAATATATATATATATATATATATATATATATATATATATATATATATATATATGGTGGTAACCAAGAACATGTTACGAAGTAGAAAATGTTACGAAGTTATATGATAATCCTTTACGACAATTGTTTAGACACACGCTGCATGTGTAAACAGTTTAATGCATAAAATGATAGTATGCAGAAATAAACTCTCTAGGCATTTACCAAGTTACTCTCACATTAAATTACTATCAGCTTATATTTGATTAGTAATCTTGATGAGGTGTATGTTATAATAATGAGATATATATATATATATATATATATATATATATATATATAGATATATATATATATTATTAAATAATAAGTGAGCTATTTCCAAACAAGGCCGGGCTATTTGTGAAATGAGTTTGCATAATAAGGCACTTGATTTCACATCGGGGTTTAATGATAAATAATAATATTAATATTAACTTGCCCAAAGGAATTGGACAAAAAATACAAGATTATTTTAAGCTGGCTAATACCTGATACCTCGTATGCTTAGAAACATATTATTGCTACTTTTTATCCTTCCCCAGTCTTCAATATATTAATCTTTCAGAAACTTTCCTAATGAAATAGTTCTGTTTTTTTCTTTGGCTGGAAATTAATCAGACTATCAAATGAACTGACTTGTAGCATGTCATTTGTAACTGGCCTTGTGAGAAATTTATTTAGATCCACACTCGCCAATTTCGATCTTTGTCTCTGTGCCTGGGTTACAGTATTAATATAAAAAACCATTACAAGATGTTGTAGACACTTGAACTAAAGGTAGTATACTCAAGAAATAAGGGTATGTCTTGGATATCAGCTAGCTAGCTAATTATATTACTTATTTCTTTAAAATGGAGGATCCAAATATTTGAGATTAGATTAAAATAAACAAATGCACGATCACCACCCACGATCACACACGTGTCATCATCACAGCACGATCTCACCATTAGGAATTTAATTCTAATAAATCCCTTCTTAGCGAATGTTGAAGGCTTATTTAAAGATAAAAAAATTAAATTGCAAGAAATTACTGAATTTAATTGTCAGCTTATTTACATTATTCAAATAAGTGTATGCATAAATTTCACTGGCGTTTTATTAAGCTAAGCTACTGTGATTGTAAATAACCTAGCCAAATAACAACATCACTTTCTTACGTACCTTTCTTTTATGTAATAATCGTACGGCGTATAAAGCGGCACAGAACTCCATTTGCTGTCAATGTCGATATCCTTCTCTCTAAACGATGTGGTATAATATCCCACACAAGCTATCACAACGAAACTCATGTAGGCCATAATTACTTTTTTTGTAGCTTTTGTTCCAGTCTCCAGGAATCTATCGTCATTGGAAAAAGCCAAACGATCTACCTCAATCATTTTTATTATACTGTAAACTTTCTTTCTGTTCAGTATAAGAATCCCGTACTTAATGACGCCAAGAAAAACGTTGGCGAATTCGGTGAAACATAAAGAGAATTCGCTCAGGGTTTTGCAGCAGATGGCACCTCCAAATACAGAGGCGAGACATATTATTTTGAGAATGATATGAAAAATGGTCACATTTTTTCTGTATGTTGGTAAACCATTCTTATTTGGCGTGAAGTCTCCTATTGTGAAGTGTTTTAATGCCATTAATTGTAGTTTTAGAAAAGCTTTCCGAGCCATAACGTGGCTATGTTTTCCCCTCTTTCGAGACAATGGCAAAGTAAAATGAATCAAATTAAGAAATTATTCGCTTATTTATAGGTTCTCGTAAATTACTGTGAATACCGTAGCCGCTATACACCCGATTGGACTCGGATATTTTCAAATAAATATCTCCATCTGTAATTAAATCAGAAGCGAGGCTTTTGTTCCTAATATTTTAATTTATATCTCAAATATATTGATGTAAGCTTTTAAGCATTTCTGTTAAATTAAAACTTGATGACCGCTATAAACATTTTAACTACAAGCCACATATTAGGCTCTTCATTATTTGTATAGTTTAATAAATATATTTTTTGCACTAGTATCCCGCAATTATTTATTATAAACCAGCCATCCGATCTGGCTTGGACAGGACTAAATATTTTTAATTAATGTTTAAGCGTTATATTAATTTTTGGTTAATTTATTAACGGTGTTCACAGCACTTTCTCTTGTACTTAAAAGGGTACTGAACTGTACGACTCAGGCTTATACAATAAAAACTGAACAATTGAGATCAAATTTTACGGGAAGACACGAGGTGAATTACATGCAAACATTGATATATTTTTTATTTGACGTATCAAATTTTATCAAACTTGGTTATAACAATTTGGATTCTAGCAGACTATATCGAGCAAAGGATCATAAAAAGGACTTATGTAGTGGCCAGTGAAAATGTTTACTAGCTAATACCTTTGACACAAGGTCATGTTTGCGACATACGAGTATCCAAAGTGGTTTACAATACATGACCCCTTCACCTCACTTATTAAAAAAGGATATAAAAAATAGGAAAAAATAAGATTTTGGTGTATTCGTAAAGTACTTCGATGCACAGAAACCCCGCGAACAGCCATAGCTAAACAGGCCCATTAGCATGTATCAAAGAACAACAATGAAAATATTATGTATACACTGACAGTTATAACAATGTTTAAACAAAATATACTAAATATACTATTCTTATATTAAGAATATTATACCGTTGGTAAGGTTGGTAGAACGAAAGTATTAATTAATATTAACAAACTCAGTAAAATGAAGGAATAACAATTCCGAAATTATTTGAAAACTTCAACATGGCAACGTCGCATTTCATAGACAAACACGTCAAATATGAGGTGAAGTAAACTTTATATTTGGTTGTGAATATAAACTTCATCTATGTATGTATAAGTTACGTCTGGAAACGTTATTATAACATCACAAATCAATAACGGGCACTTTAAATTTGGCGCAAAAATAAAAAAAAAGTTACAATTCTAGTCAATATGTTCTAGCAATAAATGGTAACGTTATTCAAATTTGATTAATTTCAAAAAAATTTCATCAATGTATATTGCTTTTGGGGCACGCAATACATTAAATAATACGAATTTAATTATGTAAAGTAGTTTTTCTCAAAATAATTGGAAACAATGTCAAATGACAAAAACTGACCTGCTGTTATATGTCTTTGCCAAAACGCCAACTTTTTAGGTTAGACCAAAATTAAACATATCTTGATGAACAAATAAATTCTGTCTGCTTTAGTGTAAAAAGTAAACCTCTTTTCCGGTGTTCATTAACTTTACACACACATACACACACACACACACACACACACACACACACACACACACACACACATATATATATATATGTATATATATATATAACATACACCTCATGCAGATAACTTATCAAATATAATCAGATAGTAAATGAATGTAAGAGCGACTTGGTAAATGCCTAGAGAATTATATTTCTGCATACGCTAGTTTTGTGCAATAAACTGTTCACATATGCAGCGTGTCTCAATTTCTAGTCTGTTTTACGCACAGAATCACTTATACGAATAATAGACATATTCTTGGTTACAACCATACATGTATATACATATATATATATATATATATATATATATATATATATATATATATATATATATATGGGCAACAAAATTATTTATCTTAGATAATAGATTTTAAAATAAAGTTACGTATGAACAATAATATTAGTATTTATTTAAAGTTCAATAGAAAAATTGTATCCAATTGTGAAATGTTTGAACATACAAACTTACATGTGCCTAAGCATAAAGGAAAAGATTTTCATGGGAGTTTTAATCGTGTCTATACAAATCCTTGACTATTTTTCTTATTATGGTGACGTCGGACTTCAAGCAGGTTGTTGCATGTTTTGACTAGTAGAAAGCTTTCAATCGTGTAGACAAGGATATCATACTGCATTGCTTTGGTATGGCAAGGTCTGTTCTATTTTTACGTTTTTTTTCGCATCTTGCAGATTTTAAACAATTCAAACGAATGAGTAACTTTATATCCGAGACTTACTTTACAAGATTGGAAATGAATCAGATTTCGAATGTCGAGCCTCTACTTTTCACAATTCTAATTAACGATATTAGTAGCGCGGTGAAGACTGCACGTTGTTTGTTATTCGCAGATGACATGAAGCTTTTTACAGTCATCAAGGATGCAGTAGATAACGCAAGGTTGCATCATTACCTCAAGGCCATCATTGAGGCGAGCGCAGCTGTTTCGCTTACGATTTAACGCAAGCAAATTTTCAATATTGTGTTATGGCATTTTCGTATCTAAGCCACGTTCTTATTAAATATGAGTATGGGGTCAGGGGAATCCCAATGCATCATATAGATGAGGTCGTTCACTTAGGAGTCAGATTTAATTTGCCATTGACCTTTAGAAAGTATTTGTCAAATGTTGCAAACAAATCGTATCGAAATATTGGATTCATGTTGCATAATTCAAAGGATTTTAAATCCGTACCATCAAGCTGGAATATCAAAGTTTATAGTGCAAAACCGATTACAATCTGACTCTATTCCTATCGTGCTTTAGCTAACGTACACGTGAAGTAAAGTAAATGATACAAGATAGGGTTGGTTGAGAGGAAACATCCTGTGCTGCGTATCATTTGGTAAACTTTCATTATTCCATCACATTTTTTGCTATACCATCCTCTAAAATCGATTTATATTGAAACTATAAAATTTTCCGGCGGTACTGAATTGCTCACCCATGTGATCATTACTGTCGCTACAGAGGTATGATTTGTTTATGATTATTGAAACACGTTAGTCGAAAGAGGCCATCATTATCTTTTACAGTTCTCGTCAATTGTATTTACGTTTAATCTAAAAGTGGATTTTTTTCTATCATTACTTTAATGTGTAGGTAAATGTACGCGTGTAAATAACTAAATAAAACTGAAGCCCTAACAAGATTGTTCACATGCCCGTCTGTCACAGCCGTTTTTCAGAGAACACTTGTTGTTGAAACTTGAAATTCGGTATAATGGTAAACCATATCAAAATATCAAACTTGCACACTTATCTTAACAGCTAACACTCAAATAGCTAGCGCTAACATGTAATTTTAGAAGCGAGCGAATTAAGTACTCAAAAATTTTTAAAAATTCCATGTGTAGTATGGGGTATCGTTTGAAAAGACTAATTAGTCTTAAGAAATATTTTCTTTTCATAATTTTAGGCCCTTTCATAGTTAGATTGAAAAATGATTAAATAATATGTACACACCTTGCCTGTTGCCCTTTAATTTTGCGTATTATTAACCCAAAAACGTGAAAACAATGGTTTTTAGAAATCCATGTGAAGTTTGTGGGAAAACTAAATCGATGACTCTAACACAGTTTTCGAGATATTCACGATAATGTATATGAGGTATTATTAAACAAATTATTTTAATATCTTTTTCATCTCTTTAATATAAACCAATTCATCAATCAAATTAAGTAATATTTTTGATTAATCTTAAGCAATTGATACATTGAAAATGAACTAGGAAATTTATTATGGAATCCTTTAAACAATTCAAGTATTTGTTCACGACCATTACATTTAACCATATAAAATGCCGATTTGAAAATAAATTTACAGACGAACGATTCATTTACACATATTGTTTTGCTTAGATCGGTTCAATTTTCTACATAGATTAAGTAATTATCTTCGAGCGGTGATATTTTAAAAATATCTGCCAGATGTCATCGATGTAATAAGACAGGTTGAATAGGGTAACTTCATGTTTGGTCAAAATAAGCGAACTGTAAAGCAAAGTGTGGGCATTCAATGAACTAATTAGATAATAAAAAAGAAGTGAAACTTCTTTATTGCTTCGAGTTATTCAAAAATTTAAAATATCGTTTCCCTAGATAAAAATACATTCAGCGAACATTGCCACGCAATAAATCAGTTAAAATAATTAAAGCTAAGTCACACTCTTATCTCCTTGTGGAAAAGTAATAGGAAATTTCGTACTATAATTTGTTTATTCAATAACTTGATACGCAACTTAAAATGTTCACATTCTACCGAACACAGAACTAAATGCGTGGTTAAAGGCGCAAAAATTGGTAGCGACCTGCGGATTCATGTACAAGTTAGCGTTGGAATAAAGTTGACATTCTCGACCGCCATATGCATGCATTTTCTAGTTGCCAAAATTTGAGAAAATCAAACGTTACAAAATTTTAACGTCACAAATTGATTCAGAAGTTGCTAAAACGATTTCAATTCAAACAATTTTGTCGTTCGCGCCACGAGTAAAACATTCACTACCAGTTTTAATACGAATTGGGTTAAATATTGTTAAGTTGTGGTCTGTGCAATTCACAATTGGCCTGCTTTTCTTGAAAGGAGTATAGGTTCATAGCATATGTAAGCATAATGAACTGATAGACATCATAGGATATAGAATATATTAAATTAATTTGAGGAATTTGTATTTTATGTTTTTTCCGTAGGTAAATTCAAGTAAAGGCGATATGATATTTACGTACTAAAACTGTGCATTCAGAATTAAAAAGATATTGATATTCATCCATTGATAATTAGCAGATAAACGTTTTTATAATAGTTTTTGCTGAATGTCATTTTCAGTAGCTATAAAGCAATTGAATTGAGACCTTTTTCGAGTGAAAAAATTATAATGAATATAAATTGTAACGAGACAAAAAACTGTAACCAATATAGATATGTGTAAAGCAGAAACTTTACAACTACGTGTACTTTGCAGAAGTAGGCAATCTCTACAAGTCAAAACTTCCATATCTCCCTCAAATGTCTTTCTTAAAAGATAAATATGTTCATAGAATAAATATGTAAACCGCAACTGTATAATGAAGTTGTCAATAAGACGTATTTTCAGTATTGATAGTAACCATATCATAGATCAAGAGAAATATATACCGGACGCGTCGATATGCCTAAATCAGGCACACACGCAATCGCGCGTAGAACATTGCCGCTAGTCGTGTTTTGATGGGGTCACGTAAAATTCCATACCTCCAAAATTGTGTCAGAATATCTAGTTATTCAGTAATTATGTGCAGAAAAGATAGCACAAACAAAAACTTTAAAAGAAGTGACATTGCATACCACTGATATGCAATAGACTTTGACAGGATCCTAAATATTTAAAAATTGTTTGTCAGTCGATCTTATTTTCTTTGCAATATGACAGGACTGGTGTCATGCAGAAAATAGTAGCGTATAAAATATCGATTTTATCGTTTTAAATATATCTACAAAGCGTTTTATCTTTAGAGTTCGAACTGTTTCTTTCAGTTTCCCAAATGATGTCATAATTAAGGTATACCTGCCAAGAGAGAGGAAAAATTTGGTTCTCCGTAAAACATGATATATTCAGTTGGCTTCATTTACATCGAAGAAAAGTATTTTCAGGTTACAAATAAAAATCGACTTCCTTCTTGGGCCCTGCTCATTATACATATTCATGTAATATTTGGTCTGGCAAAGTTGAATAGCAATTTAATATTCATCATGGGAGAGATTCGATTTGATTGTCACATACGTACGCCATAAGTTCAACATTTGTTTAATTTTTTAGCCTTTTTTTAATAGTATAATAGAACTTTTCCATGAGATGAAGTATTATAATAATTATATAGTGCGTTTGAAATCGTTTTTTTATATTTCTTGTCATTGCGCGGTGTGTCAGAGATTAGATACTGTCTTCACCATAACGTAGTATACTATTTGTAGATTCAATTTCCTTTTAGTAATTTTTTTCATCTACAACCTTCTACTATAACTCATTGTATTAAAACTACTTGCACTCAACCTTCAACTTCTGCTTTTGAACCCTTAGTTTCAACCATTTATAATAGCGTGAATCGAAAGAAAAGTGAATTTGTTACTATTATATATATATTGTTACTATTATATTTGATACTATTTAACTTAAAATTATGAAAAAAATAACTGAAAAAAAGTTTGATGCCGATTTCCATACCACATACTTACACTTTTTTTTTTAATTTTACCGTATACTAAATCCTCATTTAACACTGATACCTTCAGGATAATAAAGTTAAAGAAAATAATTGAGAGAAATGTAGGTTTGACAAATACTTAAAAATTTAGACAAATGTATTTACAAACTATCAAGTGAAGTTATCGAAAAATACCTATTATGAAAAACATTTTAGAAGCTTGTGTATGACGTATATTGTTAATTTAACCATTATACCTCGCATAGTGCAGAGTCGATAAACCATCTTATCTTTATGTTTATGCATAAAACGAACAAACAAAAAATGTAATCAATACACTAGCTTTACCATAAAAAATGAGTTTGTGTAAATTTTTTCTTTGTCTCATTCCACATAGCACCGAAACGCAAGACAGGGCGTTGAATGACGTATTTTCTGGATGAGTTTATGCTCATTAGCATTCTTTTATTTACTTTCCCACTCATTTTATATCGCACTGCGTCACAGCGAAGCGTGACCAGGTTTAGCTGGCATCTTATAACTTTCCGCTGTTGTGAGAAAGTCGTACTTTACTGCATACATTTAAATCTTAAAATTTGTTTTCTCTGTAGAGCACACAGGAGGGTACCCAAGATTCTTAGTGATGGTCATAAAACTGCATTTACTTATATGTAAATATACATACTTTATTGTTATATAATTTGAGTATTTCCATTTGTCGAGAATTATAGAAAATCATCGTTGAGAATTATAAACGTACGTTTGAATGTATTAAAATGGAAAATTGTTAATATGTTTTATATATTTATAATGATATTCGGTATAATACATATATGTCGCTATAATTATTTAGTTTGTCTAGGCATTTTTATCCTATACTGCTCTGTATAAATAAATAATAAACGAGTTTAAACATTATGTCCCGAAAATATGTGAATAATCCTGAGAACTTTGTTATATTTGTAGTAAGGTGATTTCTAGCAAAATGTGTATTTTTAGCAAAATGGGTAATTGTTGTAATGCATTTAAGAAGTTTTTAATATTAAAATTTGTAACTGTGTTATAAACTGTGCAGTTCACATTCAAAGTGCGACACATGTGCCGCAGGCCTAAGAAATTAACTGAGTTGCAAAAATAACTGATTACCGAAAAGCAATTCTTTTGCTTCTCTGTACAATGGTAAGCATTTAGAAATCCCCGCTACTGACTATTCTATCTATCTGACAACTTCCATCGAAGAAAAAAAAATATCTGAAAAAAGAAAACGGTAATAGTTTATCTAAACCTACCATCGTATATTTGTTAATTTTGTAATAAATTTGTTTATACCTAATTCCGATTTATGAAGGTATGTATATACATACCAACAAGCGAACAAAACAACTGAAGCTGAATTAGATGTTGTTGTAAGGAACTCAGAATTGCCAGGAAATAAAGTTGAAATTCTTGACTCGAGATAACATAAAAGTAAGACTTGTGGCCAAAAAACTATGGGTATTAAGCATCAAATGTGCGGAGTACTTCGATCACGATATCGTGAATATTGAAAATCTTTCAGGGTAACTGGAATATTTTAATATCGATAAATTATTACTGGGCTATTAATAAAAATCTTTCAGAATCAGAATATAAGCGGGCAGCACAGTGAAAAAAGTACGTTCTCTATTATTTTTATGATAAGATTAAATAAACCGTTTCCTTGGAAAATATGACTCTATTTTTAAATTAAATTATAATTTTTTTTATGCCATTTGTGAAATTGGACTTTCAAAATCCATATTTAGTACGGTATTGTCAAATAGTTTCTATTATTCGCTATCGAAAATTATTCGAGAAACGCCGTACCTGAGGGTGGAAATGTTCATATAGTAACCAGTTTTTGGCCGATTGTGATTCTCTTTGCGTCTTTGAGTCATAGAAGCTATATTTGTAACGAGCAACATGGATTTTGTATTCGATAGTCACGAAAATTGCGTTTTGCATTGACCGTGTCTATCAGGTTAATATCGGTTTTCAAGTCAATGTACGCAACATATAGCCTACCAGAAAGCTTTTGACCGCACGAATAATAATATCCTATTAAACCGCCGTGGCAAGCTGGTTTTTTTTACAACTCATATGTTTCTTTTCTTCTCTTCTGTCTTAAGGACACAAAGCAATAGGAAGAGGTAATTTTATGTTTGACTCTAATTTCACTTAATCAGGTGTGCTCACATCGGATTACGGAGTTTAAATATCGGAACTTTAGAGTGGTCTTTTGAAGGATGTAGCCAAAAAGTCATTCAGAAGGCTTGAATTTTACGTTGCGTAATGCTAAGAATTTTCGATGTGTTTCTTCAACTAATAAATTTTATATGACTTTTATATAACTATTTAGTTGCTGATGATGGAAAATATCCAAAATAGTTCCTGCAATCTTTTTCATGAGACTATATCGAAACTTCTCCTTTCTTATCCATTTTCTCTTGTATTTGCTGGATTCCTACACGTTGCAAAATAACGGAATGGTAGCTTCAATGGACTTTACTTTCCATTGGTCAAGTGGAAAGATTTTATGCCCTAATTTATTAAAAAATCTCTTCCTCTTCGTAACTGACAACTACTTGCACTCGTATATTCTTGCTGTACCGGCGTCTAGAACCAAGTTTTATCAAAATTTTCCACTTTCTCACGTAGTAATATTGCTTAATCGCCTGATTGCGGATACACCAGAGTGATGTGTTTATGGTAAACTTGTTTAAATAGTCAAAATTGTGTTCTAATGTTCCTGAATTTATTTAATGGTTCTTATATCATTATTGAAACACAAAGGTTTTTAAACTCCAATATTTCCATAAAAGTATAAACATGGCAGCATGAACGAAAAAAGTACTTTTCATGCACCACTTCGAAGTAAAATCGGTTATACAGTTATGCGAGTTAATGAGTTATAATTGCATTACCGGTTAGACCTATGATTTTGTGTTTTTATAATAGACGGATGAATGTCAACTGTTAGTATGCAAGACAACCTCACAAATTTTAGAGTTCCGTACCTCAGAAAGAAAAAGAAAAACTAATGAGATGATTTTGTTGTCTCTCCGTCGGTGGGTTAAGACCTTTTTTCTCAGGAATCTGTTGAGGTATCAATTTTAAATTAATATAAAATACCAAAGTCTATGGTTTTTGTAGTTTTAAAAACAACCACACTCCTAAGTTAACGCAATCAAGTAGAACTAAAAATACAGCTATTTATGCTGCATATTTCGACATTAGCAAATACATTAAAACCTATAGGGTACTTCTCGTTAACGTAAAATCATAAAATTTGGCAAGAGGCAAGATCTCATAGCACAAGTGAAGGAAAACATACGAAAATTGTTATATTTAAGTCATATCACGCAGAAAAAATTCTTTTTAAGTTGAGCCTTTGAAAGATATAGTAGGTAATATATTTCCTTTCTGAAAAATTTAAAAAATTTGTAAATAGTTTAATAGGAATATTATGAGCAATTCCTTGTTTGTAAATGTATAAATATGTACGGAACCCTTGTGGTGGGAGTTCCACCCATGCTTGACAGATTTTTGTTTATAAGTTTTTGTCACAGATTTTTAATAATGATTTTATTGAGTGTTGTCAAATGGTTATATTACGGTTACACAAGCTGTGCCCCGCGATTTTACTTCGGTAGAATTATCTTAACTCGTATTACTTCAAACCCCTCACCTTCTTCCTGCGCGATCACTAAACACCACATCGGGGATAAATCGACGTTAGTACAGATATAATCACTAAATAAATAACGTGATCCCTCTCTATACTTTGCGACTTCTAGGATTTTACGATGATATAAATATCGTCTATATTTTTATAGCAAAAAATGGTTTTTCTAAAATTAAAGAAGAATTATAGAAATTTAAATTTAATTTCAGAGACTAGCAGGAACAAACAAAGCGAACAAAAACTTTTCTACTTTCTATATAAATAGAGATATTGAAGAATTTTCTTTTGTTATGGCTTCAAGTTCCTTGCTTCCTATAATGATTTCAACACTCATTTTTAATTTAAAATAGTTTCTAGATTTGTTTAGAATAATCTCATGGAACCATATTGAAATGAAAAGTTGGTTACCATACATTTTTTTAATCTACTCTCTTTAATTACTTCCTTACTTCGGAAACGCCTTGGTGTTCCAATATTCTACGAATGTCAACTTTTAAACAATTAAATTAATTTCCATCATTTTTAATTTTTTCCGAATAAGAAAAATAATTGTGTAATAGGCAATTAAGTTTTTTTTTCTCCAACCAATTTTCGGCTTCACTTGTAATTGGAAGATATGTAAGAACTTTTTAAATAAAGAAATTTGTCTGTTTCCTTTTAAATAATATATTTTATTTGTAGATCGACCTGCTATCGACTGCACAAGTTTTTAATTAGTTATAGTTGAATACTTCACAAGATAAATTTGAATATACCATAACTAAGGGTATATTTCATGTTGATAGATTTGATGATTACGTGACTCTCTGATGTTATATAGACGTGATGAAGAATCGTTCAGCCAACATTGGTCAGTAGCGAGTATTATCGCTACAGAACGTCGCAAAGACAACATCAGTTTTAATAATTCTTGTTTGTTTTTGGTTTTTGTACATTCGAATTTTTAATTTGCTATTATACCCATCATTTATAGAGTTAAAATTTCACTAAAAAAGCATAATTTAATTTGGATACTGTATTTACAGGAAACTACTATCTACAATTCCCATTTTGCTTAAATATTTAGATATTTTAAGAAGACTTCAAACTAAATCTACTTATTTGATAATGTAGACCTATAGGTCAGTAACATATAACCTCAAGATCGGAAATTTTATACATTTCAAAATGTTTACACACTTTTTTACGCCAATAAATGCATAATCCTGTAAAATCCAAAAATGTGTGTTCATGATACACGGTTTCTTCAATTCATGTTTTTTTCATAATTTTGTTACGAGTTACTTTCTTCGTAAATTGCCACGTTGACGCAATCTGAAAAGTTATGCTGAGCCCACCTTTGGGGACATTAACAATATCCCTTAAGGCTTATTATAATTCAGGAATGAACATCATTCTCTTTTTTCAAGAATAATAATTTTCAAAACGTTGGATACTTCGTGAAATAGCTAGTTAAATATTGCAAAATAGTATTTTTTTATTATATCTCACTATTCGTGGTATATTAGATATAATTTTCTAATTTCTGCAGACCATCTGAAATTTTTATTCACTAACGCCGAACGAAGGAAGTTTTATATGGAGAAGATGAAACGTAGGCGCGAAGATACTCTCAGCCTAATACATGGGCAGTCATCACCAACAGCAATCGGCCAGACATTGATATGAAGTGCTAATGCTACTCAGCCTATTATTAGTGCAGAAATAACTGTACAGACGTATTCATGTGAATAATTTGCAGCTGGTCCGCACAATTTGAGCTTGTGAAATAAATATTTAAAAAGTAAACAATATCAGAAGCATATATGGAATAGAATAGCATCTTTCTCCTCCAAATATGTTTTTAGGTTTTTGTTGCTAAACTAGGAATCCTTGTAGTTTGGCCGTTTTTGTTTGTCTGTCTGTTAGTCACAGCCGTTTTACTTGAAGACTGTGAAAAGCTTTAATATGACATGGTTATAAATATGTATCACTCTTACAGAGTTAATATTTAAATATAATAAATTATTAACAATTAAATGAAACTATGTGATGCAGTATATTTCTACTTTCTTTAACTTCTTTACCACGACCTAGGTTTCGTTGTATTACAACATCTTCATGTGGGCTATTAGGAAAGATAGAATCTTTGTGAATAGCCCACCTGAAGAGTCAGTAGTTTCATTTAATTGTGAATAATGAATTTCTACAAAATTAACGCTAAATATATTCAATAAAATATGTTTACGGTACCATTACCGATACGTGTAAATTTTGGATTGATGTTTTACCTATCTCATTTTATAGGGTATCATCGAGCACTTTTTTCAATACATGGATCAGTTTTTAAAAAATATTAGGCCTAAAAGTATTAATTTTTGTTAAAGCTGCTTGTCCCCGCCCAACTCCCCAAACAATCTCTTTATCAACTTTACCGATATTTTTGAATAACTGAAAATTGTTCAAGATAGTAGTAGATATAACGAACTTAAATAGAAAATCATATCAGCAACTAAGTTGACTCTACTTGTTTATGACTAGTAGTCGCCCAACTTATGACGCATATTTGGATCTGTAAAAAGTTCATAGAAACTCAATGCAAGTGATTTAAATAAAATGCGAAAACAATTTTTATTTTAAAATGTGTGTTTTATACGCATGTAAAATATGCAGAATGCAATAAATATTTTTAAGATCCAAAAATCAGAGATTTATAATGCTAGGAAGCAGGTGATAGACAAATAATCTGACAATACATAGCTAAAATCATAATGAATGACATCTAATTCTATCATCATTCTTTCTTTTCGTCGTTATTTTTAATACTTCGACCGAAATTGTATTTGTTTTTTATATTTTCATATCTCGAAACTATCACCACGCCTTGATTTTGCTAGGAAGCCATATTGACAAGCTGAACTGTTAACTTCTTTGGATTTGATGTTTTATGTGTGGTTTATTAATTTATTTAAATTAAATATTGAAAAATTATACTAAAAAATGGTTAAATGTAGCGTCTATACGTGTAATCGCTCTTTATTTAGGAAATCGCCCTGCATTACATTTCATAGGTACGTAACATATGAATTTTGAAATTTTCTTGTCATTTATTGTCAAATAAATATTATCATTCCAAAAGCAATTCAGGTTTAAAAGACCATCGAATTATTAATATACTCACAAGTCACATATGTATTGTAGATTAACTTTCATATTTCAAAAAAAGTGACAAGTCTTTGTGATTAATTTCTACCTAGAACACTAGGGTGGAGAGTGAATTGTTACCGTAAAAATATATTTATTTTATACTTTCGGTTACCATTTGACATAATGTATTGGGCCTTTAATTGTCTTCAATTGAAATTTGTAAAACTCACGAAAATGTTTTGAAAATAAACAAGTATCTCTTGGCAATAGGTTGTTAAGAATACATTGTAGTGGAAAAAACAATTTGCCAATTTCATAACTATCTGACTGTTAGAGCACCATGCTAATTTGTTTTAATTTTACGTGTATTAAACAGAAAAATACAAAATTTATTTGGATTCCCATATTTATCCGTGTTTAATTGTCTGTTATCAGATAAATTATTTATATTTGAAGACCGTTTTCAAGTTTTCTTTTTATGGTACCGAATTTTAAATTTTTTGACGTATATTTATTCAGCATAGTCAATTTCTATAAATATGTATATCCATCCTATCCGAGAGATTATATCAATGATTTTACATCATTTACATATTTTTTTAGTTTATATCCTACATTTAACGGTGACCTAATAAAAATTAATTATAATATAGTAATGTTCTAATTATATTTTTAGTAAAAGTAATAGAAATGATAATTTTCAGATGTCGTTATTAGAGCCAAGGGGACCACTTAACATTGCCCATCAAACGTCGCTTAGAAAGTGAGAAGAAACATTGCAACAGGTTTTGGTGAACCATTTCAAAAAATTTTGAAGTAAGTTATCTCCACAATGTATAGAAATAAACGTAATAAAAGAAAACTGCGCATTACATCCAACCGTATACTAACAAAACCACAAACAAAATTGGAGGGCTCTCTCAGGAAAAAGATAGTTTATAGAAAACGTATATAGAGAACATAGTTAATTTTACTGGTAGTTTATGGAAAACATAATTAATTTTACTATTGTTATTACCTCGCGAAAAAAATCTGTTAGCACAAAATGATGACATTCGATATAGAAGATATTCCTATGTCGAATGTCGTCATTTTGTGCTAACATCCAATATTCAGCACTTATCTATTTACACACACTGTACAAGTCACCGACTCAATTTAGCCATCAGTACAGCTTGAACCGACCCTAGCATAAGAATGCTGTCAGGTTTATTTCAATCGTTGAAATCTGTTTTCTTGATTTAGTTGGAGAAATTCATATCCTTCAAGAAGAAAAGCGAGCTAATTTGCCTAATGAGAAAAAGTATGCTAAGAAAAATGGGTGAAATTATGTGTTTAAAAAGTCATGAAGCAATTCTAACATTTTTAGATGTTATGCCATATTTTTTTGAAGTTTGCCGTTTTGTCCTCTAATTTTGTAAAAAATGGCGGACAAAAGGGGATACACGTGCTACAAATGCATGTTTGCTGTTGCGAGCAATATCTCGAGGGAATTCCTTTTAAGCTTGGTCATCCTCACCGAATTACTCCCTCTTTATCACGGTCATTACAAGCCATCGAAATATTTTTGGCTATGAAGTTTGACAACATAACTGCAGCCAGCATTCAAAAACAACGTGATACTTACACGTATACGTTTGATAAGCTTCTTGATAAAGTTGAAGGCCTGGCAAGTGACATTGGACAGAAACCTTGGTTTGCAGATTTTTCCTTAATCACATGTAATTTTGCATTAACTGTCCGGATAAGTAATGAAAGGGATATAATTTCTAATATGTGTTTATTTACAATTAATATCTAAGAAGCTATAAGGACACTCGCTGGAAGCTTGGTTGTGCCCCCTCCCCCCAAGAAAAAAATTCTGTATCCAGCCTCGTATATTGATATAATATATTGACATATTTCATATATGTGACACAAAAGAAAGTCCACTTCCTCGGCACTCATTTCCCCAGACTCTTTACCGTGATTGATCAAAATAATTTATATTATTAAATCACAATGAGCTGAACACATTGACCATTTCTCCGGTAGCCATCGCATGAAAATATCAATTTATACTTTGATTTATCATAAATAATTTCACAATTATATAACAAGACTTCAGCTTATATTTTGCTTTAAGGCCTTAATGTCATAAGAACATACTGAAATTATTTTAAATGAAAATCAATAAAGATACCAAATTTATTTCACTTCCGCTTCACCTATACAGATAAACAACACTTAAGTTTAGATCAATATACAAATATTTATACGTTAATATTCACTCATGTACGTGTTTCCCCTGCATTTAGATATGCTTCTAAGTATTGGACTCTACCTTTTGGTTACGGTTTTCATGTAGTTATGTGTCATCTGCTACTTGAAATTATATGTCTATACAAAAAGCTAATGTTTGCAAATAATTTAATAAAAATGCAGTATGCCATTAAATGTCTATAAAGCTTCTAAATATTAACGAAATTTTCGTAATGTGAGTTTTAAATGTACTTGTCAGGAACGTTACACAACAACTACTAGATTGGTATGAATGGAAATTTCATTGACATGATACTTCAGATTTCATCTGAAATCTAAGCTGCCTTTTGTTTGAATCGAATATTCTTTAAAGGGGTCAAAATTCAATTACTTGCTACATAAGGATTGACTAACGGTTAAGAAGTGGTGAATAAATTGCTGAAACTATCACAGTGACGTAACTTAAAAATTAAGCTAAGATTTTTGATATTATCAAGGATACTTTTGAGAGGTAAAAATAATTCACAGGAATACATTATGAAACTAAGAATATTGAGCCCTATGTTGTATCATTCAGTTTATTAATTTATACTATAACTGAAGCACGACTAAACCGTTAAAATAACCGTAATTTTATCATCTGTGTACACTTAATTCAGGTATTTTCGTTACCACGCGAAATGTAAAATTGAAGAAAAGATTTTGTGCTCCCAATTTTTATAACTTGCACTAAATCTGAAAACATATTTGATTCAACATTGAGCTTATTGGACTTTGCATAAATGGTGCACCTAATAAAAAAAAGTTTATTTGCGTGATTCGTACCCAGTACTTCAGCGCTTTGCTAATTGCAGAAATAACGATATATTAACTACGTAATGTACTTAGTTAATATATTTGTATTTCCTTCATTTATCTAAGAAAAATTATTTCTAATGTTAATTGAAATTAGCTTATTGGACTTTGCATAAATGGTGCACCTAATAAAAAAAAGTTTATTTGCGTGATTCGTACCCAGTACTTCAGCGCTTTGCTAATTGCAGAAATAACGATATATTAACTACGTAATGTACTTAGTTAATATATTTGTATTTCCTTCATTTATTTTAATTTAAATTGCAATTATGTAAAAAAATAGTAATATTTCTGTCCCCAACAAATAATAAAGTTCTGGATATGAAAAAACAACTTGAAGTATACCAAAAATGTAGTGTACAGGAAAAAAGTAATTTGTAATATTGTTACAGGCATGGTTTTTGGAAAAAAAATGCAAGTTGAGAAAATTTAATTTAGCTGAAATTGACAAATTTGACAATGTGTGGTTTCACTTTCGGGGTAGGTATGTTAAATCTTACATTAATAATAGATCTGCGGGGCCTCGAATTACCAACCGACTTATATAGAAAGAGAAATCAATTCGAAAACCAGAAAGACCTGGCAGTATCCATGGTAAAATGAGCAGTTAATGATGACAAACCTCTGCAATATAATCAACAAAATTTAATGCGAATAAATAAAAATAATCCGAGAGTAATAAAAATTATACATTTTGTACGAAAAAATAAATGATGGGTTTTTAATATTAATGTATACTAATACGAGTGTATTAAACAGAGATGCTTGTTTTTTCGCGCTTACTTCTGGAAACGTGTATTCAATTTTAAAAATTTTTTTACCTATAATATAGGTCTGTACTTTTTGAAAGACTATTTGCTACATAACATCATGCTAAAATGTATAGGATCAGAAAAATAATGACGTTGTAACAGAAGTCAAGGAATACTGTTTAAGCAGTGAAAGAGAGAGACCGGCTTATTTTTGTACGCTCGTTTCGAGTATTCTCGGCGATATAATTCCGATCCCGACTATCTATGTTGTTTGGAGAGCAAAGCGGAAGTGGTATGTAATGGCAAGAGGGAGAATTTTGTTTTTCCATATTTGAGATTAAGGCAGTAGGATACAGTTTACGTTATAAAACAATAATAATTCTGGAGATATCCATCAAATACATGTTCTTTATAAAAATATGTTTACCGTCTAGATAACCAGATTGAGGAATTAAAATATTACTATGCGATATACACTTACATATAGGATTTCTGTACCAAAAGACGATACTAAAATACTAAAATTAAAATTAAAGGGTATTAAAAGAGTAAACATGACTAAATTGTTTGTAAGAACTACATTACTAAAATGGATGTAGCTAGTTAAAGATATTGGAATAATTTTAAACAAAGTAGTAAACGCAAGGATATTCTCATTCATGGAAGGTGAAAATTTTCTTTGGAAGCCAATGCATTTCTTCAAAATGAATATAACAATACAGGGTTATTAATGAGTACGTTCAACAAAAACATCATTAACATTTAAATGACTAGGCTACAGCTTCGTTGTTGATGAGTTTTGTAAAATTTCCAAACATGTCTCTGTTTAAACTGAATATTGCAAATTTTGAAATAGAAATTATCATCTTTCTCAGCGTGGCAAAAAATAAACCTCTTTCGTCGAAAGTTCCTGCATCGAAACGTTGCTCTATAAAACTGATGATTCTAGAAATAAATACGACTCAGGGTTGAAAAATAATTGAGATTTATTCCCCTAAAAAATAAGCATTTTACGCTTTTTTGTTTATAAATAATACTATAACTTTGCTTGTTTAATTAAAATTTGTTTTATTGGTAAATAACAATCTAAAATCATATATTTCATTTCTGTCGCAATGAATTATCGTTCTGATTTATTGCAATGGAATTATGTAACGAATAATATCGTTACATAATTCAATTCCATAAGAGAGATTCGAATGTGTATTTTTTTACATTCAGGAACTCCAAAGGAAGACTTACGTAGTTCTCGTTGTTTTATTACTAACGTTATTTTTCAACTAAAATCACTTTAAAATAACAGCATAAAAACACAACGAAAATAGGAGGTTTTTACACATCTTTACCTATATATTTTTGTTTGTTATGAACTATAAATAATTCAACGCAAAAAAATCGTTTCTACAAGGATAAACGGCCAAAATATTTACTTCAATTAGAAATATTTTTTCTCATAGAAACGTTCTAATAATTGTATGCCGTGCAAGCGCCATTGAAAAACAAATCCAGGTCATAAAAACATTTTATTTTCAGGCATCTATATTATATATAAGTAAACTTCTTTTTGCTAGGTCACAAGGTTAACTTCTTCCACATATTTGTCATTTCTGGACCATCAGTGCATAGTTATGAAATTTTTGAATGGGATTCTTAGGTCTTTGAGATATTATCTCTAATCGTAAAATAAATTTATTTCTTTAAAATGTTTGGATAAACATTTACTACGTCAGTAAGTGTTGCTATTTAGTGATTCAAGATAAATTGAGTATAATAAGACACTGTTATACTATTAGTGTGTGACTGTAAGGTCACTCTTTTTGGGCTGTACTGTATCGGCAGAGTCTTATAACAATGCATATAGTTTGCACTCAAAGACTTAGATTATTTAAGTGAAAACTTTTTAGGCGCACCTGCGTAATATTTCCAAGCAGTTTCTACTAAATATTTTAGTGTTACGATATACTCATTTAAATCGCTCTATTTGTGTGATCCCTAGATGTTTCATACATTTCTACCTACGTGATTTATAAAAATATGAAATTAAATGTGCTATTTTTAAAAACAAAACTTGAAGAAAATTGTTCTCATAAGTTTAATTATTTTGTGTACATTTATATTATTTTGAGATTTCAAGTTCTAATATTGTGCCCGTATATCTAGGAGTATAACAATATATAGAACATTTAAGTGATGTCAATGTAACAGAAGAAATTCTTAAAATAATTTTAAAAGGTTAAAAATAATGGAACTTGAAAATTTAGAGTGTTTGTAAAAATTAATTGTTCATTACCTACTTAGAAATATTCAATGATAACAATACGATTACTGTCTTTTAAGGTACCGAACCTGCCAAACACATACAAAGAAATGTTTTTGGTTATCCAGTCGAACCTCCAAAACTGCTTTATTGATTTTAATTTTCTCGAACGTAGAGATACCAGCAGGCATTTGTTCTAATCGCTTGAAATCACTCATGAAGTTTATTGAAATAATGTTGACTAAACTCATTTTATTGTTCACATGCCTAAATCATTATTCATCCATATCGGCAAAAGTTTTCAGAAAAAGACCACAATATTTTGCTTAAAATTGATAGAGTAGAAAGGCACTCAACAATGTTTATATGTTAACTCCAAACACTAACCTAATAATTTCCTTTTTGTATTCGTATATATGTCAACTTTTTTTTCCCTGTAAATTTATATACTTCACAGTTAACATCCAAAAATGTTATATGCCGATAACGACAATGTTTATAAATATTTTTTGTCAAACCGGCACGTTAAAAAAAATTACAGCAAAATACCAATGGAAAAATAATTTAGAAGGAATTCAAAAACTTTATTTTAGAATTCTCGTATAATAGGTATTATTAAAAGCATCAACAAAATTGTCTTCAAAAACTGTTTCACATTGAAACTTCCAAATTGGCCTAAAAAATAAACTGCGTATGTTTCATAAAATAACGTTCGAAAATATGTGTATGGAAATTTTTGATTATTCACCATTTTTTTTAATTTAACATGAAATATTTTTGTAAATGAAAATCACGGAAAATATTTCCTTCTCTCCTTCCGTGACTACTGAAATAAAAATTGTGAAAAATATAGGTACGAATATTTTATTTATTTCATAGCTTTTGAAATATTTGCAATCATTTTACCCCTTTTAAAAATATACTCTTTAATATACGAGTATTTGCATAGGGCAAATGAATATGGATTTTTGTAAATAGTGTAATAGAAGTGCCAATATACTCTTAAATATTCATATCATTCCTAGTAGTATATATTTCTAAGAAACCCCCGCACTATGACCCAAAATAACAACAAGATAATAATGATAAATATATAAAAAGGTGGTTAATAATTCTTTATGTATTTTACAAGTAGGTTAACTTGGACAATAAGCCACAACATAATTTATATTGGGCAGGTTGACATCAAATGAATTAAACCTGAATAATGTATTTCTAAATTACATTAGTTGAATTTTAATTTAGAGCAGTATTTCGCTGCGATACTTTTTTATAGTTAGAGAGTGTAATTTTATGGTATGCTGTATTGACGTCCTGTACAAAAAGGTTGATGGGAACATTCGGAATGGAGCCTAAAAAGCTATTTTTGTGTGAGTATATACTTGGTTTGAAACATTTTTCTGTTGGAATGTTTTTTATGGATGACCAAGAGCGTACTTTTTAAAGAGGCCACATTGTTTTTAGAGAGTGACTTAATTATTAGCTGAATCAGCCTACATAGCTAGCTGTTTTGATGCTGAGAACTTAAATGTTATGCTCACGAGGTTTGCCATGATTTGCGTATCACTCTTTCCGTTGTGAAGTACATTACCTTCAGCATAAATCGCATTAAGTTATAAAATATTATTAGGCTCATAGAATTGGACGGCACCGAAAACTTTAAGACGGAAGAGTTTCTATTGAAAGCGGTTCAAGAGTAACAACTTTTTGTGACGTCGCTGTGAGGATTTCTACCAGTTTCGCTGGTAGCTATGAGATTAATGTGGGGAAGAAAATGGTATGGAGAACAATTCACGTATTGTTTCCGTACAATATCGTTTTCTTTGAGAAATACTTTTTTTAAGCATAAATTTTCACATAATTTTCAGGAATTATTATGACTTGAAGTCGAATTTCGATACGTTTCGTTGACTAGCAAATAAAATTTTAATTCGTGTTTTGTTTATTTCTAAGAAGCTTTTAAGCAATCTAAAGGATACTTTACTGAAATTTAATATTAGTATGTACATCGAGAATAATAAAATCATTATTTTAGGCTTGTTTAGAGGTTAAAATGTTGTGTTTCGATTGGTTGGGTTTGAGCGTGTTATCCAATATTGATGCATTTTACTAGATAAAAACAACTAATTCTTTTTAATTAAATAGTTAATATTAATCACCTATCTTAGAGTATTTTGGAATGTAAATTTGTAGAAGTGCTAGTATTCAATGTTTTAGATTAAACTTTCATAATTTTTCCTTTCTTGTGTCCCTTCTAGTAGAAAAAAATTAATATGAATTTGTTGACAATCGTTTCAAATAAAGAATATTTAAATTAATTTTAAACTTTTATGGATCAAATGTTATGTGGTAGAAGAATAAACTTTTTATTTATAAACTTCTAGTTAATCCTCTACACATGTTAAAAGCTCAAAACTAAATAATTCTTTCTTTGACTAGTTGTTTGGACAAGTCTTGAGTCATAATATATAAGGCCTTTTGTGCGGTGTGACGTGTTAATCGTATACCAAAATTTAAACAATCGATGTAGTTTTATTCAGATTATCTTATAATTGCTAGCAAAACGAGGTGTGACTTTGTTAAGAGTATGTCTTCTCCTAGATATAGTTGTCTTCTCCTAGATAAGTCGTGGTAAAGAACATAAAGAAAGAATACTAGAAATAATACTACATCACATAGTTAAATTTAATTGTGACTTCTATTTCATTTATTTCTCGAATCTTTTATTGTTACGAAAAAACTAATTGAAAACTTTCAGTATGCCGCATTGACGCCAGAAAGTAAGTTGATGCGAACAGTTTTACCGCAAAATGTATCTCGTGGCTGAAGGCGATGTTCAGTGCCTTTAAAATCTGATGAAAAATCAAATGCAAGTATTCTCGAGCAGTAAACTCTTATAAATGCATTTTAGCACCTTAATGTTCAAATCAGAGGAGAGATAAATGCATTTCACCAAAACTGAATTTTTCACAATTTTCCTATATTTAAATGAAAAAAAAACTTACACCCGTCGTTCTCAGTTTTATAAAAAGAAAAAGACATAACAAAATTATCCATGAAAATGTTATTTTTGCGGGGAATATTTTTTTATAACATTACTATTTTTTTTTAATTTTGGTCATGGGATACCTAATTTATAAATTAGTACACCAATTTATAGTTATCAAATTAAAGAAAAAAAAAGTTGAAAATTAAAATACACAATATGTTGCTAACAAGACCTTTGAAATGTTATATTAAAAAACTAGTATTAACAGCAATTTTTGAATCTATTATTTCACTAAATTAATTGAGAGCGGTTTTTATAATAATTACATACGTTCGTTGTTTCTATAAATAAATAAAAAACAGTAATATCCACAATAAATATAAATTATTTATAATAATTATTCAAATTACCAATGATCACCTCTTTGTTATTATAGCGCGCATTCTCTGTTGTTTCTGAAAATGTGAGCTCACCTAATAAAGGGATTATTTTCTTAAATTTTAAAAACACAACTAAGTACGCGTTGGAACACGCATAATTTTTTACAGTTTCCTGTATTTCTAGCGATTGCTGATGCAAGTACACGGAATAATTTCAATGCATTCTTCGATTTTTTCTAAATTAGAAACCCCGGTTTTACACGTTGCATATTAGATTAAAACTTAATACCTCGCATTACATAAGAATAAAACATATTTTGCACAGTATTAATGCTGAGATCTCATAAAATCATCAACTTACCAAATTTTACACATATCTAAACTGTTAAAAATATAGGGTCATAACCAACGGATGCACTTGAGGAGATCATAAAAAAATATTTCACTAGTAATATTAAAATCTACTACAGTTAAGTTTTCCTATAAGTTTCATTACATCATATACAACATTTTTTTATAGAATTTAGCATGTAATAAGTCCCTTATAATGAAAACTGAGATATTGAGTGTAATTCGGTTAAGTTGGGTCAATATAATAGAAGAAACCGCCAAAATGTTTGACAGAATATAGGACGAGGTCATAGTGGGAGTATTTACCCTTAATTAATTAGGTTATTCTCAAAATAACAACCGGAAAACAATGATAGATACTAAAGAGCAATTACTGATATAGGTCATTAATAATTTATGTTAAAATATAACGTATACATGCAATTTGGACAATACATAGCTCCATAATTGATAGCGAGCACATCAATAGAATATAAACTAAACTTGAATAATATATTTGTTAATTATATCGGCTGATCTATAATTCAGAGCAATACTTCATTACCATGTATCATTCTGCTTACGTGAACAGACGTGAACTTTGTGGTATACAGTGTCGATGTTATCCACCAAAAGTTTGACAGTAGTCATTCCCAATGGAGTTCAAGAAGCCCTTTTTATTTGAATACATACTCGGTTTGAAATATTTTTCTATTGGAATATTTTCGATCAATGAAGAGCCTACTCTGGAGAAAAGTCGCATTATTTTTCACATTGTAACTTGGTTAGTAGTTGAATCAGTCTACATAGCTGGCTGCTTCGATGCTGCAAACTTAAATGTGATGCTTATGACTTTTGCAATAACATGCAGTGTTATGCTTTCCGTTGTAAAGTACATTGCCTTCAGCATAAATCGCATTAAGTTACAGAAGATTATTAGGCTAATAGAATTGGATGGAATTGAATACTGTAAGACGGAGGAGTTCGTTCTGAAAGCGGTCCAAGAGTCGAGGCATAATTTTCTTATTTACGTCATCGTAACGACTTTGTGTACTATTGCTACATGTATATCTGCCAGCTTTGCTGGAAGGAATGAAATGAATTCAGATGAGGTGAAGATGTGGGAACCAATTCATGTGTCGGTGCCATACGAAGTTGTTGTTTTTGGAAGGTATGTTTCCTTTAGATAACATATTATCAAAATAAAAATGGAACTTACTAAATATCACTTTATATAAGGTTTAAATTTCGTAATTGTTATGATACATTAATTGGACAGAATACGTTGGTAAGAAAGTATAAAACCATACTTGTACATTTCTAATGAGCTGCGCTGTTAAGCAACCCAGAAATTGAATATTTAAAAATGTCTCATAAACCAAAACACTGGTATAATTGTTAAATAAAATTTAAAATGTGAACAATAAAAAAAATAAAATGTGTTATCCATAAATTTTGCATCTTGTTATTTTAAATTTTTACTTTTTGATTATCTAAGTTTGACATATTTTTCACTAAATAAATAAATTTACATTAAAATAGTTTAGGGGAACATAAAACGAATGGAATTCAGTTATCTTCAAGTTGCTATATGAGTACAGAACTAGTAAAAAATTATTTTATTTTGATATCAGTAAAAACATATAGACATTATGTAATTTCCAAACGACAACATATGATTTTCGTAATATATACCATACAAAGCCAACGATACTTCTTGAGAAAGTAACTTTTTAATTAAAATTAAGCAGAATTTAGCATAACAACACAATTTTTTAGGCATCCACATCCACATCACACAGTTTCGAAACAGCCCTATTTTTTCGTTCGACTCTCTTCACCGCAAGTTTTCTAATACACAGGCTGATGACTAGATAAATGAAATTTGTGTTTATGTCATTTTACTAAGTTTTTATGTATATTAAAAGTTCGATAACAAAATTAGTTTTTTCTTTGACAATTTATTTGGAACTTTTTTGCTTCGTATTATATAAAGCCTCTTTGTCCGCTATGATTTACAGCTGATATACCGAAATGAAAAACAAAATTACACTGTCGTGTTTATTTTTTCGAATAAGTGCGTTGAAAACGAGATATGATTTTGCAAAGGAGTTAGTCTATTTCGTGAGTCTACGGCGGACTACTCTACGTAACATGTTAAACGAACGATTAATCGGTATCTTAGATGTTACTTCTTTGTATTCAAATTTCGATAGCACTTATTATTAGAAACGTTTTTCCTTCTGAACGTATTGGTAGTTCTATACCGTGCAAGTTTTATTGATTAACATATTAAAGTTTTACTTTCACGTGACTGCATGAAGAAAAGTTTTTTTAGACTTTACTAGATCAGTTTCGCCTATATACAATTTTTCAACGGTATCCCCTTGTCCCTTGTCATAGCTTTATTTTATTTCAAATCCTTGCATAAACCCTTCACGTGTTTTAAAGATTCCGCAAAACATTTTTATGGATCTTATAGTGAATTACTAATTTATTTAGGTGATAAAGTAACCAAAATACAACTCGCTACCTAAGAATAAAGTTTCGGAAAAGGGAATAATTCTTCCTCTTAACTATTATTATCTATATCGATACACATTTTCGTCTTCAACGCAAATAATGTTGCTAGCTGTCTCTTTCAAATTAATACTGAAATTGAAACGAAACTTACCTTAAACTTTGCATTGGATAGTTACAAGGCCCGGTCCATTTTGTTTATGAGAATAGAACATTGTTTCCATACAAATTACATTTTTGTAAGTTAAAATTTTTTGTAGTTTTTTCAAATTAACTCGTATTTATGTAACTAAACAGCGGCTTTTGGCGAAATTATACATATATATATATATATATATATATATATATATATACACACACATGGTAGTGTAAAAGTTTGTGAGCTTTGTAGAAATTCCAGTAAAAACTCATTGACGAGGTTCTTGCTAGAAGGAACACATTTCAAATAATGGGTAATATCGGTTATGAGTTACGGCTAATACGATAACTCTCGATACTTTTCAAAGTGTATTATTTGTAGAAAAATTATATCCGTTTCATCAACTAACAGGCCATGTACAAAATGTTACCAAAATTTTCATTATGGAGAGCAATTTTGCAAGAGGAAAAATAAACTAATTTTTTTTTGCAATTCATCGTGTCAGGTAATAAATTTTAAATTAATACTGATTAATATTTGTACAGTGCGAATTCCCAAATATATGCTTTTCTTTTCTTTTAATTTTAAATTTTTTGAACGAAATTCTCTAAACATTTCTTAAAAATCCTTGTACTGTCTCAAAAATATTGATTAGAATAATCTGAAAGAAATAGGAAAAAGTGATAATTATTTGTGATTAGTTTATTTACAATGCATTTTCATTGATAAATATTTTATGAATTCAGGTGATACTACTTATGAGTTCGTCCTCCCATCTGCTGCCATTGTCCAATGCAAGCGTTGAAGTCGCCCATTACGATGACGTTTTTGTGGCTTTTTTTCCAAAGCTTCTTGCAGCTGATCGTAGAAGGTATCAAAGTCATTATCGCTTACAGTGCTGGTAGGCTTATGCGATTGAGATATATATTGTATCCAATTTCAAACTTAATATGTAAATTTATTCTGAGATTGCAATGCAGTTTTCTATGTTTGATCTAGGTTGTTTTTTCGTAGAATCCCACACCGTGGAGGCTTTTCCATGGCAGGGGAATCATTGTCTTCGGGGTGATCATTGTCTTCCATTACTTTGTAGCCTGTTCTGCGTATATCAGCGAGCCCAACTATGTGATAGTTTATTTTTGAAATGGCCTCTTTGAATTCTAGAAGCCGTTCGTTATATAGTAGGGATCGTGGGTTGTATGTATAGATGTAGAGTGGATTGAGTGGAGAGTTGCGGTTGTTAGTCCCCGCAGTGACAGGCCGTGTTGGGAGCTTGTGTGGGGAGGACGCTTTACGTCAATTCTTCATACGTAGGTGCGGTTGTGTAAGCACAATTGATGTATTGTCTATCGTCGGGGGGTGGGAGCGAACCCTTGTTCTGGTTTCGATTTTTTAACAAGTATTGCTGTATATTTGAATTCTGTTTCTTCGAAGGGATTTGGGTATTATTCTTTCTTAAATTTCCGCAAGTATTTTCTAAAGATTTGGATAGGTTTCTTTCGTTAGTGTTTTGATTATGGGTTTTTTGGTGTTGTTGATTTTTTTGTTCATCAGGATTAATACTAAGTTTCTTATATTTAAAAAAAAACTTTGTGACCTTTGTTCCTTTTCTCTTGCATAATTTTATGCATTCTTATAGTATTAGCGGAGGGAAATCTTCTTTAGTACAATATACATCATATTGTCATAGAGTTTTTTCTTGTTTTTTTGTATGTTAATTTTTATTCCCAGCGTAAAGTTTATAATAATAGATATTATTTTTCTATCGTCTTTTTCTTCATGCGTCTTACTTCTTATATGTTCGTTTCATTGTAGTATAAACCAATTTATTTCATTAAAATATCTAGTATGGTTTTCTGTAGATCAAAACAGTCTTTTGCGCTTTCTTCAATCCCCAAAAAAGTTAAGTTCCTTTTTCTAATGTTTCTTTCTAATTGTTGTTTGTATTGGCTCTGTTCATCCACGGATTTTTAAAATATTTTTTATTTATAAGTTCAAAATTTGGGAAGTTCAAAATTTATAATTAGTTTTGTAAGTTATTCCATCACTATTCTTTGCTTTTTTCCGTTACTGGCGATTTTTCTTGTTTATTACGGTCTCTTGCGGTGAGTATCCAAACTTGTATTGATGTAGATAAGGCTTTCATTTGGCCGGTTGATTTGTTCCGCTAGTCCTCCGTAGATGGCGCTGATCTTATTGCAGATGAGGATGATATTGTGTTTCTTGTACCTGGTGAAGATTTAGTTTATGCGCTGTGTAAGTTTATGATAAATGTGGCTCACTTTCTTCAGTAGTCCTATTTTTGTTTGTTTAATAATTTTTTTGTTTAAATCACTGTTTTTAGCTTTATGACAGATAGCACCGAAAGTGTCAGTACTATTTTTGTAGTGTATTAGCACAAATATTTATTTTCCGTCTTCACTTTTACACTTTGACTTTAAATTTTGTTATTACACACCTATTTAAGACACATATCTCAAGGTTTTGATTTATATTATGATCAATAACATAAAGCCAATGTGAACGTTTACGCTAACTAGCGCCCTCTCTTTCTGTGATATATTTGAGAAACGTTCCCCTTTACGTTTTTTTCGGAAATTTTAGAGCTCAAATGGTGACATTACTTCTTTCATCATTCACACTCAACGTGACAGTCGTCTAAAGCCGGGATCAATTTTTACCTTCAAGCACTTGGCCCTGAAAGGACTACAGAATATCCGAAATCCACAAATAAAAGAGAAGTTATGGAAATGAAAATTTACTCTCTCCAGATATCTAAATAAAAATATAATCATTGATAAAAATCGCCTTTAACAACTTCTATCAACATCGCTGAAATTTGATAAAGCAAGTTTTATCACCTTCATAACCAGTTATTTTGTCAAGTATATTAACCATTATGTCAATACTCGGGAACCTGGGTATCCTTATGCATATTCATACTTACATATGTTTTGTATTTAACTAACGATCATCAAATCCTTTTAATTCCTCATTATTGAAGTCAATTAGCGTCAATTTGTTTACATTATGATATCTAAATAAGCAAAAAATAAATAAACTTAAGGGTTTAAGTAGAATACCCACTACAATACCCAGTGTACTCGGGTACTTAAATGTAGGAACATAATACGCCTTGAGATAAAAAATAATAATACTGTTTCAATTCAATGATTTATATGATAAATTATTTACAAAATATCCTCACATGGAGTATAAATATGTAAAACATTGTAATTAATTCTTGAAAACTTTAAAGGTATTTTTTCACTACTCTTGAACATTCATTACAAACCGGTTTATTCTAATACTCTTGTAACACGCAGCACGATCCTACAAAAACTTTTCGTCTGGTGGAAGCTGTCTGTTGAGTAGACTAAGTAGATACTGGTCGCTCTGCAAGTGGGGTTCATTTACTTTAATGTAGATTATTTCGATCATCCCATTGGCAAAATTTTGCATAATTTGAATAATTAAGGGTAAATCATCAATCGTTAGCACATACAATTTTTCACTTAGTTTGTGTAAAATAATCGGCGCTCGTTTATATTTTTTACATCTTGTTATTTTTGTAATCAATTATGTAAATTGGAAGATTCGCCACATTGAACATATTATAAACAAAAGCGAGATGCCATCGGTTAGTCCACATGTGGGCTTTGTAATGTCCCAACATCTAATCAATTGTATCAACTCCAATTTCCTTTTTTTTACAAAACCGAATCATTTTTTATTTTTTCTCTTTCTTTTCGCAAACTGTCCTATAGAGTGCATCGTAGATATCAGTAAAATAGTTTTTTGTTGAAAATAAAAGCATATTATCACTTCCTCCTGAAGTACAAATAGAGTGGAAAATTCTTCGCTATGTTTAAATGCTTGTATCTCCGCTGGAATATGATTCTTATTTTTTCTAAAGTTTCTACAATTATCAGATTATATAACAATAAATTCATTGCTAAAGGTAGATTATTAAAAAAATATCCATAGACATGTTTCTTACAAATTCTAATTCTATATTGCCGATTAAATCTTTTTCAATTTATTTTATTTCGCGGCCGGTCATTAATTTACCAGTGTAAATTTGATTATCAAATGAACATCAATGTTTTGCTTCGCATATCCACCATACTTTACTTGTTTTGATGGTATATATTGAGTGAATCTAGTTCACCTTCTGTATGAATAAAGTTGCTCGTCGACAGTCAAATACTCCGCTATTATTATAGTATTGATACTTTGCAAAATGCTGATAAGGTGGCATTCAACATTTTCTATACACTGCGGATAAGCATTCCTTTATCTTTTTTATAGGAACCTCAGGAGTCTTCGCATCATCAAACCGAATAAATCCTAATATACCCCAAACGGACTGATGCATATAGCATCTCGATACATTGTATGAGAAGTTCACTGTCATAGATCCGGTGAATGGTCATTATTATAATTATTTGACCTGACATTATGAGAATTTCCGAGAATGCGTAAATTTCTTGAAGAATTAATTTTTTTTCACATCAGTAGTTTTTCGTAGGATTTTTCTCATTTTATACTCTTCAAACAATATTTCCTTTCTTGGCGGTATGACGAATAATTAATTCGATTACTTCAGCAGTGAAAACTCTTTAGATGTTTTGGGTCGATAAAGTCTGTATTTCTATGCAGTTCACATTTTTGCTTAAGAATATGTTGACATTTTGATGGATGGAGGATGAATTGGTTCATACTTGGCTGTAAATATTGTCGTCGACTGTGATGGTCCATGATTAGCTGTAAAGCTTTCAGTCGGTTCATCAACAGTCTCGTCTAACTGAGTTTCGCTCTCGTGATATTTTACTAAATATAGAAATATTATATTTCCAAATATTTTTCAAGATAGAAACTACAATAATAAGAAAAAATAATAGTATTTACTAGATTGTTCAGGGTCCGATACTTCTGAACATCTCCTTCTAATTAGATAATGCTAATCATCACTACGTAAGGCAAAGTCTACGGAGGCCGAATCTTCTCTTAAAAGTTCGCTCAAATATTTAGTTAAGTAGATTAATTATAATTAATAAACTAGTGACTACAAATACGTGAAATATTAAAAGAATTGAGTTACTGCTAATATTTATATGTATATTTGAACATTCTAACTTGATAATTCAGCTGCTGATAAATTTTCCTTTATTTGTTACTATTTTTTTACTATAATAAGAATATTACAAATGCTAAATACACACACAAAGTTTGCAAAATATTCAAGTGTCCATTACAAGTCAAGACTTGTTTAAAACTGACAATGATAAATGACGCAAACATACAGCTGCAACTGAGACTTTACTGTTCTCTTTCTTCATTCACCTTTATATTTCGATGGAATAACTGTTTCTAAGCTTTCCCATTGTTACTCTCGAGAAAAAAAGAATTTTAAAGCAAAAATTCCCCAGTCATTAATTTATTTTGTTGAATGAATATACCGTAAGAGGGTAGCCCGGCTATTGAACAACGTTATAACAACTGGGTACTGATATAAGCGTTAAAGTAGAATACCTCTTTACAAACAACCTTCATTCCCTATTTTTTTTTAATTTTACGTCCTTATTGATTTCTTAGATTCGGAGTTTTCTCAATTATTACCGTTTTTGTGAGTTTCTACCACGGATACAGTCAAGCCTTTTTGGATTGTTTCATAGCAGCAGTATTTACACATATTGGCCAACAATTTGAAGCAGTCGCGTATACTTTCGCCAATTTAGACTTGACCAATCCTAAAGCATTATGGGACGAACATTTCAATAAAGCCGTAGAGTACCACAAAACTGTTTTAAGGTGAGTCATTGTGCATAATTCTGTTATTCGTATAAAATACACGAAAGTGGATAAGTTGAGAGTAAATTTTAAATTATTGCAATATAAACCAGTTTTTCAAAAATATTTGTTTCCACCTTTTATTTACCCACACATAAGAATGTCAATATGTGTGCAATATTGTTCAACTACTATATGCGTCTACACTCAGAGTATTTTCACATTTCTCTTCGAGATATTTGGCCCTGTAGAATATTTCAGTGCTATATAACTATTATTATAGTATTGATACTAAATGTAACCTATGCCAAACACTACTCTTATCTTTGTTTAGGTAGTGTGCACTTCCATGAGATGTAAACTATTTGGACATTACTGTGGATCGACTTAACGTTTTATAATTACTGAATCTGCGTCACATTTTTAGTCTCAAACAATACGAGAAAATTACTGAAATATGGCGCAATCAATGCAATTTGGATATAAAATTAATATATTACAACATTTCAAATAGTACAAATTATCGATATTACTAAAAACCGACTTATTATTTGTTGGTTATATATATATATATATATATATATATATATATATATATATATATAATGCTATGCTCGGAAAATCTGCTCTTAAATTTGCATTTATCCCCAACACATGGCATCTTTCTGTGAAAATAGATTGTGTCTCTAAGCTGCAAAACTTTTGGTACTTATATCAGTTATCACAAAAGTTCTATCCATATTTGTCTCTCCTTGAACTCATCTTCCTTTTTTTCCATACAATATTTTTTTTATTTTTAAATTTTTAATAGTTAATCTATTAAAAAATTGACCTTGTGAAGTTTGCGGTAGCTTTATAGGGAATATTTAATTTTTAAACTATGGTTACCGGAAATGACTGCTCAGGTAGCAATAAATATATCAAATGTTCATATTTATTATATATTTATATGCAAACCCCAAAGTCAAAAATTAATTAGTAAATAAATATATTATAATAACACCTGTCGAATTATTACTATATGTAACCAATTCAGTACTGAAAATGTCATGCCAAATACGGATAAGAATGTCAAAGAAGATAGAGTAATCTGAAATTAATAAAGTACTGGTAGATACCTACCAGTATTATCTGCTAAAGTATTATTTGTCTTAAGCCGGGTATTTAAAAATATCAAGGCCTTTTACATTGTTCCAAAGCGAGATTTTTGTTTCATGTTATATTACCGTTATTCTGTTAACATCAGTTAAAAAAAAGGAAAGATGTAAAATTGATTGAAAGACTGAAAAATTTTGAAAGAGATTCATTAAACATGACTTGTAAAATAAACATTGAAGCCTTCTCAAAAAGATTTTTCAGACGACATATTCTAATTCTAATATAAAAATGTTCTTAATATAATTATATCTCTTCATAAATTTTGTTTTTAAACTTATCACCAATTTTTTCACAGTTGTGCAGGCGACATACAAAAAATATTCACTTCTTGTTTCATGGGACAGATTATTGAAAGCATTTTACCGCTTTGCCTCTTTTTATATCTAATAGTTCATGTAAGTAAAACAAAATTATTGCGTTTGATTATTGTTTACAATAAAACTAATATTTAATATTTCTGAATTTAATTAATAAATATGTGTATCTCTAAGTACTGTAATAGTGACATTTAAAAAGAAATGGCATATAAAGAAGTTTTAGGGACGTAAAGGTTCTAATCTTATTAAATTGGTTTAGCAACTAGCTTTTGTGTATTTTTATATATAATATAAGATGATTATAATCATTGACATTTTCTTATGATCAATCATAGGTAATATATTTATATGGTGAAAAATAATATTTTTCTATATTTTAATATAATTACTATCCATGTTCATTATTTGTTATTTTACGTATTGAAAAAAGTATTTATCTACTGACATCTCAATAATTTTTCTACTCTACATCATTTTTTATTTATACAATAATTTCATTCTTTTATCATATATTTCTGAAAATTCTATATTTTCCATAATGGTTTTATTTTTTGTAAGTTATAGTGTATGTTATTTTATAAATTACAAGTATTTCTGGGTATTATCTCTGTATTCCCGTTACTTTCAAGAAATACTTAACCAATTTTTTAAAGTAGCTACATCGTGGGCGGATTCAATTTCAAAAATTTAAGCTATTATTTTTAAAAAGAGTAATTTTTAGCCTAATGATACAATTATATAGCATTAAATATAAGTGGTCGTTAAGAAATTTGGTTATCCAATAATATAAATATCATAAAAGCAAAATTTCTATTGTCTTTTAACCTTCAAAGATTTTATCCCTGAGCCTGAAGAAGAAGTGAGACAATGTTCCACCCCAACCCCCTTTCTTTTTAATATCTACGGAAAATATATAAAGCAAAGAGTACTTTACAACTGGTTAGGTGCTAACTTGATAGCAGCAACTGCGATCTGCAACCGACTCTGCTATATCCGAAATGGACCCCGAGAAACATTTAAGCAAGTAATAAGTGAAAACTAGGGTGGCTCAATATTAGCAAGTTCATAATGAAAATAGTAATCTTTGATAGAGCTGGCTTAGAAACCAGCTACCCAAAAATCTACGGTAAATTTATATAGGATATTAGAATCATTCAGATTAAAGAGGCTGCGAGAAGAAAATATGTAAAGGGTTTATACTGGCTAATTGCGATGAGTTAATTTAATGAGGTTTGGACAAACAGGAACATCTCCAACACCACCAATACAAGGGTGGTATAAATATTCGTTTTCCTCTCTTCTTTTCTTTCCTCCAAACTTGGACAATTCACTCTTCGGTGAAAAAAGGTACACGCTATGAACATATGGTATTAGCTAGGTGTCTACCCTGAACCGCGAAAAAACAAGTAAATCTATTCTCAACTAACTGAGCGCTAAGACGGGATCACGTACAAGCTGTTACTTAAGAGTATATCAATTCTTCGGCCATATAATACGCAGAAACTAAGATACTTACAAAGATTTTCCATTGTTGGCAAAGTCGAAGAGGATTGGGGAGGAAACGGCTAGGAAAACGGCTACTTTACTAGTGATAAAATCAAGTTTCAGGTCTCTCGGCACCCTGTCGTTTTTATGAGACAACAGTCAGTTGATAAATAACAATTCATAGGGAAGGTATTTTCAGTCGTACAAGACCTTCAGTAATGAAGAATGCGATCATGAAAAAGAATAATAATATAATATTATATTATTTTCACGACGTTTCGTTTTAATATTAATTGAGGTTGAAAATAATAAATACGACATTTTAGGCTGCGATTATAGTTGTACTCACATTTTCTAATTACAACGTAAAAAGGGGCCCGTTACTATTTACTACTCATTTTGCGCTTTACTGTACGTTTCAGAACATGAACAACGGAGAAGGTACAATCGCAGACACGTTAACGTACGCTTCTTTACTGCAGTACTTTATATACCAACTTTACCTAATAACAAGATCGGCTGATATTTGTACCAGACGGGTGAGTATCAAAAACAATAGTCCTTATGTTTGTCTTTAATATTATTCCTACCAATACATTTAACGTTTTTTAATCATAGTGAAACTAATATTGTCAGTTATGGCTAATAATTAATAATAAAATATTGAATTAAATGGCTACAAAAATAATGGAGAATCACGTGTGTTTTGGAATATACTAATTAAAATGAGCTAGGCAATATTTTCATGAGATACTTTCACCAAATAAAAATACAGTAGGTTTTATGAATTCAAAATATTTTAAAGGAGATAAATAAGTTTATTTCCATTGAAATAATTTAAAAATATTAACATTAAATTTGTAAATACTATGTTTTATGCTATTTACTGTAAACATCATTTCTTAAGAGTCAAAAAATTAAAACTTATAAGTTTATGAGTTAGTGTTAACACCAAATAAATACAATAAACTAAATAAACAAGACCAAGCTAAGTACCACTTCAGTCAAGTGCTCCTTCATGTATGGAGTAAGAATGGTTTCGTATTTCTTCCTAACTTTTATTATTTGTTGAATTATTGACATTTTCAAGTGGGGAAAAATAATTTCACTTGAAGTTATAAACAAATTTTGGAAGCCATAATTATTTAGATGTTTTAAGCCAGAGGTTGAAAAATTTGCAAGAGAGAAAAAGTGTGGTTTTCATATCATTTTGTAGCTCGATATTAAAGTTTCATTATTTCATAATATTTAAAAAAACCTACAGGCCATCGTTCTCGGTTCCATGTGCATAGTCTTTATGTATCCTTTGCTCTTAATTTCTTAACATTGTTAACTATTCCGGGATTGAATACATTCCTTGGTGCCAGAATCACAAATTGTGTCCTGGGTCATTCAAATACACAAAGACATCTAGAAAAGGTAGATATTCTCTTCATTCCTAAAGATTTTCTATAATTTTATAAATATTCTTTCTTCGATTATTTTCTAGGTCAACTATGTTACTTCATGAAATATTTTAAAAATGGCTTGTGAAAAATATATATTCCCTAACTTCACCCACGCTATTATAATTCCATTCATATCCTATTTCCTTCTGCCTCTTTCTTTTTTTCTTCCCGAAACGCCTTATATATAGTGTCGCAACCCACCTTCGATTGAAATTATGGGTTAAATTCCGCAATTATTGTAGACTGACGGTGTTAAATCTTCTTATAATATTTTTTTTATAATGTGAATTCTTTGTACATGTAAACATATATTATATCAAAGACAAAATTAATAAATAAAACAAAAGTATAGATATTAGCGTGATCACTTTGATAACTGTTGTTAAAATGACGTTAAAAATATTCCACGCGCTTATATATAATTTTTAATAATTTCAAATAATTTAGATTTATTCAGAATAGGAACTACGAATAACGGTAATTTTGTTATACATTGTAATATTTTTGTCCATATTAACGATGAAAATTAAGTATTTTCTTCCTTAGGCTTCTTCAAAATAGAAGCAGTTCTGCAAGACAAAATTTTGCTAATGGAAGAACCATTAGTAAAATTTTTAAATAATTCTTTTTTTGCATTTATTTCTTACACTAAAACTAGAAGTAAAATATTCTTAACATTGTTCAGAATAAGGACAAGGAGTTGGTTGATGTTTATTAGGGAAAGTTTGAAATCACATTATATGTGGAAGCTGCACATCAATAACCTTCATTATATAGCGAGTAGTTCACTTTGCGTAACCCGGCATGAACATAAGTTAACCTTTCTGTTTGCGCTTTTATGAAATATATGAAATATATCCTGTGAATGTAACATCTGCCGTTTGGTAATAAAGTTATTAAATATTTTTTTGATTTTTGTATCAGAATAAAATTCAAAATGACACTTATATCATGAAACTTCGGTGCACATAATGGGCCGGAGTAAATGTCTACTACATTAATCTTCTCATTGAAGAAATTCCATTTCTGGCAGGCATCCTCAGTAGCATACGGTGTCTACAATAACAACTGGCACCTTACATCTCCCTCGATGAAACGTCAGATGACCGTTGTCATGCAGCGCGCTCAACGGCCACTAAAATTCACGGCTTACGGAATATTTCCAATATCTATACTGACATTTATTCAGGTATTTATTTCCCTTATCAAATAAATTTCACTCTAAGTAAACATATATTGTTCTTGATTTGGAGTAGATGTAACGACAAATGGATTATCAAGCATTAAGTCACGGTCAAGATTTATTGGTCAAAAATGTCTCCCTAGGTAGGAAATCAACTTTTTCAGAAACAGTAGAAATAACTTCCAATAATATATTAATTCCCGTTCAAAAACCTTTTACAAGAGTAACAGAAATTAACTGATTTTAGTTGGAGAAATATGAGAACAATCCATAAAATATGAGAACAATCCATAAAATATGAGAACAATTTTATTTCATAATTTAATTGATCAAAATAAATTTTTGTCATTTTTTTAGTAATTCTACAAATAAATTTAATGTCACTTAATTTAAAAAACATATTGAGCTTATTATTGGAATAAAATGTTTGGGCGGAGGCTTCCACATTTCATATAAAGACTTTATGATGGAAAAATAATAAAATGAAATGTCGTGAGCTTTTAATGTTTTTGTTATAAAACTTTTGCCTTCTTCCAGAAAAGAAAATTGAGAATAAATTGGAAATTTTGTGTGAACTTTTTTTCAACTTATAAATATATTAATCACATTAAGGAGAACAAAATATTCTGTTCCGTAAATTGGTGCTTAATTAAATTTTATTCGATTTAATTTATAAAACTGTAGCAATAGGCACATATTGAAAAAACTTCTTTTCGCAGAAAATATTTAATGTGATCTATACATATGATTGACAGGTCTTTATTATTGATGATGAAGTTAGAAATTTTGCTTATTAATCGACCGTTCTTAATACTGCTTATGAAGGATTTAACGAATGTGATTTTGAAGTACTCCTTGAATAATTTTGAATTATTTAAGACGGGAAATGGGAAGAACGTTGAAGTGCTTTTGTCTATTTTATGTTCGATGAGAAAAATAGATAAAAATTGTTCGCAAATATATTAATAATTTTTAAAAATTTTTTTACTTATTTGTACTAAAATAAGTGATTAGTAAAACATTCTTAATACCATTAGGAAAAGCAATTCCAATTTTTATTTACGTACATTCTTTAAAATAAGATGTTTAAAATAAAATTAGACTGGCCTTATACTCTTTAAAATTCAACGTTATCTATATTCAGTATATTTACTTTTTACCAAAAAAGTGTCATGTTTAAATTGTTTATGTATATGTCTAAAAATAAATTTGTATTAGTGTCTTCTAAATAAAGGTATAAGTACAATATAATAATGGCAAAGCAATAGAAAATACGAAACGGAAAAAGCCATTTCTATTATAATATGTTCTTACTAGTTCTTGCAATATGTTCCTTCCTATATATAAGGATCCATACCGCCCAGTCATGATCGTGTAATCGGGTTGCTCAAAAATTGCTTCGATTCTATTTACCCATCTTAAGTTATTTAGCTTATGAGCTTATTACTGAAAATCAATTAAAATGTAGACGATATTGTCACTAAATATTGATTCACTTATACGACTTAGAGGGGACAAGGCATGGAGATACTAATAAAATAATAAAATTACTACAATTTATGACCTAATAAAAACATTTATTAAGTGTTTTAGATAAGCTGTTTTTTAAGATCTATTTATTCAGAGATACTCTACATAGTGTTATAATTCTGAAGTAGTATCGTGTATAAATTAAAATGAACACAAAGATGTATTAAATATGTTGAAAACTTGAAGAACTTTTAAACTCTTTACTGTATAAATATTTTAGCGTAATAATACATTTGTAATTTTTAACCTTTAAAAAAATTTAATTTAAATTTCTCATTTAAACTCCAAAAAGCTAAATGATCTTAAAAGATGTTTTTAAAGCTGATTCACTTTAATGTTAAAAAACTATCTATTTTTACAGATTATGAGGTCGGCATATGCTGCATTCACTTTATTAAGAAATATTAACTAACATATATTTACAAGCGATCCAGTATTAAATGTATCAATTATTTTTTTCAAATTCTTAATCGCTGTTGTTAAATCAGAATATATTATCAATATCGTTCAGAAAAGAAGATTGTTATTGTTAAATAAAAACATAAATGGTTATAATGAGTCAAAATGTTATTGAAGTAATTTAATAAACAAATATCTACAAAATTCGTTTTCTTTTTACGGTAATTTATTTGTGTAAATTTTAAAAATCTAATTACCTTCTTAGTGTAGACCATGATAACAGGAATTATTTTGCATTGGGTTTACATTTCTATTATATAGTAAGTGGTCAAGTCCAGTAAAGATTATGGCACTGTTCTTTTACCACAGCAATATAACCTATTTTAATCCTCATATACTTGCATTTAATAATCTATATGTATAAAATTAAGATCGATATATTCAAGAACCTGGAAGATGAAATGAGTAATAACCAATACACATGCAATTTTCTTTTATTCAGAGATTTACAAGCTAAAGAAAATATTTTTATAACAGTGGAAAAGCTTCATCTTTCGTGAATTCCGTTTGTTTGAAATATTTCTCATTTACAGGTTTAAACAATAAATAAGCGAGTCAGCATACCGCACCTGTAATAAACTACAGGCTAAGTTCATATGTTTGGGATTTTCAGTTTTTGTTTTATAAGGATTCATTATCGACGGTAGTAAAATGTGGACCTCACAGAAAAAGAAAACGAACTACAAATAAAGAAATAATTATATATGCGTCCCTTTTACACTTTTCCCTCTCGTCCCTGTACCGTCCCGATAGAAGGATCGAGTCAGCCGATGGGGTGTTCGAATTGAAGTTGTGTCTTTATATTAGAAATTTTGAGGTAAGTGTTGCATTTTCTTTTAGTATTTTAAGGGCAAATTAAGACTAAGATCCCCTTGGTAATATATTTAGTCAAAATATGTAACCTTAGTTTTGGTTATTGTTTTACATTTGAAATATTTTTATATTTTAAGTTACTATTTTGATTAAATTTTGCATCCTTCACTGAAAGTAATTTATAAACAATATAGCAACCTATGTAAATAAGTCGTCGTGTAGTGTTACGTTAATATTATTTTTACTTTAATTTGTGTTAATATTGACACATTATTTATTTTATTTGCAGAACGGAAACATAATTTTACGACAAAAATAATAATGATGCTAATTGATCTTACAGATTCTGCAGTTTCTACGATAACGTTGAATACCATGAGAATCGCAAAGTAAATAAAGTTGTTAATTTAAATAACCATTACTGAATTTCCTTTATTGCAACTAGTAACTAAACACTTTAAAGATAAGGAAAGTATTCCTAAGAAAATTGTCAAAATTGCTGATATCATTAAAATAAGAGCCACTGTTTCAACTGCTGAAGCTAATTTTACGACTGCAACAAATAGTTTTCCTCAAATAGTTCCAGCTCATCTTTTAATTCAGGTAACTCAAATTGATATTCAACTTTTCCGTCAACTGATGAATTTGTCTCGTGAATGTTCCTATATAACATAGTAACTCCAGTATAACCTAAAGTTTTGTTATATCATTGTGATCCCATTGATCAATATAAAGAACATGAGTAGTTTTCTCAAACTCCACATCAGCTGTCTGTCTCCACGTCAACTTCGCTTATTCACGACACTGAGCTAACAATAATGCAGCGAAACCCTATTATAAATTACCAAGTTTCACTTAATCATTCGGAAAAAAGGTGATACCAATGTCAATTGCGACGACCCATCTCACAACGATCAACAGAGCAACTAAAGAGATATCGTTCGCTAATTACATCATCAAGAATTTTAGATACAATATTGCTAGAGAGGGAAAAAGGGAAGAGAGGGAAGAAGAGAGTTAGAAAGGGAACTAGGAAAGTTAAAGCTGATCAGACTAAATGAAAACAAAATTTTAATAGAAATTAAGCAAAACATTGGTGAATAATGTTTTAAGTTAGTTCTAAAAAAACTGGCGAGTGCGCGAGAAATAAAATTACCTTGCACTCAAAAATGTCGTTTAAATGCAGTTAGAAACTTGATCAAGACAGAAGGAAAGATCATTTTTAATCTATTTGGACGCTAGGAGATTTGCAACTGCAACGAATGTTTATGTTTACAAGCCTGACCACTATAAAACCGAAATATAAATATTCTAATGCAGAGAAACCTATAGAATATAAAAATGTTTATTTAATTTTACAGAAAGTGATAGGAAAATAAGGATTCAGAACACATTTTTTATTAATGCATGGTATTACATAAAAGTTACACAGACAGTTACATCTAAAATCAAAAACCGTAATTACTTAGCTGTAGATGATGGAGATTTTCTTTAACAACAGTATACCCTAAATATGCGATTAAACATATAACAATTAGGTAGAGAAAAGAAGCTTAAAACTAGGCTAAATTAGCGATTCACGATAGATAATAGAGTAATGAGCTGTATGCACTGTTTCAGTAAATAGTTTATGGCGCCCGTATTGAAATTAATATAAAGCCTAACGCAAATTACTAAAAATAGTCGATGAAAAATTAGCACCGCCTCTCTGATAAAAGTCGGTAGTTATCAGCAGCCGAATAACCGCCTACAAAAACTGGTTGTCTAGGCTACGTCCTAATCGAGACTGCAATATGATTATATGTATCACGAGATATCATTCGTTTCGTCGAGGTAAATTTTATCTGTAATAACGCTTGAGGAAAGCCTCATTGCATCGTCAGTCCATAAATAAAGGGACTACAAGGGTCCCTTACATAATAAAGGGACTACAATTAGCAACCCTAATGCACAACACAAATGATCGAGTTTTGTACATGGTGAGTCAGTGGCTGACATCTGTCGAATTTTGATAGAAGTCATAGAAGCTCGTGTTTAGTGCCATGTTTTGCCATTTTCTTCCTTAGCATGTTTTTACTCATAACGTTTGGATTAGCGAGATTTGACCTGAGTGACTTCGAATTTTTTGTAGCACCAATTTATCCAGAATGTGCGTCAATGTACGTTGGATATTGTCAGTTATCGGCGTAGCGCATTACTCTCGTCAAACATGATCTCCATAATTAATTAATAAATAAACAATGTCTCTAAATCTAAATATTGAGTTTCACTGACAAGTTACATCCAATTAACGGCCATGTGACCTATTTTATGTCTAAAATATCTGCGTTCATGACTTCGACACGGACCTCACTCTTTATTTCTGTAGCAATCTCTATAATGCAATATTAAATATATGTAGGTAATATAAGTGAGGAAAACAGCGGATATATGTTATGTTAATTGTATACTAATTTGACAATACACCAGCTGTTCCTATTTGACAGCACGCTCACACTTACATAATAACCGTAATTAATAACCACTATTACCTATGTACTATTATGTATATATCAATTATTCACTTTACAAATACAGCCCAGTATTAGCGACATTTGAAATTGTCGACCTTCTCACTGTCGGATAAAAGTACGGAAAAACAGACACTTTAACACTTTTTACTTTAGTTTAACTTTATACGAAGAATTAATTATTTGTTCTCTTCTTATAAAAAAGATGACGCTGTTAGATACCGATTATCGGTGCATTGCGCTTTGGGGGGCGATACTTGGGGCGTATTTTAAATAAACCTGCCAACGTGTCTAACGAAGTAATGAAAGGTACATTCTCCTTTCGTTATTAAAAATAAAAAGTACTTAAAGATATTTTGTTGAGGGTAATTATAAATTATGTTATATAGCTCTGGAAATTTTTGTGTAACAAACATTTTTTAAATTTTTTCTTTCTACCATTACTCAATCCTTCATCAGAGCTAGATAAGAAACGACGACGTCTACGACGTCAAAAAGATTTGACAAACTTATTTCGCTTTATTTAATTAATAATTAAATTACGAAGAAAGTACGTCTGTGTCCCAAATATATTTAGTAAGTCTTTTTGTTTAATAATCTCTATTATCACTTAATCATACATCCTATGCTAGCTAAGTAATAAGAAAGTATGACTTGCAACGTCAGTTTTTAGCAAACTCCTTGCCTTTCCTTTAAATTTTAGACACGCCTCATAAATTAGCAATCCCAAAGAAGTAAGGTGTAAAATTTGAAATGTCCGTACCAACATGTCTAACAAATTTACCAAAGGCACATCCCGTTTCCGTTATCGAAGATAAAAAGATTCTTTTAAAGAAAAAAAATCCGTTGTTACACATAGAAATGTATATTTGTACCAAAAAATGTTTCCAAAATCTTTTAATCCCTGCCGATATTAAGTTATCCACCACAGCTGGGTTAAAAGTGGTGACAACTTACAATATTAAATAGTTTTACAAAAGTCTTTCGCTTTCCTCCAATTTTGTGTACACACCTGCCTTTTGATTTTAACTTATGGTTTTGAGAAATTACAATTTACCCTCTGATTATAGCTAAAGGCCAAGTTATCAAAATAAACAGGGAAATTCCTTATTAAACTTATAAGCACGGTTTTCTAAACCGTTTTTTTAACTCGTATTTTCTTTAATATCCCTTTTACAAACAGTTTTTCTTGCGTGTTTTACTTTTACATATAATCAGTGCAGTACTCAGTTATGTAAAATCATTCTTGCCTCAATGGCAAATTCCACTTGTTATTCAGAATATTTTTAATCTCTTTATTTGTCTTTTTGTTCGAAAGAAAAGACCAGAAAGGTAAACCCTACTTTCATTTCCAGAAAATATTTCTTCTCATTTAGTTTTAAAGAAATGCGAATTTACCAATACCGGCATCAATGCCATAACCTAATTTTATTTTTACCAATAATGTGTGTAAGTTACTGAATAGATTTGTATATAAAGAACTTATGTTTTAAGGAGAAATATAGTTCAGTCATTTATTTTAATACGTTAATATAGTGTAAATGACCTCTGCCGCCCTAACTATAGATTGTCAATAGAAGGAATACATTGTTTTCAACAAGTTCTCAAATTAACTGGGAATTGCGTGCTTTTTGTCTATTCAAAATATTGAAATGAACGAAAAATATATAAAATTTCTTTCGACCCAGAACAATGGTGATGAGACCTGTTGAAACGTTTCTTGATGGATAGCAAATCTTCCTCCTGATACTTTTGTCGATAAGAATTATTAAATGTTTATTAATACTAGTATCAACCAAAAATGTGTCTTATAATTTATTGAAACACAAATTTATGAACAATGATGAAACTATTTGATTTAAACTAACTAATAGAAAAGCTGTTAAATATGAATCGAACTCACATCACAAGATTTTCACACTCACATTCTACTGCTTTTGATTTGTGGAATTCTTGAAATCCTTTTAATAACTTTAACTTACGATCGACGTCTGGTAAATTGTACCTGCCTTAAATTAACCCGCGCTATTTTCGTTCCGTTCACATCCTGTTTTCCTTTGTGCTACATTCTTTTTCTTTTTCCCTGTAAAAATGTCTAATTTTGGCATTATCCTTATTAATAATATTTTTTTTTAATTTTGGTAATTAAAAATTATAAAAAAAAGTATTTTCAAGGAAATTACATTAATGTAATAATTTTGCTGTCTATTTTGAAATAATTAATTATAATTCTAGGCCGTATTTTACTGAATCATATTGTTCTTGTGGTGATAAATCCAACGTGTGTACCAGTATTGTACGAAAGATTACAAGCAAACCTTTGACAATTTACTTTTGATTCACATGAGGTACACAATAACTGGTGGCCAGTATTGAGCGCCATTTTTTTTGGGCATGCATACACTTCTTGCTTTGTTGTATCATGTTCTATCTCGATTGTTAGCTAAGTACCTATTTTACATCGTGCTTAAAATAGGTTTTTTGTATTTTGACTTCACAAAAACGTTTCGTAAAAAAACGTTGGGTCTTGACAATTTGACTTTCATCGCGCCCCAAGAAGTTTCACTTATAAAATTATACGGTTCAGTACAAGTATTTTATGAAAGATTCCATGCAACTTTTGACAATTTACTTTCGATTCACATAAGGTACAAAACAACTCAAGGCCAGTATTGAGCGCCATTTTGGTTTTTTTAGACGTGCATACATTTTTAGTTTTATTGTTTCGTGTTCTCTATTGATTCTTAGCTAAGCACCTATTTTACATCCTCCTTAAATTATATATTTTTTATATTTTGACGTTACAAAAATGTTACGTAAAAAACGTTAGGATCTCGTAAATTTTACTTTCATTGCGCCCAAAGAAGTTTCACTTCAAAGTTATATGGTTCAGTATGTAAATATATTACCTAGTTCATATTTCATAGGCAAAATAAAAGTAACTTTTGCTTGCATTTTTTAATTTATGAACACAAGTTAATTGAAAAAATGTTCCTTTTAGTATTTACTAATTTCAAGGGATAGTTTTATAAATTTTACACACTCATAAATAAAACGATAAGGGATGTTACTTAACACGCAAACATAAAATAATAAACTATTAATCATAGTTTCAATTCTTTCCGAACCAAGAAATATATTATTAATACAAAACTGATTTGTTATAAAAAGTAACAACATTTATGTACTCTTAATAAAATAAGACGGCATACATATATAGATGAGGATATGGTGAGATTAAAAGCTTTTGTCGTTTTTATCTACTGAATATAATGTTTATAATGCCGACATGATAAAATGTTACCATATTTTGATAAAACAAAAGAAATATTTTTAATTGTATCTGCGTGAGAAAATGCAACCTCCGTAGATATTTGTTTGATAAAATATAATTCGCATTCCGAAATTTTTTCCCTTTTTTTTATTAGTTTTTCAAATGGTAATATTTTAATATTTATAACAGATTATGAATTATTTTGGTGGGTGTAATTTATAAACTTGTTTTGTTATAGACTTGATTATAATAATGATTTTTCCATAATACGAATTCCAAACCAATGTAATTATTTATTAGTGTGTAAAAAACTACGTAGCTGTTTTCATTGCAAAATTCAAAGTAATATTAAATTCAAAATGATGCTGTATATTGATTAACTTTTAGGGTTTAGGTCAAAATAATTTTGAGACCACGTGAAGTGGAAATTTTAAATTTGGCATAGTGATAAAACATACTAACCTCTATAACCTGTGTTTACACCAAAAATGTCCATGTGAAAATTTTAAAGTTAATAAATGAAACGATTTTCTTTTCATTTCTTATATAAATCAAGAAAATATCAATTGTTTTTATTTCTCATTTTAAAAATTCAATGGTTTTTTCAAAATTCTGCAATTTGCGCTCCCTCCCCTGTTCTCTGATCTCATAGGCCTATGCTGCTACCTACTATTAGGGTGTTGGAGATTTTGTTTCATTTTCTGCCTACCCTTTTCATCATCATAACCCGTTGAGGATAACTAAATTATCAATTTAAATAAATAATTTTTTTATTGAAATAATTTCGTTTTAATCGTTTTTATCAAACAGGTAGACGGACATCCATATAATTTTGTTGATATTAGATTGGTTTTATTAATAAAAAAAGTATTTCAAAACTGAAAATTCTAAAACCATATACAGATACGTAAATTTTATACAGATACGTAAGTTCTGACTTCAATTGCAATATGAATTAGCCTTTTATGATTTTTGAATACATTAGTTTAACAAAGTGATGTTAAATTTTACACAAAGATTTTATTCCACTATGGAAGAAATAAATTTAATAGGAGGAAACTAAGACATTTACCAGATATTGTTCGGGCTATACAATTTTGTGAAATAAGAAAAAAGTAAGAAATTGCTGCCATCTTTTAAAACTAAATCTTTTCCATTATATTTTATGGCAGCAAAATCAATTTTATATAATTTCATTAAATATTTGTAGTTAAAGCGCTTTGAAACTCAAGCACATACTAAAATTTATCAAATAAAGAGCATATGACGTTTATTTGGCACGAGTTTTTTCTCTATTTTAATAGAACGTAATACAAACAATATCCAATATACGACAACATTGCGTACAAAATCGTATGCGCGCAGCAGATACAAAAATGATGTTATGCTCCTGTCGCGTTTATAAGTTTAAAAGTAGAACGATTAAACAAGTTTTATTATAAATTAATCTTTACGTTATATATATACTTTAGAGATTACTACTTTTGACCGTTCAAAAATTAACAATTTCGTAGATATAAACACTCAAAATATGTGTATATTATGCATACATATCAACGTGTGCCTCCGTATATTAATGTATATATCAGTGTATGTCTCCAATGTAATTAAATGTATATATAAATAGATTAATGTACAGGATGGAAACTTTACGTATCCCGTATATTTTTACACTCAGAAAATATCGCACCCCTGATAAATTGAAGGCACATTTAAAATTTTGAGGATTTTAAATGTTTGTGTCATAAGGACCCATTATCGACCGCGTATGGACCGCGCATGGACCGCGCGTGATTAGAGTTGTATTTTTATATTGAAAATTCTAAGGTAATGGTTGTAATATTTTATATTTATTTTAAGATCCCATTAGGATTAAGATTCAACCAACTGTATAATTTGTCAAAATATTTCGCCTTAATTCTGGTTAATGCTTTACATTTCTATTTTTTGTATGTTTTTATTGTTGTAGTGACTATTGAGTAATTTTGCTATAACATAAAAAAAATATTTGTTTATTTTATCACTTTAGTTAGGCCTTCATTGAATGAAATTTGTATATAATATGGCGACCTGTGTCAATAAGTGGTCTTGGAGTGTCACGTTAATATTATTATTACTACAATTGGTTTTAATATTGACACATTATTCATTGCAGAAAAGTATGATGTAACCATTACCATAATTAAAGTTAATCTTGAATGCTGTGTGACGCATAAACTAATTAGAGTTGTCTATTTAAATTATTTTTATCGAATTTCCTTTATTAAATCTAGTATGTTATAATTAATGTAATTTTTGGACATGACTAAAAACTATGAAGGTAGGGAAAATATTCTAATGGAAACTGTCAAAAGTGCCGAAATCTTTCAACTGAATGCCATTGTTTCAATAACTGAAGAAAATTTTACGACTGCAACAACGCCGAAATTTCATTTCAAATGGTCATCATCAACTATTTCCGGCTCATTTTCTAGTTCATGTAGACCAAAGCCTTTCGTATCGAGGTCATTCACAAGAAATTCCAACATAACGTAAAAATTTTGTTACCTCATTGTGATCCCATTGAACAACCCAAAAGCTTAAGAAGTCTGGCGATCTTAGTGACACAGACCAGACTAGGACGACATCATTCACTAATCTCTTCGTCAAGCACTTCAGATACAATATCTGCAAATAAAACTTCATTTACTTATAATGCTATATCGTTATAAGGTAATTAGGAAAAGCAAAGATGACTTAATATAAAAACACTGAAAAAATCAAGAGAAACTTAGGTGAAGGGTGTTTTTCCATTAATGCGAGAAAATGGTCGGTGCAGAGATATGAAACTACATTTTTCTCAAAAATGTCGTTTAATATGCAGTGAAAAACTTAATCAAGTGAAGAAGCAAGGACATTTAAAATTTTTCAGAGTGTTAGACGATTTGCAACTGCAAGAAATGTCTTTATTGTCAAGCATGACCACCGTAACACCGAGAAATAAACATTAATAAGCAGATAAACCTTAAGAACCTAACAATTCCTATTATTTTACAGAGGGTGATAGAGAAATAAAGGTTCGGAAGATATGTTTTATGTATAACTTAGGTATAAAACAAAAAATGATACGGATTATCAAAGATAAAATTCAAACCTCTAAGTATTTAGTTGTAGAGAGTAGAGGGCGACATGAATATCACAAAAGTGTCAGCGAGGTCGTGAACAAAGGTATTATAGATTTCATTCATTCAATACCATGGATTAAGTTGCAATATTTAGGAGCTTTCACGTTTGAAGAGTTTATTAGTGAAGGAAAATATATTTTAGATCTATTTAGAGATTTTGAAGGACTACAAAAAAACAAAGATTGTGACGTTGGTCATTTTCACACCTTCTGTGAAGTATTTAGAACTCAATTAAATATTGGATTCTATCAACCAATAGGTATGTAATTGTAGGTACTTACAGAAATTTTCTTTGAACCAATGCCAAAATTAAAAGTAAGTTACACGCCTTAACTTCAACTTGAAATTATTCCATGCTTTATCCACAAAATGGTAATTAGCTCGGCTCGTGCAGTTATGCTATAAACATCACCGACTTCGTTGGTTTACAATTAGCATCGGCTGATGTACACACACACATATAAACATAAACACACACACGCATATAAACATAAACACACACACGCATATATATATATATATATATATATATATATATCCGTAAACAAAAGACAATATTAATAATTATATTTAAAACCAAGTATTATGCACAGCACATAGAAAAGAAGTAAAAACCAAAATTCGAAAAGGAAGAGAAAAAAAGAAGAAAGAAATAATAAATATAATTAAATCAAATAATTTTGAAGTGCCGATACTTTTCTCGTATTTTGTTTGTATTTCCTGGGTTAAAGGCCATAGGTGAACCTTTTAAATGTATCTATGGATCTAGCGGTCTTCAAGGACGAAGGGAGGTTATTCCAAATTGTTGTTGCACCAAACATGAAACTACCCCGATAACCAGTTGGGCGATGTGCCACGAATAAGAGAAGCCAATTTTTGGGCCGCGTTACGTGGCGTTGAGCACTATCGGGTCTATTTAATATATCGTAAATATATTTCGGCTCTTTTCTTTTGTGAAAAGTCTACTCAAAAAGGTAACCTCGATGGCTAAATCTGCGGAGGATTATAACGTCACGGAGACGTTCATTGTTATTTCTGGGATGAAACATAGCTGTAAAGATTTGGAGTTGCGTTTTGAACTATTTTAAAAGGGCGTCTAAAAATTCAGGTTATAAAGAAATAAATGTGACATTCATATCTTATAGATGTAGACAAAATATATATTTAAGTATTGCTCGTTTTTTATGTACAATTTAAAAAATAAAAAATCTATAAATATTACACACTATTACCTAATTAAAGCACACACCCAAAATGAAGTCAACGGTGTGCATAACTTTATGGACAAACAAATAGCAAAAGATTTAGAGTCTGGCATATACAGACCCGTTAAATTTATGACAGTAATCCAAAAAGATAAAAAATCTGGAAATGCTTTTATAATTAATAGTCGAATCTACGTTTTTTACGACGTTTACTAAAGAAACACATTTTTTTTACCACAAAACATCTTATAAATATAATTAACGACAAAATTTATTCCCAAAAACTTATGACAAGCAATTTGTATTAATATCAAATAAGAAGAACGATCTCACATAATTAGTTAAAAATTAATTTAACCGTGTTATGCAACTTATCCTAATAATACGTTATTTTAACTTTAGACCCGGTTATTTCAAAAATTTTGTTAGAGCCTTTTATTAACTTTTAACTAATTTTACTGCTGCAAAGGTCACTATTATTATTTGTGTATTAAGATGAAATTAATAAACGACAAGCACAATTTTCAAAACATTTAATATGTTTTTAATAATTTGTGTATTAAGATATATATTAAACTAATACTAAAAGGAAACTAAAATATGATCCCACTAATAAGTAAGAATTATTATAGAATTTAAAATCAGTTAATGTAATTGCTTTAAAAAAGTATTAGCGTTAGAGCTTGTTTAAAATTTTTAAATTTTATAGCTAATCTTTAAAGGGTACAAAGATTTTGTCTGTTCGTTATTTATAGGCAGATAAAATATTATCCTTCTAACTTTCTAATTTCTCTTTCTAAACTGTAATAAGTACGTAATAATGTTTGGAAATAAGTTATTATTTATTTATAGGTTATACACAAAAGCAAAAAGGCGGACTTAATTTCTTAAGCCTATTTTCAGAGTTTTATTGCTTTTTTCAATTAAGAAAGAATATAGGTATATATTATTGTTAGATAATAAAATAATTATTATCATCTATTCCATAGAAATAACAAATAGTTTTAAGGCATAAATCAAAGACATAATTGCTGATATTTACATAATATAATAATAAATAACAATATTTTAAACAGTATGCGATAATGATGCAAGTATAAATATTAAATAAGCACAAACCAAGTTATGTATGTAACGACAAACAGAAAAACTGTGCATTAGGGGCCTAAATTGCCATTGTTTTTTAAACCATTCTTTTAAATTAAAATTCATTTTTAAAATGTGAAATGTTGGTATTACAGTGAAACTATTATAGATTACACGTGTAAAATTTTATTTTCGTAATGTTGTAAATCATGACGCTAGGGCTGATTACGTAAAAATATCGAGATTGCTGATTGTTTTTTTGCCATTTCCCAAAACAAAATATTCTGAGTGATGCTTCAACAAATTAGGGGTGCGATATGATCATATTTATAAATATAAGTCATTTCTCATTTGGTTAGAAAGCCGCGATTTACTTCAACTTTACATGCTTACGCTTCTTTTATAATTTAAAAAAATTCGTAGTCCAAATTATTATATTGGCAGACTTAAGTGTTTGTTTGCTTTCGGCCTTGAATTACGCTCTGAAAGCTTAGTCACCCTATTCAACCTACTATTGTCAAACATACCTCTACCTTTTATAAAAAATAATTTACTGTCCAAGCAGTGATACCTTGGTATTTACCAGATTCTGACACCAAGAAAATGGTCCCGATAAGTATTTTCAAGGATCGAGGGAAAATGTCCTACCTCTCCTGAACCCAGATCTTTCGGTGCCACAATCCTTTTCTATTTTCAGCTCAACTTATATCAATATTTCTGTTATAATTATTTTTATATTTTTTTTAATATAGCATTAATATTTCATATTACAAGAGTCTAATATTGTTCTTACACTTTTTTATTAACTTATTTTTACGCTTTTTTTAAAGAGTTTGCACCTGTAGCAATAAGTTCACCAGATGTACTTTACATTAAAGTTAACAAATAAGTGAGTAAATTTATTTTCAAGTGCCAGATATAAACTTTTTCTGGCGGTGAATCTTGGTGCAAAGCTGCACAAGACGGATGAGCCACTTTTTGCGGATAGTAAAATAAATAATTAAATTTAAATAAGATAACCAAAATAATTAAGTTTAAATAAAATACTTTTTATTTGTTTCTTTCTTTAAAATATTATGCAATTTGTATCAGCTTTTTATCCGCAAACAAATGGTTAATATTTTTTTAATATTTTTTCCAGGTTCTTATTTATACATATAAAATATTGTATAAAGTAATCAAAACATGCAAACTATGCCAGTTTCTTGAAGCTTGTTTTTGTCATTAATCTGAAAGTAGTGTTCTTGTTGATTGTGACAACATATAACAATTCGTTGTCTTTAAAGTTCAAAATATTAAAAAAATTCAAATGTTTTATCACAAAATAAAATAAATACATTTAATATATTAAATTTTAAAACTACTTCCAGAATTATAATGTTTGAAAGACTTTAAAAAAATCCTTTTCTAAAATTAACTAATCTTCTTAGATTAGCTAACGATCCGCAAAATGTATATTCTTTTGACCACATTATTTAGTAAGTCGTATCTGGTTCATACAATAACGATTGCATTTTTAACACGCTTTTGTTAGGTCGACCAGTAATTAATTAACTATTTAATTGAATGTAAAAAATTCAGTTTTATGCAATTCTATTTGTTGTATCATTATGAAACTTTGCAGTTGTGTAGTTCTGAAAGTAACACAATAAAATGCACAATCAGACAAATGCAATGAAATAGAACCGGAAGTTAGATACTGGACACGATAACAGAACAACGTATCCTAAAAGTGTATGGAATTATAATGAAAGTATCATCATGACACTTGGCCGTTGTGTGATTTTCTGATGATAATGCAATAAAATGGTACCATCGGGCTGATTTAATGAAAAGGAATCGGAGATAAGACCATAAATGTATAACGGAGAAACACACATAAAATTTGACAGTTTTATGTATCTCTGATGATACAATAAAATGTTAGTATCGGCCTGATTCAATGAAATAGAATTGGAAGTTAGATCGAAGAATTTGATTCCTTAAAGTTTACCAGAAAACATCTTGTAAAACTGATACATTGGCAGAGATAGAGAGGATTCGTGATCAATCCCACACAGACACAGAAACAAGAAGAAATACCTCAACTAAATCAAGTGTGCTGTTCTGCCAAGTTGAATTATTTAGAAATTTTTGAAATAACGTGTTAATATTTGTGAAAGTATTTATAAATATAGTATAACGCAGGTTTAAAAATTACATTTTCTCCTTTAATACAAAACCTAAAATAGTTTAAAAGTTTTCAGTTTAAAAAACTATAAAGAAACACAATTTTGAAAAATACTGCACTAAAAAGAAAAAAAAACATATGAATTGTGCCGGTTTTATTGCCTACCCTCTAAGGACTTTAATGTAAGCCATGTTTGTTATGGAATAAAATATTTGACTATAAAAACTTCGAATATGATGAAATTACAAATGTTAGCTGTTTGACGACGGAATCATAAAAATTAAAAAAAAAATGGGGTATTTCATCGCTGAACATATAAACTTCAAAAAGCATACAGAAGAATGTTAAAGAAAAGAAAATAGCAAAAAAAATCTGGAAATAAATTCGATCTGTGAGGTGATATGTTATTTACTTAATTTATACTAAAAACTTAAATTTGATCACCATGCAACGACATATCAATTGCAAAGTTTCGACGGGCTGTCGATCGATTTACACCGCATATATTAGTGTGTATATAAATATATATAAATATATATATATATATATATATATAATATATATATATATATATATATATATATATATATGTGTGTGTGCGTGTGTGATTTTTATTTTGATCGTACATAACAAAATTTGAATAGCATTTGTTTTCAATTCAAGGAGCCAACAGATGATTAATCTAACTTGGTCAGCAACGAAAAAGCACCATAAGCACTCCGCATTATCTGAAAATAAGCAAAGAGTTTATTGTAATTAACGATGGCATTTAATTTCAAAGTTGTCGTTTATGAGAATTACTCGGTTGATAGTCGAAATTTTTTATGAAATCTATTAATTTTTTGAATTAAACAATTAAAAAAAAGAATTAATTTTTTGTCCTTGCCATCAAAAATATTTTACTGATTATAAAGAACAAAATTATTTTCTGATTATAACCACATTATCAGAAATAACACTTTCTTTATTATCAAGAAAATGACATATAACGATATATTACCATATACTAATAAAACTAACCTGTTATTCGTCATATTCCAATTTAACTAATTTTCCTTTATATTTTAGGAAACATGTTTAATTGATTGAGTGGCATAAATAAAGAGCAAAACGGGTTGTAGAATTAAGAGACTTATTGTTTTCTTCTTTCCGTTAAATACTATACTATAAAATATTGCCCCAGTCAATCAGATACTTCCTTAATAAATATAATATGATACTTCCTAAAAAGCGCACATATCTGATTCGTGCGTATTCACACACATTTTCCTTAAAAAACACCTTTCCTTCCTTACTTTTATTGACAACTGCTGAATTCTAGTGCAACACTTTCACCATTTTTGTGAAAGATCTTATTAAACAACATTTTATTCACATTGAAAACTTCTGTAAAATGTATTGTAGTTTTAATATTCCGCCATTTTGAATTAAACTGAAATCATGTAACAAATGATAATTCAACCTATGGAATCGCATTAAATTCTGAAGTAGATAGCACGTAATATAATAATTTTACGAAACACAAATATAAAATACATGTCTGCACTATTACTCATCCAAGATATCGCTTCAGGCAGCCTATTTTTAATCACGCCATTTAAATGAATATGAATTCCACGCTTTAAAGGTCATCATTTATAAGTGTTTTGTAACTTATATCTTTATTAAATAAAGGCATTCGTACTTTATTTACGATATAATCTATTCTAATATACAAAAAATAAATTTGTTATGTGTTGTTTTTATGTGTTGTTATTTGAGAAATTTGTTTATGTGTTCACGCTATTCTCTAAAACCACATATCGGATTTTAACAATTCATAGGGACAGAAAAGTTAGAAAAATATAAAATAATACTATTTCACCTGGCTGAAAGTAGAGATTGTCATGGGAAATATCCCCAGCGCCGAATATTTAATGGGACGCTGGGCGCGCGCCATGACCCATGATAGATCTCGTCTCAAGGATGGAGAAGCCATATACCAATCGCTCAGATATATCCCTTCCGATACTAGCAGAGCCTGAGGATATCGACATTAGTATTATAATTTTATTAGCTACAGATATAATATTTATATTTTTTCTCAAATAAATAATGAAAAATGCCGAAATTGAATATATGATTTCGGCATGGAAAATAGAAATAAATCTCCGTATAAATATTGCAATAATTATTAAAAACTGTTCGAAATATACTCTCTTTACATTTTATTATCTTCCTATTTTTGATATTTTGTTATCTTCGTAATAATGAATTTTAGTTCAGATTATTATTTGTGCCTCGATATATTTGTAATATACTCTGTGTGTCGTGAGCGATGACAGCAAGATTTTCTCTCTAAAATACACTACAATAAACAATTTTAAATAATAATAAAAATTAATATTAATAAATTAATTAACCAAAGTTATATTATTACAATTTAAAAAAATGAGGTTATAGAAAAATGTAAATAAATTTGTGGAAAAAAATGTGTCGAGAAAAAAGGCCTTGGAAAGAAATATATTTGTTTAAACATAAAACAGTTAAATAGGTGTCCTATAAAAATATTAAGTAAAATACAGCTCACATAAATAAAGACATAGAAAACTTTACGTAAAAAAAATAAGTTAAACGCTGGCTGGCGCAACTAGGTGTCAATACTTGACTAGATCTGAAATTACTTTGCGGGAACATCCCAGCGCAATAAATATTAATAAAAGCTTACATAATTAAATAGGGTAATAGGGACGTTTTTATTTCGGATTTATTATCATAGATAACTTAAAAACTATGATAGCTAGAATAATTTTCATAGATTTCATATAACCTTTGCCTAAGATGTAGAAAAGACAAATAGATGATTTATCAGGAATAAAGAGAGCATTCTGCATATTTTCCAGTACATTTCTCCAGATTTATCACATAAATTTTAAGAAATGTATAGAAAATTTCACCCCGTCCAAAAACAAAATAGGAAATAAATATATTTGAGTCTTATCTATGTGAACAGATCCAGGTTGATGCGTTTTTTACTACGCCAAACCTCATGTTTCTGTTTGAAGCAGTTTCTGATAAAAACGACTACAAATATGAATTATATTTTAAGGGTTCGGTATTTCCCTTTTAAGAATGAAACCGTAAAAATAGTGAGAGTTATTTTAACTCATCCAGTTAAAAATACATGTGAAACATCAAAATAGCACCGAGTAATATAAAATTAACAGAAAATTGTCTTAGGTGATTTAAGCATATTCAGAGATACCCTGAATGTATTATAGTCAACACAGCCTTAGACTTAAAGATTATGAAACGTTGCACTTGTAATTCGCCCGTCACTTGGTTGACGACGATACACAAATAAACTAAAGAAGCCAAGTAGAAAATGAGGATAAGCAACACCGCCCCCCTTATGACTGAGGCAAAGCCTTTAGATTGCAATTATAACGATAATAAAACTCACTCTTTCCTTTATCACGTCTGCTGATCTTGTGTACAGAAAGAGCTGGTATATCACAAGCGAAATGAATGAGAGATGACTGATGATATCCAGCAAATTTCCATTGACGCTCTTCATGGTCTGTTAAAGAAATATTTTATGGTGTGAATAAATATCGCTATGCCAGAGTTAGTTCAAAATATATAATAATTTGTATAATTTTTTGATTGTAATCATGTTGACATTATTAACACTTTGAAGATAGGAAATAATGTGATGTAAATTATCAACGGTTCAACACATTTTACGTTTTTCCGTAAATTTGTTTGTGCATCGTCAGCTTACATTGTCTGATTTATTTATTAATTTTGTTAGGTATTGTCTCTTTTGTTATATTGTAGACGAACGGAGTAAAGCAAGTGGACTACTGTTTAAGTGAAAGTTGCTTTACTGCTTTACATAACGTCATTCCCTCCTACCTAGTTTCGTCCGTGATTATTATTTTATCTGTTGCTGCTTTAATTAGCTGTTCATGACTTGAAGCAATCTTAAGATTGAATTAAAAGCTTATATATATATATATATATATATATATATATATATATATATATATATATATAAGGGAGGATACAGAATTTTTTTTGGGGGGGGGGGGCACAAGCAAGTTGGCAACGAGTGTCAGTTGAAGTAAATTAACAGGAAAAAACACACATTAATTAAAATAACATTAAGATCATTAAGCGCGGCAAACTACGAGTAATTTTCATCATATTAAAATTAAGTTATTGCTGACTTTCGTTTTAAGAAAAATACTTAACGCAATGAAATAATAAAAATGAGACTAACGTTGACGACCAGCAGCATGCAGATGCAAAGTTGTGAACAGCATACCACGAGTTGTACCAAAAATGCAGCATTATACATCCGCTGCAAGTCCGCTGAGTACCTAAATAGTAAACAAATTGTTTTTCAAATGAATTTTCATGAAGGGTGCGATAAGGCAAATATAATTAAAAGCAACAAAAATCAAAATAACAATTATTATATAATTATGTAACAGGTTGTCTAAGCATAGCTCTTTTACAACTAACCTTAGAAGAAGCTTATGGTAGTCAATGGCTTCCTTTAACTGAATCTGCGGAGAAGGTGACAGTATGTTGATAATTTTCATAAATACACATAAATAAAATTCTCGAATAAAAAAATTCATTGCTCACGCACCTTACTTTCTTCGTAATTTGAATATTGCATGTTGGAGAACAGGTCAGCTACAGCTTCGAATTGCCTACCGAAGTGTGCAAATAGTGAAGCTGAAAATACATCTAGAAATATCTGACAATATCCATGATAAAAGATGAGAACGGTCAACAATATCGTCACGATACCAAATCTGAAATATTGAACATTTATTAATAGAATAAATGATTATCTGTATTGCAAACACGAGTTTTATTTTACTGTACAAAAGTTATTTTTTGTATTTTGAAGAATCATAGGAAAATAATATTAGGAGCTTTTTATACAAAATTTAAATTTCAATGAATAAATTTAAGGGTTGAGGTTTATTTTTCTGTTTACTTGATTGCTTCTCCCTCACCGCATTAATTATATTTTGATATCAATAAAGTACAGAGTAATGCATGATTATATTTAATGTTATTCCATCAACGAGAATTAAGTTATATTCTTTTAATAACTGAAAAGTTGTTGAGAAAATTTTCATCCTAGAAAAACCACAGAGCCAAGAAAAAAAAAGCTACCAAATGCGAATAGGCTACGTACCCTGAATATATTTATATACTACTTTACATACTTGGTTTGAACTGAAAGCAAATTATCTCTAATATTCACTACATAGCGCAATAAATATTGAATAATACCTGATATAATTAAGCAGGAGAGAACATAAACATTATTGGGAATATCATGAAAATTATTTTATCTAAAGTCCTCATTGCGGTTTTCCTAACATTTATAGGAAGGCTTCTAAAAATCCCCTTTTTTCTTAGTTCTGAAGTCATTCCTTCGAAAATAAGGTAAAGTATTTTTATGCACATTTTTTCGTATATCTCTGAAGATATATTGAGTGAAATTACGAAAAAAAGAACTTTAAGACCCTTTTAAGCAAGTAAGTAAAGTTAAGTATTTTTCTCAGGAACTTTTAAGCTGTTCCTGAGAAAAATAGCTATAGTAAAAGGAAGTTGATAGATATAATTGTTGACCTACGTCAGCCAAAACTTTTAAATGATTACTGTTCGATAAAACTTCACATTACATCATTTAAGGTTGCCTCACCTTTCAAAAACCACAAAATCGTAAGGTAAATATAAATGTACTATTTCCCAATATTTACTGGCAGTTTCCTCAGTTTTGACATTATCAACAAGAATACTTTGCCCCAAGTATGCCACAGAACAAAACATGCCTACAAACATGTAATTCTTCACAACAACCATTGTGTCTTTTATTGCCTTCTTGATATGAACTTCGGTTTTAGTACGAGAAGCTGCATTCATCTCAATTAATTTTATAAAATTGTGAACCGCTTTTCGGTTAAAACTGAATGCGGCATACTTTGTCATTGACAAAAACATGTTACCGGCTACAGCGAATGAAAAAACAGATTCATCATAAGTTTGGCAGTCAAAAAATCCTCCAACAATACATATTATGAGACTTAACCATATAACACAATGAACTGTGTAATGAACTTTGTATGCTGTAGGTTTGGTCAACCGTGGATCAAATATTCCGATTGAGAAATACTTTAAACCCTTGATAAAGATATTTAAATAGAGTTTATTGTCTCCCATTTTCACCGCTTATCAGAAATGCTAGTGTCCATATGAGAAATTTTCCAACACGCCCGGTTTATAATGCTTTTATTATTACGGACTTCGTACAAATAATATTTACTATTTATAAAACTGATGGAGGATCTGTTAGTTTGTCATTTTCTGTTTTTATTCGGCGTTTAATATCATTAAGATAAATATTATCAAAGTACATTACAAAATGTTAAGTTTTAAGGTTTCAAAAATACTTTAAAGGTGAGATATATGTTGATTAGTGTTATTTTGCTAAAATGTATTTTATATCGTATTTAGTAAATTTCAGTGATCATTGCTGGTCATATGCCTTCTTTGTGATACTATATTTGATTGGTTAATGAAAGTAATTTAAATGTGGCATAACACATCATCTGTAAAGAAACTGTTCATATAAATAATACCAACCATCCCTGTAAATCAAGGAACGAATATTATGGTAAGAATATTATAACTATTAATAAAGCTAACAAATTTGTTAATTATAAAAAAATTTGCTACACAAGATATAAAGTAAATAGCATCAATTTAAAATTTTTCCTTCTCCATGCTCTTCTATTCACAATTTCTGGCCTTTTCAGACTAAATTATGATTCAACCAATCTAATCGTTTATAGTTGAGACCAGAGTGAAACATTTGTCCTGAGCTTAATGTTCCATTAAAAACAATTCTTTTTTCATCACTCTTAACAGAAAGCAACAAATTTTAAATGGTCAAACTGTGCTTTAGATTTGGATCAGTTTCTGATTTTGTGTTGTCATTGCGTTCTCTTATCATGTTTTATCATGTTTTATCTATTCATCATCACCCAAGGAAGTTCATTTAAAACAAGTCGACGGAAGATTTTGCTTCGAGTTGTATACGCCGATTTATTTAAACCACTTTATACTCGTCTCTAAGATCATTTGATATCTGATTGAATAAGATCATTTGAAAACACTCCCCAGATCTTATAATTTTTTTTTGGTTGTTCTTGTTCTATTGGTTCTTTTTCATTTGGTTACGGAACCATAAAAAGAGAAAACGTTTGAGTAGCCTTAATTAATCAAGATTTTCAATGCAAAATTAAGCATGATCAATTCTGATAAAGAGTTAGAAAATATTCATAGAAGGTACTCAATTCGAAGGGTGTGGTTACCATAATTAACAATATTTTATATAATTTTGAAGACAAGACATATTTCCCCATATTCATAAATTTTATTATATATCGATTTAATTTGTATTATGCAAACAGTGTCGGGTCAGATAACTAGATGCATATTAATTATGTACGTCAGTAGTTTGTCATCCGGCATCTACACGCGCTATTCAGTAATTATAGTGAAATGAGGATTATAGACTAAAGTTTATGAACAAGCGTTACGTCCTTAATAGCTATTAGATGATAGGTATGTTCTATACTACAAGTAAGTTTTTCACGTATGTTTATAAAAATATTATTAGAAAAATTGTCGATATAACTATCAAGGATTTTTTTATAATATATACGCTAATAAGTTTAAAGCGAGTTTACCATCTTGATAAAACCAATATGTCAAAAATTTCAACGATATTATACAGAGCAGTGAAACTTACTTTGTAACGACTAAATTTACACTACAATTTACACTATTAATTCAGTTTTAATAGTCGAATACTTTAAAGTTCACTCTTTTCATTTTAATCATTTATATTGCACGGGCTTAGTTGGTGTAAGTCTCAAGGCATAATAGTAAATTATATATATGGGTGATATTAACAAAATAAAATAACGAAAGATTAATACGAAGGAAGCGAATTTTCTTTTGATGCCCGTAATTTAACCAAAAAAATATTGACGCATATTTCAGTGGACGTCAAAGCAATATTTGATATATGTATTAACTCTGTTAAGTTTAAATACCCTGTATTTAAATACGGATTAGAGAATCAGCCGTAATAGAAAACGATCAACAAATTGAAATAATTTATAAATAATTAGAACGACGAATGTTTAACTTATTGAATAATGCACAAATGTACACGTAACTGGAAACAATAGATTTTTGAAATACGTTATGTTTAATTCTTTGTAATTTCCCTAAGATATATCTGATACATAGTGACACCGTATGTAGCCGTAGCGAATTTAATGACTCATAACGAAAACTTTATAGCTATAAAGTCTACAAAGTTGGAAGGTGACTCTAAATATTACCTGTTAGAGAGATTCAAATTTTTTAAATAATTTTTTTTTTTTTTTATATAAGCATAGAAACCGTTTTAGAGACATGAAAGTCCCAAATAGTAAAAGTAAATATATGACGTTACGATTAATGTGTGGTTTTTGGACTATACATAATATAATGAAATATATGAACTAAATCCTGATATGTTTAATATAAAAATAATTATGGTTAAAAGTAAAGTAAATAAACTTAAAAAACAAAAGAAATTAATATATAATTTCAAAAATTGAAGCAAAAAATAAAAAGAAACAAAAAAATAAAAATAACAAAAGTAATGAATTTAAAATATAAAAAAAAATTAAAAGGGCCGATGGAGAAATGAATTTTTGAAAGAAATTAATAAAGCAAACTTCATTCTATTATGTATATATATATATATATCATAGATGATTATATATATATATATATATATATATATATATATATATATATATATATATCATAGATGATTATATATTATACTATATTCATCAATGATTATGTATAAATAGACCAAACTTTCATCTATGTTTTTGGTGTTATCACAGGTTATTAGTTCCTTACATTTTTTCAACCAACATAAATTTCATACAGCTTATTTCTCGCCAATATCGATAAAAAGGGACAAGTTATGAGGGTTACTTCTAAATTATTTTAATTTAACTTGGAATGCGAGTTATGAGTTAGTAAAGGAGAAAACGAGTATTTCTTCCTGAGAATTTGCCATCAGCTGCTTCTATATTTTATACAGAGAGAAGATAATATTAAAGGGGGAATAAAAGTAATATTTGTCATTGTTAAATCGAGGTAGTTTTTATTAAATAAAATTGGTTACGGTTTAAAAGTATAAAATATTATTGAAATTTTAATAATAACATAAAAGAAACTTTTAAACTTAGCCGCTATGTGTCGAGTTGTGGCATAAAAACAAGCGTAAATCAGTTCACAAGTAGAAAATATTCATTGCTTAATGGAGTCATATTGTACATACGTACTTAAATAGCACAATTTTGATAGGAAATATAAAACATGAGGCATAAAGTTCATCATCGTGTTGAAAATAAGATCTAACTGCAAAGCTTTTTTAAGTAATTATTGGGATTTATTTCTAAACAGATATTTGATGAAGAAATATTTCTATGTTTTTCCCATAGAATTTCAGGTATAACTAAGAACTCTGACATACCGCTATGTTCGATTTTGATATTTTTGCTAGGACGTTTAAGCGATTTACAATTATTTGACTTGCTTTAACTAAATTTGCCGCTAGTCCAAAGTTTTGGCTAAAAATATCGAATGAAAGTGTCGAAACACGCATAAACTAGTGTTTAAACTGTTGGTATTTAACGGAATTCAAATAGTATTTTATTTTAATATTCAATTTCCTAATTTCATTTAATATTTTAATCGAATACTAAGACCTACAATAATTAAACTTTTAATTCAGCCATATTCTCAACGAATGAAAAACCGGATGCTGCCAGATTTTGTTCACTTGATGATCACATAATTGAAGTGAAAATTTTTTTTAAGTATTCGAAAACACTAACTTATCTAACAATTGAAATATATTTTAATAATTCTTTCACCAAAAAGATTAAAATTGAACTCCTATTAAGTACGTAGAACTGCTGTAAAATTTGATATCTATATTTGAAACCGAAAAAAGAGTTTAAAAGAAATATTACAGGGAAGAAGATAAATTTTATAAAATTGTAATTAATTTATTTAATTACCACGTTTTGATAAAAAACCAAGTACTCAGAACAATGTTCAACTACAAATTTTTAAATATTTCAGAAATGTTAAAAAATATAAGCATAATGTCAACAACAACGCATTATTCATCTTTCTACTAGAGGCGAGTGGATTCTATACAATTTTCAGCACAGATTCTATATAAATTTAGCACTGGCACAGTGATATTCGAGTATATGAAAAAAATTTTGTACTGCCTTTTCAATTTTAACAAAAAACCAATAAATAAAATCTATAAATTGTAACAACCTGAAATTTATTCAAGTTGAATTCAATATATTTTTTTAATTATTTGAATGATATATTTAAAACTGACTGCAGCTTATCCCGAGAATTGCACAGTCTATTGTTATCAAGTACCATCGAAGATATGCGTACCATAAAGAGTTATGGAACGAAAAATTCAAAGTCAAGCGGAAATACAATTAAAAACTTATAAACCTTTAAAACCGTATGTCCAGCTCTACGTATGTACAAGAGACTCCTAGAACATGATCATTAATTAATCTAAATTCTTGTTCTCATGGCTTCCCTTTAAAATATATATATTTGTTAATTTTGCGCTGAACTATTTCACCGATTATAGCCATATGTTCGAATAATAATATTCAGTGATAGTAGTCAGATCAAAATGATTATATCATAATATATAAATATAACATAAGTTTTCATTCTTATAACAAAAAAACAATTAAATAAAACCAAACAGAAAAAACTTCCCTCAGATAATATTTGAAGCATAATAAAGCCATAATTTTAGTTTGAGCCCCAAAAGTTATAAGAGTGTAAGTTTTATTCAATTCGGTATAGAATTTTTGTGTGATATTAGAGTACATGGACAAACATACAAATAGCCAAAAGTTCTTAAAAATATATTTTTAGTTAAGTGACGGTTAAATAGACTACATATTTTCCGGAATAAATGTCAATAATCTTGATTCAAGATTCAAAGCCTCAGGGACTCATGTCTTGTGTTACGTTCTATATAGCGTCGTTTCGCATAGCTTCTTACTCTCTTCATACCACCAAATGATGTTACTTTCTACAAATACCCTTCACTTCCACAAGCTGTCAAACTCTAGAATAAATTTCATCCTGACGTTCGAAGAACTTTCGATTCATGTTTTCAAAAATCGCCTATAAAGGTTTTCCTATGTTGATTCCGTGTCGATCTTTTTCTATTCAATCCCTTTTCCCTTTCCACATTGACACCTAAATGAAATGTTAACTTAATTACTAATATATTTATGGTATAGTTGTATTGTTAATTATTGTGCTGCAAATAATAGTTATTATTGTTTAAATTTAGAAAACATTATTCGTTGGCAATTAGTTTGAGACTGCTTATTTAGCAATAGTTTCGCCAAATGTGCGAATATGTTGAAGTTTAAAGAATTGGGGAACAAATAATTTGTTCAAAAATAACTTCCATACACAGAAAAAAATCATCACAATTTCAAACCATGGTATTAATTTATATATAGCTGAACGTTAATGTAAATTTAAGACAGGGAAGGATGCTAAGTTAACGTGTATAACTTATTCGTATTCATAATTAGTTATTTCTCACAGTTTATGTTATTATATTTAAATTATCAATTTATATAGGACTCTACTTGATATAATTTAGAGACGGTTTATAAATATCGAGTTTTACATATTATATTCTTGAAATGAACAACAATTTTTTTGAACTACACAGAACGACACACCAGTTTTTATTTTAGGAAAATAATCTTTGATTTGTCATAACTTGGTCAGCAAAGAAAAGCGCTGTAAACAGTATTATCTGTAAGTAAGCAAAGAGTTATCATATTAATATTGAATATGATTCTAACCTCGACTGTTACAAAAATCTCAAAACCGATATTAGTAATTTTTAAAGTAATCAGTTCTCATATATTATTTATTTACATATGATACCATCTAAACAAAATAAAGGCTGACTTAAACTATAAAAATAAACCAATGCATTTTTGTTTGTTTGTAATATAACATTATACTATCTTGCTTCAATCCTAAAATATGTCAAAAGTGCTAAGTCAATCAATATATACTCTGCCAACTCTGAAGGAGACAGAGCAAAATATGAGAATTTTATAAGCCATATATATGAAGATATAAGGCACAAGTCTACACATTCATACCGATGGATGATTTTAGAGACCATCTACTTTATATCACCACAAATGTTTATTCATTACCAACTATGCAGCTATTGCTGTTGCGCTTTATTTATCCGACGAGTACTTTAGAACTGCAGATTTCAGTAAATAAATACTATTTTATTTTACTGTGAAGTATACACGTAACGAGAGAATTTTATTAAATACCTACATAAATGTATAATATACAAGTCGATGCTAGTTATCATGTATCCCACAAAGGACTCTACAAGTCATCTGATTTCATTCGTATTATATGGCTCTGATTTTAGTCAATTCATATGGGTATTTATTCCTACTTTACTTATTATTACATGTTCCATTCCTTTTAACCGATGAGTGCTTCAGAATTTTTGAGTTTTATGAGAACCATTTTTAGAATTTTTTTATTAAGAGCGTTTTTTTTATATTAAGGACGTAGTTGAAAAATTTTTTTTAAATTTTTGGGTGTCTGTTTAATCCTTTGCCTATTAGAGAAGTAAGCGAAAATCAGTCGACCAACTTGAATACAAGTTGTATATTAGGATATTTAGATTAGAATCAGATTAAAATCGTGGCTGTTTTTGTTCGAATTAAATATCACTTTACAAAATAAACCTATAAAATAATACCTCAATAAACGCCATGTGCCCTGACTTTAAGGCTAATGAACAGGAGTTATCAATACCATCATAAAGATTCAGCAAGGACTTAAGTTATATTGTTGACAATATTCACCGTGTTTTTCTCGGGAACTCTTTAAGAAGAAATTTCCCATAGTGATGATATATATTAACCCACATACTACACAAATATTCATGTTGATAAAGTCGTTCAATTTCTCCTAAAAAAATTTTATTCTACATTTATTTAATTTAAAGGCATTAATTTATATAAATAATGCCTTTTTAATAATTATTATGGCGCCTAAAAGTTATAATTCCTTTTAATTAATTTATGTACAGATAATTCATTAAAAATCTAAAGGGCACTAATGAGTGTTAACAAAAGAATCAAACATCGAATTAAGAAACGTATATAACACACAAGTGAGTATGAAATATACTTTAATAAATTCATTTTTACTGCAAATAAATTAATTTGAGGTGTTCATATTTACGATATGTATACTGCAGTGATGTACCGTGTTATGAATTATATAGAAACACTGGCTCCGGTTGTAATATTTAATCTTATAAATATTCAAGTTGACCACGATGTTTTTCTTTAAATTACAATTGCGTAATCTCAATTTAAGACACTAGGTAATAGCGGGAAAACATAAATCTCTTCAAGAATAGCACAAGTGGCCAATATCACGAAAGCAAAGCACTTCATTCTGGTCAATATATTTTACATGAATTAAATTTAACTCGTGCATAATTGTAAATAAATAATTTTCGATGTCATATTAATACAAGATATTTCTTTATTTGGGTGGTAGAATAAAACTTGTACGTCATCCACGAAGTATTTACCAGAGCCAATAGATTTGTCTTCCCCTTTTAGAAGTAAAGACCTAACATGGACTCTTGATCACGCTGTAGGTCATGCCCCATAACTTTTTTTAAATACCTTATACAACGTAGGTTCAACCATGTGCGACACATATAAAGAATTGCAAGCTGTAAACAAAACTTCAAATCTCTTTTAATTAAATCCATTTCTAAAACTCGACTCCATATTTTATAAAAAAAGCGCAATATATTACAAAATAAAAAATTTCGACATATTCTTAAAATGGACATTTTGCGACTGAAAATAATAAATAAAAAACAGTTTTAAAAAAGAGTGTAAAAAACAAAAATGTTGGAAGGTAGAATAATATATAAAAAAGAATATTTTTAAAAATCTAACATCAAGGTGCCATTAAAGGATTTTACAAAAAAAATAATTTATTTCACCCCATCATCTTCTATCACCTAATGATCCAGCAGCTCTTTTTAGCCAGGGCCTTTTTTGGACAATGCAAGGTCATATAAATCTGTTCTTAGCTGTAGAGCACCAGTTCTGTGCAATTAATACTATGAAGCAGCTGTCTACGAGGTCCTTCCATTTATATCTGGGTCTGCTTTTTCCACTTTTTTCTGTAAATTTACCTATTAATTCGAACCGACATATGCAACTTTGTTATATAGCTAATCAATACGTAAACAGAAAAGTTGATGTAACTTTTTAGATGGAAAGTGTGTTCGCTGGATTATTGTTTTTGCTTGTTAAAAAATTATTTTCTTGAATGTGGACAAAGTAATATGAAAACAAAATTAATTATTACATATTTTATATTATTGCCTACTATAAAACAGTTATTTCATTTTGACTATATAGAACGATGCTTCAGTTATTGTTTCACGAACAATTCAGCTGATTAGTCAATTTTGGTCAGCAAGGTGATGACACTATAAGCGCTGCGCATTATCTGCAATAAAGCAAATAATTATGCAATATATTACAAAGTGGACATTTTCAAGAATCATGAAGTCAAGTTAACCAAATGTCACGCAATATTTTGCTAATTATCTTATTAATTTATGTACAAGTAAATATAATACTATTTAAACATATTTTACATGGGCAGTAGTCAATTGTAATTATAATAAAATCTTAATTCAATGTTCAACAAAGAAGAAATAAAAAAATTCTCATTTATATTAGTAATTCTTTATATTCTTAGCGAGGGACATTTCTCTAAACAGTCCTTAAATTTTTGCCTGCCAGCTAATACTCGGTCAGACTTTCCGGAATCTTATTCATAGTGATCTTTGTTTAGTTACAATATTAAAATATAAACGTATTATTATATTATAAATATTGATTGTCAAATAATTACTGCCATCTATTTGAACACTGTAAAACTAACATTCACCGTAAGAAGAGTTTGTTACTTTCTTACGCTAAAAAAAGATGTCGCCGTTGAGGGGTTAATAAATTAAATAGTAATACAAAGTAGTAATACCGTTTGAACATCCTTGGTTCGCCGGTAATATTGGAGCCTTTAATTAAATTCCTTCATCCGTAGAACAAACTATATATCTAATAACATTTCGCCCATTTTATATCTTTGGGAAAAATATACTGGATTTTGAAATCTATAGAGAGCAGCAGGTAATGTGAAAATTCTATGAAATACAAGCAAATGGATATATGAAAGGTACAAATAGAAATGTCCACGCTGCCACAAAATACAGTACCATATCAAAGATAGTGGTACTAAATGAAAGGTATGGTATTTTGTTTTATTCCATCAATATTTCAAAAGAGAAAAACTCTATTTGTTCAAATCCTGGTGGTAAGCAAATATTGACAATTGAATTTAAACAATGTAATTTAAGTTCGATCACAATTTTTTCAATTTTTATTTGAAATGTCGTGTGATATAATATTTAAAATTTCTAACTAAGAACGCTGACCTTAGTGAATAGTCACTAAGAGGGTTCCAAAGTATCGAATAACTCGTAAGACTCTTGTAGGTTTACTCAATTCGCGATAAGCTGCCGTCAAGATCATCATAACAGATGTGAGGAATACTAATATGAAAAATAAAAATCAACCTATAAAATGTACGCTAAATGTAATGTAAGCTAAATAATGAATGGTATATATTATTAGGCACACTCAATAAGCTCATACAAGACCGACGTTATATTTTTGAGATTTTGTCTATTGTGACATTTTTTATGATTGTATATTGTGACCTTTGGATCATGCTGTTAAATATAAAATATTAAGTGATATTAATAATAACGATGTTAAAATTAATTAATCGGATTAATCGGAGTTAAATTCTAAAGATGCAACCATTTTGTGTCGTGCTACAAGTAACTGCCCGATTTTATTATTTTTTTTATTGGGCGATTTTTTTTCATTCTGAAATTGGCCGATAGAGTTGATTGTACATAGTGTGATATGTCATAACAAATAGACATGATTTTTCACATTTATTAGAAAGAGACATGTTAAACCGATGCAATGATAATTTCGAGGTAGATTATTTTAAAAATCGTATTAGTAATCGTAAATCGTATAGCGTAATTTTTTGGTGAAAAATATTTTAATTACTGTAAATTTGGCATAATGCAGGGTAATTCCTGCCTCCGACATCTTTTATTTATCAATATTAGGTTTGCAAAAAACGTCTAAAATGAGATACAAATTATAATTTCAGAATTTAGTAAAGTGAGACATGAAGCAAAATTTTGCCTGAAATGTATTCACCCGCTTGAATATGTTTCAGGCAAAATTTTGCTTCATGTCTCGCTTCATTTCATACTCAAAAATCATATTATTTCAATTCAAAATTATATTTGACAAAACTTCATTGTTTGAGGAAGTAAACATAGGATATATAAAATAAAAATGAGTATATTAAAACCATATGTAAAACCACACATCTTCAAATTAAACCCAAGTTTCCCATGAAATTAATGCCAATAAATAAAAACCGCTAATGTACTAATAAATTAGAGAATCCGTTCAGTCTATTGAAAACAATCTGTTCAAATTCGATCCTAATTTCTAATAAAATAACATTAAATAAGTGGAAACTATTTATAATATAGCGAATCGACCGTATCCATAATAAACAATGTACTAAATTAAAAACGAATTTGTAATAAAATTATATTTGATAACTTGAAACGCCTTATAAACTGGTAAATTCGGGGATCGATGGTATCTAAGATGAACTATCTGTTAAGTACTTCCAAGTTTACAATAAAATGAAAGTTAAAAAATGAAACTATTTATAAAGTAGTAAATTCGGTAATCCATCCTATCTTGAATGGACTGAATGCCCAAATCCATCAAACCTTAAAAAAAATTGTTTAAATATTCAGAGAAAAAAACACTAACGGTGCAAACAACATAAAACGCATGCCAGAAATATTAAAACTACAAAACAATATTTTTTACAACTAAACTTACTCTTTCCTTTAACACGTCCGCTGACCTCGTGCAGAGGAAGAGCTGATAAATAATAATTGCAATGAATGCTAGATCGCTAACGATTTTCATCAATTTTCCATCAGTCTTCTTATGTTCCGTCGTAGAAGTTATTACAACTTGAAAAACCAAACATTGCCATACTAGGGTTATTTAAAAATGAAAATATAATGAAAGTGTGTGTGATTCAAGAATTTCATACCTTTGGTAATATAATTTATACGTCATAGGTTTCCAATTTCTTTTTTTAAATATGTATCAAAATTAAGAGTATTAACTTAGTTTACATCAACTTAACATATCTGGTAGTCACAATTAAATGAAACTACGTGATGTAGTATTATTTCTACTTTCTTTAATTTCTTTACCACGACCTAGGTTTCGTTGTATTACAACATCTTCAGGTGGGATATTAGCAAAGATTAACTCTTAAGAACAACCAACAGCATTTATATGTTTCAAACACAACAGCGGAAGACTACTTTGTGCGGATTTTTAAAATCCGAAGTAAAATCCGCACAAAGCAGTCTTCCGCTATTGTGTTTGAAACATATAAATGCTGTTGGTTGTTCCTAAGAGTTAATCTTTGCTAATATCCCACCTGCAGATGTTGTAATACAACGAAACCTAGGTCGTGGTAAAAAAAATTAAAGAAAGTAGAAATAATACTACATCACGTAGTTTTTATTTAATTGTGAATAATGAATTTCTACAAGATTAACGCCAAATATATTCAATATCTGGTAGTATCATATTTGTCACATTAGGTTTAATTTGGATAAAGCAAATTTTATACTTGATAATTAATTACAAAGTTAGAAACTTTCATTATTTGACTCCAAACTTAAAGACGTTTTGTTTTATAGAAATAATATTAATTTCTAAAATCAGATATTCGTTTAGTTTTAAGATTTTATTGCTGTATAGATTTCAATACATATCACGCTATATTTAAACAAGACATATATCGTCCGAGTTGGGCTTTGCAAACAGATTGAAGCCAAATAATATTGACAAACATTATACGGAATACGCCATACCAATAATATGTGATACGTGACTGGTTCAGTCTTTTACGCCTTGAAAAATTTCAATTTTAAAAATAAAATACGTCAGTACTTTGAGACTCAAGAAAATTAAGATAGAAGCAAAGTAATTTTCTTTAAACGACCTCCTTAAAATATTTAAAACAAACCCTTGATACCTCTTGAAGTTAGTCAGCTGCAAGATTAATATTAAAACGATTATTATGTATTGTGAGGAATCAATCTTTCCTAATTTAATCAAAATATATGTTAACAAAAGGTATCAAAATATATCCAAACATGTATTGTTATTGGCGGGTTTAATAATAACCTCATATATCTAAAAGTCAATTGACAAGAAGTAGCTTTAGTTATGTGCACCAATATTTTCCCTTTCTGATTTTCTAAGTATTCCCCACACCTTTATCTGCCAATTTTGTCTGGATTTAAATGAGTAGGATTCCCCTAAAATTTATAATTAGGAAAACGTTTAATTAATAGAAATTAATAAAATACAGATAGATAAACAACAGATTTACTTAAACATGTACATCAGTTCAAAGTTCATGGGTTTGCTGCTCATAATATGTTACTAATTTACTCATTGTCAACAAAGATAAGGCCGAACTAGATAGGTATATTGTAAACTACAGAGAAGTAATCGTAGTTACTTGCCTCCTATATCACCACACCTTCCTGAATATAATACATAATCAAAGAAATCATAGAGGCAAGTTAAATGAGCACAAACTCCATTTAGCCATTGAGAAGTTCCTGTAACTAACTTACTCTTTCACTAGCATATAAGCTCGATTACGTATTATAATATGATTGCACTGCCGGTTTGCAAAGTTTCAAATCGATATAGCAATTAGAAATGAGTGAAAGTTCACTCGGTAGATGTATTTTCGGACATAGTTACATAAAATTGGAGCTAATAAAGTCTGTTAAATAAAATTGTTTATGTACTTAGTTCTGCACATCCCGCGGTTTGGCATAATAAAATGCCATGATAAAAAAATTTAACTTAATATTTTGATGTATTATCGTATGTTTATGTGATTGTTGGTTGTAAGTATTAGCGCTCATTAATTTATTTTACGAGGTCACAATTTTAATTCATCATTGGAGCTATAACAAAGCGACTCAAACTAAAGCGAAATCGGTAACATAAAACTTTATGTGTAACTAGGATATATGGTTTAATTATATTCGAATGAGTAGTAATTTAAATTCAAACATAAATTAAGTCAGAAAAACTATTCCAATATTGCCATAATAAGAATAACACATTAACAATCAGCGACGAGCAAATGCAAAGTGGCAGACAGCATACAACAAGTTGTACAAAGAATGCACCTTTGTACATCCGCTGCAATTCCGTGGAATATCTAAAGAAAATGTAACTTAAAGTGTATTTACTTATTAAGTGAATTTTGCAAAACTTTCATAAATTTATATTTTATTTTATGATGATAAAAGATATTTTATTTTCATTTTATATTCATTCATTAAATTAAAGCCGATTGGGTAACACACAAAATGCTCATTCGCATAATGTTTATAAAAGGAAACAATTTGCCAACATGCGCAAAACAACTTTGGATTAACACTCTCATGGAAGAAGGAAACGGACTTGGCGGCTCATTGAGCTAGCGGAATTGCAGAACTTATGTAAGAGTTGGAATGAAACCTTGCGTTATACATTGTGGATGATTCAGTGTGGTGAAGCACCCTGGATGCTCTCTACTCCATCAACAGAGCATATAATATGAAGATACATGGAGGAAAGGAAGGAGATTATATTAGCTTCCAAAAATATGAATATGATTAAAACATATTTGAAAATGGTATGGATAATAGTTACAATATAGATAATCCTTGTCATCACGTTCGTATTATGGACCTGTTATTGAAAAGAGCTCAATGTTCACTACATTTGCAAAACAAGCCAAGAAAAAATTGGTCAAAACGCCCATACGGTCTTAGTATACGAATTATTTAAAATATGTGTAATGTTTATATCTCTGTTTCCAAAAAAATTAAAACTAAAATCTGAATAATCGACGTCAACACAAGCGGATTTGCGGGCGCGATTATGAAACAAATTATTTTGTTAATACGATGTTGAATATTCTTAAATTATTAGTAGAATTTAATATTACCATCATTCTTAATCTGGAACGATGGAATGGCAAATAAGGTGCGATAATAATTATTTGGAGAATTTTTTCCTAAATTAAAATTTAAATTAAGTTACACGTAAATGTATTCGCTTTTTGTGAGCGCAGATCAATAAAAAATTCTGATACTCATTAATTTATTTTTAAAGAAAACTAATAACAAAGTATATATATGTGTATATATATATAAATAAATAAATATAAATATATATATATATATATACACATATATGTATATATATATATATATATATATATATATATATATATATATATATATATATATATAATTTAACTTAATATATTTCGACATTAAAACTTTAATTTTATTATAAAATACACTATAATGAGTAAATTGTATTTTAAATTACACACAATAATTCAGAATTGAAGAAGATTGTAATGGAACGTAATTGATTGTATGATGCATTATATTTTACACGAGTGCACATATTGGTACACCTTGACTTGTTCATTTCATCTCACAAGATGTACCATATTGGTACATATTTAAACAGAGAAAAAAGAAATATTAATTTTTTCATGTACGTTATTAATTGAACATTTGACAAAATCAACTTAACTGAAATAATTTATTCAGTAAAAAGAGCTATATTGCTGTATTTCTTAAAGGCAATTTATCTAAAAAATATGTACTAAAAATTGAACATTGGAAACGATGGAAACGACAGTATTACGCATTTTCTAAGATAAGCTGTTCGAAAAAGTTTTCAGGGGCAAAGTAGACGCTAACCGCGTCTACCTTTGTAGTAACGGCAGTTCAGAGCATAAACACGGTAGTGTATTTTAATCTGCGTGGATTAATCCCCTTTATGCACCATTTATTATTGGCGTATTCCTGACCTAGTAAAAAAAATAATTGTTATGTAAAAACGATTATGTGTAAAGTAGTTTTTTTAAAACTATTATGTGTAAAGTAGTTTTGTCTATTATGTCTAAATATCTGCCTATATTGCGGCATTCTTTATATTCAGACAATATTGCACCAAAAAGGTATATAATACAATATGGAAAACTCTCAAATTTGCAAAAAAAGTCCTGCAAGGCTGCTTTATGTCACCAGTCTTTTGTAATGCCTACTGAGAATACGTTAAATAATAAATAACACCCGCTGGTTGGAACGAGGGTTCCAATGAGGGTGGCGTAGAACTAAAAAACCTACGTCTTGCAGATGATATAACCCTTTTAGCAACAAACGAGTTAAACATAATATCTCTCCTGTACAGATCAGTACCCACTTGGGATTATTTATCAATAGGTCTAAGACGAAAGTAATGATAGTGAAACGTTCATGAAACTGACTTTACAACTCCAGAAGACGTTGAAAACTTCATCTATCAGAGTTCCAAGGTTGCCAACAAAGGTGGATGAAAAGAAACAGTGCGTCGTCAAATAAGCATGATAAAAAGTTTAGTGGCCCACTTAGGTAAAGTATGGAAAAACACGCGCATGTCCGTACCATACCAAGTCAAATATAGTAAAATTTTAATTTCTGTCCATCTTTACGTGCAACGCTAGAAACTCCAAAGAACAGACCCATTTGACAAAGCCTATTGGAAAGAAAAGGCTTAATATCTCATGGATCGAACAAAGAATTAAAGTCTCAGTTCTGAAAGAATTTGGAATCAAAATAAAATTGTTCACCATCTGTCTCTGGAGAGTTCTCGGACACTTCGGACAAATTTCGCGGAAAACTGCTGATAGCACAAAGAAGCTCATTTTTACCAGCATGGTTGGAAGATAAGAATCGCAGTGACGCTATTCTAGATGCTGAGCAGGCCAGATTTGAATAAACTTTGGTAATCCAATGCGTGATGCCCTACACAATATCGAGAATAGGAACTAAAACGGAGTAAAATTAAATTAAATGTGTTATCAACAAGGACCCACAATTCTCATCAGTCATGGATTGACTCAAAAAGAAGAGGAATTGAAAATTATTTATTTCCGTCCAATGTGATTTAGAAAATTTAGTCACGTATTTTGAAAACCCTCTATTTCAAATCGATTCATAATTTTTTTCAGGTAATATGAACATCGGCGTTAATTGTTTAATTCTTTTGGATGCCTCTAAGTTTTTATTTTTTCCCGAAAAATGAGTGATCTTTTAATGAAAAATCAAATGTTTGCTTCCAAAAACCACAATACCTGGTGATGTCAAAATTTTGGATTGACGATCAACCACAAGGGAAAATAGTGTATTGAAAATATCATCCTCTTCTATTATCCAAGAACTTGCTCCTGCAGTCTAAATTAGCGCAAGCACCACTTTTAGAAAAACATTGAAAAAACTTCTGCTGAAACAATATAATTTATCATTTTCCATTTTCAGCTACGTAATTAAAAATATAGTTTACAATAAAGTACTGTTTTTTACCCAATGTTTTTATTAAAATATCTAAAATGTCCCTTTTTCCATTCCAAGTAAGCATCATCCCTTAACTCCTATAACACCATCTCCTGGCTCACTGGGTGTTCACGCTGTATAAACAAGAGTGCTTGGAAGTAGTATTTGCTTGTATTAAACTGCATTTACTTACGTTAAGCTGTAAGTTACTGCTCTCATTCGCCAAGTCACATATTAGCATTTTATAGTTTATTGTATTCCTAATAATTGGCTATGATCTCCATTTTTTTCACTTATAATAAACAATACACAAATTTTCATTTCATCATAAATTTTGTTAATTATGGTTCAAAATTGATAAATGGGGTCGAACCATACAAAATAGGAAAAACTGGCTAGCTAATTGAGACTTTTCATTCATATTATGACGTAACTATGGATGATTTATCTTAAATGTGATTTGAGCATACCTCTAATTCAACTAACCTTAGAAGAAGCTTATGGTAATTAATGGCTTCCTTTAATTGAATCTGTATAGAAAATCATAACGTTAAATAATCTAATTCGACAATCACTCACCTTATCCTCCTCTTCACAATTTAAATATCGTATATTGGTGAATTGATCAGCTAGAGCTTCGAATTGTCTACCGAAGTGCAGGAAAAGTAAGGCTGAAAATACTACTAAAAACATCTGACAATATCCGTGATAAAAGATTAAACCGTGAAATGTTATCCTCACGATACCGAATCTAAAACATGAAGTTGACATTTATTTTTAAAATAATTATTTATACTGCAACCAACTGTTTATTTCAAATTAATGTTTTGTTATCAGTGTGTCAATCACCGATCAAAACCTACAACAGTATTATATCATGTTTGATTATGAATTTAAGAGTCATGAAATAATTTTGAGGGTTATGACAAATTTGCCTGCAAATTTTTCTTTTGAATAGCTCTTTTATGAACGTTTTAAATCTATTATGACTAATCGTAGCATTAGTAACGGGTACATTCAATGTTACTCTGCTAACAAAATATTTATCCAAAAACCTGTTAAGTTGTAGAAATCGCATGACGAGGATTTTGTTCACACATAGATACATGTAATTGTTTCGGTAAGTCAAAATATAGGTATATTACATAATACACCTTCCACAGACTTAAAATTATTGTCAATTTCTCCAAAATTATTCAAATGGCTCTTTTATTAAAGTAACAGTTAGAGTGTTATATAAACTACAACTAAGCTTCTTAAAACTCTGTGGCTATTATATTTTTGAATTCAGTAATTTCCAAAATAAGAGAGGAGGGAGAATAAAATATTGTTTTTTTTATATAACTTTAGACATATAATATTTCAATCAAGGAAAAGTATTATTTAGGTCTTTATAAGAACTTTTTCCAACCCACTTTTTTTTTGGAACGGGTCCACAAATTTTACATAAATAATTTTGAATGTTATTAAGAAATATAAGTGTTAATATAATTCGTTAATGTCAATCTATATTACTAAGAAAAACCAGAAGGGAAAGGTCAGTGATCTTAAATAGATTCGATTCTTGCCTTCTAAGGTAACTCTAGAAAGGAAAAAACTGAACTGTACTTTTAAGGTGTTTGGCTATTAGTCGTAATAGGTGCATTGCTTTTAAACTATAATTTTTTTAATAAAATTTCATTCCAATCACATTATTATCTTAATTTACTTTTCTGAAACCATAAAATCGTAAGGCAAATACACATGGACTATTTCCCAGTATTTTACAGCAGTTTCCTCCATTTTCACATCTCTCTTTATAATAATCTGTCCCCAGCTTCCCAAAGTACCAATCATTGCCACAAATATATAATTCCTTACGATAATCTGTCTTTTACTGCTTTCTTAATATGAACTACGGCTTCAATATAAGAAATTGCATCTATTTCAATAAATTTTATGAAATTGTGAAATGTGCTTTGATTAAAGCTTATTAAAATATACTTTGTCATTGAAAGCAACATTACTCCGATTACGGCGAAAGATAAAACGTTTTCATTATAATTTTCTCCGTCAAAACAACCCCCAATGAGACATACAATAACAATGAACCATGTGACAACATGAAGTGGCGGTGTATTCTGTACACTGAAGGTTTCGTCAAACATGGGTCAAATATTCCTACCGAGAAATACTTTAAACCAGTGATCAATATATTTAAATAGAATTTATTTTCTCCCATCCTTGCTTCGTATCAGAAACACCAGCGTCGAAATAAAAAAAATTCCAAGACACCCAATTTATAATGTCATCATTATTACGAACTTTTTATAAATAGCATTTAATATTTATAAAATGAAACCCGTCAGTTTGCCATTTTATATTTTTTTGTATATATGTATGTATTATGCATAATATGCAATTAAAATTTTAAAGTTTAAGCACCGCCACTTCATGTTGTCACTGTGTTGATTTGATAAATTAATGAAATGTTTGAAATTACGACGAAATCATAAAGACGAGTTGAAATCATTAAAACAAAAATGCTTATCGCCAGAACTATTTTAATTAAGGGGAAGTTTTATTATGTAGTGCAGTAATATCAGATTAATAACAATACAACAATTTTTACTATATTTGTGTAAAATGCTCGATAAAACTTTGAACTGATTTACTTAAAAAACACTTTTCTTTTCGATATTCTCCATGTTTGACCAGAAAATAATTAATCGGTTTTAATGAGTATATTTAATTTTTTTCTTTTTAATTTCCTTATGCTTTAAAGTAAAAATAATGATTAAGCGATATTTATTGTTTCTTTAGTTCTCAAACCTATAAAATATCGGGAAATCTCAACATTTTGTTTTTATAAATGCGCCATATTTTTCACAATATATGTTCTTTAATAATCTCAGTTAGAGCTATAAATTAATAATATTATGATTAATATCATTACTTGATTTTTTCAGTAAATAAAAACTAAAGCCATCATGGGATATATGGATAATGAAAAAATTATCCCATCCACTTTTTGCTTTAATAAACTTTACTGTTATTTGTTAGTAACAAATATTTTGTAAGGTAAATGATAATAAAGAAATTAGATAATAATCAATATTTCTTTCCTTTTCTCAAACGATCCGTTATTTTTCATATTTATAAACTATTTTCACGAAAATAAATTCTTATATACATTGCTTGTTGCATCTTGCTAATGAAAGTTCATATGACTAACTAATCCAAACTAATAAATAGTTGCTTAATATGAGAAACTTTGAACTAAAACGAATCTTGTTTACTATTTTTAAAATTTTATAAAACTTTGCAAAATGTTTTTAAAAATGATCGAATAATATAGTATTTTCTATAAAAATTAAGCAAAGTTTGATTCTAAAGATTTTGCCCTTCACTTATCTGCTTAAAGATAAGTAAACGGAAGAAAATACTGCGCACTAGTTATTATTTGTTACTGACATGATTTCCGGGGACGTGGAGAATTTATATAATTTGGTATAACGTACTGCAGAACATTTTATGTATGTACAATACATAAAATGCTCTTCAATTATTAATTTAATTTAGTACGAAAATGAAGGTGTGATAATGTTTTTGCAATAAAACGAATTGTAAGAAAGAACGAATTGTACGCTACGACGTGGTACCAATACCGTTTATTCAGTCGAATACGGTAAGTACCACAAGGTTTTATGAGAATAAATGCTCATTAAATTAAGTAATTAGTACTCCTATATAGGATCTGCGAGACGTAGTCACATCAACATGAAGCAAACTGGTTTGCGAATCAGATTTATCAGTTAAGCAGTAATTTTAAAGACTTGTAAATAAATCTAGGTTAGTATTTGATTAGATATTTCACTTAAAATTCAATCGACAATTATTTCGCTTTACTTGCGTAAACAATCTTAATATGTGTATATTGACAGCTGAGGAACCATAATTTGCTTTTGTTCACATGTCTACTTAACAGTAATTTGATTTTCAAACGATTTTAATTCCAATTTTAAGCGATTCTATTAAAATTAAAATAAAAAAAATAGTAAAGTAAGCTATGGCGGGATAAATAGCCAGTCACATATTAAATACGCAAGTTTTCAGTTTTTTAGAAATTATCTACAATAATAATAGTGAAAGGTGAATTATAGCTTAAGTTTCCTAAAAAACCTTGTGTTCTTTAAAACTTACTTTTAAATATTATGCAAGTTTTGAATATGAATAAGTTTTTGATGGGTTTTTATTTTTAGAAATCCACTTAGCCATTCTTTAAGACCGAAAATAGGCTATGACGGCATACACAGTAGTTATTCCAACATTTTTTTTAAAATCTTTTTCTTTAAAATCTCTTGAAGATGTAAGACAAAAATAACCTATTACATCATTCATTTTGGACTTTTATCGTGGAAAATCTTCTTTTCAATTAAATTAATTTAAAATGTTTCAATAATTTTTTTTTCGTTTTACGCGTTTCCTCAGCCACAAATACATTTAAAAAAAATCATGAAAGTATATCCTTGCAGAAGAACTCAAATAATAATGAGTTAGCGGTATAATCGATTTTTATTTCTGTGAAATAATACACGCGGCTCTCAATATTCAAAGTTCAGTAAGGGTTTCAGCGTATCGCTGTGACTAGTACGCTCTAATATCTGAAGACAACAATTTTCAACCAGTACACGATGCTTAATGCGATGATATATATGATAACGTACGATGATACACTGTACGATGCTTACCTCTTGCATTAATATTGACAAAAAAAGAATCTCGCGAGTACAATGACACAAGACAATTTTATTTAAAATAATTGTTTTAATTTATACTTGGGAAATCACAAAAACCGGCTTGCTTTACCAATTTAACAAAAACATACTCATAAATGATCTAGGAGAGAATATAGCAATTTTCAACACAGTTATGATAATTTTGTTTACTCTAAAGTAGTCCTTAATTCAATACAGATCAGTAAGCTTAATATTTATAAACAGAAATTGTATACATTTGACGAGTAACCACAATTAATCTTTGAATGATGGGAAAGAATATTTTGTTACGAATTATTTCATATTTATTAAAAGCGACTGGGTTTGGAAAGACGGGGGCACACGCAGTTTTACGATTAAGAATAATATTACATGGTTCTAAAAATATATGCTGGAATAAAAATCAAGATAAATCAATGACATTTGGATTTTACCTAATCGAATAAAATAAAAAAAAATTTTGGATAAAATGCTCTGGTTGTTATAATTTACCAATTTTTTTTTATGCCAGTATTTAATTACATAAGCAACAAATTAATTTTTTTCAAATATTTTTTAAAATATTCCAGGTATGTTAATGGATAGCAGATGAGCAGCAAATTTTTATTTAGTTTTCTTTAAACAAGTTTAATTTTTACATTAATTGTGATATTTACATTATCTTACAATGGGGATAGAAATCTTAAATCCAAAAATTATAATTTCGTTGATATAGTGACAGGCAAACAACGGTAACGATAATGTTATTCTAAATAATGACTCTGCTAATATTTCAAATATCTTGACATGGACAAACTTTTAACATTTTTTTAACATTTTTGTAGAATTTGTTTTTTATGTGAGAGAGTTTCAAAAAACAGTTCTATTTACTATGTATCACTTTTTCAAAATGTTCAGTACATTCGTTACGTTTTAACTATTTGAAAATTGCGATGTAACAGATCCAATTTACGAGGAGAAAATAAGATCTCTAGTATTTTTGTAAAAATATAATATACAAACAATATTTTCCAGTCCAATGCGAAGGCTTTACCCTTCTGAGAACACATTTAAGTAATTTTAATGCAACTGGCAGCCGAAAGAGTGTTTTAAAACATTTGTTTTTATTTAGATTCACTAGCATCAATAATAATCAATGAATAGCTCCACTGACTGTATGGGAATATTAAAACTAAAGAATCACCGAGCAGCCACAACTGGCAAGTTGAAAACCCTCAGTTAGCTCAAGTACATTTTATGCCCTAAATCAATGCATGTACAAAAACTAAAGACGCTGATACAGTGAAAGAAAAGAAATGGAAGACCTAATTACATAAGCAAGAGATTTCCTTTATCAGATTCGCAGTTTAAACAACTTCTATGGATATGGCCTGTTGCTTGATCAGTTTTTCTCGTCAAATACATATACGTAAGATCCTTTATACTAAGCATCTCGGAACAATGAAACATCTTGAAAAATATTATTATGAAAATGTTTATTTATCTATTTTAATGCATCTAATTGATGCATATTGCAGACTTAATGCTACGAGTGCAACCACTTACAGCTAACAATAACACCCGTCCAGCTCCGCTCGATGAACAGCCGGGAATCGACCGGGGTCTATGCGGTTCGCCCGTTGTCAAAGGCTAAGGAGTAAATTGTTAAATGAGCGCTAAAAAAAAGGTAAATTACAGAATTTTGGAAATATATAATGTTTCTCTAATATTTTTTTTAACTTGCAATGAAAAAAAATTCAATATTTATGTAAAATTATGCGGCGCCATCCAGTTTACTTAAATTAACTTAATTTGCGATTGTACGACGTTATACCAGTTAATATATATGATTGAAAAAAGTGATAAGAAAATTTTCTAAACGAAGGTGATGGTGTTTTAAAAGATTATTTTTAACAACGTGTTATATATGCATTTCCATTGTAAAATTAATTTTGACGGAATTTTTAAAACTCAAACAACAACATTACAGAAGGAGAATACGTCATAAACACTCCGCATTATATATACATAAGAAAAAAATATAATCAAGGATATTAAATTTAAAATGTGAAGATTTATTTTTGTTTTTAGTTTCATTCTTTGTCTCATTCTTGTCACCAATTTCATTACCTTTGATCTATTGGTATTTATTAAGGTTATGATATGATTAAATTTATTTATTTGATAAAAATCAGTTTTTACAGTTTCGTTAGCCATGGTATTAGATGTTCCAAAATAACTTAACAGCTTAATGCAGTTTTTAAAGTATTCCATTCTAATTTTATAATAAAGAATTTGAAGAAGATTAAAACAATTTTAAAAAATCCCCTTGAAAATTTTGAGCTTTCGGGCTATTCCATTCCCCCACAATATAAAACATTCATTGATTTGTAAAATTTATTCAGTGAGAAATAATTTAATTGTTCTTTTTACGATAGCATGACATAAGAAATATGCAATAATAGCAATTACACCTTCGCACCGACACAAAGCAAGTTCATTGGTCACTTGAAAGAACGTAAACAAAGGAATCCAATTTTATGTTGCCTAGAAAATGATAGTACTTAATATTGTGAATATGCAAATACCATTCAATATTTTTAATATTGTTAGATCTATCCTTAAATTAAATCTTATTTATTTACATACAATTTATAAAAAAATATATATGCGAATAAAAGCTAAGGCAAGAAAGCAAATAAAATTTTTTTTGTTAACCTTAAAAATAATCTAGCAGTGTTTTCTTATAACCTCCTAGAACTCAATAATTTTTTTCCTATTTATAATTAAACTGCTCAACGCTTCCTACCTTATTCCGCATTATTTTCTAATTATGCACGGCTCGGTGCAGGCCCCTGTTGATTTGTGGAAGTAATATAGCGTATACTGAGCAATGCAGGTAGAACATTTCTGGTAAGTAATATTAACACATATTTATTTTTTTAGTTTAAATTTTCTATTATATTTACTTTTATCCCCTTCTAATTAAAAATAATATTAATTTTATATTCAGCTATAACGACCAATAATATTGACAATACAACTAGCAAGTATTAAACAGAAGATAGCCTTGAAGTTGAAGAAGATAACTATTCATAATTTAGTGACCGTGATAAATGTGACCATTTCATTGATATAATAAAGAGAAAAGTTTTGTTGGTTATTTCTTCTTCCTTCATTTCTTAAAGATTCATGTTAGAACCGCCAACTACTTTCATGTCTATTTAGTTTTTTTTCAAATATAGTTTTAGTTCATATTAATAGCATAATTTAATGCTAATCGTAAGTAACCCATCATCATACTTTGAAAAATATTGAGTCCCCTTTCTATCTGTTTACTTGCAACGCTACTATGACATCTAATGCAAATTTGTTTGAAGTACAGAAAAGGCCAATAAAACGTACACCTAATTAAATTCAAACGATAGAAATAATAATTACGGGAATAAATTCTACTAATACCGAATAATACATTCGCTCCGTTTTCTCTTCATATTTTGTTCGAGAGTTTAAAAAAATGACGGCCCTACTTGAAATGCAAGTATGGGGAATGTGCACATATTTTATTTTTATATTTATTCGATGCAATCGAATTCGAACGTCCGACTTAATTATTTTTATTTAAAAAATCGAAAGATTTTAACGAGGAAATTTGGTTTTACATTGGCGTTTAGAAGGTTTTCACCAAAAGGTGTTACAACTCTTGACGTCATCTGTCTCCTGACGTCATCCGTAATACTGTTATTGACGTTTATAATGATAATTAGTGTCAAATTACTATTTCAAATATTACTTAAATATACTTTTTTTAACCCTTCAATTAAACAAATAAATCGTTCTTTAATGTATACGTATAATATTTGAAAGACAAAGCGTGTGGATATATTTCTTTTGTGCTCATGTATGAATCTGTATCAACAAACAGTCTAGGTTAGTTGTTTGTATCTGTCTTAGCTAATACAAAATAAAGAAAGAAGTGGTGAAAATCGCAGTGAATTTTCCACGATAAATATTTTCTAAAATCATCATTCAGTGTTGTGAAAATAGTTCGAAATAAGTTAAAAAAATTAAGTATGAGTGCAGATAAGCGAAAATTTTTCAATTAAGAAGAAAGTTACGACCTAAAACGTTTCTAATAATAGAAATGTCACTCACAATTTTATTTAGTAAAGAATTCAATTGATGAAAATCTGTTTGACTACCGAGCGAATGTATTTAATAAAAAAACTTTCTTTGCAAAAACTTTATAATTTGTGTAGTGAGCTCTTTTTGAAACCACTTTCCAACAAATTATTTTTTGTGGGATACTTGTAAGCCAATATGTTCAATAATTAGCCAATTCGTTCAAATAAAACATATTAAGTAAAAACTCCATTTGACTACAGTGCATTTTCATTGCTTTTATTTTTTTATTTGCTAATAATTTACATGTTATTACAATAAATTACATGTCATTACAATAATTTGCTTGTTATATATAACCAAGTAGTTTTAATGATGTTATTCCAGTATTTAAAATTGCCACACTGTCCATAAAAACAATAATAACCACCTCGACATTAACTTGACAAGTTTCACAAAACTCTTATCTGTTTTAATTTAATTGTTTCTGAAGAAAACAATTTTAAACACCCGCACAAATGCAAATGTAATAAATTGGTTCTAATCACATAGCTGGTAATGACTAGAGGTATAATAACCTCGACATTAGTTATTTCTAATTGGTGTTTAAAACCATATCCTTTTCAAATTATAACTAAGATTTTCCTATGAAAATTAACATTTTTTTTATTGGAATCTTTATTTTTGCTCATTTTACGTATTTTTAATAGTAAAATAATATTAAATTACAGGTTTTATGTATATTGTATATTGCAAAATTTTAACATTTTTTTGGTAGATTTCTTAAACTTTATTAACTTATAATGAAAGATTAAACTTCCAATGAAGGATTAAACTTCCAATGAAGGATTAAACTTCCAATGAAGTAGCTCAGTAAGTACGAAGAGGGTTACTTTCAGATTTTTTTAATCTGAAATTTAATTTTGACTCCGTATTACTTAACAATTAAATATGCAAGTTAAAAGAAATCATGCTGGAATTTAAATAATAAATCGTATATTTTTAATTCTTATTTATGACAATGTCACTACATTTCCTCGTAAAAAAATGTTATAACTAAGGTATGCAAACGGACAGTAATTATAATGATTTAGTGTTTTTATACTTTTATGTAATGTGTAATATTTATACTCTTTCCGATTATGAATAATTTTCTCGACATTAACTTTTTTTTGAACTTAGTAGTATTGAAGTAGTCTTACAGTTTGTCCATTTAAATATTATTATTGCCGAGTTATGAGTGATGAAAAAAAAATTGTGTTTCTTTATTGACTTTACATGATAATAAAAAGTTGACATTAACTGTACCCGATTATGCTAACAGTAAATAGCATTAGAATCTAGTCACAAGTGCGAAAATTAGATGCCATCAAAATAAGTAAACTACTTGTTCTGGCTGCTTCATTTCCATTATTTTGAAGCTTAATTATAAACAAAGTTTTAATAAGCAACATTAGAATGGGATATTTTTCACACCCCACTCTAACGTTGTTTATCTGCTTTATCACTGCAATGATTCAAATAAATGAATACTTCGGAATTAATCTGAATTTTCATGTTAAAAACGAAATAATTTCATACTGATTGACTGAAATACTGAAATAAAGTATTTCTTACTTGCAACCTAAACACATACACACAAAATCACACGCGCACCACGCACGATTTACGATTTCTCAGCACACATATCCACGGTCCGTGTACACCCGTATTGCTTTCAATGTCTTTCTTGCTTAAAAGTTCACTTGCCATAAACGCCTTCAGGTTTAATAAAATTAATATCATGTTGTAAAATTCTCGAGGAATCAGTTTCGTGACTAGTTTTTCTGAGGAAATTTTCAGCAGAAATGTTTCACATGTAGCACATTTACAAGAAGAAATCACGTGAAATTTTTCATCAGGGCGAAGGCTCCGTATGCAACTCTGATGATCTGCAAATTTATTTATTTATCTAGGTATTATTTTTCTTATTTGGGATTACAGAAAATAAATGAATGAAAAATGTAATACAAATCAACAGTATGATTTCAATATAGTTTGATTTTAGTTGGGGACAATCAAAATCACTTGGTTTAATCAAAAATTATATTTCTACTGGCGCAGAAATCAATCTGATGTAAACAACATAAGAGTTTTTTGTAATACTTAGCACAGTTCCCCTTTTTATATCGTTTGTATGCCTAATCCCATATATAATCAAAAATAAACTTCCCGAGGAAAATACAGATCATATAGACAGACAACAGATTTAAAGGATATATTGGTGTAAAATAATACATTAATTTCCATTATCGGTTAATTCAATCTTCATCTCTGTATTCTTAGAATTTATCCTGCTAACACCTTTTCACATTTTAAGTAACTGCGATGCAGCAATTTGTTAATATCACCATGACAAATGATTGCAACGAAGGGAAAACGTGGGCAAAAGGGGTGCGAAAGGGGGTCAAAATACCATTTAAAATGATAATATATGAATATGAATAATGATAATATATTTATCCTGACGAGAAGTCTAAAAGATATTTGATAAAAAATTTAAGTTACATTTTTAATTTAAAAAAGTCTACATTATAATATTTAAAATAAAAACATAAAACAAAAAACTAAAACTTGATTTGTTTGGTCTCAATCTACCCATCATTAGTGTTATTTGTTTTTATAACTAATAGCAAAAGTAATACAAGATCCAAAACTTAGTTAAATTTTTCTATTTTAGATTTCAGTGGTAAAACCACTTTCCACCTTTTTCCTGATACTTTTAAATTCTGCATAAAAAATTGTGCGTTTTTTTAAATCAATCGCAACTCAGGAAAATGAAAAGTAGGTAGAAAAAAAGTTTTTGGATTAAAACATCGCGCTTACTGATTTCATGCAAAAATTAATATCTTGGACAATGATGAAAATATAATAAATTAGATATATATTCCTTCCATAACATATTTAGTTGCAAATATTTAAAAAAACTTTAAACTTTTATTAAAATGGACTAAATTGTAAAATTCATTGTCAAACTGAAGAAAATTATTTTATTATCGTTCACCACAATATTCTGACAACATCAGCCGAACAATTGACATGAGCTGTTTTACATCGCAAAACGTGGATTCATTAGAAATAGCTATAGAGAGTGATGATGGTGATGATACTATAGTACAGTTGCCGTTGTTTATTATTTCTATAAGTAACAATCACGTTTATAAACAAAACATAATACGATAACATATTATAAAACACTCACAGCAATAAAAGTTTTCATATCGACAGTTTAAATGCCAAGTGCAGAGAATAAGAGGGGCTTATTTGCTCTCTGGATAATATTGACCAGCTGTTTGCGAGATTGTACCGAACCATAAATCCAGTTGCTGAAATAGGCACCTTCTGATACAAGCAGCGCCTGGAAAAAATATAAAAACTATACAAATTTCCTGAAATATCCTAGTAGTAAGAGTAAAAGCGTACATTCTCATGTTTACCGTAATTACTTTTTACATCACACATACCACAATTCCTCCCACAAAGGAATAAGGCTTGAAGAAGAGAACGAAAATATTTAATATCTAACAACTTCGCTCATTGTGTCTACGCATTGAGAGTGGTATGATGAGTGCTAATAAAATAAGAATTTTTTAATTACTTAGGATAAGTAAATTTGAAGTGGGACTCGCCACTTGTCTGCCCATCGTGCATCCAGGGCTGCAAGTGTAGTGAGTAGCTTGAGTTGTTACTTAACATGGTTTGTACACAATTTTGCATGATAAATAATAATGTAAACAATAATTAATGCAATAACTAGAGCGCTTAAACCAACTAATGAAAATACGAAACGATATTTCGTGTAGACTTTAAATCTTCATTTCAATTACGTTGAATTTCAGAATCAGATTCATGTAGAATGTAACGCTACAGTTGCAACACTTTTATTGTGTGCGATTGCTCTATCGACATTAAGAAATTCAAATAAAATAGAGATGACCTAACATCGGTTTAGAATTAAGACTCACCTCTTGGCGTATCTTGTCAGCACATGATGTCATGATAAACAATTGATAGAGTATGTAAATGAGGGAGTTGAAATGGGTTAAGGTATTCCACATTTCATCATAAGTAAGGCTGGCGCTCTGCAAATATATAATTGAAAAATTCAGTCTTGCTAATTTCATATTAAATGTTTTATTAGGGTAAAATGCGGAAATATCAAGGTTGGCGGAAAATTCAAATCACAGTTTTTCATCTTTATTATTGCTATAGTATTTTATAGTTGGCAGTTCTGGAAAGATGAAACTGCATTTTTGCCATATTTTACTATTTTCTTACAATATATAGAAGAAAACACATCAAGTTTGGGCAAATTTGCGTAAAGTTTACAGTGATAATGCTCTATAAGAATGTACGGTTCACAAAATTTCATCCTGTTTATCTTAACTAACATTATCGGTAAAAGAGCACTCACCATTAGCTACAAAATTAATATACCTAAATAAGTTCAATATTTGGGTTCTTTATGAGCTCAAGAAGTTCATTTCACGATGCGTATAAAAACATAAAACATGTTTATTAAACATTAAAATTCTATTCCTTCTCTGAAGAGACAAATGAATGGTTTAAGAATGGATTATTTACAATAATACTAGGCAGTAACGAATTTTATTGCTATGTGATGTTTCACTTCAAGCTAGGTTGTATGCAGACAATTATCAGAAGAAAGTTGTCGCCTCAATAAGATGGAATTTTTAGGTGGAGGGGGTCGTGTTTTTTAGGTTTCTACACTACTACGCATTAGACTTTTGCTGAATCGTCCCCCACTTTTCAAAAATTTTGATATTGTTTTACTATATTCATTAATAAAGATTATGTTCGTACCATTTCAATCTTTACTGAGTGGATTAGAAAGAATTATTTGTCATTAAATTTAGTAAAGTGAGTTTTAAACCATTATTTGGTTAAGGAGTAAATCTATGTCGTCAATATATTGAAACAAAAATCATAAATGTTTTATCGTAATCAAAATAAAAAAATTATTATTTTAATATTTATCTACATTATCGTAACCAAAATGAAAAAAATTACCATCTTGTTCAAAAATTACCATTTTGAAAATCTAATTAATTTTAGTGAAGCTAATCGTACCGGTCATACGTGGGTACTTTTAAATATATTACTTTTTCCTTCCATAAAATTTTAATATAACTTCAAGGCTATCACATAAAATACTGTTAACAAAACGACATTTTGACAATGGTTTCACAGTTCTTTTTGAATATTTTGGAGGAAAAACTTATGTTCCTAAAACGGATTTTTTCGAATCTATTGAAAATCTATTCCAACATTTTCATTCATGAATGAATTTATTGATATATCAGTCAAAAGCCAAGCCCCAATATTAAGTTCTAGTTGGTTTGCCGATACCGAAAATATATTGTATTTTAGTTTCAACGATTATAGCCCGCAATGCAATAATAATATTTTTAGTTTATATTTTAGCACTGAATTTTGTTATTTTGTCACATAATATTTTATATCGCATATAAAATACTTATTGAAATAAGATTTTACTTACATATGCATTACAATTTTTAAACTTATCCAGTACATTCAAGTTCATCCAAAACCTAAAGTATTCGATGAGTTTTGTTAAGTTATCACTTTGTTAATATGTTAAATCTAAAATAATTTTCATTTTACCATGGCTTTATAAATATAATATGATTTGAATCTACCACAATGTTAATATTAACTTTAATGTTAACCACGAATTGATTAGACAATTTTATAAATGGTTGTTTATACTGACTATCTATTATAGGCAAAAAGGGGAATACATGATATATTTTAAAGAAGTAAAACAATGAATTGGCTTTTTAAACCTAATTTTTTATATTAAATTATTATAAAAACAAAATGAAAGCGATTAATATAGTAAAGATTGTTCTTCCTTTTTATTCCTTTAACACCATTTCCATTCTTGTCACTCTTATTTATTGCTAATAAATTGCTAATTTAGTGTACAGAATCGCGTGAACTAGTCAATAGTAGTAGTACAAATAAGTTGTAGTCTAAATTGTGTTCACCTGTTTCTCGGTTAATCAATTTACATTCTTTCAAATATTTCCTACGGAATGAAGGGGTTCGTTTGGATAACAATTATTAAATATCGAATGCAAATTATTGCATAACAGATGAAATCAATGCAGTTTATGCAAAGATTTTCGATTTTTTGATAACCGTTTAAAACAAATTATGAACCGTTGAAAATTAATTCAGTTCACGCTGATAAACTATTCTCGATTTCTCAGAACATCATAACAGTTAGTTTTATCATCGACAATATTAGCTCCTTAGGTTAACCCCGATGTGTTTCTATAAAACTTACATTTTCGATTAATGTAAGACAAACAGAAAAATAATAGTAAAAAGTAACACGCAGAAAGGAAAATTTTGCTCGCGACAAAAAAAAAATGTAAACCTTAACCGAATCGACTAGCCATGGTTGTGTATATACCACACACGCTTCCGTGACGAAAATTATATCTGCCCTCATGAGGCCAGACGAGAGAAAATAGAATCTTCCTCACGGCCGTGAAGAAGACTCGACTAACATTACCTTGGCATTCGCAATTATAGAATAGCGCTTTATATTTTAATTTCAGAAATTGCATATTTCAGGTGACGTGAGTACAATTGCAAAGTTAAATTAAAGTTCAATGAAAAGTTATGATACTTACATTAACAATAAGATACAAAGACCAACACAGAGGCAAGCAGCCTTCCAGGACTTGAAAAAAGAATATTTCTTTCCAAACGTATTGTACGTCATAAGCACACCTTGAACAAGGAGAGCAATAAAATGAATTATTATCTAGAGTCATAGCCGATAGTATTAGGCACCTCTACAAAACTCAAGAATAATAAAGATCAACAAACTAAAACAATACTCAAAAATCCCTTCCGTCAGTGCTTTCACAAATATTTATTAGAGTTATAAAATGTCCGATCATTACTTGAATTAAATGTGTTTACCACCATTGGAACTCACTCCACGAGATTTTCGTACATATACACGATCACAAATTATTTCATGCATTTAATGGGAAACAGATCTATCAAACTAAATACTTTCAAATATTATTTTCCTTTAATTAAATTTTTCTGTAATTAATCTTTTCTTACATTGAAAAAAAAACGGTTCTAAAATCTTAATAACCTTCTCTTTCAGTCGGTTTTCCACACAACTTGTGAAATTTAAACAAAATTCTTTCATTTTATTTGCCCTGTCTAAAATGTTTGCATGAATATTTTTGAGTTACACGTATTGAATATATGCGTAGAATTATGCAAATTTTCAAGTTTTTGCAGCATACAATTTCTAATTGAAACTACGTGGACGTGTACAATAATATCTCTCAGATTACCGATGTAAAATTCTGAAAAATAGTTTTTAAGTCGTTACAATTGGTTTTACGATGATCACAAGATTAAAGAAATTTGTTTGCGTTCTTTATTTATTCTCTTTAAAATTAATATTTAATAGTTTTGAGTCTAAGCCATATGTGTACATGTACTTAATCAACGAATTCAAGTTTCTGCATAAAACATTTTCGTAGATAAATAGCTAACAGACTGTCAGACGTACGGATCATCATTGATCTTTTAAGATCTTTTTTTTCCTTTTGAATGAACTCCTATAAAAGAAAGGATAATCATTTTTATTTGATTGACCTTTAAAAAAGGATACACAATTAATTTTTGTATTTTTAAATGAGGAAAATAAATTAATTATGGCAGTACACTAGTTTGGAAAGGAAATAGGATCATTTCGATTTCGATCAAAATAATTTAGAGCTAACGACAAAACTTCGACGTAAACAGAGTAATCAAAATACGTATTACATGCTGACATGCAGCAACCTTGATTATTAATGTAAATAATTTCGTTATTTATGTAAATATTGATAAATGGAGATAATACCAACTTACTCGAGTAAATCATTGTGGTATACAATAGCCTTCTTTAAATATTTTGGTATTGCAGGCGCTTCTTCGTATTCGAAGTGTATAATGTCAGTCACAGAGCAATTGGATGTACTGGCATCGTCCCCATCATGAAAAGATGTGGTTTCAAATAGGTAAGCGACAGTTTTGAATTGTCGGGAAATATATATAAATATCGAAGCGGAGAAAATATCTATGAAAATGTGACTTAACGCTTGATACACGACGAGTACTGTGAGAGCAAATTGCATGACACCATATCTGTGGAAAAAACATAAAAAAACTTACAAAATTATTAACAGATAGACTTAATTTTCGTTAAACAAATTTTTTATTGAATCATTTTGGAAAAATGAAACTTATTTTATTATAAGCCAGTTACTCTGTGGTTTTCTCCCGCCGTCACTAAATGCCTGCGCTCTGTTCACCAAAGGATATCAATCGTCGGGTCGAAAGTATATTAGCAGGAATATTTGGGACGGTCAGTCAATAAATAAGCAGGTGCCTTTCTCTACCGTGTACGGTTAGAGCAATATTCCCAATCCTTTTTTTTCATTTTATATCACCAGTCATATGAACAAACGCATGAAAACACGTGGAGCTTATAATTTGTCTCCCTCGTATAGACTTCTTAACACAAAAACTATTTCAAATTGGACGTGTCATTCAAAAGATTAGCGCGAGCATATAATTAAAGAAAATTTTCACTTTTTATATTATTTGAGATTATACCACAAAATTTATCTGAATATATATAGTTCTGCAATTATAATTTTCAGAAATATAAGACTCAAAATCTGGTAATTTTTCAATGTATTGTACTCTTAAAATGCCAACTGTCTAACAGAGGGGAAGAGGTAGTTCACGTCAAAAGTGAAATTTAATTTTCATAATCGAAACACTTATTACAAAGTGTTAATACTTTTATGGAAAATGTTTGACACTACTTTAAGCAACCAAATTTAAAACATTTTCCATTAAAAATAATCAAGCGAAAGAGATATAAGCAAGAAGTATATGATTGTGCAATTTGCATGGTATATACGAAACAGTCAAATTTCTTTGGAAAATACACTTAATGTTCTATTATTTTAATTACTCCCTTATTATAGCATTGCTATTGTGGCATTGCCCTTACAAAATCGAATGAAAAACATGCCTGAAATATACCCACGTTATGCGATGGGACAATCAAGATTAATTTTTTAAGATGCGGTACCATCGAATAGATTAGTGACATATCACTAATGATCGGAGAAGCGATCTGTAAAGGAATAGGGAATAAGGCGGCAGATCCTTTCGCAATAATTGAGTAGAGCGCTAATAAAAAGTTTGAGCCTCTTTTCTTGAAAACCATCGACGTGGGCTTCGTCGTGCGTTGGAGTCCAGGGTGGTAGAACCGTTGAGCTAAAGTCATAGTGCATGCCATTTATAGTTTTGGCTAAAGCTTAGAAAACTTTCTGCATTGCTAGTATTAGCGAGTATTCTGGTGTACATCGTTTCATTTGGAGTTTTATTGGAAAAAATCTTTATTGTCAGAAAAAATATGCATATCAGACATCGTCTCTGCTCATTTGCATTCTAGATGAACCTTCCTTGACTCCAAGGAGAGGTTACTTGATCGTTTCTCTCCGACGTATCTGACGTATCGTAACTTAATTTATTAGTAGTTAAGACTCTGCGTAGTTCATGGCGGCATGTTTTTATCTTTGGTATGTTTTATATGAATTTTGTTTAAAAAATATTCCGGTGCGTTCCTGCGGTTTCGAGATTCAACACACGAATCACTTTTTGTTCGACCGCAGTGAGCATGATGACATGCGTAAAGTTTTGTTCAAGAGATTGTATAAAGACAGTAATAGAGTACATTCACACGAAAATTAGGACGCGATATATGTAATCACCGTGACTTTGTTGGAACCGGATCTGCCTCTGAGGCTCGTCTCGAAGGTTATATTTCTTTATGGTGTTCAGTTTAAACACTTTGTCGTTATTGTCGACGGCGTCGTCAGCAGTGTGGTAGTTTCATGGCAGATCTCGTTATGCAAATAAAAACACAGATTTTCAACTTTCGCATAATATTAAATTCTATCAAATTTTGGAACCAAAAATAAAATAGAAAAAGGCATATCTTTTAAAAGGATATTGTAGCAACACATCAAATTGCAAGGTGTTGTTCAATTATTATAACTCTCCAACTTCTTTTGTTACTGAGTACAAAATAAGACGATTGTAATAAATAACGTAAATATTCGTGTATTTCATTATATTCTCGAATCTACAATTTCAAAGTTAAGTAAAAGATTAAACCTCATGCAATGCATACAACTAAATGCCGCACGACACCATCGTTAAAGTGACTCAATGCAAAGTTTCCAGTAAAATCTATATGAGATTAATTCGTAGAAAAATACCGATTTTATTCATAATTTAGTCTTTCGCTTAAGGTTTTTCCTCATGGCTGCTATATTAATTATAATTATTAAAAGTTGAATATTTCTCTGTAAGAAAGGTTTATAACAATACAAAATTTGTTATTTTCGTCTTACATTTTTGACCAGTATGCGAGAAAAACATTTCTTTTACCAATATGTAAAACTCTGTGTACTTGAAATAGAAAATAACAAGTTATACCCCTTAAAGTTAAAAAAAACAGTTACAATAACATACACTTTTTCCTGTCTTTTTATAAATTTCTTTTTTGTTTGGACTACACATCAATTTCCACTTATTATAAGCAACTTTATTTTCCAGTGGTTTTCATACATGTTAAATTGGTATGTGGCGGCCTTAAATGAATTTTCAATTTTTCGTAGACTTCCTCAAGAGTTGCAGCAAAACGAAAACAAATGATTTATGATTAAAATCGGATTTTAATATGACGCATAGCAAAAGGTAAAGAAAACAATATTAATCAGTGTTGCTTGGTGCAATTTTATTGCTTATTTATTATAATTTTAGCAATCTGTTAATCAAATCCTTTATTTTGATATTTACCTCCAAGACCTATTCAAATTTCCATTTTTTAACGTAACGCCAAGTGAGTCTCAGGCATTATATTAAGTTAGATAGATCGCAACGTTAATCACACGAACATCTCCGGAAGGTTAAGATAGTTCCAACGATATCTTATTTTTCAAAATTCAATTATTCGTGCTGGCTCCAGAAGATAAGGTCTGGACACACCCACACATATTCATGAACAAACATATACCTTCCTTGATCTTAAATCACTTTTTTAATTTACGGTTTATTTTATAACTTATTTAGTTGGGAGGAAATAACTTATTTTTCAATAAAAATTTGTTTAAAATTTTCAACATAGTCTTAATGATCATTACATTTAAACACTCTATATACTTAAATTTTCATTACGTCATGTCGCTTCGATGATGTCACGCAATGATACACACGCATTCAAACTAGTATATTCTTGCATTAACGTTATTACACATAGTGAATCCCTAGATTAAGATTATAACAATACCAATAAGAAAATACTGTAATACATACCTGACATTGATATAACACTCAAAAGGAGTATATAGAGATAGAATAGACCATTTTGTGTCAGCATCCTCCTCTTGGACTATAAAAGAAGTCCTACAATATCCGATAATCCAAAAAATGCAGAAACTCAGGTAAGTTAAAAGCATTCTGCGTATTGTTCCAGTTTCAGTTTCCATGAACCGGTCGTCATTTAAATAAGTCAAACGATCTAATTCAATAAATTTTATTAATTTATAAATTTTGTTTCTGTTCGATATTAATATCAAGAATTTAATGGTACCGAGGACGATATTGAATAATTCAGAAGCACACAGCGAGAAATCGGTCATGGTTTCAGCACAAACAGCGCCTCCTATCAAAGTTATGAGGCAGAGAATTTTGAGGAAAATATGAAATGCAATCCAATATTTTCTATAGGTGGGGAAATTAATATCACTCGAAGGAGTAAAATCACCCAAACTGAAATGCTTTAAAGCTTTTAGCTGTATATTTAAAAAAAACTTTCGAGCCATGACTTCTCTCTCGTAAATCCTGTTGTCTATTAATGTTTCAACGCAATAATATAGTCTTTTGATCAATAAGCATTGACTGAATGAAATAAAATATTCTGTCGATGATTCCGCGCATTTATTGATTTATACAAATCTAAATGGAGCTAGTAAAACACCGGAATGAATTTGAATATTCTACTTTATATTCTAAATATTTAGTTTCTTATTTTTGTGTATTTAACTTTATGTCATCTAAAATTGAACTCGAATAAAAAAATAAAGCCGTAAATGTATTAAAGTGTTTAGATATAACATTTTATATTGCAATTGTCAAAAGCAACTGCTGTCGAAGTTAAAGGGAATTATATCCGACTATGTCTTTTACGAACCATGAAGGCAGTAGAAAGGGCTAAAACCCATACATTTTGTAACAAAATAAAGCTAAAACACACATATTTTTACAAAAATCTATTAAACATTTTAATATTTTCTTCAGCATTAGGGTATAAGTACCTTCGTATGTTTCATTTCAAAAATAAAATGGCCTAAACGTTTGAACACAGTCACAAAATATTAGATGTCAAGAAAATCTTCAGGATTCTGTACAGCAAATTCGAGTACCTTATAAATTCTCTGATACATTTTAATTGTCAGAAAAAAAGTTTCACAGGAATATAAACCGATAGCTACAGCCGAATCTAACCGAAGCATGCACACACACAAACGCACATACATGCATACACACTCACACATACAACGCACGCGCATGCACATACACATGCACTCACACGCACAGGTACGTGAACGCATACGCTCATGTAGACACACAAGCACACGTACATGTAACCCATACCCATGCACAAGCGCAGTCGTACGACTATGCGCACACACACACACTCACTCTCATTTATAAACACTTATTATAATCATTATAAACTATATTTACTAAAACGATCATGAATAATAACAAAAATGTTCAACCAGTCATCAACTGTCGTCTGTATGTCGATTAAAAATATGCAAATATGTCAAAATTGTCAGAAAGCTCTACAGAATTTTAATATGTGACCAAAATGTATTAATGTATTAATTAATATATATTTTAGTGCACGTCCATCTAATATATTTTTAGAGCAGACCTTTATCTGTAATTAATAAAAAAATTCACAGTAAATTAAAGTTTTTATAACCCGCATCTTTCAGCTCTTAGATTAAAAAATGTTCCACAGGTAAAAATATACCCCTAATCACTCGAAAGAGAACTGATTTCACTTAAAGCTTAATGAAAAATATGACGATACGGACAAACCAAACAAATGTCCTTTAGTTTTATTTTCCCTTTCGTGTTTCAATAACCCCAGTGATATTAATTTTAAATACTAAATGCATAGCTGTGATGAATTGCGTACCGACTACCAGGGTGACTATAGCCACATGCGATTTTTACTGACTATAACTTTTATTTGTCATTTATATATGATGCAAATACTTCATTATAATTTGTAGGCAATTGTAGATACATTGAAATAACAAATGTTTTTGCAAATGTTTATCAAAGAAATAATAAATAATAATATACTGTTTTAAGTTTTCTGAAATGATCATATATAATAAAAAAAAATCGTCGGCCTAATTTATTAACCTGCTAAGTCTACTTTTGGACAAAATTTACTTTTCATACCACTCGAAATGTGCAGACTATTATCTACCATATCATAAAGGAATAACGACCACGTTAGCTTAAATATTCGAGAAATACTTAGTTCGAAAAACTGCTTTCTTACCATTAGTCAAGCTCCAAAACGAAAACCTGCTTTATCCTATTGGGGCCTCAGTTTTGTACCGATTGTATTCCTCGATATATGTACCTGTTGCGTTTCGCTGAATCTAGCTATATTTTAGTCTTTGGTTTAATGTGGATATGTAAATAATAAATTACGAACAAGGTGAGTTTATTTTCTTGTATCTGTAACTTTTTCTTCTACTTAGCGATGAAATTCAATTTTTTCAATCACTTTCAACTCCTAACCGAAAAATTAGGGACTTTGTAGGTGGACGCACTGTAGATCTTTTATGAAAATTAATTTATTATTATTTTTATTTTTTAATTAAATTTGTTAGATCCCACAACTTCATTACCTAAATTATACAATTAAGTACTTTACAGAAACGTAGATGAACAGTTAAAATTATTGAATATTTTATGAGAGTGTCGTGTTAAATATAATTTATTATAGTATTATAATTATTTTAATAGAAATGTTTATTCCTTTATTTTTAGAATGTTTTGAGGAAAACAATTGTAGATATAGCTACTAAGACTTGTAACTTGCTGAATACATCTGAAAATATTAGTCCAAATTCAAATTATGATCCTAACAAAGAATAATGAGAGAATATAATAGAACCTTTGAAAATAAACAATATTTATTATGAGACGATTGATGATGTCGATATAACTCTACAGGCTGATCTGTCAAGTACTTTGATTAGAGAAAAAGTAGATAATTTTTTTTCTGTAATTACATATTATCTCTGTATCACACTTGACGACATACTTTTAGATCACTTCCATTAACGTACCATCACTAATTGTAATAGAATCACAAGCAATAAATATTTTGACCTTGGACCCCATAAATTGCTCCGATACGAATACAATTCAAACAAATAATATTATATCTCATGTACAAAATGCTAATCCACATCAATCTATTCCCAATAACCTAGACACAACACGAAGCAATTTTATTTCAGACAGACCTATTAAAAACCTATCTCATGTTGTACCTAATCCGCCGAATCAGATGAGAGTGACACTGAAAACAAACTTGTAGCTTCTGATTCAGACTCAGACTCGCTTATTAAGATAATTAATAGTAAGAAATAACAAAAACATTTTAAAGTTAATAAAAAAGAATGGTATAGTGAAAAGAATAAATGAAGAAGAGAAGATCGGAAAACATTTTTGGGAGAGAGAAAAAAAAAGACTTGAAATTATAATAAACCAAAAGCACGTTCTATTAAATCGAGATGTTCCTGTAAGATTGGGAAATACAGTACTTTAAAATGTGAAACAGTAGATGAAGATGTATGAAAATACATTTTTAATCGATTTTGAATTTTGAATTGGGGTGATAAAAGAACGAATGGATAACAACTATTATTACTGTATGGTCACCAAACAGAAATACCAAAAGGATAAAAAAGAGATTAATACCTTTGCTTATCATCTAAAAGTAAAGGATGAAAGTTTAAACACTTTAAATTTAGGAAGATGTGCAGTACAGAATTTGAAGCAGGAGTTTTCAATGCTGCCTTCTAGTACACGGAGACGTTCAACGCAATCAGCTGAATCTGTGGTTTCGGACTCAAAACAATCATTAATCCAACTTTTAGATTCTTTTTCTGTAATGAAATTTCATTATAGTCGAGTAACATCACAAATCTATACTTATTGCCGGAATGAAATTCTAAAGAAAACCCCTACCAATTTTGCTATAACTATAACTTTGTTTTCGAATTGGTTGAAAGCAAAACTTTGGCTCTCTTTTACCCGAAAGGAATCATTGGAAAAAATACGACTGTTATAAAGTAGGAAAAGTTAATGATACAGAATACAATGAACATATTGAGAGTGGAAATGATGCGAGAGAAGCAAAAGACGCAGACGAAAAGGTAGCAAATTACGTTTTACAGTGGACTCAAAGGCAGTATGAATGGCACCTAAGGCGAATGTCAGTGCACTATGTTATAAAATAAAGCTGTAAGTTCAGAACCTTGTTCCTTTAATTTTAAAAATCCGAGAACGAGGTAGAAAGTGAATTTAATGCTAAAGAATTTGCTTCCACTTGGGTTAACTTTAAAAAAAAAACAACATAATATATGAAGTAAACGCTGAATGTGAAAAAAAACAACTACAATCATAATCTACAGTAACGGTTGCATGTACTAAGATAGAAATTATATTTTATCCAAACCTCTTTGAAACATTGTCATGATGGCACAACATTATGGTACAACACACAGTTATCGAACAAAATTTTTAGAGGTAATTCACACCCAAATGGAAACCGATGTAATGCATTCCACTATAGAACGTTACCTGAAGAATAAAATCATAAATGTGTCTGTAAACTATCACTAAACATGTTCGAAAATGCCCAGCACCTCGTGCTGTAAAATATCAGAAACACACCCTCTTCAAAAATTTCAACTAAATTAAGTTTTATAGAAGTATATACCCAGGGAAAACCAAAGGGGATCCAAAGGTGACAGACATTCATGCAATATGGTATGAAAGCCATGGTTCAATTCTTTGTAAAACTTGCTTTAAGGATGAATGGTGACCTTTACTGCAAAAGATATTTTGAAATGGAATCTGATTTAACGCAGTTAGACCAAAACAGACGGAAAATTACTGCACAAAAATTTGAGAACATGCAACAAATGAAAAAGGACCCTTCCGTTTGACTACCCTAAGTATTACGACGATTTACCTCATTAGTAGACAACATTGGGTAGAAATTAAGAAATAATATAACTTTATATTTTATAAAATTATATTAATATATAAATTTTATAATAAAAAACTAAATTTAATAACTGGCTGAATTTGTTTGATCGTAATTATCCAAACTACTAAGTCCTCAACCAAATTGAAACTTCAAGACGAAAAGCTGCTAAGTAAATAATTTTCTGAATTCTCTTAGGTATGTTTATATCAAACTACTAGTTATACTTTTGAAATATTAGGGAAAGTGGTAAGACCCAGTGGTAGATTCAGAATTTTGATAGCTAGACTAATAAAAATTTTATCCTTTTTTTTGTGTCATGTTAACTTTGGACAAAAGGTTTACAATTTATGCTGACGTAATATTTAACAACTTATAAACTGTAATCTGTATGTCGATGAAAAATAAATATATATATATATATATATATTGCAAAATTTCCAAAAAGCTAAATTTTAATTTTTAGTCGAAAGTTATTAATTTAATGATCTATTTTTCCTAAAAATAATCCTCGTTAGAAATATACAGTAATACCAGTTTTCAAAATATATAATAGTAATGATGATAATGAATAATGAAATATGCATTTTCCCCGATTTTCAAATATTACCGGGATGCATTTTTGCTTATTTAGCAATTTTTTTTTACTTTATTACCTACTTTTTCTTCCATAAAACTATAGAATCAACAGAAATTCCACAACCGCATTATAATTTGAAATATATTAATAAATATATGTCAAATTATAATAATAAAAAAAAATACTAAAAAAATAATTATACAATTTTGTTATACGTGGAAAAGACACGGTAAATTATCATCAGGAAAAAATAACAATATAATTTTAAGGTTGAAATGAACTTCACGTAGTTTGCTCCCATGTTTCGTCACCGATTATTAGCTGTTACTGCAATTCAGCATCACTTTCATGGTATGATAGGTCTGGGCTATCATTTTGGTTGCAATTTCAGCTATTTGCGTACAAATCTATCCGCTACCGTTTACATGATTATAAGAGATACCAAAATCTTCTACCATCTCTCTTTCGATCGAACGATTACCAATAAAATTCTTTGTATTTTTTTCCAAATTTTCGTGAATGTTTGAATATCCAAACTTTCCACGATTTGTCATATCATTGCAGCCCGTTTCAAAACGTTGTACACGTGCAAACCAAAATCCTTACCAGCGGTATTTAGTATGTTACATAATTATATTTTTTTTTATAAACCAGTTTTAGTACTATTTATTTATTGCATTTAGAAAAAAGTGGAGCCCACGTATTTTCCTTTGCTTCGAATAAAATAGTGACTAAAAATTTATATTTATGTATATATATATATATATATATATATATATATATATATATATATATATACATATATTATAAACATAACTCAAAATATAAGGAAAGCTTAATTGAAAATTAATGACAACCAGATTTAACAAAATTCGATATCTTTTTTATCACACGTTTTTGCTATATAAACAAGTAATCTCATAATTACTATCACCTCAGTTACTTTTATTTCAGATTGGTATGCGTAGAAAAAATTTCTATTATTACGTTTTATAAACGTTCATCAAAACTTTTAAGTATATAGGAAAAGTAACCACACACAATGGACAAAGTAATTCAGAAATACTAATATTTGCTGACCCAGATGTTATTATTTATTATTTAATCTATGTCTATTTGAATACTATAAACTATGAAATGGCAAGAGCCACCATATATTTATATTATCCATCACAAAAAATTATGTTTTTGCCATTCATAAAGCCATTTTCATGCTATATTCTACGAGTGTTAATGCTTGAACATATTTTTTCGTAGCAGAAAGATCAAAAGTGACTTGATTATGTTTAGTTGTAATGAAAATATTTAACTTTATAACTTATTTTTTATTAAATAAATTTGTAATACTTAACTGAAAAGCCCATAATACTGAATATTCATCGAAAAAAAAAGTTTGGTGAACCTACTCACAGCACGTTGTAACTGAACACATTCCCACGAAACATTTACTATTAATGTCGGTCGGTATTATTAACTTAATAATTATAAAGATTACTGTCATATTGAGTTAATTCTACTCCCTGATTAAGAAGAGCCAAATTTAACATTGATTGAAAACTATACCGTCCCATTCCAACATACTCCATTCGTTACGTAAGGACCTTCAAAGTGTCCTACTTATTTTTTATCTCAGTGAGATTGTTAGGCGCTGCATAAAAATTGATACTTTTTGTTACAGATTTTGGATACCATTACTAGATATTTGTGTCGCTATTTGGGTTACAAAGTCCATTCCTTCGTCGCACCGGTTACTACTTCTGAACACTGGCGACAGCTTGGTGGTCGACAATTGAGTTATAAATTATGCAAGTTGTATTTCAATAACTTTATGAAAATGAGTATACTATTACCTTAAATCTAATCCAAATAACATGTTCTTGCAGATATTACTGATAAGAATATAGAATGTATTCTAATAAATCTAAGTCACCAGAGGCTTACTTAAAAGCTTTTTTGAGAGTAAGCCATGTTTTGTACTTTGGTGAGATTCAATAGTAGCAAAATATGCCGTTGTAACTGCAAAGTATTATCTTAATTAGCATTGCGTACAATAAAGAATTGTTTACCTTTTCTGCTTTCCATTAGAATCCAAGTTTGAGAAATTTGGAATGAAGACACTAGCTTCATTCGAAATTTCTCAAAAATTCTTTTTCTAGCCTTTATTTTGTTAACGGAATTGCTGTGATGAACTTAATTAAAAATCGCTTGAAGAATAATAAATTTTGAAAAAATAGTGAGTATTAATATTTTTTAAATCTTTATGATTAAAATCGTTTTTTTTTTAATTGATTACTATACGGAGCAACTTTTAATGTAAAACATTTAATGGCAAGTATAGATGGAAGTTAAGACGCATTCAGCCCGCTTTGGTCTTCTTGGCTGTTTCCGAATTAATTTCGCCAGCTACGCCTCTTGTCAGCTCTTTCCTACTTAATTTGGCCAACTTCGCGTCTTATCGGCCAAATAAAATGAAAAATATATTTTGAATAAATTTTTAAGGAATATTTCTACAATCAATTATTTTATGAAAATCATACAACAAAATTAAATTTATATTTTTTATGAACAGCTCTATGAAAATTCCTTTCTTATAATTTTAAATTCGTTCAAATAAAAATATTTCAATATAAAAATATTAAGAAAAATGAATATTTCCCATCTGCCAGGCGTTCCACGACGATTCACAATTTTTGTATGTGCAATTTGTATGGATATAAATTTGTTTGCTTGTGTCTTCCACTAAATATTTTTAGCTACTAGCTCTTTACCAAAAACAATGTTTGATCGCTGATCTGTGTGTTCCGAGTAGAAGCAATTAGAAACGGCAGTGGCTGTGTGGACACGAAATAATCAATTCATATTATTTGCACGTAAACAAATTGTTCACTGGTAGCTGTAAGTTGCTTGTATCCCACACATACATCTTCGCATAGCGTCTTAATGTTATAGTCTTGCATTAGAAAGGCCTAACTCGTTCGCAGAAATTAAACACTACACTTAAACCGAAACTTCGCCGAAATTGATAAAAGTTTGGTGTTGTTGAAATTATGCATAGGCTTATTCAAGTGTGGGAATAGGAAAATACAAAATTTTCAATAAAAACACAAAAACTATTTATTGTTATCGGTCACGGAACCCGAGACCTTTCCAATAAATTATTTATTGTATTTATTGGAAAGGTCTCGGGTTCCGTGAGGTTCATAGCAAACAAAATTCATTAAAAATTTCAACAGAAAAGTAGGAAAACAGGGAAAATCATTTTTCGCATACAGCGCCATCTCTGATACATAGCATGTACTACAAACCAATATGGTTTTGCATGGTTGTGGAGCAGATGGCGCCAGTATTTTAAGTAGGTGGCGCCGGTGCATGATACATTGTTTGACAGCTACTCATTGTACTCTGTTCAGTTAATTTCCCAGAACGCACGAATCGATTTAAACGGTTTTGCATTCGTTGGAAAGGTCTCGGGCTCCGTGAGGTTTATAGCAAACAACATTCAGGAAAAATTTCAACAGAAAAGCAGGAAAATAGGGAAAATCATTTTTCACATACAGCGCCATCTCTGATACATAGCATGTACTACAAACCAATATGGTTTTGCATGGTTGTGGAGCAGATGGCGCCAGTATTTTAAGTAGGTGGCGCCGGTGCGTGATACATTGTTTGACAGCTACTCATTGTACTCTGCTCAGTTAATTTCATGTGACATTTATTATGCGCACGTTCTTTCAAACGCTAACTTAAAACCGGTATTGTGTTCACTGTGAAATTGTGAAATTGAGGTTAAAGTTATTCGTTTCCTAACAGTTCGATTGAAAACTATCAAAATCGATGTAAATAATAATAATAAATAATATTTATTGAAGATTTGTGTTATATATTTTTTATTATTTTATTTGGTGACATACAAATCCGTTGATTCCATAACAAATCCCGATGATATAGTAAATTATCCAACGGAGTTTTTGAACTCTCCGGAGTTACCAGGATTTCCACCACATAACTTGCAACTCAAAGTTGGTTCAGTTATTATGATATTGCGTAATTTGAATCCACCGCGACTTTGCAACGGTACTCGACTTGCGGTGAAAAGACTTATGCCGAATTTGATTGAGGCAACCATTATTAACGGAAAATATGCAGGTGAAAATGTATGTATTCCTCGAATACCAATGATTCCGACTGATCTTCCGTTTGACTTCAAACGATTGCAATTTCCGGTTCACCTTGCGTTCGCAATGACAATTAACAAGTCGCAAGGCCAATCGCTTAGTGTTTGCGGGATAAATTTAGAAAATCATTTTTTTTCACATGGGCAGCTATACGTAGCGTGTTCACGAGTTGGGAAACCATCTCCTTTGTTTGTGTTAACGTCAGACCAAAAAACAAAAAATGTGGTTTACCAAAGAGCACTTCAATGAAACGGATAATTTGCGGACACGTATAACGCTTCGATTCAGTATTTACTTTGGATTCACTTTCATTTTTTACTTAGAGAAGTTCAACTAAATTACACTTCATTTTTGTAATCGAAATAAATTCATTACTGTTGTGAAATGAAATAAAATTTTTCCTTTTTAAATATAAAAAAAAGAAAAAATTTTTCTTCATCTTTTAATCCCCAAACGGAACGTTACAAAAACCGAAGCCATCTGGTGGCGAAACGGAGTTCGCTGGGTTTGCTAGTATATATATATATATATATATATATATATATATATATATATTCAAAATGTTATTTTAATACATAACTTTCAACAGAACATATACTTTGTGCACAGAAAAAATGAAATATTTGCAAGACACCTTTAGCGAAGAAAACGCTCGTCATTAACCCGACTGGTAACTAGTGTTTGTTTTTTCATTCTCCTCTTATTGATTCCCTTTTAAATAAATGCATCGTATATATGTAGCATAAGAGCCAAAAAAGAAATTTTTATTCAATTTTCCAGCATCCCATATGTCTTCTTCTTTCTTCTCAGTCGTGTTGCTCTTGAAAGAGCGGTCGTGGTCATGATGAGGTTACATCATCATTGATAGTTGATGTGACCCTCCTCGCAAATTCTCGCCAGCTTAACCTATTGGCCGCCATCGTACTGCATTTATGTAGAGGATCTCCAACTGCTGATTTTATTTGATCGGCCCATTGCATATGTCTTAGTTAATACAATTTCTTATTTAATTTAATCAGGGTGATGTTTAAGCGAAAAATGTTCAGCCTTCAAATAACAACTGATGAGTAAGAAACCCACTAAAAAGTTAAAAAAAAATTAAATTTCAATATTAGTTTGGAACTTTTTGAAGACAATATTACTTCTGAATACAAATAAGGAAAATATTACTACGGTGATATTTCCAGAATTTGTTCTCTTTCTCTCACAAATATACATATGCATACACCGATACATAAACGCCTCATTTAACGTGAACTGAATTTAAAAATCTTTGACAATAGCAAACTTTACCACTTGTAAGGAAAGAACGACGACAAAACCTTTTTTCATAATTTCTTGTTTGCTAGTTTTAGATATTGCGAAAAACATCCATAAATACACATGTCTCAACGTTTTTCCATTTCCCAAACTGATAGCTCAAAATTACGGAAAAAAAATATTAAAGTAAAGTTTTTTAAAGAACTATATCGATAATACTAAATCCCATAATTTATGAAAAATTCTCGATATTTTAACGCCTGTCAAGTGCGTGCTAGGCAATAATTGTGAAAAATAATATACATTATATATTTGTAAATAATTTAATGGAAATGCTATGTACAAATACAGACATGTAAGGGTTTGAATACGTATAGGTGGCTGTAGACTCCTCGTAGTACAAATTCTGCTCGTATTTAACAGAAAATCATGAATTTGATTGGTTTGCGTACATTGCCAAATTATAGAATATATTGGATGCTGCTGGCATAAGAATACGCCATATCTTTCCCTACTTTAACATTGCCATTTTCTCTTCGTTTGTTTCCTCTTTTATTCATGTGTCGTCCTTTTAAATTTTCTTCGTAACATATCTGTTGTTAAAAGACCATTTTCTCATAAATTTGAATCTTGGTTACCGTTATGGGGGCGATTTAATGATCATGTTCTATGGGCACTCTTACTCAACTTGGTTTTTGAAGACTATATGAAGTGTAGATGTCATAAAATTTATTATCACTTATTTAAAAAAGAATATAAACTCCACCTCTATTTCATCGCTCTGTAAGAGAGTCATTAGTTCAAAGGTAAATTACTGAATTCTGAACTCAAAAATATTTGTTTCAAATCGCGCAATAAATGTTTTTTACAAATTTTTGAAACTAAAATAAAAGAAAGAAATTCTTTACATTAGCATTTCGCTATCTAAATACAACAACTAACAAGAAAAAAAGGAAACGCAGTGAGAAATATGCTTTTGTTTTGTGTATTTTTTCAAAGAATTAGAGTTTAAAGAAATAGATACATGATGGATGGTATCTCATAGCGTTTCCAACATTAATTATTGGATATAAGGAACCACGATCACAGCTCGGTGGCTCGAAATTAGTTAATAATTAATATTATCACTATAATACTATTTTTATTTATGAAATTTTTATCAGTTCTCATGGGAGGTACAATTTTTCCGATTTCCTTCCTTTTAGTTCAGTTTCAATGCTTAGGGGATGAGAAATATTTATCTCGCAACGGTACAAGACTAAATGAAAAAAGTGTGATTATGGGGATAGAGAATTTTAATGGTTTACCTGTATGGACAAGGAAAAGGTCACAAAAGGGTATAAATGCTTTTAAGAAAAATGTATATTTTGTAAATATTCGTTAACAAAAGAAAAATATTACGTTTTATTATATACAAAACAATTATGTTTTATTCATTGCATAAACAGTATTTCTTTATTCCTATCTATATATTAATTTAAACTCCAAAACTAAAGAAAATAGATAAGATCAATAGGCACCTGCTATAACAAACTCCAAGCACGGGTAGAATTCGCACGACGGGAATTCCGTATACATTTAAATATTTACAAACATTAAAGTGTACATATAATTTCCATTAATCTACTTAGAAATATAAATTTGTCACAATATAAATATATTGCCTACTATATTTTTCGCAGGCGTAAAAACATGGTGAATGTTTAAAAAATTATAATAATTGAAAGATGTCATAATTTTATCAATATTTTGTCGGTTTTTTACGTTTTTCTAGGTGTTAAAACCGTTTGTTTTGATTATTATATGTTCAATAATCTAGGAAACAAAGGGAGGGGGCCTATATCGATTTATTACTTCAATAATACGAGTGTATTTAATACTTCCAAATTACACCTCTTCTAAAATTTGTACAAACCTTTTGTTTAAAGCATGTAATCATTCGTTTCTTTCTTGGTCTTGTTTGCTTTTCCAGAGAAATGATAACAGATGCAAAAAGATATTATAAATGTTTAGTTAACACGAAGCTTTAAAAAAGTTCCACTTCTTTTTTATTTTCCAACTATTTTCTCGTAAACCCGCACCTTTTTTTTTACATTATGTTTATTTTGAACAAAACATGAATTTGCCCTGTTCAACCTGTGCTATTACATCGATGATATCTGGCCTGTTCCTGTGTTATAACGACCATATTTAAAAAAAAATCACCGCCCGAAGACAATTACCTAATAGGTGTAGAAAATTAAACCAATCAATGCCAAAAAAATATGTCTAAAATAATCATTCGTTGGTACATTTATTTCCTAACCACGGTTTATACTATTAAATACATACAAATATATATTGGAATTGGTTAATACACACTATAATAAATTTCTTGGCTCGTTTTTGAAATAGAAGTTACTTAAAATTAATTAAAAATATTGTGTTTAGATTTGACTAATGAATTTTATAATTTTAAAGTGATGGAATAGGCATTAACATATATTTATATAAATATATATATATATATATATATATATATATATATATATATATATATATATATATATATATATATATATATATCTATTTACATATATATATATATATATAGTTAAAGTACGAGTCGGTGAATTGATAGTGAAATTATTCGATTTATCATAAATCGTCACTAATATCGGTTTTCGAGCGCAATTAATATTTAACAATACTTAATATATATTACCCTAAATATCTGAAAAACTGTGAATTTTGTGAATCGTCGTTTTAGTTTTCCTACAAACTTTACGTAAGTTTCTAAAAACCCTTTTTTTCATACATTTAGTTTGAGTATAGGCTAAATTGACAGGCGACTATGGTGACGTATTTTTTAAAATTTTTCAATATATTTTTGAAAGTACCTGAAATTATGAAAGTAGAATATTGCTTATAAATATTATTTTAATGGAATATGTATGGAAAATATTCAAATATGTACGGAATTTTTAAAAACTTTTTGAATACTTAATTTGCTTCCTTCTTAAATTTCGTGATATGCTTTACAACTATGCCAAATTTTAAGTTTAAACAACAAGCATTCTACAGGAAAACGGCTGTGACAGAGGGACACGTGAGCGATTCTCGAATGGTTCCATTTTGTTTGGTTATTTACAGGCACGCATTTACCTATACATTAATGTAACGTAGTTGTAACTATAGAAAATTAATAATTTAAAAAAAAAAATTCAACTTTTAGATTAAACGTGTATACAAGTTACAATAACTGCAAAAGATAATGATGACCCATTTAGACTAAATTTTTTCACTCCTCGTAAATAAATTACACTCTGTGGCTACCACGATGGTCAAGCAGTTGAGCAGTTGAATACCGTGGGAAACTTTTGAATTCTGATATAAATCGATTCTAGACGGTAGTACAGCAAAAAATGATGATAGTGTGAGTGCTGGAAATTATTAGATATGAAGAACGAAAGTTTATTCAATAATACGGGGCACAGGATGTTTCCTCTCAACCAACCCTATCTTGTATCATTTACTTACTTCACGTGTACGATAGCTGACGCACGATAAATATATAGCTAGATTCTAATGGATTTCGCACTATTGACTTGATTGATTGCCAAATGCCCACTAAACGGCAATCGTGAATTAAATTTGACTCCCAAGTGACTGAACTCATTCCGGTGATGCAGTGCGGTTCTACTGACAACATATCCATTTTTAATAAGAAAGTGTACGCGGCTATAACTCACTATTAAACATTTGTTTGGGCTAAGACACAAGCCGTTTACTGTGATCCCCTCAACGATGGCGCTGAGGTCACGCTGCAATCTTTCATTATCTACTGCATCCTTGACGACTGTAAAAAGTTTCTTGTATAATTCAAAAAGTTTTACTGCGCAACTAATACCTTTTATTGTAATAATTTAAAGTAGAGACCCGACATTCGAACCCTGGTTCACACCCAATCGTGTAAAGAAAGTCTCGGATATAAAGTTTTTCACTCATATGTATTGCTTTATATCTGCATCATACGAATAGAAAGAGCGTAAAAATGGAACAGACCTTGCCACACCAAGACAATTTAGTATGATATCCTTGTCTACAGAATTGAAAACTCTTTAGCCGTCAAATCAAGCAAACATCTATTTGAACTCCGACGTCAACGTGGTAAGAATATAATAAGAATGTATAGAAATAATAGATATGATTACAACTCGCACATCGCAAAGATGTTTCCTTTTATACTTAGTTTTTTTATTTATAGAAAATTTAATATTTTTATAAATAAAATTTATAATTAAATATTTAGTATAAAAGAAATTTTGTTATATTTTCTTATTATCACATTTTGTTATTATAATATTTTGTAAACATTCCATTTTTAATAATTATATTTTGTTATCAATACATTTTATTATTATTATAATTCATTATCAGCACAATTCGTTATCATCAGGTTTTATTGTAAGTACATTTTGGTATCACCACATTTTGGTATCATCACATTTCATTATTATCCAATTTAGTAACCATAATATTTTGTTATCATTATATTTTGTTATCATTTTACTTTGTCATCTTTATACTCATACTTTTTTATCATCACGTATTATTCTCTATCGGTCTTATAACATTGTAAATGCAGAGTAATTTTCTTTGAATAAAACAACGTATTACGCATTTTTCCTCGCGGAATTTTTTTGGAAAGTATATTCCACACTGGACTGCATGTATTCGTCATTTTTACCAAATGACGTTTTACGAATAATATTTAATATGATATCAATTAAGAAATTACTAATCTAGCAGAGCACGATTCTATTTCTGCACCAAATTTAATAATTTTTGTATTACACCACGTAATTTAGGTTCTTTGAATATACACTTTTTGGAAATTTCTGCCTCTTTAATTGTTTTGAAATCTTGAAACTATGGTTGGTCAGTAAAAAAAAGATTCATTCGGAAAACTGCAATTTAGGTGCAAACATTTCATAATACTCTAACACTACATGTTAGAACAAACGAATTAAAAAAAACTAACGGGGCACTTTTTCCAAGACTTTCATTAAAATTATTATGATATCTGTGCATCTTAAATGGGGTCAAGGGATTTCACATTTTGTTTAATATTTTTTTTCAAATAAAAATCACAGGATTTTCATAATTAAGGATTTAAATTTGTTTGGCTCGTAAATAATAAAAAATAAAGAAATCTATACCTTTAAAACCTGCGAGAGGACCACTTAATTAAAATAAAGCTTAACTAAATTCATAAGATTGCCAGCCCCAAAATAATAAATGACACGAAAATAATATTTTATTTTCTGTCTAAATAGATATTGATCACATATGCGTCCTTTGAGACCCAAAGAAAAAAAATATACCTTAGTTAAGTATTTGATAGCAGCGTAGTGCCAATATCATCGGTTGACTCTCTAGTGGAGAAATTGTATTTGTTCGATGTCGACCACCTACTTTTATGTCGGTTAAAATAAAAGAAAGTGAAGTCAGGTTATCAACAAAATATTGCACATTTGCTCGTTAAGCAATATTTTAATTACTACGGGTCAATTGTTTAATGCACTCTTCGCATTTTACCATATTCCGCCTATGATACCTTTATTTTTAATTATTCCTTACCGTTGCTTGTAACTGTTACCTACACATAAAGTAAAATAGGAAAACAATTCTGCATACCAACAGAATAATACTACACAGCATAGTGCTCAGGAGTGAACTGGTAATAATATTGGCTTTCAACTTATAAACCCGCCACTTTTTTCGACCAATTTCTGGAATGTTATAAAAGGTTTTAGAATATTTTTTGTAAAGTATATAAAGATTACAGTATTTGAACTTCAGTTCAGTTTGCAATTGAGTAATCGGCGAGTATTTCGAAGTGAACGTAGAGGATTCTTTCTTCACGAATGTCGTTTAGGGCGAAACACCAGTGACACAGCCGATCACTGGTTCACACCAGCGATACAGTAAACATCGTCCAAAGCAATAGTCTACAATTGATTTGGAAAAATGTTAAAATCCTATTGAATTAGATCCCAGATTAAGTTCGCGTTGTTTGGCAGGGTTTTTTTTGTGCTCTTACATTTTTTATGGAAAAAAAAATTCGTGCTTTGAGAAATAATTGGAAATAGTCCGTTTGGTTACTACATGAGCTAACCTTTCCGACTTCAGAGGAGAGATGGTGGGTTTATAATTTGTTAATTTAATATATGTTGTCTTCATATACTTCAACAACGGCTCTAATACATTTAAATAATTTATGCATTTTACAAACGATATCGTCAGTATTTCTTACCATTCTTTAAGCTTTTCACAGTGTTTAAAGAAGCAAAAATATAATTGTTTGTCTAATATAGTATTTGATTACTAAAGATTAAAAAAATCTTTATTGATAAATATTACGATATTTTACTGCCAAAGCCATCTACTAGAGTTTTTAGTAAAATTTATGCTCATAGATATAGCAAAAATAATCTATTGGACGGACTGTAATGAAATTTGTAATGGTAATAGTTTGGACCCTCGAGCAACATTTTTTATTGCAGATTAAAATATATTTAACTTTTTGGCAATTACGATTTCGGCACTCCCAACGCCATCTATTAACATTTTTCGTAAAATCTATCCTCATAGATATTGCATAATTAATATTCTGGACGGATTTGTTTTAAATTTGGTATGGTAAGTACTTTTTTAAGAAAAGCCAAAGCCATTTATTAATATTTTAGTAAACTTTATGCTCGTAGATATATTACAGTTTAGTATTGCCAATATCATGCATTAAAGTGTTTAATAAAATTTATGCTCATAAATATTGTAAATATAAATAAAAATACAAAAAAATAAAATGATATAAATGATAATCAGCCGTGGTGTAATGGTTAGGTCGTTGGCATATTATGCCAAAGATGCGGGTGCAATTTATACTAGCTGCTCGACTTTTTTCTGCTCCGTTAATAATAGTGATAACTACACTGATGTTATTTCTAAATATTAATCTTTATTAACTTTTTTCTTACATATAATAGTACCAAAATAAATCTGCAACTAGCGCCACATATTAGCGTTATTTTAAGTTTTACTCCCATAGGAAATGAAGTCTATGTAAATTTTTAAACAAATCTATGAGTTATAGATACTTGTTCATCCATCCTTCATCTGTTGTCATTATTAGTAAGTAAGACCGTTATTATAAACAATAATCATCAGAGAATGTCATGCAAATGAAGTTGCCGACAATACCGGGTCACAGATGTGAGGAATCTTACGTTTTACCAGTATTATCAGAAAATAAAAAAAAATATGACCACATTTGTCTTCTAATTTACAAAGCGACAAATGTGTTATTAATCTTTATGTGTTATAAATCTGACGGAGAGTGACCAAATCACACGTTTGTACTCTTTGCGAACGCACGCTATACTGGATGCAAAATGTCCGTGAACGTTGGAGATAATAATCGTCTTTGTTTTTATAAAAGCTTGTATAAAATACTTGCGTGCGCAATGCAGTAAACAATTGGTACGTTTGATGAAATATCAAGAAGTTCATATTTATGATGTAGTATAATCATTAATATTTCAATATTATTGATTATACTACATTTTGCAAATTTTAAGCTTATTGAGTATTTTTTTGAAAACAAACGCACCTTTTCAAATTTTTATGAAATCCATCCCTTAACATTTGATGCTAACTAATATGTGATTGTCATTTTTCACATTTCCTCCTTGCAGAAATATTATATTACAGATTTATTTATCTAAGCGTAATATAAACGTAGTTTCCGTGATAATACTTAACATTAAATCTGCACATATATTTTGAAACAATAAATCCTCGCATTCCGACGAAGTTTAACTACGACAAATATTTATATCACAATTAACCTATAACGGTTAATATAAATAAGCTTAACTCAATAATCGTACTTATATGTTTTTATGTAAAATAAAAAAAAAATTTTTCCTATGCGATAAAAATTATTTGCCTTTTATTTAAGGAATTATTATTTCTTTGATGGTAAATAGAAATTATTCATGGAAAAATTAATTTCAGATTATTCAACGACCATGAAATTAAATACGCCTGTCAAGTATAAAGAGATCGAACCACAACACGCTTAGATATGTACATATAAAAGTATTAAAATTTAAAGGTTAATAGTGTTTATATTAAACTATTTTCATTATTTATACTTCTGACGTCTAAATACCGTAAATTTCTCAAATATTCAATTTTTTTGTGACGATTGAGAGAGGAAGGATATAATTAAACATCTGTGCGCGAGAAATGAAAGGACAAACTGGGTGGTTAGAAGTGGTGTAGTGCGTATGTTTGAAAAGAAGTTTCACTTCCTCCGTGAGCTTATGCGAGTGAGATTTACATCTTTTACCGTATTTGTTATTTAAATACAATATTCGAGAAATATTGAAGCCGATTCACAGCTAAACACTCAATGGCATTTTTATAACACCTGTGTAACAAAATAAGGTTTCAGCTCTGTTTAAAAACTTTCAAATGTAAACAGATACTTTTTGAGTTCATTTTTACATATTCTACAGCCCTCAATTTTAAATCAATTTAAGTATTAGCTTTTTTGTGATACACATATATATTTATATACATATATATATATATATATATATATATATATATATATATGTATATATATATATATATATATTGTTTAAATATTACTTCCAACGACTCTAACAAATTTTAAACACATCAGTGTGCTTTATTTGCTTGGCCCGATTTGATTACATTTATCCAATTCACTGGCTCGTTACGGGAACTCTACTATTGGGTGTACGTAAATAGTTATATATATATTAAGAATTTTAATCGCGCTATTTAAAAAAAAATGGATTGATAGTTCTAAAACAGCAAACTTTTTCCTAGCAGCTTTACCAGTTTAAAACCAACAAATCGTCAAATCACATGATTTAGGCAGGCCCCCACTACAACGGCACGATTAAGGAGTTGTAACCCTGAATTAAATGGTAGAGTATCTACTTGAGACCCACAATACTAATTTAAAACTATTTCATCATAAAGTTTCACAGTTAAGCAAATGGAACCCCTACGGTATCAGGATTTGAAGACGAAATGTTGGAATTCAACTAATTTAAATTGATGTAAATAAATATATTTCTATTCGATATATTTCTTAATGAAAGCCTATAACAAATAACTAGGTGCTAAAATAACTTACATACAGTCCATGATATTTTGATTTGGCACGCGTAAGACTTTGATATATTTGACAATAAAAAAATATAATTATCTTCTGCACATTTATTCCTAATAGAATCATTTTATTATAGATTTTATTATGCAAGCCTCAATTCGATTTAGTTTTCATGATTAATATTTCACGCCGCAGTCGTGAGTATTTTTTTAAATAATATTTTATTCTATTTCAATTAAGGTAAATGACAATACTTTTTCGTACCAAAATGTTTATTATACCCGTTGATATAAATAGGCGCAAGGCAATAAATGTGCCATATATCTTTATGTAAATTTAACAATTTTTCTATTTCCCATCCAATAATAATTGTTTGCTCTTTATGTAAAAGATAATTTTTTCTCTGACTCTAAGTGTAAATTACTTGTACAAAAGTCACTTCTAGATTATACAGACATAATAACATTAAACAAACCTGAAAAGTACGAAGAGAACTTGTACAGCAAAAATATTGTTCACTTTTAAGTATATATAAGAATAATATAATCAAATCTTACAGTGTTTATATTAAATAGTTGGTTAATACGTCTTTCTTATGTCTAAATATCGGTTTAATTGCGAATTTATGGTTACGGTTATTGTTAAGATTTGGAGTGGGGCAATATAGTCACAAACCTGTAGGTGAGAAGAGAAGGGACAAGCTAGATGGAAAGGGGTAGTATAGTGCGTATCTTTGAAAAGAAGTTTCATGTCATCCGTAAGCTTACGTGTAATGTAACCCTCACCGAGTTAAATTTATTTAGTATTTTCTTTTAAAAAATGAGATATGAGAAATATTGAAGTCTATTTACTCTTTACTGTTTTCAGAAAGAATTAATAAGAAAATGAAGGTATAGGTTTGTATTCTATTTTAAGAATTTCACTGATTCTCACACGCCTATGCGTATATTTTTTTCAGCCCATATTTATATAATCCCCCCACGAATTATAATTTTATATCGTTACATATAAAGGAACTATAAAAAAAAAGGAAACTGAATTTGGCATATGTAATATATGCCTGTGCGCGCTACTGTCAGAAATTCGGAACTTTCCGCTTTTCACCAATATTTATATATATATATATATATATATATATATATATATATATATATATATATATGTAAATGTATGTGTATAACTGATGAATATGTTGCATACATCAATCGCCAATTGTACACATGTACAGAATGAATTGTACATCTGTCATATACAAGAGTGTCAGTACTAATTGAATTATTACAATATCTTTCTTGTTGCTGATAGGAGTTAGTATGTTGATTTACATATCTCGACTATCCAAACGAATTGTTAATAACTATAGTTTTATTAAAAATATTTTCAAATAGATACCTATCTTTAAAAGTGGTGTCCAGTTGAGTTTTTCATGACTGTTCAATTGGCATTCTTTTAATATTTCCAATAAAAATAAGCAAGGGAAAAATTCTTCCAGGATTGTTAAATTGTTAGATATTACGATTAAATGACGCCGTCAGCTGTCAATAAATTTAAAAAAACCTTTACATCATAACCTTGGATCTTTTCATAAGTGCAATTTGTCAAATATTAGGAACAGTCAAACTAGTAATAGATTCTGATCAGTGCCTGAAAAGAGCATTAATATTTTATGTTCTCTCTTAGTTTTCTTGGAGATATATTTCCATAAGTTATTTGTTTGCTTCAAATTTTTCCTGTTTTTGCTCTCTTTACTTTTTTAAGGCATTTTATCATTTTAATAAATGTAGTCCTGCAATTAATTTTAAATAAAAAAAATATAGTAATGTTAAACCATCATAAACGTTAACTAACGGTTAAATTTTACAAATTGGGATATTTGTAGGTGATGTTATTTTTTTTATTTTTAAAATATTCATACAAAAATTGTTGTACCGTTTCCAAATATTAATATAAATGATTTGTTTTTAGTTTCCGTAGCGTAAAAATGTAACACGAACGTTTCAAGGAAAAAACAAATATGTGTGAATTACCAGGATTTGAGCTATATATTGACTTTCCTAGTAGTTAGATATGTTAGTACAATAGTTATAGTAATATTATAAACTAAAGTTTTAATTTCCAACCGGGTGCCAAGGCACATTAAATTTCGTAGAAGTAAAAAAGAGAGTTAAGATCGACGACTGTTTTTTCGATTACATTGACATTATCAGATATTTTTCGCATAACTTATCGCAATCTAGAAAGTTAAACTGTAATATTAAGCTGTCGTTTTAATTCAACAGGATTAATGGTTGTTCTATCCTTTATCATAATAGTAATAGCTTGAAAATATGTGTCCCGTAATAATAAATTAATAATAAAAATTAAATAGCCATGTTGATAGATTTTCATTTAATATGGAAATCGCGCTTTCTTTCAGTTCATATTCTTCCTTTATATCCACGTATTTTTTTCTTTTGTAAATAAAAAACATTAAAGCAAGAAAAGAAAATATATTTTCCTTTTGTGCAAAGCTTATATTTTTGACGTTTTGTGACTCACATTTAACAATTTATTAATTTTTAAACATGAAGACAAACGGCGATAGTCCACATGGTTATGAGTATTTGTTTGTGTAGTCAGGTTAATTTCATAATATTTTGTAAACTTTATTTCTGTGGAACTATTTATAGCAGCAAATAATTAAAAAAAAAAATTGACACTTGCAGATTACAAATCATAGCCATTAAGAAAATTATATTTTATTTTAATTTCCCTCTCTCATATTGTTCATTGAACAAATATGAGAAAGTAAAATTACAAACGACACGCGGAGACACTCGGAATTTTAATACCGTAGTTAGTTTCCCTTTTCCGATTACGATACCCGCATAAATGAGATATTAAATTTAACTATTCATAAATATGCACGGTGAACGAGAGAGGACGAAATTACGAGTTACTGGAGGCTTTGGATGTCCTGCATTATTTCCGAAATCAGTGCACTTTTCGTGCATCGTTTCGTACCGTTACATAAACGGCGTTATATTAGGCGTACCATTACTCGGAAACATTTGATCGTAGCGAGCTGGAACTGTGGCAATAAATCTTGTATTTATGTTTAACCTATTAAATTTAATTATTTTTGCAGATGCTGGAAAGAACTTAAAAATTGTAAATTTATACTTTGGCATGTGCAGTACTAAGTCCGACGCTAAGGCAGACATTTGCACGATTTTGTTCCTTTCAATAAAACTACAGAAAAAAATTTGTCGGCAAAGGTTGAAAACGATTCCCAAAAATGTTCATCTCTATCGTTGATGGAAATGTCGTGCTTACATAAAAAGTAATATATTTTTAAGAATTTTCCCGTTATATTCGAATGAATCCTGGAATACATGAACGGGGAAAATGCAGTGAAATTTTAGGTAATTGAATAGTTTTTTAAACAAAACGCGGAAAATAGGTTTTGAATAGAGATTCTTAAGACTTAATTTGTAAGATTAAATATAATGCCCAATTTCGTCATAAATAAGTGGAAATTTATTTTCTATTTTTTTATTATAAATTAGACTCATAATATTTTACAATTTTACAGTTTTGTCTATCTTTCTGCCAATATCTTTATTCCAAATCTTTATTCAATATTTCAGAAATAAATAAGGATATAAATAAATTTGTATTCTTATACACAACGTAATTTGTAAGTGTTTGGTTTTATTTGTTGGGGTATGAACGGTTAGCAATGTTAAGCACATGCAAAAACTAAACAGAATATTTGTACGAAACATGGTTCTATCGAACAAATGCAATCGATGCATTTAAAATACAAGCGGCTAATTCGTAACGAGGAAAATAAATCTTCATCCTCTTCAAATTGAGAGAAGCCTGTACGGAAAATAACTTAATACGGGTAATCTCTCTTTCTGTGGTAATTGTTTTAATTAAAGACAAAAGTTTATTTTTTTCGAGTCCAAGAAACCTATAGAAAAGAAAGTGTTTAGTCCGAGAAACCTTTAGGGAAGTGTTAATAGGACGTTGTGCATAGATATTATTGTATACTAGTTGTGTATGTTGAGTTAATATTTCTTCATGGTATTACTTCCCTATTCATGGGCTCTTCTCCTAACATGCCTTCATGCGATATGCCAAACATTACTTCGGAATAAACATCTGCTTAGCGATAACGTTTCTTTAATTATAACAGTCTATTGTGTGTCATAAAATACATAATATGGATCAATTATTAGAACGTAAACCTGAATAGTAATTTAGGTCTGAATAATATATTTGTAAATAATATGAGCCAATCAATTATATTGTATATATTGTTCCTGTTGGTTCTTAGACAATTCTATATAGAAATCGACTTTGAAGTCTGCTGTGCTGACGTCTTTTAAAACAGGTTTCAGAAAATTTAAAAAAAATGGCCGAACAAAAAAAGCCATTTCTGTACGAATATATAGTCTGTTTAAGAGTGTTTGCTATTGGAATATTTCCTTTAAATGATCAAAAGCCGATACCGGAGTATGGTCGCATCATTGCTCATGTTACGAGTTGGGTAATAGTTGAATATGCATATATAGCTGGCTGTTTCGATGCTGCCAATTTTAATGTGATGCTCATGACTTTTTCCATAGCATGTAGCATCATGCTATCCATTGTGAAATATATTGCTTTTAGCATGAATCGAGCTAAGTTGCAGAAGATTATAAAGCTTATAGAATTTGATGGTATCGACTACTGCAAAACGGATCAGTTCGTGCTGAAAGCAGTTCAGGAGTCGAAGCGTAGTTTTTTCATATATATGTCAATATCGACTATGTGCGCCGTCGCTATGTGGATATCTGCCAGTTTCGCCGATAGCGAAGAAGTGAATGAGGATAAGGCAAAAATGTGGGAATTAATTCATGCCTCATTGCCTTACGACATCGTGGTCTATGAAAGGTACGTGGGCTAATAAAATAATTTCAGGAATAATTTATTTACTGTCACAACCAAATTTTATTGAAGATCACGTTTCTATCTAATATATAAATATTTTTATTCGATTTTCTAATTTTCCATATGCAATCGATAACGTTAACATTCTATTTACACTATTTTTTATTAAATTTACAAAAATTTTGATTGATTCAATTTTTTGATAACCTGGAAACACATTTAAATGAATCTTATTCCAAAGAAAAGGTGTTATTGAACCAATACATTCCTTAATTCAGAGAAAAGTGAGAGTTTTATACTTTTTGATAGTTAATTTATTTCAATAGTTTAAAAATATTTCACTTTTGGCACTAAGGGAAAATTACGTAAATTAAAAAAAAACTCAATTTCTACCGACTTATTTTATTTTCAATAAAATTGGTACAATAAATCTAATTGGTTCAACAGATATGTTTCTATTTATCTTAACCAATTTCATATTTTTTCTTAATATGTGACATATTTTTTCCATTTTAGGTTTGGAATTTTCACAATAACTACAATCTTCGTGAGTTTCTACCACGGGTACAGCCAAGTTTTCTTGGATTGTTTCATAGCGATGCTATTTATACACATAGGCAGACAATTCGAGGCAGTCGCGCATACTTTTGAAAATTTAGAGTTGATAGATCTCAACGCATTGACAGATGAAAATTTCAATAAAGCCGTAGAGTATCATAAAACAGTTTTGAAGTAAGTTAGTGTACATTATTTTTGTATAATATGTTAAAAATCCATATGCTTCAGTTGTTTTCCTGGTCTTTGTAGATTTCCGCGACGATACCAATAATCTTTGTAATTTCATCATAATGGTTAGTCCGCCCGTCCTCATTTAATTTGTATTTTAACTGATATTAAATGCTTCGTCGTACATATATGCTAAAAGTGAAAATGATTTTTTCGTGCATTAAGGCTATTATCGATATTCAAAAGTTGAAATCTACCCACGTCCCATATTATTGTTTTTAAGATTATCATGTTTTATCAGAAATTTTAAACGAAGTTATAGACATTTAAAATTTTTTTAAATGTCCAAATTTATCTATTAAATGCTAGAAATTTTCCACAGTTGCGCAGAAGATTTGCAAAAAATTTTCACTTCCTGCTTCATGGGGCAGATAATAGAGAGCACTCTACCACTGTGTGTCTGTTTATATTTGGTTGTTCAAGTAAGTAAACATGATAAATGATAATTAAAATGATATCATTAAAAATGTGATACTTAAATAGACTTGAATATTTGCTACAACAGGTTCTTGAGAAATGATCATTTAAAGTTTAAGACTTAATGCTTCTCTTCCTTTATATTCCCAAATCTGATAAATTACTGGTTTATAGAAAATTGGTGAAGACTTTACTGAAATAGATTGATTAGTTTTGAATTCTATCGACGGCAATCATTTTTGGAAGTACCAGTTTTTGAAATGTTTTAATTTTAATTATTATTTTGCTGATCTGGGAAAGAACCCAAAACTTGGGATTTTTTTAGAATTTTACAGTCTAAAACTATATCCATGTATCTGTTCGATTTTGTCCATTTATAATTTTAAAAAAATTACTAATTTTATGCCAAGTCAAAAAAAAAGATTCATGAAAAATTGCTATCGTCTGGAAAACTTATTTGAATATAACCCAGGGTCGCTTCTGGTATGCATGACGATAAAGATATGACGGAACTTCGAAAATTTTCGACATCGGAATGGCGTTAATAACATTCCTTTAAATAAATCTGCCGATAATAGTATTATTTCGTAATTTACATATCTATTACGCAATTATAACAATATTAAGTGCATTATGTAAAACATAAATATGTATTATTTCTAAATTTTCATGCAATATATTAATTGAGATCAATGTATACCTTTAATACTTACTAATTTTTAATACATTAATTTAAAGACACTTTACATCAAATTATTTCAATTGTATACACAGCAAGTAGTCTACTAATTCTTAAAGATAAAGCAAAGTAAAACAAGATAAGTTTTAGTTAAGTCCTTAAGTACCATCAAGGATGATTAAAATTAAATACATGACATGAAACGTGTAATTAAACTTTTAAACTAAAATGACAATGTTGTTAAAAAATTAACGTTCGTTTATAAACAACTATACGTAAAACTTTATCAAATTTAGGTAAAATGTTACATTCCTTTTTCTTTTAGAACACAAACAACGGTGAGGGTTCTACTGCAGATATATTGACTTACACTTGTTTACTGCTATACTTTATGTACCAACTTTACATGATGACAAGGTCGGCTGATATTTGTACAAATCGGGTGAGTCTTAAAAGCAATGTAATTTATATATAGGTAATAGGTAATTTATGGTTATGGGTTTGGGTTTTTGGATAATCATATAGATGAAGATTATGTTGATATTGTAAAAGATTTTATAGTTAAGTCGCTCAAAAATTAATTTTCCTACAACTTATTTCTATTAATATTCTCAAAATTATGGTGCAGTGTAATTCATATGGAGAACGCTTTCATTAAAACTTTTTAGCAATAGAGCGAAAATATTGGGATAATTAGAGCGCTTCCATGCTTATAGACTATCGCTCGACCGTAGACTCCGGAAAAAAAAACAATCGGCAAATTAAAAAAGCGTAGCCATTAGTTGACAAAGGAGTAGTGTAGATTTTACTTTTTTCATTTAACAATAAAATATTTTCTTAATTGTGCCATTGTGTTCATATTAATAATACTAATCCTTAGTTATTTTATTCAATTTCTTTTATAATCCTGAAATTTGAGTTTTCCGTTAACGGCGTTGATAAGAAACGTTGTGACTATAGCTTAATATTTAAAAAATGACAGGTAATACAAAAAGTAAGGTAATATAACTGATTTATAAAATATATAACGATTTTTTTCCAGCAGCCTCAAATTTTGTATAAAAATGTCATTATTTCCAGGGAATAAAAATCGTTATGTATTTTATTGCCCTGTGAATTAAACCTTAAAACAATAACATTTGTTTTAACAAAATTTGAATGAATTAATGATTTCTTAATATATATATATATAGGGATACTTAGTATTTTTTAAATTTCTTTTGGCCCGGCTGCTGGAAAAAAATTCGATATGGTTTAATTACATTGTATCCATTTGGATGTCTTGTAGGCTTTTGGTTTATGTTTAGTAAAAGTTGTGACACACATGATTTGAAAATATAAGAAAATTTGGAATTTAGACAAATACACGCAATTTAGTTTCACAGCTGTCGAACATTAAAATAGAGTTATGGAATTTCCACTCATTTCCCTTCAACAGACAGAATTAAAATTTGCGCGCTTATATAGTATGAATTGCAACATAATGTTATTGTGATAAGAAACACATGTGATGATAGAGATAGAAAACGGTCCAGATAATTTGTGAATGAATCTCTTTTCATTCCTCTTGAAGACGACTTTAGTTCTGGTTAGATGTTTACTACCCAAGTCAATGTTTGTAATGCGTTGAAGATTGTAAGAAACAAGGGTGATTACTCTAGGGTCTTACGGGTATTCCTGCATCTCGAGGGTGTGCGCGAACGCTACAACCTCGGGATACAGGCACACCCTTTTATATAAGAGACTTTTTTTCAATACGCACCTCTAAAAGGGATGATGGTTTCATTTCACACAGATACTAAAAAATTAAAGTGATAAACATAATTTAAACTGAAACAAAAATAGAAAAATAAAAATAAAATTATCTTCTCAAAGTTCTACACAAAAATACCATATAATTACTTTCTAACCAGAGCATATAATATATCTTATTATAAGATGTAAAAGTTAAAGCCGTAAATATACATCATATAAACTTTCATAAAAATATGAAACAAAAAACCAATAAAAGAAGGGCGTAATGTGAAATTTTGTTTTAGACTATTAATTTCATGATAAATTTAATAATAATGTCTCGGGCGTTATTTAATGGTTAAAATTGTGAAAGTTGTCGAATTTTGTGAAAGTTTATCGATATTTCAAATTCATTTCAGTCAACAATTAATAACTTATATGAATCAAACATTGCAAACAATTTTTATTTATTTGTTTAAGTTATCAGTTGGTTATTAGACCATAGAGTATATTAATTTAATTTCATAACTGGCAGGCATTTTCGGTAGCAGACGGTGTTTACAATAACAGTTGGTACCTCACATCTCCCTCCATGAAGCGTCAGATGACAGTTGTTATCCAGCGTGCTCAACGACCTGTGATGTTTACAGCTTGTGAAGTGTTTCCTATCAGCATATTATCATTTATACAGGTCTAAGATTCTTTTGTATTATTCATGTAATATATTATTACCACCCAAAGTATTAATTGATTTTAAAATTTATAATCCTATTATATTATATTTATAATATTGGATTTAATCTTTAGTTATGTCCTACCTTCTGTATTTTATTCGTTTGTAGGAGATATTATTTTGCAAGATAGTTGGAACGTCATTACGTTTCGTACTTCCACTACTTTTGGACGCAAATTTATAATAAACATACAAAATTATTATAGCGGAGGTATGTAGATATTTAGAAAAAGGAAAACTAATTTTGTTTGTATTAATTTTTAACTTTGAACTTCTACATTAAAAAGAAAAGCCCCATATGCTATACCCATAATACATTTTACCTAGCGTCAAGAGATTGTATTGAACTGATATGATAAATATAAACAAATATGGAAAATAATTCTACTGTAATAGATTCTTCCAGTCGATGCCATATTATATGCGGCGCTGAAGAGACAGGCATCGAATTGGCAGCGAATCTTAAAGTCTGTAACAGTGGCAGTATTTTCGAAATTTAAATAATCATGACGTAAACCTAGCTTTTAATATCAGAATTAAAAAATTATAGGCACTACACAGATATATTTCTGCATTTAAAATATACAAATTATCAAGCATATCATATCATCATAGTAAGCAATACTCAACTATTTTGGTGTAGACCTCCTTCAATCTGCACCACTCAGTTCTACTTTGGGCTGTGGATCCAGTTTGTTTTTTTCATTATGTTATCCTTCCATTTTGCACTTCCAGGGTCACCAATCTAAGAGAATTTTGCGCCATGAATCCGACTATCTTATAAGTTTCGTCACTCCCTTGATAATGTGCACAACTTTGTTTTGTCTCCGGGGCCACTTATTTTTTTTGAGGTCTTTTGAGGAGTTTCCTACCAATTTTCTTTCCATCGCCCCTTTAAGCAACAATAAGCTTTGGTAGGACGGCTTTTGTTGTTTTCCAAGTTTTGACTCCATGAGCGGGGACTGGTAGTACAAATTGAATAAATATGTATACTTTTAAGTGATTCTTTATGTTAATTTTAAAAGCAAACTCCAGCCGAAGAAGGCTCCCCATCTCAGTCGCATTCGTCTGTTTACTCCATTGTTGTGGTTGTTTTACCATTTCGCATCTGTTGACCCAAATATACATACTTATCTACGTGCTGAAGAATAGTACCGTCCACATTTGTAGTCGCAGAGCTATTGGTTTCCGACGTCATTACTATTGTCTTATCCTGAATCATTTCGAGACCAAGTATGGTTTCATTAACCAAGACTCGAAACCAAATGAGGTTTCATGGTGTTCCGGAAACAATAGTAATTAATTGGCATATCATAAATAAAACATTTAAAAAAATTCTGTTACTGTTAAAGATTTTAAGAGTCGGTGTCAAGTTGAGAGTGGCGATTATTTGCCTAAGCGTGGGCGTACATGTACGAGACAGATATAGAGAGAGGAGTCATCGATTTGTCATCGATTTGCAAAATCTCCAAAAGTAGTAGAATTTTTCAAAATTATTTATATTTTAAAATAATATTATACAGCATATTTACCATAAAATGCTCATATATATAACGTTATTGTGTTACGTTTACAGTATTTATTTAAATTCAATTAATTTCTTTACTAAAAGACTTAATTTGACACAATTTAAAAAAATTAATTGAACAAATTATTTATTGCTCAGCAATCTAGAAAAACAGAATATCTTTATTTGTAGTATATCATTTACTTTCTGTATTCTGCATATACGTAAATATGTAAAACAAAATTTTTTTGGCGTTTTTACATTCATGTACATTAGAGTCAACTGCAACTGAGTTTATTATTCGTTTTATTACCCGTTCCAATATTTTCTTTGACCAAATTTAATTTGAAAGATAACGCACACTCTACTTTATTTTGAATACTTATTTTGTTTTTAATATTTTTGAAGAGAATAATTTGTGATCGGTTGTTCCACTTTATTACTACTTTTGAATCTACTGTATTAATATACAAATACAAAAATGATATATGTATATACATATATATGTATATATATATATATATATATATATATATATATATATATATATATATATATATATATATATACATATATGTACATAAAAACAGACGGTCAGATGTTTAAGAGATAATAATGTAAAATAGTTAAAGAAATGTGTGACATCCGGATTTATTACTTCACAGCGAATTGTAATAAGTAAATGCATTTTAAAACAGTTATTTTTCACAATATATTTGCGAACGCTCGTTATAACTTTTAAGTATCTTGATATTGAAAAGTATTGTTTGATGAAAATAATTATGAAAAAATCACTTTTTCTAATGTGCACTTACACTGTACCAAGCACCTAAATATTCTTGTTTCGCTAAATTTAACCTTATTTTTTGTAATGAACACGTGGTTTGCAAAATTTAAGCTTACTGTTTGCAATGAAAAATAGTAACGCGAATTGTAGTGTGTAAAAATTTCTTCGATAATTTTAAAACATCTTTTCTGTTACAGATTATGAGATCGGCATATGCAGCGTTTACTCTTCTGACAAATATGAAATAAATTATCTTTGGTGTGTGACTCCTTACCAAGTATACCACTTTTTTTCAAAAAGAATCATTGCTCAAGAAAATAGAGTAATCATGACACAATTGAAAAAAATAAAATCTTTTTCGATTTCCTTAAGTAATAGATATTGCTGAATTTTGTATGATTGTAGTTAGTTGTCAAGCATTTATGATAATATTTTTATATCATTATTTCCCTATGAATGTAATTAAAATTAACACGTATCTAAATGATGTTTGTAATGAGAACTCAAAAACATTTGGATCAAGTTAACGCATTTATAAATGTGTACCACTTGTAAGTGGGTTAAATGGGTTATATAAATTAGAGCGTTACAGGTATGGAGTAGTACTAAAATCTATGTGTTGTCATCCCAGTTCTGTTACATATAATAATTATTCTCTAAACTGTTGAACTCAAATCCTATCCGAAGAAGGAGTTTGTTGTTTTACAGCTTATATATCGAGTGTTTTTATACGTATACACATACACCACACACGCACACATATATATATATATATATATATATATATATATATATATATATATATTTATAACCACAACCTCTGTCCGTTGCTTTTTCTGTCTGTCTGCTTATAACTTGAGTTCTACTGGATTAATTTTAATGTATATTTACGGTAAGAATGTTACGAAGCTACCTTAATATTTACTTTAATACTTTATCTGCCATAAAATGCCCTCGTAGCGTTTCAAATATTACTTTATTTCATTAGTTTTTCTCTCTTATGCTTTTTTAACGTAGACTTAAAATTAATAAATAATTCTTTCCATCAAATAACGAAGGAAAATTTTCGAAAACTGACGTCTCAAATTTTCTTATACTTGACAAGTAATATATCACAAATTAGTGTTTTTCTTAGTCATTGTTTTCAATCTTCACACACTCACCTGGTATCTTTATAAAATTTTCTTTCATATTTGAAATGGACCAAAGTCTTTTTTTTTTAATTTAGTTCAGTTATAGTTGTTCTTTTAAGTCAAATATTGTTTTTAAAATATGTACGTATTATCTACCAAAAATAGATACTAACAATTATGTATTTCTTCTCATTTCATTCAGTCATTTGATTCGGTTAAACATTATTTGGCTTAAAAAAAACTTCCTGATGACAGACAATCGTCACAAAATATTGCTACATCCAAGTTACATTTTATTTTAGGAGCAATATATTTGGCTTCCTCTTTACATGGGAGCTTTAATTGTATAGTAATTTAATATAACACTCTTAACTCCTATTGTTATTTTTATGATTATTGTAATTTGCTTACGATTTCGGGTTGCGTTTATTTTCGGCTTAGTACACTTGTCAGTTAATTTGTCCCTGTCACTTGTCAGTAAAAGTGCTGCCGGCATTCTTTGACACGCAAAGTATGGTGTTTTTTGTAACGCCTCGGAAATAAGCTAATCTGAAAGAATTACTTCTTAACTTAGTAAAATATTAATGTACGATCGTTGGCATTTTGCGTCACACTTGTCCACTAATTGTAAATAATAGTTCCTTACACGTACATCAGTTATAAAAATTAAAATTACCTCCTAGTTTTATTGACCTGACGTATGAAATAACCTTGTAAATGGCAAGTTAACTAAGGCACAGGATACATTATATTATAACCTTGGTCTGTTTCGTAACTAATTATTATCTTTAATAACATAAGTCGAAGGTTCACACACAGTGTATGGTATATTTCATTTAATATAATATTAACTTAAGTACTTATCTGTTATTCGATCAAATGTTTAATTTCCTTACACAAAATTGTTCTCTACTTATCTCTTTATAAGAGTATCATCGTCCAGTAAGAGAACTTGTATAATGATATCGTTGCCACTATTTTGAGGGGACGATTGCAGTCTTCGTGCTAAAGTAGTTGCAGATTTATTTAGTTTCAGTCTCAGCAAGTCTCTGCCAGTCTTGAAAATTAAAGAAATAGCAATTTTTTGAAACATATTGATGGAAAGCGAAGAAGAACTTTTCGCTTTTGAACTGATAATCGAAGTTGTTTTTCACGTAAAGAAAAATATTATTTTTAAAATTTTGTTACAAAACGATTAATTAGAATTTTCTATTATCTTATTAATGGAGTATGAGGAGGAGCGTTATACATGGTTTTCTGTTGATTATTTTCCTCTTCTAAACTGGTAGAAATCTTCACCTGATTAATTGATTTTCGGCAGGTTCTTCATCAATATATTCATGTGAGTGCTACTTCATTTAGGTAAACACAATTTTTTCCTTCTAATAATGGAATATTATTTTCTATGGAATTATTTTCATTCTTATGTTTGAAGGTCAATAAGTTTGCATTTGGGTGTTTTAACTTTTATATTTTTATACAAAATAAATGTTTTTTTGTTGCGTTTCATATTTATAATAAAAATAATGTCGCTACAAATTATTACTTCTCTGACAGCAAAAGTTTTAAAGTGCCTCTAGTGATTCCTGTAGCTGGATAACTATCAACTTTTGATTTAAGGTAAAATTTAATCAGGTTTATCCCAAATCATATTTCTACTAGCTTTCATAGTTATTTGCTAATACCTTCTAATTAATCAACATTTCACATTACATCCTCAGTAAAATGACGATAATCATATATCTATAATCTCTTTTATTTGTATTTATTATGAGTTATAGAGACGTATTTTACTTAAATTTTACCAAATATTTATAAATTAAATTGGATCAGCGTTGTGTTCTCCATCATTTGCGTCTCAAAGGGATTTAAATGACTGGAAAAATCATTACACACTATATTTAAATATACTGTTCTTAGAGATAAAAGAAAAATTATTGAGAATTGGAAATTCCATGAAGAGTCTTTTCCACAAACAAATAGAACCTATGTAGTGTTTGTGTTTAAAAGTAAAATAAAATCGCATTACGTAACATTTTCCATGCGTCTAAATTCCTTTTATATCTTTTTCATCACTACCTCTGTATATTTTTTAATATTTCGAACCTATCACTTTTGTTCCTTTATTTGGTTTAATTGAATTTAATTTGCGAAGTATTTATATCTCTGATATGTGTAAATACGTAACAATCTTAGTTTTATTTATTGTCATTAAATATTAAAGCGTCTATGTTACTAACAGGTAGCATCGCGCGTCTAATGGCGCTAGGGCCACGTTGATAAATCAATGTAAACTCGAAGAATTGATTTTTTTGTAATGAAAATACAAGAGAAGGAATGTAGTTATAAAATATTTGGTAAAATCATATTTACGTAGTTATGAGTGTTAAAATAATTAAAAATATAAACACATTAAAAGAAAATGTACAAAAATAATTACATGTAATGTAATGTAAAAAAAATATTAAGGGTAGACGCAATCGTTAATAATTAAAAATTATGTTATTTTAAAATGCTTGAGCCATTTTAATTCTGTGAAGAAAATACGATAATTGAAAGCAGAACAAGGAAGAGGCCGCTACAACAAAACGTAATGCTAAAAAATATTTCAGTGACTCTCATAACAATCCCAAGTGCTTTATGTAATCTAGGATGAAACAAATAATGCCATTATAAATCTTAGACATTTTAGAAACTTTCATTTGCATAGAAAAGTGGGACAAAATAAAGATTTTGAAATTAGGTGTTTAGATTATCTCTGAATATATCAAAAACCTTCTAAACCACTATAAAATTGCATAATTTCAATGAAAATAAAAAAACACGTTAGACAGAAAGAATTAAAAAAGAAACAAAACGGGGCAAATTTTTTTACACATTTAATCAATATATAAAAATAACAAGAATTACTGTGTCAGGTAATAGATAAATTACTTTCCCATCTCCACAATGAAATTCTTCCTAAAATGTGCGCAATTTAATAATATTAATTATATATTTTTTTAAATAAATACAATTACACTTTTATTTAAAAAAATATATAGGGTTCTGTTTCCTGCAGTATAATTATCTAAATATGTATTATATATAGTATAGTGGTCTACATATGTATTATATTTTAACCTGGTAATTTATACTTATGTGGCGCTAGTCGCTGAAAGCGTTAACTGTTAACGCTTTCAGCGACTAGCGCCACATAAGTATAAATTACCAGGAGCGCTCGAAATGTAAACTATCCAATTAATGTGGCAATGATTACATCCCATCATTGCAATAATATTTCCGAGTTGATATATTAAGGTAGGCTCTAGGATATCCTCGTGTAGCATTAGTTATCTGTGTACTCACCTTTCTAAGTCGCAGCTAGGTTTTATAGACATAATAAGTAAATAAAAATGAGTAAGAATCGACTAAAAGTCATAGTAAACATTGGTTTGTCTATAACAATGTCATACTGAAATCTCAATAAATATATTTGACAGCTGTTCGACAAGAATGAGTTTAATATATATTTGCAATATTATGTCCATTGCAGTATTAATTAATGTGTAACAAATTGTTATCGATATATTATTAATATTAACAATTAATTGGCGGAAAAACAGCTACAAAATGAATGATATTCTAGGAAAAAAATTAAGGTTAACTACCTAAATTTAAACCTTTTTTTATTATAGAAACAGTTTTGCCACAAGCGTAATCAACACAGTCGTTTACAAATGGCACTTGAAAATTTATTATAATATACTCATACAAGCATATATATACATATAAATTTATACACACCCGTAGATATATTTACACAGTAAATATATATATAAAATTAGGAAAGTAACGAACACGGATAACCTGAAGTACACATATTCAAAATAAATACAATATCTTTACTAAAATTAAAACGAACAGTCTCGTTCTGCGAAAAGCCACCTATGTACAAGTTATTTAAATATATCCAATTTTTATTTAGGTACTATGGATTTAGGTACCTTAAGGATTGGAGGAAGGTGGTTCCAAATTGTTCAATAGTTTATTTCCTAATATTGCACGCAAGGACTTCGAGAAATACAAAATAAGTATACTGTCTCAATACTAGGAGATATCAATATTGATACATCAAAGCTAGAAGATAGACTTGTCGCCCAGTAAGACGTTTAAACGGGCTAAATATTTTGTTTTTCCTTTTCTGATTTCCATTACGAACCAATGGAATTGGCAAGGATGTAGGACGGTAAATGGAAACGAAAGTTTCGGTGCCATGGGAGAAATTAATTAAAAACATTTTACCTCATAATTTATTATTTATTATTGGGGTATTTTTGGGTTCTTAATGTTATTATTGCACGGAAGTTCCGTTTATTCCCTAATATCGCTCCCAGGAAAACAAAAAAAAGGCAAAATTAGTGGTGCAGCCATATGCAACCCTGTATGTATATTTTTGTAATGTTGTGTTAATACATTATTATTACTTTCATAATGAATTTTTGTCTTTAGCTTCATGAAGTATTCATGCAGTGCCGCGCGCTTTTGTGCGACATCTCGTTTTCTCTGCACGAATGCGCGCAATTTTGTATGAGACGTCATCATTATTAAATTGTTTTAGGAACAGGAGTTATGAAACATTATTGGGGCTATATAGATCTAATGACGTGAAAAGGTTGAAGAAATTCGCTAGAGCCATTTTTGAGAAAATGTATTTTTATTCTACTTTGTGGGAAACAACAAACATCTTCAGATAAGAAGAGAATATAAAAAAACAGGCTGGAATTAATACAAAAACAAACAAATACATTGTTTAATCCAAATCGGTTCAATGCCTTGGTAAAGAGACATTTGTGCGGGCATTTTTTTTTAGTTTAAAGAAACATAGATATCTGTATATTTTAGAACCTTTACGCACGATTTGTGCTTTCGAATTGATTTCAATTAAAAATGCAGCTCAGGCTGTACCAAAAATATAATATTTTTATCAAACTGTCCATTGTTATTGTACAAGAACAAATTGGAATATTTTATTGAGATTATTTGCACTCACTGATGTTATATTTAAATAAAGCACTTCACAACGAAATTGCTTTTTATTTATTTTGTTACGTAATAGGAAGTAATAAAAATATTAGAGCAGTATAATTATTTTTTAAGGTATAATTCTGTGAGATTGTAAATACTGTTTCAAATATAATTTTCAATACACGTTCTTACCCTAAATATACGAAAGAGCTTATGTTCTTTGTTACTATTGACAACCCTTAAATTTCCAATAGTATTTCTATTTGTTGTCGTGGTGTGTGAATGTGATAGAAAATAAGTATTAATTATGTGTTTTCCACGGAGCACTGCAATGTGGAAATTTTTAAGTCGTTCGTTATGATAGCGCTTATATCCTCAAATAAAATATTATTTAATATAATAAACGAATCAAATGATAGAAGACAAATTTCTACGGTAACTTCATTTTGCGTCTTTAAGTATAGCTCATTATAATATTATATGTAATAGGGTTTTTAATCTTTTACAAAAACTAATCATTATTCTTGTGTGGTCTTTTAACTTCACTTATTACATTTCACTACAAGGAAATAATGATTCCATAAGTGACGAATACTCAGGGAAAAAATATGTTTATGAATTGGGTTGGGTCAAAATTCGAAATTAATAAATCCAAAAATTTAGATCTCTTTGGCCGTTTGTACGTTTTTTTAATTTACAAGGAAATATTTTCAGGAAGGGAAAACAGGGCTTTTGTGTTTAGTTTTGAAGAATTCAAAAACCTCGTGAAATATATATTTTTTTGAAAGTAACATTATTTGCAAGCAATGAATAAAATTAGTACATGTGTAATATTATTTAGTTATTATAAAAAAACACAAATCTTCAGAACAATATTTCTAGAAATTAAAGAAATTCAGAGAAGTTAAATAGAAAACAATTGCATTTTCCAGACAGATCTCCCAAGATTTCATTTATTTCAAAATTGTATATTACAGCAACCAAAAATGGGGCAAAGTTAATAAATATTAAAATTATAATTATTATGAAAAACATGACACATTTAGTTTTAATTGTCACTCATTTTATTTACGTTGATCAAAAGAGAGGAGGTACGAACCAGCGCATAATTTGCTACTATAAGAACAAAAATCTTGTTACAATCAATGTCACACGAGAAGGTTTTAAAAGTAGGTTGATGACATATTGCTGTATCGTAATTTTCATAGTAAACTTGTGGAGCTTTAAATATATCGTATATTCATATACAAAGGATTAATTAAAGATTATTTTGTTTCGGTAAAATTATAATACCTGTAAAGCATGAGTTGAATTAGCACTACGCGAGTTTTGTATATATTTTATCACTTATACATTTTAAGGCTTAATATTATTTACAATAAAATATTCACAAATATTAATTTTCTCGAAAGGTAGATCATCGGTCTACTATACTTTTTAACAGGCGTAAAAACCCGTTGCATATTCAAATAGCACTAATTCTCACGATGTCCTTATGTAAATATGTTGCCTTATATATCTATCGCACCTTTCAAAATGCGAAGTTATTTCCCGCAGTTTATTTTAGTAATATACGGAGTTTCTATAAACTTTTTACAAACCGAACTAAATGCAATAAATTGGCTGAATCTTACTCATAATCCGCTAGATCCTACTTAGCTGTGATGATTTTTCTTTTAATTTAGTTATTTATACTATTATTGTGAATACGTTTCAGCTATTTAAAGACAATGATTTAGTTGGTGGGGGTGGCGACACCTAACTTTAATGAAAAATGTTCAAGAGCTACTCCCAATATTATTAGGAAACCTATGCAACCGACTACATGATGGGGTAGACTGTCAATGTGTATAGCAATGCCAATTAGGTTTTTAGCGCTAATAGTCTGCGAATAAAATGGTTATGACGTGGCGAAACCACAATGTTTCTATTTTGGCTACGGGATCCTAATAATTAATAATTAAAACACACTACATGAAGAAATTGAACTGAGAAGTAAAGAACAAAGAGATATATTAAACTTTAATGAAAATTATCACTTAAAAACCTAATATTTTGTAAATAGACTGTATTGGAAAAATGTTCAAGACCTACCCCCAATATTATTAGGAAACCTATGCAACCGACTACATAATGGGGTAGACTGTCAATGTGTATAGCAATGCCAGTTCAGTTTTTAGCGCTAATAGTTTGCGAATAAAATGGTTATGACATGTTGAAACCACAAAGTTTCTAGTTTGGCTACGGGATTGTGTTATTACATATTTTGTTCGCACTCTTATGTAATGTATCGTGTTACAGCAGCCCAATACAGGACACAGATTTTGGTTTCACCCTAGTTATTCGATTCCATGTATCTCATACGGCTTAGCCAATGTTCAGTTACTCAACCAGTCTCTACCTTTTTCACACGAGCAAAACCGCTGATTTCACTTACTTGGAATCCAAAAGCAATAAATATTTAATAACACCATATATATATATATATATATATATATATATATATATATATATATATATATATATATATATATATATATATATATATATATATATATATAATAGATAGAGACTTACTTTTTCACAAGTTACATTAGTCTCCAAAATATCAAAGAAAATAATTTTCTTAGCATATTTTCCAGTATATTTCTATCCAAAATCTTGAAAAAAAATTGGGACACCGCATAAGAAACCCTATCAAATGATACTCCACAGTATATTGAGATACTCGCTGGATAACAAGCGTAATAACTATACCAAATTTCATGTTTCTAAGTTTTTCGATTTCTGAAACGGTTGAAGTAGACGGACAGAGGAATTCATGAATGATTTTATAAAATTTCCGCTTTTCTTTTGGAGGTACGGATTCCAAAAATTCTAAAAATAGCGAATATTCTCAGAGCTTTCAAGTGGATTCAAATGCTGTGCGTGCGCTTTCTATTTGCCTTGTGATAAGAGCTAGATATACTATATGGTTTTCTATACGATATTGTGTCACTGTTACTTCTTTCATGTGTTTTTTTAGACCGACTGGTACGAGTATGGATTTTAGCAAAGATATATTTTGTGTATCTTTTGACACTTAATTTACCTTCTAGATGCGATTATTGCCAACGTATGGAGTTATTACCAGTCGCTCAAGTCTGTGTTGGTAGAAAAAGAAAATTGTAATAAATGGACAGTTATTTTGGGGAAACCAAACTGAACATTTTAATTTTGAAGTAATACTGGTGGCGAATAACTACTGAATTTAAATATAAATAAAATTAAGGAAATATCACAAGTGTTTTGATTTTGTAAAGCCACCGTTCAGGGTAAAGTAGAAACTGTTTTATGACTTAGTTTCTTAGTTTGTCTCATTTTATAAATTTATACTGTTTGAGGTGTGAATATGTGTTAAGAATAAAAATATTTTGAAAAATATTACATGACATGAAATGGGCGGGTCACTATTAATTTACAAGTGAAACAGCAAGAAAATATTTGCATTTCTGAATATTATATATTTTGAAAATAGTAACAAATAAAGAAATATTGCAAAAGTTTTATTTAACAACTTTATTTAATAGTACAGCAATTTTTAATTTAATGAATAGACAGTAACTCAGTTTACGTTTTTCAGCAAAGAGAATGCGTCATAAGCGTTCCGAATTATCTGCAAATGCACAAATAACATTTTAATTGTCGTTAATATTAAAAAATAATATTTGCAAAACAGAATCTTTTTATTTTGTTATTATCAAAACTATTTTAAAGACATTATGCTACATTTATCATTAATTATAAACACAGTTAATGAGGTTATTATGAAAATGTTTGATATTCACTAATTTTATAAGAACTGAGCAATTACCGTGATATCACACTTACTTGATGCTTCATTCGTTGATGTATTTCAAGAATAAAATGAAACTAAAATAAGGGGTTATTAACTTGCCCAAAAAGAGAGATTGAATAGGGGAATATTCCCAGTATCATCACTCACGATAAATCCCGCCTAGATGAAGGGGCTACCTGCCAGTCACTCAGATATACTTCTTCCGATACTAACCGAGCCTCAGAATATACATATTATTATTAGAATATGTATGAATAATATTTATCTTGCATAAATATTCAAGTGGAATCTATCCATTTGACTGTCATAAGAACGCTAGTTTAAATGTCACTAACATTTTTTTGAAATTTTTTTATGCCACGCTAAACTAAACGTTTAAAATTATTACCTTCTTATTAAACTATAATTTCTATTAATTTTTTATTACATTGAACCAAGTTTTTGTATTATCGTCTATATGAAAATAAGTGATTGAAAAAGAACCTTGTGGCCATCCATGCTATACCGTCGATAGTAATGAGTTCATAGATCTTGCTTGCATCACCCTAAATATCTGGACGGGTTGAAATTTGCCATGCTCGAATGCGCAGGCTAGAAGTATCTTAAAAGAAGTACGTTATGACAAAATAGGTCAATGGCACCATATGGAATAACTTGCAGCGGGAAACGACAGAAAACGCTTGGATACGGACACGTCGGCACGCGGCGACCAAAAAATTTTGCAAAACACTCCGAGTCGGGTGAGTATTAGTCGGCGATCGAAACGACCGCCGGTATATATTTGCCCGTTAAAGTGTACGAAAGACCACTTTATAATGCAGTACGTTAGTACGTTAAGTTTTGCTTGCCTTCTAAACTATACTGGAGAAAAATGCTCCCATGGAATTTTGTTGCGACCCCGCCATATCACATCATGCACATCCACCTAAATGAAACGTTATGTTTCAGCATCGGAGATTAGCGATTTTGAAGGTGCGAATACTCAAACTAGATGCTGCATTATATCACTGTCACTTCAACCTCGCCACAATCACTTTTCACCGCAACGTTACACATAACAAGATCATCAAGATGAACCACCCATGACCATCGCATGGCTTCAACAGAACCATCGTAGGCTGTAAAGACTATATTTCGTGGCGACAAACAAAATTAACAAGAGGGTCATCATTATTCACGTGGTCTTACCATGTAAAAGTAGGTTTATCTCGTTTGCATTAGACCGCGAAGAAAATAATAGCAGAATTTTTAGAACAAATTGGATACGAAGTATTTTTGTGTGGCCATTTGGAGACTGCGATCCAGAAAATGGAGCAGTTTTCAGACAACTGTCCATCCGTCCCAGATATGCGCACCACTTGGGAAAATGCATGTGCCCGGCGCTTTTATGTGGAGTAGAGCAACCTGCACGTTACGGAGCGGAGGCAGTACAAGTGCTGGACTTCCACGTCATCTGGGCGTGGCAACAATAAATACATAATATGAATGCAATACGCGTATACATTTGGATAGGTTACAGGTAGTGCAATTGGATGAAGTGGTACAAATAGTATATTCAATTGTATAAGAATTCTAAAACAAATTTTGAAGCGTTTGAAGAGATTCAAATTAGTCTATGGCTGAACATCACAAACATTGTGATGTTTGTGATTTCCAGGCATAGACTGATTTGAAATTACAAGCATCACAAAAATATCACAAACATTTATTGAACGTTTGCAAGATTTAAAATTTATTCGATACAAAATCAGTGAGCCAGTGGGTGACTTTTCATATTACAGATCGCTTATACTCTCCGATATATAAAGGACTTATATTTTCCCCTGCAAATTAGATGGCAAAGACAATAAGTTCATCGGAGTAGCAAATTACTTTGTAGAAAAAATAACAAGAAATACGCAAAAAAATTACAAAATCGACAAATTCACGAAAACTAAAAATTTATCTAGTGTTTTCTCATTTTATCATCTTTGTCGAAATGAAGGCAGAACATGTCAGAGTTACATTTCCAGAGATATACTAAATATTAAATAATTTATTCTCTTTATAATATTGAGTAATGGTTAATTAATATTAATGATTAATAAGTAATGATTCACTTTTAGGCGTGGATATTTAAATGGTGTTTGTAATAATAAGTTATCATCTACAATATTACATACAATTCATCATGGCATTAAATATGTAATATCTACTTTTTTACCATTGGACATTTTACGTATAAAATTTGGCATCAAAATAAATATCATTTCCTCCTTAGATCAGAAAAGGTAAGGTATTCTTCCAGATGTTTATTACCATGAAGCTAGTTACTTAATGAATATTATAAAATTAGAAAATTAGTGGAGAGGCTAAATAAAATTGGTAAAATACACTAATATGTCTAAAATCAATTAGATAAATAATGAAGAAACCTACTCTTTCCTTTATCAAATCTGCTGCCCTAGTATAAAAAAATAGTTTCCACACCAGAATCATCAGGAATAAGATACGACTGGTGATATTCACCAAATTACCTTCAGCGCTCTTTATGGTCTAAAAGAGCGTAACTTTAATTGCAATATCATGCTCAATCTGTTCATTACAAGTTTGGTGAAAAAATTAATTAATTACGTCTTATTGAAATAATCAATAAGACGTAATTAATTTGTTTTCTCGCCAGGCTTGTAGTGAACAGATTGAGCATGGTATTGCAATTCAAGTTACGTTTTTTTTTAAACTTATAACACTTAGTATTCCTGTTTTATAGGAAAAAAAATAGAGGGTATTAGTTATAGGATCAATTTTGCTTTAATTGTTTATGTATTAACTTATTTAATCATTTCACAGTACTTTGATCTACACAGAAAGTTACATACGCACGTGGCGGATTTATTGCAATTTGAAAAATATCTTCCAGTCAATTATATTGGTAAATTATGATAAATTTGCCAATGTGGAATACTGTAAACATGAAACTATAAACAGAAAGTCTAAATTGTGTATTCGAGTTTCAATAGTAACGAACAATGAACAAAAAATGCAATCGCTAATTAAATTATGAAATTTTACTTTATTACGTCTTACAATTTACACCTAGCTCTGAAATGTCAATAGAAGCACTAATGACTCTTTATAATATAATCGCCACAACTTTTATCCGACTACGTAAGATTCAAGATATTATAATAAGTCCGGACGATATTTATTTATAAGTATGTTTAGATATTATATTTATATGTATCGGGAAAACTTGTTGTTACTTATCTTGTTAATCTACATCAGTTACGGTAGTAGAAAACTTAAAACGATGTAGAAATTTTAATGATGGTGAGCCAAACACGCATTATTTATATTTATGATCAGCAGCATGAAGAGATAAAGTGGAAAACAGCACCCTATAAGTTGCACCAAGAACTCATCACTGACCATGCGTTGCAAGTGAACCGAGTAGCTAAACGAAAAACAAGATTTAATTATGGTGTTACTTTTCAAATACAATAATTTTTACAGGAAGACGAACAAAAAAGTCGAGACACTGTAGTGAATATATGTCAAAGACTGTGGTAATTTTTTTAAAGCTTTGTAATCCGAGTACATGAAATGACAAAACTCATCAATGTAATCCGAGTACAGGAAATGAAAAAAAACTCAACAAAATGTTATCGTAAGTGTCGCTATCCAAGCATCCTCCCATGACCTAAAATGTGTAAATCAGTCACGAAATTACGTGTAAGGAATACTTTATTTTATTCGCCGAAGATTTTTCAACTTTCACATTAAACACGCAATAATCATATTAAACACAAACAAACCGCTGATAAATATATACAAATTAAATTTCTTATTCTCCATTTCTCTCATTTAATAACGATGGCAAATGGATGGCTTCAGTCTTCAAAGCGTATATGTGGCTAAATAAGGAATACCCAAGACATGAATGTTTAATGTCGTTATTAATACGACCCTCATATAAATATCACTTTGTGATTATAAAACGGGACATTATATTTGTCTGTCTGTGAATATTTAATGAAGTAATTCATTGACATTCAGAAACAAGTAATTCATTGCATCAAACAGATTATATATGAGACGCTTTATTTTTAAGTTAAATTATATTTTGTCAAAATCAAAATTTTTCGGAAAGAGTTAAGAATTTTCATAGTTTTCCGTAACAAATTTCTTCAATGAAGGTATTCGTAAACCGAAGGAATTTTAAGGCAACACATAATGGAATGAAAAGTAGTAAAGTAATTATTTTGCAGACTGGCACTTTTTCCGTCTGTCTTATGGGAAAATTTGTTTTATATCTCATATTCACTGTTCATTAAACATTTTTTCTTCCAGAGTACAGCCGAAAATATGTAACAGACACTGATTATGATACTGTAGTTACTTATATTTAAATATAAATACTTTATTAAATTAAAAATATTTATTAAAAATAAAATAAGGACCGCCATCTAGTGAAGAGTGTTAAATCTAAATGTGTATAGTGGTTGCATCTGAAAGAAACAGATGTTGCTGTCAGTATATTAAATTTTAGTGGAGTTGAATAATATTGATGATTTTTTTTGCAGATGTTGACTAAGTTCCTGAGGTATAAAATTGGAAAAATTCAAAAATTTCTTTCCAGTTATTTTTGTGTTAAATGCGCACAGACACAACCTCGTATCATTTTATTAGATGTGTATTTAATAGTATATTCCACATTCAATCGTGAAAGGAGATTACTAGTTTCAAGCGTATTTACTTATTGCGTCCATTCTATTAGCAAAATATATCATTTGAATGATGTTTCATTATAATAACATGTGTTTAAAAAGGTGAAAGAGATAAACCAGAGTTTTCTTCTATTACTCAAGTATTTTATCCAAGTTCTGTTTTACTAAGGTAATTAATGAGTGTAAGGAATATCCGCACGCACACAAACACACACGTGCACATACACGCACTGCATCCAATTATATATATATATATATATATATATATATATATGTGTATGTATGTATGTATATGTATATATATATATATATATATATATATATATATATATGTATATATATATACGATAAAGAAACCGCACACTGTGGTGGGATATTAGCAAAGATATTTGCTAATATCCCACCTGAAGATGTTGCAATACAACGAAACCTAGGTCGTAGTAAAGAAATTAAGGAAAGTAGAAATAACACTACATCACGTAGTTTCATTTAATTGTTAACCATAACAATATTATTTTGATATTTCACTATCTGCATAAAATTATCAAAGAAATAACCAATTGTAAGTCAGTGGTTTTCTATTGGACATTTAACTAGAAAGTGTTCCTTTGAAATTGAGATAATTTGGGCTAATATCAACGTAATTCACTTATTTATATACTTGGTCTCATGGACTCTCTATCCGTTTTATAATAATTCACTCATCAATCTGTAATTTTACTTACTCGTGTTCGTTTTGAATAACGTCATTGCAATAAACAATTTCGGGTAAATAGCTAGTAACTTAAATACAAGAATAGTTTGTTAGCTAACAATAATAATAAAGAAGAAAGATATCTACGGAAAAAAACATAATAATGAATCTAAAATTACAGCTCAAAGTTTACTAAGAAACATTACATTCTTAATAGATGCAACCAACAAATTCTATGTTTCAAGATTAGCACCGATTTTATAACTTTAAAATTTCTTACATGCTGTTATCATAACCCAACAAATCCCTTTAGAAAAATTAAAAATATAGTACAAAATTATTGAAAACATTGTATAACATATCTGTAGTAAATTGATTAACGGCTAAAATATGAACTACTTCTTCATAGGAACTCATTACATGTTATATCATAAAAACATGAGCTGTTTTAGGGGCTTGGTCAGAATCAAAAGCTTTACCGATAATATCCTCACCTTTACAATCAAAATAAGGTTTGAAATAAATTTCATCCACCATCAGAGTTACAGTAATATCTTCAGAGTGCGAAATATTACATTTTTGTTTCACATAACATAAAAAGTTCTCATCTATTCGTTCTTTTTTTTGGATTACAGTTATATTGAACACAAATTGTATGTAAAGTATTCGGACATGGAATTGTAAATAACTCAATACTACGCATATATCGGTAAGCATGAAGTGAAATTGTGTACAGAATATTGTAATATATTAAGACATCAGTTGTATAGCGCTGACATTTTTCTTTTAAAGCTAATAATTTTATTTCATCACACAAAAATGTAATTTTGTTGTCTAAATTATTGTCATCTTTAAATAGTTTTTCTAAAAGAGAAATGGCGTTTATAAGAATGTCATTTGTGCATGTCTCATTTTCATTTGAATGGTCTGTAGATTAAGTCTATAAAATATTTTCAAAAACATTAATGTTGAAAGTTTTGGTTGGATATCGCTTACCATAAAACAATTTCAACTCACTCTTACCTCTGAATATCTTAAATTCTGAACTGCTATCTAGAGTAACTGAGGCTGAAATAGTAGGAACATCACACAACAAAATAATAGCGAAAAGAACTTTACCTTCACTTTTTATTTGACACCAGTCTCGCAGCTTACGGATTGACAAACACTTTAAAAAATCACTTAAATTAGAAAAAGAATGACACTGATATATCGTTGTGACTTGACACTTTCACTTGATGCAAATCTTAAATATTCATTACTTAAACGCTCCAGTCTTTGATCATTACGTGAATGTCCAGGTTTAGACAAATAAGATGGATAGTTTTTAAATATACATATCACTGCACTGTCCTGAATGTATTTGATTTCGTTATATAAGCTGTCATAATGAGAGAGACACACTATCAATTAGCGAAATTTATGAGTATCGATTTTTTATAGTGTAACATGAATACCGTAATAAAATCTTAATAAACACCCGAATAAATTAAAAAAACGTATCATCAGTGATGAAAAATTATTTTATAAAATATTGTGACATTTTAATGTGCTTTAAGCAATTTATTTAAATATTTATCTACGAAATATCGACATATAATATCGACTTCGAAGAACAGCATTTGTGTTTCACAAAAATCCGTCAGGAAGCGTTGTCGTCTATGTGGATTTCGATTACCAACCGCCGATGACGTAGCACTAGGTACACTCTGGACATGATCGGCCTGTAATACCAGAAGGTGTTGGAACATACCCTCTCACAATTAAGATTTTATATGAGTAGGATTATAAGTCAATTGGTGACTATAAAAAAACTTATTCACCTTCTCAGCCTGATACAAGAAAGTGTGTATAGCTTTAAAATAAAATACCTGATTTACTACCGTACTACGTATCCGTATTGGAAATGTGATTTATTACATCTACACAACAGAAATATAACGGAAAAAAAAACACTCCTTGAAATATGTTAAGTTGCGGAATCTACTTCAAATGATGATCGAATATTAGGTAAATTAATGAAAGTATGTGTATGAATAAATATTTTAACTTACTTAATTTTGTTTATCCTATTATAAATGGCGAAGTTTGGATAACTCGATGGTTGCGTATTTTCCATTCAATAACTCTGTAACTTCTCTCCAAATCAACACGAAACTTTGCGTACGAGCTTTTAATGGAAATCTGAAGTAGTCTCGTAATATGAAATTGTCCCTGACAAATAGCATAAACTTGAACTAACAAAAAAACTCGATCACATTACGTGGTACAATGAATTCCCAAATCCAAGCGTGGTGGCCGTGGGAAAGAGTGACAGATTTTCTTCCTTTCGTAACTTGATCGCGATGTTGCTGCTGGTCGTGAATATATTTTTTGAAACAAAGTGAACCTATCCATTAAGTATTAACCAACGAATAACCGCCATAAATTTATAATTAAAAAAAAAACATTAAATTAAAACTAAAAAACAAAAAAATATATTTTGAAGTTTGATAGAATTGAATGTTTTTGATCATATCAACTAAAATGATTGCAGTAAGGAAAAATATTCTTATTGTGTATATTTTAAATGTTTATTCTTTTTGTATTTAATTTTAATAATAGTCATTCCTGTTGACTTCTTTTTGAGTGTGCAATATCTGATAATAAATTTGTCAAAAAAACTTCAAAAAGACAAATAATTACATCATTCGACGTGAGTAAATTTTTGGCAACTAAATCTTTTTATAACGAAGTAAGCGCAACCGGAAATTATTTTGGTTGAAACCTCATTTTCATTGAATATCCTTTCAATTAATACCCAGTAAACAGTGAAATTTTCATTCGTAACGTTAATTTTTATTTATACCTCAATACAATTAACTTCGGATTGTTTAAACGAATAGTCGTTATTCAATGAATAGTATGCAACAAGAACTTTATAATAAAGTCTTTATAGTTAGAATCCGTTAACAATATTAATCAGTGCGAGGGAGAGATGATTTTAAAAGTTTCCTACCTATTCTACTTATATAAACCAGGTTAGTTTTAGAGTCATACTGAAAAGTATAAAAAAAAAATATTCTCACCTCCATTGTTTCCGAAACTATTCAACTTAATATTTTAAAAATGTTTGGTTTTATGGAAGTTTATGTAGTGTTATAGGAAACCTGTAGCGATTATTTTAGATTTTATAATTTCAATATCTTTAAAAGATATATTAGGTAATATACTTACTTTATAAAAATTAATGTGTTTAAATAGATAAATAGAAGTATCACGTACCCTTAAATATTTATAAGTGCATAAATGTGTCCTTGATAGGTTTTTAAATAGCTTCTATTTTCGCTAGAGTGAAAATCGATTTATACAGATCCATTAAGCAGTCAAAGTGATGTTTCTCCATTATTTCCATCAAATCTCTACGATCGCTATTTTTATATTCAAATAAAAGATAAAAATGTAAATAACTATATCTTATCTGCGAACGAAACGTCTGCTTGACCATAACTTGATGTGCATGACACCTTTCTCCATTTCAATAGAAGTACAACGGGTACTTCCTCGACTTTTAATAAAACCAACTCAATTCCACGAAACAAATAGAAGATGAAATGATTATGGTAGAAGTTAGTTAATAATAAATAAAATCTTTAATAATATTATGAAACACATTTGATGTAACACAAGATTGTGTGTCTGAAACAGAGGCGAAATATTTTATTATTATTATTGTCAACTTATGAACAGATATACTTTTTCCTTCGTTAAAAGATAAGGTTTCATTCAAAAGAAAGGATAATTTCGTAATTTTGTGAAATAGGTACATAGGCTAGACGATCAATGTCATTAATCAAATAAAGTAATTAATCATATATAGCGTAGTGCGTATTATTTCAACAAATTCGAATGAAAGAATGTTGTGTAATAGAAAAAAATATCAAAATATATGTTTCAGCATTTAATATCACCATTGAATGGATAGTGTTCAGATTAAGATTTCTCTAATCAGTTGAATTCATTAAAGTACCTACGTTAGAACAATGTGTATTTTGAGTAACAATTTTTTCTAAATTAAATACAGACCGTGTGAGGTTTATTTACTGAAACTTTATATTAATAATCATGGAAAAAATTTGATAATTAGTTATTGAAATTCAAAATTATTGAAGAATATTATTGGCAGATGCAATTAAATTATAGCGTCGAATAATAAAAAAACTTTAAAAAAAAATTATTTTGTGACGGATATCGACAAGGGCATAATGACAATTTTTAAAAATATCTTTGCAGGTGTACGAGACATTTGTAAATTCATTAATTAGATGTTTCTGTCACAACCCTGCGTTAAAGGTAGCCGTCTAAACTATCATTCAACAGAAAAGCAGAACAGCAGAAAGAGTAAAGCGCCAGTCGAAAAGTTGAATTTCCTAGAATTATTTATAACATACATCGTTTCTACAATAAAACAGTGTAAAGATAAGAAACGGTATATGAAGGACAAATATTTTGCCTCTAAATTATCCAAAATTCCCTTTTGTCCATACACTTTAATTATCAAGATAAATTTGTGAAAATACCTGTTGTTGCGCAATATTATAGCGCCCTATATTTGATTTTAGTGGAAACTTAGTTTCTTCAATTTAAATTTAAGGTTTTTATACAAGTAAAACCGCGTCATTTTCAAATAAAACTTTGTTTAAAAGTTAAATTTTTGTTGAAAAGTGACTAAGTATATAATATAGGAGGCCTATTATCTATGGCTGACAAAAAAATTATATCTTATTTAATATCAGCGAGGTTTTCGTTATGCAATGCACTGAAATGTAATATTTTTTAAAGAAATTTTTCTCAAAATGAAATGACGTTGAATGGGGATTCGTTAATATGAAGTTTGGGGTCTTTTTTCTTATTATCAATTAGTGACAAAATATCTTCTTAATAATTTTTTTTTAAATTTAAAAGTGTTTGCAATTAAAAGACGACTTTTTGGAATTTTCTTTTAATTTTAAGAGACGGCACGATTTCGGGATAATGTCAACTTTCGTGTTGTAAATAAATAACTTTTTGTGTAAATATAAACGCACTTTAGCTATTCAATATTGAGAAATAGCGTCGAACAATTTTATTAAGAGCATTAAACTGCAAGTGCTGATAAGCAATAGTTAAGGGTATTTAACTGATGAGTCGAACAGACGACGGGACGGAGCCTTCCTTATTTTTGATAAAAAACCCGACTATTTTTTAAATTAACACAAAAACAATTTTCTTACAATTTGTATAATTTTCGTCTTAAAATTAATTCACAGTTCACGAAAACACATATATATTTTTATTACGTGGTATACCACGCTAATTATAAAATGCTTATTTCTACAATATTGAAATGTTTGCTTTCCCTAAGAAATGTCGCTCCCAGAGCGTCTACAAATTTTGCGATATACACAATTTTTATTTAATATTGCTTTCATGATGTCCTATATTATGGATTGGATGGACATAATGATTAACAAAAAGTATAATAAAAGTTGAAAAATTTACTCCTAAATTAAACGAATTTATCACAAATTTTTCAATAAAATCAGTATGGAAGACGCTGATGAATGTGTATTCAATATCACCCGATACGCACGGGTTCCAGACACTTCTTTATTAGTTAAATTTCGACAGTTAAACTATCGTACCCGTTTTTTACTATTATTATTCGAAACTTATTAAAAATTACATTCTAACAAAAATACAGTGTTTCGCACGTAAATTAATTGATATTGAAAATAAAATAATAATCCTTATCTAAGAAACAAAAGAAATATTTAGATGGTTGGCATTTTCAAATTTAATTTAGAGATATAAATAAGAAATGTATAAAACACAATGTTTTCGTTTTTTAAGTTCTTATAACCTTAAAATAGAGAAATGTTTTTAACCAATGCTTAGAAAAAAATATATCAAACCGGCAATTAAGACTGTGTCGAAATTCAAATTGAGAAATTTAATTACCCTATCTGCATCGTTTGAAGAAATTAATGTGTACCAATGTGTAAATTCAAATAAATTTTAATAACCGTCTAGCAATTGTGTGGGTAAATCTGTGCTATGTTACATATTTCTAGAACTTAAATGTTTCTCTTTCTATAATCCCATACGTAACCTTAATATTTCAATTACTAACAGGTGAATATAGATGCTTCATCATATATAAAATAATTACCTACATCTAGAGGAGAAAAAAAAGTATATTTCATTATATTAAAATCACAAGTTATTAATATTTTTTTGTACATTTTCAATGATTGCTTATAAAATTAAGAAATATCGCTTTTAGTTAATTAATTGAGTTAAAATGCTGACAAGCAGTAAGCAAAAAATTAAGTTGTTGAAGTGTGAAGCATTGATCTCTGATACAATTAATATTAATATCTTATTATTATCTTCAAGCCAAATTTCATCTGAATCTGTCTATACATTAAGGAGACGATAACTAGTACACATGCGTACGTGCACGAGCGCAGAGGTTCACACGGGTACTGAGAAAGATAAACAATTAGCTTCAGAATTTCACTATCCTTTCAACCCAAATATTTTTATACACGAAAAATCATATTTACATTATTTTTAGATAAAAAATGGTCCTTCGTTACTCCACGCGGTTAGAACACATTTTTATTTGGTTTTCAGATGATATACTAAATTTGAAATTATTACCAATATAAATGTGTAGTTTTGAAGTAGAATCATAATTAATCCGCTTACCCAGCATTAGAAGACTCTTCTAGAGATGCGACAAATTATGTTCCGTTTTGGACACTATCCCCAAAGTTAATGAACACAGAGCATTAGAAGATTCGTGATATAAATTGTGTATTTCACTTTAAGACAAAGTTTAACTTTTCACTTTTTAAATCGCTGGCGTATACTAAAATTTAAATAAATTTCATAGATAAGTGCAGAACATATTGGATTAGGTTTCGTCTCATCTGTAAGGTATACTATGAAATATTGAGTTTATTATAGGTATCGCTTAATATCTTCAACGAATGCAAGCGATCATTTATATTTAGAAGCAGAAATCATAATTTATTTGCTCTTCATAAGTTTCCATGCGGTTTTAGGCATTCGTATAAAATCAAACAATCAAAAGGTTTTCAGAGAACAATGGAATGTATGTTAACAGATTTAATTTCAAATAAATTAACAATCTACTGCGCAGAGGTCAACATTTTTTTGGATTTCATTGACACTTTGGAAAATGCGTCTACTTTTGATGTATATTTTCACTGCCCCTTTTTTTAATACATTGGTTTCATAAGGATTTTTATAATAATATAGATGATGATAAATTATATTTTGATCTTGTAAGCTGCAAGCTTATGAAAGTGTGCCACAAAATAGTGTATATTGTATGCGGCTGTAGCTCAACCCAAAGAAAAACACAAGGACTCGCGTTTTCCAGACTACTAAATTACGAAACTTGGTAAATTTTGATCTGCCATATTAATTTATTTAAATCTAATGAGCAACAGATTACGCAGATTTTATGGATAAGTACTTCATTTACTTCATCGTGATTGTTATTAAACATTAAAATCAAAATTATATCGTGTTGAATGGTCACCATTAATATTTCCTTATTTAGGCTTGTACAGTTTGCATGACGAGTGTTAAAATATCAATTGATGCTGGAGAAGTTAATTTTTCCAAATTAATTAGCCTTCATGACATAAGTGTAAGGGATTATGATGTTTGAATTACCTATAACAGTTGATGATCCCTATGATTATATTGATTGCAGTATCGTTACTGTAATAGAGGTCACCTATAAGTTGTCAATAAGCTAAGTCACCAACAAGATGTCAATAAGCAAAATTGAATTCTGCATTAATAGCGGGGCAAAATTTGTACTCTTTCATATTTTGCACACTTAAAGAAATGGACACATTTTTCCTCAACAAAGCTCGGATAACGCAGCTTATACCAAAACTTTCAGTCGATCGTCTAAATAATGATATATTAGATAGAAAATAATAACAGTGGGATTTGAATAAATACAGCTGAAAGTTTCTTAACAAGCGTCACATCGATAACAATGCAATTACCAATAGTGTGAAGCTTTCGTCAATACGAGTAGTACATATAACGTTCTATTTTAGTTGTTACGTTATTAAATCGCGTGTGATTGTATTAAGTATTTAAAAATTCAAAAGTAAGTATAGAATATCATCACATTTCCGGCGCATATATTAATGTTTATTTCTGTGACACAGTTTTATAATAATAAGTAATATCTTTGTTTTTGAAGTGGTATGCAACCCATGAGATTAGATGTAGCAAAAATATAGGTAAGTCAAATTTCTATTTTAAATTGTTCTATGAAGGAATGGCATACGTTTTTGGTAATAAAACTGAAAATAATAACGTCGTAATGCTTTAAACCACAATTTTTTGGTCTTCTTTTCATATAAAAATAATTTCACTCAATTTTTGTCAGATATACGACCTACCCCAAATGGACCCACCTGGGGTTATTTACGCATTTGGGGTGGAAATTGTTTTGATCACTTCATTGATCTAATTTCCTTATTTAGTGCACACTTGAATTCAATGCCATTTGCTTCCCATTTGTGTTACCTGTGGTCTTATTTAGGAGCAGATTTAAAATAAATTCTCTTGTGTTAGCGAATTTCCGCCCAGGAAATAATTTTATTGAGGTCGCCTTTGTATCGAACATTTTTAAAGTTTTCGCTATGTAACTTCCACCGCTCTCGACCCTCTTGGTATTTCTTAAAATAACTTATTTTTGTATTAAAACGAACTTTATCATTTCGTCTTTTCGAAATTCATTATAATAGATTTTTGCCTTTCAGGGTTTTTGTTCGACAAAATTTACAAAATTTTATTTGCTCCAGACTGAAGCAGTATGATTTTCTTTTTTAATCCCGTTTTTAAATAATATTTTTTAATCCAAACTTATAGATTTTACAAACTTTCTTTGATATTTTGTTGCAAATTACTTACATATTGCATATTTTCTAAGTTTGTACATTTGGTTGAAGTTCTATTTTTCGTATTTCCTTTATTCGTCCTTTGTCGTTAATTTTAATTTAAAATTAAAAAAAAAACAATTGCTTTATATTATAAATACTGAATAGGCAGAGGTATACTACAATTATACGTGGCTTATTAAAATCTATATGTTTATGTGGCTTATTAAAATCATTCCACCTTTTAGTGTTCCGACATGTACTTGGCAGGTGTACATGAAGGCGGTCAAATGGGCATCCGCTGGCGTAGTTAGTTCTCGAAGTAGAACTCGGTTGCTCATATTTCTTGAAGCTGTTGATGCAATTTAAATAAAATAATATAAATTTAAAGTTTTATTTAAATGCAAAAACTGCATTCAAAATATTTACAACTTTCGGAGAAAATTCGTAAAAAATTTCAAAATCTATTCGTTAAGCACTTCCACATTTTTTTAACACACTTAAGTCGCTGGAATTTCATATCCTGACAGTATGGTATTGGCAAACCTCAGTTTTATCGTATCTTACGTTTAATAAAATGTTTGATATGTTACGTGTATACAAAATTTAATTTTTTATAAATTATAAAATTACATATCAACCCAGAAATTATTACGACTGTTTCATATGTTTTTTTAAGTTTTTGGTCTCAATAAATAATTGAATATAGAAACAGATGCGAGCACATTTTCTTAATTTTAAAATATTATTGATTAAATAATAAAAGTATTCACAATTATGAAGGACTTTATAACAATTTGTTTTGTGTTCAATTCTTTATGAACATCTTTTTGGTAAGCAGATGATTTAAATATTTCTAATCTGAGCTATCTAGCTCTAAAGTAAAATCCATGAATTTCCACTTTTTTCTATTTTCTTTAATACAGAAATAAAATTATACATAAATTGTGTTACTGATTCAAAATACATAAATACGTGGACCCAAAATATGTAAAGACATTTTATTATATTTCTTTATTATACTAGTTTAAATAGTATGCATGTAAAATGGACATATGAGTATTAAATATAATTTTATCAACACGTTGTATACGTGTTGATTATTAAATATTATAATTTTATTATGTTTTAAAAACTAACCAATAGAAAGGACGAATGGGACATTACATTTTTTTACGTTATTGAAATATTAACTGTATAATGAGGACTTACCAACCAGCGTTGTAATGGGTTAACCATTTTTCTACGCAACTTGATACAGTTATATTTATATGTCGTGAATTTATTTTGTCAAACTAGTTTTACAATATCTGTTTGTTAATTTTTTCGGTATAATTTCCCTTATCTTTGCGATAAGGAAGGTAGGTAGCGCCATTCTTCCTAATAGTTGTATATTCTGTGACAAGTATATGTGAGCTGCAAACTGCAAATCCCATAAGCTCTATCGGTTATCTTAGTTTTCTTCATTGTGTTTAAACTCATTATTTTTCATAGAGAAACTCCGCGCATAGCCCTTTCCAGAGCAAGGCCAACATTGTTTTGGGCGAGAAAATATGATTAATTTTTATAATATTTTTCCGTTAATAAAGCGAAATATAAATGTCATGTATCTTCTGAGTTGCAAATAATTTAACTCAAACATACCCTGCAATAATCTGTCTGAAATAGGAAAGGGAAATCATAACACCCTCTCATGGACAAATGTTGAATGTACGCCTTTTGGGTATATTCAATTATATGTTATATTTCAAATAATTTATTAGGTTTTTATGAAGAAAGGATTTTTTTTTATCTAGAATCGTCTTTTTCCATTCCCATGTGTATGTGTACTACAGATAAATTATACATATGTTGTTCTACGCAATCAAATACTTCTAGTAACTTGTGTGGGCGTCGCACAACCCTTTCCGTGTCGAAACCCCAGCGAGAGTTGTAAAGGTACTACATGTAGTAAATGAAGAAATAAGCTATAATATAAATGTTTATATGACAAAAATCATTTATAGAATTATTGTTACAATGTTGGAAATATCCCTTGTCACTTGTGGGTGTTAATTCTAAGTAATAAAAAAAGTGTTGTTTCTATTTTGATGTTATCGCTATGTAGTGGTAATATAAGAAAAAAGATAATATTTACGATCTAGGCATATTTATTTCACTCAATGTCCTAAGAAATCACAGAAACTTAGACTGCTCCAAATTCGCGTGAAACACCGGAATGAATTTGACAAGTTACGTATGGCTAATGTTGCCAGAAAAAAATAATTAATAGTGTCACTAGTGTTCTTTGCTACAATAGTAGTAGAATTAAAAAAAACTTCATGTAGTAATAAAAAGATATTATAAAAGATTACTCAAGCAAGAGGAATGAAAAAAATATGCAAAAATACTCAAAGGCATTTTATTATTATATATACACATATATATATAAATCCATCCATATGCACACCTACCTATATATATATATATATATATATATATATATATATATATATATATATATATATATATATACACTTAAAAATAACAAGAGAGGGAGGAAGAGAAAGGAGAAGGAAGTATCGTAAGAAATTGAGAGTTAAACAATTTTGAGACAATTCTTTAATGTATAAATAGAGGGAGCATTTCGTATATCTAGTTGCAGCTTATTACACAACTTGGTTTTTCTTTTTCAGGACGCAAACCAAGGGCATGAACGGTTAAGAATATAAATTTGGTTTTGACATATTGGATTACTGAACTACCAGATTAATGAAACATTCTGAAAGCTAAACAAAAGTGAAAGAACGTGAAGATTACATCGATCTTGAAAAGCTAACCATTTGTAGCGAGACATGAAATATGATCAAAGATAGGATCATTATTTTTGAGGATGAAGATAAACAGATGCTTCGATTTTGAAAACGGACTAACTTATTCAGGTGATATTTAGACAGATCCATATCTCTATAGTCAAGGAGAGAAAAGAGTGTTTAGCAACAGCCAAATTTAATGGAAATTGAAAGAAAATTTTGAAGTAATGTTGGCTAAAGATACTAGTCGATTCTGGTTGCATATCTGAAGTGGCTAATTAAGACTTTGTTTGATCACCATCTAAGTTTCTGAAAGTTGAAGGAAAAGAAATTATAGTACCATACAATGGTAGTTTCGGCATATTGAACATAACAGTCTAGTGAAAGAAACTACTGAAGAGTGTTCATTGCATGTTTGATTGCCAATAACAATAGCCTGAACACTTGCTAGTAATAAAATAACCCACTAAATGCTTTAAATATCAGTTCATCTTTGTATATTCACTTAAAAAATAACAAAGGTTATTTACCAAGTTGATTTTGAGTGAAGCTGTTTACCAAATTACATTCTAAAAATATATCACTTCATTATCGATTGACTTTCCTTAAACAAATAAAGCATCTCGAAAAGCATCCATCTCATCTGTATCCTTGGTGAGGTTCACTAGTTTCTTATCGTATCACGTAAATTCACATTTGGTCGGTTGAAGCATTTTAATTCATGAATTGGTGGCCTAAATATATATAGAGTTATTATTTATTACCGAAGAATTCATTGACTGCTTAAAATACAAAGCTTTATTGTTGAGATGACCGAAATGGAAACTCTGCTTATTCCATTAAAAAAAATATCAACGACGGTTCACTTCAAAAAACCCGACGTACTCCGGCTTTCAACTAGCACTCACTACGAATTAAATAAACTGCCACATGTTTCAGGACAATCTATTGATACGTGTAACTGCAAAAGTATGGCTAGAAAAAGCTACTTAAATCTTCACTTCATATTTTTAAGACACTACGGCATTGGCGACTTTAGGCCTGTAAAGGGCAATTATTTACCAAAGATCAGCTTGAGTTGGACCGGATTCCATACTTTGCTAAAGATCATTTCTCTTATCACCCTATTCGGGGGAGCTATCCGCGCTGAGACGATGGGTGACTTTTCTTTGTGCTGTTCTGAACTCCTCAACGTTTTCCTCGGCTGCATCAAGTTTGCTGTTCTACTCATATACAGGAAGAGAGTTTACAAGCTCATGAAAACAATAGAGATTGATCGTCTAGACTATTTTGATGATGACAGATTCATGGAGGATGTAAAGGGTTGGACTCGTAGAATTACTATAGGCTATGTGGTCATGGCTGTAGTTTGGTTGGTAGGATATTACACGACTTCTTTTACAGGCAAGGATGCGGATGTTAACAGCGAGTGGTCGATACTGTCTCTGTACACGCCTTATGATTTCTTTATAAAACGCAGGTACGTACATAAAAGTATTTTTGTTTGTAAACTGTTTAAACCTTTTTCCCACTTTTTTTTTGACTATTCAGCTATTTTCATTTTCTTGCTTCGGTGCTGCGGCTGAGCGTTGTATTTTACTTTCGTCGTAACTTTTCATTAAACTTTTCTATTTGCGAAAATCGAATTCAAGAAGCATTAGATTTTTGCTCTCCTTTTTTCATGAAATTCATAACCTGCATTTTAATAGCGGGCAAACAAATTTTTTATACTTTGTATGTTCGACACTTTAATGTAGTATTCATTTAATTGTTTAACAAATTCATTGTAAAGTACATATGGTGGACTTGTTTCTACAGGAAAAATATCTTCTTTCCTATCCCTTATTAATATTTTTTTCTTCTAATTAGATATTATATTTTAAAATCACATAAACTTTTTTTTATATTTCCCAAATAAAAGTGGATATAATTTCTAATTATCTTAAGGTTTTGATACGATTGTTATTATTGCTATATTACTAGTAAGGTCAGAAATAGTTTTATATATGTTTCACATTTCGTTGTGTATGTTTAGTGCTTTTCATGAAAATATTCATTTTATAAAATTTAAAAAAAACTGAATCTATCAATCGATGAATATGTCTATCAATCGATCACCGCTTTGTAGCTTTTAAGTTGTAAATTTTGTACGTTAAAATGCGTAAATCGGCGTCATGGATATATAGAAAGTAAATAGAAAAGAGGTATTTCCCAGAATATAAAAACATAGAGAGGTCAGCTAATTATACTTAGGAACAACGGAAACGTAAAATGATTTTTCACAAAGTAACAAAATTCTATTTTCATAAATACATTTTTAATAGGAAGTGAAAATAATAATTTGTATAGTGAAAAAATAAAATAAGTTGTGAATAACGATAATTTTTCCATTTTCATGTGCAAGCGTGTCCGCTTTTGTGCATATCCTATTTCACGGTTCTTAATTTTTATTTAATATGCTACATCTATGTATATCAAATACAATTGTAAACAACCTGCGTGTTGTTTCATATTGATGACAAAGGAGCTCCTTAGAAAGAGTATTTATAAATTATTGTAAAAAACAACCCAAATTTTCATAAAAAGAATCGTTGAAATTCAGAAAAGATATGAAAATATTTAAGCGCTAATAATTATCATACTTTTGTCAGTTTGTCTCTTAGAATGGAACACTTGTATTCGCATACCCATATATATATATATATATATATATATATATATATATATATATATAGTTCAACAAATCATAATGATTCCTTTTTAGCCTTGAAATATTCTCGTAAAAATTAATAAAATTTATTTTATTGCAGCCTGAATTTGACTGACAACATTTATTCAGAAATAAATTATATATAAAAATCTTCGTCTCTAATATATATATATTTGACAATGCTCAAACTCTCCTGGAATTTGTATTGTAGTTATTAAAAAAAACGGGTACATAGAGATGAACAACAGTGGTTAAAATATATTTTAATTTCTTGCAGATACGGGGTCATAAAATTTCTCCTCACCTTGCTAGTTATGTACGAAGTTACCAGTTTACTCTAAATCGATGTATTTACGGTATCAATTTTCCTGTTCATTGGTCAACAATTCAAAGCTAATGCTCACATGTTTGAAACCATACGGTTTAACGATCCAAGCGAGGGAGATGTACTCAAGAGAAGTAAGCAAGACAAGGCTGCCCGTGGTGATCAAGAAGGAGGAGTTCATATACCCAGCGATTTGAGGAATGCAATTTTCTTTCATAAAATTCTGCTGGAGTGAGTATTATTGAACGTGGTCTGTTAAAATTATAAACGATGTTTTTAGGACTCTGCAGACCAACTAGGAACTTTTAGAGGTTTGCCATATCCGTCCTTATATCACAGCCGTTTAACTTGTAGACTATTTGTATCCCAAAGATAAAATTTTCGATTACTGTATATAAAATTATAACGCTTCCTGAATTAGAATAAATATCTTTTAAAACAATGTAATTAATTCCAAAAAATGTAGTGCGGGTATTTTTTTTTATTCGCGTACTTCATTGTGTAGTATTGTTTAATAAGTTTTTCAAAAATATTTGAGGGATGTCATGAATACTTTTTCTATACGGGTAATCGTTCGGGAAATATGAATCTTCGAAATGTTAATTTTTGGCAGAGTTTTATACATACACCCCATTAATTAAAATAGAGTCTTTGATTATCTAAATAATATTCACGAACATAGTACATAACAAACTAAACTAACTCCCTTCTCTTCTAAACTACTCAAATTAAACTTTGAAAAAAAATAATTTTTAGAAGCCCGTATATAGGTTTTCTTAAAATTGCAGCGGCAATCCTAGGTATCATATTTTTTAAAATACATCCCATGTTATTACGCCTACAAAAATATAGTATATAAAAAGAGTAGTTCTTGTTTTTCTGTACTTTAAATTTTTTCAGGTTTTCTCTGAAACTATGTTATTTAGAAACTTAAAATTTAACATGTGAAAAATTCTCTCATTTCAATTATTGAGCTAAAAATCATGAAAATGCAGATTAGGTAAGACCTGTTTTTACACCTGTGAAAAATATATTAGTGAATATATTCACGTCGCGAAAAATTAATATTCGCATATAGTTTAATAGATATACTCGGTATAAATTTATTAGATATACTAGGTATAAATATATATTAGTACCTAAATGTGTTCGAATTTCTCGTAGTGTGATTTCTTCCAGTACTTGAACGGTTTTATTTGTTGCTAAAGAAGATTGTAAAAATTATTCTTTGATTTTTTTATATTTGAAAACTGCGAAAAACACGAAGAAAAAAATCGCCGCAGCCTAAAACTTAGCTTGTTTCTTGTATATTTTTGTAGCGTTTCTTGTGAAGTTTCTTGTTTATTCATAAAAATGTAGGGATAAGTTCTTTAACTCTTCTAAAATATGATATGAAAAAGGGAAAAGCGGTAAAGATTTCTAAATTTTTTACCCAGGTACTAGAAAATACCACCTTTCAAATGGTAATCTAGCTCTAATTTTTTTTGCGGAGAAAAAATCGTACGAAAGTATAAACTTTTATATTTTTTTATATCTTAATTTTTTGGAGAAATCACGGTATTGTTTTGGAATACAAGTTGGCACCCTATGAATACTGTTCACGTTCATTCCTCTTACATGCATTTCAGTCGTAAAGAAAATTTTCTACTTTGTGATAAATTATCCATTTAATCATCACCATTATTAGTTTGTGGATATCCAATACTGGAGATTGGCCTTTCCCAAGGCTCACTAACACAAAGTCGTCCACTTTCTGAATCTAACTTTTTCCCGCCGACCTTTGAGTTCGCTAGCCCATTTAGCTGAGGTATGTCTCAAATTTTCTTCCAAGCCTTCCAAAATTATCATTCATAAGTAATAGAACAAGTGATCGTATAAGGAGAATTTGCTTGAATGGAGACTGGAACCCTGGACCTTTGGATTAAATTTTCAATGCTCTGCCAACTGGCCAGTCCACGCTCATACGAAATATTCCATATGTAATCACCTTTGCCAATTCTTACGGCATGTTTGTGAGAATTATGATTTGCCTTAATAGAAATTTATATCAAACTAGCTTTTGTCTGCTACTAACTTCGCTTTGATAACGAAAATGCGATATGAAAGGTATTTTTTTATGTTCTTTCCCCTTTCTTTTATTCCTTTTTTATTATATCCTATTTTTGTGTTTACTTATATATTCACAGTATCTTTTATCGTCTCTAGTATCTTAATTTTTCCTTTTATTTAATTGCGAAGACTTTTTAAAAATATTATATTTTAAATGTATCGGCATTCAGGAGTCAACACTCTGCTCTTGAGAAAAAACACTTTGACCTAAAATTTAAGTCAACCATTCTAAAAGTTTTTCCTTGGGATTTATTTATTACAAACGAATGCAGTCGCTTAAAACCAAATAATGTATCGGTCTGAATCATAGGGATAGAAGGTACATGTGCTGTGGTCATGTTTAACAAAATCCTAGAACTCGTGGCAGTCACAATCGCAGCCGAAGACATAATGGCAGCAGCCAGAGCCAAGCCTATATCAAGTGATTCAGACATGTCGATGGAGACAGAGGAAGGACATGCTAAATTGGAACTTTTAAATGGCCAATCAAACGGATTATTTTACAACGTATATAATAGTGAGCTGTTTTGATGCATTTAATCTTCCTTCTTCAAATTTTTTCCAAATTTAATATTATGACATCACGCTTTATCTCTTCATTTAAGTCGTCTCCAACAGAAGCTGCAAACACCAACTTATGTAGCGCGTAATCTAGGAATCTCCTCGTGAGTTATACGTGTTCTTCTTCGACTTTTGTAAAGCAATTTATTTAAGCAAACAAATGGTTGCTTAAATAAATCGGATAAAATGCAAAAACAAAGACTTATCCGTCACTGAAAGAATATTAAAATTCTGTATTCTTAATTAATGTTGTATTATTTACTAATGATCATCTTGATATCTTGAAAGGTGCTAGTGGCCTCTACTACTAGCTTTTTACACTCCATATGGATCAGTCTTTAGCGTTTCTTACATCGGTAGGCACTGAGAGTATACGTGAGGTATATAACCTATTCTGACTAACGGATAGGTGATCGGTCACGAGGGCGTTTCAATATTTTCCGCTAAAATCAAGTTTTTTTAAGTTCACTGGCTTTTCCAGTTTTGTGACTGGAGTAAGGATAATAATCATCAACTAAAGTCATTCAATGAAAATAGACTTCGCCTAAGGATTTTTACCAAGATCACACTTGTACCACTTACATCCAATGGTCTTCTACCAACATTATCAGATCATCTGCGTGTGTAGCAAGGATCTGGCCTACCCTAAGTCTTTCAGTGCGTGATCATCCTTTAAGATCTCTTCTTCCCCAATGATCGGTTCTGTGTATTATATGGTCCAATCTTAGAAAATATACTCAAATTGATGTGGACCATTTCTATTATATTCCTTGTCTCCTGGCAAAAAAACCGTATTTAAATATCTTATCATCAAACTTATACTGTAAAGCCAAGGAAGTTATTCTAATTTATGAATTAAAAACGCACGGTTCAGCGATTGTGTCCACATTATATCACGATTTGGCAATTATTATTCAATCAAAATTTATCGTTATTTCGCGCGATTTGGAACAACGATCAATAAAAACGTTTGCATCATAATCGTACAACTACAAGTACGAGTTGCCGTGTGTGAGTGAGAACTGTAGATGATGTGCAGAGTAGGAAGTGTATACGAAATTAAATATTAAATTTGGAAATTAAATATGGAAATTACTAACTGGATAATATATATAGATATAGCATGTTCTTATTTATGCGTTTTAAGTAAAGAAAAGGGAAGTGTAGACTCATCAAAATCTATAGCGTAACTATAACTGTTTTGAGGCACCACTGAAAATTCATTGCAGAATTTTACCTTTTACTTGGTATACCTAGAGCACAATGCCATTAAAAACCTTATTGTAGTGAATAATAAGTAGACGTAATTCACAAATTCTGTTTAAGTAAACTGATTTCGCTTATTTCTTCCATTCCAGAATTGAGCAGCTACCCTCTTAGATTTTTGTAATATATTTACCGAATTATTTTAACCTCCTGCCTACTGAGGATTTTCTATTTTAAATTAAGTTTTGAAATTATCAGGGTATGCTTATTAGAACCTAAGATATTACCCATGCGTGAGCGCCGTGCTGGACGTGAATCTCCTGGTGCCATTTTTAAAGAACTAATAGGTGACACTTGCCTTCAATATTTTTTCCATATGTTAATGGACCGATGTTGCTATCAACAAAATATACGGGATGAAGCAATGGTTCAATTGAAAATAGATGTATTTTTTGTTAGTGTGCTATGCGAAATAAAGAAGTAGGCAAGAGGTTAAATCTATTAAATATTTTTATATTCCTACTTTATTTTTTGATAAGCAGATGTAGTATGTCCCTAATTATACGTTTTTTCTTAGTTTTTATTCAAATTTTTCTGAAGATATTGGTTAATCGCCAAATCTAATGAACTGACTCGATTCCACGAATTAATTTGAAGAGTATTTCCGACAATTGCGAATTCATGATTATAATAATACATCAAACACACATTACTGTAAGTAGTGTACAGGTTTAGGCAACGGCTGCCTAATTTTGATAATATTAAAGCGATATAATGGCAAAATGGATACACAAAAGTAGCATACGTGCTGTGGCCTTGAGGTGTAAGAAGTAATTTTTTAAAGTAATCTTATTCTTTCACGTTATACTCTTTGTAGAGTGGTCGTGGTCATCACGTCGACATTAGTGGCCTGTTTCACGACGCGACGCCACTCATCGCAAACTGTCGCTTTCCCTGTATATTCGTGCAGTGGTCCATTGAAGGTCCGGTAAAGAATCTTATACTTAATGTAATTTTACCAGTGATGATATTATCACAATTAGAAATAATTGTAGTTTTTATATTAAACACTATTTGTAGATATTCAAATAGATTAATCATAATAAATAACAATTCAAAGTATTTGCTATCGTATTTTAAACGAATTTTCTTGCAGTTTTTAAACCGCACCTCTTTTCTTAATTCCACCGTTTGTCACTTTAATCAGACTTAACATGTTTAACACTATGTTATAATAGTCAGTAGATTAGTTTTTTCCTGGTTTTGTAATTGCAGCCACATTAATATGACGTAAATAAATTAAATAATTTTAGAATTTGTTTCTCAATTTTAAGACCCAAAATAATAAAAATATTTATGATCGTCGAAAATGGCTTAAGAGCATTTGTGTGGTAAGAGATAAACTAACAAAAATAGACGTTATTTGTAATCTTTTCCATGTCGTATCAAAATATACATACCTTAATTTTATCCTGAGATTCCATCAATTTTCTGGCTGATTTTATATATTGTAGTTTGAAATAAACTAGAAAACAATTTCGAACGTTGGTTAGATATGTGTCTCTTCAATTGTGGGTGTAAAATAACAAAAATATTTTCATTTTAAAGTTATTTTCATATGCTAATAGATTTTTTTCAGATAACTTCAACTATTGAAAATTGAGGGGGTAGACGGTGATCGACAATTACAAAAAGTTGAATATTCCGCAAACGTAATTCTTAAAAAATGGTAGAAGCATCTTTCCCACCTTACATGTCTGGGCAAGTACATTAAAACAATTATTTTTAGTATATAAATTGAGATCTCTATTAGAAAGATGAGCTCATAAAATGTTATCCATATACGTTTAAAATTTATAAATAACATTATTACAAAAATTTAAATTATAAAATAAAGAGAGAGGGGAAGTACAGGCAATAGATGACATGATAAAACCACAAAGATTTCATTTTTGTCACTTGGCTACTGAACAATAAAAAGGTCGATCGCTTCTCTGTACTTAATTTAGAATATTCTGAAACCATATTTGCAAAAAATATTTTCAAATTTGTATAAGTTTTGAAGTGGAATTTCTTTAGCAACATCTAAGTCATTTTGTGACATTAAAATTGTGCAACATTTGAGAAAACAATGTAAAACGATCAGCGGCGGAACTAACCGAGCGTGGTATTGAGAAATATATATTATTATAATTGAGAAATATATATAGTGTGGTATTGAGAATGTCAAAATGTATACATAAATGTTAATCTGTCAATGAATTGACAGGTTACGACTTGTTTTCACTCCATTAAATGCACGAAGCATTTAATTTTGTACATATAGGACGAAAATTTAAAGTGAGTGTGATACTATTATTTGTTCTATACTTTCGAGGGATAAATTGTTATAATTATTACTTATAAATAACCATTATGGAGGTTTAATTTTATCCGTCTAGTTGAATGGCTTATATGTTTATACAAAAGTGTGTTTAGAAAACAATGGTTAAAAATTATTTTCTCAATTTTATTCATTCTTCGATTTTCTTTATTCATTTTTCCGCTAAGAAAAAAAATTATGTCGATTTTTTCTTAGAAAAATAGCTATGAAAGTGTATTGATTAGTTTTACTGTTTTTTCTTTTAAAGATGTGCTGAAGACCTGCAAACTGTGTGGAATTTTATATTTTTCTTCCAAATATTGGAGAGTTGTTTGCCGCTCTGCTTTTCGCTATACCTCATTCTATATGTAAGTATTAAGAAAGGTCACATTTAAAAAGTTTATTATAGATATTTTATCACAATAGAAACTCCAGTATAAATTTAGCATTAAAGTTTCTTATCCGAAGAGTCAGAACGGGACATTATTGTCATGACAATGCACCCCGCTCGTCTATTTATTTACTTGTGTTGGACTACTAACTCGTAAATTAAGATAATTGTAGTTTTCATACTTACATATGCTTTGAAGTGTTTATGTCAAAACTACATATTTTACTTAAAATGGAATTATTGACTACTTTTCAAATTACACTAGCGAGAATAATTTCACTTTTTTTTACGGGAACGAACAATTTTTGTACAAATTTTGGTAAACTTAAAACCGCAATATCGTTATTATTTTCATTTGTAATGTTAACCGTACAACGGATAAAAAACTTTTTAAAATATGCCTTTCCGATTGAGCCCTACGATCGGTGGCTTTTCTGAAATTAATAAATTTTGTTTACCGTCTGACCGATGTCAAATAATCAAGATAAGAAGCCCATTGAAAAACATGAAAACGATGGAAATTTTGTAAGAAAATATCGTTTTAAGTAAATTTGCAAAGTACTGCTACTGCTAGACATTTTTGAGTCGCTGCTAATAATTTAAATTAAATACTTTTATTTTCATTATTTTACACTTTTAAGTGCCCCTGATATTCAGTGTTTGCTTGAAGTCATTCCGATTTAAAAAAAAAAATGTATTTTTAGTGATAATGATGCCCTCTGTTACCCAGAATTTGAACATTCTTACGATGACTTCAATGATATATCTTTTATTAATATAGAAACAGACATTATTAGCATTTCATCAACCTGAATTTATTCGTATACACCATATATATATATATATATATATATATATATATATATATATATATATATATATATATATATACAGATATATATATATATATATATATACATATATATATATATATATATATATATATATATATATATATATATATATATATATATATATATATATATATATATATATATATATTATATCTATCCTTTATTTGTACCTACCTACTAATATTCTAGTTACTTCGTATATACGTGTACATATATGATGTATGTCCTATATTTGTATATTTTCCCCAACTATTTATTTTTTTACTATCTTACTTACGCAAGGACACGTTAAGGGAGTCCAAATTCATTGAGTTTACTCTTCGTCGCTGTAGAGTTACTGTCTCCACCTACCGAATCTTTCATTATACCCTGATTTTACTGAAGAACATATTTATGTTCATTGAATTACAATGGGGGTATACACTTCCAAATAAAAAAATCATCCAAATCTCTTGATAACTGCCAAAGATTTGACATTACATACGAAAAAAAACTGAATTCCTCCTGCGACAGTTCTCTATACAATTAGGTACATACGTCACTTTAAACGTTTAAGGGTTCTTATTACTTCTATATACAAAAAATTATATTATTATTCATGAATTAAATATATCACCTGGAATATTTTTCAGAGGTTATACACCTCTGCACAATTTTATATATACCATTTCTCCTAAATATTATGGAACATATTCATGAAACTTTAAACTGCAATATTATCTTTGTTAAACAAGAAATGGATTGATTTTAGAGCTTTTTCATATTTTCATTCCAACTAACCATAGCATGCATATATACCTTAACAATTTCTCAATGATTCCTTTCTCATTACAGTATTAATAAATTTACACATTTTTGTCGAATTATATAAATATGGTTCCAGTACTTATTTTTCACAGACTATCAACTTCACTTCAGACAAGATACTGGAAGCATTCGGCCCCTTCATGTTCTTGGCTTATCTGATCTATCAACTCTACCTGATCAATTGGTGCGCAGATAAAACTCGCAGTGAAGTAATTAAAGTACTATAAAAAGCAAAATACTTTAGTCGTTATAAATCCTACATATATAAAAATGTAAAATTTGTCCCATTTTTTCTGTCATCTTTGTGTCTTTGTTTAGTCTTTAATATTTACTAGATATGTAGATAACACCGTAAAATGTAATAAACATTTTATGCGTTTTCTTCTAAAATGTGATTCTGTGTTATTCACGTAACAAAATTTTTTTGAAGTTATTTAGCAAAATCTTACTACTTTAATGTTTAATTTCATTTCGTGGGATATTTTATCATAAAAACTTAGAAATTATCATAATATAAATATAGATTGATCTATTAGATATTAGTATCTAGAATAGGTAGCAATAATATAATAAAACCTCGCATGGAAAATATAGAAGATATACTTTATGACATGAGACTATTTACATCTTAACAGCGGACCACATTTATTGACACTAATTTTATAAGAGCTACTTGTGAAGGATCACAAGTGTAAAGGCCTAAAAAGGTTTTTACGCGATTTTTTTACAATGGAATTTATTGAATGATTGTTGCATATTACATTATTTAAAAATTAGAAATATTTACGATGTTATACATAAAAAAGTTGAAAACCTAAAAACATTACCGAATTTTAAAATTAGGTGTAATTTTTGATTTGGTTTATTTATAAACAAAATATTCCTAAAAATGAGACACGTGTTTGTCATTTTAGTCCAATAAGGATATCGTTTCATAAAATGTATTATATTCAGGGATGTTTTATTAATTATGATGCCTTAAAAGGTTATAATGTGCGGTACAAGACACTTTACAACTTTGTAGCAACAAAAATGGGATCACTGTATGCGGTTCTTTAGCCAACTGATCTTCTCCAATCTGTATCCGTCCGGCCTTCGCCGTTCTAAAGTTCTTTTTGAAGTGAATCAAAATGAGGTTTTTCCTTTTATTTTCTTTATATAAGCTAGTATAACTGGTGCTTTGGATCATGACTATTGGACGTCAAATCCATAAATATTTTGTTCATTTTTCAAAAAAGCCTCTGGCAAAATTATTTCAATGATGTCGATAACCGACAACTGCCGATTTTTGTTGGAGGTGATCGGTGACCAATTCTCCACCGACTCAACGCACTCATCAAGTGACACGCATGGTGTGCCAAATGTCGGTCGTCTCTCTTAGCGCGTATTTACTCGTATATTTTAAATTCTCCTCTATTAAGGCATGTTACCTCCGATGTTTTATATCGATTAGAGTTAACCAGAGCAGCCGTAGTTTTTTTAACTGTCTTTGTGGATTATGTACATTAAAATATAAAATAAGAATTTTTTTTCACCAATTATTTTCGGGTCGATTGTTTTTCGCTATCTTCCTTAGGTCTTGGAAATAAATAAATTGGGACGATTTGCAATATGTCATAAAATTGTATGTATTCAATTTGCTTGGAGAAACTAGAAAGTATTTTGAAATATAATTACATAATATGTATTTTAATTATTTCTTATAAATTAAAAATTTTTCCGGCTTCTTATTTATGAACAAATAACAGCTACTTGTTTTTCCCGGATAAGAAAGGCACCAAAATTGCATTTAGTTTATTTCCTTTTTGATATAATAATTATTAACAGTTATTTTATTAATAACATTCTCTACGGTTCAGTTATTTGTTTTTTGTTCAGTTATTTGATTTTGCTTTAGTTGATTACTTAACTTTGCGGCTTAGTTTTCCTACATAAAAACGTTTAAAATAAATAATCAATAAAAAGTAAGAATACACATAGGATTTATTCTAATATGTTTATATATTATAATTCTTAAAAAATTTTTTCATGAAGCTATAATTGTTTCGTTTATTTAACTCTAAAACATTTGTATGTTAATTTTGTAACAGAAAAAGTACAGTTAAATATTTTTGAGAACTTTTTTGATGACCATTCTTCACTTATTGTTATAATGATGATTTTTAATAATGGTTTTATAAAACTTAAAAAAATAACATTTAAATATCTCCAAATAGCCACTTAACAAGAAATGCTCTGAAAAATAAAATATAAGAAATATACAAGTACTTGTGTGGAAATATTCTAATAGGTTATCATTTCAGAATATTCATAAATTTGTAAAATAATGTTACTGTTGGAAATTTTAGGAATTGCGGCCGAGCTAATTTTGGTTTTTCCATCTTTCTCACATAAAAAATACATCCACATACATACGACTAAACGTTAAATTCAATTTGATGATTCAAGAAGATACGCCGAACGAATTAAAACTTGGTTTAATTTTGTTTAAAGGGCCTTGTTCTATTATTCATTAAGGAGTTCACAATTTTTACACAGGATCTATTCGAAACCCATGAAAGGGTAATGAAAATTGGTCAACGAGTGTCCTAATTAGTAGTAGTAGATACAATAAAAGAAATACAAACGCGTTAAAGTGAGAAACTTCTCCTTTTTGAAGATAGTTAAAAATTTACTATCCAAACTCTCGATTAATATTATTTGAATCATTATTTTTTATTACTCACACATTTTAAAGAGAGACAGTATATATGTGGGTACTGAATATTATAGGTTAATAATATCTGGATGGACAATATAAGGTATCCAAAGTCTGGCTGGAAACTATAAACTGTATCATGTCTCTTTGGTTACTATAAGGTATATGATGTTCATCTCTATACTATAAGATATACGATGTCTATATTTGTGCCATTAGCTATGCGATATCTACCTGAATACTGCAAGGTACACAATATTTGTCTGAATACTGTGAGGTATGCGATTTCCATATGGATATTATGAACTATGCTATATCTATCTAGATACTACAAGGTATACGATGTTTACCTGGATACTATAAGCTACACGATGTCTATCTGGGTATTATAATGTATACGATGATCAACTGCATTCTGTACAGTATACGGTGTTTATCTGGATACTAAAAACTATACAACATCTCTTTGGATACTATTAGCTATACCGTGTCCAACACAATACTGTAAGGTCAACGATGTCTATCGGGATGTTATAAGCTATACAATGCCTGTCTAGATACCAGTCTATGTGGATATTGTAAGTTGTACAATATCTAATAGGATACTATAAGATATACGATGTCTCTATGGATACTATAAGCTACACGATGAATATAATCAATTTGTTAAGGGTTCTAAGGTTCTATTAAAATCCGCCAGGTAATTTTAAATCCAGGCAGCTGGTCCTGTTGACATGGCATGATAGTGGGTGTAGGTCTTTAGGTTAAATTCTATGTTTAGATAATGGACATAAATTGTATTCAATAAGTTTAGAGTATTTAGGGAAAAAATATAATACTAAACTTTTAAACAAAGGATAAAATAAATTATATTTTTGGGTTCTTAGCGTTATGAGGAAAGTTAGAAAGTGAATAAATCGCAATACCTTATAATTATCTGGACGCTTGTCTTCAAAAATAGATATTAAGTTTTTTGATTTTTTTCCAGGCGTTACTCGTAGCAGAAGGCGCATATTTTAGTAACTGGACGGTCGCTTCTCTGTCGGCTCGAAGAGAATTGCTCATAGTTATACAGAGAGCGAACAAACCTCTCTACTTCTCTGCGCTTGGATTCTACAATATGAATATGACTACTTTTATTGCGGTTTTAAAAAACATTCCTATTTAAAGTAAAATTTATTGCTTCCAAATTCGTTTAAATCTTATTATTTTTGCTTATATAGCTGACGCTCGAAATATATGCGTTAGTGGTAGGTACTATATTCATATAAAATATTTATAGAATATTAAGAAAAATAAGTTAATTTTATTTATAAGTGAATCTTTACAATGGTATCAACTTAGAACTAAAAACAGGAGAAATAACAGAAAGGAAAAAAATGGTCTTCGGCATTAGATGAGGATTTCTTAACGAGTAAGAAGAAAAGTAAATAAAAAATTGTCATTGGGCAGATGGTCGGTTCCAAAGTGTAATCAAATAAGTAGCTTTTAATTTGGTAAGAAGATAACATCCTCTAATTCCATGGCCACACAAGTCTTCTATGTAGTCGAGTGAGGTTTATATTATTTTCCGTCGCAAAGGGGCAAAGAATTCGTGAGAAATTAATGTTATTTATCTCTAACTAGCCGTACACTACATTATCTAATTTATAAAATGATTTTAACTGTGCTGCTCGCCATCCCCTCCGTAGTCAACATGTAAGTTACGTTCTGTTCGCCAAATGACATTCGTCGATAAAATAAGAGTTACATCAGCAGAAATACTCGAGATAATCAATCAAAGACTAGCGGTCTGTTAGAGTAGTGTTTTCCAGTTCCTGTTGCATTTTTATCACTGCTCTGCCTCTGTCATAACGTAACGATAGCTCTACAGTTATTTTGCAAAGTTTATGCTTTCCGATACAAAAATTATTTTTAAAATCGCATTTGTGGTTCTAGTGATTAATAAACCAAAAAAGCAAGGAAACTTTCCGCTTCACATATTAGTATATTATATCGAAAGAAATGTTTGGTTATAAAAATTTAGAAACGATGCTAAAATCCAGATAACATTTTTGTGAATTTGAATTTTTTTCTAAGTTGAAAATTATGCATCAATTACAATTAGACTTTTTAATTGTCATTATGTTTCTATTTGTAAGTTTTTTAGTTTTCTGACATTACAAAAATAAATAGAAAAAAGGCAAAATATTTTGTTAGAAAAAGAATATTTTTTTGTGTTATGCAGTTATTTTGATTCAAAACAAGTCGTCGTTTTCAATATACATTGGCTTTTTTTATATTACTAATTTGAATGTAATATAGCTTGAATCAAACGGAAACATCTTTTACTGTTTCGTATTTCTTGTTTTGGAAAATAGCAATATTCATCGTTTAACCTTAGGGTAAATAAAGCCATTTTAATTAAGTTTGATTTCTAACGAGCTCTAGAAATTTTCAAGAGTTTTAGTGATTAATTGGCCATAAGAAAATAATTATATTTCATTTCTTTATTTATGGTTTGTTTCAATAAGTTTGTTTAAAGCATCATGTAATAAATATTACTTTTCAACCTCATCAACATTGAAAGAAATTTCTTTTACATCAAATTAATCATAATTTCCAGAACAGTGATCTTGGATTTCTACTCACTTAATTGTGCAGGAGTTCAAAAAATATGTTGAAAAGAAAAATCCATCAATAGATCATCAATAGACAGAAACCTTCATCAGTAGATATACGTATATAATTTTGATAGGCGCAAAGAAATGAAATTATAAGTAAATTAAAGAATGTGAAAAATACTGGGAAACCTAATGAAACTGCTTATTATTTTTTATTGAAGTTATATATTATACGTATATAAGTATAAAGAAAATTGGCCACAGTTTCTTTTGTTAAGATAATTTAGACCTTATAGATGTAGATTGTTGTTATATAGCCTTCCCCGCGGCTCCAGGAGGTAAATCTCTTTCTTAGTCCATTTTACGTACTATGTTTAGATTATAGAAATTAGAATTTAGTTACTGTTTTTCCCAAGAAAAAAGAAAATATCCTGGCCTTCAGTTCCAAAAATAAAATTGCAGATGGATGTTGTTCATTAACCAGATTCTTTTTATTTTCGGATCATAAAAGTAGCTAATGGAGCTTTTGGAGTGATGAGAAATTTTACATAAATTAATTCATATTAAATATAAAATAACTTATTTCTACTACGCACACAGTAATATTATTTTCGTTAGTTTATTGTAAACATTTTTATTAGTAATCAATATCATCATACGTGAAAAAAAAAAATTCAAATAAGACTTTATTAATATAGCTTTGTAAAATTTTAATAAGTGGAGCTAGTAAAGTAAAATTATTATATAATTGCATGTTAATAGAAACTTTAAGATAATCATATTTGCAAATATATGTCATTTTGTAAAAAAATTAATTACAAAGCACGAATGTATTAAAATATTTTTTTTCATACTAATATTTTTTGGAAAATGTGTCCTGAACTCTGGTTCTTCTGTGATCATGGTAACATATGTATTTAGTTCTCTCTTTGAGATTTTTTTTGTTATTATTTTGTATTGTACACTTTTTTGATAAAATCGTTCATTACATAATTGAATAGAAACGACCACAGTCTCTGAATTTACTTTCGAAATTTTTACCTACAAAACATCATTAAAATTTCTATGATTTTTATTTTGATTATAACTCACAAAACGGCTATAACTTTACTTTAACTTTGTTCTAGTCTTCAAGTAAAACTTATTGTGTTTAAGATGATCACTGAGACTTACCCATAAAAACAGATGTGCATTCTGTCACTTTCTGTATTACTTGCTATATCTTTTCTGTAGACCATTTTAAGATCTACAATTTCCCTGTGCTCGATGTTAGCATATCTTTGATAGTTTCGCCAGTGTCCGTAACAAAATCCCCAAGGCTAACGAATTTGATAGCGACTACATCGACATTATTAACTATTTCAGTAATACACACACTGTACACGTGCTACATGCCTCTAACCACTCAGAGCTATAATACTGCATAAGATATATGTTAATCGGGTTAGTAGTTTTCGCGTGAGTTCCCGAGAAAGAAATAAAATTTCCACGATTTTTCTAAGTTAAAGACTTTTTGGTTCATTTTTGGGATGGAAAAGCAAGTGAAAATCTGACGGTTTGTAAAATCTGGTAAATGAACCATATTCTCGGTACCAAGTTACCATATCCTCGGTAACAAATTATCTCCTAGTTACAACAAATCTTGGTAAGCCTCTAATAATATATGTGGTTTGATTTCGTCTTGGTTAAAAACGACTTCTTAGCGATTTACTTGGGAAATTTATAGTCCCGCACATTTATGAAAAATATTTAACATATTTTAAGTAGTAGTTTCTGAACATCAAATCTATGGCCTAATTATTTCTACGTATATAGTAAAGACTCTACCCAGATACACCTCTTTGTCAAATTTAGGCATATTTTGATGGTTGAAATGTTTTGCGGAAACAATTTTCTGGCTGTTTTCAATTTTCTGCTTGGCTCTATTTTTTTCCTGATTATTTTCTCTATACAAATTCTTCTGTCAACATTTTCCTATTTCCTTTCTACATTCAGAATTGCCAAAGTTTCTCGAAAACCATTTCTTTATTTTTACTATTACATTGCATTTTAAATTAAATGTTTGTAAAATTATTCTTAAAGTTTTTTTTATTTAAATAGCACAAAATTTATTTTTGTTCTTGCTTTGCATTATTAAAAACATAGTTTTTAACGTGACTTTCAGCACAAGTACGTTACGTTTATATTGTTACATTCTCATTATTCATCATTTTCGTAAGCACTATATTGATTCTGTTGTCGACATGTATCTAGTGTTTCATGTCGACTTCTATATTTCTCTTATTGTATATATATATATATATATATATATATATATATATATATATATATATATATATATATTTAAAATATTGCGATAATTCGTTAATTTCAAATGTTAGTAGACCCATGCTGATGTAAATTTTTAATTTGGTAAATTTTCTTGCCTGGTTTATTTTTTTAATTATAAATTTTACCAATTTGATTATCTGGTGTAATAGGACCAATTCAGCACTATGATCAAAATCAAAATTAAAATACGACTATAAATGTATAATTGAAAAAAGAAATGTTGAATAATTGTGTTCAAATTTAAAGCTCTTAAATTAATATATAAATAGTGAATATAGATATTACGAATTCACCACGAGAAAATAATATGCTGACACTTTATAGGTATTTTCTTTAAAAGCAACTATGCGTCATCATTTATAATGCGGAAAAAATAAATGTAAACGTTTTTATTTCAATACGAATAACGACAGTATTTATAATGGCTTAAACAGAAAAATATCATAATTAAGTTATAAGGGAAATCAATTTAATGCAATTAACAATTTTTTTTTCTCTTGCGTATTAAATCTATACTTATAGATACTTATGGCACTTACATTGGACTCAACTATGTTTGTAAATTAAATTTAAATGTTTTCATAGTCTAGTTACATAAACGATAAAAATTGTCTAGATGAACCTGATAAACGCACTGAAAGTTCTACTGATGCCGCAATAAACTTGTGTATTTTAGAAAGTTGACAGACTGTGTAAACTGAAGCGAGCGTCACTCGGCAACCACACCATCTATTGTACACAGCACGTTTACGCGCAACTGCGTTTCACAACGCTGGGTATGGTGTAAGTTGGAGATATAACAAAATATAATTTACCGTGCTCATGTTAAATTCTAGTAATGAAATCTTAATATTGTAATGTTATTTTAATTGTAAACATATAATTATATATACATCGTCATCTGATTTATATTTTACCGGAGGTCCCTCCGATTTTATATCAAAAATTTCAAAAGATAGGTGTGAATATAAATCGACTAATATCATATCACAGGGTGCTAATAGCTCTAATAATGATTCACCTTTATATTGCAGTTCCGATCGGCGCATTCGTTCGTTACTCGGCGATATTAATTCTATATCACAAATACGAAATTTTCATTAAAATTTTACAATAATAACGAATTTTTAACTTTAATGATTTCATTATGACGTTTAGTATTTTAATGTAAATTTATGCTTTAAAAATATGTATGTCGTCACCGTGGTGTGTGTGTTGATCACAATGCATACGGCCTTTGACGTCGTAGCGTACCGCGGGGAACTATGCCAGCCACATGTATCAATTACAAACATTAAAGTGCATAAAAAATACATAAATGTGAATAATAGGACAAATTCTTCTTGAAATTTTATGCTATCTGAAAAAGAATTGGCGATTATTTTGATTTTATCTTATTTTCAGTCAAAATGAAAATCTAAAGAGAACTTACTCTTATTTTTCGCATTCTTGTTTTTGATGAAATTTCACTCACTTTTATTAAGAATTGATAATTTACAGGTTATATCCTAATAAATAACAAACTTTAATAAATTCTGATATATGGAATCGCCTCTAAAAATCCAAAACACTGATTAAAATCAATAATACGTATAAAATTTTGAGCCAAAGTCTTCGATATTGTATTTTAGTTATATTTTCAAGGTTAACATTTTGTAAATCCACAGATTGACGCTCAGTTACATACTTACATACTTACACTTTATGTAGTTTTGAAGGGAACCAAATATTACCCCGATGTAAAATATCGCCATTTATTGAATCAAAGTAGCGGGGACTCAAACAATAAATTTCCACATATTCTTTTATGAACGCTAATAGTTTAATTGTAAATTGTTAGTGAAATAAAATATATACATTTGAGTGAAATAATGAAATTTTCGCAGATTTACAGCACAAAAGTATCATATTAAATTTGGTCTTTGAACAAGTAAACTTTATACAAAAATCTACCCTAACTGAAATACAATATTTAAAAAAAAATTAATTTATCTATAGCTAGTGCCAAATGTTGAAGTCTTAAGTCAACTAGAAATAGACCTGAGGCTTTGATGATAAGTAAGTGAAGCGGAGCTAAAATTATAAATTTTTGAATGCCTAATCTTGGGAACTATAAAAGTTACATGAATGAAATTCGATTTAAATTGTGGTTATGATGTCTTGTATAGATAAAGTTTTTAAATGAAATAGGCATATGAATACCTGATACATAAAATAAGTTTTGAGTTACAAGATTTTAGAAAGAAACTCAAAATCCTTCGAGAAAATATTATAAGTATTACAAAGTTTAGACACGGATGAAAGCGCGCCAGCAGTGAATGAATGCTGGCGCGCTTTCATTTCTAGAAATTGTTTAATTACTTATGGAAATGCTAACAATGAAATCTCAACGACAAATATTTTACTTACGAAATTTTTTAGTATATACCATTAGCATGCCATTTATGAAAAAAAATATTTTTGTTTAAATCGTCCCTCGGAGGTTTAACTAAAGTATTTAAATGCAAAATCTATCACCTGAACAAGGGTTTTAATATAACTTTACAAAAATATTGTTGGCCTGTCTGGCTTATATTTAGTTTTAAATTTAATTATATTTCCAGTTATGGAATACAGTGGTTCACTCTCTATACTTTGCAAGGAGTGCTGTCCTTTTGCCGTCTTATTAGTTATGAGTTATATATTCCTGAGTTATAAAATTTCGTAAATTATTCGGTGCCGCCGATACAATGAAGTGTGTTAGCGCATTTGTGCGGCCTGATACAAAGTTACATGTTCTACTCGCTTTTAGAATGTCCTGTAAAAATATAAGGAGCTGTCATTTTGTATAAATTCCAATTGAAAGACACGCACTTATATAAATCTGAATCGAAGATATAATAAAATGAAAGGTTTTTAAATATGTCATATATTGTTTCTGTCATGAGTGTTCTATAATTTTGAACCATATTTTCCGGACTAAAGAAAATTGTGCCTTTGATCTCTTTGCAAATATTATGACAAATGATTATAAAACTTTTATTTAAATTGAATGTAATATTTGGAATTTTTTGCGTATTTTTCTTTTGTATGAAAGCTAAAGATTAATGTTATCTACGTGAGGATATTCTGTAAGCTGGTATCTACAAAAAGACAATTTTATATTATAATACTATTAACCTTAACAGCTAATTGTGACAGATTAGCTCTGTGTATTTTTAGCAAGTTATTATCCGTCGATGCCTTCTGGATTCTCCTGTCCTTCATTAATCGAGGAGTTAAATTTAGAAACAGAGTTTTCCTCTAAATTTTTCTTTATTTTTATACACGTATCTTATAATATGTATCTTATAATCAACTGAATTGTAAGGAGTTTGATATAGGGGGAAACCAAGATGTGTAGGAGTGTATGGCGCGACGTTCAGTGAAAGATTAAATAATATATTGAAATATACGACACAATAATTATATAATAACATGGTACATGAGTTATATGAGTATAATAACATGGTACATCTGGTACATGAGTTTACTTTTTTGACCATTTAATTTAAGTGTTACAATTAGTACCTTCTTTTTCCTAAAACTAATGAAGACTATTAAATTTTTATTAGGATTCTTTATTATTGGTATAACATTTTCCCCTCAGTAAGTCTTTTGGTTGAAAGAGTCACAGCTTCCATTGTTTTAAATCTGAAAACGTGAATATTGATAAATAAGTACTTCAGTTAATGGTCTCAATTAATATAATAAAATGTAAAAGCATAAACACATGCATATCAAACACGTACAAATTTGGTGTCTGTAATTGTTTACGTCTTTTTCTGATATAAGTTTTCAGAAATTATTTCATTTCGAAATTTTACTCAAATGCTAGTGTCTAATTTTTTGAGAAACTTCAAATAACTTTGCTTCGATTGTGATTGTTGTTTCTTAATGTGTATCAATTGCCGAAATTATACAAAAATGGACTTTTAACTGACATTGACAATCGTTGTGTTGTCGAAGTGTATAATATAGCCTTTGCTATTTTTGAGATTTAGATGGCTTTATTCCAACTATTCTGTCAAGCCAGCGAGTTTCATGGATTGATATGTTACATATGTATAACAATGCGATATAATTTGTTATTTTTTCAGAGTTCAATAGTGATTTACAAATTATTAAAAGAAATAATTTGACTTTCCATAAAATTCTGATTGGTATACAATTTAAATAAAATTGTCAAGGGTCTTATTTTTTAATTTTTTTATTGTGAGGGTGTCATTTTTATTCTTGTTACATCTGGGTCCAATACCATCCACGTAAAATGGTGTGATCTTTCAATTTTCGGTCCATATGTTTCAAAAACCTAAAAAGTACTGTTCCAGGTACTATTATAATATTTGATCAGAACTTCCAATTATTGTTTTAATTAACATACACCAATAGTTTTAAGATATATACGTAACTACAGAATCATACGTTATTCATGTGTCAATACGCATTTTTCTTCATCCTTCGAATACATGGTCGGTAGTATACTACCGACCATTAAACCTAAAAAATATTGGCATTCAACTTCAGTCAAATAAATTATGTACTGAGAGACCTGACTTTACCAATTATGATACTTTCTCCACACAACATTAAGATAAATAGTATTAGGTTAATAACTGGTTAACCCACTATCTAAGTTCATCAATGTTTTCGCATGTTTTAAACAAACAGAATTTTTTTGTTTAATATAAAGTTGTTTTTCTATGGAAAAGTAGCATGAGAGAACATCAAAGTCTCAAATAAGGGGAACTTAATCGAAGATCTGTTTGATATTTCCTATAAGAAATTAATTTAACTAAATTTAATATAGCAAATCCGTTGCGTAATATCATAGAGATCGAAATTATATTCTTAATATTTTTGAAAATAATGCTTCGTTGTATTACAGGACAGAAGATCCTGTGATACAACGAAGCATTGCTTTCAAAAACCTTTACTTATTATTGTGCATATATTGCGAGTTATTTTTTCTTTCATCCTAAACGGGAGTTACGAAATAAAAGCAATCTAAGTTCTCTTTGTAAAATTTAATATTTCATTTATTCTTTACTCGTTGAAAGTCAGTAGAAGAAAAAATTGAACGCCGTTTTCTTTATATATCCTACCAGAGATGTTTGAGATATTTCTATAGCATTCCAGAATTATTTTGAAAATATGGCGATTTTACCAACATTATATATAGAATGTATGTAGTCTATGTCATATATAAAAATGTGTGTGAAGGGTGAATATTGTAACTTAATTAATCATATATTTTACAGACTGACCCTCAAAAAGGACAAAACGATTACGTATTTTTCAAATGTCATTAAATAACAGTTTAAAGAGAAGGTACGAAGCAAGCAATTATTAGTTGGGTAACCATTTGTTTAGTTAATTAGTTACATTACCTATTAAATTTATCTTTCAAGCAGCCAGACAATTACTTTGATATGATTGTCATCGACTCACTCGAATCGCCCAATGTATCTCCTAAATAGTTTGGAAACGTGTAGTCTTTATCATGTAAATAAATATAATATAGTTTTTATATCAGAAAAACTATAATCATTTCAAAATTAACTAATAGACCATTGTTTAATTTTTGTTCTCTGTGCGTAAAAGCTCGGCTCAAAGGTTGTTATGGATATAATTTTTTCTAAAATGTTATGACGACAATTGTTAGTGAACAATGGCAGAGATTATTTTGATTTTCAGATTTTTCTAACTCAAAATGTTCCATATTTTTAGGGCTGGCATCGATAGTTGGCAAATTTTTGATAATTTTTTCAATTATTTAGTTTTAAAAGATATATTTTGTCTTCGAAATTTTAACTTTTTTTCACCATGAAAAAAACACGGAAAATGAAAAGGTTTGTGACGAAGAAACGGCAAGGTAATTTCATATTTGTCCTTTTCTCAAAATGATGAGCGTATGGCGTTAGCATTCAAGAGTGGTCAACAAAGAAATAGGAGTACACATCGGAGTCTTTGTGAGTATTTGTACATACGTACGTATATAAGTGATAACTAACACTTTTTACTCAATAGTGGTCAATGAAACAAATAAAACGAAAAGTTTCAAAGCTAGAAAACCCGTCCCACTCTTAAGTTATTTCCAATTTTAAATCTATATTCTACAAAAATTAAAGAAAAACTGATGGAATGGGAACCCGACAAATTGCATATTGATCGTATTGGTATATAGGTGCAACGTTTTCTTTTAAGATGAAATAAAAAAGTATTTTCGTAGATAAATAGGCAACAAACTTAGTGTTCCTTCATGGGCTAGAACGTATTTTAGTTTTTGAGATATGAGTGTACAACAAAATGTTGTGGATCTCGTGAGTCCGTGTACAAAACACAAAGATTTTAAATAGTATAAAAACACGCAAGCTCAAATATCTGGGACATATCATGAGCCGGAGGAAATACCAACTTCTACAACTCACAGTGCAAGGCAAGATACTGGGCAGAAGGAGACCTGGCAATAGAAGGTTATCCTGACCGAAGAACATACGCCAGTGGTAAAATAAAAGTTCTCTTTATTTTCAGATAGCTGCATCCAAAGTTTTAATAACCATAATCATTACAAACCTTAATTAGAAGAGGGTACTATAAGAAGGAGGAGAAAGTTATTGACAGGTCGCGTGCGAGCAGCAGAAGAAAACGTCTGCCGCGTCAATGTCGTTGCTATGATAACTTTGTTTAACAGCTCACATTCTATAGGTTTTTCTAAATACACTTCATTGTAATGAACATGTGCTAATTATGTGTATGTTATTAACATAATTTTCATTCTTGTAGGTGCCCGAATGTATTTAACAAAAATTTCCATTCCCCTCAATCTGTTCTTTAAACACAAAAGTTACATTCCATACTACTTATGTATGATTAAAAAATGAAACTTCCAAGTTTCCTGACTATGTAGTACAGTCCGTTTATTTATAAGTAAAACAGAATATTCGGTTACCCTACGCAATAGAATTATTCTTATAATGTGGGCGTTATAATAACCCTTTACGTATTATAACACCACTGAAAATTATAAAAGATGTGGCATGCACTTAATGAACACATCAAAATTGAAATACCTCTTACAAAAATAAATTGAAGAGATGTAACATGTTTTGTTTGTTTGTCTTTTCTAATTTAACGAGATTAAAATCAATTGGAACTATTTAGCTTTTAAAATTTCAGAGCACATTTAACTTAATTTCATTTGCTCTTGAAGCATTTAGACAATTTACGGAAACCTCCATTCGTAAACAAAATGTTTAAATAATGTTGTATTTCACTCAGGAAGCCAATACTTAGTGTCGTTATTTCGTTAAATTGATGTACGCACCTATTTTGCATAAGTTGTAAAGTGTAATACATTTACTCTCAGATATAAACGTAGCATTGTGAAAAATAATCTTGAAATTTTCAAAATAAAATTTGTTTTCATCCTAAATACAACGTTTCTAAACTACTATATAACTTATAACAAATAAAACAGAAAAACACATATCAATTTAAATTAAAAGTGAAATCATTTTATTATTAACTATGAACAGTAAAATAACTTCAAAATAGCATCCCTAAACTGTCAATAGAGCAGAAATAATATTAAAACGGACTCTTCTCGCAATACCGCGTTAATTGATGTAAGTGCGTGGAAAACATGTGAATGTGGCAAGATATTTGATTATGTTTTTGGCCGGTAAAATAATCTATTCTTCTCACATAACAATCTGGAGCGTAAAGCGTTACCAAACCTCAGACCGATTGGTTATCAACGTAATTGTATAATAAAAAATGTATGATCAAAATCATTTTTCGTTAGAATTGAAGGGAATTACACACTATGCCCATCATAAAATCGAAAGAAAATTATTAAGGGTAGCAACAATACAGTTTATTACATGAAAATCTACAAAATGTTGTCAATATTTTCTTCAACACCAGTTTATAAGTTATTTAATGTGGAACTCAGATGACTGTGCTTGTTTCAAGGGTACTACGTACTAGAGAATTGAATAAGTCACAATAAAGCCGACGGTAAGAACAAAAAGAGTGTGTGAGGGGAAATACTTTTTTTAAATAAATAATTTTAGCAAAATAATACAATGCCATTTTGTAAAAAAGTAAATATTTTTGTTATAAAATTTCAATTTAGTACAGTAAAACAGCCCCATATTTTAATAGAAACTCAATGTTTTATTGATCAGTATTCAATTACGTTGTACGATATTTTTTAGATATTTGGTTTAGATGGTGTATATACTGACATCTGAGAAAAAAAATTAATCAATACTTATTAACCAACATTTCGTTAATAACTACATTGAAATATAGAGTCCAACATATCATTTCCCAAAAAAGAATGTTTATCAAAATTTTGCTTCGATACGGCAAGTATCCGTCCATATGTATTGAAATATACTTCAGATATAAAACTTTTTAGACAACGTTACACAATTTTAAAAATTCTTTCTTACGTAATTCTTTCTTTATGATATATATCATTTATATAATTTTAATGTTGGAATATTTTTTGTACTTTACGAACTGAACCCAGATTTAATACGAGTTATTTTTGTACAAAGTTTCATCCCGATTAAATGAGAAAAGTGGCTGACAGAGCAGCCACAAATTTCATTATAGGACATATTTTAGCGAAATGGATGTAATCAGAAATGAAGTGTGGAATTATACTTATATAAAACATCGGTAAGTTTTTCAGTTGCCTGTGGGCACGAAGTCGCTGGCACATATATACACAATGTAAAAAAGAACGTGTCCATTATTCATACAGGCACTTCTATACATCGAACAGTGAAAAGGATCTATGTGAGTTACTGTCAAATTTGCGATTTCAACGAAATAAAAATAGAGATCTCTGCAAAGGCACATTTTTTACATCTAAAATTCACCTAATGCATAATAATGCAGAAATCATGGGAACATTGCAAAAGCTGTATGTATTGTGACACGTTTTGAAGATATTACTGTGAATTAGAGATACATTATGATCATAGTTCCATTTAGCTCACAACTAAGCACTAAGGTGCCACATAAATGAAAATACCCCAACAAATGTGCCATACCTTTACTGACATTAAAATGTAGCTCGCTGTTTAAACTTCACCAGAACACTGAACCAGTATCACTTTGGAACAATTTACAATAGCGGCAACGAGGAGTGCTGACAACTGAGGGCAAGGCAACGGGATCTAAACTACTGCCGTGGCCGGCTCTACATTGAATAACATAAGATCGTGATTTGTAATCAATCAAAATTAAACTCGATGTATTGTTATGGAAACTATTTCAATAATTTTACTAGGATAATTTTATTGCTTATTCGGCAAAATGCCATCTTAAAATCAAAATAGACCACATTCACCTATTATACTAGTCATACAATCTAAAAAAAATAACATAGTGCAAGCTATACTTGCACAATTAGTGCCCATCAGCCGCGCTACCCACTGTCGGCCTCACTAATGCAGTATTACGTGGCAATGCGCAGGTCTGAGTGGGAATGTCTTAACTAAGTCAAATCAAACATTTTGGAAATGTACAAGGACAAAAGTTGTTTCTTATATAATGAGAAATATTTTGAAGTGAAAATGTATTTTTGTTTACATTATCCAATTCTTTTATAGGGAAAGATTTTCAATTTCTCGTTACGCCAAGCGTGATATGTATCGATATACTTGGCCTTTGACCGAAAATATGACTGAATTATTTGACATTCTTTAGATATACTCAGCGATGACCCGAGTACTATCTATTTTACTGCACTGGCGCTGCAGTAAAGCACTGTGTCTGATTTCGAATATCGATTCTTGTGTACTTTCGTTTCCGGTTTATTTGTGTTATTTTTTGATAAAATTATTATCTGTTAATTGAATTCAGGCAAAACTTCCCCTCTTTCGTTTCGAAGTACACTCAATGATAAAGGCTAGGTATACTTCCTCTCTAGATAAATGCATTTATGTTGTGGTATATTCTGCTTTTAATTGCAACATTTATATAAATTAATTATGCGTATTTATGTGCTTTAATATATATTATTTATTTTAATATTATTTGGCGTTAAAGTAGATGAAATGTGAGGATTTTTGCTTTGTTCATGTGTCTTTATGTATGTAAAAGTATACAACTACTATTAATTAAAGTTATTTTTGTTTGGGAATTATGAAATTAAAAATTTCCCACATGAACAGTATTATTCTATTGGTTGAGAAAGTTTTCACCACGGTGCTGTCTTAAGAATATAAATTTTTTTGTTCATAAACGTTCAGCAGTTATATGGAAAAAAACAATTACATTTTTTATGATAATTAATCGTTCTAATTTTTTTCAATAATGATAATTATAGTTCAACCAATGTTTGGTTATTAACGTTTTCGGTTTTTCAGATTTTTCTAAGCGATCCTGTTGGTAATAATGGTCGAGGAAAGCATTTTTAAAACGCTTTTAAGAAAAATATTTAAACAAATTTTTAAAAAATAACTTTCGTTTTGATATTGGGGTTGATTGTGGCGGGTAAGGCAGCAAATTAAAAAAATCTTTATTCCTTGTGTCTACAATTGGTTCACCACACTTTATCTCTGTACTAAATTTAATATTTTTACGAATATTTTCTAGAAAATCGCCCGTGACAGACACAGAGATGGGCTGCGAAGTGATTTCTTTGATATTTCGTTTTAGCAATTTTACCACGGAATACTAAAAATGACACAGCCCTTATCTATTATCGATAAGTTCATTTTGAAATAAAATGAATAATAACTATTAAAAAGAAACGTTTAAAGGTGCTACTATGAGTATCGTGTTGAATGCCTTTTTTCATATCGTGGTATTATTAATATTTTCCGCAAAATTAAATTTGTTATAAAAGATAATTTGTGATAAAATTTAAAATTTTAACCATAAACAAAACATTCAGCTAAAAATGAGAACGGTAAAGATAAGAACGGTCTTGTGGTAATAACCTCATAGTGAAATAAATAATGTCACTCAGCATTAAAAGTAAAGAATTACTGCTTTTATATTCATCTGTACAAATATAGACTACTTGTAGCTTTGAAACATTTAATTGTTCTTTTGTTTACCGATGTGTGGTCGGAGAAAAACTGCAAGCCCGACGTCATTAATGAATCCAGTTAATTTTCGGCTATTTTATAATATACAAAGAATTTCGAGCAATATGTTATATTGGAGTTCAATCTGTTAATGATAGGACACATTAATTGTGACTATATTATAACGTTTCTTTTTATTAATGTATATAAATATTTAAGTCAGAACAGCCGAGCTAGTACGGGCATTCAACTAACACGCGTCAAGAAATGATAAATACCGACATCTTTGAACATTTGGGTCACTTAATTAAAGTGCGAAGCCACGAAACGATGGAACGAAAAAGTTACCTCAACATTCACTACTCATCTTTGAGACACTTTGGTGTTGGCGATTTTACACCTGCCAAGGGCGTCGATCTGCCTAAAACCAGCTCGAGTTGGACGGGTTTTCATATTTTCCTGAAGATCATATCTCTCATCGTCCTATTTGGGGGAGCTATATGCGCTGAAACTATGACCGACTTCTCTTTATGCTGTAGTGAACTCCTCAACATATCCCTCGGTTGCATTAAGTTTGTAATCCTGATATTTAATAGAAAAAGAATCTACAAGCTCATGAAAGTAATTGAAATAGATCGATTGGACTATTTTAACGACGACAGGTTTATGGAGGCCGGGAAGACTGGAACTCTAAAGGTGCTTTTGGTATATTTGCTTATATGTGGTTTCTGGCTGATAGGATATTACACGGCCTCATTTAGGAACAAGGATGCAGATGTTGACAGCAAGTGGTCTTTGATGTCTTTATATACACCCTACGACTTCTATATAAAGGGAAGGTATGTTTAAAATTGTTTTGTTTTGTTTTTGTTATTTGAAGTCAAATTTATAAATACCTAATCAAAAACAGTGCAGAGAGCTGGCCTGTTCCGATCTGGCCATTGAAAGAAAAGACCATGATTGTATTTTATTCTATTTTCTTTTTGTATACTGACAATATATAATAAGGTTTTGTTCTATACACAATTAAGTTATTTATTTTGTACATTTTTCGAATGCAGAAAAATTTGTAACTTTAAACCGTTCGTAATAAATTATCTTTATAATAAGCTATCTGTCCATCCACGCTGGAACTATTTATAGATTTCACGGTGATGTACAATTACTTTAAAAACGATTTACTTTGTTTAACTAAAAAAAAAATTTGTGTGATCCTCTTTTACAGCACAAAACGAATCATTGCAAACGAACGTGATATTTATAAATGTATATCATCTAATATTTTTGTGTTTATTCTCGCGTTGGCTAAAACGTTTTTAAATTAATTTTAATGTGATTTTAAAGGTTTAAAGTTTAACTTAAAAACGCATCGAAGATACTACAACTTCATTCATTTGATCCTTGCTGGCCATTAGCTAGAAATTCTCAAAAGATGTTATATAATTTATATAGTTATATATCTATATTATAATATATAGATATATAACTATATAATGGATATATATATGGATATTATGGCTGTAGGATGATGAATGTTTTATGTTAACAAAAGAAGCTACTTTTTACTGTAAAATTCTGAAAACATAAATAACGGGATCAACTCTCTTTAGGTTAAATCCTAAAAGAGAGAAGTTCCCTTTCATATTTTAAATTAATTTTATCTTAATTTGGAGTATACGAATGCATTCATGGCCAAGTGGTAAAAAGTAATTAAAATTTTACCTGGACCTTATATGATAGGTTATTTTATGTAATAGGTTTCAACATTATATTCGTTGAATGTGCTATTTAATCTTATCCGTCAATCCATCATTTCCTTTGTTTTATAGTCTTATAGCAAAATATACTTGGGTTTTAATTAAAACTATATATTATTTTATAATAAACGGTAAAATATTTATATAACAAGAAATATTTTTAATATTTCGTGATGTTGCTCTATTGATGTGAGGAAATTGAATACGATCGAATCAATAGAAATTACTTCGAAAATATTCATAAGCTAAAATTTATAAAAAATAAAGGCTTTCTCTCTGCTTTATTAATAAGTTTATTATTTTATTATATTTAGTCCCAAATCTTTAAATTGATAATAACATGTCTCAAAATACTTTTACTTCCACTACATTTACGAATAACAAACTCTGTCTTTCGAAAACAGTTTGTATACACTGAATTCTGTCTTAACAGTTGTTTCAAAGTGAAAAATTTTACAACTTAAACTTTTGAGAATAAAGCATAATCCATGTCCATCTGGAGTAACGAGTCTTTCTCACAGCGAAAGATTTACGGAATCCATCCAGTAGTTTTCAAGTTTACTTTTTACATATAACCAAACAAAAAACAAATTAATTTTCTCTTATAAAATATTGACAAATTATAATTTTGAATAAATTGAATATCCCTTTCTTATTTTCGTAAATTATTAAAAGTGCAAAATGTGGGTACTTAGTTTTCGCGCAGATTTTTTACATGTATCTATTCCAGAAAACGTAAACCCTATTAAGAACATGTCAAATAAAGTTATAAAATGTCAACGGTACAATGCATTAATAACACATAAAATTTAATCTAACTAATATATATAGAAATATATTAATTTAAACAACCGAAACAGTCCGTGAATTTAACTAAAATTTATCTGGAAATTATAAATTCAAACACCCTTGAACCTTTCTTTTACTCTATCGAAGCATTAACCCGCGAGACGTTGGTTCGGAAAAGCTACCTCCATTATTACTTCTGATTATGAAACACTTCGTTATTGGTGATTTTACACCAGTCAAGGGCCAAAATATGCCAAAAACCAGTGCAAGCTGGACTGGCTTCCATGTCTTGCTAAAGGTCGTATCTCTTTTTGGTGGTGCTCTATGCGTCAATATCGTATCCGATTTCTCTTTATCTTGTTCTGAACTTCATAACATATTTCTTCGCTGCATCAAGGTCGTAATACTGATCTACCACAATAAGAGAATACACAAGTTAATGCCACTTCCATTAACTTGTAAATTCTATCGAAGTAGATCGACTAGGCTTTTTTGACGACGACAGGTTTATGGGAGTCGGGAAGACTGGAACTCAGAGGATATTAATGGGGTATAACATTATATGTATTTTTTGGCTGAGAGGATTTTACACGGCTTCATTTAGAAATCAGGATGCGAATGTTGACAGGAGGTGATCCTTGATGTCCTTATACACGCCTTACAATTTCTGTATAAAAGAAAGTTTTGTGTAAAACAGTTTTATAATTTGAAGTTATATTTATAAAGATTTAAGTATCCGTCTCGATTTGCGAAAAAAAGGAACCAGCTCTTTTTGCAAAATAAATTGCTGTATATTTATTAACTAATACTCAACTCTACTGCTAGTACTTATTCTATCCATTAAGAACTACTCAGCGCATGAAAGTTTATAACAAACAATTTATAATCATAAGTAATACATTCTGCATTTTTTTTGTAGATTTCATTATCATTTTCATTTCTTCCCAACATTATTGTGGTGTGGATATAACGATACCTTTTATTTAATTCAGAAACATTTGTATGGCTCCATTTTGCAAAAGAAATCAGATCATAAGAGATAATATGTAATTATTTTATTTATTAATTTAATATAATATATTCAGCACATAAGTAGTATTATCATATATATATTAATACAATCGGACTGTTTTAACATCACATTTCTAGTGAAAGAGTAAATAATTTTAGGTGATATTCGACTATTAATGATATTGTAAAACAAAATTAAATAAAATGAAATCAAAATAATGTATCAAACTCAATTAATTATATTGAGAGTGATTTATATTAGTCAAACCAAACTAAATTGAGTTGAAATAAACTAAGTGACATAAATTAATTTAACGAAAGGACGTAAAATTTTGTCCGAATTAGTGAATTATGTCCGATTTAAGCTCATTGTTAAGCTTAAATTAAATTCTATTAAATAATAACTTGAAAAAGTGAAACATTAATATGTGAGATATTTTTATTTTCCATTTCTATTAAAATATTTAAAAATAATAGTATTATTTGTCATCAATTAAATATAAATGTTGTTGTTAAGTTTGTATAGCAAGTCAGTATTATGGGGATCCATGTTATTATGGGTCAGAGTACAAACTAAGTCCTACAATTCATCTATATTGGCCTTAACAAAACATTTTTTTACTGTAATTGTTAGTCGTGGATTTCGTTAGCTTCTGGTATACTCCCTCTAATATATCGATCTCTGCGTTAATTTATGGTCTACATTTTTAATTTAATACATTGATCTGTGGGTCAATTTCTTTTAAGAATTATTTACGATTTCTTATTTTCTTGATGCACTCAGCATTCCTTATAAATGTACGTTTTCTCAAATGTACAAGAATTCGATATAAACAAAGTGTTATATAACTTACATTGAACTAATTCCGATGAGAATTACCCCACTTTGTAAATATTGACAAAAAGTTATCATGTTTCAATACAAATTTTGAATTTACTTCTATTGCGTTGCGATAAACTGAGACACTGTTATGTCGCATTTTCTAGAAAACTATTTACATAAAGTATTTTTTAACTAAATATGTAGGTCTTATAACTAGTATTCAACTTAACAGTTATGATACGAAGTCATAAAAAATAATGACTTGGACGGGCGCAACGGATGTTAAACTGAAACCTACGTTGGTGGTATTTACTTCGTGTGCTTGTATCACCAGTGCCATTTTGTTGCTTTTCATTGAAGGATGATTTAAATTGACGTATTTTGATGTTTGGTTCTGAAATTGTGTCGGTATATTAAGATATTTGTCGTGTGACCGTAAGATCCAAAAATGATTATGACATTTTGTATTAAATGTTGTTTCTTTTTGGTTTCCGCACTGTTAATGTAACAACATTTAAAAGTTTGTAACAACAAAAATAAATTTTGGTTTTTTTTTAAATAAACTGAAGTGAGGTGCAATACCTAATTTTACTTTAATGTTAATTGTACGATCTTTAAAAGCGATTTTTACCAAAACTAAAGAGTAATATTTTTCTTTTTTGTTTCAAAATTTTAATACATCATCATTTTACATTGGCATTGATTTCAGACAAATCGCTCGATTGGTTTTTAAAAAAAATTAAGTATGGTAAAATTATTACTTTACCTGTCATGTTAATTGTATATTTTTTGAGAGCGATTTTTACTTAAACTAAAAGGTTAATTTTGTTTTCTTTTCAAAATATTAATAAGACATAATTTTTTATTGACTTGTTCTTTAGGCAAATCATTCGACGCGTTTTTTAAACAAAATTAAAAGTGAAATGAAATGACTACTTTTGTATGAACCTGTTATGTTGATTTTACAATTTTTGACAGCAAATTTTACCAAAAACGAACGGTAAAGTTTTTTTTTTCAAAATTGTAACATGGCGTCATTTTACATATTCTTAATATTTTAGATATATTGCTCGTCCGGTTTTTTTTATTTAATTAATTGTGCGGCGAAATTTGAACTTTTATGTAATGTTACTTGTACAATTTTCAGGCGCGATTTTTACCAAAATTAAACGGTGAATAATTTTTAATTACATGTTTACAGTTTAAATTATATATAAAAAATCAGTGAATTTCATCGACAATACGTTTTACATGACCATAAAGATTTTGCAATTCGAATTTGACCCATTTGACTTGACAGTTAACGATGGAGAACGTTGAAATGAAAATGTATTCGTTTTTTGAGTAGTTTTAAGGGAAAAATTTATTTTTTGGGAAAACATGGAATTATCAGGTACGATGTATTTGGCTGAAAGTGGAAATTACTTTACTATTAGGACTCTGAATCACAAGTTTACGGTAATGCTTTGTTTTTATTTTCAGTTAAATTATTTCATTCAATCGTGTTACAAATTATTCTTTTAACTTTTTTTTTCTCATTTCCGAAGTGAAATCTATTATCTGAATGCTGGATATTATACCAATAGCCAAAGAGCAAGAGAATTACGTTCTTATGGTACGTAGTTCTGTTGAATATTAAAACACTGTATTACATATTGACAGGTATGGAGTCATAGAATTTCTTCTTAGCGTACTCGTCATGTACCAGGCTTACAGTTCGGTCTTCATGGACATATTTTCAGCCTCGATGTTTATATACATTGCACAACAATTCAAGACTGTCGCATACATGTTTGAGACAATATCGTTTAACGATTCAAGCAATAGAGACGTGCTACACAATGATATAGAGAATAGCATTGTTTGTTGTGATAATGAAGGAACACCCGAGATACCCAGCGATTTAAGGACGGCCATTATATTTCATATTATTTTGTTGGAGTGAGTACTCTTTAAAGTGTAATGGCGGCTTTAATGTATATTAGTTGTAAGATACACATAACCTTGGACTCTTTGATATATTATAAACATTTTTTTATTAAACATGACAAAATTAAATTGTTAGTCAGCGTCAGTGAAAGCAAGGGAAGAAGGATGTTTTCAAATGAAACGGTAGTGGATAATTTATAATTGTATCGGAGTCTGTGGGAATAAGTACGAATGTCCATTGTGGTATAAACGAATGGAAAACAGGCAAAATATAGGTGGGTTGGAAGTGAATGCAATGAAACTTGGTAGTGGAGTCTGTGGGAATAAGTATGAATGTGCATATGTAGTACAAACGAGTAAAATACAGGCAAGAACATTGGTGAATTGGAAGTCAATGCAATGAAACTTTCTTCCCAATATTGGTACTTCCATCAAAGTCATGATAGAATTAATTGGAATCGATAAAAGCAAGGGAATAAGGATGTTTTCGTAGGATGTTTATATACGAATGTATATATGTACGCTTTCAAAGGGTTACAAAATCTTAACTAAGATTTCAGCTACCTACGGATTTTTTATTTAATAATAACTAAAAGATTTAATTTAATTATGCTACAGAAAAGTTTAAAATTATACAAAAAAAACTTAAAAACATTATTAAAATTAAACCAGGTAAATTTCTATCTTTTTGGTTTTAGTACATAGATGGTACCCATTATATAACTAAAACTAGTTACAACTGGTAGAGTAGTCTCAAAGATCTATCGAAGACGTATTTTTTTTAGGTCACTGGCAGGTCATAACTTTTGCATTAATGCCGTTGTTATGGTTATGTTCATTGACAGATTCTAGAATTTAATATTTTCTGTTATGACTCGAATAATCCTGCTTTTTTATATGAAATTGTTCATTGTTCATTGAATTGTAACTGGGTCAAGATTCACACATTTTGTCATTTTGTTAAAAGTTTTTTTCTGATTTAACTCCAACCCGCTCGTTATGTGTTTTATCCAATTACATGTTTCGATTACATATAGACATAGCTGTTTTATTGAGTACCATAAATAAATTAAATTAAATACACGTATATTTTGTGTTACGAAGACCAATATTAAAAATTAAACATTACCATTTCCTTCATAATATAAAATAATCGCATCCTTTATTTATTTTTGGTCACATTTTCTCGTTTGATTCCTTATCATTTTATGTAACGATATAGATGTGTGGCAGGCAAATATTGGGTTTCAGTGATAATTTTTCATATTAAAAATTGTGTAATACGTAAGTTTTTCAGATTATGCTGAGATTTTATTATTATTTTGTTTTTAAAGGTGCGCTGAAGATTTGCAAACAGTTTGGAAACTGATATTTTTCTTTCAAGTGCTGGAAAGTTGTCTGCCACTGTGTTTGTGCCTCTACCTCATTTTACATGTAAGTACTTGAAAGAGACAGGTAAACATGTAAAAAGTTTAATTAAATACTACTCAATTGCAGTATAAGTAACATGTTGGTGCTAAAAAATATATTGAAAGTATAAAATGTGTCAAATTAATTTAAAATATAAGTTTCGGAAGCCATGCATTAACCCACATAAAAATACTGGTGTATGATTAATTCACAATTAATTTGATATGTTAATAATGATTTAAAATAAAATAATGATTTATTATTAACATCATCTCAGGATATAATTTCAATAAAATATTGTTGTAAGTTAAATAAGTAGTGAAGGGAGCGATCCGTGATTTGTATTTAAACTCTAAACATTAGTTTCAACGAACGTCACTGAAATAATTGTAGAACTAATTATATAAATTGGCGGGTAAATAACCTTAGATAGGCATAGTATGTCATAAAAATGCAATGGAAAAGTATCACTATATTTCGTCTTTGAACACATATGAAATCTGGTGACAATTTAGCACTACTCTTGTAACCTGCGTTCACTGGTGGAAGTTGATTTCATATAGGTGTTAACAAAAAAATTACGCCCAAAAAATTATAAAAAGAAGTTTTAAATATATTATATTCTTTTCCTTCTAAATTGATGAGAGACGTACGAAGATCATAAGTTATAAACGAGTTTCATGTGGATAAAAAGAATATATTTAGAGTAATATTAATTACTTAAATAAAAAGATTTGACACGGCAATCATAACATTTATTATTACCTATTAGCTTAGATTACTAAAAAAGAGTGCGTTCCTCAAAATTTCGTTCTCTGTGAACTGCGCGATAGAATGTAGTATTCAATAATATTTTGATTTTACTTCGTTAAATGTAATTAAGAACAATAGTTGCAACAAACTAAATAACAGTAATTATGGTTACGTTTTTACGTGACATTTATTACTGTATCTGTATATGTATCATTTTTCGTTATTATCGTCTTCGTGTCATCGTTGAGTTTATAACGATAAACAATTATATTTTTAAAATAATATATTTTAATTTTTCTTATTACAAATAGTAATTTTGGCATGATATTACAAAAAAACATCGTTTTTACTTACTTTTCACGCACGAACTGGTTACATTTAAATTTGATCAGGCACGATAATTTTACTTTTAAAAATACTTATATAAATTGACCGATACATGCCTTAGCGAACAGAAAATAATTGATTATATCTAAGAAATAATTTGTCTATTATTCATAAAAATGATTTTACGCATCAAACTGAATAAAAAATGTTCAATCAAAATATGACAATTTTTGATAGCTTTTGAAGAAAATCATTATCACATATGCGATGAAAAATATTAAATTTTTCACAGAAATATGCTTCAAATATACTTGATCCACAAAACACCTTTGTATATAAAGTGCACGTTATTTGTAACATTTGCCTAATGGTATTAAAATAATATGTTGTAATCATGTTCAGTATAAGTTAATGCTTACAATACATAAGTTATTAGACATATTTAAAAGATTGAATATAAAACACTGTGTAGGTTATAGTTCTTAAACTAGAGTTGAAACTTTGACATTTTATAAAAAAGAAAAGATCCTAATAACTCAAGTTATAATTATTATTTTCTCATATCAAACTCACTATACTCAAGATTCTGTTGACTTTTAACGAAGGATTTATGTTGAATTAAATCTCCCTTTTTAAAAATAATTTAGTTTTCTTGGTGATCCAAATAATTCTGAAAAATTATATAAATAAATTAAATAACATAAAACGTCATTTCAAGAGTTTTATTGGTTTTAAATGTTTTTACACTCAGCAACTTAAATAATATGATTGATAGGTAATCTTCATAAATTTAATAAAAATTAATCTGAATTGTATTTACCCGGTCTTGATATAACTGTCACTTGACTATTTTTTTCAGACCGTCAACTTTAGTTACGATGACATGTGGGACACGTTCAGCCACTTCAACTTTTTGGCTTACCTCCTCTATCAACTACACCTGATAACATCTTGCGCGGATAAAGCCCGCTGTGAAGTAAGTTAGTTAATGAAGAACCTGTAGAAAATAAGACCAAAGAAGATGGGTTTACTGTTAGCGATTGAGAAGTTCCTATGACCACCTCTCTCCTCCTTTATCATATTAAATCAGTGGTACCACCGTATTGCAATGTCATTACAATCATATAATTTAGGAGAGTTTCAAATCAATACAGCAATTGGAAATCGAGAAAAAGTGTACTGTTAAATGGGTTTACAATATTACGAAGTTACTAGTTAAATTAATAGAAATGTTTGTCAATCATGTATTACAAAATAAAAATCGTCCTATACTCTCTTTCCGCTTATAAACTTATGATACTTACTGCATTTCTGTCGTTTTATTTGTATACATATTCACTATAGAAATGTTACCCTTCATTCAATGTATTTGTGCATTAATTTACGAAAATCTCGTTATTAAATTATTAATATTTATTTTTCTCGTACGGCACAGGTAGGTACGCAATCTGAACTAGAAAGTTCGATAAAGTGGATACGATATAACTTAAAAAAATTTAACTCTCATCAAGTTTCGATTAGAAGGTATTGCAATGGAATTTATTCTAAATATTAAACAAAAAAACTAGCTTAGTTTCTATTTCAACTATATTTGATGGCGGTGCATATTTTTGTTCACAAATCAATCCGTTAATTATAAAGTGGATTTTTGGATAATTTAAAATATTTATCTTTTGTACAATGTTTTCCCCATGTCGTCCGCTATGAACTCTAATAATAATTTTCTAACTCTTGAATGTTACTTCAGATTTGCTTTCGTTAGCCGTAGATTTGAGTAAAAATTATTATGGTCTACGATTTAATAATCAGCAAAATTTCCATTAATGATTATTAAGCAAGTTTTTTTATTCACAGGCATTACTTGTAGCCGAAGGTGCATATTTTAGTAATTGGACGATTGGTTCCATAGCGGCTGGAAAACAACTTCTCATCGTTATACAGAGAGCAAACAAACCACTCATATTCTCCGCAGCTGGCTTCTATAACATAGATATGCAAACTTTCATATCGGTTGGTATTGATATAAACAATTTTAATACGAACCTCGTAACTTTTGATAGATATTTATAGAGAAATGTTTAACACAGGTACAAGAACGTGTGCGTTTGAATTTCCTTAATCATGCCACAGTTTTTGCTTAATACGTGGCCGATCTCCAATTTTATTTAAATATTACTAAACAATAAAAATATTATTTTTATAATAAGATAAATATTATCGGAACTGTGACTTAATTTCATTATTAATGTAACATTTAATTTATGTTGAAACAAGGTTTCAGCAATTTTTGAGTCTCGTAAATTTATATTTATTTAAATTATTTCTATATTAAAATCTTCATTTTCTTCAGAGATATCTGTGAAAATAACTTAAATACAGATACAATATAAGAAAATTTAAAATGTAACTGCGATATATTTATACGAATGATACTAAATGTATTGTATGTTTAAATAACATTTCAGTTGATATTAGAATTGTTATCCTCTTAAACAGAGTTTTTTTTACAACAGTTAGATGTATTTGAATCTTTTTACCATGATCGTGACATATTTAAGGGATTAATAGTAAATTGACTGTATTCTGAAATCAGGTCTGAGCAAGGTTTTTCATTTCCTAAATAGTTTCATTTTACCTAATTCTTTCATTTAAATTTAAACACTATTCAAAATAGTTCTATGATTATGAATTAAATACTAATTGTATTATATAAACCACAATAGTGACATATTTGTAAGACTAATATTACATTTATTGTGTTCGAAGGTAAAAATTAAATTGTAGTTAGCATATTGCCAATGGCAGGCAAATATTAACCACTGTATGATTCTTAGAACACATTTCTAAAGCAAATACTAAAAAGCTGATCAAGTGCGTCTCAGAGATCACATAAATTATGGTTCCATAACCGCCTATATGTTATGAAATTATTCGTGCAGCTTAGTGAAAAATTCTAAGTAGTCGTCGGTACAAAGATTGCTTTTATCATTCAAACCGGTGGTTATAAAATTAGAAGAGGATGGGGCGGGGGCAAGGTGCTGTATTAAGCTTTCTGCAAACGGAGCTTAAAAATTGAAAATGGTCATAAGAGCCAAGAATGCAAAAAACTGGCCTAATACTTCACTTTCTAAGGTATTCGAAACAACAATTGAAGCTCAGAGACTTTAACAGACAGAAAAGGGCGTGTAAAAAAGTTTAAAAACCAGAATGAAAAATTCTTAATAACTATCGCAATAAGAAACTAAAATTTGTCATTGTTTATATAAAAGTAATTTACGTCTAATGTAGCAATGTTTTTTAAAATTTATATTTCACAAAATGGCTGCATTTATGAAACACTACATTTCTTTTTCTCATTGAAGTTTCAAAAGAAAAATAGTTTTTTCGTTTCAAAAATATTAAATAAACAGAATTGATTTTAACGACCACGAATAGACAATAAGTGTGTGTAGTCAACTTTAGTTTCGAGGAATAAAATGTTAACGACCTATTCCATGAAATAAATAATTTTTTTTATTTTCAGATCATCAGAGCAGCTTACGGGGCTTTTGCAGTGATGAGGAATTTTACTTAATTTTTCTCCTAGAATCATTTTTTTCTTCTTGGTGTTATATTGTAGAGTGCACTTTCATAGTCTAGTGACGTTACGTTATAAATATTTTACACAAATTAATGTAGACATTTTTGCACGAGTAAATATTACTGTAACGGTATAAAAGAATATTTTATGACCTAAATATTACTTCAAGAAAAATTAAATAAAGATTTAAAACACACTTAAATTTTGAAATATTCTCACTTACTAAGTTAATATAAAATAATACATTGAGACAAGTTTTACAAACACTTAAATTCACGCTAGTAATATTCATACTAGTTAACATGCACCTTTTATTCGAATAAAATGTATGTACAAAAATATATTGAATAATATAAATATATGAAAATATATTCAATCGCTAAGTGCGTTTTCTTTTACTGTTACGTATTAAGAACACCATATAGCACTTTTTTAAGTTACAAAGTCTTTAAAGCTGATGCCGGGTGTGGGTAGATAATCGCGCTCAAATAAATACAGATTTTGTCGAAACTATTTTAAACATTAATATGTCGACTAAAAGAGACATAGTGCCGCTGTTTTGATCTCGTTTTGAAGAGAATGGGTTAAAGTTTATACTGGTATAAACTTCACTTCTCATAACACTACCAGTATATACGGCCACTTCTCATAACACTACGTATATTCAATAAATATAAGTTGCAAATGAATCAAACAAGTAAAAAGGAAATAGTTATTTAATTTTTATTTATTATAAACTATTGAAATTTCTACATAAATAACTGCGCTATTGTATGGCACTGCAATTCCTGTTATTTTTTTGGTAAGTTCAAAAATTTGACATCAATTATTTAGTTTAATTTCGTTATTCTATGGGTTATGTTTGTTATTATCTTACTAAAGTAATATCTTAATGTAAAGGATATCTTGCTGAAGTGGCAATCTGCTACATTTTATTTTGTTTTTTTCCATGAGTAAGAAATACGTCTGGATTTTCTGACTTATTCAATTTTTTTGTTAAAACTTCAAAACGTAAAACTAGTTCTGTCCATTGCAAGAATTTGCTTTTCACGATTTTGTAACGTTTATTTATTTTTGTAATTTTTTTTATTTTGTCTTAGAAAGCCACAAACATACAAAATAAACTCTATGATCCTAAACCCTTACAACAAGTAGGTAATATTTTTGCAGTATAAAGTAATCGAAGTATTTTTTTTATTCAATTTTTTTTTGTGGAAAATCAGATGAAAGAATAGAGATATTATTGAAAAGATAAAAGTTTTAAGAGCTATGATTGGGAAAGTCCACTTAAAAAATTGTCTACCCCCAAATTCCAAAATAACATAAGACAAAATTATAAAAAAAGAGTAGGCTAAAATTTTTATCAAAATTTACCGAATATCCGCAGGATTGGATCAAATTTCATAGCTCTGTTTAGATATTTTTAGGTCTGAAAATAATATAACAGGCAATAATTATTCAACTAAAGCTTACCGGAAAATTATGACAACGGTTCTAAATTACATAGATTTTAAGATATTTTTACACCTGACAATAATGTATTGGAAAATATGTTTTCATGTAGAAACATTATATTATTTATGAGTGGTTAAATAATGGATATACCACATATTTTTAAGTGTATGTATATGCGTAATTATGTATAAGATCGTAGAAGAGAGATCTGCTTTTAACTAGCAGTTAAGTTTGATATTTATATTTGATTGTTCCAAATATTTTGTTCATATGTTTACAAGTATGGTTCTATGCTTAAAATTTCTAGGGGATCTCTCTTATTTCTGGAAATTAATCGATCTAATTCCAAAATATAGTGAGCTGATATGTGTTGAGGTTAAGATCGAAAATACGAACCGAGGAAAAGATTATATAAAATGACTGGAGTTATATATTTTGGTTTATATCAATTTCTAGCCGTGTGAGTAGTGATTTCTGTTTTAGTATTTGAATTTCGAAATCGGTTTTATTTACGAAGTAGCAATTTTACAAGATTAAGATAAAATATAACATCTATAGTTTTGATACCCGAGACGTTCTCGGAGACGTTTGTATGTTTAAGAAAATTTTAGGACTTATATTTGAAGTTGCCATATGAAATATTGGTCTATTCGCTAGCCAAAATTTTCAAAATAGAAGAAAAATTCTCAATTACCGATTGTTAATTTTTCCATAGACGAGTAACTTTTTTTAGGCAAGTTTTCGATAAATATTTTTTATACATAACGCGTAACGAACTTGTATCTCGCTATTCATGAAATCTTCACTATTGTAGAGGGTATTTATCCAGAAATGTATGTGTCCTACGTATATGTACAAATCCTATGTATGGGTATACATGTATGTCCTACGTATAGGTATATGTCATTGAACGAGGATAGTTATGAAATACTACGGATGGGGTAACGAAAGCAGCGACATTGGGGAAGGTGGAAAGTCACTGTGTCAGAGAAATTTTCAGATCCGGTCGTCAATTTAGGAGGTTGTGAATATGAAATATTTTACACGTGTGGAGCCGCCTAAAAATGCTGATAATAAATACAGTATATGATTTTCATCACAGAATACAGACGTATTGAATAGACACTACGCATACCGACCCATATAAAAAGCGCGACACAATTTTATGTACAAAACTCGAATTCACCGACGCTATAAAAGTGGCTCCTCTCTCTCCCTGACGCACCCCACTTGACAAGTGTGCCAAGTGTAATCATTAATATTGCTCATAAATAGGCATAATGTCTTACTCTGTATTGCTCAAGGAGGGAGTTGTCAAAAAAAATTGTTATTAAAAAAATTGTTATGTCAATTTAAGATATTAAATTAGCATTATTGTAAAAATGTTTATCAAGAAAATTTAAGTAAATTTGAAAATACAGTTTTAAAAATTGTCAGTGTTCCGCAAATAACTCTAAAGCATCACTAGGTGGCAATTTTAAATACCAATATGGATAACACGTACATCTGAAAAAAAACATATACAAAGACAGATATTGCTTATAGAAATATTTATTATCTCATAAGGTATACTTTCATATTTTTGTTAAAACCCCAAATTTGGCCAACAAGTGATATTCTGTGACATGTATGTCTCAAAATGCCACATGTCAGTGTTATTATCGACGAAAATCACGGGAAGGTGGTGAGTATCTTCCATCGAGATTGGAAAAGAGGAAGTGGGTTGGTTAAGGAAATGGGATAAAATTAATTTAAAAACTAATATGATAACATTAGATATAACAATGAAATAGTTATATATATATATATATATATATATATACATATATATATATATATATATATATATATATATGTATATTTATTTATTGGTATCCTAACACTAATATTGGCATTAAAAATTTTAAAAATAGACAATTAGTTTTCAAATCACGTATACAATTCTTTTGATAAGATAAGTTTTAACATTTTGTTTTACTTTATTAATTTTTATACTTTCCAAATTACTACGCCGCTCGGGTTTTCGCAATTTTCGTAATTTTTCTCTGAGTTGCTGAATCTTCTTCTTCAGTATATACACCTTCCTTACGAGTTTTGACTTCCTTAGTCGTCCACTTTTGTTATTCTTCGACATTCCAAACGCGAAAGGAGTTGCCTCTGACGTGTCTTTTCCTTTAAATAATTATAATAAAATTGATGAATAATTTTTTTTTTAATTTTCATTGACACTATAGTAAAAAAAAATGTTATGACTGTATACGTAGAGTACTAATCTACAAATTAATAACTTATAACTCTGCTAATATTCATAAAATAATTCTGCTAATATTCATAAAATAATTCTGCTAATATTCATAAAATCATTGCTCTCCGCGACTGCTATAAATCCAATCGATAAATGGTCTTAAAAGAAGGACCTGTTAGTCAACCAAATTAAGTATCAGGCCATTTATCTTAATTGGCAGTCCCAGGTCACCGGTATCAGTCAGAGGACGGTATTCTGTAATTTTTTTGTAAAATAAGTTGCTTTTCGAAACCCTTCAAATCTCCTCTAATCTATCTCTTCCTTTTAATATTTAAATAAAATTCAATAATGCATGTGCTATTTCAAAGTTATACATTCGCAACCGATGTTTATATGGTTTATCCAATCGTTGCATGCAAGAAATTGGTGCCTAAGGATATTCGGTATTATCATGTAAATAAACTTACAACATAAACATGTAAATCCCCTTTTTTCTTTCGTCCGTTTATAAGAAAACTTACAACAAACAAGGTTTTGAGCTATAAATACTACTTCCTACATTATTTAGGAAAAAATTCAATTTGAACAACAATTTCGGTATCTAAGTTGTAACCTATTTAATAACTTAAGCCCTTATATCAAAATATTAGAGTGCACATAATCAGAAATACTGCTTAAATCTAATAAATCCAATATGGTTTAAAGTGTAATATTAATAACAGTTAAAGTACAAAGATTCCGTAATAGGGGATTTGGAATATATCGGTTTGAAAACCGCCTTGGTTTGAAAATCGCAGCTAACAAAAATATGTCCTGAATATGCAAGAACCTGTTAAATTTATTGGGTATTTAGAAATCTGACAAGTAGAGAATGTGCAATTCATTCAAAGTGCTCAATTGCTCCTTTTGAAAATTTTTAGAGTAGAGGACTAATGTTCCCACTTTTTTAGAGAAACATAAAGCTTAATGTATTTATATTTTTAACATCAAATATATTTAACTGGAAAGCAATGAAAAACAAACCATAAAAATAGACAAAAAAAATATTGTGACGGGTCTGTCCGAATGGACCTTGTGAATATAATGTACAATTATAAGAATGTATTAGGTTGAAGCTAAAAATTACCTTTCTACGGTTTATATAGTCATAAACTACCGTTATAACTATGTCATACCTATAGAATATCTTTCTTCAATTTATCAACGTACCAATTCTATTAATATTCATGGTTCCTTTAGTTACCATGATTATTTTCATACTAGTTTTTCTTTAAAATAATTTAATAGTCAATATTAAGTATCATTGGTTCATGCTCAGAAAGAGTAAATGTATTACGACGTAACATTTGCGCTTTTGGTTGGCGTTCTTTGCCGTTTGTTGTTGACAAGAAATAACATTAAAAATTTAATTTTTTTACTTTAAAAATGTGAAGAAAGCGTTTAGTTTATTTCTAAATGAAGTGTAATTAGAAATATCGTTTCAAATTTTCCTAGAAAATATTGTATATTTCTACTTTTTCTAGTAAAATGTTTATTTGTAATTTTGTTACTAAATATATTCATAATTTTTCCTGCAGGACGTTGCATTAGGATCATAATTGTAAATACTGGTATTTAAAATCGAATCAATTCTTCTTTTGCATTCGAAGACGGCCAGATAATAATTGTAAGCCCTTGCTAGTTTTGCTTTGGCCCATCGTTGCATTAATATAATGTTTTCAATCTGATTATTTCAGAGGAATATAATAATTAAGAAGAGTGTCCAATTTAAGAACGCGTGTGTTTTAATTTGAATACACAAATGCATTCAGTGTAAATCGGACTTGTTTTGAGCTCGTACTATATAATATATATATGGACAGCCAATATTTGGTTGGACACATTATCATGGGTTATTTTGGATGACCGGGAGATTTTTCATGAGGCGTTGGGGTTTTCAACCACTTTTGGAGGAGTCTCTTGGAGTGTATGAGATTTACCCGACGTAGAAGATCATCAATCCACGACTTCTTGGAGTTTATGAGATTTACCCGGTGTTGAAGATCATCAAATGAGTAAGTGTTATTTAACTCCTTTGTAGATTAATATGACAAGATTGTTGAGTATGGAGTAATCATATAGAACTATCAATACATTTTGATATAGTTTATGATGGATATATCGTGGGCTTTTCTAGCTGAAATATTTAACTATTTTTTTTTCAAGCTAGATAAATAGTGTTCGTTTTTACTTCAATATTATTTTAGGATATATTAATCTACGTGGCCTTTGTGTTATTTACAGACAAAGCAGCTTCACCAGGTTAACAATGTTAGTCAGAAGAATATATTCTGTAGTTTATTCTTTACAATTCACTATTTAAAACATTTGCCGAGTTATCTCCTACCAAGGTATAAAATTATACATCTTGACTTGACTGCCTACTGCAATATGGGACGAGTATTTGGTGCTCTCATTAAAACATTATCTTGGGCTCCTTAGCCCCGTGATTCTTTCCTATCTAATAGTCTTCTTCCTTGTATTTTCTTTTATGGAGTGCCATATAAAGTTTTGTTGGAGAAGTCGTTTGAAATAAAATAAAATACTTCCCCACACTGATCACTAGTATTAACTCAGTTGAATTATTAATGAAATTTTTGGCAAAGTGAATACATTTTTATAATTTGTCATGATTTAACTTATGTGACATAGAGTTTAAATCAAGTTTAAATTTCAATAAATAAGTCGACAACTGTATATATATTAACTGAATATAATAAATTGGATTCACAGGTAATAACTGAATAGAAAAATTTACTTATGCCCAGCAGAATAACATGTGGTTGAAGGCGAATATCAATGAGTCTAATGTAAATCATTATAACGGCATGGCAACGGAACGTGGCAACGGAACTCTATTATGAGCGGTTTCGATATGATCTTGGTTTTTTTGTAAAACCTGCGGCTCTCTTTCCATTTTCTGTAATTTCGTTTTGTTTTATATTTTATGAATTCCAATGAAACAGAATTTTGGGTTTTACTTTCTTGCATATACACACATTTCGAAGTCCTCAATTTTTTAACTTATGGTTTCGGTCACAGCCCACGACTTGTTATCGTAAAAAAAATGTAAAGCAATGCACTCAGTATAACCTGATAGAAATGTTTAGCTTTAAGTTGCATAGTAGATTGTATTTATATGAAAACATTGCACGCTCATAACTTACGACATTTAATCTCAACACTGTGGTTCTTTTGCTCTTTGAAAGTATATCATTGTATTTTAGAAAATACACACTTTTCGTGGAAAATTTTGAATATATAACACTACCGGGTTCATCTTCGATTCTTGTCCAACAGTCATAAATGTGGGCTTTTTAACTTGTTAACTTTCGATTGGGCGAAACTGAAAACTGTTAAGGGTATATTGCTCCCTACTCTGGCAAGCAGAATAACGCTTCCTGTTCATTTACAAATCCTCTTCTCTGTTCTGTAAACTTTTTTGGTGTATGACTTGTTCTGGGACCAGTATTGAGCATTATATATGAGCACAAGGTGAATCGCGATGAAAAAAAATTATACATATAAACAAGATTGGAACAAAATAAGTCTTCAATAGTAATCCTGCTAGGTGTGGGAAGAGATAGGAAAATAATTTTCAATGAAGTATAGAAGGAATTTTGTTCCATTGATCCATGCGTTTATTTCTATACATAGAATGTTTACATACTACTACCTTTTTAATTTTATGTAATTTATTATGCGTTTCTACATGAAAAAAGATAATATAAACCTACCATTGGATAAAAGTGTTTCCTTTTAGCAAATATTAACTTTCAAATACAATATTTGTGTTCAATAGCGCTTCTAGATTCGTTTATTATACCTCTAATTTTGTTCAGTAGGATAATTGTAAAGTCGTTATATTCAAGATTGATTTGGTTTTAAGTTTAATATTTGCTATGATCTTACGTGTATATCTGCGCAAATTGTGATGAGGAAGAAAACTAGATTACCATATTAATCTTAAGTGAACAGCTTGCAAGTATCTAAAAGCGAGATTTATATATTTATTCATGCAGTGAAAAAATAATATAACATTTTATAGTAGCTTAATCTAGGCTGGTCAGCAAGGAGAAGGCGCCGTAGGCACTCCGCATTATCTGAAAATACCCAAATAATTACTGGTTTATCATGGTTAATAAATCCTTAAGGCAAATATAAGTATCATTTCTTCAAAATTTGAGGTTAGATCTAAGTCCTATATTCCAGGTGGACTTTTATTTTTTTTTCTTTACACGTAAGTTTGCGTGCATATTGCTATGTACTGATTGTCTCTTAAGATAAAACGCGTAAAATAAATGGTTGTATGTGCAGCAATAACGTATCTTATCTTACGTCTAGACTTTCACTTTACTTATTCCCCAATATGGTATCTGCTATGAATATTATTTAATTGCTTAAATTATTAAACTGTGAGATAAGTTGAATCCTGACGTCCGCAATGAGCAGCCAATTCATACATTTAAATGTTATCTGAAAAAATTATTTTGTAACTCTCATTCGTAATTAAATCTCTATCATCGTCTTCTTAATTTTGTTTTCTAAATACTCTCTCTACTTTATTTCTGTCAAAACATTTCTATCAGTTACTTCAATTTGTTATTTTTGTTAACTTGGCACTCTATTTGTCTCAATCTCTTGTCTTCAAAAATAAATTATATATTTTTCGGTTGGAAATTTTGTTCGCTATGACTTGTTCCAATAAGTTCGTATTATGTATTTGTATATTAAAGACAAATAAATGAATAAATTTAAAAAGAAAAACATGTAATGCAATTATAACTATTCAAAATACATTAACAAGATATTGAAAAACACACAATTTTTGCTACTTTTACTATTCAGTCTTTTAAAGTGATTAACCTCCTGTCAGTATTTATTAAGTCTAAAATTTCCATCCTCCTCTAGATTTTCTTTATTAATATCGTTATACAACTAACATAATTTTTGGTTACTTTTTAGTAAAATTTATAATTATTATAAGTCCTAAATAAAAAAAAATACGTATTTACCTGGCCGAATGTAGAAATAGTCATGGGAAATATTCCTAGCGCTGAGTATTTAATAGGATGTTGGGCACATGCCATGATCCAACACAAATCTCGCCTAATGGTGGGAGAAGCCCGATGCCAGTCACTCAGGTATATTCCTTCCGACACTAAGAGAGCCTGAACATATCGATATTGTTGTTTGATTTGTATTAGATTTGGGTATAGTATTGCGATTAGTTTACAATGAGTAGTGAATCAATTAATTTAATGAAAGCTACAAAAGCTAATGTGACTATTATTTTGTATAAATGTTAACATAATGCTACTAAAGAAATAGAGAGGAAAATTTGTTCATTTCATTTTTAGGGATTCATAAAAATACTTATAGTATCTTATCGATATACAGTTTATAAATATTGTTCAATTTTTAGATAAATTTAATAATTTCAAGGTAATTGCAGTAAAAACCGTTGATATGGGCGCTTTGATGTTAAACGCTGCAAAACGATTAGTGAAACGCGCGCATGAAGAGATGATAATCGTATTCTACACATACAACAGCATTCGTACGGGTCGCTTTAGCTGCTAGAGGATAAGTTGATTCTCTACACTGTTTAATTCGGGTTAGTAATTTAAGAGAAATTAAATGTTTTTGAAAGTAAATAAAAGAAAAACTGTCCATTTTAATGGCGTTCAATGAGGTGATCATGCATGACGCATGCGGTAATAATAACTTTATTGTAACAGTATGAAGTTTTCGTGTGAGTCGCTTTAACACTTGAGGGAAAATTTACGTGATGTTTATTTTGGAATTTATCTTTTTCCACCCTAAAATATATACGTGTGAAACTAAAAGGGGTCGCCTTATAATAATAAATTCAAGTTAAAAAAGTGAATTATGACGAAAGAATCTTGGGTTCCTTTTAATCCAAATTTTAATGAATAAATAATGATAATAATGAAACTTACTCTTTCCTTTATCACGTCCGCTGACCTCGTGTAGAGAAACATTTGATAAACCAGGATTGAAAGGAATGACAAATGACTGATGATGTTCACGAACCTTCCATCAGCGCTCTTCATGTTCTATAATTGAAATTATTGGTAGTATTAAAAGGAAATACTGCTTTGCCAAGTACAGAGTATTCTGTACATATATAGTTAAAGATATAATCACGTTGAAAACGAAAAGTCCTTTTTAAAGTAGCCAAAAGAATCGTATTGTAGTTATTGTTTTGTAATTATATTATATGAATAATGTCTCTTCATTTTGTCATTCACACTTATTCATTATCACGGTTTATTTCTATGTATTATTTAGTGCAACCACTGAGGATGTCCTCTTCAGATTTTATGTTTGATGCGGTGCTACTGAGACACCAAATTTGTGAACTGGTTTGACTTGGTCTGAACCTAGTAATAACTGTGTTAAATTCTTCAGACCAGATCAAATTTTTTGTTCTTTCGCTTTTTGATTTTGACCCATTTTATCTCTCCACATAAATTTTCCAATTTGGTTTGCATACCCATATGCTTAAAGCACAGCAGAAATTAAGTTTTCACATTTTTTAATTTGTTCACTAAATTTTTTTGTATTTGCTCTAGGTATCCATTTTCAGATACATAGCGTTGATGTTGTGATTATCAGCAATTAATCACATATTTCTATTATGATAATCTGTTATTTTGTATAAGAATAACGTTGAAATACTTTTACCTTACACATTTTTTGACAAGACAAAACCTGATATAAAAAAGGAGTCATAAAAACGATTAAGAACAATATATTAAGCAAATAGGCAGTTCTTATTTCGCAGTTATTCAAAGTGTTTAATATTTATTCCGTTATATGCTTATTACTACTTATGTATCTCAAAATTTTTATAGCAATATTCATAAAAATTATTTAAACCAAATTAATCAACTGAGTTTATATTATAGGAACATGGCTTACATTGACAATAAGTATCATGCAGATACAAAGGGGCAGACAGCATCCGACAAGTTGCACAAAAAATGCACCGTTGTACATCCGTTGCAAGTCCGCTGAGTACCTACAGAAAATATTAATTTATCGTAATGTTTACTTGTACAGAGAATTGCGCAATAATCAAATTGATGTTTTAATAATTCAATGGTTATTTAACTTAAATTGTCGTTAAGACAAAATAACTTAAATAAAGACAGTTGAATTTACGCAAAAAAATGTTTGACAAAAGATATTTTTGCCATTTTATGACAAGTAAATAGTATTTCCATATTGGATATCGAATAGTGGAGTTCATTACTTAGTTACTATAACAAAATTATACAAATTCTTTGCTTTTAATTCCATTAACAATTTTAATAAGATAATTGAATTGAAATTAAATTCGCATTCGGAGAGTTTTGTACAAACGCCGATATTCATAATTATATAAACAGTTAAGTGTGTACAGTATTGTTATTAAAATTTTATAAATAACATTTTATAATTTTATAATAAAAAAATCAATATTCCATCAAAGTCAAAAAAAATTAAAAGAAATGAAATTAACATAGATGTGTTATTTTGACATACAGCCAGTCATGTGTTTATAATTAAATTATTCGTCTTTATCATTTGGTTATAAAATATTAAAAGTCTCATAAATTCGTTTTACTAAAGTGTATGAAATTATGAAAAAGTGGCGTCAAGTATCAATAATTTCTTTTTAGTAATAAGATGTTGAACAAATCAAAGTAATTACATAATGATATTTTTACATTTTAATTAGTTTTTTTTAAAGGAGAATATTTCTTAAAAAATCGTGTACAATTTTATTGAATTTGTATTAATATTATACGTTGGATCTCAATTGGAGAGTTAATAGTATTAACTCTCCAATTGAAATCCATCGTATGGTTTTCAATTGAACGTTCACTTTGGATTCGTGGACGTTGGATTTCAATTGGAGAGTTTATAGTATTATTTGCATTGAACCAAAAATAAACTTTAAGATATAAAATTAATATAAAAATCTAATTAATGATGTATTCCTTTTCGTTCCGCTTTTTTTAGTTTCATATACATGAACATTTAAAATAATACATATTTTTCTGCGTACTACTTTAGAATCCTTTCCTATTTAATGCCGAAACACAAAAACAAACTAATTTTGAAGATAGATCAAAGTTTTGCTTAATTTTTAATTGTCATACTGACCTCAGAAGAACTTGGTGGTAATCAACTGCATGTTTTAATTGGACCTGTGGAGAATATCGTTAGATTATAAATAAATTCTTATAATTTTTCTAATTAAGTAATCAAATTCAACTACACTAACCTGACTATCGTTGACTTTATACCGTATATTGGTGAACATATCAGCGACAGCCTCAAATTGTCTGCCGAGGTGAGCGAACAGTGAGGCTGAAAATAGATCTAGAAGTACCTGGCAATACGTGTGATAGTAGATAAAGAGGGTTATTATTATCCTCATGATACCAAATCTGGAAAGCAGAGTTAATTTAATGATGATAATTATTTAATTTGATTGATGTAAATTACTTCCAGTTAACGCATAGGTTGTGCTGGAAGATTTAGTTATGGGGTGAAACACAAGGAATGGATTCATATGAAGGATTACAAGATTAAAAACAAGAATTATTCAAAGGTAATATTACAAAATGAACTTTGAAATTAAATTTATAATTTTTGCTAAGTTATGACCGTAGTATTAATACACAGTCGATTCCGAACGTATTAGGATACAGTTGATCTAGTTCTTAAGATGCAATTCACACAATCGATTCACAGTTTTGCAGCTTAGAAGTAGATGACCCTTATACGGAAAACATTTGAGAAGAGTATTTGGGAAAAAGGAGACAAAACAGTTTTCCGAAGAGTAGTTCGGGATCATCTGCGAGCAAATAATAGAATATACTTCGGAGGTAAGTTTCATTATTCAGATTGTGGGAAATATGTTATAGAAACATAATAATTGTTTAAGTTAAAACAGTGCATATTAAAAAATATAGTTTTTTGTTTAAAAAAAACATATTTTGAAGGCGTCCTAATTTTTTAAATTTCATCATAAATTACAAATATAAGAGGTTCAGAAGTACTCGCGTTATTATTGATGAAACGATACAGTCGTTTGGAAAGCCTTGGGTCTCAGTGAATTGTCTTCATTTTATTGTATTTATTCATTATATTAAAATAATTAAAACAAATATTCCTTGTGCATGTTAGAGATAATTAAATATTGCTGATTGGAGTGGAGCTATATTATTTACGTGTGATTACAATTTTTTAAATACAGTTTGTTATATCATATAATGCGATCATCAAACACTCTAACTCTTAACACATGGAACATGCCAGCTTTTATGAATAATAATTGTAAGCTTTTCGATATATTGAATAACTCATCCGACTCTGGTCTGTTTATTTACTGTAAGGAATACTAACAGGATACTATGTATTACATCCATCGTGGGTCTTTTCTTTTAGACTACATTGTTGTGTAAGGCGTATGGGGTTCGTATAATAACGCCTGCACTTTTTATTGAAGAAATGAAAAAAAAATTACCGAACTAAATTAAAAAGCCATTCCAAAGCAACAATACAATTACATAAGTAATGCTAAAGTCTAATTTATATTCTTATTTTCTTGCTTATATTTTCTGTCATTAAACTCGCTCACGGAGTTTAAATTACATAACGTAAAAAAAATTATAAACAGAACACAATTTTTGACACGTATTAAGAGACATAAACTATAAATAATCCATAGTAACTTCGAATTAAGTAGCTTCAGATCATTATATTTAATTTGTCATAAAATGGAACCTTCGAAAACACGAGATTGTGCACGGTGTTTTCTTTTTATATAATTCTGACAATATATTTTATTTACATAATTTGGGTTAAGTTATAATAAATAAAAATGTTATTTTTGACATTTATTCGATGAATATACAATTAAAAAATAACGGATACCTTACACTGCAGTGCTATGGGAAATATTATACTAAGAATTTTGTTATATAGGTTTTAAAAACATCAAACATTTTTTATATAATTGTTTTTTATATAATTGTTTTTATATAACTGCCTACTTCCATAATTAAGTTCTTTGATAATTCTTTAGTATATAACTTAAATATAGAAACACTTCCTATATAAACAAAGAGCTCCAACAAATCGGATTCGACACTGTCAATTCGAATTCAACAATGACAAGCTTTGCTTAAGTAAAATAGTTTATTCCTTGAACTAATATATTTTTAAGTGCTACGAAGGGTTCGTACACATTTAAGCACAAATGAAAATTGAAGTGTACATATTATTATTATTAAAATATTGGCAAAATGGTGGGGGTTTGTGAAAAAGAGGTGCATATTTTTTTTGGACGTTATTAAGACTACTTTTCCAACTATCATTACATAAAATTGTGATAAAAACATATATTTCAATTATATTATAAAAAAATTAGGTTATTTTACTCAAATTAAACAATTAGATATTATACATAATTCAGAATTATAGACTCTAAGTTTTGAAACCAAAAATTGGTGAAACACATTTCATATTCAACCAAAAAAGTTTTTTCGAATATCTTTAACTTTAGTGTAAGCGATCAAATGTTAGTAAAAAATGAACATTTTTGAAGAATATTTTAATTTGCTCAATTTAACTTACCTTTCAAAAACAATAAGATCCCAAGGCAAATATAAATGAAACACTTCCCAATATTTCGTCTCGATTTTCTCAGTTTGCATATTTTCATTCAAACCACTCTGTCCTAAGTATGCCACAGTACAAACCACAGCCACAATCATGTAATTTCTTACAATCCTCATCGTATCTTTTACTGCTTTTTTGATATGAGCATCGGTTTTAGTACGAGAAATGGCTTCTATCTCAACCAATTTTATAAACTTGTGAACTGTACCTCGATTCGAACAAAATGCCGCATGTTTTGTTATTGTTAGGATCTGGTTTCCGCATACGGCAAAAGAAAAAACAGCTTCATCAGAAGTTTCTGAAACAAAGAATCCCCCCAACAGGCATATTGTAGATGTTAACCACGTGGAAATGTGTAATGCATATTGTACTTTGGACACTGATGCTTCTGCAGAGTTTGGATCAAATGTTCCCACCGAGAAATATTTCAAACCCTTGATATACGTATTTAAGTAGAGCTTATTACTTTCCATTTTATTTCCCGATCTACCAGAATAGGCAGGTATTGCTAAAGTGACAATTTGTTAAGTACTAAATCTACAATATTATCATTACAACGTCCTTCATACTAATGCTTACTATCTATACAATGAAAAGAGAACTCGTTTGTTTGCTAATACTTTTTGGTACATATTACTTTCCAGCTCAATATTTCCGAATTTCCTTCTTGATGACATCCTATTTGATGGTCTAAAGGAGACAAATTTTTCGCACCGAATTTACACATATATAAATATCACACATACGCCTATGTTAAATTGTTATGAAATCAATATCACGCATACGCCCATATTAAATTTTATGACCTTTTTTAATACATATTAATATATTTCCAAATTTTAATTATTTACTTGCAGAGTTATATATATAAATTTTGGACCTATGCTAGTTGGATTGACGTATATGACAAAATATTATTTTATTTCTTTATTTTAACCTTAAAGCTGTTTTTGAGAAAAAAATGTTATGATAGACGGACGGAAGGATGGACAAAAAGTAATTCATTTTGAGGGACGGAACCTTAGAAATTACATTTTTTTATATGGGCAGATAAATTGCAACTTAATAAATAAATAGATACAAAATTGGTTGGTAGTTAATATTCATATCATCCCATCGCCGAAAGAAGATAATCTTAAACATGTACTTTTTAAGAAAATGAAGTGATAATATATGATGATATATATATATATATATATATATATATATATATATATATATATGCATATATATATATGTATGTATATATATATATATATATATATATATATATATATATATATATGTATGTGTGTATATAAATATTGTAGCGACCAAAATCGAAGTTTCCGGGGTTAAATAGCTAGGCGTATATCAAATATATAAATAGTCTATCGTCGAGTAATGATAGGGAGGTGTGAATTATAGCTTAAAGTTTGTGGACAAATTTTTCTTCTTTAATAACTAATAGACACAGTCGATTTATATAACTGTTAAGATGGAAGGAAGAAGGGGCTGTGAGGGGCCATTTTTATGATGCTTTTTTGCGAAATTTTTTATCAGAATCGTACTTGGGGTCGAGAAGGAGTTAAAACAACTGTGTAGCATCAAAATATTTGACCGATTAGAAATTACTCTAACAATTGTTTGAGGTTCAAACTTAAAGCTAGAGTACCCTTTGTTTTGATCCAATTTTCCCTAAATAACATATAATTCAATTATGGAATGAGCTTCCATCGCAGTTAGAACTGAGTGAGCAAGTTTATAAATATACTTAAATAAAAGAGCGATGTTTTCAGTAAAATACGATTTTGCAACGGAAGAAAGATTCGTGCACATTGATTGTTTGCAAAATTGATTTCAGATCTAAAGAAAGTAATTAAAAGCCCATGATTGTGCAGTATTTTTTCACTAAGGTTTTTGAAATAATATTGTATAGAAATACTTCCATGTCTTAATATTTAAATTTAACTTACAAATTGTCAGTATAGTTTTCGTTTCAAGTGTTTATCATTTATATTTCTACTAATATGAACAAAGAATGGAGGTAAACTGATTAAGAAAAAATACTCTTTGTAATATATATTCTTTAATCATCATAATTAAAAAGGTTTAGACATTCATAACTAAGTTTATTACATTACTGGATGCGGGATTCTTCCTCGCGACTATTTTCTATATTGACCACTATTTTAATTGAATTATAGGAGAACAATTTTTCCCCACTACTTTCGATTTTGAAAGCAGCTGCTTCAGTATTGATCTTTTTATTTGAATAATGGCTATTAATAATTTTATCTTTACCCAACAAAGTATTTTAAGGTCTATTTGTGTTTATATAAGAAATAAATGACCCACCATTAGCAGTCAATGCGGTTTTTTGACGATTATTTGGAAACATTTTTAGTGGGAAGTAATCGTTACAACGGTAAATTATTTTAGTTTGTACTGTGCCTTAGAATTAAATATGACTTTTTTTTCGATTTACCCTCTTTTCTAAGTTCAGACCACGTATAAATGTTCAATTTGTGTATTCATCATGAATTTCAAATTGTTAGGATCATGGTGCATATTTAAAAATTATAAGATCTAATGTAATCTGTTTTCCTACAGTATTTATGCAGGCTTCTGAAAATTCCATTTTTCATAACACTAATTTGAACCATTTTGGACATAAGCAGATACCATTTTGGATACAAAGATAGTTTTTAGTGCGTCTTTGAAAATATACACACAACATACTCACAGTTTACATTGAGTAAAAAAAGACGATTACCTAATTGATTTCCCCAATTATTCCATGTAAATATGTTTATGCTGTAAGGGTATGTACGGGTTAATATGTTTAATAACCATAATACATTTCAATTTACTATATAAAGCGGTTTCCGAGTTAAACGGCTGTGACAGATTGCCAGATACTCGAGGGTTTTTATAAGAATTCCGTTTTTATTTTTGAAGTACAGAACCTAAAAATGTAATTTTTACAAACTATAGAACAAAAAATATAAATAAATAAAAATGTATTTAAATTTCTGGCACTAATTTTATGTAACTCGCAAAAGAATACAAGCGGATTCATACAGATAATTTTTTCCGTCCCTCCGATATGTAAAAAAAGTAATCCAGAACGATGTAGGTTTGTTATAAATATAACATAAAATATATAATATAGCCTACTTCATTATATTGTTTAGAATACCTTGCTGAAAGGACCTAACGTTTATTTTATTAATAGTTTAGTTATTGATCATTAAGATAATGACATTTCTAATGAGGTTTAATTAATTATTTATATGTTAATATTTTAAATCTACTTGGCATAGTTAATTGCGCACAATATTTTTTTTAAATACACTGTTCTTTAACACGTTAGTTTTTCTAATTCCTTTTACATTCTTTATTAATTACTGTCTTTTGCCCCGCCTTAGCCCCCTGGATTTTGGTTTTGCATTATAATAGTGGTCTCGAAGTTATGTGACGGTGATTTCACGATTCCCCGTTGTTATATACAGCAGTGGGACAGGACCTTGTCAATATTTTTTTTACGATAGCCGCTCATTTCTTTCCAAAGTTTTTTAAAGTAACACCTGTCTGTATTACCGTGAATTTAAAAGTTTGTTTAGTGTTAACTGCTCTGGTTTGAAATAAACTTTTTCAAACATTAAGATATCCAACGATAAACAATTAATATTTTTGATTTCGTCTCAGACAAAAATAATAAATCTTCTAAATATTAACCCAAAAATCAAGTAAATAGACGTCCATTACATTTTTATTATGTTAAATACTTTTTTGCATATAAGTTTTTAAAAACATAGGTAATATGAAAACTTATTTAATGACTTCTAAAAAAGGGGGAAGTTTTAAATTCCTCGGAAGCTTTTTTATGTATGTTCAGCGACAATTCTTGATCAAGTAGACCGATTTTAATGTATTCGAAAGAAGACACTTTAGGGGTAGTTTCATCTAAACATGATGATGATCTGACGACGTGGTCTGGAAATGAATGATGGAATTCCTTAACGAATGGCAGTAAATCGACCATGATTCAAGACGTTTGCTACGTGTAATTGTTACAACGCTTACCACGTCCGGGTCAGATAATAAGTTCTGAAGATGCACAATGGAACTTCTTAATGGTTGTTAGTGAATCAACAACGACTGAAATATTTGTTACTAGTAGTTGTTACTTTCCAAAATAATTACTCCGGTGACCAGGTCAGAGCTTGAAGATGAGTTCTGGAGATGAAAAATGTAACCCCTTAAGAATGGTCTTTGAATATGGTAGTAAATTAAATGTCATTCAAGATATTAACTACATGTACTTGTTACTTTGCAAAATAGCTATTACATCAACCATACGATAGTTTCCTGATGCATTCAAAAATCAAAGAATGGAATTCCTTACTAGATGGTTGCAAATCAACCATAATTCAAGACACTTGCTACTGGTAGTTTTAACTTCGCAAAATAACTGCACCGTCGACCAGGTTAGGGACTGATGATGAGTTCTGAAGTTGAATAATGCAACTCCGTAACGGAGAGTAGTAAATCAATCGTTATTCAATGTATTTACTATGTGTCAGTCGTTACTTTAGTTATTATTTTACAAAATCTGATACTGCATTTCGGATCAGGTGAATTCAACTCTTGAACTGGTAGTTGTTACTCTGCAAAATTTGATATTAGACTTGGATACGGAGTGCAGAACCACTCAATAGCTTACAACTAACCACAGGTGGCTACTACTATTGCCTCGTTTCTATAATTTGTTTTTTTACCAATTTTAAAGAAAGAGGGAATTATCTCTATACTAGCTTTTGTCCATGAGTTTCATAGTAAGAAAGCAAATAAATGAATATTATTATAGTGTGATGACTATTATTATTAACTACTTAAAATTCTAAAACAAAATAAGGTTTAAAACCGACTTAAAAAAAATTAGGTACTAAAAAGTAAAAAAACTATCTTAAAATAGATAAGAATTCATTCGCAATAAGTAATTGGGTTACTTATTTTTGAAATCGGTGCTAGCACCGCCGATTAACTAAAACAAATGTAAAATTTTATATTATAAATACGCCCTGTATGAATCTATATCGTATTGTGAATACATTTATAGTGAAAGTTTTAAAATTAACATCATAAAAGAAATTACAAATTGGTTTAAATTGGTCGAAAATGCTTACCTGTTTTTAGTTAATTATATTTAAATTTTCCATTTTATATTGCTTTCTCAATTTCAATATGTTACTTTAACGTAGGTGTTTTCTTACAAACAAAAAATACCTACGTTGTATTTTATACGTACGTACCTACATATGTACTGTGTGTATAACCGATGTGAGTCACACTTCTCGGTTAACATTTCCTTTGGCAACATATTTCCTGATTCTCTCCTATTTCCATTGATCCTAACTTAGGTCCTACCGTAATACATTTATTACTTTCATGACGGCGTAAATCCTAACTAAAACATTGTCAAATCCATCCGTTCGGTTCTCACAGACATACAGAATCTACAATTGTTTATATATGTAGCAGGTTAAGATAAGTATTTAAGTCGGTGCGCAGTACAAGACTTAGAAAAAATCGTTATTGTACCTACCCATCTATAAGTAAATGCCAATTTTTTTCATGAATGCTACTGAATGGGATACATTTTGAAAAATATTTCACAAGGAAATTGAGTTTATGTTTACCGTTTTAAATTTTTCTTTTCTGTTCATTACATATTACTTATTAATGATAGATTGGGAAACTCTGAAAAAATTTAGGTACTTGATTCGAATTCCCAATTAAAATTACTTTGGTTAATTTATTTAATTGATTTCAAGACATAATATATAAGATACAGCCACGGGGCAATCAATGGTTATTGGTAACGCTGACTTTCATTTGTTATATAGTGATATTCGTTCGTTTCGTATACCTATCAAATTACACTAAGCTGCATTATTACCCTATTTTTTTGCTTAACTCTATTAGTTCAATACAGGCGTCATAATGACCTTATACATATTGAAACATAACGGGAAGTACAAATATGTGTAGTGTATTTAAATTGGGACACCGCCAATAAAGAATATGAACATATAATTTTTTTTCTTGTCCATTTAAATTGTATCATTTGGTAACTTTTTTTTCTAAAACGAATTCTCTAAAACGCAATACTCCGCAGGAAGATTTTCCCTTATTTGGAAATAGATACATGAAAAAAGCGCAGTCTTCGATTCACAAAGAAAAAGTACATATTTTATGACATATTTCTTCTCTGGATAGGATGCTGTGAGTATTTCTCTAGTGAAATTTATTGTTAATATAATATTATTTAACATTGAAAACTTATACTACACAGATAAACAAAATTAGACTATCTGACTGGGATTATCAAATTTTAATTACAAAAAAAAAATATGTACATATATATATATATATATATATATATATATATATATATATATATATACACATATATACATATATATACATATATATATATATATATATATATATATATATATATATATACACATATATACACATATATATACATATATATATATATATATATATATATATATATATATATTTAAAAATTACAAAATCTATTAAATTTCAAATAGTTCCCACGGTATGATGTTGATTGTATTGGATTCCGTGAAGTATGTGTTACTTGTTTAAGTTGTGATTCTTACGAGTACGCCTTGATTAGCCTATGTCGAATATTTAATATAAGTCACATATATATTACAATTAAATAGAAATGTAGATATAATCCTGTATCTGACCCTATGATTACTTCAAGCTTTCAATAGTAACTAATATATTTTTAGAAGGTATCAAAATTTACTTAGAAAATACAGCGCCATCTATGGTCTGTTAACTAATTCTACTGGGTGCTATCTAAATAGAAAAGTCCATGCTATCCAGATCTGGTACAGAGCTAATATAAATGAAAAACACGACAAATTCCTTATAACTGAAGAAAATACTCGAATAGCAATTACATGCAAAGCCGCGGGTAACATCAACCAAAAAAATATATAAAATTACAAGTAACGCGTTCCCCTAAATGAGAGCGGATTTTCGTTGTAAGTTATTAAGATTAAACTTATTTAAAATAGGGACGTTATTCCCACCTTAATCACCCCAGATATCTCAGAGCCCCTCCAAATACCCCTAACGTTGACTTAATATAAAAATGGGAACCTACGAATGTCCCCTAATAGAGTCCCGTTACTACTATCTGACGCTTTCACCCAACTAGTTTAAGTTCTGTCTCTCTAAATGACTCCATTCTTAATCAAATGTCCATTAGTAAAAAAAAACATAGTTAAAAAAAACTTCTCATATTTTTATACCAGTGCAATGCATAGGTATAGGTTGATAAACAATTTCAACTTTATACAGCTTACGAATCTTGATACTGTCCATTATCCGTTCTAATTGTACATATGATTTGATTCAAAAGCTTCCGTATCCGAAACGCATAGGTTCGGGTGCGTGTTATTAACATTTTAAATATAACAACGGCTGCATGTTTTATTTCCTGGAGATCGAGAGCGAGTACGTTGTAGAATTTTAAAGCTAGAAAATACGATATTTGGGGCCAAGGGTAGTTTTGGTACTGTTAGTGAAATGATCTGAGTTATAACTATCCTTTGTTTTTATGGAAATATATTTATAAGCATGAATTTACGTATCGCGTACTTGACTAATAATTATTTACAAATTTATTTTATTTAGAATTACAATTTATAAGATAACAATTTAAATTAATTACACTGAGCAGGGTGAATCCTGGATATTTAGGCTGAGTTGCTTCTTAATAGTGTACCAATATCGATCAAATACTGTGAGTTAACTAGAATTCTTATAATTTACTTGATTGATGTTTACAATTAGCTGCTTAGTAGTATGCTGTAATCAAAAGGATGTGGTGATGTTACTAATGAAATGTACGGGTGTGCTTATTTAAATCTTCCATCCCTATGATTGAATATGCACTTCTATATGCAAAAAGTGATGTTTTTGGGATTATAAATAACCACATTATCACGCTTCTTTGCTAGAATACAGGTAGCGTATTCTAAACGAAATCCAAAATAAGTGAACCCTCGGTCGCTATAAAAGTATCTGACATCTTAAGTTGAGTATTGTATTATTTAAACTAGATCACTTATAATCCGCCTATTGATTTTACTACTTGGGTAGTAATAAATATGTTTCAATATGCTTAAGAAAGTTTCATATAAATAAATACCTTAGGTTTTAATCTGCCCCTCATGAACGAGCAATATTCGAGGTCACTCAGAGAAATAAGATGTTTTAAGCCATTTTACCATCATACGAGTGTTCGGTTACTATGCACACACGTTCTCTCCTGATTTTATATACTAAATTCCAATTTCATAATGGTTATAAACTGTAAGTGTCTCGAGAGAGATTTTCATCATATTAGATTTTAAATAAATTTTAGACGCTGAGTGGAATTTTTATAATATTTTTGAGAATCAAAATGGTTTCATTTGTCTCTTTGGAAATAAATCTTAAAAATATTTGATTTTGACTAATTTTGGGAGTCGCATTTAAATTTCACAATATTTCTGAGATCCAAGGTGATTGAATCTATCCTTTGCAATAACTCGTCACTTTTTTATTGTGAATTTGGAATTTGCTTCTTTAAAATTAGTTGAATAAGAATATTGTGACAATTTATTATTAATGATAGAGGCTGTCATCTTAAGTCTTAAAAATGTTGATTCATTTGATTTCGGCGCCGTAAAATTGGTCGAAAACGAAAGTGTGGGGAGTCAATGCAAATGACAAAGGCCGCCATTTTGAATCACAAAATATTTTGAGATTTTAATTTGGCACTTTATTATTGATTAAAAAAGAATTGCAAATGGTTGCCACTATCAGAAGTCTCTACCTGAAATCTCAAAAATACCGTTACATTCGAATTCGCCCCTAAAAACTAATTGAAAATGGAAATCGTAGAAATTTATTGGCAATAATTGATTCCAACGCCTCAAATTGCAAATTTTTTTAAAATTTATTATTGAAAATGACAATAAATGGCCACTTTTTTATTTTTCATAATTTCGAATTTCACCATATTTTTAAGATTTAAGGCGGTGATATCTGTCGTTGGCAGAAAATTGCTACCGTATCCGTTTTAGATTAATTCCAAGGAGCCGAATTCAAATTTCAAGATGGTTTTGAGATTCCAGATACCGGCTTCGGATAAAAAATGGTAGCAAAATAACACACGCCATCATTTTCAAGCTGAAAAACATTTTGAATTTGATCCGTAGCACCCTAAAAATAGTTGAATATGAAAACTGCCATCTTGTACCCTATAAATATTACAACATTCCTATTAAATACACTAAGAATCACGAAAATATCGCCAAATTAAAATTCGATGTAATAAATTTTGCTGAAACGGAATATAGTCGCAATTTATTGCAAATGACAGATGCCGCCACCTTGAATTTCAAAAGAACTGTGAAATTTAAAGACAACGTTTTGTATTGTTCAAAAGGAATATGTTGGAGATTTATTGCAAATAAAAGAGTATTCTCAGTGATACTAATTTTAAAGTTTAGAGAATTGTGAAACTTTGCCTGTATCTTACACATTTTTTTACATATTTTTTTTTTATTTATATATTGTAATTTGCATCTGATAACCCGAAAAACCATTGATGTTTTTTTTCGCGTAGAGTACATGTTCTACAAATTAAGTATTAAATTTTGGTGAGAAAGGTACGTCATTCTGTATCCCAAAAACGTTGCAAAATGAGAATTCAGTACTTTATTGTAATGAGTTGGAAATATCTTATAAGTCTTTATTATCTTCCTTAATTCACTTTAAAAAATTTTGATTCACTATAAAACAATTTATCTTAAAGAAATTGCACATAGCCAACCCTTTGGTTGATTCTATAAATTGAGGACAGTTTTCAAGAGAGAGAGTGAACTAAATTAAGTGGTCACATTGTGGACCGACCATGAACTTTCAACGAACTCCATAATCTTACATCTAAAGCGGTTAATGGAGCAAGAATATAATATCAACACTGGATGTATGTTGCGAATGTTTCAGGATGTTCGTGCATGCAATAAACTTTTGAAATAAACTATGACATTTTACTTTAATGATCTCCTATGAAGTTTGGTAAGCGCGATTAAACACAGTACCAAATCATTGAAAAAAAGTTAAAAAACATATTCGATCTCCTTTATTCTTTTAAACTTACCGATTTGTTTGTTATATAATTAGTTGCAAATAGTCGTAACGAACTATTAAAGAATAAATGTTACAAATGTGTTAAACAAATACTAAATTTATTACACAATATATTATTTTAGGGTTTTACGTAAAAGTGAACAAATTTATTGTATTTCACAAATACTAAGTTAATGTAGATCAGCTCGGTAAGTACATTATATGGTAGAACAATTTCCCAAATTTTTAATATATGGTATCTTTTATAAAAAATAAAATAATATAAAATTGTATAAATAAAAGTAAATATTTAAAATAAAACCAAGAAAAAAATTAGAAATGAACAATGTAAACTCGGTCGTCTAAAAAATGCAAAAAATCAAGGGAAATTAAAATGTATTTACTCAAATATTTCGGGATGGAATTTCTTTTTATTAAATTTATATAAATACCAATATCCTGCAGGTATCTACGTATTTAAAGAAAATTTCTTCACTCGTAGTTTATAAAACATATTACTAACCAAAGTATAAATAATTTTCAAGTTAATATATTAGCGTAGACATATTAAACATCATGAATTAAAATAATACAGAAAATGGTTTGCAGTTTGTGTCGTGTGTGACCGTATAGATCCCTTTAATTTCATCTATTTATTTCACAATCGGCACCACATAGGTTAAAATATATTGTCATGGTCACGGAAAACGGTAAAACAATATTCGATATAATTTTGGTTGATAGGTTCTCAGATTTCCATAGGAATTTCTACCCTAATTATCATTAGATCGTGATATCAGCAGATGTGAGAACTGCCCGACATAAATTAATATTTGCAAAACAAAATTGAAGTCTATAGCTGCTTAAATGCCTTGCATCCAGAATGGTATCGTGCTGATTATCGTCCGTTTTGTGAGTGTGATAACTACCTGAACACTGAACACTGAACGTTTGAACGTTTACGCTGAGCCTCTAGCTACATTCTTTCCACGGGGCGCTACTCTGGCCATTATTAAATCTTCCGGTTTGCACGTGTAAAACTACCCGATAAAACTGAATATTTGAACTTAAACAAGTAATTTATAGCTGTAATAGTGAATGAGATCAATTAGATAAATCTAGCAGCAGGACTGATTTTCATCATATGTACTAAAATCAATTATGTATAATAAAAAATTATTTAAAAAACCGCATCAAATTCGGTTTAGCCGTTTTGGAGACAAACAAACACAATCTATTAAGATAACATTTATTGTTTCCGTTGCGTTGTGTGTGACGTTTCGCTAGACTTTCATTATCTAACTCTCTCAATGAAATTAAATCCCTTATTGTAAATAAACTGGTACCTTTCTATCAATAACACTGCTTTCCAAAAAAAAAACCTTTCATGAAATTTTATTAACAAAAACCGTGTTTTTCCATATAGTTCTCGTGCTGATTTGGAATATGTTTTCAGACTTTTTTCCCTCAGTCGGAGTTTATTTTTTGGATACACACATCTCATATTTAATGGAAAAAATTTCAAATTGCATATATAAGAAACACAACGTTTTTCTAACGGCAGCTTCATATTTTCATATACCTCTTTCATATCAGAAGAATGTGCGAGATAGTAATTTATTGCCGTAATGTAAGAAAACGGCCTTTAAAAATCGCCACTCATCTGATGGGTAATTTTATCTAAGGGCCTTTACAAGTAAACAAGCATTATTACAAAAGAACTAAAATCAGAGAAGTTTTTGAAATCTTGGCTACGATATCTGCATATTTCACTTCACCACGGAATAAATTCCGTTCCTTAAGCCTGAAACTCTGGTTGCTCTTTGGACAAGATTAAATCCCAGATAAGATGTTTCAGTTCTTCTTATAATAAGAAGTAGAGTTGTGATGAATTTGGTTTAAAGATAGGATATTTTTCTCATTGCAGTGTTTTTCGGCTTAATTTTATCAGCATACATCACTTTTGTGAACAGTATAGTACCTCTACTTATTGAAAGAGGACAGCACCACCAGTTTTAGATAAAGACAAAAATGTATGTGACAAATTGTATGTCCTTACATAAAAGAATGCGGAGTATTTAAATGGATCGATATATTTTTTAGTCAACGCGGTGCTCACATTAATTTCCATTTTTCAATGAATAAGTGCAATTACTTTATTTGATAGTAATTCGTATAATTATTAGGTGATTCTTACAGGAGGCTCTTCTGTCACGGGGTGCTGTGAGTGGGTTTACCAAATTTTAATTTCGATGAAATATCTTTTTCAGTGATGTGGGACTGGGAAGTTTGATCAATAAGGATATTTTTATAAAACGGTTCGTCAATAGGAGTTCGAAGACATTATTAAGTTCAATATTTTTATTACCACTAAACGTATTTAAACAAATTACAAGCACTAAAACTCGTGGGTGAATACTTAGTTTATATATTCAATGGATAATTTTGGGCTGCTTTTCTTGGATTGACAACATTAAATTTTTAAATGTTTTTTTATTTCTTATACAATTTTTACAATTTTTTTGCTGTAGTTTGTTTCTGGTTCTCTTTTTTGTTAATGGTTAGTAATGAATTAATATAACTTTATAATAAATTGACATGTCCTCCATATCCTCCTCAAATTTCTTTCATTCCTTTTCTTCTGACGATTCGCTTGGTACTTTACCTGACGACATATTTTTCGACACTCCCTATAATCCTTCTACACATAATATGCTTCAATCCGCTTTTATCTGATACTAACTAGATCTTCACTTCTGCCACATCAACGCCTAGAGTATTCCGTGCCATTATTCAGATTTCATTAATTATTTCGAAAATTTGAACCTTCATGCTCGTCTTGTTAGTGAGACCTGGCTCAAAGCTTCACTTCCGTCAAATTTGTATTCACTCCCAGATTACGTTTTAACACGTAACGCGTGGTGGTGGTGTTGCTATATATCTTCAGACTGACCTACCTTTCAAAACTATTGCAAAGTCTTCCACTAGCTACACGCCCATAACGAAATATTTATTTGTCAAAGTAACTTTTTCAAGCCAAGTTATTACACGGTATCATATATTCTCCAACTGATGTTTCATATTTCGGTGATTTTGAAAGTATAGTTGATTACTAGCATAATACTAGAAGCGGAAAGCTTTGTGATATTGTCAAGGCTGGTAACCCCCATTCCCTCATCATTTGCTAGATTTTATGCCAATAATTGTTACTCCGTTTTCGATCTCATCCTAGTAACCGACCCTAAAAGTGTGTCCTTCTACGGTCAACTTCCAGTACTCAGTATTCCCTATAAATTAAGTGGAATTAAATCATATTGAGCTACAATTTTAACTGGGATACAATTGCGATCAAATCACTCTGTCGATGAAAACTCACAATAGTTGTATCACTAAACTGCTCAATAAACATGCTCCCCTAAAACTCCTGAAAATTAAGCAGAGAACTGCTCCTTGGCTGAACAATTTCATTAGGAAAATGATGGCCAAACGTGATTACGATAAAACTAAGTACGGGACTGATTCCGGCATAAATCTCTGAGAGAATTTTAGAGTGCTTGGAAATAAATGTGCCGATATTTCAGACAACACTATATTTCTGCATCATTGCGAGATTGTATTAATAATATTTAAAAGTTTTGGGTACTCTGGGCACTAGGAAATCTTCTACCACTTCAGAGAGGTGGCGATTGAATATCGACTAATTAAATTCACATTTTTCTTTGCACCCACGGTAATTGAACCAGCACTTAAATCTGCAACTATGAACGGTATCTCGTCTTCATCTGTTTCTAGTGAACATCAATTTACGCTAAGGGATACCTGTGAGTCCAAAGTTAAATCTAATCTTCTTGCGACAAAATCGAAATCCATGGAAATTGATGGCTTCAATATTAATACTCTTAAACCAATAATAGATGTCGTGGCTCCGGTCATCGCTGATATTTTTAATACCTCTTGGGCAACTGCTGTTTTTCCTTTCAAATGGAAAAAAAGCCTTTATTGTGCCGGTACCTAAAATGTTATTACCTATGCAACCCAAGGATTTTGGGCACATATCTATCCTATCGCTTCTATCCAAGGTCTTTGAATATATTGTTTATGGTCAACTCGTTACTTTCTTCAATGCTCATAAGTCTCTAAATCCACTTCAATCTGGCTTTAAAGCTGGCCATAGTACCCCAACTGCTCTTGTTAAGGTTACGGATGATATACGCTTGGCTATGGATAATACACAAGTCACGGTCCTTCTGTTTCTTGATTTCAGCAATGCGTTCAACTCTGTTGACTTCGATATTCTTCTTGAATTTTTGTTATTATATTCCAACATTCACTTGGGTGGTTTAGTTCATATTTCCATGGACGTAGGCAATATGTTAAATTGTTAGATACGTATCCTAAGTGGACTGATCTTACAGCTGGTGTACCTTCAGGTGGAGTTCTATCTCCTATCTTTTTCTCAATATTTTATGATGATGTTGTTAATAATGATTCTAGCAATTGTCATCTCTATGCTGACGACCTACAAATCTATGCGCACTCGAACCTCCATTGCTTGTCGAGAACCATCCACATCGAGATCTTGCTTTAATTGTTCAGTGGGCTCATGAAATGGGTCTTTTGGTTAACCCCAGTAAGTCACAAGCTATCATCATTGGTAGTCAAAGACTGACTTCTAAAGTAAACATACCTTGTTCACCGAAATTTGTGCTAAATAATACAATAATACCATATACGTTAACTGTTAAAAACCTGGGACTACTGATCGACCAAAATCTTAATTGGCGGCCTCAAGTAAATGATGTTAGTCGTCGTGTTTTCAACAGGATACACTCTTTGAAATGTCTTCAAAATTTTCTACCGACTAAAACGAAAATCTACCTTTGTCAAACACTCTTATTACCATTAATTGATTATGGAGATGTGTGCTATGCTGATCTTAATGAAGAATATTTGTGCAAGTTGGCACCTCTTCAAAATTTATGCATCTGGTATATCTTCAGCCTCAGAAAATACTATCATATTCCTAAATACAGGTCACTTCTCAAATGGCTGAAGATACATGATCAACGCCAACTTCACATACTTACACTTTTTTTTAATATATAAAAAAATCCTCGGACCCCAAATTTTCTTAGTGGCAAATTTAAAGATTTGTCTGCCCACGGCCTTGGACTGCGATCTGAAAGTTCACTCACCCTACTTATTCCTAAACATACCTCTACCACTTACGATAGATCCTTCACTGTCGAAGCAGCAAAAGTTTGGAATCACCTGGATGCTGACATCAGGAAAATCACGTTTCTAAATATTTCCAACAATCGAGTGAAAAAGTCCTGCCTCTCATAAAACCTTTTTCTTTGTGTTCTTATCTTTTCCTGTCTTTTCTGTCCCAAATCATGTAAAAATTCACTCACCCTACTTATTCCTAAACATACCTCTACCACTTACGATAGATCCTTCACTGTCGAAGCAGCAAAAGTTTGGAATCACCTGGATGCTGACATCAGGAAAATCACATTTCTAAATATTTCCAACAATCGAGTGAAAAAGTCCTGCCTCTCATAAAACCTTTTTCTTTGTGTCCTTATCTTTTCCTGTCTTTTCTATCCTTCAGTATTTTATTATATTTTTTTCGTCTGTATTTATGTGCCCTAAAAAAATTTTTATTGTAAAATCTCTTACAGTACCAACTACATTTCAATACCAGTTGTTATGTTTGACTGGAAGAGATAAGTCCGCCATATGCACCATACATAGAAGATGATAAATAAATAAATAAATAATTGTTTACTTCACCATGTATATTTGCTGACAATATGAAAAGGTGGAGAAAAGTATAAATCACAAAAAACATCAACATCCGTACATCAAAGAAATGTGCGCGATACCCTAATGTATAAAGGAATTCGAAGATGTTTATATTTTATTTATTTAACTTATTAATGCACATAATTTGTTTTAAGCCTTTTAAAGTTATAAAATGGGATGAACATTTCTGAACAAAACAAAATCACACTGTAGATTAAAAATTTACCATAAGTAATTGTTATACAAAAAGTGATGAAAACGCATGCATGGTTTCTTCATTTTTATATTTAGCGTTCACCTGTCTTATATGTATTCACCTTATTCAGTGCAATGAGTATTGTGTTCAGTTGTAGAAGACGAAATGATAAATCTGTACGGAATTTACGTTAAACGTGAAGTGTTGGGATGTACTAGAGATATATAATGAGGATTTATATGTATAAATAAGAAAATCATGTATTTATGAATAGTGAACTCTTACAATACTTTGAAGAAAGTCACAAAAATTATGGGAGACTTGGGGGGTATAGCATGTTAACCGTTGAGGAAAACTGACAAAAAAATATGGATGGTTATTGATAATCGTCCAAACACTGTAAAAGAGATAATCAAAAAACTTGGTATATCGTATAATCATAAAAATAGCAACATCCAAATTCACACAAACATTTTGGGATTGCAGCAAAAACAATATCACAAAAAAATTGTTGAAAAATTAATAAATGAATTTAATGATTACCTGCTACATAAATAATACCAATACAACACGATAGATGACAAAATATAAGTATATGACTATGTTGTCGAAACAAAATCTATTTATTTAAAAGAAGATCTTCAAATTCGTTTAAACAGGTAAGTTATCTTTATTGTTTTTTTTCCTTTGTAATGTTGTTGTTGAAGATAATTTTTTGTCGTCAAGCCTAATCAATAGTAAAGAATAGTACTTGGAAATTTCACGACATTTACGTTAAATATTGATTTATGAATAAATGTCAAATAACGATGTGGTATTTACGTCTTAATCGCTAATTCGAACGGACTTGATTACCGTAATATTCTTCGTCTAACGGAGATTAACTAAGCAATATAATTAGAGTCCAATCCGAAAACATTTCAAATGTGGAGAAAAATTCTGGCATGAATGTCAAATATCTAACGAGGGAAACCAAAAGGATATTAGTGATTAAATTAAGATTTTTTGGCATTATGAAGAAATTAGGTACCAATCACAATCATTTTTGTACCAATCACAATTTTATACCAAACACTTTGTACCAATCACCCATTTTTAGTGAGTATACAGCTAACTGATCATAGCTAAGTGAATATTTTTTTGTGTAAATATTTTTAATAATTTAAAAAAGCACATAACCAATCTCTTCTTTGTCTCATGTTGGCAGAAGCATTCGACATTTCAATTAGCTTCCATTTTTTTTGTAAATTATAACTAAAAAGTTCTTTTATAGCTAAGTAAGAACGAAAGTCGTCCAGACATTAAGAATTGCATGTAGAGTCATAGTCAAACTAGTAGTCGCTATAAAATTGATCACACCTTATGTATTTGATATTTAAAATTAATGTCATTTGTATAATGAAACACGAAAGGAAAAATAAAACTAAATAGTGGATTTGTCTGTTTTTCAGATTCATTATTTATTTATAAAATTTTATTTGTTTAATTTCGAAAGGAAAGTGTAGGTATTTACACAAAAATTAATCATACAAATATAATTAATATGAAATAATGAAAACAATTCTAGTGACATATCGGGTATAGAAATGGAATTAAGTGATGGACATGAATTGGGTATAAGGAGTGGATTCCCTTCTCACAAATATTAACAGGATGTATTCCATTACTTACTGAAATAGAAAAAATATTTCAAATGAAAATATCTGCTTCTTTAAGTTACAAGTCAATAGAAAATGGCATAGCAAAAACGTAGCAAAACGACAGATTTCGTAAACCAGGTTATGGGCAGCGGGGTTGTATCGCATAAACCGCTGTGCAGCGTGTTGTTTCTTCCAGATCGTCTAAAATATTCTATTACTGACGTATCCTTTAGTCATTTTAAGTAATCATATGCTTTTCCTAAGATTGATCAAAATCTATAGTTCCTTTTGTTGTCCATTGATGTTACTCTTTTTGGTTGTAACATTATTTCTTATCCTAAAATTTATTTAAAAAATATTGTTACTTATTAATTGTCATAGAAGACTTTAATGAAAAACTAATGTTTGAAAGTAAAATAAATGGAACTAATACTTATATACATTATTCAGGCCCAAAATATTTTATACAATATTCAGTAGTTTATTTCCTTCATCAGATTTTTATATCCGTTGGCGTTTCTCTTTTTCTTGTTCTAGTAGTAATTGACTTTTACTTATTTTTAATATTCTTTCAGAAGACATATCTTTTATTTCTGATATCTTCTCACTTAAATAAATACATTAATTCATGTTTAAGTAAAAAAAACTTGAATGCCACGCAAAGACCTGAGAATTTTTTTTTTATTTACAAGGCTAAAAGAGGTATAATACTCTCTAAATATGTCTCAGGATATGTGATTGTACTAAAGGTGGCCATTACGAAAAGTTATACCGAGCCCATTTTACCATTTATTTACTTCGTAACTTTCTATCCTAATTTAATTTAAGGAGGTCAGGAGGATATATTTACGCATATAATCATAAGACTAAAGATATATTTACACAGTAAGAGGAGGAGGATATATTTACACATATAATCATAAGACTAAAGATTTAAAAATGTGAAGACCGCTATTAAAATTTAGTCCGGTGTTTTTGCTATTTCCATTCATATTTACTGAAATTAATAAATACGGGATCCATTGACAAATTATTTTATTTTGTTACGTTAATTCACACTGATAGAACACTTTATTTCATTACTTTGGAAAGTCATTATTTAACAAGCGAAAACAAAGTCATGACTCGAAAATTTTTCTTATGTATTCAGCTAATATCTTTGAGGCATTTCAGTTTGGATGATTACACCCCTTCCCATGACATTAAATTTCCTACACATAGTAAAGGTCGGACCATATTTCATATTTTAATGAAAATTCTGTACCTGATATCTTTGATAGGAGGTGCTATATATGCTGAAAATATGACAGATTTCTCTCTGTGTGCTTCTGAATTGTTCAATATCTTCCTTGGCACCATAAAGTTTTTAAGTCTGATATCGAACAGGAACAAATTATATAAGTTGATAAAAGTTATCGAAGTAGATCGTTTGGATTATTTCAACGATGATCGGTTTATGGAAATTGGAACAGGGCCGATACGCAGAATATTTTTATCCTACCTGAGTTTTTCCATGATTTGGATTGTTGGATGTTATACAACCTCTTTTAGAGATCAGGAGTAGGATGCTGACGCTAAGTGGTATCTTCTATCTCTATATACGCCTTTCGATTTTTATATAAATGTCAGGTGAGTAATCTATTTTTAAATATTTCTATTTTTAAATAGTATAGCAAGTCGGTTTTTACTGACTCCTTGAGTACAATATGAGACTCTTATTATTTCCAATATATTTTTCGTATCTTATTCTCTTATCGTTAGGTACTATTTTAATATATAAGCAAAGGTTAAGAATCCTGCATTGCACGAACAACCAGCGTCGCGTGGCATCATCAAAGCGAATGCAGTAAACACCTTGTTCGACTATAATCTCGAGTAATGCGAGTTCGATTTTACAAAAAGGAGATATATTACATGTATAATTCCGTGTTCCTTAACTTACTTTTACACGGAGGTCATATTTATGTTAAGAGACGGAGATTATATTTATGTCTTATAGTTTTGAGATAAATTCAAACAAATATCGCTATACCCATTAGTTGCGTATTTAATACTTTCGAATTTCATTTTATATGATTTTCTCAAGTATATAATAGAACTTTAGCGATGAAATTGCGGAATTTCTTACCAGCCACTTCATGAGATATTATAGTCGACTACAACACAACGCAAAATCTGTGGTATTTATTAGTCTTTGTTCAGATATTACTCTGTAGAACAGGAAATAATTGAAGAGATGAAAAATGAAATAATAATAGAATTATCTTAACCTTTGGATATGCTTAGTTATGTGATGTCGGGACCCATGTAATATAGTGGTAGAAAGTTGTCACTTTGCAAAAGGTGACTAAATAAAAATTTGAAAAACAATGAAGAAGAATACTACATTAAAGATCTTGATGATCAGATTTTAAAAATCTGTACATATAATAAACATGTACGATCGACCCGTGTATAGACACGGAATATACACGGGTCGAACACTAAATATATTCCGAACAAATTATTTAAGGGAATATAAAAAAAGCAAGACGACAAAAATGATTGGCTTTGTAACTCTATCTCTTGGTCTGTTTGTGTATAAATTTAAACACGCATCATGTTACTCAATTCGGGCAGAAGTTTTTTTTCAAACACAGGTATTAGAAGTAATATTTAGTCGTAATTTCGTTAGAATCCGTACAGCCAATCCGAAGACAATTGAGTTTAATAATTTACAAAATTAATTAGTGCAAAAATAACGGTGAAGCGCTTAGTTTTATGATGCGTAGTAATTTTAAAAAATGTGTAATGAATCTACGTACATTAATAAACGACTCTACGTGTATTTTAAATCGCGTAATGAAATTTTACACCCAGGCATACGTTGGAGAAAAAAGTATGGCCAGATTGAAGTATGGAGTGATGCGGGAAAACTAGGTGCTTAAGTATCTAAGCAATCTCAGTGGGTCATACGTATGAGGGTAAACGTCATTGTTAGTTGTCTTTAGCACATAGCATATTTGATGTTATATACATGCAATTAACAATTGACCTGTAGTATTAGCCTGCCTGTGGGTTAAAGGAGCTTAAGAAAAAATATTTAATAAAACATAACAAAAGTAATTAAAAAAAAAATAGTGCTTTTGAAATGCATTCCTGTTTGCTTCTGAGTCTGCCTACTTCTTCGCGTATCGCGCAACAGCACCCAAAAGAATGTCATTGAAGTTTTCATGGTGCATTCCGTTGGTTCTTGAATCGCAAACATAATGGACCTGCATACAAATTTGAATCGCAAACATAATGGACCTGCATAATAATCTTTTTTCTTACTCAAGTCGGAACTGGCCTTACGTTTCGTGGACGAGGATTTGCCAAAACTGATATTACATCCATTGAATACGTTCTGTAAGCTTTGGTCAGAGGCGTAGGCGGCCTACGCTTTGACAACAGTACAACTCTTCTGACCTACTGGACTTCGACTTACCACGAAGCCCTCGCCAGTAGCGTATGAACCACTATACTGAATTATAATGCCATTCACGTTAGTTTGAGACTCAAGGTATTTAGCCAAAAACCAGCCCCGCAAACCGGGTTATGGCATGGAAGGCCACTTTAATACTCTTCTTCGTGTACTGGGGCGACTTTTTACCTACTAACTGACTAAGCTTGTTATTAGTACATCATTCAATTATTAAGGGTGTAATTATTGAGTGATGTACTAATATCAAGATTATATTTAATTGTTTTTACACGATTCGCCATTCTCATATGGCTCGCTCTTTCGACCATAAGTACTATGTCATCGGTGTAAACGATGGAACCGCATTCTAAAAAAAGAATCGCAATTATCCCATAGAGCATCATACTATGCAGGAATGAACTAAAAACGGAGCTTCGCCTGCAACCTCTAGTCAATATTTTATCGACATTTATCTCTCCATACTGTAAGTAGATAATGGCGTATAAAAAATTATAGATCGAAGGTTTGCTGACACTCCCTGGAAATTTAATGTAGGTAAGATCACCAGTTACCAGGTATTATCCATGGCGCTGGAAATGTCCAAGAAAACATAAATTACATACTTATATATCTACAAAAGGACAAAAAATTAATTGTTTGGAAGACAAAGAGAGTACAACGGTTGTGCCAGTCCTCGCACAAGCAACGTCCCAAAGTCTAGAAAAAATGCCTTCTCATTATTCTTTCCGATGGCTTTCAACTACTTTCCAAGAACTTCGGAACATTACCTTCACACAGTCAACAATTAAAAACTGGATGCAATTCAGGTGTCTTGGTGTTCCAAATTATTTTACCAATCCCATTATTAAATCCATCAATACTTGGAGTTCAATTCGAATAATATTTTCCCAACTCGCCCAACGACAGCTAATGTGTTTGGTTACGCTGTCAGCATTCCTGTTTGCTGTTTTACACTGTCGAGAACAACATTCAAAATTTTCGTGTATATTCCCGATACGATTTTTTTCCTACTTTTTATGGCGCTAAAGATGAAAATTATTACAACAAGGTAGTATATAAATTAGTAAAACACAAAGTATATTTTCTTATATACCATACGAAATAAATTATTAGTTATTTCTTGTTTATTAAATTTTTTGCCGTTCATTCATTTATATCACTTTATTTGTAACGAGTTACGATTTCACAACATTTGAATTTCAATTGTTTTGGAAAGTTTTATAAACTAATCGTAAAATGTTTATAAAAATTTAACGATTATGGTAATCATCATTTAACGATTATGGTAATCATCATCGATTATGATAATCATCATCGATTATGGTAATCATCACAACATTTAACGATTATGGTAATTATGGCAATCATAATGTGACTTTTAACCTAGAATTGCACCTTTCCGAGTATAAGATAGTAAATATTTTCAGAGTACAAGGTAACGAAAACATATATCGTGTTGAGTGCTTATATCTTTGAAACTAATAATTGTAGAACTACACACGGAGTAAGATAAATTGTGTGACATTATTTATATTAATTATTAAAGTGAAAACCTTTCTTCAATCGCCTTCAAAATGGGAAGAGTTTCTCAATTCGTCGGAATCTGTTTTTGATGTATGTCCGGCGCCAAATGGTTACCGAGTGGACCGATTTTGATGATTATTTTTTTATTTGAATTTTTTTATTTACTGTAGGTGTGGATTTATATAAATATGATGATCTGATAATGAGGTTCAAAAATAAATAGTGGAATTTTTAACAAATGGCAGTAAATCAACTATAATTCAAGATATCTGCTACAATTAGTTTTGTAAAATAACTACACCACTTACCAGGTCAGGGTCTGATGATGAGGTCTGGATATGAACAATGAAACTCCTTAATACTGATGTCCGTAAATCAAACGTGATTCAAGATATTTTCAACTGACATTTTTTACTTTGCAAAATAACTACACTATCGATAATGCAGTCTTATTATCCGCAGATGAACAGGGGAACACCTTATCGGATGGTAGTAAATCAAACGTAATTCAGCATATATTTGCTTCTGCTTGTTTTTAATTGCAAGATGGCTGCATCATCGACCAGATCAATTTGTAATAATGAGTTCTGAAGATGAATAATTTAACTCCTTAATGGATCGTAATAAATTTATCGTGATACTGGATTTGGGATATGGAGAACGAAACTCCTCAAGTTGTAGTTTTTATTGTTCTCCAAGTAGTTTTTAGTAACACCGGACTCCTCATCGTTAGTCGGAGTCCGGTGTTACTCGGTCGTTCGTTAGACAAAGAGGAAATTATCTATATAATAGCTTTTGCCCGTGACTTTATATAATTATCCAATATTATGGGAAAGAAAATAATTGTGATGACTAATATTTATATATTAAGCACTAAAAATACTAAAATTAAATATCTTTGTAAAAACAGACTTAAAAAAGTTAGGTATTAAAAGGTAAAAAATTATTAACTCGAAATAGGTAACTACTTATTTGCAATAAACAGCTATGTTAATTAGTATTAAGTCAGTACCAGCATCGTCGATCAATTTCTGTTATCACACTATTCAATAGCTATTATCACACTTTTAGTCGCAGGAAGTGACCAGTAATATAAAATGTAAAAGAAATCGGAGAACACTGCCTGAACGGCGAAAAGAGCGTGAGAAACCGGCTTATTTATTGATCGGTCATCTCCAATGTTCCTACCGATATAATACCGAATTCTATGATCGAAATCCTTTGGCAATAAGAGGATGCAAAAGACAATCCTAAGCGGATGAAACCACGAGCACAGCTGGTTTATAGTAAAATAAGTTTCAGCTCTATAATTACTAACTCACGAAATATAAAATTTACATGCAGTTTTTACAATTTTGTTTGCCATTTTCTCCTGACAGAAACATAAGAAGCTAACATACTCTGTCCGAAAATTTTTAAGCTCTGTTTTATTTAAAAACACAAATTCATAGGAAATTACGGCCATCTGTTACTAGTTTGACCAGCTTTATAAAAAGAAATGCAGCAGAAGCCGCATATCTAGGTTGAAAGAAGAATGTATTATTTCTTTAGGTTTATTTAATTTTTTTTCTCCGCAGATATGGCGTCGTACAATTCGCCCTCACACTACTTGTCGTGTACCAGGCGTACTGCCACATCTTCATAGACATTTTTTCCGCTTCGATTTTCATATGTATCTCCCAACAGTTCAGAACTGTCGCTCATCTCTTTGAGACAATATCTTTTAACGATGGGGGTGATGTCAGTGCGTCCCATCGCTCCGTGAATAATGTTCTTATTCACAGCAATGATGAAGGAAAATATCTACATAATATAATTATTTGTATATCTTATTTTGGAACTAATTTTTTCTAGCTGTCTTTAAATATTTACCATATTTTCACACCTCTAAAAGATAATTTAGACAATAATAGACATATTGAATTATATAATATGTGCAAATACAATAATAGAAATGTTATGAACGCTTAAATGTTTACAAGTGCCTAAGTACGTAATGAATTCCCTTGGAGCAAATTCTACTCGTACTAAACAGATTTCTTTCAAAGATGGAAAATTTATATTTTGGCTCTTAATTTTTTTTTTATTGTTGAATTGAATTTATCTTCTAAAAGCATCGACTAATTACTACCGATTTTAGGGTGTGTCTCTTGAGTATTGTTTTTATTAATGGAATATTATTGAGGTGCTTAATACTATTAACCATGGTAGTAGATAATTCAAATATGTATTGTTCAAGGTGTGCTTATGAAGTGCAAAACGTCTGGAAACATATATTTTTTCCAAGTCCTGGAAAGCTGCTTACCGCTGTGCTTGTCCTTGTACCTCATTATTAATGTAAGCATTATATATATTGCTAGCATGAATTGTTGCCATCTAATTTAAATTTTTTTCAAATCGATAATTGTTATCAAGTAACATAAACCGATATCCTATTTATACTATAAGCCTTTCACGTGCTTACCTATATTTTACGCATAAAAGTTAGATTTGGCACGTCGTTTATTACTTTTGTTTTGTATTTTTTTAAATTATTGTTTTCAAATAATAGCTTCATATAAATACATTTTGGTAGTAAAATTATGGGTAATATTGTCATTGAAATGGCTAATAAATGACTTTGATGACATTCTATGGTCATTGGGAAATTATTTTCATTGGGACATATTTATATGGGAAATTATTGACTTCAAATATATGTAGTCAATGACTTCCCAATCTAAAATCAGAGGTCATTGAGCGGAATTGCGTTCAAAAGAAAATTTGACGTAAAATAAGGATCTCTATTCCAAAGGAATTATTTATAATTATCGTATTTAAAATTGTTTAGCATTATGCAAGTAGAAGATTGATAAAATTAACTAAAGCTATTGAAACTGCCACTGCTACAATGTTCCACAAATTTAATTTATTATAAAAAATAAAATGCACATAAATAAGATAAAAGAAGGGTTTCGATTTATCTTTTAATTTTACATGTTTTTTTTGGCCTAATTATTTATTTAGAGCGCCAAGCACAGATTATTTATAATATGTAATTACAGCTTTAATTAACTGATTATTGATTTTATGTCCACTTAAAACAAAATAACTTCTCGTTTTGTTATATTAACAATATGTCACTTGTACTGGTATTTGAATACATATTTTAGAAATGTATTTATACAGAAATTTTATAACACGATCTTGTTTCTACTTTCGAGTTCATAGCATATTTCTAACAGATTATGTTTATTCTTTGGTCTTATTTATCCAAAGTTAATATTAAAACTAATAACAGTTTTCCATTACATGTGGATGAAAGGAAATTTATTAGATTTCAGAAAATTCGGATGGAATAAAAATAATATTAATTTTAATGTATATCTGAACTGAATAAATTAAACCTAAAACTCATGGCAGATTTCAGATTTAGGATGGGTTTAATACTTCTAGTTAAATTTGAATATGATATGCAATTATAGAAGCCATAACCTCTCGTTTCAGAACGAAAAAAATATTTTTATTATACAGACACAAAAACCAATGCTGAAATTTAAAGGTAAAATACACTACTATATATTTACGTCATTTATTCATATAGTCATTTGAAATTGATATAAAATTGATATGGATATATAATTTTAGATGATTAAAAAATTTATTGAACGATTATCAACAATGAGGGATATATATAATTTTTAAACCTGAAAGGAAATTTAAGTATTTATTTTCCAAAAACTCCAACTTCATTTTAAACCCAACGTGAGTTTGGATGAATGTAATATTGAAACAGAGTTCGGTTTTTAAGAAAGTTATAACGCATTTCTTCTATACTTTCCAAAGTCATTTAGTTTTATTAAGTTTCGAGGAAGTACATATCATTATTATCAAAACACTAAAGCTGATGCAGGTACTAACGAGAATTTAACATTTTATTTAACAAGAAGTTAAAGAGCTTTTGTCACGTCAGTGGAAGTCTAATAGGGCCAGGTTCGGAAAAAATAATGGTTACATTATTTATACATAAGAAACATCCCTTCTATACGATAAACGAGTTTTGAACGTTTCTGAATGATGAATTTGTTAAAACTTTTTAATTGCCGAGAATGTACTTTCGAGTGGATAGTTTGACTTTTGGAAAGAACTTGCAAAACACAACCTCTGTAAAATCCAATACTAAAAGCGTAAATTTCCTCCGAAGTACGTCTGCTTTCGGTGTTATTTGAGGTAAACTAACACATCGGACTCGACAACGTTTTCGTACGACATCCTTGTAACTAATTAGTTTTTCATCACCAGTTTAATCGCTTCAAAGAAGTATCCTTTTTTCAAGTTTAATAAGTATATCAAACAAATTTACACAAAAGTTTAACTGATCTTCTTTACATCTGTACTAGCTTGCAACGCGTTCTTTCCTATGCGAAGGGAAAACAATGAATTAAGACGAAAATGCAAAATTGTATCTTTCATTTCTGTTTTACATAAACTTCAAAATTGAACACAATCACTTAATTTTCTTTAGGGAATGAAGATAGTATTGTCATCTATCAAATGCTATAGAAATAACCTAGATGCGTATAACTTAAGAACAGACTAGCGCCGTCTGTTGTCAAAATACGCTGTGATTGTAAGAAAACCATGGTATTCCTCTTTTTAGTTTTAACAAAGCGTTTATTAAGAGTTTCTTGAGAGTATAATTTTTATAAAAATCTTTGCAGATTGCCAACTTCACATATGATGAGGTGTGGAATACATTAACCCATTTACACTCCCCCGTTTACCTACTTTACCAACTGTTTATGATGACTTCGTGCGTTGACAAGATTCGCCAAGAGGTAAGTCCCAATTAAACTTCTGTCAAATTACCTTTATTTTCTTTAGATTTATCAATATCGATGGAATATTTAGTGAAGCGTCACGACTACAGATTTACGCTCTGCACGAAACTTAAATCTGTTTTCTAGATAAATTCATTTTTAAATTAAAAAAAAGTTACGTATATCCAGAGTCTAAACGAAATATCGTTTCACCGAAACGGATTTTTGTGCTCTGTGTTATTAATTTATCCTTTTGTACATATTTCATCTATGATTTAAAGTTAGTATGACCCAAGCCGATAACGATTCGTGGTCATCCTATTACATTATAACCTAAATAAGGGTGTCTTTTCATTTCTCGAAAGAATAAGTTTTTATTCTGTAAAAAAAAGTTGAGAAATCACAAGATTTTTTGAAATAAAAGATAATTTAATTACAATTAAATTTACATAATCAACGTTGTATATTATCAACATCAAAATTTTTATTACAAATTAAATTAATTGAAAAAAATTTAATAGAGGAAAAATATTATATGAATTTGAAATGTCACGAAAAATGGGGGCAATCGCAAAATTATATATATATATATATATATATATATATATATATATACATATATATGCGAAAATAATTAAAAATATTTTGTTATAAATAAAAAAACAAAATGAAGGTAGATGAAAAAATAATCGAAAAATGTATTTATTATTTAACTAACATTACACACCACACAACGCACACAAACATATATGTGCTCATTAATGTATATATAAGCACTATAATATTATTCGAAATTTAAACTATAAACAAATAGATTTTATTGTTTTCTGAACGTCGTTGGTATCATATAAACAAGATGTAATTGTTGGAATTGACAGCTAATGTAAATATACAAATGGGATAATTAAAACTTAAATTCTTATTCTAATTACTTAATAATTTATAAGAATACAATTAATTGTTTAAAAAACGCTTAGCGATTAAAGTAAAAGTGAATTAATGCGGAAATAAAAAGGTGAAATTTATTCTTTTGCAAACAAAATCATTAAGTATAAATTTTTAAATTGATATTTTTATAATAAATATTCGCACGCTGCAGAATTTTTTTAAACATGTCGTGTTTTATGTATATTCTTTCATATCACCAAATTTAGATAATTAATAACAGTTGTCGAAATATCATTGGTACTAAAACACGTTAATGTGAAAATTTGACCTTGTGATCTTTTTGCTTTTAAGGCATTGATATCGATATTAATATTTAAAACACAAATATAACTTATATCGAAATGATCTTCATACACAAAAACATTTGATTGAGCTGAACTCTATTTGGATTTCTTCGGGCTAATCGCAGCACCCTTTTTCGTCTTTAGGATTCGTTGGCATTGAAATGAACACTTTTTGTATACTTTTTATAGGCGTATTTGTACATTGTGTCACCATTTATACATATTTTAATATAGAATTCCACGGAATATGCCGTATTTTTCATATAAATCACTTTTAAAGTTTGAATTATCAAAGTCGCGCTAAATATACATTTTTTTTAATGTATGCCAGACGGTTTATATTTACGTGTGTGTAATGTCACGCTAACCGCTATTAGAGAAATTGCTTTTTTAGACTTAAGCAAAAACGCAATTTCTGTAGTAGTGGCTAGCTTGACGTCACACAGACGGAAACATAAACAGTCCTGCCCTTCAGCGGGTCGGATTGTTTATGTTCTCATGTATCACGCTAGCATGGTCACGCTAGCCGCTTTTAGAGAAATCGCGTTTTTAGCCCGAGTTTGATAATTTAGATTTAAATGGGATTTATATGAAAAATACGCAAATCGCAGCAACTTGGGTAAATAGCAATAATTTACTTAAATACAAGCAATAAATTACGGAAAGGATAAGAATACTTCAACTCTGCCCATAAAAATAAGATAAAGATCCACTTGCATCAAAGTTGTCAAATGCAGAAACTGAACCACCGAGCCAAATTCAAACTGAAGATTATATAGTCTGCCCGTCACCGTCATCTTATTCACATAATTGTTGTGTTATTGATTTTGTATGAATAAATATATTTCACGACTCTCGTCCAACTTCAAATTTGCTTCCCTTAAAAAGTCTCAATGCATATATTTATATATATATATATATATGTATGTATATATATATATATATATATAAATATATATATATACATATATATATATATATATATATATATATATATATATATATATATTTAAGTAATAGCATGCCCGTGCCGACATGTGTCATTGTGTCAAATAGTTATGTATTCAATTTTTTTCCTTTTTTATCGATTGGTGATTTCGGAAAGTAATGCAGTTTTATATTTATATATATTCCAGGCGCTGCTGGTATCAGAAGGTCTATTTCAGCAATTGGATTGAAGGTTCCCTAGAGTCTCGCAAAGAACTGATCAACGTTATTCGGAGAGCAAACAAACGTCTCTTATTCTCCGCACTTGGCGTTTATACTGTCGATATTAAAACTTTTATTGGTGTGAGTAACTCCTTATGTAGCCATCGTTTTTATATATATTTATTTTTATTATTATATCTTATATATTTTTGTTATATGTATACATATATATATATATATATATATTTATATATATATATATATATATATATATATATATATATATATATATATATATATATATTTGTATGTATACATGGAAAGAAAACATTTACAGTTTAAGCAAAAAAAGGTGAAAGGATATGAATGAACAAAATGTGTGCGTAAATTTCTATTCGGTGGAATCTAAAGTATTTTCACCAGTGATTTTGTTATGTTTATTTATAGATATTTTTGTTGCAAACTTTATACAAAATATCATTTAATTTTAATATTATTATTTATCCCAAATTCCGAAATTTTAACGTCTTTCCCGCTTTGGTATTCGTCAATTGTAATATCAAACATCTGCAATAGTGACAAAATATCAGGCATCATAAAACCAAAGCCATCTTGCAGCGACGGTATGAGATAGAATATGTGGAATGAATGGAAAATTTAATAAAAGAGTACATGCAATTATATATAAGTACTTACGTACGTTTTTATAATTATATATAAGTTCTTTCGTATTTTAAATATTTTATCTTAGTAACATTTTGCTGGAATCTGACGCAAAAATAGTAGTATTCTGGTTGGTCATAAGGGATTGATCCTGTAGAAATAAGTTTTCGGTATACACGATTGCTAAAATCTATAAATAATTAACTAAATAAAGCAACGTAAGCAATAGTTACAAAGAAAATTCAGAACTAAATTAAATGCCTAAATCATCATTTTATATTTTTAGAGTTGATTTTGTTTGTGTTTACTCCCCCAACATTATTCGCCACAAAAATATCGGGAAACAAACCTTTATATTGCTCTAATATGAAACGCACAAAAGTGTTTGCTAGGTTAATTCGATGATAATAGATCGAACAATAACGAACAAAAATTGATACGCACCGAAAACTGAAATGAACAAATAACTTATACTTCTTTCTCATCCCTGTCGATTGTTCATCTATGTTATAAGTATAACTCCCAAGAAATTAATTTTTTATCGCAAATTCCTCCTACTGACGACACAAAACTTGGAACTGAGCTACTTATCACAGGAATCGATTTTGTATTTTGCACCGGTATATCTTGCTGTGTTCGTAGAAATATTGTCTTTAATGAATGCATAATGACGGGATTGGAATCAAATTATATTGTAACACTGCTTTTGTATAAACAATATCGAAAAAAAAAAAATTATTTGTTTTATTGACTTATTGAAAATAACTGATTCTTTATTATTTTGATTGACTCTTTATTGATATCAAAATTGTTATACAGTAAATTCTGTACATGGAAAATATTTCAAAAGAGTGATTTATTTACAGTACAGAATGATAATAGCTCAAAAAACCTTTTTTACAATTTTTGTCTGCCTGCCTGTGTGTTACTTTATGCGTCAATTACGCAAAATCTACTAAATAACTTTTAATGAAATTTGGTACGGTATTCCTTTCTTCATATGAAGCGTTTATAGCTAAATATTTCATATGAAGGGAAAACAAATTATTCCGATTTAGTATAGCTAATATTACATAAGTATAGAAAACCTTGTATGTTGCTGAAATGTAGTTGAATTCAATCATACTGAAATAAATTGTCATATAAATAAATTTACAGATTATCAGAGCGACATACGGAGCCTCCGCTTTGATGAGAAATTTCACATGAGTTCTTCCTGTTAATACTGTCACATCCCTGCTGAAAACCTTCTTGGAAAAACTAATCACATAACCGACTCTTCAGAAAGTTTACATCCGAATACTACTTTCATTAATCCTAAAGGCTCGAATCTCGCTCAAGAAAAATAATTTAAATTCTTTTTCCTGAGTGAGATTTTTTTTAATTTAAAACAAGTCCATTAAAATGTTATTTATAAAATGTTAGTTTTTACCAAAATAACTTAAAATAGTGTCATTAAGACGAGTGATGATATTTAAAATTGCATGCGCAGTTAGGATAGTGTTAGTTCGTTAAGCGTTCTCACATTTTTAACCAATTTAGAATGCCTTTGGAATGCTTTGGATTTTTTTTATTACTAACAAGAAAATGATAAAATGTGCAAAAATTTTGTTTAGAGTATATCCATTACCCACAATCTACACCTCCACCTCCCCCGTCTATTGTTCTAATCAAAGTGCTTCTGAAAGTTGTAAATTCAGTGAACCGATCAGATTTCGCAAGTAGGTAGGACGTCCGCTATTATGGTTCTTCATTTCACTTTGATGATTACTAATGAAAATAACAAGATGTTATTGGTTAATATGGACGTTATTGGTTAATATATATATAATTTAATATAAGTTTGTTATTGCCCTTTGAAATATTTGGACACCTTAGATTTATTGGTTCAAAGGCAGTCAAACTTTGATGCATTTAGAACACTTGCAAAGTGTGTTCCTGAAAAATAAAGATATTATATGACTTCTATTATAGGACATCTTTCTACTCTGTTAGGTGGAAGTGGACGACAACATAAGCGTACACTGTTGAGTACAGTAGTAGATAAAGGATCATTTACTATGACTAGTATAATAATTGTGAGGTAAAACATGCAAACGTTGTGGTTTATAACTGAGGTCATAAGTAATTCTGTGATGGCGCCAATTAAGTAATAAACAATTGCGAATGTGCCCATGACCTTCAACTGTGAAACAAACTTATTACGTAAAATAATTTTGCAGAAAACATCTGTATGATAAATTCAGTTTTGGTTAATTAAGTTACGTTCCAATATTAGTTATACACTTTTTATATTCTAAAAATATTACATTTGCGAGTATTTTCTGATTGTAAAATCATATTAAAGAAGACTTATACAAATTTTAAAAGGCAATATTTATTGCGTATTTGGATCTTGAAAAAAATTGTCATAATTCCCAAAAATATATACTTAAAACATAAAATATATACAACGCATAATTTCATGAGATACTGATGGTACGACTCTACTTTCCGCATTTGTTACTCTGAATATCTTCGTAAGTGTTCGTCTAATGTTCCACTGAATATCTTCGTAAGTGTTCGTCTAATGTTCCACTGAATATCTTTGTAAGTGTTCGTGCAGAAATAATGAGGAATAGAAATTAAATAATCTTTGCGAGATTTTTTATCATATTTTGCCAACTTTCATGTATATGAAGCTCGTTCGTTATATGAAGCTAACGTTTTATGAAGCGAATTATAAGACAAATAGACCAATAGATCTTTACAGGAACATCTCTTACCTGATTTTCAGTTTCAAACATTGTCACACATAAACGATCGGGTTTGATTTAGCAACTACTGCCGAAATACATATCGAATATCTGTCGATCATAATCGTTATTTGGTACTTATATTAAATATATATTTTATGGGTATTAAAAATATGGAAATTGTAAGTTTTTTCATAGAAAATTAATTATTTTTCTTGAATAAAAGTCTTCGATGTTTAATAATTTTACTTATAAATTAAAACCATAAAACTGAGGTTTGTAATAAAAATTGATCGATAATTTTTCTTTCATATTTTTAGTATTATAGTTTTCGTTCCGTTTCCAGTAAGCAATATTGGTACAAACCCACAGACACTTGAGTAATAATGCTATACTTTCCCTAATATGCCAGAATTGAGTGAAAATGTGAGTCTAGAACTGGCTTGTTTGAAATTTTATACATCTATAGATAGATGTTATAAGCTCACGTAAACCAACAAAAATTTAACTCCATAATCAGGTTAGTATTCAAGACATGGCCAATTGGTATGGGAATATTTCTTTATTGAAATTATCTTGCAAATGAAGACAAAAATTATCTAAGACATTCTTTAATTTGAATTTTAACTAGAGATAATTGTTTTGTATTTGTTTATTACTCACCACTAATATATTTTTAACCTTTAGATTTGTACACTCATAACTACGTTTAAAAGCTTCATCATCACAAAAAAAAATTTCACTCGTGAACATTTTTGGATATTTAATGAAATAAATTTCCCTTTCACAACGTTACACTCGTATTTCTCAATATTCGTAGAGGAATAATAAGTTCGCTGAGTCGCTTAGATGATGTTGGACGACGTTTGATGTTAATTCAGTGTAGGAAGCTTAACGCTTACTTTAACATTGAATTGTCGAAAACGGGGGAAAATGCGATTAAAAAATTTCGTTAATGCTCATTTTTTTTGTACTTAGAAATTTACAGAATCCGGCTTGCCTCATAAATAAAATAACAAAAACATTAAACAAATTAAATATCTTAATACGCACCTGCCATTGATATAAAACTCGAAAGGCGTATGCAAGAATAGGTGGGACTATCAATATCGGCATTATATTTCTGGTTCCTAAAGCAGTTTGCATGCTATACAATAGGAGCAGGACAGATAACCAGAATAGTTTTATCCCACCTGGAATTTAGAAATTCTGCGTATCGCGTATCTTTGCTAATATCCCATCTGAAGATGTTGTAATACAACAAAACCTAGGTCGTGCTAAAGAAATTAAAAGTAGAAATAATACTACATCACGTAGTTTCATTTAATTGTTAATTGTTTAAATTCGCCTTTTCGTGTTGTCTTTCTTTCTCCGCGATTCCTTCTAAAAATGCGTTTACACGTTTTGTTAATCAAAATGTAAAAGACAATTTCCTATCAAGAAATTTTCATTTCCATTAATATCTCAAAAAAACATTCATCTGCAGTTCGGTACGCGTGGAATTCATCATTTTTAATTTTGTGATGATGTGTTACGGAATGACACTCTTCCCAATGATCCAGCGCCGCCGCCATCATCTCCATTTTTAGCGCCTACTACTTGCTTGCAATTTAGTATATCCCATATAAATTTTAATATAGCTCGCTAAGCTTAACTTTTACAATGTAGTATTTCTTTCTGAGACTTTGCTTTGCTTCGCCCCTGATAGCTTTCTACGATAGTAGAACTTTCATCTTGTATTAATGCTGAATGATGGTGGTTGTCACCGCCTAGAGTAAAATTTTACCATACTATATTATTGTACCCTATTACACAAATATTCTATTGCTATTAAAACGCTTACACACCATTCATTTTGCACAATCAGCTGAGAGATGAGAGATATTTTCATACATAGAGGCGTCTCCCTTTACTGGTCACACAAGATTGATGGTGCAGAAAGCGCTTTAGATTAAATGGTAATTTGCATAATGCTGTTTCGAAATAACATTGAGGTCGTTGTTAAAATCGCAATTTTACAGACGAGTAAAAAATAAATATTGGATAAAAAAATGAATTTAACAAACCATAGTCGACTAACAGAAATAGTGTAATGACTATCTTGCCTAAAATTTATTATTTTTTTACTTGGTAATAGTAACATATTAAGTCAAAATGAACTAATCAAAATGTGTTAATGTTATTTGGAAGAAATGTTTATTTTTTGATCAGCTTCTATTTAATATTTTTGTAATGTATAAATAAATAAATAAACTTACAGATCATCAGAGCGGCGTACGGAGCCTTCGCCCTGATGAGGAATTTCATGTGATTTCTTCTTTTCAATGCTTTCAAGTGTTTATCAAAGATTTCCTTAAAATAATTTTCATACAGCTTATTTCATTGCAATTCTCACTGCACAATGTAAATTTTAATAACTGCAATATATGATCACTAAAGTTATTTAAATATCAATCAGTAATTTTTAATATCTGGACAACGATTTGTACTATAGTTGAGACTTTCTTTATAGTCGTACTATTAGAAAAATGGCTTTAATAGAATTGTTTTTGAAGTTCGTTGTGTATGTTTCTAGATACACTTTTTAAATACATCACATATTTTTATAAACGTTATAGAAAATATAATTTTGTCCAACTACTTTATGAGTTTGCGAGTTATAATAAAATTACGAAAGAAAATAATGGAAAACTGATTGGACTGAAACTGTAAAAATTTCCATTAAGATTCCATTTGCAATGTATGTTATAATATGAAGAACTAAACAAGGTGAAAACAATTGTAAAATACAGATATAGCCAATTCATGCTTTACGTAACCATGCCTAATATAAAATTATTGGGAAATCGCAAAGAAAATGAACCCTTCTTCTATAGTAGTAAAGAATCGGTTTTAATATTTTTCGATGAAATGAAAAGTTTTAATTAAATCTAAAATCCATGGTAATTTATGTGAACAAGTATATCTTTCATTTGAAACTGGCGTACCGTTGTGGTTTGATGACAAAATTGGTTTAATATTAAAGATAGCGACTCTAGGTTTCAAAATTAATTTATTCATAGAGTCTTCCCCAATTTCAATATATTTATTATAACGCATATAGAGACTCGTTATTCCTTAGGAAATTTTTTTTTTCAAAGTCATCGAATTATTGGTCGACGGTATCTGCGCCTTCTCCTTTAAAGCAAATGGTCGTTCAGTTAGTTAACGGAACTAGATTAGACGAATCGAGGAGACGCGGAAGAAACTCAAGTCTTGATTCAAGCCAGGTAACTGATTCATGATCTTTGGAAAAATAAGTTGGTCTGTCAAAATCAGTAAATAATATTCTCACAATTAGGTGATTTTTGTATATGGATTGGCTTTTCACTTTCCAGTAAGCTAACATACCTCAAAGTTATGTTAAATAAAATTTACTACGCAACCTAGAAAATAAATGACGCAGTTGAGATACGCGTAACACCGATACACTAACCTACGTATTTTATTCGTCGGTTAACGTAAGAACTTTCACATTTTTAACAACAATTCTCACTGTGCTAGTTATTATTAAACGTGCAGGGCGTAGTACAACTTCGTAACCAAGCCTTAATTCAAAAAGTTGAATTATATCAGAGGAAAAATTATGTTAATTCACGTAGACTATTTCCTAAATGTCCCTTCCTGTTTATCCTTCTGAAGAAGAAAATCTAATAATACTAAGTTAACATTTATTGGTTTTTCTTTGCCATTTGCGAGACATTTGCTTAAGTATTTATTATCTAATTATCATCAGATTGATTTGTAATCATAGAATATTCATCTGTAATCGGGATACTCTACGTCCAGATATTTCCGCAGTTTTTAAATAGTATACGCACTGAATTATTAATAAAACAACCCTCGTTTATAAATTATATTATTGAACAGACTAAAAAATTCACTTTTCAACTTTATTCTTATGTCATTTCAGTTGGACGATCAACAAATTTATTTAATATTTATCAAGTTAAATTTCCCGTCTCGTTGTATTAGTTTATTGTTAAATGTTTAGAAATTCATAACAAAGTTGCTAATAGTGTAATAAATGTACAGTTTTTTTAATAACTTCATTTGAATTGATATAATTTTAATAGATACACAAAATCAAATAAACCTATTTTATTTGCATTCTGCATAAAGTAGTTACGTAGTTGTGCGTCACGATGACTGAAATAATTTTAAACAAAATTTGTAATCAAATGCTGCAACATGGAAACTTTTTCATATTTTTCCTATCCAACCTTGAAAATCTAGATATAGAGTTTATATATTGTACATCTATTTAAAACATAGTAGGCATTTTACAAACCTAGTTTGTAAATGAATAATGGCACTCAATACTTCGATTTCATTTTGAATTTTAATTAATTGACTAATCACTTCACTTGACGGGGTGTGAAATAAAAGTATCGCCTTTCAATTTTATTCTCATCTGAATCATCTACTTGTACAATTTCAAATACAATGCAATTAAAATATAAGACCGTTAATAACGGATGGACATGACGAAATTGTAAATTTTCCTTATTGCACTACAGAAATCTAAAAAGGTATCGTAGACGAAACTTATGTTATTGTAAAGAAGGAATACATAATTTAAGTAGCATTAGAGACACAAAATCCTCAATACTACGAATAGTTTATTGTTGGTTACAGTTTTATTATTTTCATACTAGGTTAATTTAACTGTGGTTAAAAAAATATCAAATTCACGTCTTATTTTTAATGCCTACTTAACCACTTTTTACGGTTATTGGTTTACAAATTTGTATATCATTGAATTATTGGATACTTGAAATTGACTGAGCCGTCCACAAACTTGCAGAAGTTCGTTTGTTTTTGTAAATAGTAAATACTGTTTGTGCGAAGGCCATTATTTTTGTGATATTACTACTTTAAACATGCATCATTATACCATTGCTTCAAGCAGTATACGAAGAAAGCATTGTTAATAATAAACTTTATTTAAGTGTATTAATTAAAGTTTTAAAGTATTTTGGCATTGGTTTTCGATATAAATTATATAAAACATTATGTAAATAGAGATTCTTAACATCCTGCATTCTATGGCGTGATTCATGGCTACTGTTTGTGATATAGACAATGTTTTAATGACAACACTTTCAATGAAATCCCGTTATCAGCCCTTGTAGTTTCAAACATGTTGCTAGCAATCACAAAGCACGTCGTCTTTAGTTTAAACCGAAGAACCGTACAAAACTTAATAAAACAGATTGAGATTGAGGCAGTGTTTTGTGCGAAAACAGAAACTTATATCAAGAAAGCTACGAGAGTAACAAAAGTAATTGTTTTTAAATTGTATGTTTACAAGTCTGGTATGTTCTTTGGCAGTAATGTGGGAACAGCAAAAACTGAGACGAAACATTGGGAAGTGTCACACGTTGACTTATGATTTTGTCATTTATCAAAGGTAAATGTATTACTGAGTTCAATCAGTTTGATGGATATAGATTCTAATAATACGTTTTTCTTTCATTACAAATCACTCTGATATGGATTAATGACTTAAGTTTTCAGTTCAGTGCCTTCAAAATATTAAGGGCGGTGACAAATTTTTATAAAGCTTATTGTCAGATTTATCTAGATATATTTTCGTTCTTCATTTTCATGCATCTTGGTAGGCAATTCGAGGCTGCAGTTGATCTGCTAAACAATGTACCGTATACAGACAAATTCTAAGAGAGCATGATGAATGGTCCGTCGTTTTGCAAAAGCAAAAATAATACAAAAAATGCTGTTATTATAGAATATGATACATGAACATTTTCATTGTTATTTTTTTCTATACAGGTTCAATTTTAGGGGCTATTGATTATCATCAGCTAATTCTCAGGTCAGCACGACCAACAAATGTTTTCTCTATTTTTTTAAAAATTTAAATAAGTTATGGAGACTCAACTGGTTGGTAGCGACATGGTTATTAATTAAGTCTAACCTGGATCGTTAAACTCAGTTATCGGTTATATCTGTCTTTTGGTCTGTTCGCTAACAATTTCACTGGATGGATTTCGATATAGTTTTCAGTATTATATATTGGGGAAAAATTTGTCGACTGCAAATTATTTAGGGGAAAGATTTTGGAGTAAATCGTATTGTTGTGAAAAGCAAAAGGGACGAAACTTCACCGCCGAAAGCTGATTCGTTTGGCTAACCAAATTACACGCATCCTACAAATGACCATCCAAAAGACTATTAGGATTTATTCAAAGTCATGAGAACGTGCGCCAGAAAATTTACTCCAAGACGGGAACTGTCGTTTAAAGAAGGAGTCTAAAAATGCAGTTGGTAATATATTTAAGTTGGAGAAAACAAATTTTGTAAATAGTATGACTATATGCCCATAAATATTTATAAGTGCTCAAATGTGCACGAAATCCTCGTGCAACAAATTCCTCATTGGACTAATGCAAAGAATAAATAACCAAACCTTTGAAAATACCGTTAACAGATAAGCTATTAAAACAAAATAAAAATATGCACACTTTAATTACAGTTACATGAACCACATTGTACTCAATAGAGTATTAAAAAAAATTCATATAAATACTTATTAATATTGCGCTGACGGTAGCTGACGTAATGGTAGCGCACATTTAAGTAACAAGAAACGAATTTAAAAAGCGGCGCACATTGATTGAGTGTACCCCCAGTTTTTGTCATGCCAACATTATATTTCAGGTACCATTGGATTTGTACTTTAATAAATTTATAAAATATATTTTGTACTTTATCACATGAGACTTTAAATAGAATCAAAATATTTAATATTTATTTAGATATCATCTTTTGAACTGTAAAAAATTTTCAAAATTTTCGAAATATCTTCAATTAATACTAGAAAAAATATTCATTTTTTTACCATATCATTCAATTCTGTATTGCAAAAAGGTGATAACTAGGCGAGCGCAGGTAATTATCAAGTATGAAAGATAAGATTTTTTTCAATAAATTCTAGCAAGAAATATCGCCATATAACGGTCAAAATAAGCAAGGGAATAATAAGAAATAACAGCATATAAAATCAATTCCACAGTTTTTCTGAAACTTTTGTCTAGACTTCTGAAAGATCCATTCTTTCAGTAGTTTCGAAAAGAAGAGTTAGAACATATTTTCGGCATATTTTTTAGTGTATCTCTGAAGATACACAAAAAAATAGTCACCAGAAATTAGGAAAAAAATGTTTTTGAGACTCTTTAGCTAGCTCTCTCAAGTAAAAACTCCACGTTACATATTATTTAAAAAAAAACATTGGAGTACTTAATTTCCTTTGATTGCAAAATTGGACAAAAATGACATAAATTTCCTCGTGTTATTAAATTAAACTTCTCTTGTTTTAACTTTCTCTCAATAAGTGAGAAATCAGTAAACTATACAGTAAACCGAGTTACAAATGAAATGTGAAACAAAGAGTTCTTTCCGTACTTTTTCTTCTTCTATTAAGAGAAACAAAGCAATTTTAAAATTTTCGTACAATTGATGGTTCGGTGATAAATGTTTTTTTGCAGAGCGGCATAATGGTCATAAACATTATGGCTCAGATTTCTGGAAATATTGTTGTATGAAAGAAACTAAATATTGTAAAGGACGTTTTTACTCTGACGAAAAATTGTACACGAAAGCATGTCCGTGCCTATTTGACGCGACCACCTAACTAGAAAGGAAACTATAGTCCCAGCAAAGTTTTGAAAAACGTAATTTTTATTTTGTAAATTTGCATTAATAGAAAAATCATAAATTACCGTTACAGGAACTTTGAATGTTTCCAGCAAAGGAAGCAAGTGCTTTTTCCTTGCAAACCCTATTTAACAGTTGTAAGCGATATAAAAATTATAATTTAAAATACTTCTGATAGGTTTAGGGTAGAAGAGTGGACGCACATATTCAAAGCTAGCCATATAAGGGTTACAGTTCAGTTACAGTTATAACGCTCTCTATTTTGATTAGGGTTTCAGTACGTGGCTCAATGAAGGTAACCATATTTTTATTTTAATAAATTTGAATAGAAAGCTTTTATAATGGTATAAACAAAAACCTATTTGCAGTTGAGTTTTAACTAAAAGAAATAATAAATATGAGCTTAAAAGCGTCGCTTAATATCATGGTTACAGTAAAATTATTGAAATTATCAAACACTTTTGAACTGGGATTTTAATGATCTAACATGATATTTTAATTACATAGTCATAAAATAATTTCTTTTAATTACACTAAGTATTTATTCAACAGGAAACACGTGGTGTACGCCTATTATCAAATAGCCAAAATTGATGTAAGTTGTAAGTTATATAATAAAATTTGATATTATTTTCGAAATTATGATTTTTAGTATCAATAATATCTTCATTTCGGGTAATACATTATATATCCGAAGTTCAAAGAAGATGTACTAATATTCCATTCTAAATACCTTTTAGTGTTCAAAAAATGTTGGTTTTAAATTTTCTACACATTTTTAATAAATGTTAGGTTAGGTTTATACTATCTGTGGTCCCGGTCTATGTCTTGACATACAAATATGAAAACACACACCAAATATACTGTTTAATATTCGCTTGCTAATAATTCTATTTATTCTAATCCGATATTCTCCGTCCTTCTTTGCAAATATGTTCGTGACAAATAAAAAGTCGTGAAGTAATACAGTATCTCCATACTATGATCACAAATGACACAATATTCCGACCTAAAGAAGGTACATTTTTTCAATATTGAGGAATAAATATGAGAAAAAGTGAAGAATCAAATTGAAGAATCAATTGGGAATCAAATCAGACATCAGTTACGCTTACATATGTGAAGTAGTTGTATACTCGCGAAGTCGTTGTTTACGTGTGTTTTAAATTATTTTATTTCATTGGTTGTTTTTCGTTTACGACTAGAAACTCAGACGTAACAATAGATTGGTAATTAAAAGGCATCCATTCATTTTATGCTGAATAATATATTTATTTCGAAAACATCCTTCAGAGTCTTCTCGATAACTTTTTAACAATATGTTTTTAAACATATGTTGAAAACTTATGTTATGGAAGCGATATATCATCTGTCAGTTATTAGGGACGTAACGCTTGTTCATAAACTTTGAGCTATATTATTATTGTGTACGAATTATAGATGTCGGACGACAAACTACTTATGTACATATTTAATATATGTCTAGCTGTCTAACCCGGCACTGTTTGATCCATATTAATTTAATTCGTAATCAAATTTATTAGTCGATCAAAGAACATCATTTGTTTTATTAAATAAAATATAAAGGACTATTTGCCAGCGGCAATGGTATTCCCCAGTACACACTTCAGCTACTTACTCGAACCCTGAATCACGTTTATCATATTTTTCTGGGACTTTATACGTTGCAGGACACAGACATATAATAATGTATTTTATACTCTATACAAGAACGGATGTTGAAAATGTATAAATGTTTAAAACTGTAATGATGATCGCAGTAATTTCAAATGTTATATTAAAACTATAGGAAAAAAAGTTTTAGCCTCCCCTTATAATATCATCGTGCCTCGCCGTCGGTCTCTTACACTTTTGTAGTTTTTTTAGTTTTAGCTCCAGGTAACTACAATTTCTGAAATGTTCATTTCATTAATATTATCATTAATGAATCAAGTGGGAAAGAAAAAAATATGTCACTCATTTCAGTGGTCTTACTCTCAAAGAGTAGAATTTATAATAAATATAAGTTTCCAAGATATGTACTTTACATTATCTTCATTTGTCACACATTGTACTGATTTTGGAACTTCCTTTAATTTTTCATTTTGTTAAGCCAATCTGAAGAATCAATTCAATTAGGTGACATAGATGACAACATTCAAAATTTTTTGATAAACTTCAGGCCTTCTAATTAGTGGTACAAGAACATATGAAAAAAGATGGATAGCTATTTTAGTTACACATGATCTTTTAGGAAAAAATAAAGGTTTCGAATAACCACGTTAATATCAACCATACTTAGTTTTTTGACTAATCTTTCTTAAGACGAATTATCACTGGTTACAAGAAATGGACACTATATGTTTATAGAAAGCATGATATATAAAGATGGTCCTTCATGATTTTTCATCAATATATTTCAAATATCAAAACATAGCTAAAATTATGAAAAAAAAAAAAATATATATATATATATATATATATATATATGTATATATATATATATATATATATATATATATATTTATTTTGAGACCATTATGACTAGCCCTTTGAATTGACACCCCACATATCTAAATGAAAAAAAAATAAGTGAAAATGGAATTTAAAAAATTGAAATATTTAATTTGCTCACCCCCATTTTTCCCTTAAAATTATCAAATAAATTGTTAGTTTTAATTAATAATGTTTGAGGACAAATATAAAGCTGTGATGACATTAAAAGGGTTTATTTTTTCACAATTATATCCTAAAAAGTGGTAAAGAAACAAAAATAAAATTGACTGTAAATAGAAAGGAGAAGTAACAATAACGTTCTTGATTAAATATCGCAAAAAAGTATTTTGCCCTGTATTTTGGTGATATTAGTACTAGCCTATGAACACCAGATTATGAAACGATATTTTAGCCTGTATTATACTGATAACATGTATGACAGTGAACTATTAATTTACTTGTTGACAGATAAACGTAACACAAAACCAAAATGTGCAATGACTCTTTTTATTAGCACTATAGGGTCCCTTCAAATCGGCGAATAACCGGTTGTCATATATTATATGGTAATTAGCTAAAAGTTAACAATTTACGTGCCTTAGGCTTAACGAAGCTTATTTCATATATGGTCATGTAAAATGCGCTACATTTCTAACATGATAAGATAATTACATATTTGTAGCAAAGGATGTGCAGACAGCATTCTTTTCAGTAATGAAAATATCTTTAATTTTACATATGAAAAGGAAAAGACAATGATTGACAAACTGGTTAATTTTTAACCAGGTAAAATAAGGATTAGAAATAAGTTCATTACTTGTAAGCATTATCTTGTATTTTCAAGATATAATGATAAATATGGGCACAAGGTGTGGAATGCTGGTTTGTTACGATTTCGAAATGTATCATTTTGTATGATTTATTTATCCAACGAAACAATGGTTGCAAGAGCCGAAACCTCAACATAAATTCTTTATTATTCGTTAAATAAACTGAATAAAATAATTTGTTTGACTTAAAGAGAATTGCACTCAAGTTGAAACCATTAAGTTCGATTCGAAAACAATATAAGGCATTTGAAATTTACGAAAGTTTTTTTCATCTCTACTGTCACATGAAGATAATAAAATTGTGTTCATTGGGTTTATTAATTACATTTTTGATGCGAATCCGGAACTTTCTAAAAATATTTTTAAAATATTTGTAATATTATGTAATACGGTATAAACAGGTAATTATTGTGCATATAATGCACTATTTAAGGACCACTTGCTCAATTTGTCAATTTTTATTAATCTAATTTACCAGACCTTCACACTGAATATATTTTACAATAAAGATATTGGTAATATAAACGGTGGATATATGACTTCTATAGCTTGATATCTTTGTGACGTTTACATTTTAAATATCTTTCTATTAGCTACTTATGGTTCAAAACTTGTTAACAAATTCATGACTCTATTTTAAAAGGTAAAAAATTAAATCCTTATCTTAACGTGTAATTAAATTCAATTTATTTCTTCAGTCGGGAAACCAATTTGAAATCACTCTCGATGTTATTTAACATAAGTTCGGCGCCAAAGTTTGGCAATTAGAATTTTATATTGATGTTAAAATTTATTTTAACTCAGATTTAATTATTTTCCAGGCATATATAAAATAAATGTTATATATATATATATATATATATATACACATATATATACACACACACACACACACACACATATATATATATATATAATAAATTATTAGATTGCTTGATACTTTATTAGATTGCTTACACTATTAGGATCGAATAATTCCTGATAGAAAAACATCTTAATATTTAGGAATTTTTTACATATAATATATTAAGCAAATGTTGAATCAATCAAACATAATTTCAGTACACAGTAGCACATATAATTAGCAATAACTATTGGAATGTGCTAAAAAAAATATGACTTACTTTTCAACGAAAGAAATTAAAACTAATATTATTAAACGCATAATATTCTGTACTTAGGCAGAGTAAATTTTATAAATGAAAACCTCATATTTTGTAATGTAGCTTGGAAAAATTTACCTTGGCAACACTACGAGCAGCATAAGCACGAAAAATGACAAACTGACAGATTCTGTTTTTCTTTTATAAACAGTAGACGATATTTACCCGAAGGACGTAATAACGAGGGCATTATAAGCCGGATGCGTTGAAAGTTTACTCATTTGGGTATTGGAATTTCTGATAAACTGCAAAATGGAAGATAACAAGCTCTATTTGAATACGCTTATCAAGGGTTTAAAGTATTTCTCAGTGGGAGTATTTGATCCACATTTGACAAAACCTACTTCGTACAGAGTTCATTATATATTTCATTGTGTCACGTGGTTAAACATTATAATAGGTGTGGTTGGGGGGTTTTTTGACTGTGAAACTTATGATGAATCCGTTTTTTCATTCGCCGTAGCGGGAAACATGTCACTGTCAATGGCAAAGTATACTGCTTTCAGTTGTAACCGAAAAATGGTCCATAATTTCATAAAACTAATTGAGATAGATGCAGTTGCTCGTACTAAAACTGAAGTTCATATCGAGAAAGCAATAAAAGATACAATGGTTTTTGTGAAGAGTTACGGGCTTGTGGGTATGTTCTGTTCGGTGGCGTACTTAGGACAGAGTATTTTAATTGAAAAGGTAAAAACCGCGGAAACTTCAACTAAATATTGGGAAATAGTACATTTATATTTGCCTTACGATTTTGTGGTTTTCGAAAGGTAAGATAATTTGAATCAATATAATGAAACGCTTTGTCAAAACGTGGTCATTTGGAAAATTCTTGCATACGCTTGTTGCACTAATTTGACTATTTTTTAAAGTTGTCATTAGATGACATATGATTTATTATATATTAAACAACACTGTTTTCTTTTTTATGGCTCTGTGCTTCCGGAGGATAATGGAATCCTTATAAAATCTCTCTCGTGTCCGTCTATCCGTCTGTCATATTAATTTATCTCAGAAACTATTTCACGTGGAAACTTGAAATTTTGCATAGTGGTAAAGCACTCAAAACCATTTATGTTGAAATTCTGTACTCGAAACGAAATCTTTTGTATTTCGTATATAATGAGGGATATTGTTTGAACACGTTAGTTATAAGAGTATGAAATACGGAATTTTTTTAATAATTTTAGATACTGAACCATCAGATATATATTGAAAAAGGTAAACCAAACAGGTTTTTCCAACTTTTTTCCTAAACCACTACAAAAATAAAAAAAAATGAGTTTTTTAAAGCTCTAAGAACGCTTTAAAGAAAACCATAACAATGATTTCAGATATTATATTTTTTGAGATATTCACGTTAATATCTGCATCCGTTCTTATTAATTATATCAGGTATTATTACCTATTGCTTGCTTTAGGAAATGCAAAGTAGTTAGGATATATAATAAATGCAGTTTCACTTCAAACGGGATAATGGTACGCAAGCTGGGCCCGCACTTGACCGGTTTCTGTTCTTTTGATTATGCATTTTTCCAGGATACCAATTTTCTCGATAACTCTTTAGTCCTTAATAAACTTGTGTTACCTATTATTAATGAAATAACAACAAATATAATATGTATTAAATGGTATTTTATTAGAACATATAAACACTATTGAAATAATGCTTCGAAATATTCAGTAAAATAGACAAAAAATATAAATTAAAATTTTTATTCTTTAGCATGTATATTTTCTATACAAAGCCCTTTGTACAGAATTTTCACTAGTTTTGTAAGACACAGATATTCAATTTTCAAAATTTTGTCGGGTCAATGTTCTAGATTTAAAAATAATATTGAATAACTCATAGACTATATAGCATAAAAATCAATTCAACTATTGTTTGTAAACCAGAAAATTACTTATTATAATAGTAGTTATCCCCTACCTCTTTCAGATATGTTATCATGAATAGACTTTTTCAAACTTTCGCGATTCGAACACATATTTTATTTGATTTGACTCGGGTTTTTTCGCGGTAATTATATATTTAATGAGTGATATATTATATATACTAAGTACTTACTATGTCCCGACGTTTCTGACTGGTTGCACAGTCTTCCCGTGACCACAGGCTGTGCAACCAGTCAGAAACGTCGGGACATAGTGAGTACTTAGTATATATAATATCTAGGTTCACTCATTAAATATATAATTACCGCGAAAAAACCCGAGTCAAATCAAATAAAATATGTTATCATGAAGATAATTTTGATCGTTCTAATCTTTTATAACGCATATTCCCACTCTATATTTATAGTTAATGGTCATTGTCACATGGATAATACAGTAACAATATTAATTAAAAGTTGATTGCAAATCTTTTAACTGCTCACCATAAAAGTAAATGTCGATTATATCTTTCACGTTTAGTATTGTGAGAATAATGTAATGTTGACCTTCATCACCTTTCATCACGCATATTGCCACTATATTTATACTTGATGTTTATTAACACATGGAAAATATAGCATTAATATCAATTAAACTTTTGACTGCAATGCAGATAATTAGTTACTCCAATACTAAAATATCCACCATATATTTCAGATTTGGTATTGGGACAATATTGTTGACTAGTTTCATGTTTTATCACGGATATTGTCAGATATTTCTAGATATATTCTCAGTGTCACTATTTGCGCATTTTGGTAGGCAATTCGAAGCTGTAGCTGACCTGTTCACCAATATACAATATTCAGATTACAAAGAGAGTAAGGTGAGTGAATATTGCACTGAATTACTTTGAAGTTTTGTTCCCAAAAATGTATTTTAATTAATCAGATAATGTGGTTTCCTCGACAGATCCAGTTAAAGGAAGCCTTTGACTATCACAAGATTCTTTTAAGGTTAGTTAAATAATAACTATGCTTAAACAACATATTGAATAAATAATGGTGACCCCATATTACTTTCTATCCTAATTTTTCTTGCGCTTTATTTATAACTGCCTGATCACAAAATTGATGAAAATTCCAGAAAATTAAATTGATAACTTAATTAAATATTATCTAGATACTCGGCGGACTTACAGCGGATGTACAGTGGTACATTCTTGGTGCAACTCGTGGTGTGCTGTTTGCCTCTTTGTGTTTGCATGCTGCTGGTTGTCAGCGTTAGTCTTTTTTTATTGTTTCATTACTGTAGTTATCTTTAGTGAAAGCATGTCAGCGATAATTTACTTTTAGTTACATGAAAATTACTGGTAATTTGTTAGTTTTTTGTACATTTAATGTTATTTTAATTAATTTATTTAGCTTCCGTAGAAGTCATAATAATCTCAAAATTGTAAAATAAGTGAAAAATACTGCCCAAATATTGATAAGTTTTTTTTTACCCTTTAAACACAGAACATGAAGAGTGACAGTGGAAATTTGGAGGATATCATCAGTCACTTATTGTTCATTTCAGTCTTGGTGTTTCAGCTCTTTCTTTACACAAGATCAGCGGACGTAATAAAGGAAAGAGTAAGTTTTTCCCCAGGTTTTATAATCCTTAGCTATTTTACTTGGGCATTGGTCTTTCTTAACCTCACTTTCCTCTCAGCTAAGAGTATTTGTAGATCGTCTACAAAATCTATGGGGATCGTTGCCAGCCAAATAGTGGGTGGTGTAAAAGGTCCTCGTTTTAATGTTGCTAGGTCCAAAATTATATTTACTTTATGTCTTCAAGATATATCTCTATAAGCTCGAAATACGTGATGCGTTTTCCTTTTAATTTTATATTAATTTATATTAAATTGAAGCTCTATTTCATATGCACATTCTCAATTCAATCTACTAAGTTAATTTATTGTGACTTTATAGCATGCCTTGTATTTTTATTGAAGTTACTTAATTAGATTAATTTTTATGTTAGCAGCAACTTACGTCTTGTAGGTTCGCAGGACATTTACTAGCTTGATAAGTGCAAAAACTAAAAGTTTGTTTCTGGACACTTACAAACCTTTTAAAAGGTAATTAATGTACATAAAAAGAAGTAACAAATATATTAAAGAAAAATAATCATGGATTTGATTGAATACTTCGAAATCAAATCTATTGACTAATGGATAAATACGATATGACATGATACTTTAATTTTTTCTATTCAAGTAAAAACAGATTTAATGTTCTTGTACTGGTTGTCTAATTATTAATTTTGAAGTCTTAACCAGGTATCTCATTTCAGACTCAAGTAGTTCTAATCTATTAACATAAATTTTGGATCTCGTACCTCATTTTCAAATATGAAACTCAATTAAATTCTATAAAATATATTTTTGGTTAGAAGCAACGGAATTTTGGCAGCCATTTAGTGGAGTAATTATATCAGGTATTTAATATGTTCAGAAATTTGCCGCAAACAAACGCCAGGTGTACATTTCGACGATGGCTGCTGGCAAATGCTACTCTGCACTGAGCTATTTTATAACAAGGTTAATAATAATTATCAAAAATAGAGGAAAGTACAAAACAGTCGTGAAGACGAGATTGATCTGAACAAATTTCAGTAATTATGGTAATTTTGATGTAGAAATGTAGTTCAATTTGTCATATAAATATTTGTCGTATATATATATATATACATATATATATATATATAATATATATATATATAAACACACAATTCAACAGTCGTAAAGACGAGATTGATCTGAACAAATTTCAGTAATTATGGTAATTTTGATGTAGAAATGTAGTTCAAATTGTCATATATATATATTTGTCGTGTATATATATATATATATATACATATATATATATATATATATATATATATATATATATATATATAAACACACAATTCCGTCGATGTCCTCAGGCTCTATTAGTATCGGAAGGAATATATCTAGGCGACTGGTATCTGGCTTCTCCGTCCATGAGGCGAGATCTTATCTGGGTCATAGCGCGGGCGCAGCGTCCTGTGAAATATTCGGCGCTGGGAATATTTCCCATGACCATCTCCACATTCAGCCAGGTAAATAATCACTGTTATGTCAGTGGATATAAATAGCCGACTGCACCCATATGACAAGAAATTAATCGTTGTTTTTATTAGCTTTTACCCATGGCTCCCCCACATAAATTAAGATTTTCTTGCAATAATAATGTTTCAACCTTAAAAATAATCCTAACTAGGTTAATGTAATTTATATCTGAGTTCAAATTTTTTACTGAAATACTAATGACTATGCTAACGACTAATATGAACGACTATTCCTTATCATTAGTTCTTAAGCCCAGGCATTCAATTCATCATATTAAACTAGCTTTGGTAATTTAATTTCCATTTTCTTAAGGAAAATATGATCGGAAGAAAAGATAACCTATAATTTAATGGAACCTCAATCGTCATTTTAGTAAGTTCTTTTTAATGTAGTTTGATAATAATTTGCATGTGGTATAATAATTCCAAACAGGCAAACAAATGAAAAGACAAAAATTATAAAAGAAAGTTGCTTTTATTTATAATCAACCCTTGTTATAAAATTTCCCAAAATGTTCCACGCAGAAATTCATTCCCCATTATTATTGAAGTGTTTGATATTATCTAATTAATTACATTGTATATAAATTACGTATGCCTTTATTTGATGGCGGTAAAAATTGTAAAGCCGTTTTCTGACTATCTCTAGCCGAAAGCCATGGAATTTATATTAATTTAATTAAAGTCTTATTTATAGGTTTTAATTAAATTACCTAAGAATGTGATGTAGATCAGCTCAGAACATGATAGTGCACACTGGTTTTGCAAAATCCACACAATCTACCATTAATGTTGCTTTTTGTAAAGCGATATCTTTCGTTTGAATGTTATTTCATTTCTAATTTTTTTTTAAATATTTGTTATGTCTATTTTCCTGTACATATGTACGTACATACTTATGAGTATACGCTAGAAGTCGCAATTATTAACCGATTTCGAGGATTCTTGCTTAAATCAACTAGGTGGTCTTTATATTTCTTCTTACTCTCTGGTAATATTACTTTTTCAGTTTCTTAATTTATTTTCAAGTCTTTTTTAATTTTTTGTCATATGATAGGTGAAGGATCAAAACTGCGGTTTACGACTAGGTTCTTCATTTAATTTAGCTAGATTAATTCATACTATTAATAAATATAATATTTAGGATCACAAAGGGTAAAATAATATTTTAAAAACATTAATAAAAGTGAAAAACCCAGTGTGTACACAATTTTCTTCCTACTAAATATTCAATATTTTTATTTGGTTATTTCTTATATATCATACAGTCTGCTTTATAGTTTACGGCAAATAGGTTGATTAATTTAGCATTGGTAACATTCTTTTGCATTGAAGCAATATTGTCTACTATCAATGTAACAATCCGTCTGGTAGAAGATTTGGATGGGAATAATATATTTATTAAATTGTTCCATCGTAACACATTATTCCTTTTATTTAAATTAGACATGATTATTGTAAAAATGAAACATATTTGTGTAAATAAGATCGCATAAATGTTGTCAATAAAGCAACGTGATTCTCGGTAATAAAAACTTTTAAATTTAAGGCAAATTTTTCTTCATAACTGTTTGTTTATTTGCAGATAATGCGAAGTGTTTATGGCGCTTTCTCTTTGCTAACGAAAATGGATTAACCAGCTGTTGGCTGCTTGATATGACAACTGATGTAATCTTCTATATTGTTAAAAAGAAATACTTACGTATATATATATATATATATATATATATATATATATATATATATATATATATATACATAAAGGAATGAAACTTATGAAAACTGTGAAAGCCACTTGACGGATAAGAATAAAACTAGGCACAAAAATAATGAATTCAAAATCTAGATCAAGTTAGTAGATGAATAACATTGATCTAATGTTTTATTATTTAAATTTTGAAGAAATTTTCCAAAAATTCACCTTAGACCAAAAGTACTTATATAACATTCGGTTAGAAAGAACCTTTCAAATTACTTTGAACTTCGTCTAGACAGTATTTATTCATCATGGGATTACCAATTGGTATAAAGTCGTACATTTGCAAATTAAGGTGCTACTGACTTAAGGACATTACTGAGTAAGAGATCTTCGCATGGAAAAATTCCTTTAAGATTTTTTTAATACATTTAGAATGTAAATACACACACCACGCATTTCTGTAATTATTATGTCTGACAAGGAATTTCTTTGGTATTAATGCAATATAAACTAATTTTTAAGCCATTATATTCACGTGTCTCACGAACTGAACCATATTGATAATAAATAAACTAATTGATACTTTTATTGATCTGCATGACCTTCTAAAAACGTAAAAATATATTCAGTAAATAAAATTATTTTTACGTGACATGTGAATAAATAAGCAAAAATAAACAAATACATACCAATTCCTAAGGGAATATTTTTGTATTTCATTATTTCCTTATGTCCTCTGAATCATTTTCCTCTAAACTACTGTATTATACAGGGAAACTAATTATACGAATTTGTTATATTTACGACAAGAAAGTACGTAACAATCTAAACTTGATTATTACGTTATTTTTTGTCACTTACTGCGTTTGTCTTTTTGTACAGTCTAATATTAACCCACCAAAATAATTAAGTTGCGAATATTTAAAGTAGGTTCAAATTTCAAGCACATTAAAAAAAATAAGCTCATAACGAATATATAACAACATTGAACAATTTAATGTAGGACAGGCGACCAACGATCTCATCTGTCTTCATGGGTCTGCCCCCATTCGGGTTTCTTACTCAAGCACTATCTCTGCACAACTCTACATGTCACAACTTCATTATGCAATTTTAAATACACCTAATGTCATCTATTGGTGTAGTTAGATACACTTTACATTTATGTAGTTGTGCATCATGCAACTAAATACATTTATTTACACTAATGGAAATAAATAAAATAAAGACCTATATTAAATTTGCATCTTTCTGATTGTATGAACCGATTCCAATAAGACAAAAACAAAATATTACTTCAATTCAAACGCTATGGTTTCCAAGCTTTATCTAATTTGAATTTGTAATTTTTACGTGGTGCGTGTTCAAATAAACCCACAAACAGACAAACAAACAGGCAAATTGTCAAAAAGGTAAAAATTTCAAACAAAATATTTGTGAGATATATTACTTTTACTATGAGTGAAACCATTTTGTAAATAACTTTAATATATACATGGTCAGTTTTAAAATTTTATTATATATATAGATTATAAATATATATTTTTTTCCTAATTTTTTTCATTTGTATGACAACCATAATTTTTATATATAGGTGAACACTCATACACTGACTTTATAAACTCATTCGCTAAAGTCGACTTGAAAATATTCTTGTAGTAAGAAAGTCGCCAAACGCATACAAACCTTACATTAAGGACACAACTAATAAGTTACGAAGTGAGATCGGAAAACTCGAAATTTACCTGAAGAACTCAGAAATCAATAATTGTCGATGCAAAACTATTTTTATTATTGCATGGATACTAATAAAACGCAAAATTACCAATAATAATCGCAGTGGATTGAGGTATTGGGTTCCTTCTAATAGGAATTAAATTTTTTACAAAAGCAGTAATTTAAGATCCTTTCTTCAAGATTCGTCTATATTATTATTATCCGGAACGGCACTTCACATATGATTGATAATCCCCAAGTTTTATACAGAAAAATAAAAAATGTATGTTTTATTATTCTTTACGTAACTATATATATATATGTATATATATATATTAATAAATATACATATATATATATATATATATATATATTTATATATATATATATATGTGTACATATATATATATATATATATATATAGCCCATTTTTATATTTTTTGTTCAAATACATAATATAAAAACATTGTAACCAGTGCAGCTTCCTACGTAATGTCGTTTTAAAAACCGATATGAGTAACAAAATTTATCAAAAAGTTTGATGATCCACCAAATCGATGTTTTCAGGAAAAAAAACAAATATTTGATCTGCACTGCGAAGACCATTCTGACTATACTGATGTGATGTGATGATATTTATGACTTGTTTATCTCAAACAACAACAATGTTACTTCATACTTCTTTCCCGGCCGTGCACCGTGGCACTTCGACTTATTCCCCAGAAAGAGAGATACACTGCGGGGAATACAAGAAGTGCCGAAGAAACGGTGGCTGCCATAGAAAAGACCGTAGAAGAGACATCTAAGAAAATGTACAATCAAACGAAAGAATGCATTTAATAGATTACAAACTTGCTAATATTTTCCCTATATCGACGGAAAGCATTAGTTAGATTACAAACTTGCTAGTTTTTCCATATTTGATAATAATAAAACTTTCAATGTTTCTCTCGTAATTAAGACTACAATAAGAGAAACTAAAATTTCTTATAATATTGAAAATATTTAAGTTCAAAAATGATAAATTATGTTAAAAAAAAATATACTTTACTTCGTCTTTATAAAACTTTTAATCAAACGTTTGGTAGAGAAAATTAAGTTTAGAAAGTTTTAAATTTAAATTATTTCCTCTACTAATAGCATATTCCCACGAAATATGGCATATTTTTTTTAAATAACAATTTTGATTGGTTACTATTTTGATTGGTTAGTATGAAATAAAAATATGCCCATATGATTACAATATAAATGGGTCCCCATTTTCAGGTCTTCACACAAATTATTATTATTTTCAAGTTTTCCTCTTACCTACGCCACATTTCCTGTATTCAAAATTTTAAAATTCTACGTACATTGGCTAGATTTTATGAATTCTTCGTCTTTTTATTGCGAAATAAAATGAAAATAATTGCGAGGGATTTGGAACTTTGTGTGATAATGTCTACTTTGTTACAAAATACTAGGCTTGGATTCCAATTATTGCTTATATATAATGAGAGGATAAAAGTGACTCAAAATGGTTCATATAAATAGAGCAAGGTTTGCTCGTCGCCGATTTTGTGAAAATTTGATCTGCGATAGGTGCTGCGTGGTGGTGTTTTAGAGTTTATTTTCGTATTATAGGTTGACGTTAGATTAGATGGTCGAGGCGTGGCAAGCCGGGGAGGATGTTTTTTATTTCCTCCAAATGATGGTGACGTGATGGATGAAGACAGTGGAGATGAAAACGAAGCTAATATTCTTTATCTTCCAAATCGCATATTATGAAATTAATTACAGCTCCATAATATTCTTTCTACCTCTGGAGAAAATGACTTGGAAGAAAAAGTTGAAGAAATCGACGTACCTGCTCCGAAGAAACAAACGAAAAAAGGCAATACCATAAAACAATGCTACAGCACTGCCAGCAATGCTTCTTGCGGTAAGGAAGATCGTGATGAAGAAGTCTTTCTTAACTCTCAGGAAGAAATGTCTGCAATGTTTGGAATTGCTCTATAGTGGAGACATGGTAAAATTAATATCAGACATGACCAATTTGTATGCTTTGCAGAGAAATCACACTCTAAATGTAACTTGTGATGAAATTAGGATGTATATTGCTTTATTGCTTCTTGCAGGATATTTGACACCCGAGTACATGAGAATGTTCTGGGAAATAAAAAATAACACGCATAATGACCTGATGGAATCTAGCATAAGGCCAAATAGATTTTTCGAAAATCAGCAGTATCTCCATCTTCCCGATACGTCCTTGCTGAATAATGACAAATTTGCTAAAGTTCTAGAATATTACACTAAATTGAACATAAATTTTGCCGCAAATTTTAAAAAAGCTGGTTCTCCACACATTTCCATAAACGAAACTATAGTGTCACAATTTGAAAAGCACGGTAACAAACAACATATCCACGGAAAACCAATAAGGTTCGGTTACAAGCTATGGTCTGCAGCTACTCACCATATGTATTTCGTAAATTGTGAGCCTTACCAGTGCGCATTCAGTCCAGGACACAAAATGCTGTCGGACTTAGGTCTAGGAGCTGCTATTGTTTTAGAGCTCCGTTCAAGGTTACCACAAGAATTAGGACCATACAATTTATACTTTCATAATTTTTTCACTAATGTACCGTTGTTAAACTATTTGCGAGAGCACAATGTTGGGGACACAGTTATTGTTCAGGAAAACTGTCTGCAGAACTGCATGTTGCCAAATTTAAAGGACATGAAAAAGAACCAAGAGGTAAGCTATCTTATAAAGCTTCTTAAGAAATTATTGCAACTAAGTAGCATGACAATATTATTATTACCAATGCATCTAACTGCCATGGATTGTATCCTATTATAAAAGTGGATAGAATTGGATTTGTCAGTCATAAAAGGGCAAAAATTCAAGTAGATTGCACAGCAGTTATCAAGATGTACAATAAGTACACGGGCGGGGTAGACCATTTTGATGAACATTTTGACTCCACGAGGGTAGCTCTTCGCGGCAAAAAGTGAAGGTTCCCACTGTTAGATTTTGGATGAGATGAAGCTTGCCAAAATGCATGGCTGATATGACTAAATATTTAAAATTTAACAAAAGACAGTCAGAAAACAAGCGGACCTACTGCGATTTCTGGTGAAATTCAATATGGCAAGCCTCCGACACGCAAATCAATTTGTGGCATACCTCTGCAGATAAGAGTACCTACCAAGGTGAAGACTTCAGGAAGCACTGACGATCACTCGTAAATCGACTGCTCTCGACGAAGATATGGATATCGTCACCAACGCACCAGAAAAATGTGTGCCAAGTGCTGGTACAGCAATATCGGTTTGCATCTAAAGTGTTGGTACAGCTTTCATAATAAATAAGTGTTCCATTTTTGTTTACTATGAATAAATATTATTATAACAACTGACGTATTTTTTTCTACAATAAGAATTAAAAAATGCAGTATCCTCTTCAGAGTCTAAACTGCACAATGCCCAATGTTACCTGTAGGTGACACCCCACATAAAAAATAGAGCTAGTCTAAGTCAGTCCATCCGAGATTTAAATTAAACTAATTAATCGTTTTTTCTTTACGAAATTGTATTAAATAAACGCATAAAACAATGATTTTTCGTTTCAAAATTCCATGCGAATGAATTTGCAAAATGCCAATAGTGTAATACAAATTTACTTACATATATTTAATACGTGGTGACAAAATAAAACTCGATTGCAGACAATATTTACTGAAGGCGTATTTATTACGTAAACAAATAAAAGGTATCGTGGAATCTGATCACCAAGATTTAGAGACGAAACCTTACAAAGGCCTCGCCCATATAGAGGCATGTTGTCAATTAAAACAGAAATCCTTTCTGCGGTATCTTCTTGAAAAACAACATGAATAAATTTTAGTATTATTTCGTACAAACAAATAACCAAGTATTTAAAATTTAATAATCAGATTGTCCAATTTGCAATATACAAGATACGATATTACTGTCACTAAAAGATCCAAAGACGAAACATGCATTCGCTCAGATAATGTGATGGAGTGAACTGAATAAAATCGTATCATGCAATCAGTTTCGCGTTATGTTAAAGTAGTGAAAAAATTTTAGTATTTTGTCATAGAGAGAGATAAATAACCATTGACCGTTTTTTTCTGTTTAATTATTTCCATAGTTTTTTAATGGACAATATAAAAAGATAAATTTTGCATTTAAGATACAATTACCGGCTAAGGCACTAATTATTTTGTCACTGGCAAGACAATTCTTTGTTATTCTCTGATACTCAGAAGTAATCAATAAAAGTTAGTATAGTAAAATAATCCAAGTACCACGTACATGTTCCGTGCCTTACCTCAATAGTAGTTTCAGGTTCTTTATCAACGTACTATACAAATTTGAACCCATTTTAAACTTATATTTCAGTTTAAAAACCCTAACAATGTTATTTCCCCCTCATGGGTGGTATTTGATATTATAGAACTTACTGGTGCTGGAATAAGAACGTTATTTTGAACTCCTTGAAAAGAGGTGATGAAATGTAAATATCCTTTAGTATTGTTGTCGTAATTTTTGTTTTGGAGACATGGGTAAGGTCCCAATTAAAGATTTTGTAATTATCCATTGCAAAGGGTTTCTTATCAGGTACTTTCTTCAATGCAATGCAATTGTATTGGATATAGGCTAAATGTCTTATACAATTTTTGCTTTTAGAAACTCATACTTTTAATCGATAAAAACACAAGAGACATCTTCCAGTCTGACCGATTGTCTGGGTTTCTGGGAACAAAATAAAATACATTATCTTCACAATTATTGTCATACCTCTTTGTATAATTTTTCTTTCGTCTCATCCAGTTCTCAAGACACACTATTGCAATGTAAGCGTTAGGTATTGTTTAGTGTACTGTACACAGAACGCCGCGAGACAAAATCACAACGATACGAAGCAAACGCGGTGAATCCCTGGATGATTTTGAATACTGAATTGTTTTAGAGAAATGAATCTCGATTATAGTAATAATTCAGTATTTCTTAAAATATATTTTCAAGAAAGTTTTGTATATGATTTCTATTTAAATGTAATTATGCTTGAAGAAATATTGAAAAAAAAATTATTTTAATAGAAATTTGTATATTTCTCGAGAATTAAAGTTCAAATTAAAAAATATTGTTTAATGGATTTGTTAAAAGTATGCCAAGAATTATTTTAGATTCCTTCAAACAAAAACCTGTATATGATATCGCGATACTGACTATGATAATATATACGTGGTCTCAAGGCATGATCCAATATAATTTGAAGTAGACCGTTTGACTTATAGGCATATTTATTCGCCGATAATATTTAACATTCAGCAATGCATGTAAACAATTCTTGAAATTTTTTCGTTTAATTTTATTACAATACACATGTCTATTATATCTATTTATATTCCAAAATTGCGTATTATTTATAAGGTTTCAGAAACACAAGGCTTTTTAACAAACTTTAAGCTATAATTCTCTCCACCCCATTATTATTTATTTATTAGTGGACGCCAGAAAACTTATACATTTAATATGTATCTGGTTATTAGACCCGTCATAATTCGCTTTTAGTAACTTATTGGATTTAAAGAAAATAAACTAAAGACAAATCCAAATGGTTTTAGAATAATATATCCTGCCAAGTATTTGTCGGATATTTTATAAGTGATAAAGCAGGGTTCTCTAGTTGTTAATATCTTTGAAATCGTTTGAGCGAGTTAAGCGAAATAATTATAACGTTTATTGAATAGGACTTTAATGGAGAATAGGAATGAAAAGCCAGTATTTTATATTTTGAATGAATTTTCATATTAAAATATTTTCACGAAAATAAAATAAAAAATTTAGAATTACTGTCGGTTTGCTCTTATTGTAATGTGTAGTAAACCTTTCTCTTGATTACAAAATCTCGGACATTTTGAATATCTTTTTGTTTTGATATTGCTACCTTTTCTTTGCAATTTCGTTATGATTTGAAATGCTTACATAATTTCAATTAATTTAGCAGTTACGCTTGCGTTTTAAAATTTTAAACCACAATTTAGGTTTTTATTTAATTAATAACCATTTTAATAGATTAGGCATATAATTTTATCACATTGTATACATTACTAAATGCTCTTATTATCTACATGAAAATGAGCAAAAACTAAAATTTCGTTTTGTTCGGAGTTTTCTCCAGGGAGCAATAAGTTTGCTAAACACTAGAATAATAATTCAGGCACATGTATATAATTTTGTGTGCACCTTAAAATTTTAAATAATCAAATAATTTAATATTTAAGAATTACTTAAAAAATATATAATTTTTTTTTTCGTGTCTCCACTTAATATATTAGTAAACATATTTCAAGCAACACATTTAAAAGGAAACCTTTATCACAAATTTAATATTGTTACCTTTAAACAATCTAATAAAGTTTGAATTAATCATATAAAATTTCAAAATAATTTAAAATTTACAAATTTGTGACGTAACTTCGAAATACTTTTCTTGCCCATGTTACAAACTACATTAAAATAAATAGCAAACTGACAGACCTACTTCCCATTTTATATATAGTTAATAGTTTAATATAATTTCTTAATAATAATATTATAAATTGGGTATCTTAAAAAACAATTCTTATTTCGCCACTGGTGTTTGTGATATACGGACAAAATGGAAAATAAGAAACTCTATTTAAATATATTTATTAAAGGATTAAAATATTTTTCAGTCGGAATATTTCATCCATATTTTACGGAACCTTCAGTGTACAGAATACATCGTGCACTTCATGTTGTCACATGGCTAGGTTCCATTATATGCCTTATTGGAGGTTGTTTTGATGGTGAAAATGAAAATGAATCTTTTTTTTCATTTGCCATAATCGGAAACCTGACACTTTCAATGACAAAATATATCGCATTCAACTACAATCGAACTACAGTTCACAATTTCATAAAACTAATTGAGATAGATGCTATTTCTCATATTAAAACCGAAGTTCATATCAAGAAAGCGATGAAAGACACAATGATTATCTTGATGAATTATATACTTGTGGGCATGCTTTGTACTGTGACGTATGTGGGACAGAGTATTTTAGCTGAACCTGCTAAAAGAGAGGAAACTGGTACGAAGAACTGGGAAGTAATACATGTGTATTTGCCTTATGACTTTGTAATTTCTGAAAGGTAAGTTATACGTAGTCGATGAGAAGAGTGAATTTTTATCAAAATATTGATGGTATAAAAGCAATGTACTTACCGGCACTGACAGCTCAATAACTTAAGGTGTAGTTCAAATATAAGTCATATATAATATTATTTTCTTTAAAGATTATTTTGCAAGACGAAAATCGAAACGTTTGAAGAACATTAACGTGCACACGTCTCTCTTTGTTTTCTGGCCCCGAGCGTGTTTTTTTGTTAGAATTTATCCGATGTAGATAATGGAAAATTAGCGTAGCCGCAAATCATTTTAATCTATACATATGTTGTTAACACTTAAAACTATTTAAATAACATTTTTAGATAGCATAAATTAAGGACGCATGTTCTTTATAATTCCATGTGCGTTCGGGAAAATTGTTTGGAAGAGCTAATTGTGAAGTTATAATTTTTTTTAATAATTTTAAGTTATATAGTAAGATATGTGAAAAAATGTGCAAAATATATATTTCTCTTTTTCTCCTATTTCCAAAAAAAACTAAACCCGACATTATGTAATTATTTTTAAAGAAATTATTTATATTTTTACATCTTCGAATGATACAGTAAGCAATCTCATTCTTAAATATTTTTTTAATAATTTTATTCTTAAATGTTTAAGCTATTAAAATGAATGTGTAATAACAACTCGTACTGCGAGTTCCATTTTAAATTAACAGGTGTGTGATTACATTATTCTTCATTCTTGAAATATAGTTTTTATCCACTGGTTTGCGAGTAACATCGAAAATTATTTTTTGATTTTTAAATTCTAAACAAAAGTCCAAATTTTAAGATTTTAGATAAATGTGTCAAGATACGTATACTTAAAAACACCTTTTTAGTTTGATATAATGATATTACAGATTTTTCATCCACGATTATGTAACACATGATTAACAAAAAATAAATATTGAAGGAAATATTGATTTCAGATTAATCATTAGAATCATTATATTTACAATGATTAATATTGATTCCATTTTTCAGATTCGGTGTTGTGAGAATAACATTGAATGGTTTAATCTTTTATCACGCGTATTGCCAAATGTTTTTGGATGTACTTTCCGCGTCGCTATTTGTGCATATCGGTAGGCAGTTCGAAGCTGTAGCTGACCTGTTCACCAATATTCGCTATTCAAACTATGAAGAAGAGGATAGAGTAAGCAATTATTAAATTTGAATAAAGCATTTTGTATACCAGATCGTATTTATATTGTCAAGTTAATGTCATGATTTTCTCCGCAGATTCAATTAAAGGAAGCCATTGATTACCATAAGATTCTTCTAAGGTAAGTGGAATAAAATATAAGTTCAAACCATATATAAGATAATTCAGCAATATTTGGGCCTAAATTTGAGATCAAGCTTTTACAGGCTAGGTTTTTACATAACGTGTTTGGTGCTAGAGCCCTTGTCTACTTAAAATCATAAAAAATAAATTCATAAGGCAGTGAAAATTACACATTGTTTGTTATTAGTGAAAAATAGGCGGATAACAGTCGATCATTAGGAATGCACTAGATTGTGAATGATACGGTGTAACTTGGAAATGAAAAGCAGCAGCTTACGACTTAACACAAGCAAATGCTCGGTAGCTTAATTCTAGCAAATGCTACATCCAAGCGCTTTTCTTCATAGATGTGAATGCTAAACGGAGCTGCCACTGGAGTAAAGTAATGATAGTTATTTTGAAATGAAGGCAGGGCAATTTTTTTATATATTTAAATGAAACATATTGGATGTTTTTAAAGAATGTTCTTTATTTTAAAACCATGTTTTAAATATATTAAATATTTTATTGGAAAACATTAAACTATATTGTTACAGCAGGTGGTTTCCAAAGTAATGTTTCCGGTAACCTAATGGCTAGTGGATTTCAAAATTGTTATTTTTAACATTCAAAATTGTTATAAGACAAAAATGGGGATCGTTTTATGAAATCAAGTAATTGCTAATAGTTAATAGGACATAAAGAGGTTAAACCCAAGGAAATTAAGCAACTGCCATCAGTGAACTCACATCTATCGTTTGACAGCATCTATTTGTATCTCTCACGTACAAAATATAAAATACGTTTACAATAACAAACATTTTTAAGTATAAAATTTATAGAAAATATAGTTATAATATCCGAATTATATCGGGTTTACAACATGTTTTAAAGCATATTTAGTTCTTTACTAATATTACATGTACAAAAGTTTATATGGATTTAATTTCTTGAACTCTGAGTGAACGAATAAATTAAAAACTGCATTTAAATATAGATTTTCCAACAAATAGACTAAACTTTCGTATATAGGCCAATCCCAAAATCTTATGTAATTCTTGAGGAATTGGACCCATTTTTAATGATATTCGTAAAGTTCTCCTTGAAAACGTATTGTTTGAAATATACGGTTTTTGATATAGCGAAGTCTTGTAGCTAAGCTCCATATGTTAAAATAATAACAAAATAAAATAAATGCTGATGTACAGTTAAGATTTATATATCCAGTTTTTAAAAGTTAGTTTAAAAATATTCATCATCAAAATAACCAATTTTTTTAATTATTGTGGCAACAATTCGGATGATGCTGCCTCAATTAATATGGATTTGAATTCGGATTTATTTTTTTTAGAAAACCTTGCAGAAATATCTTTATTAATTCGTTTACTATGTATAGGTTTTCTTTTCATTTTTTCCTTTTTTGGCTTCACAAAATGACTGTCCCGATATTTTCATAAATTATGGCTCAGGGCGTCGAACATAATGACAAAAATGACCCACTTTGTAAACGGTTTGAATATCAATTTCTTATATGTTTTATAAATATTAATGCTATGGTGAGCCAATAATCATCTTCATCTCTCTCTCTTTCTCTATCTCTCTACATATTTCAGACAAAATTATCACAAGTCATTTTTTACACAAACCGTTTATTAAGATTGACCATTTTTCTTTGATATTTTTAACCAAAATGATTAAGGTTCTTATATCATAAGTCTGTTAATATAACAAACTTAATGAAAAACGTAGTTTATTTTAAAAATGTATTACATAAAATTTCTTAATTATTAAAGCAGATATATCACACACCATTTAAATAATTCTTTTATGAAAATTGCGCGTGTTTTATAATTATTGATATCTTTAGTTGGTTTATAAAAATTAATGCACAGCTTTCTTCAGTCCCAACTTAGTCATGCAGACTTAATAATAAGTACGTTCTATTTTGTAAATACATGGCATGCCAATATATTCTAATGAAACGTATTCACATTTACATCTTTCTCCGCCTCTCTCTGTCTATATATATATATATATATATATATATAAATATATATATATATATATATATATATATACATACATATATATATATATATATATACATATATATATATTTCAGGCTGAGGTTTCACGCACCACTCTTTGAATAAATAGTTTGTTTTATGGTTTAGGTATTTGTGTAATTTTATCTTTATTTCTTCACAAGAACGATTATTGCTTAGCTCTCTTGGATTAATGGTCATAAACGTAATAGCAAAGACTGTCTACTTAGTCTCTCCCCCTCTCTCACTCTCCCTTTTTACCTTTCTCTTTGTATTCTATGTCCTATTTATGGGGCACAGGATATCCACGGTGCTTTGCGACGTTAATCGATCTTGTGCGTCACCTGTCAGTGTACGCCAGGTCTTGCCGATGCTAAACATTTTACGACCTCCGCCAGCCGTCATAATAACGTCTCTCTTCTAAATGTTGTCCCTCATGATTCATCACTGCAAAACTGCATCTTTCATGAAAATACTGCAAAATTTACTTGACAAATAAATAATTTTTTTAGATACTCCAAGGAATTTCAGCGGATGTATAACGGTGCATTCTTTGTGCAGCTAGTGGTATGCTGTCTGCCACTTTGCATTTGTATGTTGCTGCTTGTTAACGTAAGTCCTGTGTTTATAATTTAATGACTAAGATTTAGTGTTTTAAATAATTTATATCCAAGTTAGATGAAGCTACTGAAAGGTCGTAATGTTCAATGTTGCTGATTCCACTTAGATTTGTGTTGTTACAGCTTCAAAGATCTGAATTAATTCTGCGATTGTGGAGATTACATTAATGATACTAACAATCCACGACCACACAAAATTACTACAATAGACCATTTACGACTTTTACTTTACCAAAACTGTGGGACATGTGACATGTGAAACCTTTTTAATTTTAATTTCATATTATTTCATTTCACCTAAAACCAGCTCAAGCCGATGGTAGATGAGAGCGGTGTATTCCACACATGTTAATACAGATGGAAGAAAATATCATTGTTGCAAAAGTAAAGCTACTTTTATTGTAACTATTTTGGGACTGCTTACTACATAACTTTCAATTTAAAAAAAAATAATAAAATAATTTTGATGCTGCACATACTCGTGTAATCAAAATCAATAAGCAATTAGTTACATGACTATCATTTACAATATATTTGATATTAAATTAAATATATAATTGCGTGTAAAAAAAGCTAGATGCATTGTCATGTCGGTTATTATTAAGACTGCCAACAGTAAAATATACAGTATGTATATGTATATACATATATATATATATATATATATATATATATATATATGTATACATACTATATATTATTTATAAATTATCAATATTCAGTTACCACTTTCATATAATTCGTGCTGCTAGTTCAGCCTTAATTTCAATATTTTATGAGAAAGTTTTAAATGTTTTTAAGAGGATTGTTTAAGAAAAACAACGTCGATTTTATTTTATTTATTTGGCTTACAGCGCTTGCAAATAAAATGTTCCGAATGAAAGAGAGTACCTGTGATATATCACGCATTTATTTTGTGCCTACTCCGTATATAGCATATCAGTCTCATTTGGTTACTATATCTTGAATTTAAGACGTATCTTCTATTTAAACATAACACAATTTTTTAAATTTCATCTTAGTGGCCAATGTGAATAAATCTGGTAGGAATAAAATATTCCAAATAAATTGTTTGAATATTTTAAAGCTGAAATATATTATTAATAAAAAATAAAATGTATTTTACTTGAAAATTGCTCTATGTAATTTTCAAGTTCCCCATTTACTTGCGAATTAAAGGTCGTTAGACAATAAAATATATTTAATTAATACAACAAATATAATAAATATGTAGTTTTTCCAAGTAATGAACCAGAGTACATTATTTCCTTGGTACAAACTGAACACCGTTCTGAATAAAATGATTTCCCAGTTAATGGTTAATTACATAGATTTTATGTATAAATCAAATATAAAAAAATAAAAATTTATAACTTATGTAATGATGGAGAACTTCAATTTGAATGTCATATTGTAATAGAATGCATTTAAATTTGGAATTGAACATCAAGAATGTCTAAATTTGTAAATAAAATGAGGTATACAATTTTATTGATAAAATCGATAAAAATTCATTTGAATTCAAAATGGACACTTGTGTAATAAGTGATTACATAATTTTTAGAATAACATTGAACTTTGTAATTTAACAAACGGCACATAAAATATAAGTTAGATTGATACTGAATAAATCATTGTCGTAAATTAATAAAAAATATCGTAAATTTAATATGTATAAATAAATTTACAAAACCAACAAACATGTTGCATCGCATAAACATAATAATAAAATGATGACCTATTTTCTTTTTAATTTAATCTTGATGTAGCCATGTTTCTCTTTTACGCTTCAAACCATTTTTTCAACAGAACGTGAAGAGCACTGATGGAAATTTGTTGGATATCGTCAGTCACCTATCATTCATTTTAATGCTGGTTTATCAGCTGTTTCTGTACACGAGATCAACGGACATAGTAAAGGAGAGAGTAAGTTTTGTTCTTGGAAAAAAAACACTGACGTGTGTGCACTCTAATAACTAAATATATACCTTGCCATATGTTCTTGCTCATATACAGTTCAATTATTTTCTATTTAAATTGACATATGATTCTAAGGTAAAAAAATTAAAACTTCCCACTTATTTTTCCTAAAATGTAAATTTTTCTGAAATTGCAATAAATAATATTAAATATCGGCATATATTATTTTAAACTAGTTATATTAATATTAAAACATTTGTATTATATGAAATTATTAATCGAGTGCCCACGTTCAATTCATTTGTACCATAAATCTCACGAATTCTCTGCGTGACGTAACTGTTATTCAAAATCGATTCTGTTAGTTGGATTTACCGATTCTGTTAGTGTGGTTACGATGATGATACGACACATGTTGTACTTTTCTTTGTAAACTATTTGAGTTTTAATATTAACGAAACGCGCGTTGTTTACTATGCACATTTAATAATTTTTTCCCCTAAAGTTTTAACAAAATTTTGGAAACTTGAATAGATTTGGGTAGTGTGTTCATTCTAGATACGTTGGATGACCGTATTCACAACTTCAGAAGTAATTTAAATGTCTTAACTTCCATTTTATTGGAAACTTGGCCAGAACTGGCTATATTCTTGTTTTATACATAATTTTTATTTATATGAATTAGACTTAAAAAATCGCTTTTGGTAAATTCGATCGTTGCACAAATGGTTTTACTTTATTAACTTTTACTTTCTATCTTATTTTTACGCATTTTTAATCTGTCAGATTTTTAAAATTTGATTTAGATATAGAATAAATGAGGTTTTTTTAAACCAGTTTGAGCATAATTTCTGAGAAAATTTTGCAATCAAATCTCACTGTATTAGAAGCATATGTGTGCTAAAATATTTTCTTGAAAAGGTAATATAAATTACAATAAAAAGAGGAATAAAATTGTTATTATGTGATGCACCAGAAAAAAGAAGAGAAAATCTGGTACTATCAGCAGTAATAGTAATTTTTTTTGTATATTTAAGTCTACTTTTCATCCTGTTTTTCAATAAACGGGAGAAATTATGCACGTCATAAAAATGTCGGCATCCTCAGGCTCTGCTGGTATCGGAAGGGGTATATCTGAGTGACTGGCATCTGGCTTCTCCATCCACGAGGCGGGATCTGATCTGGGTGATGGCACGCGCACAGCGTCCCATTAAATATATGGCCCTGGGAATATTCCCCATGACCATATCGACTTTCAGTCAGGTAAATATTTTTCCATAGTATCGGAAGAAATTAAATAACCGAAAATAACCGAATACAAAAACTATTTTACTTCTTGCTATATAATACTTGGTATTTGACGACAAAAACTAATTTACTTTGTTGCTACGTGATAACTTTTTTGGGGTAAATAAATGGGGTTAAACTGGTTTTCCCTTGCCATCTGCACTGGATTTTAAGGAAGTATTTCAGCTCCCAAGATCGCTGAAGTCTCTTACTGTTAGATACCCCGCCAGATCTGTGGTAATACCGCTACTAATTGATCAAGTTAACGATTTAGGTAATGGTCAAATTAACAAATATTAATCTTTCGCAAGTGAAAACATTGCCCAATTTATTTTCTAAAGGGTTAAACCTGAGGCATAATTCGAAAAGTGAAAGAAGATCTAGAAAAAATTTCTATACTTTGCCTGTAATATTTTAATCTGATATTACAAATCTTTTATTTTTCAATATCTTTTGTTCCGGAGTTTCGGATATAATGGGAGAGCTGCTTCGGATATAATGGGATGCTTCATTTTCTCAGATTTCTCGTAATATCTTTCTAAATATTTAAAGGTATGAAAAATACATTTTGGCAAAATTCATTAAAAACACTTTTATATGGAATATTATTTACATACGATGTATAACATTTAAATAAAATGAAGGTCTTTATTTACCCGCTCTTTAATTTTTATATTAATAATTTTAAAAAGTTAGTTGGCGCCAATTATGAGGCTTACTAAGATGTATCACAGTGCTTATTTCCAAAATCTTGATATCACGAACTTTCTAATAAAATCGATTAAGAATATAGAAAAACGTAAATATATTGCCTACAATACCTTTCATAAGCGTAAAACATGATGCAAAGTATAGAAATCATTGCATCTAAAATTACCGCTACAGTTTTTCTACAACCTGTATATGAGCTTCTGAAAACTCATATTTTCTTCATAATTTTCAGGTTTATTTGTTTTGAAAATAAGAGGACGGAATATGTATTTTTTTCTTCATTTTCTGGGGATATAAAATGTAAAATTCTGAAAAAATACTTCTGAGACTCTCATACTTATCATAACTTCGAAAACAATTTCCAGTACTTAATTTACCCTCCAAAATTCTCAAGTCTTTTTGAGTTATAGCTATTGAGACATATGCGAAACACTATATTTTATTACTACGTCAAGTTTCGAGTTTCTTGATCATATGGTTTCTGAGAAAAACGGCTGTGACTCACGGAGGAACAGTCACATGGTAATTTTATAAGGTTTACGTTTTTCCTTTTGAGGTAGGACAAATAAATGATGAGGGGCGAGGTGATGTAGTGTTATTGAACAATGTTTTGGCGACTACCTTTCTGAATATTTTTTCCGCAATTTTTTTATTTATTTCTAGTTGTGTTTTAATTTTTTTTAACTGTTTTTAAAAACTATAATCGTTATTGTAAATACCCGACACAAATTACTAAATGATAGTCCCAAGAAGATACTATCAAAAGTGTCTTTTAAAAACAAACTTCAAAATATAATATCAGTATCGAGAAAGAAAAACAAAGATTACAAGAATAGTAACCTTATTTTATATAAAATATATTTTACTTCTAAACAAAACATCGCTATGACACTTATTTTATACATTTTTTTTAATTATTCATGTTAGTATTCCTTACAACAGTCACAACAATTACCAAGGATTAAGCAAAACTAGCAGAGCCGTACGATTTTTTCGACATTTTGAAGGACTTCTATTCATAATTTATCAAAATTGGCGTATTTCGTAACGTTAATATTAAGAGACTTTCATAATTACTTTATGGTATTTCAAACAATACTTGAAAAAATTAGTCCTCGAATGTCAATGACTTTTCTCAACTTCACTCGTTAATATTTAGTTATTCCTCAAGTTTACATTAGGCAGGTTGTTTTTATTTCAATATATTGATTGAAGAAAAGAAAATAAATTGTATTTTCCTGAGGATAACTAGTTTTCATACGATACTCTTTTCCATTATGATGAGAATCATCCTTTTCGAATTTCACTTCAAATTTAACGGTGAATAGACTGACTGATTTTACATTTATAACGCTTCGCATTTTATCACAATTATGTATTGTTATTATTATTATTAATATACAAATTTAGGAAAAAAATTATTCCTAATTTGAAAAAAATTTACACTCTGCTCCTCAACAAACGGATGAAATTAAAGGAAAGCCACGAACACTACCGATGATCCAACAATATTCAAACGCTCTTTAAATTGTTATTTTCCTCTTATTTATTGAAATATAAGTTTAATGGCGACACGTTTTTAATAAGTGGCTATCAAAATATTAGTATATTAAAATTTAAATGTACAGTTTTCACCATTAGATGGCAGTATTTATTTTATTTTTATAAATGTATTTAATTTGTTAAACTATTTATATTTCTATATTAACGACTAAATTATTGTCACTACCAACCAGACCCAAAAAGCACTTCTAACTATAGGTCAAAGCGCAATGAATAATTTACAGAAATATTTAAAATAGTACAACTCTCCTCGTTTATTTTTAACGGAGAAAAAGTTGTATTATTGTACAAGTTTATTGCTACTCTGAGTAAGAAATTGTTTCACTTTTCTCCTTCAAATATCAGTTTGAATTTTAGTTAATATTATAGTTAACTGTTACATAAATTTCACGTGTTTTGGGAATATGACATATGAATTAAAACGTTAATTAGCAAAACACGTGTGATAATTAGCAAAACACGTGTGATAAAACGTCGTCTTTGAAGTTTAATGCAATATTAATTTTATAACTGCTTTCTTAATTGTAGATAATTCGGAGTGCTTATGGCGCCATCTCCCTGCTCACTAAGGTTGACTAATCTGCCTTTTTCTTTTTGATACGGACACTGATATGATATATTCTGTAGTGAAAATTAAGTAATATTTTGTTGCAAGCACCTCTATATTAATATTAATATTAGTATTGATTATAAACTATCGATTTACTAGCTAAACTTAAGTATAACCGCAATGTAATAGTTGAAACTGTAAACGAAATGTTTAGAAAAATAAAACTAGTATCATAATTTAATGCATTTATTCCTCTCTCAAATTCCACTATTAATATTACAACATTTGTAAGAAATGAGTAAAATATAAGTGTTAATTGGATGAAATAATTTATAAATAATGATATTCCATTTAGTAAGCTCTGCTAAATATAACTTGATACATTTTTCCGCACATTTTCGCAATATTCTAAAAAATTTTCCAATATTTCTAGCAGTAAATATAAATATAATTTTGCTGTTTTGTCTGATTAGTTAGAAATTGAGTTTTAGTGAGTAAAACAAAAGCTGAGAAATTTTATAAAGAGAATGGTGAACATATTTTATATGTTCAGTTTACGTTTCAGTCACGGAATATTTTGTGTATGGAATATTCTTACAGCTTAAAAATCAAGGAACACTAAAAATTTTTTAAATTATAAGGTCATTTCAAAATCGCTGATAAAAAGTAAGTTGATTAAAATGAGAAAGAAAACAATGTTTAATATTATTGCCTATATTTTATTCTTTAAATTTATTCTTGGATTATATCTTATTTGCAGCTTCTACAGTGAAGATTAAGGAATAAAATTTAAATAAAGCCCGTTTTCTTTTTATTTTAAAATATTGTACAGGGCGTAAACCTGTTAAGAAACAAGTTCCGGCAAAACTTATATGAAACGCGGAAAACACAGACCCTAAATAAAATGAGGACACTTCTTATACAGTTACTTCAGGGTACTAAATATTCCGAATTGTTGCTCGAAGCGAAGGAGAGATTTACTTGGTTTAAACACCGTGCCCAGACTCCAGCCCCTGTTCAGACCCCAGCCCATCCCAAAAATAGATTATGATGACGGATTTAAATAAAAAATTATATTAAATATACGTTAATTCAACTTTAAGGTGCAAGGAATTCCCTTAAATTATTTTTTTTTAATCTTCCTACGATCATTGAAAAAAAGTTATTGACAGTCAAGTAAAAAAGCCATCTTTTATTGTGATCCCTTATAAGGTGACAAATGACAAAGGCAAAGGCGGTTTCAAAAATTTAAAAAATCCTTATTTTCTTAATCACTCTGTCGATTTAAAAAATTTGTTAAAATATGCATTTTTTATATCTTTTTGTAAAATATTTGGTTACGTTTTGAAAAACCTTTTAGTTAATGAAGTTGTTTAATGTTTATCCTTTAAATTAGTAGTTTCTCCAATTTTTATATTGAATATATTTGGCGTTAATTTTGTAGAAATGCATTATTCACAATTAAATGAAACTACGTGATGTATTATTATTTCTACTTTCTTTAAGTTCTTTACCACGACTTTGGTTTCGTTGTATTACAACATCTGCAGGTGGGCTGTTAGCAAAAATCTTTGCTAAAAGCCGGTCAAAAATGTCCATATTGAGAAAGAATATCGTTATGCAATCGGCACGTTCAAATGATGGGGTTATAAAAAAAAGGATTATAATTATAAACTTGTAGTAAGATTCATCTCCGTAATGGTATATGGGATCTGACTTGAGTCTTGAAGTAGAGTAGAGAGAGGAGAAAAGGACTATCAACATATTTAATTTTTTATAAATATAATAGATCAGCTTGGAAAGGGAAAGGTCGCAGCAGATGGCTACGGGCGGAGGAGATGTTCCTGTCGGTCAGCCTAGAGGTGAGGTGCAGGAAACCATGTTGAACGTGGACACGAATGTACCAAAACGCAGGGATGCACCAGCCAGCATTCGGATATCCGGCTCACTTTCAGCCGATATCAGTTGCTTCAGACGAAAGAATTAAAAATAATTGCATGAGGCATGAAATGGAGCAGTGAGATTGAAGTTAATAGAAGCTCCGTGAAATCCCTAAGGAAATTTTGTTAAATCAAGCTCGAGACGCGAAGGCTCGTGCTGAAATTGCAGAGAAGGAATTGAAAAAGAAATGAAATTCCTCTTTTATATTATTAATTTGTTTACCTATACGTTATTATTATATTTTGTTACGCTGTTAGTTTCCCTTCGTTTTACCAATTTTTAAAAATATGTTTTACCAATTTTTATTGATATCGGCTTATCAATATGAAAATTCTAAAGATTCTATTTTTTAAAAACTCTCGTTTTTCCTTTATTTTATTTTTAAAAAGTTTATTTTTAAAAACCTTTATTTTTTAAAAACTCTCGTTTTAAATAATATCCAATACTGGTTTTAAAAAAGGACTTCCCATTTTCCACAGGATGTGGAAAAATAATGAATTAAATTTATAAAATGTGGAAAAATAATGAATTGTATTTTTACTTTTTCTGTTTCGCAAATATGTATTAGATTTTTGTTAAGACAACTTTTAAATATAATATTTACGCGGAACCACGTAGTCTTTAAATTGTGTCCTACTTTAGTAGATATTGATACCATTTCCTTAATATGATATAATTTATAATGAAATTAAAATGTTTATATTAATATACGCCTTATTTATATAAATCGTTGTAACAGTTTGAGTTCTCAAATAATACATCTGTGATACAAGTATATATTTATATATATATATATATATATACATATATATATATATATATATATATATATATATATATATACATATATATATATATATATATATATATATATATATACCTATAAGGCCACTTGGCGACGACCTGTGCTAGAGAAACTGTAGAGAATGGGCAAGACCTGAAATGAAGCAATTCGTGATGACAGGCCGTCTCGTTCATTACGAATTGCTGAGCGTGGCAACAACGTCAGAAAGTACCGTAAATGCTTTTTGCCTCACAGAGGGGACACGGGGTATGAAGGGGGAAGATTTGAATTAAATAATTAGTAATAATTTAGGGCGTTAGTTAAAAACCCGGTCGTCTTTGCAACGCTCTCATTGAAGCTACGCAACTAAATATGTTTTTGTGGATTTTTTTCTTATTTTGTAATTAATTATTTAATATTTTTTATCCCAAATTACGTTATCATTGTTCATTTTATTGAATTATTATTATCATAAAATTAAGTTTTTTTACTTTTTCGTACAACGCAACATTAAGAAATAAAACCGGTACTTTTTTCCTTTTCTCACTAAGATATAACGTTTAATCTAAATATGTTAATGTATTTTTAAATAAAGTACAATGCGAACGATGCTTTGCTTTGGTGGCTAATGCGTACTAAAGAAAGACATTACTTTGTTTAAAGGTTGTATTTACGTTCAAAGAACATCTCCGGTTCATACACGCTGCTATGTTTTTATTTCTCCTTAACTAATAAATACTATCGATGTACTTCAATGTGCTCCACCTGCATCCCCTTGCGTGTCTTTGCTTCTTTTTATTTTATTTGCCACTTTATTTTTAGTGTTTTTCATGACAACATTTTAAAAACAGAAGAGTAATGAAATCGCCAAGGTAATAATTTTTCTCGAAGGCCATTCAACATAGACAACTGAAACGTAAAATAATTATGCAAAGCGGTAGCCCAATTACAATTATTATATGGAATGTAATTTTGGTTTGGGTGAGAATATTGAGGTGGTTGTGATTGTACAGTGTGTGATATAATTTTTTTTTCATTACTTGGACTCATCGTTATTAAATCTGTTTGTATCTTATTATTTCATCAAGTTTAATTTAAATTAACATTGAAAGAAACAATTGTAATAATATGCAAATAAAATTTCTTTACACGACGTAAACTCTCTCCACTTTTTGTCTTATAACTTGACTTCTGTTTTAGTGACACAGGATATAAAATACAATTTTTTAAACAAATGTATCACACATAAAGAAAAATGCGCTAAAAATAAAAGACAGAAATACAGAGCCGTTTTTAGTGCCATGAAATACTAAGTTTTCAAGTTATAGACAAAAGCAAATTAGTAGTAATAATTAAAAACAAACATTAAATAGGACTCAGTAGCAACAGTGCCGCAACCCTCAAAATAAAATCGTCAATGCTTATTTAATTTTATAGCCGTTTCAAATCGTGGCCGGTTTTTATAAGTATTATCATCTGATTTTCGATGTACTTCTAAATTTTTAATAAAATATTCAATTGACAATGATACCAAATCAATTTTATTTTGTTTTTTTTTATATTTATGAACAAAGGATATATAACCGTATATAAAAATGTTGTAAAATTAAATTAATAGTTGAATATATTTGGCAGAAATTCATTATTCACAATTAAATGAAATTACGTGATGTAGTATTATTTCTACTTTCTTTAAGTTCTTTACCTCGACCTAGGTTTCGTTGTATTACAGCATCTTCAGGTGGGCTATTAGCAAAGATCTTTGCTTTTTTTTGAAGAAAGTAGAAATAATACTACATCACGTAGTTTCATTTAATTGTGAAAATTAATAGTGTTAAGTTAATACGAATCTTTTTCCTTTTTGTAATAAAACATCAGATAGATGGTACTAGTTTTTTTAATTCTCAGTTTTATTATTTTATAGAAGAGTATATTATAACCAAAGCGTTGAAGATGACGTTTGGTTTGTTATAAATTGGACTCCACAGTCGATATAATAACACTGTGAAGCTTTGCAGAGGATTTGCAACTTCGGAGATGTAAATGTTGAAAATATGACATATTTTTAATATAACATCGTCTAGAAATATATTTTTTACATATAAGATCGAACTCATTACACTACCATCTATTCGTTTTCTGTAGATGAGAATGATAAGTTGTTAGATGGAATAATTGGGCAATACAAGAAATTTAAGTAAGTATATACCTTATGCTTAAAAGGAATCAAAACACTTTATAAGGTACTTGTATGGAAATGTTACCCATATTTCTCTTCTCTCCTTTTTTTGCCTTGGTGTGTTTAACTTTTATTTTCTCGAATTTCCAAGAGGTGTAACATGTTTATTTTCTCGAATTTCCAAGAGGTGTAACATGTTTATTTTCTCGAATTTCCAAGAGGTGTAACATGTTTATTTTAATGTTTGATTTATTGTATGGAAATAATTTCTCCCTCATTATATTACGTAAGTTATATTTATGTTCCAAATAAATATATGAGAGTCAGGAATTAAAATGATTTGCCTTTCCTTAGTCCTGAAGCGATCCATATCGTGGCACCTTATTATGATGTTGTATGGATCTCCTAAACTATCCCCTGGCAAATATAAACAAATTTTTATCAGTATTTCAGCTCTGTGTCTTCTTTTTCATTAGAAAATAGATAATTCTAATATGTGGAATTTAAAATAAACAAAAAAGAAAATAAATATAAGTCACATAAATCAAAGTTACTTAAAACGTACGACTTTTAGAAATAGCGAGGAGATAGTATATAATTAACTTCAAATGACTAATTAGTTAACGTCAATTCAGCCAACTTCTGTGCCTAGTCATCGAGGATATACCTTTATGCAAGTATGGTACATAAACATTAAAACACAGCTTCCGTTCAAATGCGGTACCTAGACATTGAGAACCCACCTTTTGTTTAGGTATGATACGTAGACACTGACAACACTTTTTTGTTTAATAATGGTACATAAATACGAGAACACACCTTTTGTTCACGTATTGCATACAGATACTAAGAACAAACCTTTTATTCAAGGTCGGCTCACAGAAGCTGGTTGCTTTTCACAGCAAAAGATTTTCTGTAAAATCAGATTCTGAACTATATGCAAAAAACTATCATAAATCGCAGAAAACTATCTGGACATCAATTAGTTAAAGGATTACAAAAGATATATGAAATACCCTGTAATTATGAGAAACATGAAGATATTTTTAAAAGTTTTATTCGTAGTTAATGTGTCTTTATAATATAATTTTATTTTAAAACATATCCTTATTGAAAATTACTACAAGGTTTTACATATTCTTATTGAAAATTACTAAAATTACGATATTGAATAAGGTTTATTGCAAGTAATGCCAAACTCAACCGCACACAAAATGTTTATATAGATTTAAATAAAAGGGCTCCACTTTGAAAAAAATTAGAATCGCATTACTAAAAATGTTTACAGGTAGGACAAAACTATCTTTAAAAAAACTGAATACATTTTGTGTCTCCATTGCGCAAATTAGAACTAATGAACAAATTTTTAAAGGAAATAATAATTTTTTTCGTAGAATTTTGTATAGTTTTAATTTTCTGTAATTCCTTTACTCCAAATATAAAAATAATAACGAGAAAACTTCTGGTACAAAACTGAATGTATGACGATATGATAGTTGATAAGTCTAGGATTAAACAAAAGTGCCTTGCATCGACTTTCAATAATTTCAATAATATTTTTAACGATGTTTCATATTGGGCACTTTTTCTGCATGCCTATGATAGCCTGTGTTTTAAAATGATCATCAAACTTATGTCTCCAAATATTTGAAAAATTATATTCATCTTCAAAACTAGGACGTCCACAAATTTTGTCCTATTCTATGTATGTGTATACATATATATATATATATATATATAGATATATATATATATATATATATATATAGATATATATATATATATATATAGATATATATATATATATATATATATATATATGTATATATATATATATATATATATATAGCACAATAAAACCATTTATATATTTTAATCACAGAGAACATTACATCAGTTTTGACGCCAAGGAGTCTACAGTTGATTAATCCAGCTTGGTCAGCAAGGAGAAAGCGCCATATGCACTCCGCATTATCTGAAAATTAAGCTCACAATTATCAAGTAAAAATGACAGTTTAAAAATTGATATTTGTGAGAATTACACGGTCGACGTTGGCAATTTTCCATTCAATCTTTTGTACCTTAACTTATTTACTTATGAACATATAATACCACCTAAATATATTTAGTTTTCACAGTACTCAAATCTTATTTAAAATATGAGATTAAAAAAATATTTTACAACTAAAACATTTGAACAATATATTATCAGTATTGCCATCTTCCACAAGACAGATTTTAACATTAGTAATGCACGATCTTTCTTCAATCCAAAAGCTTCTCATAAATGAAAAATCGATCAATGTGTTCACCGCCAACTTTTAAGTATATAGCATTTATTATGAGAATTTTTACAAATATAAAATACAAATTTTTTCTATCCCGCGTCGAACAGCTTATCTTACAGAGCCCCTGCTTTTAATTATCATAAGCTGCCAAATTTCACTGTGAAATAAAGATAACAACATAGATTCCCATAAAGATCGGTCTCGTGCTGCTAATATAGAAAGGCTTTTCACGGCTTGCAAGGTCGCCTGTACACGCAAAATGGACCATTTCAGCCTGCGTCCTCAAGTACGTGTTCGTTATTCGAAGACTTTTCTTCCTCAGATTTCTTCAATTCTGCACGTTATACCTGCTCGGGCAAGACCATTTCCATAGAGCGCCGAATGACTTGCAGTATTTTATGAGGTCAATAAAGGCTACGTCTCATTTCCGCACAAATATACTGGTGAAAAGCTTTCATCGTCAGTTAATAGGTTGTCGATGGTTTTAGTTATACCGACAATAAAAAATTGCGTGAATGAAACTGTGAGCAGAAGCAAGTAAGAAAATAATTACTTCCTTATCATCTTGATACTTTTATCTATTACGTGCTACAAAAAAAAAATAAAAATTTAATCAATAAATAATATAAATATACCTGGCTGAAAGTGGAGATGGTAATGGGAAATATACCCAAAGCCGAGTATTCAATGGGGCGCTGGGCACACGCTATAACCCAGATCAGATCCCGCCTCGTAGATGAAGAAGCCATATACCAGTCGCCCATGTATACCCCTTCCGATACCAAGAGGGCCTAAAAAGCAATGGATTTAAATTTATATTAGTTACAGTGGTAATATTTAGTTTATCTTTTATATAAATAAATTATCACGACGCTTCATGTATGACTCTGGAAATGAAAGTGGGACAAAATTCCGGTAATAAAATCACCATAATTAAAAGAAAACTACTTATAATACTCTCTTTATTCCTACAGTAACACAATGTGATGTACTGATTTCTACCTTATTTTATTACGAGATTGATTGAAGAGATCATTTCTAAATCTAGTAATGAAATTTCTCAGCATTGATTACAATTCTTGTCTTGATATTTTTTAAATATACGCTCAGTGTACTGAAGAACAGTGAGATATCCTCTCTAAAATACAATACATTAAACGTCTCCAAAAATTCCTTTAACACTAACATATAATAATACCAATATTTGATATAATCAAATTGAGTTCCATATATAAAAAAAATGAGGACTAAAATCTATTTAATAAATTGAAACGACTGATGAACCAGTAAATTTTGGAATTGTCTAAATCTTGAATGAGTGACCATAACTTCAAAACTAATTATTAGGCAACCATTAAGTTAACAATAAAACTCTCCTTTTTCTGATACAAAAATATTAAAAACGTCATGTCAAACCGTTTAATTAATCAAGGAATTTGATATAGACATATTATACCGCTCATATATAATATTTCAATATTAATATAATATTTAATAGTATACATTGTAGGTCTATTGGAACAATGCATATAATAAATAATTTTGGCCGCAAACAATTGAGTAGAATGGTAAATATAATACAACACTGTAAAAATAAAATGCAGCTCATATAAGAACATAAAATGTTAAAAGAAACATTGGATCCTACACGGATCAACAAGAGTCACTTCAAATATTAACGTATAATTAAACAGCCTTTCAACGCCATATATTAAGCGAAAGTATATAAAATGCTTTGAAAATAATTAAGATAGTCTTAAATTTATCTTTGGCGACGATTCACAAAATCCTTAAATAAACGAAGGGGAGGTTTAAAAAGAAATCACAAGCAAAACAGGCCAAAGATCTTGGATTATAATGTGTAATGAATACTCTTTCCTTTATCATATCCGCTGATCTCGTGTACAGAATGAGCTGATATACCAGGAGCGAAATGAGCGATATGTGACTAATGATATCCATCAAATTTCCATTAGCGCTCTTCATGTTCTGTTAAAGAAATAATCTATGGCGTGCAAGGAAATATCGCTATGTCAGAATTAGTTTGAAATGTAAATTCTAAATTTTTGGGCTCTAATTTCAATAAGATCGTAATTATGAGATTTCAATGACTTTCATTTTAGCCATATAAAAAATTAAGTACCAGTTATTTTGATATTATTTGCCATTAAATTATTGCTGACTTTTGTTTCACCAAATATAATGAAAATAATGAAACAATAAAAACGAGACTAACGTTGACAACCAGCAGCATGCAGACACAAAGAGGCAAACAGCATACTATAAGTTGTACCAAAAATGCGCCATTGTACATCCGCTGCAAATCAGTTGATACCTAAATAATATTTTTTCATTTATTGAACAATTTTTTTAAAAAAATTTATGATCGTTGCGATTATACAATCATAAGTAAAGAGAAACAGTATTGTGGATAACAATGATTTAGGTTTCATTGTTATTTATTCTTAATTATATATAATTAGTCTTATTTATCTAACCTTAGAAGAATCTTATGGTAGTCAGTGGCATTCTTTCAATCTACGGAGAAGAACATAATATCTTGTTAATGTAGAGATATTCTTAGAAACAAAACATTTGAATATTTAAATTCAATGCTCACTCACCCTGCTCTCTTCATAAGTTGAATAATGTGTTTTGGTGAAAAGGTCAGCCACAGCTTCGAATTGCCTTCCAAAGTGCACAAATAGTGAGGCTGAAAATATGTCCAAAAATATTTGGCAATACGCATGATAAAAGATAAAAGACGTCACCATAATCCTCACAATACCAAATCTGAAAAATATATATTAGAAATTTGCGTGAAAAATAGTACAGAAAATTATTATATTGTATTTTATACTCATTTTGATCAACGTCTTTTGCATAAAAAATTTAAATGCTGAAAAATGACTTCCAAGATTGTAGTGTTTTAATAATTGTACAATAATTTTTCTGTTTGATTAATCACTTCTTCCTCACAGGAATAATTAAATTTTAAATAGTCTTTACAAATATATTTAATGCTATCCCTTCAACGAAAGGCACGACACTTTTATATCGAGACTAAAAGTTATAGGAAAATATTTATTCTAAAAAAGCGGATAAACAAAAATTTTAAATCCAGGAAAATTCTGTTCCGGCTCGAACAAAAATTTTCCGTACCACTTTTGAAAGAGTAAATCTATATATTAAAATCATCAATAAGTTTCTAGGTCAATTTTTTTCTAAGAACATTGGCTGTGACAGACACGTGAGTTATAAACAACTGATTTTCTTTTTGAAGAACGGAACTTAAAAAGGAAAAATTGTAATTTGTGACAAAATCCATATTATCGAGCTACAAGTTCAAGCGATTGAGCACTTAGTTCAATAAATAGATTGATACTATGCTTGTGAATCCAATTTATGTAATAAATAAGCTAAATCTATAATATAATAAGCTAAATCTTTTAAAATATCAAAACTTTTACAAATTTTTTTATTCTATTGAATGAAATTACCTTACCTTTCATAAACCACTAAACAGTAAGGAAAATATAGATGTACTATTTCCCAATATTTAGTCGCAGAGTCTCCAGTTTGACGTTTTTAACAAAAATACTCTGTGCTAAATATGCCATAGAACAAAACATGCCGACAAGTCCGTAACTCCTCACAACAACCATGGTGTCTTTTATTGCCTTCTTGATATGTACTTCGGTTTTAGTACAAGAAACCGCATCTATTTCAATTAATTTTATAAAATTGTGTACCGTTATTCGGTTAAAACTGAACGCGGCATATTTTGCCATTGACAGCAACATGTTTCCCGCTATGGCGAATAAAAATACGGATTCATCGTAAGTTTCACAGTCGAAAAATCCCCCAACAACACCTATTATAACACTTAACCACGTGATACAATGAAGCGTATAGTGAATTCTGTACGAAGTAGGTTTTGACAAATGTGGATCAAATACTCCCACAGAGAAATATTTTAAGCATATAATAAACGTATTTAAATAGAGTTTATTATCTCCCATTTTTGCCGTGTATCATGAAATACAAAGGCCAAATGAGAAATTTTCCAATACATCTGGTTTATAATGGCATTGTTTTACGACCTTCGGAGTTTTTTCTATATATAAAACGGAAGGCAAATCAGTCCATTTGACTTTTTTACTGACTGTAGTGTTTCCAAGGAAAATGTCCTAAGCGATATTATAAAATATGAAATTATAAATTTTTAAACTTGCTTTAATTGTGTTTGAATGAACGGTTGCTTAATGTTTTATCTGTAAAGAAACATCCCTTTTATTATGAATTCATACTATTAAGAAATATTGGTAGAAATAAATGAAAAAAAAAATTACACATTCAACAAGCGGTGGTCAGAAGGCATAAAATTGGGAAATATTCCAGAACATTCAAGTATGTTCTCTTATTATGTCCCTATGACATTGTACAAAGGAAGAAAATCGCGCGTAATTTCAAAGCCTTATATTGTCTCTTTATCTAACGTAAATGATTTCAACTTGAATGCTATTTTTTTAGGTCAAAAAATGGTTTTATTAAAGTTTGAATGAAAAAAACTGTCATCGTTTTTTGTAACTGGTGCGATTTTGGTTATTGTAAGTTTTTTGGCCAGACAAGTCACACCAAAATGAAGTATTTCAACGTCGGCTTGGAAAATCAGCATTTCATACCTCAGACAAATATTAATTTATATATCTAGTGAAAAAAAAGTCATGAAAACAAATAATGGTGTCTGTAAAGGGTTAAAATATGACCGGCATGGGAAACTTTGTCTTTTGCCTTTCATACCTCAAGTTAAATATATTTACAGTACTCAAAAGAATGCACTCTACTTATCGCATGCCAAAAATATAAAATTATTTCCTTTTATTGGAAACGCAGACTTAGTGAAAAAAATCGTAAGTTTGAAGGTTGGTAAATTAAAAATGTTTAGCTATTTAGAATACAAAGAGTAATAAATGTCTGTTTGCCGATTTAAAAAGATTCAGTGTTGCTACGACAAAGAATCATTAAACATTTTTGTTTTATACACATAATCAGTGTGATCAAGATTCAAAGTATCAGAAACACATAATGTGCCATACACTAAGTGCCATACATGATATATCTAATGTGCCATACATGAGTTATTTACTCAAAAGCTAAAGCGTTTACTATCATGTGTGAATGCGGCTTGCATATGGTATTTTTTTTTATTTTAAAAGCAAACGATGTTCCTTGATGGATTATACATTTTATTTCAAATTTATTTACTTTAATATGAAATAAAGAGTCGGTGTAAATAGCCGGGTTAAATAGCTAGATATATATTAAATATGTACGTTAGTATTTAGTCATACGACAAATATACCATGTACACAATAATAAGAGTGAAACTAGAATTATAGCTTAAAGTTTATGAATAAGCGTTACGTTCCTAATAGCCTATAAATAATACACAGTTTCCGTGCTAGAAGTCAGTTTTCAATGTATGTTTATAAAAATGTTGTTAGAAAGTTGTCGTCAGAACGACGATTTTTTTGTAATACGTACGTCGTTCAGGTTAATATGAATTTACCATTTTGGGAAAAAATATGTCAAATATAAATTAATATAACGATCTTTCTTTAAAGCCTCTAAAACACAAAAAGAGTAATTTATCTATATTGCTCAAAATGACAAAGTAATATTTGACAAAAAACTTAATCCTCAATACCTTAGAGTTAACGTTGTATAGTTGAGAATGCTTGTTCTTGCTTAACGTTGTATAGTAAAGATTGAAGTAAACGGTCACTTCCGGAGCATTCAACTATGCACACAACACAGTGCACACATAAATTATTTCTGTCGATTTTTGCAATAATTAAGAACCTTGTCCTTATTTAGTTCAGTTCAATTTTTTTTTGTTCAGTGCGTCGTTTGTGGTTATATGCTGTACCTATTTACAGCGCTAAATGTTTCATCAACGTATTTGTAAAGGAGGGAAAAGGTTTAATAGAGATAAGCAGAATAATGGTCAAGTGAATGTCAAAAAGCACATTTGGCTTGTTATTTTTTATTTTGTGTATGTATGGCAAGAAGCAGGTCGGAAACATCTATAAAATCCTCAACTTTTGTTTCTTGCAATCCATACCTGAAATTTAAAAATAATGTGGGAAATTTTAATACTGAAACTTTTTAAAGGTGGAAAGTTACTTATAATTGAATACTGACAAACTTCTTTCATCGTCTGATACTTTTAATTCAAGATTGAGGTATTACCAATAGCAGGAATCATAACTACAAATTCGATTCTGTAACTTACAACTTACATATATCAAGGGATGGCTATTTTCGTACACTTTCTGCAGTCCGATAACAAGCGAACACCACAGGTTTTTTGTTAAAGAAATACCCAGTGTTAATTTAAATAAAAATTATCACACAATTGTATACTTACCATACCATATTAGAGTTTAAGAATCGTAATTAAAAAGTAATTGTTGCCAAAAATTTAATTTAAATTAAGATTCTGACAATTTTGAATTAACCAACAAATCACGTGAACTTTCATTTTTTTTATTTTCCGTTTAAAATTAAATTAAAAATAGATTTTTGTTTTAAGCCATTTGTGATGATTTCTGTTAAAACTCATTAGAATAGTGGTACGTTTATTTAATCTAACTCACTCCCTGAAATCAAGATCAGAAGAGAAAATGCTATAGTTTTAAACAAATATTAACCGTTATATATTAAACTGTGGATCCACTCTGATACTATGATACTATGATTTACAATAATAATTTTTGTCACAAACAATTCTTAAATAGGGTTTGAGAAAACAAAACACTTCCTGCCATGACACAAAGTTCACAAAATGTATGTATCCGTAATATGTGATATCATTATTAACGTACTTGACAGAATGAACATAATCTTTTGCCAAACTCTGCATAGAATTATAATTTTCTTACTAGTTAGGTGTTCGCGTCAAATGTGCACCAGCCGTCTTTGCGTACTATTTTTCTCAGGGCAATGATATCTCTTACAATATATAGTTTCTATCTTCAAATATTATTCCTAGAAATCGGACTCATAACGTTCAAGGCTATTATAAAGCCCTGTGATTCAACCATCAATCAATTGCACTAATGTTATTTATATTTTTCAACGCTCTTAATATAAAATTAAAAATAATGCAAAGACCTATTCTTTATATTTAATTTTTTACTTTGTTGCAGCACGGTTTATTGGTCTTATTGAAAAAAAATAAAATAACACGAGTTTTAATATAAAATAACCTGTATATCGACTTATTATCCCACATTGTCTTAAAAAACAAGGCTATAGTTTCGTATATAAGTAAGTTTTTTTATATTATTTTGTTCAACCCAGGAAACAATAACAATTTTATAAATAATTCGAGGCCAAAGCAACTAAAAATAATGTATAGTGCCACGAAGGACCCAGTTTACTTTTGAATAAAATATTTTTTTTATAATTAAAAAGAATAACGAGGAGATGGCGGTTTTCTATTTAGAGGTTTCATTTTCAATATTAAAAGACCATAAAGAACGTAAGTTACTTACGCTAAAAGGAAGAAAATGCCACAAATTTTATTTTGTTTTATTGAATCTCTCATATTCATTCATAACTTGTAATGATATATTTCGTTAAATTACACTGTAGTTTTTGCAAGATATGAGCCTCCAAAATGTAAATTTTAGTTAAAAATTTTTTAAAATTTATATAGACATAAAATTCATATAATTGGCAAGATTGTTGATTAGAGAAAAATTATTAAAAATGGAAATTTTGTAATATGGAAGACTATAAAAAGTCTTTGTAACATTTATAAATTAAAATATTAATAAGATGTTATTAAAAATACATTATGAAAATAAATGTGTAAAAATTAGATATGTAAAAAAAGGCTTAATTGGAAACATTGACATGGTATTGGTGCGATAGGGAATAAGGAAAAAGGGAAAACAATTAATCAAAGAAGGACAAAGATTTTAAGCGAAGATAATTTTTCAAATGGCTTTTAAAAACATTTTAACAGGGCGAGTTCCTGGTATCCGGATCCTGTGCCTTCCAAAGGTTTGTAGTTTAGATAGAGGAATTTTTATACAAATTGGTCGTATATTTGGGATGGAGAGGCCGCCATCAGTTGTTCATGGCGATTGTTACAAAGATGACGTTTAAATGAAATTTAGTGGGAAGAAGGTATAAATATTTAATTATATGCATGTGAAACCATCACAGCAACAGCATTTAGTAATCTGTTACATTTTATTTAACTTGCATTAATAATTTAATGACGTTTAAACATTCGAGTTAATGCTCATAGCCCTATGAATGTTTGTTGGGCAATATAGCAACATATTGAAAAATAATACGTATAAAAATATTTGTCCCATTCATTCAAAATATTATAATATTATCAAAGAAATAGTAATACATATTAACGATTATTTTGTTAACCAATCGTATTTTTACAAGTATAGTAAATAACAAATGGTATTTTTTCATTCATATTAATAATTTCGTAAATATTTTGCAGGGCTGCCTAGACACATGGACGCAAATCTAATGCATCAGTATGGCCACAAGATAAGTAAGAATTGCACCAATTACTTGTTCATTTGGGCCTCAACTTTGTGATGCTTCCGCCATCTTTTAGAACTCAATATTGAACATTTTTGAACTTAACTCAGTATCTTTCTTTCAATGAACGTTTATAAGAAGTAGCTTTATTTTATCGTTCCCAGTATACGTGACGTATAATGTAAACCAAATTAGAAACCAGCTAAACTAAAACACATGAAACTATACACAAACTGATTATCGAACGTGCTCAAAAAATGTTCTTTCGATATTTTACATGAGCCCATACGGTTTGTTTTTTACCTTTTCTCTTTCCTACCTATTTTCTCATAAATATATTGGGACCATAAAAGTTGCAATAGATAAAAGAAATTTCTTTGATGGAATATATTTTGCAAAGAAAAGAGCTGACAAACCAAACTGCTATGTAACAGGTGAATTCCCACTACAAAAGTTACATCAACATTTATATATTTAATGAATTCATTTCTGTTAAAGCATTCGTAATTTAATCACTTTTTCCATTATGTGAATGTATTGTCTAGTAAATGTTTACATGCTTATGATAAACAATTTAGTTACATCTATCTCTTTTCCTTATCAATGTTAGTTCATCGCAATAAATTTGCATTGAAGTACTTGCTAAATGCCAATACCAATAATGTTTTAAATAAGTATTGAAAAAAAGGAATCGCAGTTTTGGACACTGCCGTAGTTATTTTCTTGAAAATGTCAATCTTGTGCAAGTATACCGAAATTAGGTAACGATGTTCCGAGTCATTCAATTCACTATATAATTAGTTTTATTGAACACAAAGTTGTGTCATGATAAGCTAAACACATATGTCTTTGAAATTGTTTCAATACTTGTGTCAAGTCAAGTCGGTCGGTCAACAATTTTGGGTTAAACTTACGCTTGAGCAGTTTGAGATATACGGCAAATATGAATATCGGAGTATTTAGATACTGACATATATATTCGTCCGTCCTCTTTAAAACGATAGGATGGCGGCGGTATGTTTATTGTAAGCAGAGTTTTTAAAGTTTGAAATTAATTCAACCGAAACAGTTCCTTTTAAGAGGTTTCACAGCAAAATTGGAACGATTATAACGTCAATGACATAATGTTTTAGAGACTTGTATCTGAAAAGGAGACGCCCGATCAAATAGTACCTTTAGATATAATTTTGATTGCATTTTAAATAACTTTCTCAACGATATCATGTTTGAAAAGGGTTTATCACAAGGAAAATTTGGTAACAAGAATGATGCATGGGGAACAAAAAAAATTCAAATCTATTTTAGTTGCTTGTGTAATATAAATAGTTGCCTCTATAATAAAAAATCTTCCCCTAATATAAATACACCTTATAAAATTGCATCGCCACAGGGATTAAATTGAAAAAGGTTTGATAATATGACTCGCGGGTGGATAAATGAAAAGTCGAATATGATGAAATTAGGAGTTTAACTAGTTTGAAACACTTAACTCATAAATTATAAACAAAGAGTAATTTTGTAAGTAAACAATTTTAAAATTTTTCTATTTAAATTTAGTTTCCAGATTAAGGAGAAATATTCCCAAGTGTAACAAAAGAATTAAATAACATTTCCATATTACACAGAATTTTTATTTTAATCAATGCATTTATTGTGAAGAATGTGTTTTATTTCCATATTCTCAAACCATATACTACTACCTAATTACGATTGAAATATACAAATAATTTTAACCGTGTTTATAGTGCTACTTAAAGTTTTGCCAATACTATATAAAAAACCATTGGTATATAGATGTAATTTAGAGCTACCTCAATATATATCAAAGTATTTTTCTAATTTTTAAAGTATCTATTTATTTTATTTTCCTTATAAAATATTTGCACGTACAGAGGACCATCCATGGACGAGAAACTTTAAAGCGGTGCCAATATAACTTTGCACTCCTTCACTATTTGTTCAAGTTGTGACCATATAGATTTTATCTAATTTCAGAACATATATAAATATCGGGTGACTTTGCTACCGAAGTGTGTAAAACGTTTCCTGGCCAAGTTAGTTTCTGAGTTTTATTTATCAAGAACAATGAAACGTTACATTACAAAACTCTAATAAACAAAAACATTTGTACCTGTTACCAGAATAATTAGAAATAAATATGAATGGATCCCACAAACAATCTAAAAACAAAGAAATCACTTTCAATCAAGTGGCGGAAAATTATGTAAAGGAGGCTGATGAAAATGGGCTTGGAATATAAGAACCAAACCATTTGGTGATTGGCATTTAGGAAAAGCCAAAAAAATAAAATGCATTTTGCAGCTTAGACACAAAAAAATATCTTCTCCAACGTCTATATATTATATTTTTGAAATGTAAAGTATTATTAATAAGCAATCAAAATCTAACGAAAAACGTAATAAATCTTCAGACACAGTTATCTAACATAATCAATACCGATTGATTTTTCTTTATCTCTAAACATTGCCTAAATTAATCAGAATTAAATTTATAATTGACATTGACATTCGTACTGTTATTTACACACCATTGTGTAAGGTAACTAGAATTTTAATGGTATGAATGCCGTTTCGTACCAGGAATATATTGGCAATTTTGTTTATACGATATGGAAGATTATACATTAAAAATGACACAGTTAAAAAAATGGTGTGCTGAAAATTATTTATCAGAAAAAATCAATTTTAAAAATTTTGTACCTGATGATTCTGTTTATCAGGAAACTTTTTTCCAATTATTGCACTTTTTATGTTATACTAAGCACTTACTACCCATATAAAAGCATAATTTATCATAAATTAATTCAAAATTTAAGTACTTATAATAAAAATATAAGTAAATTTCATTATCAAACTTAAATTTTCTTCCAATCTGTCAATTTTAACAGTTGCGTTTTGTTTATATGATAGCAATATTCACAAAAAAATAAAGTTTATTTGTATTTGGCTTATATTTTTTTTATATATTTTATGGCTTGTGTTTCATTTTGTAGTTGTCTAATTTTTAGTATATTTTAAATTCACATACTGTTTTATAATTATTTTAAATGTAGCCCCACCTTGGAATGGGCTAAGTTGGGCTGGACTGCGCTGAATGGGGCTGGGCTTTTGCTTATTCGTTGGATACTTTTTTCTGAAAAAAAAATACACTTTCCATGGATCTTTCAAGTTACTCTTAAATTAATTTTATGATACATTAGTTACAGTCGAAAATTTCTTCAGTTACATATATTATTCGTGTTATTTTTTTTTAATACGCAGTACGTTACGACTTTATATTATAAAAGCAAACTTCTATACCTATAGTACTTAAAATTCTATAGTAATAGCAAATGTAAAAGTGATAGATAGCTATAAATTAAAAAAGGATCCTAAATTAAAAACTTGTCTATAGTGAAACTAATTTAAATGTTATAAGTGATAATTTTTTATTCGTCGTTTAAGAAATTTTTAGAAATTATATTTTTAACGTAATTTAAATATTTATATTTGATTGATTTTATTTTAATAATTTAAATTTTTTATTTATTTGTGTTAAACGTGTAATGTCAAACGATTAATTTATTGTGAATTTAGTGAAAAATACATAAATAATATACGAATTAGAGCACGTTCCATGTGAATATTGTTTTTTTAAATTGATCTCTTTATTATAAACGATCTTAAGCTGCGGAATTTGTTTTTTTTTAAATATGTCGTTTTAAATGTACATTCTTTCATATCATATCAAAAAAATTGTCAAAGTATTCATGGCACTAAACCACATTTGTTCCGTTTCCACAGTTGATCGCACTTTTTTACAGTTACGTTGTGATAGCTAAAGTAAACAAGGAAATATATACATCTAACACATATTAATGTTAAGTCTGTTTATGATAAATTAAATGCAATGAGAATCTATATATAAAAGCCAAATAATACCCATGGACTCGTCACAAAATCTCCGGAACTATGAAACCTACACACTTGAAATTTGGCACATAGATACTATTTTTGGAAACTCGACCCCTCAAGATGTGAAAACTGAAATATAGGATTTTATAAGGATTCCGAAACAATTGAAATAATAGAAATAAAATTGTTGTATTGATTTCTGATAGAAATAAAGAAAAATCCATTTTAGCTTTTTTGTAGAATCTATCGATAAATATTAAATAGAAAAGCGAATTAAGAAATATACTGTCCTTTTTTGCATGAAACATTAGTGCGGATTGCCCGTGAAATCAAATATTAATCATTCCGATATAATATATCCGTAAGCAGTTCGAGTGATTGCAGCAACAAGCAGTTGGACTCTTTAGTTATATTTCTCAAAGAATTAATCCTTTGGGCAATATTTTTCTTTTGTGAATTTATTACCTTCGTAATTAAAGGTTAAAAAGACAAATACAAACAATAAAAACAAATAAATTGTGGTAAACAAATTTAACTTGTTTTGTGTTAATTTTCCGAAGAGCTAGTTCTGTATATTGGTCTTTTAAAATTCACTCAAAAAGTCTACCTATTTTCAATGTAATTGAAATCCTCTAAATATGATATATATATATATATATATATATATATATATATATATATATATATGTATATATATATAAATATATATATATATATATATATATAAATATATATATATATATATATATATATATATATATATATATATATATATATATATATACATGCTGAAATTGTATTGCTGCAAAAGAAATGTTTCATAGCTAAGGCCATTTATTTTTATTTATATCTTTAGTTAGAAAGTTTAAGGAAATAAGTTTACAGTGGTAGACTTATTGCAACAAGAGAATCTCCTACAGTCAACCACAATGAATTAAATGAAAAAAATAGTGCTGCAGTAGTCTGTAAGAAAATTTTAATGTAGTTGGTTATACTTAGAAAGCGGATAATAATAAGCTTACATGGTAATAATGTAAGAATAAATAAACCAAAGCTAAAGCCTACGGGCAGGTGCGGAATAAGGATGGGTTATTGAGTCGGTGTTATAAAAAATAATATTTTATACATTGTTTTGAGAGCATAACACGCAGCAATTTTGTAGACATACGAAGTAATATAAATTTATATTTTAAATTAATTTCATTCATAGTTTAAATTTCTTATCAAGAAAGGAATTTATTTTAGAAACATGAGTAAAACAATTTATATTATTTACCAAATTTAAATATTGAATATATTTGGGGTTAATTTTGTAGAAATGCATTATTCACAATTAAATGAAACTACGTGATGTAGTATTATTTCTACTTTTTTTAAGTTCATTACCACAACCTAGGTTTCGTTGTGTTACAACATCTTCAGGTGGGCTATTAGCAAGGATTCAATTCTTTGCTAATAGTCCACCTGAAGATGTAACATAATGAAACCTAGGTCGTGGTAAAGAACTTAAGAAAGTAGAAACAATACTACATCACGTTGTTTCATTTAATTGCAAACTTAAATAATTATGAATACCTGACTACTGTTGCACTATAGTATATGAATATATGTAAAAACCTTTGAACGAAGAATTAATATAGAGGAACAAGGTTTATAATATTTTTTACATAATTTTTTCATAATTATGATATTTATACATCCAATATTTTTTTATTAGTAGGTATAAGGGTGCGTAACAAGTTTCACGGCGTAATTCGAGGTCGTGAAAAGAGATGGATAGGCTAATATATATATATATATATATATATATATATATATATATATATATATATATATATATATTTATACATATATATATATTATATATATATATATATATATATATATATATATATATATATATATATATATATATAAATATATATATATGTATATATACATATTCGTATAATATGTTTTTTTATTTTTAAGTAAAAATGGCTAGCTTTATACTGAAGTAAATAAAATATTTTCTTTCCATTTATTTGAAACCTTAACATGTATTGGTCTTATCTCAATACAATGGCCTGAAGTTCCTTAAAAGTAGCACAAGGCATTTATATGTATCACATTTGTGCGTCTATTGATATTGGCATAAACACTTGATTTTACTTTGCAAACATTTTTTGTGAACAAAAATGAAGTATATTTTCTGACTGGAAAAATTACATATAGAGATTATAACAAAATAATACATATTACAACAAAGAACCCAAAAATTTACATAGTTTGTATCTGATAGTTTCTTTATAGTTTGTATAGTAGGTATAATATAGCCAAACACCATATCTATAGTAAATATACAACCTATTAAACATGTACTCGATTACATTGTAAATATAACTCCGATATTACCTAACTTAACTCAATGCGGCTTAGAACAACGCAACCTTTCCTAATTTAATGTAATCCTATCTAACCTAATTTAATCTATACTTACCCAACTTACCTTCGCTCAACAGTTATTTTGCTTAAAAAATTTTTTTTTTGCTTAAGGCGTGGAATGGATTTTCTTCTGAAATATTCAATAAAGTTAGTAGTTCTGGGAAATTTTATTAATTTCCTAACCCCTCCAATTCACGTTTCAAAATCAAACCTAAAATACCTTACATCATAACATAATTGAATTAAAAGTGCCTTATAATCTCGTAAATATCTATTCACTTACGCGTTTGACTTTACTCTCCGAGTGATAATATTTGTATTTTCAGATCTTTAGAAAACACTTTCTCACATTCAAACATTACTTTCCATCGTAATATTTATATGAAGAATTATCAGAATTAAAGCCATATTTTAATTAATTTACATATATTTACGTGGTACTCAAACCGATATACAAACAGGTAAATTAAAATTTAGTCAACATATTTTGAAGAATCGGTCTTGTAATTAGCGTAAATGTCATATTCCAGTATTTTTTCGTAAATATTTTCAATGTCATGTACACACTTCTTTTACAATTTTACGATTGATTTTTATTTAAAGTTTGTGTAACGTCCCAAAGCAAAAGATGTCATTTATTTCGACCATCGAAATACGATATAATAATATTAATACAATACAGATTATGCGCAGCGTATATGGTGAGATTCTTGCGGTAACCAGCGTGTGCAAAGGCGAACACAACGAATTTAAAACTAATACATTGCTATAGGACCCCAGGAAACAAGTATAACACAAGATGCATACGTACAACAAGAGTTAGGTTAGAAGTAAAACTCTCAACAGCCTCTGCCACCTTAACTTCGCTCTCGTCACCATTTGGTGATCCCTGTTTAATTGAGTACGTTCATGGAAAATTGGTAAAAACGTCTTGCAACATCAAGATCATCGGTGGCATTAATATTTCCAGTTAACTGAATATTTTCACATCATAAGTACATATTGGATACAGAGATAAGTTAAATTTTGTAAGTTCTTCTATCGGTATGAAAGTACAGACAAAGCAAAGGTACAGATTTCATAGAAACTGACGGCTTAAGAATGGAAGCGAGGATTTTGTCCAGGGCAGAGGATGGTGAAAATATTTGTGATTTATCAAGCGGCAATAACAACAACAATAAGAAGTATAAAACTTGCAATTTCCATTGGCGAGTATAATGCCAGAATTCTCGCAAAGAAACCTAAAATGGAAGAATTGCATCATAAGCTAGACATTCATTGGGACATTTTGAATCTGATGGAAGGAGACTTGGCGAGGAAAATAAAAAACTAAGTTCTGGGCTTATATTAAATCATGCAGGATGCAATAATAACAAAATAGAACATGGCGTTGAACTGTTGATTCTTAAACGATTAGGGTACCAAATTGTGAGTTTTGAATCAATTACACAGATTCATTTTTTCCTATTTTAAGAGTATTCAAGAGAATAATTTTAAAAATAATCCAAGTTAACGCTCTAAAAAGCACGTCGAAGTATAAGGATGTAAAATGTTTGGAGCTATTTTACAACTTGTCATTTACCACAGCAACTAACTTGGACCTACGATTTCATAATGGAAGATCTTAAAGCTAAAGTGGTAAAAAAGTAAGAACAATCGAAAACTTTTATCAATGGATTTGGCTATGAGGAAACGAATATCAGCACAAATATGCATGAGATAATTGCCAGGAAAATTATATTTTTTTTTAGAAAGGTAATTTTTTAATAAGAGACCTTCCATAAGATAAATATTTCTAGCCCAATAAATTAGGTACAAAAATGAGATCTACTTTATGCTATGTAGTACCAGATACATGTTATATTATGTGAGAACCCTAAGCTACTTTTACTCTGGCAGTGATCACAGAATAATTAAATCAAGGTAGCCATAACATATATAGTGGAGTGGTATGTTTTACTGGTTAATAAAGAAACGTATCAAAAAAATTGACTAAAACAATTGTTTTTACTAAAGACTACTTAAATATATTAGACGCTAAATTAACCTTAGAATCAGCATTGACTATAGCGAAATAGGACCGAAGCAAGAACAATAAAATGAACTTAGGAAGAAAGAAGTTGCAACAATAAATGCATGAAATAATTTGAATTGAAAAAAAGTACTAGTAACCTTGTACTATTATATATACCGGCAAGATTTAAAAGAGAGCGACATAGAAGCATATAAAGAAAAAAAAATTGAATTATGAATGGAAAAATATTGAGCCTGAACGTGTTTCAGAGAACGCTTCTCCCATGGTATGCAAAAGAATAAAAATGGAGAATAGGGAAGGTAATCTGGTTACAGAAGAAACGAATTTAATTTATGTATTGAGTCTAACCTCGACGAGTAAAGTATCAAATGCTTAAAACTACTACCAGTTATAGATATTGGGTCTGAAAAAATATTGTCTGTAATACGTGTTGAAATCAGAGTGGTTTTGTGCAAGTCCGTGAATGGTAGGTAGGCTGAGTGTGAAAATGAAATCCCAACTAAGATGCTAAAAGATTTCAACAATCCCTTGTTAGAAAATCTGGTTGGGTTGTTCAATAAATATGTTTCTTGGGTGTGTATATCTCTTTAAATCTATAGAATTCGAGAAAGAATGTAGAAGTGATTTGAATAACTACAGGTCAAAAAGTCTTCTTACTAAAGTGTGCAAATAAGTGGCTAAAAATCAGAAAGAGATTTACTACCAAGTTAGAATTTTACCAACTCAAAGAGTAATTTCATTTCATACAATATTTTAATATACCTGACCATATCTTGTCTATGAGGATGCTTATTGAAAAAAATATAGAATACCAATTCCCGCTATATATAGCTTATATTGCCTATAAAAAAATTGACTTTCTGTAAGTACCGGCAATGAAAAACTCTTTTTGAAATGCCAGTACAGGTTATGTGTATAGGAGCATGATAGCCATATTTATAACAAATTTTGAGTGTCCTTATCACCGCTATATGTCTATACAAATACGTGTTTACACAAAAAAATAGTCAAGCTGGTAGATCCAATATCACCGACACTTATTACCATCTTCATAGAAAGTATTCTCAAAAATTAGATTGGGAAAATATAGATTTTAGAATATTGGATCCATGTTTAAAAAAATTTTGATTTTTAAATAATAAAGCACTATGTGTTAATATTCTAGATGAAATACAGTAACTATGAACTGCATGAAGCTTCTCTGACATTAGAACTTGAAAGAATCTAGACAAAAGTCGTGACGAAGGAGACCGCACCATAGATTACTATAATCGAATACGTAGATAAGTATGTGTACCTGGGCTAAGAGCTACGAGTATGTGAAAAACATCAGACCAATGAAATACGTAAATACATAAGTATGGGATGGGCAGTCTGAGTACGCCTTCAAAATGAATATCAAGAACCACTCTCAAACCGGCATATTCAATTAATGCATATTCAGCAATATCCCGATATTCATCCAGACTGACCGCTCCGTGATGCAAATTAAAGAAAATCTACATGACAATGGTTGAAGTTGGCTTTATGACGATGATGATCACTTGGCTTAAAAAAAGGTCTGTTCAAACATACCTTTTCAATTTTATAATTTTTGATAAAATGAGTAGAATAAACAACTATTACCTGCTCCGGGGAAGCTTTTTTCTGTCTTTTGCTTCCTTTTTCTCATTTATCATATCATTTATATGTATCGAAGATGATAACAAAAAACTTGTAGCCTCACCTTGACAGCCTTTCTACAAATAGATGCGTGTAAATAACAAAGGTGCAATTTTACATAACATGTTATTCGGCTATATTTTTTATGTTCTATGAACCGATAAATTCAAGCTGGCCGCTGACAAGGGTTGAAAAAAAATTTTGGTTTATCTCAAAAATTGATAACGTTGAAAAAGTCTAAACGCAATGTTTAGACAAGGAAGGCAATACTGAATTGGGATATATTTTTCACTAACGCTCATTGTATCTACTAGAGTGAATGAGATAGATAGATATTTCTATCTATTTCTACCATTAAATCGAAATTCATAAATCTCCCATTTTAAACTAACTTTACAAAATGTTTGCAACTGGTTTCTGATTAATTTGTGGTTTTTTACTAACAACGGTCAATTTATGAGTAGTCAATTAATATAAAGTATGATGACCTTAAAATATTTCGTGAAAAGTTATTATAATATTTATTTTCTACACATGTGTAAAGTGAGGTCGTGATTGAGAGACGGCGTAATTAGTTCGTCAGGCAAAATTTTATTCAGAATAAACATATAAATTAAAAACTCTTTTAGTGTAAAACACATTTATATTCAGAAGAATGAAAAATATTCTTTGAGTTATCCAACTCTGCATCATCCGAGCGTCCATCAGCGTGTACACACTTTCTATTTAAGAAACTTCTTTCTCGTTGTCTCTTCAGTCAACAATTATAATAATTGCAATAACTTTACGGATCATATTTCGTGCAGAAATTTCGAACACAGCCTTTGCTGTGGCTTTATGAGTTATATATGTATATATATATATATATATATATATATATATATATATATATACATATATTTGTTGAGATCAATGATAAAATGCTTTGTTTCAATAGAGGCAGTAAATTACCGGCAATTCACACTTATTGAAGACTTTTATCTTCATAAATTATCACTCCTCATACAAAGTTTTCATGTTCAATATTCAAATAAAAAGTGTGACATTTTTCATATCAATTTTTTCTTATCCACTGCTTGCATAACTGTTTCCAAATTAAAAAGTAACTAAACTTATACTTCAAATAAAAGGGTTACAAAATGTAAAGAAAAAAGAAAAAGATGGTTATATTTAATTGCCACTTCATATAAATGAATTGAAATTCATGCAAACAGAACATAAACAAGGCATAAATAAGTAGAAGCTTAAACAAGTAAGAGCATTAAAAAGAGAAATCGGAAAGATCACATTAGCAGATATATCGCAACTTTCTACGTAGCATTCGGCCGCTATTGCAATTTTTTCAATTATTGTGCTTTCTTATCTTAGATTTTTTCGTTTATAATACTTTTTTGAAACAATACATATCATTAATTTCCCACAGTATAATTTTTTACGTTTGTTACAGAAGATCGTGCAAACAATACGAGATATATTAGATCTGTTAGCTCGGTTTTTCTTCCTTATACAAATTATAAAATATCGTGTAAAATGTGTCTGAACTTTATTACTCTACTGTGGTTCCAGCATCTGATAATATTAGTAATGAATCAGAAAACATAAATGATGCGCATTATTTCATTGGAGTATTTTTTGGGGTCAACATTTTCGGAAAAGGAAAAAAATTAGTAAAAGGAAGAGAATTAAATTCTCTATATTTTTTTAAATATTTTTTTAAAATTAATAGTTTTGACATTACAACTTTTAGAAGTTTGTGAAGTAATTTTACAATATAATGACGAGTAATAATGGTAAGATTGAAGAGCAAAACAATTAATAAAACTAATGATCTTTAAATTCAAATCAAAATTCATTGTGAAGCGGATTTTTTTATATTTAAATAACTGTTCTAACATTTGTCCCTCTCATTGTAAATGTAAACTAAATAATGGAAACATAGATGGTATAAGGTTTTTATGCTAAATAACAGTCGTTTTCTTCATAAATTCTCGAAAAGAAGGTGTCCAACTACTGACGTGTTACCAACGTGCAATGAACCCGTAATAAATATTCCTATTAATGGTAATTAATTTAAGTGTTTATGAACACATTATTATAGCTAACTCCGTGTTTAGATTTAAATTAGAATTTGATCAAAACAAACATACTGAAAATTAGCAAAAAAATATGCCCCCCCTTCCCGATTTTCGAGGTCACTGAATATAAAATAAACGAGGAGATCACTGAATAAGCGGGAACGATGATTCTAGTTGTCAAACTGTTTGAAATATATGTAATGCCTGTGAAAGATGTACAGGTAACATATTTGCGTGGTGAAAAATTTATATTTTTAAATACTAAACGTCATAATTTTTTAACTATGGCTCATTATGCCATGAAGAAATGTGAAGAAAATCAATTTTCCAGTTACTATTTTTGACATTTATCAAATTTTCACAATATTTTTCCTGTGTTAGGCTAACTTCAATAAACTGCTGTTTTCAAAAATAATTTGAAGTGATACTTAACATAATACTAGTGTGTTTTAGTAGATATAATCGAATCGACATAATAGTAATAAAATAAATTATATAACACAACAAAATATAAAACAGGAAGCCATCAAAATAAATAAGTTAAAATTGCAAGAAGACGGTATATAATCGTATATTATATATATATATATATATATATATATATATATATATATATATATATATATATATATATGTGGTATAATTGCATTCTAAAAATATTGGTTATGAAAGGACTAATATGGAATATCCGTTAAACGAAAGTCCTATTAAGACGACGACATAAAAAAATATTTACGACTGGTAATTGGTAACATCGTGGGTTGTTATTACACTGTGAAATATTCTTCCAACTGGTTGCGGTTTTAAACCTTCCTTTTAATACATACGTAGCTACATATTAAAAATATCAAGGGTGAGACGACAAACTAAGTAATCGTTTAAATATTTTAACGTACATTTTTGCAAAAATAATAATAGTGGGAGTTCATACAAGAATTCATATGATATTGCTCATAAACGGTTCACAAATATCGAGTTTTACGTATATACTGTTGCAATGAAATTGACGTCTTGATTAGTTTTCTTTTAATGAATAAAGTGGCGGATTAGTCGACTTTTGTCAGCAAGGAAAAAGCTCCATAAGCACTTCGCATTATCTGCAAATAAACAAAAAAATATAACGTTAAAATTGCATTTAATTTCAACATTGATATTTCGAGGAATCACGTGTTGTAAAATATTTACATTTTTTAAAACTAATACCACCATTATTAAATAATTTAATAGAAATACAATTAAAATTCATTCATAAATATAAAATTCATTCAAATTCAATACTGCACTACATGGATAAGTTAACCACTGGATAGCGCATAAGAACACATTTGTATGAAAACCAAGCTAGCCACTACTCATTACAGTAAACGTACCACGTGACACCGTTAGCCAATCAGTGCTTTGTCTCTTGGGGTAGCATAGAGATGTAGTTTGCTCGATACTTACGTATTTTCAATATGTTTTAAAGTAAGGGTTTTAACAAATTAAAAACATCGTTATATAAAAAGAAGGTTTTTATTAAATTATAATCACTATATTAACTTAATAAACTATTGCACGAAATAATGTTTCATACATACATATTACTCCGTTATTTTGCTAATATGAATTGTGAAATTTACTGGACAAAAAAGGACAACATTTCTTGTCGATTATACAAATTTCATGGCATAGAGTATACAATAATAATATAATATGTATTATTAATTTATTTAATTTATTGTTTACATGTTTACAAACATAAGGCGTATTTATAGCTACAGGAGTAAGCTCTTCCAATCGACAACAAATAAAATATAATTATTAACTAGCGAAAAAGTTGGTTGAAAATATGATAAGAATATATTAACAATAAAAGAGAACATCTTGATAAAAATGTTAAGTAATCGATAAAAAAAAACAAAAATTAGTTAAAAGTTTAAATTTTTTTCCAATCCTGGATAAGAATAATAATTGGTAGGAAACCTCAGTACTCAAAAAAAGTAGTTTATAAACTACTAAGTTGAATGCGAAAACTAACTTCATTGGTTTGTGTCTATTTAGAAAGGAAAAAAAATACTTATTTCAAACCTGGTACGTTTGTTTAGTTGATAAGCAAGGTGATAAAACAATTAGTAATTGTGATAGAAATTAAGAGCGTATTACTACTGCTCTTTGAATAGAATCAATTTATTAAATATTTGTCGTTTGGTAAATGTCGGGTCATAATTTTTCGTCAAAAAAGTTAATCTGGTATTTAAGTATTTATGAATTATCGCTTTGGTTAAATCTATTAAATGATTTGACAAGGGATCTGTATCAAATTGGTGCGTTAATAAATCTTCAAATAAAGTTATGCCAATAAAGGATTTCAAAACTTGTGACGTTATGAAACAAGTAGTATATTTAGGTTTGATGTGCTTACCATCGCTGCTTTGTAAGCATTTCTTCAGAACCAATTCACATCTACGGCAAATCTTAATAACATCTTTCGAAGGATACATAAGATTACCTTTATCTTTTATGTTTATAAGACTGTTGGACAATGGTTGGGACGCTATAAGTGCACCAACACAGGTTTCACATTTTATGGTTTTTATTAAAGCATGGACTATGAAACCAGAAACATACTCAATTATTTTTTCAGAAAATGTGGATAGTGTTAGATATTTGATATCAAGAAGTGAAACATTTTCAAAATTATCGCTAATATTTCCGTCTTCGTCAACAAATTTATATTTTTCGGACGTCATATTTATTCTTTGTACCGCCGATGAACAATTTAAAATATGAATATTTTCTAGTGGAACGCAATTTCCACGATCACTGTTGGATAGCTGAGTGTGTGTTAAAATTTTTTTATAAATAGTTTGGAACTGCCTAGCCGTTGGATTATTATTACCACCTCCATGGCATCTTATATTAGAAAAAAATAGCTCGATGTGGTCTTGACTAACCTTATGCATAGGGAAATACGTTAATACGGCATCTTGGTTATCAACTAAATTTTCAAATAAAAATGTTGCACTTTCTATGCAGACGCAAAATCCTATGTATCCAGTCTTTCGATTGGTCTCTATTAGTTTAATACTTTTTAAGTTTTGACACTCACAGATTCGTGTTGTAATTGTTTTCAAGTAAAAACTAGCGGATTCAAGAAGAGTCAAACAATCAGACTTATTTTCCTTGTTCATAGCTCGTTTATATCCGTATTGGTGAACTTTTGAATTTAATACATCGAAAACGTCATTTACACTGTTTAAAAAATTTACCGTTCCCGAAACAGATTCAAATTCATTTAATTTTAAATGGGAGTCGCAAAAAATAAGAGCTTCTGAGACGCTTTTACTAAATAATTGCGACGCCAGTTTCACTTTCATTATTTTGTTCTTGAAATGAATATGCTCTTTCCTTAATTTATTTGCCATATGGAAATTTTCTGATTCCTGTAACCTATTTAATTCTTCCAAAAAACGCCATTCAATCTTACTTCCCATGTTATCATAAAATTCCCGATAGGCTTCAAAGGAGTTGCGAATTAATTTAAGCGTGTGGCATGGATCCAAAAAAATTGCAATTGGTCTTCCAGTTGAAGGATTAATGAAATTGGTCTTCAAATTATCCGGTTCCAATGAACAGCCTAAGATTTTTACCATAGATAAATTAGACGGGCATCCGTCAAAAGTCAAAGCTACTATTTCTATTTCTATTTCACTAACAGTTTCAATGCATTTTAAAACAAGTGAAGCTCTTTGGTTACCGCTTACACCATTCACCAAAAAAATATCCAACAGGCACTTTCCAACTTGCGTTAATTGCTACTAATAAAAAAACTAATGCTTCTTTAGCAATATCCATGTAATCACTTTCAGCACCAGTTCCCAAATCTACGTACCCACAAAAACGTTTCCCGTTAGGAATCCATTCAATCTTTTGTCTTAGAGCCATCTCATCTATTACAAGTGTACATAATAATTTTGTTTTGGATTGTTCAGCTTTCAGTTTGATAGAAATGAGAGCTTCATTTGTTAATCCTGGTTTTCCTTCAATACTGCGGTACCATTTATTTAAAGTGCGTGGTGACGGTAAACAAGTATTGAAAGTTTTACGTACATAGTCATACGCTTTGGCTGAATAAAAGTTCAGAGTCAAAGCAAATGATCTTAGGGCTGGGGAATATTTTACTTTTGGAATATATCCTTTACCTGACTTAATTAACTGTCGCTTCATTAAATCCGCAGGTTGTACACCGACGCTACTAAGAATTGACTTATATTCCTCAGTTATGAATGATTTCGATATTAAATTTTTCATCAACTCCTCCAAGTTAGAAATTTTTTTCTTAAACTTACGTGTTTCATATTGCAGTCGTTTAATTTTTTTTAGTCTTTGCTCTGATGTAATCTTCAACTTCTGGATCGTTTCTGCCATTTTCTTTTTCCGAGGTGTCTGAATTTGAGTATTGGTTGTAGGTAAAGGACTTTCCGTATTTAATAATGTCGATTCTAATTGCTGGCCAGATGTTGATGGTATAGCAACCTTCAGAGAAGTAAAAATCGTTTAAGAATAAGACTAAGAATTATACTTGTCAAAAGATGACTTCACAATGTAAACAATTGTCGTTAATAAATAAAGAATTCAAAAAAATCTCACACGTGCCGGTAGATATAGGGATGCCTTCTCTTGTTTTGGCTTGTTGCTACTAAATGAGTGGCAAAATGTTTGGAACAAATGGTGCTTGATTTTGTTGAAAACCATGACTCGCATTGCCCAGCCACCTGTATCCATTTTTCTTTTCGGTGCGGGCAGTTTGGGAACCTAAAATAATAAGTTATATATAAGTACGTAGTAACAAAACGAAGTATAAAATGAAATATAAGTATATAGTATAAAATCAAATATAAGTATATAGTAACAAAAGTATCGATTTGGTTATCGATAACGGCGCGACGCATCTCTGGTGGCGAAAAAATCAACAATATGGCGGAATCACTGCTGGCGATATGACTGTAACATACGAATATATACTTGCTTAAATAATAGTTAACAGTGTACTTACTTGTGAAAAGTAATTCCGTTTTTGTGAAGTGATGATGTAGTGCTTCTGTTTTGGCAATATTTTATAGCACAAGAAGGCATGGTTTATTTAATTTTGATTTAAAATTACGAGAAACTTTCGCTGTGACGTTCGTTTTCTTACTGAAGGCGCGTAATCGCTTTGCCCACTAATTGTGCCACCGCGCGGCTAGAAATTTTGTGTTGATGTGTTATCCAGTGGTTAACTTATCCATGTATATATATATATATATATATATATATATATATATATATATATATATATATATAACTACGAAAAAAGGATTATTGAGACATTTATATTTATATACAGAATTATTTACATTATATATCGATGAGAATAAAAGAGAGAAACAAGATATAAGAGGAAATTAAAAATGGATTTATGAAAGAATACGAAAGACTTTTAATGAATGAATTGGCAGCGGATTCCAAAAATTAGGGTTGTACTGATTCTATAATTTGGGAGCATAAACAATAAAAAAGTATCATATTTGGAAACAAGTAAACTTAGGAAATGTTAAGAGGGAAGCCTAAGGTCATGTGCACCTAAGGTTGAAAACTTTAACCATTTAAATGTTTACTATTTTGAAAATGGTGTTTTAGAATAAAAAAAATCTTACAATACCCTACATTTTTGAGAATAAAACATAGTCCATGTCTATTTGAAGTAACGTCCCTTTTTAACAGCGAAAGATTTTTGAACTCGGTCTAGTAGTTTATTGAGTATACTTTTTACACGTAAGCAAATAAAAAGAACCATTCATTTTCTTCTCATAATATCCATACAGATTTTTGGGCAGATTTTTCAAAACCCATTGGTATTAGAGAGTTAGCCGGTAGCAGTTTGCAGACGTAAATAAGAACGCATAAGATTTTGCTCGTTTCAAATAGCGACCTACGGGCTAAGTAAAAACCATTTTCGGCCAAGTTTTGAAATGATTCGTCAAACTTTATAATATTTACCGTCGGGAAAATTTTATATTTTGAAACAAAATATTTTTTCTAGTTGTAGTGGGAATAATGCGGTGAAATTTCCTGCGTTAGAGTGATCTCAGTAGTATTATTTTCTATGGAGAAATTAATAACTAGCACGAGAAAAATACTTATATGAGATTTATTATTCATACGACGAAATCTAGGCTAAACGTAATTTTGGAACAACTTTTTTTCTCTTTCTTATTTCGGTTCGTTATTAGAAAGACAAAATTTGGGCACTACATTTTTCGTGCAGAATTTTAAGTGTGTCTATTCCGGAAAAAATAAATCTTGATAAAAACATATTCAATAAAGTTACAATATATCAGTGGTACATTAATGATACATAAAATTTCATCACGTAACATTGTTACACATTAATGTTACGTAACATTTTATCTTACTAAGATACTAATTTAAATAACCGAGCCGGACCGGAATTCAACTAGCATCGGTCCGGAAAATAATAAATTCCGACACCCTTGAACATTTCTTTTAATCTCTCGAAGCATTAACCCGCGAGACGATGGCTCGGAAAAGCTACCTCAATTATCATTTCTTTATTATGAAACACTTCGGTATTGGCGATTTTACACCAGCCAAGGGCCAAAACCGGCCAACAACCAGTTTGAGCTGGACTGGCTTCCATGTCTTGCTAAAGGTTATATCGCTTATCGCCCTTTTTGGAGGTGCTCTGTGCGCCGAAACCGTCTCTGACTTTTCTTTATCCTGTTCTGAGCTACTCAACATATTTCTCGGTTGCATCAAGTTCGTAATCCTGATCTCTCACAGAAAGAGAATATACAAGTTAATGAAAGTGGTCGAAGTAGATCGACTCGGCTTTTTCGACGATAACAGATTCATGGAAGCCGGGAAGACCAGGACTCAGAATATGTTCATGGGATATAATATTATGTGCATTTTTTGGCTGATAGGATATTATACGTCTTCTTTTAGGAATCAGGATGCGAACAGAAAGTGGTCCTTGATGTCTTTATACACACCCTATGACTTCTACATAAAGGGAAGGTATGTATAAAACGGTTTTGTTATTTAAAGTCATATTTATAAATATTTAAGTGTAAGTCTCGATTTGGCAAAAAGAGACCGGGACTGTTTTATAAAATTATATACTATTAATTTAATAACGAATAATCCAAATAATTATTGATTTTATCCATTGATAACTGTCCAGCGCATTCTTTTATGATGAAAATTTATAAGAAACAATCTTTATAGAAGTCATATATTCAAGTTTTCTATATTTTTCATGGGAAATTTTCAGTCCAATCTTTTAATATCAAAAGTGAATACAAACAATCTCTAAAGAAAAGTCATATGTTCTGAAATTTTTTTTTCAGATTCCATTATCATTTTTCTTTTCGAAAACTGAAAACTCAAATTCCCTGTTTTGTAACTATGGAAAAAAAACATCTGTTTCGACACAAATTATGACCCTTTTTCTACTGCGATGCGATAAACTGAGACACTGTTACGTCGTATTTTCAAGAGAACTATTTATATCAAATATGTTTTAAATGTATATATAAGGTCTTATAATTAGTATTTAGCTCAACAATTATGCTAAACAAGTGAATATATTAAGATAGTTTTCTTGTGACCGTATAATCTAAAAATATTATAAATATTGTTTATTATAATTTATTTCGTTTTGTTTTCCAAACTGTTACACAATTTTAAAAGTCTGTAAGAAAAAAATTTTTTGCGTTTTTAATTGTTTTTTTTTTAATTAAAATGTAGTCAAGTGAAATATTAACTTTTCCTGTATTATTAATTGTGCAATTTTTAAAAGCGATTTTAAACAAAACTAAAAAGTAAAAAAATTTTAAATTTTAATATATAGTATTATTGTTTAAATAATATATAAAAATAAGTAAATTTAGTCGAAAACGTGTTTTATATTTGAAATCCGTTCGTTTGACCTGGCAGGCAACAAGACGGTGCCATGGAAATTTATTCGTTTTTTTATAAGTTACAATTACTATATATTTTGGTTGAAAGTGAAGAGAACTTTTCTGTTAAGACTCTTAATCAGAAATATACTCTAATGCTTTTTTAAATTTTTTCATTCAATCATGTAGGTGCATGTAGGTATGAACATGTATATGTGGTGCAAGTAAGTAGAACACAGGGGAAAATGTAGGTGGGGTAGTAGTGAATGCCAAGAAATTTTCTTTTTAATATTGTTACTAGCATTGAAATGATGACAACACTGGTTGTCATCAATAAAAGCAAGGAAAGAAGGATGTTTTCATGGGATGTTTATATAGGAATGTATATATATTTGCCTTCAAAGTCTTACAAAATCTAAAGTGAGATTCCAATTACCCACGTATTTTCCATTTGATAATGCTTCACGGAAAGAATAAAATGATAAACCTTTAAGTTATGCCACAGAAAACTTTTAAATTATGCCAAAAAACAAATAAAAAATTATTGAAATAACATCACGTAAATTTCCATGATTCAGTCATTTTGTTGAAAGTTTTGTCGGGTTTAAAATTCTAACTCGCTCGTTATAGTCCTTATTTATCGTATAGGTTTTGAATATGTTAGGTTGGCAACTTATTATAGATATTATAGAAGCTTCTAGAATATTTCTTCTAGGGTATGTAACGAGTGCGGCATTCGAATTTCAGTTCAGTTTGCAATTGAATAATTGGCGAGTAAAAAATTAATTAAATATGGAAATATTTCAAAGTGAACTTACACGACTCCTTATTCATGAATGTCGTTTAGGGCGAAAAACCAGCAAAGAATCACGCAATATATACACAACTATTGATGGTAGTATGGCCTCTTAAGACAAGGCCAAGCATTTGTTCTAAATATTGAAATAAGGGAATATTGACTTGTCCGATAAACCTCATCCAGAGCAACCATCTACAATTGATATAGAAAAATTAAAAAGCCTTCTTGAAACAGATCCCAGATTAACTTCGCCTTATTTGGCAGAGCTATTTTCATGCTCTAATACGGCAATGGAAAATCAACTTCGTCTTTTGAGAAAGAAATGGAAGTATTCCATTGGGCTGCCACATGAGCTAGCAACATTTCAACTTCAGAGGAGAGCTCATGTGTGCTTAGAGCTACTGAATTCCCATCGTACTAACGATAGGCTAAAGTATCTGGTTACAAGAATTGAAAAACAGGTGGGTTATGTTAATCGTTAGCGTAAACACGAGTGGGTAGGAGCTGGAGAAAAAGGTGTACCTAGACCAAAACATAATATTGGACAAAAGATACTTTTGGATGCATAGTGGGGTATAAACGAAGTTACTCATTTAAGTTATTTTTTCTTTACTTGATATATATATATATATATATATATATATATATATATATATATATAAGTGTGCGTGTGTGTGTGTGTGTGTACATACATATCATTTTATACAACTATATATATGGGTGACGAAATTTTGGTTATTGATATTATCGAAATTTTATTATTTTGTTTTTGAAGGTGCGCTGAAGATTTGCAAACAGTTTAGAAGTTGATATTTTTCTTTCAAGTATTGGAGAGTTGTCTGCCGCTCTGTTTGTGCCTTTATCTTATTCTACATGTAAGTATTTAAAAAAAGATACCTAAAGACGTAAGAGAATTAAAAAAATACTATAGAATTACAATATTTTTAATACATTTAGTCTCATAATTTTTTAAAAGAATAAAATGTGTCAAATTAGTTGCAAATGAAAGAAGTTTGGAAAGCCACATGTTTACAAAAATAAAACTACTTTATTGTAAACGATTCATCGAGAACTAATTTATTCACATATATAATAATGATGAAAGAACGACAAATTAATAACATCATATCAAAATGTAATATCAAGAAATTAACTTATGAATGAAATAAGTAATGAAGAGAGCCATCTGTATTTCAAATTTAAACATTCATTTCAGCGAACATATAGCATTGTAGAATTAATTATCTAAATTGACTGGTAGATAACCTCAGACTGGTGTCGTACGTCATGCAAATGCTGTGAAATTATCTCATTGTATTTCGTCTCTTAACAAAAACAAAGTTATGTTTAAAAAAAACGTTGTGCTGATGATAATTAAACATCACTTTCGTAACTTGCGTTCGCTGATAGAAGCTGGTTTCATTTTGATTTTAACAGGAAAATTACGCCCAAATGAATTCAAAAATTATCAAGGATATTATATTCTCATTATTTCGTTTTAAAACTGATGCAAGATATAAGATCATAAATTATAAATGGGTCTCACGTAGGTAAAAAGAACACATCTCTATGGTTTTATCTACTATGGTAGATTCTAAAAAAAAAAACATCGCACCCCCCAATTTACATATGTGTGAACCACACGGCTGAAGTAAATATTCCATGATATTTTGATTTTACTCCATTAAATTCATTAAAATATTAGTTGCAATATAATAAATTAGTATAACACTAATCACGTTTTTCGTTGACAGTTATTGCTGTATTAACTTTCATAACATGTTCGTCATATATCATTATCCTCGTCGTTATAGTTTCTCAAACTCAGCAATTTAAAAAATATAAGTGTTAGGGAATCTTCATAAATTTTTAAAAAATTATCTGAGTTGTATTTACCCGTTCTTGTTTATCTATCACTTGATTAATTTTTTCAGACTGTCAACTTTAGTTACGACGATATATTGGACACGTTCGGTCACTTCAACTTTTTGGCTTACCTCCTCTTTCAACTTCATCTGATAACATCTTGCGCGGATAAGACACGTTGTGAAGTAAGTTTTTTTAATAAATAACCTATTGAAGACAATGGAAACAATTATGTCATCAAATCGATCGTTACTTTTGCATTCATATACCTATTGCAAGGATCTCATCTTCTGAATATTAAAAAAAATCTTTCTTAAACAGATAATTCATTGATAATTCATGATAATTCTAAATGAAACGAGACCAACTCTATGGGTTTAATGTTAGCCATTGAAAAATTTTCGTGACCTATTTCTTCCTCCATGAATACGTCCTCCCAGTTACGGTATGCAAACGAATGACTCATTGAGCTAATTTAGTCGAGCTCAAACTCAATGAGTTCACTGTTAACCATTAAAAAGTTCCAATTATCACATCCTTCCTCTTATTTGTTTATGTTGACTTCAATATGCAACTAAAGGACTCATTGAAATTAATCAAATGAGTACGAAATCTATGAGTTAATTGTTAGCCATTGAGAAGTTCCCATAATCACATCCCTTCTCCATCAGTTGGTTGTCTTGGTTAAAATATCTAACCAAAGCATTCATTGAGTTAAATTAAAGGAACAAACTCGATTAGTGATTGATTTTGATTTCTGTTAGTGATTGAGAAGTGCCCATAACCTCCTCTCTTTTGCATAAATAGACACCCTCGAACACAATATGGAACCAAAAGCTCAATGAGCTAAAACAAACGACCTCAAACTCTCGGATTTACTAATAATTTTTAAGAAGTTCCCAAGACTACATTACACCTACATTCGCCATCAATATATCTTATCGGTTACAATATATAGCCAAAAGTCTCATTGCGCTATACCAAACAAGACCAAAGGTGATAGCAATTGAGAAGTTAATTAGCATATCAGTACCACGTCTTTGTAATGTCATTATAAATGTATAATTTAGCCGAGTTTTAAATTGACACGACAATTAGAAATTATTAAAAACTGAGTCGTCAGATTTGCTTACAATGTTAGGAAGTTACTGCTAAAGCTGATTTTTTTTTGTAGATGGATAAAATTAGACCATTATTTTCCTATCAGCAGCAACAGGTTAACAAATTGGGCAAAATGATTTCTACCACCAAAGTACTCATACGATACATTAGCAAAAGTATTATTACAATACTAAAACTTTTGTTCAAAAGCTTTTTGTCAATCACTTATTTGAAAAGAGAAAGCGCCCTCTACCCTATCTCTACTTATAAACCTGTGACACTTATGGCATTTTTCTCATTTAATTTTGATAAACATTCATTTCAAAAATGGTAACCTTCACTAAATATATTAGTGCATTTATCTCAAATCTGCAATAATCTTGCTAATTAAATAATTATATTTATTTTTTTCTGCACCCTTCAGGTAAATATGTTATCTAAACTAGACAAGTTCAATAAAGTGGTCAGGATATAATATCGTAATAAAAATTAAGCCCTCCTCAAATTTCGACTCGAAGGTGGCAATGTATTATTTAAGCAATGAGATTTATTTCACATGTTAAAAGCAAGCTAGTTTAGTTTGTATTAGGACGCTAATTGATGGCTTGGCATATTTTTATTTGCAAGGTAATCTGTTAATTATAAAATGGCTATTGGATAATTTAAAATATTTATATTTTCTATATTGTTTCCCTTGTCGCTCAGTATGAACTTTATTAATAATATTCTAATCCTTAAATGTTAGCTTAGATTTGCTGCTGTTTACCGTAGATTTGAAGTAAACATTTTTATAATCTACAATTTAATCATCAGTAAAGTTTAATGTAATAGTCATTAAGCAAATTCTTTTATTCACAGGCGTTACTTGTAGCTGAAGGTGCATATTATAGTAATTGGACGAATGGTTCCATAGCGGCTCGAAAACAACTCCTCATCGTTATACAGAGAGCAAACAAACCACTCACATTCTCTGCAGCTGGCTTCTACAATATGGATATGCAAACTTTTATTTCGGTAGGTATTAATAGAGAAATTTTGTTTATTATTTAAACAAGGACTTGTGCTTTTTGGTAGGTATTTATAAAGAAAAATTTATTATCGAAGCAACAAAAATGCCTTTTGGTAGGTAATTATGGAGAAAAATTTAATATCGGTACGAGAATGTGTGCGTTGGGATTTTGTTTATCATGATACTAATTTGCTTAATATGGCGCTAACACAAAATTTTATTCAAGTGTTACTAAGCAATGAAAATCATTTTGATATAATAAGATAAATATATCGAAACTATTCTATCATAATTTTGACATATTTATTGTATTAATATTGCATTTATTTTGAAAAAAGTTTTCAGCAGTTTTCGCATTTCGCAATTTGTATTTTTATCCAGTTACTCTCTATGTTAAAGTCTTCATTTTTTGATCGCAGATTTCTCATCTGTGGTAATAGCTTAAACCCAATGAAAAAGTTAACCATAGTCACGATATATTTGCAGGAATGATATTAAATTTGTTTTATATTTAAACAAAGTTTTAGTTGATATTATCGTTCTTATCCTCTTAAAAAGATAGGAACGAAAAAATATAATAGTAATTATATATATATATATATATATATGTATATATATATATATATATATATATATATATATACACATTATGAAAGTGTATTTCATGACATAAATGATACTTCAACAGAAATCAAATAAAAATGTAAAGAAATTTAAATTTCGAAATGTTCCCCCTAGCTAAATTAATATGAAAATAGAATGTGCATTTAAAAATCTCAGGCAGGTTTTACAAACACTTTAAATGCACATTTACAAATTAAGCTACACTTAACAATTCACATCAATAAATATTGACACTAGTTAACATGTACCTTTTATTGAAATAAAATGTAAGTAGAAATACTCTGAATAAATTGAATTCAATTATTAATTGCGTTTTCTTTTACTGTTACATAGTTTTACTTTTACACTTTTTTTACGTTACAACGTCTTTAAAATTCAGATTTTGTCGAAATCATTTTAAGCTTCAATATTTAAGTTAAAAGAGACAAAATGTCGTTGTATTGATCTCGTTTTAAAGAGTAAAGGTTAAAGTTTAGGTAGGGGACAGTGGGTCAGTGTGACACTATACTACCCGGTGTTCATAACACCACTCTGTATTCAATAAATGTAAGCTGCAAATGAATTACGTCATTAAAAAAAATTATCATATTTTTATTTATTATGGACCATATTTTAATGAAAATAAATGCGATAGGGTCTGGCACTGTAAGTCCTCAAACTCGACATTATTTATTTTATTTATTTTCATAATTCTATGGGTTGTATTCAAACAACATATTTCTAAAGTGATATCCTGTCTTATTTTGTTATGTTACTTTATATTTACGTGCCTAAGAAACACGTCTAGATTTTCTGTCTTGACCAGTTATTTTGTTGAATCTTCAAAAGATGAAATTAAATCTATTCATCGTAAGAATTTGCTTTTCATAATTCTCTAATACATATTTATTTTTGTCAAATTTTTTAACTGACTCTGAAAGCCACGTATATACGAAACAAAACTCGGTGACTTTAAAATCCTTACAACAATTTGGTAATATTTGTATCGTAAAATGTAATCAAAGTATTGTTTTTTTCATTTTTGTGTGGAATATAAGTGGAAAGAGTACAATATTATTGAAAAGATAAACGTTTTAGAGGTATTGTTGAAAAAGCCCAATAACATTTTTTTTCTTCCCCCAAACTGCAAAAGAACTAAAATCAAAATTCTAAAAAAGAAGCAGAAGGCTAGATTAGAATAATATTTACCCGAAACTGCATGTTTGAACAAAATTTCATAGCTTCTTTTTAGATATCTGACAATAATATACTGGCCATAAGCTTTCAATTTGCGAAAAGTTAAATAAGAACAGCAGAAGATTATAATGTTACCTAAAGTTGACTGGAAAATTACGTCAAGGATTCTAAATTACATAGATTTTAAGATATTTTACGCCTGAGAATAATGTGCTGGACAATACATTTTCATGGAGGAACATTATTTACGAATGGCATAACAATGGAAACATTATTTACGAGTGGTATAATAATAGAAACACCATGCATTTTTAAGTGTTCCTTAAAAATGCATGGTCTATGCTTAAATATATATATATATATATATATATATATATATATGTATATACATATATATATATATATATATATATATATATATATATATATATATATATATATATATATATATATATATATATACGATCCTAGAAGAGAGAATTGCGTATTTAATTAGCAGTTATGTTTGATGCATACATTTGATTGTTCTAAATATGTTTTTTTGTTCATGTGCATAAAGGTATGGTTGTATTCTTCAAATTCCTAGAAGGTCTCTCTTATTTCTAGAAAATATTCAATCTAATTACAATAAACATTGGTTGTAAGCTGATATGTGTTGAGATTTAGATCGAATGTACGAACAAGAGAAAGAATCATTAAGAAAGTTATATGAAAATGAATGAAGTTGATTGTTGTGATTTACACAAATTTCTAGCCGTGGGAATAGTTACTGACGTTAATATGTGAATCTCAAATCGTGTCTATTTATGGAGAAGTAATTAGATAAGATTAAGGCCAAATATATTTACATAATTAAAAACAGACAGACGCAAAGTTCGGCATCTGTTGGTTTCAAGTCGGATACGTTCTTGGAGATGTTTGTATATTTAAGAAGATAAAATAAATAGTGGAAGAAAAATATTAATTATCAATGATCTTTTTCTCGTATATGAGCCACTTTTTATGGAAGAGTTCGATTTACCTATTTATATCAAAAACGTCCTTGTGTCTATTCTTTTATAACTTGCGTTCTTTGTAAATTGATTTTGATGCGGTGCTTACTATCGTAGAGAGTATATATCTAGGAATGTATATATCCTATGTCCATGTATATGTCATTGAATGAGAATAAGTACGAATAACAGTGGATAACGTGACGAAAGCAGCGATATCAGGAAAGGTGAGAAGTCATTGTTTTAGAGAGATTATCAGGCCTGATCGTCAATTTTGGAGGTTGTAAACATGACAATTTTTAAGCGTGCAGAACCTCTGAAAAATGGATGTAATAAATACATAATATGATTTTATTTCATTAATCAGAAGACTTTGTGTCTTAGTGCCTAATTATATTTAACTTTGCATTTACGTAACCATTTAAATTATGGCTAGTTAGATTTAATGTTACGATTACGTTATGAAATAAATTGTGATTAGCATATAAATTATGATTTCAATGGAGTAATTACGTTAAATCTAAATGGCAAAAGTAATGGAAAATACAGGATGGAAAGAATATTACCCTGGGAAAAAAGAGTTTAGTCCACTCTAAAAAATTCTGAAATATTTTCTTTGTATCTTTACGACTTCAAAATAAAGATCTAACTGATGGCTAGTTGTGACATATTTAATGATTTAAGACTGTTAGTTGAGAACAAACAATAGGTTCGAATATTTGCATAAGACTATATGATGATTGTCGCTAAACGAGGGAAGGTTGAGAGGGTTACAAAAATATGAAGGTGATGTTGATTATGAGGAGAAGACGATTAATTATGCTCCAAACTGTATGTAGATAACCGATGAGAGATCAAACAAGTCACCAAATAATGAAGATGAAATCCATTAATGTAATTTATTATTGACAGGGATCACTAGTGATCGCTTCCATGTTCATAATAAAACTGACTTATACCCGCAGAGATATCGCCATTTATACTAAGTTAATAATAATTAAATAATTTAATACAATTAATTTAATTAATTTAATACAAGCGTAATAATAATTCATTTACTACGAAATTCGATGGGTTTAATTACATATTATATTCAATATTACGTAAACAGAAAGATTTATAGATTCGTTTCGAGAATCATCTGATGAGGACTAATCGTGCGCTTAACTAATTAAACAAGTTTGATGCTTTATTTTGGAGACGATAAAAGTTTCTTTAAACTTTATTGAAATATAGGTAAATAAATGGATTTAAAGAGTCCCTCGGTCAGGTGATGAGACGAGTATGGGTTGCAATGACGAATGAATATTGATTGCCGGAAACAAAAAAAAAACGAACATAGTTTATAGCATATCATCCATCATTACAGAAGTAGAGTTGAAGTACCATAACTAGATTGTGAGAAGTTTAGTGTACATAGAACATTTTGAAACTTAATGAGCCCAAAGTATGAAATTTCTTTAAAAAGACTGGCTGCATTCGAGGAAATTTTTTGTAAATAGTAAAAACAAACCATAAAAGCAATCAGTTTGAGTGGATTTTTAAATATCTGATATAATTAATATAATATAATGAGAAGAAAATTGCATTTTGTTGAAATTCGAGAGAAATATAATGTTTTTCAACGTATGATAAATATTACTGATTCGTTAAACAACATAAGGCACTGCACTACCTCCGTTCTTTTTTATTTTCATTAATACAATAGACTAAAAAGACCTTTGTAACTATCTCATACGTGTAGCAACTTATCGGCATACTAATTCTTCTAATCTCTATATTATCATTGTCTCTCTACCACTGATATAAATGCAATCGATAAATAGTCTCAAAAGATAAACCTGTCGGTCAACTAAATTGAGTGTCAGGTCATTGTTATTGACAGGATGCCCTGTCTATGCAAAATGATTTATCGCAGTTATTATTAAATAATCTCGTTACCATGTTTTGTACCGCTGTAAGTCATCCGGTTGTTGATTGATAAAAGTCCTAGTTGGCAGCCCCAGGTAAACTGTGCCAGTCACAGTAGTATATTCTGTAGGTTATTTGACAAAATATACACTTTGAAACCCTTCAGATTTCCTACCAAGGGCCGAAGATTATGCATCTTGACCTGGCTGCCAACTACCATGCAAGATGGCGCTTTGATATTCTGATTAGACCATTATAATGGGCTAATTGACCCCGTTGTTCTATGTCTACCTAATTGCGTTCGTCCTTTTACTTTTTCTTATGTGATGCACTGAATTAATGTACTGAATAATAGTTACATTCTTGGGGTTCCGTAGCAAAACAAGGAATACTTGTAGTTTCTAATAAAACGTGTATGGTAGTTGATCAAAGACTAAATTTATTTCCTAATATTAACCTTAGGTAGGTAGTTACAAATGATACCACATAGAAAGCGCTAGTAGTACATTAAATACATTATTTTGATATTAATTCTAACATCTCCACTTACCAAAATAATCTGAACTTTGTAACATATAAATTATTTTTAACAAACTAACTAAAGCAAAAAAATGTTATTAATTTACAGATAGTCACCTATTAAACAATGTTTTGAATACCTAACTTTTTTACAAAATAGTTATATTTAACACTATCTAAACCCTTGGTCAGCAAGTCTGCTGGCATTTCAGATGTTGGCATGTAGACTATCTTTATAAGATTGTTAGCAACTGCTTCTCTAACAAAATGATGACGCACATCTATGTGTTTAGTTCTTTTATGAAATAAAGAGTTTTCAGACAGCTTCTCAGCGCCTTGATTGTCATTATACAATATAATTACATAATCACAACTGTTTACAATTTCAGAAAATAAGTTTTTTTAAATAAATAGCCTCTTTACAGGCTTCGGCAATTGCCATATATTCTGCCTCTGTACTTGATAAGGCTATAGTACGTTGTTTTATACATTCATATGAAATAACAGTTCCAGAAAGTTTAAAGTAGAAACCTGTATAGGATCTCCTATCTAGTGTGTTTGAAGCCCAATCTGCATCAACGAAACCCTCTAATTTACAATTATCTTTGATAAACATTAGGCCATAAGATTTAGTTTTACATAAGTATCTTAGGATGCGTTTCGCATGCTTCCAATGAGTATAGGAATATGAATTATTAAATTGGCTCAAATAACTCACACTATAGGAAATATCTGGGCGAGTCAAAACATTTAAGTACATTAAGCTTCCTATTAGTTGTTGGAATGGATATTGTTTACAAACATCTACACTTTTCTCTAGTTTTAAATTTTTCTCAATAGGAGTACCAACAACTTTGCAGTTTGTCATATTAAATTTACTTAAAATATGGTCTACAAACTTTTCTTGATCTAAGGAATTATTGCCATTCTGATACATTTTTACTCTCATACCCAAACATTGTTTTAATTGCCCCAAATCCTTAATTTTAAATTTTGACATTAAATTTGTTTTTAACTCCTTAACCATATTACTACTGTTTGAAAAAATGAAAAAATCATCAACAAAAATTGCTATTATGATCTGCTCCTTTTCACAATTTTTCATATACAGACATGGTTCTAACTTTGACTTAACAAAATTTAATTTTAATAAAGAATCATTTACTCTTTCATTTAAGTAACCATTTAGGAATGCTGTAGTTACATCTAAGTGAGTAATTTCAAGGTTAAGTTTGACACTTAAAGCAAATAGAAACCTTAGTGTAGAGTAACGAAGCACTGGTGAGTATGTGTCAGCGTAATCCACAACTTCTTTTTGGGTAAAACCTTTTGCCACCAGTCTTGCTCTATATCGCACAGTATTATCACTTTCGTACTTTTTCTTGAATACCCACTTGCACTGTATCACTCTATCAGCTTCTTTGCTATCTACAAACGTCCATGCTTGATTATCGTCGAAAGCTTTCAGTTCATCTTCCATCGCTTGTCTCCACTGTTCCTTGTCTGGTCCATTTATTGCTGCTTCATAACTTAGTTCTTCATCACATGATTCCAGATTATCCAGAAGACAGAGATTGGTCATCCCATATCTTTCTACTGGCTTTCTTTTACGCTTAGCTTCAATTTGAACTTCATTCTCTGCAAAAGACTCTTCTTCAGTAACAGATTGATACGAGTCATCTTGGGAAGACGATGATTCACAAATATATGTTGAATCATTTGGATCTAAACCTGGATTTTCTATTAAACTTTCATCTTCTTCTAAGTTTTCATCTTTCTTTGACTTATTTTCACAATCGTTTACTACAATCTGAGCTTCGTCCAACTCCATTTTCTCCATAATGATGACATCTCTGCTCGTAGTAATTTTTTTAGTTCTTGGGTTATACAATCTGTATCCTTTCACATTCTCTGGATACCCAACTAAAATTAATCTGTCAGCCTTCTTATCCCATTTTTGTCGTTGTATTTTGGGAACATGCACCATTACTTTACTGCCAAAAATTCTAACATGGCTGAGGTCTGGTTTCTCACCTGTCCACCTCTCAAATGGTGTCATCATGCCTAAACTGGCGGCTGGTGTTCTGTTCTTTAGGTAAACTGCAGTAATAACTGCTTCAGCCCAAAAACTTTTGTCGAGACCTGCTTCAAACAATAAACATCTTGCCCGTTCAACTATAGTTCTGTTGAACCTCTCTGAGAGTCCATTCTGCTCTGGAGTGTGAGGATTGGTCTTCTGATGGACAATACCTACTTGTTTTAAGTAACTTTCCATCTCACGTGAACAAAATTCACCTCCATTGTCGGTTCTCAGTATTTTTATCTTGTTTCCAGTTTGATTCTCAACTAAACTTCGAAATTCTTTGAAATGCTGGAACACCTGGTTCTTTTCCTTCAAGAAGTAAACAAAAGTCATTCTGCTGGCATCATCCACAAACAGAAGAAAGTACTTCGTCCGACCAATTGACTTGGTCTCCATCTGCCCGCATAAATCTGAGTGTACTACATCCAGTAGTTTTTCACTTCTATGGTTTGCTGATGGGAAAGGGAAACGAGATTGTTTTCCCTCACAGCACACTTCACAATTCTGTATCTGTATGTCAGCTTTCTTGTGAAAAGAAACTCCTTCTACTGCTCCTTCTTTCATTTTTTGTAAGGACTTACTATTTATATGTCCTAACCTTTTATGCCATGTTGACATTGCCGATAACGAGTTCTCGAATTTTTTTGTGTTTAACTTGTACACTCCATTTATCAAATTTGCTGTACCAATAAGCTCATTCACTTGGTTGTATATCAAACAGGTATCTTTTTTGAATACAACTTTATTTCCTTTAGCTATAAGTTGGCTCACGGATAATAAGTTTGCCATGAGATTCGGTATATACAATACGTCCTTCACAATCACGTCATACTGAGAACTGTTCACGCATGTCGTTATCTGTTTTTCACCAACACTAACTACAGGCACCGTCATTTGATTTGCCACTATGATTTCTTTAGGTTCGTGTACTGTTCGAGTTCGGAGTAAACATTTTTGGTTTGACGTCATATGCGCGCTTGCGCCTAAGTCGATGTACCAGTCTTCTGTGTTATAATAACCGTTGAAAAACGCCGCGCTAAAAGCATTCAATTGTTTATTTGCTTTTAATTCAGGACACTTATTTTTGTAGTGGCCGATCTTCTTGCAATTATAACACTTTATTTGTTTACTGCTGGTTGACTTTGACATTTGCTTGTCAGTGTTGCCTTTTTTATTTCGCTGTTTTGACCAAAAGGCAGAGTCGATTCCAGTAGTGCCAACCTCCGAACACATATCAAGTAACTTTGTTTTAATGACGTCAGCGCTAATGGCTATTCCAGACTGTTCTATTGCCATTATCATCGGTGAATGCTTATCTGGAAGTTCCGCCAAAAGTAATGACCCAATCCACTCGTCTGTGATTTCGAAACCTGTCCCTTTCAATTTATGTGCTGTCTCAACCACTTGAGATACATAGGATGTCATGGATTCGCAGTTATCGAGGCGTATTGAAATCAATGTACGAAGCAAACTTATTTTTCGTTGATACCCCATGTCGTCAAATAACTGTTTTAATTTCTTCCACACACCGTTCACTGTAGTTTCACTTTTTATATGCACTTATAATGAACAGTCAATTGTCATAACGAGTTTTGCTTTAGCTTTTTTCTTCTCAGATTCACTTATAGTTGCCGGTACATTTTCAATGTCAATGCCTTCAAGTAACAAGAAATTACTTGTTGCAAACGCCCAATCGTCGTAATTCTCGCGTCCTTTGAGTTTCGGCACATTTACTAAGTACCCCGACGTCGACATAGTTACTTTCGCACGAGAAAATAAAAAAGATTTTAGCAAATGTGGGTCTGGGCCCATAACCTAATAAAACGTGTACGGTAGTTGATCAAAGACTAAATTTATTTCTTAATATTAACCTTAGGTAGGTTACAAATGATACCACATAGAAGGCGCTAGTAGTACATTAAATACATTATTTTGATATTAATTCTAACAGTTTCATCGTGTTCATCCATCATTATGATCAGCTTAATTATTATTTCATTCTTGCACCTATTGAAAAGAAATTTTATATGAAGATAGATTTGGATAACTCACAAATAATAAGTAGGATAGATTAGATACAAAACTTCGAAGCACGAGTGGTACCCGTATTACGAGGGTTCCGTACATATTAAGGCAATTATAAACATTTAATTGTAAAAAGCAATCTTATTTATGTAATTTTTATTTTTTAAAACGAAAATAAGCAATATGCTTACTGTATTTTTAACAGGCGCAAAAATAAACAAAATATTTGTTTATGTTATATAATTACAAATTATCAATTTTCGGATTTCACTTGTCCTCTAAAATCTTACTTTCCTTCAAATTGTATGATTCTAGGTTTACTGGTAGTACACTAAAGGTTTTGCTTTATTTGCGAGTGTCAAAATTTACGGCATGAAAACCGCATTATTTTATTGCATTTATTTAGAAGCTTGATTTTTTAAAGTTCCAAGGAAATATAGACTTAAGTATTTAATAATAATTTGAAAACGAAACCTCTACGCATTCCGAAGTGAAAGAGTCTTTATAGATACTGATAGACAGGCCGACGTACAGCTAAATAATCGTGCAAGGGTTCCGTTTTTTTTCGAGTTACGGAATTCTAAAATTATCTCCATGCTATTAAAAAGAGGAGGAAAAATTTATCCTCCTTTTTCGATTGGGGTGTTTTTGGACAGGTCGTCTATAAAAGAATAAATCACTCCATGGAACTAAATCACTTTAATGCTTCCGTTTCTAAATATATTTGCGTCCGAAGATGTCAAGAAGATGTTGCTTTTCCCTCCTAAACTTTTGAAGGACCATTGGAAAAAATCCAAAAAAATACAAAAATATAGCTCTCATTCATAGTTCTGTATTTTTTTCATTTTAAAATCATTTTGATTGAATATTTTGTGATCGATTCTTTAGCGGTTTCAGGAAAATTAAGAAAAACATCTTTATTCAAAGATTAAATTTTTGTCAAGGTGAAATAGCTTTTAGGATTTGTCATGAAACAACTTATGTGATATAAAGTTTAAAGCTAGTTTAACTTTCAATAAACAAGTCGACAAATTTAAAAATACTACTTAAATGTAATAAGTTTATTTTACAGTTAGGTACCCAACAGCAAAATATACTATCTCACGCCCAGCAAAAGAGATATAATATTATTACCAAAAATGTGGAATAACGTATAACTAACATGAGATTGAAGTGGAATATCAATGATAATAATGTAAATTGTGATTACAACGGAACTCTATTGTGAGCGAGTTCAACTGAATCTTGTTTTTTTGTAATTTTAGAATATGCACCCACTTTTCATCTACTGTAAATCCGTTTTGTTTCATATTTTTTGAGTCCAGTTGAAATGGTTATCTTTAGCATCCATACATCTCGAAGCTCACAACTTTTTTACCTATGATCGCAGAGTCCACGATTCGTTACCGTTAAGAAAAATTGATAGAATATTTTGAGGTAAGTTACAAAGGAGATTGTATTTTCATGAAAAAGTTACAGGCTCATCCTCTATGAGATCAATGTTGACGCTGTGTTCCTTTTGCTCTTGGAAAATGTATGATTGTTATTTAAGAAATTGCACACCGTTGAGGGGCAGATATTTAATATACGACAGTATCGAATTTATCTGCGACATCTGTGCGAATATCATAAATATGGTCATCTTATTTGTTGGTTTTTTGGCGAATCTTAAAACTGTTAAGAATATATTTGTTCCTTACCCTGTCAAGCAAAGTGAGGCCTCTTGCCAAATTAAGCATCTTCCTCTCGGTTATGTAAATGTTTGTGATGTATGCTTTGTTCTGGGACCAGTAATCAGCATAATGTACGAGTATGAGTTCAAAAATAATTTTATTACATTAACCAGAGTTAAATCAAACAAGCTTTTGTTAGTAAAGCTACTAGGATGCGGAAGAGACCGGACGATAATTGGAAGTAAAATGTAGAACGCATTATAATCCATTGATATACACGTATATTTCTAAACATAGTATGTCTACATGTTTCCATTTATTTTAATTTTATATAAAATTTATTACACACTTTCTACACGTAAATAGATAATATAAATCCACCATTCTGCAATCGATTTTTTATTTCGCTTATATTAGTTTCCAGATACAATGTTTATACTTCATAGCGACTACAGATTCAAACTATTATTATAGCCGTAATTCTGTTCAATATGACAAAAGTAAAGTCGTTCTATAATCAAGGTTAATTTAGTTTTAAGTTTAATTTTAGCATATCAGTATATTTGGACTTATATTAAAATAGTAGCTTAATTTAGGTTGATCAGCAAGAAGAAGGCTCCATAAGCACCCCGCATTGTCTATATGTACAAAAATATTTATTGCTGTAACCCTGTTATTAAATTTCCAAGGCAAAATTTATACGTAGCATTTCTTTGTAATTAGAAATTTCATCTACGTCCCAGCTTTCAGGTGAACGTGGTGAACGATAATCGGTTATTTTGTACTAGCGCAAGATCGAATAACTTTCTTCACATATTTATCTACAGTACAAAATCTTGCATTCAAAAAAGTACTCAAAAAAAATAAGAACGATAATTACAGTCAAATAGTATTTATTTTCAAATAGGTTCTCTGCCAAATAATGTCAGTCTACAATATAAAGTATTATTAAAAATATTTGTATGTTTGAATGCATGGAATCATCGAGAATATCTATGCTGATATCAACGTGCCTAGACCTAGTGCCTAGAAATTTTCAAGTAATTCGTTTGAGTTAACATATCGGCTACTTATAATCCTGGAACTGACTTAAATAATGTAGGGCAAAAGTTGATATTTTAACTCTGTAATAGAAAATAGTACTGCAATATATCAGTAGATGGTTCTATCGCGAGATTGTTTCGAGAGCCCGAAATTTACATGTCAATCCCGAAAGAATGGAATAAAGAATGAATGAACGAAGAAATTATAGTTATGAGATGAGGAATCATCAGAGCGTTGACTACAAGGCGCCTGGGTTTACATCAGATACTATTTAGTAAGTTATAGAATTTGGCCTGAAACTCTGGAACTTATATAAGATTGATGTATAAAAACATACAAAGAATGAAAGTGATATGTAATATGTGTAAGTATATATTTAAATATACGTATATAGGTGTATATATATATATACATATATATATATATATACATATGAGTCCATGAAAGAAATTAACATGTTATATCTTTAGGATTCACAATTAAATGAAACTACGTGATGCAGTATTATTTCTACTTTCAGGTGGGATATTAGCAAAGATCTTTGCTAATATCCCATCTAAAGATGTTATAATGCAACGAAACCTAGGTCGTGGTAAAGAAATTAAAGAAAGTAGAAATAATACTACATCACGTAGTTTCATTTAATTGTGAATAATGAATTTCTACAAAATTAACGCCAAATATATTCAATATTCTATCTTTATTACGGACGCCAGGTTTGAAATATAGCGTTGTTGGGTTTAGCATGGCATCACATAGTTTAGTATTTTACTTCTCGCACCTTTTCATTTGACACTTATGTCAAGAGAGTTGTAAATAAAAGACAATCCCCCATCTTGGCGCGCACGCTATTTTTGATTTAGAATTTTTTAATTTATTAAATTATTAAATTAATTAATTTATTTATTTATTAAATTAACTGCAATATGTCTAACATCTATTTCGAAGTATTTGAAAATGTATAAATTAAAAAACATCTAATATAATAATAGAAAAAACCTTTCAAACTTTATTTTGTTATATTTATTAAATATATTGCAATAATTAAAACAAATATTCCTTTTAAACCTTCGAGATAAGTAAACATTGACGTTTGAAATTGAGATATGTCATTGACGTTTAATAATAATACTGTTTGTTATATCATGTGATGTATCATTTAAACATTTTTGTGTTAAGTTATGACAAATTAAAAATATTATTTTTGAGGTTTATTTGATGAATTTATAATTAAAAAATAACTATTACCTGGCATTGAAGTGCTATGGGAAAGATTAAACCTTGAAGTTTATTACAAAGGTTTAGAAATCCATAAATTTTCTTAGCTAAATATCTTATCTTTTATTTACCTCTTAGGCTCTTCGAATTCTTCAGGACATAACTTAAAATATAAATATTTCCTATATAACACTGCCAATTTATGGACAAACTTTTTTTAGCACAACAGTTTATTATTTGAACTAGAATATATTAAACACATAAAAAATTTTAGGTTCACATATTATTACTATTAAAATATTGGCAAATATTAATATCACTTTTCCTAACTAAATTACATTGGTTTTGATACATTTCAAGAGAATAACAATTTTTAAAAAAATTATGTAATTTAAAATCATCACTGTAGTTATTCGGTAATCTTTAGGTACGGGATTTTTTGTCACAATTTGAACTTTCGGTAGCTTCAGACATGTTGCGGAGAACGTAAGTGGAGAAGGGCACATATTTTTTGGGGACGTTTTTAAATATGGTTTTGATCAATCTTACATCAAAATAGGGATAAAAATATATATTTCAATTATATTTAAAAAAGGTATAAATTATTTAATCAAATTAAATTAAATAGAGTAAAGACATTTTGCTCCTTTAAAATTTCCTTCTGAATATTTTTGTGTATTGATTTTTCAAGATGTTGACGATTATGGAAAATTTAAAATTTCTACGACAAATAGTTTCTGAGAAAAAATTATTGTGACAGACGAGCGGATACGTCAGTGACTTATCAGGGTTCCCTTTTTTCTTTCCATATCCGGAACCCTAAAAACGATTCAGAATTATATACTCTTTATATCCACAATTAAATGAAATTACGTGATATAGTATTATTTCTACTTTCTTTAAGTTCTTTACCACGACCTAGGTTTCGTTGTATTACAACATCTTCGAGATGTTGACGATTCTGAATATTTTTGTGTATCTGAATATTTATGTGTATCAATCTTTGCTAATAGCCCACCTGAAGATGTTGTAATACATCGAAACCTAGGTCGTGGTAAAGAACTTAAAGAAAGTAGAAATAATACTACATCACGTAGTTTCATTTAATCCTTCTGTGAGTGACGAGGTACCCGGGTACCTTTAGCATTTTCAAATTTAAAGAAAAGTATGTTTTACGCTCTGCAGGTAGCTGTGATTTCGTGAGAGCTCTTAACTATTTATAAATTATATAATTTTTCATGTTTTGACCCAGTCAACTATTTACAATGTTTTGTGGAAACCAAAACATATTTTAAACTCAAAATAGAGTGACAAGATACCCGGATACCTCTTTGTGTTTTGTATGACAATGAAAAAAGTATTTATAATTTCGTACAAAAATGAAATAATAAACATTTGTTATGATGTTTTATTTCTACAAAAATTACAAATTCTTTGTTTATGCAGAATTAGCACAGCTCTTGAAGCAGGTGTTATATGTTGGACGAGTTACTGCATGTTTGTCACAAACTGGTTTTCTAGTTAGTGCAAGATTTTCGTGTTTTTCTTTACTTGCGTTTGAGTTCTCTGCATATGTAGCAACTTCCAACGACTGCAACACGCCCCGTAGAATCTCGTCCAGTCTGACTTATAGAAGTTGTAGATCCAGAAGGAATCTAAAACCTTAGTTCTTGGCCAAGCACGTCCTGCATTGCAGATTTCACATGTAATTTTGATGTCACAATGTAATTTTTTGATTTTTTTCTATATTTTTACCACACAGTTGTATACTCAATGATTTCAAAAACTTTCTACGTCTGTTACTTGAGACAAATTGTGGGTTATGTTCCATGTAAATGATATATGCTGCTAAAGCTGCAATGTCAATGATATTGTAAAAAAGTGCTAAAGGCCACCGATTCGTTCTGCGTTTTACGGTATATTCTGCTCTGTTAGCAGAATATGAACTTATCCATATTGTCCACTCCACTTTTGGTTTTTTTATAATATAAAATTATTTTTAGTTTGGCAGTTTCCTTATCACTTTCAATAACTGGTGACATGTGCATTGATGACAACGTCGTTACTGCTTTATTCTTTTTAGGTACGTAGGCGTACACTGTTCTTTTTTTGCTAAAGACGAAGTTAGAAGAATAAATCACCCTCTCCTTGTGTGCTTGCATATTTGCAGGAAGAAACCGTTTATTTTTTCTTTCCGTTCCAACTAGTGTCATATTCCACGAATTCAAGGAGTGAGCCAGTTGAAGAGACGTAAAAAAATTATCCGTACTTACATTCAGTCCTGAATTTTTATATTTAGTCACGAGATCTAATACAATGCATTCTCCAACATTTGTTTGACAATTGCCGTCACTTGACTTTCCTGTATATATTTGTCCATTTAGGGGGTAGAAATTATTTGCATCACAAGCTCAAAATATTTTTATTTATATTGCCATACTTTTCAGGTTTTGATGGCATGTATTGAGTAAAGCAAGTACGCCCACGATATCCATATAGCTGTTCGTCAACGGTAATACATTCACGAGGCTTGTAAATTTTATTCAAATTTTAAATGAACATAGTCTAAATATCTCGTGTAGCGGCTGCTTTATCAGCTAACAAACGTTCAGGGTGCGTTACATCATTATCAAACCTTATGAGACGTAACAGCATTTTGAATCTATCATGGGATATCGCAGCCCGAAATAATGGTAAATGACTGGATTTCCCCAGTTCAGTCAAATGCTCTTTATTAGATCTATGCAGCCCACTAAATATTAGAATGCCAAAAAATGCATCCAAATCTTGTTCTGTGAATGGTTTGAATATTTTTTGTTTCGGTCGCTTGCTAATATCGGGGTAATTTTCCATCAGTTTATTATTGTATGCTTCAGTAATCTTAGTCCCTTTCCGATTAGTTTCCCTCAAGATTATGTCACACATTTCATTTGACAATATATTTTTTAATATTTCCATTTGATTGTAAAGTTTACCGAAGATGCAGATTGTTATCCCCGCCCCGTTGACGAATAATGTTTCGACTACTAGTTTGTGTTCTGGGAAGTGGACCAGACTGCCACCGCGTTCCATCTTTTGCATTAAAAATATTTTCAAATGATTCCCCTTCAAAACTCACATCGGAATCGTATGAGACAATCTCATTTTCGACCTTAGCTTCTGGCTCAACATGCGAAATTTTCAATCCACCCTCTTAACCAAAGAAATATAATTGTGTTCATTATCAGAAGCAACAAACTCACCTTCGTCACTAGAAGATTCTGCTAATATGACTTGTAATTCTGTTAAATTATATCTTCGAACACGTGATCTTTGTTTAGAAGTACTCGGTCCAATATTCATAATGAAATAATTATAAACTCACAAAATAAAAATAAGCTCATACAATACGAACAAAGTAAACAGTCAAGAGTCAATATCAAGCACGATGCATTGAATGGATTCAGTGTTTCTTGCGCGCCGATAACCATGTATCGCACTCCACCCCTCCCCTCAATCGCCACAGATCGTCAACTGTTTAGTTTAACTAAAATAATAATATTCAAAGTGTGTATAACGTTAAAACAGACCTTGATTGTTTACGTTTGTATAAAGGTACCCGGGTACCTCGTCACTCTGATAAAGGTGTTTTATTTGTTACTCATATAACGGTTAATTGTGAATAATGAATTTCTACAAAATTAACGCCAAATATATTCAATACTTTTTATATACTAGCTTTGAAAACATATATCATATTTAGCATCAAAATTTCTTTCGTATATCTCTAACTTTAATGTAAGCGATCAAATGCAAACACAAAAATAAACATTTTAAACAATATTTTCATCGATTAAATTTAATTTACTTTTCAGAAACAATAAAATAATAAGGCAAATATAAATGGAATACTTACCAATGTCTTGCCTTGATTTACTCCGTTCACAGATTTTCAATTAAACTACTTTGCCCCAAGTATGTCACAGTACAAACACAGCCACATTCATGTTATTTTTTATAACCCTCATCGTATGTTTTATACCTCTCTTGACTTGAGCATCGGTTTTAATACAAGAAATGGCTTCCAATCAACCAGTTTTATAAAATTGTGACCCGTATTTCGATTCAAACTGAACGCAATATGTTTTGTCACCGTTAGAAAAAACAAAGGACAATACTGTTACTTAGAATTATTAGGGGGGGAGGGGAAACGGGGCCGATACGGGGCGTTTTTTATGATGTTTTTTGGCCAATTTTATGCCAAAATCTTTCAAGGGTTCGAATAGGAGATAATGAGATACTTTTTAGTACAAAAAACTGGACTGATTTGAAGGAGACTTACTTTAATCATAAAGGATTCGCATATTTTAACAGTTAGAAAAAACACTTCTATATCTAAAGAAAGTACCTATAACCCATAGTGATGCAGTATTCTTTTGCTAACGTATTTTAAATAATATTGCATAGAAGCAATTCCATGTATTCGAACTTAACTCACAGACTGTCAATATAGATTTCGTTTCAGGTATTCGTGGTCTATATTTCTAATGAAGTGAAAAGAATGCATTACGTCCAGTAAACGTCGGATTCTCCCTGACAACAATTTTATATATTGAAAATTAATTGAATTACAGAACAAAAATTTCCCACCACAACGTTCGGTTTCGAAAGCAACTGGTTTAGAACGGAAATATTTAATTGAATAATGGCTATCACTAAATTTGGCTTGAGCCAGCAAAATAATTTAAGGTCCATTTTTATTCATATTAATAATAAATGACCTGCCATCAGCAGTCAATTCTGCAAAGGATATGCTTTTTGCCGATTATTTTAAACTGTTTTTAATATTAAATAATCGTTACAACCGTAAGTTATTTCAGATTTCGTACTCTGTCTTACAATGAAATCTAACTCCCTTTTTCGATTTACTCTTTTCTAAATTCTGACTACGTTTTAGTGTTCACTTGATAGATCCTAGCTTCATCACGTATTTTCAATTGTTAGTTTTCTTTCCTTTTTCGCAGTGTCTTTAATTATATTCGAAAGATACCGATACTTTTAGTACTTATAACTTTAATAGATACTTGTACCGATACTTCTAAGAGTGTAGTTTATAATATTCGATATAGTCACTTAGTATTCCTTAGAATTTTAAAATGTAAAGGCTTGCCTTTAAAGGTTTTGTTTGTAGTGAACTAGAAATAAACTCTTTAATTCGATATCCATATATATTAATTTCAGAAACAGTGTCACTAGGTTGAATTACCAGTAGGCTGTATATCTGATGACGTAAAAAATGGCCGAAGGAGTCAGAAGAAGAAAAATGGAGATTCTGAACTGGCATTCAGGCAGTGGTTGGCAAACACTGGAGCCCTGAAATCGCCAGCTTAAGTAGATGGAGAACTTTAGAAGAGACATATGAACATTGTTCCTAAGTAAGCTAACGATGACGTTAATATGTTAATATCCAACCTTATGTTGGAGAAAATACGGAACAGGTTTTTTTGATTTCCTTAGCTTACATTTTATAATTTTCACGTATATTTTTTTTGTTACTTGTTTTCAGAAAGGTTTGACTTTGTTTAGTGACTTTTAGTATTGAAATTGGCATTATCTTATGTCGCAACCCCTTATACGCGACTGGGAAAACAATCGTTAAATTTTCCGAGTGCTGCGTGTATTCCATATGTATATGTGGTATGTCACTTGCTAAATTTGTTTTACTTTATATTGGAAACAAGGCCAAAATTAGGCCTTCTCTGCTCTCTGATTTACAGTTTTGGAACTAAGATTTTAGATTATTTGGATGGTCATGACTTCATCATCATAACTTCTGATTTTGCATCTGATATGTATTTTTTTCTATTTATATTATAATTTTATATTAAAGAAAAGTAATTCTTTGCTAGCGGTTATATAACACATTTACTCCATTTAACACATGCAGTAAATATCTAGTCAATATATTAGTTTAGCTACTTAAAAAAGTGTACCTAAATATAAAAGTATCCTATAATGTTATAATTTCAAATTATTTTAATAAATTATTTTAAATTTGGAATTTCTCTATTGTTACCTAATTATTAATCGATAATATATCGTGACACTTATAACTTTAAATGACAAGAGATTTGATGCTGCGAGATATGGACGAAAAAATGGACAACAAGAAATTAGAAAAATTCCATATAAAATGCTTGATATATTCATAAATAATTTACAAAGATGGAAGCCATGAATCATTTACAAAGATTGAATTAATGCTGGGTACAGTATATGTATATAATGCATATGTTATCATGTTGCAAAACATGTTTAAATCTAAAAGTTAGGGTGACTTAGTTCCATAGACGAAAAACATCACTTGTGTAGGTATGATATAAATATTTTAATAATTTCCTACGTTCATGCAAATATTACCTTTTTGCTATTCTATACTCTAGAACCAATTTATACTGGAACTCGCTAATATCCTGTGGTATTCAAATACTCAACCACCTGATTGCTCAAACTTAAGTGTGAATTGCTTGTGACGAGCGACTGAATATAAAGAAAAGGGTCGTCATCATTTTTATAGATTTTTTATACTTTCTTGTTCAAGTTTAATTGAAATTATTTTAATAAGTTTTAATTTTGTTAAGCCAATAACCCTACATTGAAAAAAATAGATTACGGGTAATCTGACGGTAATCGTGTGTGAATAAATAAATAAATGTGTGTGTACGCAGAAATGTGCTCATGCATGCGTACGTGCAAGCTCACACGCGCGTTTGCACCTGCACACGCGTACACACTTACACAGATATACACACACACACACAAACACACACATGTACATAAAAAGCATCCACATATATTTTTAATAGGTATTTGTAACCGATATCTGGTTATCTTTCCGTGAAAATTATATTTCGTTTTTTTTTGTCAATACATGTCATTTATGAAATAATTTTTTCCTAATTTTTGTATCTCTAAATTTTGTAGAGGAATACGCCAGTAATTAAATATTATTAAAAACGGAAAATATATGATAGAAAAAACTAAATTGTTTCATGACATATCGAGTGTAATAATGAAATTTAAATTTTACAAAGTGTCAAATGCATAGGTTTTTATTTCATTACTTTCAATCAATATCAGTTTCACAAGAAATATCAATGCTCATAAATACTAAATTGTGGCAGTATTCATAGCAAACCAAGTTCCACTTTCCGGATATTTTAATTTATTTTTAACTGTTTAAAAATAACATATGAAGACATTGACGGTTAATCACAAAAAATCACTTGAGGTTTAACACTTTTAAAACGAGTAAAAATTAAAATAAATGGCACAGCCCTGCTGCACTCACATCCGTTGCCTATTCCTATATCGTCTTTAACTTTTGGAATTTATTAAAAAAAATTGTCTTACCATAACTTTTAATACATTTATCATACCAGATCTTAATATCACTAAATAATAAGACATTATAAACTGTCAAAATTGAGTACCACTGCTAAGATTACCTGATTATTCTCAAAGTGTGGATATGACATTTCTTTCTAAACTTATCTTTATATATGCAATTCGTCGTATTATTCTGGACAGGAAGAAATGAAAAATAGGTTTATTAAATTTTCTTCCAAAATATTTTCCTTTTTTCGTTTTTTTGATTTAGAAGGAAATATCGAATCATCTTGTGATTCGGTTAGGTATGAAAACGACTGGAAAATATGTGTGTATATATATATATATATATATATATATATATATATGTATATACACATATATATTTTCCAGTCGTTTTCATGCCTTAAGCTAAGAGAAAAATATTAAATTTTAAATTTAAGATAATTTTAAATTTAAGATATTTTATTTTGTCTTACTGCAGTTACTAAAACTTTTAATAAGTAATGTCAATATTATTTAAAAATATTATACAAAATTCGATCGAAATTTTTTTGTGGCTAATGCATCCAAAATAATAACCAAGGAAGAATGTTAAAAGAAATTTCTATCTACAGCAGTGAAAAAATCTGTGGTTAAAGAATTATCGGTTATATATATTTAAAAGATATCATAAAATATTATAAAATTGTAGAATTGGCCTATCAGTAAATTAACATTTTTACAAAAAAAAATGATTTCAGGTCAGAGAACAAAAATAAGGGGCACAAAGGTATTGCTTTTATCTATATGTATTTTCGTCTGTTTTAAACCACTAATTCAAATGGAGTTTTTTTTTTAAAATATAGAACTTGACGAAACATTTAGTGTATATTTCATCGCCATTGGTCTACTTCATCAAAAGATATGGAAATTCAATATTTTTTAAACATTAATTTACATTACACTAATACAGCAATAAGAAAGTAAGGCCTACCTATCCGGCGGGATAATAAATGGTGATATATGTATTTTAAATCACGCAATGAAATTTTACACCCGGATGCACATTGCCGAAATGTGGTTAAAAATATATGAATTATTTAATAGATGCAGGAGGTGCCGCATTCGGATTGTCCGCGTAAGCAATTCGAGTGCGAATAGACGCATGAGGGTAGACTTCATTGCGGATCGTCAGCACATAATTTTTCGATGCTGCATATTTTCGTTACAAGCCTACTTTATTTCTTCAATTTGTTTAACATTTGAATCTGTTGGGAATATTAATATTTAGTTATTTTGATAGGTTATGTAATAGGTTTTTTAAATGTTATTTATTTCTGTTTTAATGTCGACACATTTAAAAAATTTAAACTGCGGAATATTCAGAGGTAAAAAATAAAAATAATAAACCCCAAGGTATTTTCTTTCGAATGTTTAACCACTTGATTCTGAGCTTCTTTATTTGTTTACGCATTACACAAAAACCGCTAAAAGCATTTCGATGAAGTTTTACAGATAGATTTTGTTGGGATTTTGTTAACACATAGGTTATGTTCTATCCTAATTGACCAAAACATATATGTCGACAATTGGACGTTTCAATAAAAGTAAACTCATTTTAAATAAAACAAAGTGCAGTTATTTAAAAGGAGTCCACTTTTGTAATTACCATTATATATTGCATTACATATATTAATTTACCAGGTAATATGGTTTTCTAAACGACCACATGCAAACGAAATCGCGGGTATAACTAGAATAAAATAAAAGTATCAACTGTAAGCAAGAGTAGAACACGCACTACGAGGGAATGTATGCATGGAAATATATGTAGGCACTTGGAAACATTTAAAGATACACAGTATTAAACTGCTTACAAACATTAATTCTTCATAACGTAAATATATTTCCGGTAATACCTTTGACGGGCACAAAAGCATGATACATTTTTAAAAAATTATAAAATCTAATGAATTCTGTTTTCCTGCAACATTTGCATGGGCTTCTGAAAACACTACTTTTTCATAAATTAAAGTTGAATCGTTTTGGATATAAGGAGATATATATTTGTTTGTATAGTTTGGAGAATACCTTTGAAGATATACTGTGTATAATTATGAGAAAATATTATTAGATCTTTTGACCGATACTCCACAGTACACATGGGGAAAAAAATTTGATTACTCAATTGCTCCCCCAAAGTTTCCATGTAAATATGTCGGTATATTAGTTGGTAGGATATATATGGGTAAATATATTCTATTGCTATGATAAATTTGAAGTTACTGTATCAAGCGGTTTCAGAAAAAAACAACTATGACAGACTGACAGATACTTGAGTGCTCTTATAAGGATTCCATTTTTTCCTTTGAGGTGAAAATCCGAAGAAACGAAGGAGGATCAAAAATATTACCATGTAAAAATTTATTTGAATACGCGATACTACCTTTTATGCAGAACTCGCAAAAAATATTCAGGTGGATTCATAAAATATCCGTGCGATTTGTAAATAATGCCCCATTACGATATACGTTTGTTATAAATATAACACATAATTGCATACGTAAATATATAATATAGTCTATTTCATTATAGCTTTCCGAATCACTTACGGAAAAGGCCAAACGTTTTTTTAGAATAATAGTTTAGTTACTGGTAAGTAAAGCAATTAAGTTTCTAATGAGGTGTAATTACATATGTTAGTTATCCGTTCTATCCTTTTTGGAACAGTTAATTACCAACAATAGTTTTTCCAAACAAACTGTTGTCCAAATGCTGGTTTGTTGAATTTATTTTCTATTCTTTTTTAATTACTACATTTGGTCCTAGTTTTTCCTGCCTGGATTGCAGTCGTGTATTACAATATACGGCTTTTTAGGATGAGCACTAATTTTTTTCTTACATTATTAAGATGAGCACGTATCTCCTTGTGGTACCGTGAATTAAAAAATTGGTTTAGTATTTCCAGATAAATTTTAATTTTAGTATTTATAAATTGGTTTCATTTAATAGACTTTTCCAAACATTAGGATAGACAAAATTTCTTAATGTAGTGGATTTTTTCTTAGTATCGAATAATAAACCTTCTAATTATTATGCCAAATAACTAACATACGGACATGTATTACAACTTTGTTACATTACATAGATACTCCTTATTAAAACCTACTTTAATTTGACATTATATTCTCGATTAAAATGTGTGATTAAAAATAGTCTATTTTCTGACAAAAGCTTAGTTTTTAGGCTATTGTCCTTACGCCGTTATGCAGAATAATACTGACGGCAAAATATGGACTTTCTTACTTAACTGCGAAGAACGAAAAGAGTTACGATTTAAACAGTCTACTAGATATCCAGGCATGTGAGTCAGTTCCCTTGTTGCTCTAACGGAACTGACTAACAGGTTTAAGTCATTTTATTAAAAAAAAGATCTGCGAATTCATCTCAATATTTTTCAATTCTCTACTCATTTTTCAGTTGAAAATATTTTCCTAACTAATTTGAATGCTGCGCAAAATTGCGCTTGGTACCATTTTGTAAATTGTACTCTTTACGATTGTGATGGCTACTGTCTTTATATTTGTTTACTTTAAGATCATGTATTGGGCATTAAAACATCTGCCTTTCCTTAATTTTAAAAAAATTATAAAGAATAATATGAAAAAATATGTTTGTATTTAACAAATGAAATTTACACTTATAAAGGCACATACAACAGTTTAAAAAATTAAGAATGCAGAATATTTCCCTTAAACTATTTACAAATATTAACAATATTTTCATGACATAAATATATTTCTTCCGACATGTTTTTCACGGGCTTGAAAATAATTTGACTTTTTGAAGCCATATTAATAGAATAGACATATTTTGAAAGATATTTGCAATGTAATTGAGCTTATTTGGAATTTTTAACCTCCGTTCATGAAATATTATGTGCAAAGTAATGAGAAATGCATTTCCGTTCTCTGACTTATCAATCATGAACTGGGGGAAACTGACAAAAATTAGATATTTGGTTAGAATTGTCAATTAAAGTCATTTTGTTTAATGTTTTAATGATTTTAAGGGATGTATACAACTACGGGCAGACAATGGTGATTGGAAACGTCCCCTTTCATTGCCTAAATAGTGATAGTCGTTCGTATTGTACATGTATCTCATAACACTGAACTGCATGGTTACCCTATTGGATCGAATAACTCTAATAATTAGGTAATAAAGACGTTATAGTGACTTTTAGGTATGATACATAACAGGAAATACAAAGAGGTGGCGTGCATGTAATTAGTGTGTTGAAATTGGAACACCACCATTAAATAATATGAATACTTTGTTTCGTTTGCTTGTCCATTACGATTGTATACTTTGCTTACTTCTATTTTGCAACACAATTTAATTCGTGGCTATATTACATAAGAAAAAAAAACCGTCGTACAACACCTCGCATGAAGATTTCCCATTGTTCATATATAGATAATTGAAACCAAACATTACTGCTTTCGATTCGTTACACCAAAATATGTATATTATTGCACATATATTTTACTGCATTTTATTATGTGCATCTCAGCATAAGATCCAGTAAGTATTTCTATAGGAAATTTTATTTTAACCACAATATGATTATTTATGAGTTAATATTAAATACTCATCAATACAGATAAATAAAATTGAAGTATCTGACTGTGACTTTTCAATTTTAACTTCTAAATATTTACTTCATTTCCTTAATACCATTACTAAACAAATCTAAGGTTCAATAATGTTTATATATCTGTTTGTCTCTATGAACGGATTAAATTAAAAAACTACTAAAGCAAAGAATTGAAAAGAATTTTACAAAAATCATAAATAATAACTTCAGAACTGAATTAGATTTCACGTAATATTTTAAATAGTTTCGAAGTTATGATGATGCTGGTATTGAAATCCGTGAAGCATGTGTTAATTATTGAAGCTTTGGTACTTACACATGTAAGTACCAAAGTCTCAGCAAGCGTTCAACATGTACATGAGCGTTGCCTAGCCCATGCTCTCTATCAAATGCAAGTCATATATATACTCAAATTAAATCAAAAGCAGAAATCTCCCTGTGTCCGACCATATAATTATTTCATGCTTTGATCAATACATAATTCATTTTTTAAACCACATCTAAACATTTTTGAATATATTCCCTATAGAGTCATCTATAAAGTAGTAGACAAATTGATTCCATAGGGTACTATCTATAAAGCAGCAGAGCTACCCTTTTAGTTATCAAATGATTGTTCAATAACATTTCTTAGGTAATAATGTACGGTGCAGTTACCTATCCCTTCATTTATTATATATGTTTCTGCTTTATTTAGATTTTTTTTAATGAGCAGTCTAAAAAAATTCAAAAGTGCGCGCGACCCTGGTCGTGGACACAGTTAATTTAAAAGAAACATATGATAAATTTATTTTATTTAAAAGTAATAATCAAATAGCAATCATATGCGAAGCCGCGGGTAATATAAAACATCTGTTGACTATTATTTGCATCGTTTTCCATATTAGCTCTTATACCATATAGTCTAGCTTTAATTTCGGACTTATTGCTTGACTTATGTCAAGAAAATTCCCCAACAGTTGATTTTCTCGTCATAGTGTAATTAAAATATGCGTAAATATCTTGCATATTTCAAATGTTTTCATTTTTTATTTTGAGCATCGTACTCTAAAAGTAGGAACGGAATCCTATTGTAACAAAGCAATCCGTCAGTTGGGTTTTTAAAGGCTTTGGTTAAGTACTTGACTGAAAGTTGTATTTAAATTTGCCTACTTTTCTTAACGGGGCCAAAATGCGTGATCCATCAAAATAAAGAATGCTTTGTTCCCTATTAATGTATGTAAAAGTTTGTCTCTTCATTTCCTTACTTGTTTTTCTTTCAGCTTAAACAACCTAACGGATTTCAATGAAATTGTATATGGATTATATATATTTCATGCATTGAAGAATAACCTATACAGTATTACGTTATTATTTATAGGAACAAAGCTGTGAATATAAACATTACAAGAAAATTCATATCGTTAAAGATAAACTGAGTGGGCTACAAAAGTATAGGAAAAGGTTACGACGGCATGTATTTCTCGTCTATAGGTAACACACAATAAGCGTTTCAATGATGAATAAATGGGATATTCCTGAACATCATATTTAGGTATATTTGTTGTAAAAACTTATGAGTTATTAAACAAGTAAATTTAACTGTTACTTTTTTTAGCTATGAAAGTTCTTTTCACACTAAAGTATATACTTGTCATTTATAGCTTAGTTTTTATTAAGGTGTATTACCTTTATCCTTGCGTTTATTTTTGCCGTACTTTGGTGTTTAGACGGAGAGAGACATTTTCACAGATGGTACGTTTCCGCGTGTGTATTAGAGAGAGGGTAGGTAATTTACTTAATATACCTTGTTTCATCAGTATTGCCAAGCGACCAACCACATTTTTATAACCTGCGGGCGAACTAGTGGGTAAAAGATGTTCGAGAATAAATGGGTTTCTAAAAAATTAGACCAGGAAGGTGACCATTCCTCCACCTCAATCCTACACTTCCTAAATGCCATTTAGTTTTTCTTAAGCCTTAAAGCATGCAAAGTCGAGATTTGTGTAAGTTAATTTTGGATTTTTTATTTGCTTCTTGTTTATTTTTATTGCATTTTTTGCTTTTTATTAACATTTCGATTTATACATATTATCATAGATGATGTTTATGAATATCCATTACGGTCTCCTACATAACTAGGTACTCGTAATAATATGTTACGAGTGACTGAAAGGGTAGTTCTCGTAGCAATAAATTTCCCATACTTATGTACATATGTGTGCACTAAAGTTTGAAATAAATAAAGAGAAAAATATTTGTATTTAACTATTTTATAAAAGTGAATGTCATTTAAAATAATTTTAGTAGTTTGAGCTAAATTCAACTTAAGCCGGTTTTTCAAATCGGCTAGTAAAGAAGAGTACAAGATATCAGAGCAGTGCGTTTATGATTCTACCACTTAAATATATTTAAGAAATTGATATCGCACAAACATCTTATTTAATGTAACCGAGCCAGTCGGGCTTTCAACTGCCCCGCGTCACGGAACCAATAAATTTCCACACGCCTGAACTTTTGAGGCATTTCACCAGTTTGTGAAACAAACAAAACATGGCCCGAAAAAGTTATCTCGGTCTTCAATTCGGTTCTCTGAAACACTTTGGTGTAGGTGATTTTAAGCCTATCAGAGACGTTGATTTACCAATTGTCAGCTCAGTCTGGACTGGTTTCCACATCTTTCTAAAGACTATTTCTCTCATCACTTTAGGTGGGGGTGCGTTATGTGCCGAGAACTTGAACGACTTTTCCCTTTGCGTATCTGAACTCCTCAATATTTTTCTCGGCTGCATGAAGTTTGCAGTCCTGATTTTTCACAGAAGGCGAATTTATAAGCTATTGAAAGTAATTGAGTTGGATCGACTAGACTATTTCGACGATGATAGATTCATGGGAGCCGGGAAGGTGGCTTCGATCAAAATGATTATGGGATATATGTTTTTATGTGGTTTTTGGCTGATTGGATATTACACGGCTTCCTTCAGGGGTGAAGATGTGGATGTTGACAGCAAATGGACCTTGTTGAATCTGTATACGCCTTACGATTTCTATGTAAAAGGCAGGTAAGTACTAAATAGTCTCATTGTGTGATTATGGAAACTTATTTCGGTTTTTCTAAATAGAACGTAAACAATTTTCTTTTTAAGAATTCAATATAGAAGAGCTATATTTGAAAGGAATTTTTATTTATTAAATTTTTCTATTCCATTCAATACATATAAAGTTTCTCAATGTTTACAAATATTAAAATTTTGATGTCTATTTTTTTTCATAATATGTGTAGTAGTACTTTTTATAGTAATATTTTTGTGCAACATGGAATAATTTTTATTGACAAATATTGTGCATATTTTGCCCAAGACTTTATGACATTAAAAAGAATGTATTAAAAACCAAAATTGTTTGCTCAGTGTTAGTTATTTATCGAGTAAATTCCACTTAGATTCTATGAAGATATGGACAAACTTTTCATATAGTTTGTGTAGAGCTTCACATTGTTAGGAGTTTAATAGGTATTATTTACTTATGAACTTAGAATATTTTACGCAAAGTATTATATTTATACAAAATTTATATATGACTGACAAACATTATATACATTACAAAAATTATTGATGAGTTTGTGGTTTGATTTAACATTTATATAATCCCAAATATACCGCTCGGAAATCCAAACCCTATTTTTAACAAGCGCAAGCAAGACTATTCAGGTCATAAGTGTTTGATTGATTTCAACTATTCATGTTGGCACAAGTCAACAGGGAATTGATAACTACTGTCATTCTATTCGATCTTATGTCTACATCGAACAGTTAAGTTACTTGTTGAGAAAGACTGCTTTCAATTTTAATAATATTTATTAAAAATCACCTGGAATACGTCAAAATCTGCGGCCGACGTTAAAAAAACATATTAACTTTTTGCGTTTCCATTACAATTCCATGGCGAAAAGATAAAATGTTTAGCATTTGTTATTCTAATTATTAAGATGAATCAAACGATACCTAATGTACGAAAATCGAAAAAGCAGTTATAGAAGTCACGAGGAAACATAAGATTAACTTATATAAAGGAAACTTAAATCATAATCCTGTTTATCTTCACCAGTTTCATTGGCCGCGATTGCATAAGGCTAAACCTCCTGTAATTTCACCTGTTCTATCCATATTTACATTTCCATTTTATATCGTTCCTATCATTTTAATCTATTTTTAAATATAATGTTTGTCAGGTCGAACAATTATTAACTATTTCAAATTTATTAATCAGGAAGGGAATTTTATAAGTATTAAAATTAGCTTCACATACTTTTCTACAGATACGGGGTCGTGGAATTTCTTCTCACCTTACTCGTCATGTACCAGGCCTATAGCTCAGTCTTTTTGGATGTATTTTCCAATTCGATGTTCGTATTCATTGCTCTTCAATTCAAGACTGTTGCTCATATGTTCGAAGCAGTACGCTTTAATGACCCAAGCGAGAGAGAATTGCTTCAAAGAGATACGGGGAATGGAGTTGGTCTCTGTGACCGTGAAGGAAAACCAAACATGCCCCGGGATTTAAAGGCAGCCATTATATTTCACAAGATTCTCTTGGGGTGAGTATTGATTAAAGTTTACTAACACGGTTTTCCAGCATTGCTGGGGTTCGTCAAGCGCTGTTAAACATCTAGTAACTATATTGTAGTCGTATATGGCAACAGAAGTGCTAGCTCCTTAAAAAGGGTATCATTTCTGCTATCAAAATAAATTTGTTTTAACCAAATGATACATCTCTTCCTATTCACCTCCATTTTTTCGAATAAGTTGGTAAACGATTATTTACGTGTTTTTAATATCAAAATATTTTACATAATGGCTTATGAAAAATAATTAAAAATGAACAGAAAAGCATGTACAATAATTTTGTTTTTTCGGGAAAAAATTAATTGGGTCATTTATAAGTAACTTGCGTATACATTTTATTTATAAAAAATAGTACTGAATTTAAAAAAGTTTTTTACTGTTCTCTAACTCAAGAGGTAAAATAGAATCGTTATAATCCAATCACGTATCTGTCTATTTGTATGTCATAGTAATTTTTTTCAAAAACTTCATTATGTGTAAAGTTAATATTTGGCCTACTAATAAGGCATATTGGCCAGCTAACTTTAGTAAAAATAATGGAAATTTTACAGAACGAATTTTGTATAAACGAGTGATAAATTATTGTTAATATTTTGAATGATTTGTTACACAATATTTTCAGAGATTATTCATTTATTTCTGTTCATTTTTGTTTAAAATGGATTTAAAAAGTGGTCAGTTTTTTTTATAAATTTACACCAAATTTAATGACTCGGCCATTATTTCTGGTTTTTTTAGAATAGGTGAAAAAGGCTCTGTCGGCAGAGTAGAGGCTACACTTAAAGAAAATTATTTGATATTTTTATTACTTTTACCCAAGAATTATCTTGAGTTATAAACGTTTAAACCTATTGTCCACATTCCTTTAATATTTCCATCTTTTTAAAAAGGTTGCCCGAAAGTAAACTAAAGAAAAGTAATATTATTCATTTAATTTTCTCATTTATTTCTTTTCCATGAAAAATTTTAATATATTTTCATATGTAAGAGGCAATAGTTTCAGATACTCAATTCAGATGTGATTATTGTTTTTGTTTTTATTTCTGAAGATGTGCTGACGACCTACAAACCGTGTGGAAATTAATATTTTTCATTCAAGTGCTGCAAAGTTGCATCCCTCTGTGCCTATGCCTGTTTCTTATTCTACATGTGAGTATTACAAATATATGCCTGAAAATCGTATTTTAATTTAAGTATATAACTTTTTGTGTTTGCCCTTTAGCTTATAGGTATATTTAAGAAAAAAATTATTTTTTTTGACAAAAGGTGATACATTTTGAATGTATTTTTTAAGGTCATGTTTTTATTCTAAAAACCAAAGACAGAAAGCGTATTGCATTTACAGCCATTTATTACGGAAATTTTGTTAAAAAGTGATATATACTTGAACTCACTTCTTAATATGTTTATTTGATAACCGATAATATAATCCAAAAACAAAATGATTACCTCTCTAACAATACGCAAAACAAAAACTTAATTTAACTATCGTGATATCTGCAACTGAACCATTTCTTTCAATAATTTTACATAATTGCTTTATCATATAAACTCAAAGAAAGCTTTCTATAATCGACAGAGATTAAGGCGATTTCATGGTTTTCGTTCCAATTCTTCTTATTTAATTTGTGAGATAGTGATCTTAAAATTCGTATAAAAATATGAATACCTGTTTTATGTTTGTGTATACCTGTACTCATCAAAAAAAACTGAGAATCATTTATAATGTCTTCTGTACGTATATTTGTACCTTCATCTCTAACTCACAACCTAGATAACTGACAATAATCGGATGAATAAGTATAAATTATATTATAAGCCGACATCAATGTATTACATAATAAATTATATTTAATACATTGATGTCGGCTTCCTACAAAAGCCGGTCCTATAAAAAATTGGAATGACTCTCGGCGATTCTTGTCCATCCGAACCTTAAGAATTAAAACGAGTAGATACGAAAGAACATACGACTGCACACATGCTAACGGAGACGGCAGATATTTAGTTGACCGCGCAAACATCTCGACTTGTGCGGACGTTCGGCCACCAACCTTGTTCCACAAAAATCAGCCGTTGTCGGCCGATGACTCAACGTCATCATCTGTGTTGCATCTAGTTGTATTTAATGATTCTTAATTATTAAACACCAATTTCATTATTCATTGGACAATATAATGATATTGAATTTATTTTAAGACGTCAATTATTTTTCTTTTTTTGCAGACTGTTAACTTTACTTATGATGATTTATGGGATGCGACCAGCCATCTTAACTTCTTAGTTTACTTCATCTATCAACTTTTCTTGATAACTTCGTGTGCAGACAGAACCCGTTGCGAAGTAAGTCTTGCAGTGATTTTTTTATATCTTATATTGAAAAATAATGAGGTGAACTTAAAAAATGTTTAAAATAATAACACATAATCACACTGCTGATGTAACGGTACATATCATAGAACATAGGGCGTATATCCTAAAAGTCTCATGAATTTAAAAGGTTCTGAACTTTTCTTTATACTTTAATTAATATCTATGTCTTTAAGCGGGTTATATATTTTTAATTTTTTTCTCATTTTCAGGAATCGTAAATCGTTAGATACCCAGAAATGTTAATTTAAATTAAGCTAAATTTTTTATAATGTAAGAAAATATATTCTAAACCTTTTTCATTAAATATAGCGTTTTATTTAACTATCAAATTGAAAACAAATTTTAGGCTCATTTGATTACCAGCTCCATCTCACACAGGTTACGTCAGATACTAATTTTTTACCCTTTAGTTGCAGCTAGCGGTAAGATATAGCTTTCTTGCTCATACAGCAATATTTCCAGCATTTCCGAACTTTTTTTGAAAGATGAGTAAAATCTTTGTGAAAAATGAAAAATAATTTGCTTTATCTATGTCATTCATACAGCTTTCAGCTATTTGATAGCAGGCAATTATCTATTTACTTATTTTTGTTCCACGTTGTATAATATTATCCTTTTCATATTTTACCCGACATTCATTTTCTCAAGCACTTTACAATCTTCAAACTAATGTTACACAAAACTACTTCAGATTTTTATTTTGCCGCATAGATATTTGCACCTTACATATCAGCAATAACTTTAGAGTAAGTATTATGAATTTTGTATTTTTATCTGTTAAGCAATAAATATTTTTTCTAATATTCACAGGCGCTACTCGTAGCGGAGGGTGCGTATTTTAGTGACTGGACGGTTGGATCTTTGGCGGCTCAGAAACAACTGCTTATCGTAATCCAGAGAGCGAACAAGCCTCTTGTATTTTCTGCATTCGGTTTTTACAACATAAATATGGAGACATTTTTATCGGTTTGTATTTTTAGAGAAAATTTTAGCACAGGGTTAAGTTTAAGAGTTTTCATTTAAAATTTTGTAACCAATATCATAATATTTCCATTTGTATATTCCAGGTGATATGTAATTTTTAAAGTTACAAATAAAATAAGGGACATTTATAATTTGTCGTGTCCATCCTTTTTTCATCAATGTTTATATCTGTGCCTGCCTAGTTAAATTATATAATATTGATAGTTTGAGAACTAGGTGCATGAAATTTTGCGGGTCATTTACATTGTAGTTATTTCAGTTATTTGCATGTAGTTATCTTAACTAATAGGTATTAGATATACCAATATATGAGATATTTATTAACGAGCAAATTAAAAAATTTCATTTATTTTTTAAATTTAGAAAGCTATTTATTGCAGAATAGTAAGCAAAATAATTCTAAAAATATTGTTAAAAATATCCAGATAATTTTTTTCAGAAACAGTATGAAGTAGAAATGTTTTCCAACTATATATATCGTATGCATTTGTACCGTGGCCTTGAATTATGATCATCACATTTTCTCTTGTATTTTTTTTGATTAGTGAAAACCTTGAATTGATTGTCTGTTCACATCCTCACATTGCCACATCAAAAATAATATTCCTTTAAATGTATGCTAATACATTCCTTTGTTCATAGTTTTAGTAGCTACGATTATTTATAATTGTAGGTGCATACATTGCTCGTACAAAATTGTCGCACTAGTTAAGGATGCTTATTAAAGCTACTTCCCGTTCACGGGGAAAATTTTGCTGTAGGCGATTATGCACAAAAGGTTTTTGGTTCTGGAAAAACTTTTCTATTTCCGCACTTTGGAATGACAGGACTTTTAATATTTAATGTCAAGCAATGCCCGCGAAGATGTTTCAGCGCCTGCTTTGAGAAAACAGAATTTAGATAAGTGCTTAATTCAATAAGTAAAATATTGAAAATGTATTTCCAACAAAAACAAAATTTTTTTTACAGATCATTAGAGGAGCTTATGGGACATTTGCAGTGATGAGAAATTTTACTTAATTTCATTTCGCATGAAAGACTTTTTCCAGACTACATTGAAACAAAACAAAAGTCAGCGATTGTGAAAATATATAACCAAAGTGTAACCATGTCAAAAAAAGCATTTGTTTAAATTTTATCGAAAATAATTTGTTGGTAATATGAATATATAAAAAATATTTTAAATGTGTTAATCTCATAAGTAAGTTCAACATTTTAATAATTTTTTGTTTTGTTTATTAACATGTATACACACACACACATACACAAACATATATATATATATATATATATATATATATATAGATATATATATATATATATATATATATATATATATATATATATATATATATATATATATATATATATATATATATATATATATATATATATATATGTCTATTATCAAGCATTGAAGACGATTATATCTTAGTTGAACTTTACTATTATGTTGATTATGATATAGTAGAATATTAACTGATTATCTCATTTCTTTCAACATTATTCAGTTCATATGATGGTACGATCAGAAAAATGATTGAATCTGAACGTTAATTTTTGTAGTTTATTTATAATAACTTAGTTTGAAAGAAAATTTAACTACGCAAAAATCAAGTATTGAAACAAAAATTAATAAGTGTATAATATTTAATCAATATTTACACCCGAGCTTTACGTTGATGTATTGTTGGTGTCCCTTTCGAATGTGTTCCTTTTTCCACAGTCGGGTTTTGCTTTACGATTATTTTTATTTCACATTCTCCAATTTCATTTTCGTTGTTCCTGTGAAAATTGCATACGTATGCATTATATGCTATTGCTACAAAAATATGATATCTCAACCTCTTTTTTACGTTCTTTAATTCAATAACTCAAAATTCGTTTTGTTTTTGGCTCAAGTTTTGTTACCGAATTTCGTATTCGATTTTGTGGCATCCATTTTTTGTGATGTTCCTTCCTATATCATTCTGCAAAGTATAAAAACTACACTAATATCATATTTATCAAAATTCGCTAAATTTTTATGACGTAATGAAATAACTTGGATTTTAAAATAAAATTAATCTTAATATCACACACTCATTTTTGCGTAGTAATGTAATAAAAAAAATATTAACCCGTGATATAAACGAACAACATAGATTTAAAACAATGCTTAAACCAGAGTTTTTACTATATTCATTTCATTTCAGCATCTTTCAATTTTTTGTGTTTCCAAGATTTAAGAAAATGCTTCTTCGTCTGACTGAGTATAACTCGCAGGAAGCAGTTTTCCATCTTTTTGTTTGCCCGCTATCGTGTGATTCAATCATTTCCTGATGGAACCAAAATACGAATCTTTAGTCTCTTTTACAAATTGTTGTCACATTTTAATTCCAATTTTCAGTTAGTTGACTCAAATAAATTCGGTCCGTATATTTACCAGTATAGGTTATCTGTTTCAAAATTTCTAAAATTAAATTGGGTTTTGAATATGTATCAAATAGGCACAGAAATTAAGTTAAAAGAAGTATTATGGTTTTTGAATTGAATAAAAAAAGGTCGACACAAATGCACTTGTTAAGTGAGTAGTCTCAAAAATATTATATCTTGTGACGCAAACTATTGGTAGAAGAAAGCACTATACTAGCGATTAGAAAGAATTATCTTAGTCAATAAAATTGAATATACCATAAAATTTATATCGTCACATTTATTAGATTGATGTATTGTTACTTATTTTATAATGTTTCAGACTCATATTTTTGCATTAGTTGCGTATTTAGAATATTTACTTAGTGTAAATTTTAATGTAGAGAGTTTAGTACGAGCAAACCACGCAAGAAAAGGTGAGCTAAAGCATCATAAAAATTATATAACAACATTGCGCATATATATATATATATATATATATATATATATGTATATATATATATATATATATATATATATATATATATATATGTATATATATATATATATATATATATATATATATGTACATTTATAAATTTGACCAAAATAGAGAAATTGTTGAAAATAATTGAATAAATGTTAAATTAAATGCGGTTACCTACGAGTTTTCCTTTACCTTTTGATCCAAATTGTGAATTTTAAAATATTATTTAATATTTAGTCGGACTGTTATGGAAGATGCATAATGGAACTAAACGTATCGGCGAGAAAAGTCAAATGTGTAAAGAAGTAGCGAGAGGTGTAGAGAAGATGACGACAGAAGTGCAAGAATGTGAGAGGTGTAAAAAAGTGGCAAGAAGTGTAAAGAAGTTGAGAAAAAGTTACTAAATGCTTAAAAATTTAATATAACATAAATCATTTTAAAAAATCGTGATATTTTATGAGATATTCTTGAAACAAATATATTAAATTAGTGATTTAAGTCAAATTAAATCTAATATTCCTAATTGCTTATAAGATGTTAGCATTTAAATAACTATTAGTATTAATCCTAAAACATTTTACTTAAATGAAGTAATATATCTAATATTACATTTTGGTGGATATCCCATAAAATATTTGACGTAATGATTAAATTATATCATTATGATTTTATTCAGACTTTGTCTATTATGAGTGAAAAAGGAGAAAAAATGAAAGTAACTTAAATTGTCACCAGATATTTTAAATTTCGTTTGAAAGGATAATTAAAAATATTCACTTATAACCCATTTTTTAGGGTAGGGGAAAAAATCAACCTCAATTTTGAATGACATGACTAAGCTTAAGCTTAAACCTGCAAATCATATTAGCAATACATTTAAAAATTACATAACTGCTACGCTGTGACATTTTCTTAGCTATAAACTAAGAAAAGTTTAACGTGCCAAAAATATTAACAAAATTCTATTAATCGGTCTTTGGCGACCGTAAAACATAGGATTTTCCTTCATTTAAAATTAAACTTTTTTTAGGTAAGGCAGTCTCATTAATTCTTCTGCGATTCTAAGGTTGCAAATAATAATAATTATATTCAAATTTGTTCAATAGCTGTACATGTTAAGACTACAAAACAAATAATACCAAAATTTCGTAAACTATTAATTCACATTTCTATATAAAATCCTACTGATTTCTGCAAAGTGATTCACTTTATGTTTTACAATACTTCAGGTTTTCACCTGAGAATTAATAGTTGTAATATTTATAACATGTTGTATCTACTTCGAAACAAACAGCTGGTATTATGAAATTTCACATAAATGTAGTTTAGCTGGGGGTGCTAATATGGCAGCAGAGGAACTGTTATAACGTCTTCTTTATAACCGTAATGTTTATACAACACCATAAGAGCGGTGTTGTCATATTAGCATCATGACACAGTTTAGCTTTCAGAGCAACACCTTACCATGGCGAAGTTCGACACCCAGGCTCATCAGCATACATCGCTTTCAGATGTCTGAGCAATTTTTACTCTTTATAAGCCCCAGAGACGCTCCGTGTGCTTCAAATAATTTTAGTTAAATTCGGTCCTTAGCCAGTACCATTCGTAATTCAAGGATAATTCGCAATTCAGTTCTAACTAAATATGAGTTAATAATTAAAATTTACTAGTAATAATTAATATTATAAATAATTCAGCAACATGTTTCTAAAATATCATTTTTATAGTTATTATAACAGTGCGCGTGCAACTATACAGATCAGTAAAAAATTGTGTAAAACTTAACTAAAGATTGTATTCAAGAGGTGAGAAGTAGGCAGTTCCTACATACAATTAGACTGAATAATTTTTCCAATAACATAATTTTCGTCGTTCTACAATTATGCATTTCGAACATAAAACGAGCTTAATTTGTGACATGATTTCGAGGCATCGTAACCTTGATATGACCTAATCTAATACCGGAAAAGAAACAATGAAGCAGCAGATGGCAAATACGGTATCGTCAAACAAAAGTTTAACTCGTATCCATTTAAAATGAAAATTTAAAGTCATGCGTTGTGTTTGTTCGCACTGTTAAATAGTCATTTAATTAATGATTAAATATTTAATACAAACACAATATTAATTTTGAGATAATCATGGGTCTATAAAGTAACTCAGCATTATATTTGGATATGGGAATGAGGCAAAATTGGAAAAAAAACGTGTTCAAGTATCGTTTTTATTTCATGACCTGGTACATCGGATATAAATAACAATAGAATAAAAAGCGAAAGGTGATGAAAAAATGATATTTTAAAAGGAAATTGCATAAGTAATATCAAAAAATGTATGTTGTAGATAAATAGGATGAATTGAACTGAATTCTTCTGACACTGGATGGTCAAGTATTCCATACATGTTGACTCATTTGAAATAAAATCGCAGAAGTCTAGATACAGTCCATGTAGTAGAAACTAAAAAATGCATATTTTTATTGTTTCCTTGATTTTCCATTATTTTTCGTGTTGAGAGATTGATTAATTTTTAGAGACTTTTTTTGTCAGTTACGACAATTTGACAACCGGACACATGAAACATCACCTCGCGTCTAGCTGCTTATGTATCTTTCTATCACAAGTATTTTTCTTAGAGTTTATTTGAAATAAAATCTTGAAATTGAGCGGTTGCTAAACAGTAGCAACACATTACATACTTAATGCGCAAATTTCTGAATTTTTGTGGAGTGGAAGAGGACGCGATTTTTATCAATGTTATCACTTTAAACAAAAGAATTATTAGAATGCAATTTAAATAAAGGCGCGATTGGAGGGGAGTAAAAACGTTCTATTGCACGTCGCGATGTGTCATTTAGCCAGCCGGCTTCGCGTCTTATCGGCTCTTTCCGCATTTGATTGGATAATCATTTAATAATCATTGCGTTAGCTAGGATGATCATTTTATTATGAATAATTAATTCTTGAAATCTGAATTCCAACCATAATAATATAGGAGTGAGGAAATATGGATCAATTTAAGTTATTTATTCTAACAGAGGTACAAAAAACTTGACAAAGTTCGTGATGACGTTGATGAAAAGATAAAATATCGAATAATCCCATTTTGTGGAAGAAGAGGAAGACAAATAGAAAAGTGTAAGAATAAAAAAAAATTAAGGGACAAAGAAAAAAGATAATTTGGCGCAAAAGAAGATGAAACCTTCCAAATTTGACTTAGAAAATTTCGAGCAAAATTATTTTTCTTAACATTGAGCCATTTGAAAAAAAGTTTGGCGTACATATATTACACAATTTATAGGTCACGGCTTACATATTAAATACTACAGACCAGTTAACAGATCTTGTTTGTTTAAATACAAATGTAAAAACGATTAAATTAATTTGTCAGCCTTCAACACTTATAAGACTATCGAACAGTTTTAAACGTCGCACCGCTATTGCCTTCATTACTCTCATGCACGTTTTAACTTAGTTTAATTACTGCCCAGAAACTAACACGTGTTAGTTTCTGGGCAGTAATTAAACTAAGTTAAAACACTTTTCAACAAATAATTTTATGGAAGATATGTCATATTATATAATTATATATATATATATATATATATATATATATATATATATATATATATATATATATATACGACATATCACGGAAAAAACACTGAACAATTTTTAATGAAACTTTGCAGTTTTACATATTAATGTAAATTCTCAATATTATTACTTACTTTTAATGCTTTTCTTTTTAACATATTGCTATTAAATTAATTGATATCAACATTTTCTTTTATAAACAAACAATAATTTATGATGGTTTGTATTTTGATTTCTAATAATGTTTTAAATTTATTAATTCAATTATATTTACCTATTAATAACTATAGTGTTAAAACTGTCAGAATGTAGGCCATCTCTTGAGATGTATCATTTAGGGAAAATGTTTTACAATATAACTTAGCACCGATTTTCTCTTCCGAAAATTAGGCGAAAGATCTATTTCTGGCTAAGTTTCGTTTAAGATGTTTCAAACTTAATTATGAAATTCCATTACGAAGTCCAGGTTGATAAAAACATGAATGAAATAGAGTACTAATATTATTACGGTGTCTATTACAGGATAAATTTAGAGTAGAGAAATTACCAACATCGGTTTTGTATCTGGAACTGGAGGGTAAATTTTGTGCGGTACGTTTACGTGCAATCAAAGGATAAAATTGATCAATGCTAAATAGATCTTTCCAGACGATTAAACGATTTACAAAATTACGTCTTAACTCAATCACCATTTCGTTAAAATTTATCTTTAGTTTTTGTAATTTATTTACCGCCGAAAACGACATAGGACACTCGCAGTACCGGAATCGACAATTTTTCTTGATTGTGGAAAGAAAAAGACCGAAAATCTCTATTATCAGAAATTTATACATTTGTTAGTTGGTAGATGTCGAATGTCTTTTCTATGTTACCATTGGCTAAAGTTCATGATGATACACCATAATAAGGAAAGTTGTGACCATTATTTATGAAACTATAAATAAAAGTAGTAGACAGCAGTCCTGAATATAATAGTCGGGAATATCTTTGTTCCATCTCATAGTAAGGCTGCGTCTTGCCGCTGTTAGGAACCAGTTATTTCTTGTCAAAAACAAGCAATGGGCTCATCTCTGTAAAAAAGTAGGCAGATAAATATTTGGCAAAATAGTGATTTCAAAAATTAGATGCTGTACGTATAACATAGTAGGTAGTTCAGTAAAATGTAGTGCTGTTTAGTGGATGGGAAAAAAATTACCCCATGTGCGAATAATATTTTCTTCCTCCTGTAAATGATAGTAGGGGGGTGGAGACGAGGAATATAGGGTGCGAGCTGAGGAGAGAGGGAGGCGGTTAGATAAGATGTGGGAGGGGAAAGAGGGAGCGAGAGAGAGAAAAGGAGAGAGATATGGAGAGAGCAAAGGGGAAGAAAAGTAAAAAGAGCGGATGAAGTGCAGACTTGCGGGTGCGGGTGAAGCGGGTGACTTACATAGGCATAATTGAAGCTATGTTCAATAGCGAATAAAATAAGAGGAGTGATTCCTCTTCCCAGAAGCTATTGAACACAATGATAACGCAAAAACAATGATTATAATTAATGTGTTCAACGCAAGCTCTTCGAACAGATTCAAATAGTAAAAGGTATATCCTAACTTCATAAAGGCCGTTGAAGTATATGCCGTTGCTACAAGGAAATATTTCTGCAAAAAAAATCATACTTCTAAAGAGAAAAAAAATGAAACCCGTAAAGTGAAACCTGCACAAAAACCAATCGACAATGCGGCTAGCGATATTTTTTTGGTTACAATAGATGTTCAAAATGAAACATAAAGCGAGATAACACTATATACACAACTGTTGGTCTCTCAATAATATTATAAACAAAATTAATTATACAATTATCTGTAACATTGTAAAAATGATAAAAGCGTAAATATTTGTGTTTAGCGCAAATGCGTGTTATGGAATTCATCAGTGATAAAATTGATCTATTGACTATGAAAATCAAAAATTATTCCAGGTCTTGTCAAAAGAAAAAGAAAATACTCCATCAAAACATTATGGAATAATGGAATAAGAATAGAACAACTACAAAAAATTATAACTAAAAAATACTTCTAGAACCTTAAGATGTGGAACTTCATTTGATACAACACGATTTTTCCGTTTCGTTCTCTCCAAAGTAATTCATTTCTAGCTGGAAAATTTTGCGCATTGATATGCTTTATCCTTGTGCCAAATTATAAGTTTTTATATACAATAATTTCTGAGTAAACCTCAATGGGCTTTTCAACAATACGTTATTAATTATTTTACTTAGAAATCTGAAAAAAAAACAACTTTGGAAACCTTATAACTTGCTATCTGAATAGAAGATTCCATACCAGTTTTCAAATTTCCCAAAAGTCTTCGATTTACATGTTCGTATCAATATTTTTCCATGAATATATTTTAGTATTAATGAACAATTTTTACGGTGTCGTATGGGTGTCGTTATAGTGATTCAGATTTTTGTTTTGGAGGAATAGAAACTGAAAACACTATATTGGGAAAAACATAGAATGTCCAATTTTTTATTAGGATTTGTTACAATGGAAATATTTAAACTATGAATTACTACCTTGAGACTGTTGCAGGCTTGCCTTTAGTAAATTTTAATTAACTGACAAAATTTTTCATTGATCATACTTTATTTTCTTTATTTATTATCTGACAAAAATAACGGCTATAACATTTCAGAAAACTATCTTTAATTATTATATTTATTCCAATTAATTCATATAAATGTTCTAAACATTGTGATAAAATAAAATCATCCTCCTGAATACTAATAACGAAAAAAAATAATGGAAGAAAAATAATTAGCGTACCTGTAATAATTTTGTTCCTAATACACTTATTTATTCTTTTTCCGCGCTGCAAACAAATTCCATTACAGTATATGAAAACGCTAATGGAAATTTGATGGATATGATCGCTAACCTGTGCTTTTGATCCTCATTTATCAGCTGTTTCTGTACACGAGGTCAGCGGACATGATAAGGGAAAGGGTAAGCCTTGTTCATTAACAACACGAATTTGTATGTTTTAAAACCTTAGTGGTACTTTGTTTGAAAGAAGCTCATAACATACACAACATTCCATCATTTGTTAATTTTTTATTTTGTTTCGAAGAGTGTTGAATTCCGATGTTTTCGAAAATCACTTATATGTAATATGATTTTTTCTATAGTTATAAAACAAAACAATTAAAGATTTTTAGATATGTATGAAATTATAGTTATTAATAAAAGTAAAATTTTACAGAAACGAGTAATATGAAAATTTTTTCATATTATTTGTTTCCAATATATTATATATCAGTCATTAACTTAAGTCCTTTCATAATTTGGAGAATATTTTTATCGCATATTTTAATGATAGTATATCTATTGAGGTCAAGCAAATCAATAACACCTTACTCGGACTATTTTTTACAGGGTTATTAAGAGTATCGAATAAATTGAAAAAAATAATATAACTTTAATCACAATCGATTCTGAACATATGTTGGGCTTCAAGGCAATTTTTATATTAATGAAGTGACCCAAAAATCATCCTTATGGAGATGAATGCAAATTTCTAATTTCATTTTGGTCTAAAAGTTACCTCACGATGGGATACTAATTTTTAAAAAATCACACTTGTCGGGACAACAGTTTCTGATGAAAAAAGTAGCCCATTATAATTATGAGTTATAATTTGGGCTACTTTGATAGATATGAATTTTATGTTTCTAAGCAAAGTTTTAAAAGTATATGTACCTGGTATAACAAATTTAAAAACCTGGCATACTCGTGTGTATTTAGGATGAACAGATTTAATAGTTTATGTGCGTCAAAAAATGCAGAAAAATATATAAATGCCAAAATTAAATACCATTTTTAAAAATATCCTTTTATATAGTTTCCTTTAATCTCACTTGAATAGTTTTTTGAAAAATAATTAATTTGTAATAAACCTGCAAATTAATAGGTATTTTTAAAGTATTTTTAATAATTTACTTACTTGTTTCATGCAGACTTTTTTATCCATATAAAAATATGAGAAAAGCATAAAAAATGTTTTAATTTCTTTTTTATATGATAAATTTCTGTCAAAATATTTTGAATGTCGATTTTTTTACCTTCCACCCGAACAAAAGTTCAATTGAATTTTTTATGACGTGTGTGATTGGACTACTGCTTTCTATAATAATTTAAAGTTCCAAATTTTCATGTCAAACAGATTTCCAAAAAAAAATTAAACTAACAGGCAAACTGAAACCCAGGTGATTTCATGAAAATTGATTTTTTCAAATTTTTTTACGAAAAACACGAAAAATAAAATGATGAATGAATTAAGAAGAAACAAAAACGAACAAAGATATAGACTGAAGTATAACGGTCAAATTGAGTACTTAAAAAGAAATAAAACCACAAAAGCGTATATGAACCGGAGATTCTCTTTGAATGTAAATACAGATTTAAAACATAGAAATAAATCACTTATACCTTTAACGTATTCGCTTTTCCTTAGTACCCACTGGTATCCAAAGGAAAGCGTCGTACGCGTTACACTTTATCTTAAAATACATTAATATTTTTGATTAAGCGTCATATCTTAGGGATAAAAGAATAAAAAGGTACCAGTTATTTTTCTAAATATTACATTATAGGAAACATTGATACGGAACTTCTAATAGATTTAAGGTAGAAGTCGGGTATTTCGTTGAATTAATACTGATTTAATTAAATTCACATATAGTAGAGAGAGTAGTGTGAGTGAGCCATAGACAATGTACATTGCTTAGTACTTATCTTATTACATAGTTTTTAGTCGCTGTACAGGCAGCTATAAATTCCGCTTTAGTCATAGATAAGGGTACTGTTTGTTGGCGTTGTGTAGACCAGGTAATGGCAACTCCATTTTTAAGAAATATATATTCTAATTGACCGTTTTAACTCAACTTTGCATAATCAACATCAATATACATAATTAATTCTTTAGTGTCAGGATTTGAGAAATAACAAATTCAATAATTTTTTATTTCCTTTAAATATTTTCTTCATTACATTCCAGTGAGTGCGGTAATAAGAATAAAAAAATCTACTCACCTGGCTTGCTGTAACATAATATCTGGTTACAGTTGCTGCATGAATGAGTGATCCAATCACTCCTCTATATAGAGAGGTTTTTCAGGTAGTACATTAGGCTTTTGTAGTTTCATATAATGGTCTAGAAACGCCGTTGGGATTTGCGTTGTCCATTTTGTAGAACAAAATTTGTCTAATACTTAATTGAATTTTGTGTTCCAGCACCTGGAAGCTCGTTTTACCCCATAAAGAGGTTTTACAAGTTTAGAATACAAGGTAAGGTTTGCAGTCCAAGCCATCAGGTGGACTTATTAGCCCTTTTTCATTTCCAGTAGTGGACTGTCTCAGAGTCTCGTCTCATTGAGGTGGTGTTTCAACTATTGTATTTGGTACATATTCACTTTCAGAAGTATCTTGATCAGAGTAATACTCATGGGCAATAATATTTGTGGCACTTGATTTGCCATTGCAGGTATCATTTTCTGATAAACTTGATGAGTATTATAAATTTCCAGGAACACAATCTCTTTTGAAAGTAGAATCTAGGAAAACAGCGTCTCTGCTCTTTACGAATGTTCTAGATGGAAGAATTACAAATCCATTGCCTTTAGTATTCTTACAGGATCCAAAAAATTTAACGTTCTTTGCTTTAGAATTTCAAATCCTCGTTTTGTCCTTTGGAAGATATATCATAACTTCACAACCGAATACTCTTTGATGTTGAATACTTGGTTTATGTTTGGACCACATCTCTTCTGAAGTTTGGAATCCGAGTCACCGAGTCGGAGCTTTGTTATTGAGATAAGCAGCTGTGTGTCTTTGGTCCAACATAGCTTAGGTAGGTTTAAATTTATTAATGGACACTTAGCCTTCCATACCAGGGTTCGATTCATTCTTTCTGTGACACCATTTTGCACAGGTTTATAGGGCATGGTTGTTTGATATATAATGCTAGCATGTTTTAAGTACTCATTGAAGCTGACATTATCGTAATGAAGGCCAATGTCATTTGTTGTTTTGAATGAAAGCAGCACCATAACTTAAACTTTCTTGATGTGATTTCTTCTTTGATTTAAACTTGCACTCTGCACTTACATGTCCATATTTATTAGAGCTGAAGCAGCGAGGACCCGTAGGTTGATATTTATATTGCTTTTTTTTATGGTTAGTGAAAAGCTGTTGTACTACCTTCACTTAATTTAACATCTTGTGAGATTTTAGCCTTCACCGAGTCTGCATTAATCTTAATACCGAAACTTCGATGACTAGGATCATGGATTTATATGAATCTGTTAGACCAGAGAGGAGTAATGTTTCCAGCTTCTCATCGTATATTTTAAACCCAGTTTTTCTCAGTTTATAGGCCGTTGTGATTATTTTGGTCACATATTCCTTTACGTTTTGATATGCAGCAAGATTAGTTTTAAATAAGTCACGAAGTAAGTCAATAGTCACACAGCATATTAGTCTTGAGTCGTAGAAAGCGCGCGTCAAGTTTTTTCACATTTTCTTGGCAGACTTGGCTCCTTGAGTGTGGACGTAGCTTGCCAAATCCTTTAGTAAAATGATTTTTTATTACGGTTTTACACGTTTCTTTTGATCTACAGTTTCTTCATCATCTATATAATTCCATAGTTCTTCGTGCTTGAGATAGCATTTTACGACGAATCTCGGCGTAGAATAATATTTCAACGATGTATAATGTTATTGGATTTTTTAAAGTTATATTTGCGTTTGTTTCCGAAATGTTTATATATACGTACAAGACCATGATGCGTCGGTGATGTTATGTTTTTTTGAGGGTTTTTAAGTTTTGTTGTATTTATCGAACTTGTTTGTGTTTTTCACTTTTATCAGGGCTTCTTGGTCAATAACGTGATATATATAAAGTAAATAATCGAGCACTTTGGTGAATTAACATGAATTTAATCAAATTTACATACAACTATATATAGTGCAAGGACGATGTCACCGAGTAGAGAACGCAGAGCCTGTGAGCCATGGAAAATATTCATTGCTTAGTTTTTTATTTTAACACAATGCAAAGATGACTCTAGTGTGTAACAGGCTCGTTAAATTATATTAAAAATACTTTATTTCGTCTTGATAAAACTTTTAATAAGAAACTCGATACGGAAACCTAATTTCACAAAGTTTTTGGTTTAAATAATTTCCGCTACTAATAGTATAGTCAAAACAAAACTTGGCATATTTTTCTAAATAAATATTTGGATTGGTTATCCGCTCCTTATTTTCAAATAACCATATGCCCAAAAAGGTATTTATAATATAATTGTATTCCCACTTTTCAGATTTTTATTTTAAAAACTTTGATTTTATTTTAATTTTCTTCTTATCTAACTTACACTACCTTCGTTCCAAAATTCAACATTCTAGATACATTGGAAGCAGCTGACAGATTTTAATGAATTTTTCGTGTCCGTATTTCGAAACCAGATAAAACTAATTACGTGAAATTTAAAATTATGTATAATTATGTTTGCTTCGTTTTATGTATAATATTACTTTTATATAATGGGATAATAAAAATGACCCGATATGGTATATGTAAACACAAGAAGGCTTGCGTGTAGCCGGTTTTGCGAAAACTAGCCCTACGCACTGTACTTACACGTAGATATTTTAAACGTTCATGATTTCAATAAACATTCTGAGTAAAATGTAAATTGATATAGTTTTCTATAATTGTTTAAGGTCACGAAAAAATTAATTAATTATTAACAATGAATACAAACGAGCTAGTTGAATATATAATGGATAATGTGATATCTCATAGATGACGATATGTTCTGGACATTTTCAAGATTTTATTACTTTGGCGTATAAACAATAAAGATAAATAAAATTTAATGATCTACTACGATTTTTGAATTTCCTATTTTCAAGTAAGTTTGTAAAAAGCCTATTCTTCTCCAAGTCTTTATAATGAAATGAATTAATTGACTTGAATTTTATGTATTTATGTTCTTATGCAACCGTGGGATTAATTTTGTTTCATCGCCATGTCTCAAACCTTTTCAAAGTTATGATGGTAAAAAGGTAAGTAGAAAATAAATAGAAGTGTCCACCACTCAACGGCAGGCTGCAAGAAAACGCGGCCGCAAGCAGGCGAGGGGAGAGCGACCGCCATTTGCAAAAAAATGCATTAAAAGATTGGATTTGAGTTTTAAAATATCGTGCGGATGGAGTCGTAAAGTACCAATATTGTCAATTAATTGAAACTATGTGATGTAGTATTATTTCTACTTTCTTTAATTTCTTTACATTAACATCTTCAAGTGAAAAGAAATCTTTGCTAATATTCCACCTGAATATTTTGTAATACAACGAAACCTAGGCCGTGGTAAAGAAATTAAAGAAAGTAGAATTAATACTATATCACGTAGTTTCATTTAATTGTGAATAATGAATTTCTACAAAATTAACGCCAAATATATTCAAAATATTTTTTTTATTTTCCAAAACTGCCCTGTGAAATAGTCACTCTGGATTAGCACCTCGACCATATGCTGGTAGGATTTTACATACTGGGAATTATTTTTCGGCCATATTCAATGGTAGTTGTACGGTGAAATGGACAGTTCGTCCTCCTTCTATAAGTGTGGTAGCAATGCCAGATGATGCCAGTGCAAGTGCGATGTGTTGTTTAACATTTCTGCCAGCAATAAATTTATTGGAAATGTTTTTCCGGTACCGCTTACTAACATCGAATGTTTTCGCGAAAAGATCCGTTTGGCACAGTTGGACAAACCTGTCAGTGATGTGCTCTTAGGTGGTTGCAATTTTTCTGGCGGTGTCTTTTATGAAGTAAACTATTTGTGTATTCTCAAATGTACTGCTAGATGTTGCTCAGTTGGTTCGTGTTTGTCTAAGGGAAAACCAAAAATCCGCCACGCTGCTTCGATACTGTTGATGTATTTTTAAATTTGGTACGTGAGGATCTCGTCGTTTCTGCTTTGTTGTTAGCTATCTTTAATTGTTTAGAATACTGCAATGTCAGCGCATTTGTTCACATACTTACAAACATATTTAATGGATGACAGACCTATTTTACGTATACTTGGAACATTTTGTTAGCAACATTTATGTGAAACATTTTATATGGTACTACCCATTGATTATCTGTTTCCACTTCGTCTCTGCTAGTATTCGTATTTTTGCTGCGAAGCCATCTTTTTTGGGTGATACTTTTCTCTATTTATGATAGTCATCATCTCCGGTTTGTGTGTCGTCCAAGTATGGTTTTAGGTATTTTTTGTATATTTTCCATTACTCATACACGGCGAATTGGGGTTTAATGACTCACATGGTCAGTGAATCATGTTTTCACTCTTGGATTGGGAAATTTAGCTTGGGTAAGTTTGTCTATATCCGTGGGATAAATTCAGTCTTGTAACCATATGAGATTTAGAGAGTGAGGTAGTCTTCGTTTTTGCCATTCGATTGTGTACATCCAGCATCTAGCGGTTCCAAAGATGTAATATTTTGTGATGACTTCAAAAAATCTCATTTGTTTTTATCGGTATACTCGGGTTATTATGTCGTTCGATTCACGGGGGCTTGTCTGTATCTTAGTTGTTTTTTTATTTCTATTCGCTATCAGTTGCATGTTAATGTTACAAAGAGGTCAGATCCTCGATATTTTCTTACGTAGGTCATAGCATCTTGAATGTATTCATGCATGGGTTTTGGACTTCCTAAGTAAGACAAGAGTGAGATTACCATTGTTCCCATATCGGCAATGTTTTCGTCATTTATGATTGCGTCTCGAAGGTGGATGTATTCTTTCGTGCGTAGTTTCTTCTGATTCAGTCTTATCTAAAGCACCATTAGAACTATTGAAACTATTAATGCGATTATTGAAAATGTGATTGTAGGTTTCATTGTCTCTGATTATTAAGCGGTAAACGCAGAATTCCCTAGAAGAGACTTTTTTTGTTTTTTTACGCCTGTTTTAGGTTGGATTTGTTTCACATTCAAATAATATCCGTCCTCTCCATGCAGAAATAATAATGGATATTGGAGGGCATCATATAAACGGTATGTCTCTGCAATACGTTGTGTTCCTTCTCTTCTTCGTTGTACAATTACGTGACGGCTTGTGTTTTCATTGTCCACATTTAAGATGGCGACTTCATCTCTTTGAGGTGCATTAAATGTTCATTGGTGTTCTCCGGCTGGTTTTTTGTGGGCTCAAATTATAACTTTACAGTGATCAGAAATCAGTCGGTCTAGCGCTTTTTTGAATATGGGAATAATCTGTTATTTTGTACTAGTATGATATTAAAACAATTTTTATTCACATATTTTTCTATTGTGCAACTTACTAATTAACATTTATTATTTTCATTTCTTATATCATAAGCAAATAAGAAAAAATATTAAATAAGTAGACAGTTGTTATTCATTTGTCGTTTTTGCAATATAAACTACAAAAATAAAACCTACAAATGTGACTGTTAATCATGTACCTATTTAAAGTTATGTACGTAAGACACGTAACTAATGCTAATACAGGTACTTCCTTGCACCTTTTTTTGGCACTTGAATGTAATATGATCCTCTGCCATATTTGACATCATCTTCAACAAGATTTGAGGTTATTTATTTATATTTTTAACGGCTGACTGTTTCATCAAATTCCCTAGGGTAACAACTTGCCTTGTCAACTTTCATCTTAAACACAAAATGCTCGTTTGTAAAGTGAAAACTCTAGCTGATAAGTAAAACATCACCGTAACTTTTAGGTTACATATGTATAATAAGATAATATATTTTCGACATTCCTTCACATTTTATAACAAGCAAATTATTTTTCAGAATTTAATATCGGGTAATGGGACTCATTACTTGGTTGATATAGCATAAACTAAAGCAAATTATACATTTGTCATTTAATTCCAGTATTTTCTGTAATAAGATGTAACACAAATAATACTAATTACATGCTGTTGTTTTATAATATAATTATAAAACAACAGCATGCTAATTGTTTTTAAAGGAGAATATTTTATAAAAAGGTGTGTAAAATTTTAATGAACTTTTATTAATATTTTGTGGGAGATTGCTAGTTGTAGAATTAAAATTTAGCACTCTGTTTTCATTTATAGTATTATTTGTGTTGAACAAAATAAAGTATTATTTGCAAGTTTTCTTGAGTTTTGAAATGGTACTTATTTTTTAATGTACTACTTTAGTATCGAGCCCTATTTAATGCTGGAGCAATAAAACATACTAATTTCCAACGAATAAGTAAGTTTACCTTAATTATTAATTGTCATGCTGACCTCAGAAAAACTCGAAGGTAATAAATTGCGTTTTTTAATTAAATCTGTAGGAACATTGTCAGATAATAAATAAATTCCTATAATTTTTCTAATTAACTAATCAAATTCAGCAATCACGCACCTGACTCTCTGGTTAATTGCCTTTATAACGTATATTGTTTTATATATTAGCCAAAGTTTTAAAATGGCTACCAAGGTGAGCAAAGAATGAGACTGAAAACAGACCTCTAGTACCTGGCAATACGTGAGATAGCCAATAAAAAGGGTTATTTTTATCCTTTTTATAAAAGATGAGTTAATTATTATATTTATTTAATTCCCATCACAGAAGTTGTTTCAAGTCAACTCATAGGTATAGTTAAAAGATTTGGTTACAGGCTGAACCTGAATATCAGAATTCCACGCTGAATTTCAAAACGAAATTTATCATGTTTGCGTATGTACGATTGAGAGCGGGTAGCAAGATGAAAACAAAGAGCTGTAAAGGTTAGGCGTTACGAAGATATATACTTTTGGCAAATATCTTTAAAAATATTTATAAACTTTGGTGTTAGTTTACACAATGAGGAGTTAGTTTATAGATTGCGGTGTTTGTAAAGATGCAGTTTATATAGTTGAATCACTGTTTTCAGCTTAAAAATAGATGATTGTTTTACAGAAAACAGTTAGGAAAGGTGTTTGGGAAAAATGAGACAAAGCAGGTTTTCGAAACGTAACCCTAGATCGTGAGCGAGCAAGTAATTGAATATATTTTGGAGGTAGGTGTTGTAATTTAGATTGTTCGAAATATTCTACAGAAACATAACCATTCTTTAAGTTGTAACGACGCCTTGTCTTGAGGAATATGGTATTTTGTTCCAAAAACATTTTTGACACAAATTTTGAAGGAATTCTATTTTTTTTTATTCCACCATCAATTACGAATATACGGAATGGATGCACCCACGGTATTGTTGAACATCATATCGTTTTGAAAGTAGTTGTGTCTCAGTGAACTTACTTTATTTTGTTGTACTCGTTCACTATATTGATAAATAAAACAAATATTGGGTATAATTACATACTGTTGAATGGATTTGAGCCATGACAGTGGCTCTCTAACTATTAACAATATGGAACATATCAATCTCACTGAAAGCCTTTGAAAATATCCAATAACGCATATGACTCCGGTCCGTTTATTTAATTCGCGCTAAGCTACTGTCAAGATTATCGTGTTTGATTTGATTGTTGCGCATCCATTACATATATTTAGGGGATATGCTCATAAATATAGTAAAACTGTAGAATTGGCCTATTTATGCATTGAAGATTTAAAAAAAATTATTTAGTAGTTTTTTGTCTGTTTCACATAAAATCGCGCCGCTGTGTTTTTTTTTTAATTTAAAAATTTGACGTAACATTTATTTTATTCCTAGCCATTGGTTTATTCCGTCAGAAGATGTGCAAATTTAATTGATGAAAAAGTTAATTACATTCCATTAATATAAGAAATGTCTAGGTACCCAACACCCTTAATATTGACATCATTGTATAACGTATGTTATATATATGTCAAAAGACGGCGAAACGTCTATTTTAAATCGCGCGAGGAAATTTTCCACAAGAATATACATCGCTGAAATAGATATGGCTAAGGGATGAAGTGTCTACTCAATGCAGATTAAATTGTATATAAATAAATAATATATATATATATATATATATATATATGTATATATATACATATATATATATATATATATACAAATACATATATTATTTCATTACTTTATTGGTTAAATATTAGGTTGTATAAATTTGATTGTTACCCAATTTTCGCAAAAAATTCAGGTAGATTCAGTCGGATAATTTTTTCCTAATAACCACTCGATTCGTAGTACATACTTCTCTTTGATGTATATTGGCTATAATTGTAAGAACAAACTGTGTATGTATATATACATATAGAATATAGCTTCCTACATTACATTGTTTGAAATTAAGTGATAAAACGGACTAAACGTTTATTTCATTAATAGGTGAGTTTCTGGTCATTAAAATAATTGTGTTTCCGATGATGTGCTATTAGCTCTGTTAACCATCTATTCAGTTTACTTGACACAGTTAATGACGAACAATGTTTTCTTTTTGAAATGGACTATTCTTCAAAACGCTGGTTTCTTAATTTTCTCATAATATATTTTCTTTAATAATTACCAGCCTTTGTCAACAGTTTGCCTGCCTGGATTTTGGTCCAGGGTCATCATTTTCATGATTCATCGTAGTTAGATACAGGGTTACAGCTCAATCTTGACATTCGTTTTTAGGATGGGTACGGACTTGTTTCTTACATTAATTAGGGTAACTCCTGCCCGTTTTAAGGTGAATTAAAAAATTCTCTTATTACTTCCAGATTCATTTTAATTTTAATATTCAGAAATTTATTTAGTGTTTATTTTAAAATAGATCTTTCCAAATATTAAGATAGACAGACCCTGCCGTTTTATTTTATTAGATAATTTGTTCATGTGTAAGTTTTCAAAAACACAGGAATAAGGATGTCATAAAAACTTTTTTCTTTTAATTCATAAGGATGAAACCTTGTTTTCGTTTAAGTTGCTATAACGTGGTTGTAACGTAGGTGTTTTCTGACAAAAACTGACATTTTTAGACTGTTTCCTGTATGTTCTTAAGCAGAAATATATTGACGGTAAAAATATGAACTTTTTTACTTGACTACCAAGAAAGAAAAATTACTACGGAGAAAGAAACATTTAAGCGTAAGAAGAAAAAAGAAAATTTTCGTAGACTACGTAAGTATATATGCATGTAAGTCAATTTCCATGTAGCCAACTAGATAACTTTAACTAATTTTAATAAATGTACAATCTGCAGATTAATCTCAATATTTCTCAATTCTACCCTTCGAAAATATTTCTAACTTTTCCTTCGTAATCTTGCTTGCGATACCGCTTTTTAAATAGTAAATTTTGCGATTGTGATGGTTATGTGCATACTTTAAGAATATGTCATGAGCAATAGCACGTTTGCATTTACACAATTTAAAAATAACACGAAGGAAAGTGTAAAAGTATATACTTGTACTAAAAACTGAAACTCACACTCGTGAAAGTAAACACAACAGTTTAAAAATTTAATGGCATGTAGCATTTCTTTCATTCCATTTACAAATACTAATGACATTTTCATCATATAAATGTATCACCTAATATATTTTTCCACGATTGACAACAATTTGCATTTTTAAAAATCTATTTAATACCATCTCTATTTTTTTCCTTAAATTTTCATGATTTTTAGTTTAGTCGCTTCGATAGGTGGGATAATGCCCGATTATATAAATATTTTTAACAAAAATCTCCGGAATTATCAAAAAAAAATTATGACAAAAAATATTGTAAAATCCTCTCGGATCACCTTTTTTTTTACTCAATACACAATCATGCCATAAAAATTTTTTTCTTTTAATGTAAAACTAAATTTTTTAGATTCTTACTGTTATAAAATATGTGTTTTAATAACCTCCATTTATACGCAAAATTTAAATTTTTCCATTAAATATTTTTTTGTGTAACCAAATGTTTATTTGCCCAATCGCCGTAATAAGACTTTTTATTTTGATTATGGAATAGCACAGTATGTCTCTGGTACACTTATATAATTTACACGATAATAAAGCACTTCTGTCAAAATATATGTCAATATTAACATGAAAACATTATTTTTATGCTTTCTTAACGTAATTTATCTTAACTGAACTACCATTATATATTGCACTTGTTTCTGAACTCTGGTATCCAAATTACCGAAACTGGAAAGATTGGAAACACCATCTCTTTAAACACACAAACATATTTTTTTCCGTGACGCAATACGTCGATCACAATAGTAAAATGTGACACACGTCAGTAATTTATCAAGCAATCTCGTATTATGTCACAAGTATGGTTGAAGTATTTCATATTTAAAGTGCAGAATAACCAAAGTTATAACAAAAAACATAACTTGTAGAATTTAAACTATCGAGCAACGTCTCTATAGTGAGAGCATTAAGGCAACATTCCTCTATATCAATGATTCACGAACGGTCTGCCTTTGATTTTCGAGTGTAGAGAAAAATTAGTTTATAAGAAAAATTAGCTAATCTCCGAAAGATTTCTAAACTTATGAACTGAAAAATAGTTACTTTCTATGGGCCAAATCAAAAAGAGTCTGAAAGTTATTTGATTCTAATCCACTTTTTTTTAGTTTTTGCTTGTTATTTTCATAGTTTTCAATTTTCAGTGATTTAACTCAAAGGCGGCACATATTTCTGAATTTAAAATCTTATCATTTTCTTCGTTCCGCTGAGAACTATCTAGTACAAAATGTCTAGTCTATAGGGTGCTTCCATTAAATTTTATAATATCCATTGGTTAGCCTGATATACATATGTACCTATATGTTAACATAGAGGATGCATCTGTGATATGATGATTCATATTTATCTATTAACTCTACTTTTAAAAACGTACTTTTTCCCTTATTTCCATCGATCATCTCCTGAATATTGTCGCAATACCTTTATGATTTTGATGATAGCACAAATCCTAATTAAAGCCACAAATTTCTACTTCCAGAAAGCAGATGATATATAATCAGAAATTATCAAGCGGAAGTCATTATGACTGAAACACTTTCATTTCTTGCTTTTCGTCGTTAACTGTAAGAGGTTGAGCGAGACAACTTAGTTTCCACACATTTGCTTAACTCGAAACTAACACAGTGCCGCAACTTGTATTGAAATGATGGCATATTAACAAACTGCATTGTGGTTGTCGTTGGTTATGACATTTAATTATAATTTCGAAATTTACATTCTATGATATAAAAGTAGTCAACTACGGGGTAATCTATGGTGATTGTAAACGTCCTCTTTCATTGGTGATATTCGTTAGTATTGTATATATATCATATTACACTGACCCGCATGGATACCCTGTTGATCTGTAACATGTTGCGTGCATGTAATTTGTGTAATTAAATTGGAACATACCAATAAAGAATATGTATACATCGTTTTGTTTGTATGTCCGTTTACATTGTTCGATTTGTTAACTCTTTATTATCATGAAATAATTCGTGACTACAATACTCAGAAAAAGTTTGTTGTGCAAATGAATCTGAATATTTCCAGTTGATTATGTATAGATACTACAAAAACACGAAGTGTTCGATTTGTAAAGAAAAGATATATCTTTTATTGAATAAGTCTTTTCTGCGTAGGACGTAGTGAGTGCTTTTATAGTTAAGTACGTTGTGACTATTGTATATCAATTCGTCAATAGTGAATACATATCCATACAAATAACTATAATTTAAGTATCCGTCCACAATTTTATAATTCTCAGCTTTCGTGTATTTTTTTATTTCGCTTATTGGCACCACAAAACAAATTTAATGTAAAAAAAATATCTACCTGTTTGTCTGTTCAAACGGATTTAATACAAAAACTATTAAAGCTTTTAATAGAAATTTCACATTAGTTCTAAATAATAGCCCCGAAATTCACTCAGATTTTATTTCATCGTGATGTTTCAAATATTCAAAGTTATGGTGACGCTTGTATTGGATTCCATGAAGCATATCAACACAATTTTATTTTCTGACACTTTGGTACATATACGTGCGCGTTACGTAATCCATATTTTATATCTAATGCAAGTCAAATATGTATTAAAATAAAGTTCAATAAAGAAATCCCGGTACAGAAATTAAAATTGTTTCGGGTCACTTAATTACTTCACGTTTTGAATATTATCTAAAATACTTTTAACTAAATATGTATATTTTGAATGTGTTCCCTGTGACTCTATCCATAATGAAATACCAAAACTAATTTCAAAGCATCCTATGAAATTAGTTTCGCTATTTCATAATAGAATAGTAACAGTAATCTTGCTGATTATTAAATAATTTTTCCACGAACTTTGATAGGCAAAAGTTTAAATTACATTAACAAACCCTGATTTATATATATATATATATATATATATATATATTCCTGCTCAATTTACATTTTTTTAAATAAATTCTTAACCAAATATAAAACTCTACGGGAATCAAGCCGTGAGCACAACTAGTTTAAGTAAAAAACCTGATAAATACATTTTAAATAAAAACCATTACAGACAGCACCGAAGGCAAAATTTAAATAAAAAATACATAAATTTACAGGTAATAGGTTGTGGAAATCTTTTCTACATCGATTTTAATTTTTTCCCAATATACAGCTGCGTCGATATATATATATTTATACATTCTCACTGTCGTTTTGGCTGTCATCTATTATCTCCTATTCTGACTTCAACAGTCCGAAAATTGGGGCCTTTTGAAAGTCCACTAATAATGTCCCGTTACTGTTATCTAACGCTATATATAACTCAAATATTAGTTTATTCTCAACCAAGCGTAGGGATTAAAATTATCACGTCCTAAGGAACCATGTGATTACCTACTATTTTGATTCATTCTGTGCAACAAAACTCTACATGCGTCAGGTGTGTGTGTGTGTGTATGTATGTATGTGCGTGTTTATGTGTGTTTTTTTACGTATGTGTATATTATATATTAATACAGAAGCAGTCGTACGATGAGCTATCGACGATGTTATTGAAAACCTACATTAAATCCCCCTCTCAAATTCCTTAACAATTTATTTTTTCTTTGTGACCATCGGAGTTTAGGACATTAAGTGGTAGGGAACGATGTAGAAGACAAGTATACAAACTACGTGAGATGTTGTTTTTATCGATCTTATTCATTTGGATCATTGTTGTCATGTGATATTGAATTTCAGTACGAAGATCTTAACCAACAGGTTTAATAATCCACTCTACACTTAGTTGATGGTATTTGATAAATAGAGTTTTACAGGATGTCGGAACCATTTTAATCAAAAACAATTTCGATTACGTTAATAATTTGTTTGATCGGAAATCGTATATGAATATAGTTTCCTTAACGGGACCAAGTAATTTGTCCCTATTTATGAAAGTGAAAGTTTGTCTGTTAATTTCTTTCTTTTCTTTTACGCTTAAACGACCTAACGGATTTCAATGGAATTTTATATGGATAATATGCATTTTATGCTAAACGATAACCTATATATTATTATATTATCATTTACTGGAGCTTAGCTGTAAAAATACACTCGAATAAAAATTGCGCTCCCCACGGAAAACTAAACGCACTGCCAAAAGTACAAAAAAAGTTCGCGACGGTATGTAGCTCTTATTAATGGGTAATGAATTGAATATCACATGCGGAGATGTTTATTGCAAAGAATAAAAAAATTCATTGTTGACATATATTTGAAATACATATGTTTAGCAACAAAATGTCTTTTGACACTAAGCTTTATAAGTACTTATAATCTATAGTTTATCAGTTATTAAGGTAATAATTTATCCTTGCGTATATCTACGCAGTACTTACGTGTTTGCATGTGGCAGGGAATTCCAGCGGAAGTAGAATTTTAACTTGTGCATGAGTTGAAGTGAGAGGCGAGAAGAATTATCAAATGTGACTGAAAGACAGACTAACATGTGAGTGATCTCATAAGGATTCTGCTTTTGTAAGAAATCATGACTAAATGTACACGTAACTTTTGTATATAAATCATTTTAATTTATCCTCATGGCCTGAGTTAGACTCAGTTATTTGATATCGGAAAGTAAACGAGAATACAATATATGATACAACGCATTAATGGTGTTAACATTTAAATATATTTAAGAAATTGATAACTTAATTATATTGGTGGATAATATTTTAATGTGACCGAGCCAGTCGGGCTTTCAATTGTCTTGCATCGCAGTACCGATAAATTTCCATACATTTGAACTTCGAGGACCACTCCACCACAGTGCGAAACGAAAAAACAATGGATCGAAAAAGTTTCCTCAACCTTCAGTTCGGTTCTCTGAAACACTTCGGTGTCGGTGATTTTAAACCGATTAAAGGAGCTGAACTACCAATTGTCAGCTCAGTCTGGACTGGTTTCCACATCTTGCTAAAGATTATTTCTCTCATTACTTTAGGAGGGGGTGTTTTATGTACCGAGAACTTAAACGATTTTTCTCTTTGCGTCTCTGAATTCCTCAACATTTTTCTCGGCTGCATGAAGTTCATTGTTTTGATCTTTCACAGAAGGCGAATCTATAAGCTCTTGAAAGTAATTGAAATAGATCGACTAGACTATTTTGATGATGATAGATTCATGGAGACCGGGAAGGTGGAGTCTATCAAAATAGTTATGCGATACATGTTAATATGTGTTTTTTGGCTGATAGGATATTACACATCCTCCTTCAGAAACAAAAATGTAGATTTTGACAGAAAGTGGACATTGTTAAATCTGTATACGCCATACGACTTTTATGTAAAAGACAGGTATGTACGAAACAGTTTAGTAGTTATGGTTGTCGACGCTTATATTGGTTTTGATCAATTCTTTTCTCCTAAACTTAATTTCTTCGTTATATTCGATTGAAGTTCTTCGCAAGATAATAAGTATTTAAATTTTTATAACCGAATAAGTATTTTTTCTTTAATAAAATGTGTACTAATATTTTTAATGCAATATTTTCAATAATTTAAAAATTTTTGTGCTACAGGGAATATTTTAATTGACGTTTAATTTGCAAATTTTAGCTATTAAAATTGGAAATAAAAGTTTTTAAAATGAAAATACCTTGCTCTATATTATTTGCTCATTTAGTAACTTTTTATTTTGATTCTATTACGATTTAGACAAACTTTTCATGGAATGTTTGCAAAAATGTTAAACGAATTAAGACGTCACATTACAGAGCAAAACTGAAACATTCCATAACAAGACGTTAGACTTGAGAACAAATATCTGCAGTTTAGTTCCACTTAATGATAATTTTTATAAATCCATGGCTTGTGACTTTTAACTGGCACTCACTATGGAAGTGATAAATGCTCACAAGTTTGCAGGTTTAGGAGTTAATTAATATTACTTAAGACTTTGACTAAATTAGGTAATCAGGGCTTCAAAAAGTTCAAATTTTCGGTGTAAATTCAGTATAAGACAGTATGGCTATAATAACTGATACTATTATATTCAACTCCAAAGTTTTTACATTAAACATTTAAGTTAAAACCTACAAAAAATTGCTTCCCATTTGAATATATCTATAAAACATCATCAGCACTATGTGGAGATCAGCTCTCGACGGCGGACAATCATATATACCTTTTAGGTCTCCATTACCTTCCCATGATAGAAACATAAAATGTTTAGCCTATAATATTATAATTGCTAAAATGAGTCAAACGATACCTATTCTGTAAAAATCGGAAAAGTTGCTTTAGAAGTTATGAAGGATCATAAAATCTACTTACATAAATAAAACTCAATCCAATTTTATGTGTTCACCGTAGTTGATAAAATTCTTTTTTATGCGGATCGCATATAATATATGGGAGATCATGCTTCCTCGGGTTTACTGGTTGTATATACATAGGACAAAACTTTCAATAATTTCATTGGTCTCTAGTTCAATCTATATTTTCTTTTTCATTTTATTATGTCTATATTATTTTTATCAATTGTTAAGTATGAAATCTGCCAGGTTAAATAATTACTAACTACCCCGAATTTATTAAATGGCTAGGGAACTATTCTGAATGTTAAATTAGCTTCAAATGTTTTTTTTTCAGATACGGAGTCGTACAATTTCTTCTTACCTTACTCGTCATCTACCAGGCTTACAGCTCAATCTTTATGGATGTATTTTCGGTTTCGATGTTCATATTCGTTGCTCAACAATTCAAGACCCTCGCCCATATGTTTGAAGTGATACGCTTTAACGACCCAACAGAGAGAAAACTTCTATGGAGAGATACAAAGAACGGAGTCGGTCTCTGTGACCGTGAAGGAAAGCCCAATATGCCCAGCGATTTGAAAACCGCCATTACATTTCACAAGATTCTCTTTGAGTGAGTGTTGGTTAATGTTTACTAACAGGGTTTTCCAGCATTGCTGGGGCGAGCGCTGGTCGACACCTAATAACTATATTGAAATCGAAATAGTAACAGAATGGTTATCTCCTTAAAAAGGGGCATCGTTTCTCTTGTCAAAATAAATTTTCTATAAACAAATGGTGGGCCCGATCCTATTCACCATCGATTTTCGAACAAAGTTAGGTAACGGTATTTGGTTGTCTTTAATATTTAAACATTTTCAAAAATAGATTCATTTTCGAAACTGGCTCCAATCAAAAGAGAAATTAAAAATTAACTGAAAAGCGTGTCTAATAATTTGGATTATAGAGGAAAAACGAATTTGGTCATTTACAAGTAACTTGTGGATATATTTCATTTATAAAAATGATACTGGTTTTGAGAACTTTTTTCAAAAGTCCGTGTAGAGGAAACATAGAACCTTTATAAGTTCACTCATGTGTCTGTCTGCCCGTTTGCCACCGTAATTTTTCTCAAAAATTTCTTTATGCAGAAATTTAAAATTTGGCTTATAAATAAGGCACGTTAACACGCACATATCCTAACATATCCGCATGTATTTTAAGCTAATACTAGAAAAATATATGGAGATTTTTTTGATGAGGCGAATTAAATATTGGAAATAATTATCAAATTCCGTGCATAATATGGGGTATTTTTTGAAATGTTATATAGTTCTCAAAATTATTTTCAGAGATGCAGTGAAATAAATCGAGGAATAGATGTTCATTATATATATATATATATATATATATATATATATATATATATATATATATATATATATATATATATATATATATATGGACACTTCCTTCTACATAATTGTATTAGGTATTTTTAAGTATTTATTGCGCGAGAACATCCATTAACAATGCGAAGTAATTAAACTTAAAATGGGAAGTGGAAACCTTGATGTGCCAGCCAGACTCGGACTTGGCATTTTTTTTTAAATAAGGCGCTAATAATGATTGAATGATTAAATGTGGATTAATGATTAAATAAATATAATTGACTTTTTCACATTTTGTAAAAATGTGTGACAAAACGGTTTAAAAAAGTGCCCATTAGATTTTTTTTTTCAAAACGTACACCAAATTTATTTATTCAGCCATGATTTCTTGTTTTTTCACAAATTTAAGAATGGCTTTGTCGGCAGAGTAGAAACTCCACTTAAAGGAGCCAATTTAATATTTTATTACTTATACCAATGCGTCATCAGGTAAAACAAACATCCATATCTATTATTTTCTTCCCTTTATTGTTATCATTTTTATAGGGACATTTTTTATTCGAACCATTACTCGAAAGAAGTAAACGAATGCAATAATAAATTATTCATTCATTTTGTTTCATTTATTTTTCCATGAAGAATTTTAGTATATTTTCATATTTAAGAGTTTCAGGCATACTCTTCAGAAATACATTTTTTTTTTCAATTTTAAGGTGTGCTTATGATCTACAAACCGTGTGGAAATTAATATTTTTCATCCAAGTGCTGCAGAGTTGCGTTCCACTATGTCTATGTCTGTTCCTTATTATGCACGTGAGTATTAAGAAGAATTGCTTAAAAATACTGTACATTTAAGTATACAACTTTCGAAAAGAAAAAGTATTAGAAGATATCTAACCGTCTTTTTGCGTTTGCCTTTTTGCGTTTAAGTGTATTTTAGGAAAAGCCAATTTTCCATTTTTTCTTTCGTGTTATAAGTGCAATTTTTACCAATGAAGAGTTGATACGAATCTTAATGTTTTTTCTTACGTTATGCTTTTATTGTAGAAACCTAAGTTAGAAAGGTGTGAAAGCAAATGCATTCACAGCCATTTTCCAGAATTTGTTTTAGAAAAAATGATATATTATTGAATTTGGTTCTTAGTAAGCCTTCACTGCTGCAAAATACACAAAATATAAATTTAACTGATAGTACGGAACGTCTGCAACTGAACCACTACTATCAAATATATATAATTGTTTGTTTTATACAAACTCAGAGAAAGATGTCTGTAAGAAATAAACATATACCAAGGTGATTTGAAATATTTTTTTTCCAACCCTGACTCGAAACTCTAACAAAAAGTCAATATATACCTAATTAAATAAAGAAACTATACTGCTTGTTTAATTTCGCAGATGACGCTTTCGAAATTTGTATCAAAATATGAATATTTTTATATGTCTACGTATACATGTACTCATCCCATGAAAACTGACATTTATAACGTCTTTTGCGCATTACATAGTAGCGTCAATTTTAACGTACAATATAGATGACCGACAAAAATTATTAGTCTCATAATAATTGGAAAGTATAAACTGATGATTTTTAATACACTAATTCATGCTTCATATAAAAATCGGTCATCTAAATAATCGGAACAACTCTAAGCAACTCTCGCCGACCCGAACCTGAGGAGTTGAAACTAGCTAACGAAGAATAGGATAGAACCTTCCATAAAAACTTCCATAATACACATTAATGGAGATAGCAGATATTTAACTAGCGGTGTTTACGTTTGACTTGTGCGGGAATTCGGCTTTCTACTATACTCTTCGAAAGTCGGCGGTTATCGACCGTCAACTCATCATTTACAAAAGTCTTATGTCTGTTTTGTGCGTCTTATACATTATTGATTGTTAAATAAACTGTTTCGCTATACATTGGACCATTTAATAGGATTCAATTTGTTTTTGACGTTTTTTCAGAACGTCAAATTTACCTATGATGAGATTTGGGACGCAACCACTCACTTCAACTTCTTTGTTTATTTCATCTATCAACTTTTCCTGATAACTTCGTGTGCAGACAGAACCCGTTGCGAAGTAAGTCGTGTAATAATTTTTTTAGAATGGAATAGAAAATATTTAAAACATCAACACTTAATCACACTACTGATGTAATAGCACATACCGTAAAACACAGTGTGTATAACCCCAAAGACTCGGGAGCTTAAAAACTTCTGAATTTTGTTTGTACATTCAATATCTTTAAGCGGATTACATATTTTGAATTTTTCAATATTTTTAAGGAATCGTAATTTGCTGCACTGAGACATGGCTTAAATCAAGCTTAAACTCTTTATTTGTACTTGCAAAAGTAATGAATAACGTACACATTGTTTTAAAATATACCCATCTGTCACTTCCCTATCATTTTTATGCATTGATTTTACCAACTTTTGAATACAAATTTAATCTCCTTTTTTCATTTACATCCTGAATTACATGAATTACATGAATTTCATCAGCCAGTGAGTTACGGGTAAGATTTAAAGAGCTATTATTTATTTATTTAAAATTTAATGCATATATAAATATATAAACGGACTTATTGCTACAGGACAAATTTAATTTAATAAATCCAAACACCAAGTAAAATTATATATATTTTTGGAAGACTGCAACAGGTCGTCTAAAAAAATTGGTTAAAAGAATAGTAAATTATATTGTAACTTATAAGAAAAACAACAAGTAATTAATAACAATATATTGATAATAGGATTATATGCAGAGGGTGGAATAATTCGGAGTTACGAAATTAATTTTTTGACTGACATTTGAACGCGTGAATTTACGGCTTTTCCCGGATATCAGAGCCCAATTTATACCACACTTTGCCAACGATAACCATGATGGAATATTCACAGTAGGAGGCGCCAAGTTTGAAGATCAGTATTGTAAGGAGATTTTCAGAGTAAAATCCAAGCCATCTATTCCCACCTAAGGCCGAGAGTCTGCTCCTGGAAAAATGTGTGTGTATTAAATAAAAGAGAAGACAGAGATACGTACGTTGCAACGGTTAAGCTGCCTTTTGTATTAATAAATGTAAGTTATTTAAGCCATCCTCGGTAAGATCCGAATATATCTCACCAGCCAAGCAAAAGCAGCGAGAGTAATTGAAATACTTGCTGAACTTTAGTTTTTTTTTTATTTCAAATATTGAGGATGTTTGAGGATGCTTTAAAGAATATATTTTGCTGGATTTTACGAATATTTCATTTATTTGAGGCTGCTAATTGAACTTTCGATCATTCCGTATGTTCAGTTATTTGACAGTAGTGTAGTAGGGGATTACATTGTGACGCAATAATAACTGTGATAAATAAGGTATTAACTCTTCAAATGAGCATTTGACTACAATAACAATGAGCTGTGATAGTATTCAAGAAATCAGAATATAGAATCAAATTATCTCATATTCACATAGTATTTGTACAATATTAAGGAGAATACGAGTATCCAATATCAAATAGAGTTAAATTTCTTAAAATAATACTTGGTATTTTAAAGTTTTGTATATGGTCAACCAATACAGCGGTATTTAAAAATTTAATCAATTTTCACTGTCTACGAAATTTGACCATGAAATCTACTAGATTCATATAAACAGAGTATTTCTATAGAGTCAATATATAACAGTAGGCTGAAGCAGAACTAAATAACGTAAAAATGTGTTGAATTATAAAACACTGCCATATTAAAGCAATGGTTTAAAATTTCACATATCTTTAATTGTACATTTTCCGGACATTATAATTAATTTACACTGTTTACGCATATATATATATATATATATATATATATATATATATATATATATATTTCTTTTTTATCATCCAATTAGTATTGCTTATTTCCGTGAATTGAAATGCCCAATCCTTCGCATTTTTAATAGTGATATTCAATTTCAATATTTTTAGTGTTTCATAATAGAACTTGTCATAAGGCTTTGTCGTTCGTCCATCCATCGGTCTATCAGTGAATTTCAGATTGTAAAGAAAAGAAAATAGAATTTTGAAATTCACCTTTAACGTGTAGTTCTTTGGCGTAAAAATTAAAAAATGATTTCGGAAAATTTCTCAAAGGTGTGAAGGGGAAGAAAAAAATGTTATTTTTGGCCTAAATACATATGTGCAATAAAATGCAAATATATTTTAATTTTATTTATTTAAGAACCATTTTGTCATAAGATCTATAAGAGACGTTACGACACTACTTTTTAACCTTTTTAAGTTATAGCTAGTGGTCAGACATTGATGTATTGTTTTTGCAGCAAGAGGTAAGACATTGATGTATTGTTTATGTATAGTATATGTGCATTTAGTTTTAAATGGTTAGTGAACTCTTCAGCTATTCATTCATCTTTATTCACGACTGTGAAGCTCCCAAATTTTTTAAATAAAGCTTATTACTTATTTAACTTTTCTATTTTATTTTTTATGTCTCTAGCGTTTTATTCATTTTTTTTATAATTTATATATGAGATATGTATGAGATATTTTTCAGACTTGAAATTAACCTTACACAAAGATTGTTTGGGCTTTTCTTGCCTATTAATCTCTGTACCTTTGCATATTTTTCCATCTTACGTTTTAGCCTGAATGTTAAGTTAACGATGATGAAGTTTTGATTTGTATTTATTAAAAATTAAATAATTTCTTAATATTCACAGTCGCTACTTGTAGCGGAGGGTGTCTACTTTAGTGACTGGATGGTTGGATCTTTGGCGGCTCAGAAACAACTGCTTATCGTAATCCAGAGAGCGAACAAGCCTCTTGTATTTTCTGCATTCGGATTTTATGACATAAATATGCAAACGTTTTTATCGGTGAGTATTTAAAAAAATAGCACAGAAACAAGAATTTTTGTTGTTTTGTTGGTAATATAATAATATGTCGATTAGTTACTTCTTATTTGATCAGTACTTTTTATAATCAGAAGGCAAAATAAATGCATTTATAACTTCATTATATCTATTTTTCTTCTACCTCCGTTCACACGTCCATTTGTCTATCATAGCTGCACAATTTCGATAGTTTTAGAATCACATGCGTGAAATTTTGCATATCGATATTTCACATGGGTTGTCAACAATAAATACGACACATAGGTTACGAGAAAATATTACAAGTATTTCAAAACCATTTATTTCAGAATATTACGTAAGATCATACTAAATATATCGTTAAAAAAGTCCAGATAATTTTTCTCAGTATTCATGTGAGGTAGAAAGTTGTTTAAAGTATACATTTTGAGTCGTCGTTCATATGAATTGCGATCTCAAAGCATGATTTATTCCTCGTTACTTTTAGAGCAGCAAAAGTTTTAAACTGGCTCATTGTTAAGATTTTTGCATGGCCATACTAAAAGTTAATATTCCTTTAAATGTATTAATTAAATCCCCTTGCTCGCAGTTAGTTTTACACAATATTCGTGCTCGTTAAGAAAATTAATTGTAATTTTTCTCACGTAACGGAAAATTTCGTGGTGGAAAAAATGTCTTGACATTGGAAAACTTTTTTTCCCAAGAAACTTTTTCACGAAAGAACTCTCAGTATTCGAGATCAAGAAATATTTCCCAGGATGTATCAGCAACTGCTCTAAGATAATAGAATCTAGTTAGATGATATACTTTAATGCTCAAATTATAAGAAAACAAAAAAAATAAATTCTGTGTATATCAAAGTTCATAGCGGATTTAATAAGCGTAAGTAAAATTTTGATGATGGATTTGAAACAAAAACGATTTTTTTTCCATTTTCAGATCATTAGAGCGGCATATGGGGCCTTTGCCGTGATGAGAAATTTCACTTAACTTTAGTTCGCAAAACCTACGTTTTTCTTGACTGCATTGTACAGAGAACAAGGAAGCAATGGTGATCACGTGTAACAAAAGTATAATTTGTGAGATAAAAGCATTTATTTAAGTTTTATCGGAATTTGTTGTAAAGTTATGAGTACATACAAATAAAAGGAAAATACTTTTAAACACACTTTAATTTACTAAAACAAGATTATATATTTTGTCGTATGAGCTACGTGAACGTGCATAAAAAATAAATTCATCTCGGGCATAAGTTTAACAATTTAGTTATTTCTGTTTAACTAAATACAAGAGTATTTGAATATTGAATACATTTGGCGTTAATTTTGTAGAAATTTATTATTCACAATTAAATGAAATTACGTGGTGTAGTATTATTTCTACTTTCTTTAATTTCTTTACCACGACCTAGGTTTCATTGTATTACAACATCTTCAGGTGAGAATCTCTTTGCCTTTGTACCTGAAGATGTTGTAATACAACGAAACCTAGGTCGTGGTAAAGAAATTAAAGAAAGTAGAAATAATATTACATCACGTAATTTCATTTACAAGAGTATTTGATAAAGTATTAAACATTTCTTATTTTACACGTACTTTAGCGTATTAGTAGGTTACAACATTGTAAACTATTTAATAGGTTATGTCATTCAGCGTTATTTTGTTTGTATTATGTTATAATCAGGAAACGATTTAGCTTGAAAGTTTATTTTCGTTATTTATAAAAAACAGAGTTTAAAAGAAAATCAAATTACCCAATAAAAACTAAAAAGATTGAGACAAATCATTTGTTCGATCGATCGATTGAGACTAGTTATTTTTTTAAAGCAATCTAATGTTTGCGGGTTGCACTCTGCCACTGCGATTACATTGTCTGCTTTTCTAATAAAGTAATTAAGTCTTTGGCGTTGTTGTCATAATAATATAATAAATAAATTATAAATTTGCAATTTATTTCCGTTAAACATGCCTGTGCGTCAGAAGTGGATGGTTTTATTAAACTGATTTTATCTGATTTCCAGAATTCACAAGATGTAGAAAAATCAAAAATTATTTTAGTCTAGGTAGAAGGTATTAAACTGAATTTATTTGACTCCAAGGACTTACAGGATATAGAAAAATCGAAATTCATTTTAGTCTAGGTAGAAGTTAACATACTAAAAACCAGAAAAAAATTCGGAAGACCGAAAAACCTTCAGGATATCTAAGTTCGCCGCTTTCCAGGTTTGTTTGGGCTTTTATTGCCTATTAATCTCGGTACGTTAAAGTAAGGTATCTCCCACGAAGGATCGAAGTTCACCATGATGGGAGGGCTGCTTCTCTGCCTCATGTAAAACCGGGGTCACCGCTTTGTGAGATCCTATCTACTATACTCATTAAGAATCGCGTTCCGCGGATGTTTAAAAATATGTATTTAACTAATAACTGCTTATAAATTTACTTTATTTAGAATTGTAGTTTATGAAACAGACCATCGTTAAAATTAAAATAAAGTTTAATAACCCTGAGCAATGTTAATTTTAAGACAGTGGCTAATAGAGTTCCTTAGTTAGTTGCTTGATGTTCATGTTATGGAAATTCCCCGACTTACGCTTGCGGCCTACAAAGCTAAGTTTTAATCGATATTTATGCTGAGTTGCTTCTTAGTAGTACGCCGTTATTCATCGGGTGATGTGAGTTAACTACCATTCTTTTGAATTACTTTATCTGATATCTTTATATGTTGCTTTTCAATAATTTACCATTATCAATCGGATATTTTGAATTTGCTGACGGAATATACGGGTATGCTTATCGTTATATAACTATGGTCCTAACGAAAAATTTACAAACCTCAAAATCCATTAACGGAAAGTCAGTGGGATATTGAATTTAACAGGTACACTATTCCAGACAATTTTGTATTAATCACTTTGATTTTTGTCCCTTGAAGACGGACAAGATTATTATCGCGGCGGCGGCAAATCATGTCAGAATACCGTAAGTGGTAATTATTATTCTACTCCGTACTTTATTACACTAAGCAAGTTAGTACATTGAGTATGTTTTGAAAGATGTAAATAATAGCATAATTTTTGTTGTCAATAGGAATATTCCACCACCATAAAGCGTCCATATGGACACTTAAATGTTTAATATCCTGTATATTTTTGAACGGTTTATATACATATAGCCTATATTCTGAACGACTGTTCAGAATATTATGTATTATGTTTTGTAAGGCGAAGGCGTAGGCCTCTTAAACTGCTTTGATGATATGCGAATAAAATGTTGTTTTCCAAAAATAGCTTTTATGAATCATAGTTGAAGTTATTATGAGCAGAATAAATAATTTTCTTGGAACAATAGAGTAGTATCATCAGCAAAGTGAACTAAATTATCTTTCATTCAGTTTTATCAGGTCTTTAATCACAATTAAATGAAACTACGTGATGTAATATTATTTCTATTTTCTTTAAGTTCTTTGGCTACGACCTAGGTTTTGTTGTATTACAACAACCTCAGGTGGACTATTAACAAAGATCGTCGTAGGTGGGCCATAAGCAAAGAGCGAAAGATATTAGCAAAGATCGTAGGTCGTGGTAAAGAACTTAAAGAAAGTAGAAATAATACTACATCACGTAGTTTCATTTAATTGTGAATAGTGAATTTCTACAAAATTAACGCTAAATATATTCAATATCAGGTCTTCAAAGTAAATTGAAAAGAATATCTATTTAGATCTGCAGCTTGATGAACTATAATGTCTTGCTGACGGCTTATATTCTATCTTTCGCCTGGCTATTAAAGTATTCTAATAAAACGTTTCGTATACCCACATGTTGCATTTTTTTGAAACAAAGTCTCGCGCTATAGAGTGGAATGTTTAGATATATCAGTATATATCCTTAGCATCTATGTGCTCAGTTATGTAATCAATTCTTCTCTCTTTTCCTCTTCTGAAGTCAAATTTTCAGTCAGAGTAAAATCCAGTTTTCTTGAAAAATTTGGTTGGTCTTGTGTTTAAATATTATTTTATTTAACACATTCAGTAATATTCATCCATAAATGTTATCATATCACCGGTATTTTGAATTGAGTTATGATGCTGGCTTTCTTAGGAAAAAGGAAGTTCCCCTTCGTGTAGATGTATCATAAACCTGAGTAAAATTTTTGAAATTTTTTCACGCTATACAAAAAATCGATTTTGCAAGATTTTGATAGATTTTATAACTTTTTCACTCATGTTACCATACAAACTTTAACAATGTTCGTAGCATAACAAAACTTTGATAGATCTTATTCCCGTTTTCACACACCTGTTAGAAGCTTATTTCTTAAAGTTTTTTCTATACTAGCAGAATGTCTTATAAGACTTTTTACTACATCACCCACGTTAATATTAGAAACTATGCTTTTACGAGGGTAATTTAGTTATTAACCAAATTCGGATGGTTTTAATTTGACTCTTGTCCTCGTTAATTTGTTTTTTACTAATAACTAATCTTCACATACTCTATTGCCCTATTACAGATACGTCTTTTTTATAATAGTAAGTAATGTCGTATTTGATGGACCGTTTATGATTTATGGATGAATTGGAATGGATGGACCTTTATTATGAATTTTAGGTACTAAATAATTAGTAATCCAAGTTTTAGTTTTTATCTATATATATTATTATTTTATCCTTGTCAATGTCAGTTCAGTAAATGATATTTATAACTTATTTGATTTAAATCAGTTTTACAGTCTGAGATGACATTATAAGTTTATATCCTATGACATTTAGCATTGTACTTTTAAAGTCACATTTACACCAAAGGTATGATTTTTTAATAATTTCCTGGCATTGTCTAAATCATATATGAATTAGGGAGATGCTTAATTAATTTGTGTTATATCCTAAGCTAATTATTTTCTGTTTCATTTTCTAAGGTAAAAATTTGATAAAGATTGAAAATTTACACATTGTGAGTACAAGCGTAATGAAAATGAGCTTCTTAAGAATAAATAAATTGTTTTTATTTATTTATTCGTAATTATGCTGTTTCGTAAGGTGAAAATGGTCAAATAACTACTTCTAATAAAAAGCTAACTAATAATAGTTAATGCATTACTGTATTTGTTTGACAGATCTTTAAAGAAACTTGATACTCTCTGGTCCCTTAACTTTTATTGAATGCGTAATGAATGTTATCAAGGTATTTTAATGTTAAATATTTTATAATGCCCTAAAGCACTTAAAATTTGATCTATTAATACGATTGCAGGTCGTAATATATGGACTGAATAACTTTTAGTCATATTTCCATATCTTTTGTTATTTGACTATTTAGATTGAAGTGAATATTGCCAATCCCAAAACTTTGCCAGGGAAAGCATTAAGTAAATGCAGGGCTAGATGCCACTTTCTTCCCATTTGCAGGGACTCGTATCAAAACAGGCCGTAAATGAAAAGTAAGGGTTGCACGTGGGGATAAGGCCATAAACTTTAAAACAAAGACATCGAATGAAAGTTTTCTTTATTTTCACCAACGTAAGGACGAAAGTTACATGGAGATGAAATGGATCAATTTGTTTTTAATTTGCTGCACACGACAGTGTCATAAAAGATCTTAATGTATTAATACCCAAAATTTCAATAGATATTACAATAGGTTAATCAAAGACAACAGCTTAGTTCCAAATTCCCTTGACCTAAATCGAATTGTTTGTGTGTGCATAAACCTACGACATTGCAAATTTAGTAGTTTCAATAATATGGTAAATAAAATTGATAATCTATGTTTAGTTTCAATATATTCTATTTTTGATTTGTTAATATAAATAAACGAAAATAATTTTCAATTAGAGTAAGAAATATTTAAAATTAAAAAAAGGTAAAATGTTTTGAAAAATAAATTAATTTTACTATTATCAAAAACTACAAAACATGTTCAAAGCAATTTTCATTGAAAATTTAAATGAAATTAACTGAATTATTTTGATACGACAATGTAATACCACAATCATGTTACTATTATTCGAAATTAATTTATTTTAATATTATAATAACGCATATGTTCAATATCGCCAAAAAACAGCAAATGCAATTTTCCGTGTGGACAAGCTTCATTAGAAAAAAAGGTTCTAAAGGTTTTTGTTTTGTTATCTCTTTATAACACATAACATCACTAGTATACGTCATTGTACTTTCTCTCATTTTTGATCGTCTTTCTAGTACAATTAATCCATGGGTGAGGCCGAACGAGAATTGCTTAAGTCGAATTAAGGTAAGTTGGGATACGACTTTATATCTTGTTGCGCAAATTCGTCATCATTGGGACGAATAGCCAACTAAAACGATAGTACAGAACAACAAAGTGTAGTAAAATTTTAGTTATTTCAAAATATTTCTGCCAAAACATAAAACAAAATTATTTTAACTTGGAAGTTGGGCCAGCATTTTTTTTTTATTTTCGGGCAAAATTTCTTCCCAGAACGCTAATGAATTCTAACTACTGAATTTCTAACCCTCTTGCAATTAAACTGAGGCTTCCTATCAGGTTTGCCATCGATATTTGATCTTCCAAATGAACTGAATCCGAATAACCGTCCGGTCAATGACCGGGTACCCGGGTATCCATTTCAATGTCGCAGGTTAAATTTATTAACTTCTCCTCAAAAAAATTTTATGGCCGTCTGGATCCCCAAAATTGAAGTAGTTTGACACCCATTTTTCACAAATTTTTTTAAAAATCAGTTATTTAATGAAAGTTATTAACTATAAAACTTTATACCTCTTCCGTTCAATGACCAGGTACCCGGGTACCTACTAAGATTAATATATATGAACGACGGGTTTATACGCCCTTAAGAGACAGTTTATTAAAGTATTTAGATAAATTAACTTTTAAATTGATAATAGACAATATAGTTAGTAATTGTTTTTATTCAAACAATAATTCTTATTGTAAACAATTGTAAAAATAGTAAGTAAGAAAAACATAACTCCGTTTTTATTTATTTTAGTTATATTTTTTCCCATTCTTTTACTATTTATTTATATTATTTTATTTATTATGAAACATTGCCATATAACAATTGAAGTACATTAAATTATTTCGTACATCCTTCACATGTCGTGGTTGTAACACAGTGTTCATCACAAATAGGGTTCTCACATACCGAACATATTTTCCTAGTTTTGTGATGTTTTTTTAATTCACTTTGGAGACATGCAGAGCATACACCAGTAATTTTTTTCCTCCCAGTTGAATCGAGCTGCGTCTGAGGTCTCGATGATCCAGATGTTGTTGGCTGCGCATTCGGATTGACAGCTCGACCAAGAAGAGATTCAATCGCCACTTTCGTTGAGAAATGCCTCATAATTTGTGCGTTATGCGAACGACTCAACGTATGGAGTACACAGCTCTCTGCCCAATTGCCGATAAAATAATCGTCGTTCATATGATTTTTTAACAAGCATTTTATTATTCTCATAATACAGAATATATGATGCAAGGCAGGCAATATCGAGAATATTATAAAAAAATGCTAGAGGCCACCTTTGAGTTGATCTTTTTGTAGTATATCTACTAAGCATTTTATCCATCGTGCCTACTCCAGCTTTAGACCAGTTATAAAATTCAATAATTTCGGGTTTTTTCTTTGGACTATCACTAATTTTTGCTTCATAATGCATTGATGATAGCATAATTACAACCTTTTTTTTTTGGCACATAACTACATAGGGTTACTTTTTCATGAAAGCCAAACACAGTGGATAATTCTTCTCGCGTTTTCGATATAGCCAATGCTGGTGGAATGTATGCTTTATTTTTCTTCAGAGTGCCAACAATTGTCAAGTTCCAAGATAGTAAAAATTTTGCCAGTGGAAGAGTAGTGAAGAAATTATCCATTGTAATATTTCTACTGGATCCTTTGTACGGAGCAAGTCTTTGACCACTCTTTCACCGACGTTTTTCTCACGACCATCTTTCGATTTTCCAGTGTTAAGCTGTCCAGTAAGTGGATACAAATTTTCAGCATCACATATCCACCATACTTTGATTCCATATTTAACCGGCTTTGATGGAATATACTGAGTGAATTTAGTTCGACCTCGGTATGGATAAAGTTGCTCATCAATTGTCAGGTTTTCTGTTGGCTTATAATTTTTTGCTAAATTACTATTCAACAATGTCCAAATGTCTCGTATTGGAGCAGCTTTATCACTCTCCAAACGCTGAGTTCGAGTATTTACATCATCAAATCGAATAAAACGAAGAATGTTCCAGAAGCGATTGATGCTCATTGCTGCACGATACAATGGATAACAATGATTGATGCTCATTGCTGCACGATACAATGGATACAATGGATGAATACGACTGCCACATTTTCCTTGCATTATCAGTATTTGAGTTATTGGCGCCAGAGATTATCAAAATAGCCAAGAATGCATAAAATTCCTGCAGCGCGAGATTTTTCCACTCCAATTGTTTTTTCTCTGGATTTTTTTCATTATATTCTGCATATGTTGTAGTTGCCTTTTTATTAGTATGGCGTATAATGATATCAGCCATTTCTGGTGTGAAAAATAATTTGAATGTGTCTAGATTTGACAGCATACTGGTGTTCCTATGAGGTCCACATCTCTCTCGCACAATATTATGACTTCCAACTTGATGTTCACTTGGTGGTGTTGCAGCCCACTGAGTTCCATCTTTTGCTGTCATTCCTGACTCCGTCGCTTCTACTTCACTTTTTTCATCTTCGTCCTCTCCATCTTCATTTCTTTGATCTTCATCTTCTTCGCCTTGATCCTCATGATGTGCAACTTCATCATCTATTATGAAAAAAATACACAATTTATATAACATAATACATTACAATTATCAACGTGCAAAAGAGACAATAGAAATGTTAATTACCTGTAACATCATAATCTGAAGCTGTCGCCTCGCTGGGTGAAAAATATTCATCGTCACTACTATCCAACACGTAGTCATCATCAGATTCTTCTGCTTCGAATGTTTTCTCGAAATTCTTACTTCTCTGAGAGCGGGTGACTCTATTGTAAAAAAATTTCAATTTATTAATTAGTAATTTTTTTTTAAATCGAAAACATAAAATAAATAATTTAGTTGAAAATAAAACAAGTGAATCTCGCCTTACCGTCGAAAACTTGATGAATTAGCCATTGTATTTGTTTAGATTAAATATATATTTAGTGTATATATTTAGATTAGATACGATTTTTTTTATAATATTAATTTTGTATATTTTTTTTCACTTTCACTGTATATTTTGTACGTCTGTTCACTACGCTTGTAGAATTCCAACTGAACACGTTTTTATTCTTTCGTTCGAAATGAAAAGGGGAAAGGGTCATCTCAGGTACTTAAATATCGATTGACCTTGGCATTCTGCTATTGCTATGTCAACCATAACAATAGCAGAATGCCAATTGTTATGTTAGCCAGCTTACACAGAAAAAATAATTTTTTCATCTGTGTACTAATGACTTGTACATCTGCCATTCTATACGCGAGGGTACCCGGGTACCCGGTCATTGAAGTAATGGTGAAAGTTTGGTCATTGACCGGACGGAAAACCAGGTTCTTAAAATTTTCCAGGACCTTTTTTACACAGGTTTCTCTTTGGGTCTCAGTTATTAAAAAGACTAAACAGGTTTGTTTTAATTTCATGCCGATATTATAAAGTATTACTCTAAAATTAATTTTTTTTCAATAGAGAGCTGGTGGTTTTATCTCATAACTTCATAGATATATGCAGGTAATCGTCGTTTGTATCGACTTTTGAATAGTTTATAGTAGTAATCGACTTGCTGATCCATGGGTTGGAACAAGCTGTTGAATTTGATGGAAAAAATTCAACTTACACACATGGGTCTAAATCGGTTAAAATGGCAAGAAGATGACTTGGTATATCGATGATTAAAAGTATCATCTTAAAGGAAATTTGTTTACATTAGCAATTGCGTTCCATTTCAGGTAAAAGTAATAACCAAACCAGTTCTCAAAAAAGAGGTTGTCACCGAAGCTTTGGGATTAAACTTCTAAATTACGAGCTAACCAGCTTTAGTTTTATTTTTTTTAAAGCTCTTTTGTTATATTAGCTATAAACTAAAAGAGGTTTAGCTTACCTCTATAGCTAAATTTCTTTTAGCCATCACAGTCAATCGTTCTTTGGCAACCGTAAAACTTTGAAAGGATTTTTTCACTTAAAATAAAGTTATTTTAGGCATTTTCCTTCCAGAATAGGCCGGTCTAATCCATGTTGAATACTGTTTAACTGCTATGAATACCTTCTTCTATTAGGGTTCTGAGTATCTAAGGATATAGAGATGCAGTTATAAATCAGTACTTGCTTTCATATTTGCATTACTCGATCCTATGTCAATTAGATAGACTTTTAAATCTGTTGTAAGAGGTAGCCCTTACTAACTTTTTTGACCACCATTTTAGCTTCTTCTTTTAATCTCTCAAAAATCAGCTCTGATTAATTATATACCATATTATTAATCTGAGCTGATTTTTGAGGAGTTCAGTTATTACCATTACTTCCACACTGTCCCTAATTTAGCGAAAATAACAAGATGTTTGCAAATTATGCTTGAATTAAAATATTGGATATTTTTCACAGTTTCGCGAATTTTTTTATATTTCATAAGTGACTAGCGATTCCGGTCACTTGAACTTTTTTGCCAAGTCACAAATTTTTATTCGTTCAACGTAATCTTTGATAATGTTAAGTCAGCATTCCAGTAATGACATTTTTGTTTCTGTATTTCATACAAACGAATCATTTTTATTTAGTTTGGATGACATGTTGCTTTTAAACTAAATAATAAATAAAAAAATGTATCGTAGAAATGCGTCCAGTCCTCGATGAATATGCGTCATATGTGTCGAAAACAAGTACGGGCGGAGCGGGGAAAAAAGAGTTGCGCGGCGTAACAAATGCAGCGGGAGGGGATGGTAAATAAAAACATACCATCGAGTTCAAGTAAGTCGACGTAGCCTAAGGCGGAGTATAACTGTATAGTTGTGACATGGAATTCTCAAGTGTATCGCGTGTTCTATATGCAGCTTTACAAGTGTCATATAATGTAATCAAGAAATCAGAAATATGCTACACTCTTAGTTAATATTTGGTATTGATTATGGAGTATTTCTCATCCTATTATTAATTATATTGTAATACTCTATCGACGCTGAGTAGTACCGATGAAGAGTGGCATTGCGTGTGCGTATCGACAGGATACTCTTTTATTTGACGAATACAAGCTTTCATGGAACATAACACGAAAGGGTTCAGAATTCTCGATACCAGTGAAATGCACATTATGTGTCAAGTGGTCTCCATTTATCCTACAGTAATATTTTTGTTGCACGTTTCTAAATTATTTAAGTTAACATAAATTTCAATTCAAGTTGAATACGATCTACTAACAAATCACATTTATTATTGTAAAGGGACATGGAACATCAATTCTCCTACAGGATATTTTGTGTCATCAATTAAATATACAAAAGTGACACTCTAGAGATATTTTTTTTATTTCGATAGAAAATGTTATAAAGATCTTGGTAAATCCACTTACCTAGACAATGAGGTGTATTAGCAGACACAATGGTAGGCAGCTTTCCATTATTTGAAAAAAAATAAGAATCTCCACACGTCCTGAAATCTTATGTGTGTCTACACGTAAAAACAAAGTCTCAATATCAGAAAGTACTTTTTTATTACATTTTACAAAAAGCAATATCCAGATTATTATAAATGTGCTGGACTCCACACTTTGTTAGGAGCCAGTCCCCTTTTGGGCGTAACAACATCTCACTCCGCAGAGTATATTTGTATGTTCATAAAATTACCGTTAAAACATTTCTTACCCATCATCTTCTGTTTCTAGCAAACTATAAGTGATATTTGTAAGTAAATAGTATATTTCGTTTACTTGGGGCCTTAGATAAATATCACATTTAAACATTTTATATTGAAACACTAAATATTGCTTAAATATGTCGATTTAAAGTATGTTTAAATTTTTAAAATAAGTTTTCAGTCAGGAATGTAGCAAAACATACTTCCATAAAATGAATTTCATTTCATTCATATCAGATAGACGTTGTCATGCTCAAAATACACGCATTCAACACGTTCTTTGAGTTCACAGTAAGTGCATTTCTAGCGACTATAAAAAATATTTATTACTAGCTGAATTAACCGGTTTAGACCGGGTATATGCTTTTTACTATTATATTTTTTTAATTTTCACGTTGTTCCTCACTTTGATTTTCTCTTGGTCGATGTGTTTTTCGCATAATCGAAAGTTTGTTTTTTTTCTGTTTCTTTTTTCCGTGTTCTGTTTCCCCACATGCCTTTGCTAAATATTTTATATACCCTCTATTACTTGTTGACATTTTAATGACAGAACTATGAATAACAAAAATATGGCGGGTAGGCGTGAGGAATCTATGACATTCCAGGATATTTTACAACCTTCTAGGAATTATTTAAACTTAAAAGAGAGTGGTGATTGGTCATTCCTAACGACTCTAAAAATGTAATGTGCACACATGGACATGAATTTATGTAAAAACACATATCTATTAAATTTAAACAGGAAAATATTTAGAAAATTAAAATAAATGAAAAAGCATTGCGTGAGGAGAAATGTGAAAATTTTTACTAAAATCTTCACATTTTATATTAAATGTGTGTTTTTTATAACTGTTGTTTTATTTATAGGAATAAAAAAAAAATATTTTTATTGCTGTATTGTTTATACAAATTTAAATTAAACTTTTATTAAAATTCGGGTATTTCGAATTTTCCCATATTTTTTAAATATACGATTAAGAAAGTAGTAGAATGGTAACCCATATATATTACACGTCACTTTGAAGCTTAATATTTTCTAAAAGAGATAAAAAATTTTAAAGAGAGGTAAGAAATTGGAAAATAAATTACATCAACTAAAGATATTTTGTTATGTTTAATAATATCTTTATATGAAGCCCTTTACTTGATCACATTTCATACTCGTCAGTTTAAAACAGTAGAAACAATAAACTTTGATTGAAGAACGACAGCCAGGCCGAAATAATGTGGGTATTTTTTTACCATAGATCCCTAAATAGATGTTTTTATTGGAGTAAAAAAATTGATCTTTCTTCAAAATTAACAGTTCCTAAGAGAGATTGAAGAAAAAAATATATATATAAACGAAACCGAACGTATAATATAACTGTTAGAAAGTATGCGTAGTGTCGATCACAAAAAAACCAAATTGGATAATAAGCCTAGAATTAAATTACATAAACGTTTTCTCTTATTTAATACTCAAATGGCTTAACGTCATTATATCAAACTACTTGCTATCAGCTTCAGTCCACTCTCTTTTAAAGGCAACTGTAAAATAACCGACACTAGCTAAAACACAGTAAATTACATACACAAAAAATTCCCTACGCGTGGCCCCCGCTCCAATGTTCACGAACAAATCGTCCTCGGAAAAGGTCAAGATATCTCCCTCGATCATTTAAATGAGTTTAAATAGTTTATTTGTGTTTAATATGAGAACCAATATGAGTTCAATTGTCCACCTAAATCGTGAGATTTGAGGAACTATCGGTCTTTACTTAGTATATTGGGTTACAAGCAGAATTTTTGTAAGTGAACTCCGTGTCCCAATTCCACTGCATGTATATTGTCTATCTAAATCGAGAAATTTGAAGATATACTTATTTAAATTTGTATTGTATGTCAAAAGTATTGTCATTAAACTCCGAGTACCAACTCCTCAATCTTAATTTTACAGCTGTACGGCCTATTTAACTCATGGGAATTGATGATCTACTAGTTTCAAATTGGTAAAGTTGACTAAAAGAAATTACTCCAGTAATTCAACTCTGAATTCCCATTCACTCTTGGAGTATTTCCAAATCACCCAAGTCAACATTTATTTTGTATCATGGAAGAGATTTAGTAGGTTCCATTTAAAATATTATCACCCAAGTAAAAGTTTATAGTTTATAGAGGATTTCTTGGTATTTATGGTAATTAAAATGACATATCGTTACCCTTTCAATCGGATAAATATTATTAAAAACAAGAAGAAACAAAAACATCCAAATAAAGCACATTTAAAAATTAAAAATAAAACGAAGTCAAAAAAATTAAATTAAAATATTTGCACACCATTGTTATACAATAGATGCAATTTTAAAAGTTTGATCAGGTTTTTATAAGCATAAAATATGGCATTTAGTTAAAATTTTTTTTTGTTAAAGCTTGGAAATTTTATCTAGCTCCTTATTAATATTATGTAATTTCCCGTGCCCAATAATTATACTTTAATCTGACCAAAGCCTTAGGTCGGTGACCCATTGTTCCTTTCGAGCTTTTAGTACATCATCGATTGTGCAATAAAACTATGAGATTTAGATTGTTTGTCTTTATTTCATTATATTTTTGCATTTATATACGTCAGATGATCACTTCACATTTTCCCACACGCTAATACATACAGCAAATACTACAAGCTTTATTCAAATTGTTAGGTGAAAAAGAAAATATTAAATTTGTTTGACGTATTCATATATGGAATATATATATTTAAGAGTATATATATTTATGGAATATATATATTTATGGAATATATCAGTTAAGTTCTAGATTTTTATTTTCTACGAAAAAAATTGCGAAATGTAGACACAATTGATTTAATGCCGTCTACAATCAACTTCCGACCAAATTATATTATCACAAAACGTTGATCTTGCACTTAACGCTTTTAATTGGAAGAGTAATTACAACTTTTTTTTTATAAGCCCGCATTAGGAAATGTGTTATAAATTATTTTAAATATTTCAATGTTAATTAATGTATGTGAATTTATACGCTAAAAAAATATACATATTTAAATTAAGAATATAGGACATACCTTGTAACTTTCCTTGAAAATTTCCATTTTTACGTATTTATTATATGGCAATAAGTAAAAAAAATTAGATATTTTTTTTTAAATAGCTTAAGTGATTTTCCTCGAAAACCTCTCATTATCCCCATATTAACCTAATAAAAAAATCCGGCTTTCAGAAAATTATTTTATTGTGACAAAGGCATATTCCTAGGCTCATCAGCAAATTTCACTCTCAGATACCTAAGCAATTCTTATTCTTTATAAGCCTTAGACCGAAAATTAGTGCGATTCAAGACATTTCAGTTAAATTCAGTCCTAAGTCTGCGTCAGTCTTAATCAAACTGAATATTTAATAATAATCAAAGTTTATTCATAATAATTTTAATAAAATAAATTATTCAAGAATTAGTTATTTTTGAGAGAGTCGTATTTTAAGTCGTCTTAAATTAAAAACGTGCTTATTTGAATTTTGAAATGACGTAACTAGGCCCCATAATGTAGAAGGAAAAATAAAGAAACGAAAGATTAGGGGCAAGGAATGTATTTACCTGTAAATATCCGTATAATCTTCTATCAGGATCTTAGAAATTTAAATAATATTAAATCTTGCCTTTTAAGAGGAGATAATCCAACAACAATAATATTCCCAAAAAAATAATACATTTCAAAATTAAAACCTACTGAACGAATGTCACCTAATTAAATTTTCTCATCAAATTAATCAACCCCTATGTTCAAAATTCTTCTAGAGAATACCTTTGTCGTTATTGTAAAAAAATAGGTTACATTCTCGAAATATGTCTATTAAGAAAATATAACGGTGATAAATTTAGAACCAGGCCCACAAATAATTTTGTTTCAAGACAACCGCCTACTTACATTCAAACGTCTATATACATTTTGCTAAAGATTTCGATGACTTGCAATATAAACACAGATGCCGATACTCTAAGCAATTTGTATTAAAAAATCCCAATCATATATTTAACAACTTCGGTACATGTTTAGGAACCCATTTATGTATCACATAACTTTTTAACACATGACAATATATTTCTAATACCAAATTGTTCACCCAAGTGTTTACATATTTTACTTTAAGTGAGATTCTTTCAAAATTTTTAAAATTAAGTCTAAAGGATTGTTTATAAACACCTAATTCAAAAATACTCGCCTTAATCTATTCTAGTGTGCTATATAAGATTTTCATTCGCAAATTTTTTCTACTTTCCTGAAGTATTGTAGTGAGAAAGTGTATTTAGTTTCAACTTTTAAATTCTTATGAGACAATATGGCGTAAATTAATAGAAATAAATATATAAAACTTTGATTTTACAGAAATCTCAACGACATTTGATCTATAAATCGTTTTCAAAATACCTAACGTATTGCTTCCTTGTGTATATCTTTGTATAATTTATTTTGACAAGCATTTTTTGTTTGAAAATTAAAATTATGTGCTTAATATTTCTTTGATCATTTGGTGGATTTTCAAAATTCAAATTTATTTTCGCGATTTCGAAAAAGGATAATTTATACTATTAACAAAATCTATGGACTAAGTTTTATCGAAGTCAACTCAGTGAATATTGAAATAAAAATTTACTAGAATTTATAAAAATTGTATCTGCGACATAGAAAATTTATTTGAAGTTCATTACCGACAATATTGATATTATGTTAAAATAGATAAACCAAAATCATTGCAACAAAATAGATAAAACAAATTCATTGAATAACAAAATAGATAAAACAAAATCATTGCAATAAAATAGATAAAACAAAATCATTGCAACAAATAGATAAAATAAAATCATTGCATTCATAATAACCAATAAACATGAATCGGGTAAAAAGTTCAGAATTCTATGCTATTTAATTTCCTTTTTTTAATTATGTTTGAGTAAATTATTGGTAAAATTAGTGTTCCGAATTAAAATAAAACAACAATAAACTCATGGGGTCAACTCATTAATATAACGGCGACCATCGTAGCCAAATTACACTCCAGCTGCTCAAATTACACCCCAGCTGCTGGAGGTCCTGAGTACAATTTTTGGTTGAGAGCAAATCACCTGTGACCTTAAATAACCAATTTCATTAATAACAATTACGTTTTTTCAGATCTTTACGCGATTGCTGCTGACTCCAAAACACCAAATGTGGTATTTCTTTCCCTTACTAATTGTTAGTTGCATATTAATGAAATTGTTTGTTATGTTTGAAGTTTATTGTATTTTGTTTAGCTGCTGATTATGAAGTAG